>JAWNPT010000057.1:22500000-25000000 GCA_035047365.1 Drosophila ustulata | reverse complement strand
CTAAAAAACATGAAAATTAAAATAAAAAAGAAAAGTTATTTTTTTTCGCTTTGATAAATATAATATGAATAAGTTTCCATTACTTATTTGTGAGGATTTTGCTTTTTCTTCAAATTTCAAATAAAGGCGTGCTGGTGTTTGAACATCATTGAACAATCCAATCATTTCCAATCATTTTGATCGAACTTGTTCGACTTTTCGCTCATGTTCCAATCAATCTTCTGAATCAAACGAACAGTTACAATCAGGTTCGGTTCGAGCAGTTGTGATTGGATTGATTGTGTGCAAAAAAGTCATGACCAAATGAGCAGTGATTAAACATGTTCGAAATGGGTTTGAACAAAACGAACACGAACAATTATTGGGTATGAGCGAAAATGTAGTACTCGTTGCAGTTCTCTGGTGACCATTAAGTGAGCCCGTTAAAGGAAAATGACAATAGAAGAATAATAAATTAGGCCGTTTAGGAAAAAACATTTAGTGAAGCAAAATTATGATTATTCTCTTTATTGTTTTGTGGCCGTTAAGGGAGGAATATATATAGAGAAAATTTAAATGTGGTACTTGGTTATGTCACTATTAAGTGAAAATGACGAATGGCCTCTAAGTAATATATTTCAAATCTAAATAATTTATAATTCAATTAATCTACTCTCAATTTTCCATTACTCATAATGATAAATAATATATTGTAAATTCGTAACGTATTTATGTAATTTTTGACTTTGCTAATTACTGATTATCCCGAATAAAGTTGAAAATCAATTGTTAGAGGTTTCGTAAATTTGTTCTTTCATCTTACAGAAAAGCAAAAAATCCAATCCGCCAATACAAAATTACTTCGTTTATCGTTCTATCAATAAAAATAAAACCTTACGCACTCTGGTAGCTGTTTGGCTGGGCCTAATGTGTCCATCATTGTAAGCCACGTTGCAAGAGAAAACAAAAAACCGGAATGGCACATAATTAGAGAGGAAAGCAAATGCCGCAATTGGATGTCACTCAAAGTGAGAGGCAATTTCTGATAGCAGGAAAATAAAAATGCCAGTTGATTGGATTCTCTTTTTATTTTACGACTACGAAAAAGATATTAACAAACGAAATGATCGACAGGTCATAAATCGAAGTATAGGAAAGACAGAATCGAGTCATAAATACCAGAGCAACATCAAAATGGAACGAAGTTACGAGCCGCCAGAATCACGAATCCAGAACGGAAAGAAGGAAGAACTCTTGAAAATGGGACACACAAAAATTAATAAAGAACATTTTGCGGCATGTTGTATTTAATTTCAGCTTTCAGCCTCAGATCTGAGCTTCAAGTAAGATATTTGATTTTAAAAATAACTCGACAGGACTCCTTTGAAAGAAACTTCTCCTGTGCGTCGTCAGCTCTTTGCGGTGACGCTGTCATGGCAGCAGCAGCAGCATCAGAAGCTGCCGTTGCACGTGGAGACTGGAGACTCATCATCAACCACGCCCCCTTCCACACACTCCCACGCACACTCGGCTCGTCGAGGTATCCAAAAGATGTGCAGACGTATTTTCGCATAACAAAGGAAAAGCTGCTTACACATACAGATGAGGACGAAGAAATGGTTTTAGTAGATAGCTCAGAGTGCGATACGTTTGCTTTTGTTGCCTTGCACTTTTATCTTGTGAAGCAGTTTTTCAGCATTGTCCTTTGCCAGGAGGAAGCCGTGTAGCAAGCCAGCGGGAGGCAGGCTGCCATTGAGGTGTTTATCAAAGCAATTCAACTCTTTGATTTGCTGACAAACCTGAAGGAATGACAGAGAATAAAAGTATTCGATGGCAGCAGTCGCCCTTCCAATGTTGTTGGCTGCGCTTTCCCGCTGTGCCTGAAATTAAGTATACGCCGCATGGCGCATGTAAAAGGCTTCCGAGAGCAGCGACTAAAACCTAACTCCACACGGCATTTCCGGCATCGACAGCAACATTGGCATCTCCAGCTCTGCAGCTATTTTGCATAACAAATGGCCAGAAATAAACTGGCAAATAGAAACTGCATTGCGATTTCATTCATGCGCATTTATAAATAGCGCTTTTGTGCGGGAATTGTAAATTGCATTTTACAATTTGTCAACAGCAACTGCGAAATTTTGCTTAATTGGCTTTATATAATTTTTTTGTTGATGTTTTTTGCGCCTCCGCTGTTTGCTGCCCCGCATTTTTGCGGTTGCGTCAACATGAGAAATGCTCGGCAATAATATTATATCGATTTGTGCGCAACAAAAATGAAACCAATTAAATTAATTCACACATAAAAATTGCTTCTACTAGTTGTGCCAAAAAAAAATATGCATATATCTGAATGTGGAATACAATTCATAATAATTTAGTGAGCTTAACTTTTTTCTATGTGCCGTGGCATGCCGCAAATCGAGGCATCAAAAAAAGCTCATTGCATGCATGATCACGTCGCGATTAAATGCATAACTAAAGTGGCCAAGGATAGATGCTATCGCATTTATTTATGTGCTGCGACAAACTTGAGCTGCTATAATATTCATTTTGTCGCAGTATTTCATTTGCATTGCCATCAGCATCAGATATCAAATCAGATCGTAATAGAATCGTATTTTCCGTTAATTAAAATTGCTAGTTGCATGAATTTTACAAGGTTGAGGACTTACAATAAATGTAAATCAATTTGTTTCTGGTGTTTTTCAGTTTGAATTGGCGGATAATTTAAGCAAATATTCAGCGAAAGTTCTCTTAAATAATATGAGTATTTTTAATTATTCATCACGTATTTTTTATTTTGTTTTCATTATATTTCAAAATATTGTCATGTTATTATTCTACCAAATATTCTGCAAAACTTCTCTTAAATAGTATATTGAATATTTTATTTTCAAAATACTTATTGATTTCGATTGATTCAAATGATTTTCATTGAAGACAAATATATTTAAAAAAAAATTCTTAAATAATATATTTTTATTTAAACTGTCTTACTATCTTAATGCCTAACGCACAATGAGTGTTTTTTTTTTGTTTTATTAATTTTTTATTGCCTCAAATTTTGATTCCACTTTATTTTATTCGTTTCGTATATTTTTTAATGCATGGCGAATATTCTGCATTCCAACAAATCATAAACATTATAAAAATTCTTTAATGATAAAATTTATAATTTGTATGGATTTTCATGTATTTATTATAAAATCTTATTATGTTTTTAATTTAAATTGGATTCTAAGTAACGAATTCGAAATTAACGAACGTATTTAACTGTTCTTCGTCGATTAAAAAATGTTATTGTCTTTCTTCTTTGCTATTTGTTGGTCAGAGGCGATGCTCAGGGTCAAATAAACCGCAAAACATTCGACAATGAAATTTCGACTCGTTTTTCACTTCTCCGAGTTTGCGACTCCTCATTGCTGAATGAATGCTGAACGGTAAATATTAACAGCACACAGCTGCCAATGAAGACAAAGATACAGATAGAGATGCAGTGGTAGAGATACAGATACAGATACAGATGCAATTACACTTACTTCGAGGCTGCCCCGAAGCAATGCGTGTTTCCTTTTGGTTTAATTGCGCTTGCAACGCATGCAACGTGCAACAAGATGGCAACAGTGCCGTCTGCTGTTGCCGCTGCTGCTGTTGTTGTCTCTGCTGTCAGCGGCATCAGCACGTTCAGTAAAATTTCTGTTTAATTTCGTTTTCATTTCCGCGTCCCACATGGCGGCGTGTGCAGCGGACGCCATTTATTTGCCTAGCACCAGCCAGAGTTGGGGAAAGGCGAAGGGGGGAGAGCTGAGCACGGCACGTTCCAGCAGCCAATCAATTCGACAGCTCACATACAAGTGTACGCAGACAACAAGCAGAGCAGATATCGTCGATGGCAATCCTTAAACATATTTATACATGCGAAAATACATGTGTACTATATGCATATGTATGTGTACAACAGAGAGAGATAGAGAGAGAGAGAGAGCGAGAAGCGTAGCATAAATTTCATTTATATCCTTTGGCTGTCTCAGCGTCGTTGCCGTTGCCAGAGTTGCCACGGCCCCGCCATTTATTATTCAACGGAAATGAGCACAAAAACTGCGTCTGATAAGTGCGCGAGAGTTGTACGTGTGTTTGTGCTCTCCACCCACAGGCGTCCCTCTTCGCCCTCCCCCCCTCTGTTCAGCGGTTGGCCTTTATTGTTGCCCGCGGACGCGTTTCGCTTATGTTGAGAATTAAAAGTAACTCTTAACTCTTCTCCAACTGCCTGCGTCTTGGGCTGCGGAAGTCGCTGCGAAATTGCCAACATCCGACGAAAAGGAAGAACTAACACAATATCAACAACACAGCAACAGCAACAGCAGCAAAGAGTTACACGTGTGTGCAATGTGTGGGCGGCAGATGTGAGGAGAGATAGCTGGAGAAATATGTAGAAATATGTTATGGAAGGCCAACTCAGAAGCTTGTCCGTCCGTCCGTTTGTAGCCAGGCAATATGAGTGCTCATTTCCGGTGCGCATAACGGAAGTGATTTGTGATGTCTCACTGCGAGTTGATGTGCAGCAAAAAGGAGCCAAAGGCACATGCAGGGAAAAATGAATATGAAGAGATATGAGTCCAATCAGAAGAGAAGCGAGACAGGTAACGAGAGAAATGGAGAGCGATGCAATGAGAGAGAATGTGAAATGCTCAAACAAAACGAACGAATTAAGATTCAGATGGGCCAAAAATAATAAGAAATACTTTGTATTAAGAAGTTTCAAAAAAATTGTGATTTAATAAAGAAAACAGAAAATAGATGAATGAAGTTACTATAAAAATGTAGTGGGATTGAGCACAAGCAAAAATATATTATTTAGTTGACAGCAAGAATATGAAACGAAATATATATAAATAAAACAAAATAGGAAAAAGTGAACTGATTATAAAATGTGCTGAAATTGACCATAAGCAACAAAATATTATTTAGTTGAGAGCAAGAATATAAAATGTAAACACAAATAGATTTAAATTCATAAGGAGGTGTTAAAATAAATAGTTACTCAAAAAAGCAAACAAAATAGAGAATAGAAAATATATTGCAATAAAGTGCTGGATTTGACTAAGAGCAGAAACATTCCATTTAGTTTATTTAGTTGAGACTACACAACACAATGTAAAATGCAATTTTTAGCCCTCAAATAATGGCAGCTTTTTAATTGACTTTCAATATTTGATGAAAAAATGTAATTATTTGCATACTATAAAATGCAGGCCACATATTTGAGTTCATAGAAAACGGATTTACCGAGCACACTCTCAGGCAAAGGCAAACAAGCAAAACAAGCGATCCAATCGGGCCATTCGTCACCACACACAACTTGCCCGTGGCGCTTATTAAAACCAAACATAAACAACAGTATCAAAAAAAAACAAATAACACACACACACACCCACACACACATAAACACACACTCACGTTCATAGTTACTGCCTGGGGCCAGGACTTTTCAATTTTTTGCACATTTGCGGCACAAAGTATGCAACAGTCAGCAGCAAAGCAGGAGAGCGGCAGCATGAAAGTAATCCAGACATAACTTCGAGTGTAGATACGCGCACACCCACAATCACACTCACCCACACACACACACATACACACACATATAATAATATACAAATGTGTGTGGCTGTATCTTTCAGTTTTGTCGAAACATATGCAAAACGCGCATCTTAAATTGCCGCATGGCGAATGAGCATGAGCATAAACATTTTATACGCATACGAAAGCGACTGCGAATGTGAATGCGAATGTGAATGCGAATGTGAATGCGAGTACGAATGTGACTGCGAATTTCCAATAGTTTTTTATACGAAATGCAAATTTGGCAGCGCCAGTTGACATACCCTATAAACAATGCCCAATCTACAAAATTAAAATGAAATTGTTGAGTGATTATGCGAAATATAGATAGAAAAGGATATAGACCAAGTTAAAGTTAAATAAAATAATGAAGCACACATTAATCTTTTACTTGATATCCGTAATAATAATTATAATAATATGCCAAACCCTATTTGCGTTATTTTTTGGTAGGTTTGTTGACAATTATCAATTGTATTTCCACCAAATATATCAGAATTATTCAGAATAGTAAATGAGATATCAGTCTTACCACATTACAAATTGCTATCAATTAATATTTAAGTTAACAATTAGTTTTGTTACTTACCTTATTATTGCGAATAGGGCTCGATATGTAACAGATTTGTATACGAATATTATTTTAGAATCATTTAAGAAGTATCTCAGAGTCGATCACCTTGGATTACATTTTTTCGCTGACACAGCCGTCATCATCAACATCAGCAGCAGCAGCTGAAGAAGATGAACTGAAACGCTTTGCTTGATATTCATATTTCGAATGGCATTTTGTATGACTTATTACGAGTGGAGGCAGCTGGAGTCTCGGTGTCGAGGCGGAGACATTTACCTGCTGCTTGCCAATGCAAATGTTGAGCAATTTGTCATTTGCATAACGCAGTTGCCGAGATTCGTCGTGTGAGCAATCGACAGCACTTAAAACACTTACAAAGTACGCAATGGATGCAAGTCGTTTGGACTAGGAAGCGCTCAATAAAACACTTGATAAATGTTGTGGAGTGTGGCCAGGTAGACCATCAATCGCCGATCAACAACTTTCTCGGGTAACACTTGACGTATGCGTAATGTTTTTGGATTGCTTTGGCAACTTATCGCAGTCGGGCTATTGTGTCTGCCTTTAGTTGCTTGCGTTTGCGATTCACTTCCTGCTTTGGCTCATTTTTATTGCAAATTGAATTTGCTGTGTCACGTGCTCGGCTACTTTGTCAATAATTTCTTTTAACTTTCTAAACTGCCGCAAGAATGGCCATCTATGTTGCGCCAACACAGGGTGACCTAGTAAGTGAAATTATTGCTGCTTGCTAGTCAAACAAACTTGCAGTTGAACTTCACCATTAGCAGGGAATAAATTACTAATTAAATGAAGAATTCATCAAATGCTAAGTTTTCTTTCTTTGCTGAATATGATTAAATATAATAATTGCATATATGAGGTAAGTAGATCACCTAGATAGTTAATCTTTTTTGACTTTATTTTATTGCTCTTAGTTGATCGTTTAACAGTACAAATCATTGATATGAAAAATAAAAACCGTTTAGCATTGATACGTTCAGAAAAGGTTAATAATAATACAAAAACAGTTGGTCATACTACATAAGTATTTTATATATAACATAAACTAATAATAAATAAATAAGTATCGACCCCTAATTCCAAATTCTCGCAGGGCACGTATGATAATTTTTGGAAGTCATATTTTTACGCAAGATTTTTCTGATGTTACTCACTTCGGCTTGAAAATGATATATTTCAATATAAGCATGCTCGAATATTGTTTTCCATGTTTTTGGGAAATTTGATCAATGGGCCTATTCATAATACAATAAAAAGAAATGCACAGTGATATAACAATAGATTTTTATAACATGTTCAATTTAAAAGGAATTCATTTATTTTCTATTAATTATTTATTTCATTATTTAAATAATTATATATTTTATTTTTTGATTAAATTTGTTATGCATCAAATTGTTTTTAGGAGGCATTTGCAACTTGGGTGCTACGCCCCTTGCTCGTTCACTCGCCAAACCTCTTCTAACAAAAATATATCTTGACATTTATTGTGTGACATTATAGTATGGATTTATAGTGCCTTATGGGGCACCCTGTATAGTTTCGTACAGCTGCAACTTGGTTTTGTACTACTGTAAATATGACTATTTTTTCGTAGCCATAAAATGCAGCTGCAACTTTTTCATCGTCGTTGTCGCGCTGCGACAAAGAACTTGCAACTATTGTTATTCTTGCCACTGCTCACTTGGTCGTTGCACTTAGAGCGTCATGCATGTGTGAGTGTGCGTGTGTGTGTGACCCAGTGAACCCACAAATATGCGGCGCATGCTGACCAAATCGCCATCAGAGCAGCAGAGAGTGCAGTGAAAGCGGCATTGTCCTGCCGCGACGACGACGCGATGTCCGTCCGTCTTAATGTCCTTGTGCTGCTCCACATGGCGGCCATCATTTGTCAATGTCGGTCCACACTCTGGCCACACACACACACACACACACACACACGCAACCTCATTGGTCGTCTCGCGCTGTTGCACCTCTTGTTGCCACTGATGTTGCCGTTGCCGTTGCCGTTGCAGTGGCATGTTTGCTGCGCGTAATTCCTCAGCGTCAGCAAAAGTTGCGTTGTTATTGCTGCTGTTCTTATTACGAGCTTGTAGTTGCCTTTCATGGCATTGCATAAAATTTACACACTATGCGCACACCTGTCTTCCCCTCTCCATCTGCCATAATAACCAAAATGGAAATGAAAACACACAGAAAACAAACACACCCATTCGATGTAGTTGTCAGAAACGAAAGTCACAGTTTCCTCTGCCCTAATTAGTCGACCTTTGCTTTCACAAGCGACTTAAAATGCATTCATTGATAATTCCATTTGCCTCATAAAGTGCAGAGAATCAATTTAATTGCAACTGCATTTTACAGCTATTCATTCGTATTCTAGCTTCGTTTAGTTCAAATAAAATATATTCCAGGAATATTACATTTCCTGCTGTCGACCTTTCTGCGGCTTCCTCAGAATTTGCTTTGGTTTTAAATGTATTTTTGCTAAGTAGCAACTTTAGTTTGTTTAGACTTCAAGGAATAATGCTACATTTATGTAATTTTCTGCTCAGCAGAGGTTGCAAATTAAAATTTCTGTATGCACAACAATTCATTCTGAGAAATGATAATCATAACTTGCCATTAGGGTTTTTCGGAAAATAGGTTTGCTTTTTACCGAGCTCTATTAAGGCACTCTCTTTTAATCTGTTTTTTTTTTTTTAATTTAAAGTCACTATTCATACGCAAGTTATTAAATAATTTTAATAATATAAACGTTTAAATCAAATAAGTATTCATAAATGATTGTGGGAACTAACTTAATTGATAAATACTTTACTTAAAATTAAAAAGACGTATTCATTATTGCATTAAATTACTTATTAAATTAAAATTCATTTATTACAAAACTGGAATAATTTTAAATAGTGCAAATCAAATTGAAATTCTCATTAAATATTGTGTCCTTTTATTTTGTATTCTCACTACAACTGCCTTTGAAACTATTTTCCAGCTTTATAAGCAGCTGCTAACGAAACAAACTTAGCTTTTTAGTTTATCTTTCTGTCAGTCCGTCCGTCCGTCCGTCCATCTGTCTGTCATTGTGTCACCTTGTCATGCAAAGCAACCACAGCCGCAAACTGCCAAGCCAAACTCACGGGCTACAAAGTGCTGCACAGCGCAAAAATGCTAATGCTCATTAAAAAACTTGTCGAAAAAGCAACAGAATAAAATAAAAAATGTGGACACGCAAAAAATTGAGGAATAAAAATGCCATTCTAATTGCACGGAAAAACCACAGCCACAAAATCCGGCGCGTGCGTCGCCAAACAGGCAAATGAACCCGGCCACGTGGAGGAGGATACCATAAAGCGCTCAATTATAATGCCTTGGAGCGGACAAGGCCCACAAAAAGTCGTTATCCGAAATATTTGACATGTGTCTGTCGTTGGACATTGGACGTTGAACGTTGAACGTTGGATGGGCTTGTTCTGGGCGGGTCACAACAACACGACTCGAACCTTGAGCTCGAACTGTGTCTGCGGCGACTGCTTCTGGAAATGGGGATCGGACTGAGGTGCTTGAGTTACGCTTGGCTAAGCATTCGCATTAGCAGCAATTAACAATCTGCTGGCAGCTCATAAAATTCATGCGAAATTCATTGAGAGACTGCCCACAAAAGTTCAAGGTTCAATGGCGTACACTGCGTATGCGTGATTTCATTTCACAGCCCAAAAGTATGCACTGCAAAATGTGCTAAAGCTCTTGGCATGCAATAAACAAAAACCAGAACATATGCTATGCGAACAACATCGAAGCTAGTATGCTCTATAAATTCTGTGAATTAATCTAATCAACTGTAAATTACTCGAAAAATATATAGTTATTTAGAGAACAAGAAATACTTAAAAGTTCTTACGAAACCTGTCTAAATAAATATTTTTCTAGAACTAAGTGCAAATGGTTCCTTTCTAACATAATAATTACTCTGAAATCCAAATATGTAATTATTTTTTTAGAGAAGAATTTCCGATATATTGTTATGTCAAAAAATAACAACTTAAAATTAGTTTCAGAAAAAGAAATATAAAACTTAAAGATTTGTTTGATAATCGTTTGCCTTATGAGTACATAGTTATAATTAGAATAGTTTTTATTAAATATATTATATTATTATTGTAACAAAAGATTTTTCGGGCAATTGTTATGTAACGCTTAATGAAAAGCGTTTTGAAAAATAAATATTTTAAAGTTATAGACAATTAGAAACAAATTTCATTTCATAATTATTATTTCTAATTATTATTTTTACTTTAGCAAAAGAATGTAAGAATTTTCAATTTTTTTAATTGAAATGAAAAACAATAATTCAACTTGACAATCTTTTGAAAAAGACCGGAGAACTCTACTTCACAAGGTTAAGAGCTAAGGAAATAAATAAAATGTGGGAAGGGGAAATGGGTTGCGACTCCTTTCGTTTGGGGGCCGTGATAAAAGAGCGCTTCAAACTTTAACTTGACACGAAATTATAAAAAACTTTTGGTGCACACTCATATCTGCCCCTCTCGACGAACTTTCAAGCACACACACGCACACACACATGCACACCACAAAGCAAATGAATTTTTAAGTGCACGCCAGTTGGGTTGGGATTTTTTGGTTGAGTTTACGAGCAGATGGCAACCCTGTCGCTGCAACGCTTAGCATTTTTCAAGAGCGTCGGCGGACAATTTATGACAGACAAGTGAAGTTGAGGTTGGCACAAAGTTGGCGTTAACTTCCTGCAGGAACTGTAGCTTAAAGATATGATTTCGGATAAGTTGCTTTGTGGATAATGAGCAAGAATACAAGAAAGGCATAAGATAGTCGAGTTCAAGTGGCATAAACAAGTTGAGGCTGAACTTGTCGGGAAACATTTGCTTAATAGCATCGCTATAGTCGCACTCAAGAGGCACTTCCAAGTAATCACACAGACATTTGGAGTATAAGCCGCTTAGCATGCTCAACTTGCTTGATTGATGCAATCAGTTCCCATTCCCAAATGAGGAAATTGTGCAGAAGCTTCAGCAGTTATCGCTTCAATGGCAATCGTCGAAAATTTGGTAGAATTTCCTAGAAACTCTGCACGCAGCTATAAGCCAATATAATAGGCGGGGCCAATGACACTGTCATTCCCATTCACGCTCTGTTTGCAATAAGAAATGTGAATGGAAATAAATATTGACAAGTGAGTTATTTTTTTTTTTTTGGTTGGTGATTTATGTATGTGCGGCATGACTCATCATGCCGAAACTGGATGAATTTACACGCTGGGAATATTTTCGGAGCAGACCTCAGTGCAAACAAGAATTGAATATTTGCTCATATCCACAGGCACTTAAATAAAAACACAAAGTGCTGGGACAGTGAGTCGGGTCACTAGACCTGACCACACCACACACAGAACCACTCTTCATCGGACCACACGACGTATACGTATTCGAGACAAGAGGCAGTCCAATGAACCGCCCCCAAAACGAAAGACGAAAGACGAAAGTGAGATGCATGTGAACGGGGCAAATGCAAATCACTTGACGTGCTCTCTATCTCTCTATGGTTTGGTTAGCCGGGTGGGCGGGCTTGGCTCTGGTTATGTTTATGCCTCTGCCCCCCCTCCCTCCCGCTCAGTGCCCCTCTCTCGGTGTAGCCGCATTTCGGTCAACATTCATTTGGCAGCTAGCAGAGCACAAGAGAAGCATTCACTTGTGCATGTCAATCACTTTTGACAGCCAACGGCACAGGCCGAATACACACATCCATCTCAGATTCATGCAGCAGTCGTTGCAGTTGCAGATGCAGATGCAGCTGCAGCCAGCGACAACGAGACAACATCACGCATTTTTGATTGACAAACCAACTCAGCCTTCAACCCGCAACCCACAAGAACCACTCTAAATTTCTCAGTGTGCTGCGTATTTTTATCCCACACTAAACAACCAACATCGAATCAAATAGTTGGCATTCAATTACGCCCTTATGCCCAATTAATTATTATGCAAATTCGAATTTAGCGCAATTTATGAAATTTATGAAAATATCGCACAACTCAATTATTAACTGTCGGCATAAATGTCGCGCGATACACTAAACACCTACTAAATATATATATACACGATGCGACATGCATTTTTCATGTCGTCCCGACCATTAATTAATGTGTGACTGCGACTAGGAGAACGGGCGAGATTACAGTCTATAATTAAGTATTTTCCCCTCGTAAATTGTAGTTAACATTTATGTGCGTTTATTTTTTTCGGCAGTATGCAAGTAGATTAATATTTTAATTTGCATTTTGATGAACTCGCATTGGGCATAACAACTATAACGATCAATGTGTGAAACGCAGAAGAATATGTATAATAATTTATATTGATTAAGGAGTGAAGATATTTGCTCATTTTTTGGAGTGAGATCAAGCAATAAAACATATGATAAATTTGATAATAAATTAATGGACAAAAATAAAATAAACACTCATGTGACTAACAGCGACTCGATCGTGAAAATGTAATACATAAAAACATTGATAGTTTACTACAATATGCCAATAGGTATATTTGGTATAATTATGTTGAAAATATATCACGGAATACAAAATGTCCCATACAAGGTTACATTGTTTACCATGCAGGCTATAATTGTGCGTACCATAATTCAAGACTGTGGCTGTTCTTCGAAGTGCAAAAATAAAGGAATGCAACTCAATCTATTAATTAGGTGGCTAGACAAGTTCCAGTTAAACAAAATGTGTTAACGACAAGAGTATTTAGAGTATTTAGGCTTCGCAGTGCCAAATTTAAAAATTTTCCGCTGTTTTTATTGCCAATGAGCGGAACATGCATTTTTCATGTGGGCAGCGACAGCGGAGAGTGTAAAAATAATTGAAATCTAGCATAAATACATATAGCGCAGTTCATAGTGGCCACATTAATAATCTTTTTAGCATAATCGTTTACAATCTATTAAGAGCAAAACATTTAGCATTATTTAATTTCCATGTTTTTGTCATGCCAAAAACCAGTGGACCGACTGACTGTAAATTAGCTGCACGGCTAAATGCAATTAAAATTGGGGGAGAAATGTGCAATAAATGTACAATGATACTACGTTATTTGCACATGAAAAGCAAGTCATTAGATTTGTCATTTGAGCATTTCTAGTTAATTATTTCGCAGTCATATTTATGCGAAATGAATTTAAATATCTAAACATGAGTATTGTGTGTATTTGAGGCGGAGTGAGGCGGGGACCTAAACAAACAGTTTGCAAAGTGAATTTATCAGAAAAGTTGTTGAAAAGTTTGGCTGGAAATGCCACGACACATTTGGCTGAAGCCGAATGAAAAACTGTATCTGTATCTCATATGTCCCCCGAAAACTGAAGACGTCTCTGAAGAGACGTTGTCTGCATTCCCAGACGCCACGAAAAACCACGAGAAACTTTTTGCAAATTATCAAGAAGTTTGTTGAGCCAACCAATATTCAGCATTTACCCAGGCTGCTGTTGTGTGTGATTTGTGATGACACTTTGAATAATTTAAATAAAGTTCGAGTGTAATTTAATGTTAGACAAGCGATAAGGATTTCGTACTTCAAACTTTTGGCCCGAAAGAAAGGGTATTGTAAAATGCGTTAATTAGCACACAAATTGACAAATCAGTAAAATGGCCGCATAACCCAAAAATCGAGCAAAGTATATTGAATAAAAAGCGTTTGGCAAATTTGCGGAATGAAAATGAAAACATTTTCAATTTAATTTGCCTTGAATACAGTTGGCAAACCAGTTGCGGCTGTTATTCAATTAAAGTTTCTAATTTCACTGGAACGTGGCCAAAAAGCAGGACTCGAGTCGAGTCGAGTTGAGTCGAGGCCAGAGGCATTTTGTCGATCCTTTTGAGTAAACACAATAAACAGCTCAGAGTCCGTTGGCCGTTGAGAACCGAGTTTGGCAGTGCAGTTTAAGCACTTTTCAGTGTCAGTGTTAAAGGCTTTTGGAAATAATACTAAGACCAAGAACAACCCACCGAAAAAAAGTGTAAGAGAAGCTAGAAAAGGGAATAACAAATATAGCGAGCTACGAGCAGACAAAAAGTAACGGAAGTTCAAGCAGAAGGATTAAAAGTTTTCCTCAAAAGGCGAAACTAAGGCGTAACTCAAAGGACAGTTGCCATATTTTGCTCTTCCTCTTCCTCATTCTTCTCTGCTCTCCTCTTCTCTTCTCTGTTTCTGGTTGAATCTCAGCATTTTTCTGCTCCTCTTGTTTCCTGGTCCCAAGTCCAACTTTTAGTTGAAGAGTAGAAAAAATCCTTTAGCACATAGAAATTATCGTAATTTGCAAGCAACGAAAGAAAAAGAATTGCACACTTTTTAATGACATTGTAGCGAAATTCTTAGTAAAGTATTTTTGCACTCAAATTACGCAACTTAAACCAGAAACTATGAAAATAATTAAGACACAAACTGTGATTATATCAGTTTTGACAATTAGTCCCTGCCATGAATCGGGTTTCTAATTCAATACGTGAATATTTGACATGTACTCCAATCAGGCTAATAATTCTCAAGGCAGCTGGCAATCAACTCATGCAAATATGTATTTAAATCTTATCAGTTCTGCAGCTAATCAGCTTGCAATCAACAAATGGCCCACAAATCTAACAGCGCTGCCTCTGTTAAGCTTAGCATTAACATTTGCTTCGCAGTCGCAGTCGCAGTGCTAGCGAAAGTGAAAGTTTGCCGGCAATTGAACTTATATGTATAAGTAGTAAATGAGTATAAGAGAAAAGTCGGCCAGCGAGAGACCGACAAGCATATGGCTACACTGACAAAAACAAATCGAATACAAAACGGAAATAACATATCTTATCTCGCCTTTCTGACTCATCGCAAGCAGTGCAGACGAGATATGAATAACATTACGGGCGCTCTTGGCACGCCAACATCTGCTAAACTTTTTCTCGCAGTGAAATTGCAATGTGTGCCATGCAAGCAGCAGCAGCAACAACACATGCACACGCACACACCGACACACTCACACTCGCACACACACATGCGGCCAATTTGCCGAGCTGACACGAAGCCGGTTCGGGTCGAACCTCTGCTCTGCATTCGTGGGCGTCACATGCACCACAACAACATTCGCCGGCAACTGCGACGCGCAGTATGCAAAACAAAGCTGAAACGTGCAGTTGGCGCTGGCAGCATCGCAGCACTGACGATTCAAACACAACGCAACGCATCGTCGTCACGCACATTAGAAAAAAGAGCAACAGTGCGTCGTCTGCCGATTGCCAATAGCCGCATGTCGCTTTGCCGCTTGTCGACTGCGACGCTGGCAGCGCGTAATGCAAATTGGCCAAACGCAGCGCAAATAAACAAATAATCTCGCAGGCAGCCGCACAAATAAATTAGACA
Organism: Drosophila ustulata; assembly: GCA_035047365.1. Lineage (NCBI taxonomy): Eukaryota > Metazoa > Arthropoda > Insecta > Diptera > Drosophilidae > Drosophila > Drosophila ustulata. The sequence goes on along the minus strand of JAWNPT010000057.1, from coordinate 24,984,370 downwards.
GTGAAAAATAACAGAGAATTTTTTCGGGAGTTTAGCAGAAATCGAAAAAAAATACGAATCGCGAAATCGTTTGCCAAATATTTAGAAAACCTCAAAAAACCAAAAAAAAAAAAAAAAAGTGGATGCCATTTGTGAATCGTTGAGATGCCAAACGCATCCCAAGACGGAGATGGACTCGCAGCCAAAAGCAGCAACTGTCGTCGCCCAAGAATGGTAAGCATCAGATACATTTATATCCTTGCGCTGAAGGATTGCCCATACAAAACAAATGACACTCTGAAAGGGTCCTGAGATCCTTGGAATTCATTATTAGATAGCACACAATTTGTAACTGTTGCATGTGAATGGAAGCGACAATTAGAGCAGAAAGTATTGAATTGAAGTCGATGGACTCTCAATTCTATCCATGTCCTGCCAACAGATCCTTTTACCTCCTTGAGCTGATGGCTGTTGAGCAGCAAAAACGAAGCAATCAGCAGCTGCTACGCATGTAATTTGTCAGACAGATTTCTTTCAGCGTTCGCCAGGAACTTTCTCTCATTGTTTTTTTCGCTTTTGTTTTTTGTTGCCGCCAAACTGTTTCCTTCCTGTATGGCTGACTGGCTGCCATTCGGCTACGCTTTTTGAGCCAGGACATGCACAGGACGACTTAGGACAGCGCAGGGCAAAAGACATTGACATTTCAGTGCAAATGAAGTGATAAAAAGTAAGAGACAATGGCAACCAGCGGCGCCAGCTCGAAAAACAAAAACCCATTACAACAATAGGAACAACAACACCACAAAAGTTAAGCTCAATGACGAACACTTAATACTCTCACATATGCCAACTGTAATATCAAATTTTATCATTCTGCAAATTGTATTCTTAAGATATAATATCTTATTAATGCGTTACAAATCGCTTGTTGAGTTTGTAACACCTTTTGCGGGATAGTGAACTGCAATCGTGGCCTCCGAGGGGCAATTTCAAAGTTTGCGCCAGACAAAGCGTAGCAAATAAATGCATGACTTAACCTAGATGCCTCCTTACCACCCACATGTCGACAGTAGTCAAACAGTTGGCGACAAAAAACAAAGTGACACAATTTCCTGTCACGTCAAAAGAATAGTTTGGCGAAAGGATCTGATGCGTTCGAATGGAAATGCTGAAAGAAGTTTTCAACTCCACAACAATCTTACATTGTTACATGAATGTTAAGAAATTGGAAGATTTCGTTAAAAAATCCAATTAAATTGTTGTACAGAAGTATTATAATACTTCTTAAAAACTGAAGGAAATTGCTATGTTTATTTTATACAAAATTAAAAAAGGATTTATAAAATAAAAGCGTTTAATTGTATAGATGAAGTTTCTGACAATAAGCTAAGATTCTCACAATTAAAATAATGTTATATTTTGTGACTGCAAATCATTATTATTATATCCAAGTGTATTCATCTCTGGCAAGTCAAAGCAGCCAACAAAAATGAAAAGCTAAGTATGCCATAAACTATTTAATTTTGAGTATAAAAGTCCGCGTGACTCGCAGCAAAAGTGAATGAATGAAAATGCCTTCATTCATGACCGAAAATTATCACTCAATGATGAGAACAAGTGCAAGTGCTTTTTATAATTGGCAAATCAGGACTCCGGGTAGTCAACACTTGTTTTACGGCTGCTCCCTTTAAGCACTTAATGAGATATCCAAAGCTGCCTGTAAACTTTCAACAATTTTCCCTACAGCAAAAAAAACTTTTGCAATTAATTACGACGAGACCTTTAAACCAAACTATAAGCAGTTGATGCAAATGGGGCAAGTATCAGATGGAAGTTGGATGGCATATAGATAGTATAGTGGATGGTAGCTGGCATTGCCAGCGAAGCATGTCAAGAGCTGCTTCAATTAGTTGTGAGCCGTAAATGGGTATTGAAAGGCAGCCAATGCGAAAGTGCATTCTGAAAGGATCTAGAAGTTAAGGAGACTGCAATTGATGCATAATGAAATTCAGCCGTGAACTTTCTTTCATTTGCTGGTACTATTTATAGCTGGCCTACTTATCGAGAACACTAATCACACCCCGAAACGCCAAGACATCCATCCACATGATGATAAACGATGTGTAAGTAATCAGAAGTAATGGAAAGTAATGAGAACTCAGCAGCATCCTTCCTGCCCATCTGATTGCAGGACTGTCAATTAATAACAAACTGGCAGTGTAGAGGGCAAGAGGGAAGGGAGATGCCAATACCAGCAGGTGTTAGCTGCCGCTGTGTGGTGCTAAAGTGCCAACAAACTGTTCATAAAAGTCCACAGATGTGGCTGGAACTAAAAGAAAAAGAAGCACTGGGAAAGTTGGCTTAAAAGTGCTAAAAGAAAATATGATAAGAAAACGCAACAGAGCAACAAGGCAGCGCAGCAAAGTTTTTAGATGTAAAAAGAAAAAAATATTCCAGTGAAAATGTCATTAAGTCATTCCAGATATTAACAACATATTCGACATTAAAAATACAATTTTCAAAAATTTAATTAAAACATTTTGAACATTATATACCATTTACTTACCATACTTTATTGTATCTCTATATAAATGTGAAATAAATATTTTTTATAAATATGAATAATTCATCTTTACCATAGTTCATTTAAACATTTATTGATCTCGTTATTGTCTAAATACCTATTTTGTAAATTTTGGCATTGCGTATATTAAACTCTATACAAATGTTAATCAAATTTGGATAAAAATTATCTATATCTCATTTTTCCCCATCTCATACTCTTCTATGTAACAAATCTTTGGAAAAAAGTTCTGCAACATTTGCTGAAAAATTCCCTATTAAATTCATGTGGGATTCTCTAACATGACAATTAAAATACGGCTAAGGCCAAGTTGCTCCAATAACATGTGTCGCTATAAAACATATCCTCACAATCCCAAACTCTCTGCCCAACTATGTAAGCTTATGTTTTCTGTGCACAAAAAACTTGCCACAACTTTTTCATCAAGTTGTCGCCAGGCATTTTAGTCCCACCCACCCATTGTTGCACATTGCATCTGTATCTAGTTACGCTCGAACTCTCCTTCCACTTCTCGTCCCTGACGTCACCATGATTAATGTTCAAATTAAACAACGCCAGGCTGACGTTAATGACAACAAAAGAGAAGCAACGACAACAATGGCACAACTGCCAACCAACCAGCCAGCAAACAACAAAAAACAAGCCAAACTATAGTGTTAGTCACAAAACAAAATGGCAAAAAATATTAACATAAGCAACAAAAGGAATATAACAACAACAATCACAATATATTGCAAATAGTATAGGGGCATAATGTTATCGTAATCTATCCATTCAAAAATCCAAAAGCCAAAATGTGTTTCAGTATGGCGTATAAACCAGTTCGCTAGTGGGCGGCATTATAAAATACTACTTTGACCTCGCTTAGTTGTGGGTGGTGAAGCGATAGTTTTATGGGGTTTCTTTATAATAAGTTGTCTATAAAGTTTTTGAGAACCAAATTATCAGATTTAGTTGAAATTTAATACTTGACTTTCTGGCATAAAATACTTTAATTATTCCATTTACCACATGAAGTATCTCAAATTATTATTGCCTAGTTAAATATAAAAGTTGAATATAGTATACGTGCATTAAGTATACACAAAATTAACCATACGTATATTAAGCATACGTAAATGCAGTATATTTAAGAACAGGTATATTACGTATACGTAAATGCAGTATATTAAAGTGCACGTATATTAAGTATACGCAAAAGCAGTATATTGAACTTTGCGTATATTAAGTATACGCAAATGCAGTATATTGAAGTATAGGTATATTAAGCATACGTAAATGCAGTATATTGAAGTATATATTACGCATACGTAAAGTAAACATTAAAAAATCGATTTGAGGACTGCACATTACGTATACGAACTGCTGCCAGGCAATCGATAATATTGGGGAAATTAAAAATGAGAATTGAGCATTTATAAATATAACGTATACGTATATTTGATCACATTATTTTCTATTCCAATAAATTAAATACAAAAAAACATGCGAGTACACAATAATTTATTTATTTATTTGAATAACGTTTTTTGCTGGATTTTTATTTCATTATTTGAAAGTTGGCTTGACTCAATTAATTTGCATACACTAATGGAATTCGAATTCAAATTCTTTCTTCTATCTGATAAACCATTTTTTTCAGTTGGCTTCGATGCAATAAAAAATATTGAAAAATGAATCAATAAATAAATATGTACATAACACATATACCACATATGTATATTAACTGCGTATATGTATTTTTAGACAGTCAGGTGCATTGGAAAGAACACATTCATTAGGAAGTTCGGATGGTAACAAAATTATTAAATTCTGTTTAAAATTAAATTTGAATTGTTTGTTCACTTTGTTTGAAAAGTTTACTAGAGGTTGAGTAGCCGTTAAGTCAACTATTTTTCTCTTATATGCCATTTTGTTTAATTGAACAAATATTCTTGGTATCGAAAATCGGTTAACAAAATACGTCTAAAAATTATAATGAGATATCTTGCTCAATATTTTTTGTCTCTTTTTATTATATATTATATAAATAAATTTACGTGAGTTTAAATTTTTTGATATAAATTTAAAAAATGCACATTTATTTAATGCTTTTGTGAAATGTGAAATTATGGGTGAGGAACAGAGACCTGCAACGAACATGTTCGAGTCGGTTTGAACATCTTGTCAAAATTTCAATCACATCCAAACAACTCTCGCCTGAATCGAACATGAACGGGTCAAGCGCTCGTATGAAAGCCGTCACTGATTAAACACGTAAAACGCTCATCTGTGTTCGAAACGAACGAACAGTCGAACTGCTCGTTTGATTCAAACCAATCAAACACAATCACCAGTTCTAATGCTCAAGATGAGTGTTCGGATGAAACTTTGACAAACACAACGAACATGGTGATTGTTCAAATGAGATTGAATCAGATAGGCAGTGTTGCATGACTTGCACTTTTTGGTCGCCTGTGACGCTTTTAAAATCGAATGAAATAAACAATGATTGGCAATTGAAATTAAATATATTATCTTTTTAAATTAATAAAAGACAAAAAAAAACAAAAAATAAAAAAATGTTAACATAAAAAAAATATATTTTTAACTAAAAAACACGAAAATTAAAATAAAAAAGAAAAGTTATTTTTTTTCGCTTTGATAAATATAATATGAATAAGTTTCCATTACTTATTTGTGAGGATTTTGCTTTTTCTTCAAATTCCAAATAAAGGCGTGCTGGTGTTTGAACATCATTGAACAATCCAATCATTTCCAATCATTTTGATCGAACTTGTTCGACTTTTCGCTCATGTTCCAATCAATCTGCTGAATCAAACGAACAGTTACAATCGGGTTCGGTTCGAGCAGTTGTGATTGGATTGATTGTGTGCAAAAAAGTCATGACCAAATGAGCAGTGATTAAACATGTTCGAAATGGGTTTGAACAAAACGAACACGAACAATTATTGGGTATGAGCGAAAATGTAGTACTCGTTGCAGTTCTCTGGTGAGGAACTAATTCATATAAATTCTAATTGTGCAACTCAGAAATATGTTTTCGTCAAAGTGTAAATTTTGAATTTGCAATTCTATTACAATTGCTTATCAAGATCACATTTGTGATCGAATTCGTTTTTATTAGTATATTCCAAACTGAAGCTGATAACCAAGAGGCTGTTCACAAACACAAAATTGAGTATGTCTGGAATCAAAGTACGTCGCACGACAATGCAGTTGTAGATGGTGAGTTCTCGTTCACGAAGAGTGCAGCGTTTCAATTGCAGCAGATCCAGCTTTAAGTATTTATTTTTCTATGATATTTGTACAATAACCAATGGCATATAGGTTTCACTCACCTTTCGTGAACTCCTCGACAATCTTGTAGATTTAAACCATCCATATTCGTATAATTGATCGAATATTTTGCGCTCCATTCTGTCGATGATTCTGACCAAGCTCAAAATATTCCAAATATTCGAAAAAACTAGATTGAAGCTTATCATGAAAACGACAGAACAAACGTTCTTCTTCCAGTAATATCTGTAGCCACATTGGGTAAAATACAGCACCGATATTATAAGTCTTGTTAAGTGCGTTGCCCAGCTCAATTTCTGAAGGTTTTTGCGAAGCTTGACTAGTTTTTTATAATACTCCAGATAGAGGTATTGCTCAGCGTGTGAAGGCTCGATGCCATTAAATAAACGATTATTTAGGGAGAGTACCAAATGGAAATGTAGAAACGTGGCCAAATCAATCAGGAAATCGAGTATGGTACAGCGAGTAAAATAAATAAGAGACCAAACGAGATGCCACGACATTAGGGTAACAAAACACAACAATACCAATATTTCGCGAATCCAATGAAAAGCCAACTTCGTTAATGGAACCTTCACGGGCATCCCGAAGAGCTTTACATGCATTCGTCCAGTCCAAATGAAGAGATTCAGCAGCTCAAGGAGACATTTTTGATTTCGCTGCAAGTTCCAGCTACTTACTGCCACTCCGTAATATCGAACGAAATATATCATAACACTTGTGACGATAAGTAGGTCGGTCGGTGCTGCTGTCATCTGTTCGTATGCTATAGTGAAGCCCCAAAGACAAACCGGACAGACCAACAGCCAATGCCATATCCAAGCATAGAAGCGTTCAAAGCGTCTTTCCCGAAATTTCTGCTTGTTTGGCTGCCATGCGAAGGCGTTGAGTCCAAACACTTTGCTCAACCCGTTGTACAGGTGCAGAAGAACCGACAGTCTGTGGAACATGGCCAAAACTGAGTATCCTCAATGACTGAAATCGAATGAATATTATGAATGAAAGCCTCAACGATTACTCACACTCGGTGGGCAATCAGCCTAATGCACATCCATCGAACGGTTGCTGTACCTTTGAGCCTGCCACAAGTCAAGTTGCGACGCATTTATGTTGTCTATCTCTCTTGTATTTACTATGCATTAATGTGTAGCGTGGAATTCTCTTTGAATGCAGGTGATTATTTCACTCATCTCATTCATCAAAAAAAGTGTGCCTACTTTTATGCTGCGCAGCTGACAATTTTTCTGTCTGCAGTCTACTCTACACAATGAAAAAAAACGTAAAGTAAAAACACATATTTTGTCTTTTGTTGATTTTTATTTATATTATATTAAGTTTCTCTTATTGTTTAATAGTACTTACGACTTCTAATTAGAGTTCGAACTCAGGGCCTCCAACCATATGATGAATAATGCACAAGAGCTTTACTTACAGCGACAATAGGTTAAAAATTAATATTTGTCGAAGAAAATAATTAAAACATAAAAAGGCACGAATTTAAGAATTAGTCACTTTAAAAATTTTTTTATACACGATTTTGCCATTTTTTTTAATTTATAGGATTGATAACTTTCTTTACGATTTTTCTGAGTTGAAAATATTCTCAAACATAAGATGTTTTTTATTATTTATAAATAGTACATTTTGCTCTCTATGTAGCAGGCCTCTTGCTCTCTCTCTACTTTATGTCGTGAATTTATAAATATAACGTATACGTATATTTTCTCAAATTATTTCATTAATTATTCCAATTCCAATAATTTAAATACAACGAAACAATGCGAGTACACAAACATTTATATGCTCAAATATTCAGAGTTTTATTCACTGAGATTATCTGCTGAACAACCACTATTATATAGAGTACAAATTAGCTAATCAATCAAATCAAAGAATAGATCCAAGCAATGCAATAGTATTAGTCCCAATATAAACTCCCCTAGAACTCGATTAATTTCCATATGAGATATTTTAGATAGACCTCAGACCTAGCGCACTCTATGAGTCATGGGATCCATTTCGTTCTGCTTCCGATTCGATTTCGCAATTCAATTAGCGACCCAATGACGAAATGAATGATTGCTCCATGAAACAAACGGATGTGACAAGAGCACCCCCAACAAAGTATGGTAACTGAATCGCTAACCAGCCCACCCCAACTTCAGGGATTATTGATTGGACTTGCTGTATGTGACACTAGCGGAGGAGAGAAGAGCCAAAGAATGATGAACTTGTCCATACCCAAGCATAAATATATGCAAATACCTGAGCATCATATTCCCCTTTTCGTTTCACAGGGTATCGAAAGAGTGCCCACATATTGATATGCTGCTGATATGATAAACTTATCGGAAGGGAGGCGAGCGAAGCATAGAACAGAAAAAATAGCAATTAATTAACGGCATGATTTAGTGTTAATTGAGCGTCAATACATCATTGATAAGTACTTACCCAGATGGGAATGCGTATGAAGAGTGCAAAGGCGTCAGAGGTCCCCTGGGGACTGTCTCGTCGGGTTTCGTCTATATCCATGAACCAACCTCCCCCCTCCTTCTGCTCCTCTTGACTATCTTAGCCAACTGGGGTCGGCTGAAGAGCAATCAATTTAAATTGGTTATGTACAATACGAGTACATCATATTTTCATTGCTTCTGCTTAAATGAACTTGTGCAATTAATGGAACAACAAATGCGAGAAGCAAACAGGAGGAGGGGACGGGTCATGGCTGCAAATATTGAAAGCACTTCAAAGCGCAATGCGATAAACAGCACAATAATAACAAATAGCTGCAACGTCAACAACAACAGCCGATTGCACAATTAATTAAAATATTCAAACTGTAAAGTTGATTGAAAAACACGCCACAACATAAACAAAATAATCAGGAGCTGCATTAGTCACGGCAATTTATTAGAATAATAATTCAAGGTTGACCTTCTATTACATTTTTTTTATTACAAATTTAAGAGTGAACCAATAATTTGTATTTCTTGTTAATATATTTATTGTATTAATATATTTATTGTATTATTAATTTTACCTATAGTCTGCTTAAACTATAGAGAAACTAAAAATTTCAACAGAAAGCAGAAGGGAGTCATACATGTATAAATAAAATATATTTAAAGTAAAACAGTAATGGAATATGAAGTAACAAAAATAGCTCAATTAATTATTTTAATTTTTTTTAGAACACAATGTAATTATAAAGTTTACTAGTAGCTCAACAAGTTGGTAATAGTCAACAGCAAATATTTTTGAATTAAATTCCTTGAAGCTTAGCAAAAGTGTTAACAACTGTCTAAACTTTAAGCCTCAGCGTGCAGTTGGCAAGCCATAAGCCAACCCTTTTGGCCAAATTGATTATTGTTGCGCATATTTATAGTCGGCCAACTATCATAATTGAATGAATAAATAACACAGATGGTTGCATGCAAAACATTGACGACCAAGTGCTATTGAACAACAACGAAAAAAACACATAAAACAACAACAACTTTTGAATAATTATTAATTGGCCATTCATGTCGCTAATTGCATTTGCAGAGAAGCGGCAGCAAACGACTTTCGACTTCCGAACTGGGCAATTTGCTTTTGCCTGCCGCATGATTTGCTTCTCTCAGTTCTGTTTATTTATTTTTATGCTTGTTGAATCAGCTGTAAATATCCACAAAGAGCAACTGATTGAAGTGATTGACTGACTGACTGACTGACTGTCTAACTAACTAGCTGAACAACTTGCTTGGCAACCCATCGGGGCACGAGGCGCCACGTGCTGACAATTTGCTATCTCTGTGAACTCCCCTTGCTGATAATTACACCAGAAACGTTATTTGCACACAGGTAAATGACAGCTAAGCTGGCAAAGAACGAAAAAAAACACACAGTTCCATTGAAATAGAACTCAAAGCAGTTTGCCTTTGAGTAGTTCGTTGAATAACAGGAGTCAAGAATAAAGAGAGATCAGTGGAGTTGATGATGTGGCCCATGGGGCGTATGATTGCTGTCGGGCACGAGGCAAACTACACTTAAAAGGAAAATAAAACAGGACTCAATACAATCGGCACATCGAATTGAAGCACCAACAGACATCTGTTGCAAGGAAGTGTATCACTAGGAAGCGGAACATGTTGATTATTTGTAGCAACATTGAAGAGATAAGGCAGGAAATTAGTCTTAATAAAAAGTATGAAAACTAACAAGCTAACAAAACAAATTCAAAGAAAAATAATCAGATAAATCAGGCAAATAAATTATTTTTGTAATAATAAGCAAATAAAAAAATTAAGAGCAAAGAAAATAAAATAAAATTATTATTTTGCAAATAAACACACAGATAAAGTCATAATAATTCATATTTATTTTTTTAATAATTTAATTATTGCAGGGAGAGATAAAAAGTACTTAAATATCACATGGATTTTAATGAGACATGATACTGATGAATAAATAAATAGAATAATTATGAATTGTAAAGTTTTAGAGAGACAGAACTAGCAATTAACAAATACTGAATGCATAATAAATAAAGAAATAAATTAAATGATGTTTTGGGGCGACAGCTCGTATGTTTTATATGAAAATAATATTTTCGTACTCTAAACTATTATCATGCGTGCATTTAATTTGAACAGTTCACAGTGCGTATGATTCAATGAAACGCCCCCAATAAATTTAATCAAATCTAGCAAATAAAATAAATACCGAAAAAGAAATAAAATAGGACAAACGGACGGAATGCTAATAATAGCAACCAGCAATTCAAAGCTGACCAAAAATTATGCATCTAGTTAAATCCCACAATGAAATCGCGAAATATGTGAACGACAAAAGCATTTCCATTGAGGCAACAATTGGGACCATTTTTCCACGCCCACGCCCACGCACGCGGCATATGCAACAAATGCGAATAGTTCAATTATTTCAAATAGTTACCCAAAATTGTGTTGCACATTTTTGAGCTAAACTATCGGGGCGTGATATTCCACCCCCAACCCATCGCCCCTCGTTCTTAATGAGCAGCGACCGACAGCGCACAATAAACATAACCAGCAGACATCGGGTGGGGGCAAGTGGGCGTGGCGATATATTGGTGCTAATTTATGCAAATTGCGTCATGTGGAACACGCACACACAGCGAGCAGTCCATAAATTGCACTGCGGGACAGGAAGACAAGGAGGAAGGGTGCAGGGCGGCGAGTGTTCCTCTAAGCGTCTGCAATAATGCCACGAAATTGAAGCTTTAACCACGTTATTATTGTTGAGGCGGCTTTCGATAATTAGCCAGCTTGGAGCGTGTGCCAAAGCTATTTACTGGCTGGCTTTACACGTTCCTCTTGAGCTGCCGCTGAGTATGAGTAAATAGGTGTGCTATTGAGAGATTTACAAGCAGCCGCAATGATAATGCTAATGCGATTATGTGATGTGTATAATGAAACAGCCAGGTTAAATTCATACGCCATTGCGATTAATTGGCTACAAATTCGAATGCATGCATTTGTTATGAGTTTAACTAGAAATGTTAATTAAACTTATTTTATTAGTTTTACAATATCAATCAACTTTGCAAAAACAATGCCAATCATTTGGCACATTTGTTTTATACAAACTAATTATTCCTCTAATATTGAATTTTGTATCTTATCTGAGCTACTTGAAATTTAATATGAATGAGCCTAACTAGAAATGTAAATAAAACTTATTTTGTTATTGGTAAAATATTAAACTATTTTGCAAAAATAATTAAAATTAAGTTAATTTAATCGTTCAAAGAAATTTATTATTTTGCACAATTTTTTTATACAAATTTATTATTCTTCTAATAAATAAACTTAAATATAACCATTTTAACAATTGTATTTTAATCATTGAAAGAAATTAATTATTTTGTATTTTATTTATTAATTTACAAAATTGTGTTAATTAAAGAAATTTAGAATAAATATAGGCTTTACAATGAATTATTTAAAACATATTAATTACTTTTTTTTCGATTAACCAATGGATTGGGACAATTTAATTACTTCTCTAACAAATCAACTCTCTTAATATAAAACTAATATTTTAAAAACAACTTCAATATTCAAAGCTCTGGTCGGAGTTATATTAGTGTATATTTTTTATCTCAAAACTTTTCAAATATGTAATGTTCAATTTGACTATAATTAAAATTAAATGATAATTGTTAGTGCGGTAATCAACTCATTTCCCAAAGTGCAAACGTCTTTAAGAGAACATCAAAAACTTAAACCTTCTCAAATTGATGCTAAATATGTGACTAATAGGCTAACAGGTCGGATGACTTTAAAGCCACGTGAGAGCCTCACATCAAAAGCTGAACGTCAACAGCTGGCAGATGGACACAGTGAGGAGGAGGAGTTTGCCTTTTGCTGGGCTGGAAAAAATGAGCTGTAGATGAGCCCGTGGAACAATGAATAGAGCCAGAGGATGAGACAAATGGCAGCAAGGGGATATACTAGAGCTTTAGACTGCTGCTGTTGAAACCACAAGACCCACAACAGCAGCAACAATGGAACCACATCAAAGGGTGGCTCGGCTCTGGCCAAATTTGGGTTTCATTTCGCTTGGCCAACAAAAGGTGCAAATATGTGTGCAAATGTGTCTGTTAAAAGCCGCATGCCACTGCCTATGATAAATGCGGAAATGCGGGGGAGTGGCAATGTGCGGCAGGAATGTGTGGCAGGAAAATGAGGCAGAGCTTGAGAGATGGTGTCGAGAGGGGCAACATAAATAAAATGAGCGACCCGGCTGGCTAAATGGCCAGGGAACCGCAGTAGTTCCACAACTTGGCGATGACAGTCTGCAGGCTGCACTTGGTTAACAATGCGAGAAAGGCGACACCCACACACACACACATCCACACTCACACACACAGTTGCATTCAAATACACTGCTGGGCACATAATTGAGCTGACAGGATGCGAGCTAACCAATGTCCTGTGCGGCTGGCACTCAGCGCATAAAGTCAACTTCTGGCTTATTGTCAACAAGACAGTGCAGAACACTGTTTTAAATATTCGCTGTGACTTCATTAAAAATCCATGGCTAGAGAAAATTTAATAATAGTATGGTACGTTGTGAAGCTATGAAAGTTTGATACATAACCAACCATGAGCAAATTTAATTTTGGACTGAAATGTCAACAGGCCTAATGTGAATTCTGTGTTTGTGTTTTCAAAATTATAATTAATTCTTCTTCATTCACATTCTTCCATAGAATTTATTATACTTCAAAGAACTACTGAAATAGAATTAAAATAATTTTTTCATACAGTACATTGGTTACAAAATAATATATGTAATTAATCATTAACATTCTTCTTTAGAATTTGTAATAACCTCCATCTATTACAATGTAGAAACATGTGAAATTAAGTGTTCAATAATTAACTATATAATTAAATCAAATTTAAAAGCGAATTTTCGAATCAAGAACAAGTTCTTGAATTTAGAATAGTTTTTATAAAAAAATAGTTGATAGTAAAAGCAGAGAATTATAACATTCGGAATGTCCAATTAAAAATAATAAAATTATTTGAAATTCTTGAAACTTTTTTTTTATCTTCAAAGAAAGTTAAGTTTGAAATCTGGACTCCAGACAATTTTAATGAATTAATTCTTTTTTTTTTTTATATTGATATATTCTTCGTCATATGAACTTCATTCTTGTTTTTAGAACGTAGTTTTTCTCTCTGTGTATTTTAAGTTAAATAAACAATAATATGATATAATATTACGGATTATTTAAGACCTTGTCTTCTATATATGGCCTTGCTGCTTAAGCTCCTATCTTACTTATCGATAAGACCTAAAATTGGAGAGAGAACAAATAAATAAGGCTGAAAATACAATTTAAATAGATTTTGCACGCGATTAGGTATATTTACGATTATGTAAATATATATTCGCATACTTTGGGCAGCCACTGTTTGCCAGTGCGCGCTTGTTATCTGGCAAAACAATTGTTTTGCGATCAAAAGGCTTTCATTTTCAGTCAGTCTAGAGGGTCCTTTACTACTTGTTGTTTCTATTGTAGAATGAAACGTGTTGTGTTTTTTATCAAAGGACCCAGCTGAGTGGCTACCTGTGGGCAAAAGTGTCCCAAAGATTAAGTGCGGTCAACATTTGGCAAACAGCGAGCAAGAGAGAGAGGTAAAATAGAGGCGAATTGGCTATTGTTTATGTTGCACTTTACACTGGGCCGCACACACTTCATAAACACGGCCCACTCCAAGTGCACTTGACAGGAGGCGCAGCATGTTGTTGACTGTGGCGCAACGAGGGAGCAGATGGGGTCGGGGGTCGAGGGTTGCCATGCAAATTTGCTAGCCATATTTGCATGCTCCCACTGACTGAGAGTGGGTGTATGTGTGTGTGTGTGTGTGTTGTACGTTGTTGTTTATCCAAAAATTATGCGCCTCGCATGCCGCAGCCGCGTCCTCAGCTCCAGCTAAACATTTGCCAAGCTGTTGCCTGCCCCTCTCCTTGGCACTTCAGCTCTTGTGTGTTTGTTTGCCTTGCGCCTTGCTGTATGCAATACATTTTGCCACGCTGTTTAACTTGCTCTGCGGACGCCACTGTAAATTTGTGGCATTATCCGCACGCGTGCAACAACAGCAACAGCAACAGCAACGGCAACATCAGCTTGTAAGTTTCAAGTATGTGCCAATGATGCTAGCCCTGGTCTTGAGCTTGGTCCTGGCTAAGCAGCTGTCGGTAATGGCAAAGTTTTACACAAAACTTTTAATTAATTACGCAGAATTTCCCCTTCTCACTGCATAAATCAAATCAATCAAGTGCTGCGGAATTAAAGCAACTTTCAATGTGCATCAATTACGGAATCGAATCACAGATACTTCAATTATTGAGAGTAGTTGTTGGCCCTTTCTGGCTGGGCCATAAATCAACTCAGCCCTCGAATGGCATTTGTCAGGACTTGTGGATTTTTGCTGCCATCAATATCATTTTGAAGGAATCGAAATTGTGAAAATTTCACAGCTCTTGCAGCTTTGTTGCAAATCCACATAAGCCCTAAACATCTGCTTTATAGCCTCTTGCCACATCATCATCATCAACAGCAGCAGCAACAGCAGCAGACGGAGTCATGTCCGGCCACAAACTGCACGTCATTCAAGCCAAAGCCAAAGCCAGGCTCAGGGCGAGGAGGGAGAGCGGAGGCAGTGACGTTGCTGTGGCAAGAGCCACATAAACTGCATAAATTTTTAATAAGCGACGCACACAAAATGCAGCCAAGGGACAAAAGTTGAGGACAACAGCATTGACAGCATTTGGGGCAGCTGTCGAGGGGGCAGAGCAGAGGAGGCGGGAGGCTGCACCTTCCGCTGGCATCTGTGCCTGTGTCAGCAACCAAAAATTGCCACTTGAAGTTGCCGCTCAAAAACTGCAGCAATGCTGCAATTGCAGCTGCCACACATGAGCCATTTGGCTCTCCAATGACAGCCAATGTGCCCCTCCATCTGCCGCCTCGTTCTCGCTTTGAACTGTTGCAATTTGCGCTTGCATTGTGGTTGCAGATAACAACAACGTGAACGGGAGGAACAGCCACTGTTGACGCTGCCATTTGACGCCACAATAAAAGGCAAAAAGCATTCAACAGATACGAAAACGATAGCAGCGCCAACAATAACAACATCCACAACGGGAAGACAGGTGTAAAACTAAAGCCGTTAAAGCCCTGCCACAAACCTGTCAAACCAATAACAATCAAACAACACACACAACAACAGTTGGATAAATGTAGACGAAAACTTGTGTAAATGCAACATTGCGTATACTCTATATTTTCTATTTAAGAATTCAAGATTTAATTGCCATAAATTCGATTAAATGTCTATTGTTAGATAAGTGATAGGACCATTCTCAGCTTCATAATAAGTTTAATGAAAGATTATTTAAATATATATTATAAATTATATGCAAGGACAATTCTGTGTTATCTTTCATAATAAATTAATTTTAATTCTGTAATTGCAATTCTGTAATAAAAAATTAAATAAAAAAAAAAAAATGAATAATAATTAGAATATTACTAATATGAGTGGACACTTATCTGCTGTTTCTCATTCAAAGAAAAGAATGTAATAATTCCTTTTTACATTTATTATTTAATTTATTGTGAATGCATTTGTATATCGCCCACGATTTCAACCTTTCAGTTTTCATTTACTTCTCTATTGATTTCCCCCACTTCCATAAAGAAACAAGTTAAGCTCGTTTAAATTTTCACATTTCCCTGAAATCCTTGCATATATTTCAGGCCCTCATATTAATATCATGCACATGCCGCCAACATGGCGTTAATTGATTGCACAATCTGAATTCATTCCCGAACTCAAGCCCAAAGTCCCTCCTCATGTTGTTGCCTTTGTCGCACAGCTTATGTCAATTGCATTGAATTCGTGACTCGCTGATTGCAGCTATCGTCGATGGAATGCGACTTACGGCTCAGATTTCTACACGAGAAGTTTACGATATCGATATCGAAAGTTCACCTGGGCCAAAGAGTCTGTATAGTCAATAAATTAATCAAATTGATTTCGAGAAATATTTTACAACTTTAAATTTCAATGCTTGTTACAGAAAACCAAATAATGTTTGTATTTTCTTTGTTTCTTTCTGTTCACATAATTATTTTAAATTATGGACTTCAAATCAAAATTCATTCGGTTTTAATCAAATAATCTTCGAATTTTATTTATATTTTGAACGCCCTTAAATCTAATTAGCGTTTGGATAGTGCAGTTAATTTGATCCCAGCAATTTTAATACAAAAATGTTAATATATATTTATTTAAAATTATATATTTGGATAGGAAGTCAAATTTCAACTCTACAACTTTAATAATTTAATGAACGCATTTTATATATAATTTAAAACAAATTTGTTTAACCTAGAAAGTGTAAAACAAATTTATACCTTTAATTACATAATTTTTCATACTGACTAATAGTACATGTATAATATTTAAAATTTGCTAATGATTTTTCTGCCTTCCAAGTGATATTTCGTTACTTAAAATGGTTTCAAATGTATTAATAATAATTATTTTTAACTCACCAGAACAACTTTAGGAAAATAAGCTGTTTAAGCTAAGTGAATTAAATATCGATTAGCTATTCGGAGATTTACTTGACAGCAAAACAATGAAGTTGCATATCACAGAATTTTAACCATTATGCTTTCCTACGACAATTTGATTCTCTAGAAATACTGTCTCAATGCAAACTCACTTCATGCCACAAAATAACTGTCAAGTTTACTTGCGCTTAATGTGCTTGTCAATCACTCAGTGTCAAGCAGTCAGTCAGTCAGTCAGTCATTCAGTCAGAACAAAGAGTTCCATGTATGCATTTTAATAGTGATAGACTAAGCAATACTTGCGTAATATTTGTGATTTATTTACATTTCAAATTCAATTTTAATATGCGTTAACTAACCAGAATGTCAAGTTGCATTTGCAGATAGCTGCATAGCTTAAGGACATAATCGAAATTTGCAATGAACACTTCAATGCAGATTAAAATCTTTGGGTCGTTATGTTTGGCCAACACTTTGGGAATCTGCTGTGGAATGTATATGTTATGCATTAACCTGTCAAGCTGCCTTTGTTGGCTATTTTAATTTGCAGACGCAACAGAGCTTTGGAATTAAAATGCAATATTTACGCACTGCCTAAGATACTGCAAATTAATATGGCCAGCAAACATCGAGCAAGAAAGAGAAGTCGCAAAGTTCAAGCTGTGTGTGGCATGTGTCCAGTGCCACACTAAGCGGCTTATCTATCTGCAACTTATATAACCAAAGTGTGTAGGAATTTCAATGTAGGTATTGCACAAATATTGAGCTAGACACGTGGCGCATGCACAAAATGTTATGTTGTTTGCATTGACGCCTTCGCATTTTCACCTGTTATTTGCATAATTCGTGCGTTGTTCTTATGCAAAGCCATGTAGATGAATATCTTCCCCGATACAACTTCACTTTTATCTACGATTACATATTCCTGTTGCGATGTCAATTGCTTGCAAACAATGTTGCGTCTTTTTCCAAACCAATTTATGCGTAATTTAATTTCGATTTAAATGTTAATTCCAAAATTTCAGCAAATCACAAATTTCTCCTTCTCTCCGCTCTGATTGTGACTGCGTGTGTTTGCGCAAAGTTAATTGTGCGTATTATTTGTGCAATCCACTCTTGAGTTTGATTTGTGCTCAACATTTTCTGGGAACTCGTAAAAAGTTGTAGATCAAAAAAATCAAAAGTTAAATTTCGAACTTTGATAAAGTTAAAAAGTTAAAGTCCAAAAAGGCAAAGCTCATTATTATATCGGCAATTTTCAAGTAGCTGCGACTGCGGATGTTGAAAGCAATTTTAATAGCAAAGAAAAATTTTGGGGGGGTCTTTCGGATGTCCTTTAGGATAAACTGAAATTTGTTTAAATAAAATATTTTTAAATATCTCATTTATTTTTGTTATTTAACACTTTTTTTTTAATCCAGACGAAGAAGAGAAAAGCAGCAAACTATTTTAGAAAGCAGAAAGCGCTTTATTCCAAAGTATTTAATTTTGAAAAATCGGTATAGGAAAGTATAAAAACAGATTAAGTTTTTAATTAGTTTTTTTAAATATCACTTACATTTTTTAAATACTTATCCAAATATATTCTCTTGCCCAGAATATGAATACAACAGTGTTAAATTTAATTCGAATTTTATATTTTACCTTTCGTAAATTTCGAATTATATTAAAGATACTTGATTTTCAACATTCCGTAAATTCCCAATTTAATTACATTTTAAATTAATAGAAACAGTGTCAAATGGTCTTGGTTATTAACACCAATCAAATGTCTTCAACAAGGTGATTGTAAATGCACTTCATTAAACACATTAAAGAGCTCACGCTTTATTGTCCTGAAATGCAATATTTTGTGTTTCCATTTTCTAAGCTCGAAAATTGCGTTGTAATCGAAACGTGGCAAATGGATGAAAATTATGCAACTAAACTTGCACACTTAATTAAAGAGCAATCAACAAATGTTTTCAAATCAAAATATTCACATGAACTTTTGCAAACTCGACCAAAATGTTAATTTCGCAAATTTACAATTTACAATTTACAATTCACAATTTACAATTATTTTGCAGGCCAAACAACAGACCAAATGCTGACCACGAGCTGGACTAAGTGAAAACAGCCAAACAACCGAAACAAAATAAACACAACAAGGATTTGCAAAGCCACAAAACTTTCCATGCAACCAGAGTGAGAGAGAGAGAGAGAGATTTGGACAACGGGACAACTAATAGTGCAACAAAATGTGGCTGCTCAGTCTAGGCCTGCAGCTGGCCAGTGGCAGCAGCCCCACAGAGACCGACTTTGGCCTGAGCAACACAACGCTTGGGTATTACCCGAATGACACGCTGTTCAGCACACAGGCGGGAGATTATCTGAGTGCCACAGGCAGCTCGATGCACACCACAGATCTGCCCACGTATCAGCATTGCATTGCCACACGGAATTCGTTTGCGGATCTGCTCACCTTGGTGCTCTACGGGCTGGTGTGCATCGTGGGGCTGTTTGGCAACACCCTGGTCATCTACGTGGTGCTGCGGTTCTCCAAGATGCAGACGGTGACCAACATCTACATACTCAACTTGGCTATAGCCGACGAGTGTTTCCTAATCGGGATTCCCTTTCTGCTCTACACCATGCGCATTTGCAGCTGGCGGTTCGGGGAACTGATGTGCAAGGCGTATATGGTCAGCACATCGATCACCTCGTTCACCTCCTCGATATTTCTGCTCATCATGTCCGCCGATCGCTATATCGCCGTCTGTCATCCGATCTCGTCGCCCCGCTATCGCACTCTGCACATTGCCAAGCTGGTGTCCGCCTTGGCCTGGAGCACCTCGGCTGTGCTGATGCTGCCCGTGATGCTCTACGCCAGCACGGTGGAGCAGGAGGATGGCGTCAACTACTCGTGCAACATCATGTGGCCCGATGCCTACAAGAAGCACTCGGGCACCACCTTCATACTCTACACCTTCTTCCTGGGCTTCGCGACGCCGCTGTGCTTCATACTCAGCTTCTACTACCTGGTCATCCGCAAGCTGCGTTCCGTGGGTCCAAAGCACGCGACCAAGTCGAAGGAGAAGCGTCGCGCCCATCGCAAGGTGACGCGTCTGGTGCTGACCGTCATCACGGTTTATATTTGCTGCTGGCTGCCGCACTGGATGTCGCAGCTGGCGCTGATCAACTCCAATCCGGCGCAGCGGGATCTCTCGAGGCTCGAGATACTCATCTTTCTGCTGCTCGGCGCTCTGGTCTATTCCAACTCGGCGGTCAATCCGATACTCTACGCCTTTCTCAGCGAGAACTTCCGCAAGAGCTTCTTCAAGGCGTTCACCTGCATGAACAAGCAGGACATCAACGCCCAGCTGCAGAACGAGCCGAGTGTCTTCACCAAACAAGGCAGTCGACGACGTGGCGGCTCCAAGCGTCTTCTGGCCGCCAATGCCCAGCAGCAGCAGCAACAACAGCCGCCGCTCTTGGCGCTGCACGTGGGCAACAACAACTCCTCCACGACGACCTCGTCGACCACGACGGCCGAGAAGACGGGCTCCACGAATGCGCCCAAGTCGTGCAGCTCCAATGGCAAAATAGTCGCACCCGGAGCAGAGAATCTCATCATTTGTCTGGATGAGCAGCAGGAGACTTTCTGCACGACAGCGCGACGTGGCTCGATTCTGGTGCAGCAGACGGATCTGTAGAAATCAATCGAGATATTTTAATCTACATTTGTAAGTCATTCAGTTCTCTGGCATTTAAATTTGGGGTAATTTATATTCTCTATCAATCTGTGTGTGTATGTGTAAATGTGTATTATATGTGGATGTGGATGTGTCTGTGTTAGCGACTAGTCAATTTCTTCTAAGCAGTATTATAATGTTAATCCTATAAGCAGCCACATTGTGTATTTTAACATTTTTATACATCTAAAGACAGGGTAGAGAGAAGTCAAGTATCTCTACAGGCACTTCCGCAGAAATTATTATACTTTAAGATACTACGATTAGGTGTAATGATTTTATGCAATAAATAAAAACTACTTCCATTTCTAATTGTTATTTGTTCGGCAATTCTACTAGAAATACAAATACGAAGAGACCATTTGTGTCTTTTTCAGCTAAGCGTATAATTACTGTAGAACTAAGACTTTGTTTATTTATGTACGTGTGCTTATTAATGGATCAATAAATATAAATTTAAATAAATCAAATCAAGTGTTTTTAGTATTAATTCTACAGCAACTTGGCAATTTGAATTTTATTAATATTCAATTACTAAATTTTAATAAAGTCGTCTGAATAATTTTCTGTAAAATCTAAATTGAATTAAAATGGAAATTTACACTTATTAAATTGAAATTAAATTAGAATGCATTTTAATAGATAAAATGCAATTTAACTACGTATGTAGTTTGAATTCTACTCTTTACATTTTAAGAAAATCGCAGGACAATTTGTTTACCTCAACAATAATTAAATTAAAATAAAATTATTAAATAAATTAAGATGAATTTTAATAGTAAAGTTGAAATTTAATTACACAGCTTGAATACCAATCTTTTAGTTTTAATAAAATCGTTCAGGACAATTTGTTTTACAAACAATCAGTAATACAAACAAAGGCAATATAAAAAAAAAGGCAAAAATATTAAATTCTGTTAAAGACGCAGCCATAGCAAATCGAGCTTTCTGGTCAAGCATAAAATAATCTTTTTTTTCAAGCCAAGTCGTTTCCAATAAGTACGGCAAATAGAGCCAGCTGTCTGAAGTGCAAATGCTGTAAGCAGATGACTCTTTGGGAGACGGGGAAGGGGAAGGCAAAGAAAGGCTTGTCCCGTTGCCTGGGACAACAACAGCGAAATGCATTAACAACGTAATCCAATCAGGCGCAATAATGAAATGCTGAGAGCGAGCCAGCCAGACACATTCGCAATTCACAGCGGGGCACAGTTGAGGCGAGTTGAGGCGCCAAATACGCAGCCAAAATGCAACAGACACTGCGACATGGCGATGCCACATGCATTGTGAGGCAGTTGCAGCCACATCTTCCACGCCTGCCACCAGTTGTCGCTAACAAAAGGGAGCGTGCAACCAAGCGATGCACTGGTCACGTTTTATATTTCACAGCATTTACAGATTTGTCGCAGGTTCGCATTGCAGAGCTTTGGATGAGGACAAGGGAGGATTTTGGACCAACACACGTTTCAGATTGCGCCATGGATTCAACACTTAACGATTCTGTTTGGTTTAATTGGGGGGACAGCTCATTGGCATTATTGTTGACTCTGTGTCACAGGCCTCAACATTGCCAATTTCGCGCTGTTCCTATTGATTTTGCTGCACTCTTTTCAGGGGGAGGACATCTTCAACTGCCTGCATTGGACAGGTCAAAGG
Organism: Drosophila ustulata; assembly: GCA_035047365.1. Classification (NCBI taxonomy): domain Eukaryota; kingdom Metazoa; phylum Arthropoda; class Insecta; order Diptera; family Drosophilidae; genus Drosophila; species Drosophila ustulata. The sequence continues at coordinate 24,962,001 of JAWNPT010000057.1, read as the reverse complement.
ATTGCAGAGCAACTCACAAAATCAATTTATCAACCGCCCCGAACCACAAAGTGGGGACACACCTTGTGGTCAGGCAGCAGGCCAAGCAATGAAACAATCTCCAGTCCGCAATGTCAATCACAGATGTAATTTAATTTTACCCAATTTCACCACAAACGTATGAACCAAAACTAATGCCAGTGGGTGACTCATGAATACCCGCACTCAAGAATATGCCAGCAATTTAACGATATATTTCAATATTCATAAATATTTTTGAAAGGCTTTTAATCAAGAGCATATAACGACGAACATATTTTAAAACATTTCTGCTCTACTGCTCTAGCAAAAACATAGATTTAATTTCCATACAAATGAAATGTAAATTGAAAAATATATTGATAACTGCTATATTGTGACTTTGTTATGCTCTATATTAAATTGTATGTTTTTCTTTAAGTTAAATTAATTTCATATTTATTATAAATCAAAGAATATGCGATTTAGATATTGTAGATTAAAAAGAATTGTGATAATTTCAATATGTGCTTATTATTTTCTATATTAAATTAAATGATTTCTTCAACATTCAAACAATACAAAAATATATATGGTTGATTATTTTAAATGGAATTTCTAAGCAAGGAATTTGCCTTTTGAAATGTTTTATTGATTGGAGAGCCTCTAATGGTAATTCAGTGAATATGTTGAGAACTGCCATAATGCTATAATATTAAACTGCACTGTATGAAATACATAAATTAATTAGTAAATAAGCTGTCGATGCAGTTGCAAATATGCCTCTCAGGTGCTGGTATATGACGGCAATCAACTAATTAAAATGTAGCACAGCCGCAATGCAGAGACATGAAAAGGCAACGTTTCGAGTGCGGCCAAACAAATTATAGTTAATTTATTTCCAGAGCCCTCGACCCCCTTCCCCCTCCCCCCACACACACACACACACAACGAAAGAGTTGTCAAGCCCGCAATTCGGCATAAATCAAAGCAAAAGTATTGCAGTGCATAAATCTTTTTATTTTCTTTTCTCTCTTTTCGTATAAATCCCACTAAGCCCGTTAAGGCAGCGCGCTGAGATGCACACAGGGGGCGGAGGAGGCGGGGGGTTAAAAGCCAAAGTGCCAGCGCATTCAAGAGTCAAAAAGTAATAATAAAACTGAAGTGCATAAACAAAAAGCGAGCAAGAAACAAAATACAGCGAGAAGTGACTGCAAAAGGTAACTAGCTGGCGGAAACTGAAAACAAACCAAGCAACAGGAATGAATCCTTACAAATTTGCACTCCAAAAAGTTGCAGAGTTCCCTCCACACTCCTCTTTCTCTCCTCCCATCAAACTAGGGGTAAACATGCCCGCAATACACAGCAGCTCAACATAGGGCTTTGTCGATTTAGCGACTCGCACTTTAACCAAAAGAGATTCTTTCCCCACATTTAAAGCAACATTCATTTTGGCTCCTACTGTCAGGTAGTCGTAGAACACGACTCGCAGCAGGTGAGCAAGGGGGGAGGGGGGGAAGAGGGGGTCATATGCTGCAGCAGTCTTTATGCTGGCATGCTGGAACGCATAAATCAATGGCAGCATTGGCAAAAGGCTGAGAGCCAAGTTCCTAAAGTTGATTTAATGCCAGTGCCGCAGAGTTTAGAATAAAAATTGCCAGCATACTTAAGGGGGTTTATACTATATATAACATATACTATATGGAGTCACGGGTACAGCATAAGTACTGTGTATGGTATTGGTAATGTATTGGCAGGTTGACTTGAAAAGCGTCGTCTTAAGAGCAGTCGCTTGACTTGTAAGCCATCAATATAAATCAATGGAAATGTTTATGTTTCTCACTTTCCCTGCTGCCAAACAGAAATTAACTCGTTCTGTCGACTGACAGTGAGAAAGTCAAGCAGAGTTTTTGTCATCAAGGCAGTAAAGCGATAAAAATAATGGAAATACTTGCATTGAAGCTTCTTTTCTGAAATCATTAAAATTGATTTAATGCATTTATGCAAACTGATGTTTTGCCCAATTTCGGAATATTAATGTGCTCGTCTCAAAATGAGAAATTAATTATTCCATTTTAATTTTAACTTGCTCGTTCATTTCTTTAGAAATGCTGTAGAAATTGTTTTAGTTTTCAACAGACTTAACTTTATAAATTTGAGAAATACAAACTTTTGTATTTCTATTTGTAATATTGAATATTGAAATACTTTTATTTCATTTGAATTGACAACTTTTTATGTTCTTCAGAAAATATAATCGAAGTATTTTTTTATTGTATTGATTTAAATAAACAAATATTTTATAAACTATATGTCATTCCTTTAATTTAAATTTAAATTTAATAAGCTTATAATAAACATTCCTTCCCATATTTTCTTGTCAATTTGTTATTTGGTTATATATAAATTAAGAACAAAATAAATTAAAAAAAAAATAGTAAAGAATATATTGAGCTTCACGAAAATTTAAGATACGTGTCTCTTGTTTCGAACGGCGCAATTTTCAGGTTATCTTTAAAGGTAAAACAACATTTCAAGCAATTAAAATTTCGCAACTTGCAGCACTCAACCAATTATAGCTGCAGCTCGAAGCATCGAAACATTTCAATTGCCACGAGCCGCATCTCCATCAATCTGGCAATACATGATATCCCTTTTGTAATGTTCAACAGTGTTTCACAGTGTTTCACACACACACACACAACAGTCACACTCAACAGTCACACACACCCACGTATTCACTGTGAATCGCGAATTGAGTGCCGCGACCCAAAGAACAACAAAAAGTTAAAGTGAAAAACAGCTTTATACGGGGAGAGTGAGATACAGCCAAAAACTTTTTCGCCAGCACTTTCCACCTGCCTTTAGCGTTTTCCTCGCAATTTCCCCTCCCCCCTCACAAACACAGAACGCGAGTCAACGCATTTTTATGGAAATCGTGCGTTTTGTTGGCTTTTCCTTTGCCTGAATTTCCATGCGAAAAGCGTAAAAATATTTGTGTAACACAGGGAAGTCAAAGGAAAAGTGCACGGAATAACAATAAGTGAAATTTGCTGGAGTAAAAGGAGTTTACATTGTAATGGAATTAGAACTTGAGCTGCTGCAAACTTTCTGGCCATCAATTGCCGGAAATGTTTTGTCCAAGTTATGAGACCGTGTCCATGCAACCAGCTCAGCAACTAAATGCCAATTTAAGTTGCCAGCTTGGCTGCGACTGAAAGGCCCAGTCTATGACTGAGTCTGCGTCTGAGTCTGAGACTGAGACTGTGGTTGTGGTTGCTAGCCATAACCAGAACCAGGACCAGGACCAGGTCCGGGGCTCTGTGTGATTTGCTTCTGCGGTTGCAATTTTCTATGCAATTACAGCAACACGATGACGACGACGACGATGGGAAGGAGGTCTGAACGAAACTTGTGTAATTGATATATGTGGTTGCTGCAAGTTGCAGTTGCAACTTTCTAATGGAGCTGCCAGCATCATCATCAAATGCAACGCAAAGTTGGACAGCGCCGCAAAGTCTGTGGTTGCACGACACTGTGTGTGTAAGTATTGGGTGCCAAAAATTGCGAGAGAGATTGAAGCCTGACACAGTTTTGACTACAGTCTAATTGGTTTTGTTGCCCCTTGTCCAACAAACAGTCTTAATTGCCGCAGCATGACAACATATTCATATTTCTATTCTATTTAATAATCCTAATTGCCTGGGATTAAGCCCAAACAGCTGGATAACATTTTCGTATGGCTATTTTTGAAAATATCGCATTTAATGTGTGCTGCACTCTTTTGTTTGAATGCGCTGCATTATTCGCTTTGACATTCGCGAAACATTTAACTGCAATTTCAATTACGCGCTTTACGGTCTGTGCGATTCCCAATTCCCCTACCCTGCAAGGGGCTGCAAGGGGCTTCCGGTTCGTTAGAAAAGTTCACGCACAAATTAACACGCTGCAAGTGCAACTTTCCGCCGTTATGGCTGCCACCAAAGCTCAAAGTACAAAGGTCTCTCCGGCACATAAAAACCAAACATCATTGCAATTTTAATGAGCGGAGCGAAATGGGGAGCAGCAGCAGCAGCAACAGCTCCTCTCGACCCCCTTTTGGCAGACACAACTTGCAGAAATATATGCAGAAATTGCTTACTAAACATTCGAGAGATATATTCATTAACAATGACCAAACCGAAATGCAATGTCATTGCACCAGGAAGGGGTAAGAAAAAACATACAACATTTTACCGCATACATTAGGGGCGGGGCAAGCTGCACTTTCACAGGATTTTAAATTGGGGCCAAGCCTCGCGGAGCACTTGCCAATTGGAATGGCTTTCGAGTAGGCCGAGTTCATTGGCTTACAACTGCCAGCCACTACTTGGCGGATTTTATTTAATATGCCCCGCAAAATGTTGAAGCTCTTCGAAGGAGCTTCTTGAGGAAGAGTTAAAAAGTTGTGCATTCATTTAAAATAAGAAAAGGCTTGATATTATGGTTACCACTTAAAAACATAATATAAATAATTACCTCGGAAAAAATGATATTGTAAATTCAAAAAATAATTTAATAATATATTCTTTAATTTGGCACATTATCAAGTATCTTCTTATCTTTTCGACACCAGAATAAGTTTTGCAAAGTGAAAAATAGTTATACACATATTTAAAATGACACATTATAAAATGTCTTCTTAGCTTCTTTCTTTGAGTATAAATTTTGTAAAGTATAAAACAAGCTAAATTTGGCACTTAATTATAGTATCTTCTTAGCTACTTTCTTCAAGGATATCTTGCAGTCAAGCATTTGCTTGCTTCAAAGTTAAGTGCATTACTCTTCTCCGTTTTCTACGTTGCATTGCCATCGCACGTAAAATCATAAAAATGTTTATAATCAACATTATTTCTTTAATTTATTCCCCTCTGTTTTCCAAAAGCTTTTTGACTTCGGATGTTAATTGGACGCTGAAATGTTAAATTACTCAAAAGCTTTGGGGTACAAAAAAGACATAAAATAAAAATATATCAGATTTCGCGTAAATAGCAGTCGACAGCTGACTGGGTCACGCCTAGGCAGCGGTTCCGCAACGACTCTTCTATGCACCTCCTGCCTCCCAACTCCCCAGGATCCAGGACCTGCTGCAAGAGAGGAAAAAAGGGTCGGTTGGCTGGAAGCCAGTCCTGAGACGGGCTTCCGGCAGAGACTGATGCCGAGGGGTTACACATCCACAACTTTAATTTTTATACCCTGCAGACCATTAGCCTTTGCTGTATATGATTTATTCGATCTTATAAATGTGATTTGAAATGATTTAAATACCTTGAGTTAGAATGATTTATGCAAATCGCAAAATTAATTTCATTTTTATAACTTTGCGATTAAATAAATTCTATTATTTAGATCTCTATTAAAGATCGTGGAATAAATTAATAAATTATTGTTTAAAAAAATTGCAATTTAATTTTTAGTGTCCTGATTAAGCTTTACTTTATCTCAATGCGTATTTTAAGTAAATTGAATAAGTTTAATTTTGTATTAACAAATGAGGTATTTATTTCAAAATAAATGCATATATATTTTAATTTTGAAAGTACAAATAGATTTTATTAGCTTTTAATTTATTTTGGGTTATTTTCTATATTACTAGTATTCGAATTTATACAATCTAAAATTCAAAAAATATAATTTTAATATGATATAATAATATGACTTTTTACTTTTGTTCCAAAGTTGTTCTAACAATGATCTTTACGACTGTTTCAATTGATAATAATACAATAACTTAATAAGCAATAATAAAAGTGTTGACCGTAAGGTTATCATTATTCAAAGGGTATTTCGTAGTCAAGTACTCACACTCGATGTGTTTTTACTTCTTTTATGATGCATAAATTATGAAAAAACGCGCAAAATGTATAAAAAACGTAAACGTCAGTCATTTTTTCTGCTCCGTTGGCGGGCATTTCGACTAGCCAGAGCCCCTCCTCCTTGTACGATGTTCACATGAGTGCAAAAAAAGGCCCCAGGACTCTACCCAATAAAAATAAAAATGATTTGTTTTAATCGGCTTTTGTTGATTCTTTAATAACAATTTTGAAACGGCACAAAGTGCATATAAAACACAGAGTATTGGATAATTGCCCCTGTCTGAACTCTCTGCTTTAATCTCGTTTATCAAATTAATTACAGCTAAGTCGATAAATGTGAGAATTTTTAATTTTGCCACTTACCGCGTAGATCCAATTAATTGCGATTAATGCATGCGCAAATAGAAGTAGTAAATAGTAATTGAAACTCTAATTAAAATGGAGCAGCAAATTAATTGTTTAGTTTGCATTTAATCGCTTTTTCGGACTGGCCAAAAATCCCAAGCGTCTGAGTTCAATTAAATCTGGTCACGTGCCAGAGTCAAGCATATAAATAAGTAACTCAACGAAAGCCAAGTTAAAACGATGTTGCCACTTCCGTCAATGCCAATGCCAATGCCGCAATTTGTAGCCAAAATTTGTGACGGGAAATCGTTTGCAACATCATATCGTTGAGCCAAATGGCAAAAAAAGGAAAGAAAACTCAGAATGCACCACATCCTCAATGTGATTTTATGTGCTTGAATAAGTGCTCGTTTTAGTTAGAGAATGCTAATGAGAGAACACTTTAATAAAGTTGAGAGACGGAAATATCGATACGCAATAACTAAAGAAAAAAGATGATATGAAAATATTTTTATTAGAGATAACTATAACTCTTTGACAATGAAATCGATTCTAAATTCATTATTTCCACCATCGAGCAATAGCTTTAAGCAACGTCTGCAACAGCCAGATAAGATTTTAGACAATTAATTGAAAAAGCAAAGCTTTCGCAAATCTGTAAAGAATAAATAAATGAATGAGCTCAGCAAATAGATAAGGCGCCGGCGAATTGTTAAGGGGATTTACATTTCGAAAATGGAAGCACATGGATAAACTGAAGGTAGCTGAGATTGAGGACAACAGTTTCCATTTGAATAAAATGCAAATAAAATGTGATTCAATTTCGTTTCCATTTTGCGGGCAGCATCGAAATCGTAAATGAATTTTACAACTGATCGAATTTCAAATTTAATGAGCACAAAGAAGGGAAAATAGAATGTGAAATGAAAATTGAGCAAGACTAGACGTTAATGAGAATTAAGAGCTGGCAAAAAGATGCCACGAACAGAAACTGACAAGGCAAAAGGATTATTTTTTGCTGCCAAGAGAAATGCATTTTCCAGCTCAACTTATGTAAGATTACACGGAGGGAAAGGGGGGTAATGCAGAGGGCAATGCAAAGGTGCGCTAAAAATGTTAAGCAAATGAAAAGCAGCTTAAGATAAAGTAATCAACGAATTTTTTACATCTTAAGCGGCAGCTAAGCGAACGCTAAACGGAATCGCAAAGCACTTGAAAAAGCTGAGCAATCTGCAAAAATTTGAAAGGCTGAAAGCACAAAAGGAAATAACTACATTTTAAATTGCAATAAAGCAATACTAATGCTGTAGGCGGCTATGTTTTTAACACAAATTACAGAGCTATAAAGCGAACAACAACATGAATAACAATGTCGTAAATTATTAGCAACAATGTAGCAAACAAGAAGAACGGATGTTCGACTAGCAGATACTCAGCATACATTACAATATGAAAAAAGTAGCTATACATTTTTTAATATTTATTTTTTTGTTTTAAAATTTGAGTTCTTTTTTTACTATTTGTTGCTTGTAGTGAATCTTGAAGTGAAGTACTTTAAAACTTGTTTAATTTCAAATCTTTTCAATTTTACGAATAGATGATTCATAGTTGCAATCTTTCATTAAGATACATTACAGATTTTTATTTTATTTATTATATTATTATATAATTTTCAGTGTCGCCTTTTCAAAGTCGACTTTAAAATAATAGAAATTAATATAAAAATATTTAAAGAACAGAATGTTTATATAATATATTCTTAAAGCTATAAAATAAATTCAAGTAATGGAAATCAAGTTAAATACTTCTGTAGATTTATTTTATAAAGATTCTATCAAATAAATTAGAGTCTTCAAGTAAGGAAAAACAAGTTGAATATTTGAATTTATTGTGAAACTATTACTTGTTAAGAAATGCTTCTATTGATTGCAATACATTAATATCACTTAACTAAATTTTATGCGTACATCGTATCAGAAACCAGGCAATTAAACACACTTGCAGCTGGCATATTTATGGTTTGTGCTTGCGGCCAATGTTTAAACATAGGTGCAGAAAACTTAATATGGTCAATAGGAAACAGGCTGCAGATCTGCCAATCGAACATGAGTGCAATGCATTTCAATTAAATGCAATGAATTAAATGCTCACACACACACACACATTGACCACACTCACCACTGACCTACAACTGTTGCATGAATAATGAGCTGTCCGCCTGGCCAGAAGCAAGGTTAGCGACAGATATTCACATTCACACTCACACTCACACTCATCGTATACGGCTGGCAAGTCTGGGAAATTATGCTGGAATTTATTAGCAAGCAAACAACAAAGTGGGAAGAAAACTTACACAAAGTTGTATTTTCAAAAATATGCATAAAATGCAGTTTCTTTTTTGCTGTTCGCTGTTGAAAGAGGCGACTTAATGCAGCCAAATCACATCTATTTTGCCGGTCCTGTTTTCAAAAGCAAAAATGACTCTTTGAAATTGCATTTAAACAGACTGTGCGCGTTTCATGAATACAGTTATCATCCACTCTGCTCTTTCTGTCTGTTTCGCACTGTCAAACTAATGATATCATCGCAGCAGCTGTCAAACGAGCTGAGATGGACTGAGTCAATCTTTGACTGCGACATCAGTTTCTAATTGCAGTTCTGACTTCGCACAGACTGCCGAATACGCTACAGTTGCAGTACTAACTGTGCAACACTCCTTGTAGGGTATTTGGTAAGTGAATATGCTCGAGTTGCTCAAGTTGTTTGCCGCCTTTGATGCAGTTGCATGGAGGAAAAGGGCGCAAATATGTTGACCTTGCAGTTATTCAGCTAGAAAGTGAAAGCCAAATTTGCATAATTTGCATGCAGCACAAAGCGAGGGATGAAAGTATAGAATTTAGTTGTTAGCCTGGGCCAAAAGCTTGCTGACAAATTGCGGCCCTGGCGAATGTCAACACCTCCCTCCCCTCCTGCTTGCCACACTGCCGTTGCATGCGATCCACAGCACTTACCTCCGTCTGTGGCACGTCTGAAGATTGCCTGAATTACGCATGCAAACGACCAGGACGACAACGACGACGATGCCGTTGACGACTTTTGCCATTGAGACAGCCAAAGTTTTCTTTTTATGGCAATTTCTCAGCCAGACGCCTCGGGAGTAGTTGCCTCTCTCATCTTGTTAACTTTAATTTAAAGTGTAGTTGTAGCTGTTCTTCTTGTTGCTGTTGCCGTTGCTGTTGCCTGAATATCAAATTTAGCGAAAACTGCAGCAAGTTGATAATAAGTTTTCCTTTCATTTCCAACGTAGGCTCTCTCGCAGCAGCTGTGGAAAGTGGAAAACTTTATGCAGCGTTAAATTTAACTTGTAGCGAAAACTGTGTTACGCAAATGCGGAAAGCTGAATTCATTTGAAAATCTATTAATTGAGTTTCTGCTTAAATGAAATTTGTAGTTGTCTCAATATGTCTCAGTTGACAAACCACAACTGACCAGAAGGCAACCACTCGCTGTCCCAGCTGTGAAATGGACACCAAGAAATGGAGCAAAAATCCGAGTGAAAGCACAAAGTGTCAACACATTGAGGCGACGATAAAAAGGAATCTCGATAAAAAGGAGTAGCAAAAAAAAGCTGTGTAAAGATAGCATTCGATGTCTTTCAGCTGCTGTTGCATGCCACCTTCCCCTTCTTTCCCCTCACGTGTCGATCACGTGACCTGGACTAAGCAGCTTGGCAAATACACATTGCTCCAGTGTCAGATGGAAAATAAAGTATTGAAAGGTGCGACTGGGAGATGAGCTAAAGGCTGGATTAAGCATTTTATGATGGAGCACCGACCATGTCCGGATGTGGTCTCTATTTCTGGTCTATTTGGTTCTCCTTGTTTATGCTGCTGTGATTCATATTCCATTTCATTGCTCCTCTGCCGGCAGTTGGCATTCGATTGCACAGCGAGAGCTGGTAAATAGCAAATAACATTTTCGCACTTAGCTCTGATTTGATTTTGAGCGAGTTGCCTGCCACAGGGCAGCACGATTGAGTTGCACGACCACCAGCAACAACAACGGCAGTCGCAGCAACTGTACACAGTCGAGAGGCAAACAATTGCTGGCACTTTTGTGGCAGCCAAAAGGCTGCAGGTCCTTTGAAAATTGACTAGCTTTCTCGGATTGCCAAGAGTATTATGGTTCCAACAAACTATTTGTAACGATTCGTGGAACCCAAACTTACGAAGAAACATTCCATTTATCAAAGAGTAACTTAAATTATCGATTATATTTTAAATCAAAAGTTTATATAATAAAATATCTTAAATAATTTTTAAGCAAAACTTAAAGCCTATACTATTTATTAATGTATTGTCATAGATTTCATCAGACAACAAATTGTATCGATCCAAGAATTAAAGTAGAAAGGTTCTTTGTACATTATATATCTAAAACTGCAACTTTAATCATTGTTTATATTTTTAAAAAAATATTTCCATTGTCCCTTGTGTTAGCTAATGATGTCAATATAAACAAAAATATTTTATATTTGTTTTAATAGGGTGAAATCTAATATAATTTGTAAGTATATCATAATTATTTGTTTATACAAAATATTTCCTAGCTCAAGTATAAATACTTATTGATTAATATAATAATAGTTAACAATCATATATTAAGAAACGATGTACTAATGATTTAATTCCACCACATCCACATTAATTATTTATTATTATTATGAATGTTTTTTCTATTATTATTGTTTGTTATTTTAATGAGTGCTTCTCATATGCATGTTTAGTACGTAAATAATTGATTGATTAACAAAACAATTTATTTTATGAACATATTTCAAACTAAAATAATAGAGTATTGCCTCTTCAGTGTGGCTAAAGCAGCAGTTGCATCTTTTTTAAATTTATTTAAAAGATTACTCTTGGTGCAGTCAGTTCTTTTGGTCGGTTAGTCAACTGTTAGAACAGTCAGTTGGCGGCTGCTTTTCGCCTCGCTGCCTTTGGCAGCTGGCACCTAAGGGTCGCACCCCTTTCCCCTCCCCCCTCAGCTACAAATCCCCTGACCCACAACAAAGCCTTAATTAACTTGGTGCCCAACGTTCGCTCTTCTCTTTCACTATTTCACTGTCATTGTTTACTCGAGCAGTCAGTTGCCAAAAATACTTGTATAAATACAAGTGCAAGAGATGCTAATAGTGGCGACCCAACGAAATTTAAATACTCTATACATAAACTCACGTAATAAAAATCTATAATTATAGAAAATTATAAACTGCAGTTGTCAAAAATGATATAACTTTGTGGCAGGGTATTCCATCCAGCGACAGACAACGGAATATAATCAGCAATGAAAAGTGGGCAGCAAACAAGCACAAATAATCATTGCAGTTGCAGCTTTAAGTGCTCTCTAATTGCCTTTGTTAATTTTCCAGCACATTCTGCCAGAGAGCTGTGAGAGCTGCCTTTAAAAGCAAACCAGAAGAGACGCAGAGACAGAGAACAGAAGAGAGATAGCCGCCAAAGCCACAGGCGGACAATGGAGCGTAAAAAGCGGAAAAGGAAATTAAGTGGCTTCACTATGTTCTCCACTTCAGTGTCTCTCTGACTCGCACTCAGTCTCGCCATTTGCCAAACGAGGAAGAAAAAGGAAAATGTCCTGGCGTGGCCATTGTCACATCACTTGGCCATTGTCCACTTTGTTCGCCTGCCACAACAAATGGGACGAGGGTGCCAAATAAAAAGGCTTAGCGCAAAGGATAACTTATAACTGCAGCTTGAATCTCTTTATTTGATCCGCCTGCTGTCGGCTTTACGACCTGCCCAACCGACAGCTGTTGCGCTCTAGGATTAAAGGTCATAAAATCAGATCTACCTGAGGAGGCGCCTACCTGCGAGGCGTATATAATCTCGAGTCCAATGCTGACAACACATCAGTCAACAGGACAATCTTGTACCAGACACATCTCCGCAAAGTATTCTGCATATTGCAATCAACATGGCGAATCAATTGAACATGTACGACGGGGAGGCAGTGTCCAGCTTCGTGTTCGGCAGCCGAGGCAACCAGCAAACCTTCCACCATCGGTGGCATGTGGATGGCGAGTTGCAAGAGTGCAGCAGCTGCTTTAGCAGCATCGATGCCGACGAGCCGCCCAGCCAGCATTGGCTGCAGCACGGCCAGGAGCAGCAGCGCCCACAGCTGAGCAAACAGCAGCAGGCCGTGCTGGCCATCATCGAGGCGCGGCAAATCGAAACGTTCTTCATCTGCGACGAGAGCGCCAAGGACGATCTGGATAGCTTCATGGGCGACACTTGTGCCCGAGCGGTGCCCGAGCTGCTGCGCTGGATGTTCCACAATGGCTGCCAGCGGGTGGAGTTCAGCTTGGCCTGCTACGTGACTGTGCTGGACCAGGTGCACATCTTCCAGAGCGGCACGCTCGCCGTGCAGCATCACTACGACATCGAGGAGTGCGTGAGCGTCATCTACGAGATGATCACACAGCGCATCGAGAACTATCTGGCCAGCAGCCACGACGTGGGCCTCGAGGACTGCAGCATCACCCGCCTGCGCATCCAGATCAAGCGTGTGTGTGCGGACAACGAGGTGGGCGAAGACTTGCAGCTGCCACTGCCGCTGCAGCTGCGTCATGAGGCAGCCACCGTGAGCCGCAGCAAGACCAGCGAGTCGGAGCTGGCCAGTCTGCATGCAGCCTATGTGAAGCATCATCGGGAGTGCAATGGCTACTTTCCCTCCAACATGCGAGTGAATCTCTACGGGCTGCAGCAGTGCCAGACCACCAAGGAGCTGTACGTGGTGCCGTATCACATCAGCGAGACGCTGCAGCAGCGGCCCAACAAGAACTTCCTCATCCTGAACAACATTGTGGGCCAGTTCCAGCGCCTCCACGAACTGCAGACGCCCATCAGCAGCCAGAAGAGGAACGGCAACGGCTCCAAGGCGCGTCCTCTGCAGTGTCGTCGTTGTCGTGCCCAGTTCAAGTGCCGCAGCCGGTTGCACATCCATCAGCAGCTGAGGTGTGGCCAGGACTTCAGTGTGGACAGCATTCACCCCGACATTGTGGAGATCTATCAGCAGTGTCTGCCCATCTCCCGCAGCGGCCTCCAGTTCAACTGCTACGGCATCACGAAGCCCAAGACTGTGATGCGGAAGGGTCAGTTTGTGCCCATCGAGTGCGACTGGCGCAGCAAGAGCTCCGTCCAGGTGCAGCAAGGACCCTGCGTGATCATCAGCAACTCCCAGCTCGGCAGTCCTTGCAAATTAAGCTAAACATAACTGATTTTTCAAAGCATGTACATTTAATTAAGATTTTCACTAAATAAAACTTTCAAAACTAAGCCAAAACAATTGTTGATTATTTCATTTAAAAGGCTAGAAAACATTCCCTTAAACGAACTTTTAGCATCAAAGGCATTAATTAAGTTGAATTTATATAAATCTATAAAAAATTGTATATTAAAAGCAAGCTATTTGGCGATCGAAACTCAATTGAACTGCCTCCGTTTCTTGAGTATTCATTTTGTTGTTAATAATTATAATTTACCACCTTAAGCCATCAGAATATACGAAGATACAACGAAATTAAGCTTTGCTTTTCATTAAAAGCACAACATTAAAAACGTGTTTATATAATTAATCATTTCAGCATAAAAAAAATTCCACATCTTCTTTTTTCATTCTTCTCAAAGCGTTAATTATTATTTGAATATTCAATTATTTTTCACTTTAGCAGCACTCGGAATATGAAACGATATAATTTGTATTCTTGATTTTCGGTTGCTTTTGAAAAGAGCAAAATGCTGAGCTCACCAGCGGCAAGCTGCAAAGAATTAAAACCATGCGAAATGAGCAAATGCCACAAAGAAAGACGAGCAAAACCATGAAGAGTGTTCCGCAACTAAAAGATATGCTTTAATGTAAAAGATATGCTGTATCTATGGTTGCAATTAAATAAAATAAATTTTAAAAAATTGGAAATGGAATACCCAATTCAATTGCCAGTAAATAAATCAAATATTTAAAATATGATACACAAAAATAAAACAATTTTAAATAAATTTAATTAAATATTGAGATAATCTGGCGAAAAAATATTGATGGCAGACAGTAGAGTAAACAAGATCAAGATTGTTTTTATTGCATGCCATTTCAATAAACATTTTACTCTCATTTTACAGGGTGTGGCACGTTTTGGTGGATTTGGCAACGTTGCAAGAACAACACGACACTCGCATCCATTGCTTGGTGCTGGCTCTTTATTGCGGTTTCGCTTTCGCTTTCTGTTGGCCACAAGCGAAAGTCGCAAAATGTCAACGCGAACATTTCCCAATTTTCCGCTTTTACTTTTCTCTTTTTTCACAATTTATATTTGTATCTAGCGACCAGCTGCTAATTACATGTTGGTAAATGGGAAATATGTTATTGGAAATTGTGAAACGAGCGAATTTCGTTCGATTGAAATGTATTAAACGGACAGCGACTAATTGTAAAATGGCTTTTATGTTCGCCCAAAGATATTTTTCTGCCATTTAAGCGAAGCGTTAAGTCAAAGGTCATAACTCTCAAGGCGAATTGAAAGCACTGAGACGTGAGACGAGAGACGAGAGACGAGAACTTCGGCCAACTGTCAATCAAAGCGAAAAATCAAATGATTAAATCGATGCAATCAAGTGCGCAATCACACGAGCAGACCACTCCAATAAATGTCCGAATAAAAAATGGCCAAACAGAGTCTGAATTGAGTTGTATGATGGCCATACGACAAACAACTTAAACACTCTACTTTATGACTCACCCGGCTACAGGGTATTGCGTCTGGAAAAGCATTAAACGTAATGCGAGCCGATAACGATGGCTCGACGATAACCTAGCCGAATATCCAGCAGTCGCTGGCCATTGTTTTAATAGCCAATGCGACAAGGACGACAAGGACAACAAGTGCTAAATATGAGAGCCCATCAATTCAGGCTTAAAACGAAAAGCAACAAAAGCACAAAGTTCATCGATTTTTATTTACTTTCGATGCCCAACAAAAGAAAACCAAATCGTCAGCTGCTGTTGAACACAAAATTCGAAATAAAAATAAATTGCGATTAATTTAAGAAAGATTTAATGACTGCATAATTACGTATACGTAAGTTTATTATTTACGACGTCACAGTATCAATATGATTTGATTAATTTTGTTTGGAAATTTGTAGATTAAAATTGGAAAAACATATAACATATGTATGTAATAACATAAATATACTGCAATGAATTTGAAAATTTATTTGATATTTTCTGTTTAAATAGTAAGGTCGAAATTACGTATACGTCAGCGTAATATCAATATTTGTATTGAGTTTTTTTATATTTTGTTGATTAAATATGATAATACAATAATTAGATAAAATATATTTATAGATCTAACGACAGGACAATTACATAGTCAAATACTATAAACTAATATATGTTTTATTGAGTTGCATATTTGGATACAATTTGGACTGCAATTACTTTGAAAAGACGTTCAAACAATATAGAATATTTTTTCTATAAATGGCAAAATAAGTAATTAATAATGTATACGTCAGAGTAGACAAATGATGAATTGAATTAAATCCTTATTAAATTGAAGTATTTGGAAGAACTCCCACAAGCCATCAACATTAATGAACATGAACAACTGATCAAGTTGCCGTTTACCAACTAGTTAAATACGTATACGTAATATCCGGTTAACCATAATCCTTCGTCACTGATTCAATATGTTTGTTGTTTTTCTTTTTTTTTGGCAATTTGTAGATTATAAATTGAGAAAAAGCATCACATGTCGTCCCACGTCAAACGCGACGTTCTGGAAGCTGTTTCAGTAAATCGTGCGGAATTTACGCGCCGCCACTTTTACACTGCCATCCATATGTATATAGCCACCCGAGCTTCCCCCGCTCCACACATTCGACTCCTTCTCTGTCCGCCACATAATTCAGCGTTATAATACATAATTCAAATGTGACGCTGGACACATTAGTTCCGCCGTTTTGAGCACTCGCCGGCATCTGTGATAAATGGAGGTCCAACAGGTTGACCGCGCCCCAGGGGCAGAGAACCAGCGAACAGTTTAAGTAGATTTCGTGCTCTGGACGCGCAAACAATTTGTAAGCAGTTCATAAATGCGTGAGCCAAAGAAAACATAATGACAAACGAGCGGAATGCTTAATGACGACATGCCCTGTAAAACAGCGGGGTACAAAATATCTGTGAAATCAAAAGAATATTCCAGCAACAACCCAACATCAAAGTGTTTGAGCATATGTTTTACAATTTTTAAATATTGTTATTACTAATATTTTATACATACAAAATTGACTTGAAGAAGAAAAAGGTTGTGTGAAAAAACAACATTTTTATTGGTCGAATAATAAAAATTTGATAATAACTATTTTTAATATTACAAATTATTTTTTTTACAAATTCTTTTCATTCAAATTCAATTGGGAAAGACGTGTTAAGAAACAAAACTTTATGTATTTCGTAAAGATTATTTCGACAAGAAGATAATTAATATATTGAAATATTTTTTTTAATAATTTGTTTTAATATAAATAATTAACTAATAAAAAAATATTTATGAAGAATTTTTCTGCAAAAATGAGAAGATAAATAATAAGAATTATGATTTGTTACTCAAAGTGAAACACGAATAAATTAACTTGAATGTCCGTAAACTATATACGAAATAAAATTAATACAAAAGTCTTCATCTTTCGTCGTGTAAAGATGATCACGATTTCAGACCACCCATTTTTTGGTAGAATTTTCGCCTCGCTCGCAGTGTGGCGAAAACAAGAGACGTATTAAAGGCGCATTTCACTTGAAATGCTGCGACTGCCATCGATGATTGATAGTCTTGCGAGCTGAATGACAAGAGTAGAACTTGGCACATGGGCCATAAAACGTTTTCAGCAAATGCTCATCAAGTAGCCATACAATAAATAAAATAAAAGTCGATGGCAAACCAGAAGGAAAGTGGGAGGCACGGTATGAAGGAGAGTTTGGGGAGCCATAAAAATGCAACGCCCAGTCAAAGACCGAAGCTCATTCAAATTGTAGCCATGTACACATAAAGAGCAGACAAAAGACATAAAGTAAATGAAGCGCCGCACATAATGCCCCAAAAAAACACACACAGAGCGAGAGACAAACAGGGGGAAGGAATGGAAGGATGGGGTTTTTCCATTTCTATTCCATTTCCATTTTCATTTGCCATTTTCTATTGTCGTAACTCAATGCTATTTAAAGCCAGAGACAAGCCAAGTCGAAATCAAAATCAATTGTTACACACACATGCTGAGAGATGAGAAGGAAAACAGTTTTTCCTTCAATGATAGAGACTGCTCAACGTCAGGAATCATACAATGCTATAATGTTGCTGCTTTAATAGAAAGATAATCATTTAAGTAAGCAGAGTGGAGCTCAGCTCAGACAGCAATGAAGTTGTATTCAACGATGGTCGAACATATGAGCTAGCCAGATCTGCGGACTGCCACATGTGGCAGCCACCCCACTTGCCACATGCAGTTGCCATTGCAGCTAGCTGCAAATCGACTTCACCTGCTGCTGTTCGATGCAAATCTGCAAAGTAATAAACTCATCCGCTCAAATGGCTGTATTTACTTCGACTCTCAGTTCATGCCCCTCCAGCAGCTCGGAGTTAAGTGATTGCCACGACAACAAATTGCGTCAGCGGCGAGCAGAGAAAAGCAATGATAAACAAAATTTAATTGGTACATGACAAAGAAATAATAAAAAGCGAATTACGCGTGCATAAATAAAAACAAATAAAAGGCGCGCGAATTGAAGCTGATCGACGGGAAGATATGCTAATTATTAAATTAAATCAAGGTGTTGAAAGTGCAACTAATATATAAGGAAACAAATTATGTTCGATCTTATTTCGATCTTAAAAAAATTCTTAAAACTTGATATAGGGTTTTTATTTTATTTTATTTTTGTCTGGAGAAGTTTGTTCCAAACCTGAAATTACAATATTTAGGCTCTTTTTAATTTTGATAAATAATTTCCGCTTAACAAAAGTCTTATAAAACTGAAATCGAATTTTTCTGATCTTAATTTTACTCTGTAGTCTCCACAAACAAAAAAAGGCATACCATTTAAAACTACAAAAAGCTCCAGGGTATTTGAAAGCAAAATTACTCTTATACAAAAATAGCTCAAAGAATGTGCTCGCACACGGCATTCATCTCGTAGCTGTCTCTCTGATGAATTTCAGGCATCCGTCAAGCCAAAAAAAAGAAAAACAAGAAAGAAAGCTAAATTAATAATCTAGAGGTTGGGAAAAATAAAGGAATAATCCTCAATTTACGTTCGACTAATCAACTGGCTTGGTGACGCAGACAAAGGACATTGTACTTTGATATCACATGAGATTATCTATCAGACGAGACGAGAGACCAGACCAGACCAGACCACATCAGGCCAAACACCTACGTCATGTTATTTGTTTATTGAAGAGGAATTGATTCGAATGAAATTGAGAGATTGCCAGCGGGGAAAGAGTCGAAAGGGGGGCCAAACCATGATGACGTTGCCCAACGAGGACCAACAGCTGTGACACAGACCCCGGGCACATAAATATCCATTGCACAGAGACGCTGCCCGAAGCTGTAAATTTGCAATTCGAATAGGTTTAAATGTCTCGCCATTATAAATCAGACTCCAGACTCACTAACTGACTGACTGACTGACTAACTGAATGACTGACTGAATAACCGGCTGATTACCAAATCAATGCATAGGCGACACTGTTCTAGGTGGCTCAACGGTGATTTAAGAGTCGATTTTGTTCAATCCACCTCCAGTGAGCCAACTAGTTGAAAGCAGCTCTTTTGGGCTTCTACAACTGAATACTAGTATTTGTTATTGAAAGTGCGAGTATTATGCTTTACTTAAAAATCACAATATTTCTCTTAGATATTGAAAGTATTCTGTTTCATTTAGAAATCAAGAAATAAAATATTAATTTAACTCTACGAACTTAAAGCTAATAATATGAAATCTTGTTTGGAAATTTGATCAGTTTAATTCTTTTACATCCTCGGTTGGAAGGTAGGAAGGATTTATGAGTAAGTATGCTAACTGTCTTTAATCACTGTTTAAAAATTGAAAAATTACTTTTTTTCCATTTTTGGGATAGAGTATTATATTATATTATTTTATTTTTGTAAAATTTAGAAGTATACATTGAGAGGCTGCAGGATAGGACAGGATACTGTCGGAGGCTGTTTTATATTGACATAACATATGTTTCAATTATAGATCAAGACAGAAAAGATAAGTGTGGCTAACAACAAAGCAAATATGTGTATGTAATCAATTCATTTAGTTTTACATGATAATGTGTTTCATCCAAGGCTGTCTAGGAGTTAGAGCGTCTGATCGGATCGATCCCTGACAGGATGCATACTAATTTTTAATTCAGCAACTACCAAACTTTCCTTTTTTTAATTTTAAATGGAAATAAAATAATTACCATGCAAGCCGAGGGGCTGCATCGGGAGGCATTAACAACAAAAAATTAACATAAATGTTATAAAGTGTTTCGCGGGCGAAGCTGCGTGGAAAACTGGCTAATACTCTATATAACCACAACTAATTGGAGATTTTAATTGCCAACACGAATTTGTAAAGGCTAATTGGGATACTGCATTCATCCATGAAGTGAATCCAATGGGCCTAATTAAATTGACACGCAATTTTTGCTTGTGAATTGAAAAACTTTCCTGCTTGTGATCAGAAGCAAAGAAAAGTCTTTTCAATGAAGTTGCATTTGTTAATTACAATTCTATATGTTTTTGCTGCTGGCAGCAATTGCGCAAATTATTCGACTCCCTTAGATAAGCTATATGTGAGTTCCACTTCGGGACTGCTGAAGCTATGGGACCTTGAGAAACAGTTTATGATCCATGTGAAGAGCTACGCTGACGCTTTGGAGGAGAAATTGGAAACACTTAAAATGTAAGTTAGAATATTTAAAATAGTTTAAAAATCACTATAAATTTGTATTGTGATTCCAGGCACTTTAAAACTCTCGATCACATTGTATATCCAACTGTGGCCGGCAGGGAAAAATATGTTTCGAATCCTTTGAAGGCGTTCAGTTTGCTCCGACGCCTGCGCGAAGATTGGATTCATTTGCAGAGCTACACGACATTGAAGCCGGGCATAGGTAAAGCTTGAAAGGATATTCTACAGATAAATATATATTTTGATTCGCTTCTTAGCTGCTTTGGAGGCCATGAACCAAACGCTGGGCAGCAAACCAACATTGTCGGATATGCAGGAGACGCTGCTGGGAATCAGTCGCATTGAGCAAACCTATGACCTGAAATCGGTTGACATATCCCAAGGACGGCTGCACAAACAACAATTCAAGTAGGTACATTTTTGGTATGGAATATATTTGAAAGGGTTTCCTATTTTTATAGTAAGCAGTTCTCCTTGCGCGACTGTTTGGTCATTGCCAACCACAAGTACCAGAGAGGTGACTATACGAGATCGGCAATCTGGTATCGTCAGGCTATAGCTCGGAAGAACGAACCCAATTCCCAAGTATACGAGGAAGTCATCGGCAAGGCAGATGTAAAATTGAGACACAAGTTTGCCATGGCGTCTCTAATGCATGGTAAATAATGGCACAATTTTATTTTGAGATTACCATTATTGTAATTTGATATTCTCAGCTGCCAAAATTCGAAATCCCAAGCACACGCAAAAAGAACTGCAAGCAGAGGTAGATGCTTCAATGGCTAAGACGAGTTCCATTGAGCTGGAGAACTACGTGAGAGAAAAGCTCGCTCAGGATGTGGACGAATTCGTAGAGGAGGCGAAGGAGCTTCAAAAACCAGCCTCAAACCACGAACTGGGATGTCGGGGAAAGTTTGTCAAGAAGAGGAATCTCCATTGTCGCTACAATCACACAACACATCCTTTTCTGCGCCTGGCTCCCATTCGCATGGAGGAAATCAATCACGATCCCTATATCGTCATGTTCCACAACATGATCTCCGATAAGGAAATCGAGGAAATGAGGAATCTGTCGGTGAACATGTACAACGGCTACTCGGGAAGTGTCAGCGATAACGATCCCGGATCTTTTGAGATTGTGGGACATATAATGTGGTTGGTTAAGATGACGCCCTTCGCTACGAGGCTTAATCGACGCATCATGGACATGACCGGGCTGGATGTGAATGAGTTCAAGTCGCTGCAGGTGGCCAACTATGGACTGGGAGGCTACTTCATGCCCCATTATGACTATATCGATAAAGATCGGGTGTCGCGCGACACTACAGCAGGCTTGGGTGATCGCTTGGCCAGCATTATTTTCTATGTAAGTCAAACATTTGTAGAGTCTATATCTCTATATATTTATGTTTTTAAAGGCTGGCGATGTGGCACAAGGAGGCATGACGACGTTTCCCGAAATTCAGGTTTCAGTTACTCCACAAAAGGGCAGCAGTTTATTCTGGTACAACATCCTCGACGATGGCACTCTTGATGAGCGTACTCTGCACTCTGTGTGTCCTGTCATCGTGGGTTCCCGCTGGAGTAAGTCTGCAAACCAAAATTAAATATTACTCATAATAATATTTTATATTTTACTTCAGCTCTCACCAAGTGGTTCCACAGCGATGGGCAAATGTTCATCAAGCCCTGTAGCCCCAAGGCAATGATTTAAAATTATTTAATTTCAACTTCATCAATTCCTTTTCTTCTATATTTATATTCCATAAATGCAGCTATAGCCTCAAATGTAATGCCTTTTTAAGCGTATCTAAATTGTACACTTTAAAGCCACACTAACTCTTGTTGTCAAGGTGAAGTGCAAAACAGAAAAGATATAAATACTGCTCGACCAATACATATGCTGTACTATCTTCAGATTTTCAAATTTATAAAAATTAAATTGTTCAAATATTTCCAAAAATTTAAAGATTATTATTATTATTATTTTGTGATTTTTCCCCTAATAATGCTATATTTATTTAACGCTTGGGATTCCTTTAAATATTATACGGCATTTAATTAGCAATAAACTAAACTAAACTAAACTGAACTAAAACATTTTTAAATTCGTGCATTTACATAATGTATTAATTGCAAAATTAACAAGCAAAAAATGTAGGATGAAAAACCTTGATCTGAAAGTTAAAAAATTTGTTTTGAAAATATGTGAAATATATTTTACAGTCTGTTAAATAATTAGGAATTTCGTTATGCCCATTTTTAACCATGAAAATCGGTATTTGAAATAGAAAAAACAAAGTGTAAATCTTTAAATTATTTCAAAGTAAAGTTTCAGTGATTTTACAGCTCGCCATAAAGGATGACGTGTCTTTCATTGGGATTCAGTATCTTCCTAGTCATCGCTCACTCAGCCCTCAGCCTGGAGATCAACGAGGAGATGGAAAACCCAAACTATCTCTATAGCACTTCAGTTGGCAGCATGACAAAGCTGCTAAAAATGGAAAACAAGCTGTTGGGGCAACTTAACAACTATGCGAAGGCCATGCAACAAAAGTTGGACATGATCAGCCTGTAAGTAAAGTAACTAAATTTCAAATTAATTAATTAATAAACTAATTTCACAGCTATCAGGAAATGCTGAAACGTCCAGTCATGCAGGATGCTGTGATCCAAGAAGAATATGTTTCGAATCCATTGAATGCATTTGGATTGCTGCGAAGACTGCGACAAGATTGGCCCAAGTGGTTCTCCTACTTACAGGACGATGAGATGATCAGGGAAATGCAGAAGCAGCTGCAGCAGGCACCAAGTGAAAAGGATCTGCAGTTGGCCATCAAAGGATTGCTGCGCATTGAGCGCTTCTATGATCTGGAGGCATCGGACATGGCCAAGGGATTGATCCTGGACAAGCAATACAAGTGAGTGAACTGCAGTTAATCGCTCTCCACTCCACTTTCCTTTCCCCTGCAGCGCTCATTTGAATCCAGTTGATTGCATGGCTCTGGGCAGCCATCTCCTGGATCTCAAGGACTACTCCAAGTCCACGCATTGGCTCCGCACTGCAATGCGCAACTATCAGAAGCCCTATGCGAAGTTGTATGGCCAAGTGTTGGGACTGAAGCGCAAGCAACTGGCCCGAGCATTGGCACTGGCCATAGCCAGAGAAAGTAAGCAATTGATAGACTGCTAAATACCCTATTTAAATTCCAAATTCCCCAGCTGATGGCAGCGAGAAACCAACGGATAAAACAATGCAGGAATGGCAGCCGATTGCAGACAAGATGCTCAACGAGATGGTTTGGAAGGCCAGCAGCAGCAACATCAAGAAGCTGACGGATGAGTATCTGGCCGGCGACGAGGAGCTTTTCATCAAGAGCCGAGCCAGGCACAAGCCCAAGCCCACGGCCATGGAACGTGGCTGTCGAGGACTCTGGCCCCCGGCAAAGCCGCATCGATTGACATGCAGCTATTCACAGGACAACAGCGCCTTCCAGCGCCTGGCTCCGCTCAAAGTGGAGGTGCTGAACTGGCAACCACGCATCGTCCTCTTCCATCAAGTGCTGTCCGACAGCGACACGAGGTCCCTGCAAAACTTGTCGCAATATCGCACATCCAGAGATTTGGCCAAGCAGAGTGTGAAACTGTTCCCCTTGGAGGACTCTCGACTGCATCGCAGAATAACGCACACATTGGGTGTGGACTCAATGGATCGCTCTTTGCATGTGTTCAACTATGGACTCGGCGGCTATCTGAAGAAAAATTCCAACTCGACTTGTCGTGGTCCCCAGGCGAAAGCAAAGACCAGCAAAGCAGCTCGCAAAGTGCAAAGCAATGTCCAGGAGCGTTGTCACAGCAAACACACTTTCACAATGTTAATTTATGTGAGTAAATCGCTAGAATTAATCGACTGTCGGTCCGTCTGTCCTTAGTAATGATTACCTATATCTCAGAAACTATAGAAGCTAGAGGCGGCAACTTAAATGGCAATACTCTTTGGCTTAGAAAGCATATAATGTTAAGTTTTGGAATTTAAACATTAATATGTTAAGTGTGGCTAAAAAAAATTAGGAAAACCCAAGAGACTAAAAGTTCATAAAGTTGACTCGAAGGGGAAATTAGTTAAATGTAATCTTCATCATTATTATATTTTAATCTGCAAAAGATTTCAATGCATTTCTTCAGTCTATAAATTGATTTTTCAAAACAAACTTCAATATCACGGGTTTGAAGATTCTCAAATTTGCGTTGCTGGCTTCATTTTATCAAAAGCATCTTCATCGCTTTTTAATCTCCGTGTGAAAATATCTTTCAAAAATTTAAAGTATACTCCCGTAAAAGTATTGCGGAGAAACTGTTTAAAAATCAGCACATTTTTTAACTTTTGATATCATAATATTTATGATATGCATTTAATTCTGTTCGAATTTTTGAATTTCAATGACTTAATGACACTTACTGAACTAACATTGATAACAACAGACTTTAGTTTAAAATGGACTATAAGTAGAAGAAGAGACTTACAGTATTCGCTCTGTTTAATTTTAGGAAGAAAAACAAGAACAAAATGATTGTATTTTAGGAATTATTTTAATAAGATTTCAATTTAGTAACGACATTTTGTTAATCTTAAAAATCAGTGAATTTTTATCTTAATTTTTTGTATTTCAATATTTTAACAGTTTCAAATCGATTAATTTCATTGCTTGTTTTTAGAACGTAATTTTTGTCTCCGTGTAGCACAATCGAATGAATCTGCTGCTTTAATGTGTTTTGTTTTCAGGCTAGCGACGTGCCGCTCGGTGGCGCCACAATATTTACGAGGCTGCAGCTGCTGGTGCAGCCCCAGAAGGGCAGCGCCCTGGTCTGGGAGAATCGCGACAACGCCTACAAGCCGGAGAAACTAGCCGAGCATGCCGTCTGTCCTGTTGTCATGGGATCCCGATGGGGTGAGCATCTATTTGGGCATTTGATTAAAATCATTTAAAATTAATTAAGTTGTCTGTTGCGACGTGTCAAACTGCATCGCTGTCGGACACGAGCTGCTGGAGCAGCCCTGCCTGGCCTGAATCCCATTAGAATATGTAAGAGCAAAGCTAATAAACAGCGCACAGTGCCTACGAAATGTGGAACAATGTCGCCCCGTTTACTCTTATTGTTTGCCATAAAAATTGCAAGCATCACTAAATTTAGAGTCCTTCGAGGGCGGTGTGGGGAGTGGGCGATGGTATCTGGTCCATGTCGTAAGCTTATGTGCTTGCCCCAAATACCATTTAGCGGAAGTGCACACTTCAATAATGGAACCGGGTGACGCCAAGTGGCACCAAAGTGCGGAGGGACACAAGGACACAGACACGCATGGAGACAGGACAATGCGAAAGGACGCTCATTTTTCAGCGTGAGGATGTCAGATGTGCTGATAGCAACTGTTGGCCAGCGAGAGCAACTTTTCCATGAATATTTAAAGCCACTGCATAATTTAGACAAACAGCGAACTGGTCGCAAAATAATTGCTAAATGCGCTGGGCGTGGCAATTGCCTTTTAGGCGGGGGGGCGCCACTAATTGGAAAATTTCCAACTGCATTTGGCTCTTAAATGGTGCTAATACTTTGGTTAAGTTGAGAAAGGCTGGCAACTAAGTTGTCGGCTCTGCGAGGCGAGAGTGTTGCGGGAAATGAAATCAGCATGAAAGCAATTGTGCAGTCGCCCCGAGGCAGCACAACAGACACCAGAGCCGGAGATGGAGATGGAGATGGACTCGGAGCCAGTTGCAGTTGTCGCTGTCAAGGGTAACAAACGAAGGGCCAACTGGCTTTGAAGCGAGTTCACAATTGAACCGGGAGAGGAAGGAAAGCGGAGAGGGCTGTCAACTCCTGGTGGATTTAGCTGTGGAACAACAGAAGCTCAACCAAATGTTGCAGCTGTTGTGGTGTTGTTAGACTTATCTGTTGATGGAGTAGCGTTGAACTTCGATGCATAAAATAATATTAACTGCATATTTGTACTTGCCTCGTTATGCTCAAATTATTGTAGGTGTAAGTACAAGCCATAATGTCAATGGGCAGGTCGTTGAACAAATCGTTGAGGCTGCAATGGAATAAAAAAAGAACACTCCACAGCCGCAGAGCAAATCGATTGAATGCAAGCTGTTGAGTCAAGTGAAAACTTCAGCAAACGAATGCGAAAATAAATCCAAGCAGATGGCATCCAAAGTGCAAAGGAGTTGCGGATAAACAGCTGGACTCGGAATCGGACTCGAACTCGTGGGAGGAATTTGCAAGACGATTTGAACTTTTAAGTGATTGAATTGTTATCAGCGCCCTGGACATTTGTCCGACGATTTGCATGACGATGATGCTGTTCGTTCGCTTTGCTCTCATCTCCAAGAGCTGCGGAAGCGACACTCGCGCGATATTCCCAGTGCCACAAGTTGATGGTGCACCTTTTTGGTTTACACACTGCAACCAGCAGCACAAAAGGGAGACAGCGAGTTAAATGGATGCTACGGCAACAACACTTTACTTTCCTTTACTTCCCTTCACTTCACTTAGCGACGAGCCATGGATGCAGCAGGCTGCGTGGCCTGCCTCATATGGGGCTCAAGGGGCATGTGGCAGGCAGTGTCAAGCTGCTGCTGCTGCTGCTTATGTGGAACTTCTTTGCAGGCTGGCGACGACGTTGAGCACTTCATAAATGTCACGTTTGAACGGTGCACAGATTCCCGACACTGACTGACAGACGGACGTCTTGTTATATTTCCTTTAAGCCCCAACTAGCAGACTGCACATACAAGGAGCTACAATTTAAGCTACCGCCGATTATATTAAATTATAATTACAAACATTTAACTCGTTAATTATATGTGTAAGTATATATAAATCATAATCAAACATGTTATATGTAAAGCTATATAACATTGTCTCTAGTGGACTCTAAAATCTTGTCCTCTCAAAAAGTAAAGATGAGTTGTTCATCTAATAATCTTATTTTACTTAATTTTTCAATATCAACAGCTTTCAGCGAGCGCCTAATTTAATTTCATTGTCACTAAAAATATCGAATCTCAAAATTTAAATTCGCTGTCTGAACTAAGATAAATCAACCGACTTAAATAAATATACAAAACTATAAACTGTATATAGTGTATAATTGAAAATTAAATTATAGCTTTAACTTTAAATTTGTAGCTTTTTTTGATAAGTTGCCTAAGATTTTCATTTAACCTTTAAAAGTTAATGTAGCAGGCCGTATTAAGCAGATTGCAGATTTTATCGTAAGTCGACATTAATAATATAACATTTAACTCGTAAATTATAACAACGAATATACATTACGAAATGTATAAGTACTTAAAGATCTAATAGTAAATTTGTGGGCGCGAATATCAAACTCGGAGTCATCCTAAAAATCATCGCTGTCATCTGGCAACTTGGCATCTTCCATTTGACGGATTTGGGACCAAGTCAATAACGATTCCTTTACGTAGTTGGTGGCGGCAAAACAATAAGGACACGACTGAAAATCCATGAGGAAAACATCCTGGAAGCGACAAAAAATTCAATATTCAACAATAACAAATATAAGATTTGATATTTAATTTAAGCAAATTCGTTTAATTTTAAATAAATTATTTAAATACAAAATTAAGCGAATCATTTCTTTTTTAAAAATGTAAATGTCATTAAAATAAGTGAAAAATTCATACTAATAGTTTCGATCAGAATGTTGGTCATCATATTTTATTTTTGTCACTTACCATGGGATGCACCTTGCATTGCAGTCGAATCCTGCCCCGAAAATAATGATGACAACATCCACACTCGAAGACCTTTTGGGGGCGATCACAGATGCACTTGTGCACCTCGTACTTGTAGTCCAAAGGTAGCTCGTATTTAAGCTTATTAAAACGAGCAACATTGTTATCGTTGTTGTTTTCATCGATCTCCATTTCGGGATGAAGATTCGTAGACGCTGCAAATAAACGACGCTATAATCTAGTTGGTCGGGCATTTCTATATTTCTCAAAATTACCCATTTTTTATTTGCGTCTTATTTGCTTATGTTAGCTGAAACAAACAAGTTAAATTTAACAATATACGAATTTAACTATCTGAGAAAAAGCACGGAAAACACACAAGCCCGGAAAGCCCCTAAAATATGTGAACAATTTATATAAGTTTTCGATTTTTTGACATTTAAAACATAATTCCATTACAAAAAAATATGAAAACAAAAGTACTAAGCATATTGGTTTTTTTTCTCACTGATAGGGACGGATCGAAAAATCATCGTGCCTATAAAAATGTGAGGCGTGCTCCGTGCGAGCAATTTTCGTCCGTGCCCATCTCTACTTGTTACTGATGGGTATTTATATAATACATACTACATATACAGTCAGAACAAAATTTATTCCGATATGTATCTTCCAAGGAATCTTTTAAAGCGTCGTTGTAAGCTGAATGGTAGATTATCGCTAATGAAGCGATCAACCCACTAAATATTAAACATTTTAAAACAAACTAGAAATATGCTTTTCTTTGACAATTCCATGAAGTGTTCGAAAATATATTTAATATATTTACAATTTTGTTTGCCCAAATATATGCCAAGAATGTTAATCTTCACTATGAAATATTAAATGTTTGTTTACTTTATGTTTTCTATAGTTATTAATAAATCAAGTTGAGAATCATGGTTGTCCGAATAAATTTGGTGTTCACTGTATGTATTAACTCTCACACATATTTACAAGCAAGAACGTAGAAATCGGAGTGCAATCCACATCCACCTAGAATAATAATAACAAATATCGCTTACCTTATGCTGAAAACGCTTGTTTACGCATCAAATCAACGAATTGTCGAAGGGCTTTTAGAAGAATGATCACAAATTAAATGCACGTAAACAAACCATTTATATTTGTAGATATTGTCAACAATAATCTAAACCGTTGTTTTTGGTGAGTAGGCAAACATATAAGATGTACCCTCTTGATCGCTTTTCACACTGACTAAAGCTAAAACTTCCGACGATGCTGCGCCATGAAGTTAGAGTAACGGTGCTCTGATAGGGATAGACAAAGAGCAGAAGAAAAAAGCGAATAAGCAAACATAAAGAAAATAACAACTACGATGTTTGTATGTATTGTTGGCTGTGCATCTCACATACACATTTCTTGTGTATGTTTATGCTAGTTGTTTATGTATTTACATTTTATTTGCATGATCTTGCTATATCTCATCGATTTGCAGATATTTTGCGGCTGCTCCACAGAAAGCGCAATTGCGAGCATCCATCAAATATGCAACCTAAGTTCAATGGTAATTATTAGATAAATATTGAGATTTTTAAGAGATCATTTTATTACTTCGGGATGTGATGGACAACGAGCTGCGATGCGACCCATGAACGATTTGTGGCAACAGACGCAGCTTATTAATCCTCGCTTGCGAGCACAGATGCAGTCGACGACGGCACCTCGGTTTTCCTGGTCATTTTTAATTGGGCGAATGGGTGCAACGGTTTTTGCAGCCCAGCGATACTTCGCCTTTAACTTGTCGGTTTGCATTTCCATTTTTATTTAAATGAGAATCAAAATTAAAGCTGCGTTCGACGCGCCTACTCGGGATGTTGATACTAAATCGACTACTCGATATACCGACTTTGCAATTACTCACGACGAAGTTAACGTATCGATATTTTCGAGTCGATTCCAATCGATTTATTTTGCGACTTTCGAGTGGAGAGGTGATGCGTATTTAAAAAAGAAATACAAACATTCCTAATTCAAACAATTTTTAATGGGTATTATACATACAACCATTTAATAAAATCACAGTTTTCAAGAATAACACCATAAGGTGTAAATGTATTCCTTAAATCAATTCTCGACTTTTAATTTTTATGTTTTTTTCAAACAATTTGATACGATTACAAATAAAGTATTGCATTGTATAAAATGTGAACCTCAAATCCGGATTAAAAGTTTTTTATTTTGTAATTCGTAATTAAAATTGTTATATTTGGTAAATACTACTCTAATATTATTAAAACCAATTTTTAACTCAAAATACATAAAACAAGCTTTTGGTATTTTGTTTGGTATTTTAATACCAAAAATATATAGCAATAATGGTCCCATTGTGTTTTGAGGATCGATCGATACAAAAAAACATTTAGTGTGTTCCTTAAATTATCTTCAATGAGTTTTGCAAATAAAATATTGTTAATAAGTACCTAATTCAATATAGAAACAAGTTGCACAATAATTTAGTAATATATTTTGAACAGCAGAGCGAAAAAAGAAAACTGTTCAAACTCACCTATGCACATTAACAGATTTACAATTTGCAACAATTTCGCAACGCGGTTCGTGTCCTTGCTTAATTGCACCACACATATTAGCTGAGACAATAATATTGAAGTGCGCTATTGCCATCTCTGTCTGCCACGTGTTGCGTGCGCTTGACGCACACATACCCAAATCATCTCAAACGAACGCCGGCACAGCAAAGTGAAATACACAATAGGGCGAACCACCTTCAACCGGCTCGTTGGTCTAGGGGTATGATTCTCGCTTCGGGTGCGAGAGGTCCCGGGTTCAATTCCCGGACGAGCCCAAGCTGTTCTAACTAAATTTTTTAATTTTTTTTTTACGTTTTGATATTTGCTGACTCAGAATAATTTAGTGCAAGTTGTGAAAAGAATTAATTGCCACCGTATTATAAACAAAAAAACAAATAGCTGCTCTTGACGTCGACGACGGCTTTTATCAGTAAGTTTTCCATTTTGATTTTGTTTTTTTTTGTTTCTATGCGAGAAAAGAGCAAAGATTGTTTTTGTTTTTTTTGGTTGCTTCGCATTTGGTTGCTATGCATAATTTTGTTGTAGTGTTTTTTGTGAGTTGTTGTTTTTGTTTTTTAATACATAAGCAATTTTAGTTTAATAATAATATTTATGCATGTATTGGCTGCATTCATGAATGAAGTTTAATGATTTCTTGCAAGCGCTTTCGCGTCCTCGTCTGCTTTTGTATTTTGTATTTGTAAATGTATTTGTATTTGTATTGTAATTGTAATTATATTTGTATTTGTATTTGTAATTGTAATTGTATTTCTATGTTTCTATGTGTGTGTATGCTACATGCATTGTGTGTGTGTGTGTGAGAGAGAGAAGGGGGAATTACAGTCTCCTTTTGCGTCGTAGCTGCCTTTTCACTCGTTTCACTCGTATTCCAGCACGTTCTTATGATAGAATAATAAATAACTGCAACGAGAGCAAACAAAGACACAACATTACAAATACATACGCGTGATATGGGAGAGTGTGCATACATTACGTACGCCAGTGTTGCCAGATTAGCTTATTTCAGGCTAGATCTAGCATGAAAACTTCCAAAAAGCTAATAGCCTGTAATCTAGCATATTTTAAAATTCATGGCAAAACAAGTCAACATAATCGTAAAATTTGTGAATATCTTGATGAAATTAATGAACTTATGCAAAAAAAATGAAAACTTGGCCCAAAAATATGTTAGTATTATTAAATAAACAAGATGACTTGTTAATACATTTAATTTAAATAATAACTTGAAAAACCTATTTATTTTATTCAATTTGAATATAGCTCGACTTTCGATATATTTGTTATTATTAGATTATTTTAGCTTGTTTTGTTCTTCCCCTGGCAACACTGGCGAAAGTTCTCTCAGCAACAACAACAACAAAATACTCACCCCTCACTGTCGAGCACCTGTTTGAGGGACGCCATTGTGATTATGTGATCGTCGCACTTCACCCACGTATCCTTCTGATGCCGCACATACGCCGTATAGTGTCCCGTATCGATCGTGCCCAGATGATTGACGACCGCATATAGCGAGAAGCGGAAATCGCCATAGGCATTCTTCTTCTCGGACATGAAGGGCGTCATATCGAGTTCGACGGGAAATTGGATGAACGACGAGATTTTGCGATCGATCAGAGCCGAGTGCTCGAAGCGCTTCAGATGGAAGGACACAACGCTGGGCAGGGTGCGAAGACTGAACTGTTTGGTGGACTCCTGATACGTTTTGCAGCTGGAGCATTTGATTTTCTCCGCCGAGCCCAAGTGCTCGGCTCGCGTGTAACGCTCGAGGCAATCGATCAGGGTCTTGGGCGTCACGCCGCCGTGTGTCGTTGTCTCGCCGAGATCCAGTGAGATGTCCCAGAAGGGATCGAATGTGGTCGAAACGCCGTTGCACGCCTGGCACACCACGTCGCTCTGCAGCATGCCCGTAAAGATTTGATCGATGATGCAGTTGCATTGGCCATAGCAATGCTGCGTGGCCGTCGCATTCGCTGCATTGCCGCCAGAACCGGAACTGGAACCCGTTGAGTTGCTGCCCCCACCGCCGGCCGAACCGCTTGAACCGTGCTCCGACTTGGCCTTGACACAATGTCGATGCAGCAGATCCAGTGTGGCAATGAAGAACTCGTGTGCATCCTGCTGCTCGTAGCCGGCCAAGTGCTTGGCATGGTTCCAGATTAAATGCAGCAGACGATGCAGAGACAGCGGCGAACGCGAGCCCGCATAGAACTCCTACAAAAATACAGCGACAAAAACGGTTATTTAATACCTACTACGAATACGAAAATATTCTTAAGTACTTAGCAAACTTAATACAATTTTAAAAAATTAAATAAGGCTCTCAACACAAATTGCGCTACCAAGTCATTTATTAGGATGTGTCCTCTAAACAATAATATAGGCTGATTATAATTGTATCGGCAATTCCATTTTAAGTAGCTGGGAATTTAAAAAATTGTTTCTTTTTGTTTAGAGACATTTTAAAAAGTAAAAAAAAACACATCAAAACATATGGTCTGGAGCGGGACTCGAACCGCTGCAAGCGTTTTCAGAACACTTCATCGCGTAAAGTTAAGATGACACCTTTTATTTATAACGCCTTGGGTTTTCCTTTTTATAGTCTGAGTTTTGGCCTTGACGGTGTTTCAGAATACATTGTATACTTAACCATTTTCTGTTGGCACTCATTTATAATACTTATTGGTAGGGAGTATAGAAATTGTGATTTACCTGGAACAGTCGCGACACCTCGCAGACGAGACACTTGTGCGATGATTTGCTGCCGCAGTCATGGCGGTCCGACATGAAATAATCGCTCAGCAGCGGCGTGTGCACGAGCGCCTGTCAATTAATCGAAACACGTTTATCGATTAGCAATGCACATCCCCAGTCGGCACTAGCCGTCTCGCTCTTACCTGCACGATGCAGTTCATGAAGCAGGTGGAGCCCAAGTTAAGCAGACCCCGAAGACCGATCGTCTGATTCGGGCGGACGAGACGACGTCGCGCATTCGCCAGCAGCAGATTGGTCTCCTTGGCCGTGGGTATCCAGGGCTGCCAGCCGAGACTCTTCTGCAGATCCTTGGCCTCCAGCTTGCGATTAATCATCGCATAGTCGCGACTGCGCGCATCATAAATGTAATCTCGGCACGCATAGCAATACAGGGTGCCGTGCGACAGCTCCAGCGCCACATTGTGCTTCTTGCTCCGCAGATGGCCGGTGATGTGGGCGCCCCGACACCCGAAGTAGATGCAGTGCAGACACGCATACATCTGAATCCCGAAGCTGCCGCACTCGAAGCAGTTGCAGTGAATGGCCTACAAAATAACGGGTTAAATACAGTCTATGTGTGTGTGGGGGAGTGTGTGTGTGTGCGCACCTTTTTCTCACGCGCATCTTTGTTGACGCAGGCGGCGAAGTAGGCGTCGATGACGCGAAATGTGTCGTAGCTGTGCTCCTTGACGTAGCTCTGATAGTGCCGGCACCCTGTTTCGGACATCGCAGCGCAGCCAGCAGCGCTGCTCGCGTCGACGACGGCGTCGCGGTCGACGTCAAGCGCAAGCTTCTGCACAGTGCGCAAACAGACCGAGACTGAGAAATGCGTCGTTGCATTCAGTGGGCGCTTTGTTAGCTGTGCCACGCCCCCAACGACGCCGCCGCCCCTTCCGCCACAGCTAGCAACAGTTTCGTTGACGTCGACGTCGACCGCACACCGGCCGGCAGACGCCGCTGCTGCTGCTGCCGCCGCTGCTCTTGTTGTTGTCGCTGCCGCTGCTGCTGCCGGTACGCGGGGTACAACGTCGGCCGCTCCCCGGCCCAACGACGCGTATGCACGCTTGTTGTTGTTGCTACCAGCGCTGCCGAAGCCGACGTCGACGCCACCGCCAATGCAGCCGCCGCTACTGTTGTTGTTGTTGTTGGTGCTGCCGGCGCCGCTGCTGCTGCTGGCTGCGCTGCCACTGCTTAAAACGCTTGTCGTGCTATCAACGCTGTTCTCTTTTGTTTTCGTTCGTTTTGCAGACGTTTGTGGCACGTTGGTTTTATCACACTTGCGCTGTTTTCGCCGAATTTTGGCCACTTTTCCACCGCACACGACCACGTATTGTGTAAAATAGGAACTTTTTTGGTTTAATGACTTTTCGGTTACTTGTTTTTTTTCTCCCAAAGACTCTGATTTTGCACACGCACACACACACACACGCAGTTATAGGCAGCGCACACACGCATACGAACTGTTTGGAGAGCGAGCGAGAGGCAGCGACCAGAAGAGCAGCCGCGTACGCACACAGCTGCAATCAACTCCGGGATTGTTGATATTATATCGATATGCGGACATCGATAGGAGCTATCGATATGCTAAATGACACAATCATTGACGATATGTGCTTTACAAATAAATCATATTACAATTTAGGTTTTGCAAAAATTGTCTTGTATTTTTTGCTTTATATGCTCGAACGAAATTTTTTTTCAGATACGTACAAATGGGCAAATATCGACCAATATCTTTTTTGTCACATTCTTATCGATGTACAAGAAGAGAAGTTGTCAAAACATCAAACAGCTGACCAAAAAGTAAACAAAAATAATCTAAAAATATAAATTTATAATTTCAAACCCCAATTGCGTGGTTTGAAATTATAAATTATCATGATGTTAATTAATTAAATCATTATTTTTGACGTTGCTTAAATCAAAGCAAAGTTTGCTTAAATCAAAGCAAAGTGTGTGGCAATTTCAAATTTAAAGTTGTCTTGGACTCGGAATAAATAAATTGTTAAAGAAATGTTTAATTGATTTAATCAAATGTAACTCGTTATAAACACTACACAATTCAAAATTAAATATAATAATAAATAGTTAATTGTACTATTTTTTTAAGTATATTTTACACCAACAACGAACCAAGCGAATTTATGAAAGTTTGTTTAGTAGTTTATGGTATATTTCATATATGTTTGTGGACAATGGCTGGTCACACTTTGCGATGTATTATGACCACAGACATCAAATAACCAAA
This sequence comes from Drosophila ustulata, assembly GCA_035047365.1. Classification (NCBI taxonomy): domain Eukaryota; kingdom Metazoa; phylum Arthropoda; class Insecta; order Diptera; family Drosophilidae; genus Drosophila; species Drosophila ustulata. The sequence continues at coordinate 24,926,390 of JAWNPT010000057.1, read as the reverse complement.
GGGGAAGTTGCTGGTGAAAATGGTTTAAATATTTGTTTTCAAAGCCCAAACTGAAACACTTTCAATCCTTGTTTTTACTTAATTTTACAAAGTTTTCAAATATAGGAAAGGAGAGTCTTATGAACAATATTACTGAAGAAATTCTCGACTAAAAACGGAACATTTTGTACGTTGGAGAAAATGATAAAACATCTGTTATCCGGAGGTTAAAGATTAGGCTGAAATGTGAATAAGTGATAATTATTGTTTTATTTAATGGGGAATGGGTGTTATTTTCTAAAAATAGAATTTGACTAAAAGAATATCACCGCGAATAAAGTAAAAACATGTTGATAATTTAAATGACTATCTATTTGGTCAGGAGAGTCGTCGTTTGGCTAGTTTCGTTGTCACTTCAGAGCATAATCTATTTGGAATTCAAATAATCCTGAGCTTCCTTGGGCTAAAAGAGACAATTATTGAAAGTATCTGGATTGTATAGACATTTATACATACAGATTTGAACCACGGTGCGGATGGTTTGAACACTAAGCGTGCAAAGAATCCCATCTCCGAGCGTGGCGCAATGCCGTGCAAATGAAGATGCTTCACTGAGATGAATGGGGGCATATGGAAGCCGAAGAGAGCGTCTGTTGTGCTAATGCCTTTTGATGTAAAGAATTCCTTGAGCGTGTCCTCCATGCGTGCAACTGCAAGAAATATATTTTAATACTTGTCATTTTAAAGTGCTTAAAAATATTTAAAAATTGGTTCATTTCTTCGATGAGTAATGGTTGAAGTAGATGCTTTGGTTTGTGTAGTGACTTATCAACGAACTTCACAATAATTTATAGTTTTATTAGATAGCCAGTTTAATTGATAATCTATGTATGTTGCGTACCCAGTTTAATGTGCGATTTGTCGAGAACCTTTAGACTCTCGTGGTGCTCTTTTGTCACAATCAGATAATGATCTTTGGATGCCGGTTTTATGTCCTTAAATATGACAAATTCATTCGATTCAAATTCCAGCGTCGTTTCGCTTTTGCCACTTGAAATATCACAGAAGATGCAATTTGCTTGCGACATTGTAAACAATAAATTTTGAAAACAAATCAAAAATAAATTCAATCAGCTGATGGACGACAACATTCGGTGCGCAGTATCGATGACTAAATATCGCAACAGTCGATTATTTTATTAGTTGTGAATGTTTTTTGCAAGCGATATTCGACTTTTGTTTTCAAATGTATTTTTAACCGCGAAATTAATTTGGTAGCAATAAAAAAAATAATTTTGTTTGCTTCTCATTCAAATTCAAGTGATATTAGTGAAAGAAGTAAATATATATACACATATTTATCGATAGACACACAGATATATCGATGGCAAGTCGTGAGCATCGTGACTTGCTCACTGCATATCGATGTAGTGTTCGATTGCTTGTATTTGTTTTTGCATTGTTTAAAAAATTGTTTATGTTTAAATGCAAAACAAATTGAGTGACTATTAAAAAATCCGTCACACGACGAGTTGAATAAACATGCGTCTCATTCAAATAATGGTGATGTGAACGCACTGAAAATGCCACACAAGTGCACCATCGATAGTGACACTTTGCCAGCTCTATTGTAAACAGAAATAAATAAATACAAAAAAAAGCGAACAAATTATGGTGGAACAAGTTTGCCGCGCTTGCCGAGAGACGGCCATTGCCTTGGTCTACATTTTCGACGAACGCTACCAGCAGCAGAAGGACGAACCAAGCCTCGCCGAGATGCTCAGCGAACTGGCCGCCTGCGAGGTAAAGCGCAACGATCCGCTGCCGCAGCAAATGTGTCTCGCCTGCGTAATGGCTGCACAGAATGCGTTTCGGTTCAAGCGGAAGTGCGAGCAAAGCCACCAACACTTCTGGCATCAGCTGAGTGGGAACAGTCAGACGGGAACGGTCAAGCTCGAGGACAGTTGGCAGGACAAAATGTCGCAGCTGCAGCTAAACATTGCCGAGAACTACACGGCTGCCAATGATGAGTTGGTGTCGCATATCAAAGCGGAAGCTGCCCGAGATTCGCACATTTGTCCGACGTGTGGCAAGGCGTTTGAAACGCGGCGCCAACTGATGCTGCATCAGAGCTTCCACGAGCGCAAGCAGAGCGGGAACAGTTCGTCGGCGGGAGCAGTTTTCCAGTGTTCCCACTGCGAGAAGACCTTCAACGGAAATTGGTGGCTGCAGCGCCATCTACGCACCCACACTGGCGAACGGCCCTACAAGTGTTCCCACTGCGAGAAGGCGTTCAAGGACAGCTGGAGCCTGCGTCGCCATCTGCGCACGCATCTCAGCGAGTGCAGCTACAAGTGCTTGTACTGCCCCAAGACGTTCAACAATGCCAACAGCCAAAGGATTCACATCTGCACCCACACTGGCGACTATCCGTACAAGTGCAATCAGTGCCAATCGTCCTATGCGCAGCCTGGCAGTCTGAAGCGACATATGCGCATCCACACCGACGAGGGATCCTTCAAGTGTCCCCACTGTCCGCAGGTCTTTGCCGTCAACTACAATCTGAAGCGTCACATGAGCACGCACATTACATAGGGAACAGTTCCAGGGCGAGTGGAGACAGTTCGCGGAGTGGGAACAGTTAGCCAAGTTGACCAAAGTACATTGTAACATGCTGAAGCCTGTAGGGACAGCTCAGCAGCCAAAATGGGTAAGAAATAATCCACAATCTGTGTTGTCTAAAAGTTAAGGTCTCTATTTATTTGATTACAGGGCGTGGATCGAATCAAATTCCAATTGAAACTGGCGGCATAAAATAAAATAATCCTTTAAAAGGCAATTAGTTTAAGCTCTCATTTTATAAATGATAAAATAACAATAATAATTGTAATAATCTACTACATATGTGTATGTATATATAGTATTTATCTATCCATTCGTCACCCTGTATTTTTGCTCTTTAGGCTTCGTCACAACAGCTGAGCTCTGCCGCTCTCTCGTTCTCGCTCTCTCTCTCTCTGCGCTTTGGGCTTTTTGTAAGCCGCTTAAGCAGCCGCATTGAGTCTGGTTTTGCGTTTGCTTTTGCACTGTGCTTTTGTGTGTTTGCGTTTTGCTTTTGCTGCTTGGCTGCTTGGTCGCCTGCCCAGCCGTGTGACCGTTCACAGTCTCAGTTTGCTTCGTAGCGCGTTCGCCACGCGCGCGCGTTCTTTTCATTCCCGTTTGCCGCCGTCTTCTTGTACTTACAGCACACACACACACACACACACACACACACGCACACACACATATGCACTCGAAGAGTTTATTTCGCGCGTACTTTGCGGCTAATTAACGAATTCAATCTGTGAGCAGTGCGTAAAACTGAAAGAAGCAGTAAAAAACGTAAGAAAAGTGTTTCGATTAACGGAGTGACGGTCTAAAGTGGATTATCGATTAATTAACTTGACGTAGCATTCTAAGCAATAATAATAAGAATAATAAGGATGCTGCAGTTATTAAATTTAACATAAACTGAATTAATCAGTGATTTAGTTTAGTAAGATAAATGTTTCGATTACAGTAACGGTTTAAAGTGGATTGATTAACGATCAATTAACTTGACGAAGCATTTAAAATTCTTCAGGGATTTAGTTCAGTAAAAGAAATGTATCGATTACAGTATCGGTCTAAAGTGGAGTTTAGCTGATTTTTATGTGTGCAGTAATTGATTATCGATCAATTAACTTAACGAAGATTTTAAAAGCTTTGCATAAAATTGAATAATTTGAATTCTGGGCTAATTGAAGTAGGCATAGACTGAGTTCTTCAGTGATTTACTTCAGTAAGAGAAGATCTTTACAATATACATATGTATATGTGCAGTGATTGATTGTCGATCAATAAACTTGCCGAAGTATCCGAAAGTTTTGCATGAAATTGGATAATTCGGATGCTGCAGAATCTGAATTAGCAAAAACTGATTTCTTCAGTCATTTAAATTGCAACAAGAACAAATACCGAAGTGTGTAGTAATTGATTATCCATCAATGAGTTTTTAATGGTATTAAATAATTTCAAATTGAATTAGACATAAACTGAATTCTTCAGTGGCACTGTTAGGCAGCCCAATCAACTCTAGTTTTTCAAACTGTCTAACCGAAATTGCCAACTTCCTGCGGTCGGCTCGTGTCTGTCTGTCTGCCGATTGGGGCGCCGAGTCATTAGCTCCTCGTCATGCCCACTCAGAGTACCGCTATGCGCCGGCTAGCCGTCTCTCTGCATAGACAAGTAGTTTTATTTTTCCCATTTTTTTTCTTTATTCGCCAACATTAGCCACAGACACACAAGACAAGCGATCTTGGATCCCGGCTGCTGCTGCTGCTGCTGAGGCCCCTTCACTTTTTGTCTGCAGGAAAAAAAAAAAAAGAGTTGGCGCAGCAAGTGCATTTCGCATTTCGCATTCCGCTGGCCGAAAGTCGCTGTGTGTTTTGCATCTTTGCGTCTGCTGCGTTTAACTGTAGTTGGCCCCATCTCTCTCTCTCTCTGTCTGTCTCTGTCTCGTGTGCTCTGCTCATGCGCTGCACATTTCTTTTGTCGTCAAGTTCAATGTGCGTTGACAATTTTCCATTTTTCGAAATGGGCTGCCTGCGTTTTTCCACTTTGATTTGTTTTGTGCGCTGCGTACTTTCACACACACACGATCAGAGAGAGAGAGAGAGAGAGAGCAGCGAGCAATTTTCCGATTGTATTTGGGCAGCTGTGCGTGTATTTTAATTTATTTTAAATCGATCGGTTAGAAACGTAACGAGACGACGTGACATTGTCATTCAACCCGGAACTTTGGCTCGCTCTCAGTCGCCAACTAAACTATCGGCCAAAGATACAAATGTATCTCGCGGATGCGCACACAAAAATCATATGGCAAATCATGATCAGCCAGCAGTGATCATCCAGCAGTTTGTGTGCAATCTTTTTTTGTGAAAGCGCAAGTCGTTTCTTGTCTAGTGTAATTTTTACACTTTTACTGCTGCACATCATGGCAGATGGATACAAAAACACATACAGATACATATAGTAGATATATAAAGATACATGCATAAGCGAATACTTTCGTAAGCATCTTTTCACTATTACTCGTCTTTAAGCCGCTTAATTGAAAGTCTTGACTTATGACTTGAGCAGTGTGTAAAAGAAGTGTAAAAACAACAACGTCGGATGGGAAAAATTGAATTTTCCAGCTGTGAAAATCATTGAAGAAGTGAAATCAAATTATGCAGTTTCAATTGACACTACAAATCGAATGAAAAGCATCTTCTAACCAAATCAAAATTAATTGTCGTTCTATTAAAGCGTGAAACAAGCGAGAAGAAAAGAAACAAAATTCAATTAATAAGCCACCCAACAACAATAACAACAAAAAGTTCAATAATCAAAAGCATCAATTTTATGGTGATCATTTTGTTTTCATTGTGAATGTGAAAGTAGTGAAAAATCACGATCAGCAGCGGGGAGAAGCAGATCAAAAGCAGAGGAAATTGAAAGAAAACAAAAAGGTAAGCACAACAACTACTTATATGATATGTATGTATGTATGTAAATAATAAATATGGATGTACAAAATAATTTAAAAGTAAACGCAAACTCAAGTTGAGATCAGAGATGAGATATTTGTGGCTTGTTATGTCTATTAACGGCATCGGTAGCCATCAGAGCTGTGAGCTCATCTTTGTCGGCCAGAATCGGAATCAGAACCAGAAATAAACTTGTTCGGCTGCCAGCAAAATACACTATTGAATGAGTCAGAGTCGCGTATCGAGCGTTTTTGGCATTGTTGCTAGCGCTTCGAACGTTATTAACGTTTTTATTTATCGCTTTTCATGTTTTGCATAATTTTGAATGCAGTTTGGGCCAATTTCGCCGTTGAAGACACGTTTTGCTGACGCTAATCAAATATTTGCAACAATCTGAATTGTTATAATTAAGTCAACGTCGAGCCGGTTGGTATGTGGGTTGCGCATACCCTGCAATTTTAACCGGTTGGGTATATTAAAGTGGACTCTTGAGCTGCTAATAATGTGTGTATTTGCAATGCAGTTTTTGTTGTACAGCGTATCGGACAGTCGAGCAGCTACGCACTTATTTTGATTTACTTTCCACACGGCTGCACATCTTTGACGCAACTTGTCAGCGCTCAATGTCAAGGTTGTTGTTGGCTTTTTGATATTTGTTTATATACTTAAGCCCGGCTCTGGCTCTACCTGTCTCGCTGGGCCTAAACTTGGCTAATTGCGGCTCAACGCTTCTCGCGTGGAACGCCTCAGTCGTCACTTTGGCATTTTGTAATTGCTTCATTTTTCGTCGGCAAAGTGTTTTGCGGGGCAATTAATTGGGGGCTCGCGAGATAATTGTGAATTTAAGCAGATCACGCTAATTGAGATGGCCTCTCGAACGGGTCCACTGAGTTCCCTAGAACTGGGCTAAAGTGTAGAATTTAAATATCTGTTGATTAAACTAATTTGTGCAATTATTTCAAACTTGGCTCATCACTTGGGGGCTGTTATCAGTTATCGATAATTGTGTCATCGCTAAATGAAAAACGCATCCATCACAATAGGTCTATTTAATTTCCTAGAACTAGCTTAGGCATTTTGCTAAAGTGCTGAATCTTAATATCTGTTGATTAAACTATAGCTTCAATTTGCGCAATTATAAGTTTCAAATTTCAAACTCATCACTTGGGGGCTGTTATTAGTTATCGATAATTGTGTCATCGCTAAATGAAAAACGCATCCATCACTGAGTCCGTTTTTCAGCGTGTTATTATCAAAATGGTTTATTAATTATTAACGCATTAGAGCACAAAAATCAACGCTCGCTTTTGACCTCGAGGTTCGATACCGTTTGAAAGGTTCTTCCTTGTAGCGAGAGAGAGAAGCCGTTACAAGATTTCACCTAGAGCGCCCAGAAGCGAGCCAAACTCGTCGTTCTGGTATAACTATCATAAATTTGACTTTTTAATGACAATGAAACATTTTTTTATGCGTTTTTTATGTGTGAAAATGAAGCAGAAAGCATAAAAGAGAGCGCACAACGCAGAAGCAGCTGTCGAAAAGGGCAGCGAAACAACAGCTACATATGTTGTTTTAACTTTTGCTGAAGATTCAGATACGCTTCTCCACTGCAATTGCGTGTTCAATGGAATAGTTAAAGTGCCCCTCGCCATGTTAGAGTATGGCAAAGAAGACATTACATACAGTTAAGCAGCAAGTGTAAACAGCCACGAAGAACGCAACAGAGTCATAAAACGAATGTAATACGTAATTACAAGCGAACACCGGGAGAGGCCCAAGGTATCGTATATAGTAGCACTATCTGCGATTGCAGTCGGGTTAGTTCGAGCTGCTCGGCTGGGATCATGACTTGGGGAAAATGCGGATGACACCGTGTCACCGTCGAGTTAATAGCCAAACGGAGTGCTAAGAGAAACCAAACTACTACTGAACAACAAGTGTACTACGGAGTAGACCATCGCCATCGCCATCATCATCATCAGCAGCGGAACCGAAAGGTACACAATGGAAACGCTGGACAGTAGCCGCGGTAGTAAATATCTTGTGTGCTGGAGGTCACTGAACTCGGATTGATGATGTTTGGTTAGCACTAAATGTGTCATATCTCTTTTTCTTCTAAACATCTGAGCATTCTATAAGTCGGCGTGAGTAATTGCTTTAGCGGATTGTATAACTAATTAAGCTTTGTTTGTTTATACGAACTTTTCACACATGAAATAATCGCTAGAATATGCAATATATCTTGAGTTAATTATCACAATGCGCACAAATGTTTGAGTGTTTATTTTATTTTTTCGATTTTTCAATTTTAATTACGTTTGAGTTGTAATGAAGCATTTACTTCTGCACGGAAATTGTTTTCATAGATCAATTACTTATAGACTTTCCAATAAAAATCAATATTATTGATCTATAATTTATTAACGTCTTAATTGAGGTTTTCGCAAAGCTTTAACTATTATTAAGTTATAAAACAGAAATAACAGTCACATAAGGAGTAGATACTTTATTAGAAAATATTTGGTTTGTTTTATCATAAAGGATTTACGTCTGCACAGTAATGAATTTTGGTGATCTCCTATTTATAGAGCTTTAAAAAAAAATAAATTGAATTTATCTCTGTCTTTAGTGTTATCGAGATTTTCGTTTTCGCTTTTTGTTAAGATATTAAACTAGACTCTTAGACTCATTTATTAGGAACACTTGTCAATTTATTTTGGTTTGTTTTCTAACGTGTTTTCCATTTTCATGCATCAAAATAAAATTGATTTTAAATTTGTTTGATTAAAATAAAAAAGAAAAACTTTTATTTTACAATCTTTTTTTTATTAATTACGGACGTCACGGTCAGAAGTTAAGTTGAAATAAAAAGTACCTAATTTTATTAGTAAATTAGTTTATTTAGTTTAGTTTACTGGGTTAAGTGAAAAATGTAAAATACAAATTACCTCATGCAACGTTGGCTGAAGTTTGCTCTAGATTCGCAGTTCATAAAAGGTAAAATACAGCTATTTGGCAAGTGTCTGGTATTTGCAAACAGATCCACACTTTTGAGCCACATTTTGAAATCAATATTGGTAATCAGTATTCGTAGTGTGGCTCAAAGAGCTGCCTTAGACGCTGTATGCAAAAATTTGCAAGCTCCCATTGATTTGGCCGCCTGTGGCAAACTCGTTGCAATTGGCAACAAAAATCGGTGTTAATAACGCAAAACAGTTGCGTTTTTAACATACTCGTACTCGTCGTACTTCATGGCTAAGAGACCAGCAGCAGCAGCAGGCTGTGCAATCAGCTTAAACGCCAACTGCAACTTCAGACGGCAGCCGGCAACAACAACAACACACACACTCCAACACTCACACACTTTAAAGGCGACCGCCCGTTGGTCGGTTGTCTAACTATTTTAACCCAGTTTTGTGCTATGGCCACATTCTTGTAGGAGCACAAACCATAAACAAGTTTCAGTCAAGCACAAAGCACAAACCTGGCAACTGAGAAGTGGAAAAAAAGACAGCGAAATAGCAAAGGCAAAATGTGTGCAAATTGAAATTGCAGCTAATGAAAAGGCCAATTGCAAAGTGCGCAACACAGCCGAAAATACGAAAATACAAAAAAATAGGAGAGCAGTTTGCAATTCGATGCGGATCAAATCGTATCCATCAGATACTGCCCTTTTAGCAGGTCAATAGGGATTACGGTTGTGGCCATTTCAACGCTTAAATAGCTGCGGAAACGCGTTGGCCGATAATGAGGCCGCCGGCCGATTAGTGCAGCCCGCCTACTCCAGTTATATATATCGTCTATATACTATGTGTGGCATGAATGAACGCTTCGAGTGGGTCAGCAAACAGCAAACAGCGCACAATGAGCATCAGCTTCGTGGTGTAACAACAATAATGGCAATCGGTATGGGAAATGCGAATGGGAGCAACAATGAGACGCAGTCTGAAGCTTTCAGCCAACAGTTATGGCAATCATCAGTTGGCCCGAACTGTTTGTCGGCAACTCAATAGACTCGCCATTGTGCCCGCTTGCAACTAATTTGGCTTGTCCAATTGCTGGATGTGGCGATAAATTCTATTTCACTCCCATTGAGCACAATGACGCGCGGAATGCTTCACTTAACTGTGCTCAGATTAAGTTAACAATGTAATGTCCTCCATGGTCACTTAAGTTGTTGCTAGAGTCAGGTGTCCAATTCTGAATGCAATTTGTTGATTACGAATTATATGCAATGGCAAATGAAAGGAGAAAATTTAATTTAATAGAGACTTTAAAATATTACATTAAGATCTATTGAGTAAAGATATTTTCAAAGTGACATTACATAGTGGCAATAGAAATTTATCGCAGCTATCGTTAGATATAAAAAACAATCAAGTAAATTTATTTAGAATTGAACAAAAATTAGAGACCTCATTTACATGAAAATTCAAGTCGCCTTTGACTTAATGTGGAAAATTGTGAAAACATATTTGTAAACCATTAAACTATAAAATATTGCAGTTTACCATATATCAAAATAATTTTTATTAAATTCTGTTTTATCTGTATTTTATTTTTTTTTTATTGGGAGTTTGTAACGAAAGTAAAATTTACGATAACATTTCGCAAGTGCATTTTTAATTTTTTTTAAATCTTTGTAAGGAGGTGCTACAAAGGAGTATTATTAACATATCAAGCAAACAAAATTAAATCAATAAAAAAAAGGCATAAAATGGCCAAAACACTGAGCATTATATGTTATTTTGAATATTTTATTGTAGTTCCATATACATTTAAATTTACGTAAATGTAAAATATATGAATCAACGCTCGCACTTGTTATAAAAAGTTTGATTTTTTGGTTTAGCTTGTTTTTGAATATGGCCATATGTAGAATACAAATGTTATATAAAATCAAAATAACATATAATATTTTCTTAATACTCAAATAATATTATATTATTTATTAGTGGGATGATTTATCATATAACTATAAAATGGAAACAAAAATGTAAAGCTTTATCAATATATTTTAATACGCTTTCTGCGTTATTGACAAAATATTGTCAATTCCCTCTCCTTTTTTTTTTGTTAAGATTTCATGAAGTTTGAGGGCCATCTTGGTGGTTGCACTTTCGCAAAATCTGTGCAGAAGCCTTAGAAGTGGCCCAACCGAAACTTGACTTGCGTATGGTCAGTAACCAGTGACGAGTACTCGTATTCGCTCTCGTATTCGTATTTGTATTTGTTTCAGTCGTAATCGTATACTGGAGGGCTCCACTTGGCTACTTGGCTACTTGGCTACTTGGTATGCCCGGTGCGAGAGGCGACGCTCAATTTCAATCGGTTTGGTGGCTTATTAATTACCTCACCGCACAATTGCGTGTGGCGCATATAAAGCGCCCACCACCACAACCAGCAGCAGACAAAAGAGAGGCAGACAAATGGACGAGGGACAAACAAACCGGGCCAAATAGAACCCACAAAAGGCGTTGAACGTTGCGTCGTCGGGTAACTCGAGCTGCCGTTGCCCCGTAAATGGAGCGACGTTGCTGATGTCAATGCGCTTCGGAGTCCAGTCCAAAGCCAAAAGCGTTAAAACAGTTACAGCGTTGGCTAAATACCCAGTGCTTATTAATATAAACAGAAGAGATAGGATCAAAATTATATCGTGCTTAACTAGATGATTTTTTTGAATGTATATGAATATGTATGAATATGGCAATAATTTCAATTTATAAAATTCAAAATTCCAATTACAATTATAAAGAAAACTTAAATTTATTACTGGGCAGAATAACAATAATTTCATTACAGAAAATTCAAAATTGCATTTCAAAAATAATTTAATCAAAAAATTCTTACAGAGCGAAGTTCATAGTTGTTTAAGTATATTACATTATTTAAATATGGGAATAATTTTATTACATAAAATTCAAAATTTAATTTCAAAAATAATTTAATTAAATAAAATACAAAACTTGCTGGGTTACACAATCATTTTTGTGATCCGAATATTTCCTAAAAGTCAATTTAAAACCTAATGAGTTTTAAAACTCTCGATTGCTACTCATTAACTGAGTGGGTATCTGCTAGTCAATCATTATCTAGGGCATACTCCTACCTGTTTTACAGTTGCTTTCTGTGCAGTTTGTCGGCTATAAACAAATGAAGCGCTCGAAAAAAATGAGAGTGATTTTCTGTTACTTTTTTGTTGTGACTTATTTCTCTCATTTGGCAAACTAGTTTCAGTTTTATTACGTTTCTTTTTGTTGTTGTTTTTTCCCCCCGTATTTTTCTATTTTTGTATATTTTCAATTTGCGTTTTCTACGTTTTCGTTTTGCATATTTATCTTCAAGTGTCATTCGCGGTTGTTACTCAGCTTGTGGCTGCTTACTTTCAAATGTCAAATGGAGTTGAAGGTGGCCCGGTCTGCATAGAGATACATATATAGACAAAAGATATTTTTATATGATTTATATTGAGTCATGTTATCTTTTTTTTTTTTGTTGCTTTTTGCTTTTAAAACGAATGACTTGAGCAACGAACTTGACTCTGGTATTTTATGTGTGAGTAGTTAGAGACTGGACTTTGACGGCGTCTTAAGCCGTTTGAAGGTGTGAGAACTGTGTTGACGGCAAAGAAAACCAGTTGAAGCGAATAGAATGCAAAGATCTATAATCTCAGCTCTTACCCAGAGACATAAACACAAATGCGGCGTTGAATTCGAATTGAAAATGCGGAGACACGCATTATAAAAGTGTTCAAATGAAGAGCATTTAACAAATCGACACTGGCAATTTAATTAAATTCAATGCACGTTGCGCAGAAAACTCATTAAGAAATGGCAAACAACTCCATAAACAATTTTCGTGTCATAAGCAAAATCGTGCCATACTCAAAATAACTGCTGAAAATGCCAGTTGAAGTGAAACTTAATGAAGCCTGAGAAAGTTGCAAGTGGTTGTTGCTTGCCACAGTCTGTAGCCTGTGGTTTGCTGTAGTTGTCGTTGTCGCTGTCGATGTCGATGTAGTTGTTGGTTTTGCCGCCTGATGAGCCCAGTGCTCAAGTGACAATCAAAACTGCAAACAAAACAAAAGCAACAAAATTGCGATAATTGCTAACAAAATTGTGCGACAAGCAAAGCATGGCAGGCATGCAACAATAACTCAGAGGCGACTCCGACCTTAATTTGTGTCCAATGCGATCAAGCCAAGTGCAGACACAATCGCATCTTCCACTTGTTCTTAAGCTGCATCTTCGTCAGCCGCAGCTGACCCAGTTTTGATGCAAGTGGAACACACACAACACACAACTTGCAGCAAGCTGCAAGGTGGACGGACGGCCATAAATAGCCAGGCGCGGATTTCTAGACGGCAGAGTCAGACTCTGTGTTTGCCCCTTGTCGAAGAGGCGAAATCTTCACTCAATGGAGACTCAAGTTACAGGTTTGTTGCTTAAGTCTTTCTCAATGGGGCGATACAGCGCTCAAGTTTGTTGCCTAAGTCTTTCGTTCTGAAAGAGAAACGACTCCAGACGTCAGACTCCCGAAGAGCATGACTCTCTCAAAAACACGTTTCAGCTGTAGTTCTTGTAATTCGTCTTCCACTTCAACTTCAACTTCATCTTCATCTTCATCTTTATGTTTTCTTTTTTGCTTTTGCCTTTGCTTTTGACTTTGATTTTGTTTGTGACTTTGCTCCGCTGGGATGCTGCAGAACTTTCTTCCATTGATTCTAGCGGAACGCATATAAATAATAAATTAAGACTTTCTTTCTTTCGTTTCGTTTCGTTTCGTTCGTTGTTCTGCAAAATAACGTATCCCCAACCTGACCCGACTATCTGGCCATTCATCTGCCCGGTCTGCGGTTGTGTGTCATCATCTAACATATGTTATTGAATTTATTATTTATTTAGAAGCCGCAGCTCTCTAACCCAAATACACAAATTTCTTTCACCTGGCCACACCAAAAACCGATGATACTCGCACTCTGTGCACCTTGTGTCATTTGTGTTGTGTCGTGTTGTGGGTTCGGTTTCGGGTGCTCGGGAACTCGCTGTTGCCACAACAAGCCAACAGATTATCGTGAGCTTCTAAGCCAAGTATTTCCCAGGTGATTTTTCTGATTCTGTCTGTGGGGAGGTCTTTATTTTCTTTTGTTCGATTATGCGCCTTTATCTGTGTCTTCATTAGTTTGACCCAATTTCATGGCCTGCACTGCTGCTGCGTTCTTTTTACTTTCTATTTTCTCTTAACGATCTTCAGAATTTTGATAGCCAAGTCAAGTCTGGGCCAAGCCGGCTTGTTAGCATTTCGATTTTATTTTTTTTTCCGTCTTCGGCTTGTATTTTGGGCGTCTTAAGTCAATTTACTTTCATTCGCCTGACAGCTGAGAAAACTTTGTTTCGTTTTTTATTGTTTCCGATTTGAAGTTGGATTTGATTTTGGTCTTTTCCTTGATGTGTTTGGGGCGTTGCCTTAGTCGCTTCCGTTTCGCGTGGCGAGCTCGGGTTGAGTTTTAATAAAAGAGCTTGAACTGTGGGATTATTATTACCTACATGCGAGTATGTACAAGAGAAAGGTACAAATTATAAATAGACTAATGAGATATTGATTTATCAACTAATGTTGTACGCATGAATTTGTTTGCAAAGAGTATGTCAAATAAAATTAACAAATTTCTACAATAATGTAATTTCATTAAAACAATATTGCAATGCTACCAAGATTAGCGTGTTAGTATTTTCAATTAAACTATAAAATATATAATTAATTGAGCCTGAGTCCATTCATTCGAAATTAGTAGTTAAATTAAAAATATATTTGATTTAAATTGACGAAATAAAATGTCGAAAAAAACCTGTTGCAATTTTATTTAATTGTAGTTGTGTTGTTATTTAGTAATCTAACTAAAAAAAATAAATAATTATTTACCCACAATTAATTTACTAAGAGCCATTCATTCAGTAATCGAGAGATATTTAATCTTGAATAACTGTAGTTGAATTGCAGAATTATTTGATTAAAATTGATAAAACAATGTGTCCATAGAATTGTTTGCAACATTTTCCAAACTTAGGGTGTTACACTTCAGCATTTTCCAAAATTCGTCTAATAACTATATTAGTAATTAGGCCACAATTAATTTAATTAGAACTATTATTTTATAATCGATATATTAAATTCGAAATTCCTTGTCTTTCATTTTGCACAAGTATATATTTAAAATGAATGAACTATTGCGATTAGTGGTTTTAATAAAAATTCAGTTTTATATCATTAACAGAGCCACATTAATTAATTTAATAATCGGGAGATATTCAATTCTAATATAATTATAGTGAACGTTTGCTAAAGGTTATTGTGCTTTATTTTTAATTAAATGACGCGTGAGCAAATGCCAATTATAATGCTTATGCTTCTTAGAATTCCATAACAAGAGATCGTTACGAGTCGAGTCAATTACCTCCGGGATTCCTGAAATGACTATTTCTCTCCGATCGCCATTAGGAAATAATTCATTGTGGTTAATTCCAATTACTGTCTACGCCTAATGTTCATTTCACGTGTGCAACCTTTCCTGGACTTTCGTAATAGTCCGACTGTGTTTTGAGGTCGGCGTTTGGTTAGTTTATCGAAATGGAGTTAATTTAGTGGGTCAAACGCCTTTTAGTCAAATTGGCAATAAAGTTATAAATCTTGCGAGAGACGCATATTTTTTTATGAGTGCTCCGACAAATTGATGGCCAAAATCGTTTTTATAGAATAGAAAGCAGCGAAAACAATTAACATAAATTTTGATATAAACTGAACTGAACTGAACTGAAACCACTTGGAGCTGTCAACGCAGCTGAGGGATCGTCTTACTCAGGCGGCTTTTTGGCGTTTGGTTTTTGGGTTTTTGGTGTTGCGTTTTGTCGTTAGCATATTGTAAAACGATTAATTGACAAATGAGTTCTGGCATTTTTTTATGCATCTGCCATTTGGGTCAAGTGATGTCTTAGGGCCGTTACAGTTGGCCAGAAAACACGTAGTTTTGCTTTTGTTTTTGCTGCCAAATTATGCTAAAATGCTGTCTGACACAAAGATGTGATTGTCAGGTTAACAGCATCATTAGGTTCCTAATGAATTTAAATGCTGGTGTGGATGTGGATCAGCCTTGGCCTATAAGAACCGTTAAGAGCAGTCTCTTCGCAAACAGTTCAGTTTCGCCTCGCGGTTCGTGCGGTTCTCGATGCTCGCCATGAAATCCATACCCAGCACATTGCTCTGCCTGGGCTTCTTCATTTCTCTGCTCGCCTCGTCTGTCGTCAGCTACAACTCGGCTCCCTTTGCCGGCTATTACTATCCCAAGCCGGCTAGATTGCCTCCACTGCCAGAGAGCTCCTCATCATCGCCACCACCGGGTGTGCAATCGGATTACATTGACGATCTGATCGAGGGACACAAGCAACAAATCTTGTCAAATGTCTTGGGCGGCGCCCCCGCTGCCTCGCCTAATGAGCCGGCGCTGCTGTCGCCCTTTGAGAGCAGCGATGCGAAGGCGTTTCGCGTCAATCGCTGCGCCAGCTGCAGTGAGTATTCCTCCATAGAGATTCTGCCCGCAGTGCCACAACCTTTGCATCCTTGCAGCCTGCGGCGTGCCCAACGCCAATCGCATTGTGGGCGGCACTCAGGTGCGCTCCAACAAGTATCCATGGATCGCACAAATGATACGCGGCACGTTTCTGTTCTGTGGCGGCACTTTGATCAACGATCGCTACGTGCTGACCGCCGCTCACTGTGTCCACGACATGGACATGTCCATGGTCGCTGTGCGTCTGCTGCAGCTCGATCGCAGCTCCCAGCATCAGGGCATCACTCGAGCCGTCGCCTTCGCTCATGCCCATGCCGGCTACGATCCTGTGCGTCTGGTCCATGACATTGCGCTGCTGCGTCTGGATGCGCCTGTGCCCTTGGTGCAGTCCATGCGGCCCGTCTGCCTGCCCAGCGGCCCGCTGCAGTCGTTTGACTTCCAGAAGGCCATCGTGGCCGGCTGGGGACTGAGCCACGAGGGCGGCTCCACGTCCAGCGTGCTGCAGGAGACGGTGGTGCCCATCATCACCAATGCCCAGTGCCGCGCCACCTCCTACAAGTCCATGATCGTGGACACGATGCTTTGCGCCGGCTATGTGCAGACGGGCGGCCAGGATGCCTGCCAGGTGGGTGGCTTCAAGTAGTCGCGTTGTCCTTGCTTTATTGTCGCCAATGTTTGTGGTTTACAGGGCGACAGCGGTGGTCCTCTGATTGTTCCGGATCGCATCTTCCGCCTCGCTGGCGTCGTCTCCTTCGGCTACGGCTGTGCCAAGCCCAATGCTCCCGGCGTCTACACCAGAGTCAGCAGATACTTGGACTGGATTGCGGCCAACACGAGAGACGCCTGCTACTGCGTTCAGTAGTCAATCACCATAGAGTTGAGATACTTTTTCGAACAGCAGTTGGAATAGAGTAGCAATAATTTTGAGATATCATTTGAAATACTAATTTCTTTTGCTTCTCTTTGAGAGTTTTAGATTTATCAATTAAGTCTTTTTTGCGGTGTCCAAATAATTTATTTAATTTACATAATTTATTTCTGATTACTTTGACTATATTGATTGAGCAAGTAATAATCATTTTGTAGTGATTTTATTATTTCGAAAATCATGCAAAATTCTTCTCTTTGTCTCCATCACTAAAGCTTCTCTAGCAATTTGTCAATATTTATTCATTTATTAATGTATCTTCCAATAATGCTATTATCGATTATAATGCAAGTAAACGAATATATAGACAAATTTAGCAACATTTACAGCAGTAAAAAGTTGTTTTAAGAGATAAGATTGCATATTCAATTCCATTTTGATTTTAATATTTGCAATTTCCTATTGCAATCATCTATAGATCAAAATTCAGATGAATCGAAAGATTTGCAAATCATGTGTGTTCATGCACTTTCTTTCGCTACAATTGATTAATATGATTAATAAATAAAATGCATTTGCATATTTATTGCGAATTTCAATTACATCTGCCGGCTATGCAAAACTAACACTTAACACATTTTCCTATGCAAATATTTATTAGTTGTTGCTTCGACTTTTTCTGCACTCGACACCCGCAACCGCGAGCTGAAAATACTTTCATAAAGCAATTGAGTGTGTGCAAATATTTGTGGGAGCGGGTTATTGGCTGGGTTCGACAAGTCAAAGAGGAAAAATGAAATACAAAATATGAATAAAAAAAACTACCAATAAACATTGCTGGCCTTTCACTTTTTTGTGCACATGCTGAAAAATCAATATGTGAAAAAAATAAGAAAACATGGTCACAAAAATAAAAGAGAAGCAAAGATTTACATTTGGAGGCAGGCAAAAATCAGTGAAGCCGTCACGGTCCATTTTTGGCGACGTCATCGAAGCCAAGGACGTTGCCGTCGATGCTGCGATGCTGCTGCGGAATCGCTGACACATTGTTATCACTTGTCAACGCAGGTTTCGTTCGCTTTCCCTTCCCCGTCCCTTGCCCTTCTCATTGATTGCCTTTGCCACAGTGGCAGTGGCGAGTTGACAAAAGTTTATCTTTATCCCTGTGGCAAAAAGCAGAGCGACCATGCAACGATTTAATGGATTTTCAAGTTATTTCTGGTATTTTGTTGTAGTTGCCGCACACACACATACATACGTTGAAGCTGCAACTGCAACAGCGACGAGGCAGCGACCAAACAAAGATATCTCTCGGCAAACTCGTTTCTTGCCGCGGGGCCCCGCAAGGAAAATGCCGCATAATTGCCGCTGTCTCGTTGCGTTCAGTTGCGTTGCATTGCCACATTGCCACATTGCGTCGCCTTTGGTTTTGCGGGACACAAAACACGGCTGCCCGCCGGAATCCGGGGGAATGTTGGCCAAATCGACAATGTTGTCAATGCTGCTGCCGCTGCCGATGCCGCTGCTTTGGCATTTGATTTTATTTTTAAACTAGACTGCAAAATGCTGCTGCTGTTGTTGTTGCTGTTGCTGCCCGGCATCGCAAGGGTCTCAGCACCGGCAATTAACATTGCTATTCGCTTGCTGCAAACAATATAAATAAATACAATTATGAAAGTTGTCAGCTGATTTGACCATATTTGGCAATCAGTTCAATCAGTTTTTAGACTCTGATATCTAACCGTGAATGATTTGCACAAAGATTAGCTTTTGGATTTTTGATAACGTCCAATAATGAAGCATTAACAGAAATATATTAGGGATATCTGTCAGTTAAATTTACATTCTTCATCACTGTATTTTCAATTTATCTGAAATGAATTTTATCATCATATTATTTATATCAGGGACTGTATAAAATATATTTTTTAAAATAAAAATGATTAAATAATATGGTTTAGTTATTTTGGATATATTAATTATTTTGTAAAATAATAGCTGTTTTTTATTTAATATAAAACAAATTGAAGATAAAAGTAACTTTTAAATTTGATATAGCGAAAAGTTTAAGGTCTTTGTCAATCTTTTAATTAAATCAAAAAGAAGTTATTTTTTTTTTTTATAAAAATAAAACTATTTTAACAATTTTTATTAAACAAATTGCTAAAAATTAAAATAAAACAAAATATTGTTTCCTGGTTTGGCGTAAACAAGAAATACTAATAAGTTCATTTCTCCTTCTTTTTCTTGGAGGCTTAATTTTCCCTGCGGTTTTGCGGTTTTACGATAAAAAAATTGTTTCTTGTAATTTTATTTAATTTATGTAAACTGATTTATTTCAAGCTAGTTTCAAGTTAGTTAATAACAATTTCAGTTAATACAGATTCGCTTTACTCTTATTCATTGCAGACGTATACATAATATTCACATTTAAGTAGTATACATAATATCCACATCGTAAATTAAATTTGAAATAAGTTACTTAATAAATATTTCAAAATTAATTTATATTATTTTAATATTTGAGAAGAGCGCTACTCGGTTACAGTTTCAAGATACAACTTCCGCACTTTAGTGACTTATTTATATGAATTATTTAAAAAAGCAATTACAAGATACAGATACAAGTAATAAAAGTCGATACAGCAGCAAAATCGAACCAGACACATTAGGCTATTTTTAGAGACAGCTCGGGTCGCTCTTTCTGCACCTTCTGATTAATGGCATCTCTGAAAGGGAAATACGCATTAAAAGAATTCGCAACAGTGTCTTTATTCTTCTCAACTTTGAACCTATCTCCCCCACTGTCACCCTCACACATTGCGTCTCCTGCGTCGTGTCCACTTCAATTGTTCAATAGCGCTGACAACCGATTGCAGCTCCTGCTGGACATTAATGCATTCCACAATCTGCTCCACACAGCGCTCCCATTGGCGACTCGCTTGGCGCAGGCTGTGGGGCACCAGGCTGCCAAAGATCTGAGTAACTGGCTCCAGGAGACCCTTGGCTGTTTGAATATCAAAGCGAAGCAGCTTCAGTGAACTGCTCCAGTCGAAGGTCTGCTTGACAACTCGGCACAGAGCTCTATAGGGCGTATGAGCAGGCAGCTGGGAGGCGACTGTTCCTTTGAAGGTTCCTTGCTGCAGGCGAGTTCTGGCCAGGATTAGACGGGCTCTGCTCGTGTGTGCCTCCAGTGCAAGTTGCTGTTCAATCTGCTCCTCTATCAATTGCAGCATTCGCAAGTGGAGCACATCGATTAAACTATTCGTATCTTCATCTATCGTAGTCGTTGTCTTTGGTTCTGTTTCTGTATCCGTCGTAATCGATTGTTTTCCGTTCTCTTTGTGTTTATTATCAGTTCGATCGTTCTTATTAACCATTCTTCTGGTTTTCTTCGTCAATACGTTCTTTAAGCCGCCAATCTTATCATCAGTTTGTGTTTCCGTTTCGTTACGCGATTGATCGATGCCACTGATCATCCCGCGAAGCCTCTAAAATCTATAACTGATTAAAAATTTGATACAAATTTAGCACTTATCAATAATAAAACATGTCAAATTTTTAATAAAAATTTTGAGTAAAATCTCGAGGCATACAAATTTACAATTATTTTACATTTCGTTCATCGAAATGAATTTAAAATGTAAACAGCTTTCATCCATGAACAATTTAAAAGTTATTTCTAAAGTTACAATGTTTAATTGAGACATTATTTAAGAAGCAAAATAGAAGAAATCTTATAATAAACTGCTTTATCAATCCCATAATATAATATTATATATATTTTGTACATCAAATTACGTTTAGGAATATTAAACAGAATCAAACGATGAATAAGCAATTTTGTGAGCAAATTTAAAATATACAATTTTAGCACATGATTTTCCAAGTTTGGTTGTGGAATTTGTGAAATCTAATTAAGATGCTCCCACCTTCATTAGATTCTTAATTGAATTCAAAGCTATTCTGCGGAAACTTGGCACAGCTTCATCCTAGCATGGAATCAACTAGTTTGGATCATAATAATATCAATGAGTATCAAACTACATCACGACCCAAAAAACTTGTGTGCTAAACTGGTTCTTTTGTTACCATTTCAAATGGCCCTCATCTGTGGCAGATTTGTTGCTGTTTGTGGTTTCATCTCGCACAGTTTTGTTTTTGAAATGGAGGCGGGTGAGCGAGGGAATGGGGGAGAGAAGGCGTGGTGGGGGGCAGTTAACGCTTCGTTTGATAATTTAGCATATTTCTCACATAAATCGCCAGCGACTTGGGTAGAGAAATTTTCACGCCTCGCTGGCCAATGGCCAAGACGGCTGAAGCTGCTCTTTAATCAAAATTGTGTGTACAAACTTATGCCAAATACTTAGTACTAAACAAAGTCTTCCATCTCCGTGTTTCTTTTGTTGCTGGCAAAGCCGCAAAACATTTTAATAAATTGCCAGTTATTAGTTGTTGGCAGCAGGAAAAAGTGCAATTAAAATGCATTCGCGTTGCAAGATGGCAATGAAGGAAGGGGGACGGAAGTCGACGCAAAGAAATTACTATAAGCAGCTGAGAGAGGGACAAAGAGGGAGAGAGGGAGCTTCACATTAGCAAGAGATGCAAAGAGAGCAAAAAACCCAGCGAGATAGTTTCCCATAATTTGCGTAGCTCTGCACACATAATGAGCTCAAGAGCAGAGAGAGAGAGAGAGAGCGAGAATTGGTGCGAGCGAGAGGCATGAGTGAGGAAGTCAGGTGAGGGGCGTGTTGCGGTCAATCGCATTGCAAATGGTGTGAAATTTTCGCAAAGCAAACGCCCAACATTCGATGGGTTGAGGAGCTGAGGGGCTGAGGGGATGTCTGTGCTGCATTGTTTGCAGCCGCACTTAGTTTTTTGCCATAATTAATATTGCTGTTGTTTGAAATTAGCATAAATGCTTTTAATTAAAGCGTTTAAAGCATATTTTGTTAAGTGCCTTTTGCTTGCTTTGTGCGAGCATTGAATTCGAATCGAAAGGCAACGCAAATGTAAACACTGAACATGTCCGCAAAAACACACATAATTACAACTATATAAGCGCACACTTAACATATCCATACAAGAAGGTACTGAAAGTACTATTATTAAAGAGAAAGGAAAAGTTCCAGCCAGTTGTGGAGTGACGGAAAATAAATATTATTATTGCTTTAATGCAGAGCACACACACATAAATGAAATGTGCATAATGCGAACAATTTAAAATAAACATTTAAAATATAATGCTATGCAGTTTATAAGCTTTCAGAATATACACTGTGAAGACAATATAATTGCTAAACTTAATCATAATTTACTTCCATAAATTCGCTGAATGTATTTTTAGTAAAAAGCCAGGTGATACTACTATTGTTATGCAAAAAGAGAGAGTCCAACTTAAGAATAGATATTATGGCAACGAAGAATTATTATTACGGTATAATTATAACAGAGACAGAGAAAGATGGCTTCAGATTGGGGACAAGAGAATAGCTATATTTTGAAAGAAAGCAAGAAGATACAAAACAAGAAAATATATTACGAAAGA
Source organism: Drosophila ustulata (assembly GCA_035047365.1). Lineage (NCBI taxonomy): Eukaryota > Metazoa > Arthropoda > Insecta > Diptera > Drosophilidae > Drosophila > Drosophila ustulata. The sequence goes on along the minus strand of JAWNPT010000057.1, from coordinate 24,903,882 downwards.
GAGCCATTAATAATATTACTATAATTAAATGTAATTTATGAAAAGAGTATTTTGAGCAGCTTAAAATTAGACATGGAGACAAGAAGTATTCAAAATAGAATTAAGTTTTATTAAAATAAAATAAAGTTCACAGTCCCCATTGAAATTGAAAATAATTGAAATCTGCAGTCATTAAATTTCTCATTAAATTAGCAAACACTGTGCAAAGTGGAAGATCTCCCAGGAATGCGAATAATTTATTACAAAAACAAAAAAGAACTAGACAAACAAATTTGTTGGGGTTTCTTTTGGTTCTGTTGCTCATCTAACAAATGGCGTCCCATTGCTGAGCTCAAATGGTGCAACGAGATTCGGCTTCCACAGTTGCTGTCTGTCTTTCTATGTTGCACTGTCAACAGAGCTGAACAATTTTTATTTATGCGCTTTTGTAGCGCCAAAATTCTCGACGGCAGCCGTCAGTCAACACTGGGAGGTGGACAGAGAGAAAAAGAGATAGCGACAGCGACAGCGAAAGAGACAGAGACAGATGAACTGGGATATGGACAGTCGACTTGCAACAACAGCAACAACGTGGAGGCCGTTGGAACGATGGAAAGCAAACAAACTGTAAACTGGGGAACGCCACTCAAAGTCGCAGCGTCGACTCGACTGGCTTCCTGGCTGACACACTTTGTGCCCCGTCCAAAGAGACGCCACTTGTCACATGGCTAGAGTCGACTCCGAATGGTGCAGTGGGCCACACTCTAGAGTGTGGCATGCTCGTCTCGTCTCGTCTCTGGTATCGGAAGCCTTTTGGGCTGCCAGTCTAATTGAAGTCGAGTGCATTGCCAGCAGCTATTTTATTTGGCAGCTACAGAAACTAACTTTGACATTATGCGCCACAAATTGTGGCAATTTAAAGACAATTTAGTTCAGCTGCAAAACACAAAATATTTCACAGCTTCAGCATCAGCTACAGCTCCAGATGCCAACTGCAGCAGGAACCCGTTCATTGAGTCGAATCAGATCCGATTCCCTTCCCTCTGTCTGACTGTCTGCCACATTGTCTAAAGGTAACAATTTATATAATGAAACTGATTTCAAATTTAGTGATGTGCAGGCCGCGAGCGCGAACCAAACTTGGTAATTACCCCGGCCAAGGCATCAGCCTCTGTCCCAGCTTTATCTCGCGCTCCAACTCCGGTATCAGTCTCCAGTTCGAGGCCTCGCTGTCGGTCAGAAACAACAGTTATAAAAGAGGCGTCCAGAAACGTCCGAAAATAAAAGAGACGACACACTTACAGAGCGAAGTCTTTGTACTCTTAGTGGCAATAATTGGGGATTGTCTAGATTGTCTTTATGGTCAACAGCTTACTTATTTTAGAGTGCTTAAATGCCTAATAATCTGCATTACTGCTTTATAATAAACTTTAAGTGCTATACATAAGAAATCAAGAAATATCCAAATAATGTCAGTTTTAGTAGATCATTTCTTACTCAACTAAAACTATTACATTAATTAGCATTAATATCGGAAGGTCAAAACTGTATTGTTGACTATTATTATTATATTGTTATATCTTAAAATTCAACTCATAATTATAATCGGTATTTTTGCTAATTAATTTTATAGTTTTATATCTTTAAAGGCAACTTATTATTTTACATTTTATTTTATTACTTTTGAAGTCGACATTTGAGAAATTACAATTTTAAATTTATGGTTCAAAATTTGTGTTTTAAAATAATCAAAAATCCACAGCTAATTATCAGATAATAATAATATTTTTTAAAATATGATCAGAATTTTTGATTTACAATTTATATTATGTTAAACATATTAAAATTAATGAACTTCACTGCAAGTAATGCCAATTTGCGGACTTGTCCTTTAGTGTAGAGTATATGGAATTGAACTGAAATTAAAACAAGTTTAAGAACTCAACCAACTAGTGTTGCACCGATTGCCGTTGGTCACCTGTTTGGCCGGCTCGTTGGGATACGTTGTTTTTTAGGTTGTTTGTTGTTGTCGTTGTTTTTGTTTGTGTGTTGTTGTTTTTTCTTGTGTTTTTGTCTTCGATAACCATTTCAAAAATGTATTTGTGCCGGGGCCGGGGCCGAAGAAGAACCGCAACATGATTTGGCAACTTTGAAAGTTTCTTGCAGCATGTTGCAGTCGGTGCCGAAAGACCGAGACTGAGGCTGAGACTGTGAAAAACCCGTTGGTAAATCATCTGTTGAATCTCGCAGTTTGCGGCTCTTAGCTGGCATCTCTCCTGGTCGGAACCCAACCCACCTGACTAGGCAACTTTTCGTGTGGGAGTCGTTTGCTAGATTTTTGCGGTTACTTTGAAAAATCTTTGGAATGTTTTTTTGCACTTTTTTTATGTGTTTTACCTCCTTAATTCTTTCTTTTTGTTTGATAAAAAAGAAAGTTGACATAAATTGTTGGCCCGAAGTTTTTTTTTACTTACTTTTGCCCATTTGAAGTTGCGGTAGCTAAAAAAGTTGCTAGTTATTGTCGTCGCTGTTTGTTGTTGCTGTTGCTCAGCGTTTTTGTTGCTGCTGCTGTCTTATGTCGTGCGCAGGAAGGAAATAACTTGGGTTGATGAGGAAGGGGGCAGGGGGAGGTGATTGCGGATAGTTTTTGGCAAGTTTTGTGTGGGATTTTGGTGATGAAATGAAATGCATTTGAAAGTTTCGCAAAACAAGTTAATCGCCTTTGTCTGCGCTGCTTTATGACTAGATGAATGGCAGAGATGATAGCGGGATAAGCCAAGTGCCGAAAGCGTGCTGAATTGCCTGATTGAAATTCAAATGATTATGAAAGGTGTAAATAATGATTGAAAATTATGCATGATGCACAATCGTGTGTTTTCTTGTTTTATTAATTTGTAAGCACGTCTTTTACTGAACATATATTAATTTATTGTTTATCAACGTTTCGTTTGCAGCACAAATTTAGCGTAGACAGCAACCGCACAACTGAAGTTCACAAAGCGAGGGCAGCAACCCAAGCAGACGACACGAAACGGTTAAGTTTGTAGCGTGTGCTAAAACCTCAACGGTATTTAGCGTGCGCTCAAACCGAAACGGTTTTTAGTGTGTGCTCAAACCCAAGCAGCGATCATGGACTCAACAACAGCAGCCGCAAACGGTTCTGCAAACGGTTCAACAATGGACGACGAGTACATAACCGTTGTGGAAGTCGACGATCCCACATCGTCCACCAAAGACACAAACCATCTGAAGAAGCTAGTCAAGCGCCAGAGCTCTGTGGCCGAAGACTCCTCATTCATCACCGTGCTCACCATCAACGAGCAGCAGCAGCTGCTCCAGCAGCAACAACAACAACAGCAACAACAGGAGCAACAACTGGAAGAGGAGCCAGAGCATGTGACAGTCTATCGCCTGCCCGGCGAGCGTTTGGGCTTCGGCCTGCGCTTCCAGGGCGGCACACGCAACACAGAGCTGGTGCAAAAACTGTACATACAATCCTGCGCCAGCGACAGTCCCGCCTCCAAGGTGGCTACCAGCTGGGGCCATCTGCGAGAGGGCGACGAGATCCTCAGCATCGACGAGCGACCAGTCGCCCAAATGACGCGCATCGAATGCGTGCGCTGCCTCAAGGACAATGTGGCCATCAAGCTGATCGTGCGCAACGGCCATGGCCAGAAGCCGCCCAGCGAGGAGGAGCAACAAATGGAGGTGAGCATCTCGCTGAATGCCCAGCCACCGCCACCGCCGCCCGTTCCGCCCCGCAAGCTGGTGAAGCGACAGAACTCCAAGGAGGGGCCGGCCACAGTGCAGCTGGTCATCGAGAAGCCGCTGACGCCGCCGCCCGACGCCGAGTACTACATCAATCTGTTCGCCGAGTCGCTGAAGGCGGGCTCCGAATCGGACGACACGGCGAGCACGATTTCCACAGTCATCGACAAGCTGTCGATGGGCTCCAACTACTCCTCGGACACGGAGCTGACCAGCAGCCTCAATGGCCAGGAGCTGGCCAAGCTGGTGCAGCCGTTCACGCTGCTCGAGCAGGAGTTTCAGCTGGAGCAGACGCTGGGCCAGCCCAAGCTCATCATACCGGGCAACAACTACGAGAACGTGGAGTTCAAGACCGAGAAGGTCAATGTGTATGAGAACGTGGAGCTGACGCCGACGCCCAAGCCCAAGCCGCGTGTCATGCTGGCCACCGTGGAGCCCAAGAAGCGTTCCATTATTCCCATGCCGCGCAAGATTGCCACGCCCAGCAAGCTGCCCATTGAAGTGGCGCCGCCGCGCGTGCCCACGGATCTGACGCCCACCAACGGGACTGCCAAGACGCCCACAAACGAGTCGCCGAAGGAGATCAGGGAGATCAAAGAGGCCAAGGAAGTGAAGGAGGTGAAGAACTCGAGCACAAAGATACCCAAAGCCAAGCTTAGTCCGGCGTTTTCGCGCGCCAAAACCGAAGGCGAGATCAAGCTGCATCTTCAGCCGCTGAAGCAACAGTCACCGCAGCTCAAGTCTCGCATTCCCGTCGTCAGCACGCCGCCCACCCAGAAGTCCCCGCCCGCCATGGTCAGGTCAGCGATAGTTACCAGCGGCGGCTCCAACATTCCGCGCCTGCTGCAGAAGCAAAAGTCTGAAACCGACCTGAAGCTGGGTCTCTATCGCAGCAAGTCCAAGGAGTCTAGTCCCAATCCCTCGCAGCTGCGTGCCCCACTCCAGCGTGCCAACTCCGCCGAGGCGCCGGCTCGCACCCCCGATCGCACCTTCATCCCCGTGCTGCTGAACGCCAACTCCCGCAGCAGCTCCAACTCCACCGAGTCGCTCAGCTCCATCTGCAGCAATGGCAGCTCGGGACGCTCGCCCAAGGGACCCAAGCCGAAGCCGCCGGAGCGCGTGCAGTCGCTGCAGAAGACGCAGATACCCAAGCTGCAGGCGACGTTGCCGACGACGCCGCCGCAGCAGCAGCCCAAGCTGAGCATGCAGACCTTCAAGCAGCTGGGCAACCTCACGCCTCCGGCCACGCCCAAGACGACGCCAGTGAACACGCCGTCGCCCACCAGCAACCGCGAGATTCGCTTCAAGATCCAGACGTACGAGAGCAAGACGCAGGACGAGGACAAGCTGCCGAGCCTGTTCGATCTGGTGCACAGACAGGACTCCACAGAGGACAAGCAGCAGCAGCAGAGTTCACCGAAGATTCAGAGGGATGTGAATGCTCTGCTGGCAGCTGTGGCTGCTGAGGCTGCGGATCTGTCGAGGGAATCGCCGCCTCCTCTGGTGGTGGGCAAGTGCATGAAGATCGCCGACGACAACCAGCATACGACCTGCTACTCCAGCTCCAGCAGCGACGACGACGACGACGTCGATGGCGATCAGGACGATGTGGATGACGGCGCAGAGCGGGAATACATCTGCGAGGACGGCGAGAAGCTCGGTCCGCCGGAGTTGATCAATGGTCCGGGTCCCTCGGAGGCGTACTTCAACATGTATTGGCACTCGAATATGCTGCCCACCATCGGCGAAGTGGAGGAGGAATTCTCCTCGCTGGAGCCGCAGTCTCTGACCAATGGGTGAGTACGGGAAGCATGATTTGGGAGTGTGAATTGTGGGGAAGTAAATGTGAGAGAGAAATAAGGATTGTTAAGAGGGAAGAAAGTATTCTTTATGATTCGACATTATTTAAATTTCATCAGGAAATTATTTCAAAATACCATTTGGTGATCGTTTTTATTTAATTATCAAAAAAATTATAATTTTACTAAGAATATTTGTCTTAAATAAAAGGTATTTCACATTAGGTAAATAATTAAAATGAGTGAAACAAGTGTTTTTAAATCTTAGAAGAAATTAAGATTGTAATGTTTTACGATTTTAATTTGACTTTAGTATTTTGGAAAGGTAATATATATAAATATTCTGAAACGTTATTCTAATTTTTATAACGTAAATTTTTTCTTTTCTTAGACGTATTAGAATAGATTGTAGCTATTTATTTAGTTGATGATTGCAGAGATTCCTCTGCGCTTCGTATAGAAATTATTTATAGTAGGAGTAGCGAGGCCATCGATCGATTCGCAACAATAAATACTTGGAAAACTCCGCAGATTAGATTATCTATTGAGGGATTAAGATAGGTATTTATCAAAAAGCCATCAAATAACAGATTATGACGAATATGTGTGAAAGCTATATATCGACTATACGAGTATTTAACAAAATTCACCACTGAATAAATTGTATTTTTTAAGCAAAGTGCAATTGTACAATTGTCTAGCAATAACATATGAAGATATTTTAATTATGACGAATTTTTGTTGCCTTTAAGGCAACATTATTTTTTATTATTTCTTAAATGGGTAGATAAATTATTCCAGAAAAGTTAAGCAAATACTGAAATGAAAACACATTTTACATAATTGTATTTCCTTAATCAATATTCGCACTAAACTAGTTCGAACTGCAATCCCATTGAGATCGTTATAAATAGTTGCTTATGCAATCCATCAATGGCTGGATGGCGACAATATTTTCGGGATAGCTTTAGTCAGGTCGACTTCCCACTCAACTCACGTCATTTTATTTTATTTTATTTTTCGCAAAGTGTTAGATATTTATTTGCAGTATAACAAAAAGGGTTGGGGGTGAGGGGAAGACTCCCCCACATTGCTGTTTATGGGGCTGATAAGGCGCCGAATGCCGGTGTGTTTACTAACACCGCCAAGCGGACTGATAATGACTGGAAATTTCGTATGTGCAGCGGTTATCGAGCCGATAAGAGTTAATGGCAATAGAGAAGTCGCCACCCAGAGCAGCGTTTTGGGCCAATTAGTGTTATTTTGGAGGCGAAAGGCAGAAGGCAAAAAGCAAAAGTTTTGGGTGTTCTTCTCTCTCTGTCACAGTTTTGTTGGCCTGCGAATTTCCGTTTACTGTTTGTGCGACAGGTGACAAATTAACATATCACAGATTGATAAGACTCAATCACTGTAATTAACGAGTGTCTCTCTCTGTCTTTCTATGCGATATAGTCCACCTGGTGCGATAGTGGAGGAGCTGAAGAAGTTGCCGCAATACGTGCAACCGTCAAAGGTGCCACAGTCGAGCACAGTGAAAATGGAAGCGATCGCAGACGCAGTTGCTGCGGCACAATTGAAGTGTGACGATAAGATTGCCGTCCATGACGCAGCTGACCAAACAGCTGACCAGATTGTGGAGACGACGACGAGCGAGACGCAGGAGGAGAGCAGCCAGAGCTCCACGAAAACGCAACGCACGATTACAACCAAAGTGATCACAACCAAGACAAGCAGCAGCAGTTCCTCCTCCTCCTCCTCCTCTTCCTCCTCCTCCATCTTCAAGAGCCCCACGGCGGATGTGGCCTTCAAGCTGCAGCCGTATGAGGAACGCGAGGAGCGCGAGGATCACGAGGAGCAGCCTACGACGACGACAACCATTCACGAGGAGCGTCGCGTGGTCAGCGAACAGCAGGTGCTGAGCGAGCGACGCACCAAGGATGCGCTGACGGGGGAGGAGCAGCTGCTGACCAGCGCCGAGTCAAAGTCAAGCAGTGCGCGCTTCAAGAAGATCAGCAGCAACGACAATCTGCTCGACCTTGCCGACGTCGAGCAGCTGCAGCCGTTGACTGCCACCGTCTCGGCGGAGACGCGTCTCACGGAGCGCCTGGACAATCCACAGGATAACCAGAGTATCGAACAGGGTATTCTGACCTTATCCGAATGTGGCAAGCAGCTGCAGCTGTCCGCGAACGGCGGCATCAGCTACACCGAGTGCGAGCAGACCGAGCAGCAGACCTACCTGGAGGGCCAACAGACTCTGAATGCGCAGCCCGTCGACGCCGACGCGCTGCCCACGCTGGAGCGTGAGCTGAGCGAGACGGTGACTGTGAGCAAGGATGGCGAGAAGCAGGTGACGAAGCGACTGGAGCAGAGCAAGGAGACGGCGGCCAAGAAGGGCGCCAAGCTGCTCAAGAAGACCGACGAGGAGCGACGGCTGGAGCAGGAGGCGCAGAAACTGATCGAGAGCTACCAGAAGGTCAAGAAGGAGGCCGAGAAGCTCTACAACCTGGAGCTGGCCGACGACGAGCAGGGCTTCGATCTGAGCGCCTTCGAGCAGCCAGAGCAGGAGCAGCCAACGCAAGGCCAAGTCGAAGAGCAGGCCAAGCAAATCGTTGCAGAAACTATCGAAACCGTCGAGCAACTGATTAATCTGCCCGCTGTGGAGGATGATTTGGGCTACGTGCTGCACAAGAACATCATCGACACGCCCAAAGCGGAGCCAGCTGCCAAATCGAAGCCGCCGGTGCCCAACAATAAACCCAAAGTCTTGTCGAGTGTCGTCATCAAACCGAAGTCCGCTCCGCCGCCGGTGCCGAGCAAGCGCAGCGAGCTGAGCCTGAATGTGAAGCCGACGCCCACGCAGCGACGCAGCAGCCTGGAGCTGAGTTCGCCGCCCAAGCCGCAGCCGCTGGAGCGCATCATTGTGGGCGTCGAGCAGAGTGCAGTTATCACCTTGGCCAGCGTCGATTTGCCCAATGTGAATGCCTCGCCAGCTGCCTCCATCAAATCTAATGCTGATGACGACAATCTTGTCGCCCGGGCTGTGGATGAGCTGCACTTTGAGAGCCATCAGCTGCCGAACGCGGGCACAACGAAACAGAGGCAGATCGAAGGGCGGCAGGAGGAATTGGGACAAGTCAATGGCGGCGCATTGAGCGCCAGCTCATCGATGACATCAACAGCTTCGTCATCGTCGTCGTCGACATCGTTGGCAACAACGCCCATAACAACGCCAATTTTGGTATCAGCAACGTCATCACTAGATTCGGTCAAAAGTGTCATCGAGGTCATCAATGGCAACGCCACCGACAGCGTCGAGAATCACAGCAACAACATCAACAGCAACAACAACGACAGCTGCCTCAATGGAGGCGTCACAGCTCCAGTCGAGCCACCTAACGAGGAGGCGGACGATGTGCAGGATGTGTCAACATTGGCGTTTGATAGAGAACACGAAACAGGTGAGTGCATGTCATGTCCTGATAACATCTGTGGCTGTGACGCCATTCAGCTCAAGCCATGTGCCTAGAGCACCGACTGCATACTCAGTTAATGGCCAACAAGCGCTTCTAGCCACGTTTGGCTCTAGCTCCCAAATTGCTTTATTTGTTATGTGTGCAGAGGTGTTAAAAGTCATATAGTTTTATTGTTCTCTTTACACAATTTGGTTTTAATCGAATCTGGTTTCTAAACACAAGTTGAAGAATTTTTGGTCTAATGAAGTATTTAAATATTTATATAGAAATTACAACTTAGTTTTATTTAAAAATGATACAATTTAATTTAATTTAAATCTGGTTTCTACAAATTCTACAAACAATTATCGATATAACGATCTGGTTCTATTATTCTTAAAATAATTGTAGAGTTCTCAGCCTTGACTTACACAATATTTTTAGACAGCGCGATACTCTAATAGACAATTGTACTTGAAATCGATTACTAATGTGCAATTATAGTGACCATAATAAAAGATAAGCCTATCTTAAGCTGCTAACCTTGTAAAATATCTATGATGACAATCGTTATGGCCTGTCTCATTGCAACCATTAAGCATAGTAAAATTAAAAAGGAAATATTCTAAATTGCAATATTTATTAATTAATATTTGGAATTAAAATATCTAAATGGGATGGAAGAGTACCTCATACAATTTAACAATATGCCATATGTTACATATGGTCAATTTAAGATAGGCTTATCTAAATAATAATATTGAATTAATTCGTATAATTTTTGCACTTAAATAGTGAACTTCTCATCACACTCCTGACCTCTCAGCAAATGATTCCATCTGCATTATGTATCTCGCTGGTCCATTCTAAATTCCATTCCTTGTTGATTAATACATTGCTTCTGAAAACCTACCTCAGAACTGGAATCTGCAATTCCAAATTTTGCAAAGGAAATTAACCATCGATTGTCGTTTTCTTCTGGGTAAATACCTCAGAATTCGAATTGAAAAGCCAAAATTGATGCCAGCAACACGAACTGACAGACCAAAAATGCCAGAGCACAACTCCAGAGGCCTGTGCCAATTTCTCCATTAATATTATTTTGCAATTTCGGGCGGGCTGTTTGCTGTTAATGGTCTGCAGATATCTCCCTACGGTTTGGCATTCAATTGCAAATTTACCGCAAATGCGCTGCACTGAAACTGACAGGCAAGGACGAGAAGAACCGAACGGAAAGAGATTTTTTGTTTGCCAGGACAACATATATTGAGAGGGGGACGAGGGGGGCTGTGGTCAGTGTGGGGTTCCCCTCGAAGTTGATTTTTGACAAGTTTCGCCTCTAAACCGTCAGTTGCATCCAATTATTGGTCACCATATGAGTTTGTTGCGTTCGACGCCCTACTTTTCTCCCTCCCTCCCTCTCTCTCTGTCTCTCTCTCTCTGCTGAGCCTCTCCAGTGACCGCAATTTTGAGAGCTGCAAGCGTTTCCCTTTCCCTGCATCCCTCTTCCCTATTTCGTTGCCTTTTTGCCATATGCAAAATGCCACTAATGGACTTTATGGACTTGATGCCCCCAAAAACGGACTCTGACGCGCTGTCCCGATTTAGGACAACAGTTTCGTTGGGTCGGCTGGTCTAGTTATTAGTGGTCAACTTTTGGCAAAAGTGTGAATGCAATTTCAGCAGACATTGTTACAACTGGTTCTAGACTTTTGCAGCAGAGTGCTTTCGTTTCTCTTTAGCAGATTTTGAGTGATTTTTAGGTTCGAAATGTCACAAATGAAAACATAAAATTATTTATATTTGATATTTACCATTGAAAGAAAAATTGTTTCAAATTATTAAATTTAGTTTAATGGCAATTTAATTTTGCGATTTTAGTGTCTTTTTAAATTACTTCTTAAAATTTATTTCAACTCTGTTAATATCCTAATATTTTGTTCAAACGGATGTAAGTATTGCAATATCCTTTTCATTGATATTTTATTACTTCGTTTTCACTGTCGCTAAATCGAAACTATTTTGCTGGCATTTGGAATTCATTAGTACAAGCACATTGGCTTTTAAAATATGAATTTTGCATTTAATATCGCATGTAAAGTGTAATGGATGAAATATGGTCGGATTGCCGTCGAAAATGCATGTGAATTATATTCTTAAATATGCCAGAATTTTATTTTAGCATACAGAACAAATTATTTTCATTTAACCTGAGCGTGTGTGTGTGTGTGTGTGTGTGTGGTCGATAAAAACAAAAAGCAGCAATCAAAAAATACGCAAATAAAAGAAACATTGCCACCAAAATGCAAATTTCGGCTTCCAAAAGGAAAATAATACAATTTGATTGCGTATACGACGCGTGTGCCGTGCAGATGCACATCCATGAACACTCGTGTGTCTATCTCGCTCTAGTATAATTGTTTGGCTTAAATATTTCATGTGCATTGGATTTGCGTTACCTGTGCAAACGAGTCATTTACATTTTGGGTTACACAACAAAAGCAACAACGAGAACGAAAACAGAAACAAAACCAAATCGAAATCAATAGGGGCAACCACAGCGAGGTGTGTTGTTGGGGGATCATATATAAAATATTGGCAAAATGTTTTAATTAAACAAAAAACTGACAAATATTGGCACCTGACTGTGAGGTGCGAGTGTGTGGCATGCAGCACAAGGAATTTGCATACCAAAATGCAGATTGGATGGTGGCTGGTGTGGCATCTCCACGAAGAAATATTAATGCGATTTTGCTGGACACTGAATTGCAATTTGCATAACGATACAGTGGGCCACACACGCCGTCGAACGTGTCAGAATTTATCGCAGTCAATCAATAACTGACAATTAAATTATATTTACGAAATTCTTATTTCCTTGTAAATAGTCGTAAAAGCAGTTCACAATATCACGTCATCAATCGATTGCTTCGGTAGTTCCTTCTTTTCTGCAATGTGCTGATAACAATAAAAGTTCGGCATTTATGGTTTTATTTTCCATTGTTCATAGTGTTAACTATTTTCGGGTTTTGTCGTCGAAACTCAACAAATTGCAATTTATGCAAACGTTCTTTTACTTTTTTCAATTTTCTTTGCATTTATTATTGTTCTTCCACACACACACACACACGCTCACAGACAAATGTAATTAAAGCAACGTTTTTGTGGTATTTCGTGGCCATAAAAAGAATTATTATCGCACTACATCGAATTTCATAATTACAAACCATTGTCTGCCTCTCTTTTTTCAACCACTTTCTCTCTCTCTCTCTCTCGCTCTCTCTGTGTGATAATTATTTTTATAACCAAAGTGCATTGATATTGACTGTGTGTTCTCTTCTTATCAGCTATCAACCAATTTGTCTGTGCTTTATGATTACACTTTGTTGGCCATATGCTTCAGATTGCCCTCATGCGACACATTTGCCAGATAACATCCTTATCACCAGCGTGTTGCGCTCGTTCCCATCCTTTTTCCCCCTCCTCCCTCCCCCACACGCCTTGTTGATCTCGCTAATCCGTAAACAGTTAGCACTCAACCGCACCAACTGAGCCAACTTGCAGTTAACCCCGTTTGGCTTCAGCTTCAGCATCCGTTGTTCCTGGTGCTTCCACCAGTCAATGCTCAGTCAGTGCACTCAACACTTTGAAATTGGATTTTGAGCCATAATGACCGACTGACTGGCGAGCTGGCAGCCTGTGGTCTATTCCCCAACTACCTACCCCGCCAACGCTCGGCATAATTGCTTTTGGGCACATGGCAGCCGCTCAGGCGACTTGCAGGGACCACTTTATTCTCCACTGGGCTAATGAAAATCCATGACAGCCAAGTTGTCGCAGGATGTTAGGGTATTTGTCGACCTGCCTCCGAGTAGCATTGCCAATGCGACTTGTGCTGCACAAATAAATGATTGGACAATATACAATTTATTGTTGCATACTCTTCAGCGCTAGAAATAAATGGTGAATACAGCTACTGTCTGGGAATGAAAGACAAATTTTCTAGGGCATAAAAGTTTGCAGCAAAAATATTTGCTGATTGTGGAAAAGTTTTTGTAGAAATTATTTATTTACTTATGGTTAACATTTTGCTGCAAATAAACCTTGAGCTAAATAATTATAATATATGCTATAATGTGTATTGTAAATATAATATTGTATGATTAAATACAAACAATAGTTCTTGATAGTTCTGTTTATCTAAATTTCACAATTTAATTTCGACTTTATTTCAAAACTTGATTTCACAACGCAATTTTAAAACTTATTTGTTAGTTAAACTTTAACATTCTTTTGATCGACTTGACCCTTGATTATTTTCTAATACTCTTCTCTAGTAATAATCTATACTGCAGCGTTGACACAGATTGGATGCATAAACCACTCTTTACATATGTATATTCTCTAATTTGAAAGATATGTTTATTATAATAATATTACGATTAATTCAAAATAATAGATACAGAATTTACAATTTTTGCCTGACAAGCGCTGGACAAATTCTTAAATTAAACAATAAGATAAAGTCAATTATTTATATATATTTTCTCGTTTTAACTAACAGTCTTTAGAGCTATTTAAATTTAATAGTATTGCTATTTTGAAGGAGTAACTAAATATATTTTATACTTTATCGGCGTTAACAAATCTTGGTCATGAGAGCGCATAAATTATTCGGCTATTCTTTGTCGCTGTTCCTTATGTGTTTTATTTTGGCTTTGGCTTACAATTTTCCATTGACAGCCTTGTCTGTTTATTTGATTACAAGTGTTGTAGACGTTTGCAGGTCGCCTTCCCCGCCCCCCTCTCTCTAGCTTAAACACCCTGACTGATTGTGAGTGTGTAAGTGTGTGTGTGTGTGTGTGTGTGTGTGTGTCACGAACATTGCGCAAAATTTATCGCTTTTGTGAATTGGAAATTAATTTGAAATTAATTTTCAATTCGATTTTTCGGGGCTCCCTTCTCGTTAGATGCCTGTGGAGGAGTTGTTGTTGTTGTTGCAGTTGGTTTCCATGTAATTACATGTCGAATTGGTTGACTGTTGTGGCTATTGTTGTTGGCGCCTCGGAGTCTTTTGATTAGATTTTGTAACTAATTTTGTTGTTTGCGGTTTTCTTGTTTTCCGATTGTTTGCCAAATAAAAAGTGTCGCGTGTCGGTTTTGGTTTTCAGTTGGTTTCGCAGCATCAACTACAATATTATATGTACTTCATTTAGAACTGTAGTTTGACATTTGACTCGATAAGTAGAATGCATTTCAATTCAAGTGCCATCAATCGATCAAATTAATGTTAATCAATATGCGACCGTTAGCTAAACCGCAATGCATCGGTTTAATGGCCAATTCGAATTGGTAGCCACAAAACCGTTTGGCACCACAAAACCCTGTCAAATTTCCAGTTGATTTGATTGATTTTAAATGGCATTTAATTTGACAATCGATGAGCCAGAAAATGCAACACCCTCTCAAACACTTTGAGACGCGTTCGAGCGTAGGTCAAAGGCCAAACTGATTGACTGATTCAATTCGCTGCAATGCCATACGATTCCATTCGATTCGATTCAGTATTCAGTATTGAGCATCGATACAATTTGATTTGTTGCAGCTGCCATAAAGCATTTCTCGTCCGCTCTATAAATATGCAAAATAATCTGGAGTCGGGGCAAAAGTAATTGCAAAACTGGCAACAGTTGAAGAGGAACAGGAAACGAGAAAAGAAAAAAGAAAACCGAATAAACTGCAAGATGATATGGCAAAGGGCAAAGAGCAAATGATGGAGTTGCACTCAATGCCGTTCTTCCATTTCAACTCCATCTCCAACTGAATATCACCCAAAAGTCATTTACTGTCCACTCAGGCGATTCACTTGAGAAATATGAATTCACTTCTCTCTCCCCCCTCTCTCTCTCCAACGAGCATTGACTTTTATGTCAGCCCTTTTCTACATCTGAGTCCAGTTTTATATTGGCTTCAGCGCAGCCCGAAAAAAACATAAAGACGAACAACATTCATATGACTGCGATGGTTGAGCATTGGGTCAATATTGTCAGTGCATTTCAGGATCTTAAATGGATGATAGGCAAACAATGCGAGTCTACGTTGAATTGGGCTGCAACCTCGTTAACAGTCTGGAAAGCAACTTGAATAAGTGCAAATAATAATCATTGAAAAATTAGGCGTATTTTTATTGTCTGTGAAGTAGATTCAATGAGATAAGCAATTAATTGATAATAATTTCAAAAACGTTAAAAATACTCTTATGACATATAGTAAAAAAATAATTAATAAATGAATGATATTAGGAATAATAAAAATATAAAACCAAATTTTCTATTTTATGACTGGCTATATGACTATAACTATTTTTAGGTTTTTAATGAAAAATTACTCTCAGATTATTCACACACTAACTTAAATCATAAAAATACTTAATCATTGCCCAATTTTTCGATTATGAATTTCAAAATATATAAAATTAAAAATTGAAAATATATATTTCAATTTCTACATTTCCTTTGAGTTATTCAGAAAATATTCCTAAAAAATTTTAATTTATAAAAAATATTTAATTAAAAACATTGCAAAAAGACGCAAATGAATTTGAAAATATGATAAATTTAAAAAGATTCAAAATATTTTTTCACATTGCCAAAGTTCCCATCATAAATTATTTGAAACACTAAAGATGTTTTGGAGAAATTCCCAAATTCGTTATTTATTAACGTATATTGTAAAACTCTCTATTGATTATTAATATTAATATTAATATATATTTTTAAGCAATTTAAAATTATTTTTGATTAGTGTTGCAATTTTGAACTTTTTTTTAAACGAACTTACCTGCTTTGATCAGTTGCCGAGCATCCTTGTTGCAAGTTGAGCACAAGGTAAACATAGAGGCAAACTGCCATGCAGAACTTTAGTTGCATTCTCTAGTTAGTTAGCGGCACAATGAAAGCCTTAATTAACGGCCGCACCCAAGGTCCGAGGCGTGAAGGAAAATAAAAAAGCTTTAGCTAATTATTTAACACTTGCTGCATGTCCAATTTGGTGCGCAACTCAAGCAAGCCAAACAAAGCAAAGCAACAGCAAAGAGAAACCCATTGGGAAGTCAAGACATGACTTCATTTTCATTGTTTTATCGCACTGGAATCGCAAAACATTGAGACTCACACATGGGCAGCACACATCATAAATGTCAACCTGGCGAGAATTATGACACACAGTGTAGACAAAAAAGAGAAAAGCAAATAGATTGGGGAGAACAGGGAGAATAGGAGGAGGGCAAGGAAAGGACTGCGACTGTGATGAAGTCATAGAGTGCATAGAGTGTTGTGGTGTTGTGCTTTGGGTTCTACTTATGACTGTGTTTTGGGTTCTGCTATCTGGAAGTTAAGATTTCGTGGTCCGTGACCATTTGGCAGTGTGATAATTGCAGCTGTGTCGCCGTCGCAGTCGCAGTCGAAGTCGAAGTCGAGCCTCGTACCCAGAAGCAGATCTTTGTAATGAGGCATAGCCGTGAGCTTGGCTTGGGGGGGATTCGAGGCTCGGGATCGGGATCGGGGTTCGGCTTGGCTGCGTTTGACACTAAAGTGCAGCTGGGCTTGGCTTGCCAAAGCATTCTCCACTTGCTATCTCGCTCTATACAGCTCTCTCTCTCTCTCTCTCTGAGTCTCCGGCTACTGTTGCACATTTTTCGCTTTGTTTCGCATTTAATGTGACAATGTCAGTTTGTTGCAGTGGCTGATGTTGTTGTTGTTGCTGTTTATCTGTCTGTTAATTTGCAACGCGTTGCAAGTTCACACTCTTAATTGGATTTGAAAGTACGGAGAGGCAGCACTTGATATCGCCTCCTCCCTCCGACTTTCCCCCGCCCCAAAGAAGAAGAAACAGTTAAGAAGTTTTCAGACATGACAACTGATTAGTTTGGGTTTGTTTTGGCCAACCTCCAGAGCCTGCGAATGGGGTTAACCCGGCCACAATGGCAATTGCAATAACCGACTTGCAACTGCCAAGGCTGTTAATGAGTTGAACTTAATGATAATGGCTCTGAGTGGGGGCAGTAGTTGAATGTTTTCGCTCAATGTTGCATGTTGTAGGCGAAAAAACCACAAGTTTAAGCGCTGATAGTCATTGAATTGGCTCGAACTTGCAGCCTAAAATCCTGTTGACTCATAAAGAACACCGCTGCCGTAGTTGCCACAGTTTATGAGACACTTTTGTCTCTGGCTGGTGTGAAAACCAAAACTTCCCATGCATAACGTGCCACGCACGCCAAAGACGACAAGCGAGCGCTTAGGCGACAGAGTTTGACTCTGAAATACCCGGTAGCCCGTTGAATTATACATTTTATCTAGTCAAATATTTAGTTAGTGTTCAATTAGTTCACCAGGATGCCTCAAGAACGAAGTTTTCCATGTGATTTGTCCGATTTGTTTGAAATTGCATGTTGAAAGCACAAATAATATAAGAAAATCGTTTGAGTGTAATGACAATGAAATAAAAAAAAATATGTTTGTATACTTAACAGACTTAATTTTACCTTACCATTGAAAAACAAAATAAACAAATATTGATTCCCAAGGAAAACATTATTTTTGTATACTAAACATTTAATATACTTCGTATATCATTAAAATAATTAAATAATTAATTTAATCATATCTACATAGGATATTATTCTGGTTTATTATAGTTATGGTATACTCGTATAATTACTATGATATATTTTGAATTTGTTTTTAATTGTATTTAATTTAAATGACAATGACAAAGACAATTCTCGAGATATACAAATATTTTCGTATACTTAACAGACTTGTTATTGCCATATCATAAACATACAAAATAAATCAAACTCATATATGTTACGCAAGGAAAAACAATATTTTAGTAATAAACATTTTATAGGCGTTTTAGGTCATAAAAATGATAAATTAATTAAATTTATCATATCTACATAGGATACTCGTATAATGACTATGATATTTTTTGTATTTGTATTAAATTTCGCAGATAGCTAAACAGAAATAACGCAGTGGGTTAGTTTAATTTTATTTAAAATGTTTAATTATTTTGTATAGCAGTTGCAGTCCAAATACACTTTTCTTGAGTTGTTCTCATGCCCTGCTGTCTTCTTGAGTGCCGGGTATAAACGCGAAATTAATAAAGATGCAACACGTTGCAGCGTTGCAGCAGCACATTAACACCTCTACAGAGATCGGCCGCAGCGTGCGGCTTAAATTAACAAAATTTAACGCATCGCAAAATTTTAGCAGCGCCTTTTTTTTATGTTGCTGGTGTTATGTTTTTTTTGTCAACGTGGGCAGTGGGTCGACTGTGCAACTGAGATTGGAGGCAGACAGGAAGCGGGCAGGGGGCAGGGGGCAGAACAGGATGGGATGGGAGTTGCCATGACGACGTGGCGCGGACAGGCAAAGCGAAAAGCGAAAAACGCAAACCAAGCTGAAAATTGCTTAATCCTGCTGACAAGACAGCCTAGCGCTAAAAACGAACCGGCGAAGGATACCCCAGCACCGAGACAAGAGACAAGAGAACAGAGAACTGTCTGGAGTCCGGCAAAGAGGAGAAGCAGACCTGCTGACTGGGCAGCCGCTGACAGAGGGCGTTGCAGTGCATAATTATGCATATTGCAGCAGACTGTGTTGCAAGCAGGCACAAGACTGTGCCACAAGACTCAGACTGCGACTCAGGCTGAGACTGAGCATTGTGTGTGAGACCTCGCCTCAGTTTTGTGGTAATAAAGCAATGCATCACTCGACGTCTCTTCTCACTTCTCACTCCTCTTCTGGCTGCCTCCTCTCTCTCTATCATTCGCTTTGAAAATGTTGACGCATCATAACTTAGCTTATTTGTGGCCTTGAGCATCAAATGTTGTAATTGAGTTTTGTGTTTTATGATTATGCGAGTATCCGAGGTAGGAGTTTTATTGGCCCTTTCCCCACCAACACAACCAGCATTTTGTGTGGGCCTTTAACGCAATCCTCGCTCGCCTCTTAACATGCCACTTAAACTGGCCAATAGACGTTCGCAGCTAAATTGAATTAGCTACACGTCCGCTGAGTGAGTTATTTAACATGGCCCCGCAGCTGCAAAACTCTTTTTCCTGGTTCTCAACGCATCGCAACGCAGAAACCCTTGCGATGACGATTCTCCATTAGCATTGACAACTATTCCAAGGAACGAACTTTATTTGGAGTCGGTTTCCGTTGCAAACACATCGATTTAGTTGTGATCGGGGCAGAATCGCGTTGTCATTTCTAGCACTTACCGATGCTAATACGAGCGTGGCTTTAAATTGCTGGCAACACTTTAAAGTTGACGCAGTTAACTCTATAGTTATTTGATTTTATAAGACTTTTGTAGTAAATTGTAAATGATACTAGGGATTCATAACCAATGTTAATTAAATTCCTATTTATATTATAACATATTTATTGATAATATAAATACTATCGCAGAAACAGAGTTGTCTTAAGTGGCTTTGTTCTTGCCTATCATGACTAATATGTATTATTTGAAATTCATTTTTAATTATTTTTAGACTTTAGGATATACTTGCAATAGTTATCTAAATTTGGGTTGTATTTTTTATATTTTTATGTGTATTAACAGCACAGAGTTATAGGACACTTTTTGGTTTTCTTCGATTTTAGATCACTTTCGCATTAGTAAAATTCCAGTTGCATTTATGTTAGTTATTTTATAGAATTATAGGAGTTGAAGTAACCCATCATGATAAATATATAATATTTGAAAATACAATTTCAGTTTATTTATCAATTTGCATTTATGTTGAATAATTAAATATTGGTCATTCAATTAAATTATAGAAAATTAATTTGATTAACAAAAATAAATTTAAAAATGCGTTGTCAACTACTAAAATGAAATATGCCTTTTATGTTAAGTGTGTTTGTGTTAATAATTGACTTTGCATGCGTAATAAGTAATTATTCAATATTTTAATTAGAACACCAATATTGAATTAGTGCATTTCAAGTTCGGCTTTTGCAAAATCCGCAGCTTTTCGGCCCATATTTATTTCGTCTGCCATTTGCCGTCACATTGATGATCTCTTTTGGCACTTACACGTTGCGGACTCATATCTGCGAGTGCAACAGAAACTACAACCACCAACCACATCTGCAGCTCAATCTTCAGGCGGCTCGAACCGTGGCTTTTGTGTGCATGTTTATGGCCAAGTCGTTTGCACTGATTTGCGCAATCATCTTGACCTTTTGTCACCTTCGCCGTAGGCGCATCTTAACCGCAAAATAATCAACAATCAAATCAAGAAAAAGAAACTGACGCGAATTTCGGTTTATAGTTTTTGTTTTTTTTTTTGGGACTGCTGCAAATCCTGCCCTGGTTCACATATCGCATTACAATTCGGCCGCGATTCGTTGGCGGCAGCTGCTGTGTTACCCCCTGTTTGCTGCCCCTGCCCCTGCCCCTTGTGCCGCTTAACTTGCCACCTCCCACAACTGACACAACTGTCAGCCCGGGTTGCCATGCAATGTTGCCAGTTGCCAAACTGTAAACTGTAAAGGAAAAATTAAATTCGTGCTGCGCTTTTGCAAGCCTGCCCCTTCGTCCCTTTCTCGCCCTCTGTGTGATTGACCGCACCCGCCTGTTGCCCCCGCTGGGCTGCCACACTGCCACGTTGGCAGGCTGCCCGGCTGGGGCAACTTCAGCGGTTCCGACTGGCGTTAATATTAAAAATAATTTGCGTGCGAAATTATTCATGTTGCACAAGGCAAATCTTGTGGCAATTATCGCAGCACGTCGCGTCTGCCTTCAGGTTGCAAGCCGTATCTGTTGACGTGGCTTTGTTGTTGTTGCTGTTGTTGTTGCTGTTGTTGTTGCTGTTGTTTGTTGTTGTGGTGGCGGCAATTGCAAACAGAAAATCGGTTTAAACCGCAGCGTCAAAAGGACAGCGCTCGCATCGCTGGTCTCGCATCATAACGCCGCATTGAACGATGATGCAGCAGCAAGCGGCATGCCAGCAATGTTGCCCCAAGGCCTCGACATCGCCTGCGTGCCGTCGTGTGGTTGTTTGTGTAGTCTGCAGTCACATCCTGGACAGACGCTGTGCATTGCCAATCATCAGCATTTGGCACATGCAGCGACGCACACACACACACTCACACACACACTCACTCACACACGCACACACACTGACTCACATATGGATTGACATTCACCGACTCATTTTCCCCACTATTGACATTGACAGTTATGGCCAGGAGTGTATTTACACAACAATATAGAAACAGCTACGGATACAGATACAACTACAGCTACAGAAACAGATACAGATACATCTACAGCTATGCAGTTATAGATACGCATACTTAGATAAATAGAGTGCGAGTATGTTATGATTAAATATGCCATAGCAGCATGAGATGTGCTGTGTGGCTGGATTTGTTATCCTTGCTTGCGGTTGCCTTCTGATCCTGTTATCATATAATCCCTAAGCTTTTTAGAGACTTCAAACAGCTGCCAGAGAGCAAGAGCAGGAATTTCATTCAAACTATTTGAAATGAAAGTGGAAAAATATCAAATAAAATGAACACATCAACAGGATAAATACACTGGACTTAAGCAAACTTAGGTTTAAAATAATGCAACAATAAGCAAATATCAAGCAATAGTTGTGGGTTTAATATGAGAGCTTACAAAATGAAGTATTATTGTTTTTTAAAAAATAAAAGTTAATTAGGAATTTAACTCACTTTATTATAAATATAATTTAATTTCAAATTTAGGGGCTCAGGTTTAATATGATGTACTAAAAAGTATTAAATGACCATTTAATAAAAATATCATAATAAACAAACAATTTAAAATATTTTTAAGAGCTTCTACTGCTTAAATGGTTAAAAAGTTTACACAGCTGAGTTTTGATATTAAATCCCTGCTGAAATGATTATTTAATTTCTTACTCACCAAAAATTATGATAATTTTAAAATCAATTACTGGTAAATAAATACAGCCAATATAAATACTTTGGTCTTGAGCAAATTTAAGGTAATTTGGGAATTTCAGAAAATAGCAAGAAATTATCGGGGGTTGAAAATTACAGCCTCAAAAATAGAGCATGATTATTTTGGTTTACAAATAATAACTAAAAGGTCTTTGTACTGCTAATTGCATTAAACACTTTATAGATCTGATGTAATTTGAAATCCTTGCTTAAATGAATATTTAATTTCTTCACTACTGTATGTTTGAATGCCTTCCACAAACTGTTTGCTGCAAGTAAACTTTGCATTTATTTAAGGCTTTAATGAGCTTCTCTGGAAATTGTCGTGTCGCCCGTTAAGAGCGCCATCTATTGCCGAGGAATGTGAAATATGTTGAACGTAGCATACTTAAAAGCATATTACGTACTAACTGAAAACGTTTTAAGAGCCTAATGTTTCACACCTCACGCCAACATGCTAATCGATGCAGCATTGCAAGCCTCATGCCCCTTTCCCCCCCTCTCTCCGTGTTGTGTGCATTAGATGAGCCGACGAACGAATGAGGGGGGAAATGAACGTATAGGAGTAGACTACCCACAGCATACTCGCAGGCCTTCTCTATCACGCACAAAATTGCCCGAAAACAATTTTCCACTCAAGCGACGACGCAGGCAACCAGCTAGAAAAATGCCGCAGCCTGAAGCCGTGGAGGCATTTGCGGAGGCAACAACAATGCAAGCGCGACGCATCTTCGGACGAAGGCACAAGATGCAAATGTATCTATTAAACAGAAATCAGGCAGAGCCCCTTCAGAGACCTCAGAGCAGCGCAGAGCTCTTAAAGCCCGCAGGCAACAGTGGCAGTAAGCCTTAAGCCTTAAGCCGATGCTGATGCCAATGGCAGCCAGATGCAGTCGAGTCTGTGACCATTGCTAAGCACTTCACACCAAAGTGTCAATTGCATTTTTGTGGTTGGTCGCAAAGAGGCAAAACGCAAACTGCTCTTCTGGCCTTCTGTTGCTGCTGCTGTGGCATCGGCCACTTAATGCAACAATAAAACAATCAAAGTGTCTAGAAAATCGATGGAAATCAAGGGAACAGCCAAACAGCGCGATGCGAGTCAAGCTACAACTTCAGCTCAAACTTGCAACTGCAACTGCAGCCTCTCCAACTCCAGCTGCAAGTAGCTTGGCCACTTTGAGCCCTGTTGCCTGTTGGCTGTTGGCTGTTGCTGGCTGGCCAACAAATGGAAATTCAATGTGAAGTGTGCGTATCAGCGACTGTCGCTCTCCAGTGCATCCGAAGACCACACACTTGACGTGACTGTGGCAACAACCGAAGTAGTGGCAACATCAGAGGGGGGCAATGCCACTGGAGGAGCTGGACTGTGCTCGGCTCGGCTTGACTTGGCTTCGCTTTTGGCTTTTGGTTGCCAGCCACTTGACGATTAAATTGGAGATGAGACACTGCAACGAAATGATGCAAAAGAATGTGCAAACAGAATGCAGAACGAAGAAGAAATTATTCGTTGAGGCAACTTCTTTACTACTATCGATTAATCGATAATGAGAACAAATTATTTAAAATTTAAATATTTCTCGACCAAGAATAATTTTTGATTGGTTGGAAATTACGAAGGACTTAAAATAACTGTATGCTTATTTATAATTTGTACAACTATTTATTGATTTGTACAGCATTTAAAAATGAGAACAATATGACTGTCAAGTAATTATCAAAGATAGAGTTCAATAAGTTTTAAATATTGCAGAAGAATGTGAAATATTTAGAATGAGAAAAGAGTTAAGAAAGTGTTAAACTGAGATAACTTTGATATATGTTTATTTGGATTTCATATATTATTCAATATTATGAAACAATTGTCAACATTGAAAAGTAATCGCCAAATTGTCATTATCAAAAAAAATATTAAAATGAGAAATGAAAGTCGAAATTATTTAAAATTGGATACAAATTAGTTATATAGAATATTGAGGAAAATATCTTCAAGTTATTCTAAGGGTTATGCGTTCAAAAAGGCTAATTGCACTATCGTTCATTAATATTTGTTTGTGCTGTCATCTCGAATGCTGACTAAAATATTCAAAACTTGAGCAACATTGTTACATGTAAATGGACGTCTCGTCAGCTGCCCTTTTAACACCTACTCCCACTCGAAACTCTGGCCACTGTCTAGAGCCAACTACTGGTCTTCTCCCAGTCTCTCTCTGTCTCTCTCGTCACTTGGGTTCTTTTCACGTGGGTGTTAATTACCCGTGTCCGGGGCTGTGCATCGAACAGTAAGGGAGGCAAAGTTGCATGCAACGCAACGGCAACGGCAACAACAACAACGACAACGACGACGAGAATGACAACAACTTTTGTCACCGAGACGTCGCCGCTCTCAGTTGTTGAGCAAAGTGCAATCAACTCTGCTGCTGCCCATAAAAGTTACGCCCTGGACATTTGAACAGACATTTTGGACAGTTTGGGACATTTGTACAAGTTGCAAGTTGAGGCGGCATCGTTTGCAAAAGCCCAGCTCTCAGTCCGTGACTTGATGGACGGGGCGTGCAACAGCAACAGCAACAGCAGCGGCAGCGGCAGCGGCTTCGTTGCAGTTAAGGGACATCAAACAAAACTTGAAGGGATTTGCGCCCCAAAATGGCAATGGATGGGCCAACTGGCAAGCTGGCAAGCTGGGCAACAAAAAAAAGAACAGCAAAAGAAGCTATGGGTTCGGTTTGGGTTTCACTGCTTTTCGGCATTTTAGCTTTTTGATCATTTTTCAAATGTTTGGGCCATGGCCATGGCAGGTAGAAAGATTGCAGCGAGTGGTGCAAGCAAACAAGCATCCAGAAGACAGCCCAGGAGACAGGGGACACTTGAGAGGGGGGAAGGGGGGGCAACTGATGCAGCCATTCGCAATGACAAATTGTCGTCGAGGTTGTTTCTCTCTTTCGCTCTTCCCTGCATTTTGTGGGATAATTTATGGTGTAAAACCGCAAAACTAATAGTGCAGATGCTATGGATAAAGCCACAGTTCTAACATGGCTTAAAGCGTGAAAAGTTGTCTTACTGATCAGCAGTTGGCTAAACATACAGGGATGGCCAGAAGAATCTAAAGTAATAAGTATTTATAGATTATTTATAAAACCAATTATTTTTCTATTGATTCAGTAATCGATTTGAGCATTAAGTAAATATTTGCTATATTTTTATTTATTTATTCATCCTAGTGCTACACCAATGACTACAATTTTTAGTCAGACTAATTAAATTTAATTTTGTATATAAATAATACAATTACTTTCTTCTTTATGTTATCTAGATTACTATTATATCCATACATACTTTTGTGCTCATAATATTAAGTATTGAACAGTATTTATGTTATTGATCATTACTTATTTAGAAATATTATTTATTTTCCTTTAAAAGAGCTTTCAGCTTTATTTTAAATTATATAAAATAAATTATTAACAACCTATTAAATTTCTCTAAAATATTATATTATTTTTTAAACCTATTTCGTATTGCCAAAAATCAATAATTTAAGATTTATGATGCAGTCGTCGAAATGCATTTTTTAACGTATTTAAAAAAAGATTTACAAGATAAGTGTTAAGTAAATACAGTCTCTAAAATCGCTTCCTTTGATAAGGTTCGCTGCGACTGGCGGTACTTGAAAAGCAATTGAGTCTTCCGATTGAATGCACTCAGTGTCAGGAATCCGTTTGGTCAGGAAATTGCCACTCACAATTGCCACGCGCATTTCTGTCAGAATGCGACTCACGAATCAGAATCAGAATCAGACTCACAATCTGAATGAGAAACAGCAACAGCAACAGCAACATAATGCGAATCATAGAAGCCACAACTTTGAATTAGAGTGTCAGGCAGGTAGGCAGCCAGCAGGTGAACCGAACGCGCTGCAAAATGCAGCTGAAATGGTCTCTAATAGAGCATGGTATGAAACCGAAGCTAAACATCATTTCCCTTTCAGCGAACGTTTTGCAGAAATTGAAATGAAAATTGCGAAATCGAAAAGGCAACCGTCCAGAACCCAGAACGCAGCCTCAACTCATAGTCTTAGAGTTTGTCCAGAATCTCAGACTGAGTCGAGTGTCGGGGAGTGTAAGACAATTTACCAACTAAACAACTTCATCTGTCCGTTGCATTAAATGTGTTTCCACCATGCCATGCCATATAGCGAAAGGTTGAGTGTGCTTCTGGGCAGAGCAGAATCCACCAAAGCATTTCTTGCCTCTTTCTCCACGTCCACGTGCCCCCACGGGGCAATGTGCTGGAAGATTGACACAAACCAATTAACATTTGTGCCTTTTATTTCCATGTCAGTTGGGTATTTTTTTTTCTTCTGTTTTGCTGTTTTTGGTCTATGCTTTAGAATTTATCGCACGTTTGACTGCGTTTACCAGTCAGATCTTGACTTTAACTACGTTTTGCGCTTAGTTCAGCCGAGATACTATAGATAGAATGTAAAGGAAAGGGGATATGTCCCCTCTCCCCCTTTTTCTCCAACGATGGCAATAATTTTTCCAAATGTTCTGAGAAAAAAAGTGAACGAAGGCAACTTTGTTGCACGTCAAAGACGCGTCCCTCTGTACAGGCTAATCCATTTATCTATGCCCATAACTCTTAAAATAGCCTAGAAAATTGCACAGGGCCAAGCGGGCCAACGGGCCAACTGGCCAAATACTAAAAGACGTTTAAAATGCACTAATTACCCATGCCGAGGCAAGAATGAAATCTTTTTATGCAGATTACTTGTACACAAGCCGTAGAACAGAGGCCCAGTGTTCAGCGTCCCCATGGCCAGCCGACACTTTGCTGTCCATTTGGAAATTTGCGCGCTTATCTGGCGGTCAGGCGGCTGCCAAGACGCCCAACACAGGACAGGACACGACTGGACAGCAACAGTGGGATGAAGAGGGGGAGGGGGGATGGGGGCTGGCAAACGAAAAGAAATTGAGCGTAAGGCAGGCAGCCAACTGTTGGATACCAGGTCCGCAAAGATAAGCGTGTAGCGAGTAGCAGCTTGATAGCGACTGAATCCAAGCGAAGGGGTTAAAGCCGGGTTGTCTCTCTCTCTCCCTTTCTCCCCGTCTCTCTCTCTCTCTCTCTCTCTGTCGCTAGGCACACACAGCTGGCTAATTAAAATTGAAAAAACTATGCAAAGTTTTGTAAGCAAAAGTTGCAAAATTGTTGCAGAAAATGTTAAGTAGACAAAGTGCTGCAGACATAATGAACGACCAGATAGTTGAGAGTCTGAGCACTGAGATTTCATGCGGATGACTGGATTGAGTGCTTGAGACCTGCAGCTGTATCGGGGGGGATTACAGCACTTTTGAGCTTCCATTAATTGAATATTAAAATGCAATAATCAACTGCAGCAAACTTAATTATAAACATGCTTGAAAGTCAAATGAAACATGAAATAAAATTATCATTGGCTGCATACTTGTTGAAGTAAGAATGCCTAATGAAAGTACATTATGGTATGTTTTTTTGAGAACTGCGGTTAAATGGGAATTTCAGCACTTTTGAACTTCTATTGATCGAATAAATAAATGTTATAATCAACTGGAAAGTTAATTAAAGCGCTTTTTAAGGTACAACAAAACATGAATTTATTGGCTGAAATAATTAAGAAAAGCAAAAAGACTCAATTCCAAGTTTGAATTACTAATTTAAAAAAATCTTAAACAATTTTTCATTGCAAGACCATATTTAATGTAATTGATATTTGTATATGTGATGCTGAAAGTTAACTTTAGTTATTGTATCTTACATAATGAGACACTTAAAATGCTCCTTTTTCAAAGTCTGAGCAATAGAATTAATAATAAAAGTATTGGTTAAATGATACAAATAAACTTAGCAAATGATTAACAGTGAAAACAATTAATATGAAATGTTTCTTCTTATTTTAAATTCACCTGAAATAAAAAAGAAATTTCTCTCTATGTATTGCAAATAATTATTGTACAGCGCAATTATTATTCAATTTAAATAACTAGAAATTAAATTATTATTTATTTTTGATGTATACTAATAATTATTGCACATATTTTATAAAATGTAATTAACTTGAAATTTAATGGTTTCTTTCTATTTCATTTTAGGTAAGACCAGAATAACACAAACTGAACCCATTAATTCTCAACTGTAAGTAAATGAACAATTTATGAAAATATTTAAATTACTCCCCCAGCGCAGCCCTTAGTTGAATAGCCCACAACCAAATAGCGAAAATTGCTGAAAGTTCTCTGTGGCCACGAGTCCACGAGTCCACCATCCAGGGGTGGAGAAGCTGCAGTTTGTGTGTGCGAGTATCTCACAGATACTTTTGCTCGCAGATAAGTGCATTCAAACTTATTTCAAACTGAAAATTCGCTTTTCCCTTTAGTTGCATTTCGTGTTTATGCTTTTGCTGCTGGCATTTATTATGCATAAGCAATTTGCATATTTATAGTTGCAAGGGGTCGTAAGTGGGGGGCCAATGTTAACCGCTATCATGGCACACGGAACAGGACACATGCTACATGGAGAACATAGAACTCCCTCTATATATAGAGCAATAACTGAATAATTTCATTAAAGCGAATAGCAAATATTGCCATATAGTAAAACATTAAACTCAATTTGCCGCCCACTCGAGAGCTGTTCTCCTCTTTCCTCCCTTCGTCGCTTTTAACATTCGCTCCGCTCGACAACTTGTCTTTAGTAGGTTTTTTTATTTGCTTCCTTTTGCTACTTGTAAATTATGCAAAAGGCTTCGCAGAATTGCTGGCAGCTGCCGCTGCCGCTGCTGCTGCGCTTTTTTATCTCCCTCTGTCTTCCGCTGGCTGGGAAGGATGCGCCAGAGCTGACTGGCGGCCTCTCTGGGCCAGCCCAAGTCCAACCCAACCCATTTAATTAGCCATTAAGTTTTATTGCTCGCAATTTTGTTTAATTTGCTTTAAATACAGCAGAGCAAAAAGCGACCAGCGAACAGCCAGCCAGCCAGCCAGCAAAAAAATATATAATAGTAGTAGCTACCAGCTAGTAGCTGGCAAAATGAAGAGGAAAAAACTAAGACAGAAAAAAAAAAGATATAGTACTGCTGTAACTGGTTAGGTGGGTGGATGCTTCGCCTGGGGCTGATGGCCTGGCCCAGGCTTGGCCGCGCTTTCTGGTCAAATGGCCAACCGCCGCCGGCTGACAGGGCGAAAAAGTGGATCAAACGGAAAAACTAGAAAAGTTGTGTAATTTTAAATGTAGAACTATGTTAAGTGTTTCTTTTATGGCTGTATCTGCGAATAAGTTCAAGTTTTTGCTGCCCGGATCCAAGGGATTGATTAGCTACTGCCAGGCAGTCATGTAATCCGGTTTGAAAATGTGGCTTGCAACTAATTTAATTTACTACTGAAAATATGCAAAAAAATGTAAATATGAATTTGATTTGGTTGTGTAATTATTTAAAAATAATGCATGAGACTTTTAAAGATACAGCTTCTGCAATATTCAGCAGCAACTTAAACGAACTCTTCATAAATTGCGTTAAACAATCTATCTATAATGAAACTATTATCTCTACTATTTCCTGCAGTTAAATTCAAACCCAAATGTTGAGTTTTTGGCTTAGACAGCAGTACTAACTGCCGAAATTTGAAAAGATTCAATAAAATCAAATCGAAGTCGAGCGGAAATCAAACCTTTGCAAATAACTATTTTCAATTTGTATTTCAAACTAAACAGCAGCTCGTAACCCTAAAACGGTCCATAACAAGCACAGGAAAATGCTCAAAAAAAGGGAAAACCTAGCGAGCATTGAAAAAGAAAATTCCACAGCGAGCGTATGTGTGTGTGTGGGAAAATTGGATTTGCACGCGCACATTTTGCAATAAGCCATAAAATTTAATTTGATTATAAAAGTTTATACAACACGCCAGGCAAAAATGGGAAGCAACTGCCAGAGAGTCCGGAACGAACTATAGTAATATGTACCAGGGAATTGCGGTGCTACGAGTTATCGTATATGTTCAGTTGGGGATGTCGCGGGGGGAAGGGATGCCATCGCATATGCTGACTGACAGGCAGCGGCAATTTGAATGCAAAATGCGCATTTTGGCCCAAAGGCACAAGCAGCAGCAGCAGCAGCAGGAAGTGCAGCTAAAGGTAGCTGCAACAACAACAGCAGCAAACAGCTACAAAAAAACTGGTACAAATTGAAAAAGGGCAAAATTGCCTTAACTAAAATGCAAAAAGGACATTGCCGGCAACGGGAATGGCATATTGAAAATGCGCATTGCATTCGGCAGCAGGCAAGGCCATTGGAGTGGGAATCGGGAAGGTTCAGTTGAGTAGAAGAGTGGAGAGGTGGGGTTTTATAGGAAGGCCATTAGTAACTTTTGACATTCAACTAACTTAAGGGACTCTCATCTTATTGATGTGATTGCACTTTACCATATTTGCTGTGTCAGCAGATGTCTTAACTTGGGTCTAAATTCAAGTTGGATTGCATATGTAATATACAATTTTAAATGTATCTTAAATTTAAAGAACAATTTTCAAACCGTTTTATTTATTTTCAAATTTATTACAATTATTTGTATATTTGTTAATAATATAACTCATTTTAAGTAAATTTGTCATTTCTATATTTATCTATAAAAAAAATTGTTGGCATCACAGTTTTCCATCCAAAATATTTTTTTCTAGAACATGCTGGAAGTCACTCAATAACTAAAACGTTAATTGCATATTCCTAATTAATATAATTCAAGGTTTAGCTATCAATAGCTTCAATAGGAAATGCTTAAATATTTCTTGTATTATTTTCATCATGTACTTTTAACAAAATTAATAATGATAAAATGTTAAAAGAACAAAATTCACAATTATATGCATAACAATCTACTTGAAATAGTGTTGAAGCAATCATTCAAGTTAAAATATGGTCTTTTGAAATGAAGTATTCCGTTTTTCTTTACGTTATGTTGGTTCAGCTAAGGGGAGCTTAAATTCCGCTCCGCTCCACTGTTCCGTCTGTAAAAACTGTTAGTTCTATAGAATATTGAATACTATTCCGCTTTCAATTTGTATTTCAAAGTGGGCATTAAGTATACGCCGCTTGCGCTTTGATACCAAAATGTTTAGGGTTCATTTACCTGTGGGCCAAAGCAAATGATAAATATCAACATGCCCAAAAGACAAAAGTGGCCCTAAAAGCGAACCAAAAATGGCAAAGGAAAACCTTTTGGGCATTAGAACAGCCGAAAGCAGAAAGCAGCGAGCAGCAGTTGTAAGCTGAGCCCAGATAGAATGGTAACTGTTGCCCAAGAGACGACGACGACAACAACGACAACGACAACGACAACAACGTCGACGACAACGACAACGACGACAACAATGAGTTTGTATTTGGCCTCGTCGCCTCACATGCTTATGAGCATTTAATTAAATGCAAGAACAAGGAGACATTGTTGATGCAACAGCAGCAAAACAACAGAACGAAACTGCATACTTAATGAAAAGCAGCTGCCTTTTGGGCTGCCCCAAGAGTACCCAAAAGTTGCTAATTAAAAAGGCAAACAGCAACTGCAACTGCAGCAAGCAACAGCAGCAGCAGCAGCATCAGGAAGCAGCAAAACAACATCAAGATGCCGCACGAACCGAAACGTAGTCCAAGGCGAATGTTGTTAACCTTTTCAACAGTAGCAACAACTACAAGGAGCTGCTGCTGCTGCTGTTGCTGCTGTTGCAAGTTGCAACTCGTCTTTGACAAGCCAAGGAGCAAACGCTATCACCAGGGACCAAAAATACAAAAAATAAAAAAAAAAAACACAGCAGCAGCCGCCTAACGATCAATAGAACAGCAGCTGAGCTCAGACCTAAGAAAGAGGATGAGGCAAAGGCAAAGGCAAAGGCAATTGCATGCAGCAACGCTGCAACTTTGCTGCAACATTTTCGTGCAGTTGACATTCGTGCCAAGTGGCAGCAGCAGCGGTTGCAGCCGCGTCGGCAACTGTTGCAAGTTCTTAGAACGCGCCACATGCTGCGCCACGTTCCGCTGTTGCCATCATCGTCATCAGCATCATCATTGTTGTTGCTGCTGCTGTCGCTGTTGTGTCGCTTTAGCTATTGAACTTGAATTTTAAGTGCCACTGCGGCATGCATCACGGCGAGAACAACCTCTAAAAGTTTAGGGTTAGCCTCGAAGTCAGCTACTGTTCGCCAAGCGTTCTGATAACAACCCACGCTTCGGTTAACAGCGCTCTAACAGTTTGTCTAACAGCAGCCAAGCAACAAGCGCTGCTCCTCAAACTGTGCGTGCAGAATTCACCACAATTGACACTTGGCAACAATGTCACAGAATAAGGCAGAGGAGCGACTTGCAGATACCACTCGAAAAAAAAGCATTCGGCCTCTAAGGAATTGGCTACAAAGTAGAGAAACATGGCATAGATAAGTGTCGTGTGATCTGTGACTGGCAACAAAGTAGCAGGAAAAGGTCAGCAATTAATTAGTATTTTGCTTGCAGATACCCTGTAGAATATGTATTCATATTTTAGCTGACAGTAAAAACTCCCTTTTGTGCCACTTTTTGTAAATTAATTAATAAAATGTTTTAAAAATAGAATTTTGGTCTCAGTACTAAGACTAACTTAAAAGTGCGTTGAGAATTTTATTTTGAGAACAGGTTCTAATTAATAGAAGCAGAAATCTTGTACTTTGAAGTTAACAAATATTTAAACAATTTTTAATTTTCTTTACTTATTCAAACAAATAATTTCGAAACCTTGTTTTCATATCAAGAATTTTGAGAATTATATTCTTTTATTTAAAACTAAAATTTTTTTAGTTTCAGTAATTTGGTTTTGAAGTGGTTTTATTTTAGAAACAAAATTTGTCAGATGAATGTTGTCGATTTTAGAAGTTTGTGTTTCTTATTTGTTGTTTATTGTATCCCCTCTTGTACCTCCTTTTGGTTACAGGGTATATAGACGAATCATATAAATGCAAGCACAACTATTTAATGTCACTTTGGCACTTCCTTAAAAGCTCTGAAAGCGTCGCCAGCGTCAATACAACAAATATTTTGTGCCATCCTCTTTTTGTGCGCTAAGAATTTCTAATTAGTGGCGCCATATTGCAGAGCCCCAATGGGTGTCGCCATCGTTGCCATCGTCGCCATCGCCATCGCCATCGTCGTCGTCGTCGTCGTCGTCGCCGTCTGCTGGTGACGCCAATCAAAGGCTGCTTGCCAGCATCTCTAACTGCATCTCTTACTGTTGTTGTTGTCGTTGTTGGTGTTGTTGCCGTGGCTGCTGCTGCTGTTGCTGCTACAAAAGGCAGCGACGACTCCGACAACTCGCATGTTGCAAAGTCCCGAGTTGCTTTTCCTGTCCCGGTCTCGGTCTCGATCCCGGTCCCGGTCGGGAGCTTGTTTGCTGCCTTAAGTCGACGCAAATATTTTACCGGCTCCCGACTGCAGCTAATTACGTTAAACATATTGCGTGACACGCCTCCCAACGCCTTCGCCTTCGCCACGCCGCAGCCTCTAGGTTTTTTGGTGTTAATTACATGGCATTTCGCACGCAGTGCTGCCCAAACTGTGCACTTCAAACTGTGTTTATTACCACATCAAATCGCTCGAACAATCAATATAAGTTTTTATGAACTTTTCTGCGTTCATCTCAAAGTCTCAGCTCATAAATCTCGCGTGCCTCGAAATCTCAGCGCAATTCTTTGATTTCATTTCGGTTTTGTAGTTTTGCTGTCCATTGTTGGCAATAAAGCTGTTAAGACAGCTCCGAAGACTTGTTGTTGTTGTTTTTTTTTTTTGGAGTTCGTTCGCCTATCAAGTGCCGCACATCGCCACAAGTTGAAGAGCAAGTCAACAAAAGTAAAACGAAAACGAAACCTTTCGCATTTGAATCTCAATCTCAAATCCCAATTCCCAATTCCAAGTCGCCGTCGCAGTCGCAACGCCAATCGCAATCGCAATCCCTTAAACCTTTTGCTTGATGTTTTGACCCTTTTCAAGATGTTGTCTTCATTGCGTGTCTGGCCGCGGCTTAGAAGGCTGCATGAGGAAGTCTCCTTCAAAATGCCACAGCCGCGCAGACTTTTGGAAACTTGACGAAAAAATCGCGATAATAATATTTATTTGCAGCTTCCTTCACCTCACTCTTTCTCTCGCCCTGTCTCTTTCGCACTAACCTAAGGCGCTAAGCGTGCTTCATAATTTATTATTTTTTTGCCGTTTTTGTAAAGCACAATTCCCAGAACAGTTTTGTTAGCACTGGCTGTTAAACAACAATCAACTTAACAGAGCTCTGTTAGCGCTGCAGCAATTGTGTGCACCTCAAACTGTAGCCGGTGCAGACAGCGTGTGCGTGTCAAACTGTAGATAATAACACTGCTGTTGAACAGTTGGAGAGCCACTGCTGCTGTCAGCTTTCTCACAGTTGTAGCACCTCCCACTCCTCGACGCTGCAATAGAAACATAATCAACCGCTTAAATGCCGCAACGTAATTAACATTACACTCAATTAACATTTTCTGTTGGCAAACTGTTTACTGTTAAGCGCTGTTTGTCGCCTCGCCTCATGTTAGGCCGCAGTTGGAGGCTCCTCTAGGCTCGTTTGCTGTGTGGGCAGCAGCAGCAGCAGCAGCTGCTGCTCCTTGGCAGCCAAGTCAATAAACGCGTTTATTGTCTTACCCAACACACACCTCCCCCTCCAAGCGCTCTCTCTCGCTCACTCTCTACGGGCAATGCCTCAACCCTCAACCCCAGCTTCCAGTTCCTTCCACTCCAGCGACTTGTGTACATTGTCTGTGTTGGTGCCAAGAAAAATGTTGCTGTCGCGCCAACGTTTGCCATTGTCGTCGTCGTCGTTGTCTTTGTGGTTGTTGTTGGCGTCGTCTCTGTTTGTCTCTTTGCCCCCCCCTTCAGCTAGTTCTATTCGTAGTTCTTGTGCCAACTTTTGTCCATTTTAAGGCAGCTGGAATGTTGCTTTCTTGTAAATTGTTTAAATAAAAGACACAACAACAGCAGCAGCAGTCGAGATCTTCCTTCTGCTCACTGGCTACTGTTTGACTCCCTCTCCCCCTGGAGTCCTCCTCTCTGGCCACTTGGCTGCCTTTGCTCAATGAGCTGCTTGTTTGACTTTGTTTTGTTTGCCACTTTACAAATAGCAAAAACTATTTGTTTTGCGCCTTATTTAGTTTTTTGTGCCAACCACATGCACCTGCTGCTGTTGCTGTTGCTGTTGTTGCTCCTCGTGCTGCTGCCGCTTCAGCAATAACAGCAGCGTTAACAGCGGCTCACACATTAACATTAACAGCATGTGGGCCCAGATTCCTGATCAGAGGTCGTCAGATATGCTTAATTGTCATCTAATTGAATTTTCAAATAGTACGACAATGGCATGCACTGCAAAAATAAATATTGATTTGATTAGATTTGTATTTGATTTAATTTAAATAATTTTTTGTATTAAATTATATTAAATTACTTTAGAAATTGACTTAACAGTATTACAGATCATTTGTCGTCTAATAGAATTTTCAAAATGTTGGACAATGCGCTACAGAAATAAATATTTATTTGATTAGATTTATTTTAAATGATAGTGAAATTTTGTATTTATGAAATTTACTGTTCGGTGTTGCAGTTAAATGTTCACAGATGTGCTTAATGAATTTCAAATACTTCGACTATAATTATTTATTTGATTAGATATAAATACAATGTTATCCAAATATTTTATATATTATTTTTCACTCAAGAGTGTTGAAGATAAATGATTGCAGGTAGCAAACAGCACGAGTTAAGAGTTGTACCTCATTCAATCAGCTAGTAAAGCTGTTAAAAGTAGTTGTAGGTCTAGTTAGAGACGTCAGTCCCTAGGCACGTGCTTCAGATTCTAATGCAATCGCAACTGGCAACAAAAAATAGAAATACGAAATGAAAAACTTACAAAAAAGCTGGCATCCAATCAGAGATCAAGTCGTTTTAATTAGAATTCTAAATGTTTCAGAGGAAGTTGGCGCTATGTACCAGAGCATCTATCCATCCATCTAGCTGGATGGCTGGTTGGATGGTTGAATGGCTGGCCAGCAGCTTATTAATATTTATGGCCAGGGATGAGCAGCACTGTGGACTGCATGATGAGGCAGTCTCATGACTAGACATCAGTTCTGTTGAGTTAAGTGCAGCGATATGTCTATATGCTCTGGCACTTTTGCCACACTTTGAGCGCCCGTCACACGCAATCCCAGATCCTCAAACCCCGATCCCAGTACCCAGATCCCAGAGGTCAGTGTCAGCTCTCTGTGCAACTCGAGCATTATCAGCAGTCGGACATCTCAAGTTGCGTCCGTCTGCTGCAAGTTTTGTCTTCTCTGCCGTATCGCATCTGATGATCATCGTCGTCATCTAATGATGATGGCAGGCGGCCACAGCAACAACAACAACAGCAACAGCCACGGCCACAACATTGCCTTCGTTTTCCGCATAAAAACCGAACTAATACCCAGGGCAAACCTATAATTTATGTGCTTCAAATTCAATTTTCATTCAGCAAAAATTGCAAACACACAAAAAATGCCGGTGGTCTCACTGTATTTTTGTTTTTGTTTCGTCGTTGTATACAGTATGTATGTGGGAAAAGGAGCGGACGACGATAAAGTTTTTAGCCCGAACTGAAATGATGCCAAGAACCAAAGCGCACCAAACGGCGCCCTTCGACTTCTTATTATTATTATTTTCCCTTGATTTTTTTTTGTTGTTTGTTGTTCTGCTAGCTGTTTGCTGTTTCTGAATGAGTCACGCGTAAAAAGATCCTGAAATGGCTAATCTCTTAGTGTGCCACAGTAAGAACTGCCTAAGGAAGAAAGCTTCAGTTCACATTTGCAATTTTAAAAAATTACAGTTTGTGCTACGTGTATCAATTATGGTTATTTGTAAATGCGTTCATAACAAATCAAATTACTTTAAAATAATAATTGTAAGTAACATTACTTTTCTCCACTCAAACTTTAGTTTTCCCTATAATATTATTAAATTTTATCAATAAGGTTCCTGATCAGTTTATCTTACTCCAAGGCAATATTTTCCAATGAAATCCAAATTGGTTTATTTCCAAATAATTCTTTTAATATGAATTGATTTTTCCTTTCTTTAATTTATGTTTTATTTATTTATTTATCAATATTTTTGGATTTTGTAACTCTTAAAATAAATCTTTCAAAATATTGTCATTTATTAAATTATTATTTCACTTTTCTTCAATATTTTTTACTTTTCTGTTGTTTTAAGTGAATATATAAAAGAGAATAAAATTTGTATTCCTTAAACTGTTCATATAGAATTTAATCCTGAATTGCATATAATATTTCTGTGAGTTTAATTTAATTTCTTTATGCATTCTATATACAAAATACATGGTTTATTCAAAATCTTCTGTTGGCATACGGCTTTTATGATCAGAGTGCATTTAAATGCTGGCCTCAGCTGACTTTTAATCACTTTGCATCATAATATTTACTTAGCCTTGGCATCTATCTAGCTGTTATTTCGAATTTAGTGGCAGGTTCTTTAAGCCCGTTTCTACTGTAGTTTATTGAGTGCTTTTAGTGCACCAAAATAGACCTCACACGAAGCTGAGCTGCTGTCCGTCTGTCAGTCAGTCAGTCTGTCAGTTGGTTGGTTTTGTCAGTTTGCCATTCCGGCAGTCACTCATAAATATCAGAGGGCGCCCATTTGAGCTGCTCCTCTTTTGGTGTTTTTGGCCAGTATTTGCCTGATGGCTTTGTGCGTGAGTTTCACACCTTTTTGGCCGAAAAACGCTTTGCGGAGTTTTAATAAAATGCAGAGCTGAATGGGAACGTGAATGGGACTGGGAATGGGAATGGGCATGACTAATGCCAAGTGCAAGCCGGCGTGGTTTTGGAGGCTTGCGAGTTGCACTTTGAATGTCGCGAGCGTAACGCTTTTGGCTCTCGGCTGATTTCTGGGCATTATTTATGGCCATTACGGTTGGCCTATGAGGCTCGTTTTGTTTGCTTTATGAGCTGAGGTCTCGAATCAGTCAACTTGCGGTCTGCTGTCGTTGCTCGTTGTTCGTTGTTCGTTGTTCATTGTTGCTATTCGTTGTTGCGAATGCAGTTCCAGTTCCGAGAATCTCTCACAGAGAGAAAGAGAGAGAGAGAGAGAGACAGACGCTTACGGCGTAGTCTAGACTGGCGACGTCGTGCGACACTTTGTCGCCGTCAGGCTCCAGCTGCCTCCAAGTTGCCCCCTCCCGTTGCCTGTTGGCTGATCAACACTTTTGTGAGCCCATTCGAAGTTTCGGCTGAGAGAGACTGGACCAGCATAGTGTGCTCAGGTTTCAGGTTTAGTTTAGGTTTTTATAGCCTGCAATACTTTTTCGCTTCGTTCTTTATTTAATTTTTGTTTTCTTCTCTTTTTATTGCCTCCACTTTTGGCTTGGCTTTTGCTTCTTTTGTTGTGTTTAGCACGAAATGCAGGCCAAGGGACACCGTCGAGGGATCGGGCCATCGAAACCCTTGCGGGGGTGTAGATTTGTAGAATCACCATCCTCGTCTCCACTCTCAGGTCTTCAGTTTCCAGTCTTCACGCTCCGCTCTGTCGTTCTCGCTGCTCGCTTCTCATTTTCATTTTAAATGAAGTGTCAAAGACTTTAAATGGCTTTTTATGCTACTGCGAATGAAGCTGTTTTTCATTCCGCTGTTTCGTATCGTATTGCATGTTGTTGCTAGTTTTATTGCGCTGGTTGTTGTTGCTGTTGTTGTTTGCTGATTGCTCATTATGTTTATCAGTTGTTTGCGGTTGCAGTTGCAGTTGCGCTTAGAGTTTATGTGGGGGCAAGTGCAATTAAACAGCGTCAAAGTCAAGTTTACATATGTAAGAGACGGAGAGGGGAACAGAGAGAGAAAAGTCATTGTGAAAAAAATGAAAAAAATATTAGTATACCGAGAGTTCAATGTAAGAAACAGAGAAATAAATTCATTAATAGGATGAGATGAATAAATAAAATGCAAAATATTAAATAACAAACTGATTTACACCTACATATAAGGAAAGAGTCAAGAAACAAGTCCCAAAAAATAAAAATTAGAGAGATAAATATAACAAAAGCCTCATAATAGGGCAATTAACAATAAATTGCTGTTTATATTTTACATTAATAGATAATCAATCAATCGCTTCGCCAAAATTGTTAACTCTATAAATGTTCACATTTTTAAAATTAATCAAATTAATTATGACTCTCTTATTCGCATTTATTCACAATTAATAATTGGCATCGATTTATATTGGCTAAATTGCAAAAAATTAATGTGGTCAATCAATAATAATTTAAGTACATGTTTATTCATTATTGAAAATTATTTAAGTACATGCTTATTTATTAATTGCATTTACACATAAATATTCTATAATTGCTCACATTTTTAGAACCAATAAAATTCATTATGACTCTTTGGACTCGCTTTAACTTAAAACTAATAATTGGATATACTAAAATTAATAATTGGTCGCTTATAAATATTAGATAAAATTCGGAAAATTAAACTGATCAATCCATAATAGTTAATTAAAAATTTCAATAAATTTAAGTTCGATAGAATTTATAAATATTTTCTTTAGTCCCATTTTCGATCGGCAGGCACGTAATTCACTTGTTCGTCATTTGTTAATCCCGCTGGCTTTTCAACAAATATTTTGCAGTAATGTGCAGTGAAAATTAAGGGGGAGGTGAAGAGAGAAAGAGAGGGAGAGAGGGAGAGTGAATGAGACCTGACAGATCGTTTGGTTCGCTGACTGTTGATGGGTTGTTCAAGAGGGGACTTTGCATTGTTATTGTTATCGTTGTTGTTGCTGTTGCTGTTGCTGTTATTGCTGTACTGGGGCCACTTGAAACCGGCAGCTGTCGCACTTCACTTCACTTTGCAATCTGAATGTTTTTAATGGCTCACAAAAATTCTTATACGAAAAAAAAAAGTGAAATAAAATCAACGTACGAACGCAAGGCATGAAGAGAAAGAGTGGTGAGGGGGAGGGTGCGGGGTGCGGGGTGCACATATAAAAAGCTTCCGTATAGCCTTTTAGCAAATATTTACAGTTTGTTTTTATTTAATTACGAATATGCGAAACTGACAAGCAGCAAACAAGAGAACCACTGAGAAAGAGAAGGCGGGGGGTCGGCTTTAAAATCAAAATGTAAACTGATAGCCAAAGGAGACGTGGCTGAAGCAGCTGAAGGGCATGTTAAGCTGACAGTGCCTCTCAAACTGTGCTCAAGCGTCAGGCAGGTTGTTGTTGGTGTTGTTGTTGTTGCTGCTGTTGATGACACTGCGGTAGGTTATTTGGTTTTCGGCTCTTTGTATTTTCTTCTCTTGTTTTGCTTTTTTTCGGGGCAGCGACAGCGTGCTTAAGTGGCTTTAGTTGCTTGGCTGAGTTTTGGCCAAGGGGAGAAGGGGACCAGGGGAGGGAAGGGAACGAGAGCGAGACAGCGTGTGATAGAACCAAGTGCGCGTATTTAAGTTAGGTAAAATACCATAACTAGATTTCTGGTTAGATAACAGCAAGCTGCTTCGTTTTCTTCAAATTATTTGTTGAGCATTTTATAATTGTTAATTATTCCGAGCGTTTTCTCTTTGGCAATTGGTTTGCGCTTATATTCGGCCATTTATCAGCCCGAATAGTTTTGGGCCAGGCTCAAGTCAACTTCACGCGCTAATCTTCATCACAAGCACAATCGCAGTCCCTATTGGCCTGACTGCAACAGCCCGGATGACTTTGCTGCCTGCCTGGGTGCAGCCCATCATGAGCAATGCCCATTGCCCATTGCCCGTTGCGAGTTGCCTGTTGGCTGATCAATCGTACAATTGAGTAAAATCCAACTTTATTTGCAGTACTTGCAGCACACAGGGCAACAGGCGACGCTTTTTGCTGCTGCTGCCTCCTGTTGCATGTTGCCTGTTGCTGGCTCGCCTGGGCTTTGGCTTTGTTGTTTTAATGGCTTTCGCTAACATAAAAGCCATTAAGATAACATTTTTATAGGATTTCAATGGCAGTCACGGCAGCAGCAGCCACAGCAGCAGCAGCAGCAGCAACAGCAGTCGCCTATGACCAGCTCCAAGGCAACAAAGAAGAAGTTTTGCCCATTTTTTATGGCCGCGCGCGGGAGCAGCTGCTGCCTGATCTTTGGGGGCGGCAGGAAGGGTAAGAGCCCTACCACAAACCACGTCGAAATGTCATTGACTATCAATAGAAGATGCGGCCCTGCACTTGGCAACAGGTTGGCAGCCAAGCATTGCCAGGCAGCTTCTCTGCCTGCCTTTTGTTTCAAACTGCGCCCAGTTAGTTACCGGGGCTCAATGTGCGCTTATTAAACGCAATATTTGTGGCAAGTTGCTGCCGCACTGCTGCAACAGCCTGACTGTGGCTGTGCCTCGGCTTTGCCTATTGCCCATAAAGTGCGATTTATTTTTGTTGATTTTTTGCGTGCCTTGCGCCGCCACTGGCCCCCGAAAGGGTTTCGATTCTTCTTTACTTCCTACTTCCAGGTTGCCAGCATGTTGCAGCATCCATCCCACTGCTGACCACTACAGTGTTGTGCCCCGCCCTGCTGCCCCCTATCGAAGCTGTAGTCACACTTTTGCACTTTGTTACGAGCGAAATCCCTTTAGTCGGCGCTTCCCTTTGCCCCGTTACCTTCGACATCCCCATTGCGATCACAATGCCACTCGATGATGCAATGCTCTAACTCTGACTCTGACCCTGCCACTGCCTTTGCCTTTGCCTTTACCTCTGGTGGCAAAACACTGAAACACTGTACAATGGCCAATTACACTGATTTTGCGTGTACGAAGAAACCAAATCTCCATATGGAAAGTAGTGAAAATTAGCTGCACATTTATGTAAATGGAATGTTGAACAATTTTAGGACAAATTCAATCGTTTAGTAAAGTAGATAATCAGACAACAAAATTAATCAGTCAAATAATTAATAAGCTAGGTTATCAATCAGTTTATGAACTAGACATTCAATCAGCTGGTTAAAAAGCCATCTGAGAACCAGAAGTTCAATCGCACAATTATTAATTAAATCATTAGAACATTCTCCTAGTCAATCATTCAGTTTTCTAATACCACAGTCAATTATAGTCCTTCAGTAATTTAACTTGGCTTAGTGCATCAATATATTAATTATTTCAATCTTTCCTATGATTTTCTTTATTAATTGTTCAGTAAATCTATTAATTTATGCTATTATTGAGTCAATCATTTGTTGCTATTATTATTTTATGTCTATTATTGAATTATTGAATTGGTCTATTCAGTCTGTCAATTGTTCAGTTAATATATTATTTTTGCTCAATACTTTCTGACTTGCCTATTAATAATTTGTTCTTTTAATTTTTGGGCAAAATTTAAGCAACTGTTGCCTACTGTACGGCTTTACTACACTTTCAACAAATCGCTTCGCTTCTTTTTTGTTCAGCTTAGTGTTTTGGGTTTTTTTTCCATTTCGTTTGGTTTTTTGTGTTTTGTTTTTTGTATTTCATCTTCTATCTCTAATGCCCGACAATTGTTGGCACTTCTTCTTCCTAGTTGGCTTTTGGTTTGCTTTGTTTTGCTTTTGCTTTTGGCTTTGCTTTGTTTTCATTTCGGGGAGCGTCATCGTCATCGTCGTGTTGAGCTCTTCAGTTGTTTTGTGTTTTTGTTGCTTGCAGCTTCCAACTTGCAACTTGAATGTTGCAAGCTCCCCCAGCAACGTCCATTATGCAGCATTATTTGCAGCTCCAGTCTGGTTGTTGCTGTTGTTGTCCGCTGGGGTCCAGCTGCTGATACGGAATCCCAATGCCGGGAGAGATGCAGCTCCACTGTTGTCCCAGTCCTCTTCCTGCCCCTGCCCCTCTCCCTTAGACTGTCGCTGTCCCTATCCATCTGCTTGTTGCTGCTGCTGCTGCTGCTGCTGCTGCTGCTGCTGCCCTTTGCATTGACCAGCACAAACACATAAATTGCATTTGTCGGTTTGTTGTCGTTTTCATAAATAAGATAAAGATAAACGACCAAGTTGCATATTATTTGTAATTGCATTTGCTGTTGTTGTTGTTGTTGCTGTTGCTGGTTAGACGGGACTATTGATAGCAGCAATGTTAGCAGCATTTGAATTTATTATTGGCTCCGCTTTGCTTCGCTTCTCTGCAGCTTATACCAAAT
The DNA here is from genome assembly GCA_035047365.1 of Drosophila ustulata. Lineage (NCBI taxonomy): Eukaryota > Metazoa > Arthropoda > Insecta > Diptera > Drosophilidae > Drosophila > Drosophila ustulata. Next base: position 24,860,621 of record JAWNPT010000057.1, on the reverse strand, counting down.
GGCAGAGCATTGAACGCTAAATGGCCAAAACAAATGTGTAGCAACATTTCTCAGCTGTCCGGCGTTCTAAAAGCGTTTTAATGAGATTTCCGGAAGGCGAATAACAACTCTGCTTCATATTGATAATAATATTTACCCCTTCTTTTTGATAGAACTACAGAAATTTCCGGCTTTCTGGCTTGCGACTTAAGCCTGGACTCATGTCTGAAGTATGCCAAGCGCCACAATCGATTAGTTCATTTGGTTGAAAAGATTTGACTATCTTTTTTGGATTTGTGTGTTTAAACGTGGCTCATTTGATGGCAAACATCAAATGATTCGATGTGACAGAGTTGCGCATAACTCTTTGGATTTGTTATAATCTCAGGGGGGTGGGAAACTACAATAATTTATTGTTGCCACATAGACGGAGCAGTCGTTGTAGTTGTCGGCTTATATAAATGTGAAATTAATTGCTTAATTTAGTGGAATGGATTGCGAGAGTTTCTCAAAAAGCCACTTTTGCTTTTTCCATACCAGCCACAACAACTCCAACAACTCGAGAGTTGAGCTCACAGTTGGCAGTTGCCAGTTGGCAGTTGGCAGTCTTGACAGTTTTATCACATTATTAATAAGAAATAGAGCTGCGGCTGTTTGCCTCCATTCCGTATTTCTGTCTGTCTGTCTCTGCCTGTTTGCCTGAATATAATAATAACAACAACAACAATAAATACCAGGAACCATTCCATACTCCATACCCAGCTCTTGAGATCTGCGCGCATCTGTCAAGTTTTCCACGCCCTCGCCTGGTCCAAACTGTCAACGTGGCCATAATTCATAATAAGCGGGCGAAGAACGGCGCCGATTTCATTCTATGCATGTTGCTGTGGCTCTAGCCCCTAGCCGGTAGCTGTGTACCAGAGGCTAAAGCTGAATTGTTCAGTAAAGTATAGCTCAAAAGCTCGCAATGCACGACGAGCAGTTGCCCTGTAGTGGAAATTGAATTCAAGCAATTTTATTAATCTTATTTTCAATGAAAGTCAGTCTTTAATATTTAAATTGGCTTAAATAATATAAATATATAAGTTGATGGCAGAAATATCAAATATTTTATTAAATACATTTGGAATGAAGGCGCGTAATTAAAAAATAATAATAATTTAATTTGAAATGAAATAAGTTTAATTGTGAAATTAAATATTAATTTAAATATTTATGCTTTTGTCGTTGTAACTTTATTTATTTGACTTTTACATTTCACATTCTTAAAATACTTCAATATTATTGTCCTCTGTATTTAAATTATAATTTAATTAAATACTTTTTAGCAATGTTGATTATTATCATATAATTGTCTCGTTAATGTTTTTCAATTAGGTAAATTGCTTAATCTATGTACTTCTAGCTTTGATATTTAATGCTGCATATTAAATATTCGAATAATTACTATTTAATTGTAATTGCTCTAATAGTTTTCAGTTACATTCAAAATGTTTAATTTTGATTTCAATTTAGAACTGTACAAATTATTTTGTTGATATTAATTTCGCCGTCTCATTTGCCACATACCCGATGATATACATTCCAGAATTTGGCCACTTGGAGGTGGCTAGGAGCTCTAGAAGCCAGGGTATAGACACAATGCTTTGTCTGTCATATAAACACATAGCTAAAGATGAATATATTGTACACAGAGCTTTGGTAGGGGGCGTAACAGGGGGCCAACAACATTTAACAAAAGGCAATCGCAAATATTTTTGCAGCGCGCAAAAAGCAAAAACCTAAAAACGCCGGCAACTGTTGCTGGGCAGAGGGGAGGGAAAGGGGCTGGTTCATAAATGCGTTGTTGTAGCTTTATTGTGTACAAGTATAAAACTAGGTGTACGAAGGTACACACACACAGACATTTACATCTATTTGTATCGTTGCCTTTTGTTATCAGCGCAGAGCGTTGAATGCCGCAGGCGTGGAGATTGGCTGAGGGAGGCGCTGAAAGGGCGACAGAGCGAGAACGAAACATTGAAAGAGAGAGAGAGAGTGAGAGAGAGACAGAGTGGAGGTGCAGATAGACAGAGCTATGAACAAATTGTTGACTCAGCGCCGTGCAAATTGTTCAATGCAATTTTTAGTTTAGTTTTTGCGCAAAATGCGCGCTGGATGAATAACAGATTTATGGATGCAACAGTTTAACCAAAGCGGGTGGATAGCGGGGGAGGAGGAGAGGTTATGGTGCACTGATATTTTTTGAGGGAAATTGCAAAACGAATATCTGCACAGCTAGGGCAACAATTTAACTGTTCCAATGGCGAAACGACGCAAGGAAAAACAATAAAACACGCTAATAAAGAAGAGTTTATTTTCGCCAGCGATTAGCATAACTGTAATACTTTATTAACTAGCTGAATTAATGTTTAATAAAAACTCAGCACAAGTATAATTAATTTTTGCTTTCATTCTGTTTTGTTCTTTGCAGGTATGTTTGAAAGTACTACTGAATATTATTCATACGTCATGTGGGACGGCTGGACGGGGTAAGTCTCTTGAACCCTGGCTATCATTAGCTCCTCTTTTGTCAGTATCAGTCTCTCTCTTTCGCACTCTGTAGACTTTTAATTACGCTCATTTCAAAAAATATTAAATGCAATTTCATTCTCATCATTTCCGACGACGAGTTTCTGGTTTGGTATCTGCTTCCCCCAAAGACCTAAAACCTACAACCTAATTGAAATTGCGTAACGTTCATTGACTTTGGAAATTTCTTGGCCAAACTATTTGCCAAGGCTTTGACTTGTTTGCGTCTCTCACACATGTATTTTTTCACTTTTATTATTAGTTGTTAGTTGGCTTTTTGGCCATTCCCAGTCTTGTATTAAGCGGCTCTTTGCCATAATACTCGCAGCTGTAATGTAATCGCATTAGTGCGCTTTATTGCCATCGCTCTTGCTCTCTCTCCTACAAAATAGATTTCATTTAGACACGATCATGGCCCATAATAATAAGCAAGCGATCTGACTAATGACGAGCCAAAAAGCCAAGTTGCCAGGCTACAAAACATAAGCTGATAAGACCCGTGTTGGCCAGAACACGAAACTAACCAATACTCTGTGATCGATAGAAGAAACTCGAGACTGAGATCTGTGATTGCAGTCGAGGAAGATTACAAAGTGTAAGGCGATCTTAATAGCAGACATCTGTCGAAGATATGAATGCACTCAGATCTGCAATTGAATGCAATTGATTCGTTTTGCAGCCAAGGGCAACTTCGCAAAAAATAATCTGCAAAATAGCAAAAGTTCTAATTGATTTTGATGTGGCAGCTGCACGACGATAAATCCCTGCCACGCATAACTCAGCCATAATTAATCTGTTGAACTCGGCGTCGCGCCACCAAAATATACAGGGTGGCCCACGAAAAATTTGCGTTTTAAAATCGCTATAAAAAAACAACGAGTATATATTTTTCAAAAATTTTTTTTTTTATTGGATAGTTTCAACATTGCGGTTTATGTATGAAATACCACTTTGTTCATATGGCCGCCTCGGCTGGCTTTACAGTAGCTAATTCGGTAGACCCAATTTTTACACACATTTTCGACGGTATGGCCCTCAATGGTCCTGATGGCGACTTCAATCTTGTGCTTAAGATCGTCAATCGTCTCTGGGTGGTTGGCGTAACGCTTATCCTTGACGGCACCCCACAAAAAATAGTCCAACGGAGTCAAATCACAGCTGCAAGGCGGCCATATGACATCGCCGTTTCGGCTGATTATGCGATTTTTGAACGTACCGCGCAAAAGATCGATTGTGACGTTAGCTGTGTGGCTCGTAGCGCCGCCCTGCTGGAACCATATGTCGTCTATGTCTTCCTCCTCCATTCGGGGAAAGAAAAAGTCTTCCAAGATGCCGCGATAGCGGATACCATTAACGGTTACGGCGGCACCTTCCTCATTTTCAAAGAAAAACGGCCCAATGATGCCACCGACCACATAACGCACCAAACAGTCACTCGTTTCGGATGCATTGGCTTCTCCAAGACGACGTTTGGATTGTCTGTACCCCAAATGCCATAGTTTTGCTTATTAACAGTACCACAGAGGTGGAAGTAGGCCTCATCAGAAAACACAATTTTTTGACCGCCATTTTTTTGCAGTTTCGGTTGATGACTCTCCACTTTGGAAGAAAATTTTCAATATTTCCCAATTTTCTTCGAGCGTAAACTAAACCATTTCGTAAACCGCAAACCTTCTACTAAATATCGGACATATTGACAATGGCATTCGAAATGTCAATGTCAAAATTATTGATAGTTCAAAAAGCAAACGCTAGATGGGCCACCCTGTATAAAGCAACAAAAAAACAGAAAAAAATCATGAAAAACAAAATCAAAATCAAAATCATTGCTCAGCGATTGAAGTGAAGTGGCGACGACGAGTTTTTGTTGTTGAACGAATTGAAATCGAATTCAATAATAATCATAATAAATAAAATAATAATGAATACAAGCAGGGGGAAAAAAATTAAAAAAAAAATCTCAATGAATGTTGAAGGTCAGAATGCTTAAGCTTAATCAATATTGAAGACAGTCGACGGCAAGTCGCCAAAAAAACTCGTACCAAAATACTCCAAGTGAGTACAAAAGAATTCATATACTATATATCTGAATACAAACAAAACATTGAAATTGTATCGATTGGCGAACGTCGCCAATGAATTCATTCTTCCATTCTTCATTCTTCGAGTCGTCGTCACAATCACAATTAAATGCCAATTGAAATTTACTCGCATATTTTGGACTCAAGTTCAGTTTTGTTCTTCTCTATAGATTTTGTTTTTGTTTTTTTGGGGGGAAGAGCTTATAAATTGATATTAATGATTCGGATGCTTAAATTGTGTGTGACAAATTTATGCAGTCTTTTTTGATTAATTTTCATCCCCAATTGATTCGATATTCGAATTGGAATTTTATTGATTTCCATGCTAATCTCTGTAGCATAATTCTTTATTTATAAACGCTGATCTACAGATCGCAATGTTCTTCTCGCGTGACTCGTCGCCTTTCGCCCTCTCTCTTTCTTTCTTTTTGTAGTATCTCCTTCTCATTCTGGCCTTTCGAGTATCCATTACGGGAGGGAGAGCCACGGTTCAATGATCGCATTTAATGATTTTTGTATGCGAAAATAAGTAGATTTGTAGTTTTTATATATATTTTTGGTCAAGTCGAGTGTATGGAGTGTGTGTGGAGTGTGTGCGAAGAGCGAGTATTGAGTATGAAGTATATGAATAGTATTTTGTCTGTGGATCGTGTGCAAAAAAGTTGTGTCTGGACCCGTGCGGAGCTTTCTTTTGTTATTTGTTCAAGTCGTGTGGTAAATTTCGAATGGTTTCAGTTTTTTATGCTCGCTGTTGAGTTGGAGGAGTTGACCCTCATTGTTGTTGTCGTTGTTGTTGTGGTCTATACACTTGAGTTGAGCTCAAGAGCTTGAACAGCGTTTGGCACATGGTTTGGGTTATGCAATAAGGAATAGTTGACTCTGTACTCACTCATTACACAATCCCAACTCTGAACTATATTAATAGTTAAGAGCAACTTTCGTTAATTTCGTTTTATTACTGCTCCAAAAACAAATAACAATATCTATTCACACCTAACGCAGTTCGATAATCAAAGTCACAAGTCTTGACGATTTTATCGTAATCTTCTTTGTGTACCATGCGATATCATCGAAACTATAAACGGATCCCCATAAACAAATTGCTGAGGGGCAACTTGACAGCAACGACAACTTCTGTTTAAGTGCCGATTGCCCGAACTGAGGCCACCTAGTTTCGCTTGGCTTCTCTGCGCCTTTTTCTTCTCACTTTTACGATGACGACAATTTTATCCAATTATGAAGAGGTTCGACTGTAAAAGTCGACACTTAAAAAATAGTTACAAAGATTTTGCATTGGAAAAAATCAATAATCAGCTCATCTACAGATCGCCTCAGGGGCTCCATGGCACTGCAGTTGATAAAGCATAGAACGTGTAAACGAGGTATAAAAATTAGCCCATTAATAGAGGGAATGAGGAAGGGGGGAGGGGGAAGGGAAGCCCTTTCCACTGGGCAGATCGTAAAACGATCAGACATCAAGAATGTGCCATAAGCCGTAAAGCGTATGCAGTTTCGGTATTTGATAGCCGTTGACCATAAAACTTGATGGCAGAACTTGAGTTTTAAGTGCCCTTATAATGAGGCACAAAATGGGCAACAAAGTTGAGGCTGAGAAGGGCTGGGCAGCGAGTACTCGACTTGACAACTCAACCAAATCTAAACATATACATATATATAAGGTTCGTACTCGTAAAGCGTGAGAACATATTTATAGATGGAGGTCGATCTTTATCGCCAAAATGAATGTAGTGAGTAAATCTTCTTCACGAATGCGAATACGAATACGATTACGAATACGATTACGAATCGCTGGCAACAAGTCTGGCATGTAAATTTTATACGGCTATCCCCGAAAATATTTTGTCAGTGATCTGCCAAATTTGTTTATTTGTTATTGTTGTTGTTGTTGCTCGCTTTTGTTTATTTTCATCAGCTTTTTCGCCGGTGTGTGTTCAAATAAATTGGCTTGGCCCGCAAACTTTGACCCACTTAGATCGAGATTCCACACCAATCTCATCTCTTTTGAACACACGATATATAGTTATATACGATATATGCCGAGTCAGTGTCAGTGTCAGGGTCCAAGTTTGCTCATTGTAACAACTTATTCAATCACCTCGTCGTGGGAGGAGGGCCAAAACAATCGCATTGGGTTTATTGAACTTGATTAGCCAGCTACTCGCACTTGCCGTGTTTTTTTCCACTTCTTTATTTGCGTCGTCGATAAATCCATTTCGTATTAAATTTTGGAGTGGGGCAAATTGCTCCACATCTCTAGATGCGACGCCTAAGATTAGTTCGAGCCAAATATGCTTGTTGGCCTACATTTGACGATCATTATGTCATTATAATAAACTGTTTACAGTTTGTATTTATATTTCTTGTCTTTTTTTATTTTTGAGCAATTCTCTAATCAATTATAATTGGAAATACGCTGTCTAGCAATCGACAATTAATTATTCATATTCATTCAGTCGAGCAGATCATTTGTCAATCTCATATGCATAAGTGATCTCAGTTGATCTCACAACCAACTATGAGATAATTAGTTAGTCACAACTTGTTTATTAGTAAATGCCAGCATAAAAATAAAGCATTTATAATGCCAACAGTTGCGGATCATTTTTTTTATACGTTTATGTGTATTAGAATTTTGCAATCAATGTACGAAAACATATTTTCCTTATTTCCTACTGAAAATTATATTTATATTATTAGAAAACAAATGCCAAACTATATTTGTTCTTTAATATTCTTAATAATATTTTAAATTTTTTCTGCTATATTTTATAGCAAACTTTACTAGACTGCAGAAAATAGACATAATGTGAAAAATACTCATTTAAAGTAATATAATCAATTATTTTATTATTTGTCTTGGAAAGTCTATTGTCGTGATGTGAAAACAAAAGTCAAAATGTATATTTTGGCTAATAAAAATAATAAATTTAAATTTGTTATTTCGATCAGTTAAAGCAACTTTTTAACCACACATCAACTACTTCCCCTTCCCCTAACAAGCTTAACTCCAGTTAATTTATAAAGAAAACAACAACAACAAAAAGCTGCCGGCCAAGTTCAGTGTCAAAGCGTTGCAGCTTAAAGTTGGCGCTGCGATCGAACACGCAACATGTTCGATCGAGCCACAGTCGCTGCTCGCTCTTTGCGCTCGCTCTTAAGACGCGACAGATTGCGGCTCTTAGTCACTGCACACACACACAGACATACATACAATGACACGCATAGGCGGCACATTGTAATGCCGTCCAAGTCCAACTATGGACAATGGAAACAAGTTCTTATTGTGTTCATGTACATTTTGTTGTTGTTGTTGTTGGTGCTGTTGCCAACGTTTTTGTTGCTGCTGTTGTTTTAGGCGACTTTTGTTTACCTTATGCCTCGTTAAAGATCAACTCTCTTTGGCGAAAGAGAGCGAGCGAGATACTTGGGGAGAGAGAGCGAATCGGCCTGGCCAAACAAGTTGCAGTCGTTGGTTCTGGACAAGACTCCTACACGGGGCAGTAGTTTTATTTTTTTTCTGCTTCTTTAGTTTTTTTTTTGCTTCTTTTCTTTTCTGCAATGCCAAACAGCAACAGCAGGAAGTTCAATTTCAGCTCAGTTGAATTTTGCACGTCATCTCAAGCGGTCCTAAAACGTTGTTGCCTCAATTTTAAGATCTCGACACAAGACGAGACGAGTTCGAGTTTCAGTTTTTACTTTTCAAGTTCTTTGCGCAATACCAGCAGTACAAAAAAAACGAATCAATTTTTTTGCCCGTCGATCACAAATCGTGGAACTCAAATGGCGCAAGTGTACGAGTGTATTCATGAATATATCCAAAACTCATGATATATTACAATGAACTGTTCGTAGAGTGTTTCCAGTTGAACCAGTGCAATCAATATTCGCAAAATCGAGCAACTTTTCTCAGTCTCTCTCTCTCTGAAAGTTGATCAAGTGAACTGCAACAACATGTACCGCCTGCAAAGACGCGCTGCTCTAATCGCCAAACAAGGTAAAAACAAAACATTCCCCAAATGTAATAGATAAGTAGTTACATTTGTTTTTGTTTAAAATAACTAGCATTTTTAAACCAAATATTGACGCAATTCAAATTGACTCATTGAGCTGTCATTACTCATACGCCCCATTGGTCACACGCAAATATTGTGTATCACATTAGCGATTTTTTGTTGCTGCGGTTTTTCTATAATATATATGAATGCTCTTTGCAGTCGGTCAGAGGTGTGGTCAGAGGCTCAGATGACGGATCTGTTGTGCATAGATGATGTAATTGGCAAGTCTCGGACACAATTAAAAAAAACTATTTCACACCTCGTGAAAAGCGCAAGGCTGAAATATCAATTATGACTGCAGATCCTTTCTCTTCATTTACTTTCTTCAACAACAACAAAAAAAAATACAATCAAGAGCGAAGGGAAAACTGAGAAGCATGCAACTGGGTCATCAAATGGCCAAAAAGCGACCCCAAACACGATGCGGCAATCATTTTTACTTACTTTTGATTATAAACAAAAGAAGGCGAACAACAAACAAGAAACAAACAGTCAGACAATCTAGCAATCAGACAAGAAAAACTTATTTACAAGCTTTAATCGCCGGCTAAAAGACGACCCAGAAAACAACAGCAGCATCTTCGCCAAGTCCACAAAATGCCGCGGGCATCTTTCTATTTCATTTGGCAAGGTACAAGTACTCGGGAGGAGGGGTCTAAAGATGGGAGAAACCTTCAACTTGCAGGCTGTGGAATTGCTGTTGACTTCATGTCAATTCGAGATTCGTGCTGGCTGGCATACTATAATTTCATTTAGTCAGTCAGTCACAGAGTCAGTCAGTCAGACAATTGTTGCTTTGCATGCCACAAAATTCGGTGTCCTCCCGGCCAGCTGTGGCTAACCCAACCTCAACCAAATAGTAAATCCTAAAACCAAAACCAAAGCCCAGACCAAAACTAAATCCAAAGCAAGTTCAAAGTCGTGCCAAAGTAAAATCTTTCGTTATTAGCAAAAAGAACTCGCTCTGTGGCCAAAGAAGGTCATGGACGGATTTAAGGTTTTTCTTTCTATCCCGCAAATTCTCTTCTTTCCCCTCTCCGTCTGCTGCACTGTCTGTCTGCACTTGGCCAATTGCCAAAGAGATTTATTATTGAAATGCATTAAAATATGGTCATGGCCATGGCCAAGTATTGCGATGCCATTTGCCTTTGCTCCATGCATTGGCATACATTCTTATAGATATTTTATGGATTAGATGACAGCGAACCAGAAGAACCAACGTCACAGCCAACGTCTCTCTGTATGTGTGTGTGTGTGTGTGTTTGGACTTTCTAAACAGCCAAGTTAAAGTTTGAGTGAAAATTGCAGCTATTTTAATATTTCATGGCAAATACCAATATGATGATGATCATCGGGCCGGCAATAATTCATGCAGAATTTATGCCCTACAGCCGAACTAGAAAGCTCATTAAACTTAAATCCACATTAATTGCAGTTACTAAGCATATAATTTATTTAATGCTCTTGGCTATAAATTTGATGCAAGATATCGTTGATAACAAATGAAACCAGTTGCATTTGAAATTCGATTAAAATTAATTGACATTCTTTCAAATAATATAATCGTGAGGAGCAGCCAACATCCTGTTGTATAATTTACTTAGATGTGTTCACATGATTTATCTAAATTGCTCAGCCAAATTCCAGTTCACTTTGGCAGTTTTAATTAGCGATAAAAGCTTTGAAAGCGCATTGATGTTTGACTCAATGTCAATTGATTTCTTGTCTTTTTAAATTCTACATTATACAAGTTCTTAAAGGTAATAATATTTCAAATAAATTGCATTGAAATGTAGCTGTAATCTTTTTATGTTTGTCATTACATTTCAATTACAAAGTCTTGTAGGACTTCATTATTTTCGTCGTCTATATTGAAATATGTGAATGTGGAACAAAGTCTTATTCCCGCTAGAAATTTAGTCGGGAGCTTTATGCATATTGAAGTGGCCTCTGGCCAGACATTTGATTGCACCTTTTTATAGCTCGTCGGGCATGAACAGTAGCAGCGAAAGGGGGGGAAGCGGGGAGAGGATTGTGAAGACAACGTCTAACTGTTAAACTCGCCAGTTGCGAGTTGCGAGTTGCGAGTCTTATTTAATGCATTTCCTTAAGACGTCTGGCGACCATTTGACTGGACGCTGGCGACGTCAGCTAAATTATTGTTGCCGCAGTTGTCGTTGTGGTTGTCGCTCTTTTATGGCCAAGATGCACGCATCAGTCAGACAGCAACCCAGTCGGAGTCGGACTGTGGCACCCTCATCCTCATCCTCATCCTCAGTCTCCGCCTGATGAGGCAGCAACAACAAGTTGCTGTGCTGCTATTTTTATGACCTCTGCCAACACCAGAGACGCTCCAAACTTATCTAACGCAACTAACTAACTAAGTATCGAGCAATTCTAATCTAATCACACTGTGCGAGAGAGAGAGAGAGAGAGAGAGAGAGCGGGAGAAGAGAAGCTGGCATTTTACCGTAATGCCTGGCTCTCTAACGATGAGTGCAACGGTTGTTTTCCCTTTCTGGTCATCCTCAAAGTCGCGTTCGTCGTGTGTGCATCCCAAAATAGCCAACAACTGCAACTGCAACAGCAACAGCAACTCGACAACCACTCGGTGCTGTGCACGCGTGACTGCCCCACGCCTCAGTCTCTCTCTCTCTCTCTCTCTCTCCATATGCAATACCAATCCCAGTCCAGTCTACAGTCCACAGTCCACAGTCTACACTCTAGAGTCCCCAGTCTTCGCCTTCTGAGTTCTTTGCGCGCTTGCAATCGAAAAGTCTTCCTGTTTCTTGTTCATCTGCATTTTGCCCGTTTATCTCGGTCTCAGTCTATTGCGCTGTCTCGCTCCCGCTCGCTATTGCCGTCTCATTCAGCAGTCGCCTTCTTCGACTTGAGCCTCTTAGAACTGCGTCTCCAGCGTCTGCTCGAGCTTGTGCAGTTAATCAATTATAACGACTCTTGATTTCCTTCCTGATCTAGATTACAATTTTTATGTGGGTTCAGGTTCGGGTTGAGGTTCAGCTTCAGGCTTGGGGTTCGTGTCTCCACTGTTTACAGTTCTCACACACACACACACACACTATTGGCTGGGATTAAGTCATTGGCTTTCTGATTTGGTGATTCTGAGTGCGTGATTTGATGATGGCTATATCACACTTTTTATAGAGACATTTGCCGACTTAATTGACTTTTATTATTGTGCCGCACTTTGAATATACATATAGTATCCATATGCTTGGCATTTATGGCTAATACAAGGAAATGAAAGGCTTTTTATTGTGTCTCTGTCTCTCGCGTTCTACCATCGACCGTGACTAAAGTCAGTTAAGCAAACGTAATTAGAAATAACTTTTATTTATGCTAGACTTGCAGATGAAATCAGAGTTGCAACTACTTTAATGTTTGCTGTGTTGCTATCAATTTATTGCAATCTTTTTATTTGATCTTATCTCGAAATACATTCACCAAGCTGGATGGGAGATTTTGCCTGTGTTCTCTCCTTGGGCTGCTGGCCAACTCCTTTCCACAATAGCCCAGTTTTGTGCGGTGCAGCCTTTCCCTTTAGCATCATTATGCCCATTTAATTATACCTTTTTGCACTCCACAATTTCCAAATAAATCACTCAATCAAAAATGCTAGAGAGCGACTGTATTTCTTGCTACACATGACAGGATAGTTTCCCACCAATCGCTCACAGCAACAGCAGCAACAACAGCAGCAACATCAACAGCAATCCAGCCACATAAATACATCAGATGTCAAAAAATGAACTTGACTTGCGGACCCAAAGCACAGCTTGATAGTAGACCAAAAGACTCAACACATCTCGCAGTCTGGCCAACTCTTTGGCTAGCCGAGCTAGACGAGGTAGAAGCTGGTAGGGAACTTGTCTTGGAGGTTGGCCACATTAAATAGCAAATAATAAATTAATATGCCGTAAGTTAATAATTACAAGTTGAAGATGTAACAGATTGCGCCGAGATTGTGGCTACTGTGCGAACACAACTCTTCGACTGTCTTCCACATCTCTCTCTCTCTTTCTGTTCCCTCTCTCTATCTCTCTCGGTGCTTTGGCGCCCCGCGTTGAGCCCAAAGGAGACTCATTAAAAAAAGAAGAAACAGGCAACAGGCAACAGGCACGTCCTATACAACAGTATTATACTATATGATGGCCTCGCTTAGCCAATGATGAAGAACTCTGATTGCTTTGCCCATAATGATCGGGGGGCGCTGAAGTGGTAAGGGGTCTAAAGGGGTCGTTGCTAAAGGTCTATTGAAAATCCGGCAAGAGTGATGCCAAGTTATTACAACATAAAACTTATACACGAAATTTGATTGCTTGTATTAAGCTTCGCACTGAATACGAGTTTGTACTTTATGCAAAGATGAACTCATCTTGTTGTAAGAATTTCCTTCACTATCAACTATATTGAAGCAGTGATAATTTGAGCTGAAATATTTATATGCTAAAATTAATTTGATTATTTATTGAACACGGATAGTAGAACAATAACCAATTATTCTTTAATTCAAGACAAAAAATTCAAATTAATTAAATTGCATACTATCAAATCTATTTGGAGACGGCCTTAAAATGGTTACCAATTTTAATTTTTTTTTTATTGTTTATGTATTTAAAGGTGTTATATTCAAGAGTACAAATGTAAAAACTTAATTATTAAACATTTTGCATTTGTCATTGGATTTTTTTTAAATTAATCAAACTTATTAATTCAATTTTGCATTCTAATAGAATTTTATTAGATGTGTTTTTGGTCCACACAATATTTAAAATTTTGTATGCACTTATTGTAAGTTCAGCTGGATCTATCTTCCAGTTTATCTTTCGCCCCATCTCCCAGTTTCAAGAGTTTCCCAAATTGTAGATCGTGTTCGTTCTAGATAACGTTGCGCTGAGCTCGTTTCTCGTTTCTTGTTCCTCAATGAAGCAGAACGAAAGGTGCTTTGGCATTGCAATTGGTCAGTTTGTGCGTGGCAAATTAATTGAGCAAAAGTTCACTAAAGTTTACATAACTGGAAACCGCTGTTGCAACAGCAGCAGCAGCAGCAGCAGCAACAACAACTTGTTAGACCAGTGAAAAGCAGCTGCAGCACTCAGCACTTTTCATCATTTTTATGGCCAGCATTGCAGCTTCTTGGCAACATGTTGACAACAGCGTCGCGCCCTCAAAGCCAAACAAAAGTCTCCACGGGCAACGCCAAAGTTGACCAATGCCCGATTGCAGTCACAGCAGCGACAACAGCAACAGCAACAGTCACAGGCCACAACGGACTCCCATTTTCAATTTGCAAAAAAGCAAAAAAAAAAAAAAGAGACTGAATACAAAAAAAAAGAGTTTTATTTGCCAAATGCGTCAAGCATTCCGATTCCTATTCCTGCATAGCTGTTGCTGCACCCCAACAACATCAACATCAGCAGCAGCAACAGCAATAACAACAACAAAGGAATGGTAGAAACCTTGCTGCCATTTGTCAACATTTGGCTGGTATCAAATGTCTGTGGGGGACCCACCGTCCAGTAACCATGACAAATTTGTTGTAATCAGAAAGCACTAACGACAACAACAGCAGCAACAAGCACAGCGACAACAGCAACAACAGCAACAGCAATAAGCAAATACGGTGATATACGTAGACGCTGCTCTTAGGGCCAAGCTAAGAGAGAGAAGGGAGCAGGGAAGCTAGAGAAGTGGTCGGAAACAAATTGCAAACATTCGCACAATTTATAAAAATTACTTTGTAATTTGTATGAAAAGTTAACATTTGTTTAGAGTCATTGTGAATACCAAATGTATTCACAACATTTGTAAGCAGGTTGAGGTTTAGAAGCAACACATTGAAAACCAAACGATGTGATTAAATAATGAGAAAGTAATGAGTTAATTTATGAAATCACTCATAAACAACACAACGTAATTATTCAATTAGTACTATTCATGAAAAATACATTTTGAAAATTGTAAAATTAGGTAAAGGCAATCAATAAATGTAACAAGTAATTAACTTAATTTGCTTTTCCTGAATAAAATGAAATTAACTGCTAATAAAATAAAATCAAAATATTACAATTATTTTTTACTCATCAATTAAAAGATAAACAAATTTATCCGCATAAATGCAAATTAAAGATAACCCAATAAATTATTTTTAAAAACTCAAAAGTAATCTTCTTAATAAAATATGAAATTTTATGAGCACATAAATATTCACAAAAATAATTCTAAAAATAAAAGTGCATAACTTGAAGTCAAATTTAATTTATTTTATTGCTGCTCACATTCACATGTTATATTATTTAAAATATTGAAGCAATTTACGAACTGGCCTCAGCTTAAATACTTTTGGAATTTTTCCAAATATTTGTTTGAAATGAAAATATATTTTATTTAGATGTGATTTATTTATTTATTACCTACAAAAGCCTTGGATTTTGCAAATATTTAAATTGCATAAACTTAAATTTTACCGCAAAACTAATTTATTTCACTGCTCTTCTCGTAATCCATTTCAACGTCAAGTTTTTTTTTATTAATATTGAATCGAGTCCCGCCGTTAAGTGCAATTAAATGTGTTTTGCTCACTGATTTCGTTGTTGCGATTGCATCCGTTTATTGACCCATTTCGTAATATCCATAAATCAGTAATGTTTGCTGCTTCCGATCCTTGACCTGCATCATCATCATCATCAGCAGCAGCAACATGATTATTATCTGCGTCAGCGTCGGCGTCACCTGCACCTTGAGAAACCCAAAACTCATTAAGAATTCAAGTGGTCCGGTCCCTGCAAGTGGTGCGCCGGCACTTTATGGCCACAATGCAAAACTTCCTTCCTCTCTTGTGCACAATTCGCAGTTTGCAGCAAAAATAAATAAATAAATAGGAAAATATTTTGCTGTTTACACAACACACAAATGCTGCTGCAGAGCGGGAGACAGAGAGGGAGAGAAAAGGAAGTCAGCGCAGAGCATGTGCTATAAATAAATGCATTTTTTTTATATTAAGTATTAAGTAAAAAAGCAAGAAAGAATCGTAACGCAGCACAAACAAACCCACACAGCTCAAGACGCTAACTGCAATCCCCATTCTCCATTCCCCATTCCTCATTCCCAATCCCAATGCCAATCCCGATTCCGATTCCATCCCTGGTTGCGCGACTCTAACGAATGTTTTAGCTTTGCTTCCGGCGACATAAAATGCCGTTTGCAGTTCTTGTTGTTGCTGCTGTTGCAGTTGGCCAAAAAGCAGCTGTCTATTGGCGTTTACCACAGTTGAATAATGCGCCTCCGTCTTGCAGTTGCAATCGACTTGCGAGCTGCGACTTTTCTTAGTTCTTGTTGTTATTGCGTTTCCTTCATTTGTCTGTTTGTTGTCCGCTCTTCTCAGTGCTTGGGTCAGTTCTCAAGTTCTCTGCTTTGTGTCTGGCCAGAAAACGGGAACGATATTTTGAGGCAGATGCTAAGGCGAGTTCAAGTTTTTTGTTTTGAAAGTAATTCGTCTGGGTCGGAGACTGAGGCTCGTCTTGGCTATAGTATAATTGTGGGGCACACGGACAATGAAGAGGTCCAAGTTCATGCCACCCACCCACATTTTATTGTTATCGCAACAATGGCAGCAGCACCACAAAAGCCAAAAGCGTAGCACAGCTGCCTCTCTTCTTCTATATGCTATACATACATATATACCGATGTGCAAGAGCAATTTTCTGGTTCTCGTTGCTGCTGAGGTCACTCTTTTTATTTTTATATGTTTTGTTCGTTGGCTTTACCTTGAGCATGCGATCTTTATAAAATATAGCAAAAGATGCGAGTTTTGATAACACGCAGTATTTAACTTGAAATACATTTGAGAGCAGTCATTATAAAATAATTTTAAATCCACAGTATGACTTCAAATTAATATATATTTTTACAAATATTTATTTTAAAAGCATTTATACTACACCACAAACATATAAAAAAGCGAACATCAAGTTAAAAATAGTTTCTTCAATAATTTAATTATAATTGGATTAGTGCGCTAGTCACATTATTCACTGAGTAATATTAAATATATATTATAAAGGGGAATAGTCACTAACGTTTAGCAATTCAATATTACAATTCTTCCAATTGAATATATACATATAATGTTATAAGTTAGACAAATTTGAATAGTAAATGTTGTCTACTCAAATTCAAAGTTTTGGCTTGTTGTGCTAGAAATAGTAATTAATAAATACAAAATATTTATGAAGTTAGTGATCTAGGGAAGATCTGCAAAGCCTGTTGAGAGACCAAGCGACCCGCTAGCCAAGACATATAGTGTATATATGGTAGGTAGGTAGGGCAGTGTACTCACTCACTGAGATAAAAGCAAATAAAAAATTGCATAAAATGCCAGCGGCCGGGCAAAATGCATGTAGAGCTACCAACATTGGCGGTGCATTGAACTCCAGTCCGCGGTCCGCAGTCCGCAGTCCGCAGTCCACGGTCCACGGTCCGCGGTCCATTCCAGACCAGGCCACAAAACTAGAAAACGCTGAGGAGGAGACGAGCGTACGAAACGTCGAACGAAAGAACCGACTGAGAACTGAGAACTCGTATCTGTTCTAAACATGGCCACAGATACTACAAATATACAATGCGAACACATTGCACAAACGGACAATGGACAGACGGACGGACGGACAGACGGACAGCAGAGCAGAACGACGGACTTTCGCACGAATGCGCAGCGCGCTGAGAGAGTTGGCTGAAAGGAGAAGCAGCGAGGGGAGCTGGGAGAAGAAAGAGAAGTGAAGCGAAGAGAAGGGAGCGTGGCGACTTGGGAACGGTTGAGTCAGCGCAAGCGATTAGAAGCCTAAAAGGAAGTAATGTTGCAGAAAATGCAAAGAGCGGCGAGAAGAGGAAGAGCACGACAGAGTGAGAGAGTGAGAGAGAGAGAGGAAGAGAACGAGAGATCAGATTGCTGCTGCGTGGACGGACCGGACTTGGGGAGACGCGAGTTTGTTTGCTTGTTGGCTTGCTCATTTTTTATGATGGTTAAAATTGAAAAAAATAAAACCAGAGCTTAGCTCTCTTCCCTCCTCCTCTCGTCTCGCTCTCTCTCTCTCTCGCTCCCCGGCTGGCTGACTTGCTATTATTATGTGCTTTTTCTTTTGGCGCGACTCGAGAGATCGAGACCGAGACCGAGACCAAGACTTGGACGTCGTCGTTGTTGTCGTCGTCTTGTTCTTGGTCTCTTGGCGTGTGTGTAATTATCCAAGGACGCCGCTGAGTAATGAAACGACCTTGAGTGCAGCACAACAAACACACACACACACACACACACTGCAATAAAAGTTACAACTCTTCGGTGTGTGTGTGTGTGCGTTTGGGCGTGCTTCGGATTGCTGGACGTTGCCGGACCGAGTCCCGGCCGGGTCTCCAGCGGTCAGGGCGTCATTTGTTACACATGGACAAAAAGCTGATATGGTAAACAATTTGTCAGCGTCATAACAAACCCAGCAAGCCTCGAGACTCGACTCTCGAGACCCACTGCGAATGGGCAGCTTTGGAGTGCACTGCATCTGGGCAACGGACAAATGGCAACGCCCACAAAGCTTTTGGCTCTTGATCAAAACAAATATAGACAACAACAACAACGAACAAAAAACACTTTTGCTTTGTTTTCCTCCCCTTGCCCCCTGCTCCGATCTAATCTGATCAGAACTGTGCTGGCCAGACATCGAGACAAGCTAATCTTAAGATAGCCATAGATCACTTTTGTTGCTGCCGTGTGCTCTGTGCTGTGTTCTGTGTTGTGGGCAGCTCTCTGATGATTCAATTGATAGCTTCTCTCTCTGTCTACCCACTAATCCAATCTAATATTGTCCAATCTCTGGCTGGACTCTCAATTCTCATTTTTCAATTGCAATGAATGTATGTTATATGATGTTATCCATCACAAGGCTGACAAAATGCTGCTGTATAAAAAGCAAATTTGGGCAGAATTTGTTCACTCAATTTGTTCTCTCGCAGATTATTTCTGAAATGATAAAATACTCTAATATATTAAATGATATTAAAAATTGAATATTTTGTTGAATTTCATAGCAATCACAAGAGCATTATAACATTCAAATTTTGAGTGATTGATTTTCTTTAAAAAATATATTATAATAATAAGATAATAATAGAATATCAATTGTTGAAATCAAATTTAAATTAAATTTCGCGATAGCATTCAATAGAGAACATAATTTAATAATTGAAACTAATATTAGTATTTAAAATTTGTTATTTCATCTCATTATTTAATTATTCACTCATTTGCTGAAATTGTTTATTCTATTTTTCTAAGCAGATTGGATAAGATTTGTTGAGGCAATTTCTTCTCTCCCAGATCGTTCTTAAATCAAATTAAAATTAATAAAATGTTAAAATCAATTCACAGATTTTAATATTGCCATTAAAATATTCTGTCGAATTGGCAGCTTTCTCCATAAATTTATTAAATTCATTATTTCTGTGATTTTATATCTTTTCATTATGCAATAAGATATATTCCATAAAATAGACATTATTTAATAGCTTCCAATCAAATAATAACTTTTTTTTGTATTCTATCTTCTTAAGCTACTGAGGCTATAATTGTTATCTCCATTTTGGCCAGATCAGATTAATTTTTGCATCTTGACTTCCTACCAAGATAAACCATAATTTGTATTTGTATCGTAAGTTTCTCTGTGCTCCAAATCGAATACGAATTTTAATCTCGTTGTAAATTCCTTGTGCGCAAATTGTTTAGAATATTTTGCGATGTGCATTGGCAGCTGAAAATAGCAAACCACTTTGCATTCTTCTTCTGTTTCGAGTGCAACGAAAGCATTGACCTGTTCATGATATTTTCTACCCCACCGTAATAACCTCCCCCCTTGCCCCCTCCTGCTCACCTCTCTGCAGTGCTCAACGCTTAGGCAGCCGGGCATCAACTAATCAGCTAGAGCGCAAAATTATTTGCCATTTTTTACGCGCTGCTTCAAACGCGGCGCAACTGGCGGCCATCGACTGTGCCACACAGCGAAGTGGCTGCAGTTGTTGCTGTTGCTGTTGTGGCATTGTTGTTGCTATCTGCACTGGGATGCCAACAGGCCCCACCATTAGGCCATAATCATCATCACACACGCCTTAGCCAAGGCTGCATCTCCAATTCCCCCCAGAGAGCGAGCGGGAGAAAGATGGCAACAGAGGTGTGCCAAATGCGCGCGCGCTTTAGCTTTTGTCTATGATGGCAGCAGAGAGATGTGGCAGCAGCGAGATGTGGCAGAAGGGGCAGCTGGTAGTTGCAGGGGAGGCAGGCAGAGTTTGCTAGCTATTTTTAAGTATGGGTTTCGGTTTCATTGTTGCATTTCTTCTACGTTTATGAAATTAATGAGCAGCTCCAACCGATTGCCTACCTGCCCGGCTGACTGACTGATTGACTGAATGACTGATTGACTGACTGACTGCGCAGGCCACTCGGCAGCTCAACAGCAGTTTGGTTGCATAATTTGGCATCAGCAACTTCAACTTCAACTCCAACTCCGACTCCGACTTCATCGCCATCACATTTCATTTATTGACCCGTATTTTTTTGCGGGATGGATGCGCAATTTGCTTAACCCTGAGGCGCCGACTGTCGCCTTCGACGCCTTCATCCGGCTCCCGACCTTTTACAATTGAAATGTAAATACGCTGACACGCCTCCCCCTCTCGCAACCGCTCCTGCGATCGCTCTCATCAGTTTGGCGGCGGCAGCATTCCAAGTCCATCTTCGTCAACCTCCAAAACAGTTTCTGTTTGTCTTTGGCTGAGCAATTCCTCTCAGCACTCGACTTCAAGCGGGTGTCAAAAGTCCACTTCTTCGTAATTGTAGTATTTGTTGTTGTTGCTGGATTGGATCAACGTAGCAATTCACTTTTGATTTCTTTTATGAGCTGCCTGCTTATTTATTTGCTCAACAATTATCCGCCAGCACTTTCAGTTTCGCAAAACAAAACAAACAAATAAATTTATATTTAATGACATATTTTTCGCTTTTTTGTTAACAGCTTTTACGCCTTCTTATTTATCTTTGCAGGTACGTTAAAGCGACTTTAATGAGCCGATTCCCAAAGGGGGGGTTTCCCCAAAATCCCTTTAGTTTTGGGGTAAGTAAAAGCTTCTGGCAGGTGCTTTCCTACTTTTTTTTTTATTTCGACAAGCCTTTGTGCAGCACTCCTAATTGCCAGGGGCTTATCGGCAAGCACATTAAGTTTTGAAAGCTCATTGCAGCCAGCTTTCATTTCAAGTGCATTAAGCTTAATCTCGGCAACTTTCTAATGCTGCGAATCGCTTTGGCGAATATTACACATCATTATACGGAGGCGAGGACCCCACCCAACAAACGTAATGCTTCCTGCTACCAATTTCTATCGGCTACTCACTCCTACTTCTCTGTCTCGGTCTCCTCTGCGGTCGTCGCATATTGAAATTTATTGTTATTGTTTCTGGCAGCGACTACTGTCCATAATTTTTCAACAAATCGTCGCTCAGCTGTCACACTAATCTTTGAGGCCACCAAGAAATCCAAACAGCTCCGAGGCAAATTTGCATATGAGACTGAGACAGCGACTTGGAATTGGGTTTGGTTTGAGTTGAGTTGAGTTGAGTTTGGCTTTCTGGCCTGGTCAGTGAAGCATATTGTCGAAAGAAATCAAACACACCTACAACAAACAAACAAACAATTGTGGGAAATTTGTTAAAAATGAAAACATTTTCTGAGGAGTTGGCCAAAGCCAAAGTGAGTGTGTGTGTGTGTATGCCAACGATCACTTATTAACAAGTTTCAAAATTGTTTTTACCACATTTGGTTAATGCCATTTATTGGCTTTACCAACTGCTGCTGTTGCTGCTGCTGGTGTTGTTCGATGTGTGTATTTGTGTGTGTGGGCTGGCTCCAAGTGTCACGCCCACCACAGCAGCAGCCACTGCAATTTGACAGCCAACAGCGACAGGGCAGGGCAGGGCAGAGAGACTTCTCTGCTTCTCATGCGTTGCATCCGAGAAGTGGCAGCCGACCAAAAATGGAGACCAATTCCAATTCCAGTTCCAGTTTTTCGTTCTCTCTACATTTTTAGTGGGTTTGACTCATGTTTGCTCTCATCTAATTCAAATGTCAAGCTTTTAGTATATTCTTTGTGTCAGATTCTAATTGTTTTCTGGGGAGGTTACTAGGTGAGGTCTCCATCTCCATCTCCATCGCCATCCGATCTCTTTTTGCGTCGGCAGCTCTACACGAAAGCAATTAATCCCGCTAATTGCTGAAAACGTCAGCGAAGATCTAATGTGCCAGCCCCCATATTAGCTTTTCATGTTTTGTGTTTATCTTTATGTTTCAGTCTCAGCCTCAGCTTTAGATTCAGCTTCAGCTTCGTCTGTTAACTGGGCCCAAAAGGTCACAGTTTGCTGCAGTTAGGCGATGCTAATCTTTTTGCAGAGGCGCCACCTCTGTTCGCGACTGGGCATTAAGATTAATGATGACATAACTTTCAGTTTTGATAGGCTCAGTATCTTAAGTGGTCCATCATTAACAAATAGAGGTCGGCTCCACATTAGCGAGCATAGAAGAAGAATACAAACTAATCGTTTTATGTGAAAGCTTTGAGGTGACCATGTATCGTTATGCTGGAGTGGTAACGTTTTTAGAATTAGAGTCGTTAATGCTTTGAAGGATCTTTAAAAATATGGCATTAAACTAAGCATGCATCACTTTTATTACTATGCTACATTTTATTTTAAAGTCGACTATGAAGAGTTAAAATTTATTTTAAAAGTCTTGTGGTAATAAATTTTAATTTAAAGACTGCAAATGGGATTTGTATTTTTAATAGGTAATGTAAAAATTATTATTTCTGTTAGTGATTTAATTTCAAATACAGCATTTGTTAAATTTATATTTTGTCATACAATTTCAAATTATAGGCAATAATTATTTACTTTCAATTTGAGCTCAAAATTATAATGGCAACATTTAAGTTATTCTCAAGTTCTAATTAAATTTCGAGAACTTAATATTTTGTAAAGCACTAAGATATAAAATATATTATAAAGGCTTTAAGTTGATCATCTTCTGTCTATACATTTTGTGTTTCTGTTTCTTTTTTATTTTATTATTTTTAAAGTCTACTATGAATAGTGGACATTGAATTAGTTACAATATTTAATTATGACTAGGAAATAAAAATATTGAAAGAAATAAGAATAAATTATTAATTTTAAATTGTAAAAATTAAATCAGTTGTTGTTGCCAATCTTCGCTTGCCGCTGTCGAATGTGAAAGCTCTAAGGCGACCTCAAATCAGAACGATCCCTTCACTGCACGTTGCAGTCACCATCACCGTGACTGCAACTGTGACTGACACTGTGACTGATGCGGGAACGGTGACTGCGATTGGGATTGTGTTAGTTGAATTGTTTTCTTGTTTCTGCCATTCCCTGGACGCGCTTAATTGTTTCCCTGCAACAAACTCGGCTAAATGATGCTGCACAAATTGAACCGTATGCAATCACGTTGGGCTCGAGGTTCCACCCCATGTTCCGGATGGACGCCCACTTGGCAGCAGACAGTCTCAGTGCGGTTGCCCAATCTTGACTTGACTCGACTTCGGCTACAACTCAATTTGAAATGGGCCATTAAAACAAATGCACAGCGAACACATCGCAAATCCCCCAAACCGCAAAAGACTCGCCCACGTTGCAAGTGGATGTTGCTGTTGCCTGTTCACACACAGAATATCAACATGGCAATATTTATTTATAACATTTGTTGGCCTCAACCTCGGTGTGCAGTCAACTTTCCACCGAAATGTGCAACTAAATTGCACATAAACAAAGTGTCTAGTCCGCCAAAATCTGAGGCAGGTCCTTGTCCATGTGCAACCTTTCACTTCTCGCTTCTCGCTCGCTGCTGCTGCTGCTGCTGCCGTCTTTCTAAACAATTGCCAAGTTTTTATTTTGTTGTTGTTGTTTAGTTATATCTATGTATTTGCAATATTTATTTGTATTTGTATCAATAGCAACGTGTTTATAACTTAATAATGGCTCAATAAAAAACCAATGCAACATCCACGATCAGGCCACAAAACTTTCCATTCCTTTCCTGCAGGCAGCACACAGTAGTCACCATCCACGTCCACGTCCACGTCTCCATCCTCATCCATATCCCAGGCCATGTCGTATTTCGGACAAGTTAAACGTGAGCGCATTTAGGAGCTAACCCGAGCCCCCGAATCGAGCCTCTTTTGCTGGTTTAGAAAGGCTAATGGGGCGTTTAGTTTTCGACTCCAACTCCAACTCCAATTGGAAGTCTGGCTCTGGGGTCCAACTGGAGTTAATCAAATGAATTATTATTACAATAAATAAGCATATTTTGACAGTGGTTGTTAGCTAAATGGCATATCAACTGCTAATGACAACTGCAAATGGCCACAAAGAGGGTCAGTCGAGTGGCCAAAACCGACAGCTGCAACAGCCATAATAATAATACTCATTTGCCAATAGAATAATTAGCCAAGCTGCTGCAGATCAAATATTTACTTACTTCTACTAAACATTTGATGGGATTTACTGTTGATTCAGTCTCCAGAAAGCGCTTCCAATTTAATTTCTATTTAAACTAAACTCAGCCATCTGAAATGGCCATTAAATGCAGTTGAAACTGCAATCGACAGCTGTTCGATATCAATAGTATTATTATGACTATTACAGTCTAAAAGCACTATTTAAAAATGCAATAAACAAACAAACTTAATCTAAATAAATCCAGTTTGTATTTAACTCTGAAAAAGCTTTTAAATATTGGCTTAAATTGACAATAAAAATTGGTTATCAAGTTAAGCCATAAGCATTTATTTTACGCTCATCAGAAACTTTTTAAATTTTCATTTAAATTAGTTTATTTATGAAAATTAAAACTGATTTGTGAATGCTCCAAAAATTGATAAATTCTTTTAGACAAATTGAGAAAAACTGATTTTACATTAAATGTTCAAATAAATTGTTATAATTGAACTGTCAATCTACATATTTATTGTAGCATTAGTAATGGAGAAATATGTGCAGCGATAAAGCATCGTTAAATGATTTTTATTTAATTTACGTAATGATGGATTTCCATTGAGATTTAAATGTGCGATAAATACTTTACTCGACTTTGGCTTTTAGCGAATAACTTTTAACTTAAAATTTATTCATTTTATTAGTTCACAAACTCATCGAAATGAATTGTTCGAATGCATATTCAAAGCTTGATGATTTGCCAAACCCGTTAAGCTCGCATCCAAGTATATCATATCTTTCGCCATCGAATTGTGTTACAATATCAATTTGCCATTTATCCCCGCAGCCAAACAAGCAGCAACATTATAGTTTTCAGTTAGCAACAAACAAAAAAAAAAAAAATGGAAAAAATTGTATATTTTAAAGAGCGTGCAATTGGTTCAGCAATTTATTTCCGTTAAATTCGAACAACTGCCCAAATCGGCTGGTTGAGAGCGAGGACTGAGTTTTATGGCCATTTCATTTCGTGTTTGGCAAACATTATCAACAGTGCAACAACTGGCACAACCGAAGAATTTAAGAACCATAATTTGCCACTAGCCGCAGGATAAACCACGCAAATTTATTATGAGAAAAAAACAACGAAACCCCCCCGAAAAAAACACAAAATACAACAAATGTTTTTTCGCGCTTAGTTTCGAGGGAGGGAACTTTTTCCCCTCTCTCTCTTCCGCTCTCTCTCTCTCTCACCATCTGAGCTGCGATAGGAAGTGAAAACGAAAAGCTTTGGGGAAGTTCGCTGAGATTGCTGAAGAGTTGTAGGGGGCAGCTGTCTGTCTGGCAGGCTAGTCTATAAATTACAGTCGCTAGTCAGTTGCTTTTGGGGTTTATAATCAGAATTTGCGCTTTCACACGCCACGCCACAAAAAAAAAGAAACACTAAGAAAAGGCAGGGAGGGGGATATGAAGAGTCTCGTTGGGAAGCCGCAAAGTTCCGTTCCATTCGCTCGCCTTGCCTGGGCTTTATCACGCTGACACAATCAGCGACGAGGCCATTGCCAAACAGTTAAAACGCTTCTAACTGGGCTCCAAGTCTGTGGTTTTCTATCTGCCTCTGCTGTCAGGGAATTTCTCGCCGAAAACCAAAATATATATATGTGTATATATGCATATATGATAAACAATCTGCTCCAAATTCTTTTGCGCTCGTGGCGCTTCCTTTGAGAGATTCTCACTGGCAATTTATGTGTTTGCGGTAATTGTTGGGCATACATCGCATCGCTAGGGTTCAATGTTAGAGTCAGAGTCGGGGCGATAAGATCCCATAATGGACCACCCACATGGCAAAAGAATCTCAGTCTCTCTCCTACTCTAATTGCCCCACTTTGTGGCTGAGTTATGAGACTTGACCAAAAATAGTCAACGGGGTATGCAAAGTAAAAGTCCAAATTCAATTACAGAAATATCCCAAAACAATTCTTAAGCTGTAGAATAATTATCGAGAGAGCGAGAAGCGAGACGAGAAGACACGACACCCACATCGAGCTTTGGCCGCAATTTAATTAGAAAACAAGACGCAACGATTAATGGCCAATGCATTTGAAAGGAAGAGTTTCGGCCGCTGCTCTATGCTGGGATCCACGCCGAGTGCCAGATCCCCGCTAAAAAACTGGAGAAATGCGAACACATGCGGGGCGCAATAACAGTAAAAAAGTGTAACATATATTTATCACTGAAAAGCGACAGCCGAAAAAAAATAAGAAACACAGACCGTATGGTCTCGAGGAAGTCATCTGTCGTCTCCTCTCTGTCCCTCGCCGCTCGCTCTATCTCGTTCTATCTCGCTCCGCTCCCAATGTGGGTCATACAAGCGGTCGGCAAAACTCTGTTGGAGCGAACGCCTGTCCAAACAATGAGCCCCCAGCCAGGCATCGAGTCGGGCATCGAAGCGATCCATAGCAAAAGCAAACTCAACACGCTTCACATTTTTCGATGATGATAAATGAGGCAGATGAATGCGACGATAAAGAGGCACCGAAAGGAGCATGTACTCCCCTCTCTCTCTCTCTCTCTCTTTCTATAATGTTGTCTCTGTCGCTCTGTAGCGGCGTGAGTTAAATGTTAACTTAATGGCAGCTGATAATCATTGAATGCTGATAAGATGCCAACAAATTGAAGACCTGGCTAATAGTGTCAGTAAATTAAGGGCAAAATGGTAGCACAACTTTCAATTAAGCAAGCTGCAAAACAAAGATCTCTCTTCAGGTTTTCACTTCCTAAGTCAACAGAGTTTGCTCCGGAGGGAAAAGTTTATTTTTTGAACAAAGTATTGTACACATTTTAATTAAAAAAACTAGAAAACTTCGTATAGAACTTATTAGTTGCAGTTTCGGAAGTGATTAGCTGTATTTTCATATTTGAATATATTTCTGCATTTTTGCTTCAAGGCATTCTCAAACATTACACATTTTTAGGACATCCAAACAGATATGTAGAAATACTTAATTAAAAATTATAAATATTTTAGTTTATTTAATTCATAATAAATATCCCAGTTTGTAATAATATCATCAGTCAACTAATTGGCAGAAATTATTCATAACAGGGAGCGTATATTTCAACGTAGTATTGATGCAGAAATCAAACTTGTTTGCATCCAAGACTAATTCATAATAATTAAGTCTGGACAGTTGATTTGAACTACAGAAACCTCTCGTCTGCTGAAAAGAATCTGCCGCCAAGTGATCAGTTCTTCTGCCTTTTTGTTTTTTGTTTGCTTGGAAAGTTTTCGGCAGTCTGAATAATTGTGACAAATGAAAGCAGGTTAATTGAATGCGCATCGATCTCCTCTGCTCAAGATCACTGCCAACAGCAGTCTATCTCGGTTGAGGGCAACTCCTTTCTGGTGTCGCTTGAAAAACCCGTCAAGGCAGCACTTTAGAAGTTAAACCCCTTTACAGAGCTGTGTTTGCTTCCTCAATCGTTGGTGGACTTCCCTTCCTCAACTTTCACTGGGATTCGTGCATACATATATTTTGTGCAATTGCTTGACAATTCTAAGGCATCTCAAGCATCAACTGTGCAAGACGCTTCATGCCTCCGAGCGACACTTTCCCATGACCAAAAACATTAGAAGACCTCAACCAACAACAACAACAACAACAACACGAACAAGTCACGCTGTGAATGCACCAATAAAGGCGCACAATGAGGACGCTCTGAGCCAGGGCCAGAGCAAGGCTTAGACTCAAACTGCGACTCAGAGCCGATGAAAATTGCCTGCTGCCCTCCGACACGTTCACGATCTGCAAAAGTCAAGGTAATTCCCATACAAATTTCAGCATTACCAAAAATTGTATATCTCTTAGCACTTTTTTTCTGCGGCAGTTGTTGTTGCTTTTCTTTTGCTTCGTGTTGTTGGCCATTGTTGGGCTTTCGCTGCTCTCGACGGCTTCTCGCTGCGTCCATGTCGATGTCCCGTGTCCCGTGTCCATGTCGATGTCACTGTGTGTGCATCCGAATATATTTATTAGGTCATCTAATTGTGTTTTCCATTTCGACGACGAGCTGTGACAGCCAAACAGCGACGTGTTTTTCCAACGGTTTTCCCACACAGTGCAGCACAGTTTTTCCACTTTTTTTTTTTGACAGTTAATGTCTTTTTGGTTTTTCATGTGGTTCCGGCTGCCAAATTTTAATGCACTTTTGTCATTTGCCAGTGCCATAAATTGAGTCTTTAAGCCAGGCAAATCGAGTGCAGCAGAAGCTGCGAGTTGCTTTCAAAATTGTCGCTACTCTTCTTCTTTCATGGTGACTTACCTATCGAGAGAACAGTTAACTGGACATAATAGTCGGCGATTGTGTTTAAAATGCAGTGATTATTTATATCATCGGAGAGTGTGTCGAATCCGCAGCATTGAAACTGGATCACAATAAGCTTAATTTAGAGGAAAGCGCTTAAGAGAGAGCGATAATGGGAAAATGTTGCTATATTTTCAATAGCTGCGTGAGTTTGCTTTATAATCCTAGCAACTTCATTTAACTATTATCCTGCTTCGATATTGTCATAAGCAACGTTTAATAAACTGCCGTCCCTACAGACAACAGAACTATAGAAAAATTTTGATAGTTAAGATTTATTCGTGTATTATTGATAACGCCAGTTCGCTTAATAAAGGAAACCAAATAAAATTAATTCCAACTGGAGTTATATATATAACTGAAAATAGCAACAATTAGAAAACACTTAAATTTACTTGATGCCATTTCCGATCATTTAAAATTCATTACAAATACTATATAATATTTCAAAATAGTCACTCAAAAATTATTAAGTGGCTAAAGTAAGGTTTAGTTTGCAAATGTTTTCATTATCAAATTTAATAATATACATATTTTGTTCAAAATTAATTCTTAACAATGTAATTTAAAAGTTGTCCTGCTTAGATTTTTTAATTACTATTTATCAAAAATTAATTCAATCATAAAAAGATTATTTTTGGTCGCAGAACTTCAAGGAGACTTTAATATGGTACCAACAATAATACAGAAATGTTGTTCTATCCATAGTCATTTAATCGTAACAATGTGATTTAACTGTTGTGCTGCTTAGATTCCATAATTATTGTCTATTGAATTGTAATTGACCATTTATATTCAATTAATATGATACCGATTGCAAATAGATTGATAATTTATTGATAAGCTGCAAATCCTCTTATACTTTTGATGTGCATATATGTTTTCTTTAACTTTGCAATTCATGCTTAGCTTTCTACATAGAATATTAGCATTATCGCCAACTTGTTGACCTATCGCAGCATTCCTTTGCGGCTTACTCAACCTGCTGGCCCGATCGGGCCAACTCATAACGGCCACCAACACAAAAAGGCAGCTGCCTCTTCAGTCTTCCGTCTGAAGTCCGCCCGAGGGAACCCGCATCGGGCCAGCTGGTGGCCTTTGAAAGCTGCAAGTATCGCCCCCAAAACGACATAAACAGACAGGGGCCAAGCGAGAAAGTCTTAAATTACATACGCACCCACACAGCCAGCCAGCCGGCCGGAGAGAGACAGAGTGAGGAAGAGTGAGAGAGAGGGATAAATAAATCGAAGCCAAGCCTGGCGAGGAAACCTTCCTGTCGCTTCTTCCTTTTGCTTTGCCGCCTCTTCAAGCGCTTCTTTTTGGCCAATTTGGTCAATGAATTAAGTTTGTTTTTGTAGCTGTTGTTTGTGGCCAACACCTCGGGCCATAAGCATTCGTATTCGTATTCGTATTCGTATTCGTTATTCGCATTCGAATTCGCCAAATTACCGAGCGCTCAAATTACAGTTCATTGAGCCATTTGGCGAGAGAGTTCGAGTTGAAGTTGCTTCTCCTTCTCCTTCTCCCAACTCCAACTCGGACGACGACGACAACACTGGCGACACTTGACGGGCTTCCTGTGTGCCTGACCCCATTTTGGCCAGCTGCAAAGACTTGTCTCCTGCCCTGTCCTCCACTTGCCACTTCTTGCCCCTCGGCTCTTATGATAAATGAACGTTCATTTTGTGGCGTTTACCTTAACCCACAGGGACTGTTTCAGTTACTGTGCTCGTGTGTTTCGCTTTTGGCCAGCATTATTATTTAGCCGTTACTCACATTCTGGCCACTGCTGTTTTGACAGTTCGGCCAGCTGACATGTACTACACAAGGACCCCGAACATGATGTCCCATTGTGATTTATGATGCTCAAGCGTTAAAGTGTTTTATATTTACCTCTCTCGCTTTGTCTCTCTCCTTCTCCCGCTCTCTCTCTCTCTGTCTCTTTCTGTGCTTTTAGCCCTACCTACTTGTCCGCACTTCGTTGAGAACATTTCACTTTCCCGTGAGCTAATTGCGACTGCGCCTGGGTGTTGCCTCATATCATAAAT
The DNA here is from genome assembly GCA_035047365.1 of Drosophila ustulata. NCBI lineage: Eukaryota > Metazoa > Arthropoda > Insecta > Diptera > Drosophilidae > Drosophila > Drosophila ustulata. The sequence goes on along the minus strand of JAWNPT010000057.1, from coordinate 24,829,946 downwards.
CTTTAAACACTTTCACATTCATTCATGTCCACTCAATATTCCCATTCCCAATTCCGAATTCTCTCTCTCTGCGATATCGCCTAGTGCATTTACCTCTTGCCAAAAAACAAAAATCATTAGCACGTCGCGACGTCTCTTAAGTGCTTCTCGGGCGAAATCCGGGCGCGGTTTTGGTACCAGGTAGACCCAGCACCCCGAGATCACCAGGTAGCCGCCTCACCTGCTCATTCACATATATACTCGAAGTATATTCAGTTATTTATCTTTCGCAATTTGTTACACTTGTCCTGTGAATGACAGCGCCTGCCATAAAGGATAACAACCTAACGCTGTGCACCGAAACTGAAAGGACTCACAGCTAGAGATATTCAGAATACTCTTCCCTTCAAAAAAACTGCAGTGATTTATTTGTTTTTTAATGCTGCACATTTCTGGAGGTCAAACTTTGCATCTGGTAAATTTTGAAAGCACATAATAAATTTATTGCGAAAATACTACAATACAAACTTAATTTAAAAAGATTAATGAAAAATAATCGGATTACCTAAAAAATTTAAAGTTATAAATCAATTAAAGTGGGAATTAATTTATTTAATTTGAACAAACACATTTATATTGAATGAATTTATTAATAAACATTACAAAAAAATGTATAACTCAAAAAACAATATTTGTATGGCATTTGTGACCATTTAAAAAAAAACTGAATTAATATTAGAAATTCAAAACAGTTGCTTAAAGTTATTAAGTGTGAAAATTTATTTGAAACACTCAAAATAATAATATAATTTAAAAAAAAGTAATTGGATTTAAATATTGATACCTTGCAAAATAACGTTTTGCTATTTTCGATAATTTAAAATGAATTGGAAATAATTTGAGAGCTTTAGCTTACTAAGCGTTAAAACCAAGGTTTCTTGTTTTCTCACTTCCATAAAATAAATTTAAATTCGAATTAAATAACATACAAGTGTTTTGTAAAACTCCTTTCCTTTAAGTTGAGTCATATTTAAAGAATGCAAAATTAACACTTGGGATTTCCGTTTTTTCACACTTTAAGATACAATTGCCGTGATTTTGCCTTGATGTGTTGTAAGCCAATGTTGCCTTGAGATGTAATCGATGGCCAAATGAAATATTTAAACTGAAACCTTTTGGGCCGCAGCGATTGATTCAGCTGCCACTTTCTATCTCGCGCTGAATACAATGATTAAATAATTTGGGGAATAAATGACCCGCATGATAACCAAATATAAGCGTATAACCGAATAATAATGATAATCAAAAGTAATCAAATTGAAGAGCCCCAAAAATGGGCACACTTACAGCACGGCGTGGCACGCAGATACATTTTGTCTTTTTTTTTTTTCTTTTGGAAGTTGGAGGTTGAAAATTTCGGTTTATAAATAAACTGTGATATATCGTATGTAACGTGTGCTCGTATATCGTGTATCGTAAATCGTAAATCGTAACGTATAGTTGCAGAATTTTATTTGCATTTAACCTGCTTTCACTTGGCGCTGTGTTCATGTCATGACACTGACTGCAAAAAGTACGCGCAACTGTTGCAATTGCTGCTTGTAGAACCAACTGGCGACCATGAATTTCGGGCCAAGTCCGTCCGTCTCCGTCTCTGTCTCTAAAACTGACACCGCGAAATGCAACACGAGAGTGTGTGGGTGGCAATCGAGTGTGGCAAGAAGGGGCAAGCAGAAACTGCAGCTGGAGGACTGCGTTTTAATCTCTCAATTCAAATTCCAGTGTTTCGACTGCTGCTGTGGTCAAACGCCAAGCGGTGAAAATAAGTGGCATGCAGGGAGGGGGGGGCGATACAACTGTGCTTATTTTCGCCAGCTGCGTGTTGCAGGGGCAAGCTGACCAGGCTAACCATTTAGGGATTGCAGCGAACTTGTTGCCAAATTGGTAGGAGGAGGCAGCGACAGCTGGAGCTGTGCTGAAGACAGCTTTGTAATTGCAGCTTTAAGGGATTTGGCACGTGGTCTTGTTGCATGTTGCATGCCCCACAACAGGATATCGAGTTTAAAGCGAGCCATGTGCGAAAGCAGCCAAGAATCTGGATTAGGCGACTCGATTGCCCACTCAACCGACCAGCGACAGTTGCGAGTTGCAAGTTGCAAGTCGCGACTTTAATACGGTTTCATTTCTCCCTCTCTCTCTCTCGCTCACTCCTTGGCTGTTTGCGATTTGATTTCGAATGCGATTCCGTCGCCGCAGTCATAACATCAATCAAGATTTGATTTTCACATGTCAAACGGGCAGCTTGCCACATAAATTCAAATCGCATCGAAAACTTTCTATGCGAAAACAGTGCAACATTCTGACGCACACACGCAAATCGTGGCAGCAAAGTCCAAGCGAAGCGAAGCTTCCACAAAGCGTTGAGTTATCACCGCGACACAATCACTTGTCATAAACATTAATTGAGCGTGAAAATCAAAGTGATCTCCCTCTCTCGGACTGTCTCTAGAGAATCGAGTGAGAATGAGAAACCCCCTGAGATGGAGCGCAGTAATAAAGATGAATTGCAATTGTAGCTGAAAAGATCGATCGCTCGCGATCGGTCGATCGCCAATCTTTTTGGCACATACCGACTTGAGGCGGCCTTTGGCACCCCATTAAAAAGCGAAATTGGGTCACTCGTTGACTGGCTGTGGCGACTCCTCATCCTGTCTGCGACACAGACAAAGACAGACTGATCGAGCGAGAGGGAGAGTGAGAGTGAGAGGGCAGACTGTGTCTCGACTGCCGTTTGTCTTTTACTTTCAGTTGTTGCCTTTCTCATGCCACAAAAAGTGACCTGCTTATCGACATTGCCACCACACTGACTGAATGCCTCACTGCCCCCACTCTCCTACCCCCTCTTCCCCCTCTCGATCACTCGCTTTGTGCTGCTTTTGGCGCGCGAACTCATTAAAATCGAACTGTTGATCATAATCGATCTGCGATCGTCGATCGTCGATCGTTGACTGGCGATCATTGATCGACCCGTTGCCAAACATATTTTTTAATATTTTCGACTACCTGACACCCCCTCCCCCCCCTGCCCATGTCTTCTTGGCCAGGCTTGTTAAACGAATCGAGGTCGTGCTGCAGAAATTTCACCGTGATATGTTTTAAAGTATTTTTGTTGTTGTTGCTGTTGTGCTTCCTGAACATTGATGTCTATTTTGGAGCGCGTTGGCTTCTTGAAGTTCAAGATACATTTGCGCTGCTTTATGCCAATGTCAAAGACGTCGCCCACTCGACTCGACTCACTTCGGCCGCAGCCACATGTTGCATATGAAATTTATGCAAATCTACATGCAACAGGCAGCGTTGCAAGCTGGGGCAACAGCTGCCAATAAGCCAGCATAAATTATATATGCGATGAGATTCAAGATCCTTGTTGGCATTAGCATATAACCTGATGCCAGCTGCCGCAAAAAAGAGACGAAATCGAAATGGAAATGGAAATGAAAGACCAGAAGACTGTCTACAAAAATGGCTTCATTTTGGGCTCCACTGCTGCTGCGGCTGTTGTTGCCCCATGCAACATCAAGCCTGTCATTTCTGTCTGACACAATTAACTGCAACTTTGTGCATTTTATGAAACAATTCAAAAGTTTCTCAGGCTTCCGGACCAGGCAAAAATGCTGTGAGAGGTGTGATGAGTGTGTCTCAGCTGCTGTTGATGAGCTGTTCTCATTAGCAGCGGGGAAGGTGCCACGATCATCATCATCATCGTCATCAACATTCATATTTCTGATTATTAGCCTGGTTCTGGCTGTGGGAAATGCTTGGAATGTTTGTTGCCAGTTCTAGTTCAGCGCCATTTCCGAATGGGTTCAACTGCAATTAACAACCGAACTGTAGTTTATTTATTTAACTGCCAGCGTGCATCAATATATATTTTGAAAACCCACTGGAATATTAAATATTTATTAAATCGCGGCAATGCAATTAGTTCAGCTTGGCAACATTGCGGCTAAGCAACATGTTGCGATCAACGCTTCTGCTGGCAACATTTTGGCTCGTGCGCTCTTTCACCTAAGCCGGCACACCGGCTTACGGCCAGCGCGCTCTCTCGCGCTCACTCTCGCACTCACTCTCTCTCTCTCTTCGTGTGCGGCTTGTGCAAGTGCAGCAACAACTTCGTGCGCAGATCTCTTGCTGCGATCTCTGCCGCTGCGATCTCTGCTGCTGTTGCTGCTGCTGCTCTTTGCTGCTGCGCTTGTTGCCTTTCATTCGTCCAGTGCACTTTTTCATTTCCGCGCATTCGGACGTCGACGCCAACGTCTCTGCATAAGCTTCGCGTCGCGTGTTCTTCATATTTTCACTTTAGCTGCAAATATTTGTGGAATTCTCATATTGAGCACACGAAGCGTACGGTGGATAACTGCTGACGAATTCTAATGCAAAATTGTTGCTGGCTGCTGCGTAAGTTGTACAATTTTCCATTAAGCAATTAATTATGCTATTGTTTGTTTGCCTATTTCACATGTTATGTTTCGCTGTTGTCCGCGTCGTTTGTTGTTGTTGTTTGTTGTTTCACATAAACAAGTTTGACCTTTTCTGCGTAGGAGTTGCTCGAGATTGTCGTGTGACATATTTATCTGATTAATTTTTGACAAGCGGCAGACAAAAAGTTGACCGATAATTTCAAATTGACTGCAACAACGACAACGACAACCGGCAACAACATGGCCCAAAACAATGTTGACCTCATTCGGCTTTGAAGTTAGAGATTTTGTTGTTGTTGTGGCAGCGCCGTAACTGCAATTACGCAAATGACGTAACACGCGACGTAAGGCGGCACACGACAATAAGCACAAAGCGAACAGCCGAAAAAAGCGTCCAACAAAAAGCTAAAGTCAAAGAGAGAAAAAATGCAATAAAGCAATTAAAATGTCATTGCTAGCAAGGAAAGCAGAGAAAGGGCCGAAAAAACAAAAACAAGGCAGAGTGGGAAATGGGCAATAAAAACGGATATGAAGGCACAGATAGCAATAGATCCGAGATAGGAGTAAAGAGAACACAAAAGCGTATGCTCGCCTCTTTTTTTTTCGGATGCAAGTCATAAAGACGGAATACGGGAAGAGGTGCGGGTGGGAAGTGTTAGCGGTAATTGTAATACGTCAAATGGCTCGAATGCGTCGTAAAGCGGAATGGAACAAAGTGCGCAAGATAACAGAGCGAGAGAGAGCGAGGGAGAGAGCGAGGCAGACTGCATGGCGGAGGCTTTGAAGTGCGTAGCGCACGCGGCGCAGTTCGGGAAATGAAAATGGTATCAAAATTTGGCAGCCTTCTCTCTCTCACTCATTCTCTCCCTCTTTCTCTGTCACTAAACAAACTGCAGATGATAAAATGTTCCGATTGGTCGCTTGAACGGAGTTCGAACTCCGGACTTTAAGCCAATATTTGCATACAGTTTGGACTCTGACTTCGTTTGCGCAACGTTAGAATCCAGTGTTGTTGTTGTTGTTGTTGTTGCAGTTGCATCAGTTGTTGTTGTTGTTATTCTTGGCTGGCTTATGAGGCGCTCTGTGCACTTTGAAACCTTTTCGGCTATTGCATCTTCTGTTTGCAGTGATTTGAAATGTTGTGAGAAAAGCAAATAACTTGTGTAGATAACCCCGAGTCCAAATCCACGTTGCAACTGCAAATGAATGCTTGTGGCAAGCATAAACATTCAACATTAGTGGCATGAAGTGCAAACAATGTGCAGCACCGATTGTTAAATGATTAAGGATGACTTCAGAACCACTTATAACAGCTATTGTCATACCTACAATTGGGTCTCTTTTTGAATTCGGCTTAAAGACAAAAGAGTATTGGCCAAAATAGAGTATTAACCTCATGTCAATGATTATGCTTTGATTTTAAATGTGTTTTTTCAATGATAATGATTCATTTTTATTCATTTATTATGTCTTAGAACAAAATCATTATTTTTGAGCAACAAAAATTAAACTCAAAAATAACGATATTTTTTGTTCTGAATATATATAATGTGTAATTTTAATAAATTAATTACAGCTTCTGTTTGAGTTTTCGGCAATATTATTTCTTTATAAAGGATTAAGAATCAACACTTTAAAAATCGTAAACTTGGAAATCGTGGCAGTCAATTTCAAATGTGTGATTATCATTATTTTATCTGCATAAATAGCTAAAAATATCTTCAGTATATGTAAATCATCACTTTAACTCAACATAAACATTTTGAGTGTTTCGGAAACCATTTAAATCTTTTGGCGTATTTTATTCTAATAAAAATGTGCGCTTTGATTTTTATGCATATTAAAAGTTATCGTAACATTTTGGTGGAGTCTAATGGCATTTATAGCATTCTCCAGTATTAATAATAATCATAAATTATTATTTAGTAATACAAGACATAAAATACCTTTAAAGGAGATGTTCTGCACTCTTTCTTTTAAGTGTTTTCTATGGGGAAATCATTTGACGATCTGCGTTGAAAAACCTGTCTTCAATTAAATCCATTTCTGTACTGCCCAAATCGCTATAGCTACGCGTATAGCGTTTGCTTTTGGGATACGAGTTGTTTTGTGTTTATGTCGCTCGCCCGAGTTTTCAATTATAAACTTGTCTGCAATTGAAAATATGTGTACTCGCATAAATATAACTGAGCTGTCAGTGCAAAACATTGGACCAGAATCCACTGGCAGCTCAATATTTTGACAGCTCGACTGCTGGCAGTAACCAAAAAAAAAAACAACAAATACAAAAAATGAAAAGGCGAAAAAACATTCCGCATGTCGATTCAACTGCAAACAATGGCAAACAATTTTTATGCATTTATGCAAAAAGAGAACAGTCTCCCAACCCCTTCCACCTTCCCCCTTCCCCCTTCTCACGCTCTTTTGGAGCTGTCAGAAAAGCGCGTCGCTGGCGCAGACACCCAAAAGTCACACCAAAGCGCCAAGTCGTGCTTGGAAAGTGCTGCCAACTCGTTCCATGAAGCTGTCAGAGAACTGACGCACTAAATTATATATGGATGGCATGCAGATGACGGGCAGGAGCAGCAGCAGCAGCCGAAACAATATTGGGAAACCACACAAAGAGGCAAAGCCTTCCATCACAAACTATCTGATCTGATCAGATCTGATCACATCTCTGCTGATCACATCAGATCAGTGCAGTTGAGTTCAGTTCAGATCACATCACGTTCATGTGCCAGAGCTGACCTTCAGTTTGGTTGGGACCGCAACTAATGTGCAAGACCAGAAGCGATTTTCCCTTGTGCCTGGTCAAGTTTGCTTTTCATAATTAACGCGCATTAAAGTCAAATTCAGTTGCAGATGCCAGGCGTTTGATACGCTCACTCCCTAAAAGATCTCCGACTTGGACTTTTTCCCAGCCAGGGCTGCGTTTAATCTGCGCCTAATTCGCCATGCAGACGCCTCGCCAGCTCTCGAGGAGCAGCAGGAGGAGGAGGAGATGGAACGAGGAGACTGGCTGCTGGCGCTTGCTTTATTTTTAGACGTGCGCAGAGAGCCAACGCTGGTCATTAACATTTGACGGACAGTGTGTGGCATGTGGAGCCACCGCACGCTGCCACTTGAGGCATGTGTTTAGAATTTTTAATTCCGCCTCGCAGAGTCACAGTCGCTCTCTCGTTCCTTCGTTCTCTCCCTCTCTGTCTTGGAGTGCAACTTTGCAATTGACTCACTGACTGACATAATAGAAATGTCAACGGGCCAGGCGCTGATTTGACAGCTGAAAACTGTTGGGACGATGAAGGGGAAAGGGGAAGCTGCGATGCACTCTGCCACTGAAAGGGTTGCGGACTGGAGTTGCAAGTCGCAAGTGGGAAATGGGAGTGGGAAATGTGGATTCAGTGCAGAGACAGACGAATTGTTTGTCTGCTTTGCAGTGCACTTTAATTGATTTTAATTGCTGTTGATTAGTGTGGCCAGAGTGCTGCGATTTCGCCCCGGCCAAATGTGTGTGCACACTCTTTGGGGTGAATGTGTTAATCGAAATGGGAAGTGCAAAGTGGAGAGTTGATTGAAATGAGTTAAAAAGAACCCGATTGAAGTTATATAATTGCGCAGTCAACCGCATTTCCTGTCGATACGAGCAGGCAGACAGCGAGAAGGAGAGGGACAGGGAGAGGGAGAGGGAAAGAAAGCGCGTCGAATAAGGTTAATCAGACGACCTAACACAATATTGATCGGAGTGTGGAGATGAGGCGTAGAAAAAGTAATTTCAATTAGCACTCTAGGGTGACCGTTCTCTACTTGATGACATTCACACCTCAAGCAAATGTATTTGTTTGATAGTAATATGAATGTTTATGCATTTTAGCTTATTACCTTATATCGGAGTGTGAAGATGAAGCATTGATTACACAATATTGATCGGAGTGTGGAGATGAGCCGTAGAAAACGGAATTTCAATTAGCACTCTAGGGTGACCGTTCATTCACACCTCAAGCAAATGCAATTGATTGATGGCCAAATGTGTTTATAGTTTTTTCAAATTATTATTATGCATTTTAGCTTATTACCTTACACAATATTGATCCGTTTGTGGAGATGAGGCATAATTATAAGAATTTCAATTGGCATTTCAGGGTGACCGTTCTCTTCTTGATGACATTTACACCTCAAGCAAATGTATTTGATTGATGTGCGTATTTTGTGAAGTTGTCTTAGCAATACCATTTAAATGTTTATAGTTTTTTTTTAAATAATATTATGCAATTGATTACACAATGTTGATCAAAGTGTGGAGATGAAGCATAGATATAAGAATTTCAATTGTGATATTCACACCTCCAGCAAAGCTTTTTGATTGATGTACTTGTGTTGTAATAACAATAACATTTTAATACATTTTTGTAAGTACTATTAGGCAAGTAAGTGACTATAACTTGCGCATCTAGTATTCAAATAAATCAGACATCATTAGAAATAGACGCTAATAACATTGTTTTATAGCTACTTGCCCAACATATTGAACACAAATTGTAAAATTGGCATTGCTGCTGGAATGTTCGCTGTGTGTTTGACAGACAGCTTGGTAAATTGTAGATATTTATGTGGTCGACTTGGTGCCCGTTGAGTGCTCCACAAGTAGCACAACTCATGTCCAATAATATTAAAGCACCTCTCACTGTTTTGTTGAGGTATCGTATTGCCAACAACCAGCAACTTGTTGTTGACAGCCGCGGTTGCCTGAGCGCTGAGAGCTATTAATAGTTTTACGTGGATGAATATTTTTGGTCAGTTCAGTTAAAAGAGATCTGGCGAATTTCATTGACATTTTTACGACCGGAAATGTGAATTGCGCCGAGGCATTTGGCGCAACTTCAAGGCTAGGCGAGGCGAGAGTATCAAACAGACAGTACAGTAAACTATCAATAATAAAAATAAGAGATGTGTGTGTGTGTGTTTTAAGCTGTCATATGTGTTGCGAGATGTTTGGCGACGTTGTCATTAACCCCAGCGACTTTGCAGCTTGCCGCCAAATGTCACAATGACAGTTGCAAATTGTCAGCATGGCAAGTCGGAGCTCCTTCCTCCAGACAGCCTGCCTGTCACAAGTTTAGCAGCTAATTACAAAACTAACGTTTGACATTTGCCAGACAGTCAGACAGACAGACAGACGGACGGACAGCCAGGAGTCTGGGGAGGGTCATTTTGACAGTTTTAGAGCGACATTTATGGTCAGCATGGACCCTACGGGGTCCATCGTTCGCTTTTCCGAGTTGATTGAACTGCAATATCGAGTGTTTTTAGCTCTGTTCGTGTTTGTTTTTTTTTTTCTTTTTTCCGGCTACTGTCTGCGCTCTGTGGTTCTCACTTGTTGTTGACAGTTTTTGTTTTTTGTGTTTTGTAATTTTCTATAATGAATGCATTATGCAGCCAGACCTTTAGCCCTCTCTCGAACCCCTTTTGGCTCTAACATGTTGTGTTGGCCATGTTTTGTTTGTCATGCAGTTAGAATCGAGTCGAATTCTTGACGAGTCATGCTTAAGGCGTAGCCAACAAATTGAGTCTAATGATGGATAACTCGGCATGAGAACACGTTGCATGCACTTGAGGCATTCGAAACTATTTTGTGGCAGTTATTGAATGGTCATTGACATCGAATGCTCAACAACTTGAGCAAAGTGTCAACAAATTGATGCGAGAAATGTTTTATTCAAAGCGAAACAGTTCTGATGCATTTCTCTACTTTTTGAAGTCATATTTCTGAATGGTAGTAAAGGTTTATAATCAACAGTAAACACAATGGAATATGAAAATAAAAAGTTAGATCTATAACAATTCCAAAAATAATAAAACAAAAGTTATTCATAAAAATACAATTCTTTATTTTTAATTGCATAATCAATAACGTAATTCTTTGCTCTCCCGATTCTTACACGATGCTTACATCATTTCCCTCAGTTCCAATTTGACCAGCACAATGACAGACCCGAAAACCTCAAAGCCGCATTGTTGCTTCCCACCGAAAACATAAATCATTTCCGTCTTACAATGCAGTTCAAAAGTAAAGCCCTTGTCCAGGGGATTTCCAATGTCAACTTCGGATTCGGAATCTTTTCCCCGCACAACATTTAGCAAATCAAATTGCACTTCTCGCACTCAAAGCAACATTTAACAGCCTTTCACACGACCTTTCAACTGGGGAATCTGAAGACTGAAGACTGGGGAATTTGGGACTGTGGTCAGTAGTAGTAACAGGGTCGTGACTATTTTGATGCTGCTCTCTGGACACCTACGAAATGTTTTAATGATCTATCATTGTTGGAATGTCTGTTTTTGTGGCTTTGGGATGCGCCTGCCAAATGTCTGATCGGGAAATTCTCAGCGACTTTCACTTGCAGGGAAAGTGCAGAGATTGATAAGCAGCAACATCGATGCATTTTGAAGAATTGCAGCTAAAGTCTTGGATCTTCTTTTTGTGGCACTTGGACAATGTGGCAAAATTACCAGACACTTTAAAAACGTTACAACATGGCTAACAGCGGTACCGTTAAGAACTCTGAACACATTCAATCAACAAAGAGTGCTGAAGTGCTGGCTGGGTTGAGTTGGGGCAGAAGAACCGTAAAGAACTCTATGCAAACTAAGTGCAGGTTCGACAAGTTCTTAACCCAAAGACGCCCCGACAAGGCGGTAAACTCTCTGAAAAATAAACTGAAGAGAAGAAAAAAGCAGAACGAGCCATCAAAAGGCGTTACAAATTTTGATTTCTTTTGAAAAGTTGCGACGCCCCGAACTGAGCAAAAGCGACAGAGTGACAGGGGCACTATACACACATCCATATATAGCCACATATATGCTTCAAGGGGAGGGTCGCGAGGGGGAGAAGAAAATATCAATTACAGCATAATTATGTGTGACGCACAATGGGGCTGGCGGAGCAGAAGAAACTATGACAGCAATGATTGATTTGTGGAAAGAACGGAATACCAAAAAAATAGAGAAGAAATGAGAAAAAAAAAGAAAAGGGAACTGAAAAGCTTCACGGTGTTGAACTTTTGACACATGCCCCAAGAACAGCGCAGCGAAGCAGCAGAAAATTCTTTTCGTTTGTCATCGTATGTATAATTTAATTTTAAACGTTTTGATTGACTGGCCAAAACGGTATACGCTATATGGTATACGCTATACGCTTTACGATACTCCAAAATCAAAGACGTAACCCCATCGTTAGCTGTTTTCCCTCCACTTCCCTCAATTGTAATGCGAGTCTATTGTCAGAGTCCAGACTCCCAACTCATCGCTGTCGCCTGTAATTGCATATTAAACAACATTTACCAAAGTAATGTTTACATTTTTAACTGGAAAGGTCTAACAGTAACCGAACCCGCTTCCCCTCCACACTTCAGTCTCGTTCAATGTCAATGTTGTGACCTTTGTTAAGCATTTTGTTTGCTCGCTTCGCTCGAGGAATCTTTCTCCATCTCTCCCGCTCTCTCTCTCTCTCTGTCTCTCTCTCTTCTGGCTTGTAATTGCTGGTTACGAAGTCTTCTTTCAAAAATCAATTGCATTGTTGTCGTTGTTGTATTGCGCAATTTTTTTGGTATTCAAACAGCCAGAGAAACGCGCAACTTCAAGTTGAACGAACGTCCCGAAGAATGGTAGAAAGCCAAGCTTTGTTTAGGCCTTTTGGGCGTTGTTCACTGTGGAAGCGTGCTGGAGAAGAAGCGAAATTAAGCAGCAGTTATAGCCAATAGAATTGTTAAGCTTAAAGCAGGGAGTAGAGGGAGGCTGTTGGTGGGTGTCATGGCGAGACCTAGATGCATTTTTTATTAGCTGTAAATTTTATTAATGTGGCAATAAATTCAAACAATGTGCAACAAGCGGCAGACCAAGGGGAGGGCGAAGTTAGCTGGGAAAATAGCCAGACAAAGATGCTTGCCAAGCGATTGGAGGATGCATGTTGCAACAACAACAACAACAGCAACAACAAAAAGAAGTTGCAATGTGGTAACTGAGGACATTTGGGCAGTGTGTCGTTGTCAACGTTCGGGGATCGGGGATCGGGGGACTGGCGTTGAAAAGAAATACACGAGCGTAAAATTTATTTAAGCCAAAGATAAGCGACAGTCAGGCGAGCGCAGCTCCAATGGCCACAAAATATGCATAAAACACAGGCGACACTACGCCTTGCAACAACTGCCACAGCAGCGGAGGGGCAGGCGTGGAGGCATGGAGGAGGGTGGCAAACAACAAGTTTGCTGCAGCGACAGGAACTAAATCACGTGTGCCGCATTGCTGTTGTTGTTGTGCCTAACTTGACTTTGGCCAAGTCATGACGACAGGTTCAAAATGTTGCTAAACAACTTGGCCAAGCGCAAAGCAGCCTGAAGAGGCTGCGGCTAAGAGCGGTAGCCGCAGATGCAGTTGCAGTTGCAACAGCCAGAAGAAGCTGCAGCTGAAACTATGGAAGAAGAAGGTGGATCGTCAGGCTGCTAAGCAGCGGCTTACACATGTTTGTTTGTCTTGCTTGTGGCTGCCTCTTGTTGCCGTTGCCGTTGCAGTTGTTGTTATTGTTGTCTTTTGTTGGCCAGTTACCGTTAGAATCTTTGCAGAGATTTGCAGCGAATCGAATGCAACTTTACAATCGTTGCCAGCCGCATACGTTCTCTCTCTCTCCATCTCTCTCTTCTTGTTGGCTGGAATAATATCTAATAATGCATATAATTTCCACATGCAACATCGATATGACCGACCACAGAGCTTGCAACGGCCAGCGAGGCAGACCGTAAAATATTACGATCAAACATTGTAAGCTGAGCCGATCAGGATCTAGAGAGAGACAGATAGAGAGAGAGAGGAAAGAGACCAGGGCAGATAAACTGGGCATTAAGCTTTAATGTTATCGCTGCGATTCAGATAGCGAAAAAGACACAGCAAAAGGAAGAGAAAGATTAAACAGCTTACAGATATTATAATATCAGGAACGTAAGCTGAAAGACTGTTTAAATGACTATTTATATTTATTCCTGCGTTTAAAATCATTTTAAATGCATGTTCTAATATCTCTATTGACTTAAAATTAAATGGAAAATAAATACGAAGATTTAATATTAAAAATTGTTGTTTATATTATTTCTTTATTCATTTCAAAAAATCGTTATTTCCATGAACAAAATCTAATTTCCAACGAAATGAAAATGGAATCAAATACGAAGATTTGTTATTTTAAATAGGTTTTTATATTTCTTGCCTTTAAAATAATTTATTTGCATGTTTTTAACTCTATTTACTCGAAATTCAATTTAAATTAAATACGAAGATAATATAAAAAATAGTTATTTCTTTATTCATTTAAAAACCCCTTATTTTCATTAACTAATTAATGATTTCCACAAAATTAAAAAGGAAACAAAACCGTAGATTTTATTTGTTCAATATTTCATTATAATATTTCTTTACTTAAAATAGTTTAACATTGTACAATATATCTATTTACACGAAATCAAATTTAAATACAAATGGAATAAAGTTGATTACCTTGTTAGACATATTTAAGAAAAAGAAACAATGCGACAGTTTCGAAGTATTTCCAATTTTCTTTATATTCACATTTAGATTTCTTAATTTAAAATAGTTGTCTGCTTGATATTCTCTATGCTCATCTTCTTTTTATTAGCCGCCTTATAATTGGAAGTTAACTGTTTTGAAACCGCCCTATTGATTGGCGCTGAAACTGTTATACATCTATTGTTTGAAAGCAGAAAGATTGCATAAGTGTGTGACGCGAAAAAGTTGAAAGATTAATTACTTGAAGATCACACAAAAAATCACACAAAATGTTGAGCAGTCAATCAATTGAATACCTCTAAGGCTGGATTTGGCAATGGGCGCAAATTATTTACCTGCCCAGCTTCAGTTCCAGCTCGTTGGAGGCATCTTCGCCAATTTGTATGGGCCAACATTTAATTATTGACAATTTATCAATCGAAGCAGATACAAAAAAACCCTTGAAAGGCGAGCAAAAAAATAATCAACGCCAAAATGTTGCACAATTTGTGTTGTTGTTTTGCAAAAGCTCAATAAACAACAGAAATCGAAATTGAAGAGACTTTCTTTTTTTTTTTTTTTTTTTTTGTGCCCAACCAACATATTTTATCTAATTTATTTATTATTTGCTATCAAAATGGGCACATTTTTCCACAGTGCGATCGGCTCATAAAGAAATTTATTTCGTTTTGTTTTCCGTTTTCACGTTTCGTTTTTTCCCCCGTTTTCATCTCCCGCAAGCTTTTGTTTATAATTAATTACTGAACTCTAACAGCGGCGCTTCACGAAATTTCTGGCAATTTTTTAACAAAATTCCTCAAATTGTTTGTGATGTTGCCTGTTGTGTGTTGTGTGTTTTTTGCGGATGCTGCAAAAGACTTTTGCTGTTATTGTTGTTGCATGCGCAAAATTCATAACATATTTGAAATAATTACGTATACGACGCGTTGCTGCTTTGGTGTGAAAATCGCAATGGAAATTTGTGAGGCCACAAAGCAAAAAAAAAATATGTTTAATCGAAATTTATGTGAAGCTGTCACGAAAAGGCGAGAATGTGTGAGGCGCAAAAAAGTTGTATTCAAATGTGAATTTATTAAAACTCTATCTATGATTATTATACAAGTAACTCGAGATTTTCTCAACTCGACTCGATGCTAAAAATAAATATGGTTGTTTAGCCGCGCCCCAAATTGCAGCTGTGCCTTTGCTAATCGGCTGGCTAATCAGCAAATAGAGCCAAGTCAAAAGGAAAAACCAATAAAAGGCATTTCTTATCTGCCAGACGCGCTGACTGGCCAAAGGAACTGGGGATTGGCTTTGGCTTTTGCAGTGGGCGCCCGCAGACACGGCGACCTAGACCTTATCAATGCCATGGCCAATAGCCTTTGCTGGCCAAGTCGAAGTGACGTCTCGACCGATTACGCTCGATGTATAAATAGAGAAAGGTTCATTCGTTCTAAACATTGTTTTCGTTTCTTTCTCTTTGCAGGTAATTAAGCCAACCAAAATGCTAACAATTAAGCGCTATAGGGGTAAGTTCTCGAATCAATTTCGAATGCTCTGCGATTAGTTTCCCTTTCGCTAGAACAATGTCGACACACCTAGCGATCGTCGACGAAGCGCAGTCTTTAGGCACATTACCGACACTTTACTCTGGGGAAAATGGCAGGCGGAGAAGAGCTTCAACTTCTGAGTTGCAGACACGCAACAACAACAATAATGCAACGCACGCTATCAATTTAACAGCATCTGTCTATGATGCGATGACTTTGAGAGGGGATGGCTTGCGATGCCTTGGCTCTGGCATCGTATTGAATGGGCTGGCAACCAAAGCGAGTCGCATCGTCTCGTCTCGTCTCACATTGCCCTCCCACACAGCCCTGCGCCCTCAGAGGAACTTGTCCTACGCTCCATCGCTGCATTTTTCCAAGGAACCTGCATGCATGCCTCTTGCGCAGCTTGGAGCTGCAGTCTGCTCCGATGTCTATTTATAGACAGACGCTCGCCAAGTCATTGGCGTTATCAAAAGCCAGCCAAAGTCGCCGCTCTGGCGGCTGTGAAAATTCCAAAAAAGGCAGCGCCCCAAGTGGCAAGTTTCCCCCTCCCTCCCCTTTGGCATCCTTGCGATGCCCTGCGAGTGGCGTGCAGAAATATTTTCCTAGCATTTTTCTATTAGTTTGATGATGCATCTGGCCAATTTCCCAGATAAAGGCGCAGCTGTCAACGCGCGCGAAAATAACTTTGGCCCTCGTCTTTCTTTCTCTCTGTTTTTTAGCAGCTTGTAAATTAATTAAGCTGAAAATAATTAAACTTAATCCCAGCCCCAAGCGCGTAATAACAAAACCGAATCGAAACCGAAACAACAAAAAGAAAAGTGTTTCGCCTGATTCAATGAGGTATTCGACGGGTATTTTGGTATGTGGGTTGCCTCAATAACCGTAGGGCGGGATTAGCACGCTTTTGTTATTGTTGGCCAGAGTTGCCGCCTCTCTTCGGTGAATGGCCCGCGGCACACGGTAGCCAAAGATCTTGTTTTGTTGTTTTTTTATGGTAAAATTGTCACATTTTAAACGCTGAAAATGAACGCGATTTAAATGGCATTTCAACGTTATTCACCTGACTAGCGTTTTGATTGAATTGTGCCCAAAGCCTGGCAAATGTTTTAAGCAAATTGTTGGCTTTCAAAGTGCAACTCAAAAGGCTTCCGTCAGTTGACTTGAAGCTGCCCCCGCCTGTCTTGATGATGATGTGGCGTATTTTGGAAATGAAATGGCCAACAAGATGCTGCCGACGGTCCTCGTAACGAGGAAGAGCAAAAAACTGAATCTGATGTTTATATCACTCTGCTCGATGGTTATTGTTTTAGTTGTGGCTCCAACAATAAACGAAGTGAAAACCAAATGATTTAAACTGAAGCAGAGGATGAGCCAGAGAAGGGGCTGAGCCTGGAGACAGACTGCAAACTTTGAACTCGTCGTTGGAAACGGAACTAACTCGATGCTGAATAGAGAGCTCAAGCGATCACCTCTCTCCTTCCCGCCTGTCTCTTGGTCAACAGTTTGGCGTGGGCGCCTCGTGGACGATTCCCCAAATCGGATTTCATAATAATATACTCGCTGCGCAGTCGACAGTTGAATTTAAAGTTGCCCGTTTGTTTGGTAATTTTTGTTGTTTGTTGAGCTGAACTGAGCTGAAAGTGAAATGCATTCGGCAGAGGCAAAATTATCGCTTTATCACGATTCAAACGGTACCACTTTCTTCTGCAGCTCCAGCTCCAACTTCATTTGTAGCAATAATTATGCAATTTGCTTTGGCTCGTTGTTGTTATTGAGGATCGCTTGCATTTCTTTCATCTCAATTTCGAATCGACTTTGAAGGCTTTTGCATTATAATTTGTTGTTGTTATTTATAATTGTTGTGGGTGCATTTGCAGTCGCCTTGCTTTGCATTCGATTCGACTTTGTTTATCACTCGAATCGGACATTTATAATAACATAATTTGTGTGCACAGATCTTTGACTTTTGTTTATGACAAATTAATTGGCTGCAATTGTTGTTGCTGAATTTTGGGAAAGTAATTTATACGTTTGCGAGCGCGAAAAGTGTTTGTCGGGAAATCTGTTGCATTGCGTTCTCAACGACTTTCATAATTCAATGTGATAAACAATATTGAAAGTTTTTCTGTAATTTATCAAATGCTCGCTGCGACACGGAATCGGTGTCAACCCGTGGAAAAGTGTGTCAAAAACTGACCAAAATAACTGGCGACTGGCAACTGGTAACCCATTAACTTTGCCTCTGGTGCGATCATTCCCCGACGACATTTGATCGATCAGTTGAGTTATTGTTGTTCCTCAGACCGTTGACGTTGATGGAATAAGCGTCAAATATTTTGCCAGCCCTCAGGGGCCAACAAATTCAACTGTTTTTTGTTTCCTTCTGCTTTTTTTCTGTTTAACAGACGGTTTTCATTTCTTTCTCCCGCCTCGAGCTGTCGCACTGTTAGTTGCGAACGCGTATGTGGCATGTGGCATGTGGCACATACCCGGGCAATCAGTAATTGGAGATGGCCCTCGAATGAGGCGCAGCAGCAGCAGCAGCTCCATAAATTGGGCCCTCTGCTGCTTCCTGCCACAAATATGAGAAGCAGCAGAAAAAGAGAAATAAACGTGCATCGCAATGCCAGATAAAAAGCTCACAAACGAGGCCTATCGGGTGCCAAAACTTCTTCCTCAATCCCAGAGCCAACGAAGCTTGTCTACTCTCTCAGTTTTATATACAGCTTCGCAGCGCATCTTTTCAGATACTACAGAACTACAGAACTTTCAGATTTTCAGAACTACAATGTTTAAGATTAATAACAAAAATTATAAATACTTTGACACTTTCGAGAAATATCTTCTATACTCATAGATGTCATAAAGGAATTTCTATAAAAAAACAAACAATGAAGAAGTTCAATTTTCAGTAATAAGATCAAAGAATATCAAATTGATATAACTTATATATGTAATTTTAAAGACAAGAATATACATGCATAATGCTTAGTAATAATAATAATTAAAGAAGCTTCTTTTAATCGAATTATCAAAGAAATTATTTAAATCTCAAAATAAATATTATTTTTAAAGTAGTCAAATAATTATGCTTAAAAGCTATCTCAAAATTCAGAAAAAAAAACTTTTCCATTATATATGTCTTTATATTACTGATCACAATATTGTGGCTGAAATTTTAATATTTTTTCTTGAATTTTCAATTCAAATCATTTTCCACTTTCTGAGTAAAATTTAATTATTTTCATTTTGAAATAATAGAAAATTTCTTAAAGTGCATTGCAATCTTATTAGTTAAGAGCAAGTTTTATTCGGTATTAACACAGGAGCAAACCCTCCTATATATTCAATATACCCTACTCTGGCCAATTGCGCTGCGAAGAAGAAAAGCAAAAACTGGACAGTTGGAAATTAACGCCAGCGAATTGAATGGAAAAAAAATAAAACGTGCTGAGCGCTTTTCACTTAAACGCAATGCGCCTGCCAATTACAACAACAGCAACAACAACAATAAGCACGGCAACGACAACGACAACAATTGCAACTATTTTCAAGCAAATTAAATTAAACAATTTAATTTGAGTGCAATTTAAAGGCAAACGCAAACTCAAAGCGTTGAGGGTAAGAAAAAAGCAAAAGCCAAAGTAAAATTGTTTAAAATGGCTTAATTAATTTGCCCAATTTTGGCATGGTACACATTTAACTTGGTCAACTCGACTCGGCCAAAGCGACGTCGCGTCGTTAACAATTACTCAACAAAACCCAAATCCCAATCCCCAAAAACCCGAACTCGTATCCAAAAAACAAAAACAAAAAACCAACAAACCTCGACAAGCCCTACAAAAAAAAAAGCGGAACGCCCACTTCGAACTTCTCACTTGTAGTCGCCTCTAAACTCACGCCCACGTTTAACTTGTTGTTGTATTTGTTGTGGAGTCTCGGCTTAATTTGATAAGATTTATTTGAGCCAAGTTTGTGTTGTTGTTGCTGTTGTTGGTGGAATTGGTTAAAGGCCAAGCGATCAGCGCGCGCATTGAGAAATGTTTACGTTTTGGCCCCAATTCGGAGAAGCAACAAAATAAAATCAAAATAACATTTAAAAGACAATTCGAATAGAAATGTAAACTACGATTTTGCGGCATTGATAAATGGGAAATAGCAGATCGTTTTTCACTTAAGCCAAGAAAGAACCCAGATCATTTTATCGTGGGTGACTGCATTTTGGATTAGCCTACGATCTGGCTACTGATTGGTAGCCCGAATAGGAAATAGAAATGAGAAAGTCTAATGTTTATATATCTGTTCGTGCCTACATTAAATATTTCATAAAAGATTCTATACCAAATGAGGAAAAACTATTTAGTAAAAATGTTTAAAGTCAAATACAAATTTAACAACACCTTAATCTGATTATGGCTAACGAGTCAGCAAATAAACAAAAAAAAACTTTGAATAGCTTTAAATTAGTGTGAAATTGAATTTGGAATAACAACAAAATAAATTCATTTGAAATATTAAATTGATTTTGATTGGACATTTTTTTATTGGTTAGACAGAAAACAGAATTCTTGCGAATGAATTTAATAATCTACATAATGCTTACATAAAAAAAATGTAATAAATATTATCGTATAAACAAAATAATTTGATAAAATGGGGAAGATATTAAATTATCTATATAATCAAATTAAATCACAATAGAATAGTATAAAAAAGAGAAAAAGAAAGAAAATGTAGGTAAAATTGAACTGTATTAAATTAAATTAAAGTACGTATGTATTTAATGGATTTCAAAAATACTATAAACACAAATCAAATATTCAGTAAGAATGAACTATTAAAATATGTATTGAATAAAGCCTTAATTAAATGATGTATTTAATGAATTGCAGTTATAAAATAACCATAAGTAAAATAGACAGTGAAAGATGGCAAAGAAAAATAATTTGATAAAATGGGGAAAAGTATTTTAATTTCAGTAAATAGAATACATATTTCGACTCTTTTCCAATCCCTATCGATTTTTGTTACTTAGTGCAATGTGAAAGTTTCCTACTAGCGTTTTTATTTAAATTTTTTGCTAGATTTGGTGCTTTTGTTTAATTTCTTGTTAATGTTGTGTTTTTTGCTGGGCACCGTTAGCGGTTCAAAAGTTCATTGTCAAGTCTAATAAAATGTTGGAGTGACACGTTAAGTGTCAGGCACTACAACAGATCCCCAGATCCCCAGAGAGACTCAATCGTTTGAGGGGGCCGCCAAGCAGCAGAAAAACTAAACCTTGTAACCAAAAATGTTTGCCGCTTGACTGGAACTTGAACCCAGAGCTAAAGCTAAAGCTAAAGCACAACCCCTTGTCAATGTTCCTCTCAGCTGGGCAGATGTTTCCCTTTTTGTCAAATGGCTCGGCTCCTCGGCAATGATGATAAATCGTGACCGAAGCGCTTTAGTGAAATTTCTCTCCCCGCCTGTCCAACTGCCAACTGCCAACTGTGTGTGTTGTCTCGTTGCCTTTTTTTTTTTCGCTCATCTCTTCAGCTGGCTGGATCTTTATTACCACATTTTCAAGAGCCGGTTGAGTGACGTGAACAGTTTTTGGCGCAGCTGCCGTTAGAGCGACTAGCTACCGTTTCCTTGGCTACTTATGGCCAAGTTACTACCTTTTACTAGCCAGCTTCCCTTGCTGGCAAACTTGACATTTAAGTGAATTATGTAGTTTCCATGTTAACTTTCTGTGCGGTGCCGCCAGAAATCTTTTTGACTAAGTGCCTGGCAGGCGACTTTTCCATACCTGACGACGCGTCGATGATTTATGTGTGTGAACCTCCACACACAAGTGTGTGTGTAAGTGTGTGTGGCACACACATTTTCACATTTTTTTTGGCAAGGGCAGTTGCCAGCTTAGCTTCCTAGCCCCCTTTTGAAGCGGGGAAATTAGGCTCAAATATAATTTATGAGCTCCGTTTTTTGGCGCCAGCAACAAAGCAACAACAACTGAGAAAAAACGAAGGTACAAAAGGTGAGGCGATGTCTTGCTCTGAGCTCGGGGCGCTGTGTGTGGCAGGGTGTCTGGGCTGTCGGCTTTGATTTAAATGCAAATTTTACAGACTCTCGAGAAAATGTCAACTTGGAATCACGATCTGCGAAGAGTCGCGCAAGTGAATGCGATTTGAAATTGTGCAAGTTGTGCATATGAATCATGAGTGGCTGAGATTGAATAACATGTGAATAGAGATACCGTTTCAATTAGCGAATAACATGCATTCATTATTATTTCTTATTGACATTCATTCATTGAGCAGGAGATTATCAGCTGTCGCTGATCTATATAAACCTGTTCACCGTTTTGCCAATTAACATCGCCGTTAACCTGCGTCAAGGCTGATGACAAATGTGTTACCTCAAGGTCAACACCCACACACACACACACACTTGTAAGAGTTCGATAACATTCGTCTGATAAAATGCCAAAGTTATCGGAGCACTTGAGAACGAGACTCGAGTGTGTGAAAATGAGTTGAACTCGACAATGTTTACAAGTTAATTTGTATCGCCGCATCTGCGATTGTGGAATGAGTATCTGCAACTGTGTCGTCCGGTCGGGCGTATCTGTGAGAACGTGTATCTGCGGCGACCTTGCAAGGTAACAAACCGACACACCGCTGAAAAGCAATCAGCGAGCGTGAAATGTGCCACAGCGGCAAATTGGCGAAAATGCAATACATTAAATAAATAAATTGACAGCCACACACACCCCCACACACACATACTATTATTAGAACAGAAAGCAAAACAAGAGTCAGGAATTTTTTAATTTAGATAATTGAAAGCGCGCAGAATGAAACAGTTTATAATAAACAATCAAAGAGTGGCAAAAGTAAAACAAGGCGAGGGAGGGGAAACCACCTCAACTCAATTATTAATAAAACATTCGCTTTTAATTGTTTAATCAGATATCGCAGCTGTTGTCTACAGTTAATAACAATGATAAACAATAGCACAGCATGTATTATTATTATTATTTTTTCGGGCTCTTTTTTGGTTATTCTTTTTCCATAAATTAAACAAAATATTCTGCGACAATTTGGTTTTGTTTTTGTTTTTTTTCCCCATTATTATTATTATTATTGTGCTCTTTTGCATTATTAATAAATGAGAGTGCGTGCGGCAGTTTGATGTAATTTTCGCTGCGTTAAATCAACAGTTTATCATATTGTTAATCATCAATATTTGATTTAAATAAATTGCAGCTATTTAATAATTACAAGGCCAAACAATCAATTTCAATTGGACGTGAATAAAATATCAGAAGAGGAGGAAATTGTTTGCCATTAAATACGCAATATGCCAAATAAATACATTTTGTACGTTGTCGAAAAAAACTCGAATGTCAAATCTATAAATTAATCAGGTCATAGAATACGGCTTATATGAAATTTATATTGCCATTAATTAAAGCTTGTCAGAAAGGTGGCTAATGTTATAGATTACAGTTAATTGCAACGTCAACGAATTGCGTCAGCAGCAAAATCTGAAATCCGAAAATGTCAAATTCATTCCATCAGCAGAACAAACTTCGACTCCGACTCCAACTCGAACAACATGCTGGCTAATTAAAGAAAAAAGTTCGCACGCCCAAACAGCAGCTACAACATTAACAATAACAACTAGCTAACAACAAAGATCAGGCCACCCAAAGAAGAAGTGGGGAAGTACATACATATAGAAACTGCAACAACCGTCAACTAATTAAAAAAAACCCAAGCAAATAGCAAATGGCACTTGCCGATTGCATGAAGAACTGCACTAAGAATCAAAGGGTAGAGGCGGAGAAGCCCAAGTACGAGTGAGAGGCCCCGAGAGACCTCTAGAGAGAACTGTGGAGACCCAGCCCAAAAATGCTGCAGTCTCAGATTTGTTGTTGGTATCTAAAGGCCCTGCAATTTTCACGCCCCTTTCAGCACACTGACAATTGTTTTAGATATGGCAACAAATCTCATTATGAGCCCCTCACTCTACTTATAAGGTGTGTCTTCGCCGTCGTCGTCGTCGTCGTCCCCAGGCACGCCCCAATTCAAATCTGGCGGTTTTTTTTTCTTATTTTTCCAAGCTGTACTTTCTAATGCATGAACTAGGAGTCGACATCGACATCGACTTCGAAATCGACATCGATATCGGCTACAATGTGTTGGTCATGTGAACTTGGCCAAATCGGCGACTGTCAAACGAATGTCCGATAGCCAATTGCCAATTGCCAATTTATAATGTAAAGTCGCCGGCTATTATACATATTATTTACCAGCTAGCAAAGGTCACTTCGCCATAACGAGCCCAATTTAATTCAGTTAGGAATATAGTGTATGCGATCCAGCTGGAAAAAAGGGAATGTCGAGATACCCTGTAAAAATACTAATGTTATTTCTTATAAAGATAAGTGGTATTAATAATGATACTATATTAATAACAATATTCAAAATAGCAACCGTTAGTTAATAAATTATTTTCGATTTTGAGAAGTACTTTTTTCTTATAATGATGCATAGGTAGTGATATTAATAATGATAATACATTAATAACTATATTCAAAATAGCAACAGTGATTTAATAAATTATTTTAGATTTGTAGAAGTATATATTTCTTATAAAGATAAATACATAGGTAGTGATAATAATACTTAATTTATTAATAACTATATTCAAAACGCAACAGAGCCTTAATAAATTATTTTTAATTTGTAGTTCATATTTCTTAGAAAGATAAAAAGGTAATGATATATTTATATTTTTATATAAAAAAGTTATGAGGAAGAAATTGACAAAAATACAAAGAATAACTTGACGATCATTTAAATTATATTTATTATGTATGTATGTAGATGCTCTGCAACAAGTTTAATATCTCAATAAGTCTAAAGTGCAGAAAGACTGTTACATTCGACTGCTCAATTTGTTATTACCCCATTTACGCTATTATTGATCGCTGGGCATAAAAACACAAGAAAATGGCATTGCTAATTTATGTTTATTGTGCATTATTTGTACTAGACAATTGTTGTTTTGGGCCGCTTGGGTTGCTTCAGGCCACAAATATGTGTCTGCTCGCTGGGCCAGAAATTGAATTTTTATGCATTTTATAAAATACTTTTAATGATTTTTTAGTTGGCCAGCTGATTGAAATTTATGGTCGTTAGCTTGTCTAACTATTTGTCTCTCTGACTGGAAGCGTGGCGACTTGCTGTTCATATTTATTATTATTTAGATGTTTATTTTTATGTTTGTTTTATGTGGAGTTTACGGTACGCCCCGCGTATAATCCGCATTAACTATTTGAATTTATTAAATTCATTCTAGCGATTTTTTATTTGACCACAAATTGACAGTCTTAATGGGCTTTACACATTTTATTTATGTTAATGTTCGCGATCTTTCGCATCATTCCCTTTCCCACTGCCCCCTCGCATATAGCCATATGGATGGATGTGATTGTCGGGTGTACTTATAAAAGAATTCCATTCGATTGTCTTTTCCTTGGCCACAAACCTCAAGAAAAATCAGAATTGTAACGCCCCTTTTTTGGTTGGCTGATTTGGCGGATTAAAAAGCCAAAACGTGTTGAATCAAATTGTAATTAATAAACACGCTAAAAGCGCCAAAAGAACCGCCAGAAGAGAGAAACAAATTACGCTAACAAGCCAAGCAAAAGGTGGCCTAAACCAAAAACCAAACGAACACAAATAAAAATAAAAATAGAGTTGTGCGGTCGGCTCATAATTTGGCCAAAAGACGAAAAAAAAAAGTCTTTTAATGAGCCGCCAGTGCGCGGTGCCTGGTTAGCCTGGTCAAGTGATTGGCCATTTAGTTTGGCTAGTTTAGGCCAAAGCTGGCAGCCTTTTATGGCTGCTTTTGGCTGTTTTATTCAAATATCAAAACCATAAATTCCCGCGTCGAGCACAACAAATGCAACTGTCAAGTGCAACATGCTCCATTGTGGGGTTAATGTGAGCATTGTGAGCTCCATTTTGGAGCTATCATAAGTTTGCTCTCGCTGTGGCATGCAACACACTCCAACACACACACACACGCAGATGCACATGCAAATTTAGATACATCGACACATTGAACTTTGTCATTTGGCTGTCCTGTGAAATCAAGGCACAAGCTCAATAACAATTGCGCTTATCAATTGACAGCCTTTGATTGCCTGCCGCCAATTGGCGAGGTGCAGCAATAAAATAAACTGAGTCAAGCCGAATTTATTATGCACTATAAATTAATTAATTAATAATTCAAGATAGTAAAACTTACAAATGCAAAATC
Source organism: Drosophila ustulata (assembly GCA_035047365.1). Lineage (NCBI taxonomy): Eukaryota > Metazoa > Arthropoda > Insecta > Diptera > Drosophilidae > Drosophila > Drosophila ustulata. The sequence continues at coordinate 24,804,067 of JAWNPT010000057.1, read as the reverse complement.
AAGCGACACGTACTATATTAATAATTACAAAGCTGAAGAGGATATCAATTCGTATTTCTATGGAATAAATGATTATACTTTTAGTTCAAGATAGCTAAACTTTCAAATGCAATTAATAAACTAAATTAATAATTGCAAAATATTGCAAAGCTAAAGATATAAAGATTGATGATAGAATATTTGAAATATTTGAGAATTAAAAAAGTATGATTAAAAGTGGATATCGATTTGTATTTCTATAGAATATTATTACTTTTTATTTATGAAACCAAAATTTTAAAATTTATTTAATAAACTAAATTGGTAATGTAGCAAAGCAGAAAAGCGAAAGGTTGATTCAAGAAAATTTAGAATATTTAATAATTAAAAAAGTGTAATGAGAAGCGGATATCAATTCGAATTTCTATACAATAAATATTTGTACACTTAATTCAATATAACTCGAGTGGTGAGTAAATGTATGTAAATATAATGTATAGTATATATAAGAATGCGATGTTCGATTTATTTTGCGTTGAATTAATATCATTAATGAGCAATACATTTTATGCAAAATTAAAATTAATCGTGTTGAATTGCAGACTGTGAAAAAGATAGAGAATGCTTTTGATTGAAGCGAACACTGTGTGATAATGTAAACAGCCTGCCGCTAGTGCAAAATGCAAATGGATCTATTGGTATTGCTAGTTTCACGGACCCCAAGGGAGGAATTCTCGCATAATGTCACATGTCAAATAATTCGCCTTTAAAGTTTCGCCGCAATTTGCATTCGGCGTCGATGCTGGCGCCGCAGCTTCTGTCGCAATTTGTCCGCTGCGGAGGGGAGTGAGGGGCGGGGTCTCGGGGGCTGGGGCATCATCATCGGTATCATCGTGTGGGGCGTGTTTTATACGCTGTGCAATTTTCAAGCCCTCCTGCAGCTGCCTTTGATTGATTTGTTTTGCCAAGTGACGCACGACATGACGAGGAACAAGACGCGAATCTTTCGCTGTTGATTGTCTGAAATGGTTTCAAATGAAATGGAATGGGAATATCTACAATATGTGATATGTGTTCGAAGTGCGATCGTCTGGGATGGGATAGTTTATGGCTCGTAATGGGGACGGGGTCTGAGGCGTCTCAAGTGGCACAAGGTCTGCGACTTTTGATGAAAACTATTCGCACTTCGCTGACACATTTTAAGGGGCAGCTGTTTTGCATTTGCCAAAACATATTTACATATCTATCACGACGATTATAGCGAACCGAAACTAAGTTGGAGCCGATGGGGGCAACTAAACATTTGGTATCCATTACAAACGCTTAGGGGGCGCATCTGTCAATCAGAAAATCAAATGAAAAACATAACTCATCACTAAGAGGCGAGATGGAGCTGTGATAAATGACAAACTGAAGTGGAAGTTCCATTTGCTTACATTATTTCATTCGCCCATTCCACCAAATTCTGTATTGTATTTGTTTCTATCGTTTTTGGGAAAGTGTTTCTTTCTGTTCTGTGTGAAAGTTGCGTTGTGGGCCAACAAGCAAAACGCAGAGGCAAAGAAAGTTGTATGATAATTGCCCAAAGGTCGTGAATCTCAGCCAGATTATGCAATGTTTATACAAATCACTTTAGCTTCAAATTCTAGACAATGGAAATGGAAGTGAAAGCTACCAAATAAAAAAACCGAACTCCAAAATGTTGTGTACTCATCTTAATGCACTTTCGGTTTTTCCATCATTTTCATCATGTTGCGGGTGTTTGTTTCTTTTTTCTTTAGGTTTTTGGGAATAAGAGAAATAAAAACAAAATACAGCATCCCAGGCAGCAGTTGATCGGGGCCAATCACGGGTAGATCTTTATCGGGCATACCCCCAGAGAGCGTGCTGAGAATAAAGCGAACGAAAGACTCGGAGATCGGATTGAAGCTCTGAGCTTTTTGGGTGCTTCGGCTTATTACAAATTCTAATCACATGCAATCTCCGATCCGTTTCGTTTCGATCTACTCTCCCCCTCCCTCTCCCCCTCTCTCTCTCTCTGTCTGCACTTCTCTCGCGGTTCGTGAATCGGTACAATGGCCCGATGGGGCTGTCGCTTATCGATTAATCATCAAATTAAAAATTACTAAGCCCAAAGCGTGGAGCGTGGCCGAAACACCATTGAGATGCCACCTTCCCCCCTCCCCCTTTGAGTACATTGCGTATTTTTTGGCTTTTTGCGTTTTATTCGTTTCGATCCCCGACAACAGATTTAAACAATATCTAAAATTTCACGACCGCAAGAATCGCCAAAGGTTTCTGGGCTTATGGTTTGTTGTAAATCGAGTCCGAGACGAACTGTTCCAAGGTTATCGGATCTGAACTCGTAGTATATGCGGAAAATATGTCATTCATATATTTATAGTGTTATTTACGATAATTGCTGTAAAATTCCAAAGAAAGCAAACAAAGCAATTGAGCAATGGGTCTTACATATTAGTAATAAGTTCAATATACATATATATAGCACTATATGTATTACAGTCGTAAATTCATTTAAATAATCAACAAAGGCAAATAAAATGAAATGTAGTATATGCAAATATTAATTGTGTGAAATTCCTGCCAACAATAAATAACACTTTGAGATGCCGCCGCGATCAATTGAGCCAACGCTGAGTACAAAGTTCAATCGATATCAATCGGCATTTTCATTAGGTAAATTAAATAATTTAATGCTCAGTGAGAGATTTTTCCTGCGCTTATCATGAATTTGTCATCAGCTTGTTGTAATGCGATCACACACACACACAGACACATTGTATGGAGTTGGAGTTGGAGAGCGACCGCCACATGCTGCTCATAATGAAGTTGAGCAGCTGAGAGATAATGATCGAAAACATCGTCGGGGCGACGCGACGCCAAGACAATTAAAAGCCAAACGCAAGAATTGCAAGCGCCGCAGTCGCAGTTGCCGTCGCCGTCGCCGTCGCCGTCGCAGTCGCAGTCAGCGCTCTCTGTCGCTCAGCTGCTCAGCTGCTCGTCAAACAAGTTGGAGTCGCAATCGCCTGCGCAGACGAATCGTGCTTACCGGCGCATTCAGTTATCTTTCAGCGCTCGTCGCGGCCACAACGTGTAAGCGGCGCGCTCGCCTTAACTGTAAACTTGACTTTGAGTCTCACGATCAATCGCGCTCTCTCTCTCTCTCTCTCTGCGTGTCTCCCCCGCGTCGCGTCGTTCGTCGCCTTTTGCAGTCTGACCGTGAAGTTTGTGTTCTTTTTTTCTTTTGCATATGTCGTCGTCCATAAACTGAGCGGAGTCACTGTAACTGTAACAGTGCTTTTGTTATTTGTTTGCCATTTGCCATTTGCTTAGCACATTCATTCACGTTAACGCTCGCTCGTTCATGCTCGTTCATGTGTTAGCCAAGTTCATTCACGTTTGCAAATTTCATCATCATCATCATCATGCTAACTGCTTAATTAGTGTCCGAGTAATGTAATCGAGCAAATATTGAAATCGGTGTTAAACTCATTCCAATTAACAATTAGCAAACATTATTATTATTATTGTTATTGTTGCTTTCTGTATTTTTCGGCTTCTCATTTGTTCACATCCATTTCCGTTAAGCTTTTGCGGCGCATTCGAGCGCAACAAATTCATAATTGCTGTTGCAATCTCTATCGCTCTATCGCTCTGTCTCTGTCGCTCATTGATTATTGCTAATGCCTTGGAAAGAAAGTGAAATTTCTCAAAAATACTTAATGCAATAATTAAGATAACCAATAATTATGCTAATTTTGATAACCGTTTCGCCACCGTCAACAGCAAACACACAAAAGATAAAACAAAACCCTTAAGTGCAAACGAAAACCAAACTGTTTAAATATTTTCACACAAAAATTAAACATATGTTTAATAATATATAAATAATGGCTGTGAAATTTGCGCATAAAGGAAAGCCCCAAGCGCTAAGCAAAAGTTTTTAAAGAGGTACGTTGCAAAAAAAAAACGATTCCAAATTGCTAAAAAACGTAATATAAAATTAGTGTGAAACAAATTATATAAAAAATTAAATTAAAATTAAAAATTCACATTTCTAACTTTTTTTTTTAATTTAATTTGATTTAAAATCTCTTCGTAGACAACAAATTAAATGATAGAATTTTTTAAATTTCTAACTGACATTCTTCATAGAATTTAAAACTGGTTTCTAATGTATTTGTATTGCAAAAATAGAGTTCACTTAAATGTCAAATTTCAAGATACATTCTAAATTCAATTATACAAAGACAATTTTATGAAAGTAGTATTTTTGCAATCCACTTTGGCTTTAAACGAGCGCTTTCTTCAAGTCATTAGTACACGAAAATAGTTTCAATTCACGGCATTGTTAGTCCCCGACAGTCCCTGCAATCATAATAAATAGTGACAAGTCGCCGAGCAGACTCAGCTCATTTTCATTGTTGCTCCACTGACTTCCTCTGTGGCATTTCCTTAATCTTTAGCCTACTTTGCCTCACCTCTGCAGCTTGTAATGACAAGCAACCTTTCACACTTTCGGCGAGCAGAAAAGACGCCTTGTCACTCTGCAGATCATTAGGTGGGGACAGCTCCTCATACACACACATTTGTGACACATTTCCATAGACACACTTCAGTCTTCAGTCTTCACAATTCGCACAAGTTCTTTTCTAAAAGCGAGTGTCGGACAAAGAGTTGAAATTTGTATGCCATTGGCAAACATTTGTATTTGTCTGTGTCTAAAATTGAACTACTTTCATTTGGTGCCAGGGAATTAACATACATCTCGCACACTCGTCACAAGTATTATTAAGTATACGTCTTTCGTCTTCGCCAGCTACAATTTGGACAGTCACCAAGTTTTTGATTTTGCTGTCAAATGCAGTCGTAACAAAATAAAACGCACCATAAACATTTACCTACTTAGCCCCCAGTCTCTGTCGTCAGTTTGTCAGTTGTCAGTCTTAAGTTTGCTTTCATTCAAATATTTGCATTAAATTTTGCACAAATCGTCACGACACAAGAGAGGGGCTCAGAAGGGGCTTTTTAAATGCAACTCCAGCGGTCGGCAAAAAAAAAGAGGCCGCAGCAACAAAATAGTTGAAATTCGCTCGAAATCAAAAACAACAACAACAAAAAAACAAAAAACACTTTTTATGATTCGTTTTTGTTTTATACCATATACATATATTTTGTTTTCGTGTTTGTGACAAGAATTTGCAAATGTCAACGAAAATTGCGCGCTTCGCATTAAAAAAAAAGAATTCGGGTAAAAAGGGCCGAAGAGGAGAAGAGCTCGCGTGTGTCGAAGGGAGGGGGAACGGAGGGGATCGGGAAATACCAAAGACCCAAAACGCAAACCAATTGAAATTGTTTTTATAAGAGACACATCCCCCTTCGTGTCCAACTGTCCGCGCACTTTACTTTGTTTTATTTTGGAGCATTTTGTGTTTGGCATTTTTAAAGAGTTTCAGGATCGTATCGTAACGGATCTGCAGTTGAGGAGGTTGTGCGGTGTGACTTCAAAGTGCAAGCGTATAATTTACTTAATGAGCAAAAATGCGACAAGTTCTCGACAGCCATAATTGAAAGTCTTCCAATTCCAAATCTGAAGATCTCTCCAAAGATCAGAAGTCGGGTTCAGGTTTTGTTCTAAGTTGGGAAGTACCTGAAATGTCTGGCTTATTGTAATGACAATGCTTCCAATTAACCTTCGTGCGAACTTATGATCTGTTTCTTGTTTTGTAATACGATTTCGATATACTGCATTGAAGCTATTCCAATGGCCATTGTACTTCCCCATTCGCCCCATTGTTAATGACAAGTTGGCTCTTATTACAAAGCCATGGCCCAAACTGACACTTGTTTAAATCGTAGCGCAGCGTTTTTTCCGAGACACTTGTTGACAGCTGCATTTCTGTACATGTATTTTCGAGCAATAATTATAAAAACCAAATACGTGTAATAAAGCATATTTATTGGCCAATTGAACTTACGTAAATTGGGCTTTAGATAGAAAAATAGCTCGTAAAAAAATATTAGACGATAGCTAGAGGTCGAGTACTTCATAGCTATTTATATGAGGTGTTTTTTTTTTAGGAGCCAATGATTACCTTGATTGCCCTTGTCACGGTGCCAAAATTGATATTTATGGCTCTGATAGGGTGTGATTTATCAGATACTTTTAACTCTTCAAGATAGGCCGAAAGTGATGGAAACATTAACTTGATGTCATCGCCAAACGAGTTTTCTATCTTTTCCATGATTTCTTTCTTTACTTTTATTATTATTTTATTTTTTTTTCGGCACTCATAATGAACCCTCAGAGGTTTCTCCAACTAATTAGACCATAAAGCAGCCGACCTGCCTGGCCGAACTAATTCCCTCAGATAAACCACAACAAAGGTCACGCTTTAATTGATAAGAAAACACAATGTAGCTTTGCTGAGAGAAAAAAAGAGTCGAACCAAGCCGAGCACATAGAGAAAATAAAGATTCCGGAGCCGGCTACTGTAGGCAAAGTCAGTCAAATGGAAATCCCCAATGGAAAACAATGACAGAACCGAATAGGAAAATCAAGCAGACGAAGAAAAGAAGCGACGAGGAAGGTTACAGCCAAAAAACAAAACAGAACCCAACTGAACCAAAGTGAACTTGAAGTGCCAGCTGTGACCCGATAAAGATCACACCCCAGTCACAGGTGGCGGTTCCTGCTCCGACACAGAAACTGAGAATCATGCCACAACTGAGTGCACTTTGCTGGGAGATTGACGGCCGAGATACCCTGTAAAGAACAACACCATTTGCAATTGTTAATTGCCTGTTACACCCGCTGGCAGCGGACACTCGCAGGGTATGCAGAGCAGCACTTAATAGTTTTGAACCTTCTTCTTTTCGAGGCACTTAAACGATGCAACGAAGCGTGCTCCCCAATGGCTTCTAAAACGCCCCTTTTCAACACTGGCCAGCAGAGAGAGAGAGAAAGAGAGTAATTAAGCCATGTTCTGGCCATTTAATCGTTCGATTGCCGTGCAATTAAATGTCCAATATTTGGAATACCAAAAACAAAACACACAGTTGGCAAATAGTTTTGCAACCTGAGGCAACAACTCCTCAAAGTTCTCAGATCAAAGTTCTCGCTGCCGACTGCCGCACCGTGAGTTGAAGTGACTTTCCGAGTGCTACGGTTCTCGACATATTCAAAGCATTCCATTTCAATTCATTTAACTTCTCGTGGGTTATTAAAAGCCATCAACATCGCGATGTGGATGATGATCATCATCATTATCATTATCAGCTGTGGCGCAACATAAAAAGCAATCCGCTTGTTATATAAGTTGGCTTTCAGCTCCAACTTCAGCTCCACAAATGTCACACTTTAAGACTTTGACTCTGCAGCTTCTTCGCTCCGACCGAGAGTTGTCCAATTAGTTGCTTCCGTAATTTCTTAGTATTATTTTAATTAGTTTCTGCTTCTTCTATTTGTTTTTCAGTTTTTATTTTTTATTTAAATTGCGTTCAGTCCGTGACAAGTTTTATGTGCCGCCCCAAAGATTTATTTCTCTTTTTTTTTTGGTGTGTGTATGTGTGTGTTGTTGATAATGATAAACAAACGATGGAACTATGAAGCTGCCAGCATAATTTATGAACAATGCATTTTTAGATGGCATCGTAATTCCTGTGAAATACTAAATATTTTTTCAACTTTGATTTCGCTTTAGTTCTCGTTCAGTTTCCTGCTTATGAAGAAACAATAATAAAGATGCGCAAAGCTCAACATAAATTTGTTAGCAGACATGCTGTAATATTCCTTTGGCCAAATTGCCTCGTAAATAGCGCTGAAATGTTCTCTCACTCTCACCTGCCGGCCTACTCTCACCTGCCTGACTATCTTACGAATAATTCACAGCGCGCTTAACGCGCTTACTCCCTTCCCTCGCTTCCCTGGCCTGAATGTTGCCACTGCCAATGGCAAAAATGCGTTTAAGTCAAGTCGCCGAAAGCCGCCGGGTGCGTGTGTTCAACGTGTGTGGCAGCTGTGGCAGCTGCCCCATTCCTGCTGCCTCCCTCGCTCCTGCTGTTGCTGTTGCGAGTCCCAGTCGGACTGGCACTTTAGCTCGATATTTATGCAACGGCACACACTTCAGTTCAGTTCTCCTCTCTCTCTCTCTCTCGCTCAGCTGCAATTTAAGCGCACATTTTTCTTGGCAACACATTTTCCTCGCCACATGCATAAGCAGTTTTTCCAGCTACCCTTTTTCGGTTCCCCGCCACGCTGCCCTTTGCTGCTCATCGCATTGTTTGCAACACTTGGCGCTTGCCACATAACAGCGGCAGAAGTTGCAACTGCAACATATGCAACAACGGCAGCAGCGTCCGCTATGCAGCGTTGCATGACACATTAAATGCAAAACGGGCAGCATGCAACATGCAACCTGCCAGACAGAGACAGCAAGCCAGCGAGAGCGAGCGAGAGGCGATGAAGCAAAGAAGCTAAAGAATTTTGTTGCCCCCGCCAAGAAGTCGGTTTAAGCAGCGGTTTCTGACTCTGTTTGTTATTGTTGCTGTTGCCGGTTCGCATTCTCCCGTCTTGCTTTTATTTAATAAAAGAAATGCTCTGGAATTTTTTTGTATAAAATACTCTACCTGATAATAAACGATGTACAAAAGTCTGGCAGACTTTACGAACTCTTAAAAGAAATATATAGAAAATAAATATATATATATTTCTGTTTGGTTTCTATTGTATTATTAATCTGATGACACTTAAATCTTCACTAAATAATATATACAAAAATATATTTGGTATAATTTTACAATTACATTTTTCTTTAGTTTCGATAATTCCATTAATCTGATGAGACTTAAATGTTTACTATAAAAAATATAAAGAGTCTCTATCAGATAATAAATGACGTGCAATATTCTAGGAGACTTTACAATAATTAAAAATAAAATATATAAAATAAATATATACATATATATTTTGTAAGGGTTAATAATAATATTATTTTATTATTCTGATGAGACTTAAATCTCCACTATAAAATATAAATAAATACTATACCTGATAATAAAAGATGCAGAAGTGGCGGTACAAGGCTTTACAAAATTTACAAGAAATATATCAAATAAATATATTTATTTTCTATAATTTTATTATTAGATTGTTCTTTAGTTTCGATAATTTACTAATCTGATGAGTCAAGATGCCTTTATAGAGCATAACTTGTGCGACTTTGTGTCAGAGTTCTTGTTTAAGTTTTTGCATAATAAACCGGCTGTTTCTGTACGACTGTAGCAGCTGTTTGCTCCCTTTTGGCCAGGCCAACAGCTTGGCTTATAGCCGCGTCGAGCTGAGCCGAGCTGAGTTATCGCCTGGTTGTTATTTCTTGTCTTACGACAATATAATTAAACAAATGGCAAACTGTGGGATCAACGTGGATGGCCAAGGTGAAGCCGAAAACAGCCAAAGCAGCAAAACACCAAAAAACAAAAAGAAATACCTTTTGACATACACGTAATGCGTGGCAATCATCGGCTCTGTGGAATCATTAATCAATGACACAAAATGCATACAAATTTTTGGCACTCGTCGTCGTATGTGGATGTAGTTGGAGCTCATTAAAGTGTATTAAGATTATGTTACGGATTTCGAGAGATGGCTCTGCCCCCAGGGCAGTTGAAGACTCCCATCTGTCGGCCACAATTTTGCAGCGAACACTTTAAATAATTGCAGAGACGGGAGAGGTTGAGACTTTAATAAAATAATTAAAATGAAAAAAAACTGAACAATACGCGTATTAAAAGTGTTTCGCTCCAGCTTCGCACTTGAGTAAATTGCAAAAGAGCGTACAACAAAATCATAAAAAATAAATGTAGATGAAAAATAAAAAACAATCAGAAACCACGAAGAGGCCCTCGGTCTTGGCCACAGAATGCTATCCATGTAGAAAAATGTGCGGGCTACCAATCTACGCATTCTTTTTGTTGTTCTTGCCACAACAACAGAACGTCAAAGGAAGGCCGACAAGTAAAATGCGAGCGATGAAATGTTTTAAAGAAATCGCTGAAAATATTAATATCAATTATTTACGTACGAGGCGATTTTCCCACGTTGCTGAGAATCGCAGAGAGGGGGGGCTGCCAGTGTTGTAAGTGGCATTTTGTGCGCTAAATGCGAGCAATTTGTTGCAGGATTTCAAAAGGGAAAAGCCAGTGAGCAAAACTTGTGTGGTGGGAAAGTCTTCGCTGGGTAATTTATAATTATCAGCAATAGGTGGCGCTGCCGTGCTGTCTGCCGAAGAAGGCAGACTTATGCAATCGCCGGCTGGCTGCAGTTGCATGTTGATAACAGCGGAAGTTATTAGAGCCCCGTTTGCGACTCGTTTCGAGTCGAGTCGAGTCGAGTCGAGTTCAGTTATGCGAGCAAGTTCCAAAGAACTTGGCATTGAAGTTCCCAGTTCCCACTTTAGAGTTGTGAGCGACTTTAGCTCGCTTTGGTTTCACTCGCTTCTAATTAAAGACGACACTTTGGCATGTACTCGAGCACGGAAATGCCACGAAGCGAGCTGAAGCTTTTTTTGAACAATTCCACGCCAAAGTACCGAGAATCGCTCAAGTCGAAGTCGATTGAAGTGCCCCCGTCGACAAGAACTCGACTTGGCTTACGTAACAATCTCTTTTATAGCAATTCTTTTCTCGGATTGATCTGTCTTAACCTTTCACATCGGCCATCGATGGATCCCCTGAAGATTACAATTAATTCTAGCCACTTGCCACAGCGGGTTGCCGCAAAGATTGCGCAAAATATTTAGTTATTAGCTCACCGATTGTCTGTTATTTAATTGCCATAAAGCTGAGTGAATAATACTCGCGTAAACTCGGCGAATTATTCATGTCCAAAACTGAAGCCTACATTAAACATCTTCAGCGATCGAGATAAGCATCGACACTCTATCAAAATATGCATATTTTACAAAATGAAAGAGCCTAAAACGACTTGCTAAATACCAAGGGGCGCCTCATGTTACACTTGGGACGCGGCAAGATTAATCGCTGGCGACTGCCTCGAGAGAGAGAACCTGGAGATCGGAGATCGGAGAGCAGGCAGAGCTTAGAGTTCAGCTGGAGTTCAGCTAATAATAATCTCTGCCCCTTAATTTGATTAATTAAGCATAGAGAATCGGTTAAATTAAAAACTAAATTGATGGCGCCTACGGCGATTTCATAATTATTAATTACTCGAATTTAGCTTTAATTTACACAAGTCACAGGCGATTCAAGAGATGTGTCATATGAGCAAAAACACCCATTCATAAGTACTCATGAATAGACTTTGTGTCCCCAGCTGCTGAGTCACTTTATTGCAAGGGACAACTCATCCCTATCTTATGAAGTATAGTATTTATTATATGTAGTTGGGTGAGATAATGTCCCATCGATGAGCGAATTCTTATTTCGGCTTCCGTTATCGATTGCAAATAATGAGTAATAAATTAAATTCAGTGAAGTGCTGACGCTTTCACCTTAAACATTTAAACATGGGCAAACACTTTTCACTTCTAGGTCTAGAAGTCGTTGGTTTGTCATTCAATAATGCCCTTGGGGCCCTCAACGAGTTCTTTACAATTCACAATTACATTGAGAAATGTTTTTTTGCTTTTGTGCAATTTTTGTGTACATGATATTTTGGCCCTACTGTTGATTAAACAATTAATGTGCGAAAAGTTCATTAACATTAACAAAAGAACCACGCAGCGTTTTTATTGTTTTTCGTTCTTTTTTGTTTAGCATTAAATATGCAAATATTTTTGTATAATACTCGTCAGTGGGCGTTTTCCATTTCCATGTCAATTTCTCTGTTTATCTGTTTATCTATTTTGATTTGACGAGATCTAATTTCAATTAAAGCCAAACAAAGAAATCGCCGCATAAACTTGATTTGCTGGCCATAACAAATAAGACCACTTTGGGCATAAATTAGCTGCTGGAGTTCAACGCTGTAGGTTGAACTCAACTCCCCCAATAACGATTGACCCCAATGCAAAAATCTGTCAACTCTTTTCTATAATGATATTCTTCGTTTTATTGGCGAAACTTTCGCTCTTACGCTGAAAACAATAATAACAGCCAAAAAGACAGTAACAAAGCCCTTTGTTTGCATTAATCTTGGCATCTCTGATTACTATTTATTATTACGCGTATTATTGTTATTATTATTAGCGACATTTTGTCAACTTGGCTGGAGACCACAAACAATTTGTTGTTGCGGTTTTTAATTGCTCTCGACCAGAGATTCCGGCAATACGTAAGATTCGCCTCAGCTCCAAAGCTCTCAGGGGGGGTTTAAGCATAATGGCAACTGTTTCGCTTCGTTTTTGCTTTTCGGTTTTATCTCCACTTTTTGGGCGAAAGTTTTAAGTTTCGTTTTCGACTCACGAATAATTATAGTGTTTAGTCTAATGCCACAGCACTGTCGCTTTGGCCTAATAGACAAACGTTTCGAAATTGTTTTTTAAAATGTTTCTTTCTTCATTCTTTATTTGGCCAAATTCCCGCACACACACAGCATACGACTCCAACTCATATTACCTCTGAAAACAACAACCACATCAACAACAACAACAACAACAACTTTCAGCTGCCACCAATTTAAACCTTACCACTTTGACTAATTCTCAGCTCCCTGCCTTGAACTGACCTCTCCGTCATTTTATTTTATTCGTTCGATTCGTTAATATCAAGAAATGTATGTCGTTTTTATTTTATTTTCGTGACCAACATAAATTCTTTGAATTGTGAATTAGAAATTTCTCAATATCAAAATCATTTTCGAAACGCATTTATAATATTCTTTATTGCTGCATTAAATTGATCAGCATAAATTCATAACATTAGAACTTTTACTATAGAACGAAAAAGGTTATCAATAATCCGTATACTTAAATGAATTATTGCACGAATTTATTTCAATCTTTAAAACTTTATTAATGCACAAAATTGATCAGCATAAATTTAATGATTTTTGTGAGTTTTATTACGAAGTTTATTCAATGATATTAAAATAAATATTAAAATAATTACTCGAATTCGGTTCAATCTTTACAACTTTATTGATGCACAAAATTGATCGGCATAAATTGATAGAACTGTTGCTTTTAAATACATTTATATAAAAGCGATTTACAATTTTGTCTATAACGAAACATATAATTAGTCAAAGTTCTCTGTTTTTATACATTGTATCTATTCATTTATCAATTAAAGATGAGTCATTATAGTCGTGATGCATCTTTATCGAAACCTTTGAATGCAAATATAATTCGCATAGGCATTTCTAAATGTGTATGATTTAAATCAAATTAACTCTAATATTTATTGCATCAATAACACGTTTTCTGCCCATTGTTATTCAATTAATAACTATATTCATCAACGATCTATAAACTTAAAAAAAGTTCCATTCATAAATAATAAATTGACAGCCCCAATTTCATCCTGAATATTGTTTTTCTATGTGTTGAACCACTTGTTGCTCCTCTTGTGTCTTGCTAACCAGATCCTTTCCCCGCCTTTTACAGATCTTGGTACCCTAAACAACCACAGCAACAGCAGCAACAATCACAGCACAATCATCACAGCAGCAGCAACATCAACAGCAACAACAACTGTTAGCAAGAAGAGCTTTTTGGCCAGCACAGCAGCAGCAACAGCAGCAGCAGCGACAACGACAACAACGAAGACAACGACAACAAAGACTTTGAGTCCGAGCACAAATCCAACTCAGAGTTTGCAGCAGAAGCACAACAACAAAATGGAGCTGCTGAGCAGCCCAGCAACAGCAACAACACTAGCAACAGCAACAACGCCAGCAACAGCAACAGCAGCAGCAGCAGCAACCACAACGACAACAACAAAGCAATTGCTGGTGCAGGATTATTTGAACTACGCCTCCCCGCCGACCTATTCCCGTCTGCCGCCCGATGGCCACGAGTTTCCGCCCAACTTCAGTGAGCCGCTGATCATGCATCCCACGCAGCCGCATCACACGCTGCTCCTCAAGCCCGGCTCCAAAACGGAGCTCAGCTTCGAGCACAACAACAACAATAACAGTAATAATAATAATAATAACAATAACAAATTGGAGGCAGCGCCGCCATTGCCGAAGACGGGACCGCCGCCAACAGTGCCGCGCAAGCTGTATCGCCAGGACTTGGTCATCAACGTGGAGGATGCGCGTCAAGCAGCAACAGCAACAACAGCAACAACAACAGCCACAGCAGCGCCATCTGGCGGTCGTGATTATCAACGTTCCTCGAGCGCCAATGCGCCGCGCAAACCGAGCGATTGGCGCAAGGACGAAAAGTCCGAGAAGTCGGTGCGCGACAAGATTGCCATGTTCTCGTCCAGCAACGAACTGGACACCATTGTGCCCACTCCCAGCTCCATTTCCGTTGCCCCCTCATCCGCCAGCTTCGCCCGCAAGCCGCTCAACATGAGCAGCGAGAATCTGCTGGAGGCGTCGCATTCGACGCCGCCGCCCGCGCTCAAGACGCGCGCGATGAGCGTCGAGAATCTGAACGACGTGCAGCGGCAGTATCAGCTGGCCAAGCAGCTGCCGCAGCTGCACGTCGCCGACTCCATGTACTCGCTGCACACGCTGGCGCCCAGCAACAACAGCTACGCGTCGCTGCCGCGTCGCAGTCACGGCGGCGCGTCGGCTGTGGAGCGTCGCATCAGCTTCTCGGGCGAGGGCGATGCGGCGAACCGCAAGGCGGCGATCACCAACATCCTGGAGCAGCGGCGTCGCAGTCTGTCCAAGCTGCGCGGCCTAGTCATCCCCGAGCGGCCGCAGCTGCTCGAGCCGATCCTCGACTTGCCGGAGATCAAGAGCCAGGTCAAGGCGGCCAGCGGCGAGGACTCCACGGACAGCGGTCTCGGCGAGACGCGTCCACTGCGACACACCAGCAACAACAACATTTTGAATACGAACAACACCATTGGCAGCTATCGCAGCATCTTCGCCACGGCCACGCAGCGTCGTCCGCTGGAGTCGCAGCTGTCGCAGCCGCCGGCGAAGCCGCCGCGCACCTCGCTGGCCGCCACGCCCACACGCCCCAACCTCACACAGTTCGGGGGCGACCAGGAGAGCGACACGGACTCGGTGTTCTCGAGCACGGCTCGCGTGCCGACGCCGCCGGAGAAGTTCGCGCTGACGCGCACGCTCAGCTCGGAGACAAACACCTCGATCGCCAGCTCCAACACCTCCACACTGACCTCGGGCAGCTCGGCCGGCTCGCAGGCCAGCTGCAGCTCGCTGGGCAGCACGCCCACCGTCGATCTGACGCGTCGTGTGCTCAAGTGCCAGCTGAACGGCAACAGCACCAACGGCTCCGAGCTGTCGCTGGGCAATCGCAAGAGCATCTTGGCATCGGCCAAGTGCCGCAGCGCCAAGAGTCGCGGCCAGGACACCAGCCAGGACAACGACAACGACAGCACCGACGGCGAGGCCTGCGTGCTCAACGGCCGTCGCCTCAAGTCCAGCTACAAGCAGCAGCAGCAGCAACAGTTGCTGGTCAAGCAGTTGGTGGTGGACAAGCTGATCAATGTGGCCGCCTACGTGGAGCTGACGTCGGACACGGACGACAGCAGCCGTCGCTCGGACACGCCGGCCAAGATCAGTGCCATGTTCATCGACGAGGAGCGCAAGGCCAGCTTCAAGGCGGATCCCACGCAGCGCGCCAAGGTGCAGCGCATCCAGGCCAAGCCCGTCATCAGTCCGCTGGCCCAGCGCAGCCAGGCGCCCAAGCTGAGCGTTGGCCTCGCCGCCAACAAGTCGCAGACCACCGCCGAGCTGCGCGAGAAATTCGAGCGCAGCGCCGCCGCCGTGGCAGCTGCAGCGGCCGCCCAGACGCCGCCGGTCCACAAGGCGATCGCCAGCGTTGTGGTGGCCACGAAGCCGCATCACGAACGCTTCAGCTCGCTGGATTCGCTGGCGTCGAGCTCGTCGGGCGTCAGCTCGACCACTCAGAATGTGAGCACCACCCAGGAGACGGCCACGGAGTTCGGCAGCTTCTCGTCGCTGGGCAGCAACCAGAGCCTGATTACCGCCCAGGATGTGCAGCAGATTGTCGAGGAGGCCGATCCGCCCCTCAAGACGCCCGAGGCGTTCATCATCGTGCTGCAGCGGGACACGCCCGAGAGCAGCATCGGCATCACGCTCGCCGGCGGCTCCGACTACGAGGCTAAGGAGATTACCGTGAGTCCACTTTTTTATTATATTAATTTTTAGAGAGTCCCTTTTTTTATTAAATAATGGATTTATTCAGTTGTTATTTGAGTATTAATATTAATTTACTAGTTATTTATAAGCTAGCTAATATTTCGTATTCAAACAATATTTATTTAATGATTGTTTTAATAGTTATTTAGTTGCTTAAAATGTATTGTATAAAAAGTTATTATTTATTTATTGGCCAGATTTATTTTTTTATTTGGTTACTCCGATAATAATTTGACCAATTGTTCAGATAGTATATTGATTTTTTGCTTAACTTTAACTTTACTTCTCGTTATTTTCAATGAACGGCCACACTCTACACACAAAAATAAAGCTAGCGGCATATTTATAACCCTTATTGGTCACTCTCAAAAATAAAATTCTATAGGTGTTATTTATAATGAGATTGTTTTTCTTATTATTTATTGTCAATAGATATTTTTATTTATTTATTATTTTCAATCTATATAACATATATAGAATCTGACAAAAACAACAACATTAAATGTACAAAAAAACTAAACAGTTTCTTTTTTTAAACATAAATATAAATATAATTTTTAAGTTAAAAATCCTGAATTGAAATAACATTTAAGGCAATAAGTATAAACTAATTATACAAGATGTAGAATATTGAAATGGTATTAACTGCAATTCTCTGTTTTTTTCGATTCTCCTGCTGCAGATCCACAAGATACTGAGCAACACGCCGGCTGCCAAGGATGGTCGCCTGAAGAAGGGCGATCGCATCTTGGCCGTCAACGGCATGAGCATGCGCGGCTTGACCCATCGCGAGTCCATCAGCGTGCTCAAGGTGAGTTCTCGCCCAAAACTCTCCAACTTTCTCCTCTCTAACGATGTCTCTCTCTGCAATCTTTTTAGACACCCCGTCCCGAGGTGGTCGTTGTGGTGACACGTTCCGAGTCGCTGATCATCAAACCACTGAACAAGAAACGCTCCTCGCTCGGCTCACTCAGCTCGCTGAATGAGAAGCCCACGGAGTTGGATTACGAACGCAAGCGCAACTACCACAAGGCGTCGCGTTCCCTCGACCTCGACCTGGACATCGTGTCCAACGAAGGCGGCGCCGCGACGCCCAGCACCCCAAGCACAGGCACCAGCAGCCCCCAGCAGCCGGCGAGTCTGCTGGACGAGGCGAACAGCAACGATGCGGAGGCCACCATCGCCGGCATCCGGGCCAGACGCCAGCTCTCGCGTGGCGATGCCGCCAAGCTGAGCACCAGCGAGCTGCTGGAGCGGGCTGCCGAGGCACGTCACGCCATTGCCGCCGAGATACGCGCTCAGGGTAAGTTCGCAGCTTGCCACAAAAGATGCAGATTGTTAATTTCGGGTTCTCCCACTTGCAGCTGAGGATGCTGCGTCTGGCGGCGGTGCACGTTGTGTGGAAATTGTGAAGGACAGCTGTGGACTGGGCTTCTCCATCGAGGGAGGCTTCGACTCGCCATTGGGCAACCGCCCGCTGATCGTCAAGAAGGTTTTTATGGGTGAGTTGAAAGCGCTCTTCTCCCAGAGTCTCTAGCTAATCCACTTTGCTTGCAGGCGGCGCTGCCCAGAAGACCAATCAGGTGCGAAATGGCGACGAGATCCTCAGCATTAATGGTGCATCCACGGCGCGCATGACACGTGTCGATGCCTGGAACTACATGAAGCAATTGCCGCTGGGTCCGGTCAAGATATCGTTTGCCTGAAGATCGGTTGATCGAAGCTGATATATAGTGAAAATGCGCCACAATTTGTTAGTTTTAAGCGGAGAGTTTTTGAGAAGTGTTTTGTTTCTGCATTTAGAAAACGATCTATATACAATGTTTATCGTAATCGTATATCGTAAAACGTAATCCTAATCGTAATCATTATATATTATTTAAATAATTTAAAGTGCAATTTGCTTAAACTTTGATCATTTGATGCGGTCGCATTAACCACCGCCCCCTATACATCCTATATACCATTCATACACATGATGATTGTACATAAATATTCGTATCTTAACTAATTTACATTATTTAACGAACAGAAATTCAGATTTCCTTATACATAACATTGGTCTACCATTTTCACATACTTAAATATATATCCAAAAACTAAATGGGACAACAATAAAAACAATGAGAAAAAAACAAAAACAATTAAAAATATAAATACAACAATAATATTTGATGCATTTTATGCCATAAATTATGCGGGATCAATATATATATATTAATCTAAATAATTATTACTTATTTTATTTAAACCACAAACAAAATCAATGTTTACGTTTACAAAAGTATTTGCTAAAAAATATTATATATATATATACACTATACTTGTATGTATGATACTTACATAATAAACAAATTATACAATATTAAAAGAAGTTGCATAATTAAAAAGTTGAAATGAAATATAGGCTGGTGAAATCTGAGGAACAGTTTTTAATTCAAATAAATTTATCTCGATAATGGAAATAGAGTTAAAGAGTAGTATTTTTTTAATTAATTATTTTGAAATTGTCAAATCAGTTCAAATTGGAAAATGGAGATTTCAATATTGTTAAAATTTTAAAACACACCAAATTTAAAAATTAAAGAATTTTCAAAATTTAACAATCGACAAAATTAGAAAGACCTAAAAAATGTTAAAATTCGAATAATGAAAATAAATTTGAAAACATCTAAAAAAGGTTGTAAACATTTAAAAAGTTGGGAAAGTTTAAAAAATTTCCAAAATATCCTTGTGTGATCGTAATAGATATTGATAAGATATCATCCCGGCGCATGGAACTCCTTCAATTTTTCAGTGAACAATATTTCTGGGCTGCCTAAAAGTATGCAACACTTTTACGTTCCGCATACTTCAAATGCAGGCAACTAGGCGAAAAACTCCCTAAATTTCATCCCAACAAATATAAATAGTTCAAAAGACATTTGTAAAATTATATATTTTTATTTTGTAATCGCTAGTCGTTGTTTATACATTGGAAAATCTTCGTCCAAGTCATTCACTTCATGGAATGCGGATATCCGACAATCATATACCAAGACAACTTTCGGTACACGATTCTTATCCGGCTTGAACAGAGCTTCGCCAAATGGTGATTGCTTAAACGTATTCATATAGTTAAGTAGAATCTAGTGTCCAACATCGTAACATCTTATACTTATGTAGTTAGTGGTAGGTGAAATTACTGTACATCGTAAATTCGAAGAGATTAACCCAGCTACAAATTGTGCTGTGGCCATCTTTGGGCAAGCTTGGTTGAATTGAATGGGTGTGAATTCCACTTAGAGATCTTTGGTGGGCTTGGGCGCCAGTTTGGGCAGCTGCAGCATATGCGTGCGTGGCAGCAAACCGAGATGCTGCAACGCGTTCGGCGAAGGCGACACTGTCGGCAACTGTCCATTCGCATGGACTTGGCCGTTGTTCGGCGGCTCGCTCTCCTCGAAAATGGCGCCAAGCAGCTCGTAGACGCGACGCTTGAAATACAGTTTCTGATGGAAGTTCATGTGATTCATTTCCGGACGAAGTCCTTGCAGAAAGGCGTCATCAAAGTCCAGCGATGGCTTCGTCTCAACGGGCGCAACAACAGCGGCAGTCTCTACGTCCAAATTGTTGGCAGTGGGCTGCACGAGAGTAGCATAAAGTGTGAGTACGTGTGGCATGTGGCACGTTGCAAGTTGCACGTGACATTTGCTTACCTCGGCTGGTGGCGCCACGTCGACTAGTGTGCGTCGTCGCTTCTTGGGCGGAATGGGGCAAGCGGGCGGCAAAGCATTTGCCGGCTTCTGTTCGTCCTCGTCGCTTGGCAGCTCCGAGCCGCGTTGCTCTTTCGCCTCGCTGGCGACGCTCTGCGCATGCTCCTGCGTCACCCACTCGGAGCTATCGCTGCTGTTCCCGTTCTCTTCGTTGTTGTCCTCCTCGCCGCTGCTCAGCGAGTGCTTGATGTGAACCAAGGCGCCCGGCTCCTGCTCCTCCTCATCGTTGTCGTCGCCGTCGTCGTTGTCGTCGCCGCGTCGACTGCTGTCACGTGAGCGCCTGCCCTTGATGGGCACGGGGACGCCGGGAGTGATGTGCTTCTTGAGAAACTCGAGCTCCTCGCTCAGATAGTAGGGCTTGATGCGATTCGAGCCGCGCTGCACGTTGATGGAACGCGCGAAGCTGGTGCGAATGTTGCGAAAACGCTCCTTGCAGTTGTCAACTGTAAACAAGCAAATCGCATAAGCATTTATCGATTGGCGATAATTATCGAAGCTTACCGCCGTCGTTCATCTGCTTGGCAATTCCCTCCCAGGCGCGTTCCACATGCGATTTGCGCATGTACGAAGGATGCGAGCGATCGTACATGCAAGGATGCTGCTCGACCAGGCGACAGATCTTCGCATTCGTCGCATGCAGCTCGGGCGTTATCGTTTTTGTGGTAAATGCAGCTGCCACATAGAATCTGTTCATCGACTTGTTTCTGTTGTTATTCTTCTCGTTGCTGTTGTTGTTGTTGTGGTTGTGGTTGTGGTTGTTGTTGATGCTGCCCGTGCTGCGTCGAGTGTTCATTGTTGCTGTTGCGAAAGAGAAAAGAAACAAACGTCAACTGCGCAGCAACAGCAAAACTGCAATTTCGCTGCGTCCGTTTCCACAGCAACTGACGCTCTCTCCAACACACACACACACGCGCAAACAAACCGTTGCGCGCACAGGTGACGAGAGTAACGAAAACTCGTTGGCTGCATGTGCAGGCGAGAAATCGTTTCGGACATTTCGGTCGCCTGTCAGGGCGCAACAGCTGTTTGGCGCGCGTTTTCCCTCTGCTTCAAGTCAGCAGCAATTACGTTTATTATTGCAATTTATGCGTTCTTTGTGCACTTACCTGCAATTTATTATTGTTCGTTTATTGCTCTTTGCACAGATTTTCTAAATATTCACGACTTATTTGTTGCTGCTGCGGCGGCTGCTGCTGTTGTTGCTGTCGTTGCTGCTGCTGCTGTTGTTGATGCTGCTGCTGTTGCGGTGAAATTGCTGCTGCTCAGTTTGTACACACACCAACACTAATGCAATTTATTTGGGCTAACGCTCTCACTCGCTCTCGCTCTCGCTCGTGCTCTCTTCAATATTATGCCTCACTCAGCCGGCGGAAAACTGGCAAAATGATAAGAAATATTGAAAAAGCGACAGTAATTCAAATGCCAATAATGTTGAGCAAACTGTTAAGAATTTAATGCGTTAATATTGTACAAATACATGAGAACATTAGGAACAAACATGCATGTGAGCGTACTGCAGCTTTGCATGTGTTTTGTTATTGTCGTAAACAACTTTGTGCCGGCAAAAAGTAAAGAAAATCAACTCAATTGAAGCATGGGCGCCGATGACAAACGGCTGGTGTGCAAAGGGTACAGCGAATATTCAGGCGAACAACCCTCGTCTCGTTGCCAAAGCGACGCGACGCCACTGCTCACGCACACCGCAACATCTGTGCTGAGAGGGAGCACGGCAGCGTTGCCAGCTGTAAGTTTACAGCGACAGCGAGTTGCTGTGTGAATAACAGCTGGCAACAATTTCAGATCGGTTGCAATTAATGTCGCAGATATAATCGTTGTGACGCCCTGGACAATTGAAACTGCAATATTTGCAATTATATCGATTTCTCATAATATATTATATACATAAGAATACATTTACTGCAAGTAAGTCCGATTAATTAATTCCCTGCAGTTGCATAAACTGTTTATTAATTTTATATTTCATTAATAATTTACCTATGTATATAAACAATTATTTTTTTTTTTTTAATTTTTAATAGATTGAATCGGTATTAGCAACATTACTATAACAAACTATTCCAGCAAATATGTTACAACCAAACCCCAAGCTCAAATCATAAGGAAATTTGATAGGCGATATATTTACATAAATATATAAAAATATTATTGCTAATTAAAATATTGAGTTCAACTTGGAGCTTTGACATCGTTCGATTATCGACGGTCAACGCAGATTAATGCAACCCTCCGTGTTGAACTGGCAATTTAGTTGTTCGCCAGCAACAGCACAACCAATACTATCGCAATTCGCTCTCTGAGAGCGCTCTCTGTCGGCATGTACGTGAATACGTGTGCGAGTTTGAGTGTGTTGGTTCTCGCAGTTGCCTTAGTTGAATTTTGTGACTGCAACGCGTGTTGGTGTCGGGCAAGTTTCTCGCCAGTTTGTCGTGTTGTGAAGTGAAATTAAAAGACTTATTTAAGCTACAACTGCTCGCTGGTGTTTGTGGCAAGCTGTTACATTATGTCAGTGAAGGGCTCACCGAATCGTGCCGCGTTCAAAGCGAATGTGAAACTTTGTCGGGCTATTGAGAAAGAGTCCACTTTATATGATCCAAAACATGAACATTATAGGAAAAGACAGCCGTCGGAGATTTGCTGGGAATCGGTCGCAGTGGAGACGGGAGCGTCGGGTAAGTTGTAGTGTTGCAAAGCGAGGCGTGCGCATTCGCGTTTATCGTTATCGCCTATCGCCCGTCACTGTGAACGTTTCACAGCTGCAGACGAGTTGGCAGCGCGTTCAGTGCTGGTAACTGACGCTTGCATGCGTTTGAATTGCTTTTAACGAATTATTTTTAAACTTATGATGCGATGATTTCAAATATTAAAATAAATTATTATCCTATATTTATGCCACATTCTGTTGTCGAATATAACTGCAATAAATGCGAATTAAGAGCTTACAAAAATAGTAATAAAATATAAATTTTAAAAAAAAGCACGCACATTAATAAATTGACTAATTGCCATATAACTTCACAAATTTATGTATTTGTATATCTATAATCAACCATTTCTTTCCAATTTTAAGTTTTAGAACAAAATAACATGTTTTTTGGGTGCAATTATAAGCCTTTGAAGGAGATAGATAGATCTTGTAGTAATTGACGATTACGCTCGAAACTTAAAATTTTGATTTTTTCGTATTTAAAATAGGGGGATAAACATAATTACACGTAGAAAGTAAAAATTAAGTTTTTTTTTTAGAAGAAGGAGTGTAGCAATCGTCATGCAGCTGCAGCTGTATTTAGTAATAGTATTAAAGATAAATAAAAATAAATAAATTGAGGTGCACTGACTACGGAAACGATAAGGATCGTTATTTCTTCCAGATTTTAAAAATTAAAAATGGTTTGTCCTTATAACATATTTATCTTCTATGGGAAGCTAAATAATTCTAAAGAAAACTTTGACAAAATTTTTGTAACTTTATAAAACCAAAAATCAAAATATTGTAAATCATTTTTTAAATTCAACTACTTTTTAAAATATTAATAACGTTTTTAAGTATAGGATTTTAGGTTCACATAGAAAACAATTTAAATATAAAGATAATAAACTTTGAGCCATGTCGAAACTTTACTTATTTTGCAATCAATTCTTTGTTTCCAAACGGGTCCAAAAGTACGTACAAATTTGAAGTGGTGGAAAAGCAGAATAAAGTTTTCGTTGTGCTTAATAAGCATGTAAACGATAGCGTGCTTTAAGCTCTGTATTTCCCAAAAGAATTCGAGTAAGGTTCCGATGACTTGTGGAGTTGTTCCTGAATACCTTGTCTACCGAAAAGGAAGGAAAATAAATTTCAGAATTGTTTTCTGCTGTTACATGTTACAAACGGGATGCTCTTTTAGAGCAGACATTATTTCAATAACATCCATATTATCACTGTTTTGAAAGCAATCTCACTTCTGCTGAAATTGTCCGAATTCGGATAATGTTAATGTTTCCTCAAGAAATCGAAAAAAAACTCACTTGGCTCTTGACTCGAAAGTCTTATAAACAAATCGGCACTTTCAAAAAGTATTTCACCGCAACAAAAGGTCCTCAATGACCAATCAAATATTGTTATTGTTATTTATTTCACTATTCATAAGTACAAATACTATGTCAAATTATTCATGTTAGAAACACTGCAGACTTGTATGTTTTTTTTTGGTTTTTTTTATTTTAAAATTATTTAGTCATGTGCCATACTTAATAAAAATATACTTAACGCCATATAGAATGTTCCTGTTTGCTATTGCCCTCAATGAAGGATTTGATTTATTTTAATACGATAATAATGATACCCCGTCCGATAGACCTATACAATTAATTTATAAAACTATATGCATATTATTTTTGGAAATAAATGCATTGGTAAAAGACACATGTTTGCAACTCTTCTAAAGTTAGTCGCATTTAATAACTGATTCACGCTGTATTTAAATTATGCTTTTTGCAACAGTGGTGTTTTTTGCAAATATTTTAAATAAATGCGAATGTCTTAAAATATCCTATTGGCCCAAACAGGGCTAATTATGGTCGCCTTGTATGTGTGCGACTTTATGCAGCATTGATATTTTAAATATGGGTAATTTTAGAAAAGTAGCAGGTACAAGTAAATATTGCGACAAATCTTCGAAATTTGTAATAAACTAATAAAACAATAAAATATTTTGAAATCATAGACACAATTGTTAATGATAGTTAGATTTATTTTTAGTATTTTTCGGTTTGGAATTCAATAAGATATGTATTACAATTTTGCTCCTTTGCTAAATATAAATAATTCGAGACTATAAATGCTTGATCAATATTAAGACCATGTTACATACTGAATTGTCATGCATTTGTTTCAAATCAAAGTGTGTGCAAAGATCGAAAGTCCAATGAACTAGATTTTCACGTACTCGAAGAGTCTTTATTATCTTTATGTTTGGGTCCTTTGCTAATTGTATATTATTATTATTAAAAATGATCAAAATAATTTTGTTATTTAAATAATAGGTATCAAATCTCTGCCAACTGTCTTACAATTTAAAGTCTATATGCAATGAAAATATTATTTTAAAAATTTAAACTCAATTCCTATTAAATTCATAGTGAATTTAAGCCATTCCAAACACTTTTTGTAAAACATTTAAATAAAATCAAAGGGCAATATAAAATAGGGAGGCATAGGGAATTTTAGTTATTTCCTAATTAGTTTGGTAAATAACTACCGAGAATTTTATTATTTTATATTCGAATATTTATTCAAATAAATCGCGACAATAATAATAATTTGCATTAATAATTAATTTGCAATGTGGTGTTAATCAGACAAAGTTTAAATTTAATTTTTAATGGCCGTAAAAGAGATTTGAAGAAAGAAACTTCGAGAGAAAATAATAGGCGCAAAATTCTAGATGAACATCAGATCCATTTTAAAAATTTACGAAAATAATATTTTTGTTAGTCTCACTCTACTTCACTTGTTTGCTTAGTGTCATTTTTCAAGACATGCTGGAAATGTTTTTGCAAATTGTAAAATAAATACGCTCGTAGCTATGAAACATATAAATAATATAAGAAATAAAAAAAATGTTTCTTAACATATTTTTAAACTTCAGAATATTCTGATATTTAATATAATTCGATTAACTTGCATTCCAAATTTGAATAGGAAAATATGGCAAAAAATAAAGAAGGATTTAAAAAAAATTTGAATTATTCTTCTTTAAATCGGTGGACAAACTCTTCAAGAAAACTCCAATAAATTTCAGAAGCCTTCTTTTTTTTGTGATAGATACATAGCTTAAAACACGCAAGAGTCGATATTTTCTCGATTTCAAAATTTTGCGTCAAGCTTATGGACGCAAATTCAAATAAAGAACATATCGAAATTATTTAAAATGAATTATCTATAGAATTAAATTGTATTCTATGTGAACCTAAAAACTTGAACTTTTGAAGTTAACAAATTTTCGTGTTTTTTTTTTTCAAAAATTCAAACCATTTTTTTTTTTTTAATTGGGCAGAAAATACGTTCTCTATCGTAACCATAGTGCACTTCAACCGCGGGTTTCAGATTTTTCAACATTTCAGATTGATTGTCAGTAATAAACATCTGCAGTTCCATCAAATCAATATTGACAGCTAATTAGAAAGAAGTTCTTTGGTAAAAACTGATTGCTTGACCCTGTCAACTAATTAGAAAACGTTTATAAAATTTGTATTTTTATCAAAAATTGTTATTTTTGTATAACGTCAAGTGAAAATTAATAAGTGTGTATTAAATGTAATAATAATTGATTAAAGAATCCAGTAATAATAACGCAAAATACAAAATTGATAAACGATAAATTGTGAATCTTTCTAATTAGTTGTAAATAGCTTTCTAGAGTTTCTATATGAATAAAATTAAAATGTCTATTCTATACAATATTTGGCCATAGAATATATTAGTTTAGACATTATGGTAACGGAGTCATAAAAGTCAGGTCAAGCTTTGAAGGGATTTGTGGGCTGAAATCAAATGGCGGTTTAGGGTTGATGCTTAGGCAATTTGAGCGCGAAGATGGCGAAACATTTACGACGCTTATTGCGTTGGGCTTAGGGTCGGGATATTACGATCAACAGATTTACGGATAGTCCGAAGACCGCGACATCTGTTGTGTAGCAGCAGGTATACATACAGAAAGAAGAAGAGGAGATCAGGCCCTTTCAGACGATTTACCTGCGATGCAGTGCATTTGTCTCGCTCACAACCTGATGATGTGCCTATGTTTGTCTCTTTCTTTCGCACGCTCTCGCAGTGGAGAAATGCAAGCGACGCTGGCGTCAAATTCGCACCGATTACATTAACCATCGCCACGGCCTGAGGCCAAACAATTTCTATTTGGGCGACGAGCTTGCGTTCCTTAACGCCCACCTGCCGATGGCCGGCGAAAAGGATACAGCCGACCACGATCACGAGCGCGAGCGAGACAGCAAGAGTAAGAGCAAGGAACCGTCGCTTGAGCCAGGATATAAAGGCAAGGAGGCGAACGAACAGGAGGCAGTCGAGGAGCAGCCGCTGTCCAAGCTAAAGCAGAGCGCATTGAACCAGAAACAAACTGAAAGCATCAACAAGCCGAAAGGGCCGAAAGCCGAGCAGAAAAAGGACGTCAAGAACAAGCGCAAATTGAGCGACAATAGTTCGGTGGGAGAAGAGCAGGAAAGAGAGGAAAAGTTGCCGAAAGAGCTCCCGCAATCCATGCCGGAGTTCTTCATCAAGCAGAGCAGCAAGTCGACGCCCAACTGCCTCATCATTGGCAAGAAGCCCCACGAATTCAACACGGCGCCGGTTCCCCAGCTCGCCGGCGATCCCTTCGATCCGATGGCCGACGACAGCGGCGACGAGACCGCGAGCGTGGGCGGCGGACGGCGACTGCGCCGCGTGGCCGCTCGCAAGCAGCTGCCCATCCAGAAGACGGCCTCCGAGCAGCGCATCACGCGCCTCTCGCGCCGCAAATCGATGTCGGTGGCAGCCGCGCTCAGTCTGCGCAGCTCCACGTCGCCCGTGAAGATGACGCCCTTGCCGCGCACCGCCCTGCAGCTCAAGGCGACAAAGGCCAACCCGGTGACCGTTGCAGCCACAGCCGCCGACGACATCTTTCCGCGTCCTCGTGTCGCGGCGCCAGCGACGCCCGCCGTTGTGATGGCGCGTCAGCCTCAGCCTGCGGTTCAACCCCCCGCGCAGACGTCGCTGATGCGTCAAATCATCAAGCCGCGTCCCGCGCCCCCGCCGAATGTAGCGCGTCCAGTGGCAGCTGCAACTGGCCCCAAGCGCGCCACCTTCGCCGTGCCCAACGCCATCGCGCCTCGTGCCCCGAACAGCGACGCCCACAAGCTGCCCGCCGCCTCGACTCCATCACAGCAGCCGCAACAACGTCTCGTGTCGTCGAGCAACACGCTGGTCATTAGCACCACCAGCTACTCGGCGAACAGCGGCAACACCAGCACCATAAGCAGCTCCAGCTCCAGTTCCGCTTCGAGTCTGGCCTCCATCACAGCCTCGCCCATCGTCAGCTCTGCGGCGCTGATGACGCTCGCCAAGCGTGGCGAGAAATGCACGCAGACCGACAACGCCGACGTCTATTCGGACGATTACTTTCTGGACATGGTACGTCCGCAGATGCGCGAAATGAATCCGCGCCAGAAGATGCAGTTCAAGCGCAAGATCTTCCAGGCGCTGATGGAGACCTTCGACGATGCCACCGACTTTCCCGGCAACGGCGACGTGCAGCACTTCAACATCAACACACCGTCGGCCTACGAGCACGTCTCCGACGTGGAGCTGCGTCTGATGCGCGAACTCGTCAGCATTGTCAGCGCTGCCAAGCACACGCCGAAGGCAACCGATGCGCCCGCTTCGATTGTCACCGCCGTGAATCTGGCGCCGCTGAATCCGCGTCCGTCGATGGCACAGCTGGCGAAGCCGCCGGCTGCAGCGGCCAAGATGACCATCGACGAGAAGCGACTGTTTCGCATCATGCCCATGGGCTGCAATGCCAAGATGACGATGGTGCGCAAGGACAGCGTCGACAGCAACAGCAGCAACGCCCGCCCAGCAACTGCAGCTGCAACTGGAGCAACTGCAGCAGCTGCGGCTGCGGCTGCGGCACGTGGCAAGTTCGTGGTGCCCAATAACAGCGGCGCCAAGACGCTGCCACGCCTTCAGGATCCGCTCGCCAACCACAAGCCAACGCCTGCAGGAGTTGCCGGCAAGGATCCGTTGCTGGTGCGCCAGATGGGCAGACGCTACTCCATCTGCGGCGGCGTTGGACCCGTCTCAGCGTTGTCCAGCTCGCCGGCAGCGGTCGCCGCCGCCGCAGCGGCCGTCGGCGCCGTTGTGACGCCGGTGAACGGCGCCTCGCTGGAGGCGCTGCTCAAGCGTCGCCTCGCGAGCCCCTCGCAGTCGATGGTGCCGCCCCAGCAGCGTCCTCGCTACTCCCACAGTCCCAGCAGCAGCAACACTGCGAGCAACATTGCCCCAGGGAACAGTTTGTTGGTGCGTCGCGCTGCCGTCGCCGGGCCACAGAAGCAAGTGTCGCCGCCGGGCAACAACACGCAGAAGACGCCGCAGGGACAGTTCAATGCCTTTGCCACGCCCACAGCCATGCGTGGCCCGAACGCCACTTCGCCGCAGAAACGCGGCATGGTCATTGCCAATGTGAAGGGCCAAGGACAGCCGGCCAAATCCTCGGTGGCTGCCGTTCGCACTGCAAGTGGCGTCAAGTCGACGTCGTCGCCCAACGTCGCCAATCTGCTGAGCGACTCGCGTCCCCGCACCCCCAATCAGCCAAGCTCCCGCACCCAATCCCAGACAGCCTCCTCGGGAGGCGGAGGTGGAGAGCAGGCCGAGGAGTCGCAGATGGCGGGCACGATTGCCGCCGATTACTTTGACATGAGTCGCCTGAAGCGCGAGCCCCAGGACCCCATGGACGACGACATCCTGGGCATGTAATTCGCATTCTTCATTTCCCATTTAACCAATTGAATATGGTTTATTTTTTTTTTTTATCATATATTACTCAACTAGAATTGGATGTTGAATTGTATTATTATTAATGATCCAATTGTGTCATTGAAGACCGAAAACTAATGCTTAGTTTGTTAAGATTTTCCATACTATATTCAAATACAATTTGTAGTTCTTAAAGGCGGCAATATTTCTCTTGGGTTGCGGGTTTCGGCGGCAGCTGACAGAAAATGTCGAAAGTAGTCGACTTGCCAATACTCTGCAAAACTTGGAATTTTCAGAATAACATCAAAAGTAAGTAAGTTGTGAGTATATAAAAGTTTGAAAATCTATCTCTTAAATTACGTAATAAATAAAAATAAATTTAAAAAATAGATACAAATTAAAAATGGTGTATTAATTAATTTTGGAATCAAGCAATTTGTAGAATACTAAAAATAAATTGTAGACGAAAATTTTAAATTGCTATCGAAATTGAATAAATTGGCAAAATGCGTGGAAATGCTAATTTCATTATAATTTAAAAATAAATATATAAAAACATAAACTTTAGTGTGTGTAAGATAAGATAAAAATATAAAATTGAATTGATAAATAAATTTTGTATTATGCATATATATTTGCATCAAAATGTTTCTAGAATACCAAAATAAATTTTAGATCAAATGTATAAGGTGCCTTTATAAATTAACAAAAATACACTAAAATTAAAATGGAAATTTAAATATGGTATTCATAAATATACATAAAACTTTCGGCCATCTGCATACTTTACCAGCTAAATCTTAGACCCCTATTTGTCGTATCTAAAAAGTGCAGGGTATAAACCGGAAACTCGCAGGTAAATGATATCTTCAAGCAGCTGCAGCTTGTCGCTTAAATGGAAATACAACAACTGGTAGACGGAAAGACAAAGAAAACACAATCGCAACTCTAACAAATAGATATTGTAGATCTCTCAAACACCCTTTAACAGTTTCTCGCTTATCAGCTTATTTATTATGCCAAACAACTATTGAGATCGGGTAAAGCACACGACAAAATTTATGCCTATATAGCATGTAGATTTGGCGAATTCTCTGATTTCGTTTCGACAGCCAGAGAATCTTATCTGGAGAACAGTCGTCGAGGGCTTGTAAATTAAATGATAATCGATAAGGCGAACTGGGCTTGCTATAAAAACTCCGTGACGATCCAGGGACCCGTTTAGTGTACTCCAAGACAGTCTACAATGAAATATCTGGCGATTATTGCGCTTCTGCTGCCCCTCGTCTACGGCGCTGTGGTGCCCAGGCCCCAGCTGGACGATTTGGATCTGATTCCCGATATGTCCACCGCCGAGGATGGCAAGGTGATCATCCTGATTCCCGACATGTCGGTGGCCAGCGATGCCGACGAGACTGTGCCCAGCAAACCCTTCCGCCAACTGCCCTCCAAGGAGGAGGAGGCCGTCGTCCCTGACATGTCCGTTGCCGCCGACGCTGAGGATAACCAGAGTGAGTCCCAAAAGTAATTCCTCTATAGGGAGTAGCTTTATTTATCTTGTTTTGCTTTCGTCAGCTGTCGAGGCTAAGGCTAATGCCGATGCCGATCTGGTGCCCGACATGTCCGTTGCCGCCGATGCCTTGGACAAGGGTAAGTCTCTCACGTCCTCCAACTTTCTTCCTTTCTGACCCAATCCCGAATCCCAATCTTCAGTTGAAGCTAATGCCGATCTGGTGCCCGATATGTCCGTGGCCAGCGATGCCGAGTAAAGCATGTGATTAAACCTCAAACAACCAAAAAAAAACCCTCTCTTAATTTTAACTATGTTTATGTGTATTGTATTTTTAAGTTTTTCTATTTTAAGCGGCAGCAGTAATAAATTATAAAGGCTATACGAAAGACGTGCGCATTTCATTATCTTCTGATTTACTCAGTACATCAGTGTTGGGGCTTTATCAATTGTAATTTATTGTCAATTTCAAATAAAAATATCTTGACGGGGCACGTGTGCGAAATAATTAAAAATACACTTCAAGTCGGAATAAGTGCGTGAGTAGTGGAAATACCATTTTGAGTTTGTAAACAATTTGACGATTATTGTTGTTGTCAAATAGTAATTTAAATTGTTTATTATCAGTTTCCCCAGTATTCTATTTAATTTACACTATGAAGCTGATAAAAAACCATAAATGGTCATGGCATGATTATTATTACAAGAAATGTTAGGTCAGTCTTTTATTATTTTCTTCCACAGTTGGATTTTTAATTTAATTATGATTATTCATTAATTTTGAGCTTAAACATCATTGCAAGTAAATTAAAAGAAATGATAAATACAAAAATATTCTAATGTGCTTTTACCCTTTATAAACCAAAATAAGTATTTAATTTTATGCAAATGACATATGACTATAAATATTAAAGTAACTTATCAATTTTTCACACGCAGTCATGGAAACAAATTTAATCTGTTTCTGTAACTCCATATTTTTAATCGTCAGTTGAACATATTAATTTGTTTTTTAAACATAAATGTATCAGTCTTTAATAACAACAAAAATATTCAATTTTTATTTACTAAAGTAAAACATTTAATTTAAATTCAATTTTTTATATTAACCCTGCTGAAAGTTAATAATCCAGGCATATTTAAAACTGATAAATATAATATGCTTTAACTAAAGCTGAATTTTTCCATAATATTGATACAAATTGAACCAAAATATGCCTTTATATAGTATAAATAAGGAAAAAAGTTATTCACACTAAAGTTGACCAACCAACAACCGTCCAAAATATAATATAGACTTGGCTCATTTACAAACTAGACTGAAAGGCAAAAGCTCGGCCAAATTTACGACCTTTATTTGATCAGCTAAAATAGTTTTGTGTGCAGCAGACATGACTCGGTAATTTGGCATTACTCAACCGATATAAAGTCTTCTCCAATTACAGCGATATCCACACAACAATAGCAACAACCATAACTGTACTCCATTTCAGACAGGCAATAACATTACTCTCGGTTCGGTTCGGGTCGGGACCGAAAAAAACTGATTAGTTTTGCGCCAATGGAGGAGACAGAAAGAGGGAGAGAGAGAGATAGACACATAGAGTGAGAGAGAGGTTCGTTTAGGTTGCCGTTTAGCAAACAAAATTAGTTTGTTTTTTCTGCTCCTCCAATTGTTGTTGTTGTTGGGGTTTTTTGCTCTCTTCGGCTGGGCATTGTGTCGCTGGCTATTAATAAAAAGGAATTAACGGCAAAAACCGGACCCACACAAAGTGCCCCTGATCCCAATGAGGCACATGACCATAAACAACAAGCCACATAGGTTAATGGAAAACGCAACAACCGAGCGAAAGAGACAGCGAGAGAGAGGGAGAGAGGGAGAGAGAGAGGGAGATGGCTGCCTGGATGCCTTTGTTGTCGTTGTGATTTTCACACAAAAGCGCTAAAGCGGCTACTAAATTACGTGCTCATGTGTTCTATCTAGTTCGGGAGCCGTTCTCCTCCTCCCACCCTCCTCTTTCCTCTCTCCGCCCACGCTGCTCGACCAAATCGCATTTGGTGCGCTAATGAACCGCAGCAGTGGACGCGGCCAGAACCAGAATCCGAAAGCCAAAACCAGAATTGGACCAGGTCAGAGCTTAGAGAGAAGAGAGGGGAGTGGAGACCAGGAGACGAGGCGTCTGCTAGTCGCATATTTAAACGTAAAAATACCGTTTAAATGTGTAACAATGCTGTTAACTATGCTTGGGGCGGTGGCGTGGGGGGCGTGGCATGTTGCCGTTGTTGCAACAAAAGCCGCTGATTAAACAGCGTGTGTTTGCCTGCCACTAATTGTTGCAACAGCAGCCAAAGCTTTGGCTCTGCAATCTCACATTTGCTGTGCGATCGCCATCAAAAAGGTGCTTCCCCCTTTTCCACTCTAATCTAGCTGAAATGTGAATGAACATCGAGTGGGGCAATAAATTCTCTAAACGCTAGACGGATTTACATCAACTGATAAGCGGAGGATCCATAAATTAAGTTGAGTATTTGTTTATAAAGTGACTTGCATTCAGTTCTACAGCAATTAATAATCGTATGTTAAAAAAGAGTTGACGATTTATTATAATATTTTAAATGGGAATTTAATTTAATTTAATTAGTTTAAGAAAACTTAAGATTTATTTCAATATCCCTTATATTATTTATTTACAATTTCATTTTTATTTCCAAGTCCCTTTTTTCATGAATTTGTTTGTAAAGTGACTTGTATTAAGTTAAATGAATATTAGGGATTTATTATAAAAGATAATTGCATATTTATTTTAATACGCGTTTTGTTGCTTGAATCTGTCAGTAAAGTTACTTGTAATTATTTGCAGAACATCGTCAGTTAAAATACGTAAGATTTTCCTTTATTTTATATTAATTTATTTTAATAATAGTGGGCTAAAGGATTAAAAAATTATTTTACAAACGAATTTAATTATTATTTTAATACTCCTCTTATATACGATTTTTTAATACTCCTTCAGTTTCTTATTAAAATATAAATTAAAGTTTTATTTAAATGACCCTTTTGTTTCCTGTATTTGTTTGTATAGTGAGTTCAATTACTTTCTAGAACATTAAATAATCGTAAGTTAAAATAGCTTTCAAGATTTCGCTTGTTAACATCCAAAATATAACTACTCAACTCGCAGCTACTCAAAAGATTTAAAAGTCACTCCACAAAATTTCCCTTTCCTCTCAATATAACGTCCACTTAAATGCAGCCCACACCAAAGGAACAAGAAAACAAAAACAACAAATCAAAATCAAATGCACACAAATAATTGCCAACTACTTTTGCTGCACTCAGTGCCAAGTTCGGCTTTGCATTGTGCGTACGTCGGGAATTTCGTGCGGTCGGTCGGGAGTGCGGTGGGCGTGTGGGCGGGGCGGTGTGTGCATTTAGTTATTGACGTTATGCTTATTTCTTTATATTCGTGTCCGGCTAAAAGAAAGTTGTGCATAAAGTTCAAAGGGCAAAGGCAAAGCGAAAAAAACGCAGTAAGAAAAGCAAAGTTTCTTTAGAAATGAAATTTCATTTCTTCACAACAGCCGCTGAGAAGAATCAAACAAAAGTGAAGTGACGCGAATGCTGCCAACTTAGCTTTTTCCACCGCTAAATGTGACAGTGTGTTCAGCTTCTTTTCCGCTAAATGCAAAGAGAGAGCGAACGCAATAGTGAGTAGCTGAGTATTTAAGAGTACAAATGTAAAGCTAGCGCGTAAAGTTTGCCAGCACTGATAACAAACAAAAGTGCATGTGGCTCTTTTCTCCTTCTCTCCCGTGCTTCGTCAAGCAATCGCAAAAGTGAATGAAAGGCGGCTGCGTTGATGCCGGCAGCGAAATAAATGAAAATGCAAAATAGGAAGAAGTTAAAAGTTTTGCAATATGCCAACGCAGCAAGCGCAATTGCTCAGAGAGCGTAACCGGTGTCGGAAGGAGTAGGAAAGGGGAGGAGGGAGGGGGACAAAAACTATTGCTGCGACAGCTGGAAAGCCACAACGAAAGATTTCCAGATGACAAAGAGCGTGAGCGAAACAATGTCAAAGGGACAGAGAAGAAATGAACTGCTGCGCAATTGTTCGTGTAATATGTGGAACCCAAAATGGGCACGCGAGTGGATCCTGTTGAACTCAAGCTCAACAAGTACCGCGAGTCTTGCGCTTGTGCTAATGACTTCCTTGTTTGCATTCTGCCTCTCGATAAGATAATCAGTAACAACAACTGCAACAACAAGCGCATAGAATGCGCAGCGAGCACGCGATGTCAACAGCTAAGCAGAAGAAGAGGAAGCAGAACAACTTTGCCTGCTTGTAGTATGGCCCACTAACAACAGATGGCGCCACGACAACAAGACAACAACAAAAACCAAAGCTTCAAACTGGTAAGTAAATAAGTAAACAACAACAAGCAGGAGGGCTGCAGGTGACGCGCCAAAATTTAAGTAGAAGAAAATAAAATATCAAGCAAAGTTTTGACAACATTTTTGCGGACCAGACGAAAACAGAACGAAGAGCAGGTTGAAATAGAAGTGTGCGCTTAAGTAGAGACATGCCAAAGTGACGCATGTCAGTGCAAAGTGGCCAAGCGATTAGTTTGAATGCCAAAACCAACAACGACAACGACCACGACGAAAACAATCCACAAAAACAACTGCAGTGTCATGGCACAACAACAACAAGGAGTGACAAACAAATTGAAAGAGAGAGAGATGTGAGTGGAAAGAGAAATGATTTGAGTGTGTTTGATTTATGATTGGCAAACGAGGCGAATGTGGAATGAAATCAAGCAAATGGTCACAGCGTAATTCGCTGGAGAAAGAAGAAGAACGAGAAGATGTCGCACACTGTTGCAATTTACATTTTCACTTTCGCTTACGCACACACACACACAATTATACTTAGTCTTCGTCGTCGTCGTCATGTCCGTCTGTCTCTGTCTGACCTGTGCGGTGGATCCTTGTCTGCTTATGTAAGTGGCTTTTTATGGCTAACTGTAAATGGAAACAATATGGCGGCATGTTGTAAGCGTGATTACAGCTGTTATTGCTGCCAGTGTTGTTGCTGTAGTTTTTTTCGGCACTTTTGATTAAAAACAAGTAAGAAAGCTACAGTCGGGAGTGCTTGACTGCGAAATACCCGCTACCCATTTTGAAAGATAATAAAGCAAACAATTTACTAAATCGAATATTTCATTTCTTCTACTTAATATTTGGGATTTTCACAATAATGAAACAAGGCCACATTTTAAGCAAAAGTCCGTTCTGATTTTTGATTGCTGATTATGATTTTTACCCTTTGAAATTGCTTTATGAATAACTAATAATTTCTTCATCTGATTACTCTAGTTATAATTTTTACTTAAGACTCTAGCATTAAGAATACTCTCCTTTGCACAAATTTATAATACCCTTCTGGGCAATGGGTAGCGTGTATCATAACGTGAAGCTGTTAACTTTAATGACAAAATGTGTGGGAAATTGCCCGAGCAAATCGTCAAATAAAATAGTTTCGCTTGCGGGGGATGCGCCATTTAGTCATCCATTATGTTTATTGTAAATAATCTGAGCAATATATCGCCTCATGTCGAGATAACACCGCAAACATGCACTTATTAATAAACTTGAATAATGCTGATACCATTTATCATATTAGTTGTCACCTCCCTCGACTTTAATCAGCATTCATTTAAATAATCCCATTGAGAATAATGTTCGTGTCTCGTGAATTTTGCATAAAATGCGCCATAAAGCAAATAAATCAATTCCACACCGCAAACTTAAATGTCATTCAACAATAAATAAATGCAAACAACAACGACAACGACATCAAGAGAGGCACAAAAATAAACAACAAAAATACAAAAATTGAAATCACACGCAAATTGCGAATTATAATAAAAATAAACGGCTGTCAAAATGAAGAAACGGCTACGATTTTCCCATAAAAAATAAATTATTTTCCCATAGCAACGTTAATTTTTCGCGATGTTTTTGTCCCGTTCGTTTTTTATTTTTCTGTATTTTATGGCATTAACAATTTTCGTGACCCATTGCGACACAGCTACAAAAAAAATGCCGAGGACTATTCATCTTCGTGTGGGCGCACTTCAGCTATTTTTTTTCTTGCTATGTTATTTATTTATTTTTTTTTTTATTTTGTTTGGCTAAAATAAATTTAATTAGCTAACGATTGCTTCGCTGTTGAGGGAGCAGCAGCAGAGGAGCGCAACGAAGCCAAAGTTCAAACGACAGCGTCTGCAGCTTTGGCATTTCGGCAATTTAGCGGTTTAACGACTACGACGGCCACACTAAACGTGATGTGGTCTCTTTCTCTTTGCCCCTCTCTCTTGAGTTGAGTTCCACCGATTGCTTTGGATTTCATTTGACTGGCCATAAATATTTGATGCGGACGCCGTGTGAAAGCTGCGCTAAATTTTACACTCATTGTGTAATTGTAATAGTCCCAAACTGTTTTATATGCGCTGCGTTCGTAATTTGTTTACAATAATAATTAGCTGCAAAAGCGAGATCACGACACGATCCACAGCGTACGATCCACACAGCTGAAGACAGCACAATAGAAGGCGACGCCCAACAGTGGAATGCGAGTGAAAGGAAACATGGCAAACAATGCAAATGGGAAGCTACCAGACAGAGATAGCTGCAGCCAAAGATGGCCACCTGAATGTGTGTGATTCTGTATGGGTGTATGTGTGTGCTTCCTGCATGGTCTTCTTTGTGTTGCTCTTGCAAATTTATGCAATTGGCAACTCGAAACAAGGCAAACGAAAGATGCCTGCCAACTAGCAAAATTCTGTTTTTGCTGCTGTGCAAATTCAATCCTTTTGAACGCCTCCAAACAATGTTGGCCCGCATTGTGTGCGGGCTGGGGGGAGTGCAAAGTTGCCCCAATTGTCGATAAGTTGCCGTGGTGCAGTCAATTAAGCCAAGTTCCCTTACCCATCCCATCCCATATGCCATATAGTCGGGGCAGTTCACCTTCGTGTTCATTGCATGTAAGTCGTGCTCTTTATGGCACATCCGGCGGGGCACATCCGCATCCGTCCGCTGTTGTTGGGGCCAGCTGTTTAGCCAACTTATTTATGCCACTTGCTCACACCACACCCCCAAACACATGCCACTCGACGCCCACATTCGTTCTTTGTTTTTAATTTTGCTCCGAGGAGCTATGGCAAATTCCTTTGGCAAAATGAAAATTCCACTGCAAATGCGCTTTTCAGTTCACACAACTTTGTTGCTGCTGTTGTTCCGTCTGCTTCCAATATATGTATATTTGTGGACTTGAGAACGACGGCGACGCCGACGCCAGTCGGAATTTATTGTCACTCTGTTGTCCTGGCCAAATGCACCTGTCCTGCC
Source organism: Drosophila ustulata (assembly GCA_035047365.1). Classification (NCBI taxonomy): domain Eukaryota; kingdom Metazoa; phylum Arthropoda; class Insecta; order Diptera; family Drosophilidae; genus Drosophila; species Drosophila ustulata. Next base: position 24,765,598 of record JAWNPT010000057.1, on the reverse strand, counting down.
CCTTGGCTGGGATTGTGTGGCGCATAATTAAACCCATTTGTTGCCAGTTGCAACTACGTCGCGCAGGTCAATGAGGGCGATTTATTGTATTTTACATTTAGTTTATCGCTTGTGTATTGAAAATGTAGCAATTGATCCTGGGAAGCGAAGCCAGAGGGGCGTCAACGTTCAGCTACAAGTACTTTAATTTATAACGAAATAAATTGCGAGTGCGACAGCAACAAACCAATTAACAAAAAGCTTTGCAGCAAACGAACTTGCTATTCACATTAAGTTGGTAATATGATCAGCAGTTCTTAAATGTTTGAATTCCTTCAGTAATAAAAGTTTTTAAGGGAATGGCGAGGATTCATCCACACGGCGGAATGAATATCATTCCCAAAGTAATGACAAACATTGAGATATAATTCTTCTATTCAACTAGGTCAGTTGCTCTTATAATTACTCATCATTCAGCCTGAACTTTTTGGTTGAATAAATGACAACATTCTTGCAGCATAGAGGGCAACAACGAATGACATCTTTAACTTGATTAAAAGTTCCGATCAGCAGATCTTAAGTGTAAGCATTTCTCCAGTAATGACAATTCTTAAGGGAATGTCGAGGATTCAACCAGTTGGCGGAATAAATATCATTCTTGAAAAAATTCTTAAATTAAGGGTGCGAATGATATATGTATTTCTTCTATTCATCTAGGCCAGTTGCTCTTATAATTATTCATCATTTAGCGAGAACTTTTTGGTTGAATAAATGACAACAGTTTTGAAGAGAACTCTTAGGGCAACAACGAATGTCATCGTTCATCCAGTGGAATTTCTTTGCACCATTTATGCCACTTTAACTTGATTAAAAGTCCCGAAATTCTCCACTAGAGATTTATAAGAATAAATGTGTGAGCTTTTAATTCACATAGGACCCAGTTTAGAGTATTCAGTAAATTAAGATGCTCATTTTTTAGCCAAATGCAGCGTCATTTTCTTGGCAACGCCTTCCGCTCGATTTATCACAATTTTCCACAACATTTGAGTCCAGCTGGGGTGTTTACACTACGCTACTCTCCGCCTCCGCCTCCGCCTCCTCGTTCGCGTTGTAAATTTAATAAATCCACATAATTAGTGTTGTAATTTGTCAGTCGGGCAAAGTTTGCCATTCGCCTGGTCGAGAGAAGTTAAGTGTGTGCCACCCGAAGCTTTGGCCACATTCATTAACACGTTAGTTCAACTTTTTGCTGTTGATCCCCGGTTTTTTTTAGTATTTGTTTTTGTTTTTGTTGAGTTGGCCTGCAAGCTGTGCAAATTATTTAAATACAAGCTCTAGCCCCTTTTGTCCCTTGTTCCAACTGCTGTTGCAGCAATTTACGCAATGTTCTTCAACACTTTCCCACACACACTCCCTCTCTGTCTGTCACTGTCCTTCACTCGCCTACAAGGACTTGCTGTGCGTTCGCTTGCAAGCTGACTTGTTTTATTTTATTTGCCGTCTAGTGTATTTTAATATCAGCAAGAAGAAGACGTAATAAATGTGTGCACACTTGTTTATTTATCATTTACACACAGCACAGCACAAAAGTTGCCAATGCTACGCAGACATTCTCCATTTATCTCTTTCAACTGCTCTCTCACTCGCTCTCTCTCTCTCTCTCTCTCGGTCTCTCTCTGACCACGTAATGGAAAACTTTCGGCATGTCCAGCCGAAACTTTTGGTTCGCATAAATCCTGCTAATCGCTTTGGCTGCACCAAAAGCTGACTGCTCTGAAACTCTTGCCGCAACTCGAAACTCATTTGCATTTATCTGCTCTCTGCCTTTCCCGCTCTATCACAGTCTCCCTCTCGCTCTCGCTCACATTGTCATTGCTGCCGTGTGCTTGTTGCTAATTGCTGTGCCTGTTGCTAATTGTTTTTGTTGCTCGGCAACACTTTTTCCATGCACTTTTGGCACTCCTTTTTTTGGTTTTTTGGCTTAATGATGAATGTTGAGCAACTTGAGAGTCCTGCAACTAATTTCCGTTTTGCAACTCGTTATTCACACACTCGCGACGCGCTCAAATAAACAAATGATATAACAATAATAAACAAACAGCAACGAGAGCAGCGAGTACAATGGGCAGATGACAGCAACAGCAGCCTTCAAATCGCTTGGAAACAAATGCACAAAAAATGTGTCATCTCAAATAAAAACAATGCGAAAATGCGTACAAATTACCCAAACAACAACAATAACAACGACAACAATTGCAAAGCTGCTGCTGACAACAACAACAACGAGAACAACAACAGCGAGATGTACAAATAGCAACAAAAAAATATGCAAACTGACACTTTACGAAGATTTATGCGTTTTAGTTCTGTTGAGTTCTCTTGTGTTCTCGACTTCTTCCCGCGAAACATTTTTTGCAGCGCTTTTAACGCTTTTTTTTGCTCTCCGGATTTGTTGTTAACACTGGATTGCGTTCCGAGTCATTCAAATTTACATTAAACGTGCAATAAAATGACGACTGGAAGTGTGAACAGATCAAGAGAGCGAACGGATCAAGGCATTAAATCGGTATTTAATTTCCAGTTGAACTGTTAAACTGCGGAAATCACAAACAGTAAGAAAACGATTTGATTCTCTTGGCTGCGATCATTAGGTTGACTTTTTCTTTAAAAGGCCTGTTGTGAGTTGAATTAAATAAATTATTTCGATAGGGGCTATTTATTTCGACAATCTGAACGTTTTCACCATCCTTAAATGATTGCCCTAATTTTGCACGGCAAAATGGTAAAAATATTTTACAGCAGGAAATATATCTCGTTATATCCACATAAGAATATGAAATTTAAAATACAATTACAGAGAATGATATTATGATTTTAATAAATAATCATAATTGTAAATTACATTTTTTATAATGAGCAAATTAATTCAAAATTAGAAATAAAATTATCATTTAACTCAGAAGATAAATTATTAAATCAAGACGAAGTATCTGGAATCATTCTAGAGTAACCATTCTTTAAATAAGATAATTTTCAGTTTACCGAGGGATAAGAAACATTCCAATATCAGAATAATATGTTCAATAATGCAAAAATGTCAATATCGAACCCAGAAGGCAAAATCGTGTTAATGAATTTAGATTGTGTTTATTTTATACGTTATTATTAATTAAGAATTATGTAGATAAAGTTACACATGGCAATTGGGTATTAAATCAACAGATTAACAAGTCAGTAGTTATTGAAAGTTGAGCCCCCATTCCAAAGTTTGGCTGTTTCAACAACACTTTTCGGATTGTTTTGCAATTTAAATGGATTGCACACAAATTTTACAAACTATTTACAAACTTGCGGTTGCTGCACCAAAACATCAACAAAACATTGAATATTTAATATGCAATTGTATGGCTATAAAAAATATGTTAAATAAAAATAACAGCGAGCAGCAGAAAAACAGAAATGCAAAAGAGGTGAACACAATTTATTTTCGTGCATTTGTCGGCACTTTTGAAAATTATTTTTACGGCCAAAACAATATTTCATTTATTTACATGGCCATGTTCTGCTCTCTCCCCCCCTTCTTGGCCACCCCCGCCCCCCTCCGCCTTCTAGTGGAGCTTCCTTTATATTATGCATTAACCTGCCGCTCAGCTGTCACCTGCCTCGCAGGCTGCCCCCTCTGTCGCTGGCATTGGCACGTGTCAAAAACTTTATTTGCACAGCATCTGCCTGCTGCTTGCCACCGCGAGGCGCCCCTTTTTTTCATAGGGTGCACGGAATGTGACAAAGGAGGGGAGCGAGGGGGGAAGCGTGGCTGCTGGAGCGCCTCATTGGCCGCCATATTTGACGCCAGTTGAGCATGAAAATGCCATTTAACAATGGCGAGTGGCCCGAAAAAAACACACACAAATAAATTACAACAAAAAGGGCAAGCAAAGCGAAAAATTAAGGCAACAACAGCAACAACAACAACGACAGAGACAGCGGCAATAATAAAACAACACAAAAAGTGTGTTGGAAAATGTTTAAAACAATGCAAGAGAGCGTAACAAGCGGCAGCCTCTGATAGCGCAACAACAATAACAATAAAAATGTCAAAAAAGCAACGACGCTTAAATCAAATTAATGTGAAGCTGACTCGCACTTTGTTTTTCCGCATTTCTTTTTTTTTTCATTTTATTTTGTTTTTTTTTGTATTCTCATTTCAGTTCAGTTCATTTCGTATTCGAACATGTTCTCAAATTAAATTCCACATTACAGTCAGCAATTGCATTGGATAAAAAAATACTACAAAAAAATCTATTTGTCTTTTATTCATTTTTTGATTGTGTGGTTCATTTCTAATTTAATTAAATTAATGTTTAATTTCTTTTTAAAGTACATTTTTAATATTGAGTAGTTGCTGCCTCAAAGTATGCTACGCATTTTTCCAATTAGAAGCATTCCATAATTTTGATCTACAATATTAATATTGTCATCTCTCCATGCGAATCTTCGCCTAAAATATTTTAAAATATTTGCCAAAAAGTAAATACTATTTGTTATCCTGGTATTTAATGTGTATGTTAATTGCTCTATTATTTGTTTTCATTTTGTTTCTTCTCTCAAATTTTTATTGTTTAGTTGCCAATTGATTAAAATGCATTTTCTTTACTCTTCTTGAAACTGATTTCTGGATTTTCTATAATTTTTGTATACTTTTCGTTTAAACATTTTCTATCAAATTTATTTATTGATTTCATTTTTTACCTTTTCAGAATCTATACACACAATCTATAAACATACAAATATATATTCAAATACTCTGTATTATCTCTTAAGGTAAGTGAACTCCCTTTTCTTAATAACACTTTGTCTTCATCTGAGTAATTTGCTTTGGTGAATTGCTTGCGATATTGCTTCTGAGAATATTTATGGCGTTCAGCTGTCTTGCGTTTTGTTGCCGTATTTCTTTGTCGCATAAATTTCCATTTAACATTGTTTTTTAATGCATCGACCATGCCATAACTTATTATTCAGGCATAATGTGTTTGGAATGCATTTATAATTTCTTTGTGCGTGTCCTTGCCACATGCTGAAATTGATGATGCGACACTTTAAATTTTGATAGGCTTGTGATAGCTACAAATGTTTCAAGTAGCAATTAAGCTGATTAATGGTTATAAATGTGATTTTAATTTACTACAGTTCAATGCAGTTGCACATCTGAAGGTTTCGCATTTCTGTGCGAAATTAAACGAACATGTCTCGCTCAAAGTCAAATCAAAACAAATTTAAATTGTTAATCAAATGAGCGCAGACCGCAACAAACAAAAACTTGCTGAAATTGCAATAAAGCTTGTGCAATTTTAATAAACTAACAGCCACGCCACGCCCCCCGCCCACACATTCCCTCGACATTACCCACGGTGTAACACGACTAATACTGTAAACAGATGGCGACCAATATTTTATAAATAATTAGTAAACATTTTTGCGCAACGGTGGCCATATTCAGATAGAGACGGCGGGAGAAGGACGTTGGCCGTGACGCTTTTCTCTATTTTGCAGCCACAATATCCTGGCAACGTCAATGAAAGCTGCAACTCTGCTCGACAGTTTGCCGTATATAATTTTAATACTTTATAATTGCATTATTCTGATGCGGCCAGTGGGAGAAGTGGGCGGAAAAGCGGGCTGGGATATGGATAACTCTGTGCACACAGTTTTTAGATATTGGTCAACATTTTGGCATTCAAAATTCAATCAAGTGCTGATTAGTTGTTAAATATGGCTGCCTCAACGAGTCGAGATATCTGATACTAAAGCTGGCTGCATTATATTTTGAAACATTTTGTGCAAAAAACAATATCTAACTATCTGTCAGTTTGGGTTTCAGTCATGTGAACTCTGACGGGCCCTAATTTAATTAGTACAATTGTAAAATTGCATTTAATTTTGCGACATGTTTTATCACTTGGAATGTATCATTAAATAATTGCGCAATTAAATAATAATAATTTAATCAAAAGGTGTGGAAATAGTAAATTCTATGTCCCATTCGAAATGCGCAAATTAAATTCTTTTATCATTGCGAAATATTTTTAATTTTTGATTCTAAACTCACGTTAAGTGAGTGTGAGAACATTTATATGTTTTTAGTTTTATTCGATTTAAATTCAATTTGAAATAATTTTATTGCTCATTGATTACTTCCTAAAACTTCAACTTAAACTTGTGCGCTTCCTATGACCGAAATGATCACAGATAATAGAATAAAAATAGATTGTATAGACTTCTATTTTAAATTCGTTGTCTGCATTTTGGTTGAATTATTGCAACTTTAAGCTTTAAGAGCTACATTCAAAGCTATATATGAATTTTAAATGTTTTTAGTTATTTAAGTTGCGTTAGTTTCTGTTATGTTTCTTCTATTTGTTTATGTTGGGGTATTTTATCAGTTGGTGCCTTGATATACTTTAAGTTAGTGAAGATAGTTTGAGCTTAAACTGATTATAGCTGAACTGATATAAGTCAAGCTTTAAGTGCTTTTAAAACAACTTTAAATTTGCACTTCAATCGCATTATTTTGCAGACTCGACTTCATTTCATTTAGACCGCAAAAAATTCAATTTAAACTTTTGTCGCATTCTAAAGCCTTTCGCCATGGCAAATCTCTCAGCATTTAATCAACGTTGTCCGCCTGAGCTTGCCAAAAAGCGGACAGAACTAAGTAAAAGTTGGAGCCAAAAGCAAGTGGGTCCCAAACTGCCGGAGTGTCCCTATCGGTGGCACATCCCGAATTCAGATCCCAGAGGTGCAGTTTAGTGAGCGCGTTTCCGTTTGAGCGCCATAATAAATTTGCCAGCGACTTTTTGCCAGCCAGTTTGCGACAACTTGAATTAAAGGAGGAGCTGGCAAGGAGTTGGACAGGAACAGGAGCATCAGCTAGGAGACCAATGCTTCATCTTGGCAGTTTCTTTGTGCCATGCCGTGCGGCGCTTTGTTACGCTTGATTTACGCTAACAAGACATGAACGAATGGACAGAGGGACAGCAGGGCGGGGGACTGGGGCAGACGGGGGAAAACTGGGAGACAAGCAAAACACCCGGAGACATTTTAAATGTGGCGCAAAAGAACGATTACAGGTTGTCCCGTTGCAAGCGCCGCAAAACCACAGACAACAAATGGTGATGCGGTCGAGCAGAGGAGGAGGAGGAGGAGTGTTGCTCGGGGGATTGGCAACTGCAGCCGCAGGACGGGGACGGGGACGTGGACGTGGGTGTGGGCGTGGGCGGTTGCGGGGGCAGTGAGGTGTAACCATTGCCAATTCAAGCGAAAAGTTGGCGCACTTTTCTATTTCCGAGCAGGGACGAAGCCAAGACGTGCTGCTAGTTTGTGGCATCGTGGGACTGGACGACACCGGGATTGGCAGCCAGTAAGCGACAGAGATTGGGGAGGTGTGCAGAGAGGGAAGACTAGTTCCGGGTACGTGTGCTGCAAAATATCAGCAAAAACGTCAGGAAATTACAGGAAAATGAAATAAATGAAGATGGATACGCAATTTGAATAGCGTTGAATTGGTTCAGCGCCGTTGACAGCGTCACGCTGAAGATGGCAACTAGAGGCAGAGGAAGCGATGGGATGAGACAGTCGATGGGAGGCAGAGTTGATAATGGCACTAAGGGACAGCGATGGAAAGTACTGAAGAAATTCATAAAGGATAATTTCGATTGAATGAAATGAGATCGTTATAAAGGCCAGAGGAGACGGAAAAGTTGATGGAGAATAATTTACACAGCCAAACTGAAACAGGAACGATAAATTCGCAGTTCACTACAAATGGTTTACCTCCACAAATCCCCCCGATTTGCTGTACAAGGTGCCAAACTTGAACATCCACTTGATTGTAAATCGCAGTCCCAAAATCTCAGCCAAATTGCCCGAAATGCAAATGCAGAGAGGCCACACAGCCGGTTTGTAGACCAATTTCAGCCCCCCAAATTTACGAATATGTGAGCCAATTTGGCCTGGTAATTAGCATTCGAGCATTGATTAGGGCAACGGCCAGCAGACAAACAGAGAGGGAGGTGGAACGAAGCGTGGGCGCTGCCTTGGAGATGTTGCAATAAATTGGCACCCCGCTGATAAACAACAACAACAAGAAGGGGATTCCCAGAGGGTCTGTTCGCATGTCTGTGTCTGTGTGCCCAAAGCTGTGTGCAGTCAATTGATTGTTCGGGCCAAGAATTGGTAATTAGACGTTAGCCATAATCGTTAGCCTTGTGCGTTGCGTGGTCCAAGCCATGAGGCCAATTTCAATCTCAGCTTTCGCTCCTGCTGGAATTATTAACGTGATAAGCAGCTCTGAGACTGGCCATCCCTGTTCGCATTGAAGGACCCTCGAGGAGGCAACTCTGGCAATGCAGTTGCAATTCATTTTACTGCTGCCTGCCACGCTGCCAATTAATTTCCATTGATAGCTCTGAAAGCCGCTTGCTGCGAAACTTTGGTGCGTGGCTGAAAAACTTTTGACCAACCGAGCGTATGATTAATAAACTATGCAAAGAGCTTAAGTATTTAAGCTGCAATTAAATAATATTTAAAGTTTTGCAATTTTGAATTGCAAGTTTGGGAATTACATGCAAAACTTATGTTTAGGCATTAGGCATTTTATTGCTCTTTTGGCCAGTTGCCGTTGTTGTTGTGCGATTTCTTGTTTCATTTAATGCTGTTATCTGTTTTGTGCAACTAAGCCACAAATCGAGTCTATTGTGTGTTGCATACTCTACTTAACTAACTATTCTATTGCATTTGGGAAGAGTATCTGGACTTCGTTCTGTTGAGCTTAATTGTTGAGCTTGTCTTTGGCGTGGGCTTAGAACGGCTTACGGACGATGCCGATCAACAATGCAAGAGTCTTTGACGCCAACACATTGTGTGCAACGTGGCGTATGAGAAATGCTGAGGCACAAAATGCCAGCTAATTAATTTCAGATTTCTCCTAGCAATGTTTTTAAGCACTGTTAAGCTCCTTTCCACAGTCCGACAAGGACACAAGCAATGCAGCAGCTGTTCGTGCTGAGTTTAAATCCCTCAGCAAAACACTCATTGACAGGCTGCCAGAGGAGGGGGAGGAAGGTGCACATAAAGTGGGCCAAGCAAATACGTTTTACTGTCTTCCTTTGCCTGTCTTATGCTGTTGGGCTGTACAAATATTTTACTAATAATTTTGCAACTATTTCAATTGAATTATGAAATATGCGTGAGGACCTGAAGCTTTTGTTCTTGATACTCTACGAGTGCATAGAATCGCACGCACAGAACTCAATTATGCATACAATCTGCAGTTGCCTTAGACACAGGCACGCTCGGTGTTACACTGTGCTACAAAGTTGCGAAATTGGTTACAAGCTGCAGTAGAATGTGAGCAAAGTCTGATTGGGTTTTTTGTTTATTTGTATGCAAATTTGGTTGTCGGTTTTAAATTAATCTCAGTGAAACTTTGTCATTATAGTTATTTTTGAGAACGACATTTTGGTATTCATTTTATAATTCTTTTCACATTGACGCTCAGTCTGTTTAAAATAATTGTTGAAATTATAAAAAACACTTTTGTTTTTACTTAGTCATCAATTGAAAATGTTTTCACTTTAAATACCTTATCGTAATACAGTAATCGTCTTTATGATCTCAAAATCAAAACAAAAAAAACAAAACTCATTTAAAATATGATTGTCAACTGCTTTGTGTATGTTAGAATCCAGTCGGACTTAGTTAGAATAAACATAAACTGATGGGCAAAACTATGATAGATTTTTAAAACATCTAAAAACTATGTTTTCTGTTTTAATTACAAATTTGTAATTAATAAAAATTAATTGTGGAGGAAAGAGAGATTTTTTATGTATTTAGGTATTCTGTAAATATAACTATAAACTTATATACAACATGTTGAGAAAATTCAACAAGATTTGTATCTACTTATGCATGAAAACGTTTTTTTATTCTTCTTGTATACCTTGGTAAGAGCATTTAATGCCCGAAATGTTGTTATTTATATTCCATTCATTTGACATTTAGTTTGCAACTCGCAATACGAGTAGCTTCCAGTATCGAGCTGCTGTATCAACTTTGAGCTCACTCGTGGTGAATACTTTGTAGCACTGTCTAGCAAGTGCAATGCAGAGCCGTGTGAAACAAATAGACAGATAGAAAGAGGGGGAGAGAGAGGGGGAGAGGGCGGAGTAGATAGTAAGGCTGCAGACCGACAACGTAGTCTATAAATTAAATGCCACAACAGACCAAAAACACAATGGCAAATTGTTGTTGCTGCAGTTGCAGTTGTTGTTGTTGTTGTTACTGGTTGTCATTTGTCTGTGCGTGTTGTTGCGTAAGCGAGCGACAAGCGAGTGCCTTGTTTATTATGCGAGCGTACGAAGAGCGGAGAAATGCTCGTAATATTGTTAACCAGTGCGTATGAGTGATATTTAATTATTATGACCTTACGCATACTTCAAGTGGACCGCAGTTGGTTACAGTTACATTTATTGGCACACCCCAATTGCCGCCCCCATTCCTGCTAGTCGACCAGCTTGTTAACTTATTTAATTATGACAATCAAATGTGACCAACGGAGCAGGAGAGAGAGAGAGAGAGAGCGAAAGAGAGAGGAGATAAGTGCCATTTGGTAACATAACTTTTTCGGTTTTGTTTTCAATTAAACTGCAAAACTCTTTGGGGGATTTGCTGCGACGTGAGACGATGTGGATGTGCGCTGCATGCAACACATGTTGCTGCCAAATTGAATAAGTTTTGTGGGCGGCACAAATTGATAAGGCCAGAGCCGAAATTGGCATTGATTTTGGCCAGTTGTCGCCCACAAACTTACACAAGTTTGTCCAGTCGAGGAGGAAGAGTTTAGGTGAGGAGCAGCAACTTGGCAAATTTCAACTGTAGAATATATTCATCAAATCATTCAATTATTGTACTTCTCACTTTAATGTGCTTCGATTAAAGCCCAATTGAAATTATCTCAAATGCAAATCTATTGCCAGCCTCTCGAATTATTTATGGTTGTGAGTAAGTGCCCGATATGAGGGCGTTTATCATGGCATGTCATCAAAATTGCAATAGAGAATATACTACATATATATATGTTTGCCTGCCCCTCAATGCACTCAATCGCCTGTCATTAAATTATGCATTTGCGCAATCACTTCCTAAAATATGCAAAGATTTTTGAGGAGGGCGGCGGAACTTGCTGCACGTCGCATGTGGCACGTTGCGCGCCTCATTGTGATATGGCAAGCATCCGCGAATTCTCTGGCTTTGCCGCAAAGTTTTCAAAGAGCTTGCCACGCTTGATTTGCGTTCGTCCTGCCGTTCGTCCTGTCGCTCACTCGCTCACTCGCCGGAAGTTGATAAAGTGCATGGCGGCAGTCAAGGAAGGAATTCCGCGGCATGCGCAGCTCCTTCATCTCCATCCCCCTCTGTCTCTGCGTCACCAGCATGTTCCCTTGTCGTGTCTTTATTAAAGTATTACGCGCTCACACACAACTCACACATGTTCACGATGCAGTTGAGCGCACGGAAATGCATTTAGTCCACGCCTCCTAACGCTGCTCACACCTTCTACTCGAACACACTCTCTGTCATCTATTCCCTCGCCACGCGGGGCAACAGATAAATTTCAGGCATTTGTTTTTGATTCACAATAGCAGTGCATCGGATTGCCATCACAGCCATATATCATCATTATCTGCACGCGAAGAGGGGGACGCGACTTGCTCAGTTTTAATTCTCCAATACCTTAATGGCAGACGGGCATCTAAGCTGTGTTTATTTATATGCAAAAAGCACATCATATAAAGCGCACATATTCTCAGAGAGAAATTAAATAAACTATTCATAGTTTTGGACGAGTGTCCATACTATCAATGATTTCCATGTTAATGATCTTTAGTGTTTTTCTATATCAATAATTATTAATGTGTGGAATTTTCAAAAATTTTAAACAGAAATTATATTTGTTTATAAAAAATGGTTTTAAATTTTTTATTATTATATCAAATCTAGTGTTAATAAAAACTAGAGTAAATAAATTATAATTGAAATCTAAAACTTTCAAAATAATTTCTGTATTCAAAAAATTTGGCCTTATGGCTGCAACGTGATTCTTTCAAAATGATATCTAATTTCGGTCAAAACTCATTATCGATTTTTATCGATTTGATTTTCTTTTTATTTTTTTTATTAATAACATTTTGAAGTCAAAATATTATCATAACTATTTAATTTATATAAAATAACTTATAATGATTATGCTCCCTGACCGAAATATTTTCTGTCATATTTTAGTACCTCATTATAACTTGTCGTATACTTAATAATAATTATTTTATTTATTTACACTTCAGATTTTATCTCTTTAATTTTTTTTTTTTTATATTTGTTTTATTTAAAATATGGTCATAACTATTTTATTTGTATAAAATAACTTACTAAAATGATTACGTTTCCTGATCGAAATAGTTGCAGTCATATTTTAGTACCTCATTATAACTGGTCGTATACTTAATAATAACTATAGTTATATTAAAGGGCATTCAACATGCAACAACCAGTTTGTTTTCTAACCCGCGGTCGGTAACTCGAATCTATTTCTATTTTTATGGTCTTTCGTTTGGTTTTGCAGTTTTAATAGATACTTTTTCGTTGGCTGGTGCCACACATAAATCACACATACGCAGCGTTGCCCCGCGCACAGCGTTGACAGTTCATTAAATTTTCATCAATGGCTGCAGCAATGCGTGCTGCAATTCGCTTTTGCACTTTTTTCATCTTTATATTGTGTTTGCAATGGATTTGCTAAATTAATGCTGGATGCCAGCAGATTGCGTTAATTATAGCCCATAAATCAGCTGGGCGATAAGCAGGGGACAATGCGGAGAGAGAGAGCAGGAGAAATATGTGCGCTATGAATTTATGTGGCAAGTGCAAAGCAAACAAATGCAACAAAGCAATAACAAACATCAGCAAGACAAATACCCAGTGTCAACTGCGAGATGGGGGAGGGCAGAAGATGAACGAGCTGCATGCCAAATATTATCCGGCATAACAGAGCAAAGCAAATATATGAACTCGAACCGAGTTTCAGTTCCAGCACGAAGCAAAGCAAATTAATAGTGACAAACTGAGCAAATAAATGAGCCAAAGACCGCGTCAAAATATATACTATAGATCGGACCTTAACACTAAACTATACTATAGTGTGGCAAGTGGATCAATCTGGATGTGGAGCGTTAGGAATTTGCTTTGACTGCGTAGATTGTGTTTGAAGTGCTTTGACAGTTTAAGCATATAAAAGCCAATCAATGGCTGCTCAACCAGCAGGCAAATGCCAGCAAGGAGAGAGCACCATCAAATGCCAAATCCAAACAAAAATCAATCAAAAAAAACTAACCCAATCCACAAACCGCATGCAAAAAGTGGACCAACCAACCAATCAAAGAAAGAACTTCTTCCAGCTTAACGCACTCGTAGCAAAAGTAAAAAAGAAAATGAAAGGGAAAATGAAAAGAATGGAGACAGCACTTGGTTCAATGAAAAGTAATACACATTACAGCGACATGTTTACCCTAGCAGACTTCTTGCTCCTCCTCCTCCAGCTTCTAACAGCTGCTCTGAATATACAAAATGCGAATGCGAAGACGAATACGTATACTGAAGACGAGTGTATCTTTGAAATTCAAAGTTATTTATATATGATGCGAAATTGAAATTGCTGTGAAAGGGAAGTGCAGCGTTTGTCACGCCACCGATTCATCATCGTCATTGCCATCTACAGCTCATCGTCATCGACATCGTCATCATCATCAGCATCACCAGCATCAACAGCATCACCGGGAGCATCATTACTCGCATTCGATTTAAATAGGAACTGTCAACTGGTGATGAGCCAACTCGTGATTGGGTTGTCACTTTGGGAGAATGGCATCTATAAGAATATATCAGCAAAGGGAAACGGAAATATATCAATGAAATGTATGAAAGAGTGTAAATAGGTTTACTTTTTAAATTGTTTACTTTGATAACAAGTCAAAGAAACAAATCGAAGAATGGCCAAGATGAAAATTTAATTTATTACGTTTTTATGCAAATGGAAACCCAGAACTATATATACTATTGAATAATTTAGGAACCTGTACATCGTTAATTTTGACAACTAGTGAATTATCGGTTAATCAAAAGAAGGGTTAAGAAAAATTCAATTCTTTAGCCCCATGATTTTAGAATCTTCTATATGATTATATTTATTTAACACAATTATTATATTGCTTCGATTACTAAAGTTCGAAATTATTTTAAAATTTCGTGACTGCCTTCTATTTATGCCGATAACTAAATATTATTTGTAGATGTTGCGATTAATCGCTCACAGCTCGTGACTTGTTGCACATCTCTAGGCACAAATACTGAGCCAGGACTACTTACGCTGACATTCATTTGAGTGTCAGGCGACTAGTCCACAGATATTTTGAATATATCGAAGTAAAAATGTGTGCGACTGCTGACGTTTTCACTCGTCCCCCCGAATGGGATTTGCCACAGTATGTCGCATATCAAAGGCGTCCCAAATTGCAAAGCCTTTCGTTTCCCTGGCCTTCCCCTATAGAGAGCTGCTTGAATAGGGACTAACCAGAGAGGGCCGAGTTTGTTTGGTATGTGTGGAAATTGTCACTTGAAAATTGCCAAGTTGAAAAGAAGTGTCGATGCATTGCGATGCTCTCGATTGGCAAATGGAATGAAGCTTTTGTTGTCTGTTTCTGTGGGTTTGCTAAGGTGATGCAGTTGCCAACAATGGACTGCTTATCAGCACTGGTATCTATGTATATCTATCATTTTTTGTTGCCTTCTTATTATCTAATCTTGTGGCACACTCGTTATTAAATGAGACTGTCAGCTGTGCATTGATTGATGAGTTCCCTCATTCCGCCGAGCAGCTGTTGTTGACTTGACCAACACACTCGCAATGCGGAAACCAATTACAAAAATATTGTGCAATTATAATAAGTAATTAGTCAAAGTCGTCTTAAAGCTGCCCCCGCCCCTCGATTCATCCCCAGCTCCATCACGAGTAATTAACATAATTAAAACGCAAATGAAATGGACGAAAAGCCTTTTCGCGTTCACGTTCATTTCGATTACGTGCGATGCGATGCGATGCTGCCAGGCGCCTAAATGTAGGCAAGGCTAATTTGCATATTTTAATATCGACAGCAAATATTAAATGCAACATTTTTGCCATTCGACGCCCAATTAAAAGTGGCTTAATATTCGATGGGTAGATAAATACTTAAATTACGCTCGTAATAGAGTGTATGGGAAATTAACTTTCCGAAATTTAATGAATTACCTTCAAGTTGAAACTTTAGCTTTCATTTTAATTAGTAAATGCCAAGTTCTAATTTTAGAACTGTAGCTTGAAGGTTTTCACTTTTCCACACATTTAATTTGTACTTTGATAAAACTGATAAACTACAAAGGCTGCAAAAATGATGTAAACAAAGTAAAAATGAGCTTTAGGCTACAAATGAGTTTTGTTTCGCCTTTTAAATATTTATTGACAACCTTATATTTTTGCATAAATGTGCATTTTATTTGCTAAATACTTATTCAAAGTTCTCCTACGTGAATTTAAAGATCCACTTTTAACGAGTTGTTTTTACTTAGTAATCAATTAATGAATATATGTAGCTAATATTATTTATAGTTTGCCTATGCACAGATTAGAAAGTTGAGCTACAATGTTTTGTCTTTTAATTTGAATATTCATTTTTTTTTGGTTTGGAATCATTTTGGAATCATTTTCTACTTTATTGCTGATAATGTTTAATGTTTTTCGTTTTCGAACTTGATGCACATATTAGTGTATACAATTTAATCTGATTCCATCGCATGCACTCGCTAGTTTATGTATTATAACAAGTACGTGTATCTCGTTGTTAGTTATTGCTGCTGCCAGCTGTCGAAATATTTGACAAACATAAATTTTAATGACGAACGCGCATAAAATGTAAATCCAATGATATTAAGGGGCCGCCTGGTCGCCGTAATGGGCTCCTCGCTGTCTGCCTGTGGAGGAGGCCCTTTCCACTTTGTTGGTAATGTGTAACATGCCGTTTTTATGGGAAATTATGGAAATTGATTGCCAAGTGGTTGACAATGTGGGGAAGGGAGTGACGAAATAATCGCGTGAAAAGTTTGTCAACATGAAAAGCGTGAAGAGAACTTCAAGTTGAAGTTGAAGCTGAGTGATGTCTGACAAGAAGAGGGGAGAAGAAAGTGGGAGTAATAGGGAAGAGGGTGCGAGGGGAAACTGTCAGTGACATTGATGATGACGTTGGCCATGGGTGTTGACAATGTTTGTCAGCAGACAGGCAGGCGAGCAGTTTGACAAGCCGTCCCCAAATGAAGACAGACAGCAGCAAGACACACAGAGAAAGAGAGAGAGTAGGGAGAAATGGAGAAAGGAGGGAATATAAGCAGCTGATGGAGCCGCTAAAGTTTGCAGTCTCTCAAGTGTTGGGTTTTTCTTTTCAGCTTTCCCATAATGAGCTGCACTTTGCTGCATTTAATTGGCAAAGCGAGTTAAGCCCTTGCAGTTGGGAACCAAGGAGGTATTCATTGGGAGTGGCAATTAAAGCACAAGTTGCACAAGATGCTTTGTTTGCGGTCTACATTTTAAAGTTGCCAAGTGGCCCAAAAGTTTAGCACTTGCAATGCGAATGGCTGCGATAAGCGTCACTTTTCCGGTCTTCTATCTGCGAGAGCAATTAAAGACAGCAAAGTTTTAGACCAAGGTAGAAAGGAAAGAGGGCAACCACATGGCAAAAGAATGGGTTCAGATGGCAATAAAAGAAACTCTAGAAGAACTTAAATGCAGTATAGCAAAGTATTGAGCAAGAAGCAGCGGAAAGAGTTGAGTGGCAAATGTAAATGGAAACATCTTAGATTATTTCCGGCAGCAGAGCAGTAACAATGAATTGTGCAGCACAATAATTTTTGGGGATATCAATTTAAAAATATTCTTCTATAAGTACTAAATAAAGTGCAGAAATTTATGAAAGAAAGCTAATCTCAGAGAAAAAATAGAGAATGATAAAGATACAGGAAAGACTAAATTCAGTGTTGCAATTATTTATGGTTTCTTGGCATTTTATTGAAAGTCCATCTTTATCATTTTAAGCACATAGAGAGAAAAAAGATACTGTAAAATAAGCCATTTTATTGTTCACTAAAAATTCGATTTTATTTATTTTCATTCACTTTCGATTTTAATTCACATTCACATTTTATTCATTTGCACACCCAACACTTTAACAATCACAGAAGGAGGAACTTAAAATTATCGAGAAACATAAAAGCATACTTAAGAAGGAATGTGTGAACTTTGATTTTACTATGTTATCCTATTACTGTAAGATAAAATATTTCAATAAAAGATGACAGTCATTTGTCAGTTCAGGTTTTAGTAAAAAATATTCGAAATAAAAGAAAACAACAAAAAGTACGATTGCATGCGAAAATAATTCAGAGTTCAACTGAACCACAAATAAAATTCTCCTCTACATTTTTTACCACAAATTTTCCATAAGAAAAATGCTAAATAAAATGAGAAAATAAATTCGAAATATTGTAAATACAAGTTTACTCTAAAATTGAATTCCAAATTTGAATTCCACCAGAGGATGTCGTAGAGGTTAATAAAATATACTTGAAAGGCTTCGTCATTCATAGTTCACAGCTTCAATGAATCTGAGTATTTAATTAAATTTCCAAATATATGCGTTCGTTTCGTTAAGCGAACAGAGATTGCCGCAGAAACCACAGAGTAACTGAGTTTTTTGCATTGACATGATTATTTTTGCATTCTGGATAGCCAGAAAGCCAGCAAGCCAGAAAGTTTGTTTTCTCTAAAGATATTCAATGCATTTTTATGCAAATAAAATGAACTCGCTTTCCATTGGTATTCCTTCCCTTTTTGCACTTGCAACGGCAATAATGAAAAAGCATTTTGAATAGCAGATAGGCAAACATTTGAAAAATGCACAAGGAATGCATAAGAACGAATTAAAACCATAAAATATTTTGCAATCACAAACAAGAGAAAACCATTTTCCGACTCAAAATAAACTAAATGAAAAACCATCGAAATAAATTCAGCTTGAAATGCATATAAAAACAATAAAATGCAGCTCCCGTTGCACGTTGCAAGTTGTGTGTTGCATTAAAGAAATTAAACTTCTTGCCGGCAAACTGTGGAAGGTGTGGTTAGCTGTTATGGGTATGGAAATTGGCTGTGGTTGCGGTGGTGCGGCAACTTTAGTCCTGCAGCAGCTCCTGGTCGTCGTCCTGATGCTGGAGCTTCGTCCTGTTGCTGTTGCTGCTTTTCAATGCCTGGGTAAACAACTTAACAAGTTGGCTCGAGGCGCCACAGGCAAGCTGAGAGTCGACTCAAGTCATATTTATGTTTTCATACCGTGTGGGCGTCGGCTGCCACGCCCATCAGCTTTTTGTCAATTTCAAATGCACGTCGACGACGACGACTAAGGGAATTGGTCCTGCAGGGCAAATATCCTGCGCACAAAACGTGCACAAGTCCTGGCCGACAGAGATAGCTGTAGATACCGCAAGGGGTTGGAAAGAAACAGAGATATATAGGAATAGAAAGAGAGAGATGCTAACAGTTGCATAGGCCAACAAACAAATAAGTTGAATGCCAGGCAATGAGGCAGATTTTCAGTTTGAATCAGAATCTGGATCGGCATCGGCTTCAGTATCCTGCAGTCGCCTCACAATTTCTTTGCTTCTGCCCAAGTTTCGTATAGATGAGAAGTCGACAAAGTTATCAGAATTCATGGCTTGTTTTCAACTTTCCACTGCAGCGGGCATATTAGCTAAGTCGGGCAGTTTGGGGGAAAATTTACTTCATATTTAACAATTATTTAATTACTAAATCTAATATTTAAATTAGAAAAACTTACAATAAAAACAGTTAAATTTTATTTTATTTAGACAGACTTGCATTTATTTCCTACTTGTATTTCAAGTATTTCAACAATTATTTTATTACTAAAATAAATACGTAAATTAAAATAATTTACAAGAGAACCATTTAATTCAATTTGGGTTAGGAAGAGTATTAAGGCTTTTGCTAAAACTCCTTTTTGCTTCTTTTTTGTTGTCTGCCGCCTGTGCGGGCAGGCCGAGCGATTGCTGCCTGCAACTTGTGGCAGCAACAACTGAAAAAGCTAAGGCAGCAAAATGCAAAATTTGATTTAATGCGCCTTGGTGTCGCATGCTAATGAGGCAAGTTTGTGGCATAGTTACATAGTCTGGTACTCGCAACGTACTCCTAGTTGCAGCTTTGTGGCACGTGCCGTGCAATACGAGTTGCCCTTAAAAGTTACAGTTCCACGGCACATGGCACAAAAAAGTCTAAGCCTATGGTGTTGTTGTTATTGTCTGCCAGCCACATCTCAAAATTATTATACGCTAAATAGTTTTTCCCTGGCCTCAGCGTTGATTTATAGCATGAGCCTCAGTTGATGTCGTGCTAATTGTGTTGCACGGCCTTTTAACTATCCCACTCTGCCCGAAACGTGACTCTCGAAAACTTCTCCAAGTTGACAGTTCGTAGATCACAGATCTCTAGCGACCGAGAACGTGTTGTTTTCAGAAGTGAACCATGAAAAAATAATTGAGTTGCGGCTTGAAGCTGCACACAAATTTGGGTTCAACTTTTAGAGGCAAAGCAACAACCTAATTTTGTATAGAATAATTTGAAAGTAAATCATATATAATTAATTTTAATTGGATTGACAAAATGAATAATGTTGGTTGGATCTATTCAAAACTATCGGAAATATGGAAAATCATCTTAAAGACATTTGTAATCTTCGTGTGATGAAACAATTTATACATAAAATATATGACGTAGAACATAAAGACTAATAAAGATTCAATACCAAATGTGATGCAAGTGTTTTCATAATCGGTAATCGATTTCACACGTTTTGTTCTGATGGTTTAGGTAATTCAATGCCATCATTAATCTTCGCACAAATTGGAATTTCTTAAATTGGCAGCCTGATACCAAGCGTGAGTCTTGAGTTCATGTAATTAATAGATCAAACATGTTCACCATGGTTTCCTGGCATCCAAACTTAGCTGAGCTGCGGCGAGCAACGAAAAGTCATCGACTTCTGTGGCCACTTTGGCCGTTTAAAGCGTAGCATGCCGCATATGCGGGGCACGCACTTTAAGGTTCAAATCACAGTCAAGTGGGCGAGAGCGGCGAGGAGTGGGGAGGAATTTGCAACTGCCACAGCTTGGCGCAGGTAACGCTAACTGATAATCACTCAATTTGCTCCGAGGCATAAAAACTATGAAGTTCACTCAACTTGGCCAACCACAAGCACGACGAGGATGGGAGGGGAGGGGAGCGGGAGGAGGAGAACCGAAAGCAGCCAAAGAAGCCAACGCCTGCGAGGCATTTAGAATAACAGCAGCAAAAACAAAAACAACTGAGGTAGGAAGCGTAGGAAAGAGAAGGGAGAGAGAGAGCGGGAAGTGCAGCAAATTGGCATCAGCGTGGCAAAGTGAGCAGCTCTAGGTGGGAGGCGAGAAGTAAGTGAAGGGGGCGGAAGCCGGGGCATCTGCCATGCAAAATAAATGTTGTAAGCGTAAACATTGCTTAGCGCTTGCAACAGAGTGGGGCAAGGAGAGCAGCTCAGGCAAATGCATAATGCAGCAGCAGCAGCGGCGGCAGCGGCCGCAGAAGTTTTCAACTTGCAACTCGAAAAATGGGCGAAGAAAAACAGCAACAACAACAACAGCAACAACACTGTTGAGAAAAACAAAAGAAGCAGCATAAATGGAAAGCACAGGAGAAAAATTAGTTACGCCAAAAGCAAAGCGACGGCGACGGCGACGCGAAGTTGACTGCTCTGGATGGATGCCATGCTAAATGTCTGCGGGGCACGATTATCATGTAAGTCGCGGCCCCGGCGAGAAGAAGCTGCTACCTCGAGAAACTGGCATCAAAGAGCGAAAGGGAAGTGCACTACTTTTGCTACTACTAACTGAGCATGCGATTCCTAATAGCATGCGTGGCAACAGAGATGCAGAGATGCTGCCCAGCTGAAAGGGAGCAAAGAGGGAAAGGCTTCTGTTGCCACTACTTTTACTTATTGGTAATCCTATTGCTGCTGCTACTATTTCAACTACTAAGTAGGCAGCGCTTAGCTGAACAGTTGAGAATAAGTCGAAAAGACTCTGTCAATGTGAAGCGAAGAAAAAGCTAATGCCACGACTTCCATAATTCCTACTAGTACTTCTACGACTCGTATACCACTTATATTTTATTTTATTCAACTCTATAGACTTATATTTATTTAATTTTTTATTTTTATTTTGAGTTTTCACTACCTTTTCTACAACTTCTTTACATTTCCAAAGATATTTCGGCTCATATTTAGCTTATTGCTTGCATGAAATATCAATAATTTTATTTTGTAATTTTCTTGCATTACTTAGCAATTTACAGATTTTTTTTATTTAATTACATATTTCTACTATTTTTTAATAATATTTGATTAAATGTCACACTTTATTTTTTGTTGTTTTTTTACATTTATTAAACTGTAATTTTGGTATTTAATTATTTTATTATTTCTCTATTTGTATTTTACTAAAGATATTTTATTTTATTCTTGCCACTTTTTCAACTAATATTTATGTTATAAACTATTCATTTTTATTATTTTCTCATTTTACTAAATTACCATTTTTAGATTTTTCATATTATTACTTATTTCTATTATTGTTTCGACTAATATTTGATCAAGTTTTATTACACAATTTATTGACGTTTTATTGTGTTACTCTTCATGATGCTTTTACAGATTTATTTCGCTATCATTTAGTACTTGTTTATTCATTTCTAATTTTTCCTATATTCACTACCAATAGCAATACCATTTTGAGCACTATTTCTACTACAAATGCCACTACTTTTGCTGCCACTCGTGCAACAACAATGTGGCACTTAGTTAAGTCCCATGCATGGGCACTGCATTAGTGGCATCAACTGCAGCGAGCGCGGGCTGAAAGTGTTGAGCTCGTTATAGTGGGAAGTCTGTAAATGGAGTCAGAAGTGGGTTGCAAATGGGGCAGAGAAAGGAGTGAAGGGCAGGCGAAGTTCAGCTGGTAGAGTGATTGAATGCGGGGCATGCAGCGTAGCTGATGCAATTGGAAGCAGATAAGTAATCTGTGGGCTAGAGATAAATGCGCTGAGCGAGAGAGAGAGAAGGATGATCTGCCTACGAAATTGAATTTGCATATTTTGCCTTAAACTACTCGTTGTTTATACTCGCAGAATCTGCAGATAAAACCAAGCTGAGGTATTACTTGGAGAAGTAATTGCACCTGAAGTGCATCGGTCTAGCAAATTAAATCTACATGTGATGAGGTTCTTGCTATAGAGTGTGGAATGTTTCGGCTATTCGCTGGCTTTGTCGCTCCCTTTTGGGAAGTTGTTGAGGCCATTTTGCATAATTCTAAAGTCAAGCCGCGAGTTGGCGGCCAAAATATGGCCAAAGTGCCGCGGATGACACACGCTGACTAGCTGACTATCCGAGTTGGCTGAGTTTCTGACTACTTGGCTATCTTGGGAGGCGTGGATTGGCAGAGGATGGGGGGATGAGGATGCTGCCGACTGTGGCATTGGCGGTTGCATGCCCCGGTGCGCCTAAGCTCCGTTTGATGGTTGACATTTTGAGGCGAACGAACGTTGGCCCGAAGGCGTCGCTAAGGCAATTCGCTTTGCAGTTGCCGTGGCTGCCGCATCCCTTGCAAGTTGCAACAATGCAGCGCCATGTTGCAACACTTGGTTGCGGATTTGGCGACATTGTCGCATGATTTGAAGATTTCCAGCTGGCGACAAGTTATCAAGACGAACGTGACTGGCAAACAGTTGGCTTAACTTCTGCGTTTCTCCTACTCGTACTTGCCGCAAAGTTTCCACCACTGACAGGCAGGCAGAGTGGCAGACTGGCAGGCGATAGGGCGTTTAGTCTGAAAACTGTGGCACAAACTTTGTATCAATGTGGCATTGTCCCAGAGCCACCGTCTCCCCGTCTCTGTGTGAGGTGCATGCTAACTAAAAACCCGTGGGCTGCCTGACTCTAACGTTGACTCTCGCCTAAAGTTAATCAAAGTTCTGCAAAAAACTTTAAATATGCTGGTGACGCTCACGAACCGAATTGTCACTTCTGCAGAAGGAAACGCGGCAACATTTAAAAATGCAGGCAATAATCTGACTGATCTAAGAAGTGCACAGTGATCGGTTGTGCTTAATGAACTATACTTTCATGCAGAATATTAATGTAATAACAGAATAATAATAGAAAAATCAGCAAGCCAGCCAGAAAATGGCTTGGCTGGGATCGCTGAATGGGACTTCATCATAAAGGGCACTTGGTAAAGGTCGTGAGCATAAATTTCGAAATTGTCTTGACGTTATTAAAGCGTCGCCAGAGCCGAGTCAGAGTCAGACTGTAGAACAATTCAGCAGAACGAAGCATCACGGAACCATCGAGGCAACAAACAGCATTGATGAAGTACATCAACATCAGCATCTAGAGAAGCGGCAGCAGCCAAGGAGTTGACTGTGGCGACCTCATATGCCACAGGGCAAGTTTCGGCTTGAAACTTATGGCTACAAAACTGAACAGATCGAGAGAGGGGGGGTGAGGGAGAGAGATGAGGGCAGACCAGGAAACCATTGTGCTCAACGGGCCGACTGCCTTCCTATTGAGTGTTTGGCGACTGTGGATTGGGACTGCAACTCAGACAGCAAACTGGGGACTGGGAGTGAGGGTCTGCCGCGATGCTGTGCGGGTGATAAGTAACATGAATCACGTTTTATTTTGCCTTTGGACTTTAACGATGCGATGCAAGCTGCTGGCTTGGAGGAGGACACGCTCAACGCTCAATGGCTGACTGACTTTGACTGCGACTACGACTACGATTGCGACTTGGACTCCGACTTCGACTTCGACTTGGGCTTTAGCAAAGGTCAGCTGGGCTGGTACAAGTCTGAGTGAGACTCAGCTCACAGCTCCCAGTTCTCCACGTTCCCAATGAGTCTTTGGCAGCAATTTTTATTTACCTTTTGTATACGATATGAGAGTTCTGTTCAGGTTTTTTCTTTTTTTTTTCCCTGCTGTTGTTTTGTATTGCCGCAAGCGTTTTCAGTTCCTTTTCTTTGTACTTTTATTTTTCTTTCTGCGCTGCCATTGTGCGACGCTCTCTCTTCTCGGTTGCCGTGTGGAACGTGAGAATTTAATATTTCTTTTCATTAGCCACGGTCTTGTCCTTGTTGAGTGCTCTGCGGAGTGTTGAAGTCGCTGCTACAATTTGTTGTAACTAGCTGAGAGCGGCGGGCGACACTTATAAATTTCATGGTTCTATTAAGCAAGAAACCAACCAAAAAAAAAACAAAAGAGGGAAACACAGATAAAGGTTACATCAACTGTGTAACAAATGCCACATAATTTATGCCAACTGGCCAAGGGCTAAATTCCGAATTAATGCCAAGATTTGAGATGAAATATTTGGTAATACGATTACCGAATGACAGCTTAGAATGCAAATTATCTAAGCAAAATAAATAGGTTTATCTCAGCTGTCACAACAGCAGAAATTACTTCGATTGAGTTGCACTCGAATTAACTCTGCACTTAAAACTTTATTCTCTGAGCTTCTGTCTCGGAAAGTCTCGATTCGAGCTTCTCGTTTCGGTTGCTGTCGAGTGCTAAAAAGAAATTATGACAATTAAGCGAAGCACGCGTCGAAAACCGCAGCATAAATCTGTTTAAGCCCAGTCACTGCCACGATGCCTTCTTTGCCTCCCTGGCTCCCTGGGGCAGCCCTGGTTTGGTGACCACATGCTGACAGCCTTTGTGGCCATGGGTTTAATTACGGAACGTGGCTGGAGCAACTTTTCGGCCACCTGCTGCATGCTTTACGAGCATAATACGCATATCTTAGCCGTAAGACCAGATCGCAAACAGCTTCCTATCCCAAAGCCAATTCTATTCATTTTAGCCGAGTTAAGTTCGGTTTGATACTCAGCGTGGGGCCTCATCAGTGCTCGCCTTTTATGGACTGGCTGCATTAAAATTTTCCTGCTTATATCATGCACAATTCATTCACATTTGAATACATCTATGGCAAAGCGGAAATTTATGCGACAGCACTAAAAGCTCCAACTTTATCCATAAACCCGTCAACTTGAAAGGATGTCCAATCAGTTTGCCTGACTTATATCACGCACTTTTCGATACCCGGCCAGCACAACCGAAGCTGGCCTATCAACACGTTTGTTAGATTTACTTATTAAATAAGATTGCAAATAAGGCAAGAGAGTGTATTATTAAATCGAATACTAAATGGAAAATATTTTTGAAATTGTGCAGTCAAAGGAAAGCATGCAAATTAGTTAGAATTCTGATTTTTAAATTTGAATACAAATTAATGTGAAGATGATATTAAATATATCGTATATGTCCAGCAATCGATAGATACTTAATATTGATAAAAATTAATTTCATAAGTTTTAAATACTATTTTATATATTTGTTGCTGAACAAACATTTTTATTACAAAATTGAGTATTTACTCACATAACATAATTAAGGTGTAGGTATTTGCGAGTCGGGCAGCGCTTAATCCACCTCACTAGAACTGTGCCTATTCGCATAGCTCATTTCATCAAATTGCCTGCGATAACTATAAAATTTTACAGCATTTTCAGCGTTGAACTCAATTCATTTCCGAGTTGAAAGTTTGTTTGCCCCCATTCTGTGATTATGCTCATTGGCTTTATCGGGAATAGGCGCTGCATAAACAAGTCAACTGTTTTCTCAGCTTGCCAAATTTACAGACGATATTTTCATTACATTATTTGCGATGCCATTAAAATCGATTTTGGGCCAGAACTTTAGGGCCAACTGTCATTAGCATTGTTAGTGCTGCACGAAGTAAAACTTTATCAATTTGTGGGCGTGGCTTCTGCTAATAATTTATGCCGACCCCCCTCCCCAATAACTCGAGCTGCTAATGGCATTGTCCGTAACATGACTCATCAGTAGTGAAGTTCTGTGACGCCCCTCGGCCCCCACCTTTGGGATTTATATCCATTTGTGTCCATTCATTCCGTTCTCGGTTCGAAGCGATTGCGATTGTTTGTCTTCATTTCCGACGCTTAACTCTGATTGACATTCATGCCCCATCATTTATTCATTTGGGCGCCGTTTTAATCCCGAAAACTTCGAGATGTCGGCCCAACCAGAGGCGAGTCAGAAGAGGAGGTGGCGGAGGAGAAGGAGAAATCAGTGCTTGCCGAAAATTTAATTGACTGCCTCGTCACAAAATTGGCAGCCCACAAAAGTGGCTGCAATTGTCGGCGGGCTGACAAATATTGGCACTGCCATTAGCCAGTCCGGAAGTTGTCTTATTTACCCCTCGATCCCTGCCACTTGAGGAGTGCTGTGATTTTTTGTTGTCCTAGTTGTCCTGCTTGTCCTGGAGTCGACATCATTGCTGCTGCGCAATTTGCTGTGATTTGCAAGCACCTCATAAGCACAATACAGCCAAAGGGGGGCCTGAGGGTGGCTCTCGATGGGTTTGTTATTCGTTCGGGCAATTAACTTTTCCATTGTTTATCTTGCCGCCGCCTTCGACATCAGTTCAATTCCAACTATTTCAAGCTGGGTTCGAGGTACGCATAGTTTTTGTTATTAGTCTGCAGTCGAGCGCAGCTGTCGAGATTTTTATGGGCTGACGATTGGGATACTAATTTTTGCAGATAGGCCTTTTAATGTTTTTGACTACGAACAAATAAAAGTGGCAAATTTCTCGACTATAAAATGAATATACGAAAATTAATTGAATTAAAGTAAACTATCTAATTAAAAATTGCACTATAAATGAATGCTGTTTAAATTATTATCATCATTTAATTATTTTTGTATCATTTAAATGTTATTGTTTATTTAGTGGATTAGACCACATGCAGATTAAAATTCAACATAAATTTGTTTTGGAAAAATGGACAAACGATTCCAAATTTTTTTAGAATTTGTCACTTTACTGGAAACAAAATTCTATGAGCTATTAAATATTATTTTAATACTGCATTATAAAATTCAGTTATTAAACTATAACGATAAGTAATAAATATAATTAACACTGTGTTTATTAAAGCATACTAAAATTATATTCACATAGCAGACAGCAGTTAAGATTTAAATAGAATTTCTCAATCCACAAAACTTTCAATGCTTCTTTATGAAAAATCAAATAATGTCATTACCTTGCTGTCGGCTTTTGCTTCTCAACAAATTCGTCGCCCCTTCGATTCTGATTCTAAAGAGAGCCGACAAAAACAAGAATCTATTAAGAAGCTGCTATGCCAGCTTGTTATCATACAACTAATTAACTTTGCACGTTCCTTTCCTCCCCATTTAATTACTCGCATTTCAGCTTTTACTTTGTCAAAGAGCCAAAGTCAAGTGCATCCCAGCTAAAATGTGTTTTCTTCCTGTTTTTTTGTTTTGTCGGTCATTTTGGTTGTCGCGTAATTGAAAATTGCAATTAAACACGCTCAGTTCAGTTCAGTTCAGTTCAGTTTCTGGCAGTTTTTCACAGTGTTTTTTCAGAGTTTTTCGCTGGTGTCGATTTCGCCGACTGTTCGCCAAAGTATTTGCAATTAATTAAATTAAAATCGCTTTCTGTTACAGTTTCTGTTTTGCTTTCACCCTTTTGCACCATTTTTTTGTTGTAATGCGACAGAGTGATATTTATCAATGACAACAAAGAAAGCACAAAGTGGGAATATTCGAGTCTATTAAACAGCTTGAAACTTGTCGAGATTTATCCAACAATTTAGGTAAATTTAACATTCCTCTTGGCCAGTTTCTCTTTGTGCTTCTCGCGATAGTCGGAAATGCCTTTCTGTATTACCTTGGCCATCTCATGACCCGTCTCGAGCATCGATCTGACGTCGTCCCTAATCCTTTCCACAATCTTTTCAACATGCGGCCACATTGACGACAGATATCCGGCGATGCCAGCGTCCTCTTTAGCCTGGACTTGCTTTAGGGAATTCGTGTATACATAGGTATGAGCGATGCCCACCGAGAGCAGCGCAATACAAACCCAAAATTTCGAAGACATTCTAATGCTGTGGCAATGTTTATTTCGTCTGTATTGTGTTGATCTAATCTAACAAAGCTCTCGAAATAATATGATTTCATTTGCTGGCGAACTCCAGCTCCGAAATGAGTTCCATGGCTGTCTGAGCTCTGGCTTAGAGAATTCGAGACCATAAAGTGCCAAAAAGTATGCTACGGCCACAAACTGGATACGTGCAACTTGCAACGCCACAAAACTATGGGGAGATGAAGTGGCAGGGTGGTGGGGGGTAAACTGAGCTGTGTGGAATGGGCCCCTTTTACTGGCCGCGCAATGTTCACACTTTTATTTTTAGTAACTTCCACACAAATGACTATCCACTCACATGTTTTCTTTATGATTTTCACGCCGCCAAAAAGCAGCAAAAAAATGCAATACAAATAATAAAAGCGGAATTAAATAACGTGAATGTGTGAACTGCTGGGAAATCTAGCTTTAAATGCTCTGCAATTGTATGAAAAATATATCTGGAATTTACAAGACTTTTTGTTGAAGAGAACTCTTTCTTTAGTGGTTGAAATGTTTGATATAAATAAATTATATTTTATTGTGATGTAAAATAATAAATAAATAAACTTACACTAGAACTCAATATTAATCGTAAATCATAATTAGAGAATTTATAACAAAATACAACATTATGAAAGAACGATTTAACTTTTACAATCATTTATGCATTATTCTTTTAACGTTACGATTTTTAAATACATAAATACTAAATCATAAAGTTTTTAACCTTTATCTACAAAAATGATACAACTTTTCTGAACTGTTATCATATGTTACTTGACTTTCTCTTTCAATTTCAATTATTTTTATTAGTCATTTAACTTCATCTTGCATAGGTTTTTTTATATAGAAAATAATTTTTAATATTAAAACTATGAATATTTTGTAGAGTTGCATTCATTGCTTTAGTATTTATTTGCACAGACGAAAGGACACTGGCTCTTATAGAGCATACTGTGGACAATTACAACAATAGCTTTTGTGGTCAATTAATGAATCTTCGCTGCTTTTGCATGCATTAAATTAAAATTGCGTTTCATCACCAGATTAATTCGATTGTCTTTTTTGACCATTTCCTGTATCTTTCGATATCCTTTTCAATATGCTATATGATTGAATAAATTCTGTTTATTTCATACCAAGTGTTTCGTCGCATGGACCCTGTTTGTGGTTAGGGCATTTAGAAACTTGTCGAGCCAAATAGAAAAGTTCATTGCAGAAACATTTTTGCCACATTAACGCTTGCACACGCCCGCGCCATTTTGTGCCGTGTGCTCTACACACACACACACACACACACACACACTCACACTCACACACTCGCACACGGACTCACACCTACACATTAATAACTTTTTTATGGCGGTCACATAAAAACGCAACAAAACTCGCTGCCATATTGAATGTTGTTGTTCTCGTTGCTTTTTCTCTTTCTCATTTTTTTAGGAAAAACTTTTAGCTGCAGCTTAGTTGCTGTTGTTCTTGTTGTTATATTATTTGTTGTAGTTGTTAAATCGCACACGTGTTTTGTAAAACAGCGCCATATCCTTCACATCCTTACGACATGTCCCGCTGTGTGCGTGAGCTCTGCTCGCAGCCTCCGAAGGGGAGCGGGAGACGCCGACGGACCGCAACAACAAAAGCAGCTCAGATTTCTGGCCGTCGCTTTTAACTGCAATTTGTTGCCAAGTCGCTTATCCAGCGAGCACCTACGTTTGGCACCCCCCTCCCTCCACCCTAATCCCCTTTGCCACCCCCTATTGCCAGCAGTCCTGGATTTTATTTGAGGCCAGGCATTGCACACATGTTGTTCAGTTTCAGTGCGGTTCTTTTATAGCCGGAGTATTTAGAAAACAAGTGTAATCAAAATTATATGGGCGTGCGGCAGAGCAAAGTCCGTGTGTAGGTGGCCGCCCATTTGCCCCGCCCCCCGCCTTTTAGCTACTACTCGTAAATTTCAACGCTTAGGGCCATGAGGCAGAAGCAGGAGGCAGTTGAGAAGGTTTATGTTGTAGCTGCGGCTGTTGGCAAGTTATGATTGAATTTCAAGCTGCTTTGTGGCCATCGCCAAGTCTGTTTGTATGTATGTGTGTGCACTACATTTTGGTAGTTTGTGTGAGTGCCTGTGTGTGTGTGGGATAAGCCAACGTTTCAGCTGTTTGTAATGGGAAAAGTTTTTGGCCAGAAAAACATGAGACAAGTGCTTGTCAGGATTGCAATTAGTGAAAGATGAGCCACAACTATTGCAGCTTATAGTTAGATTGTGCAATTTTAATAAAGTGTCTGCGCTTAATAGTGTCCATAATCCATAACTTGGATTATAACGCACTAGGTATTCTATTTATTTATCCAAGACAGAATTTGAGCACTTTATCTACAAATAATGATGACTAAGATTGCCAATTAGAATTTAGAATTGGGAAGCAAGTATCGTATCCAACAGTCTTCAACAAAAATAATCTTTTATGCTGATATATTGTATTATATTTAACTGGAAACTCTGAAATGGAAAATTTGGGGTTTTCCTAAAATTATCTTTTATTTAAATTATTCATAATTGGTTTTTATATATTGCTACTCATTCATTTGAAGAAAGATTTGACATCTAAATCATAATCTTGATTCACTAAATTATCCAATTTATATCACTTTTAAATGTGAAAGATTAAACTCAATAGCTAAGGAAAATAAAGACAAAATCACATTCTTTGTTCCCTTGATGCCCCAGTAATAAATGCAAATCATTTTCAGTCTTTAACAATAAAATAAAGTTTTATTTGTTCATATGTTTTTTTTTTGTTTCTGTTTTTATGCCATTTGTTGCAGTTTTTGCCGTTTGTTCATGTTGTTGTTGTTAATATGTATACACACACTTAAATAGTATTGTAATTGGTTTTTGTTCGCTAAATGTTCATACGTATTGAGTTTTCTATTTTACAGCGATTCTAATCGAATTGTATTGTAAATGTAATTGCAATCGAAATGAAATGAAATGAATTTCATTTGCACTTCATTTCTTACGCTTCGGTAATAATTGTTCACTTAAATGCTACGTTTAAATTTTTGGACACAAAATTAAAAACAGAGCAATCATTATTGTTGAAAGTAGAAATTGCAAAACAATTAAACTCGTCAACACATGTTTAAAATGGCAGTTTTTTTGTTGTTGTTGTTGTTGTAGTTGCTTAATTATAGATCTGACTTAATTAATTAGTTATGCAATTTTTCACAATGGAGAGGGTGGGGCTTGGATGGTTGGATGGATGGTAGGGGAGGTGTGAGTTCTTAAGTGTTATGACTACAACGTCATTAAAAATGTAATAAAAACGCGCGTTTGGCTTTAAAACTGAATTAGTTTAACAAATACATACATACATAATAATAAATATACAATAGTTATGTCATAGTTATAGCTCTAGTTACACTTCTAATTACTTTTAAACGCTTTAAGTTTAGCACATGGAGGACATTTATTGCTACATAATACATTTATCATTTATCATTGACCGTTCTCATATAGTAGTAGTTATATATCGTCAAGTATTTGTATTTTACATTTAGTTTTTGCGTATTACGTCTGTAGTGCAATTTGACTGGATTTGGATTAAACAATTCAATCTCAGAAGCTGCATTTACACTATATATATATGTATATGTGGTATCTGGGTATATTTTATATGTCGGTATGCATATATGTGTGTGTTATAAGTACGTCTCATTAATTGTAGGGCACATTTAAAGCTTTCACAAAACCAAATGAAATTCTACTTAAATGCAAGTTGAATGCGTCGAAAAGGGCCAAAGATTTCCTCTACCTAAATCGTATACCATTTTCGAGAAGGGGTTGGATGAGAGATGTGGGTGGAGTGGGAGGCGGGTGTCGATAACAACTAGAATGCGCTAGAGTACTAGAATAAACTATGCTTACAATCTTACACTCTACTCGTATTACATTATTTCCAACTTATGCGAATAGTTTTGGTTCAACAAGAAAGCCAGCAATTGAGCTCCAGCCTTCGTACAACTAAATATTAAACAATAGCTTTTGATTCTGCTTGCGGTAGAGAGCGAGACGGGCGCTTGAAGATGAACTTTATACATAGCTGTATGCATCTGGGGGATGCGGGGTGGGTTGGCCGTATTCTCAATGCGAGGGGCGAGGGGGGGAGAGAAGAGAGGAGTGTTTTTCTGTGCTGGACTCTTTACGTGCTAAACGCCAAGTAACTCTCGTTAGCCGCCGCCTCAGCCGCCGCCACCGCCGCCGTCTCATACTAGACATACGCCTGGGGTCGAGTGCGCGGTTCCTTGCCCTGCAGCCGCTCGACAAAGTTGCGCCAGCTGACCATGGTCTTGCTGGAGTACAGCCACACGCTGGACGTCACGCCCACCAGCATGGAGCACAGATACTTCACCATATAGATCTGGAAGATGGGCCGTGCCTCGGGAGTGCCCGGCGGTCGGGCTGCCGGACACGGTATCGAGAAGGGTTTGCAGATGTCGCGATGCCACTGAATCATCCACTCGTCAAAGTTGTAGTACTCGTAGAACAGGCAGCCCAGCAGTCCCAACGCGGGCAGTATGAACAGGCCCGAGAAGAAGCCAATGCGCAGCATCAGACGCTCCAGTTTGTCCGTCCGCTTGCCGTCCGTCTTCATCACGGTGCGGATGCGGAACAGCGATATGAAGCCGGCCAGCAGGAAGAGCGCTCCGATCGACAGGTAAATGCAGAGCGGCAGGATCAGAAAGGCGCCCAAGGAGTGCGTGTCCAGCTGGCCCACAAAGCACACGCCAGAGAGAATATCGCCTGCAAAGAGAAGGGGAATAGAAAAGCTATTAGTAGAGTATTATAGAAGAGGGAAAGTACATCTAACGCTTAACTCATGTAGAGAATATAGTAAGTAATATATTAAATACTATACCATCATACGAATGTGAGCTAGTGCTGCAAAAACATCGGCACACTATCGATACTATCGATGTTTTTATTTTTTAAAGAAAACATCGATGTTTTTTTGCGCTATCGATGTTTTGTTTGAATGGATTACCATCACAAAATTTACTAAAAGCGCGCCAAGCAGGTTTGGGTAACATTATAAAATAGTGTTTCTTAGCAAAAATCAATGGATAAACGAATAATTATTATTACTATTAACATTTATTATAAGTCCAACGATCTCAACAGAAAAAGCAGAGCTTTTGGCCTTGAAGGCTGTTATTATTATTTTGTTGATTTGTTATTTTTGATTTGCTTACTATTCATTGAATTAAATTTATTATTTGTTTTGGTTTAGAAAAAAAACTCGCTTTTATTTAAGATTTTAAACTTGTATATCAAATAATTACAAAAAAATTGTTCTAAACATCGATATTATCGATGTTTTTTTTTTAAAACATCGGAAACCTCGATGGTGCCAAACCTCGATGTTTTTGCAGCACTAATGTGAGCACAAGTTATTTGGCTTAGAAATCAACTTCCCCACGTTTTAAAAACTATTTCAAGTACTCCACAATTTCTGAATAAACTAAACATTCAATTGAGAAGCACACATTTAAATATTTCGTATTGTAAAATAAAAATAGTAATATTCATAGAATATACTATACATAACAATCTTTAAAATCTCCAACGTTTCTTCTCGAATTAATTAATAAGCTATAAAGTAGCGGCAGCGATTTCTTATTAAATAAGTAAAATAAAACAGTAGCTAAATAATCTGTAGAGAAAAAACATATTTAAAAATTAGGAAAATATGAAAAATTAATGAAAATCAGTCAGGCAAGATTTGCATGAGGACTGAGAACTACATCTTGAAAGCAGATCCCGAAAGTGGTAAATATGTTGAAGATCAATAGTAAAAAAACTATGGAATAAAATTGCAAAAGATCGCAATTGAATAACCCCAAACTTACCCTAT
Source organism: Drosophila ustulata (assembly GCA_035047365.1). Taxonomy (NCBI): domain Eukaryota; kingdom Metazoa; phylum Arthropoda; class Insecta; order Diptera; family Drosophilidae; genus Drosophila; species Drosophila ustulata. Next base: position 24,731,390 of record JAWNPT010000057.1, on the reverse strand, counting down.
AAAGCGATAAATGCTTTGATTGCCCGGATTATGCGAATTTAATAAATGCACTCAATATTAATTTGGGAGGAAATGTTAAGCTGGCGACTAGACTTGATGACTTGCAACCGCAAATAAAATCTCACACTTTGCCCCGACTTGAACAAACTTGAAGCCACTTTTGGTTGCTAGACCGAAACCCAATTTGGATAGCAGTAATCCACAATGTGCAACAATATGTGGCAGAGGCCGAAATGCAAATGCAAAATCCCAAATGCAATATGCAAAATGGAAAGCCAAAATGGCTGCAACATAACATAAATACAAGTCGAGTTGAGTCGAGTCGAGTTGTTCAAGTGACATGTTGCAAGTTGTATTTGCAACATGCGGACATGTATTAATATTCGACATTTGATGTCTGCATCAAGCACAAATGCAGCACAAATATTTGAGGCAAATACTCGGTTAATGCGCAGTGAAAGAGAGATGCAGGGAGGGAGGGACAGATAAACAATGCTCAAATTTACTTTTACCTTTTGGGTAAATATTTACACAGTGATTGCTTAAACAGCAACCAGCAAGAGCAGTCGAGGAGCAGGGGGAGCAGGAGGAGGAGGTGGCATGAAGCAACTCGGAGTCGTCCGCTCTCGTAGTTCAAAGTCGAATGTGCCGACTTGCGACTTGCTTGTTTAAACAATTTACAATCTACTACAACCCTCTCCGCACCCCGCTCTGCACCGTGCACCGTTCTGCAGTCGATGTTGTTGACACCGACACAAATCGAAGTGAGTGACTGACGTGCCACAAGAGTTGGAAGTTGGAGTCGGAGTCGCTCGTTTGCTTTGCTCATTAGCGCTATTTATAAACATGTTACAGGTTTGCCCCCCTCTCTTATCTCGACTGGGGTTCAACATTATATCCGCTCATAAATTATCGATTAGCTGTTGCAGACCCTCCAGCTTTCCCCGCGTTGATTTCATGACATGCTAATTCGGCTTTCAGTTTTCACTTGCCGTGCCACAAATTATTAACGCCCATTTGAGTCGAAAATACTTTCAATTAATTTGCACAAGACCCCCGATAATTAGCTAATGTAATAGATTAGATGCAAATGATTATCACACAAATTATTCACATTTTCAACTCGAACCAATTAAAGTTTAACGCTCGCTCGCCAGCGGCCCATAGATGGCGCCACAGCGCTGTGTTGCAGCTGCCTGCGGACTGGCGTATCTGGAAATATAATTCCTGGCCATAAAAGTCAGCTGAGCTGCAGTTCTTTAGCAAATTAAGCGAATCGAAATTTATAAGCGCCTGGAAAATGCAGATAAACGAATACAATAAATTACCCAGGCAGCATACGGCAGAGGCAGGAGGAGTGTGGCATGCCACAGCGGGTTGGCTGGCTAGGAATGCTGCTTAAATGGCTGGGCAGAAGACTGGAAGGGGGGCAAGGGGGTCTAAGATTGGACATCAAAGCGCGCCAATTGAATTGAAAAGCTAAAAAAGCGAATGGGTTCCACGTTCCACGTCCCACGTATTAAGCGATTTCCGCCACTGGAAACTGAAAATAAATCAGAGTGGGGCACAAAGCACCTAAAGAGAGAGAGAGAGTGAGATGGAAGCGGCGATCTGCCAGCTGCCACCTGCCAGCGATGGAGCAGCTACCGCCCGATTTGAGACTCGATATTGATCTTAATTTTGCGGCAGAAGAGCAAAAGACAGCAATGATATCAGAGACGATAGTTGGACTCTGAAAGGGAGAGAGAATGGGAATGGGAATGAGAATGAGAATGAAATGGTATTGAAAGGAAACCGGCCTGAGATTGGCGATATGCAGAGAGGGGCGCAAAAGGCGGCGGGTTGAACGCTATTGATAAATGAAGAGCAGACAATTTGCTGTTGACGATGAAGGAACCAGTTCCAGCTCCAATTCTGGCGAGGTCCTTTCAAAGCCAAACCCGTTTTGAGTGCCAGCCTTTGTTGGCCATTTTGGAAAATTGCATTTTGCAGCGACGTTGACAAAGGCAGAAAGCCTAAGGGGCGAAGCGAAGGGTGGGCAGCAGCAGCTGGGATACGCGCTTGTTGCCGCTGTGACAATTCAGTGCTGTCACTGCAACAGCAACAGCAACAGCAGCAACAACAGCAACAGCAACAACAATGCATGTCAATTGTTTTGTATGGCATGAGGAATGCGTGTTGGGAACGGGTTGGGTTCGAGTTGCAGCCATCGGGATGATGTTGCGTTGACTTTCTGTCTGTCTCCCTGTCTGTCTGTCTGTCTTTGAGTCATTTGGGGCCCCGCATGTTGATGAAGTGCAGACAACAAAATTCCATTTTTAGTCATGCCATTGCATTTGATTATAAACCAAACCAAACGAAACCAAACTACCAGAATAAAAGCTGCAAAAAGAAAAAGTCTTTGCAGCAGCTGCCTCGGTTGATGCTGTTTTTAGCCCAGCAGAGGAACAAGTTTTGTGTTGGGACACCGCACTGGCAAAAGGTGTTAATCTGTTGGCCAAATACCTGAAGTACGACTGCAGGTAACTCATCTTCACTCTCTGGACAAGGTGAGAAATGCTTTTGTGACTGAAATTACAGGGCGACCAAATCGAACAAAGGCAGCGCCTTTAAAACTCCAACAATGTCTGGCCACTAAATGATGTTGCTGCCTCAAACTCAACTCAACTCAACTCGACTCGACTCGACTTTGATGTTGAGCTTGAAATGAGGTGTCACTTGCTTGAGACTGTCAATCAAAAGGCAGCTTTGTCTTTGGCCACAATTAACAGGTGGCACATCCAAAATCGCATCACAAACAAGTAAGAAAGCTACAGTCGAGAGTGCTCGACCGTATGATACCCGCAACCCATTTTGAGAGAACAAAAAAAATTTTAATGATATTTTAACAACAAATATACCAAAAATATACTGAAACTTGTGTTTTGTATATATTTGAAAATAGCGGGAAGAAATCCACAACACCGACATGGTCACACTGTCAACTAAACAAACAAAGCGCGAGCAGCTGCAAGTGAATTTTGCATATAAAATTGATTCATTAATAACTTCCTTGTTTTTAACTCGATCTCAACCAAATTCACAGGAATCATTGAGAATATAATTATTATTATGCATACCAAAATTCAATGCTCTAGGTTCATTATTACGGCTTTTACAGTTTTCGGGGGCGGAAAGGGGCGTGGCAAAAATCTAAAATAAACTTGATCTGCGTAAGACCTACACGAATACTGTCACCAAATTTGATATCTCTAGGTCAATCACACACTTAAAACGTCCATATGCATTGGGCACAAAAATTTTGATAAATAATTTCGCGAATAACTTTTGTTCTACTTATCCGATTTTTACCAAAATTACAGGGTATATTAAGAGTGTCAAGCGCAGATGGCTTACCAAATTACACATCATTACACAAAGAACTTTTGGAGTTATACGCGATTTACATAAAAAAAAACTTGACTTTTTCTAGATAAATGCTTATTGTGGGCGAAGGGGGCGTGGCATCCAACTTTTGAAATAAACTTGATCTGCGTAGGGTATGAAGGAACATTTTCGCCAAATTTGTTGTCTCTATGTCTTATAGTCTCTGAGATCCAGGTGTTCATACAGACAGACAGACGGACAGACGGACAGACGGACATGGCTATATCGTCTCGGCTGTTGATGCTGATCAAGAATATATATACTTTATGGGGTCGGAGATGTCTCCTTCTGCCTGTTACATACATTTTCTGTTGGCACTAAGTCATAATACCCTTCTACCCTATGGGTAGCGGGTATAAAAAGCTGCAAACTAAATGCGTAATCTGGCTACTGCAATAAAAGCAAAAGATATATGGGAGTTGACACTCTGTTGAGCTTACAGTTAGAAGTGATGTTCTCAAAGCTGTTTCTTATTCATGAAACAATTAAGTGCAATTTATGCAATAGTTGGCAACACACAAAGATACAGGCAGACAATAATAGAATCAAGCTGTGGTTTTAAGTGCTTGCTTCCTAGTTGAGTTTTCTCTTCAAAATACTGTTTTCTTCAACTCGGCTTTATTTAGAAATTATACAATGATCAGAGAGTAAAATAATGTCACCATATAAGAGCTTTGAATGGTTTTTACTCTGCCAATTACTAAGATACTGAATCTTTCTATAATATGTATAAGCAGAAAAAATATCAAACTTGAATTGATCGGTTATCCTTTTGAATTATTACCGCTTTATAAAGGCAGTTAGATGGCTGATAAATATTCTTTTAGAAAGAGTTTAATAAACTTTCAAAATTCTCTGCTGTTTACCAGCGAAAGCAGAATTGACTTCTTTTTGTTATTCACCAACTCGAATTAAGCAACAATTGAGCGTTCTTGAACTGTTCTTTAACCCTAAAGTAAGCAGAACTCCGACTCTGACGATGCGATAATCGTATCGGAAGGCAACTTTATGACAGTGCTGTCAAAATGTTTATCTAACACTCGAAAAGCGTTCCACAAATGATAAAACACAATGCGGCAAATAAAGTTAATGGAGAGTGATGGCGAAGCGTGAGTGAATGTGAGTGTGAATGTGAGTGTGAATGTGAATGTGAGTGGTCGTAATGAAAACGAATATATGTGAACAGGGCCAATAAAGCAACGATCATAACTGCTTTCAGCAGTTTTTCAGCTGACAAAAATGGGAAAATGAGAGAGAAGGGATCGCTCGAAAGGGAGCTAAAAGCAATATAAGCAACTTGACAATTGTTTTATAATTATTCTATTATGCTGGCGAGAGCAAGAGAAGCCAACGGAGACAACAGCAAGTAAAATAAAAGGAAAATTGCTTAATTTATGTGTCACTTATCTAAATGGAGCAGAGCGAAGCAGCAATGAGAACGAAAGAACGAGAAAAACACACAGATAGATACAGCGACGTTGAAACGAGAAGCAACCCAATGAGTGTCTCTCTATATTATTATTTTTATAAAGCCAGGCGATAAGCGAGTGACAGCAGAAGCAGGGCTGCAAACCGGGTTGACTTTTGTTGTCTTGTGGTGCAGTAATTAAAATCTTCAGGGAATGGGTAGAGAGAGGGGCCGAGAGGGGGCTGATGACAATAATCGCGGCGACAACTGCAAAGCGAGAGAAACAACATGCGATTAAATTTAAATGACAGTTGACAGTTTCATCAGGTGTGTGCAGCAGACTTAACGTTAACATACATAGAGATATAGATATGGATATGTGGAAACGGAGATGTGAAGATGCGGAGCTCCAGATATGCTGAGCACAGGATATGCGCCAGGTGAACAGGTTGAGCAGCAGGTGAAATGTCATGTCTGGGGATTGCCTTTTTCGCATTTGCTGCTGAAAATTGTCAAACAGATTAAAATGGGTTCGCTGATGAATGGAAGTGGAAATGTAGCGAGGGGGGAATTTTCCCTTCGGCCTTTCATGTTACGGTATTTCGCTATTTGAGCATCTGCTGCAAGAGAAGGGTCTTTGAATTCCATAGTTCTTCACTTGAAGCGCCAACATAAAAGCCAAACCGACAGCTGCTCAGTTCAATTCCCTTTGTTGTGTCAGTGTCGTAATCTTGGCTCAAGTACATTGACTCCAAAAGCATTTATCACCGTTGAAATTATCGCTTGTTTATTTGCATAAAATATATTTGGAAAACTGAAATTATTATGCAATTTATTTACTGTGAACTACCAAAAATATGGCAACGAATTGCATTTATTTCCACCAATTTGATTTAGTTCGATAACTAATAAATTTAAGTGGCAAATAAAATTCAACTACAGCAATTAATATTCATATTTTAATTCGGAACAAATTTCAAATATATTAGATTAGAAATTAAATTGGTAACATAAACACATTACACTTCAAATGAAACGATTGCATTTAAATTTATTATTATATTATATTCCACAAATTTTATATATTAAACTAATCATCTTAGTACCGAATTTTAGTGACACGCAATTTTGTTTGAGTTGATCAAATGTTAAATCGAAAATATTTGATAGCAAATTAAATCAATAATTATGTTTATAATCTGCTCAAAATCAGCTTTTCTATCAATTAATTATTATACTCGACTGAATAATTATTTTTGATAATATTTTGGGATTCAATTTTAGGTACCAAAAGTTGCAATTGTATTAAAATTAATCAATCCAAAGTCTAGTTAACTTTTAAATGCATTTCAATTGGGATTCTCGTAAATTTGTCGTCTTACACGCAATTATTTGAGGTCTCCGATAGGTAGACTATAGCCACGTGTTCCTGCTTCTATATAAACACAGTGAACTCTGAGGTCATGCCTAGGCTGCGAGTATAATTGTGGCGACATGTTCTTTTGGCCCGAGTCTTTATCGACATCGTTGGCGACACGTTCTTTCAGCAGTTCCATATGTTTCAGCAAGTACAGCCGCAAATGTTCCCAACCGCCACTTAATGCCCCACGTCTCTGCCTCCTACTTGCCACGTATTCCTGCCTCTCTCTCTAGTTGCCTCACAGTTGACAGGAACAGGACCCCGCATAGTTGCATTTTGAACTTTGGCAACCAATTTTACAACTGTGTGCGTGTGTGTGAGTGTGCGAGTGTGTGTGTGTATTTGTGTCCTTGTTTCTACATGCAAATTGAAATTGTTTGCATTGTCTGTGCCTGCCCCCAGTTCTAACCTTGCCAGCAGCAACAGCAACAGCAACCAACAGCTGCTGCTCTCTTATTGCCCTTGTTCTTGTTGTCGTTGTTGTTGTTGTTGTTGTTGTTGTAACTGTCGACACGTAATATAAATTCTCAACAAATTTTAGGCATGTCTGTGCCTCGCCCCCGCCCCCCGCCTCGCATCATTGATGTCTCGTGGGCTTGTGTTTAATTTTCAAATATTTGCAGCAAATAATCGCAAATGCGTTGACAACAACACTTAACTTAAATACACAACAACATCGACAGCAGCAGCAGCAACATTGTTCCCCCTCCCTCCCCCCTGCAACACATTCCAGCTGCCACGCCCCCAGGCCGCACCGTCGCCCTCTGTTACTAAATAAAATGTGCCACAAAATGACATTTAATTGTTTTAAAGTTTTTCCACTCGATGTTCTTGTTGTTTTTTGTATTTTGTGGTGTCAACTACCAGCAGAGGGGAAAGAGGCGGAAGCGGGGGGAGTCAACGCTAATGACACTTGTCGCGTGTGCAGATTTTGTGCTGTTGCTTTTTCAGCGTGCAACATGCCGCATTGCTGCTGCCTCCATTTCCATTTCTGCACATTTCCATATTTAATTGCGCATCTTGATAAACCCCGCCTCACTTTTTTTTATTTTTCACCCCCCCCAACTGCCCCTGTCGCTCGCTTGTAGTTTCTGGCTTTGTTATTCATTAGCTGCCTCTTCTGTTTGCCACTGCCACAGCTACTGTTGTTGCTGTTGACCTCAATTTGTATTGCCTGCCACGTTTTTAATGTCGCGTGTCGCAATTTTTCGCTTTTTTTTGCGCTACAACATTTTGCTGCTGTTGCTACTGATGTTGTGTATTTGCCACTTGTGCAACAGTTTGTTGAACTTTTGATTGGGTAAAGTGCTTTTTAGAATTGACAACGTCACGAGAAGTGGCACAATTAAAGCTCTGAAATTATTAATGGGCCTCCGCGCTTGTACTTTCCAATGCGATCATCCCAACCGATGATGATGATGATGATGATGATGATACTTGAACTTTGGCTCTGAAGTGTTTTATAGGTTTTGAGACTCTTCAGTCTCTCGTATAATTTATAACACATTAGTGCTTTGTATATTGATGCATTGTAGTTTCAAGTTTAATCTGAATTTGTCCATTTAAAAATATAATTATTTTCTCTGTTTGTGTTTCAGATTTCTTTGTTTAGCGTCAATGGAATTTCCGTAAGTGTTTATTTATTATTTCTTTACTTTCAACAATTTAAATTATTAATTTCACCAGAACTTATTTATGTGTCTGAAATTATGTCAATCTTTTTTATTAGGTATCTCCATAAAATCTTTTGCAATTTATTCAAAATGTAAACTATTTTAACTGATTTTTTTTTATTGGAATATTATTTGCATTTATTTGCTGTATTTCTGATTTCATACATCTCTCATCTCATGGCAATTAAACTTTTGTGCTATCGCATAAGATGATCAGCATTTCATTAATCAAGCTTGCTGCTGTTTATCCAACATGTACAATGGATGCAGTGCTGTTGTTTCTGCTCCCGTTCGTGCCACTCATGAGTGTTATTCATGACATTCGTGCAGTCACTTGCAATGCCACCAGCAGCTTTGCAGTTTATTCCAACTTTTGCAGCATTTTGATTCCTGTCCATGTCATTTGAAAAGGCACAAACACATTGGCGACGCGGCTGCTTAGACATGCATAAATTACGCGCGACAGGACACGATGTGAGTTGACGCATCCGCGGGGCATCTGCTCACATCCTGTCCTCTCGCATTCTATTTTTGCATGTGTCCTGGCAGCGCATTCCTTTCTTTCAATTTCTATTTTCATTTGTTTTTCCCCTTTTCGACGTTCGCTGGCGTAATATTTAAATGCCCAGCCGAAAAACCCATTTCCAACTTGCCATTTAAATTATGGGCGAGCGGCAACCGCAGGCATTCAACGTGTCGTATGCTCGACATTAAGTATGTCCCTCCGCTATGTCCTGTTTCACTTCATCCCCGCTCTCTCTCTCTCCCACACACTCACAGTCGTAATGCGAGGTGCCAAAGTAATTAGTGCTGCACTGAGCACTTTTACCTTTTCATATTCTCCTTTGCTGCCCACACAATTGTCACACCTTTTTTTCTCCTTTTCCTCTTGTAGTACTCATGTCCGTTGGTTAGTTTCATGTTACATGCTAAGGGTTAAGCACAACGTGTTATACTCCCTCTATGGTGGGCATTCAAAGGGAATATTTGTTGAGAATCATTGAAGAAGATTTCAATGTGAAGTGGAAAGTTAAGAACTCGCTTCTTTGTTTGGGCTGCAGGTGTTAAAAATTATAATAATATTTCTCAAAGTTAATTATTTTATGTACCCCAAACTTCTGCCAATTTTACAATTTTATTTGAATTATCTCTATTCCAAATTTAATTTAATAAAATGTTATCTGCCTCGTTAATACCAATAATCTAGAAAAAAACAATAATCTAGATGTTGAACATCTTATTCATTTATAATATACATATTTTATTATATTATAATATCTATATATATTTTATTCGGCTAAATATAATGTTAGCATTTTTAAAGGTTTCAATTGGATAATAGATTTCAAATTTTCTACAATCAACATAATTCGATGTATATTTTTCTTTATTCCCTCTTGTAGGATATTTCCGAGTCATTGTCTTAATTTATTTCATGTAAGTTGTTATTGTTACACTCTTTGCCCCTCTTCACACACCGCCAAGACAGCGAAGCGTGCGACGGAAATGAGTTTCGTGTATTTCACTTTCCATTTTCCGCGCACCTTTTGCTTGCCAGAATGTAATACTTTCTAGCGCCTTCTCTTTCTATGTGTCTTCGCTTTCTCTCTCACTCTATTGCTCGCACATTCTCTAGTCGTCTATCCCAGTTGGCGAAGCTTGTTGTATTCATTCCTTGGCAATAAAAAAGGATTAAAATTTATGAAATGGCGCAATTTGCGTTTTGGCATTTTCGTTGGAAATTTCGTAAATGAAAATGGAATTTTTTTTCCATAGTATTAAACGTGCTTGCGGTTGGATTTTGGCTCAGGTTGAGAGACTGTTGTTCTTTTGTTTGGCTATAAATAAGTGAATCCCCGAAATAAGAAAAGGGGCAAATGTCAACATAAATCATGCGTCATGTGAGTTGCTATTGAAATCGGTAGAAAAAGCATTTTTCTTGTACGTGTAGAATGCGCGCTTGTCTAAATAAATTGTTTTAATTTTCCATTTTCCATTTGGCATTTCCCAAGAATTAAAACCCTTTTCTGTGAGTGTGTGTTTTTAGAAGGCAACTCTTACACGCGTCCCTGTGGTTTTTGTGTGTGACCCATTAACCTTCTTCTCTTCTTTCTCTCCCTCTCCCTGCTGTTGTTTTTTTGACGTCCTGCTTCGTGCTTCGTTGTCCTTAAATGCGCCATTTGTGGGTCGCGTGCTGCGCGGTCTAAACTCAATTATCCTGCGACACGAAGTACCTTCAAGTGCTGAGGTTATGCGTTGCCTTGTCGAGCTAACAAAAATGTTCATTGCAGGATATTTAATTTAATGGGGAAGACGGAGCTGCTTAACTGGCCAGCTAAACCAGGTAAACTGGGAAGATGTGGAGCATAAATGTTTAATGAGGGAAATAGTCATAAGATGTCCTTGGCATTGCATTGCTTGATTATGCAGAGAGAGAGAGAGGAATGCAATAAATCTAATTGGAATGCTTGGACGACTTTTGGTGGCAAGTTTGGTTTATTTGCAGTGCGTTTAGGCCCCAATGAAATGCAATCTTATGACGCCTAAAACTATGCAACACAAACACCAGTGACTAACAAAATAACTGGGCACACAAGTGGTAAAGGAAGTAAGGGGGGAAAGTGATGAAGCGTCGACAGTGGCGTCGTGGCCCTAGAGAGATGAATTCCAAACTCAAACCAACTGGGCAAACTGGCAAACTTAGAAACTTGCAACTGGGGAACTGCCGAAACTCTCAATCTGTGCTTCTCTCTCTCTCTCTCTCAGTCTCTCTGCTAAGCTGGAGGCAAACTTTTCTTTGAGTTGGCCTGGCCAGAGTTTTTGCTTACATTGAGCCCAGTTGTTGTTGCTGGCTGCGTTGCTTAGAACAAAGGGCTCAAATTTGGTCTTTCTTCTGCACTCGTCGCAGCAGCAAGAACAGCAAAGAAAAATACAAAGTAAGTATTATATAATATGTATTAACACAAAATATGCGCACACATGCTCAATGTATGGAAAATAAATTAGAAAAGTTGTGGTTTACTTTTTCGTAGGCATTTCACCTCCTCCTGCCCCCTCCCCCAAGCACTCAAGTGCTGGCAAAAGTTTTTCGCAACACCACCCGGAAAATCTATACAAAATTTATGAATATTTTCACATATCTGCTCGCTGCGCCTCCCTTCGGCTTTTCCTTGTCGAGTATGAATACGATTGTATACATTCAATTAAAAGTTGTTAAGGCAACATTTGCGTAGCATTTAACATTGCCTCCCTCCGATTTTCTTGTGATTTTCTTGTCGTTCTCTATTTTTAGCAGTTTTCTTTTTGGGATTGTTTTTTCGCTTAAGTGCGAAATCGAAGGCCAATCAAAGTTTATGAAGGCGTCAAGAATATAAAACCCAAAAAAAAAAACACAAAAATATATAAAAAACAAGAGCAACAAAAGTGAAATAAATAAAAGCGAATATCGCATTTTTCTCTCGTCTGGTATTTTCCCTGCGGTTTTCCCAGCTTTTCACGTTCTGCATTCGTAATGAGCAAGGAGCAAACAAAAAAAAATGAGAAAAGGAAAGGTTTAGGTTTAGGTTTCAATTGCCAAGTGCGGCACCAATTTGTTAAGTCGGTGAGCCAAGTGCTTTATTTTTCGGCTATTTGTACGTCCGATTGATAGACAAACACGATTTGGGGTTTGGGGCTTTGGGTTTTAGCCCTGTTTCTGGCACTTTTTTAATTGAAAGGGTCAGCTAAACTCTGAGCTGTTGACTTGTCTTGACTTCTCTTGACTCAACTTGAACTGCGTGTTGACTTGATTTGTATATGTTTGTTGCTTTGGGATTTCCCTTGGGTTGCGATTTTGTGTTGGCTTGTGTATTGACTAAAGTTAATCAACCTCGTCAAAGCCATAAACGCTTTAATGAATCGTGCCAGCGACTGCGGCTACCAATTTAATTCCTAATGGGACTCCAAGAGAACCATAAGGAAATTGGTTTCAAGTTTTCAAAAAGTTTATGCAACTCCAAAAGGGTTTCATTAAACAAAAAGAAACCATTAAGAAATTTAAATTCGGGAGTGCTCGACTATGAGAACCCAAATATCGTTTAGTGGATTTATCGATTGTTGATATTATTGTTTGTACCAAAAACCATTGACTCTTTTAAAATTACGGTAGCTGAAAGTTTTATCTTTGATTTGAGGGGGCAAATGGGGGCGTGGCCAAAATCTAAAACAGCAACAAAAATATTTAAAAATAAATTGGGTTGCTCTATCACTTATACTCTCAGAGATTAAAGGGTTCTTGGATTTTTACACTGATCAAGAATATATACTTTAAGATAGCGGGTGTAAATACTTCGATTGCATTCCTTTTGTTATACTTTCATATAATTTGCAAAACTGACATTTGGATTTAATTCTCTTCTCTGCATTTATAATTTGCATAACTTGCGTTGCAACCCTCGCTGGGCTGCAATTGAAAGCTTCTGGCTGCTGCTCACCCTGCTTCTTCCGCTGCTGCTACTTTTGCTACTGTTGCTTGTTTGGCATGTTTGTCTTGCACGATGCGCACACAAATTATTAAGAAACATTCCAACAAACTGCAGACAAAGTTGGCAACAAAAGGCACCCGCTTAATTATACACACCATTAATAACTAAAACCAATTTGTATGCCCAACAAGACGCAGCCACTGTCGCTGCCTCTCGCTCACGCCCACTGCCGCCTAACTGCACTCAATGTCTTCTCCAGGGAAGTTTGGCGGCGACTGCGTTGAGGACAACTTCTGCTGCAGGCGCGCCCTAGGGCCCCCCACACACTCACACACACGCACTCACACATACGCCCACACATGCAGCGCACATAAATCAACACACAAAGCAACAATAAAAACGAGACAAGCGGAAGCAGCGCCAGCGGCAGAACAAAACGCAATTTGTGCAGTCTGAGTGGGAAAGGGAGCGACAGTGTGTGTGGGTGTGTGCGAGCAAGCAAGCAAGGTAGTTACAATAACTGCCAAACAACAGGAAGAACAACAAAAACAAGCGAGAGCTAAACCGAGACGGAGAGAGAGAGAGAGGGGAGGCGAACTGCAAAAAGTACTGTTGCATATAAGCAATATTGATGACTTTTATGCGCGTTTGGGCCGCCAGGTGGCGCTGTAGCTGCTCGAGCAAGGAATGCGGCTCTCTTTCCCTACGCGAGTGCAAGATAATGACAGCAACAGCAACAGCAACATTAACAATGTAGCCCAAAAAAGGGCAGACGAAATGTGCAGCTAACGAGTGAGTGCTCGCACACACACACACAGGCATACACACAATGATTGCTGTCGCTCTCTCGCCTCTCGCTCTCACTCAAGTCAATCAAGCCTGGCACTTTGCTTCTCACTCCGACCAGCCTAAGCAGCTTTTGTGTTCTGTCGTGCAGAAAGTCCAAAAGCTGTTGGGTCGCCAAAAACCAAAGGCATGCCAAAGTTAACGGGCTGCAGCTTTGGATTTGGTTTTGCGTTTGCTTTTTATACCCGCTACCCATGGGGTAGAAGGGTATTATAAGTTAGTGTCTACAGAAAATTTACGTAACAGGCAGAAGGAGGCATATCCGACCACCCAAAAAATATGCAGTCATGGAAAGTTAATAGTTTTCTTCGTTTCTTTAACTTCATATTTTTAATTCAGAATCTAATTTTGAGTTACATTTTTTAATTTTTGGTAAACATAAATAACATACATTTGTATATCAGTCTTCAATAATTAACAAAAAAAAGGTCAGTTTTTTTAATCAGTTAACTAAAACATTTAATTTAAATTCAATATCTAATTTTCGGCCTGTCCAAAACGGGTAGCGGGTATTTTACAGTAGAACACTCTCGGCTCTAACTTTCTTACTTGTCTCACTTTTGTGTTTTTGGTTTTGTTTTTGGCTTTGCTTTAAGGCTGGTTGCTTAAGGGTTTCTTTGGCCTTCTTGCATCATTAAATCGTCTGCTCACCAGTTATGTTTTGCTTGCCTCAAGGAGCCAACTTGCAATCTCATTATGAATTGTATGGGCGCCGCTTTTCCAGGATTTCCTTTTGCCTTTCCACACGTAATTAACATGCTATGCTGCCTCTTGCATTGTTGTGTTGCATCCACACGTTGCTGTTCTTGTTGTTGTTGTTGCATGTGCCTCTTCCGGTACTAAACGGAACTGGAATCTAATGATTGGCCAATTGGTTTCAAGTGCTTGCTTAAACGGTGGCATGCACCTTTCAGCCACTTCCACTTTCGTGCAACAACATCTCCGTAACCTCAATGTAACCCACATTTTACTCTCAATTGAACTTGCAGCTTGGCAAACTTTTTGCACTTCACTCACTGCGAGCATCTTAAGCATTGTCTTCTCTCTTTGTGGGCTGTTCGACAATTTGAAACCCTGAACCCCAACTTATCTGACTACCTATTCATTGGCCATCAAAACGCACTTAACACAATTGCAAGCCAAAAGTTCAAAGCGCAAAACTGCCATAAAAGTAACTCAGTAACTCAACTATCTTACGACTCTACCAATTTAACCGTTCTTGGCAACAGGTGCTTTTCACTCTTTACTGTCGATAGTTTTGTCTGACAACTTTTTGGCTCATTTGCGTAAAACTTATTAAGAGCCGAGCTGGAGAGTGGAAGATGGAAGCTTTCTTCTCAGCTCTGCTTGCGTAAAGTTTTCGTCTGGCAATAAATGAAAATTTAATTATATAACGCTAGCTAATGACAAGCTCGACAACTTGGCAGGCAGGCAAAGGCAATTGAATCAAACACTCATGAGTGCCCTTCTTATTCATTCATTCACTCACTGCTCTCTCTGCACCGCAATCTATCTGCAGCTCGACATCTACAAGCGTCTCAGCTTAGGTTTATTATGCAGCTCGTCTGGGCCGCATTGCAGTCAATGGGCCAAGTCTCCTTTCTATGCATCTGTCGTCTGTCTGCCCGCATTGATGTGTGCCCAAGATACCTAATATACTGCTGTGCTCGCACCAGAGGTGTGCTCATAGAATACTGATAGAAGATAATTGGGATAAATGACGATTTTGTTGTCGAGATTTATCCAGTTTGTAAACAGAGTGAGAGTTCATAAAGAATTTATTTTTCCACTATTTGGACTGCAATACAATTAAATAATGACTTGTAGATAGCAATAATTTAAACATTTAAATGCATTCATAAATAAAATTAATGATATTCAAGCGGAATGTGGAGCCGAGAACTAATCGTTTTTAATACAAAAAGATGTCAATTGCAAATATATTTAAAAACGAATTCAAATAGATTGTATATTTCTATTTTGTAAATTAATATCTCATATTTTTTGACTTTTAAATGTTCAATGCTGAAACATTTGGTAATATGAATAATGCGAGACTATTTAATTGCATGATTTATGTCTGCCAAAGGCTTGCATTTTAATCAATAAATACTTCTCAGTTGTACTACTTGAGTTCAGATACATTTTTATAAATATTTCGTATAATTATAGGCTTTGTTATTTATAGCCTGCGACATTCACTCTTCGAGCTGCCCTCGTCATTGAGCATAGACATCTCAGCGTCTCTGTCGCACTCGCATTCATTGACTTCGCTCAGCCAATCGGCAATGATTAATAATCAAAATGTCAGCGCTGTCAGTTATAAAGTCACTTGACAGTTTAATCAATTTGTGTGTGTCTGTGTGTGTGTGTGTCTCTGTATGTGTGTGTGTGTGTGTGGTTTGGCCTCTCAAGTGTCAAAAGCTGACTGAAATTTGCATGCGGGATTCGATTGTAGATCGACGACGCGAGCGGAGGCGTAGAAGTTTGAGGAGCGAGGCACAAACAAATTATAAAGTTTACATTTCTATTGAAGAGCACAAAGTGCTGCTATTGTTGTTGCCAGGCATCGTCAAGAGGGCAGTTCCACGAGTGTACAGACTTGAGGTAAACAAACAAAAACATGGCCAATAAAATGGCAGTCAGAAGCATTGCTGACGGGGGGGAAGGATCTGCGACAGCTGTGCGTGGTATGGAAATAAAAATAAATACGAGCAAATATCACACATACGAACCGATGTACACACGATGTACATATGTGTGTATGCAAATGTATTCTGCAGCCCACCCCGTTGGTATTTTCTCAAGAAGCACTAACAAACAGCAAACAAAATAAACAAAAATTATGACAAGCGGCAACAAAAAATCACAATAAAAATGCTCAAGGCAGAGAGAGAGAGAGGGGGAATGGGGGAATGGGGCAAGAGGCGAGTCGAGTTGGTGGCATGTGTGGGCGGCCTGCAACGGAGTGGGAAGTCCGGAAATAATCATAAACAGGCCTCCATCGGCACTCGGCCCTGACTCAAGCGAACTTCGTGCATTGAGCATAAAACCGTCAAGACAAAACTAACGCTTTTAAAGACTATTAAATGGATGAGTTAGGGGCCAGGTAAGAAATCCATAGGGTGTCGTCGAGAGAATTAAAAGTGTGTTGGCCAAGTTTTAATGACTGCATTGAGGCAGCGTCTACGTCAAGCTGTTATGGCCATTATAATGCGAATATTCTTAGCCAAGTTGGCAGCTTAACATATTCCAAGTGCTGTTATCCTACAACGTTCAGCGTTCATTGACTTTCAAATGACCATCAGCAGAGCAGCGTGTTCTCCTCATTCTCTTCCCCGCTCCTCCCCTATGGTGTTTGTCCTCGACATTGTCACATCAATTGCCGCCCCTCTGTTGGCCCAGACTGTGGCAGAGGCCATTAACAATTTCATTATTCTCTGTTTTCTTTATAAAAGTTCTTTGAGGCGTTGCTTTGGCTACTCCACTTGAGTGCGCTCCATTCCCAGTTCTTCTTCTTGTCTTGCCAAACTAATCATTTTTAATAACCAATAATTTATTTTTAATCAAACTTTAATGAAAACTTGCGACGCCCAACGCAGCGCAACGCATGAAAAATTAAGCAACCATGGCGCAAAAAATTAAAATGTTGTTTGCCCATCTTCAAAGCAATAGAGAGAGAGAGAGCAACAGCGTGCTGGAATGAGAGGGAGCGAGCAAAGTTTTGGACAAAGATTTCAGCGGTGTTGTCATGCATAAGAATTAGAGTAGCACTGCTTGGGGGCGTGGCTCAGTTTGAGCTGAGATTTATTGTGGCCAGATTGAAAGCCAAAGTGAGTGAGAGAGAGAGGGAGGGAGATAGGTAGCTACATGTAGATAAATAATTGTCTATGGAGCAGGGTTCCTTGGCTTGAAGGTCGTGCAGAAATCAAACAGCCCCACCGACAGCACCTCACTCGAATCACTTGCCACACTTGCCACGGACTGTGCAACTGCCTCAATTGCCCTGCTTCGGCTTGCAATCTGTGCTTCAGTTTCGCAGACCCTTTGCCTTAATTAATTTCTCAGTCGTCGACTGTTCCACTCGACTCCAAGACCAAAAGGGTTACAGCTCATTATTTTTGCCGGTTTTTCTGCCTCTTTTTCTCGCAATTCTTATTCTTATTCTCCTTTTTTTTTGTTCTTTTTACTTCGACTACTTCTGGTCGCTTGCTTTTCTATGCCGACACTTGCAGCCCGGGGACCTGCAATTGCTTTGATTGCCCACAACACGCCGCCAAGAACTGGACACAAATCAGCAGCAAAAACTGTGGGCGTAGCTCGGCAGAGGGGGACCAAAGATATAGTCAAGGGCGGAGCCAATCGGCTGCTTGGGGAGCACAATTCCATGTTTCAACATTAACTGGTAATATTGAAAATTACTATGGAAAGACTACAAGCAAACAAAGTAAGTTTAGTTTCAAGTCAACAGTTTATATAATACAACTGTTCTATAGATGTTCTACTAATATTATACTATTATTTTATGTTGTAATTGCCAGTCTGGCAAACTGGCTTATAAAGTTGTCCTCCGTCTTCAAACCATTTTGCTCAAAAACTGTCTAATTTCGAATTTAACAATAGATGGTGTTATACAACTGTTATAAGTTGTTAAATACTATTCCATAGCTATTAGTTGTTATACTTCCGTTTTATGCTGTACAAATCATAAGTTTCTAATAATCAGTTGTGCTCAAAATTGTTGGGCAACTGTTATATAGTTTCAGTACAACATACATAGGTATTATGAAACTGTTATATAGTTGTTTGGAACTATTTACGTTCTATAAATCTTGTGCTTCTTCTATATATAAGAGTCTGGCTCAAATGTATGTGCAACTGATATAAAACTGTTATATAGTTCTTAAATAATTTTGTTGTAGTAGTTATGTAACTGTTAAATAGTTGTTATAAATCTTTGATATGACTGTTTTATGTTGTATGTATAATGAGTTTCTAGTACTTAACAGTCTAGTTCAAAACTGTTATACTACTCTAAATCTTTTGCTCAAAAACTGTTATACATAGGCATTGATTTGAAACATACCGAATTTCCTCGACCTTGTCAACTCAACTATCGCTTCCAATTCATTCTAAGCCCCACAACTTCCCCTCTAACTACGCCTCTGGTCGCTTCAACCACTTTTACCCATGTTTGGTCAGAGTTTTTGCGCCTCTCTGAGCTGTCCAAGCCATTGCCCGTTTAGTTGCTTGTTCAGTCTGCATTGCTTCGTCTCTGAGTCTCTGTGTCTCGCTGCCTTTTAAGCCTTTTGTGTCTTTTGCTGCTGCTGGTCGCTCGCCTTCGCCTTGGCATCTGAAAAATGTCGCTGGTTAACTTGCTTTAAGTATAGTTTGCTTTGCTTCAGCTGTGATTGTCCATTTGCACAGCCGCCCACTGGGGTTACAACAACTGCAGCGGCTGTCTGGAGTCGCCTCCTGCTGACCACAAGATGATGATGACAATTATTGCAATCTGCCCTGACGATCCCCCCTCTCTGGACTTCCTCCAGACGGCTGTCTCCTTTAGTTCCTTCTTGTCTGCTTGTCTTATTGTTATCGGACGCGGCTTTTACTCGCGTCTCGAGTCACTTTTCTTCCTCCTGAATGTCGCTCTGAAGTTCTTTTTATGAGTTTTCATTTGCACGGACGGACAGAGAGACAGACGGCAAACTGACGACAGGCAACCGCAGACCAACTGCCACTTATTACTCGTGCTTGCCACAAAGAAGAGGCGAGTCAGCAAACCACTGCAACTACTTTTATTATTATTATTATTATTTTAAGCAACGTGCAACAATGGCGCGACAATTATTCTGCACACTTTGGAGTGGGGTCCCATCATCAGTTTGTGGTCTTAGTGCCTCCTGCGTTCCATTTCATTTTCGCTGGCGAATGCGGCTCATCAACTTGGCGAGACGTGACGAGCAATTAATTAAAAAATTAAAGCTACAGACAACAGTGGAAATACCGAGGCAAGGGGACAAAATAACATTTGATTGACAAGCGAACAAAAAAATGGAGAAGAAAAGATGGTTCGTCAATTCGTTTAAGCCAAGCTAAGCTGAGAGCTGTCATCCTAATGCCAATGCTCATGTCCCATTTGGTGGTTTATGGCCAACTACTTGCGTCGACTACTGGCCACAAAATTTGTGTTGTTGGCCATAAAACTAGCGTTGCCAATGATAATAATTGGCCAATGATGCACATGGGAAAAGGCCAAGCAGCCAGACAGCCAAACAGCCAGTTGACCAGTTGTGCTGCCATTAGGCAGCTATTAGGCTATAACCATATATGCGAGACGCTCATCTATCGATCATAAAAACTGCCAGCCACAGAGCACAGCAAGGACAACAGCGGAGGGGTCGGGCGTGCTGAGGAGGGGATGAGAAAATGCCTGGCAGCTGTTGCCAAATGACAGATGACATTTCAAGTGCCTCAACTATAGGACATCGTTGTCGTTGCTATAGCTAATTTTTGTGGCATGATAAAAACAAAACATGGCCTAAACGCACTTAACATTATGCTCAGCCAGATTTATGTACTGCCAGACAGAGACAGCGACGCAAGAGGGAGAGAAAGAGAGGGGAGGCAACTTCGTGGCACGTTATGAGCGTCTCATTACCAGCGACTAAGTGTTGTAAGCATATGCAAAACAAAAAGATGAAATGATGCACAAGCAGGATAAGCAACTGGGAAAACCGAGGAAAAAAAATACAATGCCAGTGAGCAATAGCAAAACTTCCAATGATACGAGACGACGAAAGGGCAGAGCGGAGACAACAACACGCTGTTTGGCCAAAAAGAGTTTGAGCAAACTGAAGCTGAAGTCTGGAGACTGGAGACTGGAGACACGAGTGTAACAAACAGCCATAATGGATGCATATACATGGCAACAACAAACGTTGACAACATGGCTCAAATGTCAGGCAATGGTCAACGGCTGCTGTTGTTGGCCAAGCTATTGCTTTTACCCACATGCGAGTGTGTGTTGCATGTTGCTGCACAGCCATTACTCCTACTCCTGCGACTGGGATTCCGGCTGTCTGTGCTTCCGCCTGCCAAACGTTACATTTTGGCAACATTTTGGCTAGCAGAGGAAGCTCCACAGTCGAAAGACAGAGGCAACTCCGATTGCTGCTGCCAGGTAGGGAACGGCACAATAAGTTTGCCATACAAGGCCATTTGGACATGGCTTTGACGAAATTTGCATGATTGGCTTAGTGAGCCATGTAAGCAATGCATGTACAGGGTCATAAGTCATTCCCACCTCCTCACTCCCCCTCTCTCCCACTGTGACTGCCTTTGTGCTTGGATTGGATTTGGACTTATGAATAGATAACGCACTTGGATGTTGTCAGACTGCAGACAATGTTGATGCATTAATAAGCTGCACACTGAGTGGCATCTACTGCGTGATGCTCGACAGAATGAGAATATCAAAATAATTGATTTGAAAAATAAATGCATCATTCGTTAAGATCGTTACTCACGATTTTAACCTTTATAATTTATTTTTTTCTTTCTTAATCAACAAAAACCCAAAGTATCTAATATACAGGCTGAAAACTAAACTTTGAATTCTCTTATTTTCAGATACAATTATGGATCAAGTTTAATATGTGAGTTGAAATATTTATTTATATATTCATGTAAACAATTAATTTTCAATTATAAGGCAAGAAACGTGTTACAAATAATTGAATTCTATTAGATATTAGAATATAGTTACTCAATCTGATTAATCTCTTGTAATCTCTGAGATTTATTTGTTTGCTACGAGCAAACACGAACTTGGTGCAAATTTACGACAAGTCTACACCACATTTTTACTACAGGGTGCAAAAAGTCAAGGCTCAACGCCAATTAACGAGTGTGGGAATCATGAAATGAAAACGGAGAATGCATCTTAAGGTCAGGCGATGACATTTGCATGCATTTTTGAGCAGCTATTTGAGCCGGCGGCAGCATTTCAATCAAAAGTCAGTCAGTCAATCAATTTGCTATCTGTGCAACAGTTACAATATCGGGCAGCATTCTGGACCACTTCAATCAAGAGTCAGGCAAGTGTCTGAAGTGAAACCTACACCGAACTGCACTTGAAAAGCCAAGCGTCAAAATGTCGCTCAACACAACAAGAAAACAAAACGAAACGAAACAAAATATTGAGGCGCAAGATTGCCGCAAGTGGCAAAGTCGCAAGTTGCAACAAATTTCCGCAGCCGAAGAAAAACTATACAAAGTCAGCGAGACGCTGAGACGGAGACTGATGGACAAGTGCAGATACAGGATAGAATACAGCGAGTGCTTAGCAGACAGCAGAGAGAGGAAAAGCGGGAAAATGGCTGGCAGCCCAAAGCAAGGCTTGGCCAATTTTTCACACCAAAAGAAAAAGCATGAAAAGCGGCAACGGCAAGAAACAGGGATTTTGGTTTGTCTTTTAACGTTTTTACGGCTGGCTGCGTGGAGTTGTACAACAATTTGTTATCTGCGCATTTGTATCTAAACGTTGCATTTAACGGTACACAGCAACAACTGCAACATGCAAGTGGCACGCACTGGAGTCGCAGTCGCAGTCGCAGTTGTTGTTGTTATGCAAGTGTTGCCAAAACATATTGAAGTCAACACTTTGCCAAAAACTTTTGGCGTCTTATGAATTTACAGCGAGAGTGCAAGATTGCGACAACTGCGCAAATGTATCTCAATTTGAAATCAACGACGCCGGCTGAAAACTTGAGAAAACTTATGACAAGTTGTCTGTTGCAAGTTGCAAGTTGCCAGTTGCATCTGCTTATGTGGGGAGTCGCCTTCGGAAATGTTTTGTGGCAGCTTTGCACGCACTAAACAAGTCTTGCTGGCCAGAAGGGTTCGAGTTCAAGTGCAAACCTTTGCACCATTCATTAACCATGATTTATGCGCCTTGTTCATTTCGAATATTATTTATAAGTTTTTGCCACAATATATTATTTATGCCGGTTTATTAATGTTAATTTATGTACGCTCAACTAGCCACACTTGCCGCTTGCCACGCACAAACA
Organism: Drosophila ustulata; assembly: GCA_035047365.1. NCBI lineage: Eukaryota > Metazoa > Arthropoda > Insecta > Diptera > Drosophilidae > Drosophila > Drosophila ustulata. Next base: position 24,709,080 of record JAWNPT010000057.1, on the reverse strand, counting down.
CGAATGCGAATGCGTTTCCAACTGCAACTGCAACTACTTGAAGTACAAGTATCTATCAGATAGTTTCGCACACAACCTGGTGCAAGTCCGAGTCTCTGAGCATGATTTACAGCAGCTGCTTGTGGCTCCTACGGCATCCAGTGGACGTGGCTTAATTGGCCCCGCCTCAAGTTGCCACACTCGGTGTGTGTGCCACATGTGCCACGCCACATGTTACGATTTGCAGTAATATGAAACGCACTTTCAAAATGCTCAAAATTATGATTTATTGGGGGCCTTTTGTGGCAGCCAGCAAAGCAACTCAAACTCTTAACTCAAAACCGCATAAATTCTTGCAAAGCCCGCTTAGTTTGGCACTTTTAATAGTTTGACCTATTCTACGAAATATATTTCGCCATTTTTAATGCTACTTATGTGCCTCAAATGAGCAGTTTGTTCAGCAAATCATTTTAGATTACAAAGCCTCAAACATCATTTGTGCAGGGTCTGCGCCGACTTTTTTATGCGAGCAATAACCTCACTTTTTAATAGTCTAACCTCACTTTTATTATACACTCAAGTTACATACTCAATTTAGCACATGTTCTGCTGCAAAAGAATTCCCGATAAAATGAAATAACTTAGTTATTACGGCAAGATGACGTCCAGATAAACAACTGGAAAACCACATTTCAATATGCCTAATGGCCAGGTGACAATCCAAATGTCAGTTTGATACAGTTGCAGATAGAATCGGTTGGCGAGCTCCAAATGTAGTGCTCTAATACCCATTAAGCTGGTTTGATGGGGCTGAAGAGCTATAGAATGTTTCATAAAAATCTAATAAAAAGTTCGATCATTAATCGTACGTCGAAGAACATTAATTAATGAAGTAAAATATATATTCTGTATTACTAGGCAAACATTTGGGATTAATAAAGGTTTTACAGAGTAACTGGTAGTCTCATATTTGTTAAGTAAATTAAATTAATGGTTATTGCAGTCTGATATTTGTTGCATAAATTAAACTAATGGTTATTATGGATTGCTAGAATGCTAGTTGCTGAGTATCATAAATTATTTATTAAAATGCCATAGTTCAATAGTTAATTGAATTTACAGGGTAACTTTGAGTCAATCACGCTTCGCACAATACATACTCGCTGTTTTTATCGTCATGTAAATTTATGAGCCGTCCAGCACTCAAAGTCGACTCAAATAGTTGACTGGCAATAATTATGACTTCTTGGCGTGGCTCAAGAGTACGAGTATTTCTTTCAGTTCTTTACAATGTTTTTTCAAGCTTATTCTCTTTCGCTTTTTGTTCATTTTCATTCTGTTTTTTTTCGGGGTATATTTTGCACAAGTCATTGCGATGCCTATTGACGTAGCCATAGCCATAGTCGAAGTCCCAGAGTTGTAGAGACACTTGACAGGCAGCCTCGTCGAGTGGCATTTGGAGAAACCAGTCTCAAGTGGCCCACAGAATGAACTCGAGTGCGGCAGCTTGAAAATATTGTGCGTGGAGCCATCGAGAAGCGTGTTGCCATCGAGAAGCGCCGTGCTCCACATGGAGCATGGAGCATGGAGCATGCACCATGGAAAGCGACGCCAAGTGACAAGATTCTGATTCAATTCAATTTTCAACTTGCTAAGATAATATTTGCATTGCTCAGATTTTTAGTCGTCCAGCCAAATGATTCTCAACTGGTTTCATTAACAATCTCTCGTTTGGCTGCGCAACAAGGGAAAAGTTTCAGCCAGAACGGTGTTCTCTTTAATAGCCATAATTAAATACATTTATATTGGACTGGGGTGCAATAAACAATAAATTCAAAGTAACTCGCTGGAGTAGAAGAGCAAATACTCTAACCAACAACATTTTGTTTCATAATATGAATAAACTAAAAGCTGATATATAATATAATATAAATTTAGAGTGAATACATTTTTTTAAGTATGGTATCTAGAGGGAAACTTTCCGTCTTAGTTAACGTCAGAAATTCGTGTTTTACAACCTCGTTTGCCACTCAGGGGGTAAGTTATATGGCATGAAATCCTGTTGAAATAAAATGCGATTGAATGCATATAAAAATGTTTGATGCACAGTCATGTTGCCCCTTTGGGAAGGCTTTTTATGTGCTGCAACGCAAGAGCTGCATGTTAGCGTGTTGCGTGACAAAAGCTTTTTACCCGAAAAGTGAGAGCATCGCATACGAAACTCTTTCCTTCCTGCGGGCAAACAATATAATAAAACAAATTCGCTTTATGGCATAATTATAGAGCTGGAGCTACCAACAACTAAGTGCCAGGACTTGCGACTGACGACCTGGATTGTAAAGCGTTTGCCATTAGCAACGTATGTGTTTTTAAATAAATTCCAAAAGCCAGCCAAGTTGTTGGGTTAATCACCAAACGGCAACAACAGCAACAAACAGTCATAGAATTAATTGGCTCTATTTGCATTCAGTTCAAGAGATTCTCTCGCTCTCTCGCTCTTTGTTTGCGTTGTTTTAAGTGGCTCAAAGTGCATATTGATGTTAAATTGATGGCCGATGAACTGGCAATTACATGCGGATATATATGCGCCATATATCGCGATAAGCCCGCTTAATTGTTGCAAATTAGCTGATGAGTTCAATAAAACTGCAATTGTGTGACTATTTGCATGACAGTCATTGAACGATTGAACTTAGACAAGGATACTTGCGAATTCATTAGGAAAACATCAGTTTACATACCTGCAATGAAAGAAGGGAAAATTAATTAAAAAAAATACTTTGAAATTGTATTTTTAATTAACATGATTAGCTATATAATTTAATAATACCGAAGAGTCATTGTATAACTTGAATTAAACATAATTTTGAACCTAGTTTCTTACTTTAATTTACTGGCATTTAAAAGCGCCCATTAAATTCAGATTTCTTAGAAATAACTCTGCACCATTTTAGAAATATTTGAAAAGCGCATTTCATAAATGCACCTCAACTGGTAGTCTTCTTTTGCAACCACTCTCGCAACTGTCTTATAATCACAACTTAACCCTATGACCCCTTAACAACCGCACAAGAGCGCTTCCCCCTCTCCCAGCTCTTCATTACATTGTGTTACCCACTTTCAACTACTATCTCATGTTACTCAGAGCGGCAGTAGAAGCCCCACATACAACAGAGCTTCCCAGAGGTCTTTGGAAATTTTCATAACATCTTTGTGGAACCGCCTCGACTTAAATCCTAACTAACTAACTCATAGAGCTGTTGGAGCACTTTGGGTGTTCGTTTACATGGTTTTGTTGTTGTTTCTGTTTTTGTCGTCGCTGCATTCTAAGTGCCCTACTCTGAACCCCCCGAACCCCGCCTGCTCTCTCAGTCTCTGCTCACACCACGAAAAGTGTGAAAAACATAAAAAGGCCGCGCTTCAAAAATAGAAAACTAAACTCTTTTTTTTTTTGCTACACAAAAACTAAAAAAAAAAGAAAAACTCTTTTACATGACACGACACAATTTGCAAGCAGAGTTGTGCCGTGATGTTGCTGTTGTTGTCGCTTCGACATGTTTGTCTGTGGCTTGGCCAAGTTGCCCGACTCTGTGTTATATCTGGGCCCGACCTGGGACCCAGGTAGACAACATGCCGTGGACCGTGGACCGTAAAGCGTAGATAAAATAGACGAGGCGACTTTGGCCACTTTGTTTATGCGTGTGAGAAATTTGTAGCCGAAACTTTTCATCACATCAAATGTTTAAGTTTTATGCTTTCCTTGGCATTTAAATTGTTGCTGCTCTCCAGATTAAATTCGCAAACACAAACACACAAAGTGACAGCCGATAATTGTTAGCTAATCAAATTCAACTCAAAGAATTTCTCTTCAGTATGAAAATGTTTTTATATTTTAATTGCAGAAATTAAATTCTGTGTTGTTGATTATGCATATTATATGCATATTGGTTAAATAAATGTCAATATTGTCTTTATTAAAAGCCAAATGCAAACAAACCAAATAAATTAACAAATACATGTATTTGTTATTTAACAAGCCAACGCAAAAATCATCAAGCGCATTAAAGAAATAAATCAATTAAATGAAATTCAAATTGAACACGACTGTCAAAATTACACATAAACTCGTCGCGTCGTTCCCGCTAGATAAATGCGTATAATTGCCAGTTTGATTATTAACATATCGGCAGACTTCAATTAATTGACAATCAATCATTTTTAATGAAACAAGCGGCGATGCCAAGAGACATCGGGCCCACAGAAAACTGTTAAGAACTCTGGCCGGGCCAAAGTACTGACGACATTATCGACAGCCTTCGATCTAGACAACACAGCGTTGAGAGCGTTGGAAAATGGCAAGACAAAGCCAAAGTCAAAGCGAAGAGCTGAATATGCGACTAAAAGCTACCCTGCAAAGAGACTCATTAAATAACGAACTTTTCTGCTCAGCTTTTTAAAATTTTTAGAATATTTAGTTATCATGTTTACAACAGCAATAATGCAAAATATAGAATGTAATAGATTTTAAATGAATTATTATTATGAAACTAATTTTAGTAAGTGTCTTTCATAAAGCATGTCGGCAAAGACATTCCGTCTGCTATCTGCTGCATTTAATTTCCGTGTGCAGGGTACAAGTACATGTAGAGAAAATAAAGAGAATATCGCTGATTGTAAAGGAGTAGAGGAAAAACGTGGCTTGCCGGAGCTGGCCAAGCGATTGACAAGCGGTTTTTGGCTTTACCTGGCTGGCAGTCGTGGTGCTGGGATGATGATGATGATGAGGCCTGGCCCTGGACTGCAGACTGCGAGAGTTTGTCTGCCACAGACTGTTGTGAGTGGCAGCATTGCCTGCAGCAGAGTTAACCTGCGGCAAAGTTGCCAGACAGCCGAGACAAGCCAAGTTGCATCAGCCATCAGCTATCAGAGGGCGACCGCGACGAGGCTGAAGTTGCGGGTGCAACGTTGCAGTTGGCATCTTGAGATGCAGCTCTCAGGGTTAGGCGATTAAATGCCTATTACTATTTAAATCTGTTGTGGCTTTAAGCCGATCACAACTTTCACAATCGATTCAATAATCAATGGTTAATAAATCGACAAACTCTGCCTAAGTATTCAATTACTAAAATTACTTGATATTAATACCCTCATTTGGATCTGACAAGAGTGAAACATATTTTAAACAAATTTATTTGCGCCTGCAATTTACGGTCTTTCATTTAACGATAACAGCCACAAGCTGCGATGAGGAATAAACCTCTAACGGGCGCATAATTAAAATGTTACAGCAAATGAGGAAGTTGCTGTTGCTGTTGTTGCTGTTGGAGTGTAAGCAGAACATGGAACACGGGGCAACTTGCAACATGGCAGGCGCCCCGTTCAAGTTGCAGGTACAACAACATTCAACACAACCAGCATCCAGCTTTCAACTTTCAAGTCAAGTTGCGCATGCGCCTAACGCAAATTAATTTTCCAACTTTTTCGCCTTCGTTCGCTTCTCTTTTTCGTTAACATGTTGCAAGAAAAGAAAAACATATACAGATTATGCTAATACCGGGAGTAGTCTAAAAGTGGCAAAGAGCGAAGAGGAGGAGGGGCAACTTAATTTGCCAGTTGACTACAATTTTGGACTCGTGATGGCTTTTTGCTACTTATTCGCAGTTAGTTGGGTCGAGTTACCCCGGGTTACATATGAATTCCTGCCTCACAAATCTAGCTTTTTAAAGCTGTTCCTCCCTGCGAATGGCGCTTCCCGCACCAGCTGCTGGCAGTGGCAATTGCTCATATGTGAAATGAAATGCACAAACGACGAGGACAACACCTACAAGCAGTCAGGAGGGGAAGAGGGGCAGAGGGGCAGGCGAGTAGTGCAAAAGGTCTGCAACAAACATTTTGGGCCAGACACGCACATTTTTCAGACCCCTCTCAGAGAGACCCATTCAGAAACGGAGTCGAAGCGAGAAATGCAGACGGAGAACGTTGCATCTTTTCGCTGGGAAATTTGTTGATTAAAGTTGTGCAGAAGTTTTTAATTGCCTGGATGTTTGTACCTGGGGCAGAGACGTGTCGCTTGAACTGAAGATTTTCCTATTTAGCATGTTGACTGATGGCAGAGATGCATCCAAAGATTGTGTAAACTCAGACTGCGAAGAGCGTTTTGTATGTGGCAGGCACGAAACTCTTGAACAGTTGCCTTAAAAACCTTTTGGGTTAAAGGTTTCAGTTAAATTGATTACTTTTTCCCTCAAGACTAGAACGATGTTTAACTAACTTACTTTAACTATATAATTTATTTTAATAAATTTTTATTTTATTTCTTGAGGTCTCAATTCATTTCTTTTCTTCCTTTTTCCCTGATAACATAAAAATAGCGTCGCGACCTTTCAACGTTATTTATAAAATTCTAATACTTTTTATATGAGAGTTTTATGTATTTCTTGAGGTTTCAGTACCTTTCATTTCTTTCTCATTTTCCTCACCATTAAAGTTGTATTCGCCTTACCTATATTTATTGCATTTATTTCTCCCTAACAGTTTTAATACACATTAATATATCATTCAATTGCTACCTCGCTACGCTCCCGCGTGGAAAATAAAGTTTATTTTTTAATAATCCAATTCAGTGCACAGAATTCCTTTGCCCACAATCAGAGTGTCAGAGAAGAAGCGGGTGTGGGAGTCGAAGTCGGGGGAAGCAGACCCCCTGGTTATGCGATTTAGTCGAGGCTGTGTGATGATCTATGGCGCCTGTAGTCAAGATTTATGCTTTCAAACGCTCAGATTGGAATAATATGCAAGCCATTTGACCAGGCCGAGAGACAGCAAAGGCAAAGACAGGTGGCGGGGGGGGCAAGGGAGGGGCAGTAACATGGCCGATAAGCCATAAAATGCTGGCGAAAACTTTATGCACAATTCTTGAGCCTTGTGCAAGGAATAGTACAATAAAATAAATAAGAAATTGTATAAATTTATGAGAGAGCACGAGAGGCACAGCACTTGAGAGTACGAACAGACAATTGCCCCTTTCCCTCTGCTCTCTGTGTCTTCACTTGTGGATGTTTCCTGCACTTTTCCAGTCTTTTACTTATTCACTTTTTTTTCGGATTTGGTTTTTGGCTTCTTTTTAGAATTTAATTGGACATTATATCGCATATTCGCATATTGTGAGAGAGATTTTGCTGGGCAGGCGAAATCAATGCCTGGCCATATATCAAATTGTGTTAAAGCCAAAGGCAGCAGCAGCAGCGGCTAAAGCGGCTAAGGATGTTGGTACAACAAACGGTAATGGCCATGCTCCATTGTCTGGGGCCCCAGCTGCTCACCGAGAGTGGGCCCCATTATTTATGGCTGGCTATTGGTCCCCCCTCCCCTCCTCTCTCTCTCTCAATCTCTCGGTCGACACAAAGCAGACTAATGCACACTTGGCATGTCGCATTCGCATCGGGGGCCTTCAGACTTTGAGCTGGGGGATCGTCCTTCACTTCACTTCAGCTCACTTGTGGCAAAACTAATGTGCGAAAAGTGTCTGGGAACGGTGGCAGCTGCAACATCATCGATGGCTCCCTTTTGACAAACTGCTCTACAATGAATTGCCAAATGGGGTTCCCCACTCTCTCTCTCTCTCCCTTCCTCGAGCTCTGTCATTCACATGACGCTGCTCTATCATCCTCTAATCAAATTTGCTTATTTCGCTCATCAAAATCGCGACAAAGATTTGAGCTCTCACTCTGTGCTCAGCTCTCAGTTCTCGTCAGCTGCCAAGTCAAACGCAGTGAATTGTAAATAAGCGGATAAGTTGGGCACAACTTTTGACAAGGAGCCAGCCAACTGTCCAGCCTGATAGCTGTCGTTCCATCTGGAAATCCATTGTTATGCCGCAATCTCTCTCCATAGTCTGACAGTCTGGCAACCCACGCCCCAAAATGTTGCCCAACTGGCGCCAGTTTTTAAATCGGCTTAAAATTATAAGCAGAATGTGACATTCTTTCATGATTATTATTAAGATGTTTACATTTGAGCCTAGGCCTAGATAATGGAAGAACGCCGAAACTATGACTAATGCCAACAAAGAAAGGAAGAGAGAGAACAATTTGCATAAACATTGCAGCATTGTTTCCAATTTGCTAGATTTAACTTGCAATTTTTAATGTTGCAGCTGCCGAAAAAACAACAGACATCCACACATAAAAATGCAATCAGTCAAATGAACAAGAAAAACTATACAAAATTGCATTTGAATAAAGCTAAATAAACATTATTTTTGTTTAATCGATTTTCCGCGAAATCTAAATTGTTGTTTGCACTCGAACTTGTAAAAGGAGAATTTTAAATACTCTACACGTTTATGGAATATTTTATATTCAATAATTATAAATCGAATAATTGAGCACTTCATAAATAAAATTGTGTTCTATGATTCTAATTCCTAACTTAATAGGAAAGACTTTAAAAGTAGGAAAGTTTCATATTTGACAACGAACACACATTTAAAATGTTTTTGTTTAATTTTGTATCACTTTCTATTCAATTGATTTAAAACAAATTTCGCTACAATTAATTTGGATAGTAATACAGCAGGAAACTAAAAAATTCAATTAAAGTCCGAACAAAGATCTAATTTTCTCTCGTTCTCTAAATTTTGTAATATTTTTGTTTAATTTTGTATCTCTATTCAACAAATTTTAAACAAACATCACAACATTTTATTTAAATAGGCATACAACATGAAACTAGAAATTTCAATAAAGAGAATTAAAGCCTCAACTTGGCCCTCTTTCTCATTCTATGTTTTTCTCTTCCTCCCTTAAGTTCGTTGTTCAATTTTGAAATGTTTTTGTTACATTTTGTTTATCTATCTAATCAATGAAATTAAAACAAATTTCGCAACAATTAATTTAGAACAGCAAACAGGAAATTTCAATCAAAATAGAACGCTCACTCCCTCCATCACTTCTTCTCTTCATCACTTAAGTCCTTGTCCTGCACATCTTTGATATCCTTGTGCTAGTCCCATTAATTCACTTGTACCATAAGCTGCCTGTCTCTATGCCTATCTCGGCTCCCTAATGATGACATTTTAATTGTGAGGCGAGCTTTACATTTTCACCCCCGCCCCCCAAAAAAGAAATGAGATGAAAAAAATGTAAAAGAAATAATAAAAATGTCAGGCTGACCCATGGGTCCATTTGCAGTGCCTGAATGTGTCCCATATGTTAATGCGACAGCCGGACGGACAGCAGGAGGCGACTGACATTCTGCTACGAATTAGATGTGAATTATGCTGGACCCTAATTAATGTTGACATGGGATATTCTTTATACCTTGCACTCAGCTGAACTGAGAACTGAAGCTCTTCTTCAGTCCCGTTCAGGCTTTGTCTCAGTACGAAAATATGCTAAACAAGTAAGAAAGCTACAGTCGAGAGTGCTCGACCGTATGATACCCGCAACCCATTTCGAGAGAAAACAAAAAATTTAAATGATATATTAACAAAAAATATACCAAATATACTAAAATTTGTTTTTTGTATATATTTGAAAATAGCGGGTAAAAATCACAACACCGTTTTGGTCACACTGTCAACTAAACAAACAAAGCGCGGGCAGCTGCAAGTGAATTTTGCATAGAAAATTGATTATTTAATAACTTCCTTGTTTTTCATTCGATCTCAACCAAATTCACAGGAATCATTGAGAATATAAATATTATTATGCATATCAAAATTCAATGCTCTAGGTCTATTATTACGGCTTTTACAGACTTTTGGGGGCGGAAAGGGGCGTGGCATCCAACTTTTGAAATAAACTTGACCTGCGTAGGACCTATAGGAGTACTGTCCCCAAATTTGGTAGCTCTAGCTTTTATAGTCTCTGAGATCCAGGTGTTCATACAGACGGACAGACGGACAGACGGACAGACGGACAGACGGACATGGCTATATCGTCTCGGCTGTTGACACTGATCAAGAATATATATACTTTGTGGGGTCGGAGATGCCTCCTTCTGCCTGTTACATACATTTTCTGTTGGCACTAAGTTATAATACCCTTCTACCCTATGGGTAGCGGGTATAAAAATCTCTCAGATTAGTGCGTTAACAAGGGGTCACTGGGATGACAAGTGGATTAGGTGCCATATAGCAGCAGAGCCGGAAATGTTTACCCTTGTCTCCCTGGCTGGAGATTAGCCTGGCATTTTGTATTTGGAAATGCGTAAACAAAATTAAATACCAAGTTTTTGCTCTCTGGCACATTTAAAGTGAACTCTGGCAAAACAAGATACTTGAGGTTCATAATTAATTTCTGCTGTCCAATTTCTCGCCCTATACGATGACATCAAGTGAAACTTTATTACATAATTAAATAATTTTTATAAGTGACTTTTGCCACCGTCTCAGCGGCTTCGCTTCTCCCCTCCGCACACCTTTTACGACCTGACAAAAAGTTGTGAAAATGGCACTCGCACCTGAGTCGGACATTTCACCTGCATAAATTACAATTTACTTCTTGTGTCTCTCTCTCTCTATCACTCTCGCTGCTTCTCATAAATTAAGATAAATCACGAAAGCTGCGGAAAAAATGGGAAAATGCGTGGAGTAATTAAATTTTGCTGGCTATGGGGAGAGAGAAGTTTGCAATAGGAGACAAAAGATGCAGATGCGATGCAGGAAAATTGAAAAACAATGAGAGTGCTTAATGAAAGGGAAAAACTGCCCAGACATGATCATGACTATGCAATACTATCAGAGTATATATTCTGTGCTTTAATGACTTATCATTGTGTCGTGTAATATCTTGTTTTTTTTGTTCGTGGAATTAGTTGAAATATTGCCTGAAGGTAAACAATATTGAAAGCGAAATTGTTGCGGTCCAGTGTGCATTGTTATCCTGCGGAACTTTTCGCAACAAAGAGCACATAAATCTTTCAGCTTCAAGCTGAAATTTTGTGACTTCTTCGCCCCGCTGTTCGCGGTATTCTTGTGCTCGACTTGGCATTTAAATTGCCGCTGACTTGCGTCGACCTCTGAGAACAACACAATGCAAATACGAAACTTGCTAAACTATGCCGCCTGCTTGTTGTTTCGCTTGTTAACCAACCGAAAACCGAGAAGCCGACAAACCGACCCAACAAAAAACCAACAAAAAAAAAACACAAGAAATGAGAAAAAATCAAGCGAAATCCGCAAGTATCGTCAGCATTTTGCATACGACTTCGACTCGAGTGCTTGGCTGACGTTTAAATACCTCCTGTGCTCCAAAAGGATGCTAAACGGTATATACAGGAAATTTCTTTTGTGTTCAATGGATGTCTGTTAAAATAAATTGCATGTTAAAAAACATATTAATTTAATTTATAACAATTTAAGTATTCTGACTTGTTAAACGAATACTTCTGATTTATATTCATTAATATATATTAAGTAGAAATTTGTATTAGTTAAATAAAGCATACAAATTTACTTAATTTAAATTATTAAATTATTAACCGATTTCTGTTCATCAGAAAATGTAATTTATTTATTCTTAATCTCCAAATATTTTCTCATCATTATTTCTACATTTCCATAATTTCAAATTTGTTTTCTGTTTTATTTAAAAACTTTTCGTCAATGTTATGCAAATTAATTTCTAGGATATATTTTATTCCATCAATCTGTACTTATTTGGATTACTTCTTGCTGCTGGTTCAGCTGCACACTCCACTTAAAAAATCGTTTAGCATAAAAAACAATAAAAATAAATACCTATAAACACTTAAAATGGCACAAGTGCCCCTCCGTTTGCTCTGGTTGCCTCTCTGCCTCCCCCTGCCCCTGCCCCTGCTCTCTGCCATTCTTAGCCGCTCTCTGGTGCAGTTAGCTACCTTCTTGCAACACCGCACACACATCCAGCAGGCAGTCCACAGTTCACAGTCCAGGGGCACATCACACACTGTGAAGCAGTTGGCTCGGAAGCCAGTTGCCAACTTGGCAGTTGGCAGTAACTAGTTGGCCAGTTTGGCCATTGTAAATGTCAAGCAAATTTGGTTGCTTGCATTTTTCGATGCTCGCCACTCTTCCCCCATTTGCTAACTCCTGTGCTAACAGTGGCTGGCACCTTTCTGCTTCCAGCCATGCGCCCCATGTGCAAGTTATGGCCATGTAGATGTCGCCAGAATGTTGTATGCAGAAGGTAAACACGAAGTTGTGCTTCTATGTTAGCTGGTTGCATGCCTCGTGCGGCAGCCTTGGCATTTAAATGGTCTCATATCGAGGCGATAACTTTGCGCAACTTCAACAAGCTAACACTAGATGCATCGCTCAATTTTCAGTGCTAATGAAGTTGTTTTCTACCTAGCATTGCAATCGTAAATATACAAATATTTATTGTTAAATAATAGGATAAAGAGACTAGCAAAAAGATGAATATAAATAAATTAATAAATACAAAAATATGAAAAAATTTCCATTAAGAAATTGAACGGTTTCAAGTGATTATCGATCTGAAAAAAGCAGTTACTTAATACAAATTTGTAATATTCTCGCTTAAGATTTTCCCGTTTTATAGTCGAATTAATACCATCACTTTATCCACATTCCTTGCCTTTCCCGCCTGCATTTCATAACAAATTAGTGGGTTTCACCAGCACCACAAGCTCATAATGTAATGGCTGCGATCTTAAATAATCCTTAATAATATTTACCCTCTTTCACTTTTCCCAGCATGTTTGCTTCCTCTTTCGTAACAAATTAGTGAGGCTCATGCTCTCAAGCACTCAAGCCCAGCCAGCGAGCCTCGAATCGAAAAATAATTAATGCCCAAACATTTTTGCAGTGGCAGGGCTCATTTTTTGCGCATATTTCTCTCGCTGAGTCGAACAATAATGTGAACCATAAGAAAAATGAAAGAAAAGCAACAATTTCAGCTAATGAATTTCCACGTATTTTTCTTCTTTTTTTTCTCGTACGTGCCGCGTGAAATGCGCATTTAAATGTGTAGGAAAATTAGTTAATAAATCACACGTGGAAAATTGATGAGCTACCGTCGGCGTTGGCTTTTGCGGTGAGTTGAGGGAAATGCTCTCAAAATTAGATTTGTTTTGCTTGTTGTTGCTGCTGTTATACATTTATTGTTTACTTGGGCTTTTGTTATGCATTACACGTAAATTATAAAAATGATGTATGTGGCAGAGTCGGGAACGGTAGGGGAGGCAAATTGCTGCAACTCCCCAAGGGATGCCACAATGGATACCTTAATTAGGCAAATTGCAAACTGTGGTAAACTGACGGGGGAAAGGGGAATGCACTCTGAATGCCAAATTAATGCCAAGAGTTCACTTGAGAGCGAACGAAAGAAAAAGATATTCACATTATTTATTAATACGTTCGTGTGGGCCCGGTTTGTTAGCCAGGTAACCCCAGGTAGCTCCCAGTTAGCTGTTGCCGGTTACAAGCTGCGAGTTACGGGCTAAAATTCAATTCGAAAGTTGCTCAACAATTGAAGAATTAGTGAGTTGTCAAGACGGAAGCCAAAGATTTCGTGTTTGCCTCTTTTTCTCCACACTCAAAAGGCAACCACAAAAAGTTCCACGTGAACTCTGCCACAACAACAACAATGAGGGGGGAAACAACAGACTCCAATCAGAAATTTTTAAGGCAAAACCCCAAAAAACCGATGAACTCATTGCCATTGTGCAAGTCGAAGCCAAAGTCGAAGTCGAAGCAGAGACCCCAATAGCTCCCTATCTGCTCATTGTCATGTAACTCAAATCGGAGCAGCGGCAACAACTACAACAACATGCAAGTACTACAACAAAAACAACACTTTGCATGTGTAGCCAAAGCACAACAAACACAACAATGAACACAACACACACACACACACACACACAGTCGGCTCACGAATAAGTAGCCACAACAAGAACAACACAAATAGCTGCAAACACAAAAGAGCCCCAAACAAGTAGAACTTGTCTAGGCCTAAGCAACAGAGGCGCTGTCATTGGGGGTCTGAGAAAGAAAGCTTCACTTTAAACCCACAAACAAAAGCTGTAAAACTCCAAATGGGTTACAATGGGTTACATAAGCTGTACGCTTAGGAGAAGTTGGGTTCAAGAACATTTGGATCGGATTGAAATAAGACAAGTAAACGAAAATGTAGATGAAATAAAATTACAAAAGCATTTACTTTTAAAATACGAAAAATATATAGAAAAAAATATATCGGAACGGAAAGTTACATGAACAAAATCTTTGAATTGACTTTTCAAATAGGACAACAGAACGAAAAAATATATATATCATAGATAAAATAAAATTCAAAATTTAAATGTCATGAAATTACTCTATTAATTAACTTTTAAAAACTAAAGTTGCAAGCATTTAATTTCAAAATACCGTCAGCATTCAACAACTCTCTCAACTTTAAATGACTTTTCAAAAGCAGAGTTCCCGTTCTGAGTTTTTTATCCACTTTTTTTGTGCAGTCTCACCTGCTTGCCTCCTTGCCACATTGAACGCCTCTGGGCTGCTGGCGGCGTCATCGGTTCGCAAAACAAATGTTTCCCTTTAAATTCGCAACTCCTAAAGCCGGCTATTTAAATGACTTTTCTTTCGCTTTAATGCCCGTTTCAGTATCGCGGAGTTGAGTTTTAGTTTTTTTTTATGTCTTCTTGGTGTCTAAAGTCAAGATCACAAACGTGATTTGTTGTTGTTGTTGTTTTGCTGTGGCTTTGTTTCATTTGTTGCTCATTTTGGCAAACGCTTCATGGAGCTGCAAAAGATCGTGATCTTTAAACTAAGCACAACTCGGCTGTTGCTCTGGTCGTTGTTTATTTGTTAGCATTGCATTTGGCTTTTTCCTTTTGGCCATGCTGATTCGATCAGTCGTCACTGTTGCCGTTGCTGTTGCTGTTGCTTTTGTTGTAGATCGAAGCCAACTTGGGATATAGTCGTAGTACGAACACAAATACAACTACGAATTTTCCTCCAGCCAATGCTCGATTTATGTTAGCTCATTTATTTTGACAAGACTTTGGGCCCAAAAAACCACATCGACTTGAACTCAATTTGTGTGTGGGTGCAGCAGACATAGCTACATAGTATACCATATATCTATCTACACCACCGACGTTCATGAGCTGGGCGACTTTAAACATTCGCTAAACTTTGTTGTGTTTATTTTATGCGGCTATCGCGGGGTCGGCACTCGACCCGTTCCCCTCGCTCCCCCTCGAGTCTGCGGCCTGCAGCTCTCTGATTGATGTGGCGCACATTAATCAAGCCATTGAGCGGGTCGTTTTGTTTGATGTTGATCAAGCGATCTTGTAACGTACTGCGAGTAAATCTCTCGCTCTCTCTCTCTCGCTCTCCTCGTCTCGATTTGGCAATCAATCGATCGATCGCTAGCCGAGTTTGTAACTGAGTTTCGTTTGGGGCTCGTTCCATTGATCGTTTCATCGAGTTCGATCGCTGGATCGATCGCTCGGATTGTTTGGCTGCTGTTTACGCGTTTCGCTTCACTCTTTGTTTTTGGTGTTGATGAACACTTGCGGTTAATCTCTCGGCGATCGTTTTAACGTTTTTGGCTAGTTAATGGCCAATTTGCTTTCAATTAATTGGCTTGTTGTGTGTTAATGTTCCCCGATTACGTATACGCCCCGAGAGCGCGCGAGTATTTCAATTTGTAAGTATCTTTTGCTTTTAAATCACTTGCATTTTTCATCGCCCATAAATTTCACTCAACAACTCGGGCGCTTCCTATTAAAAAGATCAAAGTGAAACGCAACAGACCGGAGAATAAAAAGAGAGAGAGAGCGGAGAGGGAGATGGACTGCTCACAAAATAGTTCATCAGTCAGTCAATGATAAAGTGAGTGAAGCATGAATGGATCGTCAATTAGAGACTTAACTGTGGCAATGACAACAATTGATAGCGAGCCAAGGGGATTGTGGTTGCACAATGCGATGCTTCACTGTAGTGCAATGACATCACACATGCGAAACGAATCTCAATGATTCACGTCTGGTTTCATCTGCGCTCGGTCCATGCAAAATAGTTTAATGCCATTTTTCAAATGAAAGCAAAAATTGTTTGGCTTTTGCTTTGACTTCTTTGTAGCAACGTCGCCGTCGTCGTTTTCATTTCGACTTTGATATTCGCCGACCAGCAGAATTTTCTTAGAATTTTGAGAGAGAGAGAGAGACTTCTCATTGGAATAGACACATTTGAAATGATCGCTACGGCCTGTGGACGAAATGAAGATGAATGGCAGATGGTGTTTGTTGTCTATCTATCGTTTGATGAGTAGGTTGCTTCAAGCTTTGAAGTTTCTGTTGGCGCAACTTCTGCTTCATTAGCTCATTTCCACTAATTCAGCTCCTCCGAAGAAGTCTTAATTATGTGTGGTAGAGCGTTGGCGAGGGAGGCGCAAACTTTGTGCGGATAGTTTGCCACATTCTTTTGAAGTTTCCTCATTGTCCGTGCCTGTGTGTGCCTGTGTGTGTTTGAAGTTTTTGGCAACATTGTGCGGCAGGTTGCAAGTACACAATTTCTCTTTTCAATAAATTCAGCAAACTATTAATGGATCTTCTCTGGTTACAAATGTTTTTCCTTTTCTTTGATTCGCAAAAGTTGTTTAACCATAACGAACGCCAAAGTGCTGCTGCTGTCTGCCGTTAAGTGGCGCAATTTAAAATTATATTACATTTAATGTCACCCTCCACTTAACCACTCCACGAGGCAAGTTTCGCGCTGCTTCTTTCAGACACTTGCCCCGCCAAAAAAAAGAGGAAAATGAGATTTCGGTTCCAGTTGCCTTGCAACCGTCTGTTGTATGGCTAATTTCATTTTTATGACTTTTATGCGCCGCATTTGTGTTTTTATTTTATTTGTATTTTGCTTGTCTTTTGCTCAGCATCCACATCCGATTCAGATTCGGCTGCAGAGTTGGAGTCTCGACTCCAGTTGTATGATTTATGGACGCTTGGATTTTTCCTTTGAATTTTCCTTCTCTTTTTTTTATTTTGGCTGCTTTTGGCGTTAAAAATATTGCTCAGCTGCCATAAATTTTGTCGTATTTTGACAAGTAATAAAAATGCAGGCCACAGATCTAAAATGCAAAGCTGCAAATGCATTTCATTTGCATAGGGCCTCGAGACAACAGATGAGAGATGGCTGGCGTTCGATGTGGACTGTGCTGGAAAGGGCTGTTTTATTTCGATTTGTAGCTAATTTGCATATCAAAACCGAGACTCAGTTTCGGTTTCGGTTTCGGTCTTTTATGGCTGGCGAGACATCAAAAATGGCATTGACAAGTGTCTCCACATTTGGACGATCCCCACCATCGATGGTGCATGATTTATGGCAGCTCTTTCGCCTCTATAGGGTCTAGACTTGTTCGCTTTTTATCTCTCTCCTCGATTCAATTTCTCATCATTTGTGTGTGTTTACTAATAGATTACGGTGTCGTGCATTGTTGAAACCTACTATAATTACCATCATAAACATTTAGAGTTCATTGTTCGCTACCAAAACGCTGCAAGTCGAGCCTCGCCATCGATTACCATTTGAAGTTATCACTTAATCATTTTTATGCTTCTAGAGTTTTATAATTTTGTCTATTTTTATTATTTTGCTTGTGGATATAGTCGTTTATCTATTCGCCTGGCTTTGCCTATCGAGTCGCACATAAAACTTGGTTTATGGCTATGCTAGAGCGTTGGCTGTTGTAAACTTCTAATGAATATTATGCGACTGTCTGTTATGGTTATATATATTTGCATCAAGACGCAGCCCACAGAGCTTACAGGTCGTATAAGTCCCCAGCTAAAAGGTAAAGGCAAGTGTGTCCACGAAAACGATTGTTTTCTGTTCGATAGTTTTTTAAGAGCTGTTTCTCACTGTATAGTTTGATCGTTAAGTACTTCTAACAACTGTTGTTTGTTCGAATTGAGGTTAAGTTTATAGCTAGGTAATGCTCTTTTGTTGTTCAAAATTTAAAAGTTGTAAAATGTGCAGCGGTTCTAGTCATAATTAATTTGTATTTTCCCTCCTAAACATATAAATTATTTATAGCAGTTTCTTTAAAATTATTTTAATTGTTTGATAAGCCGGTTTTAGAGAGTTTTATTTCCACATTTATTTGCTTGGCAGTTTAGATATGTATTTGGATAGTTTTTTATTAATTTTAAACGATATTCAAACCATTTAATCCCACATAAAATCTGGTGAGACATTTTCGAATATTGTTATTTCATTTTGTGCAACTTCTACTTGTTTGAGCACAAATAAATCTTCTTATTTTTAATAACAATTTCTTGAAGATGAAAGGGTTATTTGTTGGCTGATATCTTTGCAAAAATGTTTCTCAATTATTTTAATCCTGCAAATATGATTTCGTCATTTGTTATGATAGTTAAGCTTGCCACTTGTTGCTGCCACGCTGCGGCATCTCCCCATTTTCTCGCTGCTCATTTCAATTAAACTCGTAAAGCCATTAGCTGGTTTTATATAAACTCGCAGTGCCGACAATCCGCCCAATAACGATATACCACCATAAGCTCTTACATAATCGGCCATATATTTTCCCCGCTCACACACACACACACACACACACGCTGCAAAGTTTTTCAATTTTCCGCAGCTTCTGCTGGCTGGTTGTCTGCCTCACACATATTGAATTGCATATAAATAAAGCGGCGCTGGAGCTGCGTGTAATTATCATAAAGCGGAATCTTGCAGCGCCAATGCGAAGCTCATAACTAACTTGTGAAGCAAAAACCATTTGGCCACAAGCCAGAGAGAGACAGAGAGAGAGTCACAGGCTGGTCAGCGTCCTCCTGCTGGCCTGTCCTAATGCCCGTTTCGGCCCAAACGATGTAACTTTCAATTTGCGTAATTTTCAAGTGACTACGCGACCAGCTCGACCAAACTGATCCCTCACCCAAAGCCCAAAATGACTGTTGCCGTGTGATGCCATGAGAAATCTTCGGCACAAACTGGGCTAGCACATGGCTATGGGGGCGGAAGGCATGTAGATTTCAGTGCGAGGCGTGGCTAACTGCTGCGTTAAGGTGCACGCTTGTCATAAAATGCCGCTTATTATGCTGCCTATTAATTTTTACTGCTAAAACCTGGACCCAGACCTGGACCCCAAGACCAAGTCCTCAACCTGGAGCTCAACTGAACTGAACGAGCGGCAACCTCCCAAAACTTGTTGTCGATGCTCTCAGCCTGCTGCTGCTGCGCTTCCAAGGCAATTTATGACATACATGCGGAATGGCCATCGCCATCGCCGGACAGCATCGCAGCACATTTGGAGGCATATCGCGCCGCTTCTATCGCAGCTGTACAAATTTATTTTACCTCTGCATGCCCTAGGCGCCAAACGGGCATATGCGTTGTCTTGGGAACTTGGCAAATCGAAGTGTCGAAAGTGACTTTTCATTCTAACATATTTTTAATTGAACGAATCTGTCTTTAGCTTGCCATTGGCTAGAATACAATATTTAGTGTTTGGCCTAAAAAACTGATTTATATATACAATTTAATTATTTTAGTTCAACACAATATCGGTATAATTCAATTAGAGTTTGTTTCAGCTCAAAAAAAAAAAAAAAAATCCATTCCATTGAAAATTAGTTAATTTCTTCTTCAGAATAATACCTCAGCAAAGGCAACATATTTTATATGATATAATTATATAATATATATATTAAATATATTAATATGACATAATTATATATGTATGTATATTAGTTGACTTCTTTTTCAATTCAGACCACACTAATTATTATATCATTCTTTTGACTTATTTTTAAAGTACTTCATTAGGCGTGTTATTAAACACTAAAAAACTGGTGATATTACTCTAAATTCTTCAGCTACGTTAGAGTATCTAATTATCGTTGCTTTCATAGCTCTATGTATGCCATTTGTTTTCTGTATTTGTTTCAGCATCTGCTGGCTCAATGGGCCAAAAGAAGCAAAGATGTCGGAAAGTTACCCATCATTAGTACTAACAAGCCACATTACGTTGACTCTAACTCTGACTCTGAGGCTGACTCTGAGTCTGTGTCAGGGTCTGGGTCTAGAACTATGGCTAATGCTGTCGTCTACTCGCAGATCTTTGCTCTCAGCCTCTCAGTGCTTTTGGCTAGGCTTCTGGCTGATTACATTGGCCAGATAGTTATGAGCACGCGTAGTTGTCGTTGACTCTTCAGCTCCCTTGTCTGGCCTTGGCCATCATTGAGCTCACTCCTCTCTCTCTGTTGTGTATTTATTTAAGGAATTTTTATTGCCACATGTGAGCTTGAGTCAATGTTGTGGTTGTAGTTTTAGTTGGGAGCCCAGGGTCTGTGGGGTTCGCAGTTATCGCATTTTTTGATTTTTCATGGGTTTATTAAATTGTTTTATGTAATCGCAGATGGTCAAATGTCATGGCGGCGAGTGAGAGTTGAATTCTTGAAATTACTCCTGACTTTGATTGTTTTCTAGTGTGCTGTTATTACCCTAATGACGCGGCCTGCCTAGCTACTTAAGCATTGTATTAGATGGAAGATATTGTTATGGCTATTATTGGATTATGATATTATTTTCAGCTATTGTAAGATTGCGAGTACTTATGTGTATTTTGACCCTCATTAATTGTGAGTAGATAACAATTACATACCTGTAAAGAAAAGAGAAAACAACTCGAATTAGTATACAACATTTAGGAAAGTTGCCAGCTTAGGATAAAAAGCAATAAATTCTTATACATAAAATATATCTTATTACAATACCAATAAAACAGGGCTTGCTAAATTAACCCACTGTGAAGCTATTGGCATATATGTATATATAAATACAGCTAACAGGAGTGGGAGACAACGACTTTTGTTTATTGCAGCCAATAAATAAAGACTGTCAGCTGGTTCAGATTGCTTGGGGGCATGCTAACTTGCTGTAAAGTGGTATTTATGAGCTGGAATTAGTTAATAAAAGACAAAACTATTTCGATTAGTCAAAACAGAATTAAAAGAGCTGCCGAGCAATTATCTAATGGCCATAATATATGACTGCCAACTTAACTGAACCAGTTTGGGGGACTGTCAACTTGCTTTAAATTGCACTTATCGCTGAAGAATACATCAGTGCTTCTTACCAAATGAAACGAATTTGCTTAACTTGAAATTATTATTTATAAACTGCCAACAGTTGTTGCTTTTACATCATAATTAAACGCAAATAATAATGCGCAAGGGGGCAAAGAGTTGACTCGAAATGGAACTACATAATTTAAGTATTTTAATTAAAAGCGGCAAACACAAAATATACGATGACAATTATGAATTGAGATGTGAATTGTTTATGGGCAACAGCGCGCAGACACAGAGTGAATGAAGTGAATGTGAGTGTGAGTTTGTGACAGGTTTCACTTTCGCAGTGAGCCGTCAATTTGAGGTCTGTCGCTTGGAATTGTCAAAAATGCATTTAGACGGCTTGCCGAGTTGGTTAGTGGGTTGGTCGCAAATAATTTTCATAGTTAATTGACAGGCAGACAGGCTGAGAAATGCTACCGTTGGCCATTAGCCCAACTTGTCGTCAAGAGTTTCGATTAAAATTCAGTCATATACACACATATATAGCGGGGTATATATTAATATTATTTCTACTTTTTTGGGGTTGTCAATAAAGTCAATAAAATGTAACGCCTGCCGATTCCGTTGCCGTTGCTGTTGTTGCCTTTGGGGTGTTATTTTTGGCCATGTCTGTCGCGTTATTTAATGGCAACATGTTGTACAACATTATTAGACAACGTCAGAGAGCCAAACCACGAACCGGCTAAGCTGGCTAACATGGCAAATTTTAATTACCAATATTTTCCAGGTGTCGAATCAACGTCCCACGCCATTGGCAACATTTTGCATTTTATGACAGTTGCCCCTCCCCTCCCGCCTTCAACACTTCGCGAGTCGAGTCGAGTTGAAAAAAAAATGTAATTACACATTTGTAGCTGCTGCTAATTAGTGTTATGTGACAAACAGTTCTAATGGCTTGTAATTGGCCAATATTTGTCTGGGCCATTGATATTTAATTCATTTATATTTATGCGCTTAACAAAGCTTAGGTCGTTGGGCTAGTTAAAGCCACAGTTTGTCTGCTTGTTCATACATATAAATGTATATATTTGTATGTACTTCTAACCGCGGGCCACCTAATTGAATTGTCGCTGTGGCTAATTCACAATGTGGTCGGCATAAGCCGCTTATTGTGCTTCGATTACTTATTTAAAAAAGTCTTTGCTATTTATAGGCAATTCTTACTGGTCAAAAGTCGATATTCAATTTATTTTTAGGTCTACTCAAGATAACAAATGCCAGTTTCTTATCAGTTCAAAGGCGATGTCACTTTAAACTGATGTTAATTATTGTGTTCGTTATAGTGCAATGGATATATGAGTGTGTTTTATTGTTGTGCATTATATTTCTGCGTAGAATATAGATAAGATATTTTTATTCAACGATCAACATCTTATCATGTTATTGTCAAACTGTTTATCAGCTATTACTAATGCACAAATTCGTTATTACGCAATTGTCAATACATAGATATTGATATGTTTAAAAGTATAATTTTTGTTCACTATTTTCTTTTTTGCGTATTAAATATACATATTGTTGTATTCATTATTTTGGTGTAATTAAATATTGAAAATATTTTGTTTTTCCATTTTGGTTTTGTTGCTTTAATTTATTTTTCTATATCATTTATATATGATTAATTAAGGGATTTTGTACTTATGTTGTGCTTTGTGGTTTGGGGTTCCTAGAGGAAAATACAATGATTAGATAAAAGTTTGGATATCAGCATTTTATATATGTTGATAAACATAACATCATAAATAATAATAAGTAGTTACTTTAGTTAAGCAGCTATAAAAGTAGCATCACATTGAGCCTATTATTACTCCTAAATTTTAAATAATTAAAGAAACACATATTTGTTTTAGTTTTTCAATGGGCTTTTCATCAAGGGACTGCAATAGTTTAGCAGTGATAATTACATTCAGAGTTATAATTATTTCCTTTATATTTGTTATATTTGTTGAGCTGCTATCTAAGTAGCATTTCATTTCAAATTTTAATTTGAAAAGAAACACATTTTTGTTCACAGGGAAATCACAAAATTCATTTGTTCATCGTTTCATCAATGAATGATGATAAGTTGTTAGTATTTACTTAAATATTGCAGAAATTAATGTAGTTGTGCTGCTAGTATTTAATTTCCAATTTTCCTTTTAAAAGAAACACATCTTTGTTTTAGTTTTTGAGGTTGTATATTTTTATGGGGTTTTGTGCTTTTGTATAAAATAAATTAAATTCTTGTGTGTGTTGTATAGGACTATGTGTATGAATTCACTTCACAGGGAAATCACAAAATGCATCTGTTCATCGCTTCATCAGCTTAGCAGTGATGATGATGATGATGCGGTGGTGGTCCGTGGTGGTGGTGATGATCGTAGTGGTGATCGAAGTGGGACGGCGGCGGGCCGTGATGATGGTGGTGGTGGTGGTGGTCGTAGTGCGGTGGCGGTGGTCCGTGGTGGTGGTGGTGGTGTGGCGGCGGTGGTGGCGGATGGTGTCCGTGGTGGTGGTGATGATGGCCGTGGTGCCCCAAGTGCAGTCCCAAATGGATGCCGAAGAGACGATCGTTGTGTGGTGGCGGCATTCTTAGGCTTTGCTGAATCCTCGTGTTATCCTCTGCTGGCTGCTTGCTGAAGGTCTTAATTCCTCAACTGGAATTGTTGAACTGTGTCGCAGTTAGGCTGCAATT
Source organism: Drosophila ustulata (assembly GCA_035047365.1). Classification (NCBI taxonomy): domain Eukaryota; kingdom Metazoa; phylum Arthropoda; class Insecta; order Diptera; family Drosophilidae; genus Drosophila; species Drosophila ustulata. Next base: position 24,685,307 of record JAWNPT010000057.1, on the reverse strand, counting down.
GGCAATATATACGCGTTTGCCTGCGAGCTCTTATCAGATAACAAGCCCAGGTAATGTACATGGCATGTTCTTATCTTATCGATGTGTTTTTCGCAAATTGTGAATCATTGTGAGTCATTTTTTATGTTCAGTTGTAAAGATACGAATACAAATGTACGTGCGATTATTATTTTGGGGGTTCGGTTTCGACTTTGTGGGTGGCAGGTGAATAACACGTTTGGGCTTAGGGTGATTCCCTGCCATTCACAATAGACGTAGAACAGATAACGCCGCTGCTGCCATCTAATCGCAGTAAATAAATAAATAAATCTGTTTATGCCGCCAGACACGACACGAGCGAATAAAGCTTCAGCAGAAGAAAAATAAAGTAAAATAAAAATGAAAAACATGCCACAAAGTGTGGCAACTTTTTGTACGGCGCCTTCGAAAAGTTTTGGCATCACACAAAAGAAAAGAAAAAGCTACAAGACGAGAAAAAATTGCAAGACGCCGTCGACAATAATTTCCGCCTGCACGCCGGTCTCTGGACCCAGAGAAGACAGAGGGGAGAGAGACTGCCATAGTATATTTATGCTGGAAATACTAAAATACTGAATGAATGACTCGTCACATAAAGTGCGAAAAAAGAAGTAAAGCAAAGTGTGAGACTTTGTCGCCTGTCTGTGTATTGAAATTTTCGCCAGTGTTGCAAACCCAAACGTGGGTGGGGCACGATGGCATATCAAGTGCTTAGTGCGTGCAAGCGACATTTTCGTAGACTTAACAATAACTTTTTCCCTGTTGAGTCTGTTGTCGGGGAGCAGGAAGGTAGCGCTGATAAAATGCGTTAGAAGTTATAAAGCGATTAGGAATATGTGCGGGTTGTCAAAGGGGGTGGAAAAAAAAAGTGGAAGGCAAACTTTTCACTCTTGGCTGTATCAATTTAATGCCTATTTAAAGTGCGAGCTCCCCCGAGGGCAAGTGAAAATGCAGGTGCTGATAATGGAGGAGGAGTTGGCAATGCATAAATTTGATTTTATGGCAGTGCCGTTAAGTACTTGCCAAAGTTCAAGCAGACATAGAACTGCGCTTTAAAGCGAATATCAATTTGGTTGTCAGCTGCTCAATGACCGGGAAAACTGGTCATTCCAAATCAGATGATGACCCAAAGTCCAATTAATGTCTGCCAAAGGACACTCGGTCTGAGCCAAAATCAAATCAAATGCAAACAGAACAGAGAGAGAGAGAAACCTCAGCTGGCCTGCTCGAGCCTTACATAAATATTGCTAATTAATAATTTCATCGACAACTGGTGAAAATTTCGTTTGGTTGCGACTCATGGACTCGAATTATATTAATTGAAAATGTCACAAGTTGGCGCAATTATCGTAAATTATAAACATGCGTCAGGGGTTGCCGTTGTGGGGTTTATTTATTTTTTCTCCCCGCTCCGAATGCTTTGGCAAATCAAATCAAAATATTATGATTATTATGATTATTTTTATTACGTGAGCTGGCAAAATACGCAAAAATTGCAAACCACCCCCTCGACATCGACGGGGGTGAGCGATGCATAATGAAATGTCAACAGAAAAATTGCCTACGCAACAGTAAATTCGAGTAGATATTTGTTGTGATTTTGGGGCAATTTGCAAACGTCCTTTAAAGCGCTTTAAAGGATTGCATAGATGACTCATCTGCCATGCAGTGTGCATAGAAAATTCAAAGCTGCCGCAGCTTTCCTCAACTGACTATGCACAAATGCAGCCAAAAAGCATATAAAATTATTATGCGAGAGGGAGGGAGGGAGGCAAAGGAGGAACGCAAAGTCCCCGAAAACCGGCTTATGACAATGCTCAAAGGCATTTTTTGGGCAGCATCAGCTAAAAAGCAGACAGCACTGCCACAGGCGGTGGCGACTCCGACTGCGACTGCGACTGCGACTGCGACATGCTCGGCATGTGCATATAAAGTCCAAATAAACTCAAAGTTGTTGACAAAAGGGTTAAAGGCCATAATTGCGGCGAAAGTTCCGGACGAGGACTGGGGATAGAACAGCGTCATGGGGCGGAGCCTCGTGTTCGTCTGGCACATTAAACTGAGAGTGGATTTTTATTGAAAGTGTAAACATGACGACAGACCAGAGTCATCAGAATTATAATGCCAACGTGGACAGCTGCACGAAATGGGAACCGAGCTGGGCAAAGAGCACCACACAATATTCTGGGTATGCGTCAAAAATATTTGTGTGCATATTTGTGAAACACTTGAAACACTTAAAACACAAAGTGTTAATGGATTTTTTTTTAGTGGACTTTAGCACTTTAAACTGCATTATTACTTAGTGCTACAAGCTCCCTAAATGTTGACGATGTCGTAAGTTCTGACATAAAGGGAGCAGACAACCACAAATTAGATGTGATGAGGCGGAAATTATAGTGCAAGTGACAATTTAAGCGAAGTATCGCGTAATCGTTAACTATAATTATTTGTTGTCAAATTCATAATTGTTTACAATTATTTTTAAATTAATTGTTAACCAAATCGTTGAGTAAACTAATATTAGTAATATGAGATAATAGTCCCAAATTTATATCAAGTGGCATTTTAAGCGAAGTATCGTGAAGCAATCATTTGTCATTATATAAAAATTAATAAAAATAATATCAATACACTTGAAGCGTATCTTCTAGTCGCATCTCTCAATGCCACTCAATAATATCATATATGTGCATTGTCCACTTGTCCTAAGTAGATTGCGAGTCAAAAACATCTAAAAATACAACCCCAAAGTCAAGAGACAACCCCCATTTCTCAACTTCAGCCCCGCAATATTTACTTTATAAAGCTTACAAATTTGCGCAAAATTTTTGCACACACAAAGAACAAACGAATGGGGGAGAAGGAAGTGCATGTGGAAGTGGAGCAAATACGAGTTCGTCTAAAGGTCCATATGAATGCGATCAAAAAAAGGGGGAAACATAAAACCCTAGGACAAAAGACTTCGCTGACTTGGCTGAGTGAGGAGCTAACAAGCAGGCGTCGAACCCGTCCTGCTCTCCAAAGTTCTTTTAAGTGATTTCAACCCGGAAATGCCCATAAATCGATTTTCGAGGGTGGCGAAGCTTCGTTCGCTACCTAATGCCAAATACCAAAGCGAGGAGTCCTTGCGACACATGCGGCGGTCGCTTTATGGGATAAATGAATGAATTGAAATGGGCGGCAAGTGTATCGACTTATGGTTGAGTTGAACAAGAATCTGTCACACTTGTCTACACCCGCTTCCTCTCTCTCTGCCTCCGCTTCTGCCCTCCCAACCCGCATTCACACAATGCAAATAAAAGTTCATTACAAGCCCAGCGAAGGCGCTTAAAAGTTCCACTGAATGTGTCGAGGCTTTGTTATGGCCAGCCATGAGCTCTGTCCTCTCCCATTGCGGAGTGTGTTTCTTTCTCCGCTGCTGTCTTTTATGGTCATTGCCCCTCCCCCCCCACGCTTCATCGTGCTGCGGGTTGCGACTGGCGTCGTGTGTGCGGCACATGGCACCGGATATGCCACATCCGCAGAGTCCGCAGAGTCCGCACAGTTCGTTCAGTTCGTTCGATTCGTGGAGCGTGCAAAGCGCAGTCAATAAAAAATTCTAAAGCCAAAAAGGAAATAAATTAACAATAAGCAATGATTTTTCTTCTCTCTTTTTTGCCAAGTTTTTGATACGTCCATAAGCATGGTGGCTTGATATGCTATCGCATATCGGCAATCGCTTATCCACAATTGTCGGATATTGTACATAATTCAACGCCGGTCATTTTCTAGTCGACAGTCGACAGTCGAACTGCACAAGAACTGCACAAGAAATTATGAACTCAACGAGACAGTTATTATTACGCTATTTCGTCTTAGCTAGCAGCAATTTGAATCCTTTTTTCACATTATTATGAAGTTTCCATTAGCTTGGCAACCCTGCAGCTTCACCTTAACCTCATTTCTAGTGCAACTTAACCGCACTTTCATTTCGAATAAAACGTCAATGTCATAGTCAGTGCTTGTCATTAGCTTGGCTTTGCAATTTTTAATCAATTTACTTGCATTTTTATGAAATTTCATGCCACTTAATTAACCCACAGTGCAGCAACCGCAGTTCAGCTCGGCAAAAACCTTAATTAACCCATTACCTTTTGTGCTGCAGATGAAAACAGAAAAAAAAGGAGGGAGCAACGACAACAACAACCAAAGTATTCAACACGTCATGCAAAAATGCGAGGAGAAAAAACTTTGAACGCTTTTTCATGCCAAAAGCATGTGAAAGGTGTTGGCCCGGCCAAAACTTTGCTCGTTGTTTTTGAAGTTGGGCCAATAAATTTTGGACGCTGTGGGGTTAAACAAAAGCCATGTCTAAAGCCAAAGCCAAAGCCATAGTCAAAGCCAGAGTCCTCTCCGAAACTAATAACGAAACCTACGCAACGACTGCACTCGACAAGAGCACAAAAAATTATGTTCGATGTAATTAACAAAAGTTTTTTGTGCGAAAGGCACTTCTCTTTTGTGTTTATGGAAACTGAAATCTTGGCCCGCCAGCGAATTGAGCACTTTAGAGAAAAGCAATTGCCGAAAGCGTAGAAAAACGAAGAAAAAAACAGGCAATTTACACGCCCAAAAAGCGAAAAGAATGGCAAAGATTCGTTTTCATTTACGGGTTTTCATCTGTCTCTCGAGCTCTTATCAAATTAGACAAAGGGGAGAAATTTTCCGGCAAAAGCCTTTTGCGACGTCTCTCCAACCCACTGCGATGGCAACCAGGGGTTAAAGGTGTTGGCAGCAAAGAAGGGAATTGCCCTCACCATCCACCGACTCATCGGGGGAGGCTATAGGCCTTAGATACGAGTATAAAACTGCCAAAAAAGAGATTTTAATGACAGCAGCAACCGCTGCGCTTTATGGGCTTTATGCGAGAGATGCTCAGAAAGCCATTCAATGTGGGCGTGTTTATTGTCGCCAACGGCGTCAGGATATTAGAAATAAACAGAGCAGCAGGAGGTCCCACCAATTGCCAATGTGCGAGTGGCAGGACGAGGACGAGGACAACGACCAAGGACCTAACCGATAAGCGCCGCAGCCCAGGAAGACAATTCCAATGTGTGGCCATAATTTGTGCAGAGGATGATGTCAAGTTGACTTTAATATTCGATTCCATTACCGAGAGTTCAAGTGAAGATTAAGAAAACATTATTCCATGCACGCGATTGCTGGAATTTCAATTTAGATTCAATATCTAGCTGAAGCAACGATTTGCAAAGGCAGCAAAATATGTAAAATGCATTTAATATTTGATATGCTTTTGTGGCAATTTGAGTATCGATTAAGCAAAATTATTTTGCTCAAGTAAACATGAAAATACAAACTCAGACTGTGTTAAAGTTAAGCTTATGTTTAATAAGCTGTAATAATTAGTATACATTAATGCTTAAATTTCCAACAATTCTCAAGCGATTGATTGCAAGCTGAGAAAAAGTAATTTACACTGAATAGAAATAGCGAAAGATTGTGACATTATTAGGAATGGATATAGAAACTTACATTTAAATACTTACTATATTTCAGTGATACGCTTAAATAAATAATTATATTATACCTTAATACCTTAACTTCAATCCTTTCTTAAATCAAATGAATATGATGTTTATTATTTATAAGATATTGCAACTTAAATTGAAGTATACTTGAATACATAAATTCCAATTCTTTTATAAAATCAAATGATTAAAATGTTTATTATCTATTAGATAGTGCAACTCAAATTCAACTTCAGTGTCAAACTTAAATAAATTATAACAACATCCTTTAACACCAAAATTTCAATCCTTTCTTAAATCAAATGATTATGATGTTTTGGTTTTATTTATTAGATATTGCAACTTAAATTTAAGTATTTGCCATATTTCAGCGATAAACTTAAATAAATAATTATATTATCGTTTGATGCCCAAATTTCTATTCTTTCTCAAATCAAATGATTATTATGTTTTGGTTATTTATTAGATATTGCAACTTAAATTTAAGTATTTGCCATATTTCAGCGACAAACTTGAGTAATTGGCGTCGGTTGAGGCGTTTCCCTTAAATATATTTGTATATATCTCATTTCTGACATTTACAACTCGTAGCAAGAAGAGTTGCCCAAACTCGCGCCACATTCATTAGTCTCTGTCTGCGTCTTGGCGCAGATCTCGCATCATTAACATTGCTTTTCACACTTTGTGCCATTGTTTCCTACTGGTCATTGGCCCGGTCGCCACCGAGACCGGAGTCCGGGACCATCGCTGGGTCCGGGTCTGGGCTGAGGTCGCAGCTTACAGTTGCGTTTACTGTTTGTGCCTTTGGGCGGGTAAAATGCGTAACGCGAAAACCTTTTTCTTGTCTTCTTGTCTCTTTTCTCTAAGTTTTATGTTTTTCAAATCATATTAATTTGAATTAATGAATTTAATTGCTACTAATTAGTGGCCCGCCAGTGCCGACAACTTGAGCCCCGTAATGATCTGCCTCTCGACCGCTATGCCACAAAATTTCCATGTTCTACATAATTATTATAGCTGGCACTCAAGTTGGCATTGGTGGCTTGGGTAGCGAGGGGTTAAGCTCAGCTTTGGCATCGACTCTGGCTTCAAAGTGCTACATTTATGCACTCCGTAATTATTTAATAGGAACAGCAATAAAAACTTATATAAACAATGAGCTGCGACAATTTAATTGCAGCTTCTAGCGAAGCATATTCAAACAATTAAACGTGCTCTAAATGAAGCAGACAGCGGAGAGAGGCGTCGACTAAATAATACTCTAGCTTGAAATGTGAATAAAACTGCATATAGATTAATTTAAACTACTATGTGAATTATAGAGCGTGAGTTTTAATCAAGAATTTGAGAGTTTTAAATATTTATTGTGGAAATTAATTGCCATAACTAATCAATGCATGGAACAATCTAGCTTTAAGCGCTCTTCTTTATAAAAGAATTTCAGCGCGTATGAAAAACAAAAACAGAAGCCACAGCAACGTGCGAATAAAAAAAGCCATATAAAAAAGGTAAAGGGAACTGGGAGTAACCGAATTGCAAATACGCTTGTCTTGATTTAGGGACGCATATTCCCCGCTCGCTGATAACACTCGAAAGGGGGGCGAGTATCGTAACCTACTTAGCTGTATGGCAGGAGGGGAACAAGCGCTAAATTGCAAATGTAATCAACGATACGGCAACGTCTACCCGATGGGGCACTCGCCACAACAACAACAACAACAGCAACAACTCGTCGACGGCAAGAAGTTGCACTGAAAGCAGAAGCTGTGGCAATCGCAACATGTTGTCGCTTGTAGTCGCCATATCTCTCGACTGCTGCTGGCATCGCTGCCGGCGTCGCAGCCAGCGTCGCTGCTTGGCGGCAACTCACGCACGTTTCACGCTTTTTGTTGTCGCCATCGTCCCCATCTTGACTTGGCTTCGCTTGGCAGCCATTTTCGCTACCGGTTTTACGCGTCAAAGTGCGCGTAACTTTGCCGCATGCCACATTCGACGAGGCAACAACATTGTTGCTGTTTGTTTCAAGATATTGTTGTTGCAAGCTACTGCTGTTGTTATTTTACTGCAAGTTGGTCAACAGTTGCTGGTTGCTGGCTGCCTGGCAACTTCGTTACTTTTATCCTTTGTTTTCACTCACTTTTGCTCTAGAGAATCAACTCAACTTTACGTAAGATGAATCATAAAACTATTGACGCAGCTCGCTTTGAAAGGCAGCAAAATATGTGAAACAATTGTGTGAAATTATTTTTCATAAATAATTATGGTACACTATCAAAATAGAACACTCTAAAATATTCTCTTTAACTTCACAATCAGATTTTTGCTATTTTCTGTTTCTATGGCCACCCCAAAAATCTTGAAACATAATTGCCAGAAACCCTTTGAAGCTGCCAGCAATTGTAGCCATAGCAATAACAAATCGAATTCTTTCAAAATAATCAAGCAAATTATATTGTAAATTTGTCACGTTTTTGATCTTCTCATGTCATCTGACAGTCTCCCTTCTGCCTCTTCATACTTTCAAGTATTCTTTTTATATCTGCACTGTTGAATTCCTCACTCTGCAGCTGCCTTGTGAAGTGGTCGTATGTGACCAGCATTCCACGCTCTGAGTTCCGACTTCATTCTTTGCATTTCCCTGGTATTTCATTTAATTTGGCTTATTCATTTGCTTTGTTCGCGTAGAGTTTGTTCTGTTTTTTTTTTGTTTGTAAAGCAAAGACATTGTCAGGACAACGCTTATGAAATTTATTCCTTTTAAATTAAATTATGTGTACTTCATGCTTTTCAGTTCATAGGATTTGAGGCATTTCCTTGCTACAAAATGCTACAATGTCTAACAGCATTTCGACGCCAAATGCATTAATGCAGTTTGGGTTCAGGGCCGAGTCGCCAACTCCCAGTCTCCCCAATATCATAAATCATTCATACGCAATTCTTTTAACTGCCACTCGATAAGACGCTGTGCTTTGTGCTCGATTCCAACTCGCAGCCAATGCAATGCCAACTATCAAGTCCCACAAGTCTTTTGAACTGACCAAGCCTTGGATAAATTATGCTAATATCATTGCCAGTAGTCCGTTTATTCCGCATCTCCCTCCGACTTCCTCCTCTCTAGCTATTTCTCGCTTTCTATCATAATAGCTTGACAAATGAAGAAAATCATGGGGCAGTAAAATGCTATCGACCTAAATATACCCAGTCAATGTTATCTGCCATTAACATTGGCAGTTGAGTGTATATACCCTTTTAAGCACTCGCTTACAGGGTAATAAACAAACTGACAAAGAGACAACTCAAACTGAAAGTCGACTTTGTCTGGCGACTTACAACTTGTGCCATATAATTTGCAAAAGCGCAACAAATTGTTAATTTTCTTTTCTTTTAACTTCTTCCCTTCCCGGCTTTGCCCACTCTCCCCCCCTTCTTCTTCTATGCTCTCCATCCTTCATTGCTCCAGTCATTCGTCTTTCTGCGTCTGTTTTGTTAATTTACATATTTTTGTGCCAGTTTCTTTTCTACATTTATTTTTTGTAATGCAGTCTCGCAATATAAATTTAAAATAATTGTTGAGCGCAAAAGAAAAATGTCGAAAGAAGACGGAAATTATAATAAATTCTAGGCTAATAAAGCAAGTTGTTGGCCAGGCTTATTTCATTTTCTCAGTCCTCTAGTTTAATATTGATTTTGATTTAGCATCTCATAACAAAATAAGAAGGTGAATAAAAACATTTTAATAATATGTTAATGATGCAAATATGAAGCGAAGGAATTATACGTGAAAAGCTTGAAAAAAATCGCATAAAAAATGAATGATTTTGTCATTAAATAAAGTCGAAAAAAAAGTATAATAATAAATTAAAATTCTTGATGAAAAACATTTTGCTAATAAAATAAATTAAATTTCATTGTAAAACACTTATACATATTAGAATAGCTAATTTCTTAAGAAATAAATAATCAATGGGTGTAATTGTCCCTGCAATGCAGAGAAGGTGTCAAGAAATATCCCCGAGCCAATGAATTAAATGGCCAGAAGCATAGCGAACTGAGGTTAAGCCTGTTGCCCTATGGTCATTTCGGCATTACGTATGCGCCCTGTATGCTTTGGTATTTGCGAGTAGCAAAGCAACAATTCGAATATCAGCTGGCAATTGATGCAACTACGCCTACGATTTACACAGAATCTGTTTTATATGCCAGACATATTCGCACACACACACAGACAGACGGACGGACGGACAACCAATCAGATTACTGGCCAGGCATTTAGCATAAATTAAATATTTGCTTTTTGCATTCGACAAATCTATGTCTGAGGAGACAGAGCACATTTATGCAGGTGATTCATAGGCATCTTTTGTTGCCCAAAAAAGGGAAATCCATCAAATGAGCTGCCAACGCGTCGCGCAGTCAATACAAATTGATGCATGCCCCGCAAGCCTCTCTCTCTCTCTCTCTGTCGCTTACGTTTATTTACTTAGCGAACAGTGCCTGCAAAAGAGCCTAAGACATCGGCTGGGAAGTGACTCAGGAGAAGGGGCTGGCAGACTATTCGTATCTGTGAGCATTATTCAATGTTTGCTGCGAACGTGCGCAAATTACAAATTCAATGCACGTAGCCAACGGCGGCGAGACTTCAGGCAAAGCTGCCAGTTGGGAGTTAGGCGGAGATGGCGGTGGCAATACTCTTGGCTGGTAGCTGGTTCTGGCCATGTTTACGGAACGTCGCTGCCATCATCGTCGCCTGCGAGCGCAACAGCTCTCAACCAGCTGACGACACATTAAAATAATGTATTTTTAAATTTAACATTAATTGTCGTTGAATGCTTTCTGAATGCTCTCTCTCTCTCGCTCTCCCTCTGTCTTATACCGTTGCGTGCCCTGAGGCCGCTTTTCGGGCCAGTCTCACAAGGAGTGCCCCTCCTCCTACTCCTCTACATCGCCTCTCCATCTCCTCTTCCTGGGTGTGCTCAGTGCATTAAGTCATCATTTTTACTTGGTTTTTCTTTTTCGGGCAAAGGCAAAGATTTTCATAAATCGTTTTGGCTCGTTGTTAATGTTTTCCATCTTTTATTATGGCCGTGCAATGAGGGGGAAATATGCTTTTTATGGCTTTGCCATTTTGCATGCATTAGCGAATGTCTTGTGTGTGTGACTTGGAGTCTGTTTAAGTGGAAATATTTGATTGTGTTTGCATAGCACTGAACAAAAATTGCAATGAGCTTCTTTCCCGATAAGTCCTCACGCATGTGCAAAAATACGAATTTTGCAACAGGTAAAAGCTTATAATATTTATTTGAAATCCCTCATCGAATCGATCACTTCTTTCACTTCAGTTAAATCTGGTAGTAGATTAAAAATGAATTCAGTAATGGGATTTTTAATCACCATATCGAATTGCCTTCGAGTGCTGCAAGTAATTGGCCTAATCCATGGCTAATGCAACCGGAATTGGCCAATAGTTGGCACTAAAAACGCCCTATAAATCTATCTTACGTGTTTGGCTAATCACTCGATAATTCCGTGCGAGCATCGATTGCCATTATCCGGTGCTAAGTTCTCACTTTACATTCGGCATTTGCAATGCAGAAGAAAGGGGCGACAGTTAATGTTCGATAGTTAAGTGGCCATCGCAGAGTGTTCTACTCATTCATTGGATTTGCCTAACAAGCCATAATCATGTGGCGGTGCTGTATTTAATTACCCAGCCAGCCTTCCATTTCCAATTGGAAATTGCTGCGGCTCGTGGCAGTTGCAGGGCACTAACTGGAGACCAGAGGCTTCAGCAGAGGACAATCAGCGGCAGCTACGAAATTCTAATGCGCCATAATACCAAACACAATTGAGTCATTAAGCCGCAATCTAATTAAGCCCAAAAATGTGAACGGCTATCCAGAAGAGCCAAGAGGAAGAAGGGAAGAAAAAAAACGGCAGCCAAACTGAACTGAAAGAGCTAAGCGAATTCGCTTTGGTAGCTGCTCGAGATTTGTGCTCTTGTTGCTTGTTCTTTGACCCGAAATTGGAGCTCATGAGCTCCACACAGTAAAAAAGTACAGCGAGACAGAAAAAAAAGTAAATAAAAGAGAAGAATTATCCAAAGGTCTAAATCTACGTTGCTTTTTTTTTACGGCATTTTAACGTGACCATTTTAGCAACCATTTTGTTTTACATTTCTTGGCCAAGATTTATTTCGTGTCTGCTTTCGACCACGTACAGTGGCGTGCAAGTTCGAGTACATGTTTGCAACTATTGGCTGTTTATCAGCGTAAAAAAGTTATTAGTAAAGCAATTGAACCCAAATTTTTTATGTTTATTCTTTGAATGTTTATTAACAAATTTATACAAAAAAACAAATTAAAATAATATAATTCTTCTCGTAAAGAAATAAAAAACGAAAACAACTCGCATGTACTCAGTTATGCTCATTTTGAACTTTCTTCAAAAGCTTAACAGCTGATTGGGTATGAAAGCTTAATTTTAGAATTTACCGTTTGTTTTTAATAAGCTTTTAGTTTAAAGTGTAAATTTGAAAGCTTTTCTTTAAAAACGTTCGCAATAACACGTGTATTTTGCTCTTTTTGACAATTATGAAGAGACTATCAAAAAATATTGAAGACTCCGTAATAAATCTTACTCAAAATGGTTGTTCGACCCGGATAATAGCTGAAAAGCTAAATATCAGCCAATCTGTAGTGATACGTGTGCAGAAAAGGCGAAATGTTGCACCCAAACAGCAAAGGAGTGGTCCACATCGTATTTTAACTGATGCTGATGCCAGGCGAATGATGCAAACAATAAAAAAAGGAAAGAATTGTGGACCCAAGGATGCTTCCGCAGCCATAGGCAAGCCTGTTAGTCAGTGGACAGCATGTCGGGCACTTAAGCGTATCGGCTACAGGTCAGAATTGAAGAAGAAGAAGCCAGCACTGTCTGAGAAGAACATCAAAGCACGCTTAACATTTGCCAGGGCTCATAAAAACTAGGAAGTGGACGACTGGAAAAGAGTTATATGGTCTGATGAGTCTAAATTTAATCGATACCAGTCGGACGGAAAACAATATTGCTTGAAAACGCCTGGAGAGTCATTGCAAAAACGCCACGTACAGGAAACGGTCAAGCACGGGGGAGGCAATGTCATGGTCTGGGGCTGCTTTACTTGGTGGAGCATTGGCCCTATGAAAAAAATTGACGGAATTATGAAAAAGGAAGATTATTTAGATATTTTAAAGACCCATCTTTGTGATTTTGTTGACAAATGTGCTTATGATGAAAATGAGATCACATTCCAACAAGATGGAGATCCAAAACACACTGCCAAAATCGTCAAAGAATGGATCACAAAACAAAATTTTAAGTTAATGGAGTGGCCAGCACAGAGTCCTGATCTCAATCCAATCGAAAATTTGTGGTCGATTGTGAAAAGACGATTGGGACTCTACGAATCGGTTCCAGCGAATCAGCAAGAGTTGTGGCAACGAATCCAGCAAGAATGGAAAGCTATTCCAAAGGAAATTATTGAAAACTTGGTGGAAAGTATGCCAGATAGAATTAAAAGTGTAATTAGTAATAAGGGTCTTTGGACAAAGTATTAAAAATTAAGCTTTTGAAGAAAGTTCAAAATGAGCATAACTGAGTACATGCGAGTTGTTTTCGTTTTTTATTTCTTTACGAGAAGAATTATATTATTTTAATTTGTTTTTTTGTATAAATTTGTTAATAAACATTCAAAGAATAAACATAAAAAATTTGGGTTCAATTGCTTTACTAATAACTTTTTTACGCTGATAAACAGCCAATAGTTGCAAACATGTACTCGAACTTGCACGCCACTGTAGGTCATTAAATTGCTTAGAAATCGCGGGCATCAACTCTACGGACGGAACTCAGCCCTCCCTGGCAGGCCCGGCCCGTTTTTAAATGAACCACAAAATGACTGTGAAACGGGCGGCACGCACCGTCTGTCTTGCAAAGTACAGTGGGCAGAACCGAAAATAAATCTAACAAAACATGAAAAAGGGGCAAGCTCGTTTGGCCAGAAAAATGCAACGAAATGCAGAGAAAGGTAAAAAATGTCAAGAGTTAAATCGTTAATTTATAATATTTTAGTATTCCACATGAGCAAATTGTTATCAGTTTTCAAGCTACAATTTTAATTTATCATATCTTACTATTTTGCATTGTATATGTGTGTATTATAGTGAAACATAAATAAATAATATTTAACTTTTACAAGAAAGTTAATATAATAATTCAGAATATAATAATATATATCTTCGTGTCTTCGTGTCTCATTTGAAAAATATAATAAAATAAATATAAAATAATATATAAAGGCTCATAGCAAATTGTTTCATCAAAACAATAGAAGATTCATACTTAATGCCATCATTTAAATAATTAAATATATATAATTTTAAAGTATATGTTATAGTACTAAATAAATACTAAATCGTATGCTCAAATCGATTTTTTCTAAATTGAAAATTCTAATGATTAAAAGTTTGCTTTTCAACTCCTCAACAAAAGTGTACAATTCTAAGCGTATTATACGCATTTTAACCCATTATTTGTTTGTTGCTTTAGTTGGTGAGGGTTTTTCTAGGCTGCGCAGCATCGAAATAGATACAGTTAATGCCACAAAATGATGTCTAATGACGGTTTCGTCTTACATGACGAAAACTGACGGCTGTGGCTCCGAGTTGGGGTAAAAACTGAGGTTTCGCGCAGAGGTTGAGTTGGGTTAGTTTGTGTATCTATTAAGTGCTGGTAATTTATAATGACTTCCAAGTGGGGTCTGCCAAAGTTAAAGGTCAATGGAGTGAGAAGAGCGAATCTCTACTTCCTGTTTCTTTCTCTCCTTTCACTCAGCTTTGCTACTTTTATTGTGTGTGCGTGCGTTGTTATTATTTTTATTAATAATTGGGTATTTTGGGGGTACTCACCTTCAACTTTAGCCAGAGCCAGCACAGAGATGGTTTGGAGAGCTGGCACCGCCCAGGCAACCAAATGGAATAAATGCGATTTATTTTCAATTGCCTCGTGGCCCCATTTAAGTCCGGCTGCCAAGAACCAGGCAAAGGCCAAACATGACCACCACGCAAAGGCGGCCATGCAACAGAAATACAATGCCATGAATAATACGGTGCAGGCCGTGGTCTGCCGATGACCCTGTAAGAGGATGCAGATCCAGATGAGCATGAGCAAAAACACGAGGGGAGCGAAAATCGTAAGGAAGTTGGTAAATAAAAAATGAAATTCGTTTCACCTGCCTGCCTGGCTGGCTGCTTGAACTTACCTGGGTTATGGTGGACATCATCTGCAGGCGCCCCAGCTTCACTGGCGGCGGAAATGGTTCCCGGCACGACACCGAATCGCCCGCACCCAGTCCGGCCACATAGGCGCAGCCGACGACCAGATAGCAAACGGCCAGAAAGACAATCGCACGCTCCGGATAGCGAAAACGCGAAGAGTCTATCAGAAAGGTGAGCACCTGCAAAAAAGAAGGTAAAGAAAACGATGTATACACTCGTATGTTGATTATTATACAAAAGAGGCCACAAATTAAACATATTAAATATGAATTTAAATTTAATTAAGTCTGTAATTACAAGAGCGTTGCCGCTGCAGAGTGGCTTAAAAATGCATTAGCCGGGGACTGGAAATAAAGGATGCTGGCTTGAGGTTTCACTCTGGTCATTAGGCTCTACACATTAGCTGATTGTTGTGCAATTTATTTGATCTGAGCTCATTTGTAGCGTGTTCCTTAATGAGACCAGCAGACCCTACGAACATACAGATACTACTCTACTCGGTTTTTGTTTAGCCTTGGGCATTATATATTTAATAATGCTATTAGGCTCAATTTCCCATTCAGCTGCACACACAAATTGCTTGACAATTCTTTAGGCTTTAAGGACAATTTCAATTAAATGAGCTCCCTCCTAGGAGCCCCGACGAAACCAATTCAGGACATAAACACAAAGCTGAAACTGCAATCCTCAAATCCAAATCCGAAATGAAACCCAATCTACAATTGTGCCTGCTGATTACGCACCATTTAAATGAATTCATTACCATTTGGACTAAGCCCTCGGCTGAGTCTTAAGTCCTTTGTCTTTTGTCTTCCCCCAAAAGCCATTTAACTTGATCATTACAAAACTATCAGAGGCGCTGAGAGGGAACTGTTGATGTGTTGCAGATGGAGATGGAGATGGAGCGTTGGTGTCTTGCCAGTTGTTTGCATTGCATAATGTGCTGCCATTATTATTACGACCAAGAAACATTTGAATTATTCATAGATGAAACACACACGACTCAACGCAATCGTCACAAGGCGCAAGCATTCATTTCTAATGATTTTCAGTGCTTCCAGGGTAGCAAAGGGTATATCTTTTATTCTCTAAGAGAAATATCTGTCCTATTTGTATCTTTAACTGGTTTAAATGCTGAAGATAAATAATGATTTTCTTTCTTTAATTAATGTGATTCATGAAATTGTAAAATTAATCTATAGATCTATAGATCTTACTCCTATTATGGATGCCAATATTTATCTTTAATTGCCTTAAGATCATTTAGCTAGGGTGTCTTTAAGCCTGCTCATTATGTGCATGCCACTTTTAGATATTAAATTATAGTTCTCATATGTTTGCGTCTAATTCCCGCCCACGCTTCAGCCTCAGTTCGCCTCATTTACATGCGAAATTTATGCCACAGATTTTGGGTGTGTGTAACACACATTTGTTGACATCGCATCGAGACAACGCAGAGAAGGGGCCAAGAAGCAAAGAAAAAATGAAATAGAATTGAGTGGAATTGAATTGTTTATTTATGCCAAGCAATTCGGTAAAGGATTGCCAGACAGACAGATCTCGCAAAAAGCAAGGGTTACTAGAGCTCTTGGTTCGAAGTCTATTTTGGATGCTCGCTCCACTCTCTCGCTCTCGCACAGTGCTGGCAATTTGTTATGCCACGCATGCTGCTCATTTCATTTGTAGTCAAGGGGGCGTTGGAGGCGTGGTCGCTTTGTAGGTGTGACTGCTGAAATTGTAGCTACAAATGAAGTGAAATACTAAGCAAAGCAGCCAAAAACAGTCGGAAGCAGACGTCACAACGTCGCCACGTCTCCTCCCAAGCCACAGCCCCAAAAACAACTATTCCGACTCTGACTCTCATCTCCAACTCCGACTCTCATCTCCTCCTCCGTTTGCGTTTGTGAGACAAAAATTATGCGTTTCTCGAGCTTCAGTTGGGGCCCCATCGCTGTCAACTCATCGTCGTGATGGGCGTGGGCAGCTCTTTGATAAACATGGGGCGTACTTAGCCAGTTTCCGGCTCACATTTAGCTAGGGCTAGAAGCTCTGCACATGAAAAATACCCGAGGGGCCAGAGCAGCTCAAAACGTATCATAAGCTTAGACAACGAGTATTTTCAGGTGAGCGACAAACTTGGGTTTTTTCTACTAGTTCGTTTCAATGTTTGCAGAATGAATTGTTTTCAGCTGAATTCGAATTGTATTATTTTGAATTATTTGAATATTATTTTACGGAATTTCATAACCCAAAAATAAATAAATACGAATTTGGACATACAGTGATTATAATTATTTTCCTTTAATTTACCATAAATTTAAATTTAATTAACTTCGTTATAGCTTTCATTTTCTAGTGCTATGTTATTTATTATGACTATTACCATTTCGTTTAAAAATACTCTGTCTCTATTTTACCCTCTTTAATCATTTTTATTTCGGCTCGATCAATAGTAAAAGATATTCCCAGGCTTGCAACTAACCTGTGTCAAATCCCGACTTGGATTTCCCCGCAGAATATTTTGCTATCTTGTGCTTTGCTTTGTTAGTTAGTTTTTTTTTTACCCTCTTTAACCCAGTTTATTTCGATGCGTTATCTTAAAGAGCGCTTAAAGTGACATTTTCGGTTGATTATTTTGCATCCCTCGACAATCGACTCCCAGTGGACCAAGCCCGACATTTACCCACACACATTTTAGCCACACCTCTCTGTCTAATGGTCAAGTTTAATGTTTAATTTCAATTTTAACGCCGCTGTGGCTCATAAATTTCTAAAACTAGTCATTAAAATCAGCCGAAAAAAAAACAACAACCAGAAAAAACTAAAGCCCCCTGCCATGCGGCAAGTTGCCCCCCCGCTCTCCCCCGCACACTCCCCCGCTTGCTTTGTGGCATGCCGTTCTGCTTTGTTGTCAGCTTTGAGTTTTGCATAAATTAAATTAAATTTTACCATACTTTTTTGTAGGTTTTCATTTCAAATTCAAACCAAATGATGGTGGGTATTTGCATAGAACCAAACGAAGACAGCAACTTAAAGTGGGAGTTGCTTTAGTTGGGGGGCGGGGCCAAGGGGCTGGAACATTGTCTTTTAACTTAGCGCCTATGATTAGCATAAGACTGGCCACAGGTTTCAGATATTTAATTTTTGCCTTTCTGTGAATTTGTTGACAAAAATAATTGCGGCATAAATTGTGGTAAATGTTTTGCGGCTTCGCTTCGTTTGGCTTTTCGATTCTGGTTTGTTTTTGGCCTTTCTAGTTCAGAGTCTGAATTTTTTGGACACTTTATCGGTTTTTTAATGATTCAAATGTTGTTTATGCTGTCATTTAAATGTGCATATTTAACAAGTTTACGATTATGCAAAGCCGAATGTCAAAATGGTCACATTGTTCAGTTGGCAAACTGAAATGGAAATTCGCTAAAAAGATTTGCAACATATTCTAATAAATCGCAGCTATTGTTTGACTTGAAAAGTGAATTTAACCTGTGCTCATAAATCTCAGCAAATATGATGTCTAAGTGAAGCTGAAACAGAAAGTTGCAACAGAATTGTGTCACTCTGCAAACTATTTGTTGTTTGTTTGTTGATTCTTGTGCAACTATCGCCGCTGTTGGTCCTGTTGCAATTGTCATCATGACACGGCATATTTGCTCACATCCTGATGACAGTCTGTCTGTCTGTCAACATGCGCCTCACTGAGCTTCTGTTTCAGGTTTCGTAATTAAGAAAAGTCATCAAAGTCAACAACGTGCTGACTGACTGCCACCTCCTCCTACTTTCCTCCCCAGCGTCACAGAATGTCACACTATTCCAGTAGGCAGCAACCCATTGAGAGGCCATTACAGCCCCAGTCATTTCCTTTTCGCTTTCATTCTAAAACAAATGTCATGTCAGATGTCTCTCAACTCATTCGCATTCTCATCTAATGCGTTTAATGAAAAAGGTGTTGATTGTTGACAGTTGTCTCTCTTTCTCATAGTCGCAATCGCAGTCTCCAGGCGATGACTTGAGCTCAGATTCCACGACGTCACCATCATCCATCCGGATGGCAAAAGTCAACGCCCAAAAGTTTACAGACTCACACAATATATATAGTACTCGTATGTTATTGTGGAGAATTCGTAAATTTGTTTGGTTTTAGTTTGACTTGTGTTTGCAGAATTGAAATAAATGTGCCTTTTGTTTGTATTTTGTTGATACTTTGCTCAACTCGCACCTGCAACATAATTATTTTCGAGCTCTCGCAAAGTTTCCACATGTCCTCGAGGGCTTTGCTTTAATCTTGAACACAAACCAAGATTACTTAAGCACCTCGACCTCCACTTAAAACTCAATCATTCTTTAGCTTCGAACTTGCGAAACTAAATGCGAATTGGGTCATTGCAAAATATTTCATTATGAAGTAGAATGAAATTCCAGTTCTTTTTTGCTGTTGTCGTACGATAGTTATTGCTGGTCAATATTTGCTCTAATGCTTTTCACTGCAATTTTCTAATGCACTCGACTGACATTTTTTCTCGCAAATATTTCCCCATTGATATTGCTGCTCATTGTCAATGCAGTTGCTGTTTGCTGTCGAGTGTATGTGCGCATAAAAAGCAGCTTATTAAAAACATCAAACAGCATCCATATGCGAGCACCATGAATGCACAATAAAATGGTTTTATTTGTGCGACATATAATACATATAGGGCGACATTAAAGTACAAGCATTTTGATTGCTATATTAAAGAGTCTTGGCAATCAAACAAAAATTATTTCAGCCTTTTACAATACTTTTATTGCAATTTTGAAGAGTCTTGTCATTGTTATAAAAACTATTTAATCTATTTCCAATTTTCATACTGCACTTTCAGAACACATTTCACTTGAAATTAGCTAATCAAAATGCAATAGAAGCAAATCAATTAGCAACGTGTGTTATGATAATTTGTAATGTTAAAAAGATTCAGTGCATTACGAATTTATAAAGTGTAATGAATTTATTCAAAAGCAGAAAGCAAATTCATATTTAATGCAATTAAAATTAGTTGTGAATTTAAAACCCATTTTCGACGTTTCTAATACGCATTATTATTTTCATTTAATTCAATCAGAGTATTTCTTTCTCAAATTTCTTGCATGCTAATTTCATGAGATTATAAAAGCTTTTGGCACATTCAATTGGCATACATATGGTTTTAATTTCGGACTTTTGTGGGCTATCATTAGCTCTTGGTTGTTACACAACAAATTCATTTCGCATATGAGAATGGCTGCGGATATCATTTGAATTTCATGATAACAGTTGCAATGCATTTTAACAATGGAGCACAACAAAAAATAAATGAAGAGCATACAAAACAATTCCATCAACTTGAAAGCTGGGAATGGAAATGAATATGTCAAGAGGGGAAGGCGGAGGGGAAGTGGCAAGGGGGGTGGTGACCCACTGCACTGTCCCGGCAACAATAACAATAACAATAACAACAACAAATCTGAATAGCTTGCGAGCGGGGCGAAAGTAAAAGCTGAATGCTGAAACGAATGTTTGCAAATGCAAAATGAACACTCTGAAGCATAATCATAATCATAAAAAAATAAGTAGAGAATGAAATGGCTGCAGGGTTGAGGGGTGGGGGGGAGAAGCGAAATAATAATTTGCGCACATTTTTTGCACTGATATACGCATTGCCACGCCCACTTGCAGACACTGTATCTGTTTCTGGCTCTGACAATGGGGCGACAAATTATATGCAAGGCCAAATTTATCACAAGCGAAAACAAGTGCGAAAGCGAGCTGAAGCAATTGATTGACTACAGAATACCCTACAAGACTGTTGTTTCTCTCTCAGTCTATCCAACTGTAGCTCTGTCTACACAATTTTACAACTACAGGGCATCTTGAGAACAAGGAAAGCTGGCAGCACAAAGAACTATGCAAAACATGTCGTCCTGAAAGTGACAATGTTCTCTTCTTCATTCCTCGTGCCCTTCGCGTTCCTCATGTACATATGTGATGAATGTAGCTCAACTTTATGACGTTCCATTCCCAGACCTCAGCCCATCCTCATCTCAACTATTAGAAACACTCGCATAGCCCCCAAAACACAGAGAGAGATCAACAGCAGGCAAATTGCGTTGCTGGCCAAAAAATATTTGATAGATGTGTTCGTTGGGCCGTCCTGATGATTGCACAAGTGCCTGGCGAATTACAAAGCGAGTTTAAGACAGCCTGGGATACAAATTGAATACCCCGTAGGTAATTTATGGCAAGAGTGGGTAGTTTGGTAGAAAACTTTAGAAAATTAATAATACTTAAATTAGAATACCAAATTGTCAGAATTATATTTTGATTGTCTTCAAGCATTTCCTAGTCTTAAAAAATAAATATTTTAAGAGTAGATTTAATTAGACCCTTATAAGGAAAATATGTATGTATAACAAAACTATTTAAATACAAGCTTATTTAAGTCAACATATGTTTAATAAATTTATTATAGAATTAAAATTTAAAAGTCATTTAAAGGGTAACTTGCAGTCCTTAACTAATTTGTTCTCAATCTTCTCTGTTGATTACGATGGTTACCAGGTTATAGTCTTCCTGCCCTTGACTAAATTGTTTTTTTATTCAAATTTATGTTGGCTTTGGGTCTAGTTTTTTATGCATCATCCATGCAGCATGATGGATTTGTTAAGGTCTACGCAGTGTCAAGCCATAGAATAAGGAAAAGAAGATACTGGCAGTTGCAAAAAGGTAACAAATTTTTCGGGCTGAGGTTTCAATAAAGTAAAAGGCTGAGAGAAAGCAAAAGAAATTTGCATATGCTCAGGTCGAAAGGATGGTTTTTCGAATGAATAAATGGTTATTGATTCGTGAATGATGAATAATGCGTGTGGGAATCTGTGAAACTGCAAGCAATTTGTGTAGTTAATGGTTGTATATTTTGGGCCACCAACTGAATAATAAATGGGTTAAAGGGTATTGCGTTAGTCTACATATAATATGGCTTTAATTTTAGTTCAAGGTATTTATCCGCGGGCGATTTATCTGGGCAAAAGCCAAGCGAGATGTTCAATATTTAAAGTTGGCTTTGTTCTCAGCGTGATTTCAATGCCGCCAACGCGCAATCAGCTTTTATACTATATAAACTGGTATTCGCTTTCGTATGCAAGCCAGGAGGCAAACTACACGCTCCACAAACCGAATGGGCAGCTGGCAAGGACAGGAATCCCTGCAACACCTGTCCCAAACACAAACAACGCCGCAGGGCGACCAAACGTAAGTGCTGAGAAGATGTGAGACAGAAGTTGTTCAAGTGAAACGAGGCGTGAGGAGGATCCATTGCCGCATATGTTTTGCCAAGTTTATTGAAAAATATGCGCTGACAGGTAATATGTCAATGCGTGGGATTTGCCAAAGTGGCAGCATCATAATAGACTCGCTGCAGGAGCAGCAGCAGTGGATATCTGCTTGACTAAGGATATGCAAACGCTGGCATAAGGTTGTTTGTTCTCTTCCTGCCTTCGCCTCCCTCGAGCCGTGTTTTTAAGCCAAAGGAAAATATGGCAGCACTCAGTATAAAAGCAGCAAGCTTAGGGAACGCAATATAAGGATATAGAAGCAGGAGCAGGAGCTGGAGGAATAGCTTGGGAATGCGGTTCGTGTTGAGAGTGTTGAAGACTGCAGTTCTGTCTTTTCATGATTTATTGCCATCAAATTGAAAATTGAGTGGCTGACATTATGGCACAGACAGAAGCGCGCATTAATAATGTGAGTGTGTGTGTGTGTGTGGTAAATGGAAAATGGAAAATGCTTTTCTACTTACCGTAAAGAGACAACTGGCCACGCAGACAGCCGCCCAGGAGCCGACCCAATATCGGAGCACGGTGCGTTCCCGCTCTGGGAAGAACATCGCATGACACGGAGCACCGCAATCGTGTAGATCCTGAAATGAACAACGAGATGATGAAGATTCAATTGAATGGAAATCACAGCTGAGATTGGCGGGAAATGAGTAAAAGCGAAACGGAAATTAATTTGCTTTGGTGCGTAATTAATTAGGCTCAAAAGGATGCCAGGAAATGCTTCTTTTAGATTAACCCTTAGCGAGAGAGAATTAATTCGTGTCAAAGAGTGGGGCAGTGAATTTTTTTATTTGCTCTATTTAATTATATGAAGTCACCGTATTAAATCATATTGTATTATATTCTCATTAGAGAAATATTAAATATTTATTGCATTGGAAAATTATCGAAAATAATGGTGAATTATTATGCGTAATTGAATAATAATTTACCTAAAGCAAAAAACCGAATTAGAAATTGTTTATAGCTGCCTGGATTATGTTCACTGCCAATAATTGCATATTTATTCCACAACAATATTATTATTTATTATATCATTGACAGTTGTTTTGCCACATGTTTGCGCAACTTGCGAGTCGAACGTCAAAAATCTGTGTCCAACATCAATTGTAGCTCCATTCTTTGCGCTCCACTTCATTCAAATTTAAATTTTCATTTTTCAGTTTGCTTTTTTTTTGTATTTTGCTGTTCCTCAGCCACAAACTGCAGGCAATTTTAAGGCGCTCTCCATATTATTTTACCACAAATACTGAAAAGTTCTTTCTAATACCCTGTAGCTATCGGGTGAGCAGAAATGGGCATACACAACTGGTAATAGCTGTATTTGTGAATTTCAAAAGTTTTATTTATATTTTACATGAGGTTTTATAGACTTACAATGCTTTCAATCAAACAGACCCAAAATTCAGTTTATTTTTCATAGCAAATATATCACCACACAGAGAAAAAAAATTAAGTTTTAAAGACTAGAAGGAAAACCTTGAATTTAAGAACATTTTTTTTATTTAATTTTTTAAATTTCGTAAATTTTAAATTAATAATCAATTCATCTCTTCAATCTTCACCTTAAAGCTTTTTAAGATACTCTAAATATTTTTGTTTTCTTTGATTTCGTAATCATCATTTGGTAATTTTGGACATTGGAATTAATAAAA
The DNA here is from genome assembly GCA_035047365.1 of Drosophila ustulata. Taxonomy (NCBI): domain Eukaryota; kingdom Metazoa; phylum Arthropoda; class Insecta; order Diptera; family Drosophilidae; genus Drosophila; species Drosophila ustulata. The sequence goes on along the minus strand of JAWNPT010000057.1, from coordinate 24,661,442 downwards.
ATAAGAAAATGTAATAAGTCTTAAATCCCAAACACAATGGTTGAACTTCTATATTGTTTATAGGGTATACTGTAGTTGATCAGCCCGCTTCTTGTGTTCTTGCATGTGCCGCAAATATGCGTAAATATGTTGCCAAGTCCTGCTTCTTTTTCGTTCCCTCTGCCTGGCAGCCTGGGCTGCTTATCATTAACATCATTATATGAAATTTGTTGCCGCGTTGTTGTTTTCTCTTATTTGGGGCCCGCAACTCGCGCCAGATAAAACGCGTTAAAGGCGACGACGTCGACAGCTTCTCTTTCCCTATTGCCTTCTCTCAGCTCTTTCTCCCCATTTAAAGCTGGCGAAAAAAAAAACGTAATTTGCGCCGCTAACCTAACGATGATTGCCCCGAGTGAAGAAGACAACAGCAACAGCAGCATCGACATCGACATGGACAGGATCAGGATCAGCAACGGGGAGAGGGAAGCGGAAAGCGCATTTTAAATTTTTAATGGGAATTTCAAATAATGCGCAGGCCGAGCCCGTTAAATTTTGGGGTTGCTCTTTGACAGGGCGACTCCGCCCCGCTCTCCTTCCTGGCCATTTGAACAGGAGAAAACTGCTTAGTTTGAGTCAGACAGAGGCTGGTCTGAAGCCCTCACTCCTCTGCAGCACTCTTAGCTGCATGTGAAATGAGTTCAAAGTCAGTGCAGGAAACGCAGCCGAGGGGAGGAGACCAAATTGAATGGAGTCGACTCGAGAAACAGAACGAGAACGAGAACGAGAACGTGGAGAGATGCGTGAGGCAAACATTTGCAGATGTGTCGAGAGATCTGCATCAGATGCAGATACATTTCCCAAATTTCGTATTCACAGTTGCCCAGTCAAGAATTTTTGCGCAGTTTGTTTGTTTTGCCTTTCACTCTGTGCATGTGTGTGTGGAGTGTATGTGAGCTTGATTCTATCTAAAATTCAAATCTCTTGTGGTTTACACACTGCCTCGAGACCATGTTGAATGCAATTTGCGGGGTTGTTATACACGAGTCATCCGAAGGGGGGCGAGAGGCAAAGTTCAAGGTTGCTGGGCACGAGAGCACGAGGGTGCAGGGTGCAGGGTTGTCATCAGTCCGAAAATAACCCGAATTGTATGCGTAATAACATTAAATTGCCTGCATGCCAGGGTTGCCACAGCACAAATCTCACTTAAAGCTGCAAAGACTGCGGCATATTTAATTCCATCTCTCCCATCTTCTGGTCTCTGCAAACAGAGACGCCTCTTCTATGGCCAATTACAACACTAGGCTGAGCCTCGGGGATGACTCGAGCATGGAGGGCGGGGGGGACTTGATGTGGTCAGCAGTCGGCAACAGTTAGAACAAAAGCCCAAAAGACAACGTTGCCCAGCGGAGTTGCAACACTAACAACGAACAAACACTGACCACAACAAAAGGCCCTGAGACTTGCACACTGCATTGTTAGGCCGCCTGTCTACCTCTCTGCCTCCCATCGCCGCCCTTAACTTGTCTCCAGACCGAGACTTGTGCAGCCCATTGTTTTCGATTTTTATGAGGCATGTATAAATAATTGCGCCCAAAGGCCGCCGACATAAGTTTTCATGCCGGCCGCGTGGACGAACAACAAACGCCAAGCGGCTAAACTGGGATCCACTTCCTCGATGGCCACGCCCCTGCCCTTGTGCCCTGGCGTCGTCCAAGCAAAATGTATTTCATTTTTGCTGCTGGCTACGAAATAAAATACAAAAAAGTGGCTGCAAGTCGGACCCGCATTTAAGGAGTTTTTAATTTATTATAAATAAATTTTATGTCCAGCGATGGTAGAGCAGAAAAAGAGATGAACGAGAGAGGGAGCAGAGGGGCTGAATTCCAGTTGGAATATTGGTGGGCGTGTTGATGATGGGGCAGACTGCAAATTATTATAAGTAAAGTCAGAAGATCAACAAACTGCGACTGCACCGTGGAACAAGATGCGTCAGCAATCAGTTGAAAACATTAGCTAAAAAGTTCGACTCTCTTTTCGATATATATCTATTTGTATTCCAGCTGTCGTTCGCACTGTCAATTAACAAACTATAAAAAAGTTTCTTTGGGGTTAAGGTTTTATTGTTTCATTTGGGGACAAAACGTGCGACAGTTAGCCAAAAAGTGTTGACAGTTTTAATGGTTGCACGAACGTTAGAACGTTATGTGCAGCAATTAAGATAAAATATCTCTTTGGCTCATTTTCAGACAATGCCGCCATCAAAAATTTCATTCTGAGAAAGCCATCAAATAGGAGAAAATAAATGGAAAACGAGTGTAAAGCAGCAAAACAAAGTTATTCGGAAAGTTTTAGGACCACAGTAAGCCCAAAAAACGTTGAACAGATTCGTCAGCCAAATATATAGAGTAGACAACCCTCGACAGTGTTAATGATGCCAGATAGATATGGGTGGGTGTAGTGTGTGTATGTGTGTGTAATTTTTGGGGGTGTTGCTGACGTTGTTAAAGTCAAAATATATATAGTGAGAGAGACGACGAGACAAACATCGAAAGCAGCCATGTTTTTGGGCCCAATGCCAGATGCTATTCGAATGTCCTGAGGGTGGATTTTCAGCAGTCAGAAGGCAGCAGGCAGCAGGATGTATGCCGGAGACAGGCAAAGGCAGCAGACAGGCTGGATGAGCCTGTCGTCTCGACTGCTGGCATCATTGTCTGGCTTTATTTTGTGTCTCGCTGTCTGGCATGTCCTTGGGGAGACGGCGTCGCACTTGAAACAACTGGCAAGGACATCAGTAGCAACAACAGCAACAGGAAACAGCTCGTGCTGACAACAAAACATGCATTCGAGCATTGAATACAATTTTCGAAAAATTGAAATCCAATAACTCAAACCGGAACGAAACACGAAACTCAACTCTCAAGCCGAAGACGCTGGCAAATTTTGTGCCCGGAAGCGGCAACAGCAGCAGGATATGCAGGATATGCAGGATTCACAGCAGGCGACCGCAAGACGGGTTAACCAACAACACGAACCAGCAAAAACGATCAACAACAACAACAACATCGGCAAAGAAATCAAAAATACTCATAATTTATTAATATTATTATCGGTGTTGGGGTCGCGAGCCTCAGCTCAAAAAGCAAAGTCAAGGGCCGCACAAATTACACATGTCGACACTTTATTAAGGACACTCTGAGCCAAGTCGAATCGCACCGAACCAAACCGAACTGAGCTAAGGATTGCCGCGACGTTCGATATCAAAAAACATTTGGTTTTTGCGGTCCCGCAACGAGCTGATCCCGGACCCAACACCGACGGCTATAAAATGTCGACCCGTCCATATGTTTTCTGCACAAAAGTGAAATGGGAGGTGCCATCGAAAAGAAAAAAGTTATTGAGCTGCAGGTCAGGCTGCTCAACGCCAAGAAACCCTGTACAAAATATTCTTAATGAATATTAAGTTAAATTAAATTAAATTATTTTAGAAATTAAAATTATAATTAAATATGATTTTATAACTAAATATATTTGTATTATTTTTTAAGAATATATTCAATTCTCAGGAAATAATCAAAAAAAAGTATAAAATAGAGTATTGTATTTAAATAAACCCCAAAATGTATATACAAAATGTACACATAATGTTTCAAGTCTATAATACTCGCTTACAGGGTATAAAAAAGGCAACTCTTTGGTTTTTTTTCTTTCTTTCTGTTTTTGTTGCTGGTGTTGCTGTTTTTGTTTTATTCTTTCGCTCAGTCAAAAGTTGGCAGACCCATCCGTTGACTGGCTGGGCTGTTGCTTAACCCTTTCATGGCCAAATCGTTGAGGCTTCATACAAATTATGCCCACAGCAATGGGGAGCGAATAAAAACAAAAAAAAAATGTGTAAGAGCCAAAAAGAGTGAGAAATAGGAGAACGAGACGAGGCCCTGTTTTGGGTCGGTCATGTAAATGTAAATGCTTCGGGTGATACGCCAAGTGGTGGAGGGGCATGTGGAATGCGGCAGGAAGAGGAACCTGCAACACTCTGGCACACATCGTATAATTTTAATGGAAATTTATAATGAGAGTCGGTTTAAAATTTATGTAGCCAAAGGTGACACAGCACGCAAATTAAGGTTGATGGGCAGATGTGCAGATTGGGTTGATTTTAGGGTTCGTTCGTCGTTCATCGTTCGCTGGTAGGAAGCGAAACCCAAATCGTTGTAGTCAGGAGGCCCGCAGGCTGTGTGAATGTTGTCGGATCGTTGTTAAAGAAACGCAAGAGGTGTTGTCAAAGGACGCCCGGAATTTATGCACATTTCAGCACAAGCTCAAATAAATTTTAACTCTCTTTTTTCACGTATGTATGTTGATGAGATGACCACGTAATTAGTTATTGAAATTAACAGAAACAGTCGCGGCGCCTTTTGAATACGAATTAGCCTGATGAGTTTTTGGCCATTTTGGGAGAGTGTGAAAAAAAGTGCTTAAAAATTGAAATTTTATTTATATGAATATGATGATAATAATATACATATGCTTAAGCATGCAACTGGCAAACGCTGTTGGCATGCAAAACTTTAGCCAACATGACAGCCTCTTAACTTGTTATCTTATCTGTCTCAGTCTCCGTCTTTGTCTTTGTCTCGTCTGCAGTCGGAGCTGAAATCTCGGCTAATGCCAGCTAAATGCTAACAACTTAAAACCAACTTAAAAGCAACTTAAAGACCTTTACTTACATACCAGATCCCGTATACCATACTTTAGCCATATAGCGGCATTCGCTGCCCCAACTTGTCTTGCCCTAAAGACGTTGGCAAATATTTATCGGATCGCTTAGCATGCGACGCACGTACGCAGCGGGAGAATGGCGGGAGTAGCATGTGGCATGCACCATAGAGCGAGAGAGGGACAACGTGACGTTGACACACTCTATGGCCATGGCCACAACTCTGGAGTTGCCAACTGCCAGCGGTCATAGTCACGCAGCTGACGCACAGCACAGCACAGCGAGCAACATGATAACCCACATAAAGCAACTCGAGCCCAAACCAATCAACCAGAAACAGGCTTTGGCCCCGAACATTAACCCAAAACAAATTAAACAATTTGCTGTTTGCTCGCACTAACTGTAAATGGCTGGCCACATGTTGCCGCAGTCTTAGCGCTTAGCAACATGTTGCTAAACACCATGTTGCTGGGCTAGTGTTGTCGCCCAATTGATTTTGCTGTTGTTCGAACAGTTGCAAAAAATTGCAAAGTTGCAGGTGCAGCAGTAGCTTCTGCTTCTTCTTCTTCTTGCCTCTTTCTCTTTCTTGTCTTCTTCTTCCTTTTGGCGAGCAGTCAAACCTGTAGCCTTCTGGTCTCTGGTCTGTGGCACGTTTCGCTGACTGCAGCGCTGACATTGACGCTGCCAGCGCCAGCAATTTTCAATTTGACATTTTGGCAGCTCTCTCTCTCTCTCTCGCTGCCACTATTGCCATCTCCCTCGGCATCTTTTCTAATTGCATTACGGGGAGAATGCAGGTCGTGCCTTGGAGTCTTGGAGTTGAACTCTGGACACGCTTCGTTTAGCTGCAACTTTCGCATAATTTGACATATTAATTATTAGTCGCTTGTCAAAATGACAACAAAAATATTCAATGCTCCTCTCTCTATCCGTTGTTTGTGCCACATGCTGCTACTAAACAGTTTCGTTTGCCACATGTAGCGAACGTACAACTCACACACACAGTTGGTGGCACTTTCTTTCAATTTCTGATTCTATTTTAATGCTCGACTTTCTGCTGAAGACATTTACGTCAACTTTTCACCCATTTTCATTCCTTTTGTCTACGTTTTTCCATCCTTTATCCGCTCGATTCTTGTTTCTTTGTCGCTGCGACCGGCGTCTAAGAGGCGCATAATTTAATAAATTTATGAAATTTAATAGACAGAAACGTGTTCGGTGGCCACAAATTTGTGGTGGGTCTTGAAATTTATATGCCAGCCACAGCTCCAGCTCAAGATACAGCTAAACTTCGACTTCGACTACGACTCCGACTTGAAGTTGATGTTGATGTTGAAGTTGGAGCTGATGCTGACGCTGACGCTGAGTGGGCGTGTCAGTTGTGTTGCAGCTGAGCTTGTCGGAGCATGAAAATGATTATACTTAAGCTGCAACTCTTAAAGACCTCAAGCTTAAGCGAGAGTAACAACGGAATATTTTAGCATTTTTGTTGCATTAGACAAACTCTACAAAATCTATTTATAATCCAGAACAACTGAATATCTAATTAATCGCCGTTTTTCAATTCAAGTCTCGCATTAATTATTTAATATATAATTCTGGCTACGATAGGAAATTCCTTAATTAAATACAAAGAAAATTATTCACTGTAAATTACTTAAATTGTTGAATAATTTCGTTAAAATTATGTTTAGACTGATCTTAACATGTTTTTTATTCTTTTAGCACTTCATGTTAAGTGTGTTTAATCTTCACTTGTGAATATCTTAAACTTTTCAGTCTTCACATTTTCTGCCTATCAAACATCTTTGTTTACAATCATAATCAAACAACTTCCGATTTCGAGTCAATTGAATGGCGTTTGCTTTCGTGTCTGTAAATAAATCAGACATTTGAAGCGTGTCGTGAGATGAGCTTTAACAGCAAATACTTAATTTCCGTCATTAGGCATACATCACGTTACAGTCATTAGACTTTGTCAAAAGATCTGTTCCAGCTGAAAACGGTATCCTCGATTCAAAAGTGTCGCCGTAACAAGCAAACGGTCCACTTTAAAGTCCCTCACCCGACGAGTACAACATCGACGACGACGACGACGACGCTGAAGATGGCAACATGGGGCACGAAATATTACAACAATTTGCATGGCACTAAAGCCTGTTACTGTTACGATTTTGTGCTGTCGGGTGGATGCTGCAGAGATGCAGATACGCCACGAGAGCTAAGCTCAGGACTAACGGCACTGGGAGAAGTGTGCGGCATGGCAACACGGCAGCCCACTGAGGCACGAGATGCATCGATGGCTTGCGATGGGATGGGATGGGATGAGATGGTGATGCAATGCGATGCCAGCGATCCAGCGATGTTTGCCATGCCGTACAGTTAGGCTGCATCGAATCCACATCCACATCCACATCGCCATCGCATCGCATTGCGAGCCGGTTCTGTCTCTGCCTCCACCAATAATAATTACAGCAGAACAACAACAAGTTATGGCAGGTGGTGGCTTGTCGCTGGTGGACGAGGACGAGGACGAGGCAAAGACAAAAGCACAAGACGCCGACGATGTACAAAGATGAGGAAGGCTTTTCGCTGTTGGCCTGTTGGCCAAAAGTGCGGCAAACAAAAGTGAACAAAACAAAACGTTGCAAGTGCTGCTTGTCTTTTTTTCTCTTTTTCTCTGCTTCTCTTGCCTGTCGTCTTCTTCTTTCTATTGTGAATGGTCATTGTGAGAGCGCCGATATAAAATGTGGCTGGAAATTATATATCATTTGAATAATAACGCTTCAATTTACGTAAAAATGCCATATAATCGATCTGCAGCCGGCAACAGAGCTGAATGAATTTGTTAGGGACTTCAATGAAGGAAGTGAAAAATGATTGAACAAAAATGCAAGACGAGGTTTTCAATGGTTGAGCGGCTAAAGAGCCGAGAGTTTGAAATTGCGTCGATATTTGAGTCGTATTGCAAGCAGCATATTTTTCCTCAAAAGTATCCAATAATAACTGTTTAATAAAAATGTTGATTAAATAAACGTTAAGCTTATTTTACACACTTTCTATAATTTGAAAAAATTGTACTTTTAACAGATTTATATTCATAGACTTTTGGTACATGAAAATAAAGTAAATAAAAGAATTAAAGAAATGAAATTCAAAGCAAATTTAAAAAATGCTCTGAATTTTTAAAATGTTCCCAATGAATTTAGCCAAAAGAATATAAAAATTTGAAGTAATTGACACTATATATATTTTGAAGAAACTTGACAATATTTGCGCATTTCAATTTAGCAATTTTTATAATATTTAATAAAAATAAATATATAAAAAAACATTTTGCTGACTAGCATTTCAATTTGAAGCGAGAACTCCTTTTAGTTGGCAAGTCACGTAAACACTGCAAATTGTAATTTTGATGCAAGACCTGCTTCGATGAGTACCCGGCCACTCATTCATTTAGCCTGGGAAACAACACTCGAACTTTCTGCTGCATGTGCATCTGGCATGTGGCATGTGGCATGTGGAAGACACTCTACTATCTACTGCATACATATGAAACACTCGCTACTTGCCACTTCATTGGCTGACATCGATGCCATTGAATCACACTTCACTGCAGCTCCCCTCAATGCGAAACGCCCTCCGTTGGGGCCAGGTTTTGTGTTGGACTGGAACTGGGATTGGGATTGGGAATGGGACTGAGCCGGGCTGAGGAGGAGCTGAGAGCATGCCATTAACTAAAAGCCTACAGTGTTGCTCTTGATATCGGGACTGTGGCAGAATGGCAAGAAAAAAGCATTTACTGAAAACTATTTGCAACAATTTTTCACAGTCGGCTGCCATAATTTTTCACACAGCGCAACAGATGCGATGCAACAGATCTGTTGCTCGATTTCCTTTTTTTTTCGCAATATTTTTTACATTTTGCGTTGCTTTTATTTTAACACTTTAAACGCTGACGTTTAGACGGAGAGCAAAAAGCAGAGAGCTGGGAGGAAGGGCGAAGCCCAACTGCATTTTCATTTCCATTTTTCGCTACAGTGGCGAGCGCTTTGTAATCAACAAGAGTCGAGAGTCGAGTGCCGAGCTCCAGCTACAGATACAGATACAGATGCATTTACTGATGCAACGCAGATACAGATACACCACAATTTATCTCACAGTTTGCAGTCTAAACAAAAATGACTGTCGGTCGACGGTCTGCTTTGGTCTGCGCTGGTCGAGGGGCCCTAACGATAGGGAAGTTTTTCTGTGAGCTCAGCGGCGGCTCATCGGCTCATCTCCTGCCAACCCATTTGCCATGTCCGCATCCGCATTCGTTACCGCGTTACCGCGTCTCCCCCTCCAGCCCGCTCTGATCCCGCTTTCATCATCACCTTTGGCTGCGAAGCGGCGACAGCGATAAATGTTTTAGCATTTCAAAACACAAACTACAAAACTCTGAAATATACAAATGATTTCGTATTTATTTCAGACAAGTTCCGAGTACCCAGAGCCAGACCCCCAGATCCACAATGCTCCCGGCTCTCGCTCTTTGGTCTAACGATGACAGCGAGTCGCCGTTCAAATCCCATGGCTTTAGTTTGCTGGTCAATGCCAATGCCCCTTCCCCCCCGCCTCTATGGCATCTATTTTTCTCTCTGTCTGACTGAACTTAGCCATGTAATTTAGTGCAAATTTCGACGAGGTTAGATGGCAATTTTGATGCGGGCCTGAGCAATACTGCAGCGAATAGGACAGGCACATGATCTACTTGTGCATTGACTTTCAAATCAGCACACTGCATTGAAATGGCCTTTCAAATAGAAAACTTTTCACAGAACTAATCCAAGTTACCAGAACAGAATTTCCGACTGCCAAACTATGCATTGCCATTTGTTCCTTTTTAATTAACAGTTCCACAAAGATCGAACCCATTAACAGCTTACTGTTTGAGCCATTACTCAGTCAAATTGCTATGCAAATCTACAGCTTGGCAATATATTAATTTACGTATCAGAAAAATGCCAGATTAATGGTGCAAAGTACTCGGAACTCGGCAAACAAAAAATAACACTGATAATGCCGATTCTTGTGCATTCACAATATTTACAACATTTGCCGCGTTTATTTTCATTTATTTATATTATACACAAAATCGACTATATTTTTTTTTGTTCTGTATTCGCATTTTTTTGTTTGAGGCTGGCCGATAAGCAAAGAGCTCTGTGAGTTCTCTCGACAATCGCTCATTGAATTGGCAACGCAATCGAGTCCAATTCCTACTCCAGCTCTGCTGTTTGGGTCAGTTCGGTTCAGTTCTGTTCGGTGTTTCTTTTGTGTCGGTTGATAAATGATTTCAATATTTATAAAAGCGCCAAAGCTGCGGGGCATCACATTGCGTCAAAAGCCTGTCAGTCTCATTAATTTTACAGCATGGAAAATGCGAATCGTTGTCGTCGTCGTGCCGAAATGGAAAAACATCCAACAACAAACAGCAACAACAAAAAAAACACATTTAATACGCATTCAAATGCTTTGTGAGCTGCTTCAGCTGATATTCAATTGCTGGAAAATGCGGCTGTCAATGAAAAACTATCTTTTAATAAAACCTTCGCCAGCCCGCATTCTTCTCCTGACCACTTCTGAAGTGGCTTGCGGGAGTTGGCCAGGTCAACTGCCTGTCCGTCTGTTTGTCTGCGGATGGTGATTCAGCAGTTGGCATTGAATTTATTATAAAGCAACATTTATCTCAGCTCCCATCAGCTGGGGGAGTAACTTTTTTAAAGGCTATTGCACAAGCTGTGCAAATTCTGATAGATGGCATTCTACAATTGATGGGATGATAAGATAGTTCCACACAAAAGTATACAAATTGAATGGATGATCAATAACGTAACGTCGTAAAACATAATTTGATATTAAGATTTAGTAATTTTATCTTAGTGATTGGCATTTCTGCGTATCTAAAGCACTGCTGTCTGAACCATGTTGTGTTTCATTAAAGCCAACCCATTTGTTTGGCTCTCTCGGCACAACTTTAAGCCGTTTGTCAACAAGCATCGCATCGGGCCAAAGAGTCATGCAGATAACTAACTGTGCAAAAATTGCGTTGCCAGGCGCACCTACAAATGTCGAGTACACACAAAAAAACAACAACAAATAAAAAGAGAAAGAGAAAAAATTCGTCAACAAGCAAAACAGAACTGAAACGAAACTAACCGAATTTTAGGCACACTCACTAGCATCCGCAGACCCCCATTCTGCCCCGCCCCCCTGCACCCACAACCGCAGTCAAAATTTATGGGCGATGGCGAAAAACAACATCGCTTCACTTGAGCGTGAACAGTGCCTGCAAAACGTACAGCAACAACAGAAATTCATCGCCAGCAAACATTGAGAAACGGGAGCAGCTTCATTGCCGATAGATAGAGGTTCTGGGTTCTGGGGATGAGATACGGTGACGCGTATCCTGCTGTAGCTAAAATAAAATTCAATGGGTCGCATAGCTAACATAACCAACAGACGATACCCTATAAATCGCAAGCAGTGTTAACTGGGTCTTTAACTAGACTACTTTCTACAAAATGGAATTAATTTCATTCGTTTAAAATGGAAAAAAGTCAAATAATATATGAAAAAAAAGTGTAACGTACATAATTAATAATTAATAAATAAGATTAATAAAAAAAAAATTGTTGTATCTATTTCTTGATTTAAGGTGTTGCCTTTTGGGTTTAGTAGTTTAGTTTTTATAATTTATAAAATTGTTTCTCTCTGTGTACTAATTCTTTTAAATTTCACACTTTTTGCAGAGTATCCCTGATACTGTTTAAATACTAATTTTTTTTCAGAGGCCGCCATGAAAAGCAAATTAAGCCGTCAACCAAAACTGAAGAATAGAAAAAACAATTTTTGTTTGCGCATTTTGCAAATAAAAATGGAAAAAAGGCAGAAAATTGCCAACTCGATGGCACTGCACCTGCAACAAAGCCACGCCCACCCCAAAAAAAAAGGCCGAACAAAAAATGAAAACTAGAAAAGATTTAACAAAATGTTTGTTCGAAATTTGTTGAAGCGCAATTTTGTATAGTCGCTGGGATCGGAGGAGACGGAGGCGATGGCAGAGTGAAGTCAGCAGCAGAGTCAGATTTGTGACCCAACGCAAACTTTGAGGGTGCAGACCCCTCAGCCCCTACCTAGATCCCCTTCTAACCCCTGTCTAGCCATATTTAAGGGTTTAGATGAGCACAACGGAAAAGTTGCCAACTTTGACAAGTCCCCAGTTCTAGTTCTGCTGAAATTCGGTTCGGTAATTGCAAAATTTGTGCGAGTGGCGCGTTGCAGATAATGGAAACTTTTGGTGCCGAGTTAATGCCACTTGAAATTGTCGGGGGCTCTCGACAGTCAGTGACAGAGAGAGAGAGAGAGGGAATGTTAAACTCCCCTTGCCAAAACAGGTAAGCAAAAGTTATATTAAGAAAACAGCTGAAAGTGCGACATTCGCTAGCGAATTATTTGCGTATTTATGGCCACAGTTTTTGACCCTTTAACAACCGACAAAACTCGCAATAGATGCGTGTGTGTCCCCAACGGACTAAAACTTTGGCAATTGGCTTTTGGCCGAAAGCTGCTAAAGTTTGAATCCATTGCCTTGAGTCCAAATAGCAGCTCTGACAGCTCTTTCGCATGAGGGTTAAGACTTCATTTTACTGGACTTACGACTTGATAAATGATTGATATTACGGATTGTGGTAAAGAAGTGCGATTCTAACGTACCTGCAAATAGAAGAAAATAAGAATTTAGTTGGCAATGTAAAGAAATAAATAAAAACAAAAGTTTTTCTGTGATATGTTGAAGAATTTTTTGCTGATATTTGCGAATTTTTATGTTGCTTATAGTTTATTTTTTTGTTCTTCCACAAATTGAACACTATCTGCTAACATTGAAGAATTTTGTTTCTTTTTTATCCCTGCTGAATTCATATTATTTGCTAACAGGAACAAATGTTGTTCGAACTCGTCACAGCAGCGCAATTCTTGTTCATATTCATATTGAATTCAACAAATATTTTCATATTCATAATTCGAGCTGCAATTTTCTTCACATAGTTCAAATTAGTTCGTAAAAAGAATAATCTATGCCAACTGACAATTATTAATTGATCGTTGTTCTACATTTTATTATCATTAAATTTATTCTGCATTTGTGAAAAACTCAGGAAATTCTCGCTGTTCACAGACATTTTCTCGTATCATGGGGGTTTTTGCATATGCCAATAATCATCTATAATAATCAGACACACACACTATCATAATTGGGGCATGCAGCTCGTCAGCTACACCAGAATTCATGTAATTTCCATGTTCAACGTCTTACCTCAGAGCACAGCAAGTCTGAAAGTCCTATCTGGCAGAACTGGCATTTCCACAGCTTATTACAGAACCCGCCCCACATTCGAGTCGTGTGCTCTCGGTCTTCACAGTCTCCGCCAGCAGCTTTCACCCAGCTTAGATGGCGAAGGCACTGTTAACTCCTGCTGCTCCTCCCAATGCCGTTCTCCCACTCGTGCATTCATATAATTTTGCTGTTAATGCATTTGGAAAGTAGCTGCATAAAAGCTCTCAATTTGCCGGCCGAGAGGGGAGAGCAAAAGAAGACGGGGTGGAAGTGGGTGAAATGCCCATGAAATGGCAGCTGTTTTGTTGCCTATTTACTGTCACTTTAACCTAATTTCATTAGCAAAAAATAAAGTGGATTGCAGACACAGAGACAGAGAGAGAGAATTGCTTGCCACTTTTACCTGGCCATGTTGGCAACTCAATTAAGAAGCGACCCCAAACATGGAAAGCGATAAAAATCAAATGTAAAAATAAAACTGGCCTCAGCTTAATGCAGTCTATGTCCACGACAATCTCCTCACACTCACACTCTCGCTGGGAATGGGACCAGAGACAGTTGGAGAAGAAGGGAAGGAGAGTGAGTCCATCTCCACATGCATGTCAAGTGTCTTCGTCTCGGACTGCGTTGTGCTCGAACATAAAAATCCAATTTTCGTAATTAAAAAAATAAAAGCGACTCCAAGAAGCTGGCTTGGGGTCTGCTGGGGTTGCCGCTGGACACAGCGTAAAACGGGTCTCATCTCATTAGAGTGTATACAAACACACACACTCACACACACGCACATGCTCGTCACAGTAGCAAAAACACTTGAGAGCACAAATAAAAACAACGAAAAACTGGATATTCGGATATATTTTGAATGCAAACAGCGCAGAACTGGCAACTAAACCAATAGCCAAACGATGTAAAATCAACAAAAAAAGCATTAAAAATTAATTGAACAGCTTGCTCTCTCTCTCTCTCTATCTCTTTGTCTTTCCCTCTCTATCACCTCAGCTGTGCTAAAGCACTTCTAAATCGCATATCATCGTCACTGGACGCCATCATCGACGTCGTCATCGTCATCGCCATCGCCAGCTTCATCATCGCTTGTCCTCAGCTCCAAACTGTGTCCGACCATCGTTAAAACGCTAAGCACGTTTTTAATTATCTTCCACTATGAGAGCGAGACGGCAAATGAAAGAGACAGCGCTAGAGAGTCGGGGCTAGTGGCACCCTTAGGAGTTACGCTTGAAGAGGCAGCTGGAATTACTTAAGTGCTGCCGAAACAAAACAAAGGGTTTCGAGAGGAAGACAGCTCAAAGCGTCCCTGAACCCTGCCAAAAAACTAAGCAAGAAACTTTATTATTGCCAAAACATATTATGATCCTTTCTTGTAATTAATTTCTTGTTTATTCACGATCAGTTGCAGCGAAAAATGTTGCCAAAAACTAGTTGCAATGTTCTAGCAAAGCAAAATCGTAATTAATTTAATTCTTATTTCATACGATCAGCTGAAACATCATAAAGTTGTTAATCGAACTCAGAATATTTTAATGATTAGAAAAAATATCTTTCGAATCATCCAAATCATAGTACTTATATGATTAATTTATTTTTCATATTCGTTTCTCTGAAGCATCAGTTTGAATAAAATTGCTTTTTATAAGAAATGTTTCGAAAAAATGTCTTCCTGATTATTGGATCTGTAGTTCGTCAAAATCATAATACTTTTATAATTTCTTTTTTATTTACGATCAGCAAAGTCTTGTTAAACAAAGTGATGGCATGAAGTTAAAAAAATCGCATGCTGTTTTAAGGATCTGTAGTTCATCTGCCTGTCTATAAATATTAGAGAATGTTTATTTATTTACATGGCAGTCGTAAAGCTCTATTATAATTCTTAGCACATGGCTTGGCCATAACTTTTCATAGTTTTTCTCGTGTAGTTTTCGTGACTCTCTTAACCTCTTCTTCGGCAGCTCAGATGCAGGTTCTGAATATTTTTATAGCTCATGCGCCAACAGGGCTCAACCTGTCGGACACATAAAAAATATTACAACCTTTGCCAAGGCTTTTCACCAGACTACTTGCAGTGTGCTTTATGTCGAATATAATAAAGTAAAACACTGACAGTGCCGCTCTCTGAGAAGCACCAGGGAGTCAGGCACAGCCACAGCCACAGACAGGGCTGAGAGACAATGAAAAGGGATTGTTAGGTACTCAGAAAATTTGATTGCATTTTGATGGCTTTTAATCAGCTTAAAAATTAGTAGTCAAAGTCCCAGGCTCCGGGAGAGCACCTACTTATATGGGGCAGTGTATATACTTTTATCGCACTGCCAGTCATCGGATGCAGATTATTATGCTTAATGATGGCAAACATAAAAATCCTTTTTATGATATGCAAAGCAGTCTGATAATTTGCTGTAAATAATACTCGACGATTCCGGGATGAATCTGCAGGATGCAGCTGTGGCAGTAAAATGATTGGGGCAGGACAAAGCTTGCGCCTTGCACCATCATAAGAAACACTTGAGCAGCGTCTTAATCAGTGAGTGAAAGAGAGAGCGAAAAATCATTTTCATTTTCATTTTCTTTCTCATTCTCATGTAAATTGACACGTTTCATTATGAAGAGGCAGGCGCAGGCAGCGTTGATTATGCTGTGGCAACACCATGGCGGTGACGGTGACAACAACAGCGAGGAAGCAAAGTGGTTGACGGGGCCCTGGGAGATGGACGTGCAACGGAAAGCTTTGTATCATATCAACGCTTGCATCATGCCACACATTGTGGTCGAGTTTGCGGGCTCTGCAACACGATATGATATGCGGTAAGTGGAGTAAGTGTAGCTGCTACAAAGCCAGCAACAACAGTTGCAGAGAGCAACGCCAAAGGGATTTCTCGCTGCTCATGTCTGTACCAGGAGCTGACACCAAATATGTAGTTGTTGCTATTCTTGCTGCTGTTGGTTGCGTTGCCACAGCGACGACGAGCGTCAGTTAATAAGCACCTTGATATGTGTTTGTACATCACTTAGCTGGCAGTTAAATTGAAATCCTCCTTCGCACTCTCCATTCCGCTGAAACTCATATTTGTACAACAACAATTGTATTCCCATTTGATAAGAACTTGTGAGATTTGCCAATGCGATAAGTAAAGCTTATTATCATATTACAACCACAAACTGGGATGTTGGATAATTAAATGAATGCTACAAATTAATTTAAGGAATATGAAATGTGCAACTCAAGTTCAATATAAATACATGAAGACTATTCAGAATATTTTAAGATTGAAATTTAATTAAATTATGAATTAATAATAAAAATGTTATGCTCTCTGTATTAATTACGACCAAAGTACAAAGCGACTAAATAAATGCAATATTTTAAAGCACACATATTTAAATCACTTTGTACATTTGCAAGCGATAATAAAACTAAAAATGTATATATAAAATTTAAAAAATAAATAAATAATTAAAATAAACAATCTAAAAGTTCCATTTAAGATCTTTGCAACTGAAGCTCAGCTCGTCTGTCGTCTTTGGGCGTTGCCCAAGTACTCGTTCTCATTGCGTAATTGGCATTGTCTTTAGTTTGGGATCTGAGCTATTGGCCAACTTGCCTCTTACAGCTACTGCAGTTGAACCTTAAACGGTTTCGAGTGTTGTTTTTGTATGTATCCGCTAACTGCTGTCACACAGTCTACATGCTGATGCTGCCGTTGCTGTTGCATGCCCCATCATTTATAACTGTCAACAGTTTTGTGGCCGAAACACGCCACAGAAACAGAAGAAACACATTCGGCAAAACTAATATTTAAGCCATCAACAATGACGAAAGGCAGACGGATTCAGGCTCTGAGCAATTGCCACTCCACACAGGCAACTGCCCCGCCCTGCCACATTCGCCAGTCTGCAACTGCAACTGCAACTGCAGCTAGACAAACAAATTATGGCCACTGTCAATAGACGCGCATTTCTATGCCAACAAAATAGCCAAGAAGCAAAGCAGCAACAGCAGCACAAAAATGGAGACGGAAAAAGGAAAATGGAGACGGAAAAAGAAAAACAAGTCAGACAAGGAAAAAGGCACCCACAGTTGTTGCCACAGTTGCACAGTTTGACTGACTGCCAAGACGCAAGTTGTAGTTTTCTTTACTGCCAACTGTGAAAACTGTGAAAATTGCCGTCAGGCATTTGGCTTCAGCAACAGCAACAGGCGGTTCCCTTGGCTAATCATTGCAATTGGCATTGGAATTGAAATTGCGAATACGATTGCGATTGTGGATTGTGGATTGCAATTGCAACTGCAATTGGCTCGGGCTCCAGTTTGCAACATGTTGCAGCAACAAGCCAGTCAACAGCAATTTCCACATTTGCATTTCTTCGTTTGCCTTTTCAATTTGCTGCATTCTATTTTATTTTATTTCTGTATTTTTTACTTTTATTTAAACTGTCTAAGCGATCGCAAAAATATTTTAACTTTGTTGCAACATTCAGCAATTCTTTTCCAGTTTTTTTTAGTTGCTTTAGATAGTTTTTTGTTTTTTATGGCGCCCGAGGACATTTATGAAATATGTAAGTAAGTGTGTCGGTGTATCATGGTCATATGTGTGTGTTAGCCTGTATGTGAATTGACGCATAACTGGATTTTTTTTTGTAGCCTTGTTTGTTTGTCTGCATCAGAAACTGTTTGCGTCCTGCGGCGCTTTTCGTGTTTGCCAAATTATTGCATTTTATTTTATTTTTTTCGTTTGGTTGCCGAATTTGCATTGTTGCTGGCGGTTGGCAAGTGGTTGGCCATAAAAGTAAAAATGAATTTAGATGGCTTAAATGGGCTATGCGGCTGTGCAATTAGTACTAAAAATAGTGTAAATATTCAACAATCATCGAGGTGGTAGCTTTTAAGTGCCAAACAAATTGAAAACATTTTCGGCAAAGAATGCTGGGAATGAAACCTGTAGCGTTTCAGGGTAATCAGGATATACAAAACAAGTACATGGAATTTTACTCAAATGCGAAAAAGAAACTACAATTTAAAATATGTTTTTATTCAAATTTGAAAATTATGTATATTTAAATGTGCATACAAATTTAAATATAAATAAAAAATATTTTCGACAAAACAAATCAATTCAACTTTAATTGATTTTTGTAGTAATTTGAACTACAAAATAAGAATATTTCAACATACTTCCATTTATTGCAAATTCAAAAGAAGATGTATTAAATATGTATCGATCTGTATTAAGTTTTGCTGTGATAATAATGAGTATCTCAATCCTGAATATTCCAACATAATTTTACTTCAATTTTTTTATTCAAATAATTCTAGCACAAACTAAATAAAATATCTTTTTATTACTCATTTCAAAATTATGTATAATTGAAAGCAATGTACTTATTTTATCTGTGGTGAAATTAAGTATCTAAAATCCGAATAAATCCAACTACAAATTTCCAATAAAAATTGAAAATTAAATCTTCCAATCATATTTGATTACAGCAACACATTCTTATTGATGCATAAATAAACAAGGCTATATCGACACAGTTGTTGATTACACAAAACCAAAAATGCAGTCAAAATGCAGTTTCTCAAAACAAATATTTATATCATGTGATGTACTCTATATGTATCCATTCAAATGTGATCCACACCAAAATTGCAACAAAATGTAATTCAGCCCTGCAAAAACTTGCATTGGAAGCCAGACAACCAAAATCTACCTCTGATCGAAAATGGAGTATGAAGCGTGTAAACTGTCAATCCGTTAAAGGTGCAAAAGTATTTTACACAGTTGAAGTGCCAAAAATCACCTCAACTTCCTGTGCAATCGACTGCGAATTGTATCAGTTGCCATAAAGGCAGCAAAAATGCAGAATTGCAATTTAAATTCGATAATGCCTGGCATTTCGGAGCATACACCATATTAGTCACGGCCAGTTGAGTTGGAGGCAAACGCTTTAAAGGCACACTCCACAACGACCAACATTTATCTGAGATATATTTTTTTGCGCCTTTGCATAGCTAATTTCCTTTCAAGATAAAGTCATAGACACAAATGGCCATAAATTACGCACTACAAGCGCTCGTTGGCTAAAAATCGCTCTTAATGTTTATCGCCAAAGATAAACTCGGTCGCCTCAAGATAGGCATCAGAGCCGAGAGACCAAATGCCGCCATCTCGGTACTGGACTTGGGAACTGGGGACTGAGAGGCTTTCACTCTATAAATAATATAATCAAGGCATATTTGTAATCACACTGCAAGGCTATCGCAGCAATTTAATCGCCAACTTTAATTGTAAATTTTGTGCGCAAAACTAAAAGCCAAGCCGAAACAAAATGCGAAGAGACTATTAATGGCTCCTGCAGTGGTCGTTGTATTATAATAATGGTCTATAATGGGTTTAATGGACGATATCCATAGGCGTTGCTGCGTCAACCAGTTGCCATTTAAGGTCGTTGCAAATGCAACATGGCCCGCAATTTTCACTTGACGCATTGACAGCAACAAAGCATGCGATATCTGAACATTTGCACCACATATTCATTTGTATGTTGCACCAACTAGTTGCACGGTGAGTAACCCAATGCGACCGCAATATATGCCAAGAGCCAAGAGGCAAGAGCTGGCAAAAACGGATGTAAGCAAATATTTCAACTATCTTTCACTCTTTGCCACCTTTTCTCTACATGCACTTTTGCAGTCTCTGTTTGCCCTGCTGTCCTTGCTTCAATTGAGCTACCTTTGTGCCTCAGCACTTGATTGTTTTCTCACCTGCCTGGCCGAAATGTGTGCGCAAAGACGACGCTGCAATGCTCTTACTTTAGAATCGCACAACATTTATTTTTATTGAAGATTTTATTGCATCAACTAAATAACTTAATCATTCACAGAAGAATATTACATTAAATTAATTTGAAGTAATATCAAGTATCCGCCATGATTATACAGTATACAAACAAAAACTCAATTATTACTCATTTGTGAAAATGAAAATACTTTAGTAATTTATCATTATTAAGTTGAAAATATACCTTAAAATTGCCCGCTTAGCTGCAGCTGATTTTCGCCCTATTACATCAATTGGACTATAGTTACTATCGAGAGTCTATCTTGTAAAATATTTTACCTTGTGGCGTTTACAAAATCGTGTCGGTATTAAAGCACAATGTTTGATGCCTAAAGCTCTCATAACGTTTAGTGTAACATATTATTTCACTATTTCGATCATCATTAACATGCTGTTATTATGCTGTTAGCACGCTGTTAGCGCTTTAGTGATAGTAACACTTGACTGTTAAAAGTCCCACGCTCACAAATGTTAATGAACCATCGTTAACTATAAAACGTAACGTTCGCCAACCTAAAGAAAACTTTTTAGCTGTCAGCTACAGCTGAGTGATGAACTACATCATAAAATGGTGTAAGCCCTCATTTACGTTAGAGAAATACAAAGATAAAAGTAACTCTGATGTGGGCATTTTTTTTTTGTATTTCACCGCACCTGTGAGAACTGAAGAGAATTTCCATCTGTGCGTGTCCATCTCAACTCCCGCTCCAGCTCCATCTCCAGCTGGAAGTGAAGCTGCTGCTCTGATTGTGCTTGCCGGCTGCGGCATGCGTGCGATAGATCATCTACCGTCGAAACTTACGGCTAACAGAAGCGGTGGAAGCTGCAGCCTCCAGCCTCGGTCTTAGCCTCTTGTCTTGGGCAGTGCAGAAATTTTAATTAAATTAAACTTTACTTTGAGACACGTGTCGGATTCTGGCATATTCCTTGCGTATCTTCAGAGCTTCCAGCTTATCCGCATCTTCAGCACACACACACACACATCAGAAATCAGGCATCAGGCATCGACATTGGGCCCTGCCTACAGAATTTTACGACAGTTTTTACTCTTTTTTTTTTTGCTGTTTTGCTGTTGGGGCTGCTGCAACTTGTTATTCAATTAAATTTCTGCCTTGTCTGTGTTTTAATTGCATGAAAAATGGTTTTTAAGAGTTGTTTATATGCAGCCACAAGGCTTTCTGTCACTGCCTCATATCCCACCTGTCCATCCTTGTGGCTGTGAGGTTTGTCTAATTGATTGTTGTGCCTGCAAATTGATAGAAACTTGTGTGCTGCCAAGGGGGTCAAGAGAGATGCCACAAAAACCGACACAAAATGCTAGTTATGATGATTTTGGTAGCCACAGAAAATAGCACAATTTGTGGACGAACCGAGTTGGGTGTGGTGGACATATAAATCATACCTCAAGGGGCAAGCACATGAACTAAAAGCTGCCAGCTGAAGAGGCACTCTAGAGTTGTAGTCGTACAATCAGTCATGTTTCTCTTATCTATCATCAAATTCTCTATTATAGCACAGCAATGTCTGACCTACAAAAACCTTTTCAACTTTTGACTCCAACACACACACACAGTCAGTGGTAAAGTTATCGTGCCTGTTGGCCCTTCCGACATGTCGTTTCAGTTTGCTCATGGAGCTAACACAATTTGGTCACGATTTAAGCGACGCACACGCCACAAATTCATCAACGACATGCAAGAACTTCCCACTCGCCTCGAAGCTGCCTCTCGGCATCGTATTTCTCCAATTTGCCTAATAAGAAGCGTTTAACTAAAAACATGCGCCAAATTACAGCAAATTTCTCAATGTTATGTGTGCTCAACGCCCCCTCCCCTCGTGTAACGCATAAATCAAGAGCAACCCCCTCCCTCAAAATGGGGTTGCATGTCTCTGTTATTTCGTCAACATTTTATCGAACTCCCTCAAAGAATTCACAGCCGCGTCACGCAAATCTAGATTACAATAGCCGGGGACCACAAATAAAAGTAGGCTACAATTTGCACTCGTCGATATTGGGAACAGCGAAAAAATAAGGCCAACATTTCATTGACGTAATGCCTGTGGGCCAAAAAGACTGCCTGACTTCCCTGCCACAGCTGTCAGATAAACTGCACGCAATATGGAAACTATCAGAGAACTGTTTGGCCCCTACTTCCGACACTCGTCCCTTTTGCCCATCTTGGCACATTCATAATCGTTGACATTCACAATTTGACTTTGCAGAAAACATGCAGCCACAAATCAGGAATCAGGAATCAGGCAGGCATCAGGCATCAGGAATCACAAATCTGAAATCAGACATCACGAATCATGTTATCGCTGTGATTTGTCATCCGAGCCCCCTAGGCACAGGTTGTCTACTACTCTTTGGGTCTCGTCTCGGTTTGTTTCTCTTCACTGCTCTCTGCCGACTGTCCTTATCTGGCACGTTCATTGTAATTAACGCTGTAATCAAATTGGTGCCCCATGTCAAATGGCCCTCATGACAGATCAGCATCACAGCATCAACTTCAGCCCCACTCTCGGTCTCAGAGTCAAACTCGGCTGCTGGATGAGCCCACAGTTTGGCCTTCTGCTCTAGTCAAACAAGTTTCAATGCTACAGTTCCAATTGGCCCAGACATGCACAGCTCAGCATCAAAACGTTGCCGATGCCGATCCATCATCAGCCTCAAGTTCTCATATCAGTTGCTGCATCTCGCCTCGCCTTCATCATCTCCGCAGCTATGTATCTCTTAGTTAACATATTTGTTTAGTTGTACGAAAGGCTTAACTCGTTTCCCAACTACTTGGTAACAAGTCGAGAAATTCTAATTAGGGCTTATTGATTTTGCCTGATTGTTTTATTTAAAATTAACAAAGCTAAACTATGAGAACAAGATAAAAATATGAGGGTTTATATCCCCTATAATTAATCTCTGAGAATATTTTTTAATTTAACGTTTCTGTGGCAGGGATCGAAATATTTATAAGGTGTACTATACAATTTATATGATAGTGATTATTTTTTTGATTTTTAATGTTTTCCTTCAACGATAATTGTCAATAATTTAAACAGTAACCAATATTTTGTAATCTTAATTATCAAAATAGTAATAATATTTGTACCATATTAATTTCCTAATCTTATAAATGTCAAAAGAATGATGGTATAGAAAGTCTTCTTTAAATATGATTCTTGAAGAGAAGCTATTAAAATCATAAATTCGAAATCATGGATGATCATGGATAAATGCGAATGAGTAATATTGTAAAAAATATATCATCATTATAATCACGGATATATGCGAATGAGTAATATTATGTAGTAGTAATGTATCATTCCTATAATCACAAATCTTGAAATTCCTTCTTTTAAAACAAAGTTTTACTCCTTCAATTCTTCAACTAAATCCTGAAGAGTTTCCAGCTAAATAAAGGCCCCAACTCTGTATTGTGGAAAGAGTATTTGTAGTTCGCTGTAATTCCACAACTATTACTACTTTTAGTTTTGTTTTAGTTCACTTCACATGCAGCCCACGCCCGTCAAGTCCAGTCTTTTTCTCTCCTGCTCTCTTCCTCTCTCTCTCTCTCGCTGTCTCACTGTCTGTTTTTCTCTATCTCTGTCTCTGATTGCTCCACATATGTATGCACGTTCCATAGTTGTCATGATTTACAGTTATGACAATTTTAAGTTGGTTCATTAGGGGCAGCCACAGATGCTGACTGAAAATGCACTCACTTATGTTACGGCTACAAATAGAGTTTACGTTGCGACTACTTAGCTATCTGCCCTCTCGCTCTATCCACCGTCATCTCACTTTATTCACACTGGGTGTGTGCGTGTCTCAATGTCTATGTTATGATTGAAGATGATTACAAATGTCTTCTTATGGCAGTTGCCTCTTTGCTGTTGTTTGTTGCATATTTCCCAACTCGACCATTTGTAGTAACGTGGGTCTGAGGCACTTTTGCCTGCCTGCGCTTAATTAATAGTCTCTGTCAGCATTTTTGAGCAAAGCATCCGACAGCTGTGAGCTGCGTATTCTTGTAGTTGGAGCTAAATAATAGGTCTCCTAATGGTTCCGTAAGCATTTATTTATGGTTTAACTAAAGAAAAGCATTTGCAATAATGGATTTCATGCCGTGTGCTTGGCCCTACTAGAATTTTGTATTCCACAGCTAATTGAATAACTTTCGTGTTCTTTTTCAATCTAGAAACAAGTGAGAGCACAAAATGTGATCATTAAATCAAACAAAAACACAAGTTACACCATGTTAGTCACGTCTAGTATTTGAAGTCGATTGTTCATTTGGAATGCGCCAAAGCGCAGCCAACTTAACGAGGCTGCTTTAATGTGGGTGGCAACTCTAGATCAAGTTGTGTGGGAGCGCATAATAAATGTTCATTAACGCTGTCTTATGCAAAGCATAAGTCTACAATTAATGTTAAATCACATCAAACTACACTTGACAGCTGCATAAAGTTCTCACACATTTTTCTTGTATTATTCATGGAGTTTATTTCGAAATGGAAATGATCTTTAATTGAACTGTTTCCCAACCAAATAATCTGCCGCTGATTTGCAGGTGTTTGCAGGGGTTCAGATATATATTGTAATTTATTGGGGTGATTATTTAAGGCATTGTCGCAGCGTAATCGCAATCCTGTGCTAATGAAGCCCCAAGTTCCCCGTCTCGCTGCCTTTTTAGCAGCTGTTTGCCATTATCATTTGTGGAGTTAAAGTACGACAAGAAGATGAAGAAGAAAACGAGAAGAGATTCAACCTTCTCGTTTCCTGCTCGGGCTCGTAAACCTTTAACAACTTCTTTATAAACCCGCTTCGCAGCCTACACGCACACACATGGAGCTGGCTCTGTGGAGAGCATATTTGCCCCTGGGACTATCACCAAAGCCAAAGCACTAAGCATAAAATTTATGATTTGCCTTTTGGCTGCCTTCTCTGACAGCGACTGCAAACTGGACGCACAGTCGGAGCTGGAGTTGGAGTTGGAGCTGGACTGGGGCGACATCGAATCGCGTTATACATTCGCCATGGGGACAAAACACACAGACAAAACAAGTTTAAGCGTCGTTGCCCATTTGCGGAGTTTGCAGTTACAGATACAGCTCCAACTTTCAGCTTCAGGCGAACTGGATCTTCGTTCGATGCGCGTGTCTCGTTTTAATTAAGCTAACCCGATCCGAACTCCAATTGCCAATTCCAAATCGAATCCCTAGCCAAGGTGTTAACTGGCAATTGCAATTTGTATTTGCCCAAAAGCAGTCGCCAGCCGCCAGCCGCCAGCCGCCAGTTGGAAATCCCCAAAGGTGCCAGACCAAAAATTATTTCAATTTTGGCAGCGAGTATTATTTATGGAGCAGGTCAGCATCAAGTTGGTAAGTTTATTGGCCCAAGGCCTCAATATATCTTTGCAGTAATGTGTCAGTTGGTCGGGGTGGTTGTTGGCCATCTTGTTGCGGCCCTTTTGCTTATGCTTATTTATGGGCCAAGTTCTTTTACTTTTGTTTGGTTGCCAATGTTTATGTTTGCCAATTGTCTGGCCCAAAACAGACAATGGGCATTATAAATTCATCAGACAGTTTGCCGCTGACATACATAATGTATCTCTGCATCTCTAGCTGCATTCGTACTTGTATCTGTATCTGTATCTGTATCTGTAGCTCTATCTAAGTATCTGTGGGATGCCTTTGGTCACAAAATGGCGCAGCGCTTAGCGAACAATGCAAACGACAATAAACAAACAGACAACAAACAAAAAAGGATGTCTGCTTTGTGGTTGACATTTGTTTTGCTTTTCCTTTGTTTTGTTGTTGTTGTTGTTGTTGTTGTTGTCGTCGGCTTGTTGCTTTTGTTTTTAATTGTGTCAAATTTTGTAGGAGGCGGCAGGCTGTGGCAAAGCTTCCCAAAGTGGAGCACTGCGGTAGGTGCAAAATCAAAAGCCACTTCACAAAATATTTGCAAAAGCCTCCGCACAAAAAAAAAACCAAGCCTGCCACATTGTTTTGTGATCTGAATGGCAGGATTAAAGGGGTATCCGACGGGTAGCTGAGAGTGGGGCAATCGGAACGATGATTAAACATGCAACGGTGTGCGACTAAAAACTATATGCTTGTGCTTCTGGTCTAGTTGCTGCAACAAAAAGCGCACACATCTCTCTTTGCAATGCAGGCATGAGCCGAAGGCACGGCAAATGGGATTTTGAGGTTAGCTGCTAACCCATTCTATAGAAAGCGTCTTTCAACCAGCCAGGAACAAGCCCAAAACCAACAATAACTTGACTTGCAACTTGTGGCAGAGACATTTGTTAATGTTTCTCAGAAAAATACATATAATGGAAAGCTGCATATTTGCATTTAAATTCTACAATAACTGTGAGAGAAACTCACAAAAATATGTCATACTAAAGTCAATAATAATTAAAGTGCGTAAACAATTGCAGCAAACAAACACAAAAATTATGTAACCGGGTAAAAAAAATTATATGGGTAGATAAGCTATTCAAGACTAATTCCACAAAATTTCTGAAACTGACTCGAAATATTTGCGAACAAATTTATCTATTTTTTTTGTGTAATATATCACATTTTTATAGCAACTGTTTTAGCCTTTTTCTTTTACATGTATTTAAATTAGAAACTAAAACAGAATATAGAAAAAAGTGACTAAAATAAATATGATTAAAAGCATTAATTTAATTTGCTCAAAATCAACAGCAAATTGTCTGTAGATCGTTGGTTTCATCTTGAGCTTTTTTCCGCTGCTCTCTAAAATTCAGATGGTGAAAAAAAGTATCTTTAATCTAGCGAAAAGTATTCAATTAAAGAACCAAATTAACGATTCATTGGGTACGACTGTTCAACGCCTCACCTCAACTTCCCCCTCGATAGAACCACTTCCAGTTTTGGTTTCAGTTTATTTACTGCAAATTCTGGCATTCAAAAAAAGTGTCAACTGAATTGTGTGCTGACTTTAATGCTGGGTGCGGTCAGTTGTCGGCCAGTTATTACAGTAAATGGTCGATTTTCGTCATGGCTTGGGGTCGGTCTGGTTTCGCTTCGTATCATTTGGTTTGGGGTTTTTTCGTCGGTTCGGATTGGCGCATGGACTGTCATTAAATGGTTGTAATTAAATATTTTAACAGTCGGCTGACAGGCAAAAGTCACAGCTTAGCATTAGCATTTAGGAGAGCCGACGGCCCATGAAAATACAGCACAACACTCACATTCACACTCGCGTATTCATAAGTATGATAAACATGAGTACCTCGAAGTTTTGTCCAAATATATTTACCATTTGGCAATAACAAAACCCACACATATGCTCAGCAGCTCAAAACACTGGCGACAACTTGTGAAATGGAAATGCGCGACAGTCGCCAAGTTGTCAGTCAGTTGGCCAATCTATCATGAGTTCACTTTTTGCGTAGGACGTTGGGTAAAAGTCGACGCCAGAGATACATTTTAAGACTGAGCTGCAACTTCGGTTCAGCAGTAACAGATGATGTTCCAATAATGTTGCATCTCTCATCGACTTCTACTCGGACTTGCACCTTTTATGAGTCATAAAAAGCTGCACTTTAATGTGCTTTTATTCGTTAAAATTAAATTGAAAAGCGAGCTACATTTATCTGCTTAAAGTTTCTAGAAATTGTGCAAAAAAAATGTTGTTTACAGTTTCACTTTCAAGTTGACGCCCGAGGGGACAAAGGACAAAAAGCGGATGACAAAATAGGGGAAAAGGCAACATGTCCTGTTAAACATTGTTGCTGTTGTAGTTGTAGTTGTTATCGTGCTGTCCACTCACTCAAAGCTGCTGAAAAGCGAATAGAAAAATAGCAACGACAACAGCACAGAATGTAAGGAAATAAATGAAATAAAAGTAAAAACAGGAGCAAATTGTTTGTCTTGAAGTCTTCTGGTAATTTTTATGGATTTACAAGGATTTAATACAAGGACACAGCGAGAGACGAACACACATGAAGGCGAGTGTGCTTAAGTAGCTGGAAGATTTTCCTTTTTTTTATATTTGTTTGCTGCTCAGTAAATTAATTGAGTTGAAAATGCTGGCGTTGTTGTTGCTGTTGCAGTCCGAAAAATAAATAAATAATCATCATCAGGCTTCGCATTTATTGGTTATAAATTGAACAATTCGAGCGGAAAATATTAAGTGGATTATAGTTTTAATGCTCCTCGGCCCCGAACTTTACTGTGGATATTTGTTAAAGGACATTGTGGCAAATAAATTACACAGATACGAAAAGAACAGCAGGAGCGTAAGACAAAGGGCAAGGGAGAGGGAGAGGAAGAGGAGAAGGGGAATGCTGACCTCTGGGCTTGGGGGTTAAGAGCTTTAGCCCACTAAATGATTATGAGACGACTTCGTGTAGCCCAGAGATTAGTTGTAAGCCTCTCTGAATGTCGATAATGATAAATACGTCGGGCTGGTTAACGGTAAGTTGGCCAAGACAAAACAAATATAGGGAAAGAATAACAGACAGAGACAGAGACAGTGAGAGAGAGAGAAAGAGGGAGAGAGTAATCAATGCAAATTTGATATAAGAAACTTACAGCTTGCGAATTATCATATCATTTGCAACTTTTGAGCTGAGTTTCTCAACTTTTTACAGCTCATTTAACTGAACTGTTTTTCTGCTGTTGTTCATTAATCGATGCTCGGTTAATTAGCGCTAGCGCTAGAGTTCAACTTGGTAATATCAAAGGGCTTAAGATAAAAATAGATTGAGGGTAATAATCCCAATCAGAAGCAAACAAATTTATATTTTTAAACAAATGAGAAACCTAAAGACATTTACAAAATTAATAATAATTATGATGTATTGAATAAAGTATAATCTGAAGAGATTCATTAAATATAAAATAATCCTAGCAACTATTTTTGTCTTGACTTGAGAGTTAACCTTTTGAATTCAATTTTAAAATTTCTGCCTTCTTGAATTAGGAATTGAGAATGTTTGTTAATCCTTTATGAATTACCCCTATCAAACATTATTTCATAATAAACGTACAAAAAAAGGGCACAAAAAGCTCGACAAGAACTTTCAAAATACTAAAAATGACAGCAAATATTATTAGAGGAAAATCTGAGGCAATGTCTTGGGAAAAATTCAAGCAGATGTTGAGCGCTTTTCTGGCACGAGCTGAGAAAACATTTTAAGTAACTAAGGGTTGTTTGCAACTAGCAAATTGTCATTAAGCAAAGATGCTCCTAGCAAAATACGATGACTTTTGAAAGAGCGTTTTCCTTTCAGCATTTCATCAAAGCAAATATGATTACCCAAACCGGGGCAACTGCCCTCATTTGGCTGCTGGCAATACAATAGATACAAAAGATCTTTGAACTGGCATTGTGGGGGTCCTTTATTGTTAAAATATAATATCTCAATCAATTATCATAAGTCACTTTCTTGGCTCGTCAATAAAAGCACAATAAACATCGTTGGAAAGCCTTTTAGATAAATTAACATTCTCAATATTGGCTCTGTGAAAAGCAAATCATTCGATGAAAGCCCAACAAAGCGAATGCAATGGCCACATAGCAAAAAAACATTTCCAATTAAATTACTAAAAAAGGGAAATAATCATGATGCTTGTCGAACATTTGACATATGCAACGCCTTCTTGCCACAAACAAGCTCCATTATGCAAAGGCAACGGGGCGTCTCGTTGAAAGCCACAAAACGATGATTCTATAAACCCTCCACAAAAAAAGGATAACTGGGGATTTGGGATTAACATTCGCAGATGGAGCTGGGAGCTGGAAGCCGGGAGCGGGACAATCAATTACAGTTTCGGTTCGCTGGTTGGCTTTCAGTTCAGCATTTCATCGTTTCGTCGCTTCAGCATTTCCATTTCCATCAATTAAAAGGCCGCCACGCCCACAAAAATGCCTAATGGCATTCAGTCGATGCCCCGAAAAGCCCCATGAATTATCCCGTGCAGAAAATCGAATGCTGTCTCGCGCCTGGCTCCTAAAATGCGTCAAAATCGCTTCAAATGAGGCCTTTAATGGTTTTACGATTTTCCCTATATAACAAACACACAACAACAAAACGGCCACAGGAGATGCCTAAAATTGCCCCCAAACAGCTATGACGTTGTCCTCTCGCGGTCTTTGATTAATTTATTTTACATCCAGCCCCTTCTGTCGCCGCGTCCTGGCGTCCTGGCGTCCTGTCTACACATGCTACAATCATCAATCGGACATTGGCCCAGGCTCCGCAACGCTGTCAGTGCGTAAACTTAATCCTCTCGTTTTTAAACGCACCCAGACAGCCTCACTCCCCGCATCCGCCTCATCTCAATCCAACCATTTCCGACCGCCTCTTCTGCTCTAGTCCAACAAATTGACGAAATGGCAGGCGGCATGCGCTCGACTGGTTAATGAAACATTTTGGCTAAGAGCGAGGAGAGCCCCCCCTTAAAAAGGGATACGCTGCGGCTGGAACTCATTGAGGATTGTTGTGGTATTGGATTACGCATAGAGCTCAATTGATTGAGTATTCTTTGAATGTGCCAGTGTATTTCACAATCCAAGCAATTTCAACACGTAAATAAATGCGGCAAGCCCGAAATAGACATCGCAGAGCATCTAAGATTAGTCAACAATGAAGTATCCAACAATTGTTGTGATTTTAGACACAAATTAATTACATTTAGAGCAAATTGTTGATCCAATTTATAAATTTCATAATATTATTTTATTACTCTTATGATTGCTATGATTTTTGATCAAATAATTCAAATTACAATAAATATTTTAAATAAGATATTTTCGATTTCAAAAATTAATTGTAATAAAATGTTGAAAAAGAAATTCTTTTAAAATTTCTCTTATTCATTTTATGATTGCCATAACTTTTGAATAGAATTAAAATTTAACAAAATTATAAAATTGAAATTTATATTTTAAATATTATTCTTCTATATTACCGAATTAATGGAAATATCTATTTTTTCTTAGCCTTCTACATTTCATTGCCTGTCCTGTCTAGTTTCTTCTTTTGAAAATACATTCAAAGCTGTCTGCTCTACATTATGCAATGCTTGAGTGCTATTGCTTTTTCCTCGATGCACAGAGACATTTGGAGCATTTTTCTGTGACAAACTGCCCTATCATTAGCAGGCAAACTAATCTACCCCACAATTAGAGCCCATTCCACACCGCACCGCTGCTTCGACTACAATCTCATGTGTGCCTCCAACAAGCTGCTAAATTTCGCACGCTGCTCTAAAAAAAAACAGCATTTAAGACTAAGAAGGCTTCGTTCGAGTTGTATTCCTGCTGAGGATGATGGTGAGGAATCCAACAAACACAACGACAGACAGCGCGTCAAAACGATAGCAAAACACAGAAGACGAATGAAATGTAGAAGAGAAATACAGAAAAAAAAGGAAAAATAAAGTGTAGCCAGCAGCTAGACATGTATCTGTGTATCCGTAAGATACTCGCAGCAAGCGGCGCCCGTATGAGGAGAATAAGTGTGAATTATCCTGCCTCAAAGTATTTAATGCGCTTTACACATGACAACAAGGAATGCGTCAAGGATGTGGCAATGTGAATTGTTCAAAATAGAACGGAAAAAAACCAATGCAAGGCCGGCAGAGCCATAAGACAAATAAAAATAACAACAAATAACATTCGAGGCATTCGATCATCAGTCATTAAAATAAAAACAGCAACAGCAAAAGAGGTGCGGGGGGTAAAGTAAACAGTTGAGAAAATCGAGCCAATAGTGTTCCCGATGTGGATGATGGTGATAATGCTGATGCTGATGATGATGATGATGATGATTATGATTGGGAGGAGCCAGCAGCGAACTGGGAAATTAATTATACACGAGCTGGACGTGAAAATGCGTTGAAAATATCATCTGCATGGGTCAAGGAGGGGTCCGGTTAATAAGTGCTGCCTTGTTTTCGGCTATTGGAATTGTGGGGATACGTAAACCGAACTGTAAACTATAAGCAGGCATTACGAATTGCCGCGCGGTAACTGAAAACTGGTTTTAGTCCAAACAATGAAGCGGGAGGAGACCCAGAAAGATGTAAAGAGTATTATTGCATTCCTAGTAGTTTTACCTGCTCTTTAACTCCAGGCAGGTAGATCGTAACCATAGCCAGCAACCAGCAACAGGGTGACTCGCGTCAGCAGCAGACTCCCTGCTGTTACCCTGTGCAGTGCGGTGGTTGAAATTAATTCCACTGCGCAACAGGATATGGCATTTCTTTGGGTTTGCCAACAGACCCGAAATAGCACAACAAATTGGGCTTTGTGTTGGCTCAAATGAAGACATAAAACAACGCCAGCAGTTGACCTATTTGAAATGGCGTTCTTAGAAACCATCGTCTTATAAAAAACCGAACTAAACTTTTCTAGTTGAATTGTTGTTATTGTTTTAAGAAATATATACAAAATTCAACATATCATAAGTAATATTGATTAAAAACCTTTTTCCTAATAATCACACTAAGTTAAAAGATTGGTAAATAAATTACATTGTTCTTTTACTATATTTCTCTTTTATATTTTTTTTTTAATTACTTGAAATTCGTCAATAATTACAAAGTGAATGTTGCTATCAACTACTTTGTTAAAAAATTTCATCAATGTATTATTTGATTTTTTATCCTTACTAATTATTGAATTCATTGTTGTACATCCCAACTTTTCAAAGATATCATAAAAATCCTTAATAATTTTTAAAGTTCTCAATATTTTATGCTTTCTAAGCTGGAACCTTTTATCGAAGTTGTTCTAAATATTTTCTAGATTATTATTAAAATCTCAACATTTATTTTTCTTTAATTTTGTAATTGTTGCAAATTCTCAAGTGTTATTATCCATTTAAAATCCCCTACTCTATTATTATTTCTTGCTAATATTTTTATTTAACTTAATAATTATTGGAAACTCATAAGTTGTATTTACGAATGTTATTAACCTAGCAGAGTCTCCCTTGTATTCGTCTTTCGTATTTATAATGGTCGTGGGGTTATAATCTTAGCTCGTAATGCTCGCGCTTTATAATTATTTGTTTTTTAGACTTTGTTCCACCATTTACCAGTCCATAATTTCATATTTCTTTATGAACTGTGATCTCATTGCCCCAGCTCAAGTCTCTCATTTCATTAATCACTGCCTCCAAATTAGTTTCCTCAGTTCTTCTTTTCTGATCTTATTGCGATCCCAATAGTTGTTTTCCAATTCACAGAAAGGTACAAAAGATGCCGCACTCACCTTGCCACCAACTTTGAGCTCGTATCCCATGCCCAGCGGCGTCTTCAGCTGCACGGGGCAAACGAATCCAATATTCCGATGCGGACTATCCACGCTGATCTGATGCTTACGCGTCGTTACCTTCGGGGCACTGCGCGTCGGAGCGGGCGTCGAGGACGAGGACGTGGTATTCTCGGCGACGCACAACTCCCCGCGGCCGTGCACCGGGAACTTGGAGCACTCGAGATTCTCGGGCCAGTTGAAGTTGTAGGTCTTCATGAGGTTCTCACAGACGCGGGCGGATTCACAGAGCGAGCGACACGGCGGAATCGGACGGTCCAGAATGGTGCAGACGGGCACATAGAGCGAGCAGAGGAAGAGCTGCAGATCGGCGCTGCAGCCGATCTTGACGAGCGGCGCAAACTGATGCACCTCCAAGCCCGCCTCCTCCTGCTTGGTGTGGCCAATCAGATTGGGCATTATGGTCTCATTGTAGGGGATATTCTTGCAGATGGAGATGGTGATGGGTTCGCAGCGATTGTGATGCGGAAGCCCGTCCAGCGAGGAGGTGGGCGACGGACCCGCCAACTCTGAGCCGACGCCGCTGCGATAGTACGAGCTGGCGTCCAGCGGCGTCTGGTCGTAACGCTGCGCTGCCAGCTGGGGCGCGGGCAGCGATAGAAGCAGCGCCAGCGGCAGCAGCATTTTGCGGTAATTCTGCATTTTGGGGTTGTGACGCGTTTTTGGCGCGTTTTCGGCGCGTTTTTACTCGTGGATTCCTCAAGTTAATTTCCGCAAGCGATTTGTTTGCAATTCTCTTAGAGCTCGCACATTTTGAACAGACACAAACACAGGCACACAAAGAGCACACACGAATCAGGAGACGAAGACGGAGACGGAAAAGGAGACGGAGACTTACACGGCGACGGCGACTGCGACTGCGACGGCGACAGAGGCGACGACGAAAACTAATAATATTCTAAGCTGAGACACTTTGCACCTTTTGGGCATTCACATTTGAGCCCAAGACAAATATTTTATTTTAATTTTTATGCTCTTCTCAATTTCAATTTCAATTTCAAATTGCTTTTATCACTTTTGTTTTGCCGGCTGACCGACGGAACGGGACACAGATGAAGTGCAAAAGTACGTAAAACGCGCGAAACGTTAAGACGCCTCCGACTTACAGATATTCGACCGAGAGCACAACCGAACGGCAGGGCAAACGCTGACAAACTAACCATTGCACGCCAGTCAGAGCGCCAGCCAGTGTCTTTCGGCATGGGGGAGAGCAGGTTGTGAGAGCGAGAGCGAGAGCGCGCGTTGCCCGACGACATCAACAGGCAACAGCCAGAGCAGCCGTCGTGTCGTCACTTGTTTGCATCGCCTGCGCTCAACTGCTGAATATGTGCTCTCTCGCCTGCTCTCTTCAGCAATGGCCGTTGCATGGCTCGACCTTGAATTTGTCGCTCAATGCATTTGGGCGCGGGAGAGCCGCCATCGACAGAGAGAGAGAGAGAGAGCGCCAAACAAAGACAGGGTTGTTAAACGTTTTGTTTTGAATGCTGCGTAGCGGGCAGCGGCAGCGGCAGAGGCAGCAACAACGACAGCGACAGCGGCTTGAGCTCCTGTTGATTGGGTTGAGGAAAGTATCAACAAATGGTTAGCGTATTAATTAAAGATTACAAGCAAATACTAATAAAAGCAAGGGAGCTGTGAATTAAGATAGGCAAATGCTTTCAATATTTACATGGACAAAAACATTGCGATTTCCAGTGGCATCGCTAACTGTTATTTATTTCCATTGGGCAAAAAAGCAATATGAACTCGAATATGTTTTCCTGCTGTTTTGTCTAATTCTAAGTTGATGACTTCTCCGCAGCATTTTTGCACGACAATTTACTGTCTGTCTAATGTCTGTCTCTCTCACTTCATCTCTTTTCCTACACAGAGAAAAATTGCGTTGTAACGGCAAGAATTAAATTAAAATTTGGTTATTGCATCAAAAATTTTCTTTGTGGGTGTAATTTTAAAAATTGTTCACTCTGGAATTAAGAATTTAATCATGAACTGGGCATCTTGAACTTAATTCAAGAAAGTCCAATCTAGAATTGCTCAAGAATTTCGTTGTAGATATAAGAATTTACTTGCAGTGCATGGTTCATGAATTTATTCTTGATTGTAGCACTTTTTTTTCTCTGTGTACAGTTTTTGTTATTTTCTGTATTTTCCTCACTTTTCCTACACTTGAACTTAATTAAGTCATTAACTTGCGTTTAATCTGCGCTTAGCTGGGGGGGAAATCAACTCGAAACGAACTTCGCATATCCAAGGCATTTCTCTAATGACCCCTCAGGGTAAGGGAATGGTGGAGCAGAGGGGGAAGAGAGGCAGCCAATAAACTTGTTATATTGACAATAATGATGACATTAGAGCGAGCTTTGTCTTTGTCACCTGTAGCCTTTTGTCCGATCACACACACGCACACACATGCACACGCACACACTTGGACACAGACGCGTCTCAGCCGCAGAATGCAGCCAGCCGAAGTTTAACATATTTTTCATGCTCTCGCACACTCTCACACACACACACACACGCTAACTTGCATTGCTTCCTTGTCCTACTCTTGCTCGTAGGCCCAGCTCTTTCGCTCTCGCTCTAGCCGCCGTCGTGTGGGCTGTAAACAAGTGTTACCGGTTTAGCCGGCGTTCCTTCTGAGCCGCTGTGGCTTCTCTGCTTCTTCGTTGTCTTCAGTCTCTCCTCTTTGCCATCGTCGGCTTGTTTAATAAAAAGCGCCAAAGTTGAGCACAGCATAAAAAGACTTTTCATTGTTGTTGCTCAGCGACAGCGATGTCGACGTCGTCGTCTCTTAGTTGTTGTTGTATTTGTAGTTGGCGCTCATTTTATGTTTACAAGTGAACGAACTTTGACGTCGTCTCTCTCCCACTCTCTCATTCTCTTTCTCTTCCACCTCTCCTCTCTCTTTGCATTGTCAGAAAGTGTTTGTTGTTGTGTTCTCGGCACGTCTTTTAGAATATGTTTCGTATGTAATTTCGTGTAATTAAAATGAAATTGCTTCAAAAGTGTGAGCGAACGATGAAAAAGATGTGACGACAGATAGCGAAAGTCAAATTGAATATTCGCCCTTTCACAGTGTCTCCAAAACATTGTTGCGCCATAATGACAGTTAATAAGCGAAAGGCAACAACTGATAGTTATTATCTCTGCTTAGATCTCGACAGGTTTTCATATGATCTCCACAATTGCTGTGCACCTTGGCTGATTAAGTACAGTGGGCAGTGTTGGTAGGGGAATTTCAATTATTATTAGTTCAACTTACAGCATTTTTGTTTGAATGATTTTAAACTCTTTTAAGCTGTATTTTTAAGATTTGTATTAAATTATGTTAAAGTATAAGTTCTTAATAATATAAATTAAATTGCTAAATAATTTATTTACCTACTTTAAAGCTCATATGCATAAGTATTTTAATAATTACATTCATCAATTTTTTTAAATAAAAATAACAGACTTTACTATCTATTTTATTAAAGGATTTTCAAGCTTTACTTTTTATTCATATTTTTTTCTTTGTGAACTTTGAAATTATTTTAAAACAAACAAGATAAAGACCAAAACAAGATAATTATTTTTAAATTTTATATATTTTGATAAAAATTGTAATTAATATCTAACATGTATTAAAGTGCACGAAATTAAAATACGTAAAAAAAATACGTAAAATTCATATAATATAAACTGTAATGGTTTCAGTCCTGTTGAAAATAATGAACATGGATATTTGTTCAAAGAAATGTGCATTCAAGTCTGCACAATGATGAAAGTATTCTAGAGCTGTGCAATATTGTAGATTAATGTCGAGTTCGCTTTGTTCGATTTTGCAATATACTGATTTTAATTAAATGCTGCTTACACAAAAAGTCACTTTTCATCACTGAAAGCTCTGCCCGCCGCCATTGGACATGCATGTTTGAGCTGCAGGAATAATCTGTCCTAAGCTCTGTTCAAATGGGAGATACACAAAAAAAAATACAAGCTCATTTGTAGCTAGAAAATACAAAATCAATCCGTATTTCCGTACATAACTTTGGTCATGTTCCATTTTTGTTTGTTTGCCGGCAAAAACAACAAGAGGGAGAATAGAAAATAAAATAAATAAACAAGCTGGAAAACATGGCGTCCAAATTAGGAAGGGTTTACTCATATGTGCGTGGTTTTTCGAGAGACTTAATGCCAAAAAGGACTCGGTCCTAAGCCAAAAGGGTTCACCACTTGGGCAGATAGGAAAAGTGCAAGTATTTACAGAAAACAGAAGCCAAAACGGACTCTGAATGTAAATCCCAATCTCATTTCTTGGCAGCAATTCGCCCACGTTGAACTTGTTGGGCTTTTGCGTCTTAGGCCACATTAGTTGACCAATTTAACCACCCCCCTCACCACAAATCACCCTTGGCCTCAGACTCGGACTCGGATTGAAATGTCAACTTTTAAAAGCCTCAGTTTCAGCTACAGTTTCAGCTCCAACTTCAACCGCAGTCATAACAAACTAATTAGATGTAAAAGCTCTGCATGTTCTCTTATTGCCGAGCCGCAGGCCTTTTGCTCTCTCTTTCTGTCCCTCTCTCTCGCTCTCTCCCGCTGCTATTGGGAAGTTAAGGGTTGGGGGTTAGTTAAGTGCGTTTTGCGGCAAAGACTTTGTTGAAAGGCCGCTGGCGAAATTCTTGATTAAAAGTTTACGTTTTCGTTTGTTGTCTTCTGTTTGCGCCATTTTTACAGCTCATTTGTTGCTATTTGCGCAATCACAAGGCCCCCATGCCACGCCCCCTCAACCCCCCGCCTCCCTTCATGGCAAAAGTTTTGCTAGGCATTTGGTATTGGCGGAAGCTACTCATAAATAATGCATTATTTACTTAAAACAGCCAACGGCCAAAAGCTCAATTAAATTTTTGAAAAATGACCAAAAACATTGCTCCCCAGCGGGCAGCGGGTTGAAGGGGGAGGGGGCAAAGAATCAACGTAACGTTGTTGGGCATGTTTGGAGTGTGGGGGGAGAGGAAGAGGAGGGGGGAAAGGGGAATACGTACATAGCTCACATTGCATCAACTGACGCCATCAATCAAAGTGTGCGCTGAAATGTCCATCAAACGAGGCTCGTTACAAGCATCAGTCGCATTGAATGTCCTTCAAATGGGAATACAATACACATCGAAGGGAGTACCACGAATTGCTAAATACCCTACATTAAGACTCTGCTATATAAACTACGAAATTGCATAAAGATATTAAAACTATCGTCTAATTAGGTATACCATCAATGTTTGAAATATTCACTTTCAGTATACAATTTTGTTGTACTTTCGCTTGAAGTTTACTAGTTGAAAGATGGTTCAGATATATAACTAAGCAATCAGTAATAAGACTAATATTGGCTGAAAACTGGAGTAATGAACTGCTTAATAACTTGCATAAGCTTACTCTTTTACACAGAGAGAAAAATTAAGTCTTAAAAACAGGAAAGAAATTTATGGATATGAGAATGTTTCGATCTTAAAGTCAAGAATTCATTCTTTGACTTTCTTTACTATCTTATAAGTTCAAAGCATTCTTGTTTCAAGATTAAAATATTCTTCAAGAATACTTTATAATTGCAATACAACTTTTTTTTTATTATAGTATATTATATTTGAATTTGATTTTACTTTATAGTCATATATTTTAAATTAAAGAAATAAATTCAATTTGCATTTCAAGATAATCTTAAGCTCGCTCACGTTTAGTGTTAATCACAATTCCAGCTAGAACTGCCTCGAGATCATCCAATTTACCTGTTGAGCAGGCACTACACGCCAGATAATGTGAGTTTGTTAACAAATCTTGGTCTCAGCATAGTGTAAAATGAAATTTCAAGTTCCCACTGGGTTACACAGTGCACAACAAAGTTATGCTACCACCTGCTGGACTATAAATAATTGCATTTGAAATTTGCATGCAGTTGAACTTCTGCGCCGCTGTTTGTGCTGTGGGAGGACGGCGGAGGGGAGATCGGGCCAGTCTAGGCCTTGGCCATCCTCGACAGCGTTTGCAGTCGACGTCGCCGTCGACGTCGCCGTCGCCGTCGCCGTCGCTTTTGGAATCGCGTCGAGTTGCGGAAATTTGCAATTCGCTGCTTGGCTGTTGGCTGCTGGCTGTTGGCTGTGGCAAGGCATACGCTACGTATGCGTGATAAATGTGCTTAACGGGGGCGTGGCTGCACCTACAGCCCCCCAGTGGCCCGCTCTCGGCATCATCAGCGGAAATGTGTGCGGTTCCACCTACGCGCCCCCCTTAACGGACCCTCCGCCCGGGGCGTTATTTATGCGATTTGGTTTACGACTTTTGGCGCGCACTATGAAGTTGAAGTGCGCCCATAGTGCGTGGTGCACAGAGACGGCAACGCGGCAACGGATGGGGGCATGCAGCATTCGCAGTTGGGCCCGCTGGCTAAAGATTTGATCAACTTTTGTGGCAGCCAAAGATTTTTCGGCCCATTTTCAACTTTGAACCACGATTTGATTTACATGCAAGCGTTCTCGCACATCGCCAGCGAGGGGAGTGGGGAGTGGGGAGTGGGGAGAGGGGAGGCAGAGCAGAGCTGCAGGGTTGCCATCGCTTGTAGGAAGTTGTCGACACTCTGGTTAATTGGGCGTTACACAGTTGAACTTGTTGGCACTGTCTGCCGGTGCTTGGTTTAATTGAATGCGTTTCGGCCGAGTTATGGCGAACAAGACGTGGGCGGAGCATCGGCCAACAACAACTGCTGCTAGTTATTGTCGACTCGACTCGCTTCGCTTCGCTTTTGTTACGCTGGCAACTCTGGCAAGTCAACTTTTTAATGAGAACTTTAAATACTTGCCCAGCTCAGCTGTAAACTCCCACACAAAAGTATGTGCGGTTATTGGAAGCTTGGGCACAAAGTTTTATTCATTTAACTTATGTTATGTTGGTGGCAACTCTGTCAACTATTTTATTAATAACTTAACTAATATGAAATCTATTTAAGTGATTCCTGTTCCCAGAATTTAAATGTTGATCAATTTTGTGTATTAATCAAAGGTGCATATGAAAACGTATTAATGCTTCGCGCAAATATTTTGATTTAAACAAGCTGTAATTTAAAATTATATACATAAATTATTTTGTATTATTAAATATATATTTTATTCATGTATTTCTATTATATATATAATTGCTTGTATTTTAATTACTTCATAATTATTTTAACATTTTTTTTGTAGCTTAAGAATCTAGTAGCGAAATATGTGGATAAATATATTCAGCTGTTGAAATAAATAAATATTTTGGTAAGTAATACTTTTCATCGAAATTTCACAAATTTGTTGTATCAACTATAACAATTTCTTTGCATGGAATATGGTTTTACTATTTAATGTGTAGTCTTGGGCTACAATTAAGAACGTACTATTATAAATAAATGAATATTCTGTAACTAAGTCTTTTCATCAAAATGTTTAGACTCAGTCCCAAATACCATCAACTATAAGAATTTCTACTCATGGACTATTACTATTTATATCTACTCTTTAATATTATATCGGTATTCCGTTTTTTAGCTACAATTGAGAAAAATAGTCTAGTATCAGCTCAGCGAGTATTTGCAGGAATTGCGGCTTCTTAAAGCACTTCCTCTGGTAGTCGTAGACTCCATCTTGAAGTGCGTCCAATTAAGCGATCCAATTGAGGCGGC
This sequence comes from Drosophila ustulata, assembly GCA_035047365.1. Lineage (NCBI taxonomy): Eukaryota > Metazoa > Arthropoda > Insecta > Diptera > Drosophilidae > Drosophila > Drosophila ustulata. The sequence continues at coordinate 24,620,510 of JAWNPT010000057.1, read as the reverse complement.
AGTTAACCCTGGCCAATTAACAATCGCAATCCTGCTAACCCCTAGCCTCATTATGCCATTCGCCAGTCGGGCTTAACCCTTGTGAGCCACTTGAATTAGATTAAACCCCATTTGCCCTTTCAGGTTAACTACAACTCTCCACTTCCACTTCCGCTTTTCTTTGCTGTGTTTTTTTTTTTATGATTCTGTGCTGAAAATGCGGCACCCAACTAATTTATAGCCCAGATTTTGCTTTTCTACTTTTTTTGATGAATGCATTTTCTCTAGGAGAAAGTTTCGCTAGCCGTTTGGAGGGGGTAAGGGGAATAATGGGGCAACCGCAGCGGGACAGATAAAAAATTTGTTAAGCGGATGCGGAAGCGACGACCGCCCGTTGTGCACACACACACAGACACACCGACACCGACATAAACTTGCAACAAATTAAATATGGCGGCAACATATCGTCTGGAAAAATGGCAGACCAAAACAAACTACATCAACAAGCGCAGACATGGAACAACAACATGGAGAACGAGAACGAGAACAACTTTTAGCAAAGGGTCAAAACGTGCACAGACTGTAAAATTAACGCCACCTTTTTGGGGTTTTGGCCTGATGGCCGAAACGTGTAGAAAAACTTAAACAAAAGGTCGCAAAAAGGCCGACGCAAAAAGGGCGCCGAAAAGGGTGCAAAAGTCTAGCAAAGGGTTGTGTGTGTGTGTGTTCTGCTCTTACACACACACACACAAAAGTTGCTCATACGCCACGTGAGCCACATGATCCACTTCCCGGCTGCACTGGCAATGACACCGACTGGCTGACCAAACAAAAATAAAATCGCCTACAACCCGCCCATAAAAATGTAAACAAAGTTGCCTTGCCAGCAAATAACAACAAAGTCGTTAGACAGATGCTCTTCACAGGAGTAGATACTTAATACTGTCTTCAGAGTTAAACTCGCTATAAATGTTCTTTTCAAAGTAGTTCAGAATTCACTTAAGGATAAAGAAATATAATTATTATAGCTTAGAACACGAGTAGTTGATGAAGTCTTCTAAATTGCAAATAAAATAGGGACAAAAATAGCAGTAACCAAATTATCTATGTCTGAACAATTATTAAAGTCAAAGGGGAAAAAAGTACATAAATATTTTTCATTTTAAATTATTTTGTTATATTACATTCAAAGTACATAAAAAGATAAAGATATATTGAAAATTATACGTAAATTATTGTTTTAATATGGCTAGTTTATTATTAAATACGATCATCAGTTTTCATGTAATTATTTATTAAATTCCTTTTTTAAATTTTCAATTAATAATTAATTTATTAAACTTAATTTTAAGTGTTAACTCTTCTAATCATCATTTCATATTATAATTTGTTCAATGTCTACTTTAAATAAATAAAAATAAATAAAATAATATAAAAAAGATAAAAAGAAAATAAAAGAGGAAAGCCTGTTAAACATGAATAAAATAAAATTAATTTTGATTTCACTTATAAATAGCTCAGCTTAATGGAATACACTTTATGGCTAAAAGGAGTGACATTATAAAATTAATCATTTCTTTTTCTATTTTCTTACCTAAATATTAATGCTACAATTATAGTTTCAGTGTCATTATAATAGTAATCATTTAAAATTATTATTTCCAGCCTACGCTTTAATTAATTTCTGTAAATTTATTGAAATATAATATATTAAAGTTTAACTAATTTACTGTCGGAAATTTCGAGTTGGAGTATTCGAGAAGACCTTCAACTCATTTAAAGGACATGCACGTACATACATTGTTGGGACACTCGTCTTTCGGTAATCAACTAAGTAATCTACACCTATTAAAGCCCAGCTTCTTCCTCCGCTGCTTCCGCTTCCCCTTCCCCTTCCCTTCCGCTTCCTTTTCCCCCCTCCCTTGCCATGCCACAAAACCCCTTTTGCTGCTTTACTGAGGGGAGCAACGAGAAGCGTTGCGCATTTTGTGATTGGCAAAAATTGTGGATGTCTGGCAACGGTGCGGCTGCGACGTCTGGTAACTTTCAAGCGACGCGTCGTCTATGACGTCGTGGAACACACACACACTCGCACACCGCATTTCCGCTTGTTGGTGTGGGGCAAATACCTAAACAGAGCCAAGGGTGGATCGGTCCGTGAACTACCTTTTGACGTTGCGTCGTAAAAGTTATTGATTTTTGCTTAAAGTTGGCTCGCGTGAAGCTTTAACAGCGCACACACCACACGCAAGTGGCAAGCGATGGGGGCAGAGGGGCGGGAACAGGGATTTCATAATTCCATGCTGCATGCCACAAAGGACATGTTAAAGCGCGCTCACAGGACGTGGCTATCTAGGAATGTTGCGCCATAAATTGGCAGCCAAGCGGACAATTTTCTTTGTTCTTTCAGTTTCAGTTGTTGTCGTTGTTGTTGTTGTCGTTGCTGTTGCCGTGTAATTAAAAAGCGCAACAGGAGGGCAACAGCTCAGAAGAGCGCGGGGAGAGGGGGAAGCAGAATGTTCTCCCAACGATTTGAAGCAGAAAATTAAATAAATTTGCATGTCAAATGCGCATTAAGAGCAGCGCAGTCTGCCTGCCTCCTGGTTTTTTTGAGTCCTTGCATCCTTGTTGTCCGCTTGATTGTGACAAGAGGGAAAAGGATTTGGCAGGACCAGCAAAAAATACTCAAAACACATGGAGGAAAGGCAAGAAATACGCGACGAGTTGCCATCTCTGAGGTTTTGCAGCAACTACAGCAACAAAAACAACTTTGTATTGTGCGCAAATTAAATTAAATTGTTAATTCTGGCAGCCAAAGGGAATGAAGGAGGCGTGGCTGCAATTCTGCTGCTAATGATTTTGGCTAGTTTTGAGGATTTTCAGTTTTGCACTGGCCGAGAAAAAAACAAATGCAGCTCAGCAATTGTTGTCATTGTTATTGCGATACTCTGCAAAATTGCACAACAATGTGGCGTATTTAAACTATAATGAAATTATATAACAAACTTTAGAATAATTGTTTTACAATTAGTAAATTTGTAATATATTTTATATAGTGAATTTGCTAGAGGGCAACTCAACGTCTGGCATAATCGCTTGTTTGTTATTGTTGCCCCAAACAAATTGCCAAGAATTGTTCAGCCTGCAGGGAAATGTATTTCCACTCCGAAGGGGCAAGAGCAAGAAAGCAAAAGAAAGGCAGGGAGAGAAATGATTCCGTAGCAAACAATGCAATTTTACTTTAGCTAAATTAGTAGTTTTAGCTCTGCTCGGCAACTTTGGGGAAACCGGAGAGAGAGAGAGAGGGGAAACTATTGAAAACTGTAGGGAAATTTGTCTAAAAGTGGTCATTAATTGGCCAAGTTAAGCAATGGAAATCCAAGAGAGTCGAAGCTATTGTTTCGTGTTTTCATTCAGTTGGCAAATTTAGCAAATAATAACATAATAATTAACACTTGCATTCCATCGACAAATTTAATTTTATATTCAGCCAAATAGATTAGTAAATTCTGCATTGCTTGTAACTATAAGTGAAGTTGGAAGAAAAAAGACAAACATTCTAATTTAATTGGATTTAAATTGAATTTTAAGTTTACTTTAATTTTGAATATTAAATTTTTGTAAAATATTCTTGATCCTGGATATATTTGTAGGTTTGTAAGTAAATTAGTTTTTCAGTTAAATTAGATATTACGTATACGTAAATAATAAAACTTTTTAAACACTACAATTTGTAAGCGCTAAAAAATATGATCAGCAAATTATTAGAAAGTTTCAATTGCCATCAAATCAAAAATTCAATTGCCTAAAAGATGAAATTAATTTAATCTAGCAGCTTAAAGCTTAACCATGTTGCAAGTGTTAATATCGCATAACATCAACTGTTAATTTAAAAAATAAACAACCAATTGATAGCAAAATAAATAACACTTCACTCCAATGCACAACAGCAACAGTAGCGTGTGTGAGTGTGAGTGTGAGTGTGAGTGTCGGTGAAGTGAGTAAAGTGAATAGCAATATAAACAAATGTGAAGCATATAAAGATATAACGGACAAGCGGAGGGAAATGTTAATGCGCGGCCTATCAATCAAAACGAATTCAATTGAAATTCGACTGCAGCTCAAAGGGAAAATACTCGCAGTACTAAAAATAAAACGCAGCAATATTGACTGCAAATATGCCAAATATTTTTTACCAACAGCATTTTGCAAACATTATAAATCAATAAAAATAAATAAAGCGCACATTCAGCGAAAGGGCGACGGAAAATGCGAATTTTCAAACACACATCATAAAAAAGCGTCCAGAGTGTTTACTAAAAAAAATCACTTTATGATGTACAACAAATTTGATGTAAAGCGGCAGCCGCATCAGGAAAATGAATCAAAGTTTGTTGTCATTGGGTTTCGGCAAATATTTATGAGCCAGAAAATTGGGTTTTCCATGCAGCAAGCGATGGAAAAGGGGCGCAATATTGTAGAGGGGCCAACTACTTGACACTTGGCCAGTTGTTGGCTGTCGCTTCCTGCTTTTATTGCACAACAATAAAAAGCCTATCAAGTGACTGGCAAAACGCACATATTGAGCCATTGCCATTGCCATTGCCATGCGTGGAGTCAGCCAGAGAGGAGCACTCCATGTGCATCATTGGCATCATCCATCCAGCCAACCACCCACTGAAGACGCCTCGGCACGGACCAATTTAATGTGCCATCAATTTTTGCCGCCTCTTCGGCTGATTTTTATCATGCCAAAAGACGCAAGAAAGTTGTAAAAAAGGCTAAGAGCGAAAGTGCCCCCAAGGAGCGAAGCCTTCCCTCTTTTGCTGCCTGTGTCACCTAAAATGCCATCAGCAAAATTGGAAAAAAATCTATACACATAAACAGAGGCTCAGGCAGACAGGCAGAGAAAAAAGACTCTCACACACATATATGGTCTGATAGCGATAGGTATAACTAGCATTGACAGTGTTGGTAAACGACAAATAGGCTAAGGAGGGGCTGTCACTTTAAGGCCACGAATGCGACGTGAGTCCTGTCAAGCACTGAGCACCAATGACATTCCGAATTGGGGCTCCGGCAATCAAAGGAAGCTTGTTATAGTGTGTGTGTGCTGGAATTTCAGAGATACTCGCATGCAATAAAAGCAAATACATAACTGTAAACGACACTAAATGCAAACGATACTGAATACGATGCCGGAATGCTGATGGACTTGATGTAGATTAGATTCAACATGACATTCAATGGATCAAAATCCATTAAGAGTTTAAGTTCACTTGCCTCTAAACATTTACTTTTGATGGACTTTAAAATAAAAGAGACACAAGAGTTCAAAGTCAGCTTTTTTCATACACCAATTTTCATATTTCTAAATATATCCAAAAAGTTGACCCGCAGAATCCCCAACAGATTTCTCTGTTAACCTCAATTCCGATAGCTCCTTCCATTCTGCTATTATTTTGTGTTTACAGTCATCACCCCCCAAGCATCCTTGCGTCAAAATCAACCCCAACTCCCATTTAGTTCGTGTCAATGGCCCCAAAACAAAAATAAAACTGGCACAACAAGTCAAAAAAAATGTGGCTTTTTTTTCTAGGCGTAACTCACATAAAAAATGCAAACCCTTAGCACAGTTCCCTCCCCCTGCCCGCAAGTCAACCAATTTGCGATAAAAACAAAACATATTGCTCAATAGACGACAAACAACTTCGTAGAAGAAATATTTGGCTCTTTTCTTCCCTCCTTCTCGGTTCGTAGTCTCCCCTCGAGAGGCCCGCACGTCGTATGCGTGATGTGGGAAAACTTTCACAGTTGCAGTTGCCGTTGTCACGTGCCGCATTTGCTACCTAAACATTTTTGTTCCTTCTCCATCGGCAGCTGTCTGGACTATTCTTGATTCCTAATACCCTATACTTTAGGTAATGGAAGCCGCATCAGCATCTAAGCGTTTTTATTTGCCTTTATGTAACTACAATGTCGCTACGTTTTTGTATCTTCAGCTATTTAGCTACAGTATTTTTGTGAACGCTAGCGTAATTACATTTTCATCGATTTATATTCATTAATTATATTAATTTTGTATGATAAATTAGAACTTATTTTATTCTTTTGAATATTTTTATTCTTCATAATTTATTCATTCATTCATAATTTATTTTTAATACACATTTTATATTATTGTCTATATAATTACAAAAATGTTGAATATTTTTAAGTGTATATAGTTGAGAGGTTTTTAAATTTATTTATATGTGTGTATCATATATTAAAGATTTTGTGTTTCTATGCTTTATTAATTTACCTTTTTATGTATTCAATAATTCTGTACTTTTTCATGTTTGTATTTATTTATCTTCTCAGTGATTTGTTTGTATTTTTGTCATTTTCAATTCCTTAATTTCTGTCGTGCAACTTGCATAAAAAGTCTACACATTTTAAATATTACTTACTTGGAAACATACTTAAGTGAACATCATTCTAACCGAGTAAGCAACATTTTATGCAATTTGCTTGTCTCATGTGTTTCTTGTGAAACTTGTTTTTTTTGTTTTTGTATTTTACGAAAGCGAAACTTTTGGCATATACAAAATATTTGCTTCAGCGAATTGATGGTTACAACTTTGTTTTGGGCCAGAGGTGTCTGAGTATTTTTTGGGGGGCATTTTGTGTTTATACAAAACTCCGTGCAGTTAGTGAAAACATCGAATGCAGTTGCAGTTGCAGTTTGGGGATGCTGCTAAGGGATTACATTTCATTTATCGATTGATTTGAAAGCATTGCCAAGTTGTTGCCATAAAGTTCTCGGGGCAGACTTTCAGGTAGTTGCAAGTTGCAAGACAGGCAGCCAGATAACTTTTCAAGTTGAATCTTTTGCGCATTTGCATGCACTTTTCAATTCGTATCTATTTTTTGCATTAGAATGCCAATTGATGCGCAAATCGGGTAATTCAATAAGCTTACGACTTTTGTTGTTGTCGTTGTTGTTGTTGCTGTGCAAAATTGTGCACATTTTGTTGAGGAAATGAAGCGCAATGTGTCTAAATGCGCAAAGGATATTTGCTGCACACACAAAGATACTTTTACATTGACTGTGAACTGCATTTTACAAGCATTTTCCAACAGTTGACAGCATTTGAATATGCTGCTGGTTTTTCATTTTGTTCACAGTTTCTAATATTGTTTTTCATAGTTGTCCTCTCGCCTGTCGGCACTTTAAATATGCGATTTATTTGACATTTTCTGTGGCTTTTCCTTTGCATTTTTCCTTAACCAATATGCCAAAACGGGCTTAGGAGCAGGCGTCCTGCCATAAATTATGCATATAGTCTGAGTTATGGGCCCAGCTTGAGCCAGCTGCCAAGCTATTTGCCCGGCTAGCTTTTTATATAATCACTCAAAAGTATTAAACATGATAAACGACTCAGCTTCACACACATTCAAAGGCTCTTAGTGGTCAGTTGGGCTCGAGCCTCATAAATTTTATTGCGCTATGGCAAACTATATGCGATATGAATAGTCATATATCAGTATCGGCTTCGATCAATGTATATATATTAAAAGATGTATTCGATTTTGATTAAAAGTTATATAAGTTTCATCTTGAATATTATACAAATATTTTCTTGGCAGCCCAAAAAACCAATTCGCAACCCTTTTGGTTTTTTCATTATTTTAACGAAAGCAATTTATAGCATAAGGCCCCCGGAATGGGGCCACAGTCGAGCGAGTGCCCCAAAAGAGTGGCAGCCGCCATATGCTCCAAATTGACCACAGCATCATAAATTTGAGGATTTAACATGTGAGTCGAAGGGGCAGCAGTCGCCACTGGACGCTCTCAGCTGCTTGAAGTTGGTAACTGGAGAAAAAGTGAAGATTTTGTTGCTGCTGCAGGTTTTCAGAGATTTTCTTTTTTTTGGGTGTGTGTGTGTGTGTGCATAAAAAATGCATTAACGTAATGAAAATTTATGGAGTGCTCGATAAAAGCCAAGCAAGAAGATCATTATGAATTCAAGCAGCAGGCAAGCATATGTTGACAATTACACGCTGCGAAATCACTTTTTAATCTGCCAATAAAAATAATCATTTTCGTATGCTCAACGTCGCATATTCTCCATGTTGATAAGAGCGAAGAGCGAATAAACCAGGCAGCATTTTGGGGTCCAACAATTTTTCATGCTCGCTGCCATGGAAAATCGTTTTCCAATCACGTAAACACAGCTGGAATTTTATTGCTGCGTGTTTTTATTGCAAAGACAGAAAAAAAAAGGAGTGAGCTCGAGAATCTGAACCAGCTAAAAAAAAAAAAAACAAACAAAAAATGAATGCAAAATGCAAGCCGAAAGAAGCTGAAGCAAAATCGCTGAACGCATTTTCACAGCGCGTTCACATTGCAATAATAAAAGTTTTCCGCCAAACGCCGCCCAAAAGTCCCCAAAAACAAAAAACGGCAGAGCCAACAACCAAAAAGAAAACGACAAGAAAATGAAAATGAAAATATAGCCAAAACGCAGCCACAACAGCCACCGAAATCTGTATGCCGTCCAATATGCCACAACGCGTTGCACATCGCTATTGCTGTTGCTATTGCGAACTGTGTTGTGCTGGGGCTATATGTAAGCCTCTATATTGTATTGTATATATAGTACTGCGAGTACACTCGCCGTACACCATATAAATCAACCCTGGCACACACACACTTACTTCTCTCTGCACTATGCTCGCTATAAAGTTGCCACTATTCAAGCATCTTAATACTCTTTGCTTATGAAGATCGGCCAGCTATTAAAGAAAATGCGAGAATTGACAGGATGTTTTAGATATGAAAACAAACGATATTGTGATCAACTCGAATTTCTGTTTAGGCATTTAATGTGGCAAAGAGTACATATAAACGTGCCTAATTCATGTGAATAGTAAATGTTACTAAACGAATAATTAAATCGCCAGAATGTTGTAAATATTGAAAACTAACGATATTGTAATTAACTTGTATATCTGTTAAGAAATTTAATGCGGCAAGTATACGAATTATAGTGCTTAAATGTTTCTACAAATACAAGTAAATCGACAGAATGTTGCAGATTTAAAAAAAAAAAATATTGTGATCAATCTGAATTTCTGTTTGGGAATTTTAGATAGCAAGGAATATAAATTATAGTGTATAACAAATTATAGTGTATAGTGTATAGTCAAAAAATAATTAAAAAAAAAAAAAAATTGTGATCAATTAAATTTTATGTTTACAAAATTAATGTGGCAAAGAATATGATATGATATGATAGTGCTTACTTAATTAAATCGACAGAATGTTGTAGACATGAAAAAAAGCAATGCGTATAAATTCTTCTATGCACTTTAAAAATTAAATGCAAAATAAATAATCACGTTCCACTCTTCATAAATATCCCTGTGTTAATATGATGATATAATATTATGTGAAAAAACAAAAAAGAATATTGTGATGAATCCGAATTTCTGCTTGGGAATTTTATGTGGCAAATGATATAAATTCTTCTGTGCACTTTAAAAATAAAATAAAAAAAAAATAACTCCGTTCCTCTCTTCATAAATATCCCTGTGGTTAATATTAAAAGTATGCATCATATTTAATGCTATATTTGGTAGCGTATTCAAATGCTCTGTGTGCAACTCGTGAGCACTTTTCCTGTTGCATGTGGGAGGCTGGGGGCAAAGCAACTGCCGCTGCATTCTGCTCGCATCCATTGCATTGTAGCGAGTTGTTTTCCTTCTGCTTGTCGTTTTTGTTTTGCAGTTGCTCCTTTTTGTTCTTTTTTTTGTATCGTGTTGCATTTATTTATCATATTCCTGGTGCTTTTGTTTCGGTAGCTGGCAATGGGCAACGGGGCGTATGATGAATGCAGTGCGCATTAGAGAAAGCGCGTGCTCGGCGATGGCCAAGGAGCTGCGTCTGCAGCGGGAATGCGGTGAATTTATTTGTTTTGTACTTATGGTGTCATAAAATTGTTTTAAGGCCAACTTAAATAAAAAACGCAGAGACCAAAAAACGACGACGCAGCAGAGTCTGAAAAGAAGAGAAAGAAGTGTCAGAGTGGACAGCGAGTGCGAAGCAAATGGCACAAAATCAAATGAAGATAAGAAGTGCACGCGAGTGGAAAGTGGAAAAAGCACTAAAATGCATTGCATGTCATTTTGCTGCATTTTTGTCCAAATTGAAAATGCTTCGCGTTATTTATTATCATAAATGTAAGCAGCTGAGGACTGTTAGCCAAATAGATCTTAACATTAGGGAAACAATGGGGAGCAGATAAACGAAAGCTGCATTCAGATGAGCTACATTAAAATTGTGATCAGGATTTGAAAGTTATTATATTTATTAAGTGATTGAAAATATTTCTGATCATATTAAGATAATAATAATAAAAATATTTTATATATTTATTTTTATTTTAATAATTCAAATATATTATACAATAATACACTTAAGGGACCTTCGACTGATAATAAAAATATATAATTTATGCCCAAGGGAAATTATTATTAAAAGTTGGCGTAAATTAAAAACAAATAAACTTGAATTTAATTTGTGACTTATTACTATCTTTGGAATTCTATTTTGATATTTAATATTAATTAAAGTGAACGTATTTTAACTACTTTTTTCCCATTACTTTATTTAATACCATTGAAATTATTGACAATTTTTAAAAGCTCATTTGTGAATTTTATTTAATTTAATTTACGCGTTTTACCCTCTAGACTAGAACATTTAACTGCAGTAGAAATTAATTAAAGTGAAAGTATTTTATCTCCTTTTGTCCCATTACTTAATTTAATACCATTGAAATTATTGACAATTTTTAAAAGCTCATTTGTGAATTTTATTTAATTTAATTTACGTGTTAAACCCTCTCGACTAGAACCTTCAACTACAGTAGAAATTCGTTGTGAAACCTTCTGCAACTCCCTTGACACAAATTTATAAAACGCTTGCCATAAATTTAAGCTGGAAATGCGCTTCTGTCAAGTGCCTCGTTTCTTTTGTTGTTCTGCTGTCTTTTGCGTAGTTTTTTCTTATGTTTTATATTTTATTATGCAGTTCAGTTTTGTCACTGTTGCCATCCCAGGGCAGGGCATTAGATTTAAGCTGCATAATGAAATGTTTGCAAATGCTTAGCATTGCAAATGCAACTGCTGTTCAGGTGGCAAAGACGCCCTCAACTGCCTGGCAAATTATCTAATTAAAGCAAACGAGTCCCAAACGACAGCTGCAGCTTACAGGCTTTAAACTATATATATATATATATGCAAATAATCCACAGCGGGGGAGCATGAAAAGAAACTTAAAATAAAAAAAAAATACACACACAGGGAGAGCATTAAATGGAAATAAAAATAAAACCAAGTGGAATGCAAGGACCAACTTTCAGCTATACGAAAATGCCACTAAGCAGCTTTAAGTGTCTGTCAATGTCATATTTTTGCGAAGCTTACAGCAATTTTTTGGTTCTCGTAGTTTGATAAGCTTAAAACAAATGCTCAAAGGCAAATGACAACATCAAAAAAATAAGTTTCACAACTTAACCGAGGCGTGAATGCTCTTCAAACAGCTAATTAGGCAGTGCAATAAAATAATATAAAATCATTGACAAAATAAAACAATTTAATTACCCATTATTACATATAAATGAGCAATACAGAATTAGGTAAGCTAAAACAATAAGTAGCGAAAAAAAGGTAAAATAAAACTAATTAGTTCAAATGCAATGGGAGGTTGATTTTTTCAGAAATGATTGAGGGTGAAGTGAAAATGGTTAATTGCGATAATAAATTAAATCATTGATAATTTGCATAGCTATTTTTGTTGCTCACAAACTTTCACACCTCAAAGTTCAAATGTAATTAAATAAATTATTTATACCTAGTACTAGACACTCTGCGGCATTCCCTTTGATGCAAAATGGGAGTTTTTCAAAGGGTTTCCGAACGAGCAATAAAGTTCCACAACTGAATTCCTTGTTGCAGTCGACAGCTCGTCCTTTCGCTCCTCCGTCTGTCCGTCCGTCCGTCCGTCCTCCGTCTGGCATGTGGCTTCATAATTAAGTAATCCCAAAGCAATGCACCTTAAGCTCCGCTTGAAAGACTGAGAGTGGGCCAACTGGTTTGGCTGCCGGACCATCTGTTATAACGGACCATCAGCAAAATGGGTGAGCTGGCTACCAAAAAAAAAAAGGAGAGACTTTTGCCCAAGTGTCGAGCCGACGCAGTAGCCGACGCTGCACTGCGGGCAGCCCAGCAGCGAGGTGCAGAGACGCTGCCAAAAACTCGTCTCAGTTATGGCCATGTGCGAAGGCAATGAGCATATCTTATTACCACTGCAGAGATTACCAGCCAGCATCCAAGTGGATGGCTGGCAACCAGCTTTAACGGCCTTTTGCTTTGACTTTGACACATGTTATGAAATTTGAATAGATCACCGCGGCAATTACGTGTCTCGTATAAAGAAGAGAGAGAGCGAGAAAGTGTTGAGTGTGAGTGCGAGTGTGAGGGGAATAGACTACAAGATGATGCAGCAAACCTGTAAAGTGTAGTTGGATTCTAATGTTTGTTTTTGGTATATTAAGTCGAGACTCGTGAGTCTCGTTTCGAGTTGTTCGAGAACATCTGGACGATGAGTTTACACGAATCGAGTGCCTGTTTAATGAAGTTGTTCGTTGTTGCTAAGAATGTGCGCCGAGAGTTATGATACTCATATACACAATTCGTTAATAAACTTCAGCTGGAAATGCAACAACAAAAACAAGTAACTTTATTTTTCTTCTTTGCATCGAAATCTGAGTGTGTGAAATAATTTTGTAGCAGGTGTAAATACATTAACAATTCTATTACGATAGCAATAGTTCCATAAACTATTCTGCAATGATATTTTCAATTCCAACAAGTAAGAAAGCTACAGTCGAGAGTGCTCGACCGTATGATACCCGCAACCCATTTCGAGAGAACAAAAAAAATTTTAATGATATTTTAACAACAAATATACCAAAAAATATACTGAAACTTGTGTTTTGTATATATTTGAAAATAGCGGGAAGAAATCCACAACACCGACATGGTCACACTGTCAACTAAACAAACAAAAGCGCGAGCAGCTGCAAGTGAATTTTGCATATAAGATTGATTCATTAATAACTTCCTTGTTTTTAACTCGATCTCAACCAAATTCACAGGAATCATTGAGAATATAATTATTATTATGCATACCAAAATTCAATGCTCTAGGTTCATTATTACGGCTTTTACACTTTTCGGGGGCGGAAAGGGGCGTGGCAAAAATCTAAAATAAACTTGATCTGCGTAAGACCTACACGAATACTGTCACCAAATTTGATATCTCTAGGTCAATCACACACTTAAAACGTCCATATGCATTGGGAACAACAATTTTGATAAATAATTTCGCGAATAACTTTTGTTCTACTTATCCGATTTTCACCAAAATTACAGGGTATATTAAGAGTGTCAAGCGCAGATGGCTTACCAAATTACACATCCTTACACAAAGAACTTTTGGAGTTATACGCGATTTACATAAAAAAAAACTTGACTTTTTCTAGATAAATGCTTATTGTGGGCGAAGGGGGCGTGGCATCCAACTTTTGAAATAAACTTGATCTGCGTAGGGTATGAAGGAACATTTTTGCCAAATTTGGTGTCTCTATGTCTTATAGTCTCTGAGATCCAGGTGTTCATACAGACAGACAGACGGACAGACGGACAGACGGACATGGCTATATCGCTCGGCTGTTGATGCTGATCAAGAATATATATACTTTATGGGGTCGGAGATGTCTCCTTCTGCCTGTTACATACATTTTCTGTTGGCACTAAGTCATAATACCCTTCTACCCTATGGGTAGCGGGTATAAAAATTAACTTGTAACTGCCTTTCGCAATTTGCAGTTCAATTTGCAATATCAATTTGCCTTTTCTGCCAAGGACTTGTCCATCACGTCTTGCAGTTATTGTGCATTGAGCAACTAACGTTTTAGTCGGTAATCTTGATTAGTTGGTTAAACAATTTAAAATCACTTTGCACTGCCATTTGGCGACACACACCCCACAGCAAGCACCAGAGACGAGATGATTGTGCTGTTCAACAAGAAACCGTAATTATGGGAAAACACGTTGAGCTGGTGGAGGAGCAGAGATCTCTGGATGAAAGTGCAGGAAAGTGTTACCTGTGCTTGAAGGCAACAAGGCATAAACAGGCCTTATTATGCACCAATTATAAATGTATCAATCAAACAGCAAACTGATAAGCTGCAGCCGCAGTCTGTCTGCCCGATCGAAGGCAATATCTTATCGCATCAGTCAGACTGTTGCTGCTGCTCCTTTAGTTCCGTTAATTAATTGAATCAATGCCGTGAGTCGCTGGCTGGAAAACTTCTGCTGCAAATCAGATAAGCAGAGAAAGAGGAAGAGCAGAGACAGAGACTGGTCTGGGCAGCTGGTTAAGCATTTGAGGCAAGACTCTCAGCACACAGGTGGCCGCGCGCAATCGAAGCGAAATCAGGAAGACAACAACGGAAATCGCTCTTGAGACTTGATCATTATGCATGCCACCAAGGAGTCGCCACGAGAGCTGGCGAGTCATCTTGACTGTTGGCTGTTGTTGCAACATCTCGCTGATTGTGTAATCGAAGAGGGAGAACAGCTGCCGCCTCGGCTGCTGCTTCTACCGTTTTAATTGCCTCAAATTAAAGCGTAATTAAAATATATACACTACAACTTTATGCATACAAATACGAGTCCGTATCACATATTACACTATCTCTCCGACAGCCCAGCAGAAGAGAGCAGCAAAATTGTAAATTGATTAAAAACCATTAACATGTTCTTTATCACTCAACACACTTCTGCCACTTCTCTTGCCTCTCTCGCTCTCACTCTCTCTCTCGCTCTCTGTCAAGTGTTTGCTGGAGAAATTCCTCAAACTCTGGGAATCAGTTTGTGGGTTGGTCCAGCTACGACAATCTGTCCGTCCTTCTGTCTGTCTGTCTTCGGTCTGGCTGAGTCGAGCCTATGATTTAGGAGGCCTGTTCGCCGGGGTGCTCAACTTTTATGAGGCTGCTCTGATGGATGGTTTCAATCAGTTTGCAAGTACCCATCGCCATGCTAACGGAAAGAGCTTTCTCAAACTTGATGCGTTGCGAGCTGATCAGAAAAGAAATACTTTGCTATGAAACCACAATGGAATACTTTTAATGCCTACTTTATTTTACTTAAACGGACAAGTGGCTAATTTAACTGCCTTCGTTGCAATCTATGCATTTAAAAAGTGAGAGCTGCAGCAAAACCGGTGGCTTCAAAATTGTGCCAATTCAAATTGATTTATTTACTTTTCTTTCTTATTTAATTCTTAAATATTCGTTTTTCCGTGTTCAAAGTTGTCATCAATTTATGAGCTTAAAAATCAATAAAAAAGATTAAAGCTACCTAACTCAAAAGAAGTAATTGAAATTGTACTTTTATTATCGCATTTTCTATTTATAGATATTATATAAATATAGAATTCATATAATAAACTCATTATTAAAATAAACGTTATTGCAAATAAGTATGTATATACTTTATTTTAATAAATATCGAAAAATTAAATATAATTTAATGGAAGATACAAAACTTCTAAATAGACTTAACTTAAAAGAAGTAATTTAAAATGTTGTTTTCCAAAATATATATTTTATAAATATTAAATGAATATAATTGAAATATACTTTTTTGGAAATAAGTAAGATTATTATATAGTTTATTTTAATAAATATTACAATATATTTTGGAATTATGGAATATTCAAAAACTTTTAAATACACTTAACTTAAAATAAGTTATTTGAATTCCATTTTTCCTATCGCATTTTGTTTTAATAGGTATTTTATTATATTTATTTATCACAACATATTTTATGAATATGAAATGAATATTATAAATTCCTCACCAATTTGTTATGTGTTTTATGGTCTGTTGACACTATTTGATTGATATTTTATGGAATGAATCATCTTGGTGTTTAAGTAATGTGATATATTGCTTTGTTAATATTTGATAACTAAGTTATTTATTTGTTCAGCAGCCAGCAGAAAATAGTTTTAGTTCAAAAGCAAGCCTGTACTCGATAGCAATCTAAAGTAATTTCGATTGACAGATCAATTTTCTGGCAAAAACGCAAATCATTTAAATGCCAAAACACAAACCTGATGCGCTGCTGGCAACTTCATTTCGCAATCGAAGTTATTTCTACTCAACCAAGCACCTCACAACTTTCTCGCTTTTTGCAATTCATCAATTTTATTGTTCGCCACAAAAGCGAATGCAGGAGAAAAGCGGGACGAAAAGCAAAAGGATACACTGATGCAATTTCCATTTGTAACCGCAACTAATTTCAACTTTATTATTTGATTTGGAGCGATGAGAGAGCAATGGTCAAAAGTCGAAGGCAATAAATCACTCATACGCCAAGTGTGCCACAAGCCAGAAGCGAAATGTGCCAATGTGTCTGTGTGTCTGTGTGTGTGAGTGTACGTGTGAGTGTGGGGGTGAACAGTGTTGCAAAATCCCCAACAGCTGTCGCTATACGTTTCATGGTTCGTCGCTCTGCCTTGAACCCAAGGACTTGAGCTCCTGCTGCCGTTTTTTGCAGCTCTTTTTATTGGTTTGGCCAATTTCGCGCTTATTTACGCAGTTGACATGTTGCAACACGTGCGCTGACAAATCTGTCCGTCTGGCATTAACCCTATATTGCCCCCATTTGTGCTGAAGACAATTTAACACCTGAGCGAGAACACGCGCTGCAATACACTTAATTTATTGACATATTCGGCCACTTTGATTTGTTTCGCCCGACAATTTCTTGGCCCAGTGAGCAGGCAGCTGTTCTTTGGGTTCAATCACCCGCAGACACTTTAGCCATATGTGTGTGTGTCGAGTTTTCCACGTTTTTCCACCGCTTTTGCTTCGCTTACCCTTTGGGCTAAACAGCAACAGCAACGAAACAAAAACTTGCCACTTTTCGCGCCCTGTTAGCCAAACTGGCTGGCTGCTAATGCCGCCATGCTCTTGGCCTTAACACTTGACTGGGCCTAAACGCTCTTCTAGACCTTGTCGCTACTTTTGTCCCCCTCGTCGTCGTCGCCAATCTTCAGTGAATCGCGACTCGTTGTTGGCTTGCACTTAAGGCCAATTATGGTTAATGTCTCAATTAGTGGCAGTTATGAAAATTATTGACTTGCAGCATAACATTGCTGCCACATGTTGCTCTTTTTCTTGCAGCCATTTCTTTGCTTTTTCCCAAGTATTTCGACTCGCTGCTCCAAGTCACAAGCAAACGGCTGCCTGATTAAAACGCTGCTCGGCTTGTTCAGAAGCTGTTTGATTAGGTTGAACGAACGCACCAGATAAGATTTAGTTTCGTTACAGCCGGAAATTGCATCAAGATGCGGCAAGCATATCGATAATTTCATTACTTGCCGCATCTTAAGCGCGCTCTTTGATTTGATGGAAACACATTGGACACGGCGTCTATGTCTATTTATCTGACCATTTGAATAATTCGGAGATAAAGTTGCGAGTTTATGATAAGCTTGCAATAATTAGTAAGATCAGCAATTGTCACATATGTGTTGATTTTCTAACAAATATTGCTATAGATGTTTCCAAGTTTTCAAGATGCATCTTTCCACATTTTGTCTTGTTTATTTTTATAATAATTTATGTTTTAAAATATGTACAAAGTTTAGAGAAACTTCAGTTGAAAATCTATCTAACTCAGCTCCATATTAGTATTAATTATCCGCCTGAAGGCCTTGGTTCCTCTCGCTCGCAACCTTGTAATAAAGTAATTTAATACTTTATGACAATCAAATTAATAAAAGAAAGATTTATAAATCATGTGAGAAACTATAAATAAATACCACTAGTTGCTCGGTTATCCTTTTCAAAGTATAATATAATTTATTTTTTGATGCATTGTTCTCTTCTGATTTCGAGTTTAAAATCTAGATGTCTTGCAATTTATTTGTTTTCTGTTAAAAGTTCACCATTAATTTACTTATTTTAATTTAATTTTTGTCCTCTACTATATTTCCTACTGTTTCTCCTTTCATCTGCATTTTTGGAATGGCCCCTTCAAATTTTTAATTTAATCGAAAATTCTTCGGTTAAACTTGAGTTTTTCCGCATATAGATTTCTTCAACGAACTGTCGCAAAGCTAATGAATACAAATATGAAAGGATTTTCCGCGCACTCGTGCTGTTAAAGTGCGCTTTAAATGTTCGCAACTGTGGCAGCTCATTAAGCATGAAAACGACTTCAATGCCGCACATAAATTAGTCGACGGTAACAATTTCATTCGGCTAGTGGAATTGACGGCCAGCTCCCAATGGGAGAGCGGGAGCAAACTGTCAGCTCGGGGATTTGATGCGATGCTATGGAGGATCTAGAGAGGAACAGGATGGGGGGGAGGGTAACCATCGTAGCTGTGGCACCAACTGGGCCATAAATCAAAAGCAGCGCACGGCTTTTAATACACTTGACGCCAGATTTCCGCGACAATTTGCGCATGAATTAAACATAAAAGCAAGTCGGCAGGGTAACGCAACGCCCCCATGTCGTTGCTACTTGCCCCAGCTCCCTACCCCTCCCTGCCTCCTGCTACATCCTGCCAAAATCAGAGGCAGGATGGTTTCCCCGGTTTTCTCTGAGTGGGCAAATAAAATCAAAGTAGGTAACACGCGCAAATAAAACACTTGACACATTAAAGCAGCAACAAGAACTCACATGTGTTGCATGCAACAGGAGATGCAGGGTACACCGAAGGGGCGGGGGGGGAGGGCGGAAGAAGTACCGTTGGCGACGCCATGAGCAATGCGGCTACAAATTTCCATTTTGTGCCCTTCCCTACACGCCATGCAAATAAGTGACACTCGCCGAGCAGACAACCGACAAAAGGTGAGAGGGGGCGGGGGGAAGGATATGAACACAAATATGAGTATGTGTGTGTGTGTGTGTGTGTGTGTGTGTGTGAGTGTCGCCTTACATGTGAATACATACAAATTTAACGAGTCGCATTTATGATACCACAGACAAGTATAATAATTTCAATTAACGACACCCGCGGGTGTGTTTGCAGCATGAGAGAGACAGAGAGAGAGAGGGAGAGGGAGAGAGCGAGTGAGAGCGAGCAGGAGGGGAATACGTTGCTGCTGCAGCTGCCGCAAGAGATGAGACAATGAATAAACACAACACGAATAACCGCAACATAACAATCAAAATGTTTTAACTTAATTCTAACAAAAACTTAGATAACTATTAAACCTTAATCACAATGAGAGAATAAGAATTTTCGAATTATTCCCAATAATATTTCAAGTTTGAAATTCATTACTTCGATTTATTTGTAGCATACTCTTGTGGGCTTTCTTAAAATAGAACTACATATTAATTGTAGGTAATGTGTAGTTGCTTTTCACTTATTTAATGTCGAATTAGATATTTAAAAAAAATTTAATGGTGAGTTTTCAAGTTGGATCAGTAATAAAACTAATGTTAGGTTTAATAAAAAGTTTTTATTTATCACAATCTTCTGAGCCAACAAACAAAAATATTTTTTTGTGGAATCACTTAAAACATTATTCGATCAAATATTTTAATGAAAATAATTTAATAAGAAAACACACAATCACAATGAACCGAGTAAAGCAATTTTTAATCACTTGAAACATTATTCAATTTAAAAGTAGATATTTTAATGTGATTTATTATTTAGTTTTGTAATACGAGCGGTAGTAAAACTAATATCATACCATATAAAATTGTATTTATTTATTAATTTTTCGTACATATTTTATGTTTTGTACAAAATCACAATTTTTGACACAAAAAAAAGACATTTAGAAGCGATATCACTCAAAAAATGATCCTTGAATTTTACCATAATTTTAATTTAATAACAATATTGAAAAATGAATTGCTCTACATCAAAAATTTCATAATTTTGTATTATAAATTTATTCAAAACTTGTTCTGGCTTGCAAGCCTTATTTTGATAACAATATTGAAAAATTAATTGGTCAACAAAAACAATTTCATATTTTTCTATTTTAAATGTATTCAAACTTATTATAAAGTTCTCATCTAATTGAAAGTCTTATGTTATGAAATATTTACTATAAATCGAGTAGTTAATGCATTCATAATTTATGGCAGCTCTCAATTATAAGTCACTGTTAATTTGTTCACTGTGATTTCACCATGTGCCACATCACTGTGGGATACTGCTCCTGCCCAGCCGTTAGGCAGGTGTGTGCATAAAAAGGAGCCACTGTGGCGCAAAAAAAAATATGGAAACAAAAAAAAATGCACGCATCGCTGGCAGAATAATGAGAATGTGAATGTGAATGTGAATGTGAATGAGAATGTGAATAGCCGGCAAAAGAATCACGTTAAGGCGTATGCGTATGACAGTGTTAGTAGGTCACAGGTGTGTGAGTATGTGTGTGTGTGCGTGCATTATTACGCCTCTAATTAACTAAACGCATATATTTTCTTAGCCACATTCCTTGGCCAAGTTTTACAGCGTCGCCATCTCATCAGCATAAAAGTTTTTAATGAGCCATTTTGCTGGCTTTATCGTTAGCTTCTTCTTCCACCTCCACCACCATCCCCTTGTGTTCCCATTATTCCGACTCCTTATATACTTAAGTCTGCATAAATGTACATAAAGCACATCATACATCCCACATCCTTCTTTCGCTTTTGGCTTCTTGAATGTGTAACGAATTTGTTTTGACAAGCTCAGTTGACACGTTTTAATTAAATTTAATTAGTGCGTTCGCTCCAACAGCAGCAACAACAACAAATTGGCCAACATGACAGCGGGATTAGGTGGGCAGGTGAGACATGGCACAGCGTCTGACAGCTGAATGGTAAATCTCTGCCCCTTACTACCTCTTCATGGCGATGGCGATGATGATGATGCCTGACATTTGTCGGCATAAATATGAGCTCGACTACAAATAATTGCAACATGTGTAAAGTTTATTGGCCTTGAACCGCCACTGAATGAAAGCCAGCATGAATGCAATCAACATTTTTATTTGAAAAGTTAGACAAGGGCAGCGATCTCTGCTCTGAAAAGAAAGTTTAACAAGCGCCTCAACCGCATAACAAACTAGCTCAACATAGAACCCTCAGCATGTCATTATGTCAAATAAAACCCATTCACAACTTAATCAAAGGATAGGCAACAATAAATGGAATCGGAATGGAAATATGGAAATTTTAAAAGTAACTTAAATATTGTAGTATTTTATTGTATCATTCAATTGATGAATTGACTGCCCATTATATTGTATAGTGAATGAAAATTGATGGGAATATTATGATTTAAAGAAGAACTTCTTAGCTATCTTTTTTAAATCAACTAAAAAATATACAATTTTAAAAAGATAATATTGCATTTCGAAAAATACATATGTAGTTACCCATTTATACACTAATTTTATAGACAAAAAAACTAGATCTGCAGAAGCTTTAAGAAAATGTTAACCAAATATTTTAGTAATCGAATTTCTATTTGGTAAATCTGGCCAAAAAAGCAAACACAGTGTTTCAGAATTTTGTAAAAAAAAAAATTAAAAAACAAATTGATACGAAAAAATCAAAGCTAGATAGACATTTATTGTAAGCATTAAGAACAACATGTTGAAATTATATAGTTCTAGAAACTTATATAGTATTTAATACTCCACTTGATAAATTTTCTGAAAAAAATTTCAGAAATTTTAAGAAAATGTTAAAAATTAATTTTATTTAAATAATCCTCTAAACAGAAAAGTTGTTCTTTCTATATTTAAAAAAATAGAAGAAAAATTGGAAACTGAAGTAAAATCTTAAACATATATTTCTGTTTAAATACCCATCTTAGCATAGAAGAATATAAAATGGAGGACTAAAAACCACTTTGCAGTTCCTCATCATAATTACTTCGACTGTAAAATATATAGTATATGGAATAGCCCTGTCATCATAGAGATTTCCATGTCTATGGCAAAACGCCGAATCGCCACGCGAGAGAGAAAAAGAGGCAGCCAATTAATTTGAAAATTATGAATGGAAATTGATGGAGTCACAGCAATCAGGACAGCTCATTGATTACCCACATGCCAAAGCATAAACAGTGGCTACCACTTGATAAACAGCACAAGAGACATAGAAAAAAAGAAGAAATAGATGAACAAGAATAAACAAGTAAGAAAGCTACAGTCGAGAGTGCACGACCGTAAGATACCCGCTAGCCGCTATTTCGAGAGAATACAAAATACTTGAATGATATTCGAACAAAAAAATATGCCGAAATTTGTTTACTGTGTATATTTTTGAAAAAATTCATAATAAAATATACAAAAAATTCATAACGAACACAACTAAACTAACAAAGTGCAACAAAGTTGTGTCTTGAATAACTTCTACACTTTTAATTTGATTACAACCAAATTACAGGAATCATTGAGACTATATTTATTTATAATGCATTCTTAAATTCAAGGATCTAAAACAAACTCGATCTGCATAAGATATACACGAGTACTGTTGCCAAGTTTGATATCTCTAGCTCTTATATTCCCTGAGATCTAGGTTTCATACATACAGACAGATGGACTGACGGACATGGCTATATCGTCTCGGCTGTTGACACCCATCAAGATTATATATACTTTATGTAGTCGGTGATGCCTGCTTCTACCTGTAACTTACATTTTCAGTTTTGCACAAAGTTATACTACCCTTCTACGCGATGGGTAGCGGGTATAAAAATACAGTGCCAGGGAACACAACAATTAGAAGTTTCCTGCCCAGTTTCAGGCCCAGCAGCAATTCACGTGAGCAGGGACACAGCTAAAGCTGGGGAGATGAGAGTTGGGTGATGGGTGATGGGTGATGGGAGTTGGGAACTCAAAACTGGAACTGTGCGCTCGCCGTGGCAACGGCAACTTGTCAGCTCGGATGACGTTTTAATAAGTCACATAATTCATGGACTGGCATTGCCGACGTCGATGTCGATGCCGAAGTCGATGCCGATGTGCAAGTTGATGGCAGCTTGAGGATGACATTGTTGTGCCGCGTGCCCCAAAACGGCAGATTATTCTCTCGTATGTCGCAGAGCAGATTGCATGGCATTCATGCCACGATGCTGCAGGCCAATGTTTTTGGGGTGTTCCCCTCTTTCCCCACCTCAGGCCTCAATCCCCAATCCTCCATTTTGTGCTGCGTGTCTTGTCAGCTGCTCATTTGTCAATGTAATTGATTTTATGCCAGAGCTTTTGACTAAGGTTGTCGCTGGCTGGCTGGCTGGGAAGTCTGGCTACCTGGCTAGCTTTTGCTGATATATTATTCGATTACAGTTAGACGTAAATCAAGTGGAAGCGCATGATGTAGCCATCAGGGAGAGTAGCTGCAAAGTTATTGCGGCGAGTTCGTACTTTATATTGCGTGTGGAATTGCGAAAGCAGGTCAAGCTGCTAGACACAAAGGTCAACTGGGGGGGGGGGGTTAAAAGATAATTGCCTGAGCGATGTGATGCAGTTGAAGGTGGATTTTAATGTATGATTTATCAGGCAGTTTGTAATTGAATTTTAACACGCTGCACAATCGGCACTGCAACTTAATTTGCAATCAATTGAGGCAACAACAGCAGCGTCAAGTTTGAGTTGCAAACCGGTAGCGCAGCTTTGGTTATGGGGCAGCTTCTGTGATGCCGCGTTGCAGCGCAGAACTGTTTAATGGCATCTCATAGATATCGTAGTTTTCTCTCTCTGTCTTTGCGACTCATAAATTTTTATAGCTTGTAATTTGGGACGTCTTCTGCACATGCGCGCCAGGCGGTCGACTTCTCTCTGTCTCAGTCTCAGTCTCAGTCTCTGGTTCTGGCCAATTGGCCGCACTGACAGGTAGGAAGTGTCTTACGGCTTTCAATGGCATTTCTTTTTGGCGTTTGCTTAATGCCAGATTTATACTTTTTGGTGTAATTAATGGCGTTGTTGTGGCCCATTCTGATTGGCTTAGACGGCTTTATGCACGCTGCACACGTTCCAACAACAAAAAACTAGAAAACAATATGAAACACAACCTGCCTCGTCTTGTGCAATTAACGACAGCGGTCTTTATGGCTTTGGAGAGCTAATAGGGTTGGCTGCTAATTAAATTGCAACTCAGGATATTCAATGACACTAAAGGCGCAAAGAAATCTCAATCTGCACAACGGTAATTCGAGACTGACAAGAAAAAAACACCTTGGTGAGTTAAAAACTCAGACAAATTGCTGATTACGTATGCTTTTTTAATAGATCATAAATATTTATAATTCCAACTCAAAATGAACTGAGCATTTGTTGACGACTCAGCGATCTCCATTTGCTCAGACGCTTAAAAACTGCATGGGAACAATATCAAACAGATTTGACTGTCGAGTGATAAACTGTCTGTTCCTGATTGCATTATTGTGTAATTTTAGGAATTGTTTTGCACTTTATAGATCTTGGATATGGCTTTATCCGTTAATCTGATTTCCCAGCCAAAGAGAATTAATGCACATTGGCAGCGCAGTTCAACAACTCGTTAAATCAATATTAATCCGGTAGGTAGTTTAACATAACTGTTTAAATTATAGCATTGCAGTTAACAGTTCTACAAAATAAATATAAATAGAGGTTATAAAAATCTAAATCGATTTGCATAATCTTTTGAATTTATAAAATGTAATATACATTAATGAACAATATGATTAGAATAATTCCCCATAATAATCTAAATAGATTTTCACAATCGTTTCAATTTTTATTTTAATAAAATGTAATAAACATTAATGAACAATATAATTTAATTTTGCATTTTAATTCCCACACAGTTGCGCCATAATCTCTTAATTTATTCATCCAAAAAGCAACTAACATTTAAGTAGCTTCGCAATAAAATGTTCTAGATATTCTAATTAGAATATTATCTGGCATAACGAAGTCGAAGCAGAAACTGCAGAATTTTCGGTGAAACTCAATTAGGTGGGAGCGAAGACTTCTATTTTGAGCAAGACCCTCAAGTACCCTAAAGTTATGCCACCAAGATTTGCAGCTACTCAAAATGCGCAAACACTGAAGCAGCATCTTGTGGCAGCTGCCAAGTTGCCTCTATCGTTCTTGGCTGCCTCAGTTGGCTGTTGGCTGCTGCTTTGCCTTTTTGATGATTACAAATTAATCACACTTTAAACATGGCAATTACGCTCCTTGCACCGCGACAGCTTCGGCTTCGGCTTCGGCTTCAACCGGGCTTTAACTGTAGAACTGCGATACGAGCAGCAGCATGAAAGCATGCGGGAATTGCGTATGCAGTTTCAGCAGAGGAGGATCCATTGAGCAGGAACCCAAGCATATCGTGGCCAACTCGGGAGCAAAAACAACTTCCCCAACACTGAGCGAAATAAATACACAGCCATTTAATCGTTGCTTGACATACATTTATTTAAATAATATTTTATATAAAGAATGCTAAACAAGAGTATTATATAAAAACTATTATTCAATTATTTTAGAAACAATTTTTTTTTTAAATAAAAAATTTAAATTCTTCATCTTAAAAATTAATTATACATTTTATGCACAATATTTAATTCTAAAAGTAAGAGAAAATTATGAAAAAGAGTTTTCAATAAAAACTATCAATAAATAAAAGTAGCATATTTTCCTATGTACCTATACAAAAAATTGTATATTTAAATTGCATTTAACAAAATACTTCACAATTTCTTCGACAATATTACTTTATAAATGTTTGGCATAAAGAAAATGAATTTTTTTATTGAACAAGTTTTTAAAAGCGTATACTTAAAATATAATTGTATGTAAATAGTCACAAAACTGTTTAAAAATTGGGCTATACATTATATATATTTATATACTTTTATATTACACATATTTATTATATATTTATTTTAAACATTCAATTCCAGAATGGTAAACGAAAATGTAAAGGCCAAATAGAAAATATAATTTTACTAAATTTAATAATTAATCAGTGAAAAGCACTTCAAACATTGTCGCCCTGCATAAAAAGAAATTAGCATGTCCATCATTTAATTTGAGTTTCATTCTCGTTAAATTCGCTCAGTGGTAGAGCTTCTATATGGAAAAATGGCTTCCTTTCGCTGTTTAACTTTCGTTTTAATAAATAATCAAGTGGAGTGACTATCGTTTTGATGATGTAGCTCTGGACCCGGTACTTGGCCAACGTTTTGCTCTTGCCCATGGCTTGGTCAGCATCAGCCACAGCCACAGCTTTTGCATCGCCGTCTTGGACTTGGGCTTTGTTTCTACTTGAGCCTGTGATGATGTTGGTTGGTTGCTTGGCTGCGGTTCGTCAAGTCCCTCATGTAATTTCCAGGCAATTTCTCATACCCATAATTGCATAATTTCAAAGTTGTTGGCAACTTAATTGCGCGCAACGCGACCAAACGCTGGCAGCTGCCTCTCGGATCTCCGATCAGACTCCGCTCGTATGGCCAGCGAGTTGACCAATCCGCTTGGATTGCTTGTTGCCTTAGCCCGGTTGCCCTGTCTTCGGTGTAAATAAAACCTTTTTAAACGGTTGTCATGTGGCAGCCACATTCACAATTGGCCCCCACGACTACCGGGCAACGAGAGCTTAAGACTTTTGGGCCCCAGTGCTGGAAGCTGGAAGCTAACTGCCTCCACGATGAGTCTGCGGACTTCAAAGCGCGCACATCATCAAACATGTGTTGCAGCTACTTCGACTGGAGTCGAGTCGACGCCAACGCCTTGACAGATGACTACAAAAACCATGACTCCATCGCCATCGCCATCTCCATTTCCATGGACGCAGCCTGCGGCCATTTGCCATCAAAGTTAATATGCTTTATATTAAATTTGTTGTTGTTGTTGTTGTTGTCTGGGCCATACAATCTGCATCTGGTACAATTGCCACGCTGTCTCATCCCGCCATCCTCCAGGCTCATTTGTTGAATTGTTTCGACTGCGTTTTCTCATCAAATTACTCAATTAATTTCACTTGAATTAAAAACACTGTCCAGCAGAGACAGTTTAAATGCAAGAGGAGCAACCTGATGTCTGTTAATTTGGCTGAACAATGGCAATTGGCCCGGCCTAATTGAGAGTAGACAAGTTAGAGTATCTGTCAGCCTACTTGGCGTATGCGTGATTCCATGCCGCTGGCCAAAAACTGATTAATGGCCACGTTTGCTTCCAAATGAGCCAAGCAAATCAAAACAAGCGCAACGCCTGCAGCAGCGAGATTGAGGAGAGGGAATGGAAGGAAGGCAGCCGAAACCCGTTTTCGGGCCAAGCCGAAATGCATTTGGCACGCAATTATGGCCCAAAGTGTTAATTGCATTTCCGCTGACGCAGAGTCAACAGGCTGCAACTGCAACTGCAACTGCAACAGGCCGCAAATTGTTGCAACTGCGGCACAGCCCACAGCTCACGCATTTGGCATTAAGTCGAAGAAGCTGCTGCTGCTGCTGCTGCTGCTGCTGGCGATGCAAAAGGCCAACACATTCGGCGATAAGGCAACGTGCCCAGTTAACGGTGCTTTTCGCCTGCCCCTCCAGAGACTTTGGCTCAAAGATGGCGCATGCGTGGCAGACACGCAGCGGGCAGCCTGGCCAACAACAGCCAACAACTTCGAATGCTCCTCGAGTGCAGCTCCAGATGCGGCGAAACTAAGTCAAATATTTGTAGAACATCGCAGCAGACAGACGGACAGACAGACGGACAGACGGACAGACAGACAGACAGATTGCCAGCCAGAGTCGAGCAGCTCCCCAGGCTAACTGCAAATGCGAAATTTATGGCCCCCAAAAGGCGCGTGGACATCCAAGTTGCAGCATGAGAGCAGAATTTAAGGCAACGGAAACTCAAATATCACACAATCAAATACGCTAACAATCAAATGAAGCAAAAGGAAAATATTTATAATTAGCTGAACATACATTATTTTATTATTTAATTTTTATTTTAAAGTAAATCATGAACAGTCAACTTTTAAAAAATTATCTTATGTTATAATATTAAAATTAGGAAATACAAGACTTTATAGTATCTAATAGCCAGAAACTGGAAATCAAAGCCTGCAAACAGAAATATATTATTAATGAAAAATTAACAAAATTATAAAATTATAAATCAGAGTTTAGAAGATATCAGATAATACCAATTTTGAAATGAGCTCTACAGAACTTATAACTACTACACTAAAATTATAACTACTTTATAACATGACTTCGCATTAAGTATATAATAAATGCTAATCCTCTGTACTATTTAAAAGCGTTTGATGCACTAGTTAAAGCAGAAGACATGATTTAATAATATAACTATGTTTGATAATCCCTTTGCATAGAGTTGTATGCTTAATAAAAAGTAGTTAATAAATATCCATTTTAATTATTACTTTTCAAAGAGAAAAAATCCACAATTTGAGAATTTTTCGATCTTAAATAAATATTCTTGAACTAAATTTCATTCTTAAAAACATTCTTGAAACAAGACTAATCATGTGTAAGGACTCACATCGACCAATTTGCTTAGTAGCTCTTGGAACAAACGACCCGTTAGCACAATTATACCCTTTCCAATCGTATGCAAATTTAAAGCCGAAGCTGGCAATCGAAAAGAAATGATTTCTTTTTGGCTCGCCGCATATTCATAAAGTGCTTTTTAATGGGAGCAAGAGGTCTTGGTGCCAGTCTCCGCCTCGTCCAACTCAACGTCGCAGTCCGCTCAAATCTCTGGCTTAGACCGAGGCCAAGTCCAAGGCACACATAACATACTATAAGATTGTGTTTGCAGTGCCAGACTAACACTGGCAACGAGTGCTGACAAGGCGGCCAACCAGGAGGCGTCTGTCACTTATCGAACTCTTTGCATGTCTTTGCATGCGGCCACATTTGATAAGCGAGCAGGAAAGAAATCAGAGAAAAAGCAGAGTTATAGTATGTAATATGGAGACAGACTCGATTGGAACAGCTGAGACTCATTCCCTGCTGCCTCCGCACTCGATTTTCCCAGTGGCATTGGCCTTCGTACGAAGTATTGGCATTTTGCTTGGCTTTGCGTCTGGCGTTCTGGGCTTTGGCCAAATCCGTTAATAAGCCATTTTGACAAATTGGATGATTGCCGTCTGACTGCGATTGCCAGTAATGTCTGTGTGTGGAAAGTGTGGCAAGCGTTTGGGGCAAGTAATGATAAAGTAGACGATTGCCAATTGATCTGAAGAGTAACGAGCAGCATTTAAGCATTTCATTGTTGCCAACAGAAGCTAACCATATTTGCTCTCAACCGTCAAGTTCAGCTAAGATACAAAGTAAACTTGGGCAAATGTTGAAGCATGTGAAAGCTGCAAAGTAAACAAATCTCAAATGTCTCAAATGGTGCATGGCATGAGAAGATTGTCTTATATATTGAATCAACAACCACATTGAATCAAATTGGATTTCTAGATTTTTTACGGCATTCAATTCCAAGGAAACGAAGCCGTTTAGTCAGAAACTACGAAATGCAGTTCTAAGATATGTACATAAGTATGTTAATAGCTGTAATAATAAAAAGATAGATTTGCAATCCTAAGTTAAATATTTTACATAGTGATACTTAATTCAGTTTTTATTAGAACGACATAAGCTCATGAAGCTGAAAACTTTATTTGGTGCTTAACAGAACTCCTAAATTCTGAGATACCCCAAGGCAAATGAAATGGAATTTGCGGCAGCTTGATTTCCATTTATTATTTTATCATGAATGAAATCATGAATGAAATTACCTTTTTTGTTCTTTATATAGTAGAAATAATTTAGTTAGTGATGTGATTCGAATTTTAAAATAAGTAATTTGTACAACAAACATATTTTTTCTATTGGAAAATTGATTAGTATCTCGATCCCGTTAATATTTGATATTTTTATTAAATAAATATAAATTTTATTTTAATTAAGTTTAGAGGGGAAATTTAATTTCAAAGTTATTATTTTGTACATCTTAAAAAGTTATTCGATCGGGGAATTTAAGAGAATACTTTCATAGGTAGTTCTTCCCACGTCTTTAAAAATTGTTGGTTACCGGGAAGTATTATAAATTCACCAATGAATATTTGAATATTTGTTTAAAAAGTCGCTATCTGCCGTGTAGAAAAATAAAGTAACAAATTTGTATTTGATTTTTTGTATAGTTTTTATTTATTAAAAAATTAAAAGTAAATTCGTAAATAGAGTTCTACATTATCTCTCTCTCTCTCTCTTTAAATCTCTCTCATCTTGCAATCTCCTTGAGTGTCTGGTTACTGCATATCGCGATCGTAGCATCTGATCGTATTCCGGCACTCGTCATCGTGCACTTGGCTGAACACTGTGAGTGAGCGATAATTGAAAATGAAGTTCAACTAATACTAGTAGATGGCAGCACTTACCGTTTTTGGTGTTGAAGCAATTCCACTGGCTGAGCTCGCACTGTCCGGCAAACTGGACGACGCACTTGCCGTTGGTGGCACAGACGGGCAGCGCCTTCTCGGGGCAGTCGAAGTTGCACTTGCCCAGCTGCTGCAGATCGCGTTGCCACTCGGGCAGCTCCGCCACCTGCACCTCCGATGAAAGCAAACGCAGCTTGTGGTGCTCTGGCTTCGCGGTAGTCGATGTTGTCGATGTTGTCGAGCTGTGATGCTTCTCCTTCTGCTTCTCGGTCTGCTTCTGTGCATTGAGCTTCTCGCGCTCGCTGATCGCCTGATTGATGGCCAGGGGAATGTGCTTCTCGGCCTGTTGCATTATGTGGCTCACTTGCTGATGTATCTGGTTGACCTTGTCGCCAACATTGAGCGGCTGCTGGCCGGGCACCGTGACCACAATCTGCGATACTGGCGGCATCACCACTTTGTTATGGCCTGGATGCTGCTGCTGCTGCTGCCATGTGCCAGTTGCCTGATGATTTATCACCTGCGGCACTGTCTTTGGCTGCTCAACATGTGGCGGCAGCAAATCCAAATGCGGCACAGCGACTGCGGATTTTGCTTTTCCCTCGCCCAGCGCTTGTGGCACGTGGCCAGTTAATACTGTTGTCGTCTGTCCGAGCGGCTTTTGTGTCGTCTGCAGCACTTGATTGATGTGATTCGTTATCAGCGTTTGAATATGCCCCGGCAGCTGAATGTTGTCGGGCAGCTGCTGCTCCGGCTTGTCCAGTTCCACGGCCTGCGACACCGCCAACAACAAAGCTGCAGCGAAGCAATTGTTGTTATTAATTGAACCCATTATTAATACGCTGCACTTACCAAATACGAAGCTAGTTCTCATATTGTTATTGATCCTCTTGACGTTCGATTGCGTTCTGTGACGCTTTCGATGTGAGCCCTCAGTTTATATACAGAAAGTACGATCCGCGAACTGATCAAATATCATGTGCATTTGTCATAAGCATTTGAGCATCTTTATATTTTAATGCGCTTTTTATGTTAATTAAATTATAAAACATTGCGATCATCCCAAAGGAACTGGTTTCGTTTTGCCTCAACGATCGACTGACTGTGACGGAAATTCGCTTGAATCTCGTTAATCGCTTCCTTGTAGAATATTATTTTACACAAAATTTGAGATGTATTTTGCTTAAAACACCTCGTGCTTGGGGCGTGGCAGACTGCATAAGGTTTAAGCCCATAGCAACACAACAATCGAATTTCAATTA
Organism: Drosophila ustulata; assembly: GCA_035047365.1. Classification (NCBI taxonomy): domain Eukaryota; kingdom Metazoa; phylum Arthropoda; class Insecta; order Diptera; family Drosophilidae; genus Drosophila; species Drosophila ustulata. The sequence continues at coordinate 24,588,743 of JAWNPT010000057.1, read as the reverse complement.
CAATTTCGAGTTCAATTTTTACTCGTTTTCAATTGGTTTACAGTTTGTAATGCACTGGTTGAGCCGTTTATGCATGCAGCCTAAGAGTATGCTTTAAATAATTTGAATTGTAATTTCTACACAAATGTCCAAATGCCGCAGCAATTTATTATTTAAACAAAAGGCGAGCAAGTAAATATGCAAATTTCCCACGGGATGAGCAAACACAAAAGCTTTTATTTTTGGCAGGCGAACAATACGAATAAATGGCAGGCCCCAAAAGATGATGGCAATGATAATAATACAGTTTTGCATATTTTTGTCAGGTGTTAAAATAAAGGATTATAAGCGACAGGCGACAATCGCATGCAAAGTCGAAGAGCCAAAAACTTTGCTATAAAAACAACATGGACTCGACACAAAGTCAACAGTTCAACAGTTGCTGCTCACACAGCAAGGTTAACCTAACAACAACAACAACCTAAAACCATGAAACACTTTTCGCTACTTTGCCTGTGTAAGTTTTTCAAGCACTGTGCCAATAACTCAAACTGTAACTTTCGCTCTCTCTTTGCTCTCTTGCAGCTCTCTTTGCTCTCGCCGTTGTTGGCGCTAGCGTGCTGCCCGCAAAGCGCAGCCATTTACCGGCTGTCAATCAGCAAGGCGAAGTTGTGTGGCTGGACGAACTGAGTCACCCTGTGCCGGATAAATGCGACTTCAGCTGCACGAATCAAGACGTGAGCGTCTGTGCCCACAACGGACAGTGCCTCCAACTGTTCACCAGTCGCTGCACCATGGCCGCCTACAACTGCCGCAATCCGCAGAAGCGTTTCAACATTGTCGAGAACTACAAATGCACGCAGGGCTACGTGCCGCTCTGCAGCCCCGAGGAGCGCAAGGAACTGGGCATCACAGTCTAGGAGAGACGTCGAAAGAGTGATTGGAAGTTGGCAGTTGAGATCAAACAAATGTCTAATCAAATCATCCTTATTCTTTCCACATTTTTCCTTCATCATTTTGTTAATAATATTCAATGTAAGTAACGTTCAAAAAGGTAGAAAGCTTTTGTTAGATAAACTCTATGATTTTGAAATGAAAGCAACTGTATATTGCACAAAAAAAAAAAACAAAAAATAAAATAAAATAAAAAATAGTTTTGAATGAATGTAACAACTTAATTTAAAACAGAGGCGAAAAAAAAATTTAAAAACAGTGATAGAATACTTGTTATTTTATAAATTCAAAATTCATTTTATAGTGCGAACAGAAAATGTATGTAACAGGCAGAAGTTGTCATCTCCGACCCCATATAAAGTATATATATTCTTGATCAGTGTCAACAGCCGTCTGTCTGTCAGTCTGTATGAACACCTAGATCTCAGCGACTAAGGGACACCAATTTTGGTACATAGGCTCCTGCATTCATTACGCAGATCAAGATTATTTCAAAACTTGGAGTAGCAAGTAGATGTTGCCAAAAATTTAAATTTTTAGAAGCTGGGCGGGCTTTTCAAATTTGAATTTGAATAAAATACGTTAATATTAACGACGGAATTCCTTCCCAAAACCAACGTCGATCTGCTGATGTACCAGGCGAACATAATCGAGTAGCAAGTAGATGTTGCCAAAAATTTAAATTTTCAGAAGCTGGGCGGGCTTTTCAAATTTGAATTTGAATAAAATACGTTAATATTAACGACGGAATTCCTTCCCAAAACCAACGTCGATCGGATGAAGTACCAGGCGAACATAATCGAGTAGCAAGTAGATTGGCCAAAAATTTAAATTTTCAGAAGCTGGGCGGGCTTTTCAAATTTGAATTTGAATAAAATACGTTAATATTAACGACGGAATTCCTTCCCAAAACCAACGTCGATCGGATGAAGTACCAGGCGAACATAATCGAGTAGCAAGTAGATTGGCCAAAAATTTAAATTTTCAGAAGCTGGGCGGGCTTTTCAAATTTGAATTTGAATAAAATACGTTAATATTAACGACGGAATTCCTTCCCAAAACCCACTTGGAGCTGCTGAAGTACCAGGCGAACATAATCGAGTAGCAAGTAGATGTTGCCAAAAATTTAAATTTTCAGAAGCTGGGCGGGCTTTTCAAATTTGAATTTGAATAAAATACGTTAATATTAACGACGGAATTCCTTCCCAAAACCCACTTGGAGCTGCTGAAGTACCAGGCGAACATAATCGAGTAGCAAGTAGATGTTGCCAAAAATTTAAATTTTTAGAAGCTGGGCGGTCTTTTCAAATTTGAATTTGAATAAAATACGTTAATATTAACGACGGAATTCCTTCCCAAAACCAACGTCGATCGGATGAAGTACCAGGCGAACATAATCGAGTAGCAAGTAGATTGGCCAAAAATTTAAATTTTCAGAAGCTGGGCGGGCTTTTCAAATTTGAATTTGAATAAAATACGTTAATATTAACGACGGAATTCCTTCCCAAAACCAACGTCGATCTGCTGAAGTACCAGGCGAACATAATCGAGTAGCAAGTAGATGTTGCCAAAAATTTAAATTTTCAGAAGCTGTGCGGGCTTTTCAAATTTGAATTTGAATAAAATACGTTAATATTAACGACGGAATTCCTTCAAAAAACCAACGTCGATCTGCTGATGTACCAGGCGAACATAATCGAGTAGCAAGTAGATGTTGCCAAAAATTTAAATTTTCAGAAGCTGGGCGGGCTTTTCAAATTTGAATTTGAATAAAATACGTTAATATTAACGACGAAATTCCTTCCCAAAACCCACTTGGAGCTGCTGAAGTACCAGGCGAACATAATCGAGTAGCAAGTAGATTGGCCAAAAATTTAAATTTTCAGAAGCTGGGCGGGCTTTTCAAATTTGAATTTGAATAAAATACGTTAATATTAACGACAGAATTCCTTCCCAAAACCAACGTCGATCGGCTGAAGTACCAGGCGAACATAATCGAGTAGAAAGTAGATGTTGCAAAAATTTAAATTTTCAGAAGCTAGGCGGGCTTTTCAAATTTGAATTTGAATAAAATACGTTAATAATCTCGACGGACTTCCTTCCAAATTTGAATTTGAATAATATACGTTAATAATCTCGACGATATTCCTTCCCAAAACCCACTTGGAGCTGCTGAAGTACCAGGCGAACATAATCGAGTAGCAAGTAGATTACCCAAAATTTAAATTTCAGATCAAATTAATTATTTAATTTATCTTTATTTATAAGCAAAAATGATCATTTACAAATGTAATACGTTGCTCTTGATAAAACTACATATTGATATCTTCTGGGGTGCAACGCCTGGCGCACAAACCCAAGCGACAGACATCCTCATCGATGGCGCGGAAGGCCAAATCGCGATGCTTGCAGTTGAAGCTGTCCATGATGCACTGATTGGGGAACTCGTGGATGCAGACGCCATTGTGGGCGCAGATCGGAAGCAGCTCGAACTTGGTGCACAACGTTTCGCAGTTCTCAGGGTCTGTGGGCGGCATCGCCAAGGGATGGGGCGTGGTCGTCATGTCGCCCTGCAGCAGGTGGAAGCAGTTTCTTGTGGGCACAGTTTTGGACATCTCAACTGGAGATTTGGTTGTGATGGGCGCCATGACAACAACGGGTTTAACCTCCGAGGCAGCCACGTGAACAACGCCAGCATTGGGCTTGCCAGGATTAGGCATGCCAGGATTGGGCTTGCCAGGATTTGGCATACCAGAAGTAGGTACTCCGGGATTCGGCATACCAGGAGTAGGCACTCCAGGATTAGGCATACCAGGAGTAGGCACTCCGGGATTTGGCATTCCGCGAGTTGGAACTCCAGGATTGGGCATACCAGGAGTAGGCACTCCAGGGTTAGGCATGCCAGGATTTGGAACACCAGGATTGGGCATACCGCGATTTGGGATGCCAGGATTGGGCATGCCGGGGTTGGGGACTCCCGGATTAACAGTTTCCACAACAGCTCTCATCTTGCGCACCTTGGGCACCGGCTTGGTCACAGTGGGTGGCACCACAACCTCCTCAGTGGTGCTTACCTGGCCTGGCTTCACCTCAACGACGCGTGCGACCTCCTCCACCTCATCCATCTTGTCCTGGGTGATCACGGGCTTTCCATTAACCAGCAACGGCACTTGGACTGTAACCCGACCGATCTCTGAATTCGGCTTCACCTGCGCTGTGACCAAAACTGAACACAGCAGCACTACAAAAAGATTGAAGAGATCGATCAGTTGAGATCGAAGGATTATCTGCAGCTTTGATTCTCACCTGTGGCCAAAACTAAGTTGAGCTTAAACATCTTGTGACTTCACCTTCAGGGTCTTCTGTGTCCTGAACTGGGTCTTGGCAACGTCTTATATACATTATCTGACAATCGCTGATGTAACTCGCCAACCGGTTGCAAGTTCAAGGCAACAGCTGGCAACACAACCGGTTCCATCAATACTTTCCTCCATTAATACAGCAATTATGGTTATTGTTTTTGGGTGCGTTTTGTCAACGCTTCATTAGCATTAATTCATATTCGAAAATTCTCCAAAGTATCGAGCACTCTCTTTTTTGTTTGTTTGTTTTTATAAAATCTTTTTTTATTATGTTTATTTGTATTTTTAGTATTGTTTCGTACACTTCCTTGATGTAAATCATACATATTTATATGTAATTAAGCGCTATATTATTAGGCATAGACATGTACACATAGTTAATTCATATATTTATTTATTTATATTGATGTACATACATAAATTGTAATGGACTTTTTTAAGTGTTATTTAAAAGCTTAGAACTTTTCTTTTCTCGCCTTGTACAACACTGTTCTATGATACAAAAGAATTGCTTAATTGGTATAAATCATTTTAAGGCATCAAATATTTTGATTCGCAAAGTTCTCTATATAGTTTCTCAATATTATATTGTATATATATATATTTATATAGAAGAGTTGACCACTTGAGTTATGTATTTAGTTTTCGTTGAGTTTAAGTCTACGCTAATTAGGGATCGTCTGAACGTGTATCCGGAGTGGGTATCTACAGTAACGATCCCTAAACCTTTGCACATTACGTCCATCTATATAGGTTTTACATACGATTATAATATAGTACGTAGTTCAGATAAGATTAGTTTTGCATTTTAGTATTATCATTTCATTATGTGTAAATAATTGCTTTTCTTTCTAACTAAAAGTCCGACTACATATCCTGGGGATTGTCCATACCATAAACGCAAATTTTTGATAGGTTCTTCTTGGATCTGGATATAGTACATATGCGAGGCAGCCCAAGGCCCTTGAGAGTAAGATAGCGAAAAAGAAAAGAGAGCGTAGTGAGAGTAAAAGAATCAAATAATTAAGAAATTCCCAAAGATAATCAACAGGCTGCCTCTTTTAACGTATCTGAAATAATATCGCATATAAAACTCTTTAAAAAGTACTCAAACTATGGAACCGGTCATATACACATATCATTTCATATTGTTGCTAGTTAAAGTTGTTAATAAATATTGATTCATTTAAAAGGTGTTTGTTCTTAGTTTCTAAACATTTCTTTTTATAGATAATATCTTCCAGGGCTCAACAACACTACAAAAACTATAAACAATCATTGGATAGACGATTCGTCGTTTTAGACAATTTGGGATTTTTTTCTATTTTACAAACATTAATTTTTTATACATAACAATTAGAATAATATAAAAGTGGTACGAAAAAAGCAATTAGTTCAACAATTTTAACTAATTTCACATAAATCTGTTTTTGTTCTTTTCCATTGCGTTAGTTTCTCTCTCTTCTTGTGTTGTTCGGTTTAAAAACTACAATAAATTGTTATAAAATAAATTATGACTTAAGTTAAATATACATAAATATATGGGATTGCTTATGATATCATTTAAAGTAGTTAATTAGTTGGTTGTTTTTCTTTTCTTCTGCTGTTTTTTCTTTTCTTTTTTTGAGTTTACGTTAGGTGGTACAGAAACTGCAAAGTGTCTGGGCTGTTTTTCCTTCTCCGTCTCCATCTCTGCGTCGTGTTCGTCCGTCGTGGTCTACTTGCGCTCCATGGGCTTGACTTCGAGCAGCTGGGGATAGTTCTCCACGATATTGAGTAAGATGGTGTCGATGTAATGCTTTAGACGGACATTCTCATCTTCCTTTTCCTGGAAGGCCTGTTGCAGCTGCAAGTGCATACAAGATACCGATTAGTGTTGTACAACGTGCAAAAGTCGAGGTTAACAGTTAACACAAAGACAGGCAAAGTTATGAATCCTTTGAATCCTCTTCTTGTTATTTTTGTATGAACTAAATGAACCCAACACATAATTTGAAATTTTGGTTAAAAAAAAAACAACATGAACCAAAAACCATAAAACAGTCGCCGTCAAACTGCAGCGCATGCACAGTGACTCCAAAACCGTGTTTGTTTTAGTTTCGTTTCGATTTGGAATTGTTTGTGTTTTGTTTTTTTTTTTGTGGATTGTTGGTGGTTAAGCATTACCTGACTTAAGGATGCTAATGTGGCTGAATCCACAGAATCCTGTAATACAATAAATACAATATAATATATATAGACATATGATGGGTACGGGCACAATGTGTATGCAGCAGGACTCTCAAACTGTGGGTGTGCGACAATTACAAGCGTGACAGTGCGTGGGCGTTGATTTGATTGAATTGGCTTTAAACTTGTTGTGGGCGTGGCAGTACTAAGAAGGCTCAAAAGCACGGGAAAAGGTGGAATAGCAACAACTACTGTATCGCATACACACCTGAGCTTGTGACATTTCCTCCAGCTCCTGGGCCAGATTGTTGAGGGTGCCGCTCAGCAGATGACGACCCTGCTCCACGCCATTGGTCAGCATGGTGGCCTGATTCGTCAGCATCGTGGCCTGCAGCTCCTCGTTCTGCTCCTCGAGTGCTAAACAAGAGATTTGATTAGCTTTCTGAAATGATTTCAAGTAGAATTTTCTTACAGCGATTCTTTTGGCGCATCTCCTCGAGCTCTTGATGCAGCTCCTCCAGTCTTATGCTCTCCGGCGATGTGGTGGGCATGGCACGCGCCCCGTTCTCCTCGCGGGCACGCTGCAGTTCGCTGCTCAGCTCCAGCATCAGCTCCTCGGTGGATTTCTTCTCCTGCTCGTGGCGACGCAGCGTCTGCAGCTGCTCATCGTATTCCTGCTGCAGTGCCGCTATCTGATCGCGTGCCAGCTCCAGCTGCTCCTCGGTGCGATGCAAATCATTGGCCTGTTTATCGCACAGCACACGCAACCGTTGCGCCTCATCGCGCAGTGCATTCGCCTCGATTTCGGTGGCTTTAATCTTCATCTGGCAATTCTCATTCTGCAGCGAGGCTTCGCGTTCCACGCGCGCCAAGATCTCGCGATGACGCTTCTGCTCCTCCGCCAACCGTTCCTCGGCGCGCAACTCCGACTAAATAGGGAAGACAATTATTATAATGTATACTATTAATGATTCTCATACTGTCACTCACCTCTCGGTATTGCTCCTCGAGCATGTGATAACGCGCCTGGAGCACTGCATATTCTGTTTTGGTGCGCGTCGTGCGATCCTCAGCTATATTCTGTGTATCCGACAGATCATCCACCTTGCGCTGCAGCAGCTCCAGCTGTAAGAGAAGCATATGAGAAAAAGTTTGCATTAATTAATATGCCATTTAATGGGCGAACATTTTCTTTTGGATATATGTATGTATGCAAACCACTAACACAATCGCTTTTCATGTGCCGCAAGTCGTGGAGCAGCTCATTCACCAACTGCACATCAGCCATGTGATTTTTCAAATACATTTGCATATATCTGCTGCTATATACATTATCTGGGTCTCTATATGGTAGTGCAATGATATCGCTATATGCCGCCGCGCTCTGCTCATCAAATATTCAACGAAAATATTTTCTGTTGGCGGCTTCGGCGTCGTCTTTGCTCATTTGCTTGCCACAACAAGACTGCAACACGTAGCCGCCGGCTGTTTTTGTTGATTTTTTGCTGCTTCTTTTTGTTCAGCGACGACGACGACGCACTCTGTGGGCTGCAGCACACTCTTAATTACACTGCACAACAAGGCAATCGTATTCCACAAATGAGTCGTAAACAAAGTCGCACAAATATTGTTAAACATCGACACTTTGTTTAGCTCTAGAGATTCGATTTCCAAACAGCAATTTGTTTGCCATTTAGCCATTGTCAGCACTTGTTGCACAGTGTTGTTGAGCATGCCGAGCCCATATGAATTTCATAAATATTAAGCATACGCCCATCGACTGTTGGGCACCCACAAATGTTGGCGTTGCATTCATTAACTATTTTTGGCAGACACTTGAAACCAAATATTCGATTGCAAACTGCTGTTCAGTGTAATTATCGGCACCAATCTATATGTATAGTGTATATATGCGACAGTGTCTATATATACGATGCATATTCGAAATCACTCGTCACTTGTGTGACCAGCTGCCGATAAGAAATGTGTCGAGCGGATGCGTCTTTTAGGATGCAAGCGAAATACAGGGAGCTGATAATTAATTGTCACTGCCAGTGTTGGAAAACTTATGGGCTACAAAAAGAATTTTTAGATCTACCGAGTTTTATATGATACAAAACTTATGGTGCGCTTTGTAAGTATCAAACTAACAATAAAGTCAATTAAATGATTCATTTCAGAGCTTCAATTAAATTATTCATCTATGACAATTATTTTTGCTCAAGATATGCATTCAAATAACTGAAATTCCAGCCATGTTTGATATATGAAAATGCATATATTTTATCGATTTCCATATAGCTAGCTCGACAATTCTAGCCAGTGTTGGACAACAGATAATATTTACAGCTGTTGTGGAATTTTCAGCTATTCATATTCATTCACTTGAATTATAATTTACACATTTAAAACATATGTTTCTTATAGCTTATATCAATCCATAAGCAAACACTGCTGTAAGATGATTATAAATAATTTGTCAGCTGGGCAATTAGCTGGATTGCTGCCTATTTCTAGCTTGTCTTTGCTTCTTCTGCCTACAAAGAGTCAATTGGAAAGTTCAATTGAATAAAATGCGCGTCATTCGCCATACAAATTGTGGGTGGGTATTTTCATTTGGGCTGCACAGTGACTGTCCAACTGTTGGCAAAGGCTTCAATTAGGCTTAATTAAATGCAATTTGTGGCGAATGGAGACGCAGCACGAGAGGGGGAAGGGAACGTAGCGATAAGCAATGTAAACAGTAAATAAAAAATCAGCGGCACACACAAAAAACAATTCGCAGCCGACGGCGAGAGAGCGAGCGAAATTATGGCGACTATATAGTATGACAAATCGGACGGAATGAGAGACGTAAGAAAAATAACTAACGATACAACGCACGGCACGACAACAACTGAATGAAAGGCCTAGGAATGGGGCACCGAAAAATGACATGTAAACTCTATGAGCGAATCTAGCGGAGAGACAGATAGAGAAAGAGAGAGGGAGAGAGCAAGGTCTATAGGGCCCCGATGTACTCATCATATGTGTACAATGAACCATGCCAAAAACAAAAAATTATAGTATCTTTTATATAAGTTCAAACACGAGAAAACTACAAATGTTATTTGAAATTCTACAGAAAAGAACAGCAACAACAAAGACCGAGAACCGTTGGCCAAAATAAACAACAGCAAAAAAAGTCATACAAGCCATAAAAGAAACTAGACACAGACTATAAAGAAAAGGCGAAGCAAAGACGAAATAATAATAATAAAATTCAGGCAGACAAATTGAGTAACAAGTGCCGTTTTTCAAAGACCAAAGAGGGAGGAGGACTGTTGAAAGAAAGCGGGAAGTGGAAGGAGGGGAGGGGAGGGGTTATCTTAATGCTTCACTTTTTCTTGTCACTTTTGTTGAAGCCCATCAAAATGTCAGCAGGGTTAGTTCCAGGGTCATTTGTGGTCTGCTCCCCATAACATTAAGATGTGTGTAAAAATCGGAAACGCACCGCGAACAAGTTTATTTTTGGTTGCGGAGGGAGGAGAAAACTGGAAAGCTTTAACTTCAACTTCAGCTGACAGGTGACATTGTTATGGGGAAATGGGAAATGGGAACTAATAATGGAAACGTGTCCGCAGCAAAATCAAAACAAGTGCATTAGGCGAAATGTTGATGGAGTTCAACGAAGCGGGTTCAACAAACAGATGAAGTGATGACGGATGCCATTATCCGCATTAATCAGAATAAATTTAGACAAAATTAAATTATATTAAATTCATTTTGAGGGAAACGAAAATGTCAAAAAGTAATGTATGAAAAGTAAACATAGCAACAATAATGATTGTCGAAAGATAAACTGATCGATGGTCAACGTGTGATGTACGATATGTAAACACATTTGTTTTATTTTATCTATCGCATAATTCATAAGCTACGCCATTCTCTGGCCATTAACAGCTCATAAATCTGGAAACGCAATTGAAAAAAGAGACATTACAATCAGCATTAGCTTTGACCTCAAACGATTCCACTTGCAACACTTTCCGCTGTCCGCATTTGTTACATTTATCAAACGAGAGTCCGTTCCCATTAGCATATATTGTATACTGTAGTATCGGACAAATTGTAAACAAACTGGAGGAGCAGCGAAGACATGTGGATTGGCATCCGTTTTGGCTTTGGCCTTATCGCACTTCCATTGACCTCCAATGTGTTGAAAGAGTTATCAAGACTTTTCAAAGAGTTTCGTTTGATTAATCACATGCTCGCATTCACAACTCGGCTCCACTTGCAGCATTGGCCAATTAGCTGAGCCCATGCATACGACTGGAAAATGGAAAATTGCATCATGCAATTAGTTGCATGTCGAATTCTGCCTCTTACGGTTGTTGTGCCCCATGGTGCACGGTCTACATGTTGCACGTACATGAGCGTTGGGAAAAATATATATCTCGCATCTCCCATAGCCAAAGGTATTTCCTTTCTCTCGTTCTGCAATCGCATTAGACGCTTCGGTTTTAGAAACTTAAGCCCCAAAGACGCTTCGGTTCTGTTCCGTTTCGTCTCTTTCAGTTACTTTCGTTGACACATTTTGTCATCAACCACTTGCCTAAGTTTCAGTTCATTCATCTGCCTCGTTCTTTCATCAGCGTTTTTTCTTGTTTTCGTTTTATTTTTTCCGACCGCTGATCTCATTTGACGCTTCGAAAAAGATAATTTATGAATTCTTTGTTTATTTTTAACAGATGTTTGCAATTTAATACAACAAACAACAGAGCAGCAAAAACTATTTCATGTTATTCTTTTAGTTTTTGGTGTTCTTCTTTTTTTGTTGTTGATAGGTAAATATGTCATGGAAATTCATAAACATTTTCAGAGATGTTAAAATTGACGATTCATTTTGGCAAGACATGAAATGTTTTTCTTAGGAAAAGTATACTACATATTTATTCATCGCATTTTCCGTAACAATTACTAATGTTTTTATAAATACTTTTCCAACAGGCTTTCAACACTCATTTATCGAAATACATTTTGTATTTTTCTTTTTTGCTGCCCAACACTGGTCACTTATTTAAATGTCGAACTAATGCGCTTTTATGCGCAGTGTAATAACAAAACACAAAAGAAAAGCATTGCATAACAGCGTTTTTGCTTTGAAAACTACCTTTGACACTCACATCGTTTTCCACACATGCTTCAAGCATTTTAGCCAAAACTTTACATAAATCAATCAACTGGTTGGTTATTTCAATCAATATTTTAGGTAGAGTTCCAAGCTCTGAACAATGCCAGAAACAATCCGTAGGTCGACTAAATCACCTGACTGCAAAGCACCGCTTATTTATAGTGAATTGACATTATTGACATGTCTCTACCTAGTATATAGAGGGGTTAAACTGGGGAATAGACATGCAAACCTGTGAGGGTGGCTCTCGACCACGCAATAAATGTGCCCTGAACTTTGACAACACAAATCAAATGAGCCAAGTGGACGGCGAGGGAGGGCGAAGGGAGGAGGAGGAGGGTTTGCTTACTTGCTCATTGAGATTATCGCATATCTCGGCACTCAGGGCTCCGTTCATTTTGTTGTTTGTACCGTTGGCAGATGCACCGTTGCCGTTTCCGTTTCCGCTTCCCCCGTTCTCCTCGAAATCACAGAGTAATTTGTTCTTAAAGTTCTTCAAGTTTTCCAACTTGAAACCGTTGGTATTGGTATTATTGGTTTTATTGTTAAATTTACTGGTTAACGTCTCCAAGTTGTAGACTTTATTGTTGTTATTATTGTTGTTGTTATTCGATTCAAGGCTGTTGTTGTTGCTCTCGAGTTTGTTCTCGATGAACACCAGCGAATTGGGTTCCGAATCGGATGGCACAATATCCTCAAAATCAGCTGGATTGAGACTGAGAAACGTCTCCTGATCGATCAGTATGGGCTGCTTGTCGAATGCCGGATACTGTCCAGTCACTCCCAAACTGTAGGCGTTACTCAGCGGATTTTGTGTGGCGCTTGTGTTGAAATTCAAATTCAAGTCCTCCAAACTGTCCGCCGACGAGAGCTTCTGACTCCCGAATTTCACACAATTGTTATTGTTGTTATTATTGTTGCTGTTGCTGTTGTTATTGTTGTTGTTATTCAGTGTGCTTTGCTTGTGATTTATCGACGCTGCATTCGTTGTGGGTCCGACAAATTCGAATTGACCCGCCCACATATCATAGGCTAAGTCAATGCTATCGGGCTGGCTGGCAGGTTGACTACTCATGGTTTGTTTTTGTTGGCCGATTTCTGTAATAGTTTTTCTTATTTTTGGCTTTGTTTTCCTTTATGCATTCGATGGGGCGTGGCACTGGGGCGTTGGATATTCACACTTTTGTTGTTGGATTGGATTTTAATGTTGTTTTTATTGTTGCGGAAGACAAGGTGTTTGGGTTGTTTAGTTTTCAAGGCACATTGTTCAGATGTTTTAGAATTCTTGGATTCTTTGTTTTGCAGTTTACATTTTTCACTTCATTTTTTGGGCACTTTTCTATGCATTTTTAACTTTTCGATATGCTACGTGAAGCAAAAACAATTTCTGGTTAACATTTACAAAATTATTTAACATGGAAATGTTTGCATAAATTATAAGCATTCATTGCAAAATATGTATCAACTCTTTTCAATTATAAAATATAAATAACTTATTGTATATATTTTGTATTTTTTAATTTTACTGTGTTTAAATTTTTCTTATTTTGTATTTTGTTTATAAGCATTCGTTTTAGAATATATAGCAACTCATTTTGATTATAAAATCTAAATAGCTTCTTGTAATTTTTTTGTTTATTTATTTTTATTTAATTTGTATTCTTTAATTTTACTGTGTGATTTGTTTGAATTCATCGCATTTCATTCAAGTTGTTTACTTATTACTGGCAGCTTTTACTCTGTGTTTAGTCTGGAAAACTCTTTGGGAGATCAGCCGCTTAATTACGCTTTATGAAGCATAATTGTTTTGGCAAAAGGGCACGTACATTTATTTCCCTAATGAGTTTATTCAACTCCATAAACACAACTGAATTCACAATTCTTTCTTTGATTCATTCAGACAAGATATTTAAGATTTAGGCAGAACTCGCCGAAGAATGCTGCCGAGATGGTAATCAGACTCTCGAGGCCAAACAAATTGAAAGGTAATATTGTTCTGTTCCGGATTGCATGCAGTAGCCTCGGGGGGCCACCCAGAGTACAATGGGAAAGAAAGCAAAATACAGATCAAACAGACAAAGGAAAAATGGCAACGCGCAACTCGCAACTCGCGAATGGTAAATGGCATTAAAGAATTTGTTGTATTTTTTTTTTTTGCTTCAATCTCTCAATATTTCATGCAGTAGGAAATGCGCTCGCAACGACAGCAACAAACAAAAGCCATAAGGCTGCAAAAGTTCTTCGCTGTCACGCCTCTCTTTCTACACGACTGAATTCGGCTGCGTCTTCGTCGTCGTCGTCTTCGTCTTGGGGCTGAGTTTAATTTCCGACTGGAATTGATGAACTTCGTGCAGATAAAGCTAAAGCAGCAACTCTGCTTAGTGGAGCATAGAATGCTGCAATTCTTCGCGTCTGCAATTGCATAACATTGCCTCTCGTCTGCCTCCAGAGTCGCAGTCATTTTCATTTTCCCGCCGTCTGCAGCTCGTTGATGTGTTTCTTTCGCTGTTCTTGATGATGATTCAATTCAAGAAATGGGAAAATGTGTCATGCACATGAGTCTTCAAAAATTTGTCTTGTGTGCCGCTGCTTAAATTGTTTATAATAAATTCGCATGATTCACACAACGACAAGAGCAGAAAACATTTTCAGCTAGAGAATTTGCACAATTGTGCCTATGTCAAACGCTCTTAAGTGATCGCCATAATAAATTTCAATTTATTTGCTGAGCTCAGAGGAAAAACAAATACACGAATTTCAAGCGAAAAGCGAGCATATTTAATTATAGAATGCAGCAATCGAAAAAGTAGTGTTGTAAAATGTTTGCAGACATGCATTTGGAGCACAATTGTTTTCCCTTCGGGCAGGTGCAAATCAACATTAAGCTGACCACAAACTTCATTGATTTATGGTTGTTTTTGTCAATGAACCATGACAGTAGCAGCAACAACATAAACAACAACAACAACAACAACAACTTTCACCAGTCTGTCGACTGTCTGTCGCATATTTCTCAGCCAACTTGTTTGCCAGTTGTGGCTTTAAACATTTCTCGAGAAAAGCGCATCAAATTAACTCATGTCCAAAATGGGGTTTGCTTTTATGACCTGACCATTTATGCTTTAGACCCGTTTCGGTGGCGTATGCGTGATATTCCAATGCGTTGAACTGCAGACACTTTTATGATGCTCTCGCGCGCCTATTGATTTGTGTTGCATTTGATTTCACGACTTTGGACAATGGAAATTAAGTTAATGACGCACCAAACTGAATGTCATGGCGCCTGGCGTCAAAATGAATTTGTGATCAAACAAAATCATAATATTTCATACAAAACTCTTTTGAACATTATAATGATGAGATTTTCTCAGATTTTAATACATTTTTATTGCTGTTGCGTGTTGCATGTTGCGCCCACACACACACATATACTATACGTCTTATAAACGCCGTCTGAGGGCAGCATTTGAATGTGAACAAGTTTGATATCTGAGGGGAATCAAATAGTGATTTATCCCTGGAGAGTGGAGGTGTGAAAAGGAAGACTGAATGGAAAGTCTGCTCAAAATATGAATGGAAGTCCAGAGACTCAATGCAAAGTGTGTGCATTTAATTTAAAATATAAATATAAACTAGAAAATATAATCAACATACAAAATACATAACTCGCATTATAGAAATACACATTCATTTAATTTTAGTGCCTATTTAATTTGTATTCTATAATTTGACAACTGTTTATAATTGTTGGTCTGTTTTTATCTTCAGGCACAATTTACAAAGTGTATAGAATTTATAGCCGCAATAAAGAAAATCGAGAAAATAAAATCGAATTGTTACTCTAAAAAGTGTCGAAAGTGTTTTAGGAAATTATCTGTGGGAAATATCGGCAGAAAGTTAAATTTTCTATTATACATTAAGTTTTACAGCAGATAATTTAGCACTTGCAGCTACAAATTTCTGCTCAATCGAATGCCTCTTAACAACCTGAATGGAGTTCACACTGTCATAATCTAGTTGTTCTACTTTCAAACGGCACCAAACTGTTCCAGGAAAGCAATTCAACCGCATTAAAAACCCTAACAAGTTCATCCATTTTACACGAGCCACATTTGAGCCAGTTTCCAAGCACATTGTCTGGCAACACATTTTCCATTTCCATTTTCGCCATGTCCATTTGCAAAACGCCCACTCACTCAGCCCTTTCAGAACATGGCCAACACACACATAGACAATTGCTAACCTCGTTTCTCAACTGGCTGAGACAGAGACAGAGACAGAGACTGACAACAGCTGTTTGCTGTCACAGTGATCTCTCACCTTGCCGCTTTGCATAATTTGCCAATGCAATTGCAAATGCAGAACAACAGCAAGAAGTGCACGATGATGAAGTGGATGGGAGAGGAACATGGTAATAGAATAGGTAACTAAACTGTTTAGCAATCTACAGAAGTGGCAGCATATGCTAAACTCAGTTCCTCTTTCATCTTCATCATTATATAAGCATCAAGGGAAGACTCAACAGAGCGTTAAATGATTCTCTGGCGAACTCTTAAAACACAATTACAATCGCACTCAAGGAACATTCTAAGTTACTTTTTTCGTTTCTTTCAGTGTAACGAAAGCAGTTGGTCTTCATTATTTTGCATGTCCAGATTGCTGAGCTGCGTTTCTTCTTCCCCCATTTATCTTTGTTCTGCTGTTCCAACTAGTTTCTAATTACGCTAAATTCAATGCTCTGCTGCTCTTCAGCCATGGAAAAAACATTGCTCGCTCTGCTAGCACACACAACGCTCTCTATATATGCACAGTTATTCAGTTTGCCGCCTTATCAGTAGTCGACTTTATAGCCTGAACCGCCCTTGGCACTTCTAAGGTCAATTTTCGACACAGCAGGCGGGGAGTGATTGATAATGCTTTGGAAATTCGGTTTATTAGTATGCACAGACGCTGATTAGACGAATATGGGGACTCCAAATGGCTGATTACAGCTCGGAAAATTGTAGAGTGTGGAAAATGAAATAGATGATGGATTACTGGACGGTTAAATATGAAAATACAAATAAACATTGGTTTGAAAAGTCGTTAAGACTTGGAAAAGTTTTGAAGAAACGCAATAATTTCAGAAGTTGTTCAATCGTTAATCAGTTGAAAATTCTCAGAATTAAAAGAGAACTTATTTTAATCAACATAAACAAAGAAACAAATTTAGTTAGCGACACAACTCAATTTTAAAGAAACAACAGAATAATGAATTCAATTTTAATCAATTGCAATTAAAAAGTAATTTTAGAGTTTCAACTAATTCAGTTCAGCGTGAAAAACTATGAAAACTGTGCAAGTTATCACACAAAATGTTGGCAAGGGAAAGACCAGCGCTTAATTAACTCTCCTGAGTAAACTTTCTTTAGACAGTTTTGTTTATTTTTGTAATTTATTTCATAAATTTACTCCTCATCTTCAGTCAATAAACAACAACAGTAGCTGATGCAGCAGCAGCCGACAAAAAGACGAAAATATCATTAGCTTTTCGAAATGATTTCCACAGCGCATTTACATACAATTGCCTCTCTACAAAGTTATTGTTGTTGTCGAGTAGGGGAACTGGTGAGTCTGGTGAGGGGTTCGGTTTGGTTGCTTTATAAATAAGCAACTCATTAAATGCAAATTTCCTTTACAACAACATATTTTGTGTGGCGAACAAAAGAGCGCTGCGCATATTTTTAAATCAATTTTACTTGAGGATTTTCTTCATTTTATTTTCCATATTGTTGTGGAATTTAAATTTGCATGTCAAGTGGAAGCATATTTTCTCGAAATTTCATATCAATCACAAAGCTTAAAAGATCAAATCCAATAGACATACTAGAGACTTTGATCGTACACAAGTTGGACAAGTTTGCGTAAGCAATTTACTATTTATTATTGTATTACGATTGGCACGCCAAAAATACCGAAAATAAATAAACAAAACAAACCCGAAAAGTCTCTCTTATTCGACTCAAACACGCGAACCGCGAAAGGCGAACTGAATGCCAAATTCAGGGGCAATTTTATAAAGTAAACTATAGCAGATGCAAACTGGGAGAACGCACAAAGAGAGCCAACAGAGAGAAAGAGAGATGCTCTCAACCCCTGGCAGATCTTAAAAATAGTCAAATGAAATAACAAAGAAATCAACGTCGATCTGAACTCTGGGGAGGAATCGAAAGCCGCAATGATGAGAACTGAGCACTGAGAGAGGAATCATGGGGAATCGTGGAACTGGCCTTTCAATCAACAATTTGCCATATGTGCGCCATCGATGTTCGTGCGCTCATCACATATGGCACAAAATACAGCGAGGGCTGTTCGAAGAGTACAACCATACTCATAAAATTTCTACTTAGTAAGATTATTAATCTCTAACGATCTACAAACAATGATCTTCATTCTACAACTCAATTGTTTAGTTTTATTTTAGAATACTTTAGTGGCGACCCTCGCTGAACTCATGCTCGCATAATTATGAGGCATTTCATACACAAATGCCTCCCCCGGCGAACAAAAGCGCAAGTGAATAAGCGCGGACCCGAGCCATGTGAGCTCGCTTAGTAACCGTGGCCGGGACATCACGCATACGGGCTCAACGATGGACACGCGCCGTCATCGGAGTAGGAGAAGCCTCCGCTCTCTTCCTCCCTCTCTCCCTCTCTTCTCCCTCTACCATCCGCTCTCTTCCTGCAGCGTGTACGTGCGTGTCACTCGGCTGATGTCATATACAGTCAAGATGGAGGAGATTTCCCTCGGAGAGACTTTTGCTTATTGGCTTCTGGTTCCGGTTCTTCCCCACTCTCTCTCCCTCGGTCGGTCGGTCGGTGAGCCGTTATAATGCCGACTACTAATTGACTGGCTAATGAAAATTTCTAACAAAATTAACAGCATGGAAAATGCTAGAAGCGGAAAACGGGAAAACTATACGTATTCAAAATGAACTTGAAATTGTGCGTGATTCTTGTAAAGGTTCATGATTTATTTTCGTATGGTTTTTATAGTCCCCCATCCCAAACACTTATACCATATAAAAAAGGGGCTTGTTACTGTAAGAAGCTTCCGCTTTTTTGTGGCTTATTGTGTAAAGTACCGTTCGGAATGGCTAGCACAGAGATTCTCAATTAAAAGTCTGCAGATGCGATCAAATCAAAATGTTTAATTTCATATTAAAGATTTAAATTTCGAAAAAAAGTTTGAGATAATTTTAAATTTGTAATTCAATGATTTGATATTTCTTCCAGTTTAAGTTTATCTGTAATTTTGAAAATATATTTTCATCCATATTTGAATTATTGGCTTGTTGTGTGGTTATTTATTCTTTATTATTTATTTCGAATAACATTTATTCTTTTTTGTTATTTAACTTTTTTGTTTCTTTTAGTTAAGTTGTTATTGAATATTTGATATGAAAATAAATATTTTTTTAATTTACTTTTTATTTTGTAAATTTATTGAGCTGAATTATATGTATCTGTAGTTAATTTTTTGCAAACAGTTTAGGCAGCCCCTTTTGAGTCAACCACAAACTTCAATTTAAGATCAATCAAGCAAGTTGATAATACAGCGTTATTTTCGATTAGCCGGCTGAGTGGTCATAGGCCACAGACCGATAGATCGGGCCCAGACACGTAAGGCGTTTACAACAGACGCCGCAATTAACGTCGTTTTGTGGTCGTCTCAATTTTCATATTGAATAATCGCTTAATGAGCCTCACACACACATAAACACACGCGCGCAGTTACACTTATGCGAAACACCTGACACAACTGATAAGCGATCGATATGTATTTTCGATACCAGACAATCGATAAATTTACACTTGGCACAATTTCCCTTTTACTCGGACATTTATTTCAAATTATTTAGCACCCACCACAAAGAGGGAAAAACAACAACATCGGCAGCAGCTGCTGCAGTTGGCGTCTTTCGCATTTTCCGCACAGGCACTAAAACAATAACACACGCTATCGAGAGCGAGCGAGCGAGCAAACGTGCTCTCTGAGAATAAACGAACAAGTGAGCGAGAGAGCGAAAGAGCAAGAGAGAGCGCAACTCCCCCAGCCAACGCGAGGCGGGCGTCTATTTCTTGTTGTCCCGTTGTTATCGCTGTGTCCGTTGTGCACGCGGCAAGAGTTAAATGCAATCTGAGCGCAGAGCGAGCAAACGAACCACGAACCAAAACCAAAAGCATAGCACAGCCGTGGCGTGGCGTCGCTGCTGGCGTCGACGCCAGCGTCGCTAGCGCACAAGCGAACTTGTTGGGTGCCCCGCTAACGTCGCAGTTGCCGTCGCTGTCCCCATCGCGTTCGCGTTCGCAATTGCATTGTGTGTGTTGTAGTTGTAATCGTGGGCTATGTAAGCAGCCGAAAAAGCGACTAATGCGACTTAGCAATGGAAATTTCGTAGTGAAAAGACTTAAGAATTAATCAAAATAATGGACGACATTACGTTACATTACGTTGTGGATTAGATCGTTTGTTCAAATGAACCAGCTCATTATGCAATAGAAGGAATAGTTATGCTGATAGACGGCGTTTGTTTGGTCTGCGCTACTTAAGAAACCGGTTACTAAGCACCCTCAACTCGACCCTCGAGTTATCGCACTTCACTGCTGCGGGGGGTTCTTCGAGGAGCGTCGTCGTCGTCACAGCAACAAACCATATAAACAAACCCAATTTGTATACAACCGCAAAATAAAAATATATGAACCGCAGCAAGTAATCGGCAAAACTGCAGCTGCTGCATTAAATGCCTATTTATATGCCTATATATCGCTGGGATCGCATCGGGCGGGGCTGCATAATGTGCACAATAAAATGCCAATTGTTTAATTTAATTAACAACAATTTCATAAGATCAACAAATATCGTAAATTTGCACAGAGAAAAGTATGTATGTATTTGTGTCACATGCAGATAAGCAAATGATAAAAAGCTGATAACAAAGTTGCGAACAAGTTCTTTATTATTTTCTGGGTTATGATTATTATGGAGCTGCTTCATTCTGCGCAAATTTGATCCGACCAAGTCGATTAACTAGTTCCATTCGATAAAACGAGCGTCATCAACGCCAACGCTTTGATAAGATTAAAGCGGCTCTATAATGTGATACATTCTCAAAGTGGTCTAGCGTAATGTTCGGTCAACACATTACTTTTTTTCTGCACCACCTGAAATGAGTAAGACTTAAGTGCAACCTCCTTGATTACCTCACTCTCCCACTCTGTAAAAACCACTTCCTTTAATCGCAATTGCTGAAAAGTTCAGCGTGATTTCATTCGCACGTAGGCCGTAATTGTTGGCTCGCTGCGTCTCCTGTCTCATTATTTATAATAAATAATTTGTACGATAAAAACAACAGCGCCAAAGTTGGCGATTTTCGGTGCGGCAAGTGCGCGAACTAGTTGACTATTAATGTAACGCCCGTTTGCCTTGTACAACCTTGCGAAAAGCAAGACAAAAGATCTTTGAGATAGTCGAGTCGAAAATACCCTATTTATAAATATACTCTTTTGTAATACATACAAAGTCATTTAATTTTATATGTATATAGAACTTGAATTAAATGAACCCCATATAAAGAATAGATATTGACTTCAACAATTGTTATATCTTGCGATTTGGTGGTGAGATTATAAAATAATTATTTGATTGCGAAGATAGTTATCATTATATTAAAATACATATTATACCACCTATTATTTTGCAATAAAAATTTGCAATAATGGAGATAAAAATCTTACAATTTTGTACTACATAAAGAGGATTTAATTCAACTTCATAACAGCTTATACATATTTCAACAAATTCACCCCATTTCGCCCTTTTTATGGGGTATTAAAAGCGGCTTAAAACAGCTACAAGCAAAAGTCACAGTCGAAATCTGACGTAATAGGCCAACGGACAGACAGACGGACGGACAGACGGACGGACAGACGGACGGACAAATCAACAGCAGGCGTAGGATTTGAGTTGTTGCTGTTGTTATTGTTGGTATTATTATTGCCACGCCCTCGCTTAGAGTGACGCCCCGTGTGGGAAAGCAACATAAACATTTTATGGCCAATTCTTTTTGCGATGTCTTCGCGCAGATAGGCAAACAGTTCTTTTGGGCCCCAAGCAGCTCGCAGGTGTTGAGCTCATTGTCTGGTTCGGCAGCAAAGTTAGATAATAAACTTGCGGCATACGTAAATACTTTACTTACTTCAGCCGTACATAAACAGTTAGATATGTATTTGATTGTCTTGTCTTGTCTTACCTGAAAGCAGAGTAGGAAAATGTACAAATTATTATTTGATAAACCATCAAGAAATGTCGAGAATATGTTGCGATGTTTTGCAGTAAAAAGAGAAGGAATGAAAGGAGCAGTAAAAATATAAATTAATAAGCAGCATAAAAATAAAGAAAGTAAGCATAATCAGTAGACTGGCAATAAACAATAACTTGCAAATAAAATAGCCATAAACACAAAATTAAACATTACATGTAATTGCCACATCAAGTATACGTATCCGTATAGCTAATACATATTATTTTTGCATAGAAAATTAATATTATTCATCAAAGGAAAATAAAGCTAAACTTTAAATATATAATAACTAACTAATTAAAATATGTATTGGAAAGAGTTTAAACCTTATCTATTAGTTTCTGTTTCTCTTAAATGAATTTCCCTTTTCCGCTTGGAGCGTAAACGTTTTGTATAGCGTATAATTCAATAATTTGATAGATTGTAAGTCGCATTTGCATTAATTATAATAATTGCAACAGTTTATGCCACAATTTGTTGCGTCTCAGAGACGCGTGGGTTGCGCTTCTCTTTTGTGTCTCAGCTCAGCGTTTCAGTTTTCTGGGTCATCGCAACATTTGGGTTAAAAATCGATTTTCGTTTATGATTTTTACTGCTTCGTCTGTTTTGCCGTCTCTCTTCCATTTGTCTTTTTCCACTTTTCGCCTTATGCTGCTTCAGGTTGAGTGTGGACGGACTCTGAACCATGGACTGTGTTGTGTTGTGTTGTGTGGGCAGGTGCCAGAAAATTGTTTAATCGATATGATGGAAGAGCAAGCAATTTGTTGTTGTCCTATTATACTACATATATTCGCTACTTGCTGTTAATGGATCGATCTGCGAGCAAACTATGAGAAATAGGCCTTTCTAAGGGGATTAACTGGAGTCACATGGCAAGTAAACAAAAATATAATCTAGGAAAGAATTTCTAAAAAAAATAAATTGGGGAATTTCAATCCCTTTCGTAACTTCTTTGACTGTTTCACAATTGAATCATTTCACCAAATAAGGTAAAATTTAATTTAGGTTTTCACCTAATTAGCGACAATTTAATTACTTTCAATACAAAGAAAAGCAAGTGTTGATAAAGTATCTGCAGCATATTTTTCCGTCCCTACTTAAGTTCGAAAAGATTCAATTACTTTCCTCATACTTTTCTTGACCCACTCAAAACACCATAAACCATTTTAACAAGCCGTAAAACTTTTCACACTTTTCATCCGATCAGAGGGTTTTCTTTTCATTTCTCGATTTTTGGTTTTTGGGCTTTTCCAATCTTTCTTTCCTATGCCACGTATTATTTTGTGTACGCTTCTGGCTAATTGTCAATGCTCTGATTGCCTTTGTGGCCGCAAAAGTGAAAAGCAAAAGGTAGAAAAGAAAGAACCCCAGCAAGGTGTGTTAAGCCCGATGGACGCATTTAATTAGCTAAGGTCAGTTGGGTTTCGCCCTGGAACCCACTCGAGGAAGCAACCACACAAAAAGATACAGTGACTTTTATAGTGCACTCAATTGCATAAGCAAGTTCTCCTTGCGATGTGTCTGAAGTATCTGTCAGATCGGCTCCCACAACTCTTCCCAGACACGTCGCCAGATTTCCATCTGTGTCACAAGTGTGAGGAATTGGAAGGGGGAAGGGGGGAAGGGGCAACGCACTTATGCAATTATAACTGTAGGCATTCGAGTATGTTAAACCGACAAAAGACAATGGCAATTGCAATTTGTTCAATTGCCGAGAGATCTTTCGGCATTTAAGTGGAGTGCGAG
This sequence comes from Drosophila ustulata, assembly GCA_035047365.1. Taxonomy (NCBI): domain Eukaryota; kingdom Metazoa; phylum Arthropoda; class Insecta; order Diptera; family Drosophilidae; genus Drosophila; species Drosophila ustulata. The sequence goes on along the minus strand of JAWNPT010000057.1, from coordinate 24,565,018 downwards.
TATCGCTCTAGCAACAAGATGACGACACAACTTTTGCCCCCCAGTTGCAACACGCAATTTCTCAATCTATCAGCAGACAGCAACAAATAGTATTACTAAAGAAAGTTGAGGGATTATATGTTAACAATTTAAGCGGATGCTGTCACATGTAGTTATTAAATTTTAATTGAATCGCATCAAGAATAAAAAAGTTATGAAGGCAAAACGATAATAATACTGCAGCTCGTTTGCGGTTTGTGTCTCGGCTAGGCAAGGTTCGCAAATTTAATTGCAACAATTTGAAGATCTCTCAACCTAGTTGCAAGTTCTAGTTGCCGCATTCGCCTAGTTTTAAACAATTAAACAAGCCTGCCTTTCCCGTCATTTCATTTCACGTTTTTTTTTTTGTTTTTTCTGCATGTCGCATTTCCTTATCAATTAATTGCTTTTGCCCTGCTTTTCGCTCATTTTGTATGCAACGCCAGCGTTTCACACAACAATCAACGACGCCCTTCAATGGCCGCACATTTCGCATTGCAAATGATCTGACTTGCCACATGCCGCACGCCACTTGCCACTCGGTCCTGAGTGCCTGGCATTTCCGTTTCCCGCTTGGCCTGTTGCATAAAAGAACAATCAAAGGTCTTCAAATGATACGTACGTGATATTTTTGCGTAAAATTTTTGCCATTTTCTGTTTTCTGTTTTCTGTCGTCGTTGTCTCTCGTATTGTTTTTCTTTTCTTATTTTTTCCTGCGTTTTGGATTTTTCCTCACTTCAGGTGCAAGCGAACACCTTTCATTTTCCATTCACCACAGCTCTTAAATGATTGTCGCTGTTGTTTTTGGACTTATTGTTGTTGCTGCTGCTGCTGCACTTACTCCTTTTATTTGCTTTTCGAAAATCCACAAATAATTACGTGCAACAGCAGCAGGCGACAGGCATAAAAAACATTTACAATTTACACCTGTCGCCATCCACTCGAACAAATTTGCATAACAACCGAATTCCTTTTATGGAACACTCGAATTCTCTCGACAATTACGAATTCCTGCCGGATATCTGCCCCATCCCCAAGACAATCGGTACTTCAATTGGCCCAGTGCCAAAAATTGATGCAACAACATTTTACAGCAAGTCGATTTAATCACATCCGTTTGAATGTCTTTCTGCTTAAATCTGCGTCAAGATCTCAGCGACTATAAAAGCTGGAGTTGCCAGAATTTCTGATTTTTGTTTTCTATTTAACTTTCATTATCTTGATTGTTTTAAATTCCCGATGTGTCCTAAAAATGTAATTATTAAATAGGAGACTTAACTTGTGTAATTTATAATTGCAGTATGTTATTTCTTGAACAAGATCTAAATATTTTAGTTCATATTCAACATTTAAAAAATCAAAATAATATAACTTAATCTTTTTAATCTTCAGTTCATCTTATCTATCTTTCTGCTTATATCCAGGCCTAAACCTCAGCGACTATAAAAGCAGGAGTTTCCTAATGTAGTTAACCAGCAGTTTCTGTTTATTTAACAATTAATATGTCTTGATTTTTTATCTCAAGTTCTCGATATATCCTAAACATGTTATTATTAAATATGAGACTGGACATGTCTGATTTATAGTTGCAATATGTTAATTTCTTGAACAAGATTTAGATATTTTAGTCCATATTTAACATTTATAACACCAAAATCTGAAAACTAAATTCATTTTCAGTGATCTAATCTATCTTTCAGCTAAATCTCCTCGACAATTAAATGTGGAGTAACCAACATTACAATAACATTAATAAGATCTTGTCTTAAGATTATTTCCGTTTGACTTTCATTCATAACATATTCATATCGGCGACAAGATCTTAGCCGCTGTAAAAACTGGAGATACCAAATTTACTGACACTATTTTTCTAGTAAAAATAAATGACAAATTAATATTATTTAAATATGTTAAAATATTTGTACATAGATATTTCCTAAGAATGTTATAAAGAATAAAACTTGAGACTAAGTTAATAATTAATATTAACAAGATCTGGATAATTTACTCCCTATTTAAGCTTTAGAAGAGCATCAAATTTAAAAAATTTGAGCGACACATTAATTCAAATGGGAGAGCTGGAATGTGCACGAAAAGTTAATCATTTAATGAGCAATAATGGAATACAATCAGAAGATGCGGAAGGTGGTCAGTGAGAGAAAGAAGTGACGACCTCATTGGCACCAAGTTTGACTGATCGGCTGAGCGGGCTAAGTAATTGGCAAGTCGCGTCTTAACTTCATTTCACAAGCTGGCCAGCCAAAATGCATTTCAAGTCAATTTCAATGACCTTGGGGCGTCGTTGCACTCACTGCGAATTCGAATCTCTTTCCTTTTGGTGTTTGGCCAATTTTCATGCCAGCATTTTATATAACAACGAGACAGCAGCGGAGTGAAGTAAATGTGGAGGGGAGGCGAGTGCAACCCACACCAAATAAAGAGTTTCACCTGCCTGGCACCTAACCACGAATTGTGCAGCTAAAACAATCAAAGACAAAGACTGAGAAAACGTGTTTGTGACTTTTCAAGTGAAAATTCACTTTTCCAGCCACCATGTTGGCGGAGGGAATGTGCGACGTTAACTGAATTGGAATTTGGCCATTAATGAATGGCCAAATTGACTGCCAAATCGGTAGCTAACTGTGTCTTCAATCCGTCAATTTGTCAACGCTTTTGTCATCGCTGGTCAAGTGCAGTTTTTTTTTGGTTTTCATCGATCAACACACTGCCGATTTCAAAGAGACATTGAAATCTACCGATCAATCTGCCCTTTCAACGATTTTGAGACCCATCATGCAAGAGTCTGAGATTTGTGACGTTGCAAATTTGTTGGGATCGTGTTCGCGGAACGGATTCCCGCATTTTTGTAACGATTTGTGCAAGAAATATTGCAAAAGCCAAGCGAGAGAGAGAGAGAGAAGCAGACTACAGAAATGGAGTAGATAAAACCGACACCTCTGTGATTTGATAATGATTTCTTACCCGATAATCGTAATCATGACGATTCTCCAAGCTTATGTCGCTGTACATGTCTTCTGTTGTATCACAGTTGGAACTACGGCCCGAGGAGTTGAAGCTCGATGATCTGTAAAGTTGGCTGCAAAATAGAAAACAAATTTTCAAATAACACTTCACACACATTCTATTAAACACAACAATTTAAATAACTTTAGTATTTTTAGTACTACTGGCGTCCATTGTGAATGTGTACTTGCTAACGGCGGTTTGTGTCTGGGCTAAGTCGACGAAAGAGTTTTCGAACACTGTTTTCGAAGTTTTAGCTTGGACACCAACCGCAGCACAGTCAACTCAAAACTGTGAAGTGCAATGCGTACCTAACTGTGTTTAGCCAAGACACTGATAAATGAAACTCGCACTGTGGCTGCCAAACTGTTACTGTAAAACTGTTACTGCGAATTTAATGCAATTAAGCAACTTTTCAAATATTACTCAAGCGATTGCGTTAGCACTTAATTAACAGTAAACTTGTAATATTTCAATTTGATAACTCACCTGGCTAAGGCATTGGAACTTATCTGCCTGCGGCCGGAACTGTAATGAAAGCGAAAACCGAGAAAATTTAGTTAAATACAAAATAAATCGGATATTTCTCAAGAAATCAAAATGTGCATTTGCTTCAAAGACCGCCCTTCAAGACGAAGCCCCAGCAAAGAAATTTCTATAGATTGATTGTGCCTTAAAGCAACTGCAAATAAACTATCCGACATTGAATAAAGAGCAAAAGACAGCAAAAATAAACAAATAGAGAAAAACAACATCAACAACAAAAAAGGGAAAACAATAGCCACCCACGCGAGCGATTGACGCCTTCTCTAGGCGAACAAAGTCAAAGAAAAACAGGTAAAAATAACAACAATAGCAAGAAAATGCAGCCAAGAAATTGTAACACCAACAACAACAATACAATTGAGACGAAAATAACTAAAATTAAGTTGTAAAAGTGAAAAAAAAGACATTGGAGAATGTGCAAAGTGCATTTAGAGAAAATATGTCAAACGGGAAAATGAGAAAATGTGTTTGGGGGAAAACTCAAGTCAAGTGTGAAACTGGGTGCAGTAAACAATTTAAATAATACATTTAAATAAATAAAATATTGAATGAATGCATAGTGTGTTAAACAAATGTCTCAAACGTCGGCGTCTCTCAAACTGTTCGAATTGCAAAAAACGTGCGCAGCATTTTGTTATTGTTGTTGTTGTACCTGCTGCGGTTTGTTTAAACAGAGAACATATGGAAAACGCATGGAAAATATTCAATTTTCCGGCCGTGCATTTGCGTAGATAAGCAAACCGCAAAGCGGCAAATCAGTTTTTGCACTCTAATTGAATTAGAAAATCAACGCAAAAATGTTTGCCAAAATAAAAGCGAGCAACCGCAGACTAAAAAAAATATCTTGTATATCTTTTATATCTTGCTTTTAATGGGGGGCTGTGGCTCAGCCTTAGCTGCAGCCTCTCTCCCCTCCATTTCCCCCCATCCACTATAGCTTTTTCGACCAAGAGTGAACTCATTAACCCACTTTGTTGTTGTTGCTGCTGCTGCTGCGCTAGAAATATAATAAAATACAGAAAAAAAAGTGTCTCATCTGGTTTATGACTTATTTTTAGCAAGACCATAAAGTGTACAAGACCAGCACTACTCACAACAACAACAACAAGCATAAAGACCAATTCAAATTAGCAAGGTTTCGCCAAGCCAGAGAGACAGATAACAGCAATAAAAAATAGATAAACTAAATTATATAAATAACACACGAATTGCGTGGAGAATATGAGATGGAAGTAAACTCCAAAAAATTATTAAATAGTATACAAAAATATGAAAATATAAAAAAAATGTATTTCAGTATAATAAAAAACATTAGACAAATTATAATGAATGATAAAGATGAGAGCTAAACAAAAACAATAATACAATACAATAATTCGTAATTACAAACTGAATAAATCATACAAAAAAAACAATCAAATCAAGTTTCCGTCAAAATTGGCAATCGCGCATTTTTGTGCCAAGTGTTGGAGCCCAACAACAATTTTAATGTGCCACATGAAGTTGCGCAATTTGAGCAACAATTTTCAGCATAATCAACGGAAAAACTAGTGGCGGAAAAGCCAAAAATGCAGTTGGGCGGCAATTTCGATACTCTAACAAGCTGGATTGGAGAGGGGAATTTAAAATACAAAATAAGTAAAATATTTTCATAAAAGAAAACAATTGTATTTTATTTTATATAAATGCGTAACTTGCTTGTCTATTTGGTCATGCCTTTAAAGATTATTGTAGAGTATGAATAACAACTGCAAATCGTCATCGAAAATGGGAAAAACAATCCTCCAACGATTTGAGCCGTGCGGTTGGCTTTGAGATTTTAGTTTTCAGTTTTGCTTTGGTTCAGCGCTTGGCATTTTATTGATGCAAATTGAAATCGCAACGAAATGTGGCAGACGGCAGGTGCAAATCAAAGTGCTCGACAGCATTAGAATGTGGCACGATTGCATGCCACAAAGACATGCAACATCATCATCATCATCTACAAATTAAAAATCGAAAACACGAAATACACTCAACATTTGGTTGTTCAACAACTTTTCAATGCGTAGAAAATTTGATATCTCGAAAATAATATATAAATATATGTTATTCGTGCATTAAAATGAAACAACGAATAGCACAACACAACTGGCAGTTAATTATAAAAACGATCAAGGTAATGACATGTAATCAACACAGTAACAACAAAAGCCAGCGCTTTTAAAAAAAAACTGTTTAAACAAATTATGATTGAGGTCGCATTTGGTATACTGCTTTTTTTTTCATCTCGCAATCGATAGAAATTGTTGCTGGCATTTGGACAGCTGTGGCACCTACATTCAAATTCAAACACTCACATTCATATTCACGCAGCCAGAAGTAGGTGACCTTCGCTTCAAAATAATATTATTCGGGTTCTGCTCACTTTCAGAAACACTTTGCAGCACACGCTCGAATTGCAGTTAATTGAAACGCCGGCCGGAAATTGCGGCTGACTTGTTTTTGTGTATTTTTCATTTTTTAATTTTATGATACTCTGCCATTAAATACGAGATGCCCTTTCGCTCTTTCCCAATCGCCATCTCTTTCATTATTCTTCCTTTTTTTCTCTACTTTTAAGTAGTCACTGCATTTAGCAAGAACTTCTTAATGATGGACATATCCATATAAAAATGTATTTAATAGTTAGTATTCTCTGAATTTTATCTCTAGAAGACTTTCAAGTACCCTAAACATTTTTATTTTTAATTAAAGTAATATTTAAATTCAAATTATGATGCATTTATAAAAAATGTGTACTGTTCATTGTTTATACATTTTATTTAAAGCAAATATCTATATTATTCTCTTTCCTTTGTCTCCTCACAATATGCATTAATTGCATGCGATATTATATAAAGGAAGTTACGTCTGTTCTTGTCTTCCTTTGTGGGAATTTTCTCTAGAATTTTGCCCCCTCGATGGTTTAATCACCTCTCTGAACACCCTCTGGCAGCGCATTCAACCTGAAGGAGTTTGCCATCTAATTGACGGACTGAGACACCGGTACAGGCAACACACACCTGTTGAATAAGCTGTTCTCAGTTGCTCTTCTCTGCTTCCCGCTCCCTAAAAGCTGCGAGGCGCACGCTCAATTGCCGACTGCCCTTCGCCCCCTTCCCCCCTCGGCTCTAGCGTTCCGCTTGGTTTGCAGTTGAGAATTTTGTTTGGTTTAGCAAAGGGTAAAAATATATGTTTGAAAGCTTGCAAAAGTCGGAGCGTGGAGCGATGGCATGTGAATAGAAAAAATTCATTACAATTTTTATATAAGTTTCATATTCTTTGTTCAGTCAATGACATAACTTCTGAGCGACTATAGAAGCGAGATCGTTGCTCCGCTATATCGAGTGCTAACTGTATAGTTCCGTGCTCTATGAAAATGTGTGATTTTAGTCAAAGGGATTATGTTGAAATTGAATACCTATATACCATACAGTCATTCTATTAATTTAGCACACTCTCTACAATATTTCTATACCATAAACTAATTATAACTATTATTCAAACTCACTCTCTTCATCAATACCTAACTCGACTCCCAGCTTTCTTTTGATTAGTACCTTTGACTTGATTCCCACAAACTCTGCTAGTGGAAATCTAATTAAAATGTGACTTTCCTAGTTGTAATTTGGAATGCGGAGAAATGACAATAAGAAACGTTATAAAGTGAATTTTTCCCAAAAACAAACATAAATTAAACGGCACCAAGTACATTAAAAATGCCATAATAACATTAAAATAATCGCGTTTCTCAGGCCATTTAATGAGCAGGTTTCGAGCGGACTTGAAAGGTGTGTTTGCAGTGACCATCCTTTAGTAATACTCGTTGGTAAAAAAAGTAACAGTTAACTCAAATACTTGAGGCATCGAGGCGTTTCATTTGAAACTACTTTGTGAAGTGCAAACAAACGCAATTTGCAAATATTATTCAAGCGAATGTGGGTCAATTTATAGAGTAGACTTAGCATTGGGCCCCGCCTAATATGTTTAGTCAAGTGTTGGGTTTTTGCATAATTTGCCATTTGATTGATTGGCTTCGAGGCGCAGGCACAAAATATGAAACATAAATAAGCCAAGCCATAATAAATCGAAAAAGAAGAAATATCCAAAGAAAAAAAGTCAAAAGTTCCATTGTCTGTGGGTTGAATTTTAAGCAGACAAGCACAGCGAAGTTCAAGAAACTCACAACTTTGGCTGATTATTTAATTTGTTGTAGTCTCGCCCACCAACGATTCCGCTTCTCGGCGTAAGCTTTATGGCTGAAGAGGTAATCATAATATGCTGTGGATCGTTAAGACTTTCTGTTGGGTCGCACGTTTTGACTGCTTGACTTTTACCCAAACCGCAACAGGTATTAACAAGTGCGTCAAACAGGTAACAATATTTACAAGCAGGGTTAGAAGTGGGTTGGGAATAGTTGCAGTAGTGTTCGGAGAGCTGGTGAAACGCGACCCTTTGTCAGCTGACTTGAGGCGCAGTAAAGTCTAATTAACAGCAGGTTGTTAAAATACGCAAATGACGGCACTTTGCCAAAGTTGCCAACAATCGTATGTGGGGGGCCTTGGGGAGTTGATAATACAAGTACGACAATGGGAAGAGAGAATGACGATCTTAAGAACAAAACTATGTTTGATGTCTCTGACTCTATGTGATCAACTTCTTCTAACATCTAACAAAAAGAGAAGCTTGAACTCTGATATTATCGCCTAGGGCTATTTAATGGCTATTCTATTGAAGCACATGATTGATGACATAAAAATAAGGGTAATCTTGATATATCTTCCGCATTGAAGCTATACAAAACTATTCAGTTAGATAATTGTCTATGTATGATTGTATATAAAATACCATCAATTGGTGGAAGAATGAATAATTGCTATAAACAGATTGAATATGCAAAATCATAACTGCATAATGTCATAGACAGAATGACTTTTAAATTAATTATATATTGACAATTGCTTCATTTATCTTAGCTAAGCAGCAGCAGATTATTATGCTATAAGATGGATATTTTCTGTTATTAATTATTGCAATTTAATTTTAAAGTCGTATTTTAAAAGTTCTGCGACAGCAAATATAAATTATTTAACTTGTATTTAAAAGTCGTATTTTAAAAATTGCATAATAAGCGTAAAACTGAGCGGAAACATAAAATGTTGTTTTTATTGTTTTGAATTTTAATTTAATAATTCCTATTTGCAATCTTTAAATTTAAGATACTAGAACAATACTTTCCTAATCTTAATTTCATATTAGTAATTTCTTCAGTGTTGTTGACTATTTATTTACGGATTTGAACTTATTAAAAATAAAATTTGTATAAAAAATTGATTAGCTATGATAAGAGGTACTTTTTGCAGCCTTTTTATAGAACTTGTGAGCACTTGAATCTTCCACAAAAATTACTTTATTTTGTGCACAGTAAAAGTTAACAATATTGACATTTTTAGCGACATATTTCTGTCGTTCAGAAAGTTGCCGTCATGCTACATTTACGGCGAAAGGAAAATCCATTGAAATATTTAATGCCCGGGTCAAAACAAATTCGCGATTGTTGCGATTTCCAAAGAAATGCCGCGACTGTGATCTGGGTAGGAGTTGAGAGCTGACTCACAGAGACTCAATTGTTTACAGAAGCGAAAGTGTGTTTATTGTTATGTGGGTGCCAAAGTGTGTGTGTGTGGGTGTGTGTGAGTGTGTGGGGGCGTTAATGGGCGTGGCGCTTAGCGTTTGCTTGCTTAAGAGCTAAGCAGAGACATTTCCACAATGCTTTACATGACAATTAGGTGCAAACAACAACAAGAACAACAACAGTATCGTCAAGTATACGCACATTTTTCTCAAATGACTGCGATCATAAGGAAAATACTCGAAATATTCATCATCCATATGTGATTGTTGCTTTGGTATTTGGTTTGCGGATTCAATTCGGTTTTATCTTTGCAGTTAACTCATTTGCTTATCGTGTTGGCCATTGGCCGCATTGCGCGTCATTGAAATGGCCTTTTCAGTTACCTTCCCGATAAGATAAGCTTGTAAAGAAATTGTTTACAACGCAACTTCATTGAATTATCTCTGTTTGCACTTGGCTTAGACCGTTTTACACTGCACAACAGGACACTTTTTAAGCACTTTACACTTCCTTGTTATGATTGATTTTATGCAACTCCCAATTTATTTCGACCATTTACACTGGTCGTTTAGTTGATGCGCATCTCATTTACACTCGTTTGCAACATTTGCAACATCAATTTTCTGCACCTTTGAAGCTCAGTTCGATTTTCTTTCCACACACTTTCGCAAGAGGCCACGCTTCACTTTTCATTACAAATCAGCAACAACAACTACAACAATGGACAATTGCATTTGCAGCGCCTATCTGTCTGTGATTTATGGCTAATATTTCACAGACACGCGCTTTTCATTTCAGCTTTTCCGAGCTCTGAGCTCTGATAACGTCGTTAAATGGCTGCGCGTCAGAAAGCGAAAATGAAAACCGAAAAAAGTGAGTAAAAGCAAAAGCAGAAATCAAATGCGATCAGTCTGTCTGTCTGTCTGTCTGTCTGTCTGTCCGTCTGCTGCTCTTCCTTCTACGCCTTTTGATCAACTACCAATGAAATTGTGCACCAACTGTTAACCGACTTTTATGGCTGCTTAAGTGTAATTAAGGCTATAAAGCGATTTGATTTTGATTGATGCATTGCGCGCTCTCACAAAGGGTGTGCAATAAACACACACACACACACACACACACACTTTGATGCACATTGTAAGACAGAGCGTTGAAAAAAGAGAAGTCTGTCCGTTGCGGTCGCTTTTTAATAGATCTTGTGGATGGCCAAGCCGAATTGATGGTTGCACTTCGTCAATTATCCAGCTGTTTAGTTTATGACTAATCAAGTGTCGGGTATAATGCAGCAATAGATACGCTGCAGTCGACGATGCTTTGTTTCTATCATTAAATTTTGTTTTATTATTCAAATATTTGTATGACAGAAACTTCTATAAGAATTTAATTTATTCAGTCGTTTGAATCGTTGAAGTTGAAGAACTTTCTGCTGCTGCATTATCATATAAATATAAATATATATAAATATTTTAGCACATTATTCCCTATTTGAAATATTTGAAAGGGTGTTGTGAGTACAAGAATTTCGTGAGTGTTTTGATTTGGGTTTTTGTAATTCTTGATTTTGATGTTGTTGCCAGACATTGCAACGCGTGCAACAAAAGGGCGTGGGCAATGCTTTTGGCCACGTGTGTATGCATGTGTGTGTGTGGCTGAGTGAAGACATGTCAGAGTAAGAGGTGTGTTGTCTATCTGATTGAGTGTGCGATGCGAGTCTCTCTGTAGGCATGTGCATGTGTGTACAATGACTCTCAGCTTCGTCGGTTCGGCCCGTTCGTCAGTTGTTGACGCTTGTTGCAGTCATTAAGGCGTGACGCCGCAAATTACCAAAGTGTAAGCAACAGTCACAACAACAACAACAAGTTAAAACAATAACTTGTAGTAAATAGTACTAGTAACAACAACTGAAACGCGCTCAGCGTTTTCTATTCCATGCGAAAGCGAAATTTATGGCCAAAAAAATCTTAAAATATTTCCATTTTGTTTTTGGTTTTTTTTTAATTTTTGCTGCTCGTTTTCGCACTCTTCGCACTTAACAACATAAACATCAACAACAACAACAACGTAGACAACAATAAAGAGGAGCCACCAAACTTAAGCAATGTTTCGCATACGACGCGTTGTCCGCTTTCACATACTTTTTTTTATGCTGCTGCGGAATTTTGTGTAGATTTTTATAATGCCACACCGGAACCGAGAGTGACGATGAATGCGATTCAGTCTCCGACTCGGATGTGAATACAATAACAATATCGACAACAACACGCACGGCACGAGACACAGCAAAAATGCGATGCGAATTCGTAACAGATCTCAACGCAACAAAAATGCCAACTGCACGCGTTTGCAGCAAGTTTCGAACTAAAAATCAACGCAAAATGCCGCTGCCCATCTGAAAAGGCGGCTAACAAACAGGTTCGACGCAACCGAAATCACACAGAGCCACTGAGCGAGAGCGAAACAGTGAGCGTGAGCAAAGAGAACAAGCTAAACATGTGTGGGGAGAGCAGTGTGGCCAAACAGACAGCCAAAACATAACAAACAAACCAGCTAGCGCTAGGCAAGTGCACACCGAGAAAGAGAGAGAAAGAGATTGAACTGGAGAGCGCTCCGCTCTCCCAATAAAACTATTTACTATGGCGCTTAGTTGAGCGTGGGAGAGCGCATACAACGTTGCCAGATCGTTAAAAAGGGCAACTGCATAGGATGCAAAGCAGCATCCGCAGTGGAGTAAAAATGATTCCAAATTAGCCAAATAAAAATAAGGTGCAAATTTTTTGGGATGAATATTAATATTGCAACTATAATTCACTTAAATGTTCATTTTTGCTTCCAGATAGGATAAACATCTTAATACAGACACAGTCGGATATCCGTAAATTTCGTCCTCCTATAAAATGTAATATTTTTAAGATTCGATAATTTCGTGAAAGCCAATTCATTTCGATACAATAAATTCAAAATACCAATTATATTTCTTTACGAACACTGTTATAGTTCTGCAATCTGGCAGCACGATATCACTCTGGCCTCTAACAAAACTGTTGCCCTGCACTTGCAACAAGTTCGAAGCCGCACATGTTCGATGGCAAAAACTATGAGTCCGGCCAAGACAAACAATGCAGTCTAAATGGAATATTTATATGTGGCAACAATAAATGTGCACAAATATTTGCTAACGTGTATTTGTGTGTGTATGTGTGGGTGTATCCAATAGATACCGGCAATTGCTAACTGCCAAGTAACCGCTGACACTTTGCCAAATGCTGAAGAATTGCCAAAAACTGTAAAAACGTGAGCCAATTACTTAAGCCATGTCAGACAAATGACTACCTTAAGTCTAATTGATGGGGTGTAACCCAAGAATATATAAACTGACGTAGGTCTGGATAAAATAAAAAAAACACTTGGACTTGGACAAAATTTTAGTAATCATAGCATACATCATTCAGAGCAGACTTTTGCTTTAGCTACAATACTAAATAAATATTAGAAGTCAAGTTGCAGCTAGGAAACAAACATTTATATTTGTATTTAGCTGATTTATAGTATAATTCTTTTTCACGATGTTGAAGTTATTCAAAAAATTTTTTCCACCAAAAACTATTCCAATAAAGTCTGGGGATTACATCGATGGGTTTTTTGAATCTATATTCTGCTTGTCGTGGAAATGTTGGGTGATTAATGTCATCTTGGCTATATCAATTTTGGCAATTTATGTAGTGATTAAATATCAAAAAAATGATATCGCAAGGGAGATCAAACAAAGCCTAATGCAATGTATTCGAAATCTGGAACAAAGGCTGACATACATCGAGAATTATGTCATTGAATTAAAATCTGATGACGAACCACGTGAAATCGAGGAAAACCCACGTATCGACAAATCAGTGCAGGCGGATCCACCAACTGATACGAACAAGACTCAACCGTCAACGAAAACGTTCAAATCAAGACTTGTTCAACCAACCCCAAGGGAAGAATACTGGCGATTTTAAATAAGTTTTGCTACATTTTTTACGTTTTTAAATTTTAAATTGGATTGGGTAAACAAGGGAAATGCACAACAACAAAACAAAACTAAAACTAATCGGACACTGATGAATGCAACACAAACTTTTCACAGACAAGCGTCAAGGAAAAACAAAAGACATTTGCATGACAAATTAAAGCCGGCAAGAAGAGCTGTCTGGCTGGGAACTTGGCTGGTTAACTCGATGGATGCAATGGCCGGAAAGACGAGAGCCCAGCGGCAACAGCAGCCCCAACAATTTACGAGGCACTTGCACATCAAGGTTAACTTAACCTTAACTGATTGCCCGATTGCAGCGCAATGTTTGCATCTAATTAGCCAAGATTTCCCACCACTAATTGACGCTGCATGAACACACTGCAAGAAAAAGGAAAAAAAAAAAACATTGACCAGCTGGCACTAACAGTTTTGGGTCAATTGCCAATTGTGGCTTGACAAAATAGCGGCCTAAATTCTGTGGCAAGATGAAGATGAAAACCAAAACTGAATTCGCCAGCAGCTCAAACGTAAAACCCGTTTCTGTTTCTCTCCATTTACTCTCTTTCGCTGTGCGCATTCCAACGGCATGACAACCCCAACAAAATAATGCAAAAATACAAAACAACAAAAAAGAAGTCTGCAAAACTTGTAAGCCAAGTCAAGTCGAACCGAAGACCCCCAGCTCGAGACTCGCTTCCGACGGACAACAACTACGACGAAGAGTACCTTCAACCTTTTCACTTGAAACGGGCTCAGAACAACTTCAATCCGCTAGCAGCGAAAAGAAGGCGACACAGGAAACAAGGCAAAATCATCGAGAAGTTGTTTAATCTGGCACAATTAATCTCTAGAATTAATATCCAACCATGAACTAGACAATTAGATGTGACCGAATAAAAACGATTCTTTTTGTTGACAACAACACAGCATTTGTTTTTGTGGGTCCCAAAGTAGAAAAACATTCACAGAAATTTATGAATGTACTTGAAAAACAACATGTCAATTGAATTTTATTTCGAGCCGACCAAAAGATTAACTGAGAAAAGAAAATAAATGGAATGTGCATATCTATAACAATGTTGAATTAAAGATTATTCAAGTATTAAAATGCATTAGCTTGTGTTTATATTTACAGCATGTTTTAGTAGTTATATAATAGACAAACCACAACCAGATGGTCAACAAATGAAATGAGTTAAGTTTATATGAAGCTCTACATGAAAACCAAAAGCAACCCAAATAAGAAAATGAAATAGAAATTGTTGCTTACTGTCTCATGGAGCCCCAGCGACGCTGAGATAAACTATCTGGATTGCTGTAAAGAATACATTTATGATATTTAATAAGAATTCTGTTTACAGCTTTAGCGAAGGAAATGATATAAAACCCAATAAACAGACTTCTTAAATTGCTAATATAGAACAACAATTTCTGATGAGCATCAAGCAAGCATTGTTTTAAGTTGAAAGGTTGAAAATATAATATCTAAATAACTTTTATTTTCTGAATTTTGTTTTCTAGATGTAACTTTAATATACTCAAATTTTGTCCTGTAACTGTCGTAAGATCTTGACTTGATTGAAAATTTGTTTAAAATATGATTTCTGGACAACCTGCAGATTATAATATTCGCTTTCGTAAAATCGTATTTGGATTGAATTTTCGCTTCCAACTTCAATGTTGATCACAGCACAGCCTGGCTACAGTATAATTTAAGAGCGCAGCCACGCTCTGCCGTCAGGTGAATCTTCAGTTCACCACAGCAATGCATACAACACCGCTCAGGCCGTCACTCTCCCACTCGCTCACAGCATGTGGTGAATTCACAGTAAGCGGAAACAATGAGCGCTCTCTGATCACGACTGCGACTGCGATTTTTGGTCTGAGGCACGCATGAATCACGGCCTAAACGGGCAGCAGAGCGAGAGATCGAGATAGGCAGATAGAGAGGCAGAGAGTGGCCCATAGAAAAACTGGTTTTTCAAGCCGTGTATGCACATTTTGTGTACATACAGATGGAGATGTGTGAGCTTTACAAAGAAAAGGTTAAATATTCAAATAGTTTAACAGAAACAGACAGACGGACGTACAGACGGACGGAGAGTAGTTGATGATCTCCGGCGAACTGGTCACTTTATGGGCATTACGTCAAAATGGAGACGACGATTATGTGTGCACAGTGTCAACATAATAAATACGTGTTTCTACTATATACACATACTATATATATGCGAATTTATGCAGTGCTTTCCATATCTAATTGCCGATCGTGTTGGCCTTATATAGTCTGGCAAACCCACTTGTCGTTTCTTGTCTTTACCTTGTAGGCGTGCGTCTCAGACTGCGTCTGGCCCAATTGTCGCGGGGCATGATGTTCAACTCCTCGTCACTGCAAACGCACAAGAAAGGCGAACAAGTTAATAAAAATCAGTGAGTGCTTAAATAAAGAGTTCGACTTACTCCTTGGGCGATGATGAGACATGAGGCGCCAGATCGAGTTCAATGCCGGCGCTGTCATTCAAATTGTTATTTCCGTCATTCGAGTGGCCACTGTGGCCAACAGCGTTGCCGTTGCTAACGCATATGCTGCTGTTGCCACCATTGACACTGATGTTGTTGTTATTGTTGCTGTTGCTGCCACTGCTGTTGCTTTGCGAGCCGCTCGGCACACGCAACTGAACGTTGAATTCATTCTCGCCATAACCCTCAAAGGACTCGCCGTCGGACAGCGACGAGCACTGAGATTTGGCTGCACCAGCTAGAGAGAGAGAGACAGGGAAACAGGATACATTAACGGATGTATCTATTAAATATTTATGCGTTTTTGCATTACGAGTTTTACCTGTGCTCGAGGGCGGACTGCTGGGCGTTGGGCTGCTGTCGCCGGAAATTGTTTCGGCATAGAGAAAATTATTGGTGCCGGCCTTGATGGCCGCATTGCTGTTGGCCAACTGAATGCGTGGCATGGGCGCCATTCTGCGGAAAGCGTTCAACCTGCAACACAATACAAGAAAAGGGCAAAATTATTACTCGAGTTATCCAGCAGTAAGTTGGAAAACTGCATACAGGTCAATAGGACAGTCAATCGACTTGCCACATGCAAGCGAAGAGGCCACAAAAGTGCAACGTGCTTCTTCCCAACCAATCGCTCTCAGTTTAACAAACATGCAAGCCGCATTTACTATTCTAACTTAACGTTATTAAATATTAAATACGATTTACTTATTTTTAATAATTGATTGACTTTTTAATATTATAGTTGATTACTTATTTTCAATAATTGATTCACTTTTTAACATGATAGTAAAAAATGTAAATGTAGTGAAAACTTTTAAATGTATAACATTATGAAATATTGTGCTCTATCCTGGCCATTAATCTTAAAAAATCAGCAAAGGAGCTGTTGTTATTAATATAATCAATAAGATTGGGCTTTCATAGAAAATCCAATTCTTCTCATTTATAATTTTATTCTAGCGTTAAACAACTATTGCAACCAATCTAAGTTCGTGCCGTGTTGACTAAGCAACTTGGGGTATTTCCCAACTCATTTCCAATAATTACAGTTCTCGAATAACGATTGTACAAAATTTGTGTCGTGAAACTCGACAAAATGATGACAAAAATAAATAATCAGCGAGCCCAAATTGAGTGCAAGTGCAACAGGTGCAATGCGTAGTACAGTAGACCTTAAAAAACAGAGAAATAATCAACCGGAAGTGGTCAACCAAAAGCGTAACAAGTTACCCAAATGGGTCGAGGTTTGTTGTGGTTACTTCCCGGTACTCTTGCACTCAGATATTAGCATTGTAACGACAACTACAACTACAACATCCCCCCAATCTGCGGCAGAAGGAAAAAAAAAGTTCTGTCATTGGTCAGGCGACATTTCCCCGAGGCCGATTTGTCAGCCCCGCTAAGCGTGCGTAATTACTTTATAATTGTTGTTGGTTCCTTCTGCGTTCCCCACCAGAACTTTACCAACTTTCGGCTTACACACGCTTTCGTTGCGAAGAAAGCAAATAGACAGACGAATAGGCGGTACAAATGGGAAGAAACTCTATAAATAGTATTGGGAACAATTGTCGGATAGTTGGTTGATTGTACCAGTTGATACAAGTTTGGCTGTGATGATTGATTGATATGTCATGGCCGATTGGTTGACGTTCAGTTCTGAGAAGTAGGTCAGTGCTATTGTTGCTTTGGGTAAGTGTGATAATACCCATTGCGGGATATACTTATGGTCGACAATTAGCCAAGAACTTCCTAATAAGTAGGCAAAACAAAATGAGAACAGATGATGATTAAAAATATATTAGTAGTTTGTTGATCATCAAATCTACAATTCAATTACATTTATTTAAGTCTACAATTTAGTTTTGATTTCATTTTTAAATAGGATATTATTTTATTATTGTATATTATTTTCGAAAATCTTGCAGAAGGATTTTTTTAATTCGCGGAAAATGTTGTTAGGCCAATATCCCAGTTATTATACTGAATGGTTTCTTGAAATTTGTCAAAAGAATCGTAATCATAAAAATTAACAAAATGTCGATTAAATTATTTAAAAAAAAAAAATCTCGATATTATCCCCGACAAATAAATACCTTCCTTGTTATATGCTTTCTTCAAGAACACGCTCTTAATCAGTTTCAGCTATTTAAAACTGTTGTGGTCTGTTGAGTAACTTTCTTATTTGACAGAAAACGCTTCAACCTCAGCTGAACTTGATCGCATGACTCTTTTCTCTTTAAATACGCAACGTAAACAATAAAATAAAAGACGAAACAATTGCAGTGCAATTACAGGAATTTGTCATAATGAGCGAACATAAAGAGCTGTGATTAAATATTGATTATCTGACTATATCGGCAATTACACAAAACGTTTTCAACTGGAAAAATGTGCAATAATGAAAAATGATTATTACATGGCAGAAGTTCAAAACGAAAGCAAATAGAAAATAATAATAACAACAACATCGTTGGAAGCAAAACAAACAACAATAAACACATACAACTAAGCAAATAACAAACAGACTAACATTTTTATATGCTTTTGACATTTGACCAGCAAACAGCGAAAAGGCGTGGGCCAAAGAGGCGGTAAATGGGGAAGGGAGGCGGTGAGGAAAGCGACATAAGGAGGCTACTTCGCAGGGGGCAATGAACTCGGAACCGAGTATCGACTCAACTCGACTGGCAATCGTCGGCGTGACGACAACTGCAGCGACGAAAAATCGATGCTGGAAAAAGTTTTGCGAAAAACTTATGCAATTGACTTTTTCTATGCATAATCAAACGAAAAGAAAAAGAGGGCGTGTGAGCCTGTCAGCCCCTTCTGCCCCTGTCAAAGCTGATGGCTATTGCACCACAGCACCTACAACAACAACAACAACAACAACGGTCGCCTGTCACTTTTCACATACCCTGCACTTCGAACTGTACTTCAGTTTTGGGTTGCATTCTACTCAGACTGTGATTTGGTAATAATTTTTATTAGTTAAGTTGACTTTTCTTGTGGAACATTTATGTAGTGTAATTACTGATTTGATTAAGCTACTAATTTGTTTGTTGATAATTTCAATAGTTTTGCTGTTGTATATATTGTCATTGTAATTAATTATTTAATTTAAATACTAATTGTTTTTACACATTTTTGTGTACTTTTGTTGAGTTATTTATAACCAGTGAGTAACGTTTTTATTTTACCTGGTGTAATTACTGATCTTATTTAAATACTATTTTAATCATTTTAATAGTTAGGTAGATTTAATTATAGCCTTTGAGTAACATTTTTTGTACTAATAAATTCATTACTCTTTTTTTTTTTTGCTTACAAAATGATAGATTTATTTGGAAATAATTTAATTAGTCAACATAATTTATTGAACTAGCGCTTGTGTAATTTGAGATTGTATTTAATTGCTAATTTATAAATGCAGTAGAAAAGGGCATCTGATCAGCTGTTTCTCTTTTCGGATACAGTATTTTGGCACTAAATATAGTCAAAATTATACTAACTGACTTTTGCTTTTTCGGAAAGAGTATTGCGACCATTGGCTCTACAGTGCTCCAAAACATCTGTGTCAGCTAATAATAATGCCAATTTAATTTGATGCCATCTGGCCGAGCCACAAAACCAAATTTTCAGTTATTGCAACCTGCATAACAACGACGGGCAACAACAAGCTGCGAGACCGTATCGTGTACAGTTACACAAAGGCACATGGGATGCTGTGGCGGGGAGCAGAGGGGACGGAACCAGGCAGAGAATGGGGCGGGCTTGAATCGAATTTATCTGTCATGCCTCACGGCGATTCTCAGCATCTTCCTACTCAACTGCTCGGCTGCACTTCGCTTGCACTTCACTGATTCGCTGATTTGTAATGCATTTTTCATGCAAGCTTGCAGGTTTTGTCGTCGTCCATAATTATAAATGTATTTCCCATGAACGGTTTTCCATTGTTTACAACTTTAACACACAAACCATCAACACCAACTACATGATCCTCACTATCATCATCATCATCATCAGCACCTGATACGAGTGTGCGCAATAAAAATAAAGAACTGTGTGAAAGATTTGCGAAAACAAAGAGACTCCAATTGTGAGAACAATGTGATTAGCGTAAGCATCATTAAATTACTGTTGCTAAGAGCTTAAAGCTGTTGCTTTAATTGAAAAGCTTTACTAGGTACTTAACTCTATTAATAGAGTTGCTCAGCCATTCAACACTGCACTATAACTGAGAACTATTCCGTACTCTAGAACTAATAAAAGAAATAAAGTTAATTAGACAACTTTTTGCAGAAGCTTAAGGCTGCATTTCAATAATCAGATAAGCGTAAAAGAATAATTCTATATTCAAAAAAGTAAAGTATTACCTTAACTTTCAGAGTTGCAGATTAATTGACTCGTTGTTCGTAGCTTAAGTATCTCAATATCAAAAGAACCAAATATAATCTATATATCAATCATGTAAGGAGCTTAAAGCTTTTTTGAATCTTTTCACTTTACAACCATTATTATGAATGTCCATATATCACATCTGAGCAGCAATCTCTCGAAGGGAATTCTGCACTTAAGTTTCAAATTACAACCAAACGTAATCTATATAAGAAAAGCTTCTTAAAATCGTCATGTAAGGAGCTTAAAGCTGCTTTGAAATTGACAATTCTTGTTTTCACTTTACAACGTCAATTAGGAATGTTTATCACATCTGAGCACGAATCTCTCGAAGGCAATTCTGCACTCAAGTTTCAGATTACATCCGAAAACACATTGGAACTTGTGGAGAGCATTAGCCATATGTTACAGATCAAGAGCGCACATGCCAAAGAACTCAATATATATTTAATTATAGCAGCAGCGGCTCGTTTGTGGGGGCGTTTGCTATTTATTAGATGTTATCCGAGACTATAGCCAGCCAAATGGGCGACTGCTGACCACAGAGACTCAATGGAGCAAGAGCAGCTGCTGCCCCCAGTGACTTTGACATGAGTCACAAACTTGAACTTGTCCGGCACAGCACAGCACAATAAATATTGAGAAAAACGAGTGTACTACATTTACAAATACAAGTAGAGAACAAATACATATACATAAGTGTATGTACATTTAGTGGATGATGTCAAATTTACGATAGGCAAACGCTTCAATTTACTAATCAAGTGAACTGCTGAGCGATCTTCTCGGGTTATTACGGCATGACTGTGAACAGCTGTGAAGTGTGAGTCTGAGAGGGAGCAAGGGAATGTGAGGGGGGCGGCGAGTGGATGTCAGGGATTTGGGGCAGTCTGTGCTTGTGGATTACATGTGTTGATGTGTAAATAACAAGCATTACCTATACCCAAATAAGTTGACTCAAACATCGACGATAACAAGACGATAGAATTTATAGACTCTGGAACATTTGCAAGAGCACAAGATTGATTAATGAAGAATGCATTTTGAATGAATTCATATCAAGATTTAGTTTTAGTGCCTGTCAATGTTAAGTGTAAGTTAAAAAATTAAAAAATTAAAAAATAATCAAATCACAAACCAATATGGCGCTAATAAAAATTTGAATGCACAGACAGTAAAACGTTATCGAAAAAATATAACAAAAATATAAAGTTGGTAAAAGGAAATGTGAAGTAATACAAAACTAATTCAAAATAACTTCAACTTCAGCATAAATAAATAATTTCATTTAAATTATAATTATATATTTATATTTGAATAATGTCACCAACCGGAACGATAAAACCATAATCTCAGAGACAATAAGATCTTGAAAAGTAAACTTGATAGTCGTTGTGCATGTTCTATGGAAATTAAGTTCGATTTAGATTTTTACCTTTAATGATAATCAAGAGCGAAAGTCTCGAGTTTTAGAATTATTTGTTATATCTTTTTTCACATATACTACAATTAATAGAAACATTTCAAAAAATAACAAATAAAATTCTAATTTTCTTGCACAGGGAAAAAATTCCAAAAGTTCCAGTTCAAGAATATGAAAGTTGAAGAAGACAGTAGATTATATATTCAGAGATACATTCTAAATCAGTATTTCAAAGAAATGACTGTAAATCGATTCCGAAAGTCCGAATTAGAGTCCTGATTAGGTCAACTCAAACGTTTTCAAGTTGTGAAAGTATGGTGATAGTTCAAAACATGTATTTTTGTGGTTTGCATGTAATAAGCCCAGTTGAGAGAAGAATGCGTTCAATTAACTGTCAGCTGGTCCGGCATTTTAATGAGCCAACAAGTGATGATCAGTCACATGGCTGGGTACATCATTCATTCCACATAATACGTGTAATACGACGGCATTATGAAACCACACGAACTCTGGTCTCTGGCGAACAATCGAGCGGACAGCCAAGTTTGGTCATGTAACTCAAGTGCCACCAAAGTGGCAACAGCAACGGCAACCAGGAGAACAACATGTGGCACGGCACACGCGATTTGCTTTGGTTGTGCGATGAGTTTGGAGTTTGGAATGGGATTGGGATAACTGTGGTGCATAATTCAAGCGAAGCAAATGCCAGAGCAAGCCTAGAGAATTCTATTGAAATTCTCTGGCAAAGTGGAGGAGTTGCTCTCTGAGAAACCTTTTCACAAGTGTTGTGTTTTTTTTTGGGTTCTACCTGCTCAAGATGCGCACAGTTGGCAAGAGATTTCGGCGAGAGTTCAACAGCTGTGTTCATAAGGACGGAGATAAGACTGACGATAAGATAAATCTGGTTTACAAATATTGCTTAAAAGTCTGTATAAATCTAACAAATGTTCGGCCGTTAGCATCCCAGTTATGCAATAGCTAAAACCAAGTTCTGAAGAGTTTCTGGCTCTTCACAAAAAACGTGTTTTGCGCTAAAATACATTAATTATAGTTAACTGCAATGCACTTGGAGCTGACTACGTGCTTTTGCTGCAAATATTTGCAAGTATAAAATACAAAAACAACACAGAAAACTTACAGATTGTAAAAAATGTGATTAAAATTTAATCTCTCAATAAAATAAAATCTAAACGCGGATTTAAAGGAAATTTGTTGGATAACAGCAAATAAATAAATCAGTTAACAATTGTACAAGGTTTCAATACAATTGCGTTGCAATTTACATAATGATAAGAAAAAATCACCATAACAAACATAAAAACTGATTTAATGGCCCTTCAGAACGCCCCCCATTACGCAAATAACGGGGAAGAAAACAAAACGCCCCCACATAAAAATAGACAAACGTCGAAAACAATCAAAGACCAAATAGATTAGAACAATATTGATTAATTATACAACAAGAAAAAATACGAAAACGAAATGAAAAAGAGAAAATGAGAAAATGCATTGCGACACTTCAAGTGAAGAATCAAATGTGGAAAATTGGGTCACTGGGTATATAGTAGAGGGAGAAACGTGTGGAAAATGCACAAAACGACCGAATGACAATACAAACTGTGGGAAAACTGTAGCAAAGTTTTCTAAACAAGAAACTTTTTGGGAACTTGAAATCCATTTACAGTTTGAAGTTGACAACTTTTTTTTTGGTTTTTTTTTTTGGGCGACAAATTGTATGACAAATTGGGTCAGAATACGAATGAAAATGGCCATAATTTAGAGTTCCAACTAATGTGAAAGTGTAGTGTGAAAATTCAATTAGGATTTTCTCAACGGAATGAACGGCAAATTCGCCCGCCTTCTACTCCTAAAATACCAGACCAAATCCCATTTGCGACGCTTTGACATATTTTATTTTTATGCATCTCGAAAATGTCTGCACCTCGCATAGAGTGGAAGAGTCGCTATATTTCTTGGATCGCCTCGGCAACCCCGTGGATGCCACGCTGGCAGTTCCCGCTAATTTGTAGCCAGCCTCGACAACTCGCCTCTTCCACCTCCATCCTCTCTGCGTCTCTTTGGGCAGCAGGATTAAAATTCTTGAGGCCTACGCTCAAGCGGAAGCCAAAAAAAAAATATACTTGGCCGACTGCCTTTGCTGAATGAATAATGAGGCAGTCGCTGTTGGGGCAGGCAGCATACTTCTGCAACTCTGCCACATCGCTTTTAAGTACTCAGATGTTACAGTCGAGAGTGCTCGACTAGGAGACGTCCAATTTGATGCAGCTCAGCACTCAGATCGATGACGGCAAGTACTATAGATGGCTAAAACGACTCGACAGTTGATGCAGAGTCGGCTAAAGGTCACTTTTTTAAACGGAAGAATATCGAAGGATATTTATGGGAAAAGTAAAAGAAGATAATTACGTTTCGAAAAATACGTTAGTTGACTACTGATTAAAATGATATAACCGACAAAAAGGATTAGTAATCATAGTTTAAAATCAAACACTTAAAAATTAATTTAAATAAAAGGATTTTCATCAAAATCTTTATTTGTAGACGAGGTTTCCTTGATTTTCAAGTTTATGTTTGATTTTTAATTTATTTTGGTCAAAAATAATAATAATATTTTTAATTTCTTAAAATTATTATTTTTAATAATTATAAATAATTTTTAATTATTTTTAATAATAAAATTTATTATGATTACGGTCCCTGATTTGAATAGACGTTAGAATATCGCTTATATCGTCAACACCATATTCATTAAATTACATTAGCTATTAGCTAATTATTAATTGTAATGAGTTATTGAAATGATTTACCAGAATTGAATTTAAAATAAATAAAAAAGTTAAGCTTACTTGTTTTCTAAAAGTGAAACAATAAAAATCGACAATGCAATCGACTCTATGTCTCTCATTGTAAGGGATATACAAATCAATAAAATGCAAATATCCGAAATAAATTACACTTCAATATGTAGTGGAAAACTTCCAAATAAAGATAGTGTTGCCTGATAGCAACTGTTGTTTATTGCGTACGTTTTACAGGGTATAAAAGTCAATAGATAGCATCTCCAGAAACTAGATTCAAACTAGCACAAAAAACTTCAAAAGCGAAATAAAAGACTCAAATTTGGCAGAAGAAAGAGTTCTATTTATGCCCATTTGAAGTTGTAAACTTCTGCTGACCCACAGTGAAGTTATAACGATCTGATGTAATTATATTGTTTTAAAAAACAATTCCCCTATAGCAATTGCAACTCGATGGGGTGGGTAAATTCATAGATTGACGGGAACAAACGCACATGAATCTAGATATTTGTAATCAAAAGGAGATGCGGAAGTCTGTGGCCCACGTACTTGTATCTGAAAGATACATTACAAAACACACGACAGAATGAAAACATAAAAATAAATACAATGTATGTCTACACATACATACATTCGTATAAACAACAAAGTAGTCGCCACCTGTTTAAAGTCGTTGCAGTTCTTGTGAGTGTTTCTCAGTGTTCTTTCGTTCACTTAATTAAAGAATAGGTCTATTAAGTTTGTCGAAATGTATTATATATGAATCAGCCGAGTTAATCTTGCATGTCCGTTTTGCCTGCCGGTTTGTCAGTTTATACTGCACGCGTGTTTTTTTTTTTTAGAAATTTGATATCTCCTGCCGTTACAAGATATATGTTTTATATTTTTCTCCAAATTTCCCAACGATCTGGTTAATTATTAATTATAAAATCAGATCAGTTTTAGCTAACTGCAATCGACGAACAATATTGTCCTCATCATTTAATTTTTAACTATATAGTTCTTGATTTGTTTCTCATTGTATATTTTTTTGAAGCAGAAAAAACCACAAAGTAAAAAAAAGCGGTCAATCAAAAGAAAAGGGTCTACTGCAGTCAATAATTGAATGTAGCTTTCTCAGTTGTTTTCTTCGTGTGTTTGCATTGCAGTCACCGCAATTTTATTTACTTAGGCCCGAATGCGGTTCCTTTCAAAAAGAGACCGGCGAGAAAAACTGTCGCCAGACGTGTGTTTAGCTGGAGACTTGGCATTAGAGAGGAAGCGAGAGAAGAGCGGGGGGTTTCCCTGCAGTACCCTGACTAATTACAAACATATGCGTTGTTCCAATGACCAATTCTCAACGGCCAATCGCATTCCAGCCACATTCCTCCATTGCACCGTCATTTGCGGCAGGTGGCAAACGCATCTGACCCACTTTGATGACGGCTGCACTTTAATTCTCCGACCAAAATTACAAATCAATTGACGATGTCATCAGCTGTCTAACAAAAGTCGCTAGGCAGCTTTTTGGGTCTCAGTCTTTTGTTTATTTCACTTCTCTCTCGCATCTCTCGACACGCTTTATTCTCATCTCATGCTTCTGCCGCTTTTGGCAACGAAAATAACAAAACAACGGGCACGAGTTCTCGTTTATAAACAAAACAAAAAACCAAAAACCAGAAAAAATAAGTAAAAAGCTGAAAACGAACAACAAAATCATTTCAACTCGTTTGCCTTGAATCGAATTGAAGTTCAAATCTGTAATTATATATTTAGCTGCAGCTTTTTTTATAGTACTGATTATTGCTATTTTGTTGCTGTTTTGCAACTAATTAATGTATTTTTTCAAGTAGTATTTTGTATGTGGAAAACTAATTAAAGTGCAATGGATAATTGTATAGAAAAATGAAAAAAATGTTAAATTAATTTTCTGAATAGATTGAATTGAAGAATTGTTATATATATAATTTGTGTAAATTAACATGACATTGTTCATTAAACACTATACAAACTGACGAAACAAATTTGAGCTAATTATTCTTGTTGTCAGTGCTTCTCAAACCAATTGTCAAATTGGTAATGGTACTTAAACTTATGAGACCAATTCCACAGCCTTAAAACCTCTTATGCAGTTTACCACTTTTGTTAGTGATTCTCAAACTGTATTGGAACAGGTCATGCCAAAACTGCAATTGCGGTACAAAAGACATAAACCCGAAGACAAACAAGTTAAAGACACAACAACAGCAAACAAAGTGCGGCCAAGCCACATAACTGTGCCAAGGCCCGGCAACAACAATGCATATTTTTGGGCATATGCAAAGTGCATTGCAAAGCAGAACCATTAGACAGTCGCAGGAGCGAAAGAGATGCCGATAGCGTGGTCGTTAAGCAAGGTGGGTGGCAAGAGAGAGACAGGGCGTAGAGGGGGGAGGAGCACGTTGCTGTTGTAATTTTAGAGCGCTAAGCAATGTTAATAGGGGCCAAATGGACTTGGGCGAAATGAAGAAAACTATCAAATTACCAAACGTGTGGAAAAGGCAAAAAAAAAAAAGAAAAGGAAATAAAATCCATACGCGTGTGATACAATGTAAAAGGAAGAGAAAAAGCAAACGCAAAAGAGCGTAAAGAGCAGAGAGCAGCTGCTGCTGCTGCATCTTTGAGTGGGTTTCGCATTACCAAAAACAAGAAAAAAAAACACAAATCGTGGCAACCTCGAGTGTCTAATGTCGCTGCAGTTTTTCTTATAGACTGTCTGGCTTCCTGTTGCATTTATCCCGGGCAGGTGGCCGTAGTTGCAACAAGAGCCGGAAACACTTCTACATGCTCTCGGTACTCCTTCGCTCTCATTCTGAGTGTCACGCGCTCTCTTGCGTGCACTGCTTTCAATTGCAATTACAGCAAATGGATTATAGGCAACCAGTGTTGCCAGATAAGCTTATTTCAAGCTAGATCCAACAGATTTGAAAATAGAGTAGCTTATGGCCATATATTTATCATGTTTTTAAACAAGAAATTCAGCTGCCTAATGATTTTGTTTGATTTTTCTATTGATTTTGTTTATTTTATTTTACATTTTGTTAATTTTATCTTTTTTTTTGTTTAGAATCTAGCTTACGAGATACCCTTCAGGTTTGAGTGAATAGGCCCTAAAATGCAGTTCAATTGGTCGACGCACTGCTTTCTCGACACTAACGCGCAATGCAAGCAGTGCAAGCCAAGGATGCTCTCTTCTAACAGTATACCCTTTTCACATGCCATTGTAGGGTATAAATGAGCATAAACACAAAAGCCGAACACCAGAAAACAATAAACCAAGCAAAAAGCGTCGTTTGCGATGGCGCCAACTGGCACGGCAGCGAAAACAACAGCACAAAATAAAAAAGTTGGCAAACGAAATGGGAATTTCGCATTGGTGCAAATGTTACAACTACAACAAGTAATTTGCTTAATTGCGCGTACCACAAAAAACAAAGCTTAGCAGTGCTGCCCCAACCGCTGACAGCTGCGCTTACAGTTTGAGAATCAATAATTGCGTGTCAAAAAACGCCAAGACAAAAAATGACTGTGCCAAGCACATTAATAACAATTTAATTTATTAAACTGGAATTTAATACAAGCAATGCTGCCACAAGAAAATTATTTTTATTTTTGCCTTGGGTAACAGTTTGACAGTCCTCCAAAAAACGCTAATGAGCTCGCACACACACAAACATATGTGAACTTGTGTGTGTAACGGCCAACAACAGTTGTTTTAAATGATGTAAAACAGTTAAGGAACAAAACTAAAACTGTTGTGCAAAATATTTGAGCGTAGCGCAATTAACTAATTTTTTAAATGCACTTCACGCAGCCAAACACACACACACACACACACACACACAACAAACACTCTCACACACATAGAGAGAAGGGGACGCAACATTTAGATTTGTCTGCTTCTTTCCGCTTTTTACCTCTTCTGTTGCGCTGCTGCTGCTTCTGTTTTCCACTGCGTCCAACGAACTTCTTAGACAACAGGTAGTCCAAGTATTTTTCGTTTTATTGCTGCTGTATTTCCTCTTAATTATGTTTATATGTTTTATGATGTTATGTACTTCTGGCCAAGGCCAAAAAAAGGTGCGAAGCTTTGATTCGAATATTTGTTGCACTTTCACTCAGGTCGTGTTGATACTTTTTACGCTTTGCGGCTTTTCACACACACACATGCACCCATACAAAACTTTACTTTTTTTTATTTATCTGTATTTACTACGCGTGCGTAACGTTGGCAACGCATTTGCATACTTTGATTAGGTTTTGATTTGCTGGCTGCACAAACACAAACACATACGCACACATAGACAGGTAAGTTGGAGCGACGACGAAACGAAACAGAATGTTGAAGAAAAGCGCGCGCACACCCGACCGAATCGCACAATTCAACGAAACTGGCGACCATTTGGGACGGTGTGGCCGTATGGAAAAGACCAACAAATACCCAAAGTATAGCCCTGAGACAAATACTAAAAGTGAATATATTGCATTTTTAATAAATAAAATACCAAAACGCAGTTTGCACTTTGAAATTTGAATTTGTTTTTTTTTTCTTCCAATATTTGTCATTAGCTTTAACAGACGATTTATGAAATTAAGACTAAACTGAACAACAACGTTGCACACGCTTCACATGCACACCCCTTTTAATTTTCCATTTTTGTTGCCTCCGGCTTTCCGCTGCCGTCGGACGATGTCGAGCTTTCCTCATCGTCGTCCTGCGTATCCAAGGATGACTGCTCCACATCCTCATCCGCCTGATCGCTTTCGTTCTGTTCACTCTCCGCCTGTTGTTGCAGCTGTTGTTCTTGTTGTTGCTGCTGTTGCATGCTGCGCACAGTGTGGACGGCAATGTTGACAACATTGGGATTGGCGTTGTTAAAGGAACTGGCAGCTGCTTTGTAGAAGGCACTGTTGGCCAAAGTGCTGACCATCTCCTGCTGCTTGTTGATGGCATTCGCCTGACTGGTAAGCGAGGCCAAGGCGCTGGGATTGGCGCTCTGTCCGTACTTGAAGCCCGAAATGCTATTGACCGAATTGAGGGGCAGCGATGCAGCAAAACCAAGTGAAGTGCCCACTTGGCCAGCTGTCGGCGATGCACTGCGTCGTGTGCGCTGTTGTGTGCTGAAGGCGCTGAGTTGGCCCGTCGAGGAGGAGTTGTAGCCGACCTTGGGCACATTGAACGTGTCCAGCTTGAAGACATGCCGCGAGGGCGTCCGATTGCGCGACTTTTCCACGCGCATCGTCTGCACGGGCACAATGGGCTTCTGCATCATGCGGCGCATGACGCGCGACTGCTGCTGCTGGACGTCTAACTCGGCGGTGGTAGCGTCGCCAGCATCGCCACCAATGGCGCTAACCGAACGTCCCGCCTCCATGCGTTGTTCAAAATGCGGCTGATTGTGCGCATTTACCTCGGGATGCAGAACGCCCTTCGCCAGTCGCTGGCTGGCGGTGAGCTTGGAGTGCTCGGGCAGCAGCGGCGCAACATGGACGCTGGCCGGCTGATTGCAGAACGTGCCCAAGCCCAGACGTTGCTTCACCTCCAGCATGGTCGGCTGGGCGAGTTGTCGCGCCCGATCGGCGCCCATCTCCAGCATGTAGCTGAGTTCCTTGCGATTCGCCAGATGCCTGTCGATCTGTTCGCGTATGGGACGCAAATGCTCAATGACCGCATCGGCCACACGCTCCTTGTACCGTGCCGTATCCAAGGTATTCGCCTCCTCCACAA
The DNA here is from genome assembly GCA_035047365.1 of Drosophila ustulata. NCBI lineage: Eukaryota > Metazoa > Arthropoda > Insecta > Diptera > Drosophilidae > Drosophila > Drosophila ustulata. Next base: position 24,534,865 of record JAWNPT010000057.1, on the reverse strand, counting down.
CGCTAGCTATGCTTGAGTTGGTGACCTGCGCATGTATGCTGATCAGATTACTGACGCCAGGTCGCCCGTTGGGGTCGAATGAAATGTCCGAGGTGAAATCAGTGACGGCCTTTTTGATTTTCTCTTTGATTTGTTCCGGCGTGTCGACGAGATTGATCGTGCCCTTGGGATTGGGATCCGATTTAGACATTTTCTTGGATACGTCGCGGAGTGACAGGATGCGGGAGCCGTCGTCCTGCTCGATGACGGGCGTGCAGACGGGAAACATTTCACCGTAGCGTCCATTAAAGTTGCGCGCCAAATGCTGGGCAAGCTGAATGTGCTGCAGCTGATCAATGCCCACCGGCACATGGGTGGCTCTAAAAGGAAGGTTTTTTAGTCAGGGCAATCTTTGAAATAGACGACTCACTTGTAGAGCATGATGTCGGCGGCCTGCAGCACGGGATAGACATATAGACCCAGCGGCACATCGCGCACCTGTCGCGACTTCTCCCTGAACTGCGGCAGCTGCGCCAGACGCGGCATCGTCGTCAACGAGCTTAGGATCCAGTTCAGTTCGCTGTGCTCCAGCACCGCCGACTGCACAAACAGTGTGCACTTGGCGGGATCAATGCCGCAGGCGAGCAGCGTTGCCGCCATGCTGAATATGTTGTCGCGCAGCAGCGGCGGATTGTGCGGCATCGTGATCGAGTGCATGTCCACAATGCAAATGGTAATGCTTTCGTTGGCCTCCTGCAGTTGCAGCCATTTACGCACTGCACCCAAGTAGTTGCCCAGATGCAGCGATCCCGTCGGCTGTATGCCACTAAAGACCTTCTTGGGCCAGCGTGTGCTGCTCACCTGTCAAATATAAATATTAAATTAATTACAGAATTTGTATAAATCATCTAGAATTTGAATTATATCATAAAGGATTCGAACCCGGGCTAGAATTTGCAAAGAAAAATAAATTTTTTGTATAATTTTTAAGATATCTTTGCTCACAAAAAAGAATTTTTTATAAATTAAAATAATAATGGATTTGAAACCAGGCTTAAAATTGCAAGGAAAATTTAATTTTTTTAATCAAAACTATCAGGAGCGGGAGTTGAACTTGCCAACAGAAAACAAATTCATGTAATTTCCATTCATTCCATTCAGAAACCGGTTTAAAATTGCAACCAAAAAAAAATAATTAACAAAAATCAAAATGTGACTAGTGGGAGTCGAACCCGCGGCTGCAAGCATGACAAGTGCACGTTGCGGCGCCTCGTAATGTTACATAACAGAGCTGTTATATTTAGCAGTGCGTGGACAGCGCAAATAGATTGTTTCACTCTCTTACATGCTGCTGCTCGTTATCCAGACCGGGCGGTTTGTTGTGCTGCTTGCCAGCTGATTTTATCTGTGATGTGGCCGATGATGGAACTGTCCGATCCTTGGTGGCTCCAAATCCGAGTCCGCCTTGCAGCTGATTGGAGTTTAGAAATCGCTTGGCGAGCGACATTTGCCGCGAAATTAAAATGCATTTGGATGTTTGTTGGGTCAGATTGATTTTGGTAGCCGCACGAAACATTGCGCAAGTGTTGTGAATTTTGTGAGGGTTTTTCTGAATGCTTATAGGCTAAATGATAAATTAATTGATGAGATCACACGCGGTAAGACAAAAAACAAAGGAAATAACACCCCGAATCTGGTTGTGTTTAATTTTGGACCTGATTTTTCTTTTAAAAAACGAACATATGAGCTTATGATACGTTAAGTGTGACCGAACAACTGACATTTCGATAACTGAGTTAAGCACAGCGTGTATATCGATTTTTAGCATTGTATTTTGTATTTTATTTAGATGCCAGCAAATAAAAGCTATGACAATTACTTTTTTTATTGTTAATATTTTATATGAAATACATTGCAGATATGAATGATTTGAACGGCAGTGATTGCCGACTTATCGATAATGGTACACACCTGCCACCCAAAACCATCGATATGCGATATAAAGTAAATAACCGATAATTGCCAATAAAATGTGCGCGCTAATTATCGTAAATTTAAACGCAATTTTATTGCTATACTTAAATATGACAACGATATTCCATTAAATATATTTTTGCAATACATTGCAGTTGTATGTATTTATCGGCGCATTTTCGAAATATTTGCACAATGAGAATTTTCAACTCGCACACAGTTTTGTGTTTATCGAAATGTATTGATTTTTTGTTGACGTTTTTGTTTGTTGCAGGGCAGCAGCAAGAAGGATTCATAGATGATCTAAAAGTTAATGGGTTGACCAAAAGCAGCAGCCACATTCGCCTCACGCAAGGCCTCAGAACAGGTCTACAAAGAAACAAATAAAATGAACAAATGTTTCAGAGATCGAAAAGCTTTCCCAAACTTACTGGATGAGCATGGCAGACGCGGGCAACATCCTCAGCAGATGCGCCATACTCCATGGCCAGCACAGCCTCGTTGATCAGCTCACCGGCCGAGGGGCCGATGATGTGTGTTCCCAGCACGCGATCAGTGGCCTTATCAGCCAGCACCTTAACGAAGCCGTCGGTCTCGTTGTTTGTCTTCGCACGCGAATTGGCCATGAAGGGGAATTTGCCAATCTTGTAGGCGACGCCCTCCTGCTTGAGCGTCTCCTCGGATTTGCCGACCCACGCAACCTCGGGATGCGTATAGACCACGCTGGGCACACAGTTGTAATCGATGTGCACATGTCCTCCATTGATGCCCTCGATGGTGATCATGCCCTCATCCTCGGCCTTGTGGGCCAACATGGGACCATGAATGCAATCACCAATGGCATAAATGTTCGGCACCACCGTCTGGAACGTGGCATTGACGGGAATGCGACCACGATCGTCCTTAACAATGCCCACACCTTCGAGGCCCAGACCTTCGGTGTAGGGACGACGTCCCACGCTCACCAACAGCGCATCGCACTGGATCTCCTCCTTGGCGCCGGACTTGGCATCCTCCACGTTTACGGTGACATTGTTGCCGTTGCGCGTGGCGCCCATTACTTTGGTGCCCAGCTTGAACTTGAGCCCCTGCTTGGTGAGCACCTTCTGGAAGGTCTTGGACACCTCGGTGTCAATGCCCACGCCGCCAATGGTGTCCATGAACTCAATGGCGGTGACTTCAGCGCCCAGACGCGACCACACCGAGCCCAACTCGAGGCCAATGACGCCGGCACCAATGACAACCAAATGCTTGGGCACCTGGGCCAGCTTAAGCGCTCCTGTGCTGCTCACAATCACCTCCTCGTCGATCTGCAAAGCAAGAGCGCCTTAAAATATATTTTCGTAAGAGTAAAATGCGATATTTTACCGTGATGCCTGGAAAGGGTGTAACTTCGGAGCCGGTGGCAATCAATATGTGCTTGGTCTTGACAGTCTCGGTGGTGCCGTCGTTTTTCTTCACCTGCACCTCGTTGGGATTGACGATGCTGCCAAAGCCCGTCAACTGCGTCACTTTGTTCTTCTTGAACAGCATCGCAATGCCGCCGGTCAGACCCTTGACGGCATTCGACTTTTGGGCCATCAGCTTCTCCAGATCGAGCGAAACGGTGCCGACGTTGATGCCACGCTTGGCCAGGTCACCGGAGTGCGCCATGTGATAGTAGTGGGAGTTGTTGAGCAGCGCCTTCGATGGAATGCAGCCGACATTCAAACAGGTGCCGCCCAGAGTCGCCTCCTTCTCCACGCTGACCGCCTTCATGCCCATCTGGGCCGCTTTGATGGCTGCCACATAGCCGCCGGGGCCAGAGCCGATCACCACAATGTCCGCTTCGTGTGTTGTGGAATACAAGCGAGCATTCAAAGCGCCCAAAATCGCTGCGTTGGTGCGAAGATGCGACTGCAAGCAAAAATTCAAGTAAAATGGTTTTAACTTCATAAGTCACACTTGGTCACTCTGCGTTTACTATTTTTATGGTTTTGTTGTGTTTACGCTAATCACTGGCATTTAACAGCGATTTCTGATTAAGAATAGTCTTAATATCAGCTGTTAATTGGCCCAGAATGAACGGCCTTGACATTCACAATCTCTTAACTGCTTTGACGTCACGTCACGTCCATTCACTAATGCATTTAATGCCAAAGTTATGACCTATTTAGGTTAGAATTGCATAACCCTCCATTGGGTCTTTTTTTTTTGTTTTTAAAGTGTATTTTCTTTGCCGTCTTGTTTTGTACCTTGGCAACAGCCGCCGCTCTGGATAACGTCGACTGCATTGTTGGCTAAATGTAAAATTTAAACGCGTATTTTAATATTCACACCAACTACTACTATGATTTCCAATAATTCTCAATGTTTCCCACTGAAAATTATACGAAATTTGTTGCTAGAACACGGCACAAAGCGCAGATGATGACTGGGCCAGCGTGACCACAAGTTGCATTCGCAAATATACTGTACCACTTTAGGTGTTCATAGGTTGGTCACACTATTTAGCCATTTTTCATGAAAATGAGAAACTATGTAAATGCGTTTCCAAATGTTCGTAATACTTTTAACAAATCTAAACAGACAGTTTTACGATGCGTTTGTTAATACTGTGAACCCAAATTCATAATATATTACCAGCTTATATATATCGATAGAAAACATAATTTCGATAAGTTTTGGTATCTTGTGGCCAGAGCATACTTGGTATGTTTAGTTATTCGCTGGCTGTGCACACTTGTACACGAACACAACAAGATGGCGAGAGTTTGTCTGCAAATTCAGTAAAAAAAATCGCAATAAAACGTGCAAAATATTCGTTAAACTATACATAAAAGTGTTAAGCGGCCGCAATAGCAAGCCGAGCAAATAGTGCTCGCATTTTGTGTATGCGGCAGCGTCTGCTAGCGACTTGCGAAAGTTGCTGCGCTGTCTGGCCTTGTTGTTGTTGCTGCTGCTCTATTGTTGCTGTTGTTGTTGGTATTACCCTGTACTGAACATCGTCTCTGCCTCCGCTTCTGGCAAAATGATGAGCAACTACGGCAACATTATGATGGACTCGCCGCGCTCCTCGCCGCACGGCGGCCGCTCACCAGTCGTGGCGCGTCAGGACTCGTCGGGAACGCTGAAGACGACAATATCGCTGGGCAAGACACCAACAATCATACACACCGGACCATTCTATTCGATGAAGGAGCCGCCGGCGAAGGCGGAGTTGACAGGTGATAAGGATCTCATGACCGAATATGGACTGCATCATACGCTAACGAAATTCAAGGAGAAGAAGTTCAAGGAATCGCTCGCCTCCTTTCTGCCCAATATACCCGGCATCAATGACCTCATCACGCATCCCGTCGAGAACAGCACACTGCGCAGCGTCATCGAGAAGCCGCCCATCGGCGGCAAAGAGTTGCTGCCCCTGACTGCAGTGCAGTTGGCCGGTTTCCGTTTGCATCCTGGACCGGTAAGTCTCAATATCACTTGGCAATTTGAATTTTCCCCAAATAATTCGTTTACTCTTTTCATGTAGCTGCCGGAACAGTACCGCACCACATATGCAACACCTGCGCGAAAACACAAAAACAAGCACAAAAAGCACAAACACAAAGATGGCATCACCACGGGCGGAACAGAGTCAACGCTGCTGGGTAAGTCCAGGCGAAGGCTGCACTTAATCATAACATTTGTCATGCGTTGCGTTGCCTCACCTAGATTCCGCTGGCCTGGAGACGTACGAGAAGAAGCACAAAAAGCAGAAACGCCATGAGGATGACAAGGAGCGCAAGAAGCGTAAAAAGGAGAAGAAAAGAAAAAAGAAGAATCAAAGTCCCGAGCCCGGCTCAGCACTGGGCATGGGCATGCCCGGCGGTGGCGCCATGGCTGGTGGCATGGGCGGTGGACCAGTTATGGGCGCCACGGCTGGCATGTCCAATGCCATGGGATCGGGCAGCGTTGTCGTTGGTGGCGGCATGAATTCGGGAGGCATGGGTCTTAATAGTTTTCCGCCATCGCTGCAAATGCAGCAACAGCAACAACTGCCAATGCAACATCAACAGCAACAGCAACAACAAATGCCCAGTGGAGCGCTATTGGGCTCTGTGCTTGGCACAAGCGGCGGCGGACCGGGAGGCAACTCGAGTAGTGGCGGTGGCGGTCCAGGCAGCTTATTAGTGTCACAGTTTTAGGCGAAATCCATTAGTTAATAGACTTGGCTCATTACCTCTCTCACACACACAAACACATCCATAGCCCCTTTAACAATACATACATACATATATATATAATAACAAACAGAAAATCAACAAATCACATGTGTCCAAAATAAGCACACTCTAAATGCAATTTCTCGATAAAAACTAAAGTTTCGTGTTTAGGATTTAATTTAAAATTATATTTACTGTAAAAATAGTTTAAATTGTAATTAGCCAACTTTTCGTTCGTTTTAATGCATCGCTAGCTTAATGAGATTTATTTAATGCAAATTATGGTACAAAAAAATGCTAAATTTTCGCTCTAGATTCCAGATTTAAAAAACTCCAAACACAAGAACCACACATACCTATTACATTTAAACATTTATTACTAGCATGCAGTCATCAAAATTAATATTCTTATTATTTTTTGCTTACAATTTTAGTGTTTAGCTACAGTATTTTTCTTTGTTTGCAATGGTTTGTTCTTCCAGCATGTTTGTATACAAAATAATAATGAATGAAAGAAAAAAGCTGAGATTTAACAAAACAGAAACCTGTACTCTAAGTAATTAATTATATATGTAAGCGCCCATTACAATAATAAACGGCATAGAAATGTAATAAACAATTATATTTATCGCCTATTACTTAAAGGTAAAGTGAATTTAAAAGTTGGCGGTCACAAAGCGAAAATATTGGGCGAATGCAACAGCTACGCCAGCATTGTACTTAAAAATCCCAAATAAAAATAGTACAGCAGTAGATTTTTGCCAGCTGAGTGCGAAAGTGGTCAGCTGATTGGTTGGAGTGCTGCCAGACAGTTGAAAGGCCATCTGCCAATAGATATACATAAATAAATTATCAGTGAATGAAATGTTGTAATTACTAGGTAACCTGCAGTACGAAACTGGCATTTGATTATCCCAGTCCCATGTGTGTATATTTCATCAATTAAAACAAGACGAGAATCAAACAATGTATAAACAAACGTGCACCAACCTATTAAACCTTTCCAAAGACAAGGTCAAAGTTTGGCTAGATAGCTTTGACTCTGTTATATCTGATTGCGATGGTAAGTGAGATAAATTATTAAATGATGCACGCACAAATTTACATAAAATTGCGTAACGTAGGAAGTTTTTGAGCAGACAGGCTCTACGTCACTAGTCACTATAGTTTCTGTAGTTATGGTTTGCTCTGTGTGTATGTGTGTGTGTGTGCGTGGCCGCGCGAATTTCAATGTCAAAGCACAATGTCAATGGGGTGCGGCTAACAAGACCTCTTGAAGACGCTCCACTTCATTCTTAATTGATATTATGAAATAAATGTATTACAGTTTTATTTATTTAATTAATGGCAATAATAGTAAAGAATTAATGGCATTTTTGTTGTTTGTTTTTATTAATGACAATAAAAGGAAAGAATAAGGTCTACATTTAAAAACTGTCAATGAAATTGTTTGTTGATAAATTAGATATTTTATTATTATTAAAAGAAATAAGAAATTAACGCTTAACAGAATAATAAGACTAAAGACTAATATCGAAATCAATGATTAACTGATCCTAAATATATTTTACTTTAAACAGGCGTTCTTTGGGTCTACGGAGAGCCAATTCCTGGATCCGCCGATGTTATGAATTATTTAAAAAAAGTGGGCAAGCGCATTTATTTTTGCACAAATAACTCGACGAAAACTCGCGCCGAATTGCTTAAGAAAGGTGTGGATCTGGGCTTTCACATTACCGAAGATGGCATCATTTCAACTGCCCATGCAACAGCCGCCTACTTGAAAGCACGCAAGTTTAACAAACGAGTCTATGTGATCGGCTCGGAGGGCATTACAAAAGAACTGGATGCCGTGGGCATTGCACATACAAAAGTTGGTCCAGATCAGATGCACGGCTCGCTGGGAGAGTTCATGTCCACGCATTTAATACTGGAGAAGGATATTGGCGCCGTTGTGGTTGGATTTGATGACCAGTTTAGCTTTCCGAAAATGACGAAAGCCGCATCGTACCTGAGCGATCCGAACTGTTTGTTCATCGCTACAAATACGGATGAACGTTTTCCCATGCCGACGCTGGTTGTTCCAGGCAGCGGCAGTTTTGTTCGAGCCATACAAACGTGCGCGGAACGTGATCCGATCGTCATTGGCAAACCGAATCCGGCTATTTGTGCCCAATTGATCGATGAAAAGATTGTTGATCCGGCGCGCACTCTGATGATTGGAGATCGTGCCAATACAGATGTGCTTTTGGGCTACAATTGTGGCTTTCAAACGCTGCTCGTTGGCACCGGCATCCATCAGTTGACCGATGTGGCATCGTGGAAGGAAAGCAAAAATCCGGAGGACAAGAAGCTGATACCTGATGTGTACCTGCCCAAATTGGGAGATCTGCTGCCTTTTATTGTTGATAATGCAACTGGTGGCAGTTATTAGGTTTTAACTTGATTATTCATTTATTTTCAATTAACTAAACTACATACACATGTATTCCGCTCAGGGACGCTATTAAAATATAACCAATAGAAGGGAATTTATTTTACACAACCAAAATATAAATATTTCTAGTTCAATTTACAACAATAAAAACTACAATTGTTTTGTAAGCCGATCGTGTCTATCGAAATGCTTTCAAGTGTAGCGCATTTAAAACAGGCATAGGTGCAAGGGAGATAGCATACATCGCGAGCTGTCCGACGATTGTTGCTTAGTTGTTTGGGGCACGAACGTTTTCGCGAATTCTGCCGACAGTTACAATCAGTGCGCCATTACAGAATGTTTAAGGCGAGCGGCACGAATTTGCTAGATCTTCAGCCCGAGCAGGTGAGCGACTGGCTGAAGGGCTTTGATACGATTATCAGTGACGGCGACGGTGAGTAAGCATATCTATGTGTGTGTTGGTGAGTCAAAGAGAGCGAGTCACCGTGACCGCTATTGAAATATACCAAAGAATACTATTTTTTAAAATAGGCTCAACAGTTTTTTCGTGACTAAATATTTCTAAAACAAACTGAAAATCGTCTAGAATATGTTTTTCTTGCCATTATAATTCAATATTAAAAGAAGTGATAAATAAATATTATTTTCTAAATACATAAAATCGCTTTATCGATTTTCGATGTTGGTGTTGCCACCTGACTTTAGTTATCGACATCACTTCAAGCTTTTCGCGCGCAATCGAATTTGAATTTAAACTTATTTGGAATTATATTTTGAATTGATATGAAATAGGCACCATATGGTTTGATGACACGGCTATAGAAGGCGCCGTAGAAGTGTTGAATGCACTTCAGTCGCGCGCTGGAAAAAAGATTTACCTCATGACAAACAATGGACTCAAGACGCGCCACGAAATCTTTCAACGCGCTCAAAAGCTGGGCATTCGGATCCCAAATGAGGCGCATGTCATTTCGCCCACACAAACAATCGTAGATTATCTCAAGCAGCACAAGACATTCGACCGCACAAAGCGAGTTTATGTGGTCGGAAATGCGGCTATTGCCAGGGAATTAACTGCCGCCGGCATTGAGAGCTTTGGCGCTGGCAAAGCCGAGGAACTGCAGCCAGATGACAAGTGGCAGGAGTTTGTGCAGCGTGAGTTTAGCACGCCCGCAGCTGCGGCCAATGTTGGAGCCGTTGTCGTGGGTTGGGACGAGTACTTCAGCTACTGCAAATTGGCCCGCGCCTGTCACATTTTGACCAGCAATCCCGAGTGCCTATTTCTCGTTACGAACAAGGATGCAGTGCACAAATATCCCTCGCTTCACATACCCGGCACTGGTGCCTTTGTCGCCGCCATCGAAACCTGTGCCGAACGCCCGGCCGTGGAGATGGGCAAACCGAATCCCTTGGTGCTTGAGCCACTGCTGAGCACAGCTGAATTGCAGCCGGAGCGTACGCTAATGATTGGCGATTGGTAAGCAGCTGAAAATGTCATTCAACGTCATGCCTGTCACTTCCTCTGCCTTTGTAGCTGCAAAGTCGATGTCACCTTTGCCAGGAACTGCAACATGCAATGCCTCCTAGTGGGCACGGGCAGCTATCAATTGGACACGTTGCGCGAGAACCCCCAGCTGCCAATGCCAGATGTTTATCTGCCCAAGTTGGGCAATCTATTGCCATATATTTAAGCTTCGATCAAAGTGTAAATAACGATATGAAAAAATATGGTTTGCAAAAAGCATGCTGAATAATAAATCCTCTTGGTTGTTCATCAAATTTTTGATGCGAATTTTAAATTGATTATTTTTGTTAACTTTTAAAGAAATGGAATTTAAAAAACATCAATGTTTTTATACTAAAATCAGCTTATTTAGTGTAGGAGTTTTCAAAAACCGCTTTGATACTGTAGAATAGTCTGACTAGCAACAAATAAACAGACGGAAATAAAGCAATGTTTATACTTACTTAAACGAAAAGTTTGAATACAATTTTATAGAATCATTTATTGCGGTCCCAACTTCTCGAATGAATCATAATGCCCACCGGAAAGTGTGTGCATCGAGTTAATGCGAGTTCATTGTATTATTATCGTATCGCTGCTTGTTTGTCTTTATCAATGCCGTTGCTATCTGCTTAATTGAAACGCGAAACGCACATGTTGTATACATATCATTATATTTATTATATTTTATTAAAAGTACATACATATAGTTCCCCAATGATCTGGCAAGTTTTCCCATAACACTCTTAACTATGCTTATTGTAATAGTAATACCTTTGAGTTGCACCTGCTAGTAACCAACTGCTGTTCATAAATAGTTTATTCAATCTGTTAACTGCACACTTTGCCAGACACTGAAGAACCGACGGCAAAATTCTTAACATTTGCATTATTATTTGATGTGATCCCTCGAAAAGCTCTTTTGGCAAAAACTAAAATATATCTAAGCCGAACTGTAGAACTTATCAGAAGTAGCATAAGAGTATATAGTATAGTATAGTATAGTATAGTTAGATCGAAGAGATGTGGCAACTTATTGGCTAACTGTACAAATAATATACGAAGATAGGCGCACCTTGAAGACCCTACCAGAGTAGAGCATCTGCGTGCTGTTTGTAGTCCAGTGATATGTTTTTTGTTTAGCAAGTGTCTGCTTAGCAATTTAGCGCGTAAAGAAATCCCATGAAGCGTTCTGTTTAGCAAATCAGGTTAAGAGCAAATAACTGAAGCCAAAAATCAAAATCCTTTTCTTTCCTCCCTCCTGCCTTTCAAACGTTCACACTCTTGCCCTTGCCGCGAACGCCGCGTCGATTTCTTTAAGGACTGTGTCTAAATTGCTAAAAGGTAACATCAGGTGCTCGTCGGTGTGTTGGCCAAAATTCGCGAGCTGCGCGACAAATAGCCATACCAGTAGAACACGTTGATCAGAAAGAACAGCAGCGGGAAGACGACTCGCGAGGCGCGATCGATCTTCGACACCGAATTGTACTGCGGCGTCCTTTTGCCCTTGCGACGTGCCTCCAGCTCCTCGCGCCGATAGAAGGACATGCGTCGACGTCCCACCACCGGCGGCGAGTCCTGCGCAGCGGCTGCTGCTGCCGCTGCGGCAGCTGCCGAGGTGCAAGGCGCCTCGTCGGCACGCAGCTGCGTCTGCTCGTCATCCTCGTCGTCGGAGCAGGTGGCCTTGCGCTTGGGCCGTCGCTGCCGTCGCCAGCTGAACCAGTCGAGGCAGCGCCAGACGCTAGAGCCGCCCAAGCCATGTCTTCGATTGCGTGTGCTGCGCCTCGAGCGCAACATGCCGCCGGAGCTGGGACCAGCCGGCATATTGATGGCGCACATGGACAGGGGAATTACCTCGTAGATCTTGGACTCGCTGCTGCTGCGAAAATCGGACTGGCCGCTGGCATCCACGTCCGTCTCGGACTCGGCCGAATCCGAGTCCAGTTCCTCAATGATGAAGTAACACTCGCCCGAACCGTATTTGGTGAAGTAGTGGACGACAGCAAACTGCAGGATGGTGGCGAAGATGAAGCCGAACGAGAGGAACACAAAGAAGTCCAAGGCGGTGGGATACGACACCTTGGGCAGATCGGTGCGTGCCTCCAAGCCAAGAAAGGTCATCGTCAGCACCGTGGTGATGCCGAGCGAAACACGATCTGCGGTCGCCTCGCGATTCAGCCAGAACGAGACCCAGCTGAGCACGACGAGCAGGCAACAGGGACCATAGACCTGGATGAGGAAGTTGCCCATGTGCCGCTGCAGGTGGAAGTTGACCATCAGCATGGAGTACTCCGCTGTCATGGCGATAACATCGATCAGATCGGATTAGGATTGTGGAAGTGACAACTTACACGGATGATGCGTTTCCAGGGTGATGCTGCCCGCCAGATTGGTGACGAGGCCGCCGCCTCCAGCCACGCCCCGCCCGGAACCGAAGGCGCCCTTGTCGAGCTTCAAGCCCGTGCCGCGAACATGTTGATTTTTGGCACCAGGACCAGCGAACGTGGTCATCGCCTTGTTGTTGTTGTTGTTGCTGTTGGGCGTCTGCTTGGGCGACAGCGTGTCCTTGTTGTTGTAGCCCTGGGGCATGGGCGCGGCCGCCTTGTAAACAATGTCCGTTAAATTACCCGCCGGACAATCGACCAAATCGAATTGTGACAATTTCATGTCCTCCGCAATGGCAACTGCAGGACGCTCTTTGTTCCACCGATAAATGACATCCGACGTGGTGTAGCCAACTGTGCGCCAGGTGCAATTTGGAACGGGAAGAAAGAGTGTGTGCTGTGTCAGATTTGTTATTCCAAATATTGGCAATTAGAGAGGGAGATAGAACAACAGAGGGAGCGAGAGAGAGAGATCAACTAGGTAGTGATGAAGTGGTAACGGTGATGAGATAAATGAGTACATAATTTGGCGACGTTCCATTCAATTTGTTGTAATAACTAGATGAAAATTGCATTTAAACCTAACTTCTTAAAACTGTTATTAAGAACTAATTATCTGTGTAAATTTGTAATTAGGCACTGAAGAACGAAGTAGAAATCTTTATAAAATTTATATTTTATGTTTATGATTTTAAAGTCGACCATGAACAGTCAACATTGAAGATATTACAATATTAGATTATTGAGAAGCAAAATAACAAAATTACATTAAATTAATTTAGTATATAAAAAAAGGTTATTAATTTAAAAGTATAGAAACTTAAAATCCAAAAATCTTTAAGGCTATAAAATTAATTTAACTAAAATACTTATTTTGTACCATCAAATTTCATTAAATAGAACTAGTTTACAATGTAAAACTCACGTTGGCCGAAAAGTTTCAATTGTATTAAGTCATTGAAATTTTCTGATTTTTTAATTTAAGTTTACCGAAACGAACTGAATTATTCTCGTAATTATGTTTATTTGACTTTATTAAGCTTCGTTTTTGTTTGAAAATATTACTTTCAGAATTAATGCCTTAACAAAAATAAAATTTCAATCATTATTTTTATTAATTTTTGTATTCAAAAAGATGTTGGATGTGAACATAAAAAGACTGGTACCATTAAATTTTAGTCTTGACTATAGTACATTGGAGCCCTATCTAGGAGTTATTCTAATATTAATAATTATTTTAGTTCTGATTTTACTAACTATTCTTTCAATTGCCATAAATAACTATATTTTCGTAATGCAATTTTTGAGAAATACATTAAATTGTTGTTAAAACGGCTGTCTATATTTTTATGTTTTATTTAATCCCACTCGCTTGAACAGATATTTACAGGAATGATGATATAAAGCAGATTTTTGCATGCACAACGAGCGACTTAATCACAGTCGATCATATATTTCCTCATCGCTATTCACGCACTCGGATTCTTACTCACACTCTCACACTAACTACCCTTGCCCCCATCCCCCATCCCAATCCCTTTCAGCTACTGCTCTGCAAACGGTTGCCATCAACACACGTACTGTTATTTTATTTTATTTTGTTTGTTGTTGTCGCCTCGTTGCACAAATTGCCAAACATTGCGACATGTGTGTGATGCGGATTGGTTTACCTTATTCCCCAATTCTGTTTTTTTTTTGTTGTACTTTACTTTTTTTTTTCTATCTGACTTTGGCAATATTTTCAGTGACTCGTCGTCCTCGACGACGTCGCGTCAAATGGGAAATTGTCAACATTAAGTGGCAGGCAATAACAACAACGTGCGAGGTGGAGCGTCGAGGGGTAATTGAATTCTTGACTGCATGCAACATTATTCACAACAAATAGGAAGCAATAATACCTAGAACAGCTCGATGGCGTCTGTTAATTTACGTTTGCGATAAGACTTCACATAATAAAGTGTTGCCTCAAACCCGAGCTTCTGATATATGTATGTATATTCTATTTAATGAACATTTTCGTATTGGAAAAACCTTTATTTTGGTCTTCACTCTTTGCCACCTTCAAGCTAAAATTGTCTGCTGAAAATGCATCAACGTCAGCAGTTTGCTGCAGGAAATAATTGAAATGTCAGCTGCATATCTTCTAAAGCATAATCAAGTAAAGCCAGGTGTAGAAACTTTGCTATAGAACTGGGAAAAGTCAGGATTATACTAGCTAAAGAATAAAGTTTGTTGCTCTATGAGGCAGAGACTAAAGCTCGAAGATTGCATATAACTTTTCCTCTCTATGAATGTTTAATCATAATAATTTTATATAGAGGAAAAAGCTCAATGCTTTAATTTTATATTCCACTTCGAAGCAGATTATAATAAGTATGTAGTTTGCAAAAAGAAAATAATTTAATTTAATAATAATTTAGAAGTATTTGGAATGTTTTCATAGGACACTAAATCTGCTCAAATCTTAGAAAATAAGTATGTTGAATTTTTAAAAAATGCTCAATGGCAATTATTGCGTTTCAATCCTCCTTTTCTCCTCTGAATCCTTTCGCAGTATCAATTGCCATTAGCGCAAGGCAAATCCCCAATTGGCCCCAATCCTCTTACAGTCAAAGCGTTTTACGCTTTGCACACCATCTCACAATCCAATGTCATGACATTCATACCATAAATCTGAGTGCCCTTCCAACAAGTGGTCGACCCATGGACATGGACATTCATGAGGCCAACAGCATTCGCATCAAAGCGCCTTTTAGCGCCAATTATGCATAATTATGCCAAAGCACAACCAACAATGTGCTCGCCTCCTCTTTGCCATCGGGTTTTTTTATTGTTTTAATTTCTCACATACATGCAGATATTTTGTGATTGTTTTTTTTTTGCACTCACACGATCCAAATTTCAGAGGACATTTCTGTATGTCCATGGGAAAATCCGCGAGATTCATGGGACAACCGGCTTTGATTGTCAGACGGCTGGAGTACAGGACACGTCCGTTCTGATAGATGCGCACAAACTTATTCGGCGTGGTAATCGTGTGCAAATAGCTCTGTTTGCCATTGTAAAAATACGTATCCGGCTTCCAAATGCGCGCCAACATTGACACTGACAGCGCCAGCGTATCCTGGCCACCCTCGAAGGCGAGACGTTTATCCACCCAGGATTGCCGAAAGTAACAGTCCATCGAGTATGTCTGCAACAAGGCAGACAATCAAACAAGAAGGAGCGAGTCCATAAGACACTGCAGTTACGTGACTCAAGTGTGGGAGACTCGCAATGTCCTTGCTGTGCAGGATTTGCTGCTCACAACTTACCATATCCACCTCTGATATGGGACCCATGCTACGCACCATTATGTCCACTTCTATAGTAGCCGGGGGACCTGAAATAAAATGCGTATTTGGTAAAGCATTCATCATATTGCAGCAATAAATCAAATTCGAGTGATACATAAATTTGCGTTTTTGGCAAAGTTTAAAAACTCGTATTTAGTATAGCTCTGATTTATGGCATATGGACATATAACTACTCTAAATTACTACTCTGTTTAATTGCCATAATATATATACTATATTTTTTAAAGACATATTTGTATTGCTTTGTAAATATTTTGAATATTAAAAGTGAATAAATATATTGAATAGATTTTGCAGAGAATTTACTGAAAGTAAAGAGATTAGAGCCGTTTGAAGTTTATAATCAGTTTAAAGGAAGTTCTGGTCACTTAAGTTTACGCTAATCAAACTTGATTCTAATTGCATTGTGCTGAAAGTCTTTGGCAAACTTTGAGATATAGTTTAGAAAGTTGAGCCTGACTTTTCTCCTCTTTAAGTGGAGTTTTTACGTAGTTTTTTTTCGCTAGCAAATATACGAGCTATATTTCGTATAATTCCCGCATATGAATTATTCACAGAAGTCCTTCACATGAAACGGAATTTAAATGTTGCCTCTGCTGAACAATGACACTTAAGCCGCTTGGCAGACAGTCTCATTCCATCCCCCATCCCCCATTCTTCATCCCTGCAGCCCCGCAGCTTTGCCGTCCATACGTTGGCCCCACTTCATGGTGGGGATATCATCATCGTATCATCTATCAGCTCTTCATGGCGTTGTATTTTGCGCTAATATGCAGTTTTTCTTGCCTCTATTTTTTTTTATCCTTTTTTTGCATTCTGCCTATGCGAACAGTTTTTAATGACTTTGGCGCTGAGCTTGGTAAACATGCGTTGTGCATCCTGCATCATGCCACGAACGAGGCCCGTAATGTATGGTATCCTTCGACTATCTACCTACGAGGCGCATATCCTGCACGTCACGGCGAAGCAGCCATTCTTAATGAAGTGTTTAAAACAATGTAATTTGGGCTTAAGTTGCGTAAACGCAAAACTTTTTTTGTGGGCGCCGCGTTAAGCTCCATTGAGTGCCCGACAAACCGCTTGACGCTTCTCGCGCTCGCTGCAAGGCTTTTAAATTTCGAAAATATTTAAATTTTTATGGTGTCGACAATTTGGAAAATTGAAAAAGCTTATCACGCCGAGGGGAAATCCTGCACCAGCGAGACAAATAATAAAACAAAACGAAACATTGCGAAGTGGCGTTAGATGGATGGAGGCAATGAAATTCTATGTAAATATTTGTCGATTTTGACACTAACTATTTGCCAAGGGAATTGCCGTCATCATCATCATCAGCACCATCAATAGCGACGTCATCTTGACGCTACTCGCAACGATTTCCGCTTCATTAAACGCTTCCGCTGAAGGGGCAAATCTGCTCACATGCTGATTACAGGAATCTGTAAAAGGGTAAACAGCCAAAAGGCATAAACAAAACTCAATCCAGTGCCAGCAAGGGATGCGACCACAGCACAGGAAGCAGCGCCACCTTAATCCCAATATCGCAGATCAGTCGCGATTCTGATTTCATTTTCTAGATGGGTTCGTAATTATTTACCTTGACATGGAAATAAGCGAGTGCGTCAATAATTTTGTATATCAAGAGTTAGTTTCTCGTATTTTTGTATGCAATTTGATTTATCAACTATGCAATTTTAAAATTGCAATTAGAAGCAATAATAACTATTTTCATCACTTGTCTGTCAATCCTATATTTTCCATATTATCCATCGAAAATAAACATATTATTTATTTCCTGTCTATTTTAACTCTAGTTATTACTATTGAATGCATTTCTCTAATAATGATGTACAATTAAATATTTCAATTACATATTAATTATTTTTAAATATAATTCAATTTATGTATGCATATTTCCAAAATAATAATAATTATATATTGTGTAAATCAAAAATATCTTCATTAGTCGTCTGTTTATTCTGACTATTCAATTCATGCGAGGAATAAACGTGTTATCTATTTTCTGTCTATATTAATTATATTTTTTACTATTGACTGTGTTCCCCTAATAATTATTACAATTAAGCATTTTGATTGTATTTTATTTATTTTTATAAATAATGTACTATTGTATTCTATATATTTATGTATAATTCTAATAGTAATAACCATTATACATTGTGTAAATCAAAAATATCTTCATCTTCATAAGTCTGTTAGGCTTGTCTATTTTATGCATGCGGGATATAAATATGCTAACTATTTTCAGACTATATTAATTCTATTTTCTATTATTGAATATATACAGTAAATATTTACAATACAAATATTTAATATAATTTATTTTTACATGTAATATATGTATAAAACTCTCTTCGCTATTTAAATTAATATTATTTCAATACGTTCCATAACTTATAACTGCATTGCCATCTATTAATGAATTTTTATTAAATATATATTCTCATGTATTTATCGGCAGACAATCTCTGCATTATCTGTATTCTTACTGCATATTATCCATAAACACACTGCTGGCAAACTTACCCCCGAAATCGGGTCGAATGCTATTGTCATAGCCACGCAGCAAATTGTCGAGCAGCTCGGAGATATTAGCATGATTATTGCTCTGCGTGAGCCAGGATCGGGTTAGCGAGCCGGCTCCAATCTCGCCCAGGCGATGGGCATCGCCGCGTCCCTTGATGCTGCCGGCCATGACGCCAAGTTGCAGACCGATGGACGCTTGCCAGGCATTTGTGTAAATGCAGCACATTAGAAGCCAGCAGCTAATCAAAACTTTAAATATGCGCAAGCTTAAACGTGGTCCTTGCCACAGCCAGGACATGAGGTCAGCCGACGCCTTGCCGGATGTTGTTGTACTTGTTTCGGTTGCTCTGCTCGCCCTTCTTCTGCACATATTGGCGACCGTTTGTTTGCTGCTCATATTGTTGTTGCTGTGCGTCTATTGTTTAGACATCTGACGGACAACTGTTCTGGCCTAATCTACACATCCGTTTGGCCAACATTTGTCGCTCCAGCTGGCCAGTGTCCAGTTATTCCTCAAGTTGCCCCTGCAATCTGGCTTCGTTGGCGCCTGCTGCTGACAGTTTCTCAGTTTGTTTTGGTATTTATTTTCATTTATGCACCGGAAGTTGCACTCGTCTGTGACACAAACTGCATTCCAAGTCGGTTTTTCTTAATTTCCCAGCACTCCTTTACCCAACTAAAACTGGACTCGACTCGCCTTGGATCGCCTCGCTCTGAGCATTAGTTCCGTTTATCTTGTCTGTTATCTTGACTTTTGTCTTTGTGTATTCCGATTCGCTTTCGCTTCTGCTGCGATGAGCTTTATGATTTTAATTGTTTGAACTGTGCCTGAATGTCGCCTGCTCCTGGCACTTTGATTAACTGCCAGCCAGTTTGATTGGCCAATTAGCTAGCAGCGTTTTTTGGATTATGTCATGGGATTAGTTAAGTTGCTGGCAGTTTATTTAGCTTCTATTTTGATCTGCACAGAATATTCACATTATGTTTGTATTACCGGCAATCGATTATAATTAATTGAAAAAAATGTTGCAGTTTTCACATCACTGCGTATGCGTAATATTTGATAGATTCTGTGCAAACACTGTGGGAAAGAATGTTCAATTTGCTTTTATAATTTTCAGTAATTACAAAACAAGTGTCGAATAACTTTTACGCTGTTGACTGCATTTTATGTATTATGTGTCGTATGCACAATATTTTATTTTCACAGTTAAACTTATTTTTGTAAATATTTGAATTTTGCAAATTATGTTCACTATTTATTGAAGACGTATTAGTTAGTATTGATTATATTATTTGTTAATTCATATTTTAAGATAACTTGAGTTGCACACAATTTTATTACTGCTAAAGTCTTCTTCGCATATTCGCGTATTCTTAGAATACGCGACGTATACGTGATAATAGTAGTAATTATATTATTATTATATTATTTTGTGGTTAATATGTTAAGATAACTTAACGCAATTTTACTATTTATTGAATTGCATCAAATTATTTAACTGCGAAAATCTTGTTCACTATTTCTAGAACACGCGACGTATACGTGATATTAGTATTTATTTTATATTATAAATTCGTTAGTAGGCAAGATAAACCTTAATATTTATTGCGTTGGCCACAAAATGAATTTTCTTGAATAAAATTCATTAATTTCACAAAGTTTGCGCAGCTTATACTTTTATTTTACACACATCACGCGGCGTATGCGTAATATGAATCTTGGTTAAGTGCACGCCTGGGAAACGCGTGAAGATTAATGCACGCAAGGCTCATGCTGGGCATGAATATTTTACAGAACAAAAAAATACTTATATATTAATCTGGAAAACCGAGGAACTTGACTTTATTGATGGCAAGTTATTTAATGGAATATGTAAAATATGCGCCGAGTTGGCCAAGTGAACCCAACGAGACGGACCACAAGGCGTTAATGAAAAATCAACTGTCAGCAGGCCAAGAGGCAGGCAACAGCAGAAGGTGTCTCGTCCTCTGATAACCACTCGTATTTGGCCATTTGGAAGGTGCATCGTCCATCTATCTAATTATGCAAAATACTTGTACTTGCAATGCGACCCATAAAGTTGATTATGTGTCTCACCCACTAACCTAATTGTGCTGCTACCTGATGTGGACCCTGCTCCGAGTATTCCAAGTGGAGGCTGGCCACTTGCATGTTGCCTTGCCTTCATCCTCTTGTTGTTCATCTCATTCTTCCGCTGATAGCATCTGCAGTCGGAGCAGCATCTCATCGAGGTCTCGTGTTCGTCAATGCTACTTGCCACTTGATTAAGCGCTGTGTTTGCTAATTAAGCATGTGGCTGAGCCTCAGGAAATGTGCATTAGATTCGCTTGGTTTGCCCAGCACTTGACGCATGCGAAAAATGCTGCAAAATTCAGCTAAGCTTACAAAGTAAATTAATTCACTGTGAAGAGCAGATTTTCCCTATCAGATACCACTCGAAAATGTTGAGAAGGGTTCTCTGCTATCGACTTTCACCATAAATTAACCAGCTGATCATAAATTTTAATGCCGTAATCTAAACCACACTCTTTGCCTTCGTTCTGCCCTTTTTTGAATCGTAATTTTTTTGATTCTGTCATTTTGCATATTTTCTGCCAGTTTGTTTCGTCAAAAACAAAAGCAGCAAACATTGCCGTTAAGGCAGCTTTACTTCTAATTTCTTGCTTTGGTTGTCGCGTCGCGACGCTTTTACTCTACCCCCCCTGCCATCCACTCGCCCCCCTCTCGTCGACACCTTGTTGCCTTTGTTAACTGGCGAAAGGGTTAAATGCAGCCTCCGAACCGAACCCGGCCACAAGCGTAAAGCACAACTTGAGCACGTTCAACGCATTTTCTCATCAACGTCGTCTAAATTGCACTCAATTTTTGAAGGCTGTCCTTCTCCCTCCCCCTCCCTTCCACCCTCATCGCTGGCTGCTTCCGTTCTTTCCGTCTTCTTCCATTCTTCAGTCCCTAGCCTCTCCACAATATATGTCGCCTTTTTTCGGGTCTGCCTTCTGCCAACTGCATTGTTACAAGCCACTGTGTGTCGCCCTTGTGTGGGGAATAAATTCACTTTCCCAACGCCAGCGAGCATATCAAATAATGGTGGTTTATTCTATTGGCGTCATAAAGTTATATACACTTTGGTTGATCAAATGCTATTAATTCTATTAAACGAGTATGAAGTGTGCTCTTGAATTTATTGACTTCGTTTATGCGGAATCGAATTATAATTTTTTGTTGAGGGATATTGTAGATATTTCTTTATACAATATGAAATTGGGTTTATACCGAGTATGTTTAAGTATTTTCAATAAATGTTCCCCAAATTCTCAATATCCCATCGTAAGACATAACTCAAGAAATCTTTGATGTCCTAATTAGTTCAGTGTCCTGTCCTCATCATAAAACTAGCAGGGTATTTAATTGAGAGTACACCCTGTTCTCAGCAATCATCTGTTTTCTGAGCATCTGGTGCATTTAACATTGTTTGGTTTATGGTTTCGTTTGGTCTTTTGACTGCTGTGTGGGTGCAGCAGGTGGTTTCTATGGACTCGAACTGAGGAACTCAGGTCCTGGCATTATGGCATTATTTTTTGTCCCTGCGCTCACCAAATGAGTTTTGCATTTCAATTTCACTATAGCCTCATTTAAATGCATATATGTAGACTGCTGTTTTTTGGGCTGCGTGTGAAATTCCATTGTCTCAAATGGCATAAGAGAGAAAGGGAAGCGGTCCAAAATGGATTTGGCCACAAGTTTTCTAGTTAACTTAAGTAGCTTTAAAAATGTGCAATTTAATTAAATGCAAGTCAGAATTTTGTGGCCAACGGAATTCAGGCATAAAATAATGCAATTGTTGTAATTATTTTAGACTAAAGCTGCAGCACGTGCTGCAGCGACGATGGTCAGGATACCGAGCACACGACTTACGGAAATGTTTGCCAGCGAAGCGGCGGCAGGAAGTGGGAGTAACTGTGAAGGAGCTGCAGCTGCAGATCCTACAAAACGCATCCTTGCTTGTTGGCATTTGTCTAAAGCTAAGTGCATTCCCCTGTACTATAGAGAAGACTAGCAGCAAAGCGATTATTCGTGGTGATGAAACATGCTTGAGTTATCAATAGATTAAAGAATTTTTCTTTACTCATATTTTAAATTATAACAGGAATAGTAAACATTAATTCATTTAAAAGTCAAATTTAAATAGTAAGTGAATTCTGTAAACAACAATTGGTTCAAATTCGCAAACATACAATTGAGAGACTTGCAAGTGTGAAAAGAAAACGGGAAATTATAAAAAACTTCTCAAAATCTAAGTATACATTTTTAGATTAAATACGAGATTATTAAAAAAATGTGAAAAAGCTTGAAATCAAATAAAATGTTTACAATTTCAAGATAAATAAATTGCATGCCATATTAATCCTTTTTTTTCAAAAACTTTAAATTTAAATTAGATAAAATTATATCTTAAATATAATTAAATAAAAATATTTTTGTATTAAATTAATACTTCTTCAAGTCTTTGGCTATTACAACAAATAAAAAAATAAGCTTCAAATCTTATGGATATTCAACGATTATATCATATCATATATCATATATTTCTAACAGTTTTGCAAAGAAAATTCAAATTAAAATATTTATTTATTATAATAAAACTTCTTCAAGCCTTGACTATTACAACTAATAACAAAATAAGAGCTTAAAATCTTCTGATATCATAAAGTTCTAACAATTTTGAAAAAATTATAATTATAGTTATATTTAGTAATTGTCTTGTGTAGAAGATAATTATATAATTTAAAAGCTTACAATTGCATATTACAATGGGTGTCTCTAGCACAGTTGGTCGAGAAGTGGAATGTCAATACTTCACATAACTTTTGTGCCATACTCTGTAACTTTTGACCCGGCTGCATTATGAACGCTTCGGGTATTACTCTTAAGTATTGCCAAACATTCAATTTACTGCGCTCGAGCCCAAAACGCATTTGAAAGCCAAACAGAAACATTTCAACTTGCCTGCAAAATTAATGAACGCAAATGCAGATCCCCATGAAGAAAAGAAGCTATGCCATTGCTGTGACAAACAAAATGCATAGAAGATTGAGAAGTGACCCCAAGACCCCAAAGTAAACAGCTTTCGCAATGTGGGTGTGAAAGTATCTAGAGAAGGAAAACCAGACTTGTGGTGCAAGTAACGAGTCCCCAAACCAATTCAATAAAAGCAATACTCGTTGACGAGTGCGAAAGCGAAAGCGAAAGCTTCAAGAGGAGGGAATGAGCCGCAGACCACAAAAAATCTGCAAAATTCAATTAATTTAAATGCAGTTTTTGTTAGGCTGCTGTATCATACCACACCACATACTGTACACTTTATAGAATGAGGGTTGGGTTAAAAGCTAAACGCATCACTTTACAATGTAAATCTCAAGAGTGCGATGCCCAGCAGCTTTTCTATTTGGTTTTTTTCTGTAGACTCGTATCTGCTTTGCATTCACCCAACCGACAGATGTTTTGTAACACAAAACGGGAACTGCCAAAAAAAATGACTGCTTTCGAGACGAACATGGCTAAGTGATACCCTGTAACTACATAAAAGTTTTCTTTTAATCAATTTTCTAACCTTTTTTTCATAGTTAAAAATAATGTTACAGATTTTTACAATTTTAATTCCAACATAAGTTTTATTATGTGTGTTATACCCTGTTAAACAACATATGCCCTTCAGGTTTAGACCCTTTTTTATGCGGCTTATGGTTACAGTGCATAAAAAGTAAACTAAGAACTTGTAGATGGCTGAAAGCGGTGTAAAAACTGCACAGATACATTTGCATATATGCCTTGAGATACATTTTCTGCGGTCAACTTAGTCACAATCACTTTCTGCTGATTGTTATATCAATCAAACTTTAAATTGCAGTTGCAAGATATTTAAATTTATATTTATTTTACGTTTGTTTCAAAAATGTATTTTCAAGTAATTCTTCTTGCTTTTCGCTTCGGCCATTTGCATAACCATAAATTGCATCCGAAAGCCACATTAGAGCACTCATAAATAAGGCTAAGCCACGCCCCGAGAGTTGCCAACTCCCACTCGCATTGGTAATAGTTTTGTTAATAATTTGCTTGGTTGACCAAAAATATCTAGAGTTTTTATCGGATTTACATTCCCTCTGGCGGGTTCGTTCGTTGTCCAATCTGCGATAATTACATTTTGTTTGCACACTTTTTTTTCCGTTGCATTTTATTTAAATGTCATATTTGTGGTTGTTGCATTTATCAAATGCTTCACATGCGGGTCAACCGCACTGCAATTGATTTTTAATACATTTGGGGTTTTCGGTACAGTATTTGTTGTAAATACATAGTTTTAATTGAGCTGTTGTCAATTTGTCTTCTATTTGAAATTAGCATTAGGCTGTTTTTTTTTGTACGTTTCGCTCGACGTTTTAATTGGCTCTCAATAAATGGTGATATTGTTTGAAAGGCTAATTAAGATAAACGCATTTCATGTGCATTTAAAATGTAATTTATGTGGTCTGACAATCGTCAATCAATCTGGATACCAATGGGAATCAAGTCAAAAATATTGCGCGAACTTTGATTTATAAATGTTTTTCACTTAATTTGTAATATTTATATTATTACGTAATGACTTGAAATCAAGTATTTAATATCGTTATACTGATATATTTCGCATACGTCTAGTGGCTGTATTTAATTGTATTTTTTTTAGATTATGTAATATGCATTTAAAAAAAAGAATTATATTTATTACGCATACGCCAAGTGCTCAAATTTAAGTTGAAATACATTTTTCGCAATGTTTTGGAATTTCCCATTTAGTGACGATTTCAGTTTTTGCAATTGTGGTTATTAATTAAATTCGTTTCGCTTCGCAAAGTCACAACACGAAGAAAATGCGTAACGCATTTTTCAATTAATTTCCGCAATCCGCCGTCGCGACCGCCGTCGATTCAATCAATCCGCCTCTAATCGCCTTGCAAGGCACACAATGATTTTTTGCCGCCGCCGGCGACCAAATGCCAGCCACATTAACAATAACAAATAGCGGAAAACAACAACGACAATATGTTTACAAATAAACAGATAACGCGAGTATTGGAAATGGAGAAGGTTGAGCGACAGTTCGCTTCGAAGGAGATTTGGTCAGAGGAATACGTCGAGACGCGCCAAGCGCGCAACGCCAACTGAAACGACATTAAAAGCCAGCGCTTGGCCAAGATTCAATTCAATGCAGCAGCAGCAGAGGATATGCCGACAGCATAAAGCACACAAACACACACAGACACACTCACACTCACACACTCACACGACACATTCACGGACATGCAAAAGGCGCAAAATCAGTTTCGCCCTCTGCTGCCACTGCGGGGCTAAATCATGGCTGGAATCCATTAACGCTGCCAACGAGGCGGCCTCAGGGGCCATGCGGGGGCGTCGGAATCGCTCCATTCATAAAACCGTTTGGTCTCTGGTCTTGTTTACGTTTAAACTTTGACGCCTGCGCAATCCAGAGCCACGTGCTCCTTGTTGGCAGCACCTGTTGTACCTGACGTAAATAACCTGTCAATAGGGCTCAAAATTTTGGTTGACAGCCCAAATTTCTGGCTAACAACTCAATTGCCATTGTTAAAGTAAATTACTTTCTGATATAACATTCGTTTTTCGGCAGCCTATAAAAGGCATTGCTTTTGTTTTGGGCTGCACAGTAAAGTTGAAGATGGCGAATCTCGCTCTTTTCCAGCTAATTGTTTATAATTTGTTGCAAATAAACTTACGTAACGTGCTCGTATTTCATTGCTGGCAGCAGTCGGGTAAATATTTTGCAAAACCAAAATATTACACAATATTTTTTAAATTTTAAAGTTGATGCATTTTTCATTTCTATTTTTATTTTCTCGCTGATTGTAACGATTGATGTTAGAAACTTTGGATCGGCCAATAAGAACCTATTAATCGAATTTCTTTTCTAACTGCTTAAGACTTTTATTAAATGACTTAATTGGAAGTCAAAACTTTAAATTTAAAGTTGGAATTAAAAATGCTTTATAACCTGCAATAAGAATCCATTTTCGAATTCCTTTTCTAAGTGTCTTTAAACACAGCTTAAAACTGTTATTAAATAACTTAAGTGGATGTGAAAATTTTAACTTAAAGTTGAAATTAAAAATGCTTTATTTCCTGCATTAAGAATTCCGATTCTAACTATTTTTAAATACAGCTAAAAATATTATCAAGTAACTTAAGTGGATCTGAAAATTTGATAACGAAGCAGAACATTTATAGATGTTATTTTGTATATATATATATTATTATATATTAAAAAACTTGTATTTTAATTTAAAAATAAAATTTTCAATTACTCAGCTCTGCCACTTGCGCAGCTATTTTCGCAAAACTACATTTTCTCACAATACGTCAATCTGAATGTGGAACAAAAGCACTTGGTTAATTTTCACAAGGATTATTTGGACAGCGATGTGGGTAAACTGGGCGTGTTCCTGGACCTCAGCTGCAGCAACAGCGCCTTCATAACAAATCAGGTATGATTTTCGATAGCTTTATGAACTCGTAAGTAACAGACAGAATAACAGTCGAGTCGAGAGCGTCGCTACACGGAACACTTTCACTGGCTGCTCTACGATGCAGCGGGAAACATGTCCCACCTCGAAGCACTTTTCGGTGAAGCTAATCTCAGCATCAATGCGGATGTCAGCTACATAAAGTCAGTAGAAGTGTCAAATGGAGGCAGCCTCTTTACGCTCTATGATGTCTATAATCGAGGCAGCCATCTGGGAGGCAAGCTGAACGTAACCGTCGATCAGAGTGTTTACTGTAATCGCAGCAGTTGCGAAATTAAGGAGTATCTCAGTGAGTTGCACACGAGAACTCGACTGCAACAGCGCAGCAATTTACAGGGTATTACCTTCAGGCAGGTGGCATTGGTGAGTTGCAGATTGCCTTTTAACTTGTTATGATGACTGTCATAAAGACTTGCCTTAAAGGTCACGGTGTTGCCGCTGAACTCGAGCGAAAAAGTGCTGCTCGACTTCTTGAACAGTCCGCAAAATCCGCATATGGATTGGATATCACGCTTGGGATATAGCAACAATAAGCATATACAGGAGCTGCTGCAATTCAAGTAATTAGTTATCGAAGCATGTTATGGGAAAATAACGTAACCGATTTTATCGATACAAAATTTCAAGAGTCAAATCTGTGTAATTCATTTTATTTATTATCTTTGTTTTCGCAAATCTTAAAGCGTCAGCTATGTCTGGATTAAAGTAATTAGTTTTGCACTATATCGAAGCATGTTATGGGAAAATAACGTAACCGATTTTATCGATACAAAATTTCAAGAGTCAAATCTGTGTAATTCATTTTATTTATTATCTTTGTTTTCGCTAATCTTAAAGCGTCAGCAATGTCTGGATAGATCAGTGGAGCCTCAACGATTCCGTAGGCGGTGCCATGGGTGAAGTGGTTGATGAGCGCGTTGAATTATCGACATCAGCTTTTGTGCTCTCGTCTGCGCGTCTAAGGAAAATCTTTCCCACAACCGAAATCGGACAATTTCGCTCGGTTTGCATCTTTCGAACGCCGCACAATGCTGGCATCAAGGCTGGCGTGTTTCTGGAGCCCTTTATGCCAAGTGTTTGGCTGGTTTTCGCCCTCTTGCTGGTCTTCGCTGGCCTGCTGCTGTGGCTGATATTTCGACTGGAGCATCGCTGGATGCGCCATTGTCTGGCCTACATACCCTCTCTGCTGACCAGCTGTCTGATTAGCTTCGGCACTGCCTGCATCCAGGGTTCACACTTGATACCGCGTTCGTCGGGCGGCCGATTGGCGTTCATAGTGCTCATGTTGTCCTCGTTCCTCATGTACAACTATTACACTTCGATAGTGGTGTCCAGCTTATTGGGTTCGCCGGTGCGTTCCGATATTAAGACCATACAGCAGCTGGCCGACAGTCCGCTCGATGTGGGCGTCGAATCCATACCTTTCAATAAGGTGTACTTAAACGTAAGTTCAGTTGGAATTTATTACAAAATATTGTCTTATAATTGCGTGTCTCTTTTGAAGAGTTCGCCACGCACAGATATCATCAATCTGGTGAAGCGTAAGGTAGAGGGTCGTAATCCAAGCAGCATCTGGTTCTCGGCCGAAGAAGGCGTGATTCGAGTCCGAGATCAGCCAGGCTTTGTGTTCATCTCGGAGGCCTCGTCGTCTTACAACTTTGTGGAGAAGTATTACTTGCCCCACGAAATATGCGAATTGAATGAATTCTCCTTTCGCCCCGAGAGCGCAATCTTCACCATCGTGCATCGCAACTCCACGTACAAGGAGCTGCTGAAGCAGATACAATTGCGCATGCTGGAGGCCGGCATGACCCAGAAGCATCGCAGCTTCTACACCAAGACAAAGCTGCACTGCTTCTCCAACAATTATGTCATCAATGTGGGCATGGAATACGCTGCTCCACTCTTCATGGTTCTGTTGGTCGCCTACATTGCGGCATTCATTGCCCTAATGCTGGAGCTGAGCTGGGCATATTTCAGTAGACGTCAACGATAGTAAAATATTACAATTTAAATTCGTAGTTATTTAGTTAGGTAAGTTTGCAGCAGTTTAATAATTGCCCAATTAGTGTCCTGCTTTTGAGTTGTCACTCATCTACCATTAACTTGTCAGCTAGTCAATTTATTTTGACTTATTGTGTTCTTATAAAAGCACTGCAACCTAAACGATTCTGTCATTAATTCTTCGTAATTGCTGGCAATCATGTTTACTATTCAATTTATCATCTATTATTTTGTGCATATTGCCAAGTTGAATAATGTCTTATTTCTGCACTGCTGGCCAGCTAATTGTAAGCTGAATTTAAATACGAATTAATTTTTTTATTTATCTCTTTTCATACCACTGCTTATAGATATTTTTCTATGTATTTACCATTTCTATATTAATATATTTATATATTCTTATAACCCTTTTATATAGCACTTTTTCACCTGGCACATTTAGGCAATAATGCATCGATTTACACCCAATATTTGGATCTCAATGCGAGTTTTTCACAAGCGGAATATTTGCAAGATCAACTCGTTAACCACAAACTCATCAAACTCGGCATTTACTTCGACATCAATTGTGATCAGAGTGCAGAAGTGTTGCAAATGGTAATTCTCATTTAAATATTTATCCAGCTAAATATCTGATATTTAATTTAATTATCAGGCCAATATACAGATCTTATTTACCGCTCATTATCATTGGCTAATCTTCGATCGTCACTTTGATTTGAAACAATTGCGTGAAAGATTCGCTGATGCACAACTTTTTGTCAATACCGAGTTAACTTATGTGGAGCCCAAGCACAATTTTAACACCTTCATTCTCTACGATTTGTACAATAAAGCCAAGCACTTGGGCAGCAAGCTAAACATAACGATAGATCAGCAGATCGATTGCAATGTTGGAGGTTGTCAGGTTGGACGATATCTGAGCGATCTTCATCTGCGACTTCGACTGCAAAATCGCAGATATTTGACCGGGATTACACTGAAAGTCAGTGCAGCAGTAAGTTGCAAAACTTCTTCAAGGAAGTTGACTTTTAAATAAATATATTTCAATTATTCGTAGATCACCAGCATGCCTGTGGATGCTCCAGAGGATCAGATCAAAGAGTTTCTAAGCAGTCAAGATGATATCTACAAGGATTCCTATGCCAGACTGGGCTACCAAACGCATCAGGTGCTCAAGGACTTGCTGGATTGCAAGTGAGTTCTTCCACACAATAATAAATTAAATAAAATATTTAGTAATTGAAATGTGCAGCTTTTCTGTCTCCTTTCGCGATCGCTGGACGGACTCGGAGCTGACTGGCGGTCTCATTGGCGACCTTTTGAATGGCAGCGTGGACATGACAACCACCGCTTTCTTGTACACCATCGGACGAGCCAAATACCTAAAGCCCTTGACCTGGCACAGTTCCTTCCGCTCCGTCTGCATGTTCCGTAATCCGCGCTCAGCCGGCGCCGAGTTGCGACTCACGGAATTCCTGGAACCCTTCAGCTGGACGGTTTGGCTCATGTTCAGCGTGTTGCTGCTGTTCACCGGCTTCTTGCTGTGGCTTACCTTCCTGCTGGAGCGTCGTCTGAGCAGAGGTGGCATGGCGACGTCCTTGCTGACCAGCTGCCTGCTGTCCTTTGGAGCTGCCTGCATTCAGGGCGCCTGGCTGCTGCCACGCTCCACGGGCGGTCGCATGGTCTTCTATGCCATCATGTTGACCTGCTTCTTAATGTACAACTATTACACGTCCATAGTGGTCTCCACGCTGCTGGGAGCACCGCCCAAATCAAGTATACGCACCATACAACAGCTCGCAGACAGCCATCTGGAGGTGGCCGTTGAGCCGACCATCTACACCAAGGTCTATGTGGAGGTGAGTTATATTGCAAAGTATATTTATTATTTTCTAATATTTATAAATATTTAAATAATCAGTTAATTATTATTGCTTCTTTTGGCAGACTTCTGAATTATTTTCTAATATTTATTTATATTCAAATGATCGGTCATTTATTATGACTTCTTCGGGCAGACTTCTGAATTATTTTATTATTTTTTTAAATTTATTTTTATTCAAAAGATCGGTCAATTATTATTGATTCTTTTGGCAGACTTCTGAATTATTTTATTATTTTTTAATTTTCATTAATATTTATTTATCAACCAATTGTTACTTTATTCCCTGATCTGAATTATTTTATTATTTGTTAATATTTATTTATATTTATTGATCAGCCAAATGTTGTTTTATTCCCTGGCAGACTTCTGAATTTCCTGATATACGCAGTCTGTATCTGAAGAAGATATTAAACAAGGATCCCAAACGCATCTGGCTGCCCTCGGAGCAGGGCGTCTTGATGGTCCGCAACAATCCTGGCTTTGTGTTCATCGCAGAATCAGCCAGCGCATATGTTTTTGTGAGAAAACATTATTTGCCACACGAGATCTGCGAGCTGAATGAGATTCTGTTGCGCGACGAGACAAGCGCCAACACTATAATACTGAAAACCTCTAATTTCGCAGAGCTATTCAAACTGTGGTGAGATTAATAACGGCAGAATTAATAATAAATATGAAATTATTTTATTTTTATTTATTTTATTTTATTTTAATGTCGACTATAAACAGTCGACTAATTAAGATTACAAAATAGAAAACTAGCTATAAGTTTAAATTTAAAATTGCCAATGTGAATAAATTTGTAATTAAATTAGAAAACGTAAACGCAGCAAAGATTAAGAATTGTATTATATATGTACATGTACTTATATTATTTTATTTGAAAGTTGAAACTCGAAAAATGACTAATATTAAATTATTATTTGAAAATTAGAAACATTAAATTATCTTATAGTTATAAATTTATAGTTAAAGATTGCAAATGTGAATAAATTATTAATTTAAAGTTTAATTATATTATAGTAAATATTAAAGTTATATTCTTATAATTTTCTTATAGTCAATTGCGCCTCTTGGAGACCGGAGTGCATTTCAAGCACTTTCGCTATTGGGTGCGCAACAAGCTGCATTGCTACCAAAGCAACGTCACCGTTGTGGTGGGCCTCGAGTCCGCAGGACCCTTGTTCCTGCTACTAATCGCGGCATATGTAATCTGTCTGTTTGTTTTGGGCCTGGAACTACTGTGGCACAAACGGCAGCTACGCAAAACAGGATATTAAGGCAAGTGCTCGCTAATTTGCTCAGCAATTTAAACAAACATGCAGCTGACAGGCGACAGGAAAATTACAAACGCG
This sequence comes from Drosophila ustulata, assembly GCA_035047365.1. Taxonomy (NCBI): domain Eukaryota; kingdom Metazoa; phylum Arthropoda; class Insecta; order Diptera; family Drosophilidae; genus Drosophila; species Drosophila ustulata. The sequence continues at coordinate 24,502,631 of JAWNPT010000057.1, read as the reverse complement.
TTTCGGCTATAAAAGGACCCAAAAAGGGTCTCAAAAGTCAATTTGGAAAATGGAGCTGCTGCAATTGGCCAACTTTGTGCTGCACAATTTGTGGAAGTCGCGCATCAGTTTCATCGTCATCTTTCACTGCTGGCAGCGAAACGAAAGTGCGCAGAGAAATTAAATAACTTCATTAATTAATTTCATATAAAATATTTTTTTGCAGCTTTTCAATTCGCAACTCAAATCCGCAATGCGCCGCAACTCATCTATCATCAATTTGTGCACTTGGACACCTGGAACTGGCAGAATGTGGAGCAGGGCTATTTGGATCATCGGCAGCCCACGCTGGCCATCTATGTGGATCTGCAGTGTGATCGCAGTGCAGCGCTCTTAAAGGAGGTAAAACCACAAATTTCTTATCTTAAGATTATGCTAACTGAAGTTCCTCACAGGCAAGTCGCTGCCGGCTTTATAATCAGCACTATCATTGGCTGCTGCACGACAGCTTGGCAGGCTTTGGCTTCTACGAATTCTTTGCACGCTTCAACATATCCGTGGATGCGAATGTGGACTACGTAAAGCAGCGGCTATTGGATAATGACGACATCAGCTATGCGGTCTACGATGTCTACAGCAATGGCAATCACATTGGCGGAAAACTCAACGTAACTGGCAACTACGAAGTCAACTGCAATGCAACAAAATGCGAATTGAAGCGCTATCTGAGCAGTCTGCACCTGCGTTCCAAGTACGGCCACAGGGATCAGCTGCGGGATGTGGTGTTGCGAGTGGCGACTGTGGTGACCACCAGACCCATCACCTGGCCGCCAGAGCTGCTGCTGAGCTTCCTCGGCCAGGACAACAACACGCATATCGATGCCATAGCGCGCTTCGGCTTTCACATCAACCTGCTGCTCAAGGATATTCTGCAGTGCGGGTGGGAAGAGAATTCAGACTGCATTTGAAGAGATTTAACTTCGCATTATTCTTCTTCAGCATGAACTACACTTTCACGGATCGCTGGAGTTACACCGATATTGGAGGTGGCTCTGTGGGCGCTGTGGTGGATCAGACGGCGGACATTGCCTCGGCTCCCTGTTTGGCCACCGACGGCCGCTTGCAGCGTATGTCGGCGATCATTGAGACGGGTTACTTTCGATCCGTTTGCATCTTCCGCACGCCCCACAACGCCGGCATCCGTGGCGATGTCTTTTTGCAGCCCTTTAGTGCCCTGGTCTGGTATCTCTTTGGGGCTCTGCTGCTGCTGATAGGCCTGCTGCTCTATCTGGTGTTTTATGTGGAGTCCAGGCGCATGCCGAGACGCAGACATCTCAATTACATGCCCTCGTTGCTGACCACCTGCCTCATCAGCTTGGGTGCAGCGTGTAGCCAGAGTTCTGCTTTGATTCCTCGTTCCACGGGAGGACGTCTAGCCTACTTTGCTCTGCTCTTGATCAGCTTCATCATGTACAACTATTACACGTCTGTCGTGGTTTCCTCGCTGCTCAATTCGCCCGTCAAATCGGACATCAAGACGATGCAGCAGCTGGCAGAGAGCTCGCTGGATGTGGGTCTGGAACCATTATCCTTTACCAAAAGCTATCTCAATGTGAGTAAATCATTATATATTTTTATCTTTATTCGTCCTAGTGCTACAAACTAAAGCTTATAAATTACGTTACTTCAAATTTTTAGTTAGTTTTATTCAATTTAATTGGGTTTTTTATACGTTATTTAATACAAGAATTTAATTTTCATTTTATTATATTTATATCACTATATTTATTAATTATACAACAAGGTTCGCAAACAATAATTACGTTAGAAAAATCAAATTCTAAAAATCCTTCAGACAAGTGAAATTCAGAATCATAAAATAATCTTTATTATTGATTCGAAAAATAATAATCCAAAATAAAAATTTAAGTCTTTTACGTTAAATTTTTTGTAAACAATTTTTTTTAATTATTAAAGTTTATTTCAATAATAAGAGTTAATAATAATTATGATAGATTACTTTTTATTGTCACAATCATTTTTAATTTTTATTATAGATCTAAAAAAATAAATAAAAATACATGGTTATCCTATCAGTATTTATTTTATTATAAGACCATTAGTTATATAAAAATATTATTTTTTTCTAAATACATTATTTGTTTCATTTCTGTCTTTCCTTAGTACTCTTTGCGACCGGAAATTCATCTGTTCAGCAAGCTCAAAATCGAGACGCAGTCGAAGAATCCGGAACTCTGGATACCCGCCGAGAAGGGCGTATTGCGTGTTAGGGATCGGCCCGGCTATGTGTTTGTGCTTGAGGCGAGCTCTGGCTATGCGTATGTGGAGCATTATTACACCCAGCAGGAGATCTGTGATCTCAACGAGATACTCTTTCGCCCCGAACTGCTGCTCTACACGCATCTGCATCGCAACTCCAGTTACAAGGAACTCATACGCCTCAAGTGAAATATATTTGTTTTAATTCAAAATTCTGTAACTAACTTTATTGTACTATATTTGCTAGATTACTGCGAGTGCTGGAGTCGGGAGTCTATCGCAAGCATCGCAATGTCTGGGCCCGCATGAAGCTGCATTGCTATGCCCAGAACTTTGTGATTACCGTGGGCATGGAGTATGTGGCTCCGCTGTTCTTCATGCTCATCTGTGGCTACATTCTGGTGCTGATGTTGCTGCTGCTCGAACTGGCCTGGGAGCGCTATGTGCAGCATGCGGCTTAAACACTTTGCACCTTTGTGGCATCTTGCACCTTCAAGCGGCACGTCATCGCTTTAAGCTGTTATGCAAAACTGGAATCAAAATAAAAGCACTTTGCGTTAACTTTTTGTGCGCTGTGGAAATTATGCAGGAATGCAACGACCCGGTTGTCCGTGCACTTCCTGTTGTCAGGACCCGCGCAATTGCCGTGCACGCCTCGCTGCGTTGACCACGTTCTCATGTTTTCATGCGATTTTCGTATTTGCATTAAAAACTTTTCCCGGTTTGCCGTATTTTGGGCTATGATTTTTCTGCATTTTCCCCCAGCCCCATTTCCATTTGCATTTTTATGCCCTGCAGCGAACAAAAAGAAGCGTAACAAAAAAGAAAAGTCCCCTGTAACGTGTGGATGCCACGGAGCCCAGTTAAGAGATTAAGCGGTTATCAGCATTTGGCAATTGCCACCGGCTATAACCTTTAAGTGCAACCGGTTCTTTCCCTTTCTTATCGGTGGGTCACAACTAATCAATCATTTCATATTTATTTCACATCACGTGATTTATGTGGCAACCTGCGGGCGATACTTGACACCATTCCAGTTCAGTTGCACAATCGGAAAATTGTGGCACGTTGTTGCGAAACCATAAAACAAGGCGTCAATTAATGACAATGTACACCGCTTTTTTTCCAACGACAAATTTTTATACCGATTAAAGTTCAATAAATCGGGTATGCTAGACTACTAATTTAATAAAATTTTTTTATTAATTATTTTTTGATTATTTTTGCTTTATTTACAACAATTGTGTATACCGATTAAAGTTAAGTAAATCGGACGGATGCTTGACACTATAAATTTGATAAGATTTTTTTTATTTTTTTTTTATATATCTAGGGTATATTAATTACTCACTAACAATTTGTAACCAACTAAATACATTAAAGTAAATCGTGTATTTATACATTTTTGAATACTTCAATTACAATTACTTTCCATATTATGCAATTTATGTCATTATTTTAGCTTTTATTACTATTTAGGATATACAATAAATCTTGACGGAGCTTTGAAAATTGCTTGTCATTAATGAGTTTATTTATGTTTACATAAGATTTAGATAATTAACAAGAAAAAGTGTCATACGTAAAATTTGATTTAATAGTTTATTAGTATCTATGTATTTATTCTGTAAATTTCTTTACTTCTCTTACCAGCAAAGTCCACACTTCAACTGTCTGACCCATGAACACGCAATTGATATGACAAATTGCTGCTGAGCTGACAAATTGCCAGCTCAATCTTGTTGTCATCAGTCCTGCCCCAATAGTAACTTGTAATGGAGCGCTGTCACTCCTTGCACATTACATTTAACGATAAATTGACAGCCAATTGTAAATTATTTACTACATTTACTTGTCTTTATCAAGTTGGAAACAGAGCCCCTCCAACCCCATCACGTCCACCCTGCGTTGCAGTTGTCAACAACATGTTTTGGTTTTTTATTCCCTTCCACATTCTCTGTGAAACACGTTTCATTTCGCACTTTTACTTGTTGTGCTCTGTAAATTGTGCCCCGAGATATATGAAAATTGTAAGTACGCATGCTTTAATAAAATTTAAGAATTTAAATAGTTTTTTAATATTATTTGCATTAGCAGGACAAACCTGATCATGCATTAACATTGTAGACTTAACATAATAGTGTTATTAACAGAGTACTGCAAATTAACATAATACTTAGCATAGTAATGTAATTAACATTAACATAAGACTGTGGCTGTTGAACGTTAGTTGATATTGCAATAAATTGCAGATTAGAAAATAAAAAGTTCTTGGGAACAATATTTATTTTAACTGCCGTTATCTGGTCATCCTACAATGTTTTCGTAGTTTTAGATACATACTATTAAATCAAGAGTACATTTAAATCGCTGCAATACAACAAAGTCGAACTATTTTTTGTTGCATACTTTGCGGCTGCTGCTGTTAAATTGATTTTAGTGGTTTTTGTACGTGCTAAACGCGTGCACAAAATGGTTTTGTTTCAACTTCCTTCTGGCCATTTGTTGCCAAATTTAACTCTTTACGTTGTACAGCTTTAGTTAGTCTGAAAATTACTCAGTTATAGATTTACGATAGCTGTTGCCATTTGCTGGCGCTGGACTGATATCTTAAGATTTATACGGCCCGTGTTCATCTTATCGGCGTTTGTTATTGCCAGCAACTGGGAAGTTTAATCTATGAACAGCGAATTGCTCAGATAAAGATAATGTTTAACGATAATGTTAATGATAATGATAATGATGTCAATTGGCACTTAAGCCTTCAGTTTAGCATTCGACTTGATCGCATTCAGTTGGTTTTCATTGCTCGAACGCGTTCCACGTCAACTCCTTCAAAAGGGTAATCTATAAAATGTGCGTAATACTCGATAAGGTCTTAAGGTTTTTAGTATCTGTACAATTTAATGTTTCAACGTGTTTTGGACAGATTACTGAAGCTCAACGAACTTCAATTCGCTTGCAATGCGCGTTTTTGTCTCAATAAATTTGGAATTTCGTGTTTGCTTTAAATCCGGTTTGAGACACTTGCAATTCTGGCTGCTAAGAGCTCCTTGACATTGCGCATACGCCATGTATGGCAGCGATATAAGCAATTGTTATTATAATAATAACAAGTCTGCCGTTTGCATGCTTAATTAATTTGCCAAACATTTAATATTTCGTTCAAGCCATACTCTTCTTCAGCCAGCTGCAAAACAACAACAATATTTTGCTGCCAACAGGTGACAAAAAAAAGTGACATAAAAAACGTGACGTCGCCCTTTAAGCGGCAGCGCAGTTTCATTTTTCGCAACTGCAGCGCGCTGCTCATTCATAGCAGCTGACAGAACCATTTCTCAGCTATATACTTACATATATATTTACTTATTGTTAATTACCTGCCAGATCGGCATTTCTTCTTGAGCTTTTTTTTATGCTGCCGCTCGCGGCTCGCGTGATTTTCAGCGCTTGAGCTCTTCGACGTCGTCGTCGTCGTCGGTGTCGCTGTCGCTGCCGATATTGTCGACGTCCCGTTTTGTGGGCGGTTCATTCAGATTCAGTCGGTCGCGAAACGTTGTCAGCGACGTTATCTAAAATTCTCTGAAATTCCGCTCTATAAATCTTAGCAACAAATAATTGACAACAGCTGCAGCGGCAACATTCAAGATCAAGTGCTAGCGAGATAAAGCTTAAGCAAGAGGTGCGCTCTAACGGGTAATCATCTTATCAGAATTATATTTGACACCTTTCAAATCAGTGCAATTATTTTCAAGAATTAATCTATATAGCGCCATAAACGAATCCGCCTAAATCGCAGGCGGAAGCTAAAGTCCAAATAATGTTAAATGAAAATAAATGTATTTCTAAAATGCAGTTGAGGATTTTAAATCCTGAAAAGAAATTTATTTAAAATTGTTATTCAAAGTTAAATTAAAAATCGATTCATTAACCGAGCAGAAAGTATTTTTAAAACTCAACTATTTTTAGTTACCTATACGGGTAATATTGTTAGCTCTAATCGATCGGAAAATTGCCCCCATTATTAGTCAAAATAAAAACCGGTACACAACCTGTAATCCCACTTTACCTGTTGACGATTCGCAATTAAAAATGCTGATATACTTTTAGCCTCGAGCGTCTCTAGTTTCCTATAAAGTTCTATAGTTCTATCGTCTTTCGCAATACGAAACTGAGACTTCCTATATGCAATTTGAATGCATATGATTACAACAACAAAATCAATAAAAATGTGAATAACACAAATTCAGTGCGGCGGCATAAATTGTTAACCCAAGGCAAATGTCGCAAACTTTTTGTTCGGCTCAATTTACATTTGGAAGTTATAATGCGACGGGTGTCCGATTTTTTCATGGGGTATGCAAACGAAAGTGACAACTAAGCTGGGATAGACTTACAAAGTGGGTCAACAACACGGCTCTTGGGGAGAGTGCAAGCACCTGAGTGAGTCAGAGACACCAAGAGAACTCAATTGATCGCGTACAACAAAAAAACACCGATTCGGATCGAGAACTTTGCCTGAGAATATATAGTGGCTGGCAATTGAATGGATATCGCTTTAATTACAATACAGCCACTTGGTTAGTTCTCACGTGGGTCGGACAGACGTCTATATAGCGTTGTGTTTTTTATTTATTTGCTAATCGCAACCATTGACAAGGTCAAATTGCTGAGCATCTCGTCGAGATAATTTGATTAGATACAACGGTTCTGGCCCGCGACGACTTTCTATAGCCCCAATTTCTTCCGCCCCTCTCTCTCTCGCTCTCTTTCTGATGCCACTCTTTAGTGCAGCCTACGAAAGGTATTTAAGTGACAATTGATTCTACGTAACTCGTCGAGTAATTATCGAGATAATTTAATTAAACACTAGTGCTATGTCAGGACAACTTTCTTTATCTCGCAACAAAAGAAACTATTTCTAATACTTAATTGATATTTTGAGTGAGTAACAATAAGTATTAATTATTCAGAGACAACTTATAAAATATTCTTCCCTTATATCTTAACACTGATTTCTACCTCTAATATTGCTTCCCCATTTCACAAACAAGTTTTTTCCCTCTAAATACATTAGTATTCTTTTTTACAATCAGTTTTTTCTGCATAAAGTCACAAGCTCTTTGGGATTGTAAACAAACAGCAGAATTTGCACTTTGCCCAGCTGAAAATCGTTGCCAACAAACTGTTGACTTTTTTTCTATATCCGGGCCTAGTTCAGTTCCCTTTTGGTGCCATCAAATAGTTGTGGTCAATAGATTGTATTTTAATGATATATTTGCATGAATTTAAACAAAACTTAATTTCCAGTCGAGCTGAAAATAAATAACAATTAAAATTTCAACTCACTCGAGTGACGCAATTGTAATAAAGCCCGACTTTGCGGTCAGGTCAACGAATTAAGGTAAAAGGCAAATTTGCGTCGTCATGAACCAAGGCAAATATTTAACAACTTTGTGCGTCAATATGCACAAATTCTTAAGCCGAGCACATAAATTTAAATAAATAAACACAATAGTAAAATGTCTGGCTAAATATTGTGCACAGCATATGAGTGAGATAGGAAGTGTCAAATACTAAAACAATAACAATAATAAACAGTTGCATCATTCGGTTAACTATTTGAAGCACGTAATTCCCATTTTGTTCTCCTGAACTTGACTCAATGAAATTTCGTTTGCCTCAAGACCGCAGTCGCACATGTTTCGCCTACTGAATTCACTTTCCGAACAGCTTCTTCCCCCCGTAATCACTTGTTAAATAATAAATGGGTTTTTAAACCGAGCGTTTAAGTTGAACTAATTTAAGCGCAAAGCGATTTTACATTTATTACACCTGTATATACAATAGCACAGAGAGGGAGAATACTTAAATTATTAAGCTAGTTGTATCACAGATGGTTCACAAAAAAAGACGCTTTATATTTTATAGTCAGCTAAAAGACTGTGAGGAAGATGAAAAGGAATATTCTAAAGGTTGTAGAGCGATTTCGAAAATGGAGATAGTAAATATCGTCTACATTAAGGGTATTATTTAATAAACCAATTGTTATAATCACATATCAATGATATTTGTATATATATTTTTTCAAATCAAATGATCACAATATATATATAAACAAATGTTTTCATATTTTTATTATTTTTAAAACATAAATTTACAATGTATATTATATATTTATGTTTTCATATTTTAATTGTATTAAAAGCGTATATTATAAATTGTTTTTAATATTTTCTATTATATAGAAATATAAATTTACAATACACTTTTTAAATATAATTTGAATATTAAAACTTAAATTTGTAATATACATTTTTAATAAGTTGACAAAATGGCAATTTTTAAACTGTGATTGTGCAAAATAATAATTACTAAAAGCTATCTTTTCAAATGTTATTATACGGAATGATCTGAAAATTATATTAAATTGTTGGAAAAATTAATGTGCAGATTTTAAATCAATTTAATGAACGGATTCCTAATATTAAATATGCAATAATAGCTTAAAGAAAAACTCTGTTAAAACAACAAAATTTATATGACAAATTTATTGCATTTAATATGTCGACAATATTCAAGATCTTAAGCGAATCTTTATATATTATTTTAATTAATCCAAAGCTTTTCTCTACTGCAGTACTCCTGCCCAGAATGTCGGTGACGAAGCAGCAAGAGGCGGAGGACAGCGATCACAATCCGCAGGTGGTGGTGACGCCCACGGGAGCCGCCCACAGCGTGAGGCACGATCGCGCCCTGTGGCGGGACTTGACCGCCTACTGGATACTGGGACTGTGCAACAACTATGGCTACGTGGTCATGTTGAGTGCTGCCCACGACATCATAGCGCAGTTCAACGATGAGGTGAGTGACACCGTTAAAAATCCCTTAAAGAAAATGCTTAAACTAGTTTGCCACTTTTGTCAGCCGGAACCGGAAGTTGGCGCTGATGGCGGCAATGGACGCGAATGCCATTTGGTGTCCACCGGAGCCATTCTACTGGCGGACGTGCTGCCCTCGTTGTTTGTCAAGATACTCATGCCCTTCTTCCCCTTCTGGGTCAAGTGAGTTGTTCCCCCTCCGCCTTTCCCACAAACTCTCTGCTAATCTCAATTGTGGTAATCTTTTAGTGTACGCATTGGCATTGCGGTTGCCTTCTCGGCGGCGGGATTTCTGCTGGTTGGCTTTGCGAACGCCGAGTGGATGGCGCTGATGGGCGTGGTCATCACCTCAGCCAGCAGCGGCATCGGTGAAACCACCTTCTTGGCCTACTCCTCGCGCTTCAACAAGTGGGTTTCAGCTCTAAGATTTTCATAAAATGCCATTTAATTGACGATTTCTTAATGTTTAGAAATGTCATCTCCACTTGGTCGTCGGGCACAGGAGGAGCTGGTGTCATTGGATCCCTCAGCTATGCCACGTTGCGCTCCTTGGATGTCAGTCCACGCGATACCATGCTGATCATGTTGATCTTCCCCGCCATCGAAGCCTTCGCCTTCTGGCTGCTGTTGCGACGTCCTCAGGTGTTGCCTGTAACCACGGTGGAGTCCACCGAGGAGCTCATAAGCGACGATAAACCCTTGGTGGGTTTCAAGGAGAAGATGTCCTACGTCAAGCATCTGTTCGGCTATATGCTGCCGCTCTGTCTGGTCTACTTCTTTGAGTATTTCATCAACCAGGGATTGGTGAGTTGCAAATACTTTTATTTCTCCTTGGCAAACTTTAATTGAATCTGTTTTCTTGGCAGTTCGAACTGGTCTACTTTGAGAACATATTCCTGGATCGGGCATCGCAGTATCGCTGGCTGAATGTGGACTATCAGATCGGTGTCTTCATATCGCGCTCCTCCGTCAATCTCTTCCAGCTGAACAAGATCTGGCTGATGTCGGTGTTCCAGTTCGTCAACGTCATCTACTTCCTCACCGAGGTCATTTGGTTCTACACGCCCAGCATCTGGATTGTGTTCACCATTGTGCTGTGGGAGGGCCTGTTGGGCGGCGGCGCCTACGTGAACACCTTCTATCGCATGTCCAAGGAGATTCCGCCCGGACGTCAGCAGTTCGCCATGGCCATGGTGGTGCAATCCGATTCCTACGGCATCGCCCTCGCCGGCTTCCTCGCCATACCCGTCCACAATGCCATCTGCGGCCTGCCCGCCTCGGTGCGCGGCGTCGTCTGGTAACAGGAATGACAACAACAACAACGATGCGCTCATAATGAGTAATTGATTATGCCTTTAAACTAGCTAATGAGTAGAGAATAGGTCTCTGTGTGTGTCTGTGTGTGTGCGTGTGTGTCTGTGTGTACATTCTGTAGTATTATCTGTGTGTGTGTGTGTGGGTCAGTTTGTAATCGGAGCCTAGTTGAGGCCCAGCTAAGTTCATAGCTGATTTTTTAGCCTAACATAAATTGTATTAATCTTAAGCGGAAAGTCTAATAATATGATTTACAATCCAATAATGAAGGTCTTTCAAATGATGATATTTTAACGATTTCGATATTTAAAAGTACTACAATCTTATCTGCCGATAAAATGAATTTTCTTTGGCTTTCAATTTAAAAGAAAATTAATTACCAGAAAATTAACTTTGTAATTCAATAATTATATGCCTTATATATTTCATAATCTTCAATCTGACCGGCTGAAAAAATTAATTTTCTTAAAATTTAAAAGAAAATTAATTATTAGAAAATTGCACTTATATATATGTATGCCTTAGGGTATCATCATGCATTATTTATTTCTAGAGCATATTGTTGTTAGTATCAGCTTTATAAGCTTTTAATTTAAAGCACTTAAAGTTGATATTTTAATATAAGCACTTGTCAGAGCAAGGTTATCAAACAGTCGCGAGTTCAATACCCTCCCGAATTCCCAAATATTCACTTTCACATCAGTGTAAACGAACTTCCATCGAACTGTTCAGTTTGGATAGATTATATCGTAGTGCGAGGGTCTGTAAATGAGATAAACCATTGGCTGCGATCCCTCGGGAAAATCGTGGGCCTTCACAGTGCCTCCCTCTCCCCGATCGAGGTATTCAACTCTCACGCCCACACCCAACGCCGTGCACAGCGCAATGATGTGTATATGATCCGATTCCTTGAACATCGGCTCGACTTCTTGGTGTCGAAACTCCTCAATGGACTGATTACCCTCGATAAAGTGCTGATAGAATTCCGCATCCTCCTGTAGTTTCCCCGATGTGATGAGGCGCAAATAGACAATGACATAATCCGAATAACCCTGATCGTTGAACAGATAATGCAATTCATGTTTAGCCTGTTGAATACCACCAGCAGTATCGGGACAAATACGATTTATCACATCTATAAACTGCAATGTAACCAAGATTAACAATAGATAACAACAAAAATATGTCAATGTAAATTACAGTTGCATGAAAGTCTTCCAGCGTAAAACTAGGAAACCCAAGACGAATAAGCTTGTCCTTGAATCCCTCCGCAAGGGTTCGGAATTTGTGATAAGCGATGCTATTGGAAATCAAATACTCCAGATACGAATAGGCAAATGATCGAAAGAAGCAATTGCCGTCGGGACGTGTGCGTCGCAGATATTTATATTTGCCAGCCAAGTCCTCAATTTTGGCCGTAAAAATGGGATCTGCATTATATTCAGCAATTAGACAAGTTAGCGGCAGCTCTTCACTGACCATGGGCGTCGTATCAGAAATCTAGTTCAAAAAATAGAGTTATTATCAAATATTACGTATACGAAATGTAAACTCGCCTGTCTTTCGATTTCGCGCTTTTGCTGTAGGATTAAATCATCCGAATTGCCACCAGTTTGACCCACAGACTCCATCGTTATCATAAAGATAAACACAAAATAATTTGTTCTTAATTTGACAACTGAAAATTTTCGTATACAATGTTTGTGGAAAAAAGAGAGAGTGATAAAAGTGATATTATTATATTATATTCATTTCAAATCGAACGGCCTAAAAGTACGCCACACATTATTGAGTACAAAACCATGCAACTTGTTTCATTTGAACAACTAATTAATAGTAGACTAATTTAGCTGCTTGTTTATTTCACACCAGTTGTTGTTATTGGCACCAATAAGTCAACTACGTAACACACGACTGACGTTTCAAGCTCCATCGGCGTCTCTGAATCGCTGATCACCTCAGTTGCCTCTTAGCTGCCGACTGGAACGGTTATCGAGCGGCATTTAAATTACTATATGTATATACAAATATTTCTTAAAATGCGCGTCGTCATCTTATCAGCACTTTTACTTTTGCTCAATCGTGACTGGGTTAAGGCAGCGTCAACAGCTTCCAACAGAATAAACAATAAATTACCTAATATTATTATTATATTAGCGGATGATTTGGTAAGTGCCGGTTTTGGGTCAACGCCAGCAATTAACATGTATTATCACCCCACGAAAAGGGCTTCGATGATGTCAGTTTCCGCGGCGGCAAGGAATTCCTAACACCCAACATCGATGCATTAGCGTATCATGGACGAATCTTGGATCGCCTCTACGCCCCAGCGATGTGCACGCCTTCTCGAGGCGCCTTGCTTAGTGGCAAATATCCCATACACACAGGTGAGCTACTTTCATTATTTTGAACGGTAGGCATAATAGAAGATTAAATACAATAAACATTTTTTTTTTATTGAAAAAGTTATAGCGAAATTGTCAATTACGCTGAACATAAAATTTTGTAGAGCTATAGCTACAGGGGCTTAAAGCTTATATGTTGTATGAATATATTGATATCAATGAGGATATTCCGCTAGCCATTCAATTTCTAAAATTGCGCGCCATTTGAGTTTGTTTTAAAAATTATAAAAAATACAAATTAAGAGTATATCATTTTGAAATTCACGCTTTTATGAATATTCTAAAACATTACTAAACATTTTATTACGATCGTTTAAAATGCAGATGACTCGTTATAATTCTTAAATCTTGACTTCTTCACTTCGCTTATCTTTCAGGCACCCAACACTTTGTGATTAGCAACGAGGAGCCCTGGGCGCTCTCCCTCAATGCGACACTGATGCCCGAGATCTTTCGGGATGCGGGCTACTCGACCAACTTGGTAGGCAAATGGCATTTGGGATTCGCCCGGCCAGAGTACACGCCCACACACAGAGGCTTCGACTATCATTATGGCTACTGGGGCGGCTTCGTTGACTACTATCAGCGACGTGCACAGATGCCGGTGGATAACTATACAATGGGCTATGATTTCAGACGCAACATGGAGTTGGAGTGTGCGGATCGTGGTGTCTATCTCACTGATTTGCTGACCAACGAGGCAGAGCGTCTGATTAGCGAACAGCCAGCCAATCAGAAGCCGCTGTTCCTGATGCTCGGTCATCTGGCGCCGCACACCGCCAACTCAGATGATCCTTTGCAGGCACCCGAGGAAGAACTGCGTAAATTTGCGCACATCAAGGATCCTAATCGCAGGAAATACGCTGGTGAGTTGCAGTTCATTTGCAGCAAAGTGAATGTATGAATTACTTCTTATTTGTGGTAGGCATGGTGTCCAGGCTGGATCAGAGCGTGGGTCGCATCGTTAGCGCTTTGGCACGCACCGGGCAGCTGGAGAACAGCATCGTCCTCTTTTATTCGGACAATGGCGGACCTTCAGTTGGCCTCTTCTCCAACACCGGCTCCAATTGGCCACTCAGGGGTCAGAAGAACACACCCTGGGAGGGCGGAGTACGTGTGGCCGGCGCCATTTGGAGTCCATTGTTGGAGGGGCGTGGCAATGTCTTTACGCAGCCCATCTACGTAGGCGATTTTCTGCCCACATTAGCGCATGCAGCAGGCATTGAGTTGCCCGAGTCGCTAAAGCTGGACGGCATTGATCTGTGGCCACAGTTGGCGGGTTTGAAAGATGCCGTTCATGTGCCGCGAGAGATTTTGCATAACCTGGACGACGTGTGGCAGGTCAGCTCGTTGATGCTCGGTCAGTGGAAGTATGTGAATGGCACAACATCAGCTGGGCAATACGATAGTTTGCTGACGTACCGCGAACTGGACGATCTGGATCCACGTCAGAGTCGTTATGTGGTTGAAGTGCGTAATTCAGCTGCCTCTAAAGCACTCGCTGACTTCGATTTACAACGAATGACGCAGTCTAAGATCAACAATCTCCGGCGAGCAGCTCGAGTGCGCTGTGGTGACTTTCAACGGGGCTGCAATGCCCTGGTGGAGGAATGCCTCTTTGATCTGAGCGTGGATCCTTGTGAGACTAACAATTTGGCCTATTCTAATCCCCATTCGGACGTGCTTGCGGCACTGCGACAACGTGTTCATCAACTACGTGCAGGAGCTGTGGCGCCTGGTAATCGTCCCAGTGCCAGTTACGCAGATCCCAGTCTGCACGAGTGCACTTGGGATAGTTTCGAGGTGAAGAAGGCCGGTTCAGGTAAGTTATACATAAATCTTTTGCTAAATATAAATTATGTACTAATTAAATGATTGCAGTCCGTCTAGAATGCCATTACCATGGCTTACCCTGTGCAGGGTAATTATGCGTTCATTATGAAGACGATCAACATTTTAACGAACACTCATTTTATTTATTGTGCGCCAACGCAGCTACATAAAAAATAAAAAATATATATTCTTAAATGACCCTGTTGTCAATATAAAATATGAATTTTAAATTACCCGCCGAGAACACATACTGTTCGATAATATCGATTACGATAAAATCTGAGTATCGAAAAAGTTGTCTGGCAGCTCGGTAGCAGTAAAATAAATTGGGCGTTGCCATATTGATATAAGAGGGTGGAAGAAGTCCAACTTGAATATCCTCGTCAGCTGACAGCAGATGAAGACAGACTGCTTGGAACTCTACAAACACGATGGAGGAACGTGCCGTTTTAGCTAATATTGCTACAATTATAACCAAGGATCTGCTCATCGACGATCCGACCAATCACAACATCAGCTGCGGCTTCTCCAACAGCTTTCCAATGCTCGAAGCCAGCGACGATGATGAGGCTGAGATTTTTGCCCTAATGCAGCGTAAACGTGCCGTCACAAAGAACTCCACAGGAGAAGGGCAGGGGAAGCAGACAACACTGAAGCGCAGACAAGGCGATGAAGCGCCATCGGGTTTGAAGCGTCGAAAAGCGAACAAATTGGAGTGGAAATATGCAGAACTTAATTTACTGCATCGCTATGTGGACGCGCAGTTTGAATCTTTTTTGCACATGCGAAAGCTGACATATCTGGTGAGTTATCCCATTCCACAAGGATTGCATAGTTAATAGCCTATTCGATGCATAGAAAATACAACAGGCGCTGCAGGCGATTCTGGAGAGGAACGTGCTCCCGGGATACCCGATGCCGCAGACAACACTCTCGTTGGCTTTGTGGAAGCTCTCGACAGACGAACATTTCGAGGAAATTGCGCGTAAATTTAAATTTCCATGGTCGCTATGTCAACAAGTGGTGCGTAGCTTTTGGCACATTATCTCCGACAACTACGAAAGCTTCATCAAGTGGCCCAACTCTCTGGAGGCACAGCAAAGCACGCTGCAAGGCTTTCAGGCTGTGTCGCATTTGAGCTGCTTTCAGGAGCTCTTTGGCATCATTGTCCTCAAACGTGTGGACATCTTTATGGAGTGCGAGCATGCCGATGTGGCCGTGGTGCTGCAACTCATCTGCAATGCGGAACATAAGATCATCGATTGCTACGTGGAGCTGGAGCAGGATTATAGCTTTGAGGAGTCGCCCATTGGACAAACTCTTGCGCTCAATCCACGCACAATGCCAGCTGGCAGTTATCTCATTGGCAGCCACAGTTTTCCACTCAAATCCTATTTAATACGACCCATCGAGGCGGAATGCTTTCGCAAGGATGCCGTTTTCAATGGGTTATTGGAGCCAGCTTTTCAATTGGCTGAAAATGTGCTGGACAGTTTGGCCCGTCGTTTTCAAACGTTGTATGCGCTAGAGGCGCGTGATTTAAATGAGGTGCGTCTGATTGTGGAGAGCATTTGTGCCATGCACAATCTGTGCGTGGAGTACGAGGATGACTATTTGGAGAAGGATTCAGGGGGAGCACAACAGAAGTGTAGCTGGGGTGGAGTGCTGACTGACTGCAGAGGCAGCGAGAAGGATGCCAAAGGACTCCGAAGACGTGTGGAGCTCATCGATGCATTGGTCAACAACGATGATGGAGATTAGATATACTTATGAAATTCCATTTCTTGACAGTAATATTTGTGAATAATTAAGAACAGGGTGATTGCTTACAGAGCAATTTTAATTGATATTCATACTGCATACTGATATTCATAATTAAGAAATCGGCTCTTGGCGCTAAAAAACTTGAATTTTCTTCTGATATTCTTATTTTGAATGGATGTATCTCCAAAACTGCTCTAGCGTAACTTATGCAATTTTGGCTATACACTCTTAAAAGTAAACTTGTTCTTCGCCAATTTGGTTGAAATATCCTCATAGCCACGATACCGTCTAAAATACAACAAACACATTGTTTTAAATTGATTTAATTTTAATTCGAAACGCATTAAAGATAACAACCGATAGTAATTATCGATAGCTTTTGCGACGCACATCGCTAAAAAAGCGATTGGACTCTACTCAGTGTTCAATTGAACTCATTTTAGTGATCTGGCAACTCTGATGCAAAAACAAAACAAATGCACGTGCTGAGAAGTTTGTTTTCAACGTAAAAAATTGATTAATTTAAATAATTGTAGTGCACCATGGATACTCATGACATATTTCGTCAATTGACAGCAGGAGTTCGATTTACCAAAAAGCGTGCGGTATGTGGAGTCTATTAAAATGAAGTACAGCAGTTTAAACGTAAATTTCTTGCAGGCGGCGCCGGCAATCAACCCGAAGAAGTCTCAAATCGTTCCGAAGGAGGAACTGCTACCCAAGCCAGCCAAAGTAGCCAAGTTAGCAGAGGAAGACACAGCAACCCAACAATTTCGACTATTGGCCGACAACATTGGCAACAACAACACAAATGAAGCCAAGCCCAAGAAGGCCAAAAAACAATTGTCCCCGGAGCAGCTGGAGAAACAGCAGCGTGAGGAGCAGATTCAAGCCTTGCGTAAGCAACACGGCATTACTGTGCTGGGCAAGGATGTGCCCGCGCCCATTGCCAGCTTCGATGAGCTCAATGCCGCAGAATTCAAGCTGTTGCCGCGCCTCAAAGAGAACCTATTGTCGTTTGGCTTTGAGCAGCCGACGCCGATTCAAATGCAAGCGCTGCCCGTGCTGCTCAAGAATCGAGCGTTGATGGCGTGTGCGCCAACGGGGTCCGGCAAGACGTTAGCCTTCCTCACTCCCATCGTCAATGGACTGCGCAGTCACCAGACAACAGGATTGCGTGCTCTCGTCCTTGCGCCCACTCGCGAGTTGGCTCAGCAAATCTATCGGGCATGCATTGAGCTCACCAGATCAACGGGGCTGCGCACGCACATCATCAGTAAGGCGAGCGAGGCGCAACAACATTACGGGCCAGAATGCAAGCAAAAATATGATATACTGGTGTCCACACCAAATCGAGTGCGTTTCCTGCTGCAACAGCAGCCGCCGTTGCTTGACTTCAAGGGCATTGAATGGTTTGTGCTCGACGAGGCGGATCGTCTAATGGAGGAGGGAAAGAACAACTTCAAAGAGCAGCTGGATGTTATCTACGAAGCCTGCACGCATTCCCAAAAGCGAGTGGCCTTCTTCAGTGCAACGTACACGGTGCCCGTAGCCAAGTGGGCGTTGCGTCACCTCAAGAATCTGGTGCGTGTGACGATTGGTGTGCAGAACAGCGCCACGGAAACGGTGCAGCAGGAGCTACTGTTCGTTGGCTCAGAGAGTGGCAAATTGCTGGCGGTGCGTGAGATGGTGCGTCAAGGACTTCAACCGCCTGTGCTGGTCTTTGTGCAGAGCAAGGAGCGTGCCAAGCAGCTGTTCGAGGAGCTGCTCTACGATGGCATCAATGTTGACGTCATACACGCCGAGCGGTCGCAGCATCAGCGCGATAATTGTGTGCGCGCTTTCAGAGAGGGTCACATCTGGGTGCTGATCTGTACCGAGCTGATGGGGCGTGGCATTGACTTTAAGGGCGTTAACTTGGTCATAAACTATGACTTTCCACCCACTAGCATCTCCTACATTCATCGCATCGGACGCACTGGTCGCGCCGGGCGCCCTGGACGTGCTGTTACCTTCTTCACGCAGGACGACACGGCCAATTTGAGAAGGTAACTGCAGCAATATATTATGCCTTTAATATAGATATTAACCTTTTCCTATTTCCACAGCATTGCTCAGATCATCAAGAACTCTGGTGGCGTCGTGCCCGATTACATGTTGCAAATGAAAAAGGTGAAGAAATCGGAGGCAAAAATGCGAGCCAAGAAGCCACTGGAGCGAGAAGATATATCCACAAAAATTAAAGCCGAAAAGCTGCCGCTGCCCAGGGAATTTGACAAGACAAGAAAACCGCTGCAGACAGGAAAAGCGCCCAAGCAGCTGAAGAAAAAGGAATCCAACAAAAAAGCAGGGAATGCAAAGCAGAAGAAGCCTAAAGTACCAGCGAAAGAAAAGCTTAAGAAATTTAAGAAAACTAAGTAATTAAGTTACAAAATTGTTTAATATGTATGTTAAGAAAATATATATTCATGCCTTTAATAAAAACTTATTGAATTTATCTGTAAATTATTCAAAATAGACTGCTTTCTCAAAGTTACAGATTGATACAAGTTTTCCATCTTACAAATATAAGTTTCCATTTGCAATTAATTATTGCTATTTTCATAGTATGCATTATTGTCTTTATATTCACTGTATTCAAACTTGAAAAGTTAGCGACGAATATAAATGAACTAGAGAAGAAATGTTTCAGATTACAGACAAGATTAAAGTTTCCTGGAATACACATTTCTATAACAATATATGTTAATCAAAATATACACGAAGAGTTTGATTTTGAATTTCATGTTTTAAACGAAAAAAATAATTTTGTAATATTCATATCAAAAATAAGTCATTTCTTAAAGGTCTGACCGAGTCTCAAACTAAATGGTCTGCTTCATTATACTACATATTTCATACTGTAGACACTTAGAGGGATAAATACATTAATCATTAATCTTAAGTTTTACTTTTAAGTTTGTCATTACGTTCATGATTACGCTCATGAGCAAGAAGTTGGTCCTTTCGGGAGAATTGATGTGAGCAGCGAGAGCACTTGAAGGGCTCTTCTCCAGTGTGGATGCGAGTGTGCCGCTCGAGATCGCGTCGCCGATTGAAGCCCTTGGGACAGTAGCGGCACGTGTACGGACGATCACCAGTGTGCACGCGCAGATGCGCTTTGAGATCATAGTTGCGAGCAAAGCTCTTGGAACAGTGCGAGCACTTATATTGCCCGACGCCAGTGTGCACAAAGATGTGGGCCTGCAAATTGGATTTCTGGGTGAAGAGCTTTGGGCAATGGGGACACTGATGTGGTCGCTGCCCGTTGTGAGTGTTAATGTGATCCCTGGCATGATGACCCTGGGCGAAAACACGCGGACAATGCGGACACGTGTAGGGACGCTCGCCAGTGTGTGTGCGAAGATGGGATTTGAGCGTGTCCAGGCGATTGAAGGCCTTTGGGCATTCGGGACACTCGTGCGGACGTCCTGGTTGTGGAACTCTCTCGACACTATTCTGGTTGTAATCCTCATCTTCGTCTGCGCTAAAATCACTGTGACCGCTGGCTTCCGATTCCAATTCCAGCTCCGACTCCAGATTCTTCTCGTTCTCCGTGTAGGTTTTCTTTGCCGATTGACGCAGCGCATACTTGGGATTTGGACTCGCGTCGGTTTCCTTGAAGCCGGCAAAGGGCGGCGACATATTCTCATCAAAGCTCTCCTCGCAGCTGTTGTGCTCTGGCGTTTTCGGCTGTTCATCGACAGCTTCCGGCGGCTCTTCCTCAGCTACACAGCTCTCTGGAGTGTTTGGCACCTGTTCGCAGCTCTCTTGGTCTTCAAGCTCCTCCTTGACAACGATCGTATCGCGCTTGGGAAACTCCCAATCCTCCTCCTCGAGCATGGCACAAAATTCATCGGGATCGATGGTGAACTGCTTCTGCTCCTCCTTCATGGTCAACAGTTTGTAGCTCTGGTCGCATTTGCGCTTGAACTTGAAGGCGATTTGGGCGTCTAAGTAACAGGCCAAGCAAATCATCTTTGAAAACTTGTCTTCAATGCGAATTTTGAACTCGATGCATTCGTTGAGCATGTCTGCCAAGCTAGTCGCCTCCTCCTCCGGCTGTTGTTCGCCGAATATATGGACCAGGGCATCGGAGCTGGTCAAGCAAACACGGCATATTTGCGCCATGATTACAAATATACACAAATAAACACAAACTACGATGCATTCGAGCAACAAGTCCAGCAAAAAAAAATGATTGGTCGCATATGCATTGCCTTATCGATAGGTTTGCGGTCGATAACAATGGTAGCAACAATCTATCAAATCAAACATTTCGCGCCATTAATCGATAAATACCAAATTTAAATTTGCCCCAAACAACAAAATAATAATTTCAAAACAGCGGTAATTTTGTTATATTAACTATCGCGTATATGTATATTCTTATACATACGTACGATATCATATTGATTCTTTATTTACTGTGCAGTTATTTAAGTGTTTGTTTTTTCTTGTTTTATTTTATTTACGTGTGTTTTATGTGTGAGAGTGTTTGTTGTTATTCTTAATACTATATATATAAATTAGTGTTTTGCTTTATTGTAGTTAAATGCTATTCTTAAGTTTTATGTAGATGCAAACATGTGCTTGCCAAGTTAACAACGTTTTAAATAATAATTAATAATCATAAAGTGCGTTATAGGCATCCAAATAAATCATGAATAAATAATGTATGAATAATTTATAAATGTGTGTATGCATGCGAGTTTTTAAAAGGGCAACAAAGAAACGAAAAGTATTTATCATTATATGCAAATATGTATTATAAATAAATAAAATGCAAATAGGCCTAAAAACTAAACAAAATCGTAGCTGTTTTTTTTTTATCGTTATTTCGAGTTGGTTCCTTAGCTTCGTGTTGTGGTACCCAAAAATTTTTGAGCTGCAGCTGGCCACAACACTTTAAATAAATTGCATCAATTTTCGATAGGGTTTTCGACTTAATAACTACATTCATACATTTACGAATCATTTTTGTTAATTTTGCTATTGAAATGATTACGTACTTGCTACATTACAACTACAATTCATTGTATGTTTACTGTTTGTTTTTTGTAAGCTTGATAAGTTATTGGCGCTTATTTTGAACAACTATTCATTAAGAATTAATTACGTATTAGTTTTTATGTTATGCATAGCAAATCGCTCGGGATTTCCATGCTGAAACAATTTACAAATTCGATACGCGAACCACACTTATTCGCGCGGCCAGTTATGTAATTATTATGTTTTTTTTTTAACTAATACACTTTCTCTGCATAGCTTAATTATAACATATTTGATTTTGAATGCTTTGTATTTTTTGTTTTGTTTTCGAGAATTTCATATAAATGTAAATGTATAATGTGGTGAGAGGGGGGAAAAGGCATGTTAGAAATTTCCATGAAATTTTAACAACAGTTTGTTTTGTTTTAGTTTGCTTTACAACGAACATTTAGTATTTGTTACTTAGCTTATTCAATATTACAGTACATCGTTTTTACCATATAATATATATATTTATATTTGTGTATATGTGTTCGGCTGATTGAGTGTGGCGTGTGAGTTGTGTGTGTATTGAACTAAAGCTAGGCATATTTGTTAAAAACGCGCGACACAACGAACATTTCTCTTTTTTTTTAACGCGCCATCAAATGGGGGAAACGATTAACAATTAAGTATCAATTATACAATTATGTTTTTACTTAAGTCTATCCTCAACTTATAACCGCTGGAAAAAATTTGGCTTCGATTTGTTGTTGCAGTTAAATGTCTGTCGGTCTGTCTGTTTTTTTTTTCATTATTGTTACTGTTGTTGCTGTTGTTGTTCCTGTTCCTTTTAGTAGAAGTGCGGCGGCGGCAACGTTTGCGAGGGCAGCGCTGACGACGCCGGCTTCGGCTCCCATCAGACGACAGAATCCTTGCGTATCCTGCGCGTGTGTTAGCATATAGTTTGTTTATGTGTATGTGAGTGAGTGAGTGAGTGTGAATATGTTGTAAAGTACAAGACGAATGCAAAGAAATGACATTGTAGTTAAGTTAGTTATGCAGTTGAACGAATTATAGATTATTTTGATGTCTAAAACTGTTATCGCACCACATATAATTCTCAGTCTGAGGTGCACGCATAACACCAACGCCGCCACCCAGACGGCGATAGTTCATGCAGCCGCACAGGCGCCATTGATTCGTTTCTGGATCGTACACCTCAATGGTCTTCAAGTAGGCGGAGCCATCAAAGCCGCCCACAGCATACAGTTGCCCATTGACAACAGCCAGACCAACCTGGAGATTATTTAGTTAGTATAGTAATCAAAGTAGAGACTTTTCTTCACTTACGCCACTGCGTCGCGAGGTCATGGCAACAATGGGACTCCAGGTGTTGGTGACCGGATTGTAGCGTTCGGCGGAGGACAGTTCCATGCAATCGTCACGACCGCCAACGGCATAAATATAATTGTTAAAGACGGCGCAGCCGAGATGCTTACGACGTGTACTCATGGGATTGACGGCAACCCATTTATTTTGCCTGTTACAAAATCAACGATTAATCAAATCAATTTAAATATCAAATGTAGAGAATCGTTTACCTGGGATCGTAACGTTCGACGGTGTTGAGCGGGCATTGGCCATCGGAGCCGCCAATGGCATAGAGATGACCGCTTAGGACGGCAACAGCAACGCCCAGACGGCGAGTGGTCATTGGCGCCACCTTCGACCATTTATTCTCCTTGGGATCATAGCGTTCCACATGATTCAGACACTGTACACCATCCTGTCCGCCCACGGCATACAGAAAACCATCCAGCACAGCAACGCCAACGCTGGTGCGGCATGAAGTGGTGGGCGCCACATCGCAAGACCATTGATTGGTCTGTGGATCGTAGCGTTCAATGCTATTCAAATAGCTTTGACCATCATGGCCACCCACTGCATACAACAGATCATTGAGCACGGCAACGCCGACGCCACAGCGTCGCTTGCTCATCGGAGCCACCATTTTCCAGTCATTGGTCTGTGGATCGAAGCGTTCAACGGAAGCGATGGCATCGCCGGAGCACCAGCCGCCCACAGCAAACAGCACTTCGCCGCGTCGCGTGGGTTTGCGTGGACGGGTGCGCGGACCTTGCATCAATGGACGTTCCTGCGGCAGCAGCAGATAGTTTTTGGCCTCATCGACCAGGTCGCGGCAGGCTTCGTCGGAGCGCACCAAGAGATCAGAGCCCACAGTGCCGACCAGGAACTTGGGCGAGAGCAGCGGCAAGCGAACGTGTTGCAAGACCTGGGGAGAGACAATCGTTAATCGAAGTGGAGGAACACAAACGGATGTGCAACTTACTTGCGCCAAATGCTGTCGCCTCTCGGCGACATTGTACTTCAGCCAGGACATGACTGCATTGAAGACCTGCTCCTCACTGCGCACATTCAGCTCGTCGCTGCAAATTATGTCCACCAGCTGACCCACAGGGAGCAGCAGGAACTCCTCGCTCTCCATCACCTCCTGGAAATTGTGCTGGGTGAATTTGTCTGCAATGCGCAACAGCTCACGGCAGGAGTGTGTGTCCGCAAAGGCGCGTATGCCCAGACAATTGGTCGGATCCAGTTGACGTTTGAGGAACTCGCAGCAAATGTCTTGAATCTCCACGAGCTGCAACAGACACGCCGCTGGCAGCAGCGTCTGCACATTGGACTCCTCGACAATGATGTGGGCCGTGTAGCAAAAGTCAATCAGCAGCTCCATGGCATTCTCGTCGATGTCGCGTATGGTGACCTCCGTTTGCCGGGACTCCTCTAGCTCGCCGGTAAACATGGCACAAAAATACGAGCTGCACGCACTCAAGATGACCCGATGCGCGAAGATTTTGCGGCCGCCCACATTGAGCACAACGTCGCAGAGCTCGCGATGGCGCCGCAACATATTCAGCTCAGTGAGCGTCACCTTCGGATGCTTCTCAGAAGTGTGCGTGAGGCGGGCGGGCGATGGAGGTCGCTCGGCACCGCCGCCACCGCCGCCGCCACCGCTCCCAAGACCGCTGCCTGTGGTGCCCGAGCCAGCGGTGGCTGTGGCGCCAACGCCACTGCCCAGGCCGGTGGAGCCCGGCAGCAAAGGATCGCCCATTCTATTCGCCGCTAAGCGCAGCGGGGCGGAAGCCCAACCCCACACGGCGTCTATCTAAAAGCAGTAGAACAAATACAGAAAGATAGTGTGAGTGGAAGACATCAACTTAATATTGTTACGCCTTCTATGCCTTTGACTTTGTCCGACGCCCACACACACACATATGTAATGCATACAGCGCAAAACTGGAGACGAGTGCGTGACACGAAACAAAATAACTTAAAGATGTGTATTTGAAAACAATACATATATCTCTGCTTGCTGTAAACACGTGAATTTTAAATTTCTTTTTTTTTCATTACAGCTTTTGTTTTCATTTTTTATATTAAAGTTAACATTCGAGCACTGATTTGTTTGCATTGCTGCCTTGTGGGCGTGAGCGAGCATTTGTCACGCGCCCATCTCTAGTTTTGTAATCTTTCAATACCTTTGCGTCTCTGTTGTCCACGGATCCAAAGCACGTCCACGGAAACCAGGTGCAGGCGGAAATGTTCGAAAATGCAATTTTGCTGCTTGCTCAAAGCGACATTTGTACTAAATAATTTTGTATTGCGCGTTGTCAAATTGCAATTTGCTTGCGCAAATCCACAGATTTTACAGTAGAAGGTCTTGTGGTCTTCTTGTGGGAAAAATCGAAACAATTGCAAAATAGACGTTTTCCTAAGTTTGCCTGCAATTAGCGCGGTTCCTTAGCAACTTCGAACAATGCTGTGCATTGTGTGAGCACTTCTAACATTATTTAATAATGCACTTGCAGTTCTTTCGCACATTAAACAAAATTTTTCACAATATTTTCATCAAAGTCTTCTCGTTGGAAGATACAGCGTGACCGCACACTTATTTCCAAAATATACCCATGTACGTCGTAAAATATACCGAAATCAAACTGTTTGTGGTATTTTTTAAATGGTTTTACCAAGCGAAGATGTGTTTTTTTTTTTTTAAGTTTTAAAAAGAGCTTTGAACGACTTTTTAGTAATTTAATAATTCGTGAATGGCAGCACTGGAAATTATGCACCTAATTCGCTTACTGACGGTCATACATAAATGTGATATCGATCAAAAATTATTGTAATATCATTTGTTACAAGCTTTTAAATTTAATATTCAAATATTTTATAATAAAATAAAAAAAAAATATGATATAGATTGTTTTAAAAATAAATAAAAAAGTAGAATATAGTGTGACCGTAAGCATATACATTTTGAAGTGTACCCAGGGCCAATTATCAGGGTATCTGTATTTTTTAATAAATGCTACAAAACAGCGATTTTTTTAATACAGAGGCTATAACATATTTATAATCAAAAAATAATTAATTATTAATATAATATCTGAGGACGATTTCAATGTTCGTCACGGAAAAATATCGATGTTTAACAATTGTAAAAATATCGAAACATCAACGGTGCCATCGATGTTTCTCCACCTCAATGTATTACTTTCATATGTATGTATAAGTGCGACGAGGAAGCATTTTCCAAGAAATTCAAAAGCTATTAAAAATAGTGCAAAATAATTCATAAATTTAAGTGCAAAGTATATATAATTAAATCCCACTAACCAACGCATACAAGTATCAACAGCCCAAACATTTGGAAGCAGTAAATACGAGTGACGCAAAAAACACATATACACACACAAACACATACACATAGGCAGCCTCATTTTTTTTTTAGAAAGTACGTGAGAAAATACAAGTTTGGTTGTGTGTGTACGTATGTCGAGTGGAGAGTAGGAGACTTTGTTTCTGTTTAGCGACACAATTAATTGTGGATGGCTGACAACACAAACAAAAACAACAACATAAAAACAAAAGCAGATAATGTTGATTGCCACACAACAACAACAACAACAAGGAATGCAGCCAGCAACAATCGAAAGCATCAGTTACAGCAATTGCATTGGAAATTGAAATTTGTGCGACAGAAGCAGCTTGCAACAACAAAAATTGTCGACGATTGGCAGCCATATTTACAAATAAAACAACAAAGAATACAAAAGCGCGATCCACGATATTGCAAAGATACGTGACAAAAAAAGTTCGAGAAGAGGAAGACGAAGACTGAGCATGAAATTAGTGTGAATTACAAAAATCAACAACATTAAAAAGAAACAACAAAACATTCAAGGTGTATTGATTAAAAGCTAAACAAAAAAAATAAAATTAAAACAAACGAATATACGAAATATTATGGAAATAGCGCCTATCTTTAATACCGCCGTCGTCGCCGCCGCTGCCTCAGTCGCCCCTTCGTCGACGTCGACGTCTCAGCACAAGCAACGACAGAGACGCAGCGCAGCTGCAGCCGCCGTTTTGGCAACCGCAACTACAACAACAAGTAGAACACACAACAAAAACGCTCCACTTGCTGCGTGCAAAGAAAGCAACACAAATACAAATCCAAATGATAACGGTAAATTCCCACATATACATATATATACAAAAGTTCAGTATTAAGACATTGATAAATATCGAAAATTGCTTGCAAAAATTGCAATTGCATAGAGACTGCATACGAGTGAGAGAGATAGAGAACGAAGTTAGCGAGTCTCCCCAACTTACACTCTCTCCCTCTATCTCTCTCTCCTTGGTTGCTTAGTATTTGTTAGTATTTTTATCTCTCCGCCTCAGTAGTTTTCCACGCGCGCAGTTGCAGCGCAGTCGCGTCGCCTCGCCTGCAATACTCTCGAAGGCAGGTCGCTGAACTGCGCGTCTCTGCCACCAGTGTAGTTTTTTTTGGAGGCCAGTCAGTAATAATGAATAGTGCTTGTAATTGTGATTATTATTTTTGTTTTGCTTTGTTTCAACATTTTGTTGTTGCGCAATTTGTTTGCAGATCATTGGCCCCCTGCCTCTGCCCTCGATCATACAATTCGTAGAAGTCTCCGCTACTAATAATATTACGTATACGTATCAACGATTAATCAGCTGTTTTGTTCAAGGTGCTCTCTATTAACTATAGTATTCTTTGTTTTTGTTGAGAAAATGAAAACTACAGACAAGGTGGCAACAAAATAGAGACTGAAGGTCACATCTAGGTGTTTTTGTTTATTTAAACAACTCAAACTTTGCAAGATCAACCGATCACATTTATCGTTGGATATCGATAACAAAATATGATTGAAAACAACTACGTTTTCAACGTTTATTTTGTTTTATTTTATATTTCACATTTAGGGGTGTTCACATTTTTCGTGGGGTATCGATAACAAAACATTTGAAATTACGATTAAAAAAACTTTGGGTCGGAAAACAGTTATTATTTTAGTTTTATTTTCAATATCAAAATCATACACTTGGGATAGACTTAGAACAAAAGGAATTTCAAATAAAACTAATTATATCTAGACTTCTTCTGTTTTTCTTTAACAATAATAATAAACATACAAATCGCTTATTTTCTAAATATTGTGAATTACTGCGCAAGCCAATCGATCATATTTATTATTGCCCACAATAACTAAAAATGTTTGAAATTACGATAAATAACAGCTCTTTTTGTTTTATTTTCAATATTAAAAACATACTCAAAAATACTCGAAGAAATCATCCATGATTGAAAGTTTATGATTCTTAATGTTTTTCTTGATAAAAAATAAATAATTCAATTCCTTTAGTACTCTTGTTTGCTTATTTCCTAAGTATTTACTACGCAAAACAATCGATCATATTTATTATTGGCCACGATAACTAAACATACTTAAAATTATTATTAGAAGGAGGCAACAACTGATAATGTACTCCAATAAAACTAACAATTCCATTACCACAATTGTTTTTTCTATCTATCTAAACACTCTGCATTTATTTTTGTATTTTTCTCAAGTCAATAACTTGGCGTTCCTCGCGTCACTGACTTTGCAAAAGGTGCTCAACATCAACAATATCAATAACAACAACAACCACATACATAATAATAATAACAATAATAAGAATGGCACAAGGAGCGATAGTGCGACGTCTTATCAGCAATTGTCAGCAGTTGCGAAGGCAACAACAGCAGCGCTCAAACTACAGCAACAACGACGACACTCTGATAACGAAGCTGAGAACGATGTATTAAATCAATTGCTAAAAACGGGCGCAGTATTTACAACAACAACATCAGGTGTAGCAGCAGCAATTGCTGTCACGCCCACTAGCGTGCATAGTGCGCCTATTACCATCGAGAAGAAGCCGCAGCAGCATCAGAAGCAACAACAACAACTGCAGCAACAGAATGGAAATAGCGCACAAAAGCAACGCCTCAACTCATCCATATCATCGACTAACTCAAGCACATCAAGCAACTCCCTAACGGCCAACAGCTATGGCAGCTCATGCTCCTCCTCGGAGGAACCGATGACGGCACTGACCACATCCACATCAACGACAAAATCAACGGCAGGCGTTGGCTTTATTAGAACTAACACTAACAACAACAACCATAACAACAAGTCGTCCAGCATTAAATTGCCAGAGAAATCGAAAATTCCGTCCGATATACTCGACGATCTGGCCAGCCGTTTCATCATTAACGTGCCGGACATGGAGCTTAATAATTTAATACGCATTTGCTTTCAAATTGAGTTGGCTCATTGGTTCTATTTGGACTTCTTTTGTGCCCCAGCCCCGGATGCCGATCAAACACCACAGCAACAACAACAACAGCAGCTGCAGCTGCAAAGGAAGTTGCCCATTGTTGGCATCAAACAATTCGCCATGCAGGTCTTTCAGGTAAACACTCGATTTTAACATTAAATAAATGAGTACAACGTTAATAACCTAATGTCTATGTGCAGCACATTCCCTTTCTGAACAAGCATTTTGGCACTGTCGATCAGATATTGGAGGATTGGAAGAACTATAAGCTAGCGGTGCCCACATACGGCGCCATACTTGTATCGGAGGATCTCAATCATTGCTTGCTGGTGCAATCATATTTTGCTCGGAACTCTTGGGGCTTTCCCAAGGGCAAAATCAACGAGAACGAAAATCCGGCACACTGTGCCACCAGGGAGGCAAGTACTAATAATAAATCGAACTATTCAAGAATATTACGATCATTACCGTGAATTTAGTCTGTTTATCTCAAGATCGAGGCGGTTTAAGAGTATATAAAATTGCACTTCTCCCTTAAATCGTTCGTTATCTAACTTGAATTACTCATTGTAGGTCTACGAGGAGACTGGCTTTGACATTACGAAAATCATTGATGCCGATGATTACATTGAGGCTCTTATCAACTATCAATATACACGCTTGTATATAGTGCGCAACATACCGCTGGACACACAGTTTGCGCCGCGCACGCGCAATGAGATTAAGTGCTGTGATTGGTTTCGCATTGATGCATTGCCGGTCAATAAGAACGATGCCATATCAAAAGCCAAACTGGGAAAGAATTCCAATTCATTCTTCATGATAATGCCGTTTGTGAAGCGCTTAAAGAAGTGGGTGAACGATCGACGCAACGGCATTGAGCCAGCGACGACTCATCGCAATAAAAGCTCTGGTCAGCACAGTCCCAGGGGCATTCTAGGTGCTGCCAATTCCGCATCGCCCACCATTGTGACCAATAACAATGGTAACGGGAACAAGAAGGAGCTGACGTCGCGTCGTCAGCGACACAAGTCGATGGGTGACTTGGATGGTGTTAAATTGAATAATCTCAATGGGAAGCCGGGCGCAGGTTGTAATAGCAATGGTAATAGCAACATATGCAATAGCAATATCAAGCGCAATAGCAACAGTAACAATAACAAGCAACTGAATGTGGCTGCAGGCAGCAATATAATAGCAACGGCAACAACTGCAGCAGTGCCAGCAACAGGCACAATATCAGCAACTGCAGCAGCAGCAGCAGGAACAACAGCAACAGGTAGCAAGCGTCAACTGTTTCATAGCCAAAGCCAAAATGATGCCCAACAGCCGGCAAGCAATGAGAAGGTAAGCAATGGCAAGCCGATGCAAAATGCTGAAAATGCTAAACCCAAGCAATTGCAGATTGTCAGCTCCTTTGATTTGATACGCAAGGAAAAACAGCAGCAACTGAAGGCGGCCAAGGCTCAAAAACAACAACAGCAGCAGCAACGTTCGCGCACCAAATCGCAGAGTGATAAGCAAAGCAATCAACAGCAGCCAATGGTTGTCAAAAGCATTTTAACCAAGAATAACACTCAACAACAACAACAACCACAGCAACAAAACACTCCAACAACTGGCATCGATTTGATTGCCATGCTGACAGCAGCAGCTGCAGCACAAAAGACACCAAATCCGGAGCAGCAGCAGCAGCGTCCACGACCTGCTTCGGTTTCACTCAATTCGCCAATAGCAGCAACTGCTGCTGCATCGCCAGATGCTCAGACACTGCATAAATTGCAGCGCATGGCATCGGGCACCAATTTGCGAATCTTGAAGCGTGCACAGTCGCAGCAGCCACTGGCACAGCAGCAACACTTGCAACTTCAACAACAGCAGCAGCAGCAACAATTACAATCACAGCAGCCGCTACTTCAACAACAACAACAGCAACAGGGGCCACTTCATTTTACGCCCAATTTCAATTCGTGGACGAATTTCTCATTCACCAAAAACTTTATAGCAAATGTGTTTTGCTAAATCAAAGAAAATGCTTTGGTATTTTTCACAAGAACTTCCTAAACCAAAATTCTCCTAAAGTTTTTTGCATTTTTCTAAGTCAAAAGGCCAGTATGTAGGCAGCAGTAAAGGACAGTTAAATAACCGTTAAATAATATACATAAGTTTTAACAGACTTTCCATGGATCTCTCGAAGCGCACATTTTCGAGATGCATTTTTTCAACATTTTCCACATTGAATTGTAAATAGCAAACAAACAGCAAGGAATGTATAAAACTTTTGTAATTAACGTAAAAACATTTTGATACCAAAAAATCGAAAGAATGGTAGATTTATAGATGAAGGGAAATTTCGAGAGAGAGTCTTCCGCTCCATTAGAAGTCATGTCATTTTGTAAAAAATTCAGTCGAAATTAAATTTTTTTATATATCTAAAAGGTTAACGAACGTAAAGAGTTAAGAAAGTACAATACGATACGGAATGATATGCGATTCTTTAAAATAATTATGTTATGTTTAAATTTGTTTTTTTATTTCTATTAAGAGAAAAAGTGAACGAAGCAAGGTGTACTTCTAATTAGAGTTTCAGATGAGTAAAAGATAAAAAATGAATGAAGATAAATGAGAGAAAATATGAACGAGAACGAAACGAGAATGAAAAGAAAGCTTAGCTTCTGTTTTCTATACTTTTCATTAATTGTAGATTCGTTCATTGTGCAATGAGCAATGAACTTTTTATACAATAACAAAAATCAAGAAGATCAAACGAAAAATGTATGTGTGTGAAAAACATATGGGGAAAATCAACTAATATGCAACATGTTGCATGACTTTCTACCCCGCCCCGACAACGGCCCCGGCCCAACACACCACTGCTTAAGATGTAATGCAAATGAGCAAAATGATACAAATAATAACGAGTGTAAATATTTAATTGTGATATAGTATTTCTTAGCACAATTGTGATCTTAACAAAACGGCTAGCTACTACGACAACTACAACTACTATTAACATAAACATACATACACTACATACACAACACAACATGCATACATTACCCAACCAAACAAACCGAACAAGTGTTTTTATAAGAAATTTTAATATAATTCAGGCGACAAAGAACTTGTCTGTTGCCCCCACGCAAAAAGACAGCTTCAAGCAAGTGCAAGATATCCCCAGAATAATTGAATAGCAACGGGGCAATCAGAGGCAAGCATATCCAATAAATAAGATTGAAAAAACTATGATACATTTAACGAATTTAACAACATTTCAAAGTGATAAATTGTCCTATCTGCTGCTGCCTACACACTGGCCTTTAGTGTGATTCTATATAAACAAAAATGAAATCTTTAATAATTTCCAAAATTTTATAATTGACTTTTAAAGCTTTTTGAAAAGCCATATTAATTTTGTATTGTGAAAATTAATTAATTTTATTTCTACAGATTTTCTTTTAAAAATCTTATAATTTGCATTATAATTTAAAGAATTTGAACAGCAACAAATGCATGCTGTTCAAAAAGCGTCAGACAAATGTGCAATGAAATTCACATTCAATTTTTTAGTTTGTATTTTTTGTTTACTAATTTTTTTTTACTTTTTGAAATTTCATTGTGCATTTGTTTGGCGCACAACCAATAGACCAAACATCATCAAATTGCAATGAATATCAAATAATTAACAATAGCAACAACATTTAAAACAACAACAATGTGAACAAGAAATCGCAACGAAAATTGATGAATTATCAACCAAAATTAAATTTTTTGCCGATTATGTGCAACATGAAAGCGAAGGTTTTTAACCGTACTACGAGTAAATCTACCCATAATGTTTTTCAAAATTAATAGACATGGCAAATAATTAACTATAGTTAATGGGCAATTCAACCTAAACTACAAAAAAACCGTTAAAAACCACATTTAAGTTAACGTTTAAGCAAACCAATCCAATCTTTATCCGTGCGTGGCCCATATTTTCCATACAATAATAGTTTAAACTGTAAAGAACAGTCAGGTAGTCTACTCACTCAAAACTTAAAACATTTAAGAGACTCTTCTTTTCATGTATTGCGTCTTATTCCCCCCCTACAAATTCTACACTTGCCGTAGACTAAGCGTAGCTCGTACGCCCAATTAACACCGACCTAAAATGCTATGAATTTGTGATTTCAACCTTTTTTTCTATACTGTAAAACAACGTCCAAATAAGTGAACGCAATGAAAAGAAAAAGAAAGAATGGCCAATGGTGGACCATACATATAAAACCGAACCGAAGTAAAGTTTACGTCAACTTCATCCAATCGAAATCGAAAACAACGCAACGTTAAAATACAACAAATTACTCAAAATATATTTATCTCAATCCACTACCTCCTTAACTCCCAAACTCCCTCGTCTCTCCATTTTGTGTGAAACCCAAAACTCAATGGCAATATTTTCCAAAAACAAAACTGGCAATAAAAACTGTATTCAAATTTTATTTTGTACTCCCGAGAACCAACAACAGAAATTGTGTTTTCCTTTATAATAATAAGGGGATGGATTAATCACGAATAATAAATAATTGTTTGCATATTTTTGAATTTTAAAATATTTTGCAATATATTGATTTAATTTATTTTATAATATTTCATAAATTTTTTAAAATATTACTTTTTTTCACCACTAAAACAAATTTTTTTTTTCGTTCCTATATTTCAATAAACTGAAAATATACAGTAAATTAGATAAATA
The DNA here is from genome assembly GCA_035047365.1 of Drosophila ustulata. Classification (NCBI taxonomy): domain Eukaryota; kingdom Metazoa; phylum Arthropoda; class Insecta; order Diptera; family Drosophilidae; genus Drosophila; species Drosophila ustulata. The sequence continues at coordinate 24,468,705 of JAWNPT010000057.1, read as the reverse complement.
AAAAGTTAACATGAACTTCTCATGTAATTTTAAATTTGAATTATTTTTTTTGCTGTTATCAACATTACAGGTGAGGAGCAGTTTTACAATGAGGAGCGCGTCGGTTTATAAATAAGCTGTTAGCAGGGTGGCAACGCTGTACCGACGAGTCGATTGTCTTGAGTTATCTGTTTTATTCTGCATTTCATTCTCTTCTGCGTTTTTTCGGTGGTCAAAAAAGCATAAAATTGCTAAAGCTGTGTTTTAATAAATATTGATTAAGTTCAAATAGTCGCTTAACAATGGTACGTACGAGAGTGTGTGCATAAACTGCGTCTAAGTGACGAAACTTGAACGCGGCAGAAGTTTTTGCTGACGTGAATTGTACATGTGTGTGTGTGTGTGTGTGTGTTGCGGCCGCGTCACAAAAAAAACTGCATGCCGAATTAATTTGTGGAGCTTGACTATTATTAATCGTCATACTTAATCAATTGCAATGTTCTTCCTAATGTGCAGTCGCTTGCGGAGAAGATTACGGGGCTGCTGGCGCGACCCAATCAACAACCCGATCCTGCTGGCGGTCCAGAGGCGCCCTGGTACCTCAAATACGGCAGTCGAGTGCTGGGCATCGTTGCTGCCTTCTGTGAGTATATAACAATAGTAACAACAACAAAAGTAGCAACAACAATTGGCATTGCAACATTTGCAACTGTTACTAGCATCGATTTTTTATTATTCTAATGGGCCTTGCATGTTATCTATTCAAAACGTCGCCTCTTGATGTGTGTGTGTGTGTGTGTGTGCACCACCCCCACACACACACACGCCCCTCACTCACACCACGCACACTCTCTCGCGCGCTCTTCGACCTGACATTGATAAAGACAAAAGGAAATGCTACAAAGGATACAGAAATGTTTGTATGTGTCGATATGTGACACACGCACACACACAGCATACACATGCATTTGCATACATAACTGCTGTTTCGTGCAGTTCTTTGTTTTCATTGCGCATTAAATACTCATTAAATTTCGCATGCCTCCTTTTTATTGTTATTTATATTTATTTTATCAGCAACATTTACGCTCTGTTTGCGCACTCCTCACTCCCACATTCTCTCTCTCAGGCGCTTTCTCTCTTTTATTCTCTCGCCGCGTCTGCTGTTATTTTGCGTAATACTTTATTGTTCTTTTCCGAGTCTGTTTTCTTCAGTTCCCACCCACGTTGCCATGACATTCAACCCGCATTTCCAATAATAAGATATATATTTGCACCTTTTACGAGTTCTTCTTTATGTAAACCAGGGAAATGGGAAGGTCAATGACACAGTTTATAGAGCATATTGAAAGTCGAGAACTTTATTCGAAGTGGAAATGTTCATAGTTTAAGCAATGATGCAATTTTCTGCTTGGAACAAAGTTTATTATTATAAAAAAAAACAACAAAATTTAACGACTTATTTTAATATATAATTACTGTCATGTAAGTTTTGCAATATAACAAGTTTTAAAAATACACTGTTGCGGCTTCCTTATACTGGTTTTTGTTTGTTGCGTATGTAGAAAATTAATTTATTAATAATACGAATGCTAACAGCATTTGTTGTTTTTGAGTTGAGAGCTGAACCGCAATAACCTCAGCAAAGAGATCAGTTTACCGGCAAAACGAGTTCGCTTTTCAAATTGCTTCTTTTTGTTTAGGATTACAGCTTCAGAATACCCTGGGTTATAGTTGAGAAAGAAAGTGTGTCACAGACATAACAAATCTCAGAGTTCCAGAATTATCTACGAAGTCAACTGACTCAATTAACACCTAAAGGCATTTGTTTACTTAGTTGTACAATTGTTATCAGGCGAATTTAAGCTCGCACTGCGATTTCAGCTGATAAAATATTTAAATATAATATGCGTCTAGTAATTCCTAATTCTCGTAGGCATGTGCTTCACTATAGTAGCATTTATCTCTTCGGACAGACATACAGACAGTCGGACAGATGACAATGTGGTCTTTATTCTCTATTTATTTGTCCAGTTGCCGATCAGACGAGTGCTCCCATTTGAACAAGTGTTTTTACTGGGTTTGTCACGCTTCTCTGGTCTGAGTTGTACTTTTGTATTCAATTTTATTATTCTTTCTTTTTGTTTATTTTATATCAAATAAAAGAATTCAACCTTGTAGCGAATTTAGCAGTTGGATGAGTCAGCTACAACGATTAGATTACGCTCTACATGTTTTAAACCTGCGAGCGGTAATGAGGTCAAATGTAGGAGGCATTTTCTCAGTTGGGACATATTGAAATTTTTATCTTTGAGCCCGCCATCATAAGCTAGATAATTTATGCGTTATTTGTTTATGTTTTGTATGCAGCAAAAGCAAAAACGCCCCTAATTTGGTTATGTTGTGGGCGGATGCTTTCCATTTTTATTACAACAGACTTTCAATCGTTTGATTTTACGAAATTTTATTGTATATGTATGTCTCACAATAATTGGATACAAAAAAGTTTTTTTATTTTTTATTTATTTGTATTTCTATAATTATCCTATCGCTTTAATTATAATTATCGATAGCCAATTCGTATGATGATAATGATATAATAACATATTAACTGAAAATTGGACAGACAACTTTTTTTTATAAGTTTTATCTATTTTTTATCATCGTTTATTTATTCTTTTATTTAATTATTTTTTTATACTGTAAGCCTATTGAAACAAGTATAATAATTTAAATCTTGTACAATAGACATTGCTTCCTAATGATTAATAAATTAAGTGGAATTCACGACTTATGGTCTACGGTTATTTGTAATTTTTGTTTTAAATTTAGACCGTAACTCTTATTTTTTTTTTAAATTAAAAGTTAAAAATGTTGAGTTTAAAATCATATCTTATTTATTATCGATTAATTATATATTTTAATGCGTAGATATTATATATATTACTAATCTTTGACCCATATTTTCACATATTAATCGGTCATTTCCTTTGCAGTTGCCATACTCTTCGGTCTGTGGAATGTCGTCTCGATTCTCACACTGAATGTATCATGCCTCGTCGCCGGTATCATCCAAATGGTGGCAGGGTTCATAGTGATGGCGCTGGAAGCGCCTTGTTGTTTTCCCTGCATCGAGCAGGTCGATCAAGTGGCGGGTAAGGTCGAAACCAAGCCAATGTACTTCCGAGCGGGTCTCTACTGCGCGTGAGTAGCTCTATTGATGCCCTATTTCTCTGTATACCAACTAATTACTATCTCTTTTTGTCCATAGATTGGCTGTGCCGCCCATTTTCATGTGCTTCGGTCTGGCGAGTCTCTTTGGCAGCGGCTTGATCTTTGCCACCGGTGCCATCTACGGCATGATGGCGTTAGGCAAAAAGTGAGTATTGTTAGCAAGCTGTAAGCAGCATCAGTTAGTTGACTAGTCTTAGAATGTTAATGTGTGAAGAGTGGAGATGAGGAGGAGAAGGCACCAAAATGCTAATCGAAACCATGTTTTCTCTATTCCTTGACGTGCTTGCGCTGTGATTACGCTTACAATTCTAACAAATAATACATAATGAAATCGTTAACACGATATACTACACGATACAACATAAAATTAGAGCTTCGCGCGAGGATATGGCTGCTGCAGCCACATCGCCCACACAAATGGGAGGCGATCAACAGGGCGGCCAAATGCAAATGGGCGGCGATCAACATATCACTCTCATGGAAGATCCCGATGTTTGGCGTCCAACATAAGCGCGCCAACTAAATGCATAAACTGCCAAAACTTAAAACAATTCGACACACACTCACACACCTTCACTGCAGATACTCACACAAACACCCAAAATACACCCAAACAATTATAATGACAATTAGACAAAGAAATATCATGATGAAATATTGAGTAACAAATATTTTATGGCGCATAGCTTTTAGTGTTCGTTCCAATTGAAAGTCAAAAAACAAAAAAGAAAAAAAACAAAACAAAACAAAAGTATATGAAACAAGAAAAGGACATCATAAATAATACAAAAAAACACCCCACCAATTGAAAAACAAAAAGAAAGGAAACTTTTCATAATTGTTAACTAAACGAAATGTTTGCAAAATGTTGTTTGGTGATTTGTCGTCCTTTGCATGTAGTTGCATTTCTCCATTTTTAAATGTCTTTTGTCGATCGCGACGGTGTTGTTAAAAGTACAGTTAAATATACTAAACATACATATGCATAAATACATATAACAATTTACATACGTATATATATATATAATATATATAAATATATGTAAAGTTTATTTTTAGTGAGAAATTCTATGATAACAAACAGAAGAAGTATAGCAAACAAAAATCAACACTCTAGAAAACAAAAGTAAAGTAGAGAACGATAAGCAGCTTCCACACGAATGCAAATATAAAAGTAAACTAAAGAATCGTTGAGCAATATTGTACGACTAAAATTGGAGAGCATTAACTTGATATGCATTGCTTGAATGTTAAAACATATTTAAATGGTAAACGTTTCGTTTTTCTTTTTCGTCACAATCTGCATAAGAGATATTACAAGTTATTCATATATACCAGAATTGTTCATAACTGATTTGAAAGTATTGTAAACAAATCAGTTGTCAAACTTAATCTCACTTCGGCTTTAGCCTTACGCAGCTTTCTATTTCGAAACATTCCCTTCAATTTAGAGTATATGTATTTATTTATGTATTTGTATTTGTATTAATTATTAAGTTTAGGTTTTTGTTATGCCTAGTAACTCGCAGCAAAACAATACTCGCAACACATTATCTGAAAGAAAACCAACTAAGCATCTCAGTGGATCCATATTGGCATCCAATATGGCATCTCTCAATCTCTTTATAAATACTACTTGCATAATCTCAATATGATAACGTGTTACTAGTAGCCAGAGAAGAGTCCTAGCTTGCAAACTAGTTCAAATTACATAGTTAAATAATGTATGTATATTGATTTCATATCGAACGCAACACTAAAAATTATCACTCAATCAAATATTTAGTTTGCTTAAATTAAAATATATACTCAAATGCTAATGAATTGTACATGCCAAACTGCCTAGAACAGTCCAGTTAAAAGCCAATTGCAGTATCCAGCAAAATGCCAACTACAACAACAACAACACCAGCAAGAAGTACGCGAACATCAGGCAATAAAAAATTATTATGTTGTCATGTATCTAGCTCCAAATGATTGTTTAATTCTGTAGTCCGTATTTTTTCCTTTTGTATGTAAATCGAAAACAATTATTTCCAAATAGTTGCGTAGATAACTGATCGATAATTTAAGTATTCCATTTTTGATTTCCTTATGTAGTTTGAATGCTTTCCCAACAATTTCAAATCATTGGAATTGGAACATCAAAATAGACTTGTTGAGTTCTTCGCCTCTTATTTTCCTTTCATAGATCTAGCCCCAACATTGTGTCAATAATCTCTTCCAATTGTACATTTGGGGTTTCTGTTTTTTTGATTGGCGCTTGGCAATGCACGATTCCTTTGTTCGCACACAAAACTTATTAGTACTCTATTATTTTCGTCTTTTACTCCCAGTATAATTTAATTTATGTCTGTAATTTGTATTTATATTTAATTAATTGTTGTCTTGCTTCCTCCTACAGAGCTTCCGCTGACGATATGCGCGCGGCGGCACAGCAAACAGCATACGGGGGTAATGCTACGTCAACGACGAGCGATCGGGCGGGCATTGTGAACAACGCGCAGCCGTTTTCGTTTACCGGAGCCGTCGGCACCGACAGCAATGTGTGATGAACTGATCGTCGGATCGTGCAACGTGGCTGGGAATGTGCGATGAGAAAACAAGACTCAAAACGCAACGCAACGCAACGCATAAAAGGCACCTACAACAACAATAACAATAACAGGAACAGCAAAGTGAAAACAGGATCTACTGAAAAAAACAAACCTAAATAATAGAAGAACGTGTGCAATTTATTGTTTGGCGACCAAATTCCAAAATCTAAATGGTCGCAAGTATGACAGGATCTCTCTCGGTGTGGAGGCACGACGACGCTGATAAATGTAAACAGCTAAAAAGGATAAGGCAGAGAGGAGAACCTCAAGTAACCTCTTAAAGAACCGTCTACTAATTGTAAAAGTTTATTGTGTTAAATGTTTTGGCGATTTCTGTTTCTAATTTTGTTTTTGCTGTGTGTGTATCATTCCAATTTTGGTTTCCTCGTTTAACACAATCAAATAAAAAACATGTTTAAAATTTAGTAAAAAAAAACAAAACTATGTAATTGAATTGATTATCATTAAATTAAATTATTGAACAATGGCATAATTATGTAAAATTTACGTTTAGTCATAGTTTAAATATACATAAAATATATTTAAATGCATAATACAATTACTTATTAAAATATAAATAAATAAATGTATGTAAATCATAATGAAATTGAATTATTATACATAAAATAAATTATGTTAAATAAAATTTATTATACAAGTTATAACCACAATGATGCTTAGCAATCCGAACAAACTTTATTATCGATATCGGCTAATCAGGCAGAATAACAATAAACGCAAGCAGTAACGCGATGAAAAAATAAATAATAGTAAATAATTACTAGTGTAAATAGTGTCTAGAAGGCATATCTCATTTTTTGAAAAATACGTAAATTCGACGTTTAAAATGACGCGCCTTAAAAATATACCAGAATGTTAAGTGTAGTGTGACCTAGTGATAATTGTTGAGGTTGCTCCTTGATGGTATATTAACTGCTTGTGGTCCCACTACGCCACAGGTGTTTCATAAAAAAGCATCGATAGTGTCATCAATAATGCTTCCCTTCCACAATGCAATGTCCAGAATTTAGTTTTGCAAACGGTTGCTGAGGATGACGCAAGTACTTAAGAGGGTATTTGTTTATGGCACCCTAAAACGTGGCGAGCCAAATCACTATTGGCTGACCTCAAAGGAGAATGGCGTTGCCCAGTTTGTGGCCAAAGGCAAAACCCTGAGCAAGTTCCCCTTGGTGATCGGCACTCGATACAACATTCCGTTTCTGCTCAACAAACAGGGAGTTGGTCACCAGATTGAAGGCGAGGTGTACGAAGTGGACGACGCCATGTTCGCCCGATTGGACGTGCTTGAGGAATACCCCAAGTACTATGATCGAGAGCCACAAGCCATCTTGACGGAGCACAACGAGTAAAAAATTATGCAAACTGCTCCAACTGATAACGAGCTTGTAACTAATGATTGTTGTTGTTGTGCGTAGGACGTTGGAGTGCTGGCTGTATCTGATACGGAAATTCCCGGAGAGTATGCTGGCAAAGCCGCTGCTTACCAGCTATCATGATACGGCGGAGCAGCCGTACCAGGCAAAGTCAGTTCGCGATGCAGCGATTCCGGCCAAAGCTGATCTTGCTTATTAATCCTGAAATTGAATTGAATTGCAGTTACACGGACAGCAACGCGGATGATTTATTCGACGATAACTGACGTATCGATGCCAAACTCGAAATCGCATTTGTAGCCGCAACGAGTCTTAAAACAATATAAAAAATTAGCTAAATTGAGTGATTACATTTTAAAAGTCTGATATTGTTATCAAAGGAAATATATATATATATCTTATTTGATATATTTTGATGCAAGATTGTTCTGAAGTTACTCACCTTTCATCTAGTATGAAATTAAAATCAATGTCTCTATTCTAAGTAGAAAAGAACAAATCGTAGTCCTATACAATTTAATTTTTGTAGCATACAATAATTTTTCGAAAAGCGGTTGAGATGTAAATATGATGGAAAGATTAAAGTTTAAAACTACATTTTTTTAGAGCTAAAAAGTATATGAGTCGTAAGAATTAAACAAAATACGCTGAATTGAGAGGTTACATTTGTATAGTCTGTTTTCGTTACCAAACGAAATGAAAAAAATGTATCACGATGGAAAAATTAAAAACGTTCGAGTCAATAAACAAATTTATTTAATATAATGAGTAAAACTGCTGTTAAAAGATAATAAAATCAATTATTCGAGTAGAAAAACAAAATGTGAGCATTTGCGTTTGGAATTCATAAATGGGAAATGTTTCATTTCCAGCAAATCTATGAATATTTAGTTCATATTTTGTACAAACGAAGTTTTGGAAATCCCATTTGAAATAACTTCTGGGTAAAAACAAAATGGATCCACTGAAATATTGTCCCACATCAAATGGATTTTTCGAATAATAGGTTTTTTTGCAACCATTTTAGCAGAAATTTTTTTTTTGCTAATCCGTGTTATCTAATTTAGAGCTAGGGAATATTAACGATTTATCAAAATAGCATGCTGATTTCTTTTCACTTTCTACGCGTACGAATGTGTCATTATGGTAATGTCCATATGTATATATATTTTATGGCAACTTCGATGCTTTTGTTGTATAACGTCATATGGATATATCGAACTCTGGTATTTCCATCTAAATTAAATTTTTCGGTGTAGATGCTATATATACTTACATCATTTATTCTCATGGATACCAGATAGAATGTTTGTTAGATCATCGCCATCATTAAAATGAAGTTCCCAAAGTAATTGACATCCAGTTTTGCGACCTTATCCAAATAACCAATGCCAAGTTGGCAACCTTGTTAACTGAGTGACAAAGTGCGATTGGAGTTTGTTTTTTATAAAAAAGAAATAATAACGTTTATAAACGGATTTCAACGCATGGCTATTCATAATGTATTACATTGATTCCATCATAATTCAAAAAATGCAAACGAAATGAACAATTGTTGTTGTGGCGTATATAGTAGATAATAAAGGTAGATCGGAAAGCCTAGAAAAAGTTTTGTTGACAATCTTGCATGCGTTACAGAGACAGAGAAAGAACTCATTTGAAAGATTTAGCGAGCAGGTAACGCTCACAACTTCAAGCCGGCGCCCCTTATTTTTTGTTTTTTTTTTAAATTTGAATTACTCGCTGAGCAGGGGATAGTAAATAGTACATTAGGTGAAAACGGTGTTTTATATTTTGTGGCGTCAACGGCAGCAACAGTGGATCATTATTGTGGGTCTCATGATGATCATTTACATGGTGGTCTAGCTGTCCGCTTCGTCATCGAGCGACTGGAATCGATTGGTGGCCGCCACGGGCGCAGCGGTTGTCTCCTGCACGCGCTGATAGCGACCGCCATGACGGACTTCTTCGAAGGCGGGTTCGTTTTTCTTCTTGCGCTGTTCCTCCGGACGCGCTGCGTTCAGCGTTGGGAAGAACTCGGTGTTCGTAATATCAGGCGCTGTGCGACGAGCGCGCGTTCCACTACTGCTTCCGCTGCCCATGGCAAGTCCAGATGCCTAAAACCAGAAACACGGGCGGGGAACAAAGTCCATTTTTAGTATCGTTATGACAAGAGTTCAATTGGTTGGAAACATGATTTTGTAATACTCACACGGTAGGCGGGTGGAACGTACGTTTTCGCCGATGGCTTCTCTGTCTCGACCGGTATCTGAGTCACCTCCTCGGCGGGTATCAGCTTCTTCCATGGGCCGTGCCCGCTGCTGTTGGTGTTTGAATCGCCATTGCCGTAATCATCGCTATACTCATCATCGTCGTCGTCCTGGTCGTCGGCCGCCTGTTGATTTTGTTGCTGCTGCTGCTTCTCGTTGATCGTGAGCTGGCCAATCTTGAGACCACTGTAGTCCTTGCGCTGCTCCTGCTCAAACTCTTTCCACTCCTCTTCGACGGGCGGTGGTTGCTTTATAAATAAATTGTGCACGTCAAATAAAGCATTACAATTACACCAAGTCCTTTCGTTCTTACGTTCACTTCGATCACGGGCTCGACGACTTTAATGCTGCTCTCGTTTTCACCGCCTTCTGCCACGCCGCCAGTCGATGGCGATGCCGACGCCGCTGCCACTGCTGCTGAGACCGCTGCTGTCGCGACTTCAGGTTTTCTTTTTTGGTTGACGGCATTCGCCGCCACCTCACGCTTTGTGACCTCTTCCAAGTTCTTGACCAGCTCGTCGGCCGTTACAAATTTGCCCTTGGTCTTTGACTTCTTCTTGTCCTTTTTCGCAAAGAAATCATCTAATTCGGCCATGTTTGCAAAATTATTTTTCGCAATTTCCCCAATTCCAAATTATAATAATGAAATCCAATCGCACTCGCGTGAGGTGGGATCTTACAAAAAAATCGTGCTATCGATTCCTAACTATCGATGATTGAGCCACACGTGGTCAAAGTATGCAAAATATGCAATTCACCGCGTTTATCTAATCACTCCATTAACGCATTGATTTTAACTTTTGCAAATATATGGTTTATTCAGTTATTTTACTGTGCATTGTTTCACTGTTAAGTGCTTGTATTGTGTACAACGATTGTTTTCGATAGTTCCCAGCAATACTGTTTATGAATGCATTTTTGCAGTAAACAATTGTATTTATGATTTAAATTTGAAAAAAATATATATGAATCTTTGATTTAATACAATTCTAAATATATAATTTTGTATATTGTTTTTGAATTATATTGACATATCGATAAGAGAACTATACAAGTCTGTTGTATGAGTGCAAAATGAAACCAGGTGGCAACGCTACATTTAAATATATTCGCTTGGTTTATCGACGGTTAACGTCTTTGGCGGTCCAATCAAACAGCTGACAACAACAACTTGTTGATCACACACACACAGAAATTTGCATAACATAGGTTAAAGTTTAGCATAATTAATTTTGTTTGGGGGTTTTTGCGTAGGGTTATCTCTTAATATTATTGGCCAAATTCGCAATCTTTGCAAATTTGCATGACATATTGATAATTGCATAATTAAGTTGAAACAACAAATGCAAATGCGGCAAGAGCATTGTGTAAGTTCATAGAAAAAGGCAAGATGAAAACAAAGATAGATTTATTATATTTGCAAATTTTTTGTTTAATTTTGCATCTCCCCCATATGCGTAGTGCATAATTTTCAAAAAAATAAATATGTATTATGTGGACCATTAAGTCGCATATTTAATGCGTGTGTTAAAGGCAAATACATCATCGGTGTTTAAACCATTGGAACGGTGTCAAAGATAGCAATTAGTGTCCAGAGTAAAAGCCGTAGCAAAACTTCCTTTTGCGCGTTGGGACAGCGACGTTAAATTGGCTAAAGTTCCGCTGAATTTGCTAAGCAAATTGTGAGAGCTAATAGCCGAGCCGATGGTGTTTATGTGTTGCTGCAGCAGCATTGCAGCAGGTCTGTCATAAGCTTGCTACAAGCACATCCCGGCACAATGCTCCAACCAGTTAATAAATAGACTCACTTTCAACTCACGGACCCCAGCCGCAGTCAGCTCAGTTCAGCTCAGTTCCATTCCATTCATATTGCCAAGCGCTAGCCCAACGCGGTTCAGTCTTCTTTTGAACGCCGCAGTGCGCACAACCAGCTGTCAGTTGCTCCAGCTCAGCTCCCAGCTCCCAGCTTCAAGCTCCAAGCTCTTAGCACCCAGCTCCGAATTTAGATATTTTGTGTATAACTTACAAAACTCGTGTGCTCGTGGCATTTGAATTTATTGGTCGACGCGTTCGCCTTTTTATTTGACGTGTGTCGGTGTAACGTGTTTTGTTGCTGGAAATTTTTCACGTTTTTTAATTAATTAACAACAACGACAGCACCAGCTTGATACAAAAAAAAAAAAAATAAGCACTGCAAAAGGTAATTAAAACGCTTGCACGCATCATAAAAACGGCTGACACCTATGCAGTGTTGGCCAAGTTTAGTGTATCCGTTTTGCCAACTAAGTAGCCAAAGTTACTGTTGAGTGTTATTTTCTACAATTGCCTGGCGACCTCTGTTTGAAGAAACCGAAAAAAAAGGTATAAGCTATTTGAAGCACTTTGGTCGCTATTAGCTGCCCAGCGAAGCATTTAATTGGAAATGTAATAATCTCTGTTATTAATTGTTTACAAAACAAAAAACATAAAATTAGCTGAAGCAAAACAAAAAGACATTTCTCATGCATCGATTACCCCTTGCATCATCAGTTCACGGGTCATGTTTTGGGTCAGGGCGGCAGAGCTGCAGGTCAGGGTTGAGATTAGCTAAATGATGCTACCAGTCACCAAGTATCAGCAACCAACATTTGGCATTCATCTTATTTTACATCGGTTCCGTGGGACTCGTGGAATATTTTTGAGCATTTCCGGTTTCTTTTTCAAATAAATTATCGATTGGATACGAGTTTGATAATCGTTTTACAAAACTCATTTACATTTCGTACATGAGACACGCGAGTCAACATAAAAGGTTAGATAAGTACAGATTGTTTTTTTTTATTAGCTTTTTCCATATTGTCTCTATTATGTCTTTTCTGCTTTTTCAATATTTTAAATTCCGAATTTAATTTAATTTTATTTAATAAACTTATATTTCATTCGGATTATCAAACAATATGAGTTGTATTTTTTGTAAAGTCTCAATTCACTTTCTTTGTCGACTGTTTATAATTGAATAGAAGTCAAATAAAAAAAGGGTATGCCGCAGTTGAGTATGAACATGTCGCTTTCGTTATTTAACATTTTTGATCCATTTTGGCCAATTCAACGCGCCCCATCTACAGTGCCTGCCAATGTATTTGTTTCTCTTCACTTCTGTGTCAATGGCAATCACTCTAAGCTTATTTACATACGAGTATTGGAGGTTGTCGGCTGTCGGTTGTCTGTGGCTTGGTTGTTTCGTTTTTGAGATGCCATAAGACCCCCTAAAGGGATGAGATAGAGACAGACAAATGCATAGATATATTGATAGATTGTAAAGTTTGTGTTTGATTTCATGGCTTTTATTTTTGTTTTTTCGTTTTTTAATGACCGCACTCTTTTGGCAACTCTGAAATGAGGTCAAACGCATTTATATTCATTCGCTACCCGCTTCAGTTTTTCGCCTATTGCTTCGAGTTCTATTCGGAAATTTGTATCGATTGACGACAGCATCATCATCTCTGTTGCAAAACGTAAACAACACTTTAGCCATCATTTGTGTTACAGTCAACTTATTAAACCGGTTTAAAACACACTTGCAATTTTCATATATTAATATTATTTATGGACAGGGCGACGGCAGCTAAGATAATACAATCAAGCTTTGGACTCTGCATATTTGATGAAAAGTAACAGTCACACATGAGGAGAGCATCCCAGCTAAACGTCGGGGTGTAAATATTTGATCACATTCGACAAATACCCATTAATTTGAGAGCTCTTAAGAATGATATACTCATGAGACGCATGCGAAGGCTATGCATATTTGATTATAAGTTACAACGAAGCTTTAGGCGGTACCTCATTAGTATTTTGATAACGAAATACACACTAAATTACGATCTTACACTGACTGAGATTAATGGTGAACTAACATTTTTCCAGCGCGACCTTAGCAATGATAATTAAATCTTTACTGCTGAGATTAAGTTCCAGACAGATATTAGGCGATCTTTAAATAATTCAGATGATCCTAAAGCTACTCTTTCAGGCAACTAGAACTATTAAATTTCCCATATATTATGTGCTTTATGCTGGTTTATAACGTAACCTCAATGTACAAGGTCACTCAAATAAAAGTATGTTTTATGCACTTAACTTTATGACCGACTTGACCATTACCATATGCATAGTTCTCATTTCAAACAAGTCACGATAAAGTACTATTTTTTATTTTGTTTATTGCCAAATATGGATTCTGGCAAGTCATTAATCTGACCACATAAACGATGCTAATGAGCTGGAGATATATGCGATATATATGAGTGCCTTAATCTGCATGTTACGGCTGTCAAGTTGATAGCACTTGCAGTACTAAAGATATGTTATTAAATTGCATGGCACAGTGCGCAAGTTCGTTGCCTAAGTCTTTCGTTTTGCGCGCTGCTTTTTTGCGTTTCAATTACAACTTTGTTTTTTTTTCCACTTGTTTTTGGCGTTTTCCACGACTGTTCATCTGTCTGTCTGTTTCTGTGTGTTATGCCTATGATTTTTCGGTTCGAGTTGCGGCCGCAAAAATGAATTGGAACTGTTGTCTGGCGCTTGCACAAGTTGCACGCCTGCTGTCTGTGCTGCCCCAGCTCCAGTTTCTGGCTTGGCTTCTTCGCACTTGTGACGCAGTGCTTTAATTGGTAATAAACATGGAAATGAAGCAACTTCTCAGAGATGTTAAACAAAAATGAATTAAGAGACAAGCGTGAATAAGTGCATTCGACTGCAGTCGCTAAGCGATTAGCCAAGTTCATATCGCAGACAACAACAACAGCGCAGTTCGTCGGCTTCTGGCACGATTACAGTTGTAGTTCAAGGTGTCGTTATTTCGCTTGTATTGACACACATCTCTACAGATCGGAGTCTGACTCTCGTTTCTGCAACGTCATGCCGCAATTACAGCGCACTTCCTCAACCCGCTTCAGTTAGGCACACTTTCCTTAATCGCTCAACTGAGTAAACACTCGCAGATACAGATACAACTGCAGATAGTACGAGTATATTATGTAGCTATCGTCAGACAGAGCTACGCCTTGGTCTTTTGTGTTATGGTAAATAGACATGGTGACAACCGAAAAAGCCGAAATGCCGAAAAACTTGTTCAGTGTTGCATGAAATGTGCGATTTATCAAATGTAAAAGTGCTCAAACTACAAATGCTCGACTAGCAGATAACCTATTAGAGCAAGATATATATACATATATATATATATATTTGTTATTAAAGATGCTCTTACCATATTAATTATTATGTTGAAAAGCACATAACTTTCAGTTCTCTAATTAAGCTTGATATTTTAAACGAGAAGATTGTTTAATAAACAAAATTCATGTGAAAAATAATTAAGGAATTTATTAATGATATACAACAGAATTACTGATCATATTAGTTATCATTAACGCAATTGTTTTTATATATACACCTGCTTGCTCAAATAATATATTTTTTTGCTATTTTTAAATATAAATTCAATTTGACTTGCTTGTGCAGGAGCAGACTCGATTTGTACGTACAGTATTTTGAGGGTAAGCTCACTGAAAGCGAAACCAAACGACTTTCAAACTGAGGCCGTCTAGAAATGTCACGAAGCGACTTGCGGCCAAAGAGCAAGGCAACTAAGACAGTATACTATAGTACGAAGTATCCATAAAGAGGGGTTAAGTGGCACGATTTAAACGAGGTTTTAGCCAAAATGTAGACAAGATGTGGCCGAGTGTAACCAAAAACAAAAAAAAACACCGTAACATGAAGCACAACAAGCCGACTTCAACTCTGACTGTCTGACTACAACCCCGACTCCAGTTCCAGCTGCAACGCCAACTCCAACTCCAACTCTGACTTCAATCTGCATTGTGCAATTTTTGGGAAAACTGTAAGCTCGCTTGTAGCTTACTTGTGGCATGCCGCATGCCGCATGCTGCGTGCTGCTAGCCGCTTGCAACACTTGCAACACTCTTTTTTCATTAAAGCTAACATCAGACATGTTAGACGGGTGTTGGTGGTCCGGTACATATCTGGTCTCTAGTCTCTGCTCTCCTGTCCATGCCTATGGCTTCTGCCCAATGGTCGCCTGTCTGAGTTGTTGTCGTTGTCGTTGCTACCATTGTGTAGCCATTAAAGTGATCAGCGAGCCGTCCAGACATTCGCCCCGTCTCATTGCGTAATCGCAGCTGAAATGCAAAGAAATGCGAAATCGACGCCGCAATCAAAACTCAACAAACAAAATTGAAACCCGTTTCAATTGAACAGGCTCAAACTGCGACTTGATAAAGAGACCTGCTAGAGAAGGCGACTCCGACTCCGACTGCAACTGCAACTGCAACTGCGATTTGGCTCACGTAGTGGCCAAGAATTAGCTCCAGTTTTGGCCAACTGCTTTCGACACCTGCCGTTGACTGCTGGAACGGAATGTGGGCTACAAGCAAGCTCGAGCTCCAGTGTAATGCAATGCCACAACGCCTGTTGCAACTCAAATAACATTCTCCCTCTCTCTTTCTCTCGCTCTCTTTTATAAGCGAAAGAGAATTCAATCAATCATAAAGTAAAAATATGTACAGCCAAGTCTATTTGTCAAGCTGTCTGAACACCTACAAATAATTAAACAAATATTATAAAAACCAGAATTACCAACTTTTAGGACAACAAATTAATTGATAGCTTGACTCTTTTGAAATCAGCAAGACAATAAAATGCAAAAATTGTTTTAGAATGAATTTCGTGTTTAATAAAATAATTGTAAATAAATTGCTAAATAATAAAATAATAAATTATTCTGATTGGCAATAAATGGCTAACGGCTTAAATTCCAAATATAATAGTATATATAAAATACATTTTTAAAATGAATATATGAATAATGACCTCTTTATAAATAAATTGATAAATAATAGAGAAAATGAATATATGAATAATACAATAATTGTAATTAGATAACAACGGCTAACGGTTTAACAAATAAAACTTTTGAATATAATATATTTACATTTGCAAATGAATATATGAATAATAAACTAATTATAATAAAATTGATAGTAAAAGACAAACAATACAAAAATTAATGAATACGAATTAGCTAATTCTCTCTAATTTCACCCCTTTCTCTTTGGCAGCTCCAACATGATTGATTTATCGCCAGTGCAAGAGTTCTACAAGGACAAGACCGTGTTCATCACGGGTGCCTCGGGCTTCATGGGCAAAGTGCTGCTGGAGAAGCTGCTCTACTCGTGCCACTCGCTCAAGGAGGTCATCATCATCTGTCGCCCCAAGCGCGGCAAGGCGCCCGAGTCGCGTCTCGAGGAGATGTTCAAGCTGCCAATCTTCCAGCGCATCCGCGACGAGCGCCCAGAGATGCTGAAGAAGGTGACCATCTACCAGGGCGACGTGACCTACGATCGTGAGTAGAAGCTGCTCGGATTAACCTTCAATCCAACACTAATTCCCGTTCTTCCCGTTCTCATAGTGCTGGGTTTGAGTGGCGATAGCTTGAAGCATGTGGTGGAGCACACCAACATTGTGTTCCATATGGCGGCCACGCTGAAGCTGGAGGGCAATCTGCGGGATGCCATCGACATGAATCTGCAGGGCACGCAGCGTGCTCTCAATGTGGCCAAGCAGATGAAGCAGCTGGAGGCATTCGTGCATCTGTCCACGGCCTTCTGCAACTGCGATCAGGAAGTGATGTACGAGAAGGTCTACGAGTTCCCCCACAAGCCCGAGGATCTGATGCGCCTGGCCGAATGGATGGATGTGAAGACTCTGGACGCGATCACGCCCGATCTGCTGAAGCCACATCCCAATACGTACACCTACTCGAAGCGTCTGGCCGAGATTTTGGTGCGCGATCATTACGAAACGATGCCGGTGATCATCGCCAGGCCAAGCATTGGTAAGTTGTATTGCCAACATTTTTGTATTTGTTGCCATCATCTGCTGCCTCTGTCGCTTGAGGCTTCAGCGCCTTCGCTTGCTTTGTTGCTTGGCTTTCCTCATATTTTTGGCTATAATTATTACCATTTTTTATGTACATTTTTGCCTATAAATATAAACGTTTTTTTGTGCGCGCTGTCGGCATTAAAAGTCATCTTTAATCCTCTGTCTTTTCGCTTGGCCAATTAATTTACCTTGGCTTCATATTTTTTATCGGCTTTTCCAGTTGCAGCCACAGCTGCAATCTCGCATTCTCTCTCTGTCTCTCTCTATATAGTTGATTTACAGCCTAACTCTGGGGGCCATTTGGCAATCGAATTTGCAAATTCGGTGAAGGCGGCAATCGGGCCGAAAGTCTATTCAATTGATTATGCAAAATTGCTGCCAGTTTGTCGGATTGTGCAAACCGACTCCTGTGCTGACCCCATAAAAAATACTTGGCACACTCATTAATATAGTAGTTGCAAAGTGCAGCTGGGCTAGAGAAACTTGGGAAAGCAAATTTTTAGAAACTCTTCCACCTGCAACTAAAGGAAGCAAAGTAAGAGCTGAGAGTTTCTCCATATTCGGGAAAGGAGAGATGTTTAAAAAGCTGTTTTATGAATGTGGGATAACTTGTCGTTTCTCTAGATATCTTTGCCGTTTCGTATTCTTAGAACAGGTTGGGGATAATTTCTTTTTTGTTATTTTTAGACTAACTTCGATCTAATTTATTTCTTTAGAATTCATTTATTCGTGAATCATCTCATTGAAATACAATTGGTCGCGTGCCGTAAATGCATAATTATATTGTTTTATTTGCAAACATCTATAAAGAGTCTCCATATATGTGGCTATAAGCGCCGCCATAAATATTAGAGCTACCTGAAGTGTGAAAACATCTTCGCCATATTTGGTTTCTGTTTAGAGACTTTCTGAAAGTTGTTATTTGGATAGAACAGCTTTTACAAACCAGTTCATTCTACAATTCCCTTTAATTAATTCATATCCGTCAAAGAAATGAAATTTTAGAATTAAAATTACAACGTCAATAATAACAGTTTATAATAATAATGTAATAATAATAATTATCGAGCAGTCAACGAGTTTACGACTTTCCACGAATTACTATTGAAGGTAACGCCTTTGAGTCTGAATAATTTGTCAGATTGGGAAATCGGTTTTTAGTGTGTCAGACCAAGTTAGCATTGCCCACTTACAACTCATTAGACAGTCTTTAGCTCAAAGTAGAAGACGCGTCAAAAAGCCAATTATGTTCATCTTCAGAATGCACAAAAACTGAGCAAATATTGTGCTGGCCTGTGTTGAACTTGCCAAAGAGTTGGCAAAGAGTCTGAATAGTTTTGCAAATTAGACAAAATCTGCAAACTGAACTTGATTCCGCAATGGCTCGGTAAATACGCAAACCAACTGTGTGTAGGACAGTGTTAGTCTGGGGTATTATTGTTGTCTACATCAATGTTTAAGTATTGATGAATTGATTGACTTTGACGACGCGCGTTAAAATAAAGTTCGCCGAGTTCAACTCTTTTAGCGAGCCGCAAAATGGGTTTGGCAACTTCGACGCCAAGTTTGGGCCAAGTTTGTCTTTGGCAGGTTTCTTGCCCAATCGACTGACGAACTCGAGATACAAGTTTGTTGTGGGTGTGGCCGCAGATTGTTTTTGTCCAGCTAATTGACACTTTTTCATCTTTTTTTGGGGTGTTTCCCGCAACGTCTTATTTTATTACATGCGAAATTGTTGAGCTGTATTTGGGTGATACTCTAAAAACTATTTATTGAACTGCAACTGAAACTGTAAATGTATCTGCAACTCTCTGTCGTCATTATCTGTTTGTGGTATGTGAACCTTTTACAAATTGTGTCTGTATCTTAATCTGTAAATGTATCTGTATGTGAAGGAATTGTGTGTCAGCTTTAACTATGTTTCCCTGCCGCGCTTTATGCAATTGCCGCCTCACAGCTATTAAACTGCGGCTTTGGACTTGCTTGCACACGCTAAGTACTCCTCAAAACACACACAGATACACCCACAAACACACACACGACATCGTCGCCGTCGCCGTCGTCGTCGTCGTCATTGACCAACAAGTTCAATGAGCATGAAATTAAAGTTGAATACAATTGCAAACTCAAATGGAGGCTCATGAATAAACTAAATTTAAAATAAGCAAGGAAAACAAATGAAAACCAAACGCAAAGCAATCAATCAAAACAAACGCAACCACACCCCCCAAAAAGCACGCCACGCCCCCTCTGAAGCTTGCCACGACCTCCAAAAACTTGCCACGCCTCTCGCTTCTAAGTCAAGGCTTAACTGCCAACCATCCTGCAAACAAACTAAAATCCAATCAAGGAACGCAAATGAAAACAAATGAGAATCCTCCCAACAAATACGCTCAACTGTCAATAATCCTGCAGCTTAAGCACGCAATAAAAACACTTGTACTCCCACACTTCAGCCTCAGGCTGCACCTGCTTCCCCGCGCTGTCAATGATAGATCTCTGGATGCGGATCTGATGCGTACGTAACTTTCCCGTGCAGTTTCCCCATCGGCCTACGAGCCCGTGCCCGGCTGGGTGGATAACCTGAATGGACCCACGGGTCTGATGGTGGGCGCCGGCAAGGGCGTCATTCGCTCCATGCTCATCGATACGCGCCACAAGTCCGAGGTGATACCGGTGGACTATGCCATCAACGGGCTCTGCGTCATCCCGTATCAGTTTGTCACGCAGCAGCAGCGTCCGGTCGATGTGCCCGTCTATAACATAACGTGTGCGGATCATCGCAAGATGCAGTGGGGCGAGGTGATTGAGATGAGCAAAAAGATTGGGTATCAGTATCCGATGGAGGCGGGTCTCTGGTATCCCGACGGCTGCATTACGACCAATAAATTCCATCACAATATCAATGTGCTGCTCTTCCACTGGCTGCCCGCCTACGTCATTGATTTCATGCTCTTCATTCTCGGCCAGAAGCGTTTGTAAGTTGCCACAACAACTGCAGCAAGTGCAGCAATCAAATCACATCCATTGTACCCCTGACTCTCTCCCTGACCGACCCCTGACTTACCCCTCCCTACCTAGCATGATACGCGTGCAGAATCGCATCTCGGTGGGCTTGGAAGTGCTGCAGTTCTTCACGATGCGCGCCTGGTACTTCAAGTCCGATGCCTACGCTTCGCTCTGGGACATGATGAACGGGACGGACAGGAAAAAGTAAGCGCCATCTATGTCTCAATGCAGTTCTCAGCCTAACATCTGCCTTGTGCCCTGTGCAGCTTCAACATGGACATGGATCCCGAGGAGACCATTCCCATGTACATCGAGTCCTGTGTCCAAGGCGGTCGTCAGTATCTCATGAAGGAGTCGCCCGACTCCTTGCCCCGCGCTCGTCGCCAGCTCATGCTGTATGAATCAAATGAATCAAATGCTTCCGAATCTGCAGCTCTTCTCATTGCTCCCCCTCCCTCTCTTTCTCCTTTTCTCTGTCTCTTCCTCTCTCGATCTCTGGGCGCTTCGATTGCAGCATGTATATCCTGGATCGTGTGTGCAAGGTGATCGTCGTGGGCTTCCTGGGCTACTGGACGTACGGTCTGATGTCGCGCCTTGTGGGCGTGTGAATAAGCTAACGAGTTAACGAATGCAGTTAGCAAGTGAATGAATATAATTGCGCGCTTTATGATTGTTGCTTAGGGTTCGCTTTGTTGGGTACAAATCGTCGTTGAATTTTAGCTCTTAAGTCATCTTCTTATCCCTGAATATCTGATATCAAATATGAATAAAACGGTTCGAATATCTTTAACAAGTGCGTGTTCGAGTGTTGAGTATTGCAAAAGTGCCCGAAGGACTGCGACGAACAGCTAAATTGAATACACTCAAAACGCAAACACGAAACAGATACACACCCAAACCATACTCGAAAGTGAATACACTCAAACGAACACGAACATTTCCTCTACCTCATTGAAGATTTCTGTGAAAATATTCAATACAACCCTACACAAAATTGTAAAACTCTTCCTCTCCACTCCTTTCTCACACTGTAATGAATACATTCAGTGTATTCATGCGCACTCATCACCGCAACACAGTTATACAACACTCAAAACTGAACAACGATTCTAAACACTATTTACACTAATGAATAAAATAAATACACTCACTTTACTCACATGCATTCCCTTGAACTCACAACACCAACAAAAGAACACATTCTCTCACTCTCCACATTCAATGTACAATGAATACTTTTAAAACACTCACATGCATTCACTATTCACAACATACACTCACTCACAACACTCACACTTACACTTAATTGGCTTCGGTTCATCATCAATTTTGAAGGAAACGGCAATTATGTTGGGCTTTCTTCGGTATGTAGAATCCAATCATTTAGGTTGCGTCTTTCCCCCCTTTTAATACCCTACTCTTCTCCCCAACACATATAGTTTCGCCGGCTGCCTTCGAGCCCCTGCCGGGTTGGGTGGACAATCTCAATGGACCCACGGGACTGATGATTGGTTGCGGCAAAGGTGTGATTCGTTCGGTGCTGGTGAATCAGGAGAACAAGGCTGAGGTCATACCGGTTGACTATGCCATCAATGGTCTCATTGTGATACCCTACGAATTCAATAAGCAAGCCAAGCGACCCGTCAACGTCCCTGTCTACAACATCACGAATGCGGATCACCGCAAAATGACCATGGGAACGGTGGTCGAGATGAGCAAGCGCATCAATAAAAAGGTGCCCTTCAATGCGGGTCTCTGGTATCCAGATCCTTGCGTCACCACCAACCAACTCTACCACAAATTCAACGTTGCCATGTTCCACTGGTTGCCCGCCTATCTGCTGGACTTCCTGATGCTCATCCTCGGTCAAAAGCGTTTGTAAGTATGCCCTTAATTAGATATTTTATACCCAGTAATCATAGTTAACTTGGGATTAAAAAACTAGTTGTAGATCGCTTTTTTCAGATAGGTTTTTATTCCGCTTGTATAATAAGTAAAATGTAATAAATAATACCCCTTAAAGTAAAACCTAAAAATAAATATGTTTTTTACTTTTAATGCTTAAATATTAGAGATCAGATATATCAAGTAATCTCTATATTCTAAATTAATACATTTTCATATTCATAATTGAAGAAATAAAACTAGTGAAAAAATAGAGCTATATTGCTCCGATCCCATAAAGTACAATTTATAAATTCATTTAAAAGCTTACAAAATAGAGATCATAGTTATTTTGTATGCAGTAATATCCATATTCTTATTGAATAAATTGCTATAATAAAAATAAATAAGTTAAAACGAAGAAATAATATTAGGGACGAAAATAACTAGTTTTTGTGCTGCTTAATTGCTTTAATATTTCAGTACTTTATTTTTCTTTATTTGTCAGTTATTAACTTATCTAATGTTGTACTCCATTTTATAGCATGCTGCGTGTGCAGGAGAAGATCTCAACTGGCCTGGAAGTATTACAGTTCTTCACCCTTAATGCTTGGTGCTTCCGATCAGACAATTATGCTTCGCTCTGGATTAAACTTTCCGAACAGGACAAGGATATGTAAGTAATCCCGCTTCTACTGAAATCAATAATAATAATGATTTCTTTGCTATTGCAGCTTCAATATGAACATGAATGTCTTGAGTTCAGAAGAAGAATACATGATATCCAGTGCGATGGGTGCACGTAGATTCATTCTAAAGGAGAAGGATGAGGATCTGAACAAAGCCAGAATGCACATGCGCATGTAACTAGCTAGAAAACAATCTTAAAGATGCTTTGCTAACTTTCATTTATCTTTATCTAGTCAAAGAGTCGTCGATATTGTCTGCAAGACGGTCATTGTGGGCTTTTTCTTCTACTATCTGATGAAATGGACGGGAGTGCTGGCTTTATTTTAAATACTTCTTTAAAGTTCTTTAGCTTTTTGTGGTCACAGGAATTTATGTAGTCAATAGCTTTAATTGTAATTCGTATTCGAGATAAATATAAATGCATTTAGGTTTTTTTGTACACATCTCTCAATTGTCGTTTCTGGTGCATCCCCCTAATACTACTATTAACTAACATAGTTAGATTCTAACACTTTCTAGAGCTTTTCTAACGTGTATTCCGCTTGTGCAGTGACGCCCGCCGTGGCGGAACCTCTGCCCGGCTGGGTGGACAATATGAATGGACCCACAGGTGTGCTGATTGGCGCCGGCAAAGGCGTCATACGATCCATGATCTGCAACGGGGAGCTCAAGTCGGAGGTCGTGCCCGTGGACATAGCCGTCAATGGTCTCGTTCTGATACCCTATCACAACAGTCTTACAAAGCAAAAGTGAGCAAGCTCAACTTAGCTATATCCTATAATATCTAAGCCTTATCAATTTGTTTATTTCTAGATCATCTCAGATACCAGTTTATAACATTACTATCGAAGACGACAAGAAGCGCACCTGGAAGTGGATTATGGACGTCGGACGCGAACTGGGCATCAAATATCCTTTTGAGGTGGGACTCTGGTATCCCGATGGCAACATTACCTCCAACAAATTCTATCACACCTTCTGCACCATCATGTTCATGTGGCTGCCCGCCTATTTCATTGATTTGCTCTTGGCCATATTCGGACAGCGACGCTTGTAAGAAATCCTCTGGTTCAACAATCGCATCCATTTCATTTGAAATTAATTTCAGCATGGTTCGAGTGCAAACCAAGGTATCCGTGGGCCTCGAGGTGCTGCAGTTCTTTACCACTCGCAACTGGGATTTCAAGTCGACGCATTTTCAGCAAATCCATCGGGAAATTACTGAAGAAGACCGCAAAATGTATGCCCATTGCTGTGACTAGACACATGTCTTTATAGGATAGCTAGATAGCCTAGATGAAGCAAGTAGGCTAGATAGCCTAGATGAAGCAAGTTTGCAATTGATCATCCTCATCCACTCATCTATTTAGTTCATCAAGTTCTTTAGTAACATTTATTGCAGATTCCTTCAGCCGTATTTCCATATTCAAACACATTTTTATTCCTCCCCAGCTTCAAAATCACTACCATCGATGTGGATGATTACGAGTACATGAAGATGGGCATACTGGGTGGACGCCAGTATGTGATGAAGGAACCCCTGACATCCTTGCCCAAGGCACGCATCCAGCAACGATTGTAAGTTGTACAACCGCTCTATTTATCGAATATAATTTAACCGAATTTATTTTGCATTATTCCAGCATGTATATTTTGGATCGCATTTGCAAGACGCTTATAATCGGCGGCCTCATCTACTGGGCCTCCTTGAGACTGGGACTAAACGAATTGGTTCGGGATGCATTGCGCACCGCCAAGCACTAAATGATATTGGGACTAATATTCGTATTCATATTGGGCGTGAGATTTTGGTGTATTTCTTCCATTTTATGTGACTTTACAAATCATTTGTTCAGGTTAAACGTATACGTAAAATATTCTTAATGTTGCATTCATGTACAAATAAACATATTTCGTAAGCATTAGTTTGATTTCTATATATTTGAAATTAAATGGGGAAAGGGTTTGTTTTGTAATATTTCTGAATAGAATGAAATTATATCTAAAAATTTAAATTTTTGGCTAGTTTACTTGCTACTCGATTATGTTCGCATGGTACTTCAGCAGCTCCAAGTGGGTTTTGAGAAGGAATTCCGTCGTTAATATTAACGTATTTTATTCAAATTCAAGTTTGAAAATCCCGCCCAGCTTCTGAAAATTTAAAATTAAAATTTTTGGCTAATCTACTTGCTACTCGATTATGTTCGCCTGGTACTTCAGCAGATCGAAGTCGGTTTTGGGAAGGAATTTCGTCGTTAATATTAACGTATTTTATTCAAATTCAAGTTTGAAAATCCCGCCCAACTTCTGAAAAATTAAATTTTTGGCTAATTTACTTGCTACTCGATTATGTTCGCCTGGTACTTCAGCAGATCGAAGTCGGTTTTGGGAAGGAATTCCGTCGTTAATATTAACGTATTTTATTCAAATTCAAGTTTGAAAATCCCGCCCAACTTCTGAAAATTTAAATTTTTGGCTAATCTACTTGCTACTCGATTATGTTCGCCTGGTACTTCAGCAGATCGACGTCGGTTTTGGGAAGGAATTTCGTCGTTAATATTAACGTATTTTATTCAAATTCAAGTTTGAAAATCCCGCCCAGCTTCTGAAAATTTAAAATTAAAATTTTTGGCTAATCTACTTGCTACTCGATTATGTTCGCCTGGTACTTCAGCAGATCGAAGTCGGTTTTGGGAAGGAATTTCGTCGTTAATATTAACGTATTTTATTCAAATTTTAATTTGAAAATCCCGCCCAGCTTCTGAAAATTTAAATTTTTGGCTAATCTACTTGCTACTCGATTATGTTCGCCTGGTACTTCAGCAGATCGACGTTGGTTTTGGGAAGGAATTTCGTCGTTAATATTAACGTATTTTATTCAAATTCAAATTTGAAAATCTCGCCCAACTTCTGAAAATTTAAATTTTTGGCTAATCTACTTGCTACTCGATTATGTTCGCCTGGTACTTCAGCAGATCGACGTTGGTTTTGGGAAGGAATTTCGCGTTAATATTAACGTATTTTATTCAAATTCAAGTTTGAAAATCCCGCCCTACTTCTGAAAATTTAAATTTTTGGCTAATCTACTTGCTACTCGATTATGTTCGCCTGGTACTTCAGCAGATCGACGTTGGTTTTGGGAAGGAATTCCGTCGTTAATATTAACGTATTTTATTCAAATTCAAGTTTGAAAATCCCGCCCAACTTCTGAAAATTTAAATTTTTGGCTAATCTACTTGCTACTCGATTATGTTCGCCTGGTACTTCAGCAGATCGACGTTGGTTTTGGGAAGGAATTCCGTCGTTAATATTAACGTATTTTATTCAAATTCAAGTTTGAAAATCCCGCCCAGCTTCTGAAAATTTAAAATTAAAATTTTTGGCTAATCTACTTGCTACTCGATTATGTTCGCCTGGTACTTCAGCAGATCGAAGTCGGTTTTGGGAAGGAATTTCGTCGTTAATATTAACGTATTTTATTCAAATTCAAGTTTGAAAATCCCGCCCAACTTCTGAAAAATTAAATTTTTGGCTAATTTACTTGCTACTCGATTATGTTCGCCTGGTACTTCAGCAGATCGAAGTCGGTTTTGGGAAGGAATTCCGTCGTTAATATTAACGTATTTTATTCAAATTCAAGTTTGAAAATCCCGCCCAACTTCTGAAAATTTAAATTTTTGGCTAATCTACTTGCTACTCGATTATGTTCGCCTGGTACTTCAGCAGATCGACGTCGGTTTTGGGAAGGAATTTCGTCGTTAATATTAACGTATTTTATTCAAATTCAAGTTTGAAAATCCCGCCCAGCTTCTGAAAATTTAAAATTAAAATTTTTGGCTAATCTACTTGCTACTCGATTATGTTCGCCTGGTACTTCAGCAGATCGAAGTCGGTTTTGGGAAGGAATTTCGTCGTTAATATTAACGTATTTTATTCAAATTTTAATTTGAAAATCCCGCCCAGCTTCTGAAAATTTAAATTTTTGGCTAATCTACTTGCTACTCGATTATGTTCGCCTGGTACTTCAGCAGATCGACGTTGGTTTTGGGAAGGAATTTCGTCGTTAATATTAACGTATTTTATTCAAATTCAAATTTGAAAATCTCGCCCAACTTCTGAAAATTTAAATTTTTGGCTAATCTACTTGCTACTCGATTATGTTCGCCTGGTACTTCAGCAGATCGACGTTGGTTTTGGGAAGGAATTTCGCGTTAATATTAACGTATTTTATTCAAATTCAAGTTTGAAAATCCCGCCCTACTT
The DNA here is from genome assembly GCA_035047365.1 of Drosophila ustulata. NCBI lineage: Eukaryota > Metazoa > Arthropoda > Insecta > Diptera > Drosophilidae > Drosophila > Drosophila ustulata. Next base: position 24,441,441 of record JAWNPT010000057.1, on the reverse strand, counting down.
CTGAAAATTTAAATTTTTGGCTAATCTACTTGCTACTCGATTATGTTCGCCTGGTACTTCAGCAGATCGACGTTGGTTTTGGGAAGGAATTCCGTCGTTAATATTAACGTATTTTATTCAAATTAAAGTTTGAAAATCTCGCCCAACTTCTGAAAATTTAAATTTTTGGCTAATCTACTTGCTACTCGATTATGTTCGCCTGGTACTTCAGCAGATCGAAGTCGGTTTTGGGAAGGAATTTCGTCGTTATTATTAACGTATTTTTTTCAAATTCAAATTTGAAAATCCCGCCCAGCTTCTGAAAATTTAAAATTTAAATTTTTGGCAAATCTACTTGCTACTCGATTATGTTCGCCTGGTACTTCAGCAGCTCCAAGTGGGCTTTGGGAAGGAATTTCGTCGTTAATATTAACGTATTTTATTCAAATTCAAGTTTGAAAATCCCGCCCAACTTCTGAAAATTTAAATTTTTGGCCAATCTACTTGCTACTCAATTATGTTCGCCTGGTACTTCAGCAGATCGAAGTCGGTTTTGGGAAGGAATTTCGTCGTTAATATTAACGTATTTTATTCAAATTCAAATTTGAAAATCCCGCCCAACTTCTGAAAATTTTAAATTTAAATTTTTGGCAAATCTACTTGCTACTCGATTATGTTCGCCTGGTACTTCAGCAGATCGAAGTCGGTTTTGGGAAGCAATTTCGTCGTTATTATTAACGTATTTTTTTCAAATTCAAATTTGAAAATCCCGCCCAGCTTCTGAAAATTTAAAATTTAAATTTTTGGCTAATCTACTTGCTACTCGATTATGTTCGCCTGGTACTTCAGCAGATCGAAGTCGGTTTTGGGAAGCAATTTCGTCGTTATTATTAACGTATTTTTTTCAAATTCAAATTTGAAAATCCCGCCCAGCTTCTGAAAATTTAAAATTTAAATTTTTGGCAAATCTACTTGCTACTCGATTATGTTCGCCTGGTACTTCAGCAGCTCCAAGTGGGCTTTGGGAAGGAATTTCGTCGTTAATAATAACGTATTTTATTCAAATTCAAGTTTGAAAATCCCGCCCAACTTCTGAAAATTTAAATTTTTGGCCAATCTACTTGCTACTCAATTATGTTCGCCTGGTACTTCAGCAGATCGAAGTCGGTTTTGGGAAGGAATTTCGTCGTTAATATTAACGTATTTTATTCAAATTCAAGTTTGAAAATCCCGCCCAACTTCTGAAAATTTAAATTTTTGGCCAATCTAGTTGCTACTCAATTATGTTCGCCTGGTACTTCAGCATCTTCAAGTGGGTTTTGGGAATGAATTTCGTCGTTAATATTAACGTATTTTATTCAAATTCAAGTTTGAAAATCCCGCCCAACTTCTGAAAATTTAAATTTTTGGCCAATCTACTTGCTACTCAATTATGTTCGCCTGGGACTTCAGCAGCTCCAAGTGGGTTTTGGGAAGAAATTTCGTCGTTAATATTAACGTATTTTATTCAAATTCAAGTTTGAAAATCCCTCCCAGCTTCTGAAAATTTAAAATTTAAATTTTTGTCAAATCTACTTGCTACTCGATTATGTTCGCCTGGTACTTCAGCAGATCGAAGTCGGTTTTGGGAAGGAATTTCGTTGACATTCTTAACGTATTTTATTTAAGATAAATGAATTTGTTCATTTTTTAATATATGTATTAACAAAAAATTCACTTACATTTTACTTCTGAAATATCAGAATAAGTAATATTAATATTCTGTTTACATTTAATAAAATTTAAATTTTTATGTAAGGTTTTTTAATACATATTTTCGAATTATATGCATATCAATAAATAATATAAGAACATTTCGCTTGAGTTTGTTGTGGATCGTCACAAACTTTTTATAGTACATTTTTTAAGTCGGTATTGTGTTTAAATTTCACAAAGCAATAGTTACGGTTGAAATAAACACAATCAACCACATTTCTGACCTTTAAGCTATAATATTAAAAATAATCATATATATAATGTTAATAATAATCAGTTGATTTTTACATATTGTTCACTGATTGAAATTACCTTCTGATATTGTATTTTTTTCTCTCCTATAGAGAAAGTAAAAAAAATAGATCCTAGAGGCTTTTCAAAATGATAGTAGTAAAGAAATAAATTTCAGCATGACATTTTATTAATATTCAGAGTTAAAATAAAATTAAAATCTCCGTGGAATAAAATCGGCGCCGTGAATTCGGCAATTTATTGTGAATGTTTCTGCCCGCCTAAAAGTAGGCAATTTTTGTTTCGGATTTGAAATGAATGCTCAATTTGAATGTTCAAATAAACCAGGTTTATTAAGTCAACAAATTGAAATTTCACGCAATGGATAATGTTTCCCGAAACCGAGAATGTTGTGGTCGTTAGAACGCTACCGAGTAGACGTCATTAATGTGGTTCAGATGGTCGTGTACATATTTAACTAATTAACTCAAATATGGAAAGTGCATTGCAAATGATAGCCATAAGCTCCCACTCTGGTCTCGAGTGCACACTTTGACGCAAAAAAATTAAACAAAACAAAAAACACAGTCATATTTAAGTAAGCACTTTGCATAGCTCGCATGGGTCCTAGAACATAAAATAAAAGATGATCATGGTGTATAAACAATTAGTTAAAAACTTATGCTCAATATTTATACTATGCCGAAATCTCTTCCTACTTATGGGTATTAGCACCTAATTAGATTCTTCCATTATAAGTATGCTCATATGTATGTATGAGTCTGAGATCTCCAATAATTCTCTCTTACGCTTCATCTCCGTAGGCAGCGATTTCACGTACACCACGCTTAACATCGGGTTCGACGTATTCGGGCATTTTCGCTTATAAATAGACGTCGGCTCGACTGGAGATCCACCATTTGAAATTCGGCTTTCGGCGTGAGTGAATTGAACATTTTCAAAAGTACGCGCCATTTGGAATAGTTGTGTGCAGTGTGTGTCGACTTATTTTTGGTTGGCACTGTAAGTGGCTGGTCTAAGGATAATTCTTAAAGACATTTCGGTTCAAGTTGTGCGAGTGAAGTGAACAAATTTTGGCAATAAAAAACCGACAAACAATATTTCAATATGATTGTGGAAAAAGTGGTAAGTAAAAGTGAAAATGAAAGAACAATTTAAAAATATATTGTTGGCGCCCGAAACAGCTTAAAAAGAAATAAATATGTAAATTATGTCAGAATTCGCAGAACGGAAATTAATTGCATGCATTATAAATATGCTAATGACCATATTTGGCAAAAAAAGAAAGAATACGGAATTTAGAAATGGCGTAAGCCATTTTATAAATATGCATCAAACTTAAATGTGTGTTTCAAAATCAAGTTCATTATCAATTTTTTTTCGTTGAATGCCTACTGCACAAACTGGTTAAATTTTGGCTACGCATTATGTGAATCGCACATGAGGGCTTGGGGATTTCAGTGTGAGAGTACCCGAAAGAAGGTGCTGATAATTTATAGAATTAGTATGAAATAATCATGTACATTTATTAGTGAATATGTGTGAATTGTTGAGTAAATACGCCAGTTAGCTGCGAATTCTCTCTTTCTCTCTCTTGCCACTCGTGCTTATGTTACCTGATTATGATAGAAACACTCGTACTTAGTATAGATAGACAAATGGATGGATGGATAGATAGATGGATAGAAAAAGCGGAAGACACGCCACACTGACCACACAATGGCCTCTCCAGGTTATCGGACTCAGACCTCGCGTTCCCCTTGAAACTTCCTAATTAGTACGAAAACCCGCCCACACTCGTGGCCAGCCAATGGAATTCAATCGAGTTGTTTCCGATTCAACTGTACAGGGATCTGGTAGCCCAAAACTCATTTTCAAGTGCCAAACAAATTGGGAATTGTGAATCGAACAAATCGTTAATAAATTCAAAACAAAAAATCACTAGAAAATCGAGGATAATGTCGCAGATCTGGGAACGCTATTTACGTCCTGGCCTGACCCAGCTCAATCAGAACCTGAATTCCGTTCGCGGCAAGGCCACGGGCTCGTTGCTATGGAAGCGGGTCACATTTTTGGTGGCCACTCCAATCGTAGGTCTGTGCATGATCAATGCCTATCGCTCCATCGACGAGGAGAAGAAGGAGAAGGAGATCCGTCAGCCGTTCGTCAAGTACGAATACATGCGTCGTCGCAACAAACGCTTCCCCTGGGGCAACGGGGATCGCAGTCTGTTCCACAATCCCAACACCAATGCATTGGCCAAAGGCTACGAGCTGTAGTGTAGATCGTTCTAATGTTTAAACTTTATTTTTCCTGGAGATTTCTATTCAGTTTTGGTAAGTTTTCGCTAAAGTTTGGCGGGCAATTCTAAACGTGTTCCTTGCCTTCCTTTAGGTTCGTTGTCAAGTCAGAATATGTCGAGTCGGGTCTAATTGTTGTGCTAAACAAACATGCATTTTGTCAGCTCTGCAAATAAAGTCAATTGAACCAAAGACACACAAAACGTACTAGCAACAGTTGCTGTTGTTGTGGTTGTTGTTGTTTATTTATTGGGCGTGGCAAAGGCCCATCAACTTTCGCTTTCTGGGCACATTTTGAAAGTTATGCACCTAGCTAGTAATATTTATGTTTTGATAACTAATTTGTCATGCTGGGCCTGTACGCGACTTTGATTTCATTATAAACAAAACTGAACTATGCGATAATACTCGCAGCAATACAATACCATGTGAAATTGACCCTGAATCTGCTACTTGTGCGGTAAACTGCATGTGTGAAGGCGAATTTCCATTGGGTATATTCAATTATGCGATAAGCTGGTAGCTCCCCAATAAAGTGGCTTTAAATTATTGTGATATAAAAATGAGAAAAATTTGAGACTTTAAAAATGTCGCATTCAAGATCAAGGCAGCGAACAAATTAATTTATTCAATAAGTTCTAATTGAGCATATATTAAAATAACCAAGAATACTTTATCGTTAGCAGTAATTAATTAAGCATGTATGAAAACTGGACAACAAAATGTTGCATTAATCAATTTGTTGTTTGTATTTTTATAACGAATTTTTGCAGGAATTATCACGTACTTTTTAAGTTTCAAACATTTGAAAATTAATAATAGGTCAGACGTAGATTCATTTACCTAATTAAAATCTTGTCGAAACGGGGTAGAAGGCAGCTGTTGAATAACAACTAAAATATGCAAGTTAACTCATGAAATCATGAAACAGTAGAAAGGAAAGGCTGATTTAGGCAAAGTAAATACACATTATAAATTCAGATTTGAAGCTAAACGAAATATTTTAGTAGCTTTAATATTGCGAAATTGTGAGAAATCTTTGTATAGACTTAATATAGACACGGATAATATCTATAAATATGTACATTTTCGCAGAGCATTTTATCGTCGGTGGTTTGCAGCTAATTAAATTATTTATTGCTTCCCTCTTGTCTACGAAATTCGTTTAAAATTGTTGGTGTTTTATTTTATTTTGTGTAATGCGTTTGTGGGCCACAAAACACTTGACAATGTGAGTGAACGCTCGTATTTAGTATTTCCGAAATTGTTTGGCGCTTTTACCGAAATGTTTTTATGTGAAACAAAGCGATGTGACGCGTCTGTCTTGACTGGGAAAAAGGCCAGAAGAAACAAAACGTGCGTCCATGATTTTTGGCTGATACATTTTGGGGTGATCATCATTAATCAAGATGCTTTGTTAGTTGGCGGTGAATGGAGAATTCTTGTCAACAAGCGGCACAAAGGGCAACAGATACAAATGTATCTTTCTGTGCAATCGTGGCGTCCTTGCAGCACATTGCAGTAGTTTGTTGACTTATTTTAGTTACTGTCGATTGAATCGCATTAGGGTTGGGTTGGGTTTGTGGTGGTATAAAACCTAGACGCACGCATACAGCTGCCGATATCGCTCATGCGACGTGTTGTCTCAAGCAATTCACACCGTTTTACCAAGCACTTTCGATCATTTTCGAGTTTATGGATGTGATGAGTGTTGACGAAAAACTTACGACACTCACGGCACGAGTTGGCCATAACTATGTTCAGTCTCCACACTCGCTGGCATGCCAGCAAGCCTGTGTATGTGTATCCTTGGGCTATTAAATTCAAGTGCCGTTCAAAGGGCCAATTGGCAGGCGGCTTTAGCAAACAGTTTACGCACTTACCCGCAATTGAACTACCCAATTGGCAAACAAATTAACTGCAACCATCTACCGCATACTCATCCCTCTCCTTCTCTCTTCCCTCCGTCCACAGTTGGAGCGTGCCACCAAGTCGGAGATGTGCAGCGTGCTCATCCTGACATTGATCTCGGTGAGCATCTACATGTTCCACACAGATCTGTGGATGTATTTAAAAGCTGTGATGCTCTCGCTGCGTCTCCATGGACCGCCACCGCTGCCCTTTCTTGGCAACACACTGCTCATCAAAGAAAAGGATCGTAAGTACTGTATTTTGCATTTCTTTAATTGGTAGAATCAAGAAATATTCTTGATTTAAGCCAATTCTAGAATTATTCTATATTGGTCATTAAAATGGTTTTTAGTTCACATATGGGGATGTCAAACATTCTGAATTCAAGAAAATTTGCATTCTTTATATGAGAATCAGACAGAAAAAAATTAAAAATCGTATTTTTATTTAAATTAATTAATAATTAACTGAATCGAGTAGAGTTTGAATCCAGGACTGAACGCAATACCAGATTTCAGGTTAAAAAAAGAAGAAGAGAATTTGTTGCACTGCCAAGATTGAAAATTCTAGTTTAAAGACTTTTACTTTGACATCATGTATGACATTATTTAATTGGTTTTGATTTATTGTTATTGCTCATTTTAAGGTGAAAGCAAGATGTTTGAAATTCAGAATTTATCGACCTTAAAACATTTTTCAAACATGACTTTTTTATGCCCGACATGATTTAAAAAAATATAAAGATTGCAATCTTGTTTCAAGAATGTCGTTTAACGAAATCCTGTTTTAATATCGAAAAGGCGAATTCAAGATTTTTGCTCTAGTTCTTAAAACGTACTTAATTATCAATTTATTTAATGCTTTGCGACTAATTGTGTTAATTACCTGCTAATTGATTTTTGCAGTGATGTCAAAATACGCCGCAACTGCCTTTAATATGTATGGTTCACTGGTGCGCGTTTGGGTGCTATTCTTTCCATTCGTTGTGGTTCTGCAGCCGGATGATCTGCACGCCATTCTCTCCTCCAAGAAGCACACGAACAAAGTGTTTCTCTACAAGATGATGCACAATTTTCTGGGCGAAGGTCTGATCACGAGCAGCGGCTCCAAGTGGAGCACACATCGCAAGCTCGTCCAGCCGGCCTTCCATCACAGTCTGCTTGAGAAATTCATTGGGACATTCGTGGATGCCGCGCAGTCACTCAACGAGCACCTGGATGCCTCCGCCCAGGGCAAGGACATCAACATTGCCACCTATGTCAATAACTGTGTGCTTGACTTGCTCAATGGTGAGTTCAATTTATTCAAATTTGCTCCTTGACTAAGTTCATCTTTCGCGCAGAGGCTGTGCTTGGCGTGCCCATCAAGAAGAAGGGCTTGGAGAACATGGAGGACTCGCCGTTCCGCAAGGGCAAAATGATGGTGCCCACTCGTCTAATACACCCCTGGCTGCTCTTGGACTCCGTCTATCGACTCACCTCGCTGGCCAGCGATGAGATCAACCAGAAGAACCGTCTCAACGAATTTACCCGTCGGATGATCAAGCGACGCCGCGAAGTGATGGCCGCAGCCGGCAACAACAATCTGGTTCGGACTTGCCTGCTCGACGATTTGATTGCAATATCCGACACCAATGTGGACTTCACCGAGGAGGATATTGTCCAGGAGGCCTGCACATTTATGCTGGCTGGACAGGATTCCGTGGGCGCTGCCATTGCGTTCACTGTCTTTCTGCTGACCCAGAATGCGGACTGCCAGGACAAGTGCCGCGAGGAGTTGCAGCACATCTTTGGGGAGAGCGACCGCGCTCCAACCATGCATGATTTGCATGAGATGCGCTACCTGGAGATGTGCCTCAAGGAGTCGCTGCGTCTCTATCCCAGCGTGCCGCTGATGGCTCGCCAGCTGGGCGAGGATGTGCGCCTGAGTACTCACACCTTGCCAGCGGGCAGCAATGTCTTTATCTGCCCCTATTCCACCCATCGACTGGCGCACATCTATCCCGAGCCGGACAAATTCAAGCCGGAGCGCTTTACCGCCGAGGAAGTGGAGAAGCGTCATCCCTGCGCCTTCCTCCCATTCAGTGCTGGGCCGCGCTACTGCATCGGTAATCGCTTCGCCATACTGGAGATGAAAACAATCGTATCGCGACTGCTGCGCAACTATCAGCTGTGCCCTGTGCCCGGCAAGACCACCATCGAGGAAACCTTCCGCATCACTTTGCGAGCCTCGGGCGGACTCTGGGTGCGGCTCAAGCCGCTGCAGCTGCACAACAATAACCAAATGGACAAAGGAGCAGTGAAAGACATAGCAAAAGACATGATGACTGCCACGGCTCCGGCGGCAGCCGTGTAGGCAGCAGGTTTAGTTGATCCTATAGAGATTCCCAGGACCCCGCTGGCTTCGTTACAATTAACTTTAATTAGTATGGTAAATAGTTATGCATATATAATATATAAATCGATAAAATAATTTAAATATTGTAGCCTTCGTCTAGCCTAAGTGCCATTGTGTGCTGTATGTGGTTGCATTTTGGATTCGGATTACAATTAGTTCGCATCCATCTAGTAGATGTAGATGTATTTAGGAGATATTCGAGAGTGAGTTTCGTACTAGGGCTATTTGCTGCTTACACATGATAATATCATATAATCGTAATATTTTTAACAATAATAAAAAAACGTAGAGCTTGAATCAAGAAATCATCGACAGCTAGGACGTGATATGTTTCGTTTCGTTGAATCTATTGATGAGATGTCGCGCACGTGACTCGTGACCAACAGCGAGACCATGATTGCTTCCCTTCCCATTCCCATTCCCATTGCCACTTCCATTGCCATTGCCGTTGCCGTTGCTGTTGCCACTTCCATTTCCCTTGCTGTGCCGCTGTGCGCTGGCCACCGTGTGCTGTTGGGCAAGACGCTCGGTTGTCTCGCGGACGCGGCTGCTCAGCCGCGTTGGCGTTGCAGCGCGCTGGGGCAGCGGCGAGCTGGGCATTGATTGCGTTTGTGTTGGTCTCGCTTTAGTGGCGACAGTTGACACTGCAAAACCAGAGAGAGATAGAGAGGGAGAGAGCACATTAATGTCTGACAGCTGGCGAGGATTACGCAAGGTGTCGGACTGCTTTAAGCAATGTTATGGTTACGTTTACTGATGTGGCCCACACTCGCAACCTTGGCGACGTTGTTGCTGGCAGCTGGAGGCGGTTTGCTGGCTGCAGCTGCTGCACTCGATTGCTGGAAGCGATGCTTCAGCTGCGACACCTTCAGCTTGGAGTCGCACATTAGCTTGCCATGCGGTTTCAGCTTCTCGCGTGCACAGCTGTCCTCCAGCGACTTCTTACGCATCTTGATGGTGTTCGTGAAGTCCGACAGCATGATGGGTTCGCCCTTGGCCGGCAACTCCAGTGCAGGCACCGCATGCGTTAGATCTGTGTGCTCGCCGCTTGCCTTGGCAATCTGCTCGAGCTTGCTCTTGGCCAGCGTCAGCAGCAGCGTCTCCTGTGTGCCCAGGCTGCCGTTGGAGCACTCACTATACCCCGAATCGCTGCGTTCGCTGCACTGCGACTTGTCGCGCAGCTTCAGCACGCCCGTCGTCTTGCGCTTGTCCGCCGTCGAGTGCGGCAACTCCACGCTAAAATCATCCTCCTCCTCATTCAGCGAAGCCATCTGCGGGCTGTTCACGTTCGCTGTGGCCAGCATGCCCAGCCCCGAGATGGAGGGACGCGGACTGTTGCAGGCGCCCATGGCGATCGCCGAGTTGCGACGCGATGCCGACAACGTGGCCATGCGGCCCAGAGCGCGGATAGCATTGCCAGTTTTCTGGACGAGCGGGTAGCAAGCAGGCGGCAAAGCAAAGCGTTGGATCAAGCAGGGTTAAATACGCACATAAAATGAAGCAGCAGTTAGGAATTAGCGGGCTGGGCGGAAGACGCTTCTTCATTACTCACCTGCCACTTGCGGCGTATGATGAACTTCTTGAGCTTGTCCGTGCAGATTTTGTTGTTGCTGAGATTCTCGTCGTGGCGCTGACACAGCCACTTGGACTCCAGGCACTGCTGGGCAGTCAGGCGCTGCTCCTTGCGGTGCACCAGCAGCTGCGAGATAAAGTCCTTGGCCTCCTGTGATCTGTAGATGGAAGCAGAACGATTTAGATAAGACAGAAAGCGGTTAAAAATAAATAATAAAGCTAAGTCTAGAGTGATAGACTACACATGATCTAGATCTAGATGTTCATACAGACAGACGGACAGACGGAAATATCTTCTTCTGCCGGCTATATACATTTTCTGTTGGTCACAATTTATAATACCCATCTAACCTATGGAAAGCGGGTTGAAACACTTACACGCAGTCGAAGGCCTCATCGTCGTAGTCGTAGTCGGCACGTGTAATATTCGAAAAGGTTTCCACATCCGTGTCGCCCATGAACGGCGACAAGCCCGAGAGTCTGCAGGTGATAAAGATTAGAAAATTGCAGGAAAAGTATTCAACAATTGTTCTTTGACTTACAGCACGTAGCAGATGACACCCACGCTCCACATGTCCGACTTGAAGTCGATGGGTTCGTAGCTAATGATCTCCGGCGGTATAAATTCCGGAGTGCCGAAAAGCACACGCACCGGCGCCTTGGTGTCCAGTCGCTGGGCGAGACCAAAGTCAATGATCTTGATCTGGTGGCTGGTCCGCGTGTGGCACATGATGTTCTCCGGCTTCAGATCCAAGTGCACCACGCTCTGGCTGTGCATGTAGGCGACGCCTTCGCACACCTGCCGCAGAAACAAAATGCAGTCCAGCTCCGTCAGCGTAAAATCATCGGCGACCACGCGCTCAAACAGCTCGCCGCCTGTAATGCTGTAAGGGATTGGGAGAGCAACAATTAGTATATGACAATGCAAAGCTATTGAGAGTACTCACTATTCCATGACCATGACAATTTCGCGTGCGCTCTCGAAGGATGCCGCCAGCTGCAGCAGCTTGGGATGCTGCAGCGAACGCATTATGGAAATCTCCTCGAGCACTTTTTGGCGATCGCGCGACTTGATGCACTTGATCACCTTGGCGGCCAGCTGCTGTTCGGGCTGTGCGCGTTCCTGCACCTTGTAGACAACGCCAAAGCGTCCCTTGCCCAGCTCCTCGATGATCTCGAAGCGTGACTTGAAATCGCCGCCAGACTGCACGCTGATGCTGCTCAGCGCGCTCGACATGTTGGTGTCTGGACTTGTTGCGCTGGCTGCTGAACGGCTGATCTGCACCAGCTCGCTGACTTGGCTGGGTGCACTGCGTCCGTGAATGTTCTCGGCGCGCACACGAAATCTGTACTGCAACTGCGGCTGCAGATCCTTGACGGTGTAGGCCAGCGTGTCCACCACACGCGCCACCTGCTGCCAGTCGTTATCACAGTCCGTAGGATTGCTCTCCTGCTTCTCAATGCTGCAAGCGAGGGGGAGATTTAATTGGCGAATTAGATGCAATCGATCTGTACTCACATAAAGCCCGTGATCATGCAGCCACCATCGTAGGGCGGTCCACACCAGGCCACGGCTACACGATCGGGTCCGAGGGACACACTGGGCTGGCCGCTGGGCGGCTCCGGGGGTCCCTCGACGGCCACTGAAGCGGCGGCTGCGTCCACGCCGTAATCATTCATGATTTCAGCCGTATATTTGCCGCTGTCATCGGCCGAGATGTCGCTTATATAAAGCGTCGATTGCTCCGATGTCGTCTGTATGCTCACGTTGGCGCCCTCAACGATGGCATGGCACTAAATGTGTGTGGGAAATAGGGCAGGGGATTAATACGAGTTTAGGGGTTGGGTTGGGTTGAGTTGAGTCTGGGCTGGGCTGTGCTGGGCTGAGAGCAACCTTCGAGCGAGCAGCGACCAAACACGTTCAGCTATGCTGACGCCTGGTTATTGATTGTTGTTGCGGTTTACAACAATTACGTGCATACGTCAATACCGCAAACTGATCGTGACACAGTCACAGCGAGTGCGAGTGCGAGAGAGAGACCCTAACTAACTAACAACCAGTGTTGTCAACTCTGTTGTTCTGTGGCGTTTAAAATAATCGCAGAAATGCGAATGTTGTTAGAAATGCATTATGCATTCGAGCTGATTTTATATAAAGAAATGTAGAATTATTAGTCTATTTATCAAGTGATCTTTAAAATAGATTCTGTTGTTGCCTTATTTAGACTGAATTTGAACTAAGCTTCTTATTCGTTTTGCTTTGATTTATCAAAAGAGGGAAGCTACAGTAATTTATATAAAAATGCAATCTGATTTTATTGCAAAACAAAAATGGGAATATGGATCTACAATCTATAGTAAAACATTTACATAAATTCTTGATTAATTGTGTTTTGGATATTTTTTTCATAAAAATTCTTTTTTTACTTGAGATGCAATATAATAAAATATAGTCTTTAATTATAAACTTTTAAATTAGTATCTGTAATCTTAAACATACATTTTTTGACTAATCCGCCCAATCTTTATTTAATGTTGTTGTCGACTTTAAAGAGAATAAAACATATCATGATGAAGATGCTAAAGTGTATCTCAAGTGTTTCTTAGCTTATCAATTTGAGATAATACTAAACATTAACTATTCAGATATTCAATATGGCCAGAATTCTAGTTAAAATAGCTGAATTGACAACACTGCCGATAGTTAAACAAGTGTGTGACGAACGAGACGCGAGACCTGAGATCGAGATCGATCGATGGGATGCAAACGTGCCCATAGAAAGCAACAAGCTGTGTACAAGCTTTAAGCAACCAGATAGGGCGCAGCTGTAGCTTAAGCTGTGGGGCGACTAGATAATGACTCTGATATGGATCATGGGCATAACAACAATTGCGTTAATCTTCGAGCTGTTGACAGCATTATGCCTAATTAGGTCACATGCCAATAAAGCGCCAATTACGCAAGTGAAATCTCCCAGACCCATAACAATTCGCATAACAATGCCTGTCGCTTTCTCTCCGGTTCTTGAGGATTTTTTTTGTATCGAACTTACCGCCTTGTACCAGGTGACTTGTGTGTTGGGGAATGCCTCAAACTGCACGCTCAGCTGCACATGGCCGCCAATGAGGGCGGTGCAATCTTGGGGCCCTCGCAGAATGCAGTTGCTGCTGGCCAGTGGTAAGTTGTTGTTGTTGCTGTTGTTCTGCAGTCGCTGCTTGGGATGGCTGAGGGGCAGCACCAGGAGACTGGTGTAACTGCGGACACTGGGAGTGCGTCGTTCCGCCAGCGGATGCTTCACTTGGAGGCGCAGTTCGCCGCTCTGGGCCAGTTGCACGTTTCGCAGGCGCAACAGGCGAATGCCGTTCTCTGGATATGACTCCAACTGCATGGGGGAAGAGGAAGAGCACAAGTGTTAGTGGTGAGTTTGCAGCTGTGTGTTGAGAAACTGTTCAAACATGGGGGCAACTTGAGTGCGTGTGTGTGCGTGTATGTGTTTGTTACTCAACTCAATTGATGCGTCGTCTGACGGCGCCAATGGCCAGTGTTGAACTGAGAATGCCGATGACGACGCACCAATTTAACCTTAATAACGAGAACATTTGTAGCACAACCAAAAGCCGAGCACTGAGCGGAGCGCACTCTCTGGATACCAGCGGGATCGTTTTCGTTTTCGGTTTCGTTTTCCGTTGCGCTATCGACGCCAAAACTTTCACGCTCACTCTCATTTGCTCAAAGCCATTTAGGCGCGCAACGCGAAGCGTCGTCGTCGTCGTCGTCGTCGTCGTTTTACGTCGCTTATCAGCAATTTATCTACATTGTTGATGATATCGATATGCCGCAACGAACGAACGATTGTTAACTACACATACTATATATGGATTCCATACCTGTGACATGCTGCTCTAAAGGTTCTGCTACCTTATTCTTATGGCTGTTATTAGTGAACTATCTAACGCCCGACTGAAGCTGACTGCCTGAGCTTGAGTGCTGTGTGTGCCGCTTGAAAGCCATTGAGCGAGTGCTCAGAAACTAACTGACGCTCGCTTGACTTTGCTCTCCGATCGAGCATCGCATCGCATCGCATCGCAACCGAATCGATTCAAAGCACAAGACAACGCGACGACTTCGATGACAGACAGTCGCGTCACTTACAAACGTCGTTTGCATGCGTTGCGCATGGCACGGCATTTTAATCTTTTTGGGGTCTCTGTTTATAATTTCTTATAGCTATTGTTGTGTGTGCAAATATGAGTGTGTATAATGATTGTTGTTGTTTTCGCTGCACACACAACTTGAAGACGGCGACAAGGTGTGAACGCAACGCTTTTGTTTTTATGCCCGGTAGCCAGAGCAAATCAACTCGGGTATATCGAATGTATGGCAAATGTTTGAAATATATAAATATTATTCTATATTTGCACTTTGAATCAAGACCGACAGACTGTTTGACTGCAAGGGTTAGCAATACTATTCGTATGCTGCTTCTAGAGGTAGTATTTAAAAAATTACATCCACTTCCCATAGAAAAATAGGTATATTTATTCACAGGTATGAATAAAATAATTCAATAGCCAGAAAGAGACAATTAAAAAAACATATTAAATTTTTAGACATATTAATTATTTCTAAAAATTTGATCGCAAGTTATTTAAGATAGGTCAGTTAACGTCAGTTACAATGCTAAATTTAACAACTCTGATTTTAATCATTCGACTATTATGAACGGTCTCATCAGATGACTATAGTACAATGCTAATGCGACTGTTTTTTTTTTCAGAACTGTTTCGGATTAAGATGAGTTCGTTGATGAGTAGCTTTCTTATTCTAGTTTGCTGGATTCCAAAAATGTTAACTATTAGAACAAATGTTGTTTTACAAAAATCGATTGAAAGTTCACTAGAGGTTTATGAATTTAATGCAAACATATGCATAGGTATGTGAACTTCAACAGCTTATTAAGCATTTCAAACCGTTAAAGTGTATGACTGCAATGACATTTAATAACAGAGCAAACAAGGATTTCACCAACACCGATTGAAATTAGAATCAGCTTTCATTTGTCAGGAAAACAGTTTGTGAATTGCAGCCATGAGGTGTGCCACTCTTTTTTTGTA
The DNA here is from genome assembly GCA_035047365.1 of Drosophila ustulata. Taxonomy (NCBI): domain Eukaryota; kingdom Metazoa; phylum Arthropoda; class Insecta; order Diptera; family Drosophilidae; genus Drosophila; species Drosophila ustulata. Next base: position 24,426,160 of record JAWNPT010000057.1, on the reverse strand, counting down.
TCTTTGGGTTTTTGGCCACGTTGCCAGTAAACTTGAAACAGATTTAAGGAATAGCGATGAAACCGAGTATATTTTAAGGATTTTAGCTGCAACCAAGAAAATAGTGTCATTCAAAAATGTCGTCGTTTTATTTGGAGACCAGCAACTGAATGGAGGATTAGAAATCAACAGCACTTTCCACGAGCGCATAATGAAGACATTTAATTCTACTTTAGTTGTTGGTGATGCTAAAATTGGAACACTCAATATATATAAATATAAGCTAATGATAGTTTTGGTATTCTTTGACGATTTAGACGATCCCAACATCTGGGAATTATTGAATATTCTGAGTGCAACTATTAAAAAAATCATTATATTCATATACCGACCGAAAAGACAAATTCCACTAAATGCCTCGGAAATATATATTTTTTTTAGTTGGTGTTATAAAAATGAATTTACAAGTGTGGCATTAATCCAAAACCAAGTTAATACCTATGAGTGTTATTTTTATAATTATATAAACAAATTAAAAATTAATAAAATACAAGAAACATTTTTTAACAATCGAGTTCCATGGAGTATGGATTTATATGCAAAGTCCCTCAACTTACAATGGCTAGTTACCATATATGATAGCATGCCTGCGGCATATTTGGTAAGAAATTTCGATGCGGAGTTATGATATCTGATAACACATTCTACTTTAACAGTATAATTCGAACCTACAGACAGATGTAATCAATGGAAATATGAGCTTGGGAGGCGTTAATGGATTCCTCTTGGTAACTTTTATGCGATATATTAAAGGAAAGATGGATATTCTATCATTTGCGAATCGCAGTGATCTCATTATGAATGCTGCGCGATTGGCAGGCGATAGATATATTGACGCTGGTGTGAATCTCGTATGGAATCAGAGTATGGCAGCATATAGCTCTACTATTAAATCGACCAGGGACTGTATTGTGGTGCCCTCGGCAGATCGATTACCATTCGAAGAGTATACTATGCATGCAATCAAAGGGTCTATATACTTGTTTACAATCTTTATTTTCCTTGTACATTGTATGATAAAGCGCTTAGCTTATCCACGAGTGTCACTTGCAACGATATTATTTTCAAGCCTGACGATTACTTGTACTCAAGGAATAAGTTCTAGAGAATTTCGTGCCATGCGATCATCTGACAAGATACTGCACTTCTTTACAACTATTTATAATCTGTTGCTAACTAGCATCATCTGCACCGCCTTTATTACTGCATTTACGCTTGGTTATTATCAACCAGAGATTGAGGATGAGCAAGCACTCATAAATAGTCGACTCCGCATTATGATTTCCGATCATGACCACATTCGTATCGTCAAAGAAAATGAACTACCACGAGACCTTGCAGATCAATTGCTGTTTGTGAATCAAAAAATACAAGAGAAACACTTTTATGGCCTAAATAGAAGCTTTGCATACATCGCTAGTTCAGAGCATATGGTGCTACTGAATCACATTCAACAGAAGTTGAATCGACCGAAACTTAAAATTGCATCCACAAAGCTATGCACCGCCGATCGTAATCTCAGGCTGGAGATGCGTTCCGATATGCACTCTACATATATACTAAACAGATTTGTGCGAAGAACTCAAGAGACGGGCTTGTTTCAAAAATGGATGAAAATGACACTTGTTCATGCACGGCAGACAGGACTAATTACTCAAGTACCACCTGAGTTATCCGAAAAGTTGCCTTTGCCGTTAAGTTATTTTAAAAATATTCTTTTAACATATTCATCAGGCATGGCCTTCAGTTTCATAGTCTTTGTACTTGAATGCATTTGTGCAATTTGGAACAAGCGAAGTTTGACCAATAACCATGGCGGAGGTCGCAACAATATCGTCTAATTACACTTTTAAAATTTTCAATTGAATTTATAATAATTATGTCAAAATTTACCCCACTTAATAGCACTTAATTCATAAATATATTCAACACTGTTTAAGCACAGCTACAAAATATAATATTTAATTAATTTGAAATGTTTTAAAAATACTTTATCAGACTAAACAAATGTTAATAAATATCTCTTTCTATTTAAAAGGGTTTGAAATTGCTTATTAACGCTTTTATTAATGTTTGTCCACTAAAAATGTGTATTTTTAAACAAATACTTCAAGAATTCTCTAGCTATTCAATACATATAGAATATGTGGGATTTAGAGCAATAACGCATTAATGAGCGTTTCTGGATTTTAAACTGACAGATGATGAGTGAACAACAAAAGACAATAGCGTAATCAAACTGATGCCACACAAGGGAAGCTTTCATGTTCATTATAATAGCCTTTAATAACTGAGCAAACAAGGATTTCACCAACACCGAGTGAAATTAGAATCAGCTTTCATTTGTCAGGAAAACAGTTTGTGAATCGCAGTCATGAGGTGTGCCAGCCTTTTTCTGTATCTTTGGTTTTTTGGCCACGTTGCCAGTAAATTTGAAACAGAATTAAGGAACGATGATGAAACCGAGAACATTTTATGGATTTTAACTGTAACAAAGAATCTCGTGTCATTCAACAATGTTGTCATTTTATTTGGAGACCAGCAACTGAATGGAGGATTAGAAATCAACAGCACTTTCCACGAGCGCATAATGAAGACAATTAACTCTACTTTAGTTGTTGGTGATGCTAAAATTGGAAATCTGAATAAATACAAGCATAATCTGATGATCGTTTTGATAATCTTTAATGATTTAAACGATCCCAATCTGAGGGAATTGTCGAACGTTCTAAGTTCAGAAAATAAAAAAAGTATTGTATTCATTTACCATCCCACAAATGGAGTTCCACTAAATTCATGGCAAAGATTTGAATTTTTTACTTGGTGTTTTAAAAGAGCTTTTTTAAGTGCTGTCTTAATCCAAAAGCAAGGCAACGCCTATGATATCTATGCTTATGATCATAAACACAAAATAAAAGTTAATAAAATAAAAGTACAGATTTTAAACAAAGAAGGTCCAAAAGATATTACTCAACATGTAAAGTCTCTCAATTATCGATGGCTAATTACCGTATATGATAACATGCCTTCGGTATATTTGGTAGGAAATTTCGATGAGGAATTTATAATATCTGATAACACATTCTACTTTTACAGTATAATTCAACTGACCAGAAAGATCTCACCAATGGAAATATGAGCTTGGGAGGCGTTAATGGATTTCTCATGGTAAACTTTCTACGATACGTTAATGGAAAAATGGATATTCTATCATTTGCGAATCGCAGTGATCTCATTATGAATGCTGCGCGATTGGCAGGCGATAGATATATTGACACTGGTGTGAATCTCGTATGGAATCAGAGTATGGCATTATACAGCTCTACTATTATATCGACTAAGGACTGTATTGTGGTGCCCTCGGCAGATCGATTACCATTCGAAGACTACACCCAGTACTGCATCAGAAACTCTATGCATGTTTTTACAGTATTCATTTTCCTTGCAAATGCTGTGATAAAGCGCTTGACTTATCCACGAATGTCACTGTGGGCGATACTCTATTCAAGCTTAAGGATTACTTGTCTGCAAGGACTAAGTCATAGAGAACTTCGTGGCATGCCATTATCTGACAAGATACTGCACTACTCTACAACCATTTATAATCTCTTATTCGCAAGCCTCATCTGTAGCGCATATATTAACATATTTACGTTTGCTTATTACCAACCAGAGATTGAGGATGAGCAAGCACTCATAAATAGTCGACTTCGCATTATGATTTCCGATCATGAGCACATTCGTATCATTAAAGAAAATGAACTACCACGAATTCTTTCAGATCAACTCCTGTTTGTGAATCGAAAAATACATGAGAAACACTTTATTGAACTGAACACAAGCTATGCATACATCGCTAGTTCAGAGGATATAGTGCAACTGAATCACATTCAAAAGAAGTTGAGTCGACCAAAACTTCGAATTGCATCCACAAAACTATGCACCGCTGATCGTAATCTCAGGCTACCGATGCGTTCCGATATGCTTGCGTCCTATGTAATGAATATTTTTGTACGAAGAACTCAGGAGGCGGGATTGTTCTATAAGTGGATGGAAATGACTCTTTCACATGCACGGCAGACAGGACTTATTAATCAAGCATCATCTGAGGATATATTCGAAAAGATACCTTTGCCGTTAAGTTTTTTTAGGACTTCTTTGATTGTATATTTTGTTAGCACTACCCTCAGCATAATATCCTTTGTACTTGAATGCATATGTGCAAATTGGAACAAGCGAAGAATTGTTAAAAAGCATGCCGAACGTCATAACCGTATCGCCTAATTATAATTTTAATTGTTAATTGGATTTTGATCAATTATTTCGAAATTTAGCGCAACTAATAGCACCTAATTAATAAATAAATATAACACCGTTGAAGCACCGCTGAAAAAAATTGTATCTAATTAATTTGGGATCTTTTCGGAATGCTCTAATATTCAATTAACTCTAATAATTATCTTTTACTAATTTTAATTATTATGAAACGCAGTTAATGGGGAAAATTCAACCCTTAACTATCCTTTAACCTTCCAGATTTTCAGATTAAACAAATACGTTTTTAATATTATATTATTCTTATAAAGGAGCAATACAAGTACTATCCTTTGACCTAAAGAAATATGTTATTAATATAATATATTTTGCTTCTATGAAAGCAATACCGCATTAATGTGCATTTCTGGTTTTTTAACTGATAGATAATGAACAACAAACGATTATGGCGTAATAAAATTGATGCCACACGGGGGAAGCTGACATGACCAGCTCGGACCTGCAATGGCATTTAATAACTGCGCAAACAAGGATTTCACCGACACCGATTGAAATTAGAATTAGCTTTCACTTGTCAGGAGAACAGTTTGTAAATTGCCGCCATGAGGTGTGCCAGACTTTTTCTGTATCTTTGGTTTTTTGGCAACGTTGCTATTAAACTTCAACCGGTCGCGGATACGGATGAAGAAACCGACTATATTTTTCGTTCATTAACTTTAATTTTTGTAATGTTTTCACCTTTCTTGGAAACCAGGAACTGGATAATGGAATAATTAATGTAAATTCTCTGCAACAGCGTATTTTAAATACAATTGATGGATTCCTTGAAGAGCATTTTCAATGTGAATACTATGCTACTGATATCCGTATATAGTCCAAAGGATCCCATTTTCAATAATAATCTCTAAATCAATGGAACAAAGAGATCTAACTTAGATATATACAAAATATATGTTATCTATTCACACTATCTCTATCTATTCATAGATTTGAATTGTTAAAGAATATTCGAAGGTGTTCCTTTTAAGTGCTGCTTGTAAAATTTGTAGATGCTTTAAGAATCTTAATAGCCTAAAATCGTTAATTTGAATTGTACGAAAAAATGTTCTTGTATTCTTCTATGACCCCAAATAGAAAATGTCTAAGTGAGCAATGACAAATTACGGAGTTCTAATGCAACTGCAGTTCATACAAATGTATTTTGTATTTTTATTGGTACCGGGCATTTACAAGTCGAATACTGGCAATAAGTTCCGCACATGTTATGAATATGGCCAGCGGCAAGGCAGTTTCAAGTGCCCCACTGGAGAGCGGTCAAATGAAGCCGGTGAATGCACAACAACAAAAAAATGAAGACGCCACATAAAATCAACAATTGAGGTCAACGCAGCTTCATTAAGCCCTAAAACACGGCAGGCAGGTAAAAGCGAATTTCAGACTACAACAGACTGTAAACATGTTAAACGTGTGCCTATGACAAATTTTTTGGGTCAGCCCTGCTAATGGTGTGTGTGTGTGTGTGTATAATGTGTTAGCGCTACGCACCGTCATGTTTTGTGAGTCATCCTCGATGAGTTTTCCATTGAGATACCAGCCGGCGTCCGCTTCGCAGGGGTAAACACGCGCATAGAAGAGAGCTTCCGCTCCAGACGCACACACCACGGGCAGAGGCGATTTGAGCAGCTGAATGCTTTCATCGGTCCGCGAGAGATCTCGCTCCAGCACGCACAGCTCTCCGCTGCTGCGACAATCGAAGTTGTCGCATTCACTGTCATCATCATCGTCGGCCTCGGACGTGTACACCTGACAGCTGTAGATGCCCGAGTCAATGTCAAAGGCGTCGTTGATGCGCAGACAGAGACAGCCATTGCCATGATCGATGTAGCTGCAAAGAGGCGACGATACAAATGTATTTAAATGAAGTGCTGGCATTCATAACACATGCCGCTCAGCTATGAGCTCATTTCTCACTTGAATTCCTCGCTGTCGGGCAGAATTTCGCCATTGCGCAACCAGACGTAACTGTAGGGCTCGCTACTATCGATCGCACAGCAGAGATCGATCACCTCGCCCTCCACGGACTGCGTCAGCTCTGGCAGATGCTCCACAATGCTGGCCGGGCGACGTTGAATATCAGTACTTGTCTCATGGAACTTCACATCGATGGAGCTAACTAGGGGATCGTGATCGCCACTGATAATGCAGGTGTAGTTGCCCTCATCGGCAATGGTTACATCGTCGACGAACAGCATTGCCTCATCCTCCTGTACCACAATGTGCACACGGTCTGAGGGTTCCAGCTCAATGTTATTGTGATAGAACCGCGCCGAGGGCACTGAAGAGCCCCGGTAGCCGGTTGCCAATGCCATGCGACCGCCAATAGCTAAAATTGAAATTGTTAATCGTTATTAAATAAAATTAAAAATCAAAATAATATTCTCTGAAACAATAAAATCTAAAAATGTTTATAGATTGACACAATAACAACATTTTGTTATTAATACAAGAATCATTGTTGCTTATTTTATCTTTAGTTTTTAATTCAAGTTTTTTTTTTTCAATAGTTTCTTCGGATTTGTATTTACTGGCTGAATTTAAAATTGTTTTTTATATATTTAGTTAAAAAATTACTTTAATCTAAAGTTGAATAAAAATCATATTAGTTATTAAAAATGTAATAAAATCATGATTACATGATTATAAAGATTAAATAACAACTATTAATTTACCTGTAGAGGGTCCCATGATACGCCTATATAGATAGGCATTGCGTTTAGAGGAGGAGGCGCGTACACTTCTCGCTGAGGGCGATTTTGAGTAGCGGGAACTGCTGATCACGTCCAGACGGGCTGTGGCCTCAATGCGTCCAAAGTCGTTCTCCAGCGTGATGCGATAGAGACCGGCATCGTCGAAGCCAACTTCATCAATTTCAATGAAACGCAAATCGTCTACTTCCTTGACATGGATGCGTGGCGTTGGCGTTACAATCAGACCGTCCTTATCCCAGGTAGCCCATGGTGAGGGATGCCCAGCAATCGCGCATTGGAAGCGCACACTGTCGCCCTCCTCAACGACACGATTGTAGGGAATGGCTAGGAATTTGGGCGCCGTTATGCAACGTGCATCGCTGCGCCGGCGCTCCACAGAGCCCATGGTCAGATCGATGCTGCTGTTGCGGTAGGAAAGTCGCATTGGTGAAAAGCTTCGGTTTGGCGTGGAGCGGGGCGTGGAACGTGGCGTTGAATGTGCCGAGAGCAGGGCACTTGGACGTGCCAGCTGACGGCTCAGCATATTCTCCTTCTCCTCCGGCACATCAACAATAATGCAAGCTGACGAGAGTGTTCGGCCCACCGAGTTCTTTGCCACACAAGTGTATTCGCCCTCATCCTCAGGGTACACGCGTGGTATACTTAAAGTTGCCTTTATGCCGTCATACGACATCATGTAGTCTCTGTCGCTGGGTATGACGCGACCATCCTTTTCCCATATTATATACGGCTCCGGCATGGCCTCCACATGGCATTCCAGAGATATAGCGTCTCCGTCACAGCAGCGGAGATTGCGGAGGTTACGCACAAAGCGCGGCAAAGTTTCAATATTGCTGAATATCGTTAAAGGTAAATATTAAAATTTCAAACAATGACTGGTGGCAATGACTCACCCATGTCGCGTATGAACTTTGTCCATGCGATTTTCTTTGAGTATATCTGTAGAGATAAAACATTTTAATATCAAATTGATAAACTTTTTAATTATCAATTTAGCGCCGCTTATGTCTATATTCTCACACAACAGTTGAGCGACGTGAACGCGAGCGTGGTGATGAATACACCACACCAAGGTAAACAGCCCTCGCCCATCTATTTATAGTAATTTATAGCAGCCTGCTTTTTGGGCCGCATGATCGATGTACTACACTGTACGGAAATATAATCGGAAGCATACCATAAGGAAGATATTGTCTTGTGCTAGTTATCTGATTTGTTTTTTTAAATCGCAATTTAAAAAGAGACGTTTATTTATAGTATCAGTTTTGAGGTGAATTGTAATTTTAGTATATTTTCAGATACGGAACGGTATATTTAAAAATTAAACACGCGGTCACTCTGTCATCGAACCATTCTTGTTATTTGTTTATTAATAGGTTTTTATGTAATTTATTGAAATGCGGGGTTTAGTTATTGTGCCAATGGACTTGGAACCTGGTTTCCGCAAGGCAGACATACACAACATACCCACAGTTAATCATGGAATGGTATTCAACTACTTTGCAGAAGTTGCCGACAAACAAATGTAAGCATCTTCCTCCCGCCTTTTCTGCACACAACAAGTTGCTAATTCTCAATTATTTTCTTTAACAGCTCAACAGATAACAATGATCTCTTAATAGACTATGTGCATCTGCGCCGTGAAGACGATGTGTGCGATATGAAGGCGCTGGTATTCTCCGCATCTGACTTTGCCAATACGGACACACATGCGAACGTTGTGCTTAAGATTACCGAGAGCTCCAATTGCATTAGGGAAAGTCAGTGCAGCCTCTGTCCCAGAGAAGGTATGTGGGTGAACTAAACGTCTGGCAAATAATTGTTCTATATTTATACTACAGCCGTTTGCATACACGTTGTGGCCTTCATATTTTGGCTGCAAACCAAGAGCACGGATACGCGACCAACAGCTGTTGTGGAATTCTGGGGCAATGAACTGGAAGCTCTGGTGCATCCAGAACCATCGAAAGCCGTACGCATCTGTGATATGGTAACGGATCCTGAAGCGCCAGCTGATGTTGATCTCGATGGACCAAGCGAAGGCGAAGAACGCGCATTTCTGGAATCTGTTTTAGAGGAACTTGCCATCTGTGGCCGAGATTCAGCGTTGTACCGGCAGTGCGTGGAGACAACGGATGAATTCGAGGCTATACTTGTACATCACGTTCTGCTCAAGGTTGCCGAGTACAACATATTCGATGTGCACAGTTTTATGCAGCACATGGAGATACAGGCGCAGAGTGGACTTTTTGAGAGTCTCAGCGAGGTGACAAAAACGCAGTACAAATCAAAGCTATGGATAGAGGCGCAATACATGCGCATACGCTGCTCCATGATACATCTGATTGCCACACGTAAGACACAGGCGGAAGAGGAGCAAATCTTCAATATGCTCTTCTGCAAGGGACGCGACGAAAAACCCGAGGTTCGAGTGCAGCTGAAGCAACACAAGCGCTTCATATTGAAGCAGACGGAGAGACTAGAAAGCAAGGAGTACATCGAATGTGGTCTATTACTTCACGAAAACTATCCTTTCCTGTGTGCGGCACCAGATGGTATAACGGATGATCACATTGTGGAAATAAAGGCTCCACGAACTGAGGAGGCTTTTGAAAAATATCTATTGGCACGCGAATCCATTGCGCCCAAGTACATGGCACAAATTCAAATACAAATGTTTCTGGCCAACGTGAAGAAGGCTCTGTACTGTGTGCTCAGTCCCACATTTGAAACGAATGGTGCTCTGCACTACGTTTGGGTGCAAGCGGATCCCGAATTGGTGGCCGGCCTACTAAACATGGCCGATGAGTTCTGGAAGGATGTTGTCTATCCGCGTCTCATGAACATATATCCACAAACACTGTGACATTCACGATTATATGTTAAGCATAATCCTTCGCAACCCACCCAGCTATAGCTAGTCAATGGTTTTCAGCAAGAGAATAAGAAAGACAAAGATCGACTTACCTTTGGCGAAGATTTGCAGTGAGATTACAGCCTTGGTCTCGCCATGACAATTGCTGGCAATAACCGAATATGTGCCGGTAAAGTCCAATTTGGCGCTGGGTATCTCCAAACGATACTCGGGTCCCTCGCCAATGCGTCGAAAATGCGGTGCGTCCTTGTAATATTCCGGCTGCCAATCAAGAACAGAGAACAATAAAATCAAAATTAAAATTCTTATGATAAATGTGCGGTGTGGAAATGCAGCTATAAGGATCGTCACAGCAAACTAAATGCATGAATCATGTAAGTCGTCGTATATGTTCTTATTGTTAACAGATTGCTGTCCATGTTAATGTTGTTGTTGTTGTCGATTCTCTTGTTTTTCTTGTTGTTGTGCACCGCTCATGTCCATATAAGCACAAAATTTAATTTTGTGACTTGCAATAGGTAAAACTGGTATATGTCCGTCCGGCTGTCTGTCTACCTGTCTCGTTGTCTCTCTGTGCCTCTGTGTGTTGCCCACCCTGACCTCCTGCTTCCTTGGTACATACAGCAGCGGCACGATTGTGGCTAATAATTTTTCGCTAGTTGCCAGTTTGTGCTTTGAGCGTTGTTAGCTCGTTGCCTTTTTGGCTCTGTAATCGTAATTGTTTTTTGTATCGCAACAACAAGCTTGTCATTTGATATGGGTTGAACTTGAATTAGCGTTTGACAGCAGATCGCAGGCTTTATAAGAATCCAAACTGCCCATGTCTGTCTCTCATGTATATGTTTGAGTGTGTATTGTGGATTGTATAACCAGCGCTACATGTGACGCAGTTGTCTGGTAATCCGAGAAAGACGCGAAGCGACTGCAGCTGCTGCAAGTGCTTTGTTTGTGCCCTTGCCAAGCTGGTCAGACATTGAGGAGCCGCCTCAAGTTCAGCTCCAATCGGAGCCAACGTTTACCTTCACTGCACTTTTGACACTCTTCTTTACTTGGGTTTTGTTTTTTTGGAGCACACTTTGCGCGTTTGCAGCGAATCAATGAAAAGTCTTTACAATTTATCCGCACGAGCAACTGAACTGTGACAAACTGTTCAGTCACTTGTCACTTGGGAAAGTATTTATAAGCTTTTAGTGCGGAAATATAGTAAATATGGAAATTGTAGTTCGCTCTATTTCCTGATGCCGCATAGGGCCCACATCGAACCCAAGACGACGACTGCGAATGTTCCGCTATGAACTTTTGGTGTTGGCGCACTTGCACTTGATTTTAACTGCGGCGACTGCGACGATAACTGCGACCCACATTTGCTGGCGCCGTGAATGCAACTGCAACTGCAACTCGATTTTAACGAGCTGCGCAAGCGCTGCTTCGATTCTCTGCCGCTGTCGTTGCTGACGTCACAACCCAAGTGACTAAGAAGCTGCTGTAGAATGTGTGTTCGACTGTACAATACCCGCTAACAATTACTAAATATACTTTATGCGGTCGGAGTTGCCGATTTCGGTCTGTTGCCGGGTGTAATGCTTATACGAATGGACTCACATTGAGAAAATCACGCAGCCAAACGACTTCGGGCTTGGGATCGCCGACAACTTCACAGAAGATGATGACGTTGTCGCCCTCGTAGGCCTCACTGGAGCGTGGCTTCACCACAAACAGCGGCTCCTTGGAGTACCTGAAAAGAATGCACAAAATTACTTTTACTGGTCAAGATTAGGGACGAGTGTTTTACTCACGGCATATCGCTCGTCTTGATGCTGGGTATTTCTAGTGATCGGGACGGTGTGGATGCAGTGTCGTTCTCCTCGATGGCCACGCGGCAAATGGTCTCCACCTTGCCCACCACATTGGAGGCGACGCACACATAGATGCCCGCATCGCGTGGCGTTGCTTCCGCGATGATCAGCTCCACAAAGCCCGTGGTGTCGAGCGTGGCGGAGATGCGGCGACTGGGACGCAATCGCATGCCATTGCGATGCCAGGTGACGCCCACAGCTGGATAGGCTTCGACCTTGGTGGACAGACGAATCTCGCTGCCCTCGCGGAACACGTAGAACGGATCGAGTGGCACATAAAAGTCTGGGGAAATGTATGCTCGAATGCCCTTGTCCACGACCAGGCAGCTGTGACAGGACACGGAGCCCAGCTCGTTCTTGGCCGTGCACGTGTAATCGCCGCTGTCGTCCAACGTGGTGGCTGCAATTTCCAGAGTAAAGAACTGTCCGTCGGCAGTGATGAGATGCCGCCTGTCGCTCAAAATGAGCTGTCCGTCCTTGTACCAGAGTATCTCGGGCGTGGGATAGCCAACGATCTGGCAGGTGAGACGCACCGGGTAGGTGACCTGCACACGTCGATCCCTCAAACGCATGGTGAAGATGGGCAGGGATTCGCCCATCTCAGCTGGATGGCGGCCATGTGCGATTTCCTTAAGGCGCGAGTCCGCCTCGTATAGCCGTGGATCGGAGACAACCTGCAGGCGGGCGAAGGTGGAAACGCGTCCCTTCGAGTTGGTTGCCTCGCAGGTGTAGCGTCCCGAATCCAGTTCGACAACTGTGGCAATGGTCAGGGCGCAAGTGGAGCCTATCTGTCGTATCTTGACGCGATCGGAGCTGCTGCTCAGCTGAATGCCGTCCTTGTACCAGGTGATCTGGGGTCGCGGAGCACCGCGCATGTTGCACTGCAGCGTGAACGAGGAACCGAGCAGCGCCTTCACCTGACCCGGCAGTATCTTGACAAACTCCGGCAGACACTCGACGCCGCCCACCTGAAGTGGCGAACTCGTCTGCACAGCTGGGCCCCATCCGTAGCGATTCTTGGGCGTCACACGGAAGTGATACTCCACGTTAGGCTTCAGATTGAAGGCGTCAAAGGAGTTGATAGGCGTCAGGCCCAACTCACGCCAATAGGCGCCTCCATCGTGGCCCATAATCCAAGCCTCCACCTTGTAGGCAATCACGGGAGCGGAGTTCACACTGACGGGTTTACCCCAGGACAGCGATATGTGCGTGGGACCCGAGTCGACCACCAGAGGCTCCGTTGAGATGCAACCGGGTGGATCTAAGTTGGGAGAGCACAAATCAAACACAATACGCCCCGGAGAAATATATATTTTATTTTCTTGTTTTTCGACTACGTAAATGTATAAGCTGGATTGCTGTGCTCTATATAATACGCTATTTATACTCGTATACCATAATAAAAATTAAATAAATAAATCAATAAATTGTAAAATAAGTCAAAAGTTCAGAAATACTAACAAAAGCTAAATACACGGATAATTTGTTTAGTTCTTTTGTTTCGGTTCGGTTTCGGTTCAGTTGCAGTTTCGGTTTTAGTTTTTGGTTTTCAAGCATTCATTAATCTCACAGGAAATTGCTTTTGATAAGATTCGTGATTAGCGGCACAGAAGGCAAACAAGTTAGAGCTGAAGCGATCTGCAAAATCCAATATCAAATAAGGAATGAAAAGGATTAAAGCTGATTGGAAAAGCTGCAAAGGATCACAGCGCAAACGGACGGAAATACAGATGTGAAACACGAAACAATCGGACAAATAAGTGAAAAAAATACAAGAGGAAAGGCAATTTGATTTAAATAACTTTAAATTGCGTGGAAAACGATATGATTGATAAAATATGACAAACCTTAAAACTAAATTCAATTTAAAAAACGGAACAAATTATTATAGAAATACAAAATGAAAACTGATTGAAATTAAGTCAGAACTACAGATGAATTACAAAGATTAAACATGGAATAAAGAAAATAGTGATATTTTCAAAAGAATGTAATCCGATAAATGAACAACAATAAAAAGCAAGCGAATGGAAAATAAATTAAAATAAATCCATGTAAAGAACTATGAAATAGAATACTGTCGAAAACGATTGAATCCGAAACAAAAACAATACTAGGAAACAGATAAATGGAACACAAATAGAGTCGAATACAAGTTATACAGGGAATAAATAAATGGAACAATATCTTACCTCGGAAATACGAAGTGTCGCTGTAACTGTCCAGGGGTTGGCCCCAGCGTGGTTGCGTTGGAGTTTCAGAGCGAGCACGTGGTTTGACCTATAAATTTGTTTGTTTGTTCGTTGGTTTTGTTTTGTAGTCAGAACGATAGTATTGTATTATTATTATTTGTTTGTTGAATGAACACATAGAGTCGGGAAAGTAGACTTAGAATAAATAATTGGTGCGTTGCAAAGGGAGGCGTTTTAATTTGTGGCGTAAAACAATATTAACATTATTGAATAAGCTTTATTCTTTCTTTTTGGGCGTTTTAATCTAGAAAAGCGAATAGAAAGAAAGAGAGAAGATAAAAAGCAAGAGGTTAGGTGTAAGCAAAAGCATTAGAAACATTCAGGAACAGCCACAGCACAGCACAAAAAAAAACAGAAAGATAAACCTAGTCCAAAAGGGGGAATACAAACCAAAATGGTAACGAATATTCTGTCCGTTCCAAAGTCGTTGCGAGCAACAACGAAATAGGTGCCGGAGTCGGAGATCTGCGACTTTTGCACTGTGAATCTGGTGTAGTCATCGGATACCTCTTTGCTCACACGATCCGACTGGGTAATGTCCTTGGTGCCCTTCATGAACACCACTGCGAGAAAGAGAACATTACTTATATCAATATACTAATCTTTAACTTTTTTTAAGATCAGATAAACCGCGAATTTAAAATAGTATTGAAGGGAACCTTAGTTTAAAGTTCGGAAAACTTCGGACTTACGCTTTGGCTTGGGATCGCCCGCAATGCGGAAGGATAGCGAGAAGGGATCGCCAACAGCAATCTTCATTTCGGTTTCGGGTCTGGACAGGAACAAAGGCGGACGCTCGTTCTTCTCTGCTCCGACGGCGACATCGATGTTCACATGGGACTCAATGCGTCCGAACGCATTCGAGGCGAGGCAAGTGTAGGTGCCCTCGTGCTCGGCACCGGCGTTCATGATAGCCAGCGTGTAGATACCACGATCATTGATTGTTGTCACATTGGGACCATCGACAGTGCGGCGATTGCGAATCCATTTCACCTCAATGGGTGTGCTCGACTGCATAAACTCGGCCGAGATGGCGACGGTGCCGCCGTTGCAGACGGTCTGGTTACCCAGAGGGTTGAGGAAGTGCGGCTTGTTGGGATCGCGATGGAAGAAGCCGTGCGTCTTCTCTAGCGTGAATTTCTCGCGTCCCACAAAGTCCACCTGATGGGTCATCTTGTTCTGGGCACCCTCATTGGTGGCCACACAGGCATAGACGCCTGAATCCTTCTCCGTCGGGTTGCGTATGATGAGCTTGGAGAAGCCATCGGTCTGATCGATCTGTTGATACTTTTCATCGTTGAAGATGATGTCGTTGCCCTTCATCCATTGTATCTCGGGACGTGGCTGGCCACGCACGCGACAATCCAGAACCAACTCATTCTCATTGAGAGAATACGTGTCTGCAAGCACAGTTATCAAACATTAATTGAGGATTCTTGAGGAGATTAAGAAGGCATGAAAGCAGTTAGCACAGCAAACAAGTAAGAAAACATTATGCAAGCGAAGCAAAGGTGTTGAAGGAGTCCTTGGGCTACCTCGAATTGGCTGCGCGAATGTGCTGGGCATTGAAGCCTCCCTAAAATGCTTGTAAACCCGCAGCTGGGCATGACTGAGGCTCTCGCCAAAGTCATTGATGGCGGAGCACGTGTAGTTGCCGCTGTCCTCGGCGACAGCGGCGAAGATCTCCAGCGACGCCTCGCCATGCTGATAGAGCGTCTGATAGCGCGAATCCTTGGGCAGAGGCTTATGGTTCTTCAGCCATTCGATGTGTGTGTTCTCATCCCCAGACACGGTGCAGAGCAGTCGCAGATTGGCGCCCTCCGACACGGTCCGATCGTGCAAATAAGTGTGGAACAGCGGCTTCGATTGAGCGACGCTGCGCAGCACACGATTCCCGGCACGCTGCAATTCCCCGTTGCCATTCACGTGAACTCCAGAATGTAGAGAGTCCTCCGCGAACTCTCTAGGCAGAGAATGCGACACGAAGTGCGAATGGGATTGCTCCTGATCTTGGGCAATAAGACGCTTGAGGTCGGCTGCCCGAATGCTGCTGCTAACAGAGTCAATGTGATCATCGTGCTCGGCGTAGCAGGCGAAGATTCCGCAGTCCGAGGAAATGGGATTACGTATGATCAGCTTGCGTTCGCCACCCGGTTCATCCACAACCCTGTAACGATTGTTGCAGATCGTGTGATCATCGCGCATCCAGCTGACGTTGGGACGACCGTGCACCTGGCAGCTCAGCACGATCTCGTTGCGGTGTGCATCATAGCATTCTGCAAGAAATTTGTAAAATAAATTAGTCGAATCCAGCTTGCGTTGGTTTCGTAAGTGCGACTTACTCTTAATGCCCCCCACGAAGCTGTCGGGCAACTTGTTGCTCGACTCGTCCAGCACCGTAAGCTGACCTGAGCTCTCCACGCTCTGCTTGCTATTCTTCACCACACATCTGTAGTGTCCACTGTCCTCGGCACGTGCATCGTAAATCTCCAGACTGATGGCGCCATTGATGTTGTAGATCTTGTGACGTGCGTCCTTCGTGATTCGTTCATCGTCCCTCAGCCAATGCACATCCTCGATAAAGCCCGTGACGTAGCAGATTAGCTGTGCCTTGTTGCCGCTGCTGATGGTCATGGTCTTGAGACTCGTCTCCAGATTCAGGCGCAGCTTCGCCTCCCTCGACTTGGCCTTGGCCACCGCAGCTGCGCTCTCCGACACAGCCTTCGTCGGGGTTTCCTTGAGCTCCTCAATCACCTGGTTGGTTGTGCGCTTGTCCACGGTGCGTTCTCTGATGTAGTCCGAAGCCTGCACAAACTTGCTGATCTTCATCTGACCGTTCTCGCTCTCCGCATAGCAAGTGTAGAGTCCGCTGTCCTCGCTGCCAAAGGAAGTGATGGTCAGCTGCTTGACGCCATCCGCCTGCTCGGCATAGACGTACTTGGGACCCTCGAGGGGCAGCAAAGTGTTGTCGCGTTGCCAGGAGATTTGTGGCTTGGGACTGCCCGACACCTTGCACTCGAGTGTGAGACGATTGCTTTGGGAATGATATGCATCTAGAGTGAATGACGACACAAAAGAGACAAGGCACCAGACAGGATGAGACATAGATTCGGAAGGAGTTTTCCGGTTAGTCTTACACCTAGAGAGCAGGGATCTTATGTGCATACCTTAACGTTCACGTAGACAGAATGCGTAATGAAGTACATCTATGAGTTATAGCTAACTTAAGCCTGTGCGCATACCTTTGATGCCCACTGTGAAAGTGGGTGCAATAACCTCAGGTTTACCCGTGCTGTAAACGAACAAATTGCAAGTGCTGACGATCTCGTTCTCAAGTCCACGCACCCGCAGCGTGTACTCGCCGGCCTCCTCCTCCGTCACACCAACAAGATTCAGCCAGGCAATGCCGTCCTGCATGGACATCTTGCTCTTGGGTCCAAAGGTAATCGGTTGATCGCCATGGAACCACTTCGCAGTGGGCTCCGGTCCGTCGATGTTGACCATCCACTTGACATTGCTGCCCGACTTGACGGTACGATTAGACAGGAAGTTGCGGAAGTACAGACGCTTCTTTAGATCTGGAGGTGGTGGCACCTCACGCCTGGAGCCGCCGCCTTCTTCATCCTGGCCGCCGCCCTTCTTCTTGCGCTTCCTCTTCTCAGTTGGAGCACTTCCTTCCTCGCCCTCAACCGGCTCCTCGCCCTCAGCTTCTTCACCCTCGACTTCGTCGGAGGGCTTGGGCGGTGGCCTGCCCTCCCTAGGCGGTGACATGGGACGCACACGGACACGTGGCTCCACGGTGACCATGTGCACGATTTCCGTCTGACCCTCGCGATTCTCGGCCTGGCAAACGTATTTGCCGCTGTCCGACTGCTTGGGATGGCTGACAAACAACTCGGAGGTGCCGTCTTCATGATCAACCTGCTGATATTTTTCGCTGTTCTCGATCTTCACACCGTCCTTGTACCAGGTGACCGTGGGTGTGGGCAATCCACGCACATGCACGTCCAGCTGCAGCTCGTTGATCTTGCCGTGCAGCGTGTCCTTGATGTTGCGCGTAAATGTTGGCGGCACATCGCCGGTGCCGGGATCCTCATAGACCTCCAGTCTACACGATGTGGATGCCTCGCCGGTTTCGTCGCGGCCCCAGCACTTGTACTCGCCATCGTCCTCGGTAGTGGCGCTGTTGATCTCCAGCAGGCACAAGCCCTCGCTGTAGCGACCACGGATCTTGGGACTGTTCTGAATGGGCTCCTCGTTCTTGAACCACTTGACCTGCGGTTCCTTCGCCTCCAGGAAGCAGGAAATCTTCACCTTAGAGCCTTCGGCTACCACACGATCGCGCATCGATGTGCTAAAGTGGATGGCCACGTTCTTCTCGCGACGCTTGCTCGACAAACTCGCCGTATCCGAAGCGTAGTCGGTGCCCGAAGCAGCCGCCTCCTCCTCAGGATCGTCCTTCTTGCGACCACGACGCTTGCCCTTGCCCTCCTCGCCCTCGCCATCGGCAGCAGCAGCGGCTGGCTTCGGGGCCTCCTTCTTCTCCACCTCCTTGGGCCGCAACAGACTCTTGTCTGCATGGAACACACCGTGAATGTTTTCCGCAATGTGCGAAGCCTTGCCCTCGAAGAGCACATAATGCGAGATCTCCATTTTGCCGGCACGACTCTCCGCCTTGACCACATACTTGCCCGAGTCCTTGTTGTCCGGACGATCGATGATCAGCTCACAGGTGCCATCCTGATGCTCGATGATCTGATAGCGACCGCCACTCTGTATCTCGATGCTGTCCTTGAACCACTGAACCTGCGGCGTGGGCTGACCACGCACCGCAGTCTCCAGGATCAGGTCGTTGGAGTTGAGGTGATAGGTCTCTGCGAAGGCGGAGCATCAATAGTTACATAAGTACGCAACAAGCAACAAGTGAACAGACATGGCCAATGGCATTGCGTAATCCGCTAGATGTTCAATCGGCGGACAGGCAACGACATTGCTTTGATCTATTCATAGATGCGAATAGACAACGAGACGACACCAGAGACAACACGACATGGTAAACAAGTGGAGAGCAGAGGATCGCCTCAATTACCTTTCAGCGAGCGTATAAACACGGGCTGCACATCGGTGTTGACCTTCGGCTGATAGACATGCAACAGCGCCGACGTCGTGATTTTGCAGTGCTCGTTCTGCGCCACAATCGTGTAAGTGCCCGAGTCCTCGGGCTGGGCACTGGTGAACTCCAGCACGGCGAGACTGTCGCGATTCATGTTGCGGATACGCGGTCCATACGCCACATTCTGATCGTCCTTCTGCCACTTGATTGTGGGCTCCGGTCCGCCCACAACCGCCTGCAGCTTGACCTTGGAGCCCTCGGCCACGTAGCGATTGGAGAGATTGACCGTGAAGTAGAGCATTTGCTTGGGCGAGGGATCCGGCAGGCGGCTGCGTCGCTCATAGCCACCCTCGGCATCGGCGTCGCCTTCGCCCTTGGGCAGCTTCTTCTTCTTTTTGGTGCCGCCTTCGCCACCGGCTGCTGCGGCTGCTGCATCATCCTGCATTGCGGACAGAATACTCGAGCGACGGGAAGAGTGTGTGGTATCGACGACCACGGTGTGAGTGGTCGACTGACTGCCCAATTTGTTTTTGGCTGTGCAAACGTAGACGCCGTTGTCTTTCTCCGTTGGCTTGTTCACGATCAGTTCGCAGATGCCGTCCAAATGCTCGATTTGCACGACACGATCGTCTAGTACCACGGGTATCTGATCTTTCGTCCACGAGATTTCAGGGCGCGGATTGCCGCGCACCTTCGTATCGATGATCAAATCATTTTGGGAAGAGTGATACACATCTGAGGCAAGAGACAAGAGCAAGAGGGGAGGACACCTTCAATTAATTCGACTCGTCTCACATCTATTTTCGTAACACTTGGCGAGGCGACCTCAATCGAGATCTTCTCTGTTCTGTGCTGATCTGATCGTTTAGGGTGTGGACACAAAACAATTAGTGTGCATTGATTGCATGCCCCATGTTTGTGTGTGTTTGGCTCGTGTTGGCGTTGGCACAAGAACAGATACAGATACAAATACAGCGATGCAGATACAATGTCGATACAGCTACTGCGAAAGATGTAGATACAATTGAACAGTTGTAAATGCAGATACAATTCGATAAATGCCATTACAGATACATTCACATCACGACAGTTGCAGATACTTTTATCAGTGTAGATACAGCGACAATTCAACACAGATACAATTGACAGATTGAGAGTTGAACACAGACACAGCAGATACACTTCACAGATACACGGCAATATACCTCGCATGGGCAGGGCAAAGATGGGCTCGGATTCATCGCCATCGGCTTGCGCGGCATACGCCTTGAAGTAGCACGAGGTCTCGATCTCGGACATGTCGTTCTTGGCCACACACTTGTAGACACCGGTGTCTGCCGCGGAGACCTTCAAGATCTGAATGATGGCCTTGCCCTCCTCGGAGAGGTTCTTGATGTTGTCGCTCATCTGGATCCACTGGTCGTCCTTCATCCAGCGTGTGTTGGGCGACGGACCAATGACGGTGGCCACAAACTTCACGCTGGTGCCCTCGAGCGCCATGCGATCACGCAGCTGGGTGGCAAACGACAGCTTCTGCTTGGCGGGCACCAAGGGCTCTGGCGGCGCACGAGCTGCGGCCACACGTTGCTGCTCGGCCTGGATTTCGGCACGCTTCTGGTCGGACTCCGCCATGGACTTGAGGGCGGCGTCCATGGAGAGGCGAGCCTGCTTCAAGCTGTCTAGCTGGATCTTGTCGCGAGCATGGAAGATGCCGGGCACATGATAGTGCAGATTCTTGGCCACCTCGACGGTGTGATTGATCTGCGCTTCGCCGATCGAATTGATCGCCTTTAGAGTGTAGATGCCGCTGTCCTTGTTGCCGGGCTTATAGATCAGCAGCTTGCAGACGCCGTGCGCCTCCTCCAGCATGGTGAACTTGTAGCTGGGCTTGACCTGGAAGGCGCCACGCCACCAGGTGACCACAGGTCGCGGCACACCGTGCACATGACCCTCAATGGTCAACTCGTCGTCGCGCATGTGATAGTATTCTGGAACACACAAAGAAACATGATGTTGACGCACCTGAGAGAGGAACTAGTCGGGGGGGGGGGACATGTACCTTTGATATACTGGAAAGAGGGAGGTTTGGGTTCGTCCTTAAAGATTTCGTAAATGGTAACAATGCACGAGGAGGTGACCTCGTCGTTCTGGTTGAGAATCTGGCACGAGTACTCGCCCGAGTCCAGAATGGTCGTGTTGACCACCTCAAGTATCAGGATGTTGTTGTTGTTGATGATGCGATGCGTGGCATCGCGCTCCAGCTGCCTGCCATCCTTGAACCACTTCACCGACAACTCGGGACCATCGACGGCGCAGGCCATGCGCACACTCTGGCCCGCCTCGGCGGTGCGATCGGACAGGAAGTTGATGAACTTGGGCAGACGGGCCTGTTCACGGCGTCGCTGCCAGTCGGCATCGCGCTCCTTTTCGCTGGTCCGCTTGGCGATGCTGTATTTGCGCATCTGCTGCATGAACTCCTCGCCCTCGGTGGCGGCAATACGCTGCCAGCGCTCCTCCTCATGGGGATCGGGGCGCGTGTACTCGTCGGATGAGTCACTGCCTCGGCGTTTCTCCTTCTTCAACTCGACGACTACGTCGTCTTCCTCGTTCAACTCGTCTTCGTCGCGCTCTCTATCGACGTCGTCATCTTCGTTGTAATCGGCTGCTTCGGTACCATCGTCGGCATCGTCCACGAACGATGGATCCTCTTCATCATCCTCGGCTTCGGCCTCGGCTTCAACTTCCGCCTCGGCCTCCTCAATGGCGCGCTGCTCGGCTTCGAGTCTATCCTGCTCCTCCTTTTCCTCCTTCAAGCGCTTCTGGCGCTCCTCGAAAGTCTCGCCCTTGGGCTTGGCCCGGTTCGCCGCCTCCTCGGCAGCCTTGGCCGCCGCCTTGGCCTGCTCCTCCATCTGCAGCACCATCTTGCTCTTCTTGGGCGGCGGCTTGGGTCCCGCAGCGGCGGGCGGCTGGTCAAACATCTTCTTGCTGGCCTTTTGTCCGCCTCCGATTTCCAGTTTCAAGGACAACTTTGGACTGGGGGACTTTTCCTTTTTCTCCTTCTTCTTGGGCGGCGCCTTCTTCTTGCCCTTCTTGACGGGCTCATCGTCGTCGATGTCCACGCTGTCTTCGCGATCGTCGCCCAGGTCGCCCAGTTCCTCGGCTTCCGAGCCCATACCCGGACTTTGATCCTTGTCGATAGACTTGCGACCCACGCGCGGCTTGCGAGCCTTCTTCTCCTTCTTCTTAGGCTTCACCTCCTCGATGATCTCCTCTTCCTCCTCATACTCCTCGTACTCCTCAACCACGTAGATAACCTCAACGTTAGACACATCCATTACGGCAGCCCGATCGATTACCGACAAATCGGATGTTATGTAACGCACAGGTTTTTGAATATCCACAGGCTCAGAGATATCCATAACCAGGGCACGATCAAAGACAGCGATGTTGCAGGTCGTTTGCGACTTGAGGTCCCTGCCAAGCTCAAAGGGAGTTTTCTCCTTCTCCTCCCTCTTGAGGAACGGCGTGATGCTGCGCCATGTTGAGGGCGTGGCACTGCGACGAGTCATGTACAGACTGAAGGGGGTCTGACTGCGACCGTGAATAGGCGTGGCACTGCGTCCGCGTAAACTACCCGGAGTGGGAGACTTGAGCTTGCGCTTCTTTTGCGTCGGCACCTGCAGCGTATCCTGGGCTGGTGCCGCCTCCGGTTCAGCGGAGCCACGGGGCTCAATGTCACCGTCCGTCTCTCCCATCGCGATTACGGTTTGTCTTTTGGCTTATCACAGGACAAGGTCAAGTTAAAAGTAATAAATTCGTTGCGAAAAAAATGTGAATATGTAACGAAAAACCGATGAAATAATAATGATAATCCGTTCGAGTCGAAAGATGTATATATCGTATATATATGTAAATCCCGCAACGGTTCGAAAAGCGTTTCTAGGACGTCAGACGTCCGTTCGATTCAAAAGAAGATTCACGACTGTCCGCATGTGGTGAGAAATTCGAAAATACATTCCTTCTCGAATGCATCCTAATTGCCAATCGATTGTTCACGCAAATCGGTTCGTTTGTTCAGACATATACACATATATACATACACATATATATATATATATTGCAACGTGCTGCTTGCCAAGAAATCATCTATTTAAATGCCTTCGTATTTTAATTAATGCACACAGTAAATTCAATTATATAAAGTGCACTATTTATAGTGGCATCTATTAAGACTATATAAAACTAATATAATAGATATACTTATTATATTTAACTTATGATAAAGTGCGAATGGATTGAATGAAATAATTTGGCCAAAGCTCTTATGTACTACAAATACATCTGCAGGGTTTACTTCCTATTTACTCACTTTGGTGACAAATAATTGATTCATTTGCAATTGCAATCTGACGTTAATTAAGTAAGCACTAAATGGGGGTGGCATAGGTATTATAGGTAGGTAGAACAGGCACTTACCTCGAATGTTGCGTGTAAATATTGGCGGAGTGCCAAATTTGGTTGAAGGTGCTTCGTATATAGTCACAAGACAGCTCGTTTCGACCTCTCCATTTCGATTAGACGCTATGCATCGATAAATGCCAGAATCATTCATCTCTGTTGATTTGATTTCAAGGCAGGATAGACCATCGTTCAAGGTTATCCTGTACTTGGCATCATTTCCTATCGCCATCTTTTGCTTGAACCATTGCACGCTCATATCCTGGCCAGAGATTCCACACGTTAACTTCAGATCACTTCCCGTTGCCGAATTCCGATTTGTTAGCATCAAATCAACAGTCGGTTTACGCTTGGCACTTCGCGATTCCTTTCTCTCCTTGTATTCTGATTCCATGGACTTGTAAGGTTTGGTTCGCTGGAGACTCATGTTGTCTTCTGAGTCTGTTGTAATTGTCTCATCCCGACTGACCACATCAGCATCCCTGGACTTTGACAATCCCTGGACGAGGCGTTCACTTTCCTGATCCATCTTCTCAAGTAATGCGGCATTTCTATCGCGATTCTTCGGTTGAATATTATAGTCTTCAGAGACTTCTTCATTCGTTGCCTTTTTCTCAGCATCCTGTTCGATTTGTTTCTTTTGTGTCACAGCCAATTTATTTTCATCCGCAGATTCCTTCTCCGAGAATTTCGCATTCTGTGCTGCTGTTTTGGATTCCTTATCTTCAACTACTATTGATTCGTCTCCCTTCTGAGCATTCTTCTCAGCATCCTTCTCAGCTTGCTTCTTCTGTTTCGGATCAAGTTTCTTCTCTTCTGCTGATTGTTTCATCAAAAGCTTGGCTTTCTGTGCTTCTTTTTCAGATTCCTTGACTTCAGGGTGTTTCTGCTCTGAAATCTTTTCCTCAGAGACCTTCTCTGCAACGACTTCACATTCTTCTCCCTTCTGGGCTTTCTTCTCAGCATCCTTCTCAGCTTGCTTCTTCTGTTTTGCATCAAGTTTCTTTTCTTCTGCTGATTTTTTCTCTAGGAGTTTGGCCTTCTGCGCTTCTGCTTCAGATTCTTTAACTCCAGGTTGCTTTCCCTCTGCAATCCTTTCCTTAGTTACTTCTTCGGCAACTACTTCGGATTCTTCTCCCTTCTGGGCTTTCTTCTCAGCATCCTTCTCAGCTTGCTTCTTCTGTTTTGCATCAAGTTTGTGTTCTTCTGATGATTCTTTCTCTAGGAGTTTGGCCTTCTTCGCTTCTGCTCCAGATTCCTTGACTCCAGGTTGTTTCTCCTCTGGGATCTTTTCCTCAGAGACCTTCTCTGCAACGACTTCACATTCTTCTCCATTCTGGGCTTTCTTCTCAGTATCCTTCTCAGCTTGCTTCTTCTGTTTTGCATCAAGTTTCTTTTCTTCTGCTGATTTTTTCTCTAGGAGTTTGGCCTTCTGCGCTTCTGCTTCAGATTCTTTAACTCCAGGTTGCTTTCCCTCTGCAATCCTTTCCTTAGTTACTTCTTCGGCAACTACTTCGGATTCTTCTCCCTTCTGGGCTTTCTTCTCAGCATCCTTCTCAGCTTGCTTCTTCTGTTTTGCATCAAGTTTGTTTTCTTCTGATGATTCTTTCTCTAGGAGTTTGGCCTTCTTCGCTTCTGCTCCAGATTCCTTGACTCCAGGTTGTTTCTCCTCTGGGATCTTTTCCCCAGAGATCTTCTCTGCAACGACTTCACATTCTTCTCCCTTCTGGGCTTTCTTCTCAGTATCCTTCTCAGCTTGCTTCTTCTGTTTTGCATCAAGTTTCTTTTCTTCAGCTGATTCTTTCTCCAGCAGTTTGGCCTTCTGCGCTTCTGCTTCGGATTCTTTGACTTCAGGTTGTTTCTTCTCTGAAATCTTTCCTTCGGATACTTTCTCGGCAACTACTTCAGATTCTTCTCCCTTCTGGGCTTTCTTCTCAGCATCCTTCTCAGTTTGCTTCTTCTGTTTTCCATCAAGTTTCTTTTCTTCTGCTGATTCTTTCTCTAGGAGTTTGGCCTTCTTCGCTTCTGCTTCTGATTCTTTGACTTCAGGTTGTTTCTCCTCTGGAATCTTTTCTTCGGAGACTTTCTCGGCAACCACTTCAGATTCTTCTCCCTTCTGGGCTTTCTCCTCAGAATCCTTCTCAGCTTGCTTCTTCTGTTTTGCATCAAGTTTCTTTTCTTCAGCTGATTCTTTCTCCAGCAGTTTGGCCTTCTGCGCTTCTGCTTCGGATTCTTTGACTTCAGGTTGTTTCTCCTCTGAAATCTTTCCTTCGGATACTTTCTCGGCAACTACTTCAGATTCTTCTCCCGTCTGGGCTTTCTTCTCAGCATCCTTCTCAGCTTGCTTCTTCTGTTTTGCATCAAGTTTGTTTTCTTCTGATAATTCTTTCTCTAGGAGTTTGGCCTTCTTCGCTTCTGCTCCAGATTCCTTGACTCCAGGTTGTTTCTCCTCTGGGATCTTTTCTTCGGAGATTTTCTCGGCAACCACTTCGGATTCTTCTCCCTTCTGGACTTTCTTCTCAGCATCCTTCTCAGCTTGCTTCTTCTGTTTTGCATCAAGTTTCTTTTCTTCAGCTGATTCTTTCTCTAGGAGTTTGGCCTTCTGCGCTTCTGCTTCAGATTCTTTGAGTTCAGGTTGTTTTCCCTCTGGAATCTTTTCCTTAGTTACTTCTTCGGCAACTACTTCGGATTCTTCTCCCTTCTGGGCTTTCTTCTCAGCATCCTTCTCAGCTTGCTTCTTCTGTTTTGCATCAAGTTTCTTTTCTTCTGATGATTCTTTCTCCAGGAGTTTGGCCTTCTGCGCTTCTGCTCCAGATTCCTTGACTCCAGGTTGTTTCTCCTCTGAGATCTTTTCTTCGGAGATTTTCTCGGCAACTACTTCAGATTCTTCTGCCTTCTGGACTTTCTTCTCAGCATCCTTCTCAGCTTGCTTCTTCTGTTTTGCATCAAGTTTCTTTTCTTCTGCTGATTCTTTCTCCAGGAGTTTGGCCTTCTGCGCTTCTGCTTCAGATTCTTTGAGTTCAGGTTGTTTTCCCTCTGCAATCTTTTCCTTAGTTACTTCTTCGGCAACAATTTCGGATTCTTCTCCCTTCAGGGCTTTCTTCTCAGCATCCTTCTCAGTTTGCTTCTTCTGTTTTGCATCAAGTTTCTTTTCTTCTGCTGATTCTTTTTCTAGGAGTTTGGCCTTCTTCGCTTCTGCTCCAGATTCCTTGACTCCAGGCTGTTTTCCCTCTGGGATCTTTTCTTCGGAGATTTTCTCGGCAACCACTTCAGATTCTTCTCCCTTCTGGGCTTTCTCCTCAGGATCCTTCTCAGCTTTCTTCTTCTGTTTTGCATCAAGTTTCTTTTCTTCTGCTGATTCTTTCTCCAGGAGTTTGGCCTTCTGCGCTTCTGCTTCAGATTCTTTGACTTCAGGATGTTTCTCCTCTGGAATCTTTTCCTTAGTTACTTCTTCGGCAGGCACTTCAGATTCTTCTCCCTTCTGGGCTTTCTTCTCAGCATCCTTGTCAGCTTGCTTCTTCTGTTTTGCATCAAGTTTGTTTTCTTCTGCTGATTCTTTCTCTAGGAGTTTGGCCTTCTTCGCTTCTGCTCCAGATTTCTTGACTCCAGGTTGTTTCTCCTCTGGGATCTTTTCTTCGGAGATTTTCTCAGCAACCACTTCGGATTCTTCTCCTTTCTGTGCTTTTTTCTTAGCATCCTTCTCAGCTTGCTTATTCTGTTTTGCATCAAGTTTCTGTTCTTCTCCTGATTCTTTCTCCAGGAGTTTGGCCTTCTTCGCTTCTGCTTCAGATTCTTTGACTTCAGGTTGTTTCTCCTCTGGAATCTTTTCCTTAGTTACTTCTTCGGCAGGCACTTCAGATTCTCCTCCCTTCTGGGCTTTCTTCTCAACATCCTTCTCAGTTTGCTTCTTCTGTTTTGCATCAAGTTTCTTTTCTTCTGCTGATTCTTTCTCTAGGAGTTTGGCCTTCTTCGCTTCTGCTTCAGATTCTTTGACTTCAGGTTGTTTCTCCTCTGGAATCTTTTCCTTAGTTACTTCTTCGGCAGGCACTTCAGATTCTTCTCCCTTCTGGGCTTTCTTCTCAGCATCCTTCTCAGCTTGCTTTTTCTGTTTTGCATCAAGTTTCTTTTCTTCTGCTGATTCTTTCTCTAGGAGTTTGGCCTTCTTCGCTTCTGCTCCAGATTCCTTGACTCCAGGTTGTTTCTCCTCTGAAATCTTTTCCTTAGTTACTTCTTCGGCAGGCACTTCAGATTCTTCTCCCTTCTGGGCTTTCTTCTCAGCATCCTTCTCAGGTTGCTTCTTCTGTTTGGCATCAAGTTTCTTTTCTTCTGCTGATTCTTTCTCTAGGAGTTTGGCCTTCTTCGCTTCTGCTTCTGATTCTTTGACTTCAGGTTGTTTCTCCTCTGGAATCTTTTCTTCGGAGACCTTCTCAGCAACCACTTCTGATTCTCCTCCCTTCTGGGCTTTCTTCTCAACATCCTTCTCAGCTTGCTTCTTCTGTTTTGTATCAAGTTTCTTTTCTTCAGCTGTTTCTTTCTCCAGGAGTTTGGCCTCCTTCGCTTCTGCTTCTGATTCTTTGACTTCAGGTTGTTTCTCCTCTGGAATCTTTTCTTCGGAGACCTTCTCAGCAACCACTTCTGATTCTCCTCCCTTCTGGGCTTTCTTCTCAACATCCTTCTCAGCTTGCTTCTTCTGTTTTGTATCAAGTTTCTTTTCTTCTGCTGTTTCTTTCTCCAGGAGTTTGGCCTTCTGCGCTTCTGCTTCTGATTCTTTGACTCCAGGTTGTTTCTCCTCTGAAATCTTTTCCTTAGTTACTTCTTCGGCAGGCACTTCAGATTCTTCTCCCTTCTGGGCTTTCTTCTCAGCATCCTTCTCAGCTTGCTTCTTCTGTTTTGTATCAAGTTTCTTTTCTTCTGCTGTTTCTTTCTCCAGGAGTTTGGCCTTCTGCGCTTCTGCTTCTGATTCTTTGACTTCAGGTTGTTTCTCCTTTGGAATCTTTTCCTTAGTTACTTCTTCGGCAGGCACTTCAGATTCTTCTCCCTTCTGGGCTTTCTTCTCAGCATCCTTGTGAGCTTGCTTCTTCTGTTTTGCATCAAGTTTCTTTTCTTCTGCTGATTCTTTCTCTATGAGTTTGGCCTTCTTCGCTTCTGCTTCTGATTCTTTGACTTCAGGTTGTTTCTCCTCTGGAATCTTTTCCTTAGTTACTTCTTCGGCAACCACTTCAGATTCTTCTCCCTTCTGGGCTTTCTTCTCAGCATCCTTCTCAGCTTGCTTCTTCTGTTTTGTATCAAGTTTCATTTCTTCAGCTGATTCTGTCTCCAGGAGTTTGACCTTCTGCGCTTCTGCTCCAGATTCCTTGACTTCAGGTTGTTTCTCCTCTGGAATCTTTTCTTCGGACACTTTCTCAGCAACCACTTCAGGTTCTTCTGCTTTCAGTACTTCTTTGACAGTATCTTGCTCATCGCGTTTCTCTTGCATATCACATTGTTTGTCTTTACTTTCTTCCACATCAAGGGCTGGTTCTTCAGAAATCTTATTGTCGATCAAAGCCTTATTGAGCTTTTGTAACTGTTCGCAAACATTCAGCATTGTTTTTGTTATGTTATGAATCTTTTCTTCCACTGTTGCAGTATTTAGTTGCCCCTGTTTCTTCTCAATGTAATCATACTCTTTAAGAAGAATGGCTTTCAGTTCCTCAATTGATGGTTTCAATGTAGCTGTGTTGTCATCCAAAAGGTCATCCAATATGACAAAGATATCCATTAGGTTTTGTTGTAGATGGATCATCTTTTCTGAAGACTTTTCAATGTGCAGATCAGATTTAATGCTCTCCGAAATCTTCTCAAGATTAGCCAGTTTCGGCAGAAGTAATGAAGGCTTTGCAAACATGTCACTATCGTCAATTAGTCTGATTGCGGCTTTGGTTAAAATAACATTTGTTTTAATTTCTTTAAGATAATGGCTAATAATATTCTCAGCAGCAGCTGGAGAGAGCTCAAGAAGTAACTCGATAAATGCTTCAACCATTTCTTTATCTGCATCGTCTTTAATAGATTTATCATCATATGTATGAACAATGTGTTCTCTAAGTTTAAATACAGATTTAGCAACCTTTTCAGAATCTGTTAGGTTTTCGAACAAATGCTGACTCTCCGCAACAAAAGAGTTTAAGTTTTCATTAGAAGAAAGTGATTCGGACAATTGCACAATATCTAAGATTTTCTGCTTTAAAACCTCAATTAACTTATCCTCTTCTTCTTTTTTATTCTGCTCTTGTAATTTTGCATCAAGTTTATTTTCTTTTGCTGCTTCTTTCTCCATGAGTTTGGCCTTCTGCGCTTCTGCTTCAGGTTCCTCGACTTCAAGTTGTATCTCTTCTAAAATCTTTTCCTTAGTTACTTCTTCGGCAACTACTTCAGATTCTTCTCCCTTTTGGGCTTTCTTCTCAGCATTCTTCTCAGCTTGCTTCTTCTGTTTTGCATCAAGTTTCTTTTCTTCTGCTGATTCTTTCTCTAGGAGTTTGGCCTTCTTCGCTTCTGCTTCTGATTCTTTGTTTTCAGGTTGTTTCTCCTCTGGAATCTTTTCTTCGGAGACCTTCTCAGCAACCACTTCAGATTCTCCTCCCTTCTGGGCATTCTTCTCAACATCCTTCTCAGTTTTCTTCTTCTGTTTTGTATCAAGTTTCTTTTCTTCTGCTGATTCTTTCTCTAGGAGTTTGGCCTTCTGCGCTTCTGCTTCTGATTCTTTGACTTCAGGTTGTTTCTCCTCTGGAATCTTTTCTTCGGAGACCTTCTCAGCAACTACTTCAGATTCTTCTCCCTTCTGGGCTTTCTCCTCAGAATCCTTCTCACCTTGCTTCTTCTGTTTTGCATCAAGTTTCTTTTCTTCAGCTGATTCTTTCTCCAGCAGTTTGGCCTTCTGCGCTTCTGCTTCGGATTCTTTGACTTCAGGTTCTTTCTCCTCTGAAATATTTCCTTCGAAGACTTTCTCGGCAACTACTTCGGATTCTTCTCCCTTCTGGGCTTTTTCCTCTGCATCCTTCTCAGCTTGCTTCTTCTGTTTTGCATCCAGTTTCATTTCTTCAGCTGATTCTTTCTCCAGGAGTTTGGCCTTCTGCGCTTCTGCTTCAGATTCTATGACTTTAGGGTGTTTCTCCTCTGGAATCTTTTCCTTAGTTACTTCTTCGGCAACCACTTCAGATTCTTCTCCCCTCTGGGCTTTCTTCTCAGCATCCTTCTCAGGTTGCTTCATCTGTTTTGCATCAAGTTTCTTTTCTTCTGCTGATTCTTTCTCCAGGAGTTTGGCCTTCTGCGCTTCTGCTTCAAATTCTTTGACTTCATGTTGTTTCTCCTCTGGAATCTTTTCCTTAGTTACTTCTTCGGCAACCACTTCAGATTCTTCTCCCTTCTGGGCTTTCTTCTCAGCATCCTTCTCAGCTTGCTTCTTCTGTTTTGCATCCAGTTTCATTTCTTCAGCTGATTCTTTCTCCAGGAGTTTGGCCTTCTGCGCTTCTGCTTCAGATTCCTTGACTCCAGGTTGCTTCTCCTCTGGAATCTTTTCTTCGCAGACTTTCTCAGCAACCACTTCAGGTTCTTCTGCTTTCAGTACTTCTTTGACAGTATCTTGCTCATCGCGTTTCTCTTGCATATCACATTGTTTGTCTTTACTTTCTTCCACATCAAGGGCTGGTTCTTCAGAAATCTTATTGTCGATCAAAGCCTTATTGAGCTTTTGTAACTGTTCGCAAACATTCAGCATTGTTTTTGTTATGTTATGAATCTTTTCTTCCACTGTTGCAGTATTTAGTTGCCCCTGTTTCTTCTCAATGTAATCATACTCTTTAAGAAGAATGGCTTTCAGTTCCTCAATTGATGGTTTCAATGTAGCTGTGTTGTCATCCAAAAGGTCATCCAATATGACAAAGATATCCATTAGGTTTTGTTGTAGATGGATCATCTTTTCTGAAGACTTTTCAATGTGCAGATCAGATTTAATGCTCTCCGAAATCTTCTCAAGATTAGCCAGTTTCGGCAGAAGTAATGAAGGCTTTGCAAACATGTCACTATCGTCAATTAGTCTGATTGCGGCTTTGGTTAAAATAACATTTGTTTTAATTTCTTTAAGATAATGGCTAATAATATTCTCAGCAGCAGCTGGAGAGAGCTCAAGAAGTAACTCGATAAATGCTTCAACCATTTCTTTATCTGCATCGTCTTTAATAGATTTATCGTCATATGTATGAACAATGTGTTCTCTAAGTTTAAATACAGATTTAGCAACCTTTTCAGAATCTGTTAGGTTTTCGAACAAATGCTGACTCTCCGCAACAAAAGAGTTTAAGTTTTCATTAGAAGAAAGTGATTCGGACAATTGCACAATATCTAAGATTTTCTGCTTTAAAACCTCAATTAACTTATCCTCTTCTTCTTTTTTATTCTGCTCTTGTAATTTTGCATCAAGTTTATTTTCTTTTGCTGCTTCTTTCTCCATGAGTTTGGCCTTCTGCGCTTCTGCTTCAGGTTCCTCGACTTCAAGTTGTATCTCTTCTAAAATCTTTTCCTTAGTTACTTCTTCGGCAACTACTTCAGATTCTTCTCCCTTCTGGGCTTTCTTCTCAGCATCCTTCTCAGCTTGCTTCTTCTGTTTTGCATCAAGTTTCTTTTCTTCTGCTGATTCTTTCTCTAGGAGTTTGGCCTTCTTCGCTTCTGCTTCTGATTCTTTGACTTCAGGTTGTTTCTCCTCTGGAATCTTTTCTTCGGAGACCTTCTCAGCAACCACTTCAGATTCTCCTCCCTTTTGGGCTTTCTTCTCAACATCCTTCTCAGTTTTCTTCTTCTGTTTTGTATCAAGTTTCTTTTCTTCTGCTGATTCTTTCTCTAGAAGTTTGGCCTTCTGCGCTTCTGCTTCAGATTCCTTGAATTCAGGTTGCTTCTCCTCTGGAATCTTTTCTTCGGAGACCTTCTCAGCAACTACTTCAGATTCTTCTCCCTTCTGGGCTTTCTCCTCAGAATCCTTCTCAGCTTGCTTCTTCTGTTTTGCATCAAGTTTCTTTTCTTCTGCTGATTCTTTCTCTAGGAGTTTGGCCTTCTGCGCTTCTGCTTCGGATTCCTTGACTTCAGGTTGTTTCTCCTCTGGAATCATTTCCTTAGTTACTTCTTCCGCAGCCACTTCGGATTCTTCTCCCTTCTGGGCTTTTTCCTCAGAATCCTTCTCAGCTTGCTTCTTCTGTTTTGCATCAAGTTTCTTTTCTTCAGCTGATTCTTTCTCCAGCAGTTTGGCCTTCTGCGCTTCTGCTTCGGATTCTTTGACTTCAGGTTGTTTCTCCTCTGAAATCTTTCCTTCGGATACTTTCTCGGCAACTACTTCAGATTCTTCTCCCTTCTGGGCTTTCTTTTCAGCATCCTTCTCAGCTTGCTTCTTCTGTTTTCCATCAAGTTTCTTTTCTTCAGCTGATTCTTTCTCTAGGAGTTTGGCCTTCTGCGCTTCTGCTTCAGATTCCTTGAATTCAGGTTGCTTCTCCTCTGGAATCATTTCTTCGGAGACCTTCTCAGCAACCACTTCAGATTCTCCTCCCTTTTGGGCTTTCTTCTCAACATCCTTCTCAGTTTTCTTCTTCTGTTTTGTATCAAGTTTCTTTTCTTCTGCTGATTCTTTCTCCAGCAGTTTGGCCTTCTGCGCTTCTGCTTCGGATTCTTTGACTTCAGGTTGTTTCTCCTCTGAAATCTTTCCTTCGGATACTTTCTCGGCAACTACTTCAGATTCTTCTCCCTTCTGGGCTTTCTTCTCAGCATCCTTCTCAGCTTGCTTCTTCGGTTTTACATCAAGTTTCTTTTCATCTGCTGATTCTTTCTCTAGGAGTTTGGCCTTCTGCGCTTCTGCTTCAGATTCCTTGACTCCAGGTTGCTTCTCCTCTGGAATCTTTTCTTCGGAGACTTTCTCAACAACCACTTCAGGTTCTTCTGCTTTCAGTGCTTTTTTGACAGTATCTTGCTCATCGCGCTTCTCTTGCATATCACATTGTTTGTCTTTACTTTCTTCCACATCAAGGGCTGGTTCTTCAGAAATCTTAATGTCGATCAAATCCTTATTGAGCTTTTGTAACTGTTCGCAAACATTCAGCATTGTTTTTGTTATGTTATGAATCTTTTCTTCCACTGTTGCAGTATTTAATTGCCCCTGTTTCTTCTCAATGTGATCATACTCTTTAAGAAGAATGGCTTTCAGTTCCTCAATTGATGGTTTCAATGTAGCTGTGTTGTCATCCAAAAGGTCATCCAATATGACAAAGATATCCATTAGGTTTTGTTGTAGATGGATCATCTTTTCTGAAGACTTTTCAATGTGCAGATCAGATTTAATGCTCTCCGAAATCTTCTCAAGATTAGCCAGTTTCGGCAGAAGTAATGAAGGCTTTGCAAACATTTCACTATCATCAATTAGTCTGATTGCGGCTTTGGTTAAAATAACATTTGTTTTAATTTCTTTCAGGTAATGGTCGATTACATTCTGCGCAGCATCTGGAGAGAGCTCAAGGAGTGACTCGATAAATGCTTCAACCATTTCATTGTCGGCTAGGTCATCGGAAGATTTTCCCTCGTAAGTATGAACAATGTGTTCTCGCAGCTTGAAAATGCCTTTCGTTATCTTCTCAGAGTCTTGTAGGTTGTCAATGATATCCTGACTTTTGCTTAGAATGGAAATCACGTCATCGTTGGCTGGCTTGGATTTTAAAGTGGAAGCCAGCTGCTGGAAATTGTCAGTCAAGGTCTGATTTAGTTTTTCTAGCTCATCTTTTGATGGCTTCAATGGTTGTTCGGATTGCACGCTTGCATCAATTTCATCTTTCGATTTCTTTTGTGCTGTTTCTTCAACCTCATCCTTTAACTTTCTCTTCACCTTCGTATCATTCTTGTGAGAAGCCTCCTCTGTTTTATCCTGGATCTGTTGCTGAACAACTTCCTTCTGCTTTTGAGTAACTTCTTCTTGTTTCACAGTTACCTCCTGTTGCTTCTGTGTTACGTCCTGTTGTTCCTGAATAATTTCTTGCTGCTGAACATCTTTAAGCATTGGTTGCTCCTGTTGCTCAAGTTCAAAGGACTCTACCGTCTCCTGGCTCTGTTGTTGTTCTTCCCTCTGCTGAGCCTCTAGAGCAACACTCAGCTCAGTTAACTTCTGCTGTAGATTGTTGATTTGCAACTGAACGGTCTCAATGAGGGCTAATTGATCTGGTGTAATGCGGGTGAGTTCGTTGTGGGAGAGAATTTCGTCCTCAATTTGAATAAGGGTCGCCTCCAATTGACCCAACTCGTCCGTGTTCTCCTCCAGAAGCAGGAGACTCAAGGGATTATTATTCTGCAAGCCCTCCTCGATTTGTGTCAGGAACGCTTTGCCCGAAGAGACATTCTCAATGATCATGCTGATATCTATGGGTACTTTGGATTCATTTGGAATCAGGGATAGTTTCTTCAGCTCGGCTGTGATGGCGTCCATCTCCTGAAGCAACTCAATGATACGAATTGTGTTTTCATTGTTTTCGATAAAGTCAAAGACGGCAACCAAGCTGCTCTGGGTTTTGAGTAGACCTCCGAGCAGATCGTTGTTGTCCGCCACTTCGCTGACCTCATTCAGAGCTCGGAACGAGGCCATTAGACTTGTCTGCAGATTGATCATCAAAGTGGACGATTTATCTATGTCCACATTCGGGGAATCGGCAACAGCTTTGATGGTCTCCAGCAGCTGGGCAAAGCTGGGATTCAGTTTGGCAATGTCGGCTTGCTGAGAGTAAGCATTGAATTGTTGGAAGGTTCTCTCGATCTTCGTGTACATCTCCTGGGCCAGCTGCGTCTCCAGCACTGGCAAAGACAGCAGTATATCCTCGAAAGCAGCCTCAACATTCTCCAGGGATTCCACCAATCCCGACTCGTAGGTGTGCACCAAGCACTCCTTCAGCTTGAACATAGTTTGAGCGATCTTCGCCTGGGCCAACACCGTTTGCTGCTGGTCGCTGTCCGAGCTGAGCACTTCCTGGATATTCTTCAGATCCGAGTTCAACTGTTGCATGATTTCTCCCACTCGCTTCAGCTCCTCGTTGTTGTCCTTCTGGGTGACTTCCAAACACGCCTCCAGCTGCTTGATGCCACTGACGACGCCCTGCCTCACATCATACAGCTCCACTTGGGGCTCCTCTCCAATGATTGCCGCCTCCTGGACGGCTTCCTGCACAGTTTGCTTATGTCCGCTCGTCTTCAGCTCGGATATATCCTGCGTGGACATATCTTGGGCCTGCTCCATCGCCTGCGTATCGATTTGCTCGCAATAATGCCTCAGATCGCGCAACGGCGTCGCCAACGTCTGCAGCTTGGACAGCTCGAGATCTGTTAGACTCTCGGCGCCACTGTGGGCAATGCACTCCTCCACCTCCAGGACACATCGCTCGAGGCTGCAGATGGCTGCGGCAAAGGTGCCCGGATCAGTGCCCTCCGAGATGGATTGAGCAGCTTCCACGATGCTCGTCTCCTGCACCAGGGCGATGCTGTTCTGCAGCTCCTGCATCTTGAGTATGGCGGCTTGAAGTGGCTCGCCTGCATCCGGACGCAGTGAGGTCACATCGAGGTCCTCGCAATGCGACAGCACCGAGGCAATGCCATGGTTAAGATCGGCCAAAAGAACTTCCGCTGGTTTCTTGAAGGCTTCGACTTCCTTCTTGTCCTCTTCCGCGTAGACTTCTGGTTCCGTGGGCAGCGATTCAGCCAGAGACTTCAGTACGGAAACATCGTCCAGCGTGGACAAATCTTCGCTAGAAGACTTTTGCGGCTGCAGATGTCCAAGAGCCTGAATAAAGCTGGTGAGTGGACTGGCGATCGCCAGCGTGTTCCAGTTGAGTTGTCCCTCCAGCGCATCCCGCTGCTGGGCGAGCATGTCGTTAAAGCTGCTCAGCACATCGTTGTAATCGCCGTGCTCGGCTGCAGGATTATCCAGCGTCTTGGCCAGATCAGCAAAGCTCTTGCCCATCTCGTAGAGAATGCGCGTGGTGTTGGCCTCATTGGGGTTAAGCGTCGTCTCCGACTCGCTGAAGGTGGCCAAGCCTTTGGCAATCTGCAGAATGCGGAGCAACGCAACTTGCGCTTCATTTGCCGAGAACCGCGTCTTGGGTGACGCCTTGGGATTGTCGTTGATGCGAATCAGCGCCAGCTGCAGCGTCTCGATGCTGTCGATGGCCTCTTCGAGGGAAACCTTCGTTTCGAGCACCTTGCGCAGCGCACTGAAGGATTTGTCCTGCTGCGCTGCGTGCTGTTCGTCCTGCTGAATCTCGTGCTGCAGCATCTTGAACTCGTGCTCCTCAATGTCGATGATGGCGTTGCGTATGATATTGCGAATGTTCTCCAGGGACTGCAGTGCCTGCTTGTCCGGCTCACGTTCCCGTGAGGCGAGCAGCACTCCGTGTCCCTTCTGAGTGCTCTCCTGCAGCAAGGTCAGAGGTTCAATAAGATCCGCCAGCGAACCGGACGTCGACTTGACTTCCGTCTGGCGAATGCAATAGTTGAGCTCATCGATGGGACGCTTCAGTCTGTCGAGCAGCAACACATGATGCCGGGTAATGTCCTTGTCCAGAATGGTGCCAATCAGCGCAGAGAGCTCATCCTTGAGATTCTGCAAACGGATCTTCACGTTGTCCGTCAGACGATTCGAGATGCGTTCAATGTTTGTTTCAAAGTGCAGCACAGCCTGGGCAATGGACTGCAGCAGCTTCTGTGTGTCGGCATGATCCAAAGTGGCCTCCTCAGCGCGCTCCGTCTGACCCGTCTCCAAGTCCTGACTCAACTGGGCGAGACCATTCTGTATCTCCTGCAGCGGCGGCACCATCGACTCCACCGTCTGCACCGTGAACATGCCGGCTTCCACGCTGTCCGACTGCTCGTTGACAATCAGCTCCAGGCCCTTGTTGAGCTCGAAGAGTGGCGGGGTGACAATGTCCAGAATGGCCATGTTAATCTTCTGCTCCATGGACTCGGAGCCGGCCAACGACTCGGTCTTATCCTCAATGGACTGCAGCGTTGACTGCAATTCCTTGATGGGCTCCACAATGCTGTCGAGCACTTTCTTGTGCACCTTCTTGTAGATCTGCTCCTCGCTCTCCTCCAGCGACAGTTCCATCTCGACACGTTCCAGGGCCTCCTGTATTCTGGCTACCGGTTGACAGATCTCCTTCAGGGCGCTCGCTTCACTCGGCAGGTTGGCCTCTGAGATGGTGGCAAAGGACACGCTCTCGGGCACATCCTGCATCTTCTCGACGGCATCCGAGAAATGCTTGGCAGCCTCCAGCTCCTGCGCCTCCTGCAGCAGCGCCTGCGACCGAATTGTGCCCTGGGTAATCTCCAAGCCCTGCTGTATGTCCTCGGCAGTTAGACGGATCTGCGAGCGCAAATGCTCCGACTCGAACTTCTCGCTAACGAGCTTCAGCTCCTCGAGGGCGCGCTTCATGTGCTCGGCGACGCTGTCAATGATGCAGACACTTGTCCGCTGGATCAGCGTGACTCCAGTCTCGTCAATCTCCACGCACTTCTCAATCACCTGCAGGCCCAAGTGCAATTTCTTAATGTCATTGTCCATGGATTGAATGAGGGCATCGATTTGATTCTCTCCCGAGTAGACGTGCAACTTGCTCTCGATCTGTTTGACGGGTTCGAGAATATTCCGGATGATGCCAATGCTTTGATCGGCCGCCGCTGGCGTCATCATCATGGTGGACTGCTCCACCACCTCGTTCTCCACGACACTCAGATGATTCTCTATGGTTCGCAGCAACTTGGCCAGCGGCAGCAGGGCAATAAGATTCTTGTTGATTTCCACTTCGTCCGTCACTGCTTTCAGATGCGAGGTGGGTGTCACTAAGAGACCATCGCCCACGGCGCCGGAAATGTCCAGCAACTTGGCCTCATCCTCGGTTGTCTTGGATGAGTCGCTGTTGTCTGTGGGTTTCTTGGACCTTTTGCGCTTTGGCGGCGCAGCAATGGCAGCTTCTGCCTCATCTTCAGGTGCAACTTCAGCTGAAGACTGCGCCCCAGTCGTCTTCTGTGAGGCTGACATCTGGGCGCTGGCAAAGGTCTGCAGGTCGGAGGTTTCTTCATCGACATCCACTTCGCCTTCACCCGATCCGGTTGCCTTAGAAAGACTAAAGAACTCTTCTGTTTCAGTGGGACGCGACTGCTTGCGCTTACGAATGGGCGCCGATAGCGAGAGCTCTTCCTCCATCTTCTCAAAGGATTGCTGAGCATACTGTTCGGTTGCCCGATCGAAGACGCCCTCCCTGCCAGACGAACCGTGCACTGTAATCTCCGTGATGGAGATGTCATCCATGCCGGCCTCGGTGCGCATGTCCTCGTCATGGGAAAAGTAGTCGGGTGCAATGTCAATGACCACCGCTTCCATGAGCAGCTTGCCGGACTGGGACGTCTCCTTGACGAAGCGCAGCGGCGGCAACTCCACAATGTTGTGCTCGGTCACATGCTCCGAGATCTGATCCGCATACATCTCGACAATCTTCAGCGCCTCCTCCTCTGTGAGATCGGGAGTTTCGTAGAGCGAAACCGACACCTCTTTGCCGTCAAACGAGAAGGAGACGTCGCCCTTCTCGTCGATTGTGATGTCGCCCACCGGCGTCTCGTACATCTGCGATGTGCGCTCCTCCTGTATGGTGGACAGCGAGTAGTTCCTCTGCAGCTCGTTCTCATGCGGCTGCTCGGGCTTTGCAGTGCGCTGGGCATCCTCGAAGCCCAGCAGCGATGCCGAACTGGCCACCACGCCCATGCAGTTCCTGGCCTCGCAGGTGTACGTGCCCAGGCAGCAGGTGCCGTCCTGGCCAGAAATGATGCGGTGAATGTCGCCCGGCTTGAGCTCGACGCCATCCTTGTACCACTTGAGCACGGGCTGCGGCACGCCAATGACCTTGCACTCCAGATTGACGGCGCCCTCCTCGGTGAGCACGGCACGCAGGCACTCCAGGAACCTGGGTTTCTTGTAGTGCCGTGGGATCTGCAGCTTGAGGAAGCACGACGTGATGCTGGTGCCAAAGTCATTGACGGCCACACACTTCCATTCCGCCTGATCGACAAACTCCAAGCTCTTGATGTCCAGCTGCCAATCGTCCTGCTCGCCCCGATAATGATTGTAGCGTTCGTTGGGATCGATGGGCAGCTCGTCGCGGAACCAGGTTAGGATGGGATCCGGTGTCGCCTTGACCACCACTTTGAATTCAAATGGTTCGTTGATCTTGGCATCGGTGCTCTTCAAGCCCGTCAGGAACTTGGGCGCCTGGTTCTGATGTGTGAACACCAAACGCTCCTCGTCCGTCAGCTGATTCTGTATGTCCTCCATGGTCAGCACCGCTGTGCTGCTCGTCTCGCCCATGCAGTTGCGGGCAATGCAGCAATAGGTGCCCAGGGAATTGGTGCCAGTTAGCTGATACACATCGCCCGGCTTCAGCTCGTGGCCATCCTTGAACCACTTGAGCACAGGCGTTGGAAAGCCGACGACTTTGCACTCGAAGGAGACCAATCCCTCCTC
This sequence comes from Drosophila ustulata, assembly GCA_035047365.1. Classification (NCBI taxonomy): domain Eukaryota; kingdom Metazoa; phylum Arthropoda; class Insecta; order Diptera; family Drosophilidae; genus Drosophila; species Drosophila ustulata. The sequence continues at coordinate 24,385,963 of JAWNPT010000057.1, read as the reverse complement.
GGTGAGCACGGCGCGCAGACTCTCCATGAATCGGGGTTTGCGATAGTTTCGGGGAACTGGAAAGGAAAGGAAAGAGATTAGCGGAGAACTTATTTTTCTCTCACAATCACTCACTGTCCATGTTGACCACCGAAGCGGAGATGCCGACGCAGCCCTCAAAGCTGCTGACCACGCACTTCCAGTCGCCGGCATCGCACGATTCCGATGGCTTGACCTCAATCATATAGACGCCGAGGCCATCCTCGATCAGCTTGTAGCGTTCAGCCGTCTCAACGCGACCATCCTTGTTGTACCACGTGACGCTCTTCGGCCAAGGCGGCACCACAACTGTAATCACATGTAAGTTACATTAATATTAAGTATACGCAATGAATGAAATTTTAGTAAAATTAAATTTTAAATATAATAAAATGGTAAACAATAAAAATTCATACATACATTAAGAAATAAAATTTAATATATTTACTACCAAATAATTTAATTTCATCAACAATACACAAAATGGTGTTATCCCTTTCCTCAAATGCTGTGTGTTTAGAAGAAATTTTCGTGAAGGGAAGTTTTAGATGAATTTTAGTTCGAAAAAGTTCCCTAAATGTGTCGTTGTCTGGTTAAAAAAGTGTCTGCTCCAAAGAAGCGAAATTCTTCGGAAAGCATTAAATACGTCCGCCCAAGAGGAGTGTCCGCTTAATAGAGGTCATCGCCAAGGGACTTTTCACAGTATTACGACAATAAAACTTGAGGACATTGTACATGCGCCCAGTCAACAGTCTTGTGATGTTATTCTTTAATTAATTAATATCACGTATACGTCACGGCGACGCCAACGCAGGAAATTACTGTTCTGCAAAATATTACGTATACGTCACATACGAAATATAAGTATACGCTAATTTTTGTATTGTTTCGCACGCAATTGTAGCTAAACTACTTCATATTGAGTATTTGTCAAATTTAAAGAATATTACGCATACGTCACGTTGTCTTTTCAGAGTCGGGAGAGAGTGAGAAAATAGAGCGGGGGAGAGAGAAAGAGAATAAGGTGCTGCTCTCTCCCTCTCGCTGGCAATTATTGGTTTTGTTTTGCTCGTCTCATTCGGCAAATCAGCGCTGCTCTCGCGCCGGGAATGTTGATGACCCACCTCAACAACAATCCAAGCATTCCAAGCGAATTTTCATTGAGTTCAAGTTTCTAGAGCACGAGAACACACGAGTCTAAAAACAAAACAAGCGCCACTAGCCGGTCGGCCTGAATCGCAAAACACTCTATTATATAGGCGTATAGAAGATGAATACATACATATATAAATATACTATATTTAAATGTAGATGTTTGCGTTAGATGGGTATGGAAAATGGCTGTGCGAGAACAAATAAACAAAAAGCCAACAAAATGTTTGCTTTTATTGGCACTTGGCCAAACGCTGAACGCCAAACGCCAACGCGCTGAACACTCACCTTGACAGCCGAGCATGATGGGATCGCCAATGCGAACGCTCACATCTTTCAGCTCGTTCGTAAAGATCGGCGGCGGCGCATTGTTGCTAACGCTGCCAAAGAGATCGAAACAGAGAGCGAGTTGAGCAATCAATTCACAGAGGGAACGCTTTGAAGGTACTCACTTGTCAGCTGGTTTCAACGAACCCTCACGACTGCCTCGACCCATCACATGCACCTTGGAACTGGAATAGGTGACGCCCATGCAGTTCTTGGCCTCGCATGTGTACGTGCCCAGCGAGGTGGGATCGTCGGCATTCGCGGTCAGCGCAAAGATGTCGCCAGCCTTGATCTCCTTGGAGTCCTTGAACCAACGCAACATGGGCGTCGGCACGCCCACAACCTTGCACTCCAGCGACACGGTGCCCTGCTCGGTGAGCACCGCCCGCAGTTCCTCCACAAACTCGGGCGTCTTGTATGCCTTCGGCACGAGCACATTTAATGTGGCCAAGCAGGAGTTGCGACCGCCCAAGTTTTCGGCCATTAACATCCATTGGCCGCCATCCTCGAGGATGACAGGACTCACTTCCAGATAGTGAAATGTGCCCTCATTCGTTTCTGTAATGCGATCGTTTTCGCAAATCCTTCGATCGTTGCGGTACCAGGTAAGCTAAATGCAGGTGTGGAGAAGATAACGATAAAATGTAAGAATTATTAACTGAACTTATTCAAATAACTATTGCAACTGCTGCAAACTATCTGAAAGTCTTCTTTGAAAAATTAATAATTTGTAAAACAATTTTTAAAGTCTTTGTAAATATCTTAACTAATTTGGTTGCACAAATTTAGTAATTAAATAAGATCAAAATAAAGATTTTAACTCAGTTACTTTAACTACTGAAATAACTCACGATTGCCAAATTTTATAAATTCACATGAATGCCACGTATTTATGGACTCTTTTTGGATTAAGCAAATCCCTTTTTGATGGCACTCATTTAAAATTAATTTTTTACAACTATTACGAAAAATATCAAATTAGTTAAACAAAATAAAAAGCAATATTTATGTTAATTGCATACCAAAGGAAATCGTTTGAAAATTTTAAATTAATTGGATCATTTAGTTTAATAGTTGAAAATATTCATTCCAACCAATTTGTTATACTTCATGCTCAACTGAAATTCATTGCTAGGCGTGTAATTAGCTTACTAAACTATATATACACAAGACATGAATGAAAATCAGAATTATTATAATAGAAATTAACAGAATAGTCGCAACAGTATTCATCTGTTTTATTATCCGATATTTTCCTCTGTAATGGAAATATTGTTGGTACCTTCAGATCTGTGGAGCTGCGTATTTCGGTGAGGAGACGTGTGCGTGTTCCCACTTTGACAGAGAGATCGACGAGGCGTCGCAGGAAGACGGGCGGATCGTCGCCCGTTGATCTGTCCTCGACGATGAGTTCGACCTGCTTGCGGACGATATTGTTGCTCTTCGTGCGAGCAATCAGCGTATAGTGTCCGGCATCCTCGCGCTGCACATGCTCCACGGCCAGCTGGACGGCATTGCTGGTGTTTGTGATGCGAAAGCGATCGGAGTTCTCGATGGGTATATCGTTGCGGCTCCTATGAGAGGTAAAATTATGTATAAGACAGGCAGAGGGACGCAAGGAGAAAGAGTTGGCAAGACAGAAGAATTATTTATTAGAGGTTCACCTTTTTCTATAGACCGACGAGGCAGAGGCCGAGGAGAGCGTGCCATGAATTTGTTTGTGTTCGTTGCACTTACAGCACTTTGAGCATCCGTTGCCCATTCTTCTTATTATATATTTTGTAGTATTTCTAAATTGTTTGCTTTATTTATTTACATGCACACTCACGCACACGCCCACACATACGCACTCACAGTTGCTGTGCAGTCGAAATTAGAATAGAATAAATAATTAAGATAATAATAATAAAACGAGTACTCTGTATAAAAGCGTAAAGCACGTGCGCACATTAATCATTAGGAAACAAAAAAACGTTTATTTATTGTGGCAACATTATGATGATGAACAAATAAACAACACGAAATAAAAGCGAAACGACTCTTAAATGAAAAATGACGAAAATATTTCAATCGCAAACAAGAATGTTTATAAATAAATGCACAGCTCTCGACTATATTAATTGTATTTTGTATTTTCTGTTTTCTATTTTGTAGTACACACACACACACAGCTCTCTAGTTTTTCTTTTCGTTGTCGTGTCGTGTATTGTGTGTTTGTGTCATTTTCCTTTTGTGTTTTTTGGCAATTTATTTTTGGGACTCGCGCAACTCGCCGAATGCCACGCATTTCATTTTCGAAAGCTAATAACTTGCTTGTTCTCTGTCCGAAGAATGTACTACACACAAAAGCCAGAAGACGACAGCTCGGTGAGAATTGTTACGTTGTTGCTGCTGCTCGGCTGTATTTATTTATTGCAAATTTGTTGATCTCGAGGTTTGTGGCGCGGATGTTGCACAGACTGCCCGACGGACCAACAGTCTGCGCTGATTATGTAATTTTCCATTTAATTTTGAAAACAACAAAACGGAAGAAACTATTTTTGAACGCCATTTTCGACACTTTTTGGGCATAAAAATTGAAACATTCTAACGCCAACAACAGCAGCCTTACAGCATTGCAACATCTTTCTCACACGATTTGTTAATGCAGCTATATTTAGCTGATCGCCAGCCACACACACACACACACTCGCACACACGCACACCCCCTGTTTGGAGTCTTTTGTTGTGCGTGCACTAGTTTTGAAATTGTCTTCTCGGAATGCTCATAAAATTGATTGATTCGTTGCACAAGTCGCAGTCATCACGTATACGCAGCGTTCAACGCATACACGCGCACACATACTTATTTGTACACACATATATACACGCAAATCGATCGAGAATCGGGGGGAGAACAAAAATGCCTGGCTGCTGGGCAACGGATATGTTAATGCGCCGATCGTCAAAGTGGAACTGCCGCACCGGCTGAATAGTTCTGCCTTTGACGATCTCGCCCAAGAGATCGCCAGCAATTTGGTCAGCGCGTCATGAGCAAGATGAGCGCAAAAGAAGCTGATGATGCTGTTGATGCTGCTGCTGCCCGGCTGGCAACATTGCGCTCTGGGCGCAATCGCAAATCGCCGGCAACGTTGTCTCAGTTGTGTTCTTGCGTGAAGGAGAAATCATATGTTAAATGCGCAAATTTATTGGCATTATGCACAGCAAACTGCGGTGAATCACACACACGAACCACACATCGCCACACACATATAACGAGTCACACATAAATTTTGTAGATATCGCTGATATACATACGAGCATGTCATATTCATTTAGACGACTTACCACTCGAATTTGAAGGGCAGCAGTTCGGCCTCATCGTCCTCATCGCAATCGATTTTCACAAAGAACGTTGCACGCTCGTTGGGTATGCAGCGTATCAGGGAGCTGGAGTTGTCACTGAACGTAATTCGCGGTGCAGTTTGTGGCATATCTTGACGACCAGGAGGTTCTGCAAAATATAAATGGAATGCGAAAAATGTGTTGAGAAATTTTAGATTCACGACGTATAAGTAAAAGAATTAATCATAAATTTTAAATGAATTGTGTTTACCAAATGAAATTTATTCTAAAATATTTCACACATACTTTCGATTATTGAGCAATATTATTTATAATTTTTCTACCTTTGGCAATCCCAGTAATCTTTTCAGATAATTTCGCAAAAACAAATAAATTAATACTGCTAATTCTATGCCAATTTTATGACTACAAAAAAAAAAAACAAAAACTCAGAATAGCGCTATTTAAAATGCTATGATACAAATAATAAATATTTAACTATTAAAATGTATCAGATGTAACCAAATAATAGTTAAATATTATTTAAATATACAATTTGTATTACATTCATTTAAAGCGTATAATTTAATTTTTACAGAGATTATCAATTGCTATAAAAACATTACTCCATAAATCATATATGGTTTATTATTATGAATTGACTAGATCTGTCTTTAATAATAGTCATAGTTATAGAAATCTAATTTTTAATAAATTTCCCAATAACTACAGTCGAGAGATACTATTAAGGAAAACTGGCAAAATATTGGAAATAAATAAATTAAACCCAAAGATTCTCGTAAATTTTAGCTATCACTGAAATATATGTACCCTTCAGTTCACATATTGAAGGATATATAATAATAACTCAAGTAATCCCTTATTTATTCTTCAGCTGTCTAATTTCAGACCGAGCAACTCCACAACCGCCATCCACAAATAAGTTTTTCCTGCGCAAATTTTCGCCGGGAAGCGACAAGCTCAGCAAATTGTCTTGCGAAAAAAGAAATTTTTCACTAAAAATAGTTCCAAATATTATTCATACACTCAAAAACTATACTGAAATGTATTATTCGCAAATGTATTCGTGTGTACTTTTAGCAAAGATCAAAATAATTTATGAAAATTCACAGTTCGCTTCTAATTAACTAATAATTATATGTTTATATTATACGATATAATATGCTATTTGAATGGCCAATTTAGCCCACAATTATGAAAAGTTTTGCATAGTCTGTGTTCCACATTACGTAACCGCACCGCACCGAAAAACGCCAGACACCGGGGACGACGGAGCAGGAGACGAAGACGGGGTGCGATCATAAAAATACACACATACTTTCAGTCCATTGTCTGTGCGGTGCGGCGATGAAAATCAAAGAAAAATAAATACGATGGAAAAGCCGCTGGCTTTTTTCTTCCCTTTGTCTGCCAACCCCATTCCCCGTTCCCATTTCCCTTCCCCCTGCTGACCATGTGCTGGCTGGCAGCGATGAAATGGATGCCTTACCTACTACGACGTCGGCGACTGCTCTTCCCGGTGTAACTTCCATGCTGCAGCTACAGCTTCAGCTAGACGACCAGCTATTATAATTAGCCCCAAAACAGGGCCACCTTCACATGGACGCACACACTCGCACTCTCACACACACACACACACACACAGGCACTTGCACTCACACACACACACACACGTGTAGTCTGCGTTCGCAGGACTTTTTCCAAATATATATTTTTAAACTTTTCTCGCCTTTGGTTGATTTTCTATTCTTTTTCTCAGGGATTTGGGACGATTTCTTTAAAGTGTGTGTGTGCAATTTCTTTGGATATTTTTTTTTTCAGGCGGCTATTTGTTTTTTTATATTTAGAACACAAACATGGAGCAGGCGGCGACGTTTTCAAAGATTTTCAATTAGATTTTCTTCATATATTTTTGCTTTCTTTCGATTTTAACTGAAAAACAAGAATTTCTATTATAATATTTGCAAACGAATCGTACGATATGTACTCTGAATATTTCTATATGTATTTTTTTCAATTGACTTTTTGCACTTTTCTCATATAATTCTGTAAAATGCAGCCAAGATATGCTACTTCAGGCTACAGACAGCCAGGCACACACACATTGACACATTTGTTGGAACGAACGAGCGAACGAACAAACGTTTTTCTCTATATATATAAATACTATATGCAATACACAAAAAAGAGACCGACACGGTTCGAGGGCACGCGCACGTCCACGTCCAGCAGACACCTCCTGGATCTCCGATCGTTTTTCTCAGACTAAACGCAGGCACACGTAGAGCAGGCAGCATCTGCAAAGTCCATGCCCGATTGTCGCTGTCGCTATCGCTGTCGGGAGAAATGCGCCTCGACTATCAACATCAACGTGAGAGCGTCAGACGCTCGCGCTCTCTTCGCTTCGCCTCTCCTGCCATTTAAGATATTATTATTTCTGGTAAAAGAGCTGATGCCGCTGCTGCGTTGCCTTGAGGATGAGCAGCAACATGTTTCCAACCGAAAAAGTTTGCGCATGTTTTGAAAGTTTATTTTCTCTATATAAAATAAATACTCGCACATTGCGCTCACAAAAGTAAAATCTCTCATTAGCAATTAAATAATTAAGTATTAGTGTAAGTATAATCATGTTGCACCTGCAACACATGTCCATTCAGTTTGAGCTTAAGTAAATACTTGTACACACACACACAGATGCAAAAACACACACACACTCCCTCATATACATACATGTACATATATCTGCGATTGTTGCACAGCAATGATCAACAGGTGAGTGCAGCGATGTGTGTGTTGTGGGGATTATTGTTCGTTTAAGCTAACATCCTGCGCTCCCGCATCCTCACACTGAATAGAAATGTGGACTGAATTTGGTTCGACACGAAGGCTCCGTGAAGGGCGAGAACCAGGCCAACGAGAAACGTCCGAATACCGACTGAATGCTCTTAAGACGCGACTTCTTAGCCCAACGTGCCTCCTCCTTCTTCAGTTGCTCAATTCCCTGCAAGAATCGCAATTATAAATATTTGCAGCCAGTCACTCTTTGATTGTTTCTCACCGTTTGATCGTTTAGTATGGCATTCAGTTGGGTGCCAAGCATTATAATGGTGAATATGCCAAACATAAGGCCCTCGAATGTGAGAAAGAGCAACAGAAATATGGTTGCTGGCGGCGAGTAGGGCGAGCAAGTGCGCCAATCGTTTCTCACGCACTCCGCAAACTGTGACAGCACCAGGAAGAGTGTATGCACCGACATCGAAGCTATGTACAACTACAAAGAGAAACAGAATGAGTTGCAGTTGTGCACACACAGAACGCTTTTGGCGCTTTACCGTAAAGAGTACAAAGTACTTTTGATTGTTCTCGCCAACGCAATTGTTCACCCAGGGGCAATGATGATCCATTTTGCGTATGCAACGCTGGCAGACTGAGCAGTGATGGGCACGATCCGGCTTGATGCTGCAGCATTTCGGGCACTTGTAGAACATCTGACCCTCACGATAGCCCATCTGTTCAATCATCTCCTTGGTAGCGTTACCACGCGGCACAGCGCCCTGCAAGCCAAAACGAAAATAATCAATTAAAGATTCTATCAGTGGTGTCCTGGCACTCACCGGGTCCGAGAGCATGGTGCGCAAGTGCGATACAAATGCGAGGAATGCAAGCGCTTGGAATATTATCATATTGATTGTGCTAAAGGCTGTATAGCTCCTGTAACTGGGCAACAGGATCAGTCCACAGACCACAAACTCCGCAAACAATATGAGCAGCCATGTCATAATCACGCACACAATGCCGCAGATGTCCTACAACGTACAATATGGGTTGTTAATCGTTACACGTAAATGTAGCCCCAGCTACTTTAAACGCACCTTTACACACCAGGCGCGGTTGCCGAGGCAGCGATTGTGATGATCCACCCCACCGGGGGCTAGCGAGGAATACGAGTAGTGCATGTTGAATGCGATCTCGGCCCACACGCACTTGATTACGGCCAGTAATGACGCATCGATTTTGACTTTACAGATAACACACCGAAAATGTGGACATTAGTTTACAAAAAAAATATGTTTAGTAACATGTTCAGGCAAAACAGCTGATGAGCTGCAGAACATTCGATAACAGCCGATAACAGAACGACAGTGTTGGTTAACCATAACGATAACCAACCCTGAGCAAAATACCAGACGATGGGAATACCCTACAACGCAATTGCAAACATTTCAAATTTACATAATATATTGTTTTAGGTTTCGTGTGGTAAAATCGTCAATTACATGTTTAACAGTTTAAGATACAATACAATAATAAACAAGCAGTAGATATGCATAAAAATATACACACATTTAAATATACATATATAAAATCAGGTCACTGGTCCTTAAGATGGCGTCAGCTTGGCTGTCGAATCGAGCAACGCCCATAAGCCAGCCACCGATGATATCGCTCCCAGCATGCCGATTGTCCTCGGCGTTAGACTCGTGTAGCCCAGAGCCGTCAGAGGTATAAAGAAATCGCACAAATTCTTCACGGTATCCACCACAACGTCTTTATGTCCTTGCACCAGGACAAACGATTGCAGAGCCAACCGCTTAACGTCTGCCGGTGAATTAATGCTGGTGGGGATCTTGCAACGCGTTATCCCACCTCGGCAACCAGCTTTGTGTAGATCCAGGACACGAACGATCTCATAGAAGTCTCGACACAGATTCATAATAATGGAAAACAGCCAATATTTGTTGGCCACCTTTGACCACTTCTTGGCATCCACCACTGTTAGCCCAGTACGCGCCAGCCACAAAAGATGATCGGCTAGCAGGAATAAAGCTTGGGAAACTTTGCTCAGTGTCAATGTGACACGAATGGTCAGGTCTGGATAGTGTATGGCTTTTAAGCTGGCGTAGAAGACATCCAGTCCCTTGCCAAATCGCAGCACTGCAAAACACTTAAATTCGGAATATTTATTTACATCATAAATAAGTGCAGAGCTTACGCTTTCGGAATGTGCTCAAAATATATTCAATAGTTTTGAAATTGTCGACCAAAGCCGGATGACAATTGGAGTTATCCAACGAATCCCACATGGCACGAGATGCATATTGGATAAGCCTTGCAATTTTATCTCTTCCGGCCGCCTGATTATTTAATTGAACCCACTTGTCCATGTTTGTTTCTCAACTAAAATAAAGTCCAAACTAAAATAAAGTCCAAGGTGCAAGTAGAAAGAAATAGCTTTGCTTGATACCTGTGACGCGGTGTGACCGCATGCTAAATTTCTAAAATATACTTAAGTTCAGAAATCCCGGGAAATTTCACTTTACATGATGGCGCGTCATTTCAAATGGCATGTTATTTCTGTGGTTTTTAAAATAGCAACATATTCAAGATCATTTTCACCATTCACTCCCACTAATCAGATTTCCGTTAAAAAATTAAATTTTGCGAAAAAGTTATATCGAAAACAAGCTGGTCACTCTCTTGTTTATGTTTGTATACGACAGTATCGAAATCGGATTATCGATACTTCTCAATGAGTGATAAGTACCTGCCACGTCTTTTTCTGGCACGTCGTTTTTGATAATAAATAGTAAAATTAGCATACAACATATTAGCAAAATGGCTGTAAGTATTTACAATACATTCACTCAATGTTATGAATTAAATTCCGCTTTAATTGCAGCCACAACAGAAGGGCAAAGTGGCCACAAAAGGCGCTAAACAAATCGTGGAGGAAAACAAGACAACATTAGCGTTTTACAGAAATATGTCCATTGGATGCGCCGCCGCTGCAGTCCTACTAAGTTTTCTGCTGTTTGAGATCACAAAACTCACAGTGGTAAGTTAAGCGCGAGTTAAAATGCGTCATGCAATGGGTTCTAATCAGTAGAAATCTTGCAGTTCATGCTGATCTTGTCGCTTCTTATCTTGGGTGCGGCGTACCAATTTATGGTATTCATGTCCCGTGCAAAATACTCGGAGACGGGCGCCCTACTTGACTCTGGCAACGACCTGAATATGGAAGGTGGCATTGCGGAGTAAGTATGCTCAGAAATCACGTCGTTGCCATTTATTGATACCATTGATTATCACAGAAATGTCAAGGATCTTATCATTCTTACCTCTGGCACCCTGTTATTGGCCTTGATTTCAAACTACTTCTGGTTCGTACTCTTACTGGCCCCCGTTCGTGCTATTTGGATGTTGTGGGGCTCTGTTATTCAGCCCTGGCTGGCGCAGCGCAATTCCAATGAAGAACCCGAAGTGGATGAGAAGAAACAGCGAAAACTGGATCGCAAGATGCGTCGCATGAGATAAAATTAAGGATTTGGATTTGCATTTGCATTCATTTGCTGGGCACAGGTTGTAGTCATCATTACCATCATCCATTGGTTTAAACTGCATTAATTTCATACTCTCACGAGGCTGCTTTTTAAGTTCCCATCTAATATTAAAAATGAGATTTTACGCTTAGACAGCTTGGTCCATTAGGAGATCAATGCGAATATGTGACGCGGGTTCCAAATTGGTTTTGTTTTTGTCATTATCAGATTAAAAACCGAGACAACTGTCTCTAGTCAAAGAAAATTCAATGTTTCTTTTGGTTTGTGAAATTTTGTGCGTTTTAATTCAATGTGCCAAAGTGAACAACTTTCATTTTTGTGTATAGCAAAAAGAAGACTTCAAAAGACGTCGGTGGCACAATCAAGCGAAAGTCAACCGTTGTGAAGGGAATCTCAGATTCGATTTGACCGAAACATGTTCATAAACGTTCACTCAGGCCTTGTGCTTTGTAAATAGATATATACTGGAAATTGTATATTATTTATAAATAAATGTGCATTTTTGAGTGCAGGAACTGGTGCAGCTCTAATAAGTGCGATTACCACTTTGTCATACCAGCGAGCATGTTTCTAGAAAAGAAAACAGTAACAGTCGAAAACAAGAATTAATAATATAAAACTAAAATTAGCATTTTGCAACAATTTATTCTTTGTTGACTGATCAAAATTTGCATCCAAACTTAAATAAGTATACAAAAATATGAAATAATAATGACAAGTGTCGTGTTGCTGTTTGGAGCTCAAGAAGATTTCACCAAACTTGATATTTTTTTACAGTTTCCAAAAACCCGGCTATAGCCTAGAGAAGCGAGCGTCAACAATTGAACAATCATGTAATCGTTAATAACTCTTTACGCTTGATAATTTATATATGAATGTAAATGCAGGCTTAGTTAAGAAACTGTTATAATATTTAATGTATTTAACTAAGAGAGATTTGAGAATGGAAACGTATATAGAGTGTGAGAGAAAGAGTAAAGAATAGGGAGGGGACAAACAAGGAAAGCTGAGCTAAGTTTGTTTGATTTTAGTTTTTTTTTTGTTTTAGAAGAAGAATATAAACTCAACTACACAGCTAATGGAGTGTGTTTTGTGTGTTCGTTTTGTGGAACATGCCATGGCCATCTATCCATGCTCGCCACAAGCAGTTGGTTAACATCTGTGCTTAACTACAACAACATCCAACAATTTGTAATATCAATGGACAAGCTCGGCTCTTTAGTTATATTGCTCGGGTATGACATAAGAGATATCGTCCCATGGATGACGGTACAGGCCCTGCTTGAGTCGCTTCTGGTCCATATAATGTCCAATGAAGCCTATGCTGCGGCCCAGCACAAACAGTGAGTTGATGGCGCCGACATTGATGTACTCCTGTGCCTCCTCACTGCAATTATTTAATTCGATTAGAAAATGTTGCAGAATGGATTTAATTCGGTTATTCAGTTATTTACCTGGTGAATGAGCCGCTATTTCGCAGCATATCAACAAAGGCGGTGGCAATCACACCATCGACATTCAAAATCAAATTTGGCTTCTTGTTGGTGGTGATCTTCTCCACCTCCAACGCGTACTTGAGCAGCGGACACTGTGGGAAGTTCTCCATCACGAACTCCTTGATGATCTTGACACGCACATCTGGATTGTTGATAGACTTAACGCGATGGCCAATGCCCAAGATAAGTTTACCCTCCTTGCGCATTTTGTTAACAAACTCCATGGGATGCAAGTTGGTGTCGTAGGCCTCTGAGAATTGCCTGGCGGAACCGTCCAGAGCACCACCAAAGCGATCACCCTACAAACACAAACATTGAAAAACTACTCAAAGGATATTTAATCCATTACTTACGATGGTCAACAGACCGCTGACAACTGAGGAGACGAGATCCTTGCCAGCACGTGCACACACAATGGTATTGTGGGCGCCAGAGACAGCTGGACCGTGATCAGCAGTGACCATCAGGCACATTTCGAAGAACTTGCACACATACGAGGGTAGACAGCGCTGGAACCACAGCAGCGAGATGACACCACCGATGCCCACATCCTTGTTGAGCACCTCACTGATGGGCATGCCAGCGTACATCAGCTCCTGGCCACGCTCATCGCAAATCGAGGTCATGAACGAAGCTGGCTTGCGAATGAGTCCCAGCTCACGGGCCCACGAATAGTCCATGGGAACTGTTGGTGGCGGCACCTCCTCGCGTGGCACAATGCGTCCGGTCTTCACCAGCTCGCTGTACACATGATGAATGAGCTCGCCGAGAGTATCAAAGGATTCGGGTACATAGGCTCCAGCATCTCGCAGTGCCTTGTTCTTTGCCGTGGCGGTTTCGCGATCTGAATTGGCACAGGAGCCGGCATGACCGAACTGCACCTCCGAGGTAAACATACTGGCGCAGGTGCCAATGCACCAGGCGACCAGTGGCTTTGTGATGCGATTGTCCTTAAGCGCAGCGCACACATCGTACTCCTCATTTCCGCCTACCTCACCCAACAGCACAATCAGTTTCGTCTCGGGATCAGCCTGATAGCGTAGAATGTGATCCATGAACGTGGAACCGGGATATCTATCGCCACCAATGGCAATGCCCTCGATGACGCCATCCGTTGCCTTGGAGATAATGTTGTTAAGCTCATTGGACATGCCTCCCGAACGAGAGACGTACGCCACACTGCCTGGACGATAGAGTTTCGAGTGCAGAATGTTGTCCAGCATGCCGCCGGTGTTGCCAATCTTGAAGCAACCGGGCTTCACGCCGCCCACAGTGGCGGGACCAATGATGGCCACACCCTTCTTGTTGGCCTCCACAATCAGTTTGCGTGTCATGTTCTCGGGAATGCCCTCGGCAATGATGGCAACCGTGCGTATTTGGGGGAAGTCGAGCACCTCCAACGTGGAATCGTAGGCGGAACGCAACGAGGCAAAGTTTACCATAACATCGACCTCCTTGTGCTTGTGTATGGCATCGGACATCTTCTTGTAGACGGGAATGAGTATCTCCTTGTGACCCCAGTAGTACTTTTGCTTGTGATCGCCGGTAAATGGATATACCATAGCCACAACCGAAGGCTCATCGCGTCTGAAGAACAAAAATTAATGATTGAAAGATTGAATGATATGGTTGAGTTGGAAACTTACCTGCAGATAAAGTCGAAATCGAGCATGGATTGCACTGCACGCTGTTGCATGCCCCAGACGATGGCTTTGGTTGTGTTTGAGAAGAACTTTCTATTCAAGTTCGACCCATTGCTGCTGCTCAGCTGGTGATTATTGGTGGCGGCGACTCCATCGCTCTCATCTGCCGAGATAGGTGGGAGTTTAATCGATTGAGCTGTTGTCGAGCGCAACGCTATTTATGTTTTTTTTTATTATTTTGATTTTTTTCCCAAATGAGTGTGGCAAGTCGATGTCGATGCCATTGACAGTTATCGTATCATGATGATGAACGAGAGAGCGAGCAAATATAGTCGAGAGAGTATAGAATTGCACATACATATATCATATAATATATACACATATAAATAGACAACATTCAATACGATTACGATTACGAGGACGAACGTTGGTTGGTTGGTTGGTTGCGGGGATATATATGCGAAATTCGATGTGAAGTTTTGAAGATTGATTTTGGTTATTTGTTGGGGTTTTTTTTGCAGTTCACATATTCGAGGACGAGGTGCGATTTTTTGGTGTGGCCAAACAAACGGTTCAAAAGAAATTTTTTTTATGGTATTTGGTGGGTGTGGTTTGTTGATTTGTTGTTTTTTTTTGGACGAGGGCGATCAATGCAAATACATACAAAAAGAAATACAGAGAAAAACAGAAATATAAATGCAGGTCCAGAGTAAGAATCAAAATACATAAAAAGTAGACAAAGTATAATTACTACAAACACTTAAGACTAGGGTTAGAGGTGTGGTTACGGTGTGGCTGGAAGTGGGGAAAGTGGTTGGAGGGGGAATGTTAGCACATGACATTAATGTGGACTTGCACATACCGGAGCCAAGAGCGTCTGCATCGCTGGCAGCCTTCAAATCGGCCTGCGCCTGCTGACCGCCCGGCAGCAGAAAGTTGGCCGTGGAGAACTCAACACTGGCTGCCTGTGGAATGGGTCGCTTGCCCAACGCCATGCCGCAAATGGAGGTCATGTGTGTCTCGGGGCCAAAGACGTGCAGCGGAATGCCGAGGGTGCTGCCAAAGTCACGCATGCGACGCAATCCCTCCTGATAGTTGGGGCCAGCGCGGCGCACAAAGATCGAGACATTGTGCTCGACCAGCTTGGGCTGGAACTCGCTCAGTGCGGTAATGATGCCTTCGGTGACAAAGTAAGAGAGGTGATTTAATTAGCTGACTTCAACTGATAAGATAAGGGCCAACACTCACCTTGGAAGGTCGCTGCGACATTGGTAAAATTGGCAATGCCGCCGCCGGTAATCAGCACTTTGCCATCGGGATGTTTGGGCGACGAGGTCATCAGGTTGAGTATGGTCTTAGCGTACTCGTACGTCTGCTGCTCCGACGGTGCTCCACTGTATTCGCCATAGTTGGCCAGCTCTGAGGCGCCGCCCAGATCGCAAATGGTGTCGGAGTAAATGACACTGGCACCGCCGCCAGCAACCATAGTCCAAATGCGGCCATTACGATTCAGAATGGTCAGCTTGAGTGAAGCGCCGCTCTTTGCGTCTAGATCGGCAATGTAGGCCTCCTCGGGGAAGGCATCGCGACCAAATGGCGGTGGATAATCAATTTCACCCCACTTGGGACGGCATATGAAGTCAGCAGTCGAGTCCAGCTTGGCTGCCAAATCCAATATATACAAATTGTCTGCAGTCACCACAAGGGGATTGATCTCCAGATACGTGAAATACAAATCGGCAAATGTCTTGTATAGCGCAAAGATGAACTTGGCAATGCGCTCCTTCTGCGACGCATCTGTGATCGCCTTGAGCAGCGTTGTCTTCACATCGGCCAGCGACAATTCGCTGTCAACGGGCACGTCCAGCTTAACAGCCTTGGCGTCCACATCGCCAATGTCAACGCCGCCCTGGTGATAGAAGAGAATCGTGTCCGCCGAACGATGCGAATAAATGCACACATACATCTCCTCGGCCTGCAAAGTAATTGTCGTTAGATATAGTTATGGATATATAGCAATCTAAACACTCACCTCTGTGTGGGGTATGAAGGGTTCGATGATGAAGTTGCGCAGCTTGCCCACAGCATTGCCGATCTTCTGATCCTTGTTGAGGCGTTCGCCAATCCATTGCTTCACCTGCTCAAAGGTCTTTTTGACGCCAATCAAGCCAAGTTTGCCGCGTCGCTTGATCAGCTGATCGGGCTTAACCACAAGGGGCTACAGGAAAAATACCCAAAAAAGAAAAAGAAAAGCAAAATAATTACAATACATACAGGAACATGCTAATTGTGGGACGTAAGTCATTCAAGAACCCCAGAGAAATTCACTTCCCGCAGCGCAAAAGATCAGCGTTAATAGGTTCGAGATACGAGCAAACGAACCGAATGAATGACAATCTCCAAGGGGTCAGCCGAGAGGCTGCGTCATTGCCAATGACAATACACAAGCTATACAAACACACACTCGCACACAGTCACACTCCCGCTTATTAGAAGATCGTACGAGTGTAAATTGAGCTGAGGGCAACGTCTGTTCTATAGAATGCGGCCAGCCAGCCGCCAGCCGCCCGCCTCAGGCGATGGCTTCAAAGTATAATTGCACGTTAACAAACACATAAAGATTGCCGTTATAAATGTTATCAATGGCTAAAAACAATCAGTTTTCGGTAGTGCAACATAGCTAATGTTGTGATCTGAAATATTGCTGATCACGTTTTGTTTTTGACTGCTCACCAAACAATCAAATAATCACGCCACCCGTCTCTCGTCAATCAACCAAACACTCAAACAATCACACTTTATTTTCACATGCAACGTTTTGTTTAGTGCGATAAAAAAAAATTTGCGCTATCAAAAATAATTTCTACGCGCCAATAATTTGATTGGTTTTTTTTTTTTGGTATTGAGCGTTTTAGATGAAATTCCTCAATGTGTTTGTATGTAAGCAAATTAAAGCTGCTAAAAATAGTGCCAAGAAAAGCCCAACGATTTCAAGAGTTTTACGACTCAACAAGATCTCAGCTAGTAGCTAGGCAATCTAATCGACGCGGCTTTCGCAGAAACGCTCAAGTGAAGGCACTAGAAATTGGTCCCTAGATAGCTTAATGATCTAACAAGATTCTTTATGTCGGACTAGACCAGTCTAGAAACGATAACGAAATTAAGCGATCTAGCTAATTATATTTGAACTAAAGCCCGTAATTAAAGCAATCTGGACTCGGATTTTGGGAATCGTCGTCTTATTGCTAGCCTAGAGAATAACATCAATAACAGCTTGCTAGCTCTCGACTTTCTTCTTATACGTTGGTTGTTTAGTCCGTCAATCAGTCTGTCAAATGAGTGTGGACAAATGTGGGTCACGTTTTGTTTGGGAAAACTCCACAATGGAGTACCAACAGATATCAGATTTACGAAAATGATAGAGTTGTAATCTAATCGGTCGCCTGGGTATTTTTCCTGCTCCCTAGAATGGGCATTTCACTGGGATTATGAATCAGCCAATATTTATGTTTAATGTTATCCCCATCGTATATCAATCGCAAACGCTTCAATCAATTAGATTGCCTCGCACAATTCAGTATCACCTCTGGCTATAGTCTATAAACGGCATATTGAATTTAGTAGTGAAAATACTCGGACCATGCTTATCGCAGATTAGGGAATCATGCGAAGCATTGATGCCGCCCCAACCCAACGCAGCCTGAGTGCGACGCTTAGTCACGACGCGACGCAGCAGCTCACGACGTGAACGTGGCCTTAGCCGGCTTCTTGGGCCCCAGTCAGGGTCAAGTTCAATGCGAAAAAGCAAAAAAAAAAACAATAAAACAAAACATGTGAGATTTGTGTGTTTTGTTTGCTGGGAGGCACATTTGGGAGAAGCGTTATCTATGAATTGGTGTCGGGTTTATTATTAGAATTGTGTTTAGAGCGGTCGAGCGTCGTGCACTTACCGTGGTCAGCAACCAGGGCTGATCGACAGTCAATTTGGACCAATCGGTTTCAGCATTGACTGTGGCAAATCGACAGGTGGCTGCGCCGGCGCCGTTCTGATTCAGATGGCGATTCAATATATCCTTGCCGGTGGCTTCAGTGATCGCTTTCGCAGACATGCTGTAGTCTTAGTGTTGCTGTAATTAGCAAAAAATAAAGCAAAATAAATATATGTATATAGGTAGTTAGATGGAACGGAATTAACGCGCAAAATTTGACTTTGAGAAATACACCTATTTTGAGCTGTACTTTAAAACTTTGATTCTATTTACTTGGAATTGATTAGAGGCGCGCGCAACTAAAGCTACAAGTCTATATTCTCATATATGTATGTATAGTATGTCAGTTTTCTTTTCAAGCACCTGCCTTAAGTGTGTTGTATTGTATTGTGTTTCTTTAACGTTCACGTTCCCGTTCCCGTTCTTGTTTGAATGAATTGATTTGTTTATTTGCCTCTCGCTTTTATTTGGTTTGGTATACTATATAGTATATATGTATATAGGTAGAGAGCTCTGGTGACGACGACTCTGCTGGCAACCTGCGCGCTGTTTAGCCCGAAGTAAACTGAAATCTAATATGCAAGCTCAACCAGCGATGAAGACTAAATCCGAACCCGAATCGCCATACGACGACTTTACGACGGCGGTTCGTGGGGCTCGTTCGCCTTACTAGTTTATATTTTGTGTGTTATCGTAAGTAAATATGTGTTATTATACCCGGCAGTCAAAGCGTAGAAGGTCATTGCAAGTGAGTGCCACACAGCAAAAAGTACGCAACAGGTAGAAGACGTCACAACAAACGCTATTCGGGGAAATAATGTAAACATTTTTTAGATTGTATTTTAGCAGCCCTATGTTGACAACTACTTAACAATTTGAAGAGCCAATTCAATATAATAACTGAGGTAACGTCCTAACGACATTGCCAATTGCCGAATTAGAAAAGAGACTGTATAGAAAAATTATAACGAAGTAAATAAAAATAAACATTCTGTAGAATTCACGCGATGTATTCTTGATCAGCAGCAACAGCTGTGTCTGTCGGTCTCATCCTATGAACAGCAATAATTCACAGTTTATCTGTTGCATTGGCTCAATTGTTTTGCCATATTAATAATTAGCGGGTATCTCACAGTGTGCTCCACTCCAGCGAATAAAAGCATTACTGTCGACTAGCATGTTTGAATATTTTAAGTAAACTAATAACATTCTTGTTGCTAGTTGCTGTTGCTGGTTTCCGAGTCTGCTGCACTTTGAGTCGAGACCGCTTTTTAAAGTCGCTGGAGTCTGTGGCCAGAGTGGGCGTGGCACAAGTGTAATGCCCAGATATGTCGTATTCTTTGAGAGATGAAAATTTGGGTTTGAGTGGAGAGTGCAACGGACAACGGACGACAGACAATGGAATGGGATTAAAGATGAAGATGAACCGGTTTAGCGTGATGCTGAATAAATGACGGCAAAGGGCAGCAGCAGGTAAGGTAAATACAACGGCGACTTTCACCTAAAACCGTTGTGTGGGCTTCGGTTTCGGCTTCGGTGAATTATGCAGCTAAATTGACGTTGACAACAGCGCGACGCTGACGTTAACAGCGCTGCTCACACACACACATAGACGGCTTTTCCTGTTTACAACAACTGATCGAATGCGCTGCTATGCGGCTCGTTTGTGTTACTGTTTCAGTTTCTGTGGCTGCTTCTAATTTGCACACATTTTAGGCAATGATAGCGCCAGCAATGGCTCCCAATGAATGACTTTGCAAAATCAAAGCTTGCGTTTCAAAGCTCCCGCTGCCGTCGTCGTCACTGCGTCGTTGCCAAGTACCAAATTTACATTAGAAGCGCGCATTTGTCGAAGTTCACGGCGCATTTCTGACGTGTGCTAGCTGTGAAAAGCTGCTTTGATTTATACGCCTCGCATCTAAACTATTTTAGGCTGTACAGCGACCCAGTGAAAGTGGGTAAAATCAATAATGATGCAATTTCTACTTTTTTCTTTCATTTGGTCGTTGGTCGCTGCCTCAAAATTCGCATGGCCCTATGTGTGTTTAGGTGTGTGTGAGTGTGCATAGGTGAATGTGTGTGTATTTGCTCCTTTAATGTTTTTTGGCAATTGCGTGTAGCGCAAGCGAAACTAACATTGTATATTGCAGCAGTAGATTATCGCACTATTTGTAACTCACTGTAATTATTATTTTGAGAGCAGTTTCACTTTTTTGTTTAAAATTGTACACCGCAAACTTTCTTCTGCTCTTTCCACCAGCGTGACCGCAACTCTACTTTCAGAATATGCTATTTTACACCGCGACATCATTTGGTACATTGGTATTTTTGGAAAATGCGCGCAAAAACGACACTTTTTGAACCAATTTTTCCCGCGGTTATTCTGACAAACAGAAAAAACTATCAATAGTTTTAATGTGTCATTTGATGGTCCTGCTTCTTACCCGTAATTCTTAAGCAAATAAAAACTTTTGAAGAATGCCTAATATTAAAATGTGTTATGCTTTTTTCATTTGTATGGTCACACCGCAAGTTGAGTTTTAATATAAATTATTTCGTTTCGCTCAAAATACAGGATAAGTAATTCTCTTTTTGTGGCTAGGATTCATTTAGTAAATCTAAGCCGACTTGTGGGTTGATAGCTGGACAACGAATTCAACTTTATCACACAGCCGATAATTTAACGCCATCAATCAAAGCGAGATTTTGCGTTAACAGTGCAATGTTATTGCGCAGCAGAGTGACCAGTCACTATCGGCGTACGCAATATATATCGCAGTCAGCTGCTCACGCAATGAACAGCTGATAAAGTTAATGCTCTCAGAATCGAATCAGCGATAGCATAAGCGATATTGAGTAATATAATTAAAACTAGTACTTAATGTGAACAGCAGTCTCGAGTGCCGTGATCAAGTAACAAACAACAAACCCAACGCAAAGAAGATGCACACAAATTGGCAGGCAATGCTGCTGCCGTTGCTGCTGCCGCTACTGCTGATTACGAGCAGTGCGTGGGGCGATCAGCAGATGGCGGGCAGCAGAGACAAAGTGCTGCAGGAGTTGCAGGAGCGTCTAATCAGTCTGGAGGAGACGCAAACGCTGCCGCCACATGAGCCGCACACACGCGAACAGGTCGAACTGTTGCGACATCTAAACTTTGTGCCGCCGGCCATTGACTTTGGCAAGTGGTCGGTGGGTCAGACGGTAACACAGATTGTGACGCTCTTCAATCAGCACAGCAATCGCACCGTGCACCTGAACTCTGTGGCTGGGCCAAGCCCAGTGTTCTACAGCAGCTTCTTTGGCACGCGCGATGTGCCGCCCCAGGGCAACACCACATTTAGTGTGGTCTTTCTGCCCCGTCAACTTGGTGCCATATCAACGGGTCTGCTCATACAAACGTCGTTTGGACGGGCCGAGTATGCGGTGCGCGGCGAGGGCAGCGAGTGTCCGTATCGCTTGAAGCCGCTAGTGGGCATCAAGGCGCCCATGAATGCGACGCTCACGCCCGAAATACACATGTACAATCCGCACGAGCGGCCGCTACAGATACTTGAGGTAAGTGGCCCACTCAAGTAGCAGTTGTCAACGGTTTGTTGAATACCTCTTTTGCAGGTCTATAGCAGTGGCGGCGAGTTTCAACTGGAGCTGCCCAGCGGCATGTCGGAGGCGCCACAGAAGCTGTGGGAGATTCCACCACATTCACTGAAGCCCGTCATACGCATCTCGTTCCATGGACGCACGGCGGGCAATCACAGCGCCTACATACGCATCAAGATAGCCGAGCAGTCGCTGGATCAGCTCAATGAGAACGTGCTCGTCATACCCGTGGAATTCGAAATTCTGCCCAAGCACGGCGCCTATGCCAGCAATCCGGTTGCGGATTTCGGTCGCGTGGCCACAGATCAGCATGCGGATGCCTTACACTTTAAGCTGGACATGCAGAATCAGCACGTGGATGCAGCGCAGCGCAAGCTCATTGGCAACTATCTGAGGGAGATTCCGGGTCTCAGTTATGATGCGCACAACTCGAGCATTGTGCTCGATCCCAAGCTGTTTGAGCAGAGCGCCAGCATCAATGATTTGCTGGTCATAAGCGGCAGCGAGGATCAGCAGCCGCAACAGTTTACGGTGATGGTGCGTGCGGACATTTTCAAGGGCGGCTTGCAGTTCGATCACAACGTGACGCTGTTCATCACCAGCGTGGACAGCGACGAGATGCCGCTGCAAAATCAACGCACGCTCGTCGTGCGCAACAATTTCGCCTTTCCGCTAAAGATTTACAATCTTAGCTTGACTGCGCCCATCGATGCAGCGCTACTGGAGATGTCGTCGCTGGAACAGGAATTGCTGCTGCAGCCGGGTGAATCGGTGGAGCTGCTGCAACTACAGTTGCTCGATGCGCAAGCCATGTTTAATTCACTGCTGCGCATCGAGAGCAATGTCACCGTCTTTGAGCTGCCCATCGTCGCGTGCACGGGACGTTTGCATGTGTCGACACAAGCGTTTGAGCTGCCGCGGACGGACACCGCCTATGGCCTGACACTGGACCTGGGCACTGTGCCGTTTGCGGAGCAGTCGCGACAAGGTTACATTGTGCTGCGCAACGACAATTCCATGCCCATCAAGATGATGGGCAACTGGCACTTCAAGCCGCCCGCCAAAGTCTACTTCTCAGCCATGTTTCTGGGCTGCATTCCAGCGGACCACAACATCAGCACCGAGCACAGTGTCGAGCAGCAGTCGAACAGCAGCTATGAGTTCTGCAGTCAACTGGGCGTCGGCGAAAGCGCCGTCTTCGTGCTCACCATACAGACCTATGTGGCGGAGGAGAGCGTTGGCACCTTCAAGCTGGCCACGCCCTACGAACTCATTCGCATCGCAGTCAAGTTTAAGGCGTCGGTGGGTCAGCTGGACATCGAGCAGGAGCAGCTGCAGTTCAAGTCCTGTTTTCCCGGCAAGATCTGCTCGGCCGCGCTCAGCATACGCTCCAGTTTCACGGATCCCGTGCACATCACGGCCATCACATTCAAGCGGCAGGGACTGCGCTTCAAGGACTTCAATGCCAAGGGCACCACAATTTTCCCACAAACGCTGACCAAAGTGGGCCGCATCTACTTCGAACCGGCGGCGCTGTGTCGTAATGCCTGCTACATACGGCCAGCCAGCAACGAACAGTCGATCTTCCCCAATGGCGACGCAGTGCAGCAGAACAACAATCTGCTGTACAATGGCGTCGAGGTGCGTCAACGCACCGAACTCTATCGCCAGTTCAAGCGGCAGCTGCACGCGATGTCGCTGGTGCTGCACAGCAAGGAGTTGCCGCCGTTGGAGCTCGACTTTAGCATTGCCATCGAGTGGCCCAAGCTGGTGCAGCATCAGCCATTGCCGCCCACGCCCGCCATCGAGGTGGGTCAAGTGCAGCGCCAGTGGATCACCATGAGCAATCCCACCACACAGCCGCTGCTGCTCGACTACTTTTTGGCGGATCCCGCGTATGCGAGACGCACGCAGTTGTCGCTGCCGCACGAGGTCATCGATGTGAGCAGCAGCAGCTGCTACCTGACGGATCAGCCCGTCTTCTCGCTGCCCGACGCGCCCTTCGGCGGCCCCGTGCTGCTGCCCGCTGGCGCCACGCTGACGATACCCGTGCAGTTCAGCGCCCAGCTGGCGGACAAGTATTGCACGCTGCTGCACGTGCGCAGCAACTTGACGCTCTACGAGGCCGTCTGGCTGACGGCGCGTGCGGTGCAGTCGCAGTTTCGCTTTGGCAATCGCCGACCCGGCTCCAGCACGCCGCTGCTCTTCGAGCTCACCAGCCAGGCCTTTGAGCGCTGCGACGGCAGCGCAAAGCAGCAGCCGCCAGATGAGGAGGATGATAAAGACGACACTGCTAGTCATCATGTGGTGGCTACGCGCAGCTTTACCGCTCGCAATGCTGGCGTGCTGCCCATACGCATTGAGGGCTTCCTGATTGGCAAACGGCACTGCGAGGATCACGGCTTCAGGGTCATCGACTGCAGCGGCTTCGAGCTGCGAGAGAACGAAACACGCAAGGTGGAGATCAGCTACAGTCCGGACTTCACTGCACATCGTGTGCAACGCACGCTGACGCTGCTCACGAATCTCAGCTACGACATTCACTACCAGCTGTTGGCCCAGCTGCCTGCCGAGAGTGTGGAGCGCTGTGCAGCGTCCTTGCCGCGTCCGCAGTGGGAGCGTCTCTTGCGCAATGCGGCGCTCGTCGTCTTGCTGGCCAGCTTCTGCCTGGTGCTGCTCACCGCCATACTCGATGCGCGTGCCATTGTGGCACAGCAGAATGCCTACGATGCGGCACGCTACAAGAGTCCGCTGCAGCCGACGTTCAACCTGCGCAACATAGTCAAGATGCAGCTGCAGGAGGATGCGGCGAGTGCAGCGGCAGCAAGTAGCGCAGCAAACGCACTCAAGGCCGAGCAGCAGCAGAAGCTGCGCAACGGGCAGCTGAAGGAGCTGCGCAAGCGAGCGACGGCCACGGACAAAGTGATCAGCTCACGCAAGCCCAAGTCCTGGACAGCTTGGAGCATGGATCTGGGCAGTTGTGAGAGCAAGGCTGCTCCGGTCAGTCCGCCAGTCAAGCAGTCGAGCAGTTCACCCAAGCCCAGCAAGAAGAGTTCTCCGGTCGCACAAACTACATCAACAACACGTGCGCCAAAGAAGACGAAACCTGCCGCGGCCCTGGTTGCCACGCCCAAGCCCAAGCTGGACGCATCGGCCGTCGAGCCGCAGGAGAAACCCAAAGTCAGTCCCAATGCCAAAGTCAGTCCAACTGTAGCAGCTTCAACACCGCCACAGCAGCTGCAGCCGCAGCAGGAGAACGTGTCGCCGAAGCCAGCGAAAAGCCAAATGGAAACGCCGAAGGAACGCGTGCTCAAGGAGCAAAACGGTAGCGCCAAGAAACTGGGCAAGACGCCTGGCCGTGAGCGACGCAAGGAGCAGAAGGTAACGCAACTAAATGGTGTGGGAGGATCAGGCAAGAAGTCGACAGAGCAGCGCAAACAGCGCAACAAGCAGCTCAACTTCAATGGCAATCCAAGTGCAGCAAGCGACAATGTCTCCAGTTTGAACGCCACGGATGCGGACACGATGATCACGTCACCCTGGGAGACGAGCAGTCGCTTCTCCTTCCGCGATGTGCTGCACACGAAGACGTTGCCGGCTGTGGAGCACGATCTGCATTGGCTGCCAGCCGAAAGTGATCTGGGACCCATTGGCAGTCGCAAGAGCGGACAGACGCAGCCGATGGCTGCGCACTGGGAGACACTGATGGCGCCAGACGCAACTGCTTCGAACAATGCTCATGAGCTGATGAACTCGTTCTTCGACATCTCGCAGCCATCTCCTATGAACCATCTGAACGTGGAGTTGCCCACTTTGAATGGTAAGTTTCATATTGAACAAATTCCAACCCAATAACCAAAGGTTTGGATTGTGGAACTGATTTTGATATCCTTAAAGCAAAGGCATTATAGTTATTTTTAATTATGACACTATTTAGTCTTACACTTATTTTAAGTCTAATTTAATTTTTTTTCATATTGAACAAATTCCAACCCAATAACCAAAGGTTTGGATTGTGGAACTGATATCCTTAAAGCAAAGGATTTAATAATTTCGTTTTTATTTATTTAATTCATTATAGTTATTTTTAATTATGACACTAGTTAGTCTTCCAGTTGTCTTAAGTCTAATTAAATTTTTTTTCATGGTAAATGCAGTTTCAAAGCTAAATAATTCAAGACTGGTTTCAAACCAGGTCACGGTTTCAAAAATATACAAATGAATTTAAATTAAATTATGTTAACTAAAAAAAACACATAACTTTATTATTACATTGATATCATAAGTATATATATTTATATTTTTGTTAAGCCTATTTTTATTTCTAGTTGAGTAGCTAGTTTAAAATCGCTGTTAATTTCTTTTATCCATTTTGCATTTCATAAATGTGTTCTACTTATATTGATTATATTATTTCCTTCCTTGCAGACTATGGCAGCAACTGGTACGAGCGTCAGCGACCGCAGCGTGAGCTTCAGGAGCAGCAACTGAAGGATCAGCAGCTGCTGCTGGAGCATCTACGCAAGCAGCAGCAGCAGGAGAAGCTCATGCGCATGATGTCCAACCTAGACGACGGCAACTGGCCGCTGGAAGCCAATGGCACAGCTGCAACTGGCAACTCTTGGACATCGCTGGGCTATGCCGGCTGGCCTAATCAGGGTTCGTTGCGTTCATCGCCAATGCACACGATTAATCCCAGCCTGGGCATGGGCGTCATCCGTCCACCGCCGGGCCTTGAACAGAGTTACAACAACAACAATTGCCAGTTGCCGGGCGTGGCCGGAGTTGCCGAGACGCAATCCTCAGCAGCTGCAGCCGCCGCAGCAGCCGCCTTGCTTGCCAATCACAGCAATAATAGCAACAATCATATCGAGAACGCACAACAAGAGGAGCGGGCACAACAGATGCAACAGCAGCAGCATCAGCAGCAGCAACAACAGATGCCCACCCAATACGATCCATTTACCTCGCCAAGCTCAATCTGGTCGGACAATTGGCGCCAGCGCAACAATCACATGAACTGAACTAGCTCTATCGAAGCTCACTGATCAAATTTAAGCAACCAAATGAAATTCTTACTCTTTAGACACTTAGGACTTAATGCTAACAACAAAAACTACAAAAAAAACAAGAATGAGAAACAGAAACAAAAAAACAAAGAAGAATCACAGTGAAACATGATCTTTTCCAATTTGACTTTTGACTAAATAAACCGCAAAGATTAATGACTTTCATTATACATATGCGTATGTACAAATATCCAACAAAATTTGTCCTTGTTCTACAGAGCTTACAACTTCAATGGGACAAAGAATATCGCTGTGTTCTTAAGAGAATTTAGTGAAAGTGCATTGTAGGATATTCAGTAATTCCAGTTGCGTTCCCTGAAACCCTTAAAATAATAAGGACTCCGCTCAGCCTCGACCAAGTTTCAGTGTGAATTTTGACGATCGATTTAATTGGAAGTTTTATAATACGCCGTCTGCAACTTAACTTCTATGTGGCACCTCCTTACTCTTGTAGTTAATCAATTATACATTCATCTATACATTTAAGAGGTATAGATGACCATTTAAATATCGAGTCGTCTGTTGACACTGCAGAACATAAAATACATTTTAACATCTCCAGAGTTTCGGGGTACAACAAAGCTGCAAAACTTTCCTTAACTTGCCACAAAGCACCAAAATATAAACTTTCACTTGAATTATTTGCAAAATGACGGAAAAACTTGTATACAAGAGGTTTGAGACAGCGCAGTACAAACATAAAAATACATAAAAATGCAATCGAATTGATCAAATTGTTTGCTAATTTGTCTAATAGGGAATTTTGTTCTTAAAGCGGTTGCTCGCAGATCAGCCTCAGCACTTCTCCTTGTACGTGATGATGCCCTTCTCAATCAAATCCGGCACCTCAACCGCCAGCCAAGGAGCCAGGCCCAGGGCCATGGCATGGGCAATGCCAAACTTGGGAACATTGCGGGCCCACAGCGGCTTAAAGTGATCCGTCAGACAGATTTTGCCACCGCGATACATCTTGGCCGTCTTGCCGTCCAGTTCCGGGAGCGCGATTTCCGGTGCCGTGGTCGGATACGTAACGGGAATGTCGAATTCGACATCGAATTCGTATTTGAGCAGATTGTGCATGTACCAGCACTTGCCGAACCATTTGGTGCCCTCCTTGTTGGACTCGAGGCGGAACCAGTCGCTGCCCGACTGTTTGTTGTTCTCCACGTACTGTAAGTCATATTAATTAAATCAGCGATTACAAAATTAGGTGAAATTGTTTGTTTGCTTGCCTTTATCAACGTTTGGTATTCCTCTTTGAGGCGCTGCACCCAAACATCCTTCTCACGGGGGCCAGCGCGGATTTGCAGCAAGGGGATGCTGCTCAGTGTTTTCCTGGTGCTATCGTCGACCATTGTGATTAAATAAAAACAATTATTAAACTATAAACACCTGTGTGTTGTCTTCTATGTGAGCGAGTGTGCGTGACACGTCGTAGTAAAAAAATAACAACGCAACTTAACAGTTTCCTGCAATGTTAACAACAGCGGACGTAGTTCCTTTATATCATTGCTCAAAATTGTTTAATTGTAATTTGAATAAATTCTATATTGTAAATAAATATAGAAACATTAAAACTATCTCTTAATTGTGAAATATTGAAATTTATTTAATTGCTGTTAAGTCTTAATAACAGCGCTCAGCTTGCATGTTGAAAGCTGCCTGCTACAAGCCGTGGTGAATAGTTTTTATTTTACCGGTTGGCGCCAAAAGTGAAACAAGCAAATTTTTGAATGACGATCTTTTCCTATAAGTTGTGCGGGTTTCTGTTAAGTCGAAGTCAATAAATACCACAACACAGTGCCCAGACAGCCAAACAATATTTACTCGTCGTGAGATAAGGTTCTTTCAGACCTTAACTAACTAAATAAACCCCCAATCAAGTGGCGCAGACATAAAGTAAAGAAGTGTAAACAGTGACAGTCAGAAATTAAATTAGTCTGCAGTGAAACTTATATATGTGTAAAGTTAATTACGCATCTGTAGCCAGGTAGGTGAGTGTTCCTTAATCCATTGATTTTAAGTAAATCCATTCAGTTGCTGCGTCAGTTGGGTATTATTTACTTCGGCACATGTTTTTCTTTTGTCACGCTTTTGGTTTTCGATTGCAACGTGCTTAGAAATTTAATTTCACAAGTAATTAAATGGGATTCACGGGTAGACGAAAGGTCCTGCCCCCCATTCGAAAAGAAAAACATCAAATAAAAAATCACACCAAAATATTCCATTGGTAAACACGATTTTACCGGAATTCAGAATTTTGAGTGCAAATTGAAAACAAAAATTGTTGTATGTCATGCCAAGTGAACCATTGGCATAATTTGGAAGATGCTGCCAGGCAAGCAGAGCTATAACAACAACAACAACAACAAGAAATACACCTTTGAACTGATAATACGAATCCGCTGATAAGCCACACAAAATCCACTTTGCAACTGACTCAAACCGGTTCAACCGACAGCAGACAGACACTCCACACTTCAGCATGATTAGCTTGTCTAGGCTCGGATTGGAATCGGATCGACCGATCGCGTCTATTCGTTCGATCGCTCGTCAAAAATAATAATAATAAGCATTCATAATTTATTTGCTCCGGAATACTGAACCATGCTCTATATGTATTGAGCGGCACATAACGTAACCACACAGCTTCGACCTTAATGTGTTGATGATAACGACGGGCCTCAGAGCTCTGGCTGTTGTCTTATACCAGTTCGGAATGTGCTGGGTGCTGTCAAGGAACCGGCTGCAACCGGTTTCGAGCATCATTTTCCATTAAAGCGCTTCGCTTTTCAATTAAAACCCCATCTACAAATTGTTTTTTAAACTTTATACACTCTGATTACGCCCCGAAAACTGGGCACAATATCAATGTTGTTATTGATGATTACAAATGGGGCAAAAAAAGGGCACTTGGCTCAACACTCCAACACGCCGCCGCCGCCGACGACGACAGCTTCATCAGTGGTGGTGGCGGCGGCAGCTGTGCCGTTGCGTTCCGTTGTCTTGCGCACGCTGACCGCGATTATGGTGTCGGCGTTGCGATGTCGCGCCTGATGCTGATGATGATACTCCTGCCACTCTTTGAAGTGCATCTTCTTGCGGTGCGCATGCATATTGGCATTCGAATTGAAGGTCTTTGGGCAGTGCGGACAGGTGTACAGCACCTCGCCCGTATGCGTCGTCATGTGTTCCTGCAAAGCACACAAATAAACAATGAACACAGATTGCTTACGCAACTGTCTGAGTCATGCTCCAAACTTCGGACTTACGCGCAACTCATTGGGTCGTTTGAAGGCTTTTTCGCACATGGGACACTGATGCGAACGTGCCGTGTTGTGTGTGTACTTGATGTGATGCTGGTGCGCCTGCAAACTGGGCGACACCTTAAGGCAAAAGTTGCATTGAATGGGCTGCAGATTTTCGGCTGTGTGCATCATTTTGATGTGCCGCGCCAGGCCGTATTTGGTAGTCAGTGTCGATTCGCACAGCTCACACTTGATGACCTTTTGCGGCACACCCGTGTGCTCCTCCATGTGACGCACCAGCGCCTCGCGTCCGCGTATCGACTTTCCGCACACATCGCAGATCTTGTCGAACTTGCGCAAATGCACCAGCTTTACATGCTGCTGCATGAGATACTCATTGGGGAAGCTGCAAAAAAGAACTTTAATTAGAACTGAAATTAGC
The DNA here is from genome assembly GCA_035047365.1 of Drosophila ustulata. Lineage (NCBI taxonomy): Eukaryota > Metazoa > Arthropoda > Insecta > Diptera > Drosophilidae > Drosophila > Drosophila ustulata. The sequence goes on along the minus strand of JAWNPT010000057.1, from coordinate 24,355,293 downwards.
AAACAAGAGTTGGTCTCTCACGTCTTCTTGCAGTTGGTGCAGTTGACCAGCCACTGCTCCTTGGGAATGTGTGTCAGCTTGTGCCGTTCGCAGACCACCGAGCTGTAGAATTTCTTGGAGCATTGCTCGCACTGATAGAGACGACCACGCTGCTTGATCTCGTGCATGCGCATGTGCAGTTCCAGGCTACGACGGTGGCCCATCACCCGCTGGCAAATGTGGCACTTGAATAGCTCGGGGTCCTGATGCCGGCGCAGATGATCGACGAGCACGCCACGCTTCCAGAACTTGCGATTGCAGCACAGCGCGTAGCCCCGTTGATTGTGATCCTTGCGTGTGTGAAGTAAGAGCTCGGAGAAGTCCTCCATGGCCGTGTTGCAAATGGGACAAATGACTTTGTAGTGATCGCGTATGTAGTCATTGAATTCCTTGGACTTGGCCATGTTGTGCACGCCATCGCTTTGTAGCTTTTGCTGCTTGATCCCCTTCAGCTTCTTGACACAGCGACGCTTCTTCACCTTGCGCGCTGTTTTTGTTTTCGTTATTGCTTTGGGTTTGGCGGCGGCCATTTCCTCGGCTTCGCTTTCGCCCACACTTTGCTGCAGATAGTCGGACATGTTGTGCTCCTCATCATCTTCGTCGTCATCGTCCTGATCCTCCAGCACATCGGCTATGCTCAAGTCAGCCTCGGGAAACTCGATCTTGATCTCATTGAGATTGATTTGCTCCAACACCGCTTTAAATTCACTGCTGTCAATACCTGTTGCTGCCTCGGGCGCCAATTGCTTGCGCGGACGTCCGCGTCGTCGCTTCACTGCTGCCGCTACACTCTCGGCCGGCACAGCCTCCTGCTTAATGACATCTCTTATTGTCGTGTCCTCAATTTCTTTGGCCACATTTGCGGCGGCTTCTTGTGACTGCAGCTCTTTGTGTGCCTGCTCCACGCTCACATAGAAGTTGTGGAAGGCAAATAACTGATCCCAGCAGACGCCACAAACGTGACCGCTGGCGTCTTTGGTCTGTGGAGAAGTCTCAAAATTGAAGTTTCTCGAGTTGGCGTCTGGAGGAATGTTTCTATTACCTGTAGCCAGAAGTGCTTCTCGATGATTTCGTTCATTTGGAGTATTTGGGCTTCGGTGGAACCAAACGGGATGTTGCCAATGGCATCATCTGTGCACTGTGTGCACAGAAAACACATTTTACTCCCAGTAATATTCCCAAGGTGTTCAATAATTCTCCAGTATCGCAATAGCGGGCATCAATCGAACAGCTGTTTTGACGCACAGGGATGCCAACTCGCTGTAACTTAAATGCGATGCATTCTCATTTGCGCGAGTTGACAGCCTGGCTTGACTTTGAACTAAATTAAGCAATTTAAGTCAATTTTTATTAGATTTGTGGCGCTTAATCAACACAAATAACTGCTAAAAAATGAAAATAACTTGCGTTGGCGTTTCGCCAGCTCAGCACAGTAAGTTTTCCCATCTGCTTTGTTTATTTGGCTGCAGTTCATTGTTGCTTTGTTTTTTGTTACTGTTCGTTTTTTACTTGGTTTGTTTACCTCGCAATATGCCGAATTTGAAGCCCTGTGATAAAGCGCTTTGATAAGATGATTAAATACAATTAGGCAATTGTTTATATTCCTTACTTAATCTTATTTGTTATCTGCTTTGTCCATTTCAGCTTCTCTTACTCAAGTGCTTCATTAGTACTGTAAATCAGATAATACGCCATGGATGTTCAGACAACGCGCACCGTTCCCGATGGTGGCTATGGCTGGATCATCGTCGCCGCCGTCGCCGTCATCAATGTAAGTACATAGAGCAACCAACTACGTAACAATACTGAAATAATTATTTTCCCTTTGCAGATGACAAATCAGTCGATTTTATCGGTTTTTGGACAACTGTTTGTGGGCGAACTGCGTCGCATGCAAGAGGATACCTTCACCGCCGCCCTCATCACCAATCTGAACAGCTTGGCACTTAACTTTTCCGGCATCTTCATTGGCCCGGCTATAAAGAGCTTTAAGCCACGCAATGTGGCCGCCACTGGCTGCCTGCTTGTCTCCTTTGGCCTCGTACTCTGCTCCCTTGCCACACAGACTTGGCACTTTATTGTGGGCTACAGCGGCTTTGTCGGCTTTGGTCTCGGCTTGATTTCGCCCTCCACCTTCATGGCTATCAACTCGTACTTTAGCAGCAAACGTGGACGTGCTGTGGGCGTCTCTCTAGCCGGCGCTGGCGTTGGCCAAGTCTTCATACCACACGTGGTGTGCTACTTCATGCTGAACCATGGCTTCCGTGGTGCGGTGCTCGCCATGGCGGCGCTCTCACTCACAGGCGTAAGTATTTAAGCTTAACCTTTTATAACCACTACTTTACTAATGAGTTACTTATTTGTCTTGCAGTTATTTGGGGCCATGTTCTTGAAGCCTTTGGCTGCGCCCGTGAAGCACAACAATCGCAAGCACATGCAGCTGCTGGTGGACAAGACGGACAAGGCTCAGACAAGCATCACCATTCAACCCGCCCAAGCCAGCGTGCAACCACAAAAGACTGAAACGATGGGTCAACGTTTGGCTCAGGCCATGGACTTGGCGCTGCTCAAGGATCTGGTCTTTTGGAGCATCATTGTGGGCATGGCTTTGGTCTACACGGCCACCATCAATTTTACCATGGTCTTTCCCAGCTTCCTGCAGCACACGGCTCAGCTCAACAGCCAGATGGTGGCCACCTGCATGTCTGTGGTCGCTGGCGCCGACATCGTTTGTCGCCTGTTGCTGCCCTGCATCACAGATCGCCTGCGGATGCCCTATCGTGTTGTCTTCCTGCTGGGCACCGCGGGTCTCCTCATTGGCCGCGTTTTGCTGGCCGAAACAACGAATTTGGCCATCATCATTGCGATGTCCGTGCTCACGGGCATGACAAAGTCGGCGACGGTGATAAACAACAATCTGACCATTTCGGCACATTGTCGGGCCGACAAACTGGCTGGCGGCTTGGGTCTGAGCATGATATCCAAGGGCATCATTGTGATAACAGTTGGCCAGCTGCTCGGCTGGATTCGTGACTATGCCGACTCGTATGTAATATGTTTGTACGCTCAAGGCGTGCTGCTGTTGTTGGTTGTGTTGGTGTGGACTCCAGAGATTTACTATCGCTTCAGACGGCAGCAGCAGCACAACAGCTCCAAATCTATGGAGACCACTTACATGTCACCCGAGCAGGCTTCGTCCAACTCGCGTGCATAATTTGAAATTGGACTTAATCTAAGGATGTGATAATTTACTCTCTAGTTTTAAGTCACGCTCCTCGACTTATTTATTATCATGTAGCACGTAGACTTGACTTTTGTATACCATCTATACTCATCCCTCATTGCCAAGAGAAAAAACAATATAGTTATAGATATATTATTACAAAACCAAATTATTATATTCTCTCCATTAGATCTGAATTTAGAATTCATGCCCCTTTACATTTAGTTGACAAAGCTTTGGGAGCCCACGATCGTTGACTCGCCGGACTCCGTGTTGTAGAACAGACGCCGCTCAATGCCGTCCTTGGTGATGATGCCAATGCGCACAACACCGCCCGAGCTGCCGTCATGGAAGATGGCGTGTTGCACAGCTATGATGGGATACATTTGGTTGATTAATAGAAACATGAACTATACTTGTTTACGCACCTTTCTTCACAAAATCAACACACTCCTCCTTGGGCATGCCCTCGCGATAGTGTTCTCTGACAAATCCGTAAATAAAACTGGATCCCGAGCCGCCAATAGTGCAAGCCTCGTGGGTCAACATGCCACCCAGGGGCACGCTGTAGACTTGGCCACCACGCTCCTCATCCCAGCCAGCCACAATGATGCCAGCGAGCAGGGAGTCCCGATAGTTGTAGCAATAGTTGCGGAACTCCGACGCAGCCTCCCAGACAAGCGGCTCTTTGTTGGTCTGATTGCGATGATAGTTGAGCGAGTAGGCCACAATGTCAGCAATGGCCTGAGTATCGGCGGCCGAGCCACTGCGACAGCAGTAGATCTTATCCGAGATTTGGGTCAGTTTGTCGGTCACACGGTTGGCAACATAGGCGCCCGAGGACGTGCGCGAATCAGCGCCGATCACAACACCGCCATCGAACTCCACGGCCATAATTGTTGTCTGCGATCAGAAGAGACGTTAATTAATGTGGTTCAGGTTAATTGGAGTGGTAGCACTTACACCAGTGCTGACGGGAGTGTCGGTGAAATCGTAGTCGGGACCCATTCTGAGGATGACTTTGTTAGTTTTTGAAATTTGTAATTCGTGCAGAACACACAAAATGCAGAGTGAAATGACTGGCTTGTTTTTAGCAAGTGTTGCAAAGCAGCCAAAAAGTGTTGCCTAATACGCCGGGCAGGGTTGCATTTCGTGACGCTTCTCGACGACGGGTATCGTTATCGCTGACTTTGTTTTTATGCAATTTAAAATATATGTTTGTTTATTGCAAGAAATTGGTATAAGTATACATCATCGAGTCAGATAATCTGTGAATATTACATAAAATGCAGTGTGAAACGACTGACTTGTTTTTGCAAGTGTTTCAAAGTACCCAAATAGTGTTGCAAAATGCCCCAAGCATTCACATGCTTACTTTGTTTTGATGAGGTTTGAAATATTTGTTGCGTGTTATTGAAATAAAATGGCATATGTTGCACTCAGTGAAGCAGAAAAAACATTTATATTACATGGCGTAGAGGTAATTAGTTGAGCTCTATTAGAAATTACCCAATTAATGTGTTGCTGTGCTGGCAGGAGGATTTCCGCTGTGATGGTCGCTCGCGACGCGATTATCGTCCCATGGAACTGGAGACTGGCCTAGTGAGCAATGCCAGCGGATCGGCGCGCCTGCGTTTGGCCAATACAGACATTCTGGTGGGCGTCAAAACAGAAATTGATGTGCCCAACCCGCCGACACCAGAGTTTGGCAAACTGGAGTTTTTTGTAGACTGGTAAGGCGGGCAGCCAAAGTTCCTCCACCAATATTATTAAAGCTCCTTATTTACCTTAGCTCTGCAAATGCCACGCCTGAATTTGAGGGCCGTGGCGGTTCAGCCTTGGCGCAGGAATTGATACTGTCATTGCAAAACGCCTACGAGTCGCCCTCGGCCTTTGACTATCGCACCTTGTGTCTGATACCGGGACAACAGTGCTGGAAGCTTTACATTGATATTCTGGCAAGATATCCTGATTTTATATGATGTTTATGTCATGCTAATGAAGTGCACTTTTTAGATACTCGAATGCGGTGGCAATCTCCACGATGCCGTTTCTCTGGCAGCCAAGGCAGCGCTTTTTAACACGAAACTGCCGCGGGTGACGGCAACGCTTTTGGATGCGGGCATCACAGATCTAATCATATCGGATAATCCCTACGACTGCACCAGGATTGGCATCGATGCGGTTCCGCTGCTGGTCACCGTTTGCAAGATTGGCGATTATTGCCTGGTTGATCCCACGGCAGAGGAGGAAGTCTGCAGCACTGTCAGCATGGTTGTTTCCGTCTCCATGCGCAATGAGAAACGTAAGTGGCAAACCTTAAAAATAGTTTAAAGCAAACATATATATAACTTATTCCACAGCATATTTGTCTGGCACTCACATGACGGGCGGCGGTGCGATGCATCGCGATACGATGCTGAACTGCATCCAGCTGGGTCTCTCGATGGGCGAGCAGCTAAACAAATTGCTGGTCAAGATGCTGCAAGCGGAGCAAACTCGGGTTGGGCCTAAGCGACCCAAGACGGTCGGGTTTCTTAAATAAATCGTGCATAGCTATGGTATGAAAGTTTTATTTATGCATATTTCTTTTTGACATTGTTTTGACTATAAATGGAGAATGATTTCTCTAACAGCTTAGGGCTTTAATTTTTTAAATGTAATTTACTATGCTTAATTGCGTTTTTTGGTTTGCTTGCTGGCTGCAACCGGTTTCTTCTCCTTCTCGGGCTGTTTCCCCGCCAGAAATGAGGTCAGCATCTCGCTGATCTCCGGCATGTCGTTGGTCATCTAAAAGAAGTGAGAATAAATGAATAAAACTGCTTAAATGTGAGGGATGCTCGCTTACCTTGGAGAACTGCATGTTCTCGATTTCCTTCTTGGTTTCGGGGTCGTTGATCATCTTGGGCAGCACCAGCATTAGGAGCAGAGGCAACGCCATCATCAGCACCATGGGGCTGAACAGGAAGTCAGTGATCTGCAGGGCACACAAACACCATTAGCTGATTAAGTCACATGCATTTAATTAAACCCAATTCACCTTCCACTGCTCGCGGGTCTGGAAATACTTGAAGCGCATGAGGGGCTTCATGCGCAGTGGATATGGCACTTGAACCACCTGCGCTGGCTGAATGTAGTTTACTTTGCGGGCCCGGAACTTGCCCTTCGGATTGATCTCAACGCGCACCGGCTCATAGAATATATCGGGATGATGAACGTCGAGCACATAGCTGCCCGAAGGCACGCCGCTGATTATGAACTGTCCGTCCTCGCGCACAAATCCCTTGTACTCGCCGTTGTTGATGCTGACAGACAGATCCATCTGCCACTTATTGCCCTGGGGCAGCTGCACCGCGAGTCCCTGGCCTGCCCCGGGGGGGAGTTCGGGGGAATACACTTTGCCCTCGATTGTGTAGTGGCCGGATACCTCGTCGACGAGCTCATCCTGGCCGATTACAATGTCGCTGGTGCTCAGGCCTATGAGCACGGCGATTACTAATAGTTTATAGCACATTTTTCTCTTGTACAACTCAGCGTTAATTGGAACAAGTTTTATTGTGAAAAAAAAGCACACATCAGATGTTTGCTGCTATCGGAAATCGATAAGCCCTGACTATCGATTGCCGACTGTCGTCTTGTAAACTCACCACAGCCCGTTGAATTCAACACTGTCGCGCACACAGCATGCGCTTGCCCAATTGGAACGTTCGTTCGCTGTGTCAGTTGCAGATTTGAATTCAAGGCGCGCAGTCTTGTGCGCGAGTATAACGGAATTAAAACTAAACTAAAAACCATATTCGCAGAGCGAGCGGTTTAATTTGTTGTTCAGCTCAGCATACAACATAAATTCTAGGTTAGTGTGTGTATTTCAACAAAAACAAGTTTTGCCAAAGAATGCTGGCCAAGGAATTCGTGTGTTCTAAATACCAAACAAATTGACAGTGGTCAAAACGATTCGGACTGGAGATTTTGTGTGCAATATGCAAATGTGCGAAATTACATTAAAAAAACAAAAACCGCACCCAAAACAATATTTGCGGAATGTTGTGCGCTTTAAACGGATAACTTGTTTTCAAGTTTAGAAGATTGTTAATAAAATTAAAAAGCAAAGCAGATAACAAATAAAAAACTGTGAGAGACTTGCGCGAAATGAGACAATAACAGCAATAAATATTCATATGCGATGCTGTTGGTGTTGTTGTTGTTGTGCTTCTATAATTATGTCGCATGTTGTTGTACCGTAAAGAAGTTGTACTGGAAACCGGTTTCCAGTTATGCCAGACACAATGATGCTGTGTGCAAGTGTGTGTATAGGCGTTCTCTTTCGCACTCTCTCTCGCACCGGCAGCTGTCGCACACACACTCACACAGACAGCTGCTGCTGCGCAGTCTTTTCATGTAGCTGATTTTCAATGGCAGCCGCAGTTGCATTCTAACACAATGGCAAATAATAATTAATGGCACAAGTTTATTATGCATGCGAGAGTAACGAAAACAAAAAGAAAAACCTGATGTGTGATGTCAAGTGTCGCGCATGCGCAGATAATGTTGTTGTTGTGCTGCAGATGGTGATGTAAACAAGGCAAAAGCAAAATGCAATGCAAAAAGCATAAAGCACAAAGCAATAAACCAAAGCAACTGCGAGGGCGTGTAATAAGAGGGATCGGGGGGAACGTGTTTATCTGCAGTACGAAGTGGGGAGTGGACGCGAACGTGACGTTTGCCGTTAGCCAATTGGCACACTCTTCCAGCTCTCACACACACACACACACACAAACACAGACTCAACTTCACTTGACTTCGCTTGTTGTTGCTGTTGTCGCATAGTTATTTCACACAATTCCTAAATTGCTGATAAATCAAAGTCGCTTTCTATTTACAAAAGTTACAACGCTTGCACACTGGGCCTGTGTGTATGTGTGTGTGTGTGTGTGTATGACAAATCGTTTTTAACACATAAGACATGTTAATGCTCTCTCTCTCTCTGTCTCTAAGTGTTTTAATAATTGCTCTAGCACAGCTTTTAATAGCAATACTTCCAATAAATCTGTGACATCATCTAATTGCCTTTCTAAATGGATTTCAATAGTCATACAAACATATGTTATATAGTTGTATAGCCCTGATTGAACACCTGTTAAGTGTATATCCCAATTTACACCAAATTCCTTCGGCTAAAAAAGTAGCATACGCACTGTTGTCAATAAAGAAATGATGACTTTCAAAAAATTCCCCAATAATTAACATTTATTTTATATATTTTGTATTGTGCTGTGTATCCCGATATAATGATTCATTCATTTAAACCTGATTCTTTAAATTTCTTGACAACATTTTTTGTTTTTTTTTTTTGCGATATGAGAATCAAAAGTTCCAAATATCTGATATTATTCGTCCTTTGATACTAATTAAATTAATTTGTATTGCTAATAATGGTCCTGCCTAACAGTATGCCACCATAAAAGTAATAATTTTTAATTTATAAATGGCATTTTTATCAAACTACTTTAAATAATTGTTTCGATAACAAGTGAGTAATAAAGTGCACCGAGAGACCTTCTAACTTGATTAGCGATGCACATAAATTATTGACACATTTATAACGTTTTTTATATGTATGTATATACTACTTCATAAATCTTGATACCCTAAATAAACTTCTTAACACTCAATAACTAAGTAGAAACAGACTAAGCTTGTACACTTCGATAATCATATAATTTCACCCAAAATTTATCAGTCATACTCCCATGTGGGTAATTTCTTGGAACACGTGTAAACAACCTAAAATTAGTTGTTTACTATCTCAACCATATTAATCGGCACTAGTTTTATTTGTATATGGATTTTCTGGAGCAATAAAGTGATTACAATTAACGCCAAGTCACCGCAGATATGTTATGAACATAGTACTATGTTGACCAATCCATCTTGTTTACCAACTGTCGTAGCCCTCAATTCCCTGTACTGTTCGAATGTGTACTTAAAATTCAGCGACCCTTGCCTTTTGTGTACCTAGCAAAAGGGCGAACTAATGTTTAACCCAATTGTGTTAGTTGGTTTGTTGTGTTCGTGGTGGCACGCGATGTCCAGGCCAAAGACCGACAGTTGCCGGGGTGTCCAGCGCCTTAACGAAATCCTTCCCAACTCCTCTTCGCACTGACCCATTCGGTGGGTCAAAAAAACCGATACTCTCGGCGCATGTTAATCGAAAAATTGATTTAAGACAATTTTACATTGGAAGTCGAGTTGAAAAAACAGCTGCTTTTTTTCTATCTTTTTCTATTAATTGCACCGGGAAGCAGTTCGTATAGCAATATCTTATCGGTGTGCAATTAAGAGGTTGTTTAAATTCGTTTTTTGTGTAAGCACTTCAGTGATGACTTTCTTTAGTCTTATGTTGTATAATTTTAGCTCATATGAAGTGAATCATCATCGGGCGGAAGGTTTACGAACTCCGCAATTCGGGTCAACATAACCGACAGCCGACTCAAATGTTGATTAAACCAATTAGAGCTTTACTGTCAACTCAACGCAACACTTAGCCAAATGTACATGGCGTATTATTGTCAGTGTATATCTCATGAGCATGCAATTGTGATTGGCAACGTCAAACTGGCTTTAACAAGGGCATGGGCCTGTCGTTTAGCTATAGACCCGACTCTATATAGCCCCTATGCGATTAGAGAGCAGTGTCGAGCCAAGTCAAGACAAGTTGAGTTGAGTTGCGTTGCGTTGAGTCAAGTGTACAAGTATGTGCCCACATAATGTGCCATTGTATTGTTTCAGTTTTTTGTGTGTAGTTTCGTTTTTAAGTTTTGGCTTGCAAGTTGTTGCAAACGGTTAATCAGTTTGGTCTCACGTTCGAAAACAAAAGCTGAATTCCGTCATGGACTCTTTGGGGCCAATGCCCACTACATACATACGAGAGAATTGTACATTAAAATAGTTATTAATTTTTGCCGAGGTGAAATTGCGGTTTTCACTTTGTGACCTAAACTAAATAACTGCCTACTGTAAAGATATCCTCAATGCGAATGGGAATTTCAATTCACACTGACAGTTATTTTCAAATTGAATTTAAAAACAGGAAGCGTTGCCAGATCTGTATCAGATTTTGCACGTTACTTTCGTCATTACCGCTGAGCAGCGTTTCCTTCTAAAAAAAAGTGAATGTGTTTTTTTCTGGGGAATGTGATTTATGCATGAGAGATACAAAGTACGCGTTTATATTGCTTTTATTAGATAAATCAGGCAAAGGCATAACATAATGCCTTTTTACTTTCAAGGTTGCCATCAAGTTCAATGTGAACGCCCATTGTGAAGCTGATCGACGCAGTTTTGCTTCGATTCGATTCGAATCGTTTGTGATTTGTTGGGCTTTGCATTTTGGGTTACGACCGAAAAGGCGTTAAACAATGAGTCTCAGTCGGATTTGCGCTTTAATTCGCGCATTTCAATTAACATTTTTGTGTGTGTGCCTGGCATTTCAGAAAACAAAGTGACTTTTCAAGAAAAGTTGTTATATAGAGCCCGCTTACTCATTGGCTTGTCGTATAGACACATTAAATCAAGGCGCACACACGACTCACAACTCGCAACTCGCAACTAGTATACACGTAAAGCGCTCAAGGTTACGCGTATTCGAGATTTTATTAAATTCAAGTTCAAATCGCATTCTTTAGATCTTTTTACAAAGCGTTATTTCCCCACACTCCTTAAGCCGTTGACGGTGACGGCGACGGCGACGGTGACGACGACGTTGGCGTCGAAATTTTATGTCGATTCTGACGAAGACGACGTCACCGTGTCCGATGAGTAGGCGCTTAATTAGCATGCTTAGCTCATGCTCTGTGTGATCTGCGGCGATCATGGCGATCATGTTAAACTGTATATGGCACAATCATCAGCATTCTATTGGGCAAAACCCAGAATTCATTCACAGCATATTTCCAGCTATGTTTACACAGTTTGTTTTCCAAAGTTGGCAGCGCCTTTCCATGAACCCAACTTTATATTACAGGATGGCAACGCTACGGCAAGTCCTGTGGCATTTCAGGATGTGGCAGCTCCGCTTTGCCTGGGTTTCTTTTCTCACCATCTGGCAGCGCTCAACAAGCACCGTTTGCATATTTGTTATGTTTAAGCATAATCGTTTTATTAGTCAGCTATTTATGGGGAAAATCACGTTCTGAATCACGTCACAGGAGTTGACAGCGGAAACGGCTGAAATAACTGAAAGTCCACGCGTTGGCCAGATAATGACTATAAATATGAATTGCCTGCATAATTAATTGGCTAATTTAATGCGGTGTAAGCTAATTACTTAGTCGCTTATCGCACACATTACGTATACGCAGCGAAGCACAACGCGAGGCATGAACAATACAATAAACAATAAGCGATAAACAAAACTAAAAGCTAAACGCTGTTAAATGTAATACAATATATTTAATAGCAGCGAGTATTTAAATTAAGAGTCGCATGTAATAAGCGTTGACAACGATCTGACAGTCGCATCCTTATCAGTGCGTTCGTTGACATCCGCCAGACGATAGCAATTTATGATGAATGGATGGCAAGATGATGTTAACCATGCTGTGATAAGCATGCCTCGACGACTGCAATTATATTATTGGGCTGGGGCTAATTAAACATTGTCTAACTTGGGGGGGAAGCGAAGATGACATAAGACAGAGACACGCTTGCTGCCCACTGGAAGTTCAACTACTTTAATGATGAGCGTCTCTCTCTCTCTCTCCGAACAGGTGCTCCAAGATGCCATTGACGACGTCATCGACGACGGCGCTCGTTGCGCTGGCCGCACTGCTGATTGCCGCCACAGTGCAGAGCTTGCCTCAAGGTGCACCGGAAACCGTGTGCGACACAATGTTGCCGTTCCATGCGAATGGCAACGCTCTGCCCCAGAACAGCGTCTCCCCGTTCCGTATCGAGACATCCACCTCCGTCGTCGGCCAGGGACAAACGTTACGCGTGGAAGTCACTGGTGTGCCGGCGGGCTTAACCTTTGGCGGCTTCATGATTCAGGCGCGCAATCGCAATCCTCCCTACCAGATTGTCGGACAGTTTAGTTCGTCGCCGGATGGCACCATCAAGCTGATGAACTGCGAGAACTCCGTCAACAACTCCGCCACGCACAGCAATGCCGGTCCCAAGCCGCAGGTCAGCCTCGACTGGCAGTCGCCCGTCGACTTCCTGGGTCAAGTCGTTTTCAAGTGAGTACAGCTGTAGAATCACTTAAAATGGATTTCCGATAGCTTAATTAGTCAGTTTACTTCGTAGCTGTACGTTAATAGTTCAGTCACTAAATTATATATGTACATTTGAAAAATAATATAAGCTTTGAAAGACCTGTATGCAGTACAGTTTATACAGGCAAGAAGGAAACATCTCCGACCACATAAAGTTAATTTCTTAATGAGAATTTCCATTATAAAAATCGAAACAAAGATGCATGACGATATAATTAATTATTTCTGAACATGTTTGTTGTTGATCAAATGATAAACTTGAAAGTTATTGAAGTATATTGTTTTAAAATAAAACAGTTAATTATTTACCCACAACTGGCAATAAAAACGAATAGTCTCTTTATATGAGGTGTGATAGAAATATAAATTACCTGATTTCAATCGGTGGAAACACCTCGATAAGAGTTATGTAAAAATACTACTTAGAGAAAACCGACTAGAATACATCTTCCTATAATTCAGCTGTAATAAATCACTTGTTACAGTGCCACCGTTGCGGAAACGTACCACACCTTCTGGGTGGGCATTCCCTCCAATCCCGTGCAGGTCGTTAGACGCGATGTCTCCGGCCCCCCTCCACCGCCCGTGGCCAATGTGCCCACCAGCTTGCCAACACGTGCTCCCTACGTCCCGCCCAACTACGTGGCGCCCAATGCCAGCCCTGTCGTCGAGGACACCTTCTACGATGGCTGCGGACAAACGAAGAACTGCTTCGGCTTCCCCGATGGCTGTGTGGCCAGCAAATCCTGCACCAGCATCTCGGCCATCACCGTGCGCGGTGACATCTTCGAGTTCGAGCTGCGCTCCGGCAAAGGTGAGTCTCCAAATGGCAACTTTCAGCTGAGCAATGAGATTAAACTGCTGCTTTAATTGCAGGCACCAATGCTGCCTATGTGGCTCTGGGTTTGTCCGATGACGACAAGATGGGCGAAGATCTGACCACCGAGTGTGTGCCCGAGAATGGACGCGTGAATCTCTACTCTTCCTACACCTCCGCCAAGCCCTACAGCGCTGTCAGAAGCAGTGTGGTAAGTCTGGATAAAAAGTTACCCAATTTCTAGCTGAGATTTGTTATTGCAGTCGCAGGGATCGGCACGTTTGTTGAACGCCTCCTTCGTGGACGGCGTCATCTACTGCAAGGTGGAACGCGATGCCCACACCGTGGTGCAGGGACGCAGCTTTGACCTGAAGAACGGCGCCTATCACATGCTCGTTGCCTCCGGCAGCAGCTTGAAGGAGAACAGCGTTGGCTACCACGATATTGGTCGTCTGCCCTCCTCCAAGCCCATCAATCTGGCTGTGGTCCAAGAGCTGGGCGGTTCCACCATGCTGTTGGTGCGTCTCCATGGTGCTTTCATGATTGCCGCCTGGATCGGCACCACTTCGCTGGGCATCATCTTTGCTCGCTACTTCAAGCAGACCTGGGTGGGCAGCCAGACTTGCGGCAAGGATCAATGGTTCGCCTGGCATCGCATGCTCATGGTCACCACCTGGACACTGACTGTCGTGGCCTACATCCTCATCTGGGTGGAGCTGAAGCGTGCTGTGTGGCATGCCCATTCCATCACTGGCCTCATCACGGTCATTCTCTGCTTCATTCAACCCATTGGCGCACTCTTCAGACCCGGACCCAACGACAAGTCGCGTCCCTACTTCAACTGGGGCCATTGGCTGGGCGGCAACCTGGCGCATATCCTGGCCAGTAAGTGGTAGAGTCTCCATGGTAAACTTAAACTACATCAATGTTTTTTCGTTCCACAGTTGTTGCCATCTTCTTCTCGGTGAAGTTGCCCAAGGCGGAGCTGCCCGAGTGGATGGACTGGATACTCGTTGGCTTCGTGGTGTTCCATGTGCTGGTGCATCTCATCTTCTCCGTAAGTTTGAACGTTGCTGTCGTTGTGACTGTGCGGTGCCCTCAATCATGTCCAGTTGCATTCCGTCGCATGCCCTGCAGTGTTTGTCATTAAATGCTCCATTCATTCCGTTACTAATTTCATTCATCGCTCCTCTCGTGGAACTGTGAGGCTACGTCCATTAATTCCCAGATCTATTTGTGCATGAATCATTGGCAGGTGTCGTCGATAGCGTCGGATCGCCAGCAGAGCCAGCGCGTTAACACCCTGCAAATGGGCGATGTGTCGCATCATCATCAGCATGCCATGCGCAACGGCATGAGCATGGAGCGTAAAATGGATGCACCGGTAAGTTGATGACCACCTTAATCCTCTGCTCAACTCAACTCTCTTCTCCATTTTGCAGTATGGTGGCCTGAGGAAGGGTCTGCTGGGTGTCTATACCATCGTGCTGGCGCTGTTTGTTGTGGTGCTGATACTGCTTGTGGTGCTGGCGCCCATCGAGAAGGTCTTCGGTTAGAGGCGAGGCCGATGCTGCAATAATCTCTACGTTTCCGCTCTCTGTACAGTCCAATACTCGTGTAGGCTGCAAACTTGATTGTTTTATTATTTACTTAACACACCCGCCCGCCCTTGTTTTATGTTGTTATGTGTAAAGTGCAAATGGTCAAAAACTTAAACCAGAAAAGAAAAAAGTGTGAGCTGGGGCATGCGTTTTCAGTACATGTTATATAATTTATTATTGATAAAGTAAAACAAAGCCAACTTAAATGCCTTTCTTTCATCTCTCGAATGCTTAACTAACGCTACCATTTACGAGTGTGTTGTGTGTGTATATAGGGGTTGGATGGGGGTATATTTTTGTTTGTATGTGTGTGTGTGTGTGTGTTTGTGGAGGGGTTGGCAACTTAAATCGCAGTTGGTGCTAATCTAGATGTATATGTGTGTATTTATATATATTTATATATTTATAGCTGTAGATCTGTTCGAACCTAAACTTGCTTTCGTAAAAAATGTTTACTCATAAAACTACAGTCCAATTCGGCGTACAAGTGTTTGTTGTTGTTGCTCCAGCTGTTTGTTTTTTTTTCTGTGGTTATTGTGGTTGAACATAAGATACAAACACTAGTTTTCTTTCACATATCTTAAACCCAAATGAAAACGAAACTCTTATAACGAACATCTTCAAAATGAACATCGCGATCGCGATCTTTGATAAGAATGCAAATCAAAATCGTTCCTCCAATATGACCGTTTCCTGCGGATACAGCTTGAGCCCTTCGAGCGTTTGAGTCGCCTCAATGGCAGTCAGATCACGACGGGGCCAGCCGCTGAACACCTTATATTCATCAATCAGGAAGCCATTGGCTGCCACAAAGTTAAGCAGGTCCTGCAAGGGAAAAGTGTTAAATATCGCTGAATAGACTTGGGTTGAATTTGTGGACTCACCTGCAGTGTGTCATGTATGTAAAAGCGACGCTCGAGGTGATCGCCAGTTGGTTTGCGCACGCGTATTTTGGAAATGTTTGCTTCATGATCGGCAGGCTCCTGAGGTAATGATTGCTTAGCCTGTCAAGCAGTATCGAAGGGATTAATGTATTATTCAAGCGTTCAAGTACTTACCACTAATCTGATGGATTCACGTCTAGCATCTTCTTCGGCACGCTCGCTTTCAATGCGTTTGCGTTCGGCTGCTTGGGCCAATTCCTTTTGACGCTTCGCCGCCTCTTTGGCCATGTCGGCTTGGAGCGTCTCTTCGTATGCCATGTCCTGCTCGGCCTTAACAAGATCGCGCGCCGCGCGTTCGTTCTCTTCCCGTATCTCGCCCTGCAGCTGCTCCTCGTACAGCACTGTGGTGTCGAACAGCCTTGACTGCAAATCAGCCAGTCCAATGTTGCCTGCAAGCATGTGGGATTAGTTACAAGTTCTGTGATTTCTTTCGTGCTCAACTCACCATGAATCACAGATAAGACCTCACAAGTCTGGCGACCCATCATGCGACTCTTGCCGACTAGCATAATGGCGGGCAGCTTGTCCAGCTTGATATTTCTGGCCGTCAACGAGGCGTTGCTATTGATGCAGGCCGTCAGAGACGACAGGAACCTAAAGCACATACAATTTGAATCAATAAGCATAAGATTGGTATTAGATTTTGCGATGCTCACATATCCTTGTTGCTCTCGAACGTCATGTCCCAGCCGTAGAGCACGAAGTTCTCGCGAAATGTCAAAATGATGCCCTCGTCCTTCATGAGATGATCACAGAATACATTTGTCAGAATGCTCTCGCCATGATGCAAATAGATGGCCAACAGTTTGCGCTAAACAACGACAATGAAATGGCTTTAGAATTACAATCTTTTGCGCTCTAGAGTGGTAGTTACCTCCTTGGCGGGCTTGTGGCAGGCCAGTCGCAGTGCATCCTCCAAGCTGCCTATGAAGAAGTCAGCATGAGGTTCACCAAAGCGTGCTCTGTAGTTCTCCACAAATTGTGCCGAGCCGCTCGTCTCATCGTTCGTATTGTTGCTAACTGAATACAAAAACCAGTTATACAATCATCTTCAAATACAACTTGTGATGGAGCTTACTCAGATGCCTGTTTAAAGGCTGCACAGGTGGCGAGTCTGTGAATATGTATTCCGAATTGTTGAAATCTGTGGCATCCTCAAACTCATCCGCTGAGCTCTCGCTGTCCAGATTCACAACGTCGCTAAATAAATAACATTATTTAGTGACAGGGTTTTTTTTGGGGAATTTCTCTCAAGACACTTACACGCTGTTCAATGCATTGGAATTGTTTTGGACTCGATCCGCAATGTTGCGCAGCACCAACTCATGGTTCTGTTCGATTCCCGATTGCTGTGGGGAAGAGTGAGAGGATTAGTCAAAGATCAATCACATTCTTGAGCTAAGACTCACCGCCAGATTGGTTTCGTTATCACAACCGCTGGGCCAGCCGGACCATTCCTGATGCCGAACTGGCGTGTTGGTAATGTAGTAAACTTTTGTTTTCAGCTCCTCGATTGTTGTTTTGCCCACGAGATTCAGTGTGGTCCTGCGTCCCTCCGGCTCCTGCACAATGTGCAGCTTGAATATCTTATCCAAGCGCTGTGTGCTCTCGTCTCTAGAAGAATAAAAGTAAATTGTGTTAGTGTGAAGATTGCTTGGCTGATTACCGTCTATTGCTTACTGCTCGGTATCCATGAAACCATCATCCGTTAGATCCACAAGGATCAGCTCATTCTCCGGCGCCAAGCCCAGATTGCAGAGCTGCGTCTCGGCCAGCTGAGCTTCACTAGCTCTGGACGGCGGCCAGCCACGCAAAGCCTGGCGGCATTGTGGCACATGGGTCACATCAAAGATCTTGCGCTTCAGTTGCTCTGCCAGAAAAAGACACTATTAAGTGACAGCTTGTGAAGAGAACAAATGAACTACTTACCGACAGTCGCCAGCGATTGTATGCGTATCTCATAGATTTGTTGGTTAAAGTGTATGTTGAACAACAAGCTGTTCTGGTTGTTGTTCTGCCTGGAGGGATCCAAGTTGATGCTCGACGTCAGCTGGGCTAGCAATTGTGACGCTATAGTAGATACACGTTTCAACACGAGAAATTCTCTCTGTCTCTCACCCAGAACACACTCTCATCCTCAGATGCTCTTAACTTACTTGGAAACATGCGTGCTCCCTGCGATGGTCCGGGCATCTCATCATAGTTGAATGGCCGGAAGCCATTGGTATTTGCTGGACTTGCTGTTTGTGCATTCAGATTGGAATTGGAATTGGGATGTGCTGCTCCAGTTCCGCCTCCAGAGGCCGGAGACACTGGATCGGCTTGTGCGACCGCCACGGGCGGATGATGGTGTATGGGATTGGGATTGCTGATGGGCAGCGGCGTATCATCATGCGGCATCACACGGCTGAGTGCCACCTACAGTGAAACAACAGCGATTACAACAGTTTACGACGCAATTCATTTGACGCATGTGTAATCGAGACAAAGGCAGGCGGACGGACAGACGGACGCACTTACCACAAGATCCCAGTTCGCAGCCTCGAGATGGGAGAACGCTTCTCCCACATCCTCTATGCCAGTTAACATCTGTATGTGTGTGTGACATTGAATTAGTTTTCTCTTTACAAAACACACAAATTCGACGTCAAGAAGCCAAGACGCAGACACCCACACACTCGCACTCGCACTCTCACGCACACGCACACGCACACGCATACACTGACACATTGAAAATGTGCGCACTCAGCATTTGGTTTTTGGGGCCCCACACAAAATAATAACAGAAGTTTGGAGCGTCTGGCGGCCAATTGTTGTTGCATTGCTCACCTGGAAACTGGCCAATGTTTCTTCTTTGTCCTGGTTGTCCGACATTAGTGTATTTAATCAGTATTTTCGAATTAAAACTAAAGTACTACTAATTTTTCACAAAGAAACGACAAACGACAGTCTGATGTAAAAAACATTCGCCTGTTAACGCAATGTTAAGACAAAACAAGAAAGCTGTTAAATTTTCGATGTGTCTAGTACGCAGTTCGCAATAACAGCTCGTAAAACAATTCAGAATTGAGCAATAAATGCAGTAGAAGAAATTATTATATTTAGTTGTAGTTCGCATTTGTTGATATTATTTTTTAATAAGTCTGTGAATTGCACTTTATAATAATATTTTATGTTGTTATAACAGGTAAATGCGTTTCGAAATATAGTAACCAATAACAGTCTGGCGATGGCATTCCGACTTCGATAAATTGCTCGCTTTGTTTTCGATAGTCGATAAATTATGGCGCGTCATTTAAATCGAATGTTGCAAACAAAAACTACTCAAAAATAGTATATTTTGTCTCTTTGCTGTGCAGTGATAGCCAAAAAGTTAAGTTATGCGAATATTAAGTAAATGTTTAACTTGACTCTAACTAAATGCTATCGTGGTGTGCTGTTTTCTACAAAGATAGTTGGCGAAATATTGATATTTAGAGACTAGAGAGGGTGGAAATTGTTTGTTTGTTTTTCTTTAGTCTTAGCCAGCTAATAAACAACATGTGTCTTGTATTGGGGCTATGCCGACAGTGTTTCTTCTCCCGTTGCCAACCCTTTCTTAATCAATGTAATGTATTCAATTTTAAATTGTGATTAATATGCGAAACTTAATATTGTGCACCAGCGAGACTCTGGGGGCTCTTGACGCACTCGATATCCCGACACGCTCTCTAGCCATCTCTCTCCCCGCCGACGACGACGATGCCGCTTGTTGCCCACGCGTTGCGCAGAGCTCAGAACAAATGTCATCCAATTAATCTTCATAAGAAAAAGTGAAATCAAAGACTGAAAGCGATGTGATTTCAATGTGGCCAGCAAACAGGCTGGCATAGAATCATCCAAGCGCTCCATTCAACATGTTCTCCTCCAGCGCAATATTCCGTTTAAATATTGTAACACTTTGCGCTATTAGTGCTGCCCTGACACTGGCACTAACCCAATCCGCCGTCGCCGTCGCCTCCGTCTCCGTCTCCACATCGATGTCGCAGGAGCAGCAACTGCCACAGCGCATTTATGGTTTGCTAGATAAATTGTTCTGTGGCAGAAAGCTCAATGCGAGTGCCAAGTTTGCATTGTTGCTCGCCGAATTCCTGATAAAACGTGAGCCTAATGAGCTGTGTGTACTCCGCACACGCATGATAGATGCGTTCTGTGTTTACCATAAATAACCATTAATTTCACACAATGTTTGCATATTCATTTTCAATTATGCAGAGAAAATGCGCTATGTGGCGCCCACACGATACGACCGTCAATTGTATTACCATCTGCTGCACCGTATGGAGCGACTAATGAGGATTTCAAATCAAAGCACAAACCAATTGGAGAAGCAGAGTAAGTTGTCGACCTGATGGTCCACTCTGTAGTACAGCAAATGTACTCAAGGATATTTATTTCATTCAACATTTGCTTTCTAGTACTGGACAACGCCTTCCAACGCAATGTGCTGCTTCTGCCGCCCAGTCTTAAGTAAGACAGTGAACATTAGACAACAGTTCGCTCTACGTTATGCTAATTAGCTAATTATTCATCCGACAGATATGGCGCGTTGAATGCAAATGCTGAGTACGAGCAGCTGGCCATGAATTATGAGGATCTGGTTAATCGGGGACAACCCAACAGCACGCAGTCGAACCTCTGCATGCGGGACATAGTTAATTTGAATCCCATTAAGTGCAAGCTCAGCCTCGACTGCCTGCAAGTGTTGACTAGCGAGGCAGCTGCGTTTGGCTATCAGCGCACTCATCAGTAAGTGCAGCTTGGTGTTGTTCCACATTAGCTGAAATGCAGTTCAGCTGGTGCTAAACTCTAGTTCTTAAGTGGGTCCCTTTTGAAGTCTAATACTAGTTAAAGAGAAGGGCAATACGAGTCATTCTCGGATATACATGAAAAACGTAGAAAATTGATCGCTTTTGCAATTTTTTGCTTGTAACAATCATCGTAAAGCTGTAACTACGTTTAATAGTAATATGGAACATTAAAAACAAAATATGTAGCTTATGGGTCATCAGGATAGGTTTATCTGTCCAATTCTATAAATTCAAATTGATTTGTCCTTATTACACCTTAAACTTCCATTAAAAAATTTTTGAGAAAGAGCCAAAAAAAAAATTCTTGCCCCTTTAAAAGAATTTACAAAAGTTGAAAACAATTTCATTTTTAACTGACTGTAAAAAATATTAAACGATGACCTATTTACAGGTATTGAGCTTCAGATATCACACAATTTAATTCATAAGAGAATACAATTTGAATTATTTCGATAAGTTTGCTGAAATTAAAAGTTGAGCAAAAGCGCCTAAAAGTTTTCGTTGTGGTTGTTGAGCAGGCAGATAGTTGCATCCTTTCAGTTCTGTATCTTCCAAAACAATTCCAATAAGCTACTGAAATAATTCTTGAATAGCTTAACTACCTATTGCAGAAAATAACGATGCTTTTTGTCAGTATATCCTCCCCAAACGATAATTAATTGAAAACTCCATCTTTCAGAGTTCTGTTGCTCTTCATGCTGTCGCATCACAGTTGCGCACCCGTCTTGAGTCCTCCCCAGCTCTACGAGGAGTTGGCCAAGAGTCACTGCACCGAAATTTTGAGCGAACAAAATGCCATACGAAGTCTGGCCTTGGGAATGGGCAAGTACAAGGACTTGTATCTGGAGCAAGGTACCGCAACTTGTCGAGAAAGTATTAGAAGTGTATTATAAGGTTAAATGATGATAAATTGCAGCAACAATCTGTGGACTGTATGGCTATAATGAGTTTCTCAACTGGCGCAATGTGATGGAAATTGACAGTTGGTTTCCCGATGATGACCCCAATAACGAGCACATTAACGACTTGGCTCTGGTGTTCTATATAAATGCGCTGCTGCTGCTGCATTAAATGCTGTTGATGCTGATGCTGATGCTGTTTACGCTCTATATTTTGCTGCTAACTGTTGCTCTTCTGATGTGCCTGCTCCTCTGTCTCTGTCTCTGTGTCTCTGCGCCTTGTTTGCTAAATGCTTTATAACAGAATAAAGTGCGGCTTTATTGCTTGACAGCTTTGCTATGACGAGCGCAGTTAATAGTGGGGAAGTGAGCGAGACAGTAGTTAATACTTTTGTTATTGAACAGCGTGAGAATGCATGTGCTTGTGGAGCGGAGGGAGGTGAAGGGGGCGGCTTGTCAGGTGCTTGTCAATGTTCGCTGCCAAGCCGACGCCATTTGTAATGTGACACATTAGTTGCGCCTGGCTGCCTGGTTCATGGATGCGACGACAGACGTGGAAGTCGACGAGGAGAACACACGACGGCAACACTTTCCATTACAAAATGTGCTCGCATTGAAGTGGAATACTAATATTTGCCCTGACATACTCGAAAAACATGACAACATGGAAGCCAGTCATGAGCTGCAGCTCCAGCTCCAGCTCCGCATCCAGACTGAGCCTTGGGGTCGGGTTGGGTTGTCCCGGGTCGGGTCGGGATATTAATGCCTCATTTGCTGCAAGCGACGAGTGCGAGTTCCTGTTGTTGGGCTTTGAGCTGCACCCACTAAGCCATGCACAAAAGACACCAACAAACAAAATACACCCACAAGCAGACACACACACGCTTACACTCGATGATATCCATGTCAGAGACTGGCCCTTTGCTCGGGCAAATGCAAAAGGCAAAGGACTTAGAGGCGCATTGTCGAGGGCCATGAATAGCACTGGTCATTAGCAAAGTTGACTGTCAGTGCAACAGCAACAGCAACAACAACAAAAAGTATCCGAAGCAACAGTCGAATAAGTCCGACTGCGGGATGCCTGTCAATCATTTTTATGATGAGCGAGTAAACAACAAAACTACTAGTTAATTGATAACAGTTGAAGTACGTGCCGTGTTGGTTTGTGACTTGGATACGAAAAAAACACATCCATTCTTTTGATAGTGGAAATACATGTTGTTGGTTTGTGTCTTGGTTAAAGGAAATGCAGTTTCATACTTTTAATGAATTAATTAAAATAGTAGTTAGATTGCGAATATAAAAAAATCTGTTCTTAACATTTCAGAAAATAATATATTAATAAATATTTATATATATGTAAGTACACATATTTCAAACACTTTAAAATTACCCCCATTTGGCACACAGCTGTAATCCACCCTACCTTTTGGCTGCCGGGTATAATCACCAACAATTGCTGCGCCCCCGAAAACAACTCCAACTTATGCACATGGTCAAGTGAAGTCTCAGTTACACAGTTACAAGGCCCCACAGGAGCAGAGCAGAGCAGAGCAGAGCGGAGTCGGAGCAGAAGGAGCAGGAGCTGCGACTTGTCTATTATTTCGTTTTCATTTCTTCTGTCACTTTCTGTCATCAGCACCCCTGGGTAACAAGCACAACAATTACAACCCTTGCAACCTGATCAGCTGTCGTTGGCTGACTTACTGCCCATTGCCCTTCACTGCTCGTCACGTCCCACGTCCCACATCGTCTTGTTGTTGTTTGTTTTTGCTTTGTTGTTGTTATTGTCCATGCGTGTCGTTGAGTTCATTATGGGCTTACGCAAATCTAGCGGTGTGTGAGTGTGTGCATGTGTGCATGTATGCATGTGTCTGTGTCTGTGTCGCACTCTCAAGTGTTGGTCGCCTCTGTAGGTGTTTATTGTGATGTTAAGTTGCTGGCAACAGCAACAACAAACTGTTGTTTAGCAGAGCGCCACAATCGGCTGCTGTTGACAGTTTAGCTCTCTCTCCACTCTCGCTCTCTCTCTGCCCTGTTGTTGTAACTTGAGCCCAGAATGTTTTGCATGTTCCAATTCATTTCGTTTCTCGCATGCGCTCAAACAATATGCGCTCTCTCTGTTGAGTGGATGTTTGGGGGGGAGTGAGAGTCAGACGATGGCTTTAAGGATTGCCAGGGTAACTAGCTTCATCATTATCCTGCACAGCTGAGCGACAACACTTATCTAATATATTTATAATTTTGATTTATAACTAAAACCGTCATAATACATTAAATTAGTCCTGTTAAATATTGTATGTGGTTGTTATGCATTGTATGTGGCTAAGTAGTGAGCAGTCTGGCAACCCTAAACCACCCCGCCATTTCATATTTGGCGCCTCGGATAATCACCTAACGGATACTACATACTACAATGGAGATTTGGGCATAGTAAGAACAGTGCCAACAACAACAACAAGAGTTGGCGCTCTCTCTCACTCTCGCTGTGAACTTCGTCAAGTGCTGCCACAGTTGGGCACTTTTGTGCTCAGCCAAAGAGAGTTTTGCCATCGTTCCAATCAAGCAGCATTTCGGTTTCGATACGCGCAGTAGTCTCCCGTCAATTAGAGTGTAAAAACGTTACGCTCCGAAACAAAAACGGCTAAACGGAACGGAGCCGCTACACAGACATCCTTTCGCAGGATACAACCAAAATATTGCATATATACACACATACAACAACAAAGCTGAGCAGAGCTTTAGCTTCAGCTTTAGCTGTGGCTGCAGCACCAATAAATAACTAAACAAAATAAACGCGTTACGTTATTTGTGCACGCGAAAAGAAGCTGCAAAATATTTAGGCAAATGTGCAATGTGAAAGACAGCTTCCAAAATAATCGTGTGTGCGTGTGCGTGTGCGTGTGTGTGACTGTGTGTGTGTGTGAGTTAATGTAAATACCACGAAAATCGCTGAACGCCGAAAATAAAGCAGCAGAAATCAACGAAGACGAAGACATCGTCGTCGTCGTCGTCGGCGGCCACTCGCCAAAAAGCAAAGGCAATACAAAAGTGAGTAGCTGTTGTTGTGCTTATTGTTGTTGTAGTTGCAGAAACGAGGCGAAATGAAATAATGGAAATTTATGTTGTTGGGCCAGCAGAGAGCGCACTTTGAAGTGCCACTTCAGTTGGCAATCGGAGACTACGCGGGGGGAATTAACATCAGCATTACATACATACGCACATAACATACACATAACATATATATAACTGGCATTTTTGGTTGCTGCACTCAAAAGATCTTAACAATACCCGGGCAATGCTCCAACTCACCCCCCCTTCGCTCCCTCTTTCGCTCCTCTGCAGTCAGTCAAATGTCTTTGATATAATGTCGCACAGCAAACGCACGTACAAAGCTGCGGCTGCTGCAATGGCCGCAGTACACACACACATAAACGCAAGTCACGTTCTGCTGCTGCTACTTTTCAGCATTACGCGATGTATGTATGTGTGTGTATGCGTGTGTATGTTTGTATGTGTGGGTGGCTGCTTTTGTTTTAGTCTTTGCTTGAAATTGCTTTTTGCTGCTTTCTGCTGCTGCTCAGCGCGACGTCTTTGACAGGGCGCAAGTAATATGCGCACCTGTGAATTTGCCATAAATTAGGCGCACACATAAACACAGCGAAATACCTACACACACACATACAGACATATATTTAAGTACGTAGGTGTGTAAGCACATATCAAAGCATTCGACACCAAAACGGCGCATAGCAAAAACGCGCGCCAAACTTCGACTGTGTGTATGTGTGTGTGTGTGTGTGTGTGTACCGTTTCTGGGGTCAGTCTGTCATGCGTGAGTTGCTCGGCCCAAAACTGGCCCCATTAGACGCCCCTTTCTATTCCCTTTTCTCTTATGCTGTCTGTCGGTCCGTCTGCCCGTCTTGCTGTCTCTGTCTGTCATTTCTGTCTGTTCGTTTATTTTGTGGTGCGCCTCCAATTGGCTCTCAACGGGCTTTGCTCTATTTACCTTATAAAAACACAATTTATTGCTGCTTTAACGATTTTTCTTCTGCGGACATTTTGTGTTACAGTTGTTGTTGCTCTTCTTGTTGTTGCTTTGTAGTTTTGTTTGTTTCAACTTTTCTCGTGTTTTTTTCCCCCTCATTGACTTTGATGCTCCTTGTTGTTTGTTTTGTATGTTATGCAGCAGTGTGCGTGTCCTTTTGCGTGTCTGTGTGTGTGTGACCATACATATACTATATATTGGCTGTGCTGGCTTTGTGTATTAAGTTTTGCGTGACATCAACACAAAAAATCAGCAGTAGCAGCAGCAATAACAACAACATCACAAAAAGAATCCACTCCATTTGGCTAGGATATAATTTGTGCTGGCCTTGTCATAGTTTTTAATCAATAATTTATACTAGAGCATTGCCAGGAAAAAACCCGCATAGAATATACATATGTCTATATATGTGGGTCTCCGTTTCGAGATAATCATGTTGTAGTTTTCGTCCTTTGTGTGGTTAATAAAGCAACGGGGCGTTAATGTTGGCTCACTATGTAAATGGCTACCGTAAATACGCTGTTAGTTTACAGCTCGGCTGCCTGTAAAATATCTCGATCCACGAACGGATGCATGTTAATTGTTGGCTCATTGTTATCGATTACAGTGGCGTCTCAACATTACAGTCGCTGTTGACGTAATATAAAATACGCAGTTGAGTTTCAGTTTAGTTTCTATAAGCAGATATAACATATTAATTTAATGTTAATATTATATAGCAGAGGTGTCCGAACAGAAATAATGTAAGCCTGCTGTTAGCTTACAGCGCTGCAAATGCCACTTGATCCGATCAGTAATCGGAAGTGCTTGTTAAGTAGGACGTCATTGTTATCGATTAACAACAACTCATTACTGTGCTTCTGTTGCTGAAATTTTCCTATAAACTTTTCATCGTTTTGGTTATTGTTTTTGTAGTTGCCAGGTGAGATTAATTTCCACAGTTTTTACTCAAGGTTTTACGAAATGAAAGCCGCTTGAATTTACGACTTTTGTGCTGGAATACGACTCATAAACTTTCACATGCTCTCCGTCAAAAACTTTATCCTTACAACAAAAGGAGACTAATCACGGCTGAGCGAGCAAGAACTGCGCCATAAATTTGGAACAAGCCAGATCTTAAGTGCCGGCGATTAGGTAATGACAAAGCGTCACTTAACTATAGCATACTTTTGAGCTGCGAAAAATACGGAATTTAGAATTGAAATTGTGAAGTTTTACAGTTTATTGTTGATTTTGTCGACTTGATTGTGTAATTAAATCAATGCCACTCGGCACTAATTTAGCTCCATTAGCTGTGTAATTAGGTTGCTCAACTTTTCGCCAGACAGAGGCAGCCAAGTGCTATTAATTTTGATTCTGCCAATACCAAATGTGTTACTCTAATTAGTTTCGGCCTGGCTCGACTAAAAAGCCTCTAAAGCGGCAAGCGACTTGCCACTTTCCACTTGCCACTTTCCACTTGCCACTTACTCACTGACTCTGCTTTGCTCAGTGCAAAATGTTCGCAACCAAATGAGCGCACGTTTTTGCTGCGTTTACCTGAATAATGAGTTTTCATGCTGCTGCCACATGCCACATGCGCCTCGATTGCCCCACATTGCCCCCCGTCGGTGGCCCACATCACACATCGGACATGACCAACTTCAGTTTCCATCAGCAGCAATCTCTGGTCTGGTTAAACGTATGCAATTTGAGTGAAACTCATTCAACGACAGCCTTCCAGCATTTTGGCCATTCGGAGGCGTCGTACCGGAAAGAAATGCCATTAAAAACGCAATAACAAAATCAAAAACGAAAAAAAGAAAAAGTAGCGAAAAACAAGTAAGAAAACTGCTGGCGAGTGAGCTCGACTATGAGATACCCGCTGCCTAAGGTCATTTGGAATACATATTAAAAATAATTGTTATTTGTTTAATGCGATCAAAAAATAATAAGCATTGATTCATTTTGGGCAGTATTTTTTGAGTAAAGAAAACTCATAAAAAACTAAAAAAATCATGTTGTAAATATGACTTTTTCTTTGGGAAACAGATTGCACAAATTGTACAAATTGCATTACAAATTGTACAATTGTACAAATTGCATTAATTCATTGTCTGTCAGTATGAAGAGAATAAAGAATTCAATATTTGTATTCATTATTTCCAAGGAATAACAAACCAAAGAAACTTAAAAGTTTCATAACTTATTGTTTCTTCTAGGATTATTTCAGAATTCCTAGACTTATATTATTTGGCTCTTCAAAATTGAAAACTAACTTTATGATAACATTTGCAGGGGCAGCAGTAAAACATAACTTTATCTGGGTAGGGGACCTACAGGGGTAGTAGTCCCCAAACATGGTCTATATTGCTTTTATAATCTGTGAGAGAAAGGGGCTTATAGAAACGGACAGATAGACAGACAGATATATCAGTTGGAGTTGCCTGCTCTTGGGTCTTATATTCAATTGCCACTAAGTTTTAATACCCTTCTAGCCTATGGGAGACGGGAATAAAAAGTAGCAGAAAAAAACAAGATAAACTGAAACGAAATGAAAGAAAAACGAAAATATAACGTAGAGAGTGCGCAAAAATATATATACATATATATATGTTATATGGATTGTACAGTAGTATGGAAGTAGTATGTCAACGTTTCTGTGTGAATGTCTGATTGCGTTAGTGTATGTGAGTGAGTGTGAGTGTGTGCGTGCTTAAGGCTCCAGTGCAAATAGCCAAGGTGGAAAAATCGATATAAATGAATACGGCAACATTTGGTTTGGGGTTTTGGGGTTTTTGGTAGCGATGGGACGATGGGGGGTTGGTCGGTGGAACACCCAAAAACTCGAGACAGTACAAATGGCGAATGCTTTTTAGCCTACCCAGCGTCCAACTTGCAAAACTTTTGCACACGCACAGTAACGCACACAGACGCAAACGCAATCACAAACACAAGCACAACAACCACAACGCACCCACACAAAAACACAAACACACACACACGCGCTTACCAACTCGCCCTACAGCCCGAGTCAGAGGCAGACGTCGCGATTTTAAGCGCAGGCATACAAAAGTTGATATAAAAATAAAGCAAAAACAAAAACACAAAAACGAACAGAAAAAAAAAAAACGCAACCAACATTGAGAAAGTTACAGTTGAGAGTGCTCTACAGGGAAATACCCAGTCCATCCATCAATGGCAGGCAGGCTACACCACAGTTTAGCAGTCACTGCAAAAGTGCGCGTTTAACAGCATTTTAAAGAGCGATCATCGCTTAACAGCAGTCGCATGTTAAGCTTAGCAGCTGTCTGTTAACCTTAGCAGCTGTCTGTTAAAGTTTCCACCCAAGAGTTATGCTTACTGTTGTTATTGTTGTGCTTGCCATAGCGTTGATATACCCCAATTGCAGCTTATTGTTACGGGGCATATCCGCAACAAGAACAACAACAACAACAACAGCAAGCGCAACAACAACAACTAGCTACAGCAATAAAGAAAGATTTCATGCTGTGGCTGCAATTTTTGCCCCAGTAAGTATGCTACATATTTTTGAGTACGGGTTAAGTGCCACACAGGACGAGTGTGCGTATGCCAGATGTACTTACATATATACACACATTTGTACATATGTACATACATACATGCATGCATGCTTACATATGTATACATATATACAAATATATAGAATTGTACAGCTGTGTCTGTATGGGTCTGTGACCCGGCTTAACAGCATTTGCACGCGTCTCTTTTTTTGAACTTAGACATTTGACATTTCAATTTCAATCGGCCGAGCAAATTGCCAAAAATTCCAAATTGGAAAAAAATGAAATAAAAAAGAAATGAAAAAGAATTTTTTGTATACCAGCTAGCCGCAGGACATCAGGGTATTATAAATTAGTCGCAATTGAAAGCCCCAAAGCGAACTCTGAAACTATATACAGATAACAAGACCACTATTTTCTCAGTTTTTATTTTAATTTGTTTGCAGATATTTTATATATGTTTACTGCTTCATAGTGAGCCCGCAAGTTATACATTAAAGAGAAATAAAATACAAGAAAACAAGATAACAAATATAATTTAATTTTAAATAAATGCTTATAGATTTTTGTTGGTGAGTTTTTAATGAAATTATCAAATTCAAATTGGGATTTTAAGTAACTACCTAACAACCAACTACATAAAATTCAATTGTGTAATTTGTGTATATTATTCAACATTTAAACGTATTTATTTATTTTGTTGTTGTTTGTTCGAAAGCCAAGGTGATATATCCTTATCCGTCGGTCCGTCTGTCTCTCAAAGACTTTGAAGGGTGCCATGAAGGTGGTGCGCAACTTAATTCATCGAGCGCCATTTAAAGGTCAAATACTATATTTACACAAGGTGAATGGTAAAGTTAATTAAATTGGGAATATTAGGTTGGAAGTTCCATGAGGTACATTTTTTAATGTGCTTTTGATATGAAAGTTTTCAGCAAAATTGGTAGCGGATAACTTGAAGTCGACTATAGCTTTGTCAGTTGGTTTTTTTAAGCTTCTGCTTCCTCACATGCTTAAGCTGTTTTAGATAGTTTGCCGAATTGTCGTATTGATTTCTAATTACATGCATTCGCCTCACGGCGTCGGAGGCGGCACTCGGCCAGAGGCAACAACTTAAGGTAGGGCCACACACACACACGGACACAGACACAGACACAGACACAGACAAACTCGTTGGCTGGTTGATGTTGCCAAGCGAGCGATCCGTGCTCATGTGTGCACCTCGCTCTGGTAGTGTGTACTATGTGTATATGCTTAGGAGTGGCTCAGTCAGCCAAATAGAAACAAATTAGAGGTGGGATGGGGGTCAGGCTGTCTACTATTTGTTGTGGTGGCGCGTTGCCATGACGCCGTTTATTGATTTTACTTCTGCCAACTGCCAACAGGCAAGAGCCAAAAGGCAAGAGGCAAGGGAGGTGGCAAGCGGCAAGTGGCAAGAGCCATCAGGCAAGAGCCATGAATCATGTTGTGGGGGGTCCGTGTGCGTTGCGTGTTTAGCAATTTGTGGTTATATTATAATGACCACTTGATTTGCCTGCGCCCAAGCTCGAGCCCAAAAACCCGAGCACCCCTCGGTCCCTCTCTCTCACTCTCTCTCTGTTAGTTCTGTCTCTCTTGTACTAATTGCTTGGCTTGGCTTGCTTGATATATCAACAGGAAACAGCAGGTGAAGCAGGCACAGTCGCAGAGGCAACGTCAAGACGCATGTACGCTCCATGCTCAACGCTGGCTGCTCAACGCCGAAGTCGTCTAAAAGCGCCAGCGATCGTGTGAATCGAGCGTATACTTAATAATAATTTTTGTGTTGTGCAACACACACACATACCATCAAGTAGAGCCACACACACGACGAGCCTACGCCTATAACTTGCGGGCAAGGCCCAACTCTACAAGATGTCAACTTCAAAGCGACAACGACAACGACAACGGCAGCAGGAGCTGCAGGCACAGCAGGACCAACAGCAGCACAAGGACAGCGAGGAGCGAGGACATCAAAGGCAGTCGAGAGTTGGTCACAGCTGGCTGCTGATTCTGTTGTTCCTGCTGCTGTCATTGCTGGGGGATCATCAGCACTGGGCAGCCAGCGGCAGCAGCATTGTCGAGCCAGAGGAGGCGGCATTTCAAGGTATGTAAAACACAACACACACATGCACACACATACACACAAAGCCACACATCCTCCCCTCGCCCCAAACCCTTTGTGAAGTGTCTAATTGTGCAAATTTTGAGGCCATGTGAAAATTGAGCACGACGAGCATATCAATAAGTGAATTGAAGGGAACTGAATTGAAGTGAAGTGAAGGGCCTGCCTTCCACACAGACTCTCTACTCTCTACTCTCTACTCTCTGCCTGAATGGCTGTCAGTCTGGCTTTTGGCTTTGACATTAATGAGCGACTTAATTATGCGTTGCACACACACACACACACACACACACACCCCCTCACACGTGACAGGCCCGTCAGTTGTGAGCACACAGTGAGAAATAATCAATGCTGTTTCCTTGAAAAAACAAACTTTGATATTCGATCAGAATCTAATACCGAAATTAGGGCACAACTTTTTAAATTTATTTTGATTTCTCTGAGGTCAAACAGAGCTGTCATTTAATTATGCTGTTATTATACACAACTTGAATTATATAGTTAGGGATCAGTAAGAACACAACTTAAATAAAAGTCTGTTTATTAGAATATAAAAGTAAATTTGGGATTCAAATCCTCAGCTTAAACTGAATCAGTTACATATTTGAATATTATTAAACAGTATTAGTATTCAGTTTAAAAAATATTTATTTACATTACTATTTAAACAGAGCTTATGAAATGTGCTAACACATGTAGCTTCCAACATTTCAACATTCTCGAAATGTTAGGCAATATTTTTGTCTCTGAAATGAGATATTTAAAGCTACAACAATTTGTAGATTTCATTTGTTCTGCTTGAATTTAGAGCCTGATTTCCTCGCTGTGCATGTACATAAATTATCGTTGTTATGCAATGTTTTTGTCAAATTTTCCGACTTTTCGGAAATTCCCCAGCTGTCCCCCTGCCTCCCTCTGCCCTGCTCCCTTGCATAGTCGCCTAGTCCGCCAGTTGTCAGCGTATATGTTGATGTGCTGCTGCTGCTGCTGCTGTTGCTGACACTTCGATTTCAATTGCATGCAATATGCGATTTTTCAATTTCAATTTGAATACGCAATGGCGCACGGGCGAGTTGAAAACTCAACTGCAGCCAGAGAGTGAAGAGTGAAGAGGCAGGAGGAGGGACAAAAACATGGCAAAGAGTGTGCCACACACACACACACACACGTATGCAAATCTGCCGAGTGTCCAGTGCACTTTAATCGGCAGCACATAGTTGCTTAATCAACTAGCAACCGCACACACACGCACACACACACACAAACACACACACATTCATAGAGTATGTGTGTGTGTTGGTGTGTCGTGTAGTTGCGTGTTCCATTTAATACAATGGGAGCCAGCATGACGTAAGTGTTGAACAAACAGCAAAGCGGCAAGTACAAGTAGAGCACTAAACTCTACACTACACTTTGGTGGCGACTCGTTACTGGTTACTCGTTAGTTGCTAATACACACTTATCGATGTCAAGTGATTCCCCAGGCTAAGATCAAAAGCCAAACCGCAAGAAGCTGGCTGGCAATGCTTTTGCTTTGCTTTGCTTTGCTTTGCTTTGATTGCGGTCTCATTCAATCGCCATTTTGCTGTTGTGCCCGAGAAAATGTCGTAGCAGAATTTGCATTGCATTTGGAGAGTGCAGAGATATTTATTGAAAATATCTATGCACTCGCAACGCAGAGGCTCAACAGTTGTAGCTGCAGCTGGAGTGCTTAATTTTGGCCCATTGCCAAAGCACAAAAACAGACCCAGCACAGCACAGCATTTGGTCGAAATGCTTACGAACGAATGTCTGCTTTGTTGGCTGTTTTGGAAATGTGGCCATTGCCTAGCAGTAAATTACAGACATGCCTCTCCCCCCGAGTCCCCGAGTTGGCAAAGCTCATTAGAATTTATTGCGGACACGTCGGTCACACCCCGAAAGGACATATGGACAAACGGACAGACGGACAGACGGAGTGTGTGCGCATATGTGGCCGAAAATTATTAACTCGACTCACACATTCATGTACTTAAATTGCTTTTATTTGGCCATTTGAATACGCTCGCCAGGTCACTGTGGTCACACCAGCCCCTGCGAGCAGCTCTGCTACGAGATCCACGATGGCATGTACGAGTGCGATTGCATCGAGGGCTACGAGCTGAACAAGAACGGTTACAGCTGTCAAGGTGCGTCTCCCACTCATCATTTTTGTAAATTACACTCCATCTTAATGTCTTGCTTTTCTCGCAGTCATAAATACGACCAGCAGCGGCATCGATGGCCACGGCAAGTCCGACGAGGATGTGCTGTACCAGAAGGGCGCCTCGTTCAGCGCCAAGTTGGCCAACGATAAGTCCCGATTTGCAGCGGGCTCGGACTCCAGTCAGGACTCCGACGGCGATTCGGATTTGGCTGCAGATCTGGACATCGATAACGATAGCTACGATTACAACGATGACAATGCCGATGGAATGCAGCTGCAGCAGCAGCAGCAGCAGCAGCGACAGCAACAGAAAGTCAATTCAAACGATTATTACATATCAGCCGAGAGCATTAGCTTCAATTCGGAGAACGAGAACGAAAACGAGAACCAAGAGCTGGATGCAGCCGACTTTAAGGTGGCATCCACAGCTGGCACCACGACCAGCAAATCTCCGCCACGCAGCACCGCAAAGCCAGTGGTGAGCACAGCGGCAGCGACGAGCACCGCGAGGCCAGCTGCTCAGCGGAATGCGGAGGATTATGGCGACGAGAGGGACGTGGATGCAGACGGGGATGGTGATGGGGATGTGGACGAGTATTATAGCTACAAATCGGACATGTCCATTTATGACGATGTCAATAATAATCAATTAAACTTAAGGCGCAATAGCAACACTAACGGCAACGGCAATTCGCATACATATCAACAAATGACTAGCAACAACGACAACAACAACAACAAAAACAAAAACAGGAACAACAATAAGGTCGCAATGCATATCAATAAAAATGCTGCCAATATCAACACCATATCAGAGAAAACGACACCAGCAACAACACCCAGCAGGTGCGTAACATTTAACTTTTCGATTTTTAATTAAAGTAGAGTCGACGATAAACAATCGACATTGATATAATCAATTTAGTTAAATCATAAATATAAAAATGATTTGTCCTAATTGACTGACTAGACACAACACACAAAGGAAGCTGACATAGTTTACGAAATGTTATCGTGCTGGGTTTTTAAAAATACTCACTCGAACTGTATTAAAGTTAGTACGATTCTTTTGTTTTTGGTATAAAACATATAAAGTACAATGTGCAATTAGTGCACAACAGTAAAAACTCTTCAAAGAAAGAACAACTTTTTAACAATTTCTCGATGGCATAATGAAAAACCTACATAAAGTTAAAATACAAATATATAAAAAAAGTATTTAAAGCAACACCGATAAAATTGAGGGATAGTAAAATGACTAAAAAAAAGTCTGCACATTTAAAATTAAAGACTTTAAATCGTAAATTGTAAATAATTAATGATAAATTCTGCGGGTAAAGAATTATATCGTGTTAAATCTAGCTTTTGCTGAAAAGTCCATCTGGTGAAATTAAAGGTTATTAATTAGTTATAATTTTGTTTTATTGTTTTCCTTAACGATTTGGTAAAAATGATAAAATAGAGTTTTTGATAGATTCTTATTAGAACTGATTAGACTAGGACTAAGGATAGAGAACACAAGAAGCTTCGTGTCTAAGGAAGTTGGTTGCACAGAGATTATAAAGATCGTTTAACTGTTATCGGCACTCGTAACGGCAATCGTTTTTTTATTTTTTTGAATATTTATGAATACTTTGGACAGCAGCCAACTTTGCAATCTGGACTGCGGCGCAGAGGGCATCTGTGCTCTGGAGGCCTCATCGACCATTGCCCGCTGTCTGTGCCCCTTCAGCAAGACGGGCAATGGCTGCCTCGAAGGTAAGTTCGGCCTTCAACATCCTTCTATATCCCATTACTAATCTGGTTGCCTACACAGATATTAAGGCGCATGTGCCACGCTTTGCGAAGCGATCGTGGCTGGCATTTGCGGCGTTGCATGGCGCCTACAAGCATGTGCAGCTACGGCTGGAATTCCGTCCAGAATCCTTTGACGGCATCATTTTGCTGAGCGGGGAACGCGATGATTTGACCGGTGATTTTATGGCACTGCTGCTCAACAAGGGCTTCGTGGAGTTCTGGTTCGATTGCGGCTCCGGCGTGGGCAGCGTGCGTTCCCGGGAGACGATCATGCTGAATGAATGGAACTCGGTGATCATCTATCGCCATCGCTGGGACGCCTGGATGGTGCTCAATCATGGCACCAAAGTGCAAGGCAGATCGAATGTAGGTTCAATACTAAATAGCGTTGTTTATAGTTTACTTAAATTAATATCCATTGACAGGGCTTGTTCTCACGCATCACATTCCGGGAGCCGGTCTTCCTCGGCGGCATTGGCAACATCACCGGCCTGGCCAAGCGTCTGCCACTCGCTGAAGGCTTCGCCGGCTGCATTCGTCGCTTTGTGGCCAACGAGCACGATTACAAGTTCACGGAGCACCCGCTGGGCGATGTCATCAATGGCTTCGACATACGTAAGACACAAACTTTGAACGTAATCAATTATCTATAAACGTGTTCTTGCAGAGGACTGCTCGACGGACAAGTGTGTGCGTTATCCTTGCCAGCATGGCGGCAAGTGTCTGCCCTCAGATCAGGGCGCCGTTTGCCTGTGTCCCCTTGGCTTTGTGGGCGATCTCTGCGAGATACGCATGGATCTGCAGGTGAGTAGCAACTTATCAAGACCGTTTGTTACCCTCTCTTAACTACTAATTGTTTCTGCAGGTGCCCGCCTTCAATGGCTCCTCTTTTCTGCGCTATGCGCCGCTGGGCAACAGCGCGCTCATCTGGCTGGAGCTGAAGGTGATACTGAAACCGGAGCAGTCCGATGGCCTCATACTTTACTCTGGTCCGGAGCATCGCGGCGACTTCATTGCACTCTATTTGCACGATGGATTCGTGGAGTTTGCCTTCGATCTGGGCAGCGGCCCCGCAGTCGTTCGGTAAGTTGCATTTAATCCTTTAACTAGTTAACTTTACTCATTTCCGCTTTGTGGCCAGCAGCAGTGAGTACTCGCTTAGCCTGGGACAATGGCACACCATCAAGATCTCACGCACAGCGCGCTTGGCCGTGCTCAAGGTAAGTGAAGAGCATCAACTTTAAACTATCAAGATATTAATACTTATTGCTGCTGCAGATCGATCAGCATCAGGAGGTCATGACCATCTCGTCGAACGGCTTCTGGCATCTGTCGCTGGCCCAGAATCTGTTTGTGGGCGGCGTCAATCACGTGGACCACCTGCCGCTGGACCTCAAGTACAGGTCCTTCTTCGTTGGCTGCATTCAACGCGTAAGTTCATGGTTGCAATCAACCCGGGTGCTTCAGCTAACCAGACTATTGTAATTTGTGCCCAGATTGACATCAACGGCCATTCGCTGGGCATTGTGGCGGAGGCATTGGGTGGCAGC
The DNA here is from genome assembly GCA_035047365.1 of Drosophila ustulata. NCBI lineage: Eukaryota > Metazoa > Arthropoda > Insecta > Diptera > Drosophilidae > Drosophila > Drosophila ustulata. The sequence continues at coordinate 24,318,401 of JAWNPT010000057.1, read as the reverse complement.
AATATTGCCAACTGTCCGCATGCTTGTGTCGCCCGCCCGTGCGGCCCGCTGGCCGAGTGCGTGCCACAAATGGAGAGCTACGAGTGCCGTTGCAGCATCTACAACGAGCGTTGCAACAAGGCGGCTGAAGTGCCGCCCGAGCAGCTGCCAGAGCTATCGCTGCACAAGTCACACAATGGCAGGCCACTTGAGGCGGCCAAACAATACAAAGGAGTTGACGCGACGACGCCGGCATCGCTCTCCAAGAAGCTGTGGACGCACAAGAAGCATGCCACAAAGCGCAAGAATTTGCACAAGCACAAAACAACGCCCAGCACAACAACCACAACAACAACGACCACGACGACGACGACGCCTCAACCCACAACAACAAGCACAACGACGACGACGACAACAACAACAGCCAGACCGTCCACAACGAGCACCACAAGACAATCTGTAGCAGCGGGCGGTGCTCCCAGCAATGAGGAAATCGAAGATGATATCATTTTCCGCTTTGTGCATGAGAATGCAGGCATGCAAAGTGCCGCACAACGGGCGGCAGTCGAGGCGAGGCAGCAGCATAAGCTGAAGGTGAAGTTGGAGCCGACTCGCTTCGAGGGCAAGCATGTGGGGAAGCAGCATGTGAGCAAGCATGAGCACCACCAGAAGCCCAACGCGTTCGCCCACAAGCTGAGTCGCCTGCCCACCCACTACGAGAGTTTCCAGACGAATCCGGACAGCGATATACTCACGTTCGATGACAACAACGATTGGATAGCCAGTCTGCAGCAGCAGGAGTATGCGGATGCCATGGCAACCGGTCAAATGGCCAAGCCCCAAAGTGTCGGTTTAAGTTCAGCTGTCGAAGACGATAACGCTGACAATGTGAATCCCAGCTCCAATCAGGAACAGGATGCGGATAGCGATGCGGAGGCCGATGCCAGTGCTTTTGTATTTGATGAATCGCTGTTTGATGCCACAGATGGGACCGAGGACTATCAGCGCAAGCAGCTCGCCCAGGACATGAAGCGCATCATGTCCAACACGCACACGCATTCCCATGCTCCCAAGGAGCAACAGCCACCGTCGGTGGCCATTGAGTCGCAATACAGCGAGGATTACAGCGACGATGAGCTGCTAACGCCAGTGCTTAAGTCCGAGGCGGAGTCGGCAGTTCCAGCTGCGCCTGTAGCGCCCAGCACACCTCAAACCCACACCGACTGGAGTCTGCTGAAGAAGTTCGATCTGTCCGCGGAGCATCAGTCGCAGGTGCAGAGCGTGCGCAAGAATTTCGGCGCCTGCTTTGCCGGCACCGACAGCTATTTCCACTACAACGATGCGGAGACCATGAGCCAAGTGATTAGCTATAACATCGATTTGAATCTGCGCATCAAGACGCACTCGGACAATGGCGTCATCCTCTGGACAGGACGACAGGGCACCACAGAGGAGCACGACGACTACTTGTCGCTGGGCATCGAGCATGGGTAACTTTACCCTTAGACTATTTTTATTTGTAATTTAATTTTATAATCCGCCTGCAGTTACTTGCACTTCCGTTATGATCTGGGCGCTGGCGAGCTGGACATTCGCTTCAATGGCACCAAGATCAGCGATGGACTCTGGCATCGCGTTAGAGCCATCAGGTAATTATGAAAACTTCATACTGTAGTATTTTGACTAAAGCTCCTATTTTATATTGCAGAAACTCGCAGGAGGGTTACTTGGAGGTGGACGGACGCAAGACGCTGGCGCTGCATTCGCCTGGCACGATGCGTCAACTTAACACCGATACTGGGCTTTATGTTGGTAGGTGGATTACTCAACTTGTTTCAGACTGAACTATATGCTAAAAATTAATCATTGATTGAATAGTCTGCAACATTTGATAATAATAAGGCTGGCTTCAAATTCCTACTCTAACCATGTAAAATCACGCATTAAAGTTTGTATGAAAAGTCTAAACAGTAAAAGCTAGGAGACTAAAATTTGTATACGAGACAGATAAATATAACGTAACGCTGAGTCTTTTGGAATTCCTACATTAGCCATCTTAAATCGCGCATTGAAGTTAATACGATAGGAAAATGTTTTTCATATATATGTGTATATTAATGAATTGTTCTCGTTATTCCTTGCAGGTGGCATGCCAGATGTGGCATACTTTACGCATCAGCGCTATTTTAGCGGCATCGTCGGCTGCATATCAGAGATCGTTTTGGCTGGCGATAAACTTAACTTTGATCCGAACACGTTGGGCACGGCGCACAACGTGGAAACCGGTCTACTATGAAACGCTGCACTTACGCCTCAAGACTTTTGATATCAACTAGTTTAAATGTTATTTATGCTTTGATTTATAAATGTTTACAAATATGTCTTTTTCGTTTTGTGTTTGTACAAAGACGCTTTTAAATATCAATTCGAGAGAGAAATCGAGGAGGAGGGTCAAATGGAGGGAATTTTTTTACGCCAAGTGAGATGAAAATGGAACCTAAGTAATATCTAGTGCATAAACGAAACCCATACTACATAATATAGTGCATACATATTGATTATATACAACAACAATATATATACATATATATATATATATATATATTTGAAAGAAGAATGGAAACCCCCCCTAAAAACAAAAGGCATGCTTCACATAGCCTGTGACTGTCAATACTTCAGAATGGAATAGTTTATATATAACTTTAGCAAAGATTTATAAAAACAAAACAAAAACAAACAAAAAGAAAAAACTATGCGATGAAATATCTATGAACAATTGTAGAAAAATGAGAAAAACAAAATGAAAAAAAAGAAAACGAGTGTGCACATGTTTTATGTCCATTTTAGCGCTTGTTTTTAAGTGAACGTTACGCTTTATGTGCAGAGCTGCCAGACTTTTTGTAAGACAAACACAAAACAACACACACACACACAGACGCATCACTCTCACTCTCACTAACTGACAGTCACTCTCATATACACATGCACACAACATATTGGCAACACTTTCGTTTTTCGCATTGCTGTACCTTAAGAAACTATAAACTGTACATTCTGTACTTATTGACACTTCTTGGAAGTTCATTAACTGTATTGAACAAAAACAACAAACAACAAACAAACAAACAAAGTAAACAACAACAAAGACAAACAACAACAAATAAAAGAGCAGAAGAGTAAACATACTTAATAAATGATAAGTTAATAAATGTGTAGCATGTATTAGCCTGTAAGTTAGCACACTTACACTCAAACACTCACTCACTCACATACACACACACACACACACACACACACAATTGCCTGCCTATGTAAACTTTTATATAAACTAAATACACCAAAGAAAAGGACAACAACAACAACAAACATACGTAAGCTTTACACCCACACTATCACACTCACACTCACACTCACACAGACACACGCAACATGCGCTGAACCAGAATTGAAATATGTGAGCGATTTTTAACAATTTATACTACGATACAACATACAAGAAAACAACCAAAACATGAACTAGCTAAAAGTAAAACGAAACCAAAAACAAAATACATAAGCAATTAAACAATCCCATAGCGAAATTTTTAAAAGCTAACAACATAAATCATAAATGAGATAAAACTAAATTAGCCTGTTGACAAAAATTGTAAAAGAAATGCAAGAACACGAAGTTTGTATTCATCTTATGAGTATGATTTTGTAGCTTAATAATAACATCTACGTACATAGCTATATATAAACATACGAAATACTTATGCGTAAATATAAATATATAAATATGAGAAAACTATAGTGAAAAAAGAAAAAAAACAAACGTAAAATGAATAAAGAAATCACAACCACCAATCAATGTAAAACTAAATTAAACGACATTCAATGTAGCTTATTTATAACATATGGAAACGATGCATTGAGATATTTAATTTCGTACATTGGTTTGCAGAAAATACAAATAAAAAACTGATTCTTAAAACTTGTAGTGTTCTTTTAATTTTTTCATAAGACTCTAATTTTTGAATTAGAAAAGAGCGCGCAAGTTTCCAGTGCTGTAAAAGGAACAAGTGGTAGCACTGATTTTCAGTTACTCAAACGGGTAAATTTCGTAGCGACCATACTGAAAAAGTTTAAAAAGTATTTTATCAGTATATTTAGAACTGTTTAACGGTCGGGTTTTTCATATACGAAAGTCTTAGAAATATTTGTATTAAACATTCAATTATTTGCCCACTCTTTATCACTGTCAAACTAGCTGACTGGATATGTTATACATTTTCAAATAAAATCTACGGTCACACCGTTGAACTGCAGCATCCACAAACAACTCACAATAACGGTAAGTGCGCACTTTCTTTTATATTGCAATTTAAAAAATGTAAATTTTGATTTATAACATACATCTACAACGGGTGATTCCTTGGATCCAGAGAAAAACGAGCTGAGCAATCGCTGACGCAAGAGATATAGAAACAGTCGAAAATGCATCCGAAATCGTAATTTCCAATGCAATCGATAATATCCGTAGGCGCAATCGTACTGTAGCTGTAGGTGGACCGGGGGTAGTGCAGAGCTGACAAAAACACCTACACGCGCATGCACGCTTATACACCTTAAGGCATGCAGTTGCTGTGAAGATGGAGTGGCTGCTCTCACCCCGGAAAAAGGAGTAATCTATACAACCAGACATATTCCGATATGGAAATAAGCTTTTCAGATTGGTATGTTCGCAATAGTGACATTTCAAGGGAGTCTGATCTGATTTTTGAATTACATTTACGCGCGCAAACGCCAGTGTTGAGAAATGCTACGCTTAATGAATACTGCGCTTACTGAATACTTGTTACCTGTTACTCGATACTCAAACGGTAAAATTTCAGGGTGACCATGTTAAAAAAATGTGTGAAGTATTTTATTGTCATTTTTACAACTTATTCAAGTTTCTTATATTGCTTATAAGGAAAATAATTAATAGATTCGAAAGATTTAAAATATAATATTTCTAAAAATGTTCAAAAAACCCAACTAATTGGATGTGGTATATTTTGCAATACGGAAAAGTACATTTTGAAATTAAGTGTACGGTCACACTGGTGAGCTGCAGCAACAACAAACAACTCACAATAATGGTAAGTGCCCCCTGTCTTTTCTATGCCAATTGGAATGTTTTCATTAAATTGTGATTATCCTTATAAGAACTAGACACGAGCAGACTATTGAAAAATAGGCGCAGGTGTCACGAGACACAACAGACACCTCAAGAGGGACAACAGTCATCAGTCAGGGAAGCAATTTCGAAGACACCTTGGGGGCTGACGTTGCGGAAGACGGTCGCTTCGAAGATACGGAAGTATTTTGTGCGCTGAAAACTTGATTAAAAACCATCTGCTGCGAGTGCTACCTTGGAGCCAGTGATCAGCGAGCTGAGCCATGGCCGACGCAGGAGGTATAGTCGAAAATGCGGCCGAAATCGCTGTTGCCAATGCAATCAATAATATCAATGGGCGCAATCGTATCATTGCAGGTGGTCTGGGGGGAGGCGCAGGGCAGGTAAGAACACACTCATACACGCATGCACACATTTACACCTTCGCACGCACACACATAGTACATGTGTTAATGCTGCTTATCTCTGCTTCCCAAAATGTAGAATAACATGATGAATATGCGAGATCGGCTATTTCATGCGATTTACTTTCGAGTAGCCGCCACCTACGCAGAGCTGGTGCCACGGCAAGTATTTAATCAACAATGAAATCGTTATATTAATCTTCAATTGTCACGCAGCAAGGTGCAACTGGCCATTGAGTTCCTTCTGCTTGCCAAGGCTTTGGTCTTCTTCTTTACGCTAGTCTATGTGCACACGGCATTCATCAAGAATCCGTGCTCGTGTCTGCAGGAGGTGCAGCACTGGCCACGGGAGGGCGTCATCCGGGTGGAGATCATCCCGCATCTGGCCGAGAAGCGAGCCATCTGGGAGGGCATCAAGGCGGACAAGCAGCTGCTGCAATCACTAAAGCATACTTAGTGAGTACATATTGCGTGCTATTTGGTGGCCAATTGGTTTAGTTCTCGCTTCGCTTTGCAGCCACTACGATGTGGGACCCCAAACGCTGGACAATCACAACCGACTGAGACGCTATGAGGCGATACTACGCAAACTGGGTGTGCCCGTGCGTCCCGTGCGCGCCTACAGCAATGAAACGCTCTATTTCTACTTCGAGGCCATCAATCTGCTGGACAACTATGAGCATCCCAGCGCCATACCACTGAAAGACGAGGATGACGACGATGGTAAGTTGGATTGCTCATTACTATTACTATTACTATTTGTTAATCATATCCCTTTTCCAGACGAACAATACATTGTGGAGTACTCGCTGGAGTATGGACATCTGCGTCTATCGGCCGCCACGCGCAAACGTCTCAATATACCCGTGCTAACAGTTCAATTGGATCCGAATACCAACAAGTGTTTCGGTGACAAATTAACGCGCTATTTGCTCAAACGTTTGCTAGGGTGAGTTCTCAGCTGGCCATCTTAATTAATTGATGTTGATTGGAGACTCGCTTTGCGTTGCAGTTACGATGATTTGCTGATGGCATCGGTGCGCACAATTGCCGAGAAGGAGGATAACAAGGGCTATCTGCGCAACGTCATCACCGGCGAGCATTATCGCTTTGTGTCCATGTGGTGGGCGGCCTGGAGCAGCTATCCTGCTGCCTTCTCTGTCATGCTGCTCTTTGTATGTCGTTTTAAGCGCTTATCAATTTGTTTTCCGTTAATTTGTTATTGTCCAATTACAGACGTTCTCGGTGTCGATGCTGTTGCGTTACTCGCATCATCAGATCTTTGTGTTTATAGGTAATTAAGCGTGACATTTGAACTCGCACTCTTTATCTGAATAACTCTTTTTATTCCGTTCTCTTTCAGTCGATCTGCTGCAAATGCTGGAGTACAATGTGTCGGCTCGTTTCCCCATTGCGCCCCTTTTGACGGTCATATTGGCGCTAGTAGGTGTGCATAGACCAAACCGCTGAAAATTTGTTTCAAATTGTGACTAACTTGTTGCGTTTTATTGGCAGGCATGGAGGCCATCATGTCGGAGTTCTTTAACGACACCACAACGGCATTCTATATTATATTGATTGTATGGATCGCCGATCAATTCGATGCCATCTGCGTGCACACAAGCATCACGAAGCGTCATTGGCTCAGGTGCGTAGACACATTTGGCAATCTATCCATCCATCTATCAGTTGTTTAGTTTCCTTTTGCGCCAACATTGTGCAATTGTCTGTGTCGAGAGAGAGAAGAGAAATGACAAATTCAATTACATTAAGTCGAAGACTGGCCGGCAACGCAATCCTTTTGGTGTCCAGCTGCTGCTTGAAGCTACCCCCAGCACTTAACAGTTCATTTCGTTTGGGGTTTTGTTGTGCTTCACACTCTCCAGCCCCGCCCCCCAAACAATTCGTCGTTTTGTTTGTTCGTTTTCGCTTTCGTATCGTAGCGTATCGTTTGGTTGTTATTTGAAAATTAACTTGGCTTGCGCAAGCCTCCCCCGGGGCCAAAGCAAATCGACCAACACCAACATCGAGAGACCGAGACCACTGCTCGGTGCCCCCTTTGGAGCATAGAACTGAATTTCATCACTTAAGTCAACAAGCGTAACCCAAGCTCTGCTCGTGCTCTTCTATCCTGACCCATTCCCAACTGAGCCGCGCCATTAGCAAACATTTAAATAAACTTGTTTGTAATATCTGCGCGTAGGAAACGAAATAAGTGAAAACATGCCAAAAAATGTAAAAAACACACACACAAGTCGAGTGTGCTCGACTGCGGCATACCCGTTACCCATTTTTAGCCAGCACAAAATCAACTGAAACTGCCCTTGAAAATAGTTTCTTCAATATTTTGTAATGAAATGAAACCATTCAAAATGATTCACATTTTTTGGGATGATGTTCAAACTTGATCTGCAAGGAAACCACACGAATATTGCAGTTTAATTACGAAGCTCGCTGGCCACTAAATTAGAATGCCCTTCAATTCCGAAATTTACAAAAAAACACATGCTCTTTCTTCTACTCTGCAAACATTAATGACCACGCACGTCACAACAACAAAACTCAATCAGGCCGCAGGAAAAACAACTGCTGTTTTCCCCTTTTATACTTTTTTTGAAGTGAAAAGTCTACAATAAGGCGTGGCCGGAGGGACGGGCGGTGGTGCGGTGGTAACTGGCGGCTACTTTGCGGTTTATTGCGCGCACTTTGCATAATTGAGAAGCTGGCGCGGAGCTAGAAATTATTTTGGTAACTGTCTGCCTACCTCCCTAACCTCTACATACCTCCCGCCCTCCCTCTCTCAGCATCACTTTTCATTTTTGATAGCATTCAAGGCGGGCTCGCATCAATAATTCAAAAAGACACTCGAGTATTCCCTTTATTCGTCCCATTGCCGCCAGTTTTGCGTTTATGAGTGCCATTAGATATTCATGTGCCGGCATTTATCAATCACTATTTTCCCATCCCTGCCACGCCCCCCTTCCTCCATCCCTCGTCCGCTTGTTTTCGTGTTGATTTTGCGTAATTTGCGCCTGAATTAAAAGGCTATCAATGCGGCTTGGTCAATACAGCTGTTTGGGTCCACTTGTCCTATTTATATTCATTAAACATTCATTGCCGCAAATCATTTTCAATTTTCTCCCACCCTCTGTTCCCCCTCTGCCTTTCCCCTTCCCTCTTGTATTTCAGCTCTCGCTCAGGCTTTGCTTTAGGCTCTCTAGAGTCTTAACAAGCTGTTTTGATTTAACAGCGAGTTGCTTGAAGATTCCAGCAATTTTGTTAATTTCAGCGTGCAAATGTTGCTAGAAACTTCTTGCGTGACTTTAGTTTTTTATGATGTTATTTAAAGTGAACTGTTGTGATTTGTATCGCTCATAAAGCAATCTTTACGATGCAATAGAAAGTAAAGATTCAGATAAGAATAGACTTGGCGATCTCTTTACTAATTTTGTATAGCAATGTTTGTCGATTTTGGCAATACTAATATAATAATAAAAAAAAAACAATTAGAAGAATATTAAATTTCTCTACTTTTATTGTTGATGAGTTTGCCAACATGCTATACATAAATCTATCAAAAATTTAAACTCTGCACGAAGATATAATTAATACTTTCGCTTAAATTGCTTTAACTCCTTGTTATGCTTTTTAATCGGTATTTCAAATAAAAATTCTATTTATAGTTGTGCTAATTGCCATGCAAAATGCACTAACTTTTCAATTTCGAAGCTTTATTAAACTTTATTAACTAACTTCGCGTATACTTAATATAAACTATAGGCTGTTGAAGTAATATGAAATATTACAAATGAGGAAATCCCCAATCATCTTACCTTTCAACTGTATCAATTGTATTTAAATCAAATAAATTCCCCTGCAAATATAGTTTCATCTTTAGCTCAATTTGTAACAACTCTTTCGGGAAATGTATCAATTTCTCTGTCAATTTTGAATACTTGTTATTATTATGCCAATTTTCATTTCCTGCATCGAAAATGTTGTGACTGCTTTATTGATTCTTTGCAAGAATCAAATCAATCATAAATGTTTAGAGTCCGAGTTGGAGTCGGAGTCGGGAGTGGAATTCTTGGGCTTTGTGACCGCAAAAACTGATTGTTGTTGTGAAAGGAAAGTTTTGCGAAATGTTTACCTAGGAAATGAGCATTCCCAGCTTATTTCGGGTTGGGTTCGACAATGTAGGATGCATTCACAAAAGGGAGAGAAGAGTAAACTAAGGCAAAGAAAGAATGGCACAAAGCATATGCAGATTTAGTCCAGCCTCCATCGCAGCCACGTTTCATGTCGCCTCCTTTACCCCATTTCTCAGACTGGCTACAAGCAAAAATTAATTTTGTGAAAAGTCAAAACATATTGGCAGAGCTCATCATACACGCACACACACACACACTGAGTACGTGTGTGTGTGTGTGTGTGTGTGTGTGGGCTGTGTACTTTGGTACGGTTTAATTTTGCTGTTATTGACCGCCTGAAGCAATCGGAAGGGGGCAAGTTGCTTCTCTTCACTCGCAATGCTGGCTCCTGCGGTTATGGGTTATGGGTTAGCATCCTGACTGACTGCTGCGCAATCCTTTTTGCTACCCAGGGCTGCTGCGTACATCCTGTTTGCCTTGTCTGCCATTTTCGGGTTGCCCGTTTGCGGTTAGCTGCCATTAAAGTCATTGCGAAATTGGCCAACAAATCTGCGCAGATCTATGCCGCAATTAGCCTTGGCATTAACGCTCAAACTGCAACTGCTGCAGCTTAAGCAGCGACGTGTCTCTCTCTCTCTCTTTCACGTCCCAACCGGTTTATTGTGTTTTGGTATTTGGGGCTAATTGACTATCGTCAGCGACTTTTAAAGTGGCATCAAAGCGACTCCGACTCGTTTGTGGCACGTTTAAAATAACGCTGTTAATCGCCGTTTAACGAGGCAGGCGCCAAAATGTATAGAGCCACATAATTTGGCACCCCTTTCATCCTCGACTGCTTGGTTACCTGCCTGCCATCTCTGGTGACTTTTGCCCTGTGGCTGTGGCTGTGCCGCGTAATGCTTCTTTTGTGCTTAAATCTGGTTGCCACGGCACGTATTAAATGAGCTGCAAAAGTGTACAGAAAGATGCTGCTAAAAGCCAGCCCAAGCTTCGAGCAACAAGCTACCAGTTCCACCAGAAGCAGCAGCAGCAGCAGCAGGAGCAGGAGCAGTTCACCAGGACCATGGCCAACAACATGACTGCCGGCTACGTTTGCCACCAGAGTCTTGCGCAGATTGTTGCTGCTGCTGCTGCTGTCGCCTTGTGCTCGACGCCAGCAGACGGACAGACAAAGGGGAATTGCGTGGCATTGGCATCGACAACAGCGACAACGACGACGACGACGACGACGATGTCGACGGCTGCGGCGGCGGCTTCAAAGAACAAATTTTATCAGGCCAAAAAGGGTTTGAGTTTGGCGTTTTGGGTTGCGGGTTCAAGTTCGGGTTCGGGTTCAGAATCGGGTTCGGGTTCGGGTTCGACTTGTTGTAACAGTCGCAAGTTTGCCGCGCGCGTTTCAAGTAGCTGCCACTTCCCTTGCCCCGCCCCGCCCCCCTCTACGCCCCTCTCTCGCTTGGCGGCCAGCATAATCTTTTGGCTGCTGCTGCGCCTTTTGCTCGCCTGTTGTTTACACGCTTGTTATGCGTACCTACTTACAAATAAGTGTGCTACACACACACACAGACACAGACACCGACATATAGACGTATATATATTTTATGTATATATAGATTTGTGTGCTCGCTTCTTATACCCGTCATCCAGTGCAATATATTGGTTGGAAGGGCATGATAATGCTGGCCGATAAAGTTGATTTTTGACTCATGTTAGACATTAAGATGTGTAGAATAAATGAATACATTTTTAAGTGATTACGATCGCATAATAGGGTTTCAATTCTAAATAAAGATCGATATTTATAGAACGAACTAAAGTTGCAGATGCTATAATATACATTTTCTACAGTATACATTTATTTGTATTTCATCAATTATTCAGAAAAATTTAGTACTCAGCTATTTATGAACAAATTAAGTTGATTTAAATTGTTTTCACTTGGAACAACAACTGAAAATAATACATTTACTCAGCTATTGTTGACAAAAATTATAATTTGATTTCAATTCTTTTTCTCGTCCTACTCTCTGAATTTTTGTAGCAGGTGTCTCAGAGTCGAGCACGCTCGTTCGTCGCTTTCGTTGCTTGTTATTGTTGCCAGTGCTGGGACTCTTTGGGTCGCCGTCACTTGGCTCCTAGGTGGCACTCAAAGGTGGCGGTTTAGCCTCGACATCAACGTCAATGTTCAAGCCATTGGCAACGCGCATTGCCCGCCCCTCCTCCCCTCCCCGAACTGCCCCGCCCTCAAGCAGTTCGTGCGCCCTTTACCCTTCAACCCTTCACGGCATGCCAGCCCTCTCGTCCTGCGACTGTTTGCTGTTTTTCGTGTTGATTGAGATCATGTTACGCAAAGTATAATTGCGTCAAGTTTGTTTTGCTGCCATAACTTTTGTCCGCGAGCCAACGCCTCGAACCCAATCCCCCTGCCCCTGCCCCTGCCCCTTCTACCCGTCGAAATGCCAATGCCTGAAGTGGCTTGCCCACTCCTGGCTGCCATATCCTTTGGCCCTTCTCACAGCACAGCTCTGTGTGTGTGTGTGTGCTCGCTTGTTGTTCAAAGGTGCAGTTGATGAGTGTTCATAACGAGGCAAAATCGCTTCATTGTTATACGCATATAGTGGCTTGGCTGGCGGCCTGTTTGCTTCGTTTTTTTCTCTTCTCGCTTCGCCTTTTGTTGTTGTTGTTTTTGTGCTTCGTTTTTTTATTCTTTGTTGCTGGCTTGTTTGTTTGTTTATTTCGTTGTTTGTTTGCTAACGTGGCGTATGCGCAACGTGCCCTTCTATGCAAAACGAACTGCTTGAATTTATGCATGAAAATGGGTCGTTTACACGCATTTATCAATGAATATTCACACACCCACTCATGTGTGTGTGTGTGTGTGTATTATGTATACTGTAGTTCTTTAGTTTTGTTATATTTCAATTAAGTGAATCACGAATTCAGGAAAATAGTTTACATTCGTCACGTTTCACAGCAATTGTCATAAGTGGAAGTGTGTGTGCGTGTGTGCGTGTGTTAGCTCTTGAAAGCGTGTGTTAATTGTTATTCTGAAACTCCAATCAATTTGTTACATATCAATAACATGAAAAATAAGAGCGAAACAACACATAAGTCTAGACGTCACAGTGGGTTTATTTATTTGCGATATTTATTACAAAATGTATGCAAATTTTTAAAATTGCTTTTCATTGGAAACATTAACATCAGTTTAAATTTTCTTGTAATATATGTATAATGTAATTTAATGCGTATACGTAACTTATGTTATGTCGCCTGACGGCTGTAAGTTAACAGAGCTCTGTTAGACGTGCTGTCATTTCGCTGTTAAATCTTAACAGCCCGGTTTTAACAACCAACAAATTGACAACCAATTCAATATTTTAATGTGATTTATTCAAAGAAGTTGCTAATTTTTCTAACGCCCAACATTGAATAGTTATTCAGTAAAGCCCAAGCTTTGCAATCCAATTATTCAAATACATATATTTAACATATACCTATAATAGATATTCTGCGAAAAAGCTGTCCATTTAATTTGTAATTTCAAATACAATTTTAACTTATAGTTTTTTTTATATACTTTCACTTTAGTCTGGCATGTTTTTGTATCTGACTGAAGTTACACAAAATAGCAGTTAAATTAAATAATAGCATCTTAAAGATTAATACAAAAGTTATTACAGTGCCGTCGAACTATGAGTTATTATTATTAATCTAGTTCAAATATACCTTTGGCAAATGCAGCATAAAAATAATTTATAAGGTAAAACAACATTTTCAGCAGAAAGAAGAAACCATGATTAATGAGAATTACAATTATTGTATAAAATAAATTTGCTTGCAATGCAAATGCTGCATTTAAGTTCAGCATTACCAGTTTACTGCAAATTGCATTACCCATTTTTGGCAGAAAAGTAGACGACATAATTATGATATTTTTTGTTGTCTTAGTGCTTAATTGATTTACCTGGTTTGTTTATAATTTAAAAATTAATAAACTTTCATAATAAATAACAAGAAAAATACAATTTACGTATTTCAAAAATATTTGTAAGTTTTACGGAGTGACTAAAACGGAGACACTAAATAACAAGATGACAAAAAGAATTTACTTTTTCAAAAATATTTGTCAGTTTTGCGGATGAAATAAACTTACACATTAAATAACAAGATGAATACAATTTACATATTTCAAAAATATTTCGATGTTTTACGGATGAAATAAACTTACACATTAAATAACAAGATAACAAATAGAATTTACTTTTCTAAAACATATTTGTAAGTTTTGCGAATACTGCCAGTTGCAGAATTATTGAGTTAGAGCTCGACTAAGGATATGCCACACTTTTTTTGGGCATCGTCTAATTGGAGACGTTGCAACAGGTGCTGGAATTTATCGCAGCACTTTCAGCAAATTGCTTGGATTAATGCGGCGAGAGCACTTTGCTTTCTGCAGCATAAATGCGTCATATTTATAACCGTTGCATTCAATCGGTTTAACCAATATGGTAATGCTGCGTGGGGCGTCGAGGTGTGTGTGGCCCAAGTGCTTGCTAGCTCATTGGGTACTTTGGCCATTATTCGCAGCCCTCGCAACAGCAGCATCCGTGTCTCCTCTTTGGCTGCATGTGCAGCTACATCTTCGTCTGTGTCTCTCCGAGTCGTCGCCGCTTGCTGTTTGCTGGCGACAAATAAACACTTGTGACGCTGATCCGATCAGAATGCTTCATACCATTTCCCATCTCCTGACGCACCTTGAAGCAAAGCTGTCTGCGTGTTGTTTGCTTTGGGGCTGCTTATTTAACCATGTAACGTTGGCGTTGCTGTTGCCGTTGTCGTTGCCGTTGCCGATAGCAGCACACAGACAGACACACATGCAACAGTTGTGTGTTGACTGAGAGTCCTGGCGTTCTGCCCTCTCACTGCTGTCGTCTGCCGGCGTTGCAACATCATTTGCCCTCATTTCCGTTCGGTCGAAGGATATGAATGCCAATAGCACTTCCTTGGAGCACATCCGTTGCGACACGCCGAAGATGGAGCAGCAGTTGTGGCAGTTCGGGGGCAGGGGCAGGGGCAGGGCGACTGTGGCACGAGGTTGTTCCGCCCGCTTGGCGCTTGTCAACGCTACGCTACATTAGGAAAGCGAATGAAACGGAAACGAACAAGCGATAAGTGTTGTCTACGTGTCGTTCGCTTTCACTGTCTCCACTCGAGTGCTTGCTCCGTTCGGCGGGAAGGGGGGAAAGGAAATTGCTGTGTGTGTGTGTGTGTGTGTGTGGCACGATGTGTCCATAATGCTGAAACACCCACACACCCGCCTATGGAAAGGCTTACCCACCAAATAAGTGTCGTGTGTCTTCATTTGTCGCTGTCGATTGTGATGTTCGTTTTCACGACTGTCTGTGCGTGTGTGTGTGTGCACAATCAACTCAAATTAAATTCAATAACATAACTCAATCATGGCCATGCCCATGTCCATGTCCATGTGATCCACACCCACGCAACAACAGCGACGTCCGTCCAGCGTCGTTGTAAAAATAAATTAAAGTTGAATTCCTTCGGACGCTCTTTGATGGCTCTCTCTCCCTCTCTCTCTCTCTCTATGTCTCCCTCTCTGTTGCTCATTGTCGCTGTTTATGGTTATGGCCACTGTCCATTGTCCAGCTCGTGCCCAGCTGCTTATCAATAAAGCCAGCGTCGCAATCGCCGTCTCCAATGCCAACGTCGTCGTCGTCGTCTTCGTTGTCGCCGCGTGTCGCTCATTGTGTTTATTATTTGTTGTCTTTTGGCTCGCACAACAATTCAACTAACAGCGCCAGCAATTATTTATATTATTAAATCCTCTTGAGTGTGTCCTCGCCATTGTTGGCACTTGTTGTTCTCCACTTTTTTATATACTCTCTGCCAGACCACTCGACGAGTGTTTCATGCGACAGACTCTTGGCGCTTTGACCGAGTTTCGCAGCAATAAAGTTGTTCAACTTTTCATTATTAACAGTCAACAAAATTTATTGATAGTTGTGAACTTTCTTCTGCCGATGGTATAGCAATAAAAGTATTAACTACTAAAGTAAAGGCAATTTTCTCGTTGTGGAACAATTAACAACTGCGACTTTTCATTGTAATAAATGCAATAACGAATCAATAGTTCGAAATCTGCAACAAGTATTTCCATTAGTTATTTAATTACTTATATAATTAAATAAAAGCAACAGTTTGAAAGATAAATATTGTTTGATGTTGAAGAAGTAATTTTTTGGATAGCAGCTGTAGAGTTTCTCAACGTTTTTAGTTACAAAAGAAAATAGTGAAAATAAACATGATCATTTATGGAGCTACTAATTTATTTTTGAGTGTAAGCAATAAGAGAAGCAGAAACTGAACAGCCTAATAAATCTTAAAAACATTTATTAAATATTCAGCTTAGACTGTTAATGCTTTTTTAGTTCTCTCTTCTAAGCACAAATTTGGAATTAAAATTCTACATTAACTGGAGATTTGAGCAACAAAAGGTATTTTGTAGTCCATCAGCTGAGTTAGCAATTGGCATAAGTGTTATTGTTGTGCCTGTTGTCAGTCGAAGGCGTTACTTATGTCATAGATGTCTGCGTGTCCTGCGGTCCGCTTGTCTGGCTGTCTGACCCATTTCTTTACAGCTTAGTTGGCATTTGCACAGCACGACCGTAGAGTGAAAAATAGATGAGGAGTGAGGTGGAGGTAATAAAAATAGAAAACAATAATTTGTTGCTTTTTATTTTAGCAATATTTAATCGAAGCTATCTATCGCACGACGGCTATCATGTGCAGAAACAAACGTTCACATAACTCGTGTACAGTGAACACATATTTCTTGACGAGGGTTTGACGACTCCCCCATCCCCTCCCACCTCTGCGGGGAGTGTTCCATTTGTATTTAAGAATATTGTTGCGCTGCTGTTCTGTTATTGATACTAATACAAGTGTTTGTGTTTGCTTACAGATTCTTCTACCTATATCACTTTGCGTTCTATGCGTATCACTATCGCTTCAGCGGACAATATCGAACCCTGGCGCTGCTCTCCTCCTATCTATTCATTCAGGTAACTATGGATGCATTACGCTGTTCTTCCACGTTCCATGTCCTTTGTCGGCTGCTTACGCAACTGACGCCAGTTTCCGCCTGTCAACTGCATGACAAATTATCCAGCGCATTATTCTCCGCCGACTGTCGCTCGGACTGTCCTTTTGCCAGCGCACAGAGCACAGTGCTCACGTGTAGACAGACAGACGGCAGGAGCAGCTCACGTGTCAGCCAACTCATTGCATAACTCAACCCGATCCCCTCTCGTGTCTCTCTCTCTCGTTGCAGCACTCGATGGTGTTTTTCTTCCATCGTTATGAGTTGCCTGCCATTATGGCGCAGCGTCATGTCTTCTTCATTTCGCGAAATCAACTAAATGCAGCAGCTGGCGGCGCTGCAGCGGGCCCAGGAGTCGCAGCAGCCGGAGATAGAGCTGCAGCTGAGGCAGCCGATGCGGCTGTGGTGGGGCAACAGGCGGCCGTGCAACGTGCGCGTGTCATCGTAACGCGACTCTTTCGTCAGCTGGCTGCTCAGCGACAGGGACAACAACAACAAGCTGGCGGAGCGGGAGCAGCTGCAGCTGGAGGGGAAGAGCCGCAACAGGCTGCAGCACAGGCAGGAGATAATGCAACCATTGGATTTGGAAATTTGAGACGTTTGCCGCTGGTCGGACGCTGGTTGCAGCGTGGACCGCAATTCACCACGGTGCGGCGTGTGTTTTTGGGCCAGGGCCATGGACCCGTTCAGATGATGCATGTCCGTGTTCAGCGCATCAATATGGCCGACATACCAGGGCTGCAGACGCGTGCAGCCGCCGCCGCAGCAGCTGCAACAGCCGCAGCAGCGGCAGCAACGGTGGCAGCAACAGCGGCAGCAACTGCAGCAGCAGAGGCGGCCCAAGCGGCAGCAACAGCGGCGGCAACGGCAGCAGCCACACTAACGACCACAACAACAGCCGCAGCAGCATCAACGGAAGCAACAACAACCCCAAACGAAGGTAACTAAAACTTATTGAGCATTGCGAATTGGAAACTTTTGCTTGCAGTTCATTGCGCTTAATTGGCGGCTTTAACTTTTAAGCCCGGGCCAAACGATTTTTCGGCCAAAATGCCACAAATAACGGTGGCCGTGTTGGCATGGCAATGCACCGCCACACTTGCCACATGCCACACAGCACACACACACACACACACACACACACACACCACACACGTGTGTAATCGAGCGAAAGATAAATTTAAATATTCGTTTAAGCTGCACTCGAAAACGCAGTCAGCAAATGGGAAAATGCGAAGAACCCAAATAGAAGAAGCGAATCAAATAATGTACAGTGCGTCTTGCTTCAGACGAACCACATCAATTTTATTATTCATATTTGTAAATGTCATTTACATTTAAAACGTATACTTGATTTTATGAAGTATAAATTTCCATACAGCACAAAAGTAGCAACACATTTTTGACAGCTGTTATTAACAGCGCGCTGTTGTTAACATGAACTGTTAACAGTAGCAGACATTTTAATGAGCAGCTTAAAAGTAGGCAACATATGTTATTAAATCAATAACTGACGCCATTTAAAACATGATTAGACAAAACATAAAAATAATAAATGAGAATGAATATTGACAAGACCTTAAAGGTGAAGAAGAAAAACAACATTTATTTTAAAATTAATTTAATTGAATTTTCGTTATTTTTGGACTGAATTTTGTGTATTCTGAAAGCTGTTTATTTCTGTTGTTGTCGCTGTTCATTAACTTGTGTTCGCTATAGCCATGCTTGACTGTGGAGAGCAGCATGTGTAAAAAATCAGTGGCAATAAATGTCAAAGAGGTGCCGCACTCGAACATGAAAACAGTCAATATTAACGATATAAAATATAAATATGTGCAACCCATGCCACAGTCGCCCCTGGGCAACTCGCCCCGCCCCCCGCCCCCGCCCCGCTGTCTTTACGCAGCTCCATCCCAGCGCACGCCACTCGGAGTCTATTTTCCTTTTTTGTATTTTGTTTTCCGTTTCATTTTATTTTGTTGTATGTTAACAATAATATGAAATTATTTCTCAATTCGCTTTGCGAAAAAGTATTTGAGTTGAGAACGAGCGAATGTTTTGTAGATTGTAACGCGCCTGTCATTTCCTGTTTTATTTTCACTTTATTTCATTGCTAACTTTGCCATTCTTTGCATATTTTAGATGTCGAATCAAATCATGGACAAGGACGCTGCGAAGCACCAGCAATGGCAGCAGCAACAACAGCAACAACAACGATAAACAGCATCAATGATGCAGGAGCAGCCGAGCAGGGGATTGAAGAGAAAAACAGTGGAACTGGAGCTGGAGCTGGGGCAGCAGCGGAAGCATCTCAAGACAAGCAGGAGCTGGGGCATAAGCTGGGCTCCAATCTAGGACAGGCAGCCGGGCCCAGGACTGAGAAAAATCTAAATTCCGCCACGGCGGATATTATAAATATGCCGGATACAACAACAGCAGCAAAAACTATCGCAACAACATGGGTTAAGGATGAGAAAGATAAGGACGAAGCTGAGGCTGAGGCTGAGGCATTTGGTCTGCCATTGGCAAAGCAATTAGCAAATAATTTGCCAGCTCGAAGCACGCAGCAGACGCAGCAGCCGACAGAAGGGACGCCAGGTGAAAACCAGAACAGTCCACTGCTGCATGCCCAAAGCGTTTCCACTGACCAGCAAAGGGAGCAGCAACCAACAACAATTAGAGAAACAGCTGCCGCCTCCACAGCCACGTCAAAACAATCCAGAGCAGACGCCAAGGTTGAGACTGAGACTGAGACTCAGCTTGGGTTTGAGTTTCAGTTTGGGGCCGAGTCGAAAGCCAACACAAGCACAATGATGGATGGCAGGCAAACAGTTGATTTTATAGAAGGCGACAGCTTCACGTCAACAGCAAATTACAACGATGTCGACGCCACAGCAAACCACATAGAGAAAGAGCAGGCGACGCCAGGAGTGCCTGGAGAGCAGCAGCAGCAGCTGGAGGGGGAGCTAATGAAAACTCGACCACATACATCAAACCAAGTGACAAGAGCAGCAGAAGCCGCAGCAACCAACAACTGAATAAGAAAGACAAACCCGCAACTCCCCCAATCCCAAATCACCCCCCATCTAGGCAGGGCGATGCAGGGAAGGGTGAGCGGCAATCGCGGAATACAAGATGTTAAACAAGCATGAAAACAGCTAGTAAATTTTAGATAATTTGTCTGGTGTACTTATGTCTAGATCATGCGAGCTGTCTGCGAGTGTATCTGAATGAAAGTGTGTGTGTGTGAGTGGAAGGCTGTGTGTGTGTGTGGGTGTGAATGGGTGTGGCTAGACGACATTTCATATGTGGTTGCATGCTAAACTGTGTTACTTAGTGATTTTTAACTACAAATTAATGTGTTATACTATTTTTTTGGGGGACTCATCATCCATGGCAACGCGACGCGATTTTAATTAGCCCCCAAGCAGGTCCAGCAACAAATATATTTTTACTTTGATATCATTTTGCCACATGAGCATGCAACGTGCAACAAATATATATACATATATACATGTGTGTATTCGTTTATACATTTATAGCTAGTCGCTTAGCAAGAACCTGAATAAAATTTTTGAAACATAATGCTAAATGTGCGAAACACAATTTTAATGCGCTTTTCTGCTTGGCTTTACACATTTAATTAACTATTTAAATGCAAACAAAATGTTATACATTTTAATTTAATATATATCCTTTTATTTGTTAATGGTTTTGCGCCAATGGCAATGGGTTTTCCTTTGCTTTAAACTATTATATAAAATCATGTTCATGTTGCATTTTATTCCCTCCAAATAGAAAGAGTGCGGTTGCAAAATATGTATATTAAACGAATGTAAATAGTTTGCAATTGTCTTTGAAAACAGACTATTATTATTTGTGTTTTATTGGGCAATAAATGCGTTTCATTAAGCAACGACTCTGCAAATTAATTAAAAACTTTCAACTTATTTGTATTATATTTCATTTAATTTCTCTCTCTCTCTCTTTCTGTGTGCGTGTGCGGATGTGTGTTTTGTGTGTGTGTCACACAACATTTGCTGAGACTTTCAAATGAAGCAATTTACAAAAGTTGTCTATAACACTTTTCACAGACTCTTGATGTGAAACGAAAACCCCTCTTATTCTATATGTATTACAAACTTACTATTATAAATATATACATATACTATACAATTTATGAGATGATTGCTTAAATTATTGGGATTTTATTCTTAGTTTTCCAGCTTACAAAACTGATTGATAATAATATGCTTTAAAATGCGTTACGTATACGCAATGTGAGTTTAATTGAAATTAAAGATAAACAAATTATGCGCCATCAAGAGAGCTGAGAACTGAAAGCCGAACTTGATCTGCATATTTCGGTTTTCGCATTAACTTGGCAAGAGGAAACACAAAGTAATAATAATAATAATAATAATAATGATTATGATAACACCAGACAGCCAGCAAAGCAGTGTTTGAGGGACGTTCGCCAATCTCTCGCATGTCTGTCTTAAATGCCCAAGTCAATGCTTAGCTTTGCCTGCTGATAGATTTTATGCATGCCAATGCCTCATGCTTATCCTCAAACCAAACGGCATCATCATCATCGTCCTCATCTTCATCTTCATCGATATGTTGGGAGTTGCCCGCCGAAAAGTTTATGGCAAAGTATGTAAATAAAACAATGCAAATGTCTGGCGAAGCACGTCACGGGCGGAGCTTGTGCCAGAGATTGCGATCCCTTCGTCCCCTGCCAGTAACCGGCAACTGAAAACTGGCAACTGGCGCTGTCAATGCGCATTCCTTCCAGTTCGTTGATGTGAGCCAAGCCAAGCCAAGCCAAGCATCTTACAATAATAAACAAGCGCGTCGTGTGCGACTTCAGACGTCAGATGTGCGTGTTTTGTGGTGTGGTGTGGCACGCCAGGCATCGCGATACCAAAGGTGGTTGCAAGACAGTCAGCTCAGACACAGTGCGAGGACTACAAAATGCGAGCACTCGACACGGCCTGAATGTGAGCAAGGTGAGCCTTTGATTAACATCTTACGTTTGCGACAACAACAACAAAAAAAAGAAGTAGGAGGAACGTTATCAATACAAGAATTTATATGAATGCGCGTCTACTCATCAACTTATTTGCTTATTATTTGCTCATTTGTTTCGGCATGAGAAACTTTTCAATAAAAGATGCGAATGTTGTCTCAACATAAAAAATAAACAAATCATTTGCATATCATTAATGCAAATCATACGCACACACACAAAGCACTCCCACAGCTTCCTGCTCTTTGTGTGACAGTGTGTGCGAGTGTGTCTGTGTGTGTATGTGTTTTTATCATTAAAAGGCTTGTCATACAAGGCAACATGGCAACATTCAGGCAGCTCAGCCATCCGGCCTTTAAATGCGGCTGTTAATCACAAGTCAAACAAAACGCTGCATACTTTTCGGCGGCGCCAGCTAATTATACAATATGTGCGTGTGTGCGTGTGTGTGTGTGCTGTGGACATATGTTCAAATGAATCTTAATTAGCTCTTTTGTTTCACACAAAGCCGCAGGCACGCACACACACATGCGACTGTGTGTGTGTGTGACAGAATATTATGTGATACTTTCTATTAAAGTCAATTTTCGGGGCAATGTAATTCAATAATTTACTGGGGCTTAACCAGTGTTGTTGTGCCTTTCATTTGTATAGCGAATATGCCCTTTGATAGCGTATGTGTTATGCATGACAAACATCCTTTGAAGTGTCAAATAGTGTAACGAGTCGCAATTATCGCTTTCATATACACAGCGTAATTAGAAAGCCACCCACATAACTGTATATACATTTATATAGTATATATCTTATTTGTGATTTGTGTTCTTTAAGCATTTAAGCGTCAGTCATTGTAATCAATCTTCATGCGAAAGTTGCGTAACAAATTGTGAGCTCAAAGTTCAGTTTATTGATGACTTTACTCGGCATGTTGAGCGAATCTTTGTTAACTACGTGTATTCTCAAGCAATAACAGTTGAATCAAGCACGTTATAGCTACGAGCATACACGTGGCCATATCAGATTGCAAACGCATTCACTTGCGGTCACTGTTTTTTCCCACTGTATTTTGCTGTTTTTCAATTTTCATTTTCATCAACTTACCCGAGGCATCCGATTGCGGCTCGTCCTCTCTGCTCAGCCATTTAACTGCCGGGTTTTAGTTTTTTTTTGCCCCGTTTGGCTTAGTTGGTGGTTTTGTGTTTCGCCTGATACGCCTAATAATGCCCCAGCCGCAAAATTAATTGCACTATAATTTGTAATTAAGTTACAGGCCAAACACGAACATGAACAGCGTCAGGTGGTGGAGAGGTGAATGTTGCTGGTGGGCTCATAAAATGCGCACAATACGCGCAACTCGAAGCGAGCAACATCCTGCGCCTGTTGCTGCTTGCTGGTTGCTGTTGTGCATGTCCAAGGGTTGTCTTCTCTTCCTGCCGCCTCGTGCCACTTTGTGTTTTGGTATGTGGCCGCTGCGTTGTTTCACTATAATTAATTAATTACATTACACAAACTTGCTGTCATCATTGTTGTTGGCGCTGCTGTTGTTGCAGTTGCAAAGTGTAATGAACAGAAGCAGCAAGGCTAGTTGACAACCATCCGCAATGTCACTTTCTATAAAATTAAGTTGTTTCGCAATCAGCAACTGCACCTTAGCTACCCATCTCTATCGCTCTCGCTGTGGCAATTATTTTGCAATTTGGTGGCTGGGCAAAAGCCAATCAAACAACTTTCTGCCAACAAGTTGCGAGTGTGAGCAAAATGCAAAATGTATATAAAACTCAATTACTGCGTAGACATAGACAGCAGTCGAGTAAAGAGCGAGAGCGAACGCGACTGGGCGTAAAAATGCATTAAAACTTATGGATTCTGGGATGCGATAAAGTTGAGCAACATTTCAAGCTAATTAACAGGTGAAAAGCGCTTTTTGCTTTTCCACATGAGACTCGTCGCTGGCATTAATTACAAAATTTGTCTGTTTATTCCCGTTTCTATATCTGTCTGTCTGTCTGTTTGCCAATATCAAATTGTTTTCTTATATATATTTATTTGCTTTTTATGCATGTTTTTTGTTTTATTTGATGTCGTGTGTATTTCAGTATTCAGCATTTTCTGTGCCGTCGGCCATTCGTGTTGTTGGCTGCGTCCTTTTCTTGGCGTTGCCTTGTCTCATGTCTCATGTTGCCACGTCGCCACGTCTTCTGTGGTAGCTGTATCTGCTGCTGCTCCAACTGCCCCCGAGGCTATTGGTTCGAAAATAAATCGCGCATAATGCCGCATAGCAGAGCAACATCACGAAGTATTTGCACTGCGTGACAAACAATTTGTGCCAACATTGACAGACGCTGACATCGCCCCCAAAACCCCACCCCAAAAATGCCCAGACTCCCAGTCGCATTCGCAGTCGCAGTCGCAATCGTTGTCAGTGTCGCATTCGCATTCCAATACGCATCCTCATCCGTTTCCGCTGTAGGACCAACTTACTCTTGGCCAACTCGAAATTGCAGCAGCATTGACATTGGCCACGTACGCGTAGCTGCCTGGCAACTATTTGTTGTGCCGCTGCGAGAAATAAGACAATAAGACCAAGCATGACTCAAAGTAGAGAGAGTAAGGAAAAGAAGTTGCGTCAATATTTTCCGACGCGCTAATTGAAAAATCATTTGCCAAGTTTAATTTGCCACAAATATGGGACTCGAATGGCAAATACCAATGGGCAAATGGGCGACAGGTTTTGACCAAATAACAAAAATGACGCAAAAACATCAATACATCGCTGCTGTTGTTGTTATTCTTTGCCAGATAATGATATTCAAATGATGGCGCGGCTGCCAACGCATATATCCATTCGCTAATGTGACACATGAATTCATTTCCAACTCTGATTTATGCATAAAATCTGAACAACAAACAGCCTAATAATAACAATAACAACTGCAAAATAAAAAGGAAACAACAAGAATCTTGCGCAGAGTAAACAAAGTATGCAAAAATTGTAAAAAGCAATAGCAACTTTTGATTTCGGGTCTCTCGCATTTCGCATTTGAAGTTCTGGTTCGTTGGGTTCGATTTCGATGCATGCTTCAGGGTCTGTTCCTCCCTTTTAACATATTTCTTGTAGTTTATCCTGCCTCAACAGGCCACTCGTGGTGCGCATTTTTCGAATCATTTATTAAAATATTTACCCGGTCGCATAGTGCAGAGTTACAGACACAAAGCAAATATTTGCATAGCTAATAAGCATGAAACTCTTGCTCAAATATCTGTCGCAAAATTAGCAGAACTTCCTTCATGGCCACCACATCGTTACCTTTGCTTTACTTTTCTATAAGCACATATTTTTTCTTAATGTTCATAAAACATTTCAAGCAACTCGAGATTCTTCTTTTCACATGGAGTCAAATGCTAATTTACGTGACTGATTTTTCAATTAGATGAAATATTTAATTGGATTTTTATTGTTGTACATACAACTAGATTAAGTTGCCACAACGATAATAGCTGGTTAAAAAAAAATAACTATAAATTCGAAAAAAATATTTAGAAAATATATCTTTAATGCAATTGTATCCGAATTTTACAACTGTTGTTTCGTCAACTAAAATATTCGGTTCATTATTTGTAAATCATCTACTATCTACTTTTATTATTTATAGTATTTTATATTGTTTTAAATATAAAGCTAAAATTTTGTATATTCTAAAATTCAATTTCTCAACATGATTTATTAATAATCTCTCATTTACTTTTAGTACTTTATATTATTTGAAATATAAAACTAAAATATTTTATATTCAGAAATTGAATTTCTTTACATTATTTGTCAATCATCTACTATTATTATGTATAGTATATAAAACAAATATTTTACATTCAGAAATTCAATTTTCTAACATAATTTATTAATAATCTCTTATCTACTTTTTTGTTTTTTTATTTTATTTTAAATTTCAATGTTTCAAATGTGAAAATTTGTAAACATTTGTTTTGTTCCCTAAGATTTATTATCGCGACGCTTCATATTTTTGAATGCCTTCCCCGCAAGTTGCCCCAAAAAGTGTGCTACACAATTTTGCCAACGCCATAATCTTGAGCTAAACTCCGCAATGTCCCGTTGACAGTGCCGCACATTGATTAAACGTCTAACGGGCAAGACAAAAAAGTCAGCAATTTTGGCCAGTTTGCACCTGGCAGACATTGTGGCTTTAAGCTGCTTAAAGTGCGGACAGACTTTGCGCTCCAACTCCGTGCTCTGTGCGCTGTTGAACCCTTTTGTGTACACTCGGTACACTCGGTAGTTGATGGTCTTTACTCCATAGTCTGTAGTCTGTGCTGTGCTGTGTACTGTAAACTGTGCACTGCATATCAAGTTAATTAAAACGCATTCATTCAAAGTGCCAGCAATGCAAAATTGCAGACACTTCTGTCGCTTCCTTTAGCAATTCTGTTGCTAGCTTTCTTTCGAGTTTTTTGCAGCTTTTATTCTGGTTGTCGTTTTGTTTTTTTGGGGTCATGTTTGACTGGGTCATTTGCACAGAATAGCGCTCAATCAGGGGAATGCTGTGGCTCGCTGGTTAAGGGGTCGTTTATTAATTATGCAGAGCAGTTGACTGTTGCAGCAAACATGCAAATTGCGTATACGACACCGCAACGTGGCCGGGCGAATGGTTAATTAAATAGAGCCAAAAGCTGCACAATACAATGCTGATTAGTCTATGGCTATTCATAAATGGCTGCCACATGCCACATGCCGCATGCCGCATGCCACAGACTCGTAAATAGCAAATGAAATGAGCTTACCTCAGCTCTGAAGTGCTAATGGTTAATGCGCATCATTCGGATCAGGTGTGCCATAAAGCCAATATCCCTCTGTCTGTGTCTATGGGGGTGTGCGAGTGTGTGTGTGTGTGAGTGTGTGTGTGTGTGTGAGTGTATTTGTGTGGGTGTGAGTATTTAACGTAGTCGCATTAATGCGCTTCAATAACTGAATATAATTGATGTTTAAAAACTCGCACTAAAGTTACGATAAGTATTTTTGCAACACACACACACACACACACACACACACATTTATATATATATATATATATCTATTGAAAATACTTTATGCCTTTGTCATAAGATTTTGTGCGTCTCGCAGCTGTAACCTTTCCCTTCGACTCTCAGCCCTCGACTCCCACGCTCTCAGCCATGTCCAGCCAACAACAGCAACCCCCCAAAGCGTTGTTATTGTAATGTTATGTGTGTGTGTTGTTGTGTGTGTTGTTGTGCGTGTATAAGTCAAACATTAATTGGCACTTAAGGGCATTTAATGGTCACATGGAGCGCTTGTCGATGTATTTTTGCTGCTCTTCATTTGATTTTGTTGCGAAAAATTGAAACAATTTTGATGTTTTTCGCATCTTAACGATTGATTCAAAAGTAACTAGCAGCTAAATATGATATTTATAGTATGTGCATTATATAACCATATATCTGGTCATTACTTCTACTTACCACACCAAGTAACAGTGTGTGTGTGTGTGTGCTTTTAGCCTGGTCGTTTACTTACTTGCAGGAAGTTTGGCTTATAACTTCAGGCGCCATATGAATAGTTGCCATTAGTTTTTAATTACAGCAGCTGAAAGCTCATGTGTGTGTTTATTTTGTGTGTGTGTGTGAGTTAATCTCGTAACTAAGCTGATTTTGTGTTAAATAACAGTTGCTGTGGTGTTAATCCATTTGTTCAGCTAGACAAATTGCAAATGAAAACTCGAAAACTCAAAAGGAGCGCAAAAGAGAAGCGCCAACGAACAACAGGAAACTTTCTCTCTCTGACTCTTTCCTCCTCTGTCTACGTTGGCGACTTTCTCTTTGTACTTTAGTTAATTTCTTTTCCTTTTTCGACTAATGAGTTTCAGCTTTAATTAACTGAAAGGCTCCAAATGAGCTCGTCACAACTCAATTACTCTTCGGACAATTGCAGCGATCGTTGATCATTGAAATGCCGCTGCAAAGTTGCCAATTTAAGTTTGACAAATCTACTTCACAATTACTTTTTCCAGTTCACATTTTAACTCTTCTTTCTATTAACTAATTGCCAAAAAGTTTTGAAAAAGAAACAAAAAAAAAGAACTGCTGTTTGACAAAGACTTATAGTCAGGAATATTTTCAAGATGCTAGAAAATAACAAAAATAAATGTATAATTTTAATTAATTGAATTATTTATAGCAAACCAAATTAAAACAAACAATTAACCAATTGAAATTCCATTTTATTCTTTTAGTATTACTGTCATTCTAAAAATGCTTTAACCACTATTTTTTTTAAGTTGTTATTTAATAAATTAATAATTTTCCATAAATTTCTACTTCTCCAGTCAAAAAGTATTAAATAACTGAATGGTTTTCTCTACTAATATAAATATTTACTTTTTTTGTTATACTTTTTTGTCATCATTGCCTTTCACACTTTGCATAAATATAGTCTTTACAGACTCCTCCTGCTTTATTGTATTGCTTAATGAACAGCAACTTGCTGTTATTGTTTTTTCTGTAAGTGTAACTTGTGATGTTTATTGTTGGCTAAGGAATAACTTCCTTATTTCTGTTTTACTGCGCACTTTTTTCCAACATTTTTTATTTGTGTTTCCTTATCATATTTGCGCTTCCTTCGCTGTTGGTTTTTCCTTCACTTATTTGGTTCGTTTGGTAACTTAAATTTATGTCCATTAGCAACGTTTGCTGGCCATAAAAAACGAGAAGCGTCGCTTGGAACGACGACGGGCAACTATTGCTATCTCTGTTTTGCGACATCGGATTCGGATCTAAGTCAATATAGTTATACGGCGTTGAGGCCAACAAATTTCTTTTATTGCTCGCATAGTCGAACGCATAAAATGCCGATATGCAGGCAACTGTCTGGAGTTGCACACCGCAGACACAGACAAAGAGAGAGAGGGGAGAGTGTGGGAGTGAGGGAGAGGCTCCAGGCCTGCATATGAGCTGGGCCATAAATTTAGCGCCCGCCATCGCCATTGCCATCGTCGTTGGCAGCTGGCAGCTGCTGCACCCGTTCAGAGGGCAGCAAGGGAGGGAGGGAATGGAGGAGCAACACAGGAAGTTGGGCACGAAGTGTTGCCGCGTTTGTTCAGTGCAATTAATGAGGCGACGCTCTGCCAGTCGTTGTTGTTATTGTCATTATTGTGGCTGTGGCTGTGGCTGTCGTCGTGTATTATCAACAGGTGTTAAATTTCAATTTCCCAGTTTATTGCTTATTAGTCAGAGAGTCAACGTTTGCGTTCTCGTTCTCGTTAACTGTCTCGGCCTGGGCTTTTGTAATTTAAACGAAATTAAATTTGGCCAATACCCATGTCAGTCACGAGTTTATGGCCAACAGCATTCACCGTGTGCTGTGCGCTCTACGCCTTCGGGCCAAGGGACATTAATTAAAGTTGACGTTTAGGTGTTAGCACCGCTCGCTGCCCGGACGATATATCACAATGATCAATCACGCTGCGTGCACCCAAAAGCCAAACCCAAAGCCAAAGGGCCGCAGGCGAGACACGGCCACAGACACTGCGACAGCGACAGCGACAGCGATAGAGACGGAGATGGAGACGCAGAAAGAGATAGAAAAAGTGACTGAAAAGGAGACTGAGCTGGAGTTGGAGATGTAGACGAAGACTGGCTTAGCTGCAGATGGAAATTGAGATAGCGCCAAGGCTGTTGCTGCGACGCAGGCAAATTGCTTTCACTAGACACAGGAGTGGACAGCGCAGGACTAGACAGGATTGCAGGACATGACTCTAGAGGTCGCTGTTGATCTATTGATGTTGCTGGAATGTTGGCTTGCTTTGGAGGTCCTTGATCTGCTGGTCCTTAGTCCGCTACTCTAGGACTTGGACACTTTGTCCTCTGTGGCAATTCAATTTGCCTGTTTGATTTGTTTGTGTGGCATTGGAACTTTCACGTCATAAATTAGCTGCCATATGCTATGCTCGCTGGCCCCATTTCGCTGCCAGCGATAAGCAAAACGCACTTCCACACACACACACACACACACACTCGCATATTATTTAATATTTAATGTTTAATATGATAAGAGCAAAAGTTAATAATGTGCGCATTATGTTATCTACTTACCCAGCCATATGGTGGCCTAGTCTCGCCTCCTCTCTCTCTCTCTCGCTCTCTGCCACGTTCTCCGTCTCTTTCTCGCCATCCTCGTTGCTGTTTTGGGCGCCGCTTCAGCGTTGCTTTCACTTCCTTTTTTTGGAGATCTTTTGTCTTTTGTTTATTTGGTATTTGATTTTCGGTTTGGTTTTTGTTCAACTTTCATTTACTTGCACTTTCTACAGTTTTGTTAACAACAAATGGTTTATAACACTGACTGTGTGTGTGTGCGCATTGCGAGGCAGAGACAGTACCACAACCGTTGCCAGTCAGACTGTGACTGTTATGAAGCCTGATAATTTATCGGGCAGCAAGTCTAGCAGCGCATGCTGCGCTGGCACACGGCGACAGCGACGCCTGCCCCTCATCGCTGCCCATGCTGCCTGTTGCCTCCTGCTGCCTGCTTGTTGTCGACGTCAACCCTCGAACGTGGGCTGTGGGGCGGCAATCGCTTGTCTCTATGGAAACTTGGGCGCGGTGTGGCAGCAACGGCAGCAACGGCAGCAACAGTTCGCTAAAGGGATGAAAAACGTTATCGTCGCTGGCGTCGACGGCGACTGCGACAGCGACTGCGACGTTGTCGCCTGTTGAAGCTTCGCTCAATTTTACGCAAATGGAATCCACAAACGGCAACCAGTTGACATCGCTGCCACACCAGCGTTGCACTCCGTGCTCTCTCTCTCTCTCTCTTTCTGTCTCTCTGTCTCTTTTTCTGTCTCTCTTGCTGTGCTCTTGCAGCGCCTCTTGCTGGCTGCAGTCTGGAGTCTGAAGAAGCCACCCACCTGTAGTCACAGCATACGCTGCGTATACGCGACGTTTGTGGATTGCATTCGCAGTCAGGCTGTTTTGGTATTGTGTGTGTGTGTGGAACTGCGCCGGTGCCGTTGTGGCCGGCCTGCTGCTGCCTGCCAACAAGTGAAGCAACAAGCAGAATCGTCTGGCCCTGGGCGACGCTGCGTGTGCAAGAGAGCGAGCGTGCGAGCGAGAGAGCAGCAACGCATGCACGCCCACACCACGCAGCGGGTGCGACAGAGCAGGCACGACTCGACGCCACACACATTAGCAACAACAACAACAACGGCAACAACAACGGCAACCCATATGGACTATGGACAGCTGGCGGCGCTTCGCAACGCTTTTCCTTTTTCCCTATTTTTTTGTTGCCGTTGCCGTTGCCGTTGCCTGTTTGCTGTTGGTCGCCATCGCTCGTCGTCGTCGTCGTCGTCTACTTATTATTATGCTTAATTTTTACCGAGCTGGCATTAAAGAAACACACACGGCAACAAGAACTGCAGGCATTTAAAGCCAAGAGCAGCGAGCCTGAAGTTGAGGCTGCGTCCATATGCGCTGGCATTTATTGGCATAGGAAGCAAACAAGCAAAAAGTAACAAGTATGTCTCATATGTTTTTGCTTTTACTTAGCCAGCCACCAGCCACAACAACAAGTGCTCTGGCGCCGGCTACATTGACATCGTTGTCGTTGTCGTTGTTGTCGTTGTCGTTGTTGCTGTCGTCGTGGCAGGAGAGGCTGCTCAAAAGTCAATTGTTTGCTGCTGCACGAGGGTCTGCGGAACTTTGGCAACATGCATGCATGTGTGTGTGTGTGTGTGTGTGTTGACTGATATACGAGTACGTGATTGTGGTGTGTGTCTTGGCAAACTTGTTGCTGCTGCCTTCGCCCTGCGCCAGCCAAAACTTGCAGTCGAAGTTCGCCCGTTGACTGGGCTCTTAACTTTTGGCAATTGTGCAACGTAAAATGGCAAATAGTTGACATATATGTACTCGTAATCGCCACACAAGCAAGCAACCAACCAGCCAAGGCAAACAGCTGGCGATATTGGGTTTCGTAGCATGCTTTTCAGCGCATATGGAAATTGCCTAATTGAGAAACGATTAGTGGGCATTAACAGCAAAGTTCTTAATTGATTTTAAGCCGGCAAATAAACGAATATGGCTGAAATCACTTTGCCAACAACTTGAGAAGTTAATAAAGCCCAGCAAAACTTACAAGCTGCAACGTGAGCAAAAACTCTCCACAGCAGCAGCAAATTATTGGCTTAAGACCAAGAGCTTAAGCTTGCTTTTCCTTTTTTTATTTCTACATTTTCTAGAGACTAAATTTCGAATAAGTTGTGCTCTTAAATTTTGGCTGTAGATTTGCGCTTTAGTGGCGCACACGTCGCGGCTGTCGCGTATATGTGGCAAGTGGCATGCCTCGCATGAAAAATTGAATTGTCTCCCTGCTGGCTGGCTGGCTGGATAAACTTCAGCGCTGGCTTTTCGCTGTTGCACAGCAGCAATAGAGAGACAGACAGACAGACAGAGAGACAGACAGAGTTGGTTTGTTGGTTGCAGAGACAGACAACAATTTGTGAGCGTGGCAAGAGGGCGCGTTTATTTCAGTTGTTGTTGCTGTGTGTTTGGCCTACTTTCAGCTGACTGAAATGTTTGGCTGGGGCGCTGCCATTAAGCACCATTCACACCATTCACACACCATTCACACCCATTCACAGCGCACTCACACATTTTCACACGTCCAGCTGGCAACAGCTGCTGATAAAGTCGCAGCGTCTGCGAATCATATGCAGCAATATGCAGCATATATAGTATGTAGTATACAGACTATCGCTGCATAACTATATGCGCACATTACGTATACGCCCAGTCTGTACAGTTGGTATATTGGCAATGCTTTTGGGATCGAGTGAATGGCTTCTTGGCTGCCATTTGCATCTTTTACGGCCGCTGTGATTCGATTGCAACAAACAGTTTTAACGGGGCGAGCGAGCGCAAGACACAATAAGCATATAACAATGACATAAAAGCCAAAGCAACATGCAACTTGCAACCTCCCCCAACCGCTCGACAGTCTGGCAAACAAAGCGTCCCCCTCTCGCCCCCCTTCGACTCTTCATCCCTTCGCTGTGTGCAGCGCATAAAACCGAAGGAAATTGTAAATGAAACGCACTTGAAATGCTGCAGCGACGACAACTAATACAAGCAGCGGGCCACACTGGGCGTAACCGTATCCTGGCTGCCGCTTACATGGATTGAGTTACAGTTACACATTCACGACCGGATGCGGATGCGGATGTGGATGTTGAATGTGGGGAATACGGGATATGGGATGCGAACGGGCTGCGGATGCGGCGGCAGTCAGCAAAGGCGCTTTGTGGCAACATATGGAGAGTGTGCTTTAAGTGCAATTGTATATCCTTCCTGGGTTTTTGTGGCGTGTCTCTGTGTGTGTGTGTGTCTCTGTGTGGGTGTGAGTGTGCGACACACATAAATAATACAAGCACATGAGTCGCCTCCGCCTCCGCCTCCATTTGCAACTCGCTGCCGGCAGAAGACGCAACCTAAGCTCAATACTTAGGTTACACACAACAACACACACACTCGCACACACACTTTGATATGCTAGACGTGACACCCTTTCTTATAATTATTTATGTAATTGTCATCCGAACTTCATAAGATTTCATTTAATGGGCCATATACCAAATATAAATTGGCTTTCTTGATTTATTTGAAGTTTGTGCTCTTGCAGCTCTTCCAGCTCAGTCAGGCAGTCGCGTCGCCGCCGGCATTTGTCTAACTGTCACACACACACACACACACACACACCCACACACACTTAGTCAGAGAGTGAGAGTGTGTTGGTTGCTGATGCTGCAGCTGGTGTTGGTTTGGTTTCTGGTTGCTGGTGTTGAGCTCGTCAAGTTCTGGGACCGCAAATCGAATTACACATGCAAATCACTTGGTCTGCCTCACCAGTTTGTCCTTCGCCAGTGACCTGCCATCCCACATTCTCTGAGCTCTCTATCACTATTTTTGCCTGTTATCCATTTTGGGCTTCGCTCTCCACAGAATGTGGCTCGATGATGATGACGATGTCCATGGCTTCTTAATAGCCATTCGGACAGTTTAAAGCAATTACACACACACTCACACTCACTCACTCACACACACACTCATGGATGATCTGCTATCACTCGAATGCTGTCCACATGACAGCAAAGTCAAAATCTAATTATAAAACAAGCTGTGAATTAAATCCTGACAACGATTGAGTTCCATTACAAGCATATGCATAGATGGATTTGCAGACAGCTGGAATGGGGGAAATGGGGGGGTGGATAAATAAATGAATAGCTATCTATCCACACTTTTGTTGTCCCATAAACAATACGGGCTAAACTCAATTTAGCTATAAATAAAAAATAGGACAGCAAAGAGTTCAATTGAATTCAAAGAGATGCAGCATAAAAGGGTTCAAAGCTGAGATGAATATATGAAAAAACAGCATCAATTTAATGACGAAATATATAAAAATCGTTTTTATTCATTTGTCATTCAACTCTTTTACTTTTGCCGTCAATCTCCAGTTACATTGTCTTTTCCTAACCATATTGTTGCTGTTTTATGTTGTTTTCAGTTTGATTCTGCTTTTCTCACGCTGCCCCATTATCTTTATCCTTTTAACTCTTTTGAAAGTGCCCTTCTTAGCTTTCATTCTCTACTTTTCTATCTCACCTTATTTTCAATGATGTTTTTCTGCTTTTCAAAAATATTATTGTACTGTCCAAATCATACAAATAAAAACATTTTGTCTTTGTTTTTATTTTATTTTGGAATAACCAATAATTTTAATTTTTTGTAGCTTCTCTTCATACTTATAGCAATTGAATTTTTATTTGTCGCTATTTTTTTTTTTTTACATACTTTTACTTATTTTTATTTTTCTGTTTTTTTCTTTGATTATTATTTGTTCTATATTCGCAAAATATCCTGTTTATTGTATATTTTTGTATTAATTCTATCGCTTGCCTCTTTCTGTTACTATTTCTTTTTTTATCCCAAAATATTTGAATTCTTATCTAGTTTAATGGTTATACAGGTTTTTTTAAAGCAACTTTGTTGAATTTAATTTAATTACTGGTTAAATAACCTTCTGTTGTTTCACTCATATGTCTTATATCTTATAAGTTTGAATAAAATTTCATCTGATTTAATGAAGTTATGTTGATTAATTTAATTATCTTGTATTCTCTTGCTGTTAAAATATATCCTATATTTTTCTCTTTTGTAGCCTATTCTTAAACGTTTCATTTTTATGTCTTTTATAGTACAAATTTGAATTCTCCTCTAATTCTAGGATTTCATCCGATTTAATGAAGTCATGTTGATTAATTGAATTATCACATATTCTCTATCTGATTAAATATATTCTGTTGTTTTTTCCTTTTCTCTTTTGTGTATTTTATCGTACAAATTTGAATGCTCCTCTAACTTTATAATTTCATATTAAATTAATTATCACTTATTCTCTTACTGATTAAATATATTCTGCTGTCGTTTGCTTTTGATGTCTACATTTAATCCACAATTGACTCGTAATTAAAACTACAAAACACTCGACTGTCATTCACGACTAGTAACTGCGTCTAATCTGAAACGGTTGCATCTTAATTGTGAATAATCGAATACAAACGAGTTCAAATGAATGGACAAGTCGACAAACGAGTGTGTTGGCGATAAAAGGAGCCGCAATAATCTCGATTGTCAACAATATTGTTGGGCGAACGATCTTGATAAAACCCAAGTTCCCAGGCAGCTCTGAAGCTACAACTATAGTTATAGAGCCACAGCTGCTCCTGCTGCGTCTGAGTCACGCACCCCCCATAAGTGTGTGTGTGTGTGTGCGAGTGTGTGTGTGTGTAGTGTCAGTGTGTGTGTTTTTTTACTGTCGCACGTTTCACAGTTAATTTATATTCATAAGTCAAATTGGTGTACAATTACCGCCCGATTATGAAAACGAGCAACAGCGGGCGGCCAACAGCGAAACGTTTGTCAAATTCTCATTCCCCAATCCTCCCTCCCCCTCCTTGGCCGAGTCACCCCCGCGAGCTGCAGCTCTGGCAGTGAGCAGGGTCGACTGTTAGCTATGTGGACGTGGCTTTGGATTTGTATAGTATCTTGGCTGTGGTGGGGAGGCCATCCATATGGAGCGACTTTCTGTTGTTGCTTTGCTGCTATTTCTATTTTTTAATACGGCGACAAGTTAAAACAACAACGTTGCAAAGGAGCAACAAGCAAACTGGCAAGCAACCCCCGAATGACACTTGCCAAGCATTTCCTCTCGACGTATCTCCCCAAGGATCAGCAACAAGCGTGTTGCCATAGCATAAGGGGGGCAGAGGGAGGCAAGTGTAGTTGATGAGCTGGCGCCTCGTTGCGGGCGGGCTGTTGTCGTGTTTGTGGACATGTCACCTACACAGAGCCATGGCCACATGTAGTAGACGACGCTTCCGAAAGCGCCTCCCGTCTCCATCTCAGACTGCTGGAGTCTGAGTTCGCCCCACGGCGCTCAACTGGGCGGCATTAACGAGAGCGAGAGCGAGAGAGCGAGACAGTCATGAAGTCAGTGCTGCTGGGCATCGCCAGCGTTCTGGTTCTGGCCATATCCTTATGGACCTCCAGCTACAGCTACAGCTACAGCTACAGCTACAGCTACAACTAAAGCTAAGCCGTCATCTTGTCATCGTCATGAAAAATCTGTGAAGTCAGCCACAATTTTGGCGCCAGTCTGCTTAGCAGCCAGCTGTGCGTGTGCGATGCCAAGCGATGCGATGCCATGCGATGCGATGCGAATGCGTTAACCCCAACTTCGACTTCAACCCCCTCCGCTGCCCTTTGGCTGCTCGATATTGCTTTGAGCCAAAGAGGGAGGCGGTGAAAATCATTCCGCAATGCTTCATTTTAATTTACCCGCACACTGACTGACTGACTTGGGGGTTGGCAGCATTTGCTTAAACGTATTCAAAGCGCGTGTTCAACGTCAGGAGGTTGCCCTCTTCTCGCAGCAAGTGGCATGCGGCTTTAGTTTTAATTTAGTTATTGTTGCCACTTCAATTGGATTCACGACAGTCTCTCACTCTCTCACTCTATCTTACTCATCCCTCTCTCTCTGCTCCTGCTTGTCGCATATCTAAATCTAAGTTTTATCGAGCGTCCTTTGGGCTTTGCGCTCGCTGATTTTTCGATTTTGAAAATGAGGTCATGAGACGCAGCACGTTTGCCATATGGGAATGCTCTTAGCCTTTGAAATCGCAGCCAAGAGTCGCCACCGTCGTCGAGTGCCTGTTGCCTGCCTCCAAAACAGAAAAACACTTCGCATACCCTGTAAGCAGCTACACACTGGCAGAGCAAAAGGGGAAAATGCGGATAAGAGATAGAAATTTATGTTAATGTCTGCTCACAATTTCAATTTGACAGTAATTTTAATAATTTACAGCCAGGGTATTCTCCAAAGTATTTGTTTAGCAACCGTTGCCCCAAAAAGTACTACGAATATGTTTTTTTCTTTTTTTTTTTATTTTTAAATATATTTTATATTTAATAAACTATTTTACTGCTATCTATGATATCTATATGACAGCTTAATCTAGTTGAAAATTAACTTATTTACTTAACTTATGATTTGATTTTTTAAATGCTATATATACAAATTAACCTATTACAACTGGAAATTATGTTATAATTCTTTCCTGTAAATCTACTGGGTACAGCTTACGTAGTCTTCTTTTTCTTGGATTGCTTGTTTTTCAGACATTTCGCAAGCATATTGGGGAGTCTATCAAGTCGTTCCATTTAGCTTTTCGAAAGGGATTGAAGGACGTCACCCGCCTTTGAATATTTGTTGTGAATTCGCATGAAATAATTGTAGGCAGCAGATTTGCGCATTTTATTTTAATAGTTTCCAAGAATCAGCGAGCTTAAATCCTTTTGCAGGGTATTCTCAAGCAGTTGTGGTCGCTTTGTGTGTTTTTGTGTTGCCAATTTCACTTTCACTTGCTTTTTTGGCAACAAAACAGCGCAGTTGAATAGTTTGCTTTCGATTTCTCAGCTGCCCCAAAAAGCATGCTATATTTTTGTGAATTCCCTTTTCGTTTGTACGACAGCCAACAAAAACGAGTTTACTTTCCGGAGAAGGCCAACAAAAGCTGTCTGAGGAGTATATGAAACGGTTACAGAACTACGTAAGAACGTAGTTTAAACAGAAATCATAGAAATAGAAACTTTCAATAATCCCATTTGCAAATGTTTGTAAATAAATGCCAATAATTGTAAATAGTTATAAATGCTACAAATTGTATTGTATATCTCTACTCACCTACATTTCCGGTTATGTTCAATTGGCATTGATCGATTCCGGCCCAAGTACAAAATTAAAACAAGTAAGAAAGCTACAGTCGAGAGTGCTCAACCGCAACCCATTTCGATAGAAAACAAAAAACTTAAAAAATATTTGAACAAAAAATATACTGAAATTTGTTTTTTTGTTTATTTGAAAAACATCCATGACATACCGACATGGTCACATTGCCAACTAAAAAATCAAAGAGCGCGCAGCTGCAAGTGAATTTTGCATATAAAATTGATTCTTTAATAACTTCCTTGTTTTTCATTCGATCTCAATCAAATTCACAGAAATCATTGAGACTATAATTATTATTATGCAAGTAGATTAGCCAAAAATTTAAATTTTCAGAAGCTGGGCGGGTTTTTCAAATTTGAATTTGAATAAAATACGTTAATAGTAACAACGAAATTCCTTCCCAAAACCGACTTCGATCTGCTGATGTACCAGGCGAACATAATCGAGTAGCAAGTAGATTTGCCAAAAATTTAAATTTTCAGAAGCTGGGCGGGCTTTTCCAATTTGAATTTGAATAAAATACGTTAATATTAACGACGAAATTCCTTCCCAAAACCGACTTCGATCTGCTGATGTACCAGGCGAACATAATCGAGTAGCAAGTAGATTTGCCAAAAATTTAAATTTTCAGAAGCTGGGCGGGCTTTTCCAATTTGAATTTGAATAAAATACGTTAATATTAACGACGAAATTCCTTCCCAAAACCGACTTCGATCTGCTGATGTACCAGGCGAACATAATCGAGTAGCAAGTAGATTTGCCAAAAATTTAAATTTTCAGAAGCTGGGCGGGCTTTTCAAATTTGAATTTGAATAAAATACGTTAATATTAACGACGAAATTCCTTCCCAAAGCCCACTTGGAGCTGCTGAAGTACCAGGCGAACATAATCGAGTAGCAAGTAAATTTGCCAAAAATTTAAATTTTAAATTTTCAGAAGATGGGCGGGATTTTCAAATTTGAATTTGAATAAAATACGTTAATATTAACGACGAAATTCCTTCCCAAAACCGACTTCGATCTGCTGAAGTACCAGGCGAACATAATCGAGTATCAAGTAGATTTGCCAAAAATTTAAATTTTAAATTTCAGAAGATGGGCGGGCTTTTCAAATTTGAATTTGAAAAAAATACGTTAATAATAACGACGAAATTCCTTCCCAAAACCGACTTCGATCTGCTGAAGTACCAGGCGAACATAATCGAGTAGCAAGTTAATTTGCCAAAAATTTAAAATTTAAATTTCAGAAGATGGGCGGGCTTTTAAAATTTGAATTTGAATAAAATACGTTAATATTAACGACGAAATTCCTTCCCAAATCCGACTTCGATCTGCTGAAGTACCAGGCGAACATAATCGAGAAGCAAGTAGATTAGCCAAAAATTTAAATTTTAAATTTCAGAAGCTGGGCGGGTTTTTCAAATTTGAATTTGAATAAAATACGTTAATATTAACGACGAAATTCCTTCCCAAAACCGACTTCGATCTGCTGAAGTACTAGGCGAACATAATCGAGTAGCAAGTAGATTAGCCAAAAATTTAAATTTTAAATTTCCGAAGCTGGGCGGGCTTTTCAAATTTGAATTTGAATAAAATACGTTAATATTAACGACGAAATTCCTTCCCAAAACCGACTTCGATCTGCTGAAGTACCAGGCGAACATAATCGAGTAGCAAGTAGATTTGCCAAAAATTTAAATTTTCAGAAGCTGGGCGGGCTTTTCAAATTTGAATTTGAAAAAAATACGTTAATAATAACGACGAAATTCCTTCCCAAATCCGACTTCGATCTGCTGAAGTACCAGGCGAACATAATCGAGTAGCAAGTAGATTTGCCAAAAATTTAAATTTTCAGAAGCTGGGCGGGTTTTTAAATTTTGAATTTGAATAAAATACGTTAATATTAACGACGAAATTCCTTCCCAAAGCCCCTTTGGAGCTGCTGAAGTACCAGGCGAACATAATCGAGAAGCACGTAGATTAGCCAAAAATTTAAATTTTAAATTTTCAGAAGATGGGCGGGCTTCTCAAATTTGAATTTGAATAAAATACGTTGTTAATATTAACGACGAAATTCCTTCCCAAAACCGACTTCGATCTGCTAAAGTACCAGGCGAACATAATCGAGAAGCAAGTAGATTAGCCAAAAATTTAAATTTTAAATTTCAGAAGCTGGGCGGGTTTTTCAAATTTGAATTTGAATAAAATACGTTGTTAATATTAACGACGAAATTCCTTCCCAAAACCGACTTCGATCTGCTGAAGTACCAGGCGAACATAATCGAGTAGCAAGTAGATTTGCCAAAAATTTAAATTTTAAATTTCAGAAGCTGGGCGGGTTTTTCAAATTTGAATTTGAATAAAATACGTTAATAATAACGACGAAATTCCTTCCCAAAACCGACTTCGATCTGCTGAAGTACCAGGCGAACATAATCGAGTAGCAAGTAGATTTGCCATAAATTTAAATTTTAAATTTTCAGAAGCTGGGCGGGATTTTCAAATTTGAGTTTGAATAAAATACGTTAATAATAACGACGAAATTCCTTCCCAAAACCGACTTCGATCTGCTGAAGTACCAGGCGAACATAATCGAGTAGCACGTAGATTAGCCAAAAATTTAAATTTTTAATTTTCAGAAGATGGGAGGGCTTTTCAAATTTGAATTTGAATAAAATACGTTAATATTAACGACGAAATTCCTTCCCAAAACCGTCTTCGATCTGCTGAATTACCAGGCGAACATAAACGAGTAGCAAGTAGATTTGCCAAAAATTTAAATTTTAAATTTTCAGAAGCTGAGCGGGATTTTCAAATTTGAATTTGAATAAAATACGTTAATATTAACGACGAAATTCCTTCCCAAAACCCACTTGGAGCTGCTGAAGAACCAGGCGAACATAATCGAGAAGCAAGTAGATTAGCTAAAAATTTAAATTTTTAATTTTCAGAAGATGGGAGGGCTTTTCAAATTTGAATTTGAATAAAATACGTTAATATTAACGACGAAATTCCTTCCCAAAACCGACTTCGATCTGCTGAAGTACCAGGCGAACATAATCGAGTAGCAAGTAGATTTGCCAAAAATTTAAATTTTAAATTTCAGAAGCTGGGCGGGCTTTTCAAATTTGAATTTGAATAAAATACGTTAATATTAACGACGAAATTCCTTCCCAAAACCGTCTTCGATCTGCTGAATTACCAGGCGAACATAAACGAGTAGCAAGTAGATTTGCCAAAAATTTAAATTTTAAATTTCAGAAGCTGGGCGGGCTTTTCAAATTTGAATTTGAATAAAATACGTTAATATTAACGACGAAATTCCTTCCCAAAACCGACTTCGATCTGCTGAAGTACCAGGCGAACATAATCGAGTAGCAAGTATATTTGCCAAAAATTTTAATTTTCAGAAGCTGGGCGGGCTTTTCAAATTTGAATTTGAAAAAAATACGTTAATAATAACGACGAAATTCCTTCCCAAAACCGACTTCGATCTGCTGAAGTACCAGGCGAACATAATCGAGTAGCAAGTATATTTGCCAAAAATTTTAATTTTCAGAAGCTGGGCGGGCTTTTCAAATTTGAATTTGAATAAAATACGTTAATATTAACGACGAAATTCCTTCCCAAAACCGACTTCGATCTGCTGAAGTACCAGGCGAACATAATCGAGTAGCACGTAGATTAGCCAAAAATTTAAATTTTTAATTTTCAGAAGATGGGCGGGCTTTTCAAATTTGAATTTGAATAAAATACGTTAATATTAACGACGAAATTCCTTCCCAAAACCCACTTGGAGCTGCTGAATTACCAGGCGAACATAATCGAGTAGCAAGTAGATTAGCCAAAAATTTAAATTTTAAATTTCAGAAGCTAGGCGGGCTTTTCAAATTTGAATTTGAATAAAATACGTTAATATTAACGACGAAATTCCTTCCCAAAACCGACTTCGATCTGCTGAAGTACCAGGCGAACATAATCGAGTAGCAAGTAGATTAGCCAAAAATTAAAATTTTCAGAAGCTGGGCGGGCTTTTCAAATTTGAATTTGAATAAAATACGTTAATATTAACGACGAAATTCCTTCCCAAAACCGACTTCGATCTGCTGAAGTACCAGGCGAACATAATCGAGTAGCAAGTAGATTAGCCAAAAATTTAAATTTTAAATTTCAGAAGCTGGGCGGGCTTTTCAAATTTGAATTTGAATAAAATACGTTAATATTAACGACGAAATTCCTTCCCAAAACCGACTTCGATCTGCTGAAGTACCAGGCGAACATAATCGAGTAGCAAGTATATTTGCCAAAAATTTTAATTTTCAGAAGCTGGGCGGGCTTTTCAAATTTGAATTTGAATAAAATACGTTAATATTAACGACGAAATTCCTTCCCAAAACCGACTTCGATCTGCTGAAGTACCAGGCGAACATAATCGAGTAGCAAGTAGATTTGCCAAAAATTTTAATTTTCAGAAGCTGGGCGGGCTTTTCCAATTTGAATTTGAATAAAATACGTTAATATATATATTATAACTTAATAATCATAGTAATAATGGGCCATAAACAACAAAATTAAATTTATTAAATTTACTACAGTAAATGAATAAATAAATACAATAAACAAATACAAAAACTTAGCTAGAAATGCCGTCATCCAGTGGCTATTAAACCATTGTAAATAGACGCAAATAAATAAAAATAATGGAATTTTTTGATAAATATGTTTATTTCATTTAATTGAATTTTCTGATATTGTTGACTATTGTGTGTAGGGTATATGTCCGTCGAGTAGGTAGTCACACTAAATGGTATGCTTTTTTGAAGTGCAAGAAATAAGAAATAATTGAAGGAGACAGAAATTTTAGCGTTGCATATTTTTTTTGAATAGTTTCTAATAATCTTTAACGATTAGCACAGAGCTTAAAACTGTTTGATGAGTATTCTGCAGCGATTGTAATATTTTCCTGCATGTAGACAATTTCACTTTCACATGCATTTGCTTTTCTGACACACAAAAAGAGCAGTTGAATAGTTTGCTTTCAACTTCTTTGCTGGCCAAAAAAACCATGCTATATTTTTGTGAATCCCCTTTTTTTTGGGTATCACTAACGAAAACGTTTACTTTCTTGACGTCCTTTGAAAACAGGAGGACTAAAGTTTTTAGCCAGCATTTTATCAGAAGGCTTAAAATCTTGCCAAA
This sequence comes from Drosophila ustulata, assembly GCA_035047365.1. Classification (NCBI taxonomy): domain Eukaryota; kingdom Metazoa; phylum Arthropoda; class Insecta; order Diptera; family Drosophilidae; genus Drosophila; species Drosophila ustulata. The sequence goes on along the minus strand of JAWNPT010000057.1, from coordinate 24,274,987 downwards.
ATATATATGTAAATGATGACAAAATATAATATAAAACTTAATTCATATTTAACCTAATTTTCGGCCAACTTTAATTTAACTTTTGGAAATAGTTATTGATATGAAATTAATTTGAATTTGAATAAAATACACACAGCATTTTATCAAAAGGCTTAAAATCTTGCCAAAATATTTATGTAAATGATGACAAAATATAATATAAAACTTAATTCATATTTTACGTAATTTTCGGGCAACTTTAATTTCAACATTTGGAAATAGTTATTGATATGAAATTAATTTTTATTGCTGCTCATATTGTTGTCTGTAATGTGCAGGGTATTTGTCTGTCGAGCAGCTTTGGTAGTTGCACGCTCTTAGAACCGTCTTACATTTCCGTAAGCTCATGGAACGCTTGAAAACGCATTATTGATGCGTTGCCAGGCCACGCGCCGTTCCAGACCCCCATCTTCCCCTCCATTCCCGCTCGCTGCTCCAACTGGCGCTTTAAATGCCGGCGCTTTCGCGGAACTGTTGCCCTCCTACTCATCAGGGCTTAAAGTACGCGAAACTTTTTTTTAGAGCATTAAATGGTAAACGCGAAAGGCAACAACTATGCGGCAGCGGCAACAAGCAAGTTCCATTAGCTGTCGCGGATTTGGAGCAGGAGCAGGAGCGGGAGCAGGAGCAGCATGACTTTAGCTTTTGGCTTACAGCTTTTGGCTTAGCTCCAGCTAATGATACACGCCCACAGAAATTATAAAGTGCTCTGGCAAAACACGCATAACGCCACTACAATTAATTTTTGGAAACAACTTGAAGCGCAAACAGAGACAGCAACAGGAAGAGTGAAAGGGAGAGGGAGGGGGAGAGGAGAGACTTAGAGTCACGTCAACTCGAAGTACACTTGAGTTGATTTTAAAGCCAAGTTAAGAAGCAGCAGAAGCTGACTGAAGATGCTTTGCTTGCTTGCTCGGCACTCGTTTGGATCGCTTACTGTTACCTAGCGACTGCTGCTACAAATTGGCCTGATCCTGGCAGAGACTCCAAGAGCGAGAGGGAGACAGGGAGACAGCGACTGTTGCTCGCCTCAAAAGCCAAACAATTAGCTGAAGTGGCTTTAGCAGCGGGCGCCTGATTGAAATTAAGTGCAATTCAAATGGCGACACGAAACGCGTATGCAATAAAAGCAATTTACCTAAAGCCAACAGAGACATCTCTCCCTCACCCCTCCCCCCTTTGGATACCACGCACTCATTCATTCATTCAATAATAGAGTGTGTTGCCGGCAGTAGCCAATCTTAATCCCCTCCAAGCACCCCGAGCAGCAGCGGCAGCGGCAACAAAAACGCAACATTTCTTTCAATTGACTACAAAGCGAAATTGTGCGTCGTTTTGTGGCACATAGCGTGTTGCAAGCAGCAGCAGCGGCTAGAAGGGGCATGTTGAAGTGAAGTTTTTGTTTGTCTGAGCTGTGGCATTAGCTCAACGCGCACAGCAGGTTGCCAATGTTGTCTATTGTTCCCTTGCTCTCCGCTTATTCCTTTTGCTTTTGCTTTTGCTGGCTGTCCTGCTGTCTGCATCTGGATCTCGGTCCTCATCCTGGCTCCCCGCCATCCCTGGCATATAATTGATTTGTGCCGTCTCCTTCTCAATTTGGCTGGCATTTGAACGATTTCGCCTCCTGCTCAATTGAATGGAAACTTAAATATACATATGTATCTTTCCCTCTGCATACAATGTGAGTGCGCTTGTCCTTGTCCCCAGGTCCTTGTCCAGCCACTGCTTGCTCTATGTCCATGTCCGTGTCCGTGTCCATGCTTACAAATCATTGGCTTTTGCATTTAGTCCTTACCGAAGCAATTCGAATATTTTATTTCAATCTAATAACGCCAAACCGATTCAGTTTCTCCTCCAACTCATGTCCTCCGACCCGTGTGTCCTTCCTTCTCCACTCTGGCTGTGGCTCGGCATTTGTCACGTTGCAGGTTTGGTTTTTGTTATTAATCTCAATTTGCCTCCACATAATCACACCTCTGCTGGAGGTCCTGCCATCCCGACGACCAACGTTCCTCTCTCCCCCGCCCCGCATGTCTGCTTTCACTGTTTACCTTTGGCGGACCAGAGCAGAGTGCAAAGAGCACATCGAACGTGCCCCAAATGAAACTGCCAATCTATATGCCGAGTATCATCTGCATATCGACGAGTATCTGTGCGATAGCTGCCATTGAGATACACTTTAATGAGTCTAACGCGATAATCCCCGAATCCTTTTGAATCCAATCGCTGCTCCTGCTGCCTCCTGCAGTTCGAAGCTCAGACAATCAGGATTCGCCACATCATTGAATTAAGCACGGGATTTAATTGCTTTGCAAATTGCTAAATATTAAGCATGTTTGCAGTTGCATTCGGACCAAGGATTTATAGCATACTTTAGTTGGTGGCCAATGCAGCGGCTTTGCGCTTTTGTGATCTACAATAATTTGAGTAGATTTAAGTTCACGAATTTAATCATTGCTTGAGAAAGTTTTTTTGTAAATTCGAAGTTACTTTATGAAATGCATTTCATGGCAATAATTAAATCTATTGTAAAGAGCAAGAATTGTATTATAACTTGTGAAGGATTATGCTGACTTTCGTTGACTGGATTTCATTGTAATACTTAAAGGTGCCGCATTTCAATTAAATGGAAACTTGATCAAGAACTGTCATATTTATTTCCAAGAAAATTGTTTGAACAATTGTGATTTAGAATAATTTTACTGAATTTGCAATTGTGCATAATAAAGAACAATTTATTGAAGGATTCATATTTATTTTTTTTAGATTGTACTTCAATTTAATGGTAACTTGATTTCGAAGAACCACAAGAAACTTGTTCGTGCTGCAACTAGTTTTAACCGTAGAATTATTGGCAAACTTCTTGGAAAATGTAATTGTATGTAAATTGGGAATTGCACAAATTGTTGGCCGTAAAAGAAAGTGTACTTCGAATTCGATGAGTTGACCACAAAAAGCAAAGGCCTTGAGGTTATACAACAATTGAAATGGGCGTGTCCAGCGTTTGACCATGAGCGATACATGGACGCAACAAGACGACCAAAACAATGGTCAACAAAAATGGTTGTTTACTCTTCATAAAACTGGCTTCTTCGGCATTTCAACTAGACACGGCTTTGAGACATCGGAAGAGCATCAGAGATGCGAATAGCCTAGAATAGAGCCATCCGAATTGATTACAGCAACACTGCAAAGAGAGCAACTGTTGCTGTTGTGACAGTGCCAACAATTGAAATAGGCGTGGCATTGGCAACGGCAACGGCAACGGCAACGGCAACGGCAACGGCAACTTCAGCCTCTGCTTCAGTCCGCTGGTCACTTGGCAAAAACAATGGCCCACAAGCAAAATTGCCCAGCACTTTTTTTGCGAGCTGTAAATATTTTCACAAAGCGCAAAAGCTGAAAACGTATTTTTCGAGATTCATGCATATGCGAGGGCGGAGGACAACAACAGGACAACAATTGGCAGGCAGGACGAACTGGGCGGGCAGAACTCCATTATGTAGAGATTTTCATTTGTTATCGCAGCACGAGCTGCGACTAAATTATGATGCCAACATTTTTTGGCACTTGCGACTCCAAAAGTATTTATCTTTGCATCTGAAGTTGTTCAGCTTGTAAGGCTATAAGTTAATTATACATTTGGCCAACAGCAACAACAACAGCAAACAGCATTTTGTTTGGTAACTTAAAACGCAAAAGGCGCAGGCATAATGGGGCCAAGCATGGCGATAATTAGTGTTATGGCAACGCAACGCCAGGACACGTAAAAGGACACTGACGCCAGCTGTTGCGCAATGATAAAAGCCAAACAAGTCCTCACTGTCACTGTCATCGGCCTCCTCCTCTCGAATCCTTTTCACCCCTGCAACTACTTATTTAAAACACTTTACGTATCATCTCTTTATGCTATTAACGCTTTTGAGAATCGGACCTGATAAAGCTCTGTGCAAAATAACAAGCGACAGCCTTGAATTCGAGCATCTTAATCCGAAGCAGCTGCACCTGGAGCCGCCACAAATAACAGATTGTGCAACGCCAAGTGGGTTGCAGCTAGGAAAACTATGACTTTACTCAGAAATACAAATGTCCTTTGAAGTCTTTATGTGATTTACTGAAGAACAAGTTTGTCTGCGACAATAAAAATAACCACGAGCCTTTACAACTTTTAATTCACCAAGGATTTGCTTAGATATCTGAAGTTTATATTTCCCAAAAGAAATGTTTTCAATTATTTGAATTAAAAATTTAAGGCATTGTGCTTTTATTTTTAAATCAATCATTCGTCTTCGCTAATTTTGTAAATAATATTTAATTCAACATGGATTGCGCAAATTGGTTGATACTGTACAAATAAATAAGTAATAAACTTGTAAAAAATGAATATTTAGCATTTACAGGAACGTGACATTTGTACACATTAAATTTTTAAAAAAATATAGCGAAAATGTGTGTCCTGCATTTTTATTTATATTTTTTGATGGTAGTTTTGAATGGTAGTATATCCACATGCATGTTAAAATAAAATGTAATTTATAGTTTATGTCGTGAATGGAAATGACCTTTTATTAGCAAAGATTGTGCTTTTTATGGAGTTCACTTTTGAGTGGTTCCCGCTCCTCTTAATTGTTCTTATTACAATACTATTAAGTGTTTTTTGCGGATGCTCGTCGACCTGTTGTACGGTTAAAAGTTTTGCCATTCAAGTAAATTGTTTGTATATTCCCAGACAATTTGCAGAATTATTTGTCCAATTTAGCCAACTGCAACTGTCCCATTGCTGCTTTGATAGAGTCAACTCCTAAATAGTTGAGCACATTTTAATTGCAGGCCAGCTGCAACAGCAGCAACAAAGTAGACAGAGCGAAGAGCAACAATATTAACAACAACAATAAGAAGAAGCTTCGCCCATTGAAAAGTTGTGCCTTGAATGTTTTGCTGACAAGCTGGAAAATCGCCTTTGGGTGCTGCATTAAAGCTAACAACATACTAAAAGCATACATATGTATCCAAGTAGATGCCACATGGATACATGTATCAGTGTTGTTGCTGTTGTTGTTTGATACTTCGGTTGGGTTTCCTGGAAAATTCATAAAAGCGTACAAATGCCAAGCCAAACAATACAATTTGTTACCAATTAAATGACTGCATTACATAATAATAATAATAATAATAAGAACTACAACAACACCAACAATAACAGCCTGAAGTGGCAGCTGACACCCGCCCCCCTCCTGTCCTCCAGCTCCAGCTCCGATCAAACTGAATTGAGTGACAGACAAGGCAACAGTGTAGATGTTGTTATTGTTGCTGCTGCTGTTGGCGTCAGCGAAGCCAGCCAAGTGAGTGTGTGTGTGTGTGTGTGTGTGTGTGCTATATGAGGAGTGTACGTAAGCATCCAGCAGAAGCCAACGCATATTGGTTGTTAGAGCAACCGAATCAATAGCATACCCTCGGCAGTCAGAAGCCAAGGCACTCCCACCAAACGGCACAGGACATAGCAAAGGACTCGGCTTTATTAGGCAGGTGAGCAAGAGCCAACAAAATTTTATATTACTTCATTATGTGAAAGCTTTTGATTTGATATCACAGCATTTTTTTCGGCTGAGCCCCAATCCCCAAATACCATTCCAGAACAGCCTCCAGGTATTTTAATAAATCGAATATCCATTCATTAGCTAAATTAGACCAAAGGTTTGCATGCTCTAAAACTTCAATTAAAATGTCAAAACGCTTCATTAATTATATCAAAATATATATATAAATGTTTATTAGTAATTTGTTATTCATATATTGTATAATATGTTTGCTTGCGTTTTGTGTGTGGATTTTGCAATGTGTGTGTTCTCTCGCTGCGGAAAATTGCACACAAATCGCAATCAATTTTGTTGATTTATTATTGACTTTCATTCTTCAAATAATTTGTTGCAAATGTACAAATTTGTTTGCTATCAATTGATTATTTTTCATACACATCATAGAACTAGAACTACATATGTATATGTGTGTGTGTGTGAGTGTATGATTACAGCGTTTACAATTTCTATGCACAATTATTGTATTGTTTTTATTTTATTGTTGTTCTATTTATTAGTTCAGTTCTCTAGGCTACAAATTGGTGAAATTCAAAACTATTTGTGAGTGTTTGTGTAGTTTTTGTGGTACTTACGGGTTGGGTTCGGGGGCAGGAAGGTGTGATTTTGGGGGGGGGAAAGAGATTTTGGGTTCTGAAAGAGAGTGCGGATCGAGTTGAAATAATTAATAGAAGCATGTATCTTTGGCATTTTTTATTCAAAATAAATTGATACCGTTATTTGTTGCTGTTGTTGTTGTTGCTGTGTTGATTTCTGTTTGTTACAAAATACAGTGTATATAATAAGTATTTACGCTTAATGAGCTTTTACAATTTACTCAAATTAGTAGACATACGTGAACATATGCTAGATGCTTAATTTAATAGGCATTACGCCGCATTGCGGTCGCATTCTCTTAACATTTCATTCCATTTTCATTTTCATCATTATCTTCTGTTCATTAGGTATAAATTTATAATTCAGAGAAAATATTGCTCTAACTTACATAGATTACGGGTCGCGTGGTCCGTGTATATAAAATCAATGGACATACTCTCTACACGGTACAAAAAATTATCATGCAGTATTAGTACGAGTAATTCAAATGTTTCTTTCGTTCATTCGTTTTTTCCTTTTTCATTTTTGTTTCTTTTAAGTTTAAGTTTAAGTATATAAATACGTGTATATATATTCTAATCATATATAGTTGGGGCGCTTGTAAAATCAATTAAAAACTAAGGGCTACTTTAAGTAATGATTTGATATACTTAGTGGGTGTTGAGGTGTGTGTTGGGTATGTGTGAGGATAGTTTGGTTTGAGGATATGATCTTGGTGGTATGGAGGAAGCACTTAGTGGGGCAACTGTAGGAATTTCTGAATACTATTATTTTGATTTGTATTTGTTGTCGATAGAACCGTGAGCGAAGTGCTCACAACATTCAAATTGGCAGCTGTATTGAGTATAGCAAATATGATTTGTTATATAAAAAAAACTAACAATAAACAAAAGGCATTACGAGCAAAAAACACTTTTCTCTGCTTAAAACCTAAATGCAAAAAAACTCAAAACCAAAGCGTAATGCCCCCTGCCCAAGGGAAGTGTACTACGAATACAACTAACAGGATAGCCAATAAATAAATGGATTGTTGATATGATGACTATAATACTAGACTATCTACTGCACGTACTTGTCATGCCCCAACAAAATCTAGCCCTTCTACCGATTGGCTAGAGTGTGGTACAAATTGAATTTTGTTTTTTGTTGCCTGCTGCAGCGGCCAGTTTAACAATTGATTATAATTTGATGGCAACGGATGACGGACGGTGACTGGCCCAAATGATTTAAACAATTGCAACTTGATTGATAACAAGCTGAATGTCTGCTTAGCTGCCCAAAGAACGCAATTTTGAACTTATGCTAAATACAATTTCAATCTCGTCACCTTGGCAAAGGGCATTTGGAAACGGCGGCTGGCCGCGTTCTCATTTTCCACATACATTTTAAATGCTACTCTATAAATTGTTGTGTGTGTGTTTCATGTGTGTTTTTCAAGGACTTGCGCTTGCTAAATGGTGTGTGTGTGTGTGTAAGTGTGTGAGTGTGACATATAAGTTAAGGTACATACTAGATAAATAATATGCAGCATAGTGTGTTTAAATGTTTAGTTGTAGTTTTTCGTTTAGCTTAAGTGTGTTGCCAAGTCGCATATTGAAATCGTTTAATTGATTGTTTTACAGTTGCGTCCATTTCGATAATACCATTTGATTAATATTCATTCATGCTGTGGGCGGGTCTGTCGATTTACAACTCAATTCAAATTCAAATTCAGTTTGAAATCCAACTCCGAGTAGAGTTCACATTTTTGGTGCACAAAGTTTCGTTTAGATTAAGTTTAAGAAGAAATCTTTGCATTCGCTTTAAAGTTGATTAGTTGTTTGTTCTTGTTATGATTATTGTTTGCTTGTTGCTGCCTGTTATTATTGTTTGTTTGTTTGTTTGTTTGTTTGCTTATTGTTGACACATTTATGGCGATACATATGGCGGTGGCTTGCGGTAGGAGGGCGTGGCGGGTGATTTCCCTCGCACCTCGCGACCACCCAGCACCACAGCTGGCGGCGGCACATATTCATCGACATCGTTGTCACCATTCATGTTGGAGGTGTTGTAGCTGGGCGGCAACAGCGGCGGCTTCTCGTCCTTTAATATAACCGGGCTCTTGTTGCCAATTTCGGGCTTCTCCTCGAACTCATCCTGAAAGATGACAGGTATGCCCTTGGTGCGGAACGACTTACGTTCCTCCTCATCGCCTGCATGTGAAGAGTTTGTTATTTTCGTATCCAGCCAGCTGTGTATTTATGGTTCCATCACTTACCCAACTCCATTTTGCCGCTCTTGTGGCGACGGCGATGCAAACAGCAGGCTATAATCGATGCCAACAGAATCATGACCACAATTATGATGGCAGGCAGTATAAACGTAGCCAGATACTCTTCCGGTGAGGTTGGCTTCAAGCTCGGCTCTTTGAGGTTTGGCGGTAGATTGTCCAGCGTATTAATATCGCTCGAATCAGAGTCTGCAAAGGAAATGACATTAAATACAACATAAATTTATTTCCGCTTCATCGTGTTTGTTATCCATGTTTTAACTATCTCAAATGATTAAACAGTATGTTCTTGATTTGTTTTTCATTTAAAGCCAAATGTTTTAGTGGAAATCAAAATAAATGCAGAACGCAATATCGAACTCTGTTTGGACTCCCTTGTGAAGGGAAATATTAATATAGTTTTTATATAAATACTTATGTTAATAAGTGATTTATCTTATTGTACTATCAAGTTATACAAAACGAACTTGTGTAAAAACTTACATTGACAGACATTCGAAGCCATCGCCGAAAAATGAGTTAGATTCAGTTCAGCTCCAAGAGCATGCTTGACGGCAGATTTAAGCTTAAGATCGTCATCCAAGTAAACACTGCGAAGGTTGTCCATCTCCTTGTGAGGACAACGATTGTGCTGCTTGTAGAGCGAAGCGTTGTAAAAGTAGACAATGACGCCATCCTGATCATGATTTTGGTTGATGGAACGCACAAGGATCTGATTGGTATTCGCATCGCCATTTAGCTTGGCAATGCGTTCGACAAACTTGCGCTGCAGGTCGGCATTAAAGTTCTCGTGCTTGATGGTCAGATAGGCCTTGAAGTTCATGGCGTATTCCTTGCGTTGTGGTGTGCTAACAACCACAACCAGAGCATCGTTGGCGCTTAGACCGCCGCTATCCTCGGCAATCAGCAGATACTCCTCGGTGCCAATGTCGCCGCTCTTGGGAATGCCAAAGAATTCCTGATTCTTTGAATCGAACTGCATCCAATTGCGCGCACTGATCTCCTTGTGATCCTTGGTCTTCAGCGACAGCGTCAACTCATTATCGTTGGGATCGTAGAAGGTGTCGCTGGGCACCTTGTAGACGAGCAGTTGACCCACCGTTGCACTCACACGATCCACCTGATTGCGTGGCATTGGCGGCAAGTTCTTGGCCATCTGTGTGGTCGGCTTAACCTTATTCAATTCAGTCTTTTGGCAGGTGCCAATCAGCTGGCCCGTTATGGACTGTATGCTCAGCAGTGGCAGCACCAGATCACTCAAGCGTTCGGCATTCAAGCGACGCACCACATCCTTAAGCTCCAGCTCGGGGCACTCGCTGGTGGGCAGCGTCTCGTTGAAGTACACAAAGCTGGCGCTCTGCGGCTCCAGCGAATTCTGGCGAATCTCGCGCACCACAAGCGCCGAGCTGCCGCTGTCGCCCAGCGTATGCGCCACTGCCTTGATCAGCTTCAGCTGCCAGTCAATGTTGTGGCCAAGCTTCTCATTGATGCGCACCGCAATGTTGATCTCATGGTTGATGGTGCGCACAGCCCGATGCTGCTGCACAATAATCTCCACAGTCTCCGTGACGCTGGCGTTGCCCGAATCGGTGGCCGAGAGGCGATACTGCCAACGGGACACGGCATCGTCGAGGGGCCTGTGCGGAAAGCATGAAGTTAGCAAGGCTATCAAGGATTATGTGATAGTTAACTTACAGTCCATAGAGTTCACGCTTGTCGGCATTGAATTGGAGCCAGGATGAGGACTTCAGCTCGTGTCCATCCTTGTCGGTGAGCTCGAGGCGCAGATTGCTTTGGTCTTCGGCATCGTAAAACGTTTCCATGGGCACCACAAAACTGAATGCCTTGCCCGATGTGACCGCCAGCTTCTGCAGCCGCATCTTGATAATGGGTGTCGAGTTCTCCTGCCGCGGTTCCACATAATCCGTTGACATGTCGGTTGTGGTGCTGCTGCTGGTGTCCAGCTGGGGTTGCCGGGTTGTTGTGGGCACGGGTGTCGGCAATGGAGCATCCAGCTACAAAAAGGAGAACGAGAATGGTCATAAAATCATTTTAATTAGCTTGTTAAGCAGCTGCGCCACACCCACCTCATTGCTGGTCAGGATGGGGACACTGCTGGCGTTGCCGGCAGCAGCTTCCAGGGCATCTACCGCGTCGCCAGCCTGAGAAATACGGAAAACTCATTAAACGACATATGAGCTGGCTAATTGACGCAGCATCAGCAGAGCGCGCGTTTTCATTTAGTTCTTTTAGTGTCATGCTTGAATAGTGTTGAGCTAAAAGGCAGGCAGAGTCTATTGAGGGGTGCCAGATACACGGATACAGATACAAAGCTACATAGATGCATATAGATAGTATACATATACTTATAGATATATATTCGCATGCAGTGTTTTGAAAAGGACATGCGGGAAGAATGCGCTGTTAATCAGCGCTGATTGGCAACCCGAATGTGGGCGGAGGGAACGAGGAGGATTAAATGTGCATTCGCTGAAAAGAAAAAATTCTGTGGAAATCCCTTAATTGGCTTAACTAGTTACATAGTTGGGGGGGGTCAGGATGAGATACTTGCGTATCAATATAAAGTGCAGCTTATTAAATTAGAGATATATGTTTATAAATCTACGTTGATGCATTCATTATTCGAGTACAATTTATTTGGGTGTTTCGTTAGTTCACCTTAGGGCTAATTGAGAGCGTGCTGTGCGTTGTTGTGGACTCAGCCTCAGCCTCGATTTCGCTATCGATCTCGGCCAGCGTGGAACGCATTGTGGCTGCCGTGTCAGCATCAGCCACATCCGTGACCAGCCAGGTGCTCCTCGGCTCAAGCTCATTCTCATTCGGCTGCAGTTTACAATTTCGATTCATCAATTTTGCAGTGTAACAAAAAGCGGGCAAAGGGTCGAGAGTAAAAAGGGTCATGGTCAAGGTGGGATTCATCAGCAGTGGTGATTGTAAGAAGTGGGGGGGGGGGGGGACTGCAGAACTATATTTCAATAGGGTAGGTTGAACTTTAAAAATCTAAATCAGTATTTCATATGAACTGGGTGTGATAATCGAGTTGATCAACAAGTTGCGCTTGAAGCAAACTTGCGACAAGAAAGTATTTGAAAACCCTAGCTAAAACGTGAATATCGCATCTGTAAACTCAAACTGTATCGGGCTATATCCGCGATATAATACAAATATTCTAGAGTCACCCGAATTAGTACATTTATCCTCGGAATTTTCTAGTTTTATAGTGCAAAGTATTAGTAATGTGTGGAGTCACCTCAGATGTTAATATCCTTCAACCGTATGTACTATATATACAAATTATTTATGTATCGGAATACAAATAATACACGACTACGCTATAACTAATGTACAGGAACTTAGGAATACGTTTGTTCTTAAAAATAATAATTGTTCTAAATACTAGAATACGATATATTTATTTTGTAACGATCTGCAACTGGAATATATTCGACAATTGGCCGTGTCTCAGTTGGGTTAACATCTTGTTTGGTTATTGTTTGAGGTTAGGTCCTTTGTCAACGTATCTAACGATTAAACAACAATGTTTACAACACAAACACGAGTACTATAGTATATAGGATGTTTGCTGACTGAAAGTGGGAAGAGGAGGCGAGGCTAGGTGAGCGAGGGGTTGGACGAGGACGGAACGCAGTACAATAGATATATACACAGACACGCGCACACACACGCACACACACAGAGACAGAAACATTTGTATATAAAGGGCTAAACAACAGTTACAATTGTCGCACAACGAGACACATAAAGAGAGAGCGAGTGTGTGGGAGTGAGTGAGAGAGAGACACACGCACACACACACACATAGAGAGACACACACACAAAAGCGACATTACCTTTGGCGTTTGTGACTGTGTTGTTGTTGTTGTAGATGTTGTTGTTGGAGATGTTGTTGTTGTTGCTGTTGTAGTTGGCATAGTTGCAATTGTTGGTAATGTTTCGAATGAAGTTGTTGTTGTTGTTGTTGCCGATGAAGATGGCGATGGCGATGGCGATGAGGATGACGATGACGATGACGATGAAGTTGTTGTTACAGAAGATGAGAGCAAGGGCAATGCAGTTGTTGTTAGAGTATTAACCATATCAGTGTCTATGGCAGCTACTGTGCTGGAGCTGGAGCTGCTCATTGCTGTGGTTGCTGCAGTGGATGAGGCGGCAGCAGCAGCAACATTGCTGCTGGGCGGAGTCGACATTTCGACAGTCTCGATGCTTGCAAATGAAGTGGAAGCGGATGAGGATGCAGATGCGGATGAGGATGGCTCAGACGCAGACATGGGTGTATCAAGTATATTGTTGTTGTTGCTGTTGTTGTTGTTGTGGCTTGTGGTCGTTTGTGAGGTGCTCGTTGCCGCGTGCTCAGCTACATCAAGAGCTGTGGCGGGCGCAGTGTCAACCTGGTTGCTGTTGATGTTGCTGTTGCCAGGTGCTGCAGTTGTGGTTAGCTGCTTCTCCACATCGCTCAGCTCAGTGTCGAGCTGCTTCTCGCTGCTGGCCACAATCACGGGCGCTGCCGGCACGCCCAGCTGCTGCAGATCCACATCCTCGACATCATCGACGTCCTCGTCGACGGTCAGCACGGGCAACTCCTTGATGTTCTTTGTGTTCTCAATGGTCTTGCTGATAACTGACTCCAGCTGCGAGACGCTCTCCTCGATTTCCGCATCCAGGCTGCCAACAGGCGACGTGGAAACGGAGGACGAGGACGAGGAGGAGGCGTCGGGGGAACTGATGCCCGCAGTTTCCGTTTGTTCCGACTTTACATTTACATTGTTGTAGTATTGTTGTGGTTTTATGTATAATTTACATTTAGTTTTTGTAAAATGTTAGTAACAGTAAGTAAATGAGCACAGCGAGAGTTTGAGAGAGATAAACAGAGAGAGAGAGAGAGAGAGAGAGAATGTAAATGGCAAAAAGAGAAGAAAAGAGACGAGAACACCATATGATGAATTACATTTACACATGTTCAAGAACCGTTTCATCAAAAGTCTTAACCAACTATAGATAAATGTATATTTATATTTATGCAAGATGTAAGTGGATCGTGTGTGGATTGTGATTGTGATCTTTGTGGTTTTGTGGCTTGTAAATTGTGATTGTGGATTGAGTGTTTTGCAGTTATCAACAAAGTGCATAAGCATAAACAATATCATCGATCTTCCGGAAATCATTACGCATTGTACTTAATGCTATCAATGTCTCTCTCAATTCTTATAGTATTATTCACTTGTATTTAACCAAAACAGTTAACACCTCAGGTAATTTGACAAAAATATAAAACCAGTAATAACATCGGGCATTTGGGGAAACACTTACCACGCCATGATGATGACGATGCGCATGTGTTGTTGGCACCTCTGTGACTGGTTCCCTTTTAAAGAAAATAGATAAAGATTGGAGTATTAATCATCTGTCAGCTGTTTCGACATGTTCGACTGCACTTACGGTGCTTGTTCCTCGTCGTCTTCCCCGTAGTCGTAGTCGTCATCCTCGGCTCCGCTGCCCTCCGATTGGCGACGCTTTCTTTGTGATCTGCGATGGAATGTGAACGGAGTCATCAGTCAGTTAACCAGAATTTAAAATACTTGTTACTCATTTAATTTAATCTACCAAATGTGCAATTTCATTCTACTCGCTCATCATCATTTCAAAGAGTTGCGTTAAGAATTTCTCAGTATTCATTCGTAATTTAAACGAATTGAACAAAGCATAAAATAAAGTTAAATTTAGCAAACAACCTTGCTTCAATACATGTGTTTGCTAATATTGACACACATTTATTACAATCGTTCAATTACCCTTGATCGATGCACAAGTACTTGATATTTATAAATGTGATTCATTCGTTTTGATTTAGTGCACTTGAACTCAATGGAACGCATTTGAAATCGAATTTGTATTTGTTTGATTTGATTTACTGGCATTTTGTGAGTCCATGATGTTGTGTATTTTGTGCTGCTTTTAAAATATTGCTTCCGGTATTTAATTGCCAGCAGTTTGCGAATATTGAATGCAGTATTCAATCAAAATCAATTTGAATAACAATTTTCGTTTCTTTTGCATTCATCTGTTCATATTGTCTAATTGAAGTACAAAATTCAAAGGCATTTCATTAAAAGTTTGCCGTTTACTATTGTTATTGCTTGTTTCTCACAACTGCAATTCTTTGCATTCTAAACAATTTTCCCTATTTTAAAGGCATCCCATAAAATAAATCAAATTATCTATGTCTCTATGTTGCACAGTAGTTTATGTTGGTATCGACACGAATTTTCAGTCTTTTTAATGTCTTCATAAATTGTCGCTTCAGCGTAACTTAACTAAGGTGGCGAAGCGAGGCGAATTCGCTCAGAGAGCGTTGTTAACCTTCCCTAAACTCACCTAGACTTTAATTCCTTGCGCCAAATGAACCATAGTCCAAAGTTCTCCTCAGTCAAGGCGCCAATTGTGCCGTCCTTGATTTGGTGGGCAATCTGCTTGGCAATCGGTTCGCCCATACTAAAGTAGTTGGCACCACAGCCGATCTGCAAGCAATTAAGCGAACCTTGAGCAACCACAATTTGAATGCAAGTCAAATAAAATAGCTACCATAAAACTGGCGCGTCCCAAGCGATGACTCAGCGCATCCAGCTGCTTCTGTCCCTTGCCGCCCTTGCGCATCGCCAGCTTGTGCATGGTGGTCAGCTCCCGCTTGGACACCGAATCCAGTGTGATAAACTCCTGCAAATGGCAATGTGGCATGTCAGTATGAGAGTGGGTGGGAATGGAATGCAGTCTGTCACTTACCCGGGGTATGGCGAAGAACTTGGAGAGCTTGGCCTGCACATGCGAGCGCTTGGCAATGCTGAGATCGCTCCAATCGTGCTTGCGCAGCAGCAGCGATAGCACAATCTCGGACTGCGAGTGCTGGCAACGCATCAGCTCCGTCACATACGGATCCTCCTTGTAGGCGGGCGCATCTTTGGGCTCAATAACCGGCACCTACAAAAAAAGCGAGCATGTTTAGTTGGGTCGGCGTTTTCAAGTGAAATGTGTCAGGCCGCCATCAATCAAAATTAACGGAGAAATGACAGGCGACGGCTGTGGCATGCCACTGTTGTGTTGCAGCTGCAACTTGCCGCCTTGCCGCTTGCCACTTGCAGCTCCCCTTACCTGCGAGTCATTCACATTGAAATCGCGCTCCGCATTTGCCGACAACAGCAAAGCGAGCAATAAAATTGGCAACGTCGCGCATCGATTGCACATCGCTGATAAGTCCGGCGACCTCATCGTTCTCCTGCTGCCTCTGGGCTTCAAACTGCAGTATTATATATCTCTCCGTATCTCCACACAGATAGAATACAATTTCAGTTTCAGTTTCGGTTTCAGTTTCGTTTTCGAATTCGCTTGCACTTATAGTTCATACAGAGAGAAGGGAATTTCAGAGCGGGGGGGGTTCGAGTTAAAAAGTGAGAGCTCTTTTGACTTTGTATGTGCAGTCGTCGGTGCTGTTGCTGTTGTTATCTTCTATTGAGGTTGTCGGGTGTCGTTTACGTCATCTGCAAAAGAAAAGCACACACAAAATGTGAATTATTTATGTGAATTAAAAACTAGCATGTGTCATTTATATAATCATAAAGGTCTCGCCTCGTTGATTAAGTGCACCTCAAACTGTGCTCATGTTAATTAAGTGCTTAATTATCATTAACCCGGAGTTGTCGCTGTGGCTGCCCCAAATGGGTCAAAGACCCAGCACCCAAAACCCGACCCCCAAAGCCTACACAATTTGTGATACCCATTCACAAATGCTCATAACTAACTGCTCTACGTATACGTAATTAACATAAACAACTGTTTTCTATTTTTCTTGTTTGTTGTCTTTTCCACCGCCCAACTAGAAATTAGCGCCCGATCATAATGTGACGCTGATGATGATCATCGTCGTCGTTGGGGAAATACGTAAATGGAAATGGAAAGTTGTGAAATATTTGAAAAACTTTGAATATTCGAGCGATATTGATATTACGGTGCAGTTATGAATAACTCGCTTCATTATGTAGAAAGACAGATAAACACATTGAATACAAATATATCGTTATAATCGTCATCTACGTCTGTTGCAGGTTTTTAAAAACAAAGCCTTAAAACTGCGAGAGTAGCTTGTATAAAAGGTATTGTCCAGGCGGACAGACGGATAGAATCTTACACCTCTAATCTATATGTATATAATTCTATGTAGTTTAAACGGTAAAAAAAAGGAGGCTGCAATTTGTACACTTCATAGTTACCGACATAAGAAACGGTTTCTCAAAATACCTATTCTAAAATAATTAATTTAGAGTGGTAATAAAAGACACCAAGTCACAAACTCCGTATCTGATCAATCTACGAGTAACTTCAGCTTCTGTTTCCAGCTTTCATGACTCATTCAGTTTGAAGAATTTCCTATAAAACTCCGCAAATGTTTTTATATCTCTCACTGCAAGCAGCCAAGATTAATGGTTCGAACAGTTGGAACTAATTAAAGAACTTGCAAGAATTTCCAGTAAACGATACGATTGGTCTGAGCTACATTTTTTTGTTTACCTCAAGCGCGTAGTAAATACCAAATGATAAGATTATAACTCAATTCCATTGATAAATCATGTGCGATTTGTTTTAATCTGCGGAAAGTCGTCGCATGCATGCCATTTAAAACGGAGCTTATCAATGGGCAGTGTCTATTTATAGAAATGCCCATTGGCATTCCCCAAAGTTGGGACTTTGGGAAACAATCAGTCAGCACTCACAACTAGCTCTGAGTCTATGAATACCCTCTCTGAATGAGGTCACAAGCTTGCCAACATGTGTCGTGCTTCTCCTGCTGCTCCCAAGCGGGGCAAAACATGAGTTTGCAGCAGCGAGCATATTTTGTGAAATGGGTTTGGCCTGAAAAAAGTGACTTCGAATGCGTGGAAAACTAATAAAAAATTGGAAAACGACTTAATTGAGGCATTAAATATGCCAACACAGATGAAGGGAGGCGAGTTCGAAGTCAATTAATGATAAATGCAACATGCAACAAGAAGAGAGCAGCACAAAAAAATGAGTTCAAATTAACGCACAGCTGGCTGTCGGAGTTAGCATAAATATGCCGCTGTTATGGAACGCATATTGGCTCTAAGAAATGCTAGAGACTTCTCTATGAACTCTCTGTCTTTATCTCTCTAGTCTGTTTCTCCTTTTATCTCTTTTTTATTTCTCTTTCTCTGTGTCTCGCTCGGTGCTGCAATTTGTTTATTTTCAAAGTGAGCAACAATATTAATTGAACAGCACTTTCCGCCCGCTGCTCGGCATAGCAAATGAGCAAGAAGTGCACGGGGGAAGCAAGGTGTGGATAGTGAGGGGAGGGAAGTGAAGAGGCGGGGCATCAGGTAGAGACTGGAGACTGGAAGAAGCGGCGCTGCTGGCAGAGCCAATATGCCACAAATAGATGAACTTAAAATGCAGCCAAGCATGCCGGGGCCATCAGTCAAGTTGGCAGCAGTTTTGGCATGAATGAGAATGAGCCACACACACTCGCACACACACCTCAATACACACTCACGCACACCGGCAAGTTCTTGTGGGTGTTGTTGTTGCTGCTGTAACTCAGTATCTGTCTGTCTGTGTGTATGTAAATGAATTAGCACTGCGGCAAATGCAAAACAGGCAGGGACAAACTCAGAGCTAGATACAAGCTGAAAACAATACCAAAAAACAAGCAAACAAAAATGCAAATGAGCGTACTCGACTGTGAGTTACCCTGTGCTCAAATTGCAGATATAGAAATAATAATTTAAATATGTTTTTACTTCAAACTTTAAGTGCAGATTTTATTACGCAAGTGTATTAATTTTACAAAATAATTTCACTGCCCAAATTTCGATCTTTCCACTTATATATTTAAAGAAATAAAGTTAAGAAACAAACCTAATAAATAATAATAAAATTTGGGGAAAAAAGCATTTCTCAAAAATCCCATTGATTAAAATATTATGAACAATAATACCATAAATCTAATCAACCCAAAAACCATAATAAGTATATCAAAACATTCAACACAAAAATCATTATCATAAAATAATGAAATTCAATCATTCCCAAGAGCGTTGTTGGCAATTATGATTTGCAATTCGAAAATCCCATAAGTATCGTTGTAAACAATTTCGACATTTTTGACATTTTCAAATAATCTAAATTAAGTTGTGCTGGAATCACGATTTTTAGTATTAGCTATAGATTTTGTCAACAAATATTCTCGCTCTGATTGTACATTGGGTATTAAGAGTCGAGAACAAGTTTTCCCATTGTGTCGACTATGCGACTGTGCATCACTATGTGTGTGTTTGTGTGTGTGTGTGTGATGCATGCAACACAAAAATGAAGCTGCAGCCCATACTGCAGAGTTCAATGGAGTCGAGAGAGTTAAGTTCATAAATTGAACAAACAAAAGCAAACTAATAAAGGTACGAGAGTTGTGCATATTTACGGCCAGAACAAAAGGCGCCAATCCATAAACTTAATGATCATGATGATGACGATGATGATGATGAGTGGTGTAATAATGATGTTGTTGTTGTTGTTGTTGTTGTGGCTGTTCGCCCACGCTACTTTTGAAGCCGCAGGCGCTATTCAAGTGCCGCACACAAAGACATATCGTTATCTATAATGTGATTAGCCATGCATTTAGAGTTGAGTGGCACTCTGTGAGGCTGAGGATGTTGCATGTGGATTGCCGGCTGCTTGTGGCATGCTGATTGCCTGCTGCCTCGCTGCGGGCATTTCATTATCTCTGCCGCTCGATGCCAGCCACCGGGCCAAAGTGCAGCCAATTAGCGTTACATTTAAGGCGACCACAAGCAAGTGGGCGGCTAAGGTGATTTTTTCTCTGCAGATATGAATTATGCCTCTATATATACTACCATATTGTTCTTCAACCAGCTACGTGACACAAAACTGATGTTGTGTCGCAGCCACAACTTCAACTGCAACTGCAACTGCAACAGCAACAGCAGCCGCAACAAAGAACGTCTTTCTTTCTTCGACCAAACGCAACTCAGTCGGCGCATAAACAAATTTATTTTCATTATAACCACACTCAAACTCACACACGCACAATGCACCCTGCGTATACAAAAAACAAACACACACACACATTCAAGCTGAGAGTACGCCTACTTATTGGCCATGCCACAGCCAGTTTCTTAAATCCTCATACTTATGTATAAGTTTCTTTCTTTCCGTACATCGTATCGTACATCAATCATGGAATAAAGCTGAAACTCAGCAGCTGGTTTGGATGTTTACTCAATGGAATTGTTTGTAAAACAACTTTCAAATTTGTTATTTAATTGCAATCAAAAAGAAAACTTAAATTTTCAAAGTTTTAAATTCTTAGGTTATATTGATAATATGTATGATTTTTCTATATCATTTCTTTGCATATTATATTTTTTTAAAACACAAAATATAATTTGTGACGTATACGTAGTTAATGAATAATATGTAGACATGAAGTTATAATATTAATTTGAATGAAGCCATAACTTTAAACGCGTTTAAGTAAGCTTCAAATATGCGTAGTCATATAACCACGAATGTATTACAGCTGTGAAATTAATTTAGCCTAGCGTAGCTTATTTTTAAATTTGGATAAATTAGCCAATTGAAACGCTTAAAACTTGAAGAAAACAGACAAATACTAAAATAGTTCTGTTGTTCATATTGATGAAGAATTAATTTACTTCTGCCTGTACGCCCAATTCGATAAACTAAATGGAAAATCGCAATTTTTGGCGCTAGGTCTGATAAAAAACGCCATGACTTTAATAAAAATGTTTATCTAATGGCTGCAAAATACAACAAACTAAAACAGCAGGCGAAACATAGCCACCATTTTATTGATGTACGTCATGGAAAGTATTTTTATTGTGTGTTGTGAATTCTTGTTTACACATAGAAACAACAAATTCGAGGTGTTTTTTTTTCGGCTGTGTTTCTCTTGTGTCCTGCGATGTGTTGCAAAAAAAAACATTAAACAGATCAGAACACAAACTATATTGCTAACATATATAGTATACACAGCTTTCAACACTTGTTTCCATGCATATTTCTGAATCCCTCCCAACGCTTTTATTTCTCCCTGCAGATATTATTTTCTTTCTGAATTAATTGCTTTTAATACAGGGTATTTACAGCGTCGAATCTGTTGATGTTGAGTTAATTTCTTACTTGTTATAAGTGTTCCATGATGTTCATGTTGTTTCTCTTCCACGAAATAATAAAAACAATTTCTTTCAATCTTGCTGTACAGCTTTCTCTCCCTTCCTCACTCAATTCCCCCGTTCTCATAGCTCTGCCTCTTTCACTCTTCTTCGCTGCTGCTGCTGTGTCTATCGCTGTCTTGCTCTGACGCTCTGTTGGCTGCCTTAATTAATTCGATGGCCCGCAATGGGCGCGTCTCCAATGAACTTTTAATGAATTGTTTTGTAGCTTGCATTTTGTTTACGTTGTTTGCCCGATTGAAAAAAATTGTTATAAATTTATTTATTTTTTTGATTTATACTTACACACAAACGTGAGTATATGTGTGTATTCCCATTTGACCTACAATCTTGTCATCGAATGCTCCCGCTTCCTGTCTACTCAGCGTCCAACTCTATCTCTCTGCGTAATATGTGCATTACATCGCCAATGAACTGGAACTGCTGGAAACTCTGGGAGGTCGCATTAGACGCTGTCCGTGCTGTTCAGAATTACGGCAGCATAATGGAAGCAGGCCACAATTACCAAAAATAGCCCCCAGTTCAGTTGCGTTGAGTTTAGCCAAGTTGTTAATTTTTTCCATAAAGGCGTGTCACATTTTCATTTTCCCCCAACAATTTTTTAATGGCATGTAAAAAAGCAACAACAAGCGTAATAAATGCCGCCTCATACAAATTTTGAAATTTCGGAATTTTTAAGCACTACACAAAAAAAAACTTGTTGAAATTTAAGGAGCAGTCGCTAAGCTGACACCGTTGAAGAATTGAACATGTAGAATGCAGAATGGAGATTGGAGAATAAAGAATGCGGCACTAGCAATGATTCAGTTGCGAGGTATGACAATAAATCTCTAAGCACAACACGGCAAATGAACGAACCGTGTTCATATGATATAGTAGTTCGATGCTTATCGAAAGAGGTCGCAACGAAAGCTGATCGGTTAATTGATATAATGAGCCATCCCATGAGACCTGTTACTAACAAACTGTGACAAATTTGGGCAAAGGAATGTTTATCATAAGGTGGTCAAAGAAGCTGACAGACTATCTTTAAAAAGCTCAATTTAATCCAATTAAAGAAAGTGATCTTATGATTAAAGTCTACTAATTAGATAGCCCCAAAGAAAGCAATCTAATTAACACATTAGAAATGATCTTCGCTTTATGTAAATAAAAATTTGTTCATTATTATATTATAACTTTCTTGAATTTATATTTTTTTGGTAGCGCCTCCATTTGTAAATAAATAGGTTTCTTTTATTATATTTATATTTTTTTGTAGCACCTGTAGCAACAAAATTATACATAATGCTATGAATACAAATTTATTTGTTTTTATTTTTTATTATTTATATACATTATATTTCTGTATACCAACAAAAGTGTTTTTTAATAATACAAATTTGTTTTTTTTTTTTTTTGTATTTGTTCAATACTTTTGTGTTATTATACCCGCTACCCATAGGGTAGAAGGGTATTATAACTTAGTGCCAACAGAAAATGTATGTAACAGGCAGAAGGAGGCATCTCCGACCCCACAAAGTATATATATTCTTTATCAGTGTCAACAGCCGAGACGATATAGCCATGTCCGTCTGTCCGTCTGTCCGTCTGTCCGTCTGTATGAACACCTGGATCTCAGAGACTATAAGAGCTAGAGCTACCAAATTTGGGGACAGTACTCCTATAGGTCCTACGCAGGTCAAGTTTATTTCAAAAGTTGGATGCCACGCCCCTTTCCGCCCCCAAAAGTCTGTAAAAGCCGTAATAATAGACCTAGAGCATTGAATTTTGGTATGCATAATAATAATTATATTCTAAATGATTCCTGTGAATTTGGTTGAGATCGAATGAAAAACAAGAAAGTTATTAAAGAATCAATTTTATATGCATAATTCACTTGCAGCTGCCCGCGCTTTGTTTGTTTAGTTGACAGTGTGACCAAAACGGTGTTGTGATTTTTACCCGCTACTTTCAAATATATACAAAAAACTAATTTTAGTATATTTGGTATATTTTTTGTTAATATATAATTTAAATTTTTTGTTTTCTCTCGAAATGGGTTGCGGGTATCATACGGTCGAGCACTCTCGACTGTAGCTTTCTTACTTGTATTTTTGAATGCCAGCTTTATTTTGAAATAAAATTGGTTTCTTTTTATTATATTTATATATTTTTCGGTAGCACCTGTAGTCCAAAAAAATTGTTTTTTATTAATACAAATTTCTATTTATATTCATTTATTATTTAAATGTTATATTTTTTTATAGCACCTCTAGCCCAACAAAAGTGGTTTTTATTAATACAAATGTATTTTTATATTTATTTGTTATTTAAATATGTTATATTTTTTGATAGCACCACTATTTTTAAATAAATATTGGTTTCTTTTTATTATATTTATATATTTTTGGTAGCACCTCCAGCCCACCAACAATAATGCCAAACAAAAGAGTTAAGAGCCGGCACAATAGATCTCTCTTTTAACGGCACCACAACGAGGGACAGTAGCCCACATGTTTTGGGTCAACCAAATGTGGGCGGGAGCATGTGATGAGCTTTAGCAACGGTTTAAACTATTATCTAATATTATGATATGCCGACTAATGTGCCTGACCAAAGGCAGCGAGCGAGAGAATGGGAAAGAGCGACAGCGACTCGGAGATATGATAACAGTTATAACCTATGCGATATGCATAAAAAGATAAGAATAACAAAAGTGGGTAACTGATGATGTGTGTAACCCAATTTCCGACGATTGCTCAAGAAAAAATGTTGGGCAATGAGCCGGAATGCCGCGAGTGGCCAAATGCTGACGGCAGCCCGACGAGTTGCAGTTGCAGTTGCAGCTGAATGCATATTTGGCAAGCTCATCGCCAACATTAGCATTTGCATCTCTGTGTGTTGGCCAAAAAAGGTGTTAACCCGCGAAGCAGCCGAACGGCACGTAACTAGCTGCGAGTCACGCACCACGCACCGAGGTCAAAGATGGCATCATGCAACAGCAGCACAACTTGCAACGGGCGCAGCAGAAGCGATGATGCATCGGGCCAGAGAGACCCACATAAGCGGGGCAATTTTTGATAGAGTTTAATTGGCAGTAATTGGACTATGACAACGATATTGCTTTACTTTGCTTCTCAATTAATTTCGTTTATTTTTGGCAGCGGCCACGCCCACATCAATTTGATATCGAATTAGGACAACAATGCTCGAAGTAAATGTGACTTAATTATTTCTTGATATTTTCTTTTTGATTCTAGTTTCGATCATTATATATATGAATATTAAACAATGCTCGAAATAAATGTGACTTTATTAATTCTTGATATTTTGTTTGATTCTAGTTTTGATCACTATATATTTGATATCGAATTAGGAGAACAATGCTCGAAATAAATGTGACTTTATTAATTCTTGATATTTTCTTTTTGATTCTAGTTTCGATCACTATATGTATTTATGATATCGAATTAAGACATTAATGCTTGAAATAAATGTAACTTTATTAATTCTTGATACTTTCTTCTTGATTCTAGTTTCGATCACTATATTTATGATATCGAATTAATTCTTGATATTTTCTTCTTGATTCTAGTTTCGATCACTATTTCTCTGTCCATTATTAATGTGCAGCACAACGTGCAACACTTGCAGTCAAAGGAATCTCAGGGGCCAATGCTCCCTACGATTACGCTGCAATACGTTGCGATATTTTTTGCCAAGTCACAACAAAAATATTTTTGCGTGGGGCCAACTTCGTTGTCTCTCTCTCTCTCTCTGGTTCTCTTCCTCAATCGGTTTCTGTCTGCGTCTGCTGGGTCGTCATTTTGGCCAAATGGAGGGTGGAGTGTGCAGCGGGGTGCAGCAGTTGCAAGTTGCAAGTCGCCAGTTGCAACGTTGACAATCGACAGTCCGACAAGCAGATCGCTTGCATGCATAATGCATGACAATTCTGGCTTTTATTTCTCCTCTGGTCGCCACAACATTTTCATAAAAATTGTGTTTGTTTTATCCAAAAAATGAAAACGAAAACGGAAAAAAGCAAAAATAAACAAACAACTCGCAAACGACCAGCAAAAACGCAACAACAATAACCATTTGGAGGCGTTGATGAAGTCGACAGCCGTTGTCGTTGTCGTTGTTGCTGTTGCTGTTGATCTGCTTGTTGTTGCCGTTGTTGTTGTCCATCTACCAACCAAAAAAAAAAAAAAAAAACTCTTGCTGTTGCGTACAACAAACAGCTGCTGCCATGATATACAACGACAAGATATATACGAATAGATTCGAGTATTTTTGTACTTCAACAGCCCATGGCTGAAGAGAACAAGCAAAACAACCACGAACACCAAATGTATATGGAGTTAAGTCAGGGGCAACAACGCAGCTGAAATACGCTAACAAAAGTTCAGAAGACCGGAAGTGGCAGCGGGAAAATAGGGAGAGAAAGAAAGTCGCATTTAGTTAGCCAGATTATGCTCTTGAGAGCCGCTTTTTGTATTTAACAATCGTCTAAATTGTGCGTGCCTGCGAAACGTTAAATGCCAAATAGGCTGCAGAAAGAGAGAGAGAAAGAGAGCGAAAGGACATGTTTCCCCTATTTAGTCAGATTGCACTCTCAAGAGAGGAATGCGCAGAGAACAATTATATTTTGTGCAAAATTTCTAAACGTTACGAGTTAACTAATGTACAAAGTGGGAAGAAAGAAATGGGAATGACACGCAAAGGGCAGTCAATTTATTTCAGACATACTTCACGCTTAGGAGAATATTTATTTGATGGGTTTTGTGGGCGTTTCTTGAACTTATATTGTTAAGTAAGGCGGAAAGAAAGAAAGAAAGATGAGACGAAACGAGGAGATTAAAGTAAAGGTTTCATTGTCTCTATGACTCTTTTATTTCCAATTTAAGAAGCTTTGCTTGTAAAAGAAGACAGACAAAGACTTTCGAAAATTTTGATACAAATTGATTAAAAATTGTAATTTTTAGATCCTACAATTATATGATTTAGTTTATAATTTAAAATTCGTAATAATAAATTAATATATATTACTTCATAGAGTATTATTTCATCATTTAATTTAATTAAATAAATTGGTTAAAGTTGACTTTTCCTTTTATTTAAATAAATAATAAAAAAAATAAGAAACAATGAACTCTATAATTTCCAAAGACAACTACAGCACAAATCAGGAAAGATAAAAATGTTCCATGTGAAGTATTAGTTCAATCCCAACAAGATCTTGTTCCTTGCGCAACCCGCAACACTTTTCGCATAGACCCCCTCGCAGTGAGAGCATCGCAACCACAGGCAGTTGCAGTTGCTCGTGGTTTGTTGTTTCTGGACTTTCGATGTTGGCCAAAATGCCAGCGAGGAAGTCAGTCAACAGAAACCGAGAATTTTTGTATTTGCATTGTAGCAAATAAAACGAAAGAAAGTCGAAAAACAGCAGAAGAAGATGGACGAGGCTGTTTTCTGCAATTAAACGCGTAATTATAATTATATAAAACGCAGCTGGAAATGGGAAGTGGGAAATGGGAGGAGACTGGAAATGGAAATTGAAATGAAAATGAAAAGGAAAATGTGCGTGTGTGTGTGGGAAGAGGAAAAACGAGGGCAGCGAGTCAACCAGGCGTCCAGCAGCCAAGGCAACCAAGCAACCAAGGCGAGTCAAGTGACGCCTTCGCCATTAGCGAGCGGGCAAATTGACGCAGTCTGATTAAAAACGCATCAAATAAAAGTAAACGACGAGTGACGACGGGGGAGAGGGGTGGGGGAGAGGCAAACGAAATGCGAATAGGAAAACACAACCTATGCTAAATGCTCGTAAAAGTAATTTTTCTCACACACACACAAGTACATAAGGGTGCTTAGCGGAAGGAAGGCAAATAAGGGACACGGTAAACGCAGACAGTGCGAGAAAGGGAAAGGGAGCGAGCGAGAGGGAGAGGGATGCGAACATTGCGGATGACAAGGGACATCCCCATTTTGGGCACGCAGCAGCAGCAGCAACAACAACATCCGTCGTCGGTGAGTGCCAAAAAGAAAACAACAACAAGCAGCCGAATAGAATTGCTAATGCTGTTGTGCGTGTGTATTGGTGCAAACACACACACACACACATACGCATAGGGCTTAAATCAGTGCGGGTGCGTCGCAGTCGACGTCGCTGTCGCTGTCGCAGAGTTTGCTGAGTGCCGTCATCAAAACACACACATCACAGCAAGACAGATGGATGGACGGACAGACGACCCAAGCGTAAGTGAGTAAGTGAAAGAGATGGCACAAAAAAAGGGCTGCTCATGCTGTGACAGCTGGCCAGCCCCCCGTCGCCCCTCCCTCTGCCCCAACAGCCTCGACTGATTGCAAAAATCTGTTAAATGAAAACTGGTCCGACTTTTTTTTGGCTGATGGACGAGAGAACGCACACACATGCACACGCACACACACATGCACACGCTCTGCAGCATTAACAC
Source organism: Drosophila ustulata (assembly GCA_035047365.1). NCBI lineage: Eukaryota > Metazoa > Arthropoda > Insecta > Diptera > Drosophilidae > Drosophila > Drosophila ustulata. Next base: position 24,247,716 of record JAWNPT010000057.1, on the reverse strand, counting down.
CAGCAAGAACAACAACTACAACAACAACAATAACGAGAGCTTTTGCTGTTGGGGCGTTTTTGTTGTTGGCGTCGTCATCTCTTCGCTCGTCGCTTCCGTGTTTCGAAATTCAATTTATGTATACTTTATGATGTTGCCCCGCATTCGTCTGCCAGACGCGTTCCGCCGACTGCGACTGCGACGTCGACGTCGCCGGCTCCCCCCAAAATGATGCTGACTGAGCTACCGCTGCCGCTGCTGTTGCCGCTGGCTGTGGCTCCAGTGGAGAAGTCAGTGAGGCGTGGAAAATTGCAAGTTCAGGAAAATCGATTTTCCTGTTGTATTTTTGTACTTTTGACTAGCTGCGCCGAATGATGTTTCTCCCATTTTTACTTATTAGGCTAATTACCGTGCACTGCACACACACACACACACACAAGCATACATACACGCAGAAGTAAAAATAAAATGCAAGGCGCACACACACACACACACACACAGGCACACTTACCTCGCTGCTCGTGGGGATTCTATTTAAGTTTTGCACAGATGCATGTATAAAATGCACTTCAATTTTGCGTTCTGCTGATGATGAAGTGGATTCTGCTGCCAAAATTCAGTTTCCAACGCCGCGGCGACACACATACACACACACACGGCAGCTGCACTTACGTGCACACTCACACACACATATGCGAGTATATGTATGTGTATGAATGTTTGTAGGTTTTTCACTTGCACCTTTGCACTCGAGTTAAAACTCCATCTAATTACGCTCTAATTGCAACTGCAACGCGTTAAATTCATTAATACGCGTTCAAGTCTTATTGGCTTTTCACTTCATTTTTTCATTTCGTGGTATAACAATATACAAAACATACGGCCCCAACGCGTTTTATTGTTGGAGCTAACGACGGCGATGTGACCGCCAGCAACAAACACAGAACACAGCGTGACCGCAAGCTTAATTTTCGAAACGTACTAATTTACGTCGCAAGCGGTAAATGGTCCTACTGTCAATATATCGATATTGCAGAAACGATAGTAAATTACTCAACACTGGTAGTTTATCTGGCTGTGGTCACATTGCGCTCTATTTACAATTACTTAACATGTTGCAAGGTTTGCTGCAAAGGTATAAATTGCCGGAAATTGCTTGTTTTGTGTGAAATATTAATGTTAAACATACTTGCAGAACGTGCGTGTCTGTGTTCAACACGGCACAAACAATGTTGGTGCGTCAAAAGCACGCTTTCGACCGCGCTGTCCTTAAGCCGAAAGTTCGCTGCCATTTCCCTAAACCTCGAGAAGTGAAGCGCATCAATGTGCACGGCTGGGAAACCAGGATGTCCACGACGGAGGGTCGCCGAGTGCTGATGCGCCGCATGCTAAAGGGCAGACACGATCTCTCCCATTAGACTAAGGCTGATCAAAACAAACCCTCTGTTATAATATTATTATTATTAAAGAAACTATATGTGAGTTAACAAAAACCGGTGTGCACGGCTCTCGGAGATTTAGGGTGTATGCTAATATATACATATACATATTTATTTCTTACAATATAGTTTCACTATATTTACTAAGTTTTGGTTTTTAAACATTTTTGTTCGCTGGATTGCCCAGAAACGCGGGAGCACGATGATAGATCTGCTGAACGCTCTTCGACGACTTGGAGTCGTCAATGACAAATACGAAAGGCACCTGGTTGGTTACGTTGGTACCTTGATCTTTGATAAAGCCCTGAGGCAAACACATGTCGCCGCCGATGACCAGACAGTTGACTGCCGAGCAACGCTCTAGAGGCATCGCGGGCAGCAGGTACAGCTTATTCTTCTTGTAGTCGATGGCGCGCACAACACCTGCAACAAAATACAACGATCTTAATGCAGAAGTGAAAGTTGGAAGTCTAATTTATTGAACTTACCAATGCCAAGGCACTCAACTGTTTTGTGACCTTTCGTTGGCTGCTTGCAGAGATAGACTAGGTTGACCTCGGCACCCTCAATGAGTTCTGGCCGGGAATACCCATCAGATGTGAGCTGCAGTATTTCCAGCTTATCTAGCGATGTCTTCAGCGGCTGACACTCTGTCAAATGCTTGGCATTGCCGCGCAGAGTTGCGCTGAGCCGCGCTAGCATATTGGAGTAGCGCATATCCTTGGCACTCATGCGCCAGGAGTTGTTCTGGCGCTGCTGCTGCTGAGGCACAGCACTCTCCAGCCTATGCATCGTATACTTGGGCAGCGGAAGACTCAATGTGAATTCATCGTCCACATAGATGGTGGGCTCAACATTGGAAAGCGTTGCGCTGTCCAGGGAGACATCAAAATTGTTGATCGGCTTACGACTGAAGATTTGCACCAGAGCTGTGGGCTTCACAGCGTCCACAAGCAGCGCCATCAGCTCCACACCGAAGCCCTTGTTGTAGCCCATGGTGTTGATCAGCCAGGGCATGTTCTTGTAACGTTCCTGCTGATGACAGTGGGCTAGCAATCGCTTCACTGCGAGCGCATATTGCTGGGCACACATGACGATGTCAACGTGTCCCACAACATAAGCCAACTCCGGCTGCCGGTTGAGGAAGAATCCGGGTCCCAGCAGGGGCGCATCGACCACGCTGCAGGACACCGTTTGTGGCACAAACAGTTCGGGTTGCCCAATATCCAGATCCACCAACAAGACGCTGCCAAATTGCGTCACATTGCGGTTCAAGAGATAGCGCAGCAATGTCGACTTCCCGACGCCCTTGCCACCAGTAATCATGCAACGAGTGTCTTGTTGCAATGCCAGTTTTGTCCACACTGTGGGCACCTGCAAACTCTGTTCGGGATCGGCAACGCCTTGCACCAGACAATTCAGCAGATACTCGCTGGGATAATGCGGCCGATTGGTGGCATTGATCAGCGGGAACACATTCTCCGCCATGTGCTTGCCGAAAGTGCTGAGCATCTTTTGGGCTTTGCTGTTCCTCTGCAGCAACACAATTGCATCGCGTCTCGGATCGAAATTGCTCCAAATATTGTCCAGCTGGGCGCGCGAAAAACTTGTGGCCAATTCGCTGTTGTCGCTGAGGGCGACTTTGGGCGGCTTTGGCTTTTTGCTGGCCTTCGGCGAGATGACAACCCAAGTGTAGCCTTTGGACGAGTAAATGGTCAACGGTTTCAGCTGCTGTGCTTCGTGGCCATTAATTGAGATCCTGCCACTGAGCAATGTGACTATCACGGTGCCATACCATTCCACATCCTGCTTGAGCACCGCCAGCACCTTATTCGTCTTAAGGCTGTTCTCGAAAACGCTCAGCTCCGGCAACGTTTCGACCTCTGCAGTTGGCTGGGAATAAAAGTGTGCGACAGCGTCCGATTCTCCCGATGATTTTCCATTAACTATCGGCTGAGCATCGTCAAGTGCTTCCATATCCATCATATTGGAATCATCTTCATCCAGTATATGCTGATCATTCTCGTCGTCCGCAGATTCGTTCTCTATCGCACTATATTCCGGCACATCCTGCTCATCTTTGACATCGTCGAATGGGTGGCCTATCAAATCATCCTCGGACGTGTCGAATGCTAACAAATCAGTGACTTCTGACTCTTTGTATTTTGGCACAACTCTAGCCTTGACAATCTCGGCGTCATCTATTCTCTCATACTCCGCTGCCAAGAACGCGTCTTCATCAATAATATTCTGCTTCAAATCATCATAATCATTGTCAAGCTCCTCGTCTTCAGACATATCTCCTGAAATCACGTCTGGTGCTTTAAAGAAATCCTTGTCGGGTTTCCATTCTATGTTGAATCCTTTCCAAAGCTCGTTTCTCTTCCGGTGATCATTACTGACTTGTGGGCCAATTAGGTCATATAAATCATAGCCGTTCAATTGGTCACAAAACATTCCTGTGTAAAAAAAGATAATTGTGAAGACAATTTAAAATTGTGTATTTAATACCAATATCATAATAAATATAGAAAACGTTGGAAAGCAAGATTGGAACACCCCATTATCAATTTCACCCGCCTTTTAAACAATAATCTAATTAAATTGTAAAAAGAGTACAATTTGAAACATTAAAAAGCAATATGTTGTATACTTAATTTGCAAAAAGAAGACATTTGTTTAAAAAACGGATTAAAGTTTTCGCTGTGATTTCATATTAGTATGTTCAAAAACGATTCGAGAAAGCTTCTGAAACTTTGTAGCTATTCTTGAATAGTTTTCCCATCGATTTAGTAGCATGTATGTATAAAATTTCAAATAAATGTTTTATTGCTTACCAACGTTGTCCTGTAGAGCTTTTTCGTAATAAGTTACTCCCTTTGCATTCTGAAGTATGACGACTTTTTCGGATTTCGACTTATCTTTTTTGTGCTTCCGATGGCGCTTTAGAGACTTTTTCAACACATTAGTTGACATCGTCGTTCTTTTAATATTCTTTATGTCTTAATGGTTTAAAGTTGGGACAGTTTGGTTAGTTTACTTCCTGCTTATCATTCGCCGCCTTCCGATTTTTTGATTTTGATTCACTTACTGAAGTTCAATAATTTTGCAACCAGTAGCAGTTGCACCGTTTGATCCAATCTTATAACATAGTTTTCGATTGGGATTCGACAATTTGTTTTGATCGTATTCTTGACCCAATTTTACAAGATATGGGACATGCGATCAGAAACCGGCGTGACTGAAAGACGAATTTGAAAATATCCTAAAATATACCTATTTCGTAAATACTGGATGGCTGCACATTGTAATACGTTTGTTTTTTTGAATGCTTCAAATGTATGATACCGGACAGTGGACATGGTTTAATACAAACAAACATTGGTAGTTACTGCCAGTGAATGGTCGAAATTTACTAAAAAAAAAATCACTTAAAACATCCGTGTATCGATAGACGATATTTAAAGTTCGAGTCACAGTTTTCTCAAAATCACTGTTTTACACTCCCAAAGTAACTCTGTGTCAATTATTATTATTAAAAAATAATAAATAAGTACCAATTAAAGTGATTTTAATTGTATTTTTTAAATGTTTATAATTTTTGTCAACCCCGTAGAGAATACCTATAATTTACTCATATTTTAAATGTAATAAAAATACCAAAACATAATGGAAAATGTATTAAGAAATTGCCAAATCACTTGATATAGATTGTTTAAGCTGTGAAATTGCATTTTAGAGCCCGTTGTATTAATAAATGTCAATAAAAAAAACTTATTAATCTTTCATTTGTATTTATTGAAAATTGTTCCATCTCCAATCTAGTGTAACCAAGCTGTCAGTAATTGCGGAAGTGGTATTAAAAAAAAATTAGTATATTTTGAAATTGAAGTTGCGGTCACGCTGCGCACGAAGGCGTTGGTTGTTCATCTACCAAGAAAATTCATCGTCATTTTGCATGAGAAAAAAAACGTCGAATTTTTAATTGTAATACATTTCATACGAAACGAATAACGGTAGACGCATAAGAATCAACATATTTGTGCCATTTTGTAAGCATATTAAGTGTCCAATTCGTACTGAGTGTTCCAAAAAATAAGAAAATATCAAATTAATTGTAAGTGAGAAAAAGTTGAAAGAGCAGTGAAAAAATTCCACACACACACACACATACAACTACTACGCGCACACAGACAACATACACATATGCATGCATGTATGTATGTATGTATATACATAAATGCGAGTGGATGATGATGTTTTTGGAATAAAGTTGGTGGCGGGTGGCGAGGAAACAACAGACCTATGACGCGACCATTGGACTATCGTACATACATATAATTAAAGAAAAGTAAATACGCTTGGGAGCAGTGGGAAATCTACCAATACGAATACCAACGCATGAAATCACGGGCTTTCGAATACATGCATAGACACACACACACATACATGTATTTATGTATGTTGATAGGCATTGCAGTTAAATTTACATTTGTAGACACAGACTATATAACTGGCCAAAAAGAATTAAGAACCAAAAACGCCTCATGCGGCTGTTCGCTGCTGCTTCTTCTTTTCTATAGATCGTCAGCAGCAGCAACAACAACAACAACAAACGAGAGAGCCATTCAAAGTGTATGACTCAAGTGTGTGTGTTTTGTGTGTGTGAGAGAGTGAGAGAGATTGTGGTGTGTGTGTGTGGCTTTTTCACTTTGATATTTTTCAACCAGCTCGCGCAGTTTTCGCAAATAAATTAAACACAACGCAACGAACGCATCGTCGACGTCTACGTCGCTGCATCTCTCTGCTCTTCCAGAACCTCCAATGACGACGATTCGCAAGAAATTGGTAATTGTCGGCGATGGTGCCTGCGGTAAAACTTGCCTTCTGATCGTCTTTAGCAAAGACCAATTCCCAGAGGTCTATGTGCCGACTGTCTTCGAGAATTATGTCGCCGATATCGAAGTCGACGGCAAGCAGGTAAGTCTCGAAAATTGAGCATCGATCATCTGATCATCGATTTGTGCATTTTTCATATTCACAACTAGCATCCCTCTTGCTCTCCCCCGCTGTTTCCCTCTCTCTCCAGTGCAAGTTGTGAGTCAATATCAATTGTCGAAAGACATACTTGACTCCCTCTCCGCCTCCCCCTCGCTCTCCTTGCACACATAACGACACACGGACACAAACACACTTACACACTAGCACGCACGCGTATACACAGACAGGGCCTAGTACTACTACTACCAATACACTGGCACTTGTACTTGTATAGCAAGCTCCCTTCCTTCCGTTTCTTGCTGGTGCTGCTGTGCTCGTCTTATACAAGCCCGTTGCGCACACACACTTTTGCGCGCTCTCACTCTCTCGCTCGCGCTCTTCCTCTCCACCGTCCACCCCACCCCACCGTGTCCATTTGCTACCTGTGCTCGTTGCTCTCACACGTTTTGGAGCTCTCGCTCTCAATTGTAATAAAAAAAATACAAAATACAAAACAACAAAAATGTTGTATGCCATTTTGATTTGCATTAAGTCATGTTTTGCAAAATGTTTCGGTTTCTAATACGTTTTTTCGGCATAAACAATTTGCGCAGCACACAATAAATATGGCGGCGTTTGTATTTGTTGTTTGGATAGCGCTTACATATGATGCACACACACACACACACAAACATACATACATACGTAATGTAAATATAAAACTTTGTGTGTGTGTGTGTCGTTCACGTCATTGCTACGGATTGTGTCTGATTAATACGTTCGGCATTTCCGCCAGTTCCTTTTGCTATCTCTGCAACTTGAAGTTGACTCTCGTCTCGTCTCGACTGCGACTTCGTTCGTCTCTTTGTGATGAACAACGCTTCACATAATTGCAAACTTAACGGGCGTTATCACTCCATTCACACTCACACACACGCAGACCATCTTACATGTTTATATGGAATCAATCTGTAGTAATGGCGTGATTCTGTTATTAAATGATATGTGATATTGTTTTGCAGGTGGAGTTGGCCTTATGGGATACAGCCGGTCAGGAGGATTACGACAGACTGCGACCGCTGAGTTATCCCGACACTGACGTTATACTTATGTGTTTCTCCGTGGATTCACCCGATTCACTAGAAAATATTCCCGAAAAATGGACGCCAGAGGTAAGAACAATACTTCAAATATAATGAATCATTTTAATCAATTCACATTCCATTTTGCAGGTCAAACATTTTTGTCCCAATGTTCCAATCATTTTGGTAGGCAATAAGAAAGATTTGCGAAATGATCCCAACACAATTCGGGTAAGCAAGAAGTCCTATGAGATTCATTTTGTGTTTCTTTTATTAATTTGTTTGTTTTTGTTCTTTAGGATCTGGCAAAGATGAAGCAGGAGCCGGTGAAGCCGCAGGAGGGACGCGCTATGGCTGAGAAGATTAATGCCTTTGCCTATTTGGAATGCTCGGCCAAGTCGAAGGAGGGTGTGCGAGAGGTATTTGAGACAGCAACTAGGGCTGCACTGCAAGTTAAAAAACGGAAGAAGACCAGATGCCTTTTGCTCTAAAAGAGCAAATATCAAAAAATTCTATACATACATAACAACAACAACCACAACAAAACAACACACACACACAAACAACTTTTACAAGAATAACAAGAAAAGAAAAGAAAGATAGCACTGCAATACCAGAAGAGATGATGATAATGATAACATACGGAATCCGGCAACTAGAAGCAGCATTCAAGGAAAACAGCTAAGCAACAACTACAGCTACATCAAAAACAACAACAACAACAACATTTGATGAACATGATAAAAACAACAGCATAAAGAGAAGATGGAATACCGGGCAAATTGTCAAATGCGGATTTGATTTTATATACAGTCTAGAGTAGTTATTAACCGAAGTAAAACAACAATAATAAATATTGCATTATTATTATTATTATTTGTAACTCGTAACGGCGTCAAATCAGTCAACACAACAACAACAACAACAGCAACTACAAATACATACTTACTCGTATATATACAATCTACGCGTATATATACACACTTATATATGTATGCATACTATGTCCTATATCATCGTATCCGTTGATTATTTGAGATTAAAAGCCAACTAAAATATCTACTACGTTTCTCAGTGTGCATCTGTGTGTGTGTGTCTCTCTGAGCATGTGTGTGTGTGTGTGTGTTGATGAGTGATGATGGATGCAGTTATTCATTTTTTCAAAAAAAAACAAAATTATGATAAACGGACTAAAACAAATACTGAAAAAAAAGAGTTCATAAACATACCAATTACAATTTTTTGACTCATATATATACATACATACATATATATATAGAAATTCAAAACAGAGACCGCCAATAAACTAAACAAAATGCAGCAAAAGAATAAGAATGAATATTATAAATACTTTGCAACAACAATACACAAATGATAATGTTTATAACGTAAGCCACAAGTGAGAGAGATGCATTCAATTTTCATGTGCAAAAAAGCAAGTTCGAGTTTTTAATATTTGTATTTTGCATTAAATTAAAACAAAAACAAAACACAAGATAAATGAGCGTATTTTATGATTTTATAAAATACCAATATATATATGGATTATATACCTATATATAAATAATATATATATATATACAGTACATATATGTGTATGTCTCTTTTTGTATTTTGTACCGTCAAATCGTGTAATTCTCACACAAAAACTCAAAAAAAGAAAATGCGCCGTTTTCTACAAATGGTATATATACATATGCATACACATACATACATATATTAATATATATACATGCATACGTATACGTAATATGCAGATGTATGTATATATATACTATTTTCTACAGTTACTATTACACAACTTAACAACAACAAACCGCAACAAACAAACATGAAAACGCGTCGAAAGTAATTGTAAATTTGTGCATTCAAAGTTTTGCTTCCTATACAATAAAACAAAAAGAAAAACAAACAAACAACCACAAACACATTTACCAGATTACCAAAATTAGAATTATATATGTGTATATGTATGTATATGTATACATATACATATATAAACCAAAAAAAAAAACAAATTAATTTCTTTTCAAAATTACAAAAAAAAATGGAATATTTTACTAAATAAATAAAAAATAAAAAAAAACTATAAAAATCGAAAATCTGTGTTTGCTTACCTTTTTTAAAGATGCCGTTCATCAGAACAGAGCCCAAGGCTATAACTTCTTGTACAATCAGGAATTGTCAAAAGAAAACTTGAGACTTGAAGAGTCTTTCCCTTGGTTAGTATTCAGTTGTATAATAAAAAGTCTTTCGGTTAACGGGGTTTCAAAAATCTTTATTGAGGGTCTTTTTTTGTGTTTATTTTATTTGTTTTACATTTAAAATGTACGAATCAAATAGATCAATTGATCGCTCGCAGCGATCTGAATTGAATTCCCAAAAAAAACAATGCAAGTTGGGATTGCTCCAAGCTTGTTCGTCTACTAGTTGCTAGTGTCGTGTTATTGTTTAATGGGAATTACATACTTGTATGTGATATTTAACATATATTAATAATTTTTTTGTGTGTTTTTGGAAAGCTTGCTTTCATTTACCCGCATTTAATTAACTGACAAAATATAATTAAACATTACATTACAAACGTTCGATTTTGTAATTTTACATAGCTCGGTTTTGTTTGGGGTTTTTTGTTGTGTTGATTTGTTTAACATAATTCAGTTTTGGTGACAAGTTGTTGTAACAATTTAGAATTGTTTTTTTTTTTTTTAACAAATAGTATTGACTGTGCAGTTAACATTGATGAGAGGAACTCACGGTGATGCTTAGAGAACGTCATGGAAGTTAAAAAGTAATTAACAAAACAGAGAACAGTTTTTCAACTAATCATAATAATGATACAATAAATAAACTTAAGCGTTAACACTTAAAACATTTTTGTGTTTCGTTTCGTTTTCCATAAAACTTAAACAACAAATGCAAAACGTATGTGAATAGTTTGTTTTTTTAAATCACATTGGAAAATTAAATTTCATAGATTTTTGGGATGCTTCTATTTGCTCTTTGTGCATTTATAGTCGATCCCTTGGATCGATCGTGTCGTTCTAATATATGTTTTGTTTTTAGTATACATACGTTTTAAATTCAACATTTATTCGATTAGTTAATGTGTGCGACCTTTCATAATATTGAATAATCGTAATCATAATCATAATAATAATAATAATAATAATACATGCACATAATACATAATTCTCTTCATTTCACACTTCTTATTACTTGGCTTGTGTTTCGATTTGTTTCGTTTCGTTTCATTTCATTTTTGTTTATTGGACAGTTTTTGCGACTTAAAGCTCGATCGATCTCTGATTTTAACTTGACCATTTCGTTATAATAATATAGCCTGATCTATGACTTGTTGGCTTTGCTAGGATTCAGTTTTGTTTTTTGTATCGCTTCGTATTGTTTCCGATTCAACATATTATTGTTTTCAGACCCTTCTTCACATTTGCAAAGGTGCGAAGGGTCTAATAGCGTTTATATATGTATATATATATATTTATGTTGCTTCAACGTTCGTTCAATTTAAATGCCTATATGTATGTATATCGTCTTCTTGTGATTTTTTTTTCTATATGGTTTGTTTGCCAATTTGTCTGTTAGGAATCAACATTCTTAAGAATAACTCTACATACGTTATGTGCATTGCTAATATGTATCATTTGGATTGGTGCTTAAATATATTGATATATATGAATACTTCTATATATATCATCTCATCTCATTGTCTCATCATCTGTCTTATCCTTCCACTCAACAATACAAATACAAGTGGCATCGTTAACAAACAAAATTTAAAAACAAAATACGTAAACAAAAAATAAAAAAAAAACGAAAACTATTAAACATCTGACAAATGTCGATTAGTTAGTTGGCCATTATGTCGACCATAACAATTACATACATAAATTCTTCTTGCGTTTTTTTTTTTCGTTTGTCGAAAATAATGATTAGATATATAGTACATTCATATGATTGGTTGTGCTATATACGAACCGCAAATATATAGCCAAATAAATACAGTATAACGCATTGATTATTATTGCACTTGTTGTTTTTTTGTTTTTGTTTGTGTTGCACTGCGAACCGAGGAGTTTTCGTATCTTTGAAGAGCCGAGAACCGGGTCAATTAGCTTTGTTCGTCTGTCTGCTGCCGCTCACATTGCCCACATTGGCATTTGCTGTCGTTTAGTTTAAATTGCGTCTACGCCTAAAGACCAAAGCGAATATGGAGCGAATGCGCCACCATCGACTGCGATGACGTGTGTGTATCTTCTCCGAATTGTTGTCGGTGCCCAGCGCCTTTTGCATCTCCTTGCGCCGAATCTCACGGACGAGCGTATAGAACGCCTCGTCGATGTAATGCCGCAAAGCTGCCGATGTCTCAAAGAACGGACAACCAAATTGATTGGCCAGATTTTTGCCCTCTTCGGTTGTGACCCGCCGTTGAGATTCCAGATCCACTTTGTTGGCAATCAGGACGAGCGGAATATCCTCGGAGAGGCGAACACGTGTGATCAGTTTGCGATATTCGGACGCCTCCTGAAAACTATGGCGATCCGTTACCGAATAGCAAATGATGAAACCTTCGCCACAGCGCATATATTGGTCCCGCATGGCCGTGAACTCGACCTGGCCAGCAGTGTCGAGTATGTCCAGCAACGCGGCTTCATTGTCGATGACCGCCTGTTGCTGATACGAGTCCTCTGCGAAGGCATGCCGAAGAGAAGTTCAGGGATGTAATCGAATCGAAGGTTATCGACGATTTCAAACACTCACCAATTGTGGGGTCATGGTAGTCCAAGAAACTGTGACTGACGAACTGCAGGGTAACAGCTGTTGTGTGTGTGTGCGGTGTGTGTGTGTGTGCGGTGTGCGTAAGTGTGCGTGCGCGTGTTCGTGTGTACACGCAAAGTTAGCCGAACGCACGCACGAAGCGGAGACGACGACGACATAAGGGGGTGGCATTGGGTTGCATGGGTTTGGTTGGTTGGTTGGTTGGTTCGTTCGTTGTGTCGCGCGTCGTAAAACAAAGCGTAAAAGAAATTGAGATAATTTATTGATTTTTCGCAGTCCCCAATCAAAATGCGCAGTGATAAAAAAGAAAACAAAAGTGTTCTCCACTTACCCGACTTGCCGACACCGCCATCTCCGAGTATGACAATCTTGTAGACTCGGAGGCCACCTCGCATATTCTGTGGCGCCGCTGGTGGTTTATTCATCAATCCCGTATTATTGCCATTTTCTTTGCGCTCGTTCGGCAGCTGCATCGAGTCCGTATCCGCGGCACTGGCGCAACTTTTTAATTTGCTCGATTTGCGCAGAGCGGCGCAGCCAATCGACATGTCACCGGCCATTGCTGCTCACTAAGGATGCGCCCAAGGCGTGGCTGCCGCTGCCTCTGCCGCTGCCCACCGCCGCCGACGGTTTGTCTGGCTCGTCGTCGTCGTCGAAAACACTGTTTTAGAATTGTTATTAATTGATGTCTGCTACACTTGCAGTTTGTTTGCGACTTACCACAATGTTGCACTTGGCCCCGGATCCTTCAACGGGTTTTTGTTGACTTTAATTCCAATCGTATCTATACATAATTTGTGCTGGCTTGTTTTTCCCTCGTTCCGTTCTTTTTTGTTGTTGTAATTTTTATGGTAGTAAATTGAATTCAGTGTGACCGGCGCCGTTCACATCTCAACCAGGCACAAAATACCAAAATTTATCTAAGGTCAGTGCTGGCATGAATCGGTTCCTGTTAAACATAACAGCGTCAGTTCAAAATTCAAATAACATGATTATTAATTATTGTTCTACAAATAATGTTAATTATGTATAATATTTGTTTATTATGAGCTTTAAATGAATGTATCATTATTCGGGGTAATAAAGCAAAATAGCTAAATTAAATAAATTAAATAATCTGTTGACTGAATTACATAATAAGTATACGCTCTGTCGGAAATTAAATTCCATGAAAAAGAGTATTTAACAGAGCTATGTTAAAAGCTGATTATGTTCTACTTCAAACTCTTTCAACACATCGGCCATTACAAACAAATCACTTAATAAATGGCCGCTTCAGCTTGTCATAATATCAAACAAAAATAACCATGTAAATAATGAATTTTTAAAAGCAACAATTGAGGCAATCGATGAGTTTAAAGGCCTGTAAATTTTCCGCTATGTAGAGTAAAGATAAGTATAAAAGTTCTTTTATAGCAGATGCATGAGTTGCCAGTTTCATATTTTTCCCGTGAAATCTAGCTTTTTTGAGGATAGATTGAGGAAATTTTTAAAAGACTTAAAATCATAACTTAATTTGTAGCTATATTTACTGAAATTATTGCTCATATTATTTTATATCAATGAGCACAGAATAAAAATAATGGAATAACCGATTAGAGTTTGTAAATAAAACTTTGAAAACCAAAAGCAATTATTTTAAAAATTATTTTTTAATTTCATTAATTATTATTATCAAACAAAATTGAAAATGCGACCTTTGTAATATTTTTTTTAGAAAATTTAAAAATAAAAACATCTTTTAAGTCAATAGGTGTTTGTTGAAAATGTCATCAAGGTAAACAATTTTATTTTTGTATCCATTATCGTTAATATCTCTCAGCTTTTGGCTTGCTTTCATCTCAAAGCTGGCATCACTGACAGCTCCCTCGCCTGTTGCATGCTCGGTTCCGTTCGGTTTCGGTTTTAGTTGCGTACGGTGATCGCGGTTGAACTGTTCGCGGTCGGTTTCAAACATCTCGAAAAACCGAAAAAATAAATAAGTAAAGAAACATACAGTGGTTTTTCAAATTTCTACTTGTACAGCAAAGACATTGGCATTAAGATAGTAGTAGCATAATGTCGGGCGATGTGCAGCCGCGAAAGCGCAAGGATAAGCGCAAAAAACGTGGTAAGTGATGGAACCTTATTGGATCCGAAGGATCCTATAAACATTACAACAACAAAAAAAGTACTCGTTTGTCGTAGCTGAAAAACGTATCTGTCTGTTTCTTTTATTAGCATAAATAATATTGTCGAGCGTCTTTAAAAATAACTTTGCCCTATTATATAAAATTATACATTGCTCTTGCTGTTTTGTCGCTATGCGTGTGCCGCCGCCGAGAAAAAAAAGTATACCTAAATACACTATATACTACTCACATACATACATACACATATTTTTCATTTTATGATTTCTATACGTTGTCATGCTGCTGGGACACGCGCTACAATAAAATCTGTTGAAATATTTTCACCGGGATAAATGGGCTAAAGAAGTTTTTGCGGTTCTCACATCGTCTTATATCTCTAAACATCAGCTCGAGTTTATTTAAAGACCTGTGCGATAAAGATGAAACGTTTATTTATATGCTTTATCTGCTGCAACGTAAACAAATACCGGTAGATTTTTAGCTCCTTTCCCGCGCGCTCTCTCTCGTCAGAGAGCATCACTCTCGTCAACTTCTAGCCGAGTTTAGTTTATTTAAATATTTCCAGCGAGTTGCAAGTTGACAAGTTGAATTTGTTAATTTATTATCATTGCATTCAATGATAAAATGAATATACACAAAGTCAAGACACTTCCGTGACCAGACATTTATTACACCCACCAGAGTTTGGACACAGATACAAACACACACACAGATACTCACACGCACAATGGCACCTACACATACACATGCACACAAATACTATGCACAGATTTTTCGTTTCTTTTATTTTTATTTATTCTTTCGGTTTTCTTTTGGCCATCTGCCCAAGCGCATGACTCTGCGCGTTCTTTGTTTTGCATCAACAACAACAACTTATGCATACACACACACACACACACACACACACACACACGAACACACACACACATACGTAGATACATCTGTTATCTCTGTCGTACATTAACTCTGCAATATCAGCTGCTGTTTGATAACGAGCGTAACTAACTTTCTGTGTAGATGATCGCAAATCCGAAGGGGACGTCACCGTCTTGCGGCAGTCAAGCTTCCAAGGTAGCGACTTTTTGTTGTATCGCCCTCTTCCAGCCACCCCCCCCCCCATTCCCATAGAAAGCTGCAGTTGATGCAATTATCCAATCTGATAAATTACTAAATGCAGTTGCTTGTACTAACCGCTCGCTGCCTTTGTTGTTTTTAATTAATCGTTAACTAAGCGCTGTTGTCACAAATACCTTAGCAGAGAGCAATACAATTTTGTTAAGCAGCGTGTAACGCTCTGAAACAAGATGGAAGAAAGTTCGTCTGTCTGTCTGTCTGGACGTGTCTTTCGATGTGAATTTTCTTTTCAGTTTTTAAGCCAACTTTATGAAACTTGGTAAAAATGAATCTTTTTGCTAAAAATACTTTACGTATTAGTTTAAGCCTGATGGGCATTTTGGTTATTGCTCTGCGAGGGTATTTAAACTTCGGCATTTCGCCACTTAGCTTTTTGTGTTCGTGTACTAAAATGCATTTGCTTCGCTCACAGAAGACGACGATTCATCTTCTCATGGCGTTCACATCACAAAGATGGGAAACGACGATGTGCACCTGCACGTGCAGCATCAGCACGGCACTGGAGGTCACTGGTGTGCCAAGATCATATTCTTCTCTCTGATGGCTGTGCTGCTGGGACTCGTTGGCTTGATTATATTGGAGAATCGCGGCTTGGAGGACGGTGAGTGATGAGAGTTGAATTCAGTCTATGCAAAATGATAACACAATTTGTTTTGTAGTGGATACGCCGTTGTCAGAATCACGTTACTCCAACTACTTTGATGGCTGGGTGGAGGAGCATCGTCATGAGGATGAACACGATGCGCATGGCTCACCGGAAGCGGCCTTGGATGATCACGATGATGAACACGACGATGATCACGATGATGAGCACGACGAGGAATATGAAGCGCATTCTGCAGAGGAGGAGGCTGACGAGGAACACGACGAGGAGGAGGAGGAGGAGGAGGAAGAAGAGGAGGAGGATAACAATGCTGCTGAAAATGTAACTGCTGAGGAGGAAGAGCAGGAGCAGGATGAGGTGGGAGCGAAAACACTTTAAATTAGAATGACATTTAAAGATTGTATCTTTCAGGATGATGATGATGAACCTGAAGAATCCTTGGAGCCACCGCAATCTGCAGCCGATGATGCTGATGAGGATGAGCAGGAAGATGACGAGGATGCCGATGACGAGATTGAGGAGTCCATTGAGCCACCCATCTCGCAATCAAAAGCTCAGAGCGCATTGGACACAGCTGAAGAAGACGACGATGTAGATGGCGAAGATGAGGAGGATGCGGATGAAGATGAGGAGGATGAGGAGCCAACCATTTCGCAATCGCAGCCACAAACCACAGCTGAAGAGGACGACGATGAGGACAATGACAATGACGATGATTTTGAGGATGAAGCTGATGAAGAAGACAACGAGGAGGCGCAAGAATCTCTTGAGCCTGCAGCTGAAAGTGCAGTCGATGAGGATGGCGATGACGATGACTTTGATCAGGTTAGTAAACAGAGAGAATAATCAGAAATTAAACTAATGAAAAACTTTATTTTAGGACGACAACGATGAGGATGATTTCGAATCCCTCGATCAGGATGTGGATGATGAGGCTGAGAAACGTCAAGCGGCTGCCGATGCCAAAGATAGCCAGGACAAAGAACCAGAGCAGCAGCCGGAGGAGGAGGCAGCCACCACATCGTCTTGGCTGGGTTCTCGTAAGTATCCTAAAGGTTTAAGCAGATGACACAGAACGGTTAAGAGACTAAGGGTATTCCAAGCTCCAAAAAATACAATACTTATAGTTAGTTCAAAAAAAGAATTGTACAAGAAAGTGCAAAGTGAAAGAATTAATTAAAACTTTTCGTTGACTAAAATGAAAACTCAAATTTTCCAGTTGCCGTTAAATTTGGCGTTGGCATTGCACTTGCCCTTGTCTCACGCCTTGTATTGATAAGGAATAATCCGAATACAAGTGAGTTTTCAATGCTGCTGAGCCAAGTTCTAACCAAATAAATAATGCTCTCCGCTTACCCAAGAACTCCAAACGTTCTGAATAACACGCCTCAATAAACAGCATCTAAATATCTAAAAAAAAATAAATAAATAAATATTTACTCAATGTAAAGTGAATTTCCGTTAAATGTCGTCAATCAACTAACTTTCAAAATTAACCCAATCCTCAAATTATCGATAACCGCTTATCGATTATTATACGTTTTTTTTTTCGATTCGGAAATTTGAACAAAATTTTGCACTTTCTTTTAATTTGATTTGATTGTCTAAGTTTAATAATAATATAATATCATTTTTGTTGTTTCTTCTCACGATTATTATTTATTATGATTATCACCATTATTATTATTATTATTATTATTACTATTATTGTAGTCACAGCTTTGTTAAAACGTATGCGCCAATATCTATGTATGTCAATTTGTCGTATGGCTTTGTTCTTGTTGCCTGCCAACTGTATTTGCTTACTAATCTCTGTCACCAACAAACCACAGACGAGGAGCAGCCGCCCACGCCGGAGGCCAACATGAGACGACGCCTGACCATAGCGACTGCTGAGGAGGATATACCCGACGATGTCGAGGAGCTGCCTCCGCTAGACGACGGTTGACAAACTATTCTATAACTATGCTGAACTTCGGAAAACTCCGATTTTGATTCCAAACAATTTCAAGTTTTGAGAGATAAACTTTGGAAATATTTGGAATGTGTTTCATTTCAGTTTATCCTTAATTAATTGTGAAAACTTATTTCCCTAAAGAGGAGTACTCCGAGGAGGAGATTGAAATTGAGGAGGAAATCGAGGTGGAGATCAGCGATGCGGACGAAATTAGCGATGATAACGTGGCCATCAATGCCAGCTATGTGCCCGAAACTTTCGAGCAGCTCAGCGCCATGTACAGAGGCAAGACAGAACCGAAAGCTGAGGCCAAAGTCGCTCCCAAACCTGTAACGAAACCTGCACCCAAACCTCAACCTCAACCTGAACCCGAACCCGAACCGGAATCAGAACCAGAACCAGAATTAGAACCAGAACACGAAGATATGCTTGGACATGCGGATATTTATGTGGAGTACGAGGATGGCGACATTGAGGATTATGAGCATGACGATAGCGATGAGGAGGAGATCACCGATGAGGAGGAGGACGAAATATCGGATGTGGATGATGCCGAGCTGATGAGTCGACTGGAGGCCAAATATGGCCGCTTGCCGGCCAAGGAATACGAAAGCGATCCCGACTCCGATGATCCGTCCTGGACACGTAATTACTAAATGTACAATTTACACAATTACCAACGACATATCGAACTGAAACCAAATCATCATCTATCATAACCTTCTCTCTCGAACTCGTATTATAATTCTATTCTAAATGTATATCCGATCATGGCATACGTTACACCTACTCTAAGCAAATTACGTTAATACGCATAGTAAGTTATAGTTGTAGTCGAACCAATCAATATGCTAATCTTACATATAAGCTGGAGCCCTTAGACATTAACCGTTCAAGCTGGGTGTCTTTAATCTTCAACTTGCTGTTACTCTTGTGAAATCTGTATAATTTCTTTCCCCATGTTACTTAGAAATAAAACCCAAGCAACCCAAGGCCGATGACAATGGCGATGGTGATGAGCTGTTTGAGCAAGAGCTGCGCAAGGCAAATGCCGAAATGATCAATGAGGTGAGTTCAGAGGAATTTCCTTATACACACACCTTATAAAATATTCTATATTTTTTTCATAAACTTTAAGCTCAACAATCACTAGAAAAAACATAAAAAAAAAACAAAAGTCAACTTCTTTCATAGCTATAATTAATGTTTGCTTAATAAGTTCATGTGCTTAGCTCTTAAGTAATTATTAACAAATACCCTTTGACATCCAGAGTTTTGATAATTTAATTAGCTGAAAAATTAGTTACGTACTTATGAATTGGCGAAGTTTCGAGTTTTTCTCTAAAAAACAAACTTGCTAGTTGGTTTTGCGATTTCTTAATTGCTGTTGCAGGTGCCAAAAACACCCACTTGGTTGCTGCAACAGTTTAATCGCTTAATCGATTGGCAACTTTGTTTTTCAGTTGCATGACGGTTAATAATAGTTTTTATAGAGGTATTACAAATATATATATTTCATGTGTTACCCAAATTGGGTTTGCTCTAATAAATCGCTTTCGCCTTTTTGCTAATCCTCGTTCTCTGTTCGCATGCTGCTCTAACCGAATCACACGCTCCTCCTCCGATCTAACAATAGAATCCTGCGAAAGCTTTGGGCGCATTTAACAAGCTCACACACACACACGCACACGAGCCGTTGGCTCATCTGAAACGGGCGCAGGCGCTGGAGCAGCTGGCGGATCATCATCAGAGCAATCAACTGCTCCACGAGGCCATCGAATCCTACAAGCGTTATCTGGCCTTCGACGAGCTGATTGCCAACGAGAGCGAGTTTCGTGCGGCGGGCGAGCGTTGCATTGAGCACCTCAGATTTCTGGGTGAGTACACTGAGAAAAATAAGGGTGGTAAAATCAAGAAAAGATTTGCCCAAATTATAAAATTATGAACAATATTCTATCACAAATCCCGACTGCACTTTATTGAATTAAGATTGTTTTTTGTTTTTATAAAGTAGAGAAATATTCTCATTACAAGAATTTATGCTGAATTCAAGAATGCTTAATTGTTAAACAAGATTTAAATTTTGATATAATATTTTTTGAATCTGAAAAAAATATTAAGATGGAAATGTTGTTTCATGAAAATTTGTCAGTTTTTTTTTAAGATCCAAATATTTTTAAAATTTAGGTTTTAATTCATGTTTTTATAACGCAATTTCTTTCTCTATGTAGGCAAATGTTTATTTGTTTTGTTCTTAATTCAAGAGGTGTAAAAATATCAAATACAATTTCAATGTTAGTGTTAATACATTTTTTTCATCTTCAAAAAAATTAAGATTGTAATCTTTTAAAATTCATAAACTTTTTAATTGTATTCTTCTTTTGAGAATGTAATTTTTCTCTCTGTGTAGGCAGACATTTAATTTAATAATTTATTTCTTATTGTTTTGTTGCCTTCCAGGTTATCTGCAGCAGACGGTGGCCATCCATGAGCTGCTCATCGAACGCTATCCGACGGAATCTGCGCTGCGGAATCAGCTCTCGCTCAGCTACCTGATGGCCAACAAGTGGGTGTGTTGAGCAGCATGTTTCCCTAGTTGCTGGTTAGCTAATGCAGATCTCTTTACAGCTACGCTAAGCTGCAGCAGGTGGCAGCTGAAACGCTGCGACGTTGGCCCAAGGATGCACTTGCTCAGCTGCACTTTGGCCTGGCCATCAAGCAGCTCAGTGGCGACTATGCGCGAGCCCTGCCCTACTTGCAGTTTGCCATCGACTCGCAGGAGGCTGGCACTCAGGAGGCCTACTTCTACGTGGTGCTGGGCGAGACGCTGCAGCGTCTGGGGCGGCACAAGGAGGCGCTGCAGCTGCACCAGCGTGGCGCCGACAAACAGTTCTTCGCCAGCGTCTATCAGCGTTCGCTGTACAATGAGCCTGGTCTGAGAGCTCAGCCCTTTTGGCTGCCTGCCGAGACGGGTTATGGCGCCCAGCTGGAGCAGCTGCAGCAGAGCTGGCGTGCCATGCGAAGGGAGGCGTTGACGCTGCTCAATGGACGCGGCAACTTTCAGCCGGAGGCGGAGCAACTGCGCGACACGGGCAACTGGCAACAGTTTGAGCTGTTTGCCCAGGGCAGACGCCAGCATGGCAACTGCCGGCGAGCTCCCCTCACTTGTGCCCTGCTCGACCAGCTGCCCGCTTCCACTGGCTGCCGGCGTGGCCAGGTCAAGTTCAGCGCCATGCAGGCGCAGACGCACGTCTGGCCACACTGCGGACCCACCAACTGCCGACTGCGCGCCCATCTCACGCTCGTGGCGCCCGAGCCACATCTGACCAGCCTGCGAGTGGCCGATCAGCAGCGGTGAGAAAGAATATAATATATATTTATTTATTTAATTGTATCTTAGAGTCAATTCTAAAAGGCCTTCAGGCTTTGTTTGTTTATGTTATTCTCTTATTTTGAATGTATTTATTAGTTTCAAAAAGTTTTGTATATTTTTGGGGTTGACCTCTGCAAGGAGTTGATTAGGAGTAGGGATACTTTGATAGAATTGCATTGGTATAATGTATATATTGTATATAATGTAATATATATAATATAATAAGATGATTTCGTGATTTTCAATTTGAATTCTTTTTTTCTAATTAGTTCAATTTTACTTCAATTCATGTGTAAATAATTAAAACAATTATATTCGTTATTTTTAAAATGAACATGCTGCTAATTAAATATAATTGCTTTCAATTTTTAATATTGATTGATATTAATTTATATGTTTAATAATAATCAAATGGAATCATTTTGTTGGCTATGGAAACTTTGAGCAGGAAGTTTAGCATTTAAAGACGATGGAAGGAACAATAACAATTTTACACTGAGGAGTTTAAAGGCATTCTGAATTTGATATTTCCTTTAAATCTTATTCAATTTAGTTACATTTTATTTTAATTAATACATGCATAATTACGAAAATTAAATTCAGTCTTTCTATAATTTAATTATTATAATTAAGCAGAATGGATTATTAATATGAAATTGGTTAATGTTAATTAATAGTATAAAAATACTCAGAAAGAACTATGATACTCTTTTCATGAAGACTTGAAAACAAATATTTTTCCAAATAACAAACAATTTGCTTAAAAATGATATAGTTAGTAATACAAAATAAATTCGAAACCTCAGGCCAACTAATCATGCACAATTAGAGTGCGACTTTTTTGTGACGCTGGGTCTATATACATTGGGTTCTCTTCTGTGCTGTCATAGATAAATAACTACAGATAATATTTAAGATTTGATTTTGGATAATACTATTTGAATAATGGTGTCAACAAATCCATTTCCTGCTCTCCCTTCACTCAAAACTACTAACGAGCATTCTTCTGTCTATCAACAGCACTTGGCATGAGGGCGGCCTCTTCATATTCGACGATAGCTTCGAGCACGAGGTCTGGCACAATGGAACGCAGCTCCGACTGGTGCTGATTCTGGACCTTTGGCATCCCGATCTGAGTGATTCGCAACGCCGCAGCCTGACGCCGATTTAAATCTCGTTTCCATAGTCCAGCCAGCCAATTCATAATGTTCTTTATCATTTTGTTAATTGATTCACATAGCACAAGTCACAATAATTCGTTAGTAATTCTTTAACGTTAAGTCTCGATATGGATGCGTGTTTAGTTTGTAATGGAAATGTTAATCTTAAGTCTATGATTATGATTAATGTCTATTGTTGCTGGGTTGGCAGCCCCCTTGCTGCTGTATTCAATCTATTTTGTAAATACAGTCATCTTTTCAATTTGGAAAACTCAACGAGGTCTTTTTAATACCCCCTTGCTTGGAGGTCTTATTTAATAAAAGTAATAAGAATTGAACTTCTTCTAATAAATTGAATTAGATTTGAAAGTATTTACTTTTAATTGTGATTTATTTAATTACGAAGTCGTTCTAATACCTAAAAGAATACCTGCTACAAAAATATTCTTATTATAAAAAATCGAAAGAAATAATATGCAATATTTTATCGAGAAAACTCTGTGAAGATCGTTTAGTTCCAGGGAATTCTGACAGTTTAAAGTATTTGTTAAAGTCAAGTTGATCACTCAATTAATGAAAGCTTTAATTTTCTAATAGCTTGATAAGCAAAACGGGTAATCGGGTTATAACTGACAATTGAGGACTTAAATACAGTATTTCCAATATCTGAACACGCAATGCAGCTCAGTATAAAATAGGTTGATGCAAATGTTGAAAATCGATTGAAATCTTAGCAATGTGGATAGTTCTCGGGAGTGTTTTCTACCTGGCGTTTGTCGTGCACGCGGAGCTCGACGTGTGTCTCAAGGAGATGGGCTGCTTGAAGGGCACCACGATGCCAGGACACAAAGGAGATGCCTTCGAGGCCTTCTTGGACATTCCCTTTGCACAGCCTCCCATCGGAGAGTTGCGTTTCCAGGTGGATTAAATGAATTTCATCAAGACTTTCACTGATCGGGCGGCTTCTTCTGTGGCTCTGCAGATCCCCTCTCAATTGGTCCCGAGTATCTGATGGACACGCAGCAGATTGTTCTGGTCACCATCAACTATCGGTTGGGACCATTTGGTATGTGAACATCTGCCTCTCAACAGTTTCAATTTGGATACTTTGTTTAGGGTTTCTCAGCACTGGCGATAGCCAGATGTCTGGCAACTTTGGGCTCAAGGATCAGCGCTTGGCTCTGCAGTGGGTGCAGCAGCACATCGCCTCCTTTGGCGGCGATCCGCAGCTGGTGACGATCCTTGGCCACAGCGCTGGCGGCATGTCCGCCCACTTTCACATGCTCAGCCCCAATTCGAAGGGTAAGCTAAGGATCAATAAGAATAGTTCCCTAGTATCAACAATCTTAATATATATAAATCTCGTGTCACAATGTTTGTCCTCAATGGACTCCTAAACCACTTAACCGATTATATTAAAATTCGCACATCATGTGCAGTTCGATCTAACTTGAGAGATAGGATAGTTTAAATCTCAAATTATAGTCGCAATTTTAATTTATTGCTAATTATTTGTCTGTTATTATTTGACAAAGGTTGGCAGCACGCTCGATTGAAGCTTGCTATTAATCGATAAACTGCAATCGGAATATTAGCCCCCCCCCACACACACACATACTGAAGAGATAGACACACACACTCACACAAACACAGACACGGACGAGAGGAAAGCCGAGATGGAAACACACGTATTGTTGTTGTGCTAACGGTATTTACTATATTTTAGTAAATAGGATAGTTTAAATCTCAAATTATAGTTGCAATTTTAATTTATTGCTAATTATTTGTCTGTTATTATTTGACAAAGGTTGGCAGCACGCTCGATTGAAGCTTGCTATTAATCGATAAACTGCAATCGGAATATTAGCCCCCCCCCCCCCCCCCCACACACACACACATACTGAAGAGATAGACACACTCACTCACACAAACACAGACACGGACGAGAGGAAAGCCGACATAGAAACACACGTATTTTTGTTGTGCTAACGGTATTTACTATATTTTAGTAAAAAAAAGAAAAAACAAAAACAGTCACTTGATCGTTTTTTGTAGAACTGCAACCAAATACGCAATGCATTAAACTACCAGACAATTTTTGCACTGTTGTTCAGGATAAAAATGAATTGATTCAGAGTATTTTCCCGAATATACAGAATAATTATTTGAATCATGAATGGCGTAGTCAACGGGCGATTTTGGCAGCCAAAAACGTTGATGTTGACGAAATTAACTTCCAGATACAACAGTTTTTACCAGGCGATCTGATGTCTTTTAAATCAATCGATACTGTTGTTGATGAAAATGAAAGTGTAAATTTTCCGATTGAATTTTTAAATTCATTAGATATCCCTGGAATGCCGCCACATAATCTTCGATTAAAGATTGGTTCCCCTATTATTCTCCTCCGTAATTTGAATCCACCTCAATTATGTAACGGTACGCGTTTGGTCATCAAAAAGATCACCGGAAACATTCTTGAAGCAACCATTTTGGCTTGAAAGTTTAAAGGAAAAGTGGTCCTGCTGCCACGTATTCCGATGATACCATCAGATTCTACCATACCCTTCAAAAGGCTACAGTTTCCAATTCGTTTAGCTTTCGGCATGTCTATAAATAAATCTCAAGGTCAAACAATGTCCATTTGTGGTTTAGATTTGGAAAATCCATGTTTTTCTCATGGGCAACTATATGTTGCATGTTCACGTGTTGGGAAACCGTCGAATCTATTTGTGTTAGCTAAAGACAGGTTAACCAAAAACATTGTGCACCGATTGGTGTTAAATTAAATTGAAATTGAAAGTATTTATAATTCAAAAAAAAAAATATTAATGTTTAAAAGTTTAAGACTGTCTGCCTAGCCTACCTCATTCATGAGTTTAAGCGTCACATGTTATTGACTGTATTATACTGTAATAACTAATATTTGTTATAAAATTATATGGAAATAATAAATCTGATAAATTTTTATTTTGTATCTATTGGTTTATGCTTAATATCAAGTGTAAGAACATTTTAATTAATTGTGTTCAACGTACTTCCCCTTCAAATCTCAATCCAGTGAATTTGTATACCAACATCAACATTTTCGTCTTTGTTCGTAAATAATTTCATTGTACTAAAGGGTTATAGTAGTAGAAAGTCAAATAAGGAGATCACCATATTTTTTTACAAATACCATCTGTATGAAAAAGCATAGTGGACTCCGTGACTGATGTTCTCTTATTGTTCCTCTTAGATTGTTTACTATAATGTAATATAACAAAAACTTTAGCCACAGCAACGCGTGGCCGGGTCAGCTAGTTTTATTATATTAATTAATTTATTTAAGTGGAGCATTGGAACAATTCTAAAGTATTTATTTAACGAGACCGCTTTCTACATCAAAGATTAAACAAATCTTTTGGTACTTTATCTATCTTTATCTTTATCTGATCCATCTACAATTCTTATTTATAATTTTTGCTGCACATCATTGATTTTTTCAAACAAACTTCACCAACTTCTCAAAACTTTTCCTTACTCCGAAATATTCCTGATCTTCATTTTCTGTTACCTTTAATATTAGGTTCTCATAGTCCTCTTTTTATTTATTTAGGGTATATCCAATTAATTTCTTTTCCTCATCCACTCGCACATTTATGACCTTTCTTTATGTAAGGAATTTGTCACTACATGTAAAAATACTTATCATCTTATTTTATTATTAATATTTAGCAATAAGGTAAAGAACTTTAAAGAAATAACTTACTTCTATCCGATACAGATTAATTATTATGAGTGTTATTTTAATCATTATTTTCCTCTTCGCTGTATCTGATTTTTATTCATTCATTCTTTCATGCTTTTGCTCACTTCCTCTACAGGACTCTTCCATCGTGCCATATCCTTGAGCGGCACAGCGCTGTCGAACGTCGTGCGAGTTCGAGATCCTTTGACGCAGGCTCGTCGGCTGGCGGAGCACGCGGGCGTTGCTCAGGCTGACAGTCTGGACACCAAGGAGCTGGCTGAATCCCTGCGTGCCGTTGATGCCATGACGCTACTGGAAGCTGGCGACGAGATGAAGGCGTGGCACAATGTGCCGGTCATGAATTTTGCCACTGTTGTCGAGCAGGATGCAACGCCCGAATCCTTCTTCAACGAGGAGTTGTCAGTGTCCCAACTTGCTGGCCGCATCCACGAGGTGCCCTGGCTGCTGGGCAGCTCATTCCGAGCCGGCGAAGGCTCCATGTTTCTGTGGCACATCCTGACCAATCCACAAGCGTTGCAGGAATTCAACGAAAGGTTTCTCGAGCTGCTGGGAATAGCGCTCTACTTGCCAGAGGACACAGCAGAGGAAACTGTGAAGGAGCTGCTGAAGCTATACGAAGTCCCGGAGATGGAACTCAATGAGCAGACGATGATTCCCCTGTCGAATATCTTTGGCGACTTCACCTTTCTGTATCCACTCTATGTGAGTGCTGAGAGCTATGCAGGATATGCCAAGGAACCGCTTTCCATCTATCGATTCGAGTTCCATAGCTTGACTAATCTCTCGTTCACTCGTGCCGCCAGCAAAGAAGTTATTCCACGGGAGCTTGGACCAGTCCACATGGATGATGCGCTGCATCTGATAAGCATGCCAGGACTATTGCCCATGTATCCCAAAGATTCCGATGATCAGCTGGCCATCGATCGAATGACAACGCTGCTGGTGGAGTTTGCTAAAACTGGGTAACAAAATGGAAAACCTCAAAAATCTATCTTACGATCTATAAATAATGTTCTAGGGTATTCTACAATGCCACCGATTTGCCACCCTGCAAAGCTGAAGATTTTACGTCCGATGAAATCTGCAAATATTTGCGGTTTGGCGACCAGAATGGAGTTTATCGTGAGTCCATCGAGAGGTCGATGGATCTGCGCGGACTGTCGCTCTGGAAGAAATTCTTTTTATAGATCGACAACACTTGAAAGTCAAGAAAGAAGAGGCTTGAAAATTCAAGAGTGCAGCTGGTAGATACTCTGTAACAATGGCTAGAGGGAAAATACGACTTATTTTATTACGTATACGTTATGAATGATATATTATTGTTTATACTGAAAAATAAAATCAATAGTTTGCATTAACTTTAGTAATATTAACTATATTCCGTACGATTAAGTTCTGTTAGCTTGCTTTTCTTTATATAATACAGAAGTAGCATACCTGGTAGTATTATAAATAAATTCGATTTAAAAATAATAATAATAATAAAGTCATACAAATATTTGTTTGCATTCAGATTAAATAGCAGTTGTCTGTCAATAACCGTAAGATGATAAACTATAGTATCTAATAATATCTGAGAAAGATTAAGTACTTTGAGTTAAATAAATTATTTTGCAATCGATTAAATATTACATATAAACTAGTATTCATAATTTCTATTGATAAATTTATAATATAAGATATATGAGAATATTACAAAAATATAAATAGTCACAAATCGGTACAACAGCTAAACCTGATCAATTGCCTATAGCATGTGAATAACGATAAGAATGCATGCTTAATTTATCTGTACTACAGTTACTAAAATAAGTACGCTCCCATTTGAATGCATTACTTGCGAGTTTAATGATAATACACGTGCCTTCCTTCCGATCCCTTGTCTCCCCCGCTCTGATTTCTGTTTAAGAATCTGGAGAATAAATTGATATGGGAGGCTGACCTATTTTGTCCTCGAATCAGTTCGCAGTTCCAGACGAAGGTCAACTTGCATTTCCATATGGAAAGTAAGCTGTAATAATACAATGCAGTGTAAGTTGTGATAAATGTAAGCACACTGCGGATCATTTAAATAATGCAGCTACAGACTGACGCAAATATTTATTATTCATTTTGATCACTGTACTTTTGAAGTTGACAGAAATAAAAATAAATAAATAAGTAATTTGCAATTTGCAAAAAAAAATGTGCATAAATATTTATTTAGCATAAAACGGCAATTAAAATCGGCGTTGGTATTGAAAGTAAAATTAAATAAAAAGTAAATAAATAGAACAGTGCTCAAGGTGTGTTTTTATACCATCTATAAATTTAATAATGATTTTCAGAGCGTTGGACGCAAACAAAAAACTGTTGGTTCAAATAGAATTATGTTTAAATTGCAGATGTGTTGATTATATATATATGAATAAATAAAGAGTAAATAATATTTCGTTGATGATTAAGTTATCAAATCATATACCATCTATAAATTTAAGAATGAGTGTTGATTCCAATAGAATCATGTTTAAATTGCAGATGAGTTGAATGTATTATAAAATAAAAGAAGATTAAATTTTAATTAAATTATACCATCTATAAAAAAAATTTAAATAATGTCTGTTGATTCAAATAGAGTTATATTTAAAAATCAAATAATTCAAGTGAATTGTATTTGTATTTTTATTTTGATTAAGTTATTAAGCATTATTAAAATAAAATAATTAGAAATTTAAAAATATTACAATGAAATGCATTAATTGCATAAAGAGTATAATATATCTATTTTTTTTTAATTGAATTGTCCTTATGTATAATAATTAAAAAATTGTATTTTCCACTATTTTGAGTATAATAATACTAATTATGATATTATTATTATATTCTATCTTCTTCAAGAGCCTTTTCTACTGCGAATATATATTTGAATGATCGGTGGTTTGCACGCTCAGTATGAGAGTAAACTTTATTGAAGTTTCTATAATGATATGTAAGTGAAAAGGCCTGCCCGTAACGCCGCCCTGCCCCCGTAACCCCCGTAACCGGGCAGTTCTTATCTCAGAGGCGAAAGCGGATCACAAAAGAAAACACAAGCAAACAAGCACAAACACAAACACGGGCTGGGAAAAGAGCAAGCAGGAAGAAGCAGAAGCAGCAGAGGAGGGGAAATGGGAACGAGAATATATAACGTAATATGAGTAGATACATACATACATATATGCAGACGGTTGTAGTTGTCTGTTGTCGTATTGTGTGTTGTGTTTGCTGGCGAACAGGATAAAAGCCAATGCATTCGACAGATAGTTCTGTAGTCGGTCAAACAGAATCGGATCGATCGGATCGAGTATACGCCGTGTGAGCCGTGTGTGAATAACATTGCAATTCGAGTCCAAATATCTTTGAGCACAACAATTGTAGATCAAAAAGTTTCCAAGCGTTGTTCAGCTCGAGAGCGTGACAACAACAACAATAACAATAAAAGCAGCAGCAAAGTTTTTCTTCTTATTTATTTATAAGTATATTTTTGTTTTATCGAATAAAACTGAACGCTTTGGTTACAAACCCGTCAGATACATTTCGTACGCTGTCGTGTCAGGGGCTCACCCTCCAGTTAGACAAGTGAATTAAACGTGGTTGGGCAATTAAAACAGCAGCGTCGCGAGCCGAACAAAATCGAGTGAGTAATCAACTAATTTAGATGATTAGATATCCTTTTGGCCAAATAAAGGCAGACGATCGATGATCGATCGGTTGGGGGAAGCTGAGCTCCAATTTGATCAGCTCGTCATTTGTCGTGGGAATTCATTTGGTGTGGTTTCAAATTTCAACAAAACGCCGTTGACATCATCGGTAAAAGAAGCTTTTTTGGGTGAATGAATATAAATAAATGAGTTATGCATAATTAATGGGGGCTATTATTGACTTTGATTTCTTTTCTGTAGACAAAAGCCATCAGTCATGATTCATACGGGGAATGCTTTACTTCTGCTGCTGCTCTCGCACTCAATGCCGATGCTGATGCTGATACTGACGATGATGTCGCTTGTCTCAGCCACGGCCCTGGCCCCGAGCGAGAAGGCTTTGCTGGTCTGCGGCGACAACTTGGGCTGCTTGAAGGGCGTCCACATGCCCGGCTATCAGATCAAGCGCTTCGAGGCCTTCCTGGGCGTGCCCTACGCCCTGCCGCCCCTCGGCGAGCTGCGCTTCAGTGTAAGTATTGCGTCAACAATTTATATATTTATCGCTGTCTTTCTGTCTGTCCGTGCGTTTGAACGCATAGATCTCGCAGACTATTGGAGCTAGAGCTAACAAATTTGGCAATAATACTCATGGTACCTAATAACATTTAGTTTTTGAAGAATTAAATTATTAATGATTTAAACTAAAATTTGTCAAATTAAGAAATAATTTTTTACTCATTTAAAATTAATTTCCTAAAATTTGAATGTATCCGGAAATCGAAATAATTGAACTGCAAGTTTTGTTTTAATGCGGGGTACATGCATTTTGATACCCATAATAATATCCACATTGGTAAATGTCTTTTATTCTAATGCATTAAGTTTTTAGATAAAACTATTTATGTGTTATGAAAAAATGAATTTTTCGGTGTGAAATTCCTGCCCTTTAGTTAATTCATTTAAGTTCTCTAAATGTTGTAGATAGTGAACATTTAAACTGTAACTTTTTTTGCACATCTTTATTATAATAGAACCCCAAAGTGATGCCCAAGCTGCAGGGCATTTACAATGCCAGCTCGGCCAAGGCGGACTGCATACAGAAGAACTATCTGATGCCCACGCCGCTCATCTACGGCGCCGAGGATTGTCTCTACCTCAATGTCTACAGACCAGAGGTGAGTTAAATTACTTGTTTTAATTATGCATTCTTTTAGCTCATCAATTGTCTGCTTGCAGCATCGACAACCGCATTCCTTGCCCGTTATGGTTTACATACATGGCGGCGGCTTCTTTAGCGGCTCCGCTGGTCCCGCCATCACAGGACCCGAGTACTTCATGGACACCGGCGAGGTGATCTTGGTCACAATGGCCTATCGCCTAGGCGCCTTGGGTAAGTCATAAGGAGCGAGCTAATAAACACGAAAAGTTGACGCTCCTCTTCCTTCGCTCTGGTCAGGCTTCTTGTCCACAGAGGATGCGGCTATTCCGGGCAACTTTGGCCTCAAGGATCAGCAGCTGGCGCTGCGCTGGGTGCAACGTAACATCAAGGCCTTTGGCGGCGATCCACGTCGCGTGACCATCTTCGGCCAGAGCGCCGGCGGACTCGCCACACACATGCACATGCTGAGCCCCAAGTCGGAGGGACTTTTCCACCGCGTCATCAGCATGAGCGGCACGGCCAACGTGCCCTTCGCCATCGTGGACAACGCCCTGGAGCAGGCTCGGCTCACAGCCGAACTGTGCGAAGTGAAGGACGCCCAGCAGCTGAGCACGGTCAAGTTGGCGAGAGCCTTGCGGTCAGTGGACGTGAACACGCTGCTGAATGCTGGCGACGGGCTGAAGTTCTGGGACGTGGATCACATGACCAACTTTCGGCCAGTGGTTGAACCTTGTGGCGCGGAGGCCTTTCTGAGCACGCATCCCAAGCAGTTGCTGGCCGAGGGCAGCTATCAGGCGGTGCCTTGGCTGCTGGGCACAGTTCCCCAGGAGGGTGCAGTGCGTGTGGTCAACATTATGGAGAACGTGACGTTGAGGCAGGATTTCAACTCCCGCTTCGACGAGCTGCTGCAGGAGCTGATGGAGTTTCCGCCTCATTTCAGCCAAGAGAAGCTGCAGCAGTCGATGCAGCTGATACTCGAGGAGTACTTCCAGAACCAGCACGAGATCAATGAGAGCACAGTGCAGGGATTCCTCGATGTGAGTATAATAAATTTATTATAATTTAAATCAGTCTAAATCTCAAAGATCTTTAAAGATTCCTGGATGTGAGTACTAGTTAAAAGATAGATAGATTTCCAGTGAAAATTGTAGTTAATGTTTGTCTGTGTATAAAAAAAAATAGATGTTAGAATCTGGATAATCTTGCATTTCTAATATTAATCCCGAAATTCCTATATTCATTCTAAAACATTTAATTTCGACTTTTTTTAAATGAAGGCTTCAAAAATCTGTACCGAACACAGTTCGAGTAATAATTTCAAAACCTAACTATCGTATTTTGGTACACAGAGTTTTACTTTAATGTTGTATTATATTTTAATTAGTAGTTGATTTTGTTTTCATAACTTTTTTATATATAGATTACTACTTCCACTACACCATATAATTTAAATAATAATTGTATTTATTTTGATTTATTTCAGCTAATTTCGGATCGCGGCTTCAAGCAGCCGCTGTACAATGCCGTCCGGGACTATGTGCGGAGCGTCGACACTAGCGAGCAGCCACTGTACTTGTACAGCTTCAACTATATGGGCCCCTATAGCTACGCCTCCATCTACACGAGTGCGAATGTCACCCAGAAGTACGGCGTCGTGCACTGCGATGATCTGATCTATCTGTTCCGCAGTCCGATGCTCTTTCCTGACTTTGAGCGCAACTCGACGGAAGCGAAAGTAATCGCCTCATTTGTCGACTACTTTGTGCAGTTTGCCAAGACGGGGTGAGTTAAGCAGAGAGAGAAACTATTCTATAATTATTATATCTTTTTCTAATTTGTAGTAAGCCCCGGAATGCGGAGACGTTGGCGCCTTGCTCGGAGACGGTGCTGAAGTCACGACCCAACGGCATTTGCGATTATCAGGTCTTTGAGAATGCTGAGGATGGCTTCGAAGTGAATGTGTCGCAAGAGTTTCGCACCAGAAATGCCAAACTGTGGAGTCATATATTAGACGAACCAAAGTTTAAGTAATAAATGCTCAGATTTCACACAACAAGTCTTCTTCTTCAGATTATTACTCAAGACTGTCTGTCTAGACTTTTACTTCCACAAGCGACCAATCGTCTCATTTCCATAACAATTTCAATTAGCCGCGCGTGTAGCGTTTTTAACTGTGCCAGTTGGATAATAACTGTTCTCGGGTTTACAAATCGAACACGTGAACACCTTGGGAACTGCAATAAACCATATTGTCTACAAGTGCAATACGAAGTCGGGTCGTCTATATAGTATACAGATGTTTGAATCGATGCTTGAATCAGTTTTTTTCCCTTTCAATCGTCGTATATTAATGGTCTTGTGTTTGATTAACATTCATTAGCATTTGCTGCTACACATCATCATATATATATATATATGCCCGATACCTGATATCGCTTGATACCTGATCTCAACAGCTGACGCTTTCTTTTGGCGCCTGCACGCGCTTCACTTTTTTTCTTCATTGACGCTACTCGAAAGGAGGCGTGTCAACGGTGGGCGCGGGTTTATTGGCTGCTAAATGGCCCGTTTAGCATATAAACAACTATAATCGCGTATACGTCATGTGAACCAGATGCCAGCTGCCCATTGATAGTGCGGAATGAGCACAGTCGAGGAAGAGGAAATGCAAGATCTAAGCGAATTTTGTAAAGTCGAAGATCTAATATTCTTTCGGTATACAATATTTTTGTTTGATATTATTATTAACATAAAAATGAATAAGCAATATCTTATTATTTATAGAAACTACTAATTAGAATGCTGCCAATAATACTTTTCAATAAATTAAATGATAATAAATAAAATAAATGTTAACAATATTTTATTTATCAATTTGACATTTAATCAGTAATATTTGTAATGCCGGCAAGAATACTTTTTAATAAATTACATTAAAAGAATACAAAATTAAATACATTTTTATGTTATGGTATTTTGAAAATTTAATTTTAATTTACTAATGTCAAATATTTTAATATTCAGCACTTGATAATACAATTTGTATTGCTATAAAAAGCTAAAATTTACCTATAAAAAAAGAGATATATTCAACTGAGTTAAATTCTAGAAATTCAGCCACCTTATAAAAATATTTATTTCTTGCTCATGAAGTTCAACTCTGTATTTATTTGTCTATTGAAAACAACAATTAAAGCCACACTTCCCACTATAGAGTATGCAAAATGTGGTTGCTATGCATTTATCTCACAATAGTAATTGTTGTCAATATTATTACACTTATTATGACTTTATTAGCCACAAGTTATGCATATTTATAAGGGTTTGGCGCCAATGACTGATTGGCTAGCGATTCAAAGCCAGACGAGTCGATCGCATTGCATCACATTGAATTGCCATGAAGTGAAGCAGGGCACGAGTACGTGTCATTTGTGCTTATTAAATGGATATTTGGATTAAAGTTCAGCGAACTTTCGAATCGCCGACACTTATTTATTTGCCTGACAAATTAGGTTAGCGCATGCAAATGCACAAAGAGAGTGTCCGTGTCCATATCCGTGTTGTTGATTTGTGTCAACAATTAAAATCAATAATGGCGAGTCCTGCTTTTATCCTGCGGCCACATTAGCCGGACAGTTGCAGTTGGAAGCGCGGCGCATTGAGTTGACCATGGAATTGGCACGGAAGATAATTCTCTGGATTATTCCACTATTTGTCCTTGCATTTCTGCTCACCATGAGCGAGGCGTATCTGAGCAGAGTGCGTGTCGAGGAGATTCCCTTTCAAAGGATTCCCCCCAAGGCCGCAAGTCTCTTGGCCAGGAAACAAGGCAACGCAAGGCGCTCCAGCGGCATTCATTTGATCTCCAGCCTAGAGCATCAACGCACCTTTCTACACATTTTCCATGTGCCCTGTGAGTGTCAAGAACAATTTTAGAATTTGTAAGGATAAATATTTAATATCTTTGCAGATATAATTTGTTTTTATGCCGCTAAGGGAAAGTGGCCCTATGTGCCTGGTTTCATGAAAACGCGTGTAAACAGCGCAGCTAGAAGTTTCTTTCATCAAAACGACAGCTTCATTAAACAGTTTTGCACCAAGTGGATTCAAGTTAAAGAATGCTTTAGGCCACTCTTCGGTATGCTCAACTTAAATTCTCTATTACTATGATTTAACACATCTTTCTCGCCCAGATAAATCAAATGACACGGTGGAGGCGGAAACATTGGATGCCCAGAAGCAAATTCGCTGCAACTGCGATAAGTTGGTGTCCACGGAGCCGCCCGTTCCAGTTGTCTACTTCGACAAGAACTACATTGGCAATGTCAGCTCAGATACCATTATGACCACCATCGAGTTTCTCGAGAGTTTCCTGCCGCCGCCCACCAAAAAGCACAAGCGCAAGAACCGAGTTCGTGGTCGAATAGATGAAATAGATATTGATTAGAATATTAACTGTGTCGATCATTTCATATTTTTTTTAATGAAATAACACTTGCAATTTTCAATATATAACTGCACTCTTAGCACACAAATAAACTTGCATTATTTTAAATATTAATAAATATCGCGCGTTAGTTTTCGATATTTTAGTTGGTATATCGAACTAATCGATTACATGTACGTATGCGTATTTAAATACCGAAACGGTTATGAAGTGGAACTGTTAATAACAGCGCTCTGTTATGCTGCCGCTAAAACCGAAAATACGTTACACAAACTTGAATTCGCTCGTTTTATTGTTAAATTTAAACTGCATGTTAGTTTGTGTTGTGTATTGTATATATATTAGGAACATTGATTGATTTGTCATGACCTTACCGAAATGCATTTACCAAATCATTGAAGCGCTGCATGCATGCACGCAATTTTACAATTTAATAATGTGTAAAACTGACCGCAATCTATGACTTAGCATCAGTTTATCTTAAAACGCAAGTCAAGATGCAGGTGGAAGTACTTTTGGGATTAGTTTTGCTGCTGCTGCTGCTGCAATATGCCAGTGCCAACGTTACGTATACGCAATTCAACTGTTAGTAGGAATTTCAAAACTGACTTCCAGATGATTTATTGTCACTTCCTGCATTTGCAGTAACACTTTATAAGCAAATGCCATCGATGTACCAGTTGGATGACTACGATCTGTGCCTGCAACAGCCGCCCAGCAGACTCCTCTCCCACAGCACCTATTGCTTGGTCTATGCTGAGATTGTGCCCAATGCCAGCTCAACGCTCTGGCAGCAAATCGATCGAGTTTCGCAGGATGACAAGCATTACTTCCGACACGATCATCTCTTCATTGGCGTCTGCCTGGAGCGCTGCAAGCGATCACTGCACACACTCACCAGATTTCAGAAACAGCAACTCTACGAGGGAAAAGTATTGGACACTGAGGTGAGCTAAAAGAAATAATTGTAACAATTACAGACAATAATTACAGCTTTAAAATATTGAGCTTTGTTGAGGTAGCTGTCTGAGATATCCTGGGGTGTTTATACAGACAGACCGACCGACGAACTGACTTTATGATTTAACCCTCACCACGCTTCGCTTTACGTAATTTTCGCTTAACGACTTCACTGCATATAATATGACAATTTACTTAGCAACTTATTTTCTCGCTTAACGACAACACAAAAAATAAATACTAAAACAAATAAAAATACGCTAGTCGAGAGTGCTCGACTACGAGATACCGGGTGCCCATTAGTTTGTTATCGTAATTCATTTACCCGCATATGTATATTAACTTTTCTTCTGCTGATCAGATTAGAGGGTTTATTCAGAGTATAGATCAAACATTGTTTACCAAACTACCCATTAGTACACTAAGAACTTCTCATCAAAAACATGCAACTAGTTCTCTATTTCAAATAAACTTGATACCTATATACTTAATTCCTAGCTCTGATAGTCTCTGAGGCGAGAATCTTTAATGCATCTTTAACAGAAAGATGAGCAAACCGCAGAAAGTCGGAATGACAGATCGACGGACATGGCTCGGCTGTTGATGCTCATCAAGAATATATATATGTACTTAATAAAGACGAAGATAACTCCTTCTGATTGTTACATAGATTTTCTCAAAATCATTTTCAATGTGAACAGGGTTAGAGGGCAAGTTGAAAGCTTAGAAAGTACAGGCAATTACTGCTGTTTCACTTAACGTCATTTAGTTAATTTATTATTTTAATATATTATATTATATATTATTTTTATCTACTTCCTTTGTCTTTCAGCTCAGCTCCTACTACGCCAAGGTGCACAAGCGGGATGCTGATGAGCGCATTCATTACGATCATCTCATCAACAGCTGCCTGAATCGGGAATTCGAACGCAAGTTTCAACTGCGAGTTCGAAGCACCATCGAGTACTGCGAATGGGCAGACGAGCAGCTGGAGCATGGTGAGTATTACACTAAGTTATACCTGCAAATTGACCTATTCAACTTCCCTGTAGATGCACTGGATGTCATAGTTTACTTGCTGCTGGCTTCGCTTTTACTGCTCACCATCTTCTCCAGCTTTTACGACTATCACTTAAAGCGGAAACAAACTGATCCGACATTGGCTCGTGGCAATCTCTTCTATCAGCAGCGCCTCAAGCCTTCTTCACAAAGATTTCTCACCGTCTTCTCGCTGTGTCGCAACTATTATCGCCTCGTGCTGCCTTCGAGCAGTCAGTTCTCCAAGGATCTGCGTTTTTTCGATGCCTTTCGTGTAGTTGGCGTCTTCGTTGTGATTCTGGGACATACTTTAATGGTCTTTATGACCGTGCAAATACAGAATCCCGAGTTTTACGAGCAGTTTCTTTACAAATTCGAGTCGTCCATCTTTCAGAATGGCAGCGCCTTTATACAAATCTTTTTTGTGATCAGCGCCTTTCTGCTCTACGTAAACTTTACGGAACGCCAATGGATTAACAAGGAATCGGGGATTCTTACTTGCATTCGCGTTTACTTTCGGGTTTTCTTTACCAGATATTTTCGCATGCTGCCTTCTTTGGTAATGCTCATTTTGTTGAATGGCACGATTCTTAGTCGACTTGGAGATGGACCCTTCTGGCGGCACTTGACCGAAGCGGAGCGCGTCTTCTGTCGCAGCAACTGGTGGAAGAACGTCGTCTTTGTCAACAACTATTTGCTGGAGGAGAGCGTAAGTCGATAAGTCGGATTTTAATGCTGGGTAGGACTTTTGAAAATACCATCACAAATTTTCGAGCTCTATCTTTTATAGACTCTAAGATCTTGGGACTTATTTGAACGGACAGACGGATCAAACGATGATTGAAAACATTTAAGACTCGCTTTTCATATAGCTCTATTTGCAACCATTAATTACACCCTTTTATGCTTAAATTACCGGGTATTTAAGTTGTGTTCATCCTTTCACAGTGTGCTCAGCAAACCTGGTACATGGGCGCAGACATGCAGCTCTTTGAGCTCTTTCTAATAATCATCATAATAACGAAGAAGTGAGTGCATTAATAATCAAATTATTATAAAGTAACTCATAACGATATTCAACCATTTTCAATAGATATCCCGGACTCACTAGAAGCATCTATGCTGTGCTGTTCGTAATGACCTTTTCTGTGCCAGCATTTATAACATATTACCTAAAACTGGACGCAGTTTATCACATCAAGCCAGAGTAAGTAATGTAGGCAATATTTAATTCGTCCTCTAAGATATATTCAACAGAACCTATCGCTATCTGTATTTTCGCCACTCGGAGACATTTTATCAAATCTATCCGCCGTTCTACACCAATCTTGGTGGCTATTTCATGGGCTTTCTCTGTGGTGAATTTTATTTGAAATGGCGCTCGTCGCCAAGCAAAGCTGGGAGCTTGAGAGGAAAGTGGAGTTTGGAGCTGGGCGTGTGGCTTTTGATTCCAGCTGCCATGCTGGTGCTTCTCTCGGGATTCATCTTCATTAAGCATGACTTTGAGAAACCTTCTGTTTGGCTGGCGTTATATGCGGGAATTTACAAGAATCTCTGGATTATGATATGTGGCGGGTTCGTCTGTTGCATGTGCTTCAAAGTGGGCTGTAAGACTAGAAAAGGAAGCATGCGATCTAAAATGATTAATACCATCTCCTTGCAGGGATTGCCTATGAATTTTGCTCTCTGCCGATTTTCCGGCCCTTGGCACGTCTTTCCTTTCAGGCTTTTATATGGCATGTCTTTGTAATACGCTTAGTAGCGGGCTATTTTCGGGATCCGGTTTATGTAAATAGTTTCAATCTGGTAAGTAATTTGTTGGCTATAAATTTATATAAAATAATTTTATACAATACATTTTCAATAGTTTGGAAACGCTTTGTTGGTTTTTGTGCTAACGCAATTCGTAGCATTCTTTATGGCGCTTTTACTTGAATATCCCTTGGTAGAGCTATTAAAACTGCTCACCCACCACAATACAGGTAAGATTTTGCTAATAATCAGAAGACAATTTCATTTATCATATTTGTGGATTGCAGTTGAAAAAAAACAGGAGTCCAACCATTCGACTGTAGTTCAAATTGAACTTCCAACGTACTAAACCGATACGAGGGCTGACGAAACATTTGAAAATTGTGCAATTTTCTGTACAGCGGAGAAATATACTTCTAATATAATTCAGAAATTTTTTCTTAAAAATAAACTCTTTTAACCTGTTTTTAATGCCGGAAGAAAATTTTATGAAATATATTTTAATTTTGTTTTTTAACAGAAAAATACGCAATTTAAAAACAAAAAATGGTATTTTTTCATATGAGCGCAAATTTAGACTCTTTAGAGTGACCAACCTTGGATAAATACCAACAAACAATTGCTACGAGAAAGAAAGTATTTTTAAGACAAATTGACAGCCCAGTGCGTTGCATGTTAAATCACTTAGCGGAGCTCGGTCACACCGATAAGTTTGTTCAGTTTTGTTTTCTCTCGTCTTGCTCGTCGGCGTTTTGCTACGTTTCGTCTTTTTCGTAACCGCAAATTCTTCAAACAGTTCACAACAACAAAGTGCGAAATTCGAAATTTCTTGTTCTCAATAGAATTTAAGAGCACAACAAGCCCAAGCATAATTGCTAAATCAAAGTGAGTGTCTTCAAGTGTGTGGGTATAATTTCTTAAGTTCACAATGCGGCAACTTTTGGCATTTCGATTAATATAAATGTCAATGAATCACTGTGGCATTTTTAATAATAATTAGTCGACAAGTGGCAGCCATTTACACAGCCAATGTTATTACAAATGCAAATAGTTGGTAAAACGATAACATTTAAAAAAAATATAATGAACGCGCGTATTACAAAATCATTCAAATCACGGCAGCAAATAAAATAAGTGCGACAATTGTATTTGTGTGTGTGTGTATGTGCGCGCGCGCTTGTGTGTGTGTGTGTTGTGTGTGCGTTCAGTGCGGTGAGAGCAATGCATGTGAAGAGTGCAGCTATAAAAATGTTGCTACATGCGCTCCCGCTCCCACACAGTGTTATATGAGTCGCAACACTCCAAAAAAGGGAATAAAAATGAGAAGCGTCTTTTGGTGGACAGCAGCGCAGCAACAACAACAACAAAAGAGACCGAACGCCGAAAAATGTTGCAAAATGAGAAAGAAAAGCAAACAAAAACGAAACGAAACGAAAGCAAGCCAACAAAAGATTTCAGCGTTTCTTCTCACACACACGACGCATACATGCATATACATTTAAATTAATTGTTTTTTATTATTATTTGTATTCTTCTTTGGCTCTGTAACAGATTTTCCCGGCTAGCCAATGACCGACCATCCGCTCTTGTTTATAAAGTTCTGACCGAAAAAAATAAGAGAGCGAGAGAGAGAGAGCCTGTGAGAGAGCGGCCAATTGTTGCTCTGGAAGCAACAAGTCTCAAATATAATTCTGATTGTGGGTGGAGGGGGGAGGAGGGTTGGTCGCTCAGTTTGGTCAACAACATTTTTGTTGTGTTAAGTGTTGTGGGCGCAAACGCAAGCGATAAGCCGTAATTGAAATATTGTGGCAAATGGCAAGAAACGTGGCTTCAAGTTGGGCCCCAAAGAGTAGAATTACACGCTTCCATTTCCACTTCCAGGCAGCAGCAGCAGCAACAACAACAACAACAATCAGCCAATCTCTTGCTCTCTTTCTTGCAAGCGTGTGTGGGTATGAGTCTGTGCCTGAGTATGTGTGTGTGTGTGTGCGTGAGTCTGCGTGTGAGTCTGCGCGCGTGTTTGTGTGTGTGTGGAACAAGTGTGAAAAACAAACGACCTCCAGCAGCGCACTTCTGTCTCTTCGTCTGCGTCTGTGGCGCTCTCTTAGAAAGTGTAGGAGAGCGGGCGAGGCGATCACGCCCCCCACGCATATTTTATATGTTGTTGTCATTGCTGCTTATTGTTGTTGTTGCTGTTGTTGCCAGGCGTTGTCCAAAAATGGGTTAAGCAAAAAGCTACGCCAATTAGTGACAAAATATAAATGAAAAACGCATGCAGTGTGTGTGTGTGTTTGTGCGAGAGAGTGTGCAAATATGTGTATGCAAATTAAGTGACAGTGTCCAAAAAAGCAGCAACAACGTCGACGGCTGCCGCCAGTCTGACTAAGCGCAAATGTGGCAGAAATAGCAACAAGTAGACGCGTCGTGCAATTAAGACAGCAGCAGCAAAACGACAACAACACCAACAAGCGATGCATAGTTAAATTTAGCAGCAGAGTTCCACTTTCACTCGGCGGCGACACCGACACCCACCAAGCCACCACGCAGCCTCTGCCCCTCCCTCTCCCACTGCCCCCCTTTCACTCCCCACATTGCTCCCCTAGTTGCATGCTAAGTATGATGCGTGTCGTGTTTTTTTCTTGTTGTTGCGTTGGCACGAACACGCACGAAGCAACAAAACAACTAACAAGGCGTTAATAGAAATTAATATGCACACACACACACGCATAAGTTGCCAAAGCGATAGTTCGATTATTTTCCTTGCGGCAAAACTTCCTTTCAAGTGTGCCAGTTTGACAGTTGGAAATCAAGCTGGTCACACAGCTTCATGCAGCCAATTAAATTGTCACTCACTTAACTTTCGCATTAGGATCATTGTTTAGGGGTTTCTTAAAAGTACTAGAGTAAACATATGCATATGTAGTATATAAAATTCATTATTGATGAATTTAGTAAACATATTGCTTATAAAAATGTAGTTATAATTTTTTGAATAGTCTAAAAAAAAACGTTTAAAAAAAATGCAAAATTAAAATAAAGTTAGAAAATTTTGTTATTAGCAAGAAGGTAACGATCCTAAAAAATATCTCAATTCAAATTGCTCGCGAAGAAAAAGCATTAACAACTGTGTTAAACTTAAAATTAAGCATTTACATTTTAGATTCTTAATTTGTTTTATTTTAGGTGGGTTGTAAGATTTTTCGCCTGCGAAAATGATTTTGGCGTCTTATAGTTTTTTAATAGCACTCCTTAAAAGCTAAACGTAATTTTTCCCTAATCTCTCTTCAAAAGCAATTTTTTGTCTTTAAAATATATATGAAGTTTCCACTCCATTTCCTTTCGCATTAGGATCGTTTTTTGACACTCAAGAGTGCAACACGCGCTCATCGCTAGTTGCACGCAACGTTGTTGTCAACGTTGCTGCCTTGGGGCAGCCGCGAGACACTTGCGCGCTTTTTGTCAAGATTTAAGTTAATCACACACACAGCAGTTTGATGAACTTAAGTACAACAAGGCAATGTTTATAGTTGTTGTTGTAGTTGTTATAATGGTTGTTGCAGCCTGTCATTGGTAATTATAGTAATGCCTAATGACATCATCATCGAGCGCCGCATGCAGCAGAGCACCACACTGCGTTGCAGCTGTATTGTATGCAGGCGAAAGTTTTCCATCGATGCTCGACTGCTGGCAGCTGATAAGTGCGCACTTGCAGCTGATGCTTATCAGACAGGCGTCTGGCAACGTTGCTGATTCACTCCCACACACACACACACAAGTGGACATCGTGGTCAGTGGATTGTTATTGTTATTGCGATGTTTTGTTAGTGATGACACATTCACGCCGCTCCGTTGTGAGCTAATTAGATGCTGGACAGTTGGATTGTAACGGTCATATTAGCATTCTGCAGTGCAGCAGCCAATTGGAGCAACGCCTCTTGTCCGCTTCGTTTGTCATTTTCATCTCATTTTTTTTCTCTCTTGCAACGCTTAATTGACTTGGGACTGCGGCGCTGCTCCTGTCTGCATTGACCCCCCGTTGATCCGAAAGAGAGAGGGAGAGAGTCAGCGGGGCGCTTTGGCTTTTTTTTTAGTCACGCCGAGAACACAACGAACATTTGTTAGCAATTAGAATTGTGAATTGCCGGTGAACGTTTCGACAAAGCGTTAAGATTTGCAATCAAGCATTAAGTCAATTTGTGGCCAGTCGACGTCGTCGTCGTCGTTGGCGCGTTGCAATCATCGCTGCATTCGGAATGAGCAACGCGACCATTGGAAGCTGCCGTAATGCAAAATACAGTGTGTGCTATAAATTAACGCTCACTTGTTACGCATATTTCTAGGAATATTACTAACTACATATGTATATAATTCTTGCACTTATCTGACCTTAGAAAAATCGAATATATCTTATCGAAAAGTCGCCAGTATGACAAATGTTTGCTTTGTTTATTAATA
Source organism: Drosophila ustulata (assembly GCA_035047365.1). Taxonomy (NCBI): domain Eukaryota; kingdom Metazoa; phylum Arthropoda; class Insecta; order Diptera; family Drosophilidae; genus Drosophila; species Drosophila ustulata. The sequence continues at coordinate 24,203,858 of JAWNPT010000057.1, read as the reverse complement.
CAAAGATCTATTACAATATTGATAAGGTGTTACTAGAACAGGTTAATGCGGCGATCGGTTACTTTTCATGCGCATTATGACAACTCAATCAGACCACCGCCCGCAGCCGCACCCTTGTCCCCAACACACTCCACTCTGCCGATCACCCGCATACTCCACGATACTTGTAGTATATAACAAGTATTTTTACATGCCGAGTACAATTTGTATCAACTTCCGTTATAAATATATGTGTGGCATTATCGCTAGTTTGTCAGCGTCATGTTTTAAGCAGTTAAAATTTTTCGGCACATGCATGTGGTATTTGCGCTGTGCTCCGTTAAGTTTTGGGCAAATGGCAAATGCCAAGAATACTAAATATCAAAATAATAATAAGAAAAATTCACAATAAACACATCAGACGCGAATTACAGCCCGCTATATGTATATGTAGGTGTGTCTGTGTGAGTTTATATGAAAATTGAATTTTAAGCAAGATGATTGAATTTTCTATTAATAAGTTTGACCTTCAACAGCTGTGAAATATCTATACAAATTTTCTAGCAGCGAAGGTGTTCTTGAGGCATAAACAACACATCACTCACACCTACAAATACACACACACACATGGAGATATATACGTACATATACATATATGTATATATAGATCGATCTGTATCTGTTCGGGCAAAAGACTGTGCTATATTGAGTATTATTTTATAGCCGTGTTTTATGTTTGTTTTAGGCGTTTTGCTAGCTGATATACGCTTTATTATCAGCCAGGGGCCCAATGATAGTCACCAATTTGAGGCACTTTGACTGACACACACACACACACACACAGTCGCACTTTTAGCCACTCCATGGCATGGCTGAGTTTACCTTGTGGCTAAAAGAAAATAAATATAAATACATATAAAAAGTGCTTTTTGTTTTTTTTTTTTTAGCAGGTCAATGACAAATCCATTATGCCCCATAGCATTATTGCTACATTTATAACATTTTCAGCAGAAAAAAAAACACAACTCGAGAAGAGAAAAAGCACTGAAAAGCATATTAATAATTTTACGGCCCTCTTTTTTTTGGTTTTGTTTCTTTTTCCACTGATTAAAAACGAAAGCTCTGCGCCGTCGTTGTTGTGTCAAGCCTTTTGGCAATATGTCGGTCGTATCGTAAAGTCTGTGTGGTGCCCAACCCAAAAAGTTGGAGAGTTTTGCGAATTTGGTGTTTAGAGTTTTGTCAGTTTATTTGGCCATAATTCACGTGTTGCCAGCCAATTCGTTATTTCAGCGTTATGACATCATATAAACAGAGTCTCTTAGCATTAGCTTGGCTACCTGGCAATCTACTACCTACTCCACTCTACTCTACCTCTCTCTTGTTTCTCGCTGATACACATACATATATTTTGTTGTGATAATATGACACGTTTTGTTGTGCGATTTCGCTTAGAAAGTGTTCTAGGGCCAACTTGCAATTTTATGCAACCAAAACAAAACAATGCCATAGCTTGGCATCAACTTTATTTTTACTCTTTTTTTTCTCGTTTTTGCATAAATTTCATAGTTTAATGTTAACGGTGCTGTTCATTGATCGGCGCTCGTACGACGTAATATGCAAATTAATATTGAACAAACCGAGGTTGCGAAACGACTGCGATTCAACCGGCTAATGATGTTTATTATTATATGTTTGATTTTGGCGGTGGAGGGGTAGCGATTGATTCCGTATCGAGACATTTATTTGTATCTCAGAAAATACAAATAACTCATTGATTACATATGTCTATGCAAATTTAAGCATTTCATTATATACAAATTATGTACATAACTCGATGAGGTTGGACATTGAGTTTATAACAAAATTAATAGATATTTAACAGACTTGCGGACAGTTGAAATATCGTAAACAGCTATTCAATTAATATAACTATTGCAATAATATTAATACTTGATCTCTTCAGCGTTTATCGACTTTGTTGAGAATTTTATGTCATTTCACTTTCTACATTTTTATTGCGCCAAACATTTGAGATTTTTATTTGAAATTAGAGATTAAAACACTTCTTACTACTCTCAGCGAATGCAGCATTTGATTAAATATATATGTATATATTTTGTTTTGCAGGAAAAGCCAACTAGAAACCTCAAAGCTGAAACCAACAACGAATTTACCAAGTATACTGGCCACAAATTATAGAGCAAGAACTTGAACAACGTAGTAGAGCAGCAGACCTACATACTTATAACGGGTCTGACAAAGAGGAAGCAACAACAACAACAAATTAACTTGCAAAAAGATGTCATTTCGCGTGGTTCGCAGCTCAAAATTTCGTCACGTCTATGGACAATCGTTAAAACGGGAGCAATGCTACGATAATATACGCGTCTCCAAGTCCAGCTGGGACTCCACATTCTGTGCGGTGAATCCAAAGTTCTTGGCCATCATTGTGGAGTCGGCGGGCGGCGGTGCCTTCATTGTCTTGCCACACAATAAAGTAAGTACACTCATCCCACCCAAGACTCGCAATGCGACGAGGAAATCCCTATTTTGGTTGCATTCGGCAGTAGCTAAAAAAAGGAAATCTACATGCAATATATATAGACATCCCCATGCCGATCGAGACTCGTCTGTATGCACAGAGCATAGCCAGTGGCCAAGTATGTAGTTGTATTGTATATTATTTGTATCCACCAGATACATATATATATTTATAACAAAAAGCCAAAGACAATGGAGAGAGCCCGACTACTATTTATAGGGTATATTTTGTTGGCCCTGTTGCCACGTTCGATGTATGTAGGAAATGACGTCGACTGATTTGCTGGCTTATGCTTTACGAGTCTAAATAAAGTTCAATCTGCTAGTTATGAATCCTCTTCGCTCTGCTCTCTCAATCACTCTCTGCATTTCGCTTGCTTCTCATTAGTCGCATCTCTTGGACGCACTTTTCAATTTTGGCCGTTGGCCAACATGACACACCAAATTGTCTAAATTTAACAGCAAACGTAGGAAAAAATAAAGAAAATACGAAACAACAAAATCCATATAAATTTAATTTGTGCGATACAACAAAAAGCAGTAAGCGAGGGAAAAGGGGTTTGAAAAAAGTGATATTCTAAATAAATAATTATTGCAGGAGACTAAGAGTGATCGACAGGCAAACGAATATAATTAGCATTGACATGGCTTATACCCCTTTGAGATGCCCATTTGTTTATAGGGTATTCGCTTAGCAAAATTTCCACTTGCTTGTTGGAAATATATTTCGGCATTTTTGGCATTTGCTGGCAGCGCCAAATCGAACATCCGTTCAGCTGTCATCGGGGCAGCAACTGCGTGGGCGGCGACGCAACACGACGCCGACCGCGACGGCCCGACGGCTGTGATCTCTCCGAATTTGGTCAAAACGTATTGCCGCCACACCACACCACACCACAGCCGTGTGTTAACGTAAAGTGTGCGTTTTTGGGCCTGTTCTAATTGGGCCAAATTTGTATGCAAAATGCGCGCCATCTACGAAAGTTGAGACAGCTGCCGTTTTCTATGTGGAGCGGCTTTCACACGCTCTAATTTAAATATTTTATGGGGATTAGCTGGAATTTCAAGTGTCAATTAAATGGACATGCCACACATACTCAGACATACTCGTATAAGTACGCACGCAATGTGTCTGCGGCGTTAATTGATGGTGGAGCAGCGAAATAGCTGCTGAGAAGAAACCTTAGCCATAAACATTTATTGCCATCTTACTGATTGATTAATAGCGTAGTTATTTATTGGATTTTATCGTACTCCTGCTATCAGTCACACAATACAACTGGGCTTTATCGCAAAGGTTTGCTGACTAAATGCAATTGGCCACCCATAATTAAATAATTATCAGACTTGTCTAAACAACACATCTAATAACAAGTCAAAATCATAAAAGTTGCTGACCTAAAAGAAAGCTTTTCACCTTGTTAAGTAGGTTTGAAATTTTCAAATTAATTTGCACTTATCAAAGTAATCAGGTCAATCCAGATCAATTTACAACTTGCAATTTGAGTTCTTATTGCTTTTCAAATTACCATCGCTATATAGGTCTGTGTATGTGGTTTACTAAAATTACTCATGGACGGCAATAAATAAATCTAAATGTGGCATTCCAGAAACTCACTCGGTTAAAAAAATAAGTGAATACTTGGAAAATCAGCGTAGCAACAGTTTCTAATATTGGATTCTAAATGTGTTGCGCTGGTTATGGAATTTAGCAATGTGTGTTTCACACGTGTTTTTCCCCCATTAATTGCAAACTTCACGCACCTGCCCGACAGGGATTGCTGCAGATCTTGGCAGCCACCATGAAGTTTGCATTATGAATGCTTTTGCTAATTCGCACGGGGATTTCTAAAAATAATGCTACTCCCGAAATGGTGCCAATGGGTCGCATCTGATGTGCGTTTTTCAATCTATTGCCTGGAACGAATTTTAATTGGAATTATTTTGTAATTTTGTGACGTTCAGGTTGGACGAATTGCAGCGGATCATCCACTGGTAGGTGGACACAAAGGTCCAGTTTTGGACATTGCGTGGTGTCCACACAACGACAATGTGATCGCCTCCGGCTCGGAGGATTGTGTGGTCAAGGTATGGCAAATACCCGACGGAGGCTTGTCGCGCACACTCACCGAACCCGTTGTGGATCTGGTGTTCCATCAGCGTCGCGTCGGTCTGGTGCTCTGGCATCCATCGGCGCTCAATGTACTGCTCACCGCCGGCTCGGACAATCAGGTGAGCCACGATCATAAACTATGTTTTTATTTAACAAATCTTAATGATCTTTTATTGCCAATTTGCAGGTTGTTATCTGGAATGTGGGCACTGGCGAAATACTCGTGCACATCGATTCGCATCCCGATATTGTGTATAGCGCGTGCTTCAACTGGGACGGCTCCAAGCTGGTGACCACGTGCAAAGACAAAAAGATCCGCATCTACGATCCACGCAGCGCCGAGCTGGAGAGTGAGGCCATGTGCCACGAGGGCTCGAAGGCCACACGCGCCATCTTTCTGCGTCACGGTTTGATCTTCACGACCGGCTTCAATCGCAGCTCGGAGCGTCAGTATTCGTTGCGTGCTCCCGATGCGCTAAGCGAGCCCATTGTCATGGTCGAGCTGGACACATCGAACGGTGTGATGTTCCCACTGTACGATGCGGACACGAATCTGATTTATCTGTGCGGCAAGGGCGATTCTGTGATTCGTTATTTCGAGGTGAGTCTCTAAGCAGTTTCCGACTTTTCGAGCTAATGCCGCAACTGGTTTCGATTTCTAGGTGACGCCGGAGCCTCCATTTGTGCACTACATCAACACATTTCAGACTCCGGATCCACAGCGCGGCATTGGTCTGATGCCCAAGCGTGGCTGTGATGTGACAACCTGTGAAATTGCCAAATTCTATCGCCTGAACAACAATGGTCTCTGCCAGGCCATCTCGATGACAGTGCCGCGCAAATCCGATCTCTTCCAGGAGGATCTCTATCCCGACACACTGGCCGAGGATGCGGCCATCACAGCCGAAGAATGGATCGCCGGCAAAGATGCCGATCCGCTGACATTCTCGCTCAAAGTAAGTGGCACCTGTTGCCGATTTTAGAGCATCCCCCACATACACATCCATTGGGAATACAGCGCTCCTGGCGCTGCGGCGTCGTCGTTGCCTTCATGCTTCGGTGCCACAGATGATCCACAAAAAAACGAGAGCGTACAAGGATGCTTATGAAATGAAAGCACTGCTCATTGTAGGCATTGTACCTGCTGCCACCACAACAATAGTATTCCAATGGCTTTTGTGTAGTTGCTTTCTGTGATGTGCCTGCTGCCTGATGTCTGTGCTGCTCCTGCTGTGTAATCGCTTGTCACACCAAATTGTGCTGCTTGAACTTCTCTTTGCTGCTTGCCCCTCAGCGTTATCTACGTTTGTGACTCGTCAGCCTTTATCCAACAGCCAACACAAAACGCATACTCAACACACACACTACACTTTTCATACTTGCTAGCCATATAGTAAGCCGATTCCGTCTATCTGTCTGTCCGTCAATATGAACACCTGAATCTCAGGGACTATAAGTGAAAGCTTACAAATTTGATAGGCACGCAAATTAAGTTTGTTTTAGAATAATAATAACATATATCCAGCCGCAAAACGTTTAAACTGGGTCGCTTGACAAACTGTCAAAAATTAGGATACACACCAATTTTAAATGATTCCTACAAAATTGTTTACGATCGCCTGATCAGCAGCTATTCAATCTGATTTAATCGCTGTGATAAGTAATTGGTAACTTACAGTCGAGCACACTCGACTGCATCTTTCTTACTTGTTCCACATGCAACTTGCAACACATAACAACATAAACTTACGTTCCCAACTCACGGCTTACATACGCCATTAACACGCACGCTGCGTGGCGCTTGTTGTTGTGTTCTTTGTTCTTTGTTGTAACCCCAAAACGAACAGTGATTCTAATAAACCTAATCAGGATCGTGTTTCCATTGTGCAGGGTGGCTATGTCTCATCGTCGGGCAACAACACGCTGTCCGTCAGCAAGAAGGCCAACATCCTAAACAAGGCTTCAGCATCCAGAGGCGGCGGAGGTGGCAACGCCCTGAGCGGTGGCAATCATTCATCCGCGAACAATAACGAGGCCAATGATGGACCGCCTCCAGCGATATTCACGGTAAGCAAATAAATCGCACTAAATTGGATAATAATTAATGATTGATTTTATTAACGCTCGCAGGAGAAGGATCATCGCAATATTCTGGACGAGATACGTAAGCTGAAGGCCATCATTGTGAAGCAGGAGAATCGCATTCGTGCCTTGGAGGCCAAAGTGAATGCAGCTGGTGATGAGACGGATGCGCGCAACAGCAATAAAAATGGCAGCGGCTCAACTGCAGCGACATCGGCGGCAGCAGAAAGCAGCCACGCGAGTGAAAGTGCCAACGATCATGCCGCATCCGCGTCAGCATCGGCGGCGGATAATGCACATGACGAGGATTAGCTTTAGCTACTGCAATCATGAAGAGTTACTGGGAAGAACAATAAATTGAAAGGACGTTATAGGAAGGGAGACAGAGAAAGAGAGAGAGAGAGAAAGAGAGAACTGCTTGAAGAAGCTCGTCGTTATCGTTTGAATTTCTCTAAATGAAAAATTACGTTTATATTTTGTACACGCTAAATGAGAGTCGTCGTCGTCTATGATTATGATTTCGATTATTTATTTTATATAATTTAATATTAGGTCTTTTTACGAGCGAAATGAATTGAGCGTAGTAGAGATATAAAAAAAAGTAAACAAAACAAACACACACAGCAATCAAAGCAGAATGCATATATAACAAATATACACAATATCCTGCCAAAAATATATAGTGAACCTAACGAACTACCTACAAATTGCGCCCAAAATCAAAGCTGTGTTTTTTGTGAAGCGAACTTAAAATTGTTGTACATTTAACAAATTGCAAGTATAGACTAAAAACAAAAAAAAAAAGAAACAAAACTGCATCCATTACAAAAACATAACACCAATATATCCTACCAATTTTATACCTACCAAACTCTCTATTCTATACATTTACATTATTATACATACATACTATATATTTACCCCGTCGATGCAATATACAATATATTCATGACAATAGCTTTTATAATAATTAGATATCTACAAGAAATTGTTCGACTATTTACCCTTTATCGCCGCCGCCGCTTTCATAATACATTTTTCTCGTTCTAACTAATAATAAGTTGTATTTTGTAATAATAAATGAAAGAAAAAACCAACGATTTCAATATAGTGTCGATTTTGTATTTACTTTAAATCGGCACATACAATTCGCCTATCGATTGTATAACAATCAAACAAAGAAAAATAATAAATAATGTAAAAGTGCTGACTATAAATACTTAAACATTTTTTGTATAAATTTACAATTTGATACGAAATAAACTATACATAGATGAAAATAACAATACTGTTCATTATTTTTTTGTTTGGGCTTACAAGTATGTAACGGATCAACCGATATTGCCAGATCGACAAATTTAAGTTCATTGTATCATTCAATTACAATTGGATCGATACCGATTGTTTTAATCTACAAAATCGTTCATCGACAATAATATTTGATATTCGTTTTTGAATAGTAACGATTCAAATCAATCAACCAATTTCGAGTAATATCTTACCAATTCTTTTTATTTGCTATAGTTTTGCACAATAATTTTAATTGGTCACATTTTATTGATCATACATTAAAATTATTTTGAATGGTCAAATAAATTCCAAGTATAATAAATTGGTTGTGAATGAAATATAAATTGGTTGTGAAAAATATTCAGCAAAATAACGGCTTTTCAAAAAGGTCGTTTGAATATTTGTTCCATCGCTATGGTAGTGTAACCAGTCGAATAATTTTGCAAATGCAACTTGAGGCCACACTAATCTAAACAAAAAATCGAAATCGAAAAAAATAATCGACTCAAATCGAATAGGTGGCAACTATTCGGCAAGCAACTACATAAAGCCCAATCGGGTTTGCAAGCGAATCATTCGTGTTTTCTGCGTTGTTCGGTTAAGCTCGGCCAAACAGGCAGTGAGAGCGTGTCTGAAAATAAATTGTACACGCGCATTCAAAAAAGAAGAAAAGTCCAGCATTATTTAATCGGCTTCACGTGTATTTTGCAATAGTGAATTGATACGAATCAAGCGGAAGGAACTAGTCAAAGTCGAATTGCGGCGATCAACACAAATGCACTGCGCGCACATTACATAAGCAAATGGCAAAAGTCGAAAGTCATTTTCAGCTAATCATATAACAAAGCAACGGCGTTCGTCTCAGTACAGATTGAGATATATTTCATCAGCAAATACCTACGTACATACATACATACGAATGTATGTCAATGTATTGAGCAGCAGAGTAAAAACAACTGAAACTGAACTGAACTAAAGTCGAGAATTGGCCAAAGAGAAAATATGTGCTCGGCAACAAAACAAAGGCAGAAATGTTCAAGTAGCAGCAACAGCAGCAGCAAAAACAACAACAACAGGCAAAAGTCGGCGCCTAGCAACAAGCTAAATTCATCATCAATTCAAATTGTGGCCATGCGACTTTTCGATTAAACTGCTTGTAACTTCTGTCTGCTATATGCCAAAGATTGTAAATAATCAAAATATATACATATATAAATACGCTTAGTACAATTGTAAATTGCACAAATACATAGAGAGGTCAATGAAATTGTAAATTGAATTACAAATCATTATCAAATTGAAAGTCAAAAGTTCAGAACAAACTAAATTTGTTGTTAAAATACCAAAAAAATAAAAATGAAGATGAATTCAAGCACAGCGCCAGGCAGTCCAAACAAATTCAAATTTAACGTATTCTCGCACGTCAAATACGAGCATATGGTGGCCGGAGTCTCCGGCGGAGTTGCATCGACGCTAATACTGCATCCATTGGATCTTATCAAAATACGCTTTGCTGGTAAGTTACATTCTATATCCATACACTTGGCATACATCCCACATCTGTCTGTCTCGCTTATTCGCTCGCGATACCCTTTAGCGTGCGATTGTTTGTGGATTGTGGAGTGTGGATGGTGTCTGACACGTGAGAAGCTTTGTAGCGTCGTCGTCGTCGTTGCATTTCTTATCACAACATTCAAGTCAGCTGAAAATTTTCCATGGGAGCGTGAAAATTGCTTTAAGCAAACAATTGGGACAACAGCAGAGTGAATTTTTTCATGACAATTATTTATTGATTTGTTGACAGTGTTCTCAAGTCCCACGAAAAAATCGTGACCGATTGTGCTCCATTTTTAACCTTATCATCCACGCAGAAAAACTGGGAGTGATAAGTGTTATCAACATCCGTGGCTGCCACGCCCCCCAAAAAGTACTAGAATTTGTACATGGCCATATTGTTGTTTATTCGCGATTTTTCGCTAGATTTTATGGGGTTACTGTACAAAGATCGATATTAACTGTTTAGCACTTTAAAGCAACTGTTATGACTCAGCGTATATTATTGTTGTTTTTGTTCGCTCTATCTGTGTTTTCATAGTTGTCCTCGTTTATATGGCGTACACAATGTTTCCGTATTTTGCAGTTTAAATTAAATTAAATGTAAACAACAACAACGGGAACGGGTTTCTTTTGTTGTTGTTGGATGAGCGTAAACAATTTATAAATTCAATATTTTGAACTGCATTAAATGCTTTCAGCTTAGTTAACTTTTCACGACGTTCATATCAACTTGTGCAAAATATTTACATACATGGTTAATTATCATTGAAATCGGGCAAGCGCCTTAACAACAAATAACAAATCGACATTAAGTTGTTGATGCGAAAAGAGAAACAGCAGAATAATCATCGTACCATAGAATCCACTCGATCGAAAGCGTCCGCTGACGCCATCTGTTGCTTAGAATTCGCAACAAATACACCACACACACACACATACCATCAAAGACACGCGCACAACGATTTGTGACGCATCTGGTTGAGTTTAGTTTGGGTAATGGGAAGGGGAACAACAAAAGCAAACGTCAGCAACGGACATAAACTTGTTTATCTTTTTGCACTCGACGCTCTCGCATCACGTGACGAACGTGATGTTGACTGTACATTTAGTCCGCGCTGTTAACGGCAACGGTTGTCTCGGAACTCTCAGTTCGTTCACTCGCACTCATTGACAGAACTGGTTGCTGGGTGCAGTTTGAAGAAGGGCGCCAACAGCTGTTATCGAAATATATCGAAAGTTAACCGTTACCGGTTATGGCGATGGCATCTTTGGCGCTAGGCTACCTCAAGGTTACAATCTTGTAGCGCAACACTAGCGAAAGCTGCTTGAGCTGCGTGAGCTATAAATAAACACACAGGCAATCTAGACGAGCCCCTTTATGCAGGTTGTTTGTTATTGGCTGTTGTCAGGCGAGATCAACAGAACTGTTCTGCTCTGTTGTCGAGCGTCAGCAAATGTTATTAGAGCACACACTTGTTGTTATTGCCGTTTATAAATAACAAATACAGAAAGTAATGACAACAGCTTATTTTCACTGGCTCTTATCGCATCCGCCGCGTGTAATTAGCGCTATCTCGCTTCTAGCCACAACAACAACAGACAACAGCGAAAACAACTTGTTGCTGCACTTGTTGTTGTTGATATTTCGGCCATTAGCCAGGCAGGGCCTGAAGTCAACAACTGACTGAACTGGATAGCGTACAGTTGCCAAAAGCATTGCCGAAAAAGAGCAGATGAAACAATAACCAGCTGTTTAAAGATTCATGATTCATCGGGCCAACTCAACTGGTTTTCAGTTTGCACATCACTATTGATTGACGACAATTCACTCGCTGTCGCCGTCTCGCTCGCTCTGTCTGTCCCAAATCTCAAGGTTTTCGTCTAGACACCTAAATCAACAAACATGCATAACAACAAACTAGCGTTTATCATTTACGAGCTCTGTTTGATTTTGTCGTTACAGTGAACGATGGACGCACAGCGACAGTGCCGCAGTATCGTGGCCTGGGCAGCGCCTTCACCACAATCTTCCGGCAGGAAGGTTTCCGTGGTCTCTACAAGGGCGTCACACCGAATGTGTGGGGTTCAGGGTCCTCCTGGGGCCTCTACTTCTTGTTGTAAGTTCTCTATCGCACTGTTAACCTCTGGCCTTTGTCTAATATTGATTTTTCTTTGTGTGCGCAGCTACAACAGCATCAAGACATTCATTCAGGGCGGCAATTCCACCATGCCGCTGGGTCCCGCAATGCATATGCTGGCCGCCGCCGAGTCTGGGGCTCTCACATTGCTGCTGACGAATCCCATTTGGGTGGTGAAGACGCGTCTCTGCCTGCAGTGTGACTCAAGCTCGGCCGGATATCGTGGCATGATGCATGCCCTGGCCGAGATCTACAAGGCGGAGGGTATGCGTGGCCTGTACAGAGGCTTTGTGCCCGGCATGCTGGGTATTTCGCATGGCGCCATACAGTTTATGACCTATGAGGAGATGAAGAATGCCTATAATGAATATCGCAAGCTGCCCATCGACACAAAACTGGTGAGTTTAATGAATGGAAAACATCACATGACCAAACTGCGCGTGTCGCCAAATGGATATAGCAAATATCTATCTAGCAAATAGATGTGTAGCTCCATATAGTATGTTTCTATATCCGTTGGTAATGGGCAGCATTTTGGCAAGTGGCCCACATTTGTTCGACTTTGACTGACTTTCTCATACACACGCCCATACAGGCCACAAGCGAATACTTGGCATTCGCCGCCATATCGAAGCTGATTGCCGCCGCGATGACGTATCCATATCAGGTGGTGCGGGCACGTCTGCAGGATCATCATCATCGCTACAGCGGCACCTGGGACTGCATCAAACAGACTTGGAGGTACGAACGCATGGGCGGTTTCTATAAGGGACTCGTGCCGTATCTGGTCCATGTAACGCCCAACATTTGCATGGTTATGCTCATTTGGGAAAAGCTGACCAGCTAGAGTATTAAACTTAAACTAGAAACTAGCAAACTTAGCATTAGCATCCTCATTAGCCACCACATCTACAACAACAACAACAACAACCACAATAGCAACCACCACAATCAACAACAACATTTTAATTTAAGCACTTATTGAATATACGAATATGAATCTAATTCTATCAATAATTTTTGCCACAAATTGTGCGTAGCAACAAATGACAAGACGTTATCATATTTTGTATTATCATTTATGATTTATATTTTTGTTTTAGTCGATAGTCATGACTAATGTTAAGATAATTCCAAGTTAGTATAACTACTAAATGATTCGAAACTTGTTGTCCTTAAACAAAAAAAGTGAAATCAAATTTCATAAAAACTTTTAGTTTAGTTTAGCTAAATTATTTATATTTATTTGTAAGTAAACACACAAATGTAAATATTTTCAACTTAATGTTAAGCCTCATTTTCCTCTTTGGCAAAAAGATTCTTCATAATTTTGCAAATGGTTTATTTTTTATAAGAATAACTAATTGACATTTATCAGCACATAAGCAACTTACTTATACAAATGTGAAACGAAAGCATTGTGAACAAAAAAACTACTAGAAAAAAGTAATGAAAAATGAGATAAACGTAAACAAATCAATACAAAACAAACAAAAAGAAATGAAAGAACGAAAGAAAACAATCCTAAGTACACATTATTAAAATGCCTAGAAACCAAACTAAAGAGTTTCCCCAAAGTCTTCAATACGAGTCTTTTCATTTCGCCAAGGGCTTGGGGCATGAACAACTCGCCTACGGCAATAGTAAGTAAAATAGTAACAGATATTTAAAAGACGCAACTAACTACACACTAAACACTAAGTGCCCTTAAATTGTGCAGAATCTCTTTGCTAAATTGAAATGCAGGCATAGTAAGTAGCTAAGATCCGTTCACACACATCCTTACTCATCCTCCATCCATGTTTGCTTTCTATTGCAGACATGAGCGGGCTCGTGGCTTCTACAAGGGTCTCCAGGCGAGCTTGATCCGAGTGGTGCCCGCCTGCATGATCACGTTACTCGTCTACGAGAACGTCTCCCACTTCTTGCTGGCACAAAAGAAGCAGCGCGAAGCAAGGCTGACTGTCGAAAAGGATGAAAAATGAGGGAGGAATTAAGTTACTACAATATATATTTATATAAGTCCGCATCTTGATGATACAATGACGAAAATGGAACAATGTTGAGCATTCGATCCACTTTCCACTAGTCAATTAAGCGTATCCTAATCAAATGAGATCAACTAATCTTAAATAGCACAGCGATAAAATGAGGCATTGGTGAATTACTTTTCGAAACAAATATTCCTTGGCATTGCATTAATTTAGTCTTAATTTGTTATAAGCTGTAAGCGATATCTTAAGTTATAAAATTTATTAATACTATACCTAAGTCATTGATTGTAAATACTGTTGAATATCAAAAATATTTAAAAATCGAACTTATTTGTTATTTTATTTCAAATTTCTTAATAATTAATTGCATATTTGTTGGCCAATCACTTGATTATAATTACAATTATTGTTTCTTGATTAATAATTGCAGTTACGAAACGAAAGCTTCCAATTCAAAACGTAAGAGAGGCGCTTACGCTCTTTGAGTGCAAAGTGGCGCGCGCGTCTGCCTAAACGGTTAACGAGCGGCCGGCATAACCGTTTCGCGTACGCAAAGCTCTTTGCTTCAAGCTTTCGTTCAGTTCACAATTGAATGCAACGGCGAGTGGACGTGTTGCGCTCGTTCTTATGTTTCTGTTTGTTATTGCTCATGTAAAATAAAGCGAACGTCGTGTTTTGCGTGTTTCTCTTTTTGTACGTGTGTGAATTTAATTTTCGTGATACGAAATTAACGTCAACGATAACAACAATTAAAACAATAATGCCTTATGCAATATATGTAGATGTTTGTGTGCTTCCAAGTGAATGTTAAACAGTCTGTCGCTTAATTTGCTGCTCCACTTCTACTTCGGTGTTTGTTTAAAACCAGTTTACTGTTGACATTTGGTCAAAAGTGCAGCAATTTGCCAAAAATCGCGAGTTCAATAAACCTCCACAAGAGATAACCTTTCCTTAAATTGCAGCCGAATAAACTGCAATAAAAAATCGAATGCAAAAATTCTGATAAGTGCGCGACAACGCGGGAAAGGTTCAAGTGCAAGTGCTTTAATTACCGTTTTGGCATAAAGCGCGAGATAAAGAGAGAGAATAGAACTTTTGTCGATTGAGGTTCGACAACCACATGTTGCCGTCCCTGAAAGTGCGCTAAGAGAGTGTGTAGTGTGAATAAAAGAAACGGCATTGCTCTGGCATTAGTTAAACAAAACACTTGCCAATCAGCTACACACGCACACACACATGCGCGTGAGCATATGTAGATAAAGCGCGTGCGAATGACCTTGACTGGAAGACAAACAGACGCGAAGAGTGTGTGTGATAAAAACATATCAACAATAGCGCGACTATTTGTCAAAGTCTAAAGAGCAATAACACACGCATCCACTGTTCCCACTCCCACACACGCATCACACTGTTCCCACTCCCACCTCCACCAGAGGACAGCCAGCTTTCCAGGCGCCTTCCAGCTCGCTCGCTGTATGGCCACCAGCGTCATACGCTGTAGCGTTGTCTCCTCCTCAGCTGGACGCCGCAACCTTTGCGAATCCCTGGCCGAGCACGGCACAGTTGCCAAGTCGAAGTCCAAGTCGAAGTCGGTCAATCAACTTGATGCAGTAAATAGTAACAGTAAAGTTAAGAACAGCTGCGCTTGTCTGCGTTGTCAACGCGTTCGGCAACTAAACAATAACGACGACGGCACGTGGCCGCTGGAACACAAACATCAAGCTCTGAGCGCCGGTTCCCTGGGCACCCTTAGCGCCAAAGAGTCGCCCATCCTCGCACGTCGACAACAGCAGGAGAAGCAGCAAGAAGAGCAGCAGCTGCTGGTCTCATTGCGGAGCGCGACTCCTTTGTACGCAGAGCGGAAGCCACAAATCGATCTCAGCGCCGTCGAGGCGCTCCACACAGCGGATATGCCTGCGGTACGCACCATGGATATCAATCGCAACAATGGCTATCTTTATAACGGGGTGAGTATTGAGCATGCCTGCAGGCCACTGCGGATAACCAAACACAGACACAGGGGGAGATGGGGAGACCTTTGCACATAGCATATGTTGTGTGTGCAGAAGGCAGACGAGGGCTGATCCATAGCAAAGTAACCCCAAATCGAACTTAATGTGCGAGGGCAGCTTAATAAATGTAGGACAATACAAAGTTACAAAAAATTGTGGCGGTGGTTTTATTACTAGCTGTACTACAAAAATAAATAAAACATTATAAACAGATGCCATAACATGTTCACCAGGCAGTGTATCGTTTAAAACAAACATTTCAAAAATAGGTATACAATTTATTCCTATAAAAAATAGTTTTTTATTCAATTTTTATTAAGCCAGATTTAATTTAAACGATTATCAAATGTCATAATAATAAAACAAAATTAGCAATTAGAAAGTTTCAGTTCTTTGTAAAAAGTGTGACCGAAACTGTTTCTTATGAAATTAAAAAAAAATAGAAAAAGGACTTCTAACAAACAAGTTATTTATTTTATTCTTATTATTTATATTTATTTATTTTTGTCACTTAAAAACTTGTTGAAAAGTAAGTTCTTCGAACCATAAAATTAAATTTAAAGAAATGCAATAAAAGCGGAACGAATTATTATTCCGCTTAGACAAGCTCTCAGCTTAACCAGCTTTTGCTTAAAATATTTGCTTTGTTGATATTTCACAATGAGTTTTCAATTGAAATGCATGAAACTGCCCTCGTGCAATGTTAATGTTGTGTAAACAGCAGAAAACATCAAAACAAATGCGAGTATATTCGCGTCTAAATCAAGTTGAGCAATAAAACGCGCATTGCTGTGTCAAACATTTCCTCCTCGGCTGTGGTCGTTGTTGCCCTAATAAAGGCCCTAACCTGCGCTCATCAGCCACAATTACTGGCATTGTTACAAATTTCTTGTTATTGTTTGTTACCAAGCCTTCGAGACGCGTTTGGATAACCGTTTCTGCTTTTAAGTCACGGTCAAAACTCGAAAGCTTGTCAAAGCTCAACTAAATACTACGCATACAAGGGAAATGTGGAAATGGAACAGCTGCAAAAAAGTGCAACGTAAAATAAGTACAATTATGGAGAGGTGGCATTTAGTTACACTTAATAGCTGCGAAAAACCCGCTAGGAAAAAACCCAATAAGTATTGGAATGTTGAAGCAATTTGCAGCCATTTAAAGGGTATCACGGAAGTTATATTGTGCCAATTGAAAGCCAACTATGACAAATTAAAATACTTGAGCGACCAATTCCAAATTTTTAAATATTTCACTTAAATTATCTACAGCGTATTTAGCAGTCGAGTATACCCATTTTATGCACTCTTGCTATCTAGATCATATTGAGTCTATTCAATCTTCCAGCTTATGTCATGCTTAAAAGAATATTTATGGAATTTGCAATAGTATCAGCGTTATTTAAGAGGAAATGAAATCTAATTTCCCATTCGAGACCCAGACCTTATAAACACAACGATATAATCTATAGGCCATAAAGGCAGACAGACAGACCTTCAGACCACGTGCTATAGCGAATGGAATTTCACTCTCGATATGCTTTTGGATATATAGTCAGAAGGGGACATGAGTTCGGTGGCCGTTTGTCAAGTAGTCGTCGGGTCGTTGTGGGTGTGTGTGCGTGGGTGGGTGTGTTCCGATACTTAAACGATTGCTAGTTAGATATGCTTTGTTATTATGGGAACGAATTTGGTCCGAGTCGCCGCCTCAATGGCCACTTTGCTACCGTTTTCACAACGACGCGTCGTTTCACGTCACGTTTTCGGGTCAATTAATGGTGGAAAAGCGAAAGTGTGTGTGGGATACAGCAACTATGTATAACCACTATGTAGATAGGCAGCGAGACACTGAAGAACCCCTCGGCGAAGACACGGCTTAATTAAGGCGAGCAATTAAAATTGTCGACCATGTGAATCATCGACCAGGTATAGACGCATACTACCCAGCTGCGATTGGCAGCTTAGGGGCAATCTAATCACTGCGAAACGATGACTCGACATTGCCAGTTTGTCAGCGATAAGATAACGATATACATATACATATATATAAACATTTGTATGCGATAGTTAAAAGTGTTCATAATTCATTGAGTAATCGCGAAACATTTTATTTATTTTCATATTCCCATTTGGACATTTCTCTCGCAGCGTAATCTCGGGGCTCGCATCGTCGCCCTCATGCCAATGCACTTTGTGCTGTGTTGTTGCTGCGATTTATATTTATTTTAGTCGCGATTACATTATAGCTTGTGCGCTTCAGTTGATAAACAAAAACTAGCTAACAATCAAATGAAATGCACTCGCACTGCAATAATCATCACGCAAAGCTGCTGCCAGCTGCTGCTTTTAAATATCATTAATTCGATCTTAACTGAATAAATCCCCCATTCGCCCCCATTGACAGGGTCACGTTTGCCCAGTATCTCAGCTACGTTTCACTCTGAAAAGTTTATGCATAATAAAATGTATTTGCATTTGCGCATTTGATAGCTGCTTGGCTGAGATACGAGTATCTCACAGATACCATCTGCGTATCAACTTAAAGGTCGCACACGATCTGTTTCGAGTTTTCAGTTACAGATCTATTTGTTCTGTCAAGCTCAACTGTTCACTTTCTATATGCACAACAATTGCTGCAATAATTTACGATATTTTTAGCAATCGATTTTATTTGTGTTCATCGAGTTTTATAATTCGAATATTTTTATAATTTTTAAACGGATTTCTTTTCATTCGAACTGGAAATTCCATTTACGTTTGTCCATAAATGTAAATGTATTGACGCAATTATTTAATTAATAGTTCAAGTGATTTGATAAATATAAACTTAAATTATACATATTACTTTTGCTCAAAATTATTTGAAAAATTTGAATTGCAAAATATCTTTTAAGGCATTGCTGGAAATTGACTTTAATTAATTTGATTATTTATTTAAAAGCAATTTACGCAGATTCCATCATTTTGTAAAGAAATATTTAATCATAATTTCTTATCGTTTATAATTAACAAATCCCTTACATTTTTGTTTTGTTTTAAATTAGGAAAATGCTTCCAGCATGACAGCTAAACTTTCATGTTGAATAAGATTCACAGTAACTATAATACCATAACGTTTTGGGGAAAAAAACACAATATTTTGTTTTAAAAAGTACAATTGAGATTCTTAAAGTCTGATAGGCAGAACCAGTGAGAAAGTCGTTTCAGGCAAATTTTTTAATTTCGTAACATCCTATTTAGGCATAACTTTTATTTATAAATTTTGTTTAAATTAGCTTTTGTATTTTTTTAATTCATATTCACATTTTTTTAGATTTTTATATTTTTTGTCTTAATAATGTAATGTTTTGTAATGTTCATAAAATGTCGAAATTAATTTGAAGCGTGCAAAAAGTGTTGCATACTTTTGTGGGCCACATAAGTTGTTGCCAAAGTGTTGCATACTTTCATGGACGCCATTTTAGAAAACAGATTTTTGGCTTCGGCGTGCACAAAGTGCTCTGCAATTTGTATGGGGCGTATTACAAACTGTTTGTGCAAATTCATAGTTGCACCTAGACCACGCCCCCTTGATTGTTACCTGCTGACGCCCACGGGCGCCAAAAGGCACGTGGCTGGCGTGCAAGCACGTGCATGCAAAACAAAGCAATCAAAGTGCAGTTTGCGAGGATGAGAAATGTGGAACAGTTCTGGGAAAAACCGAAAACAAAAATAAGTTTAAGGCAAAAGATTGCAGAGTTTGTTTATTGTTACGTCTAGTTCAGAGTTCTTGCTGTGTAAACTTATTTCTAATGCCACATACGTACGTTCTTTGGCCTCCCTAATGCGATACACATCAACGCCCTGTGGTGCCGTGTGGCTTTTGTTTAGGATTGAGGTCGCTGGTAATTGCAACGCTTAAGAGAAATTCTTTGCATGCCCCTTGGTGGTACATATATCCTTTGCCGGGCCTCCACTTGATTCCGATTCCACTTCTGACTCCCCCTCGCTCCCCTTGTGTCGATTGCGTGCAAACATTTGCGGCGCAAAAGAATTTCTGGTTCGTCGAAAGTGAATTTCTAATGTTTTCGCTTTTATGGTATTCTGGTCAGACGCGGTGTCCTCAAAACTTCCTTAAAGCTCTTCTCAATCCGTTGTGGATGTGGATTTGCTGGGATTAGTTTAAGTGTTCAAAGGCTTAAAGCAGTTTATAAAGGAAATTGTTGACTTTAAAGTAATGTAATTTATAGTTACAAAATTTAATCTATAGGGTAACTAAGTAGAAAGCTATAGATAAATACTAGACTGATAGATTTTCTTTCAATTAAAACAATAATGAAAAGAACAAGTTCTCTAATATGTATATGGTGTAAAGTAGATAATGCATTTTCAATGTGGTTTACTTTAAGCTGTGAACAGATTCACAGTGATAAACAATCTGATCAGTTGAACTGAGAACCGCAGCAGCTGTCATAGATCTGTTTGATGTGTTGTGTTCTATTTAAAGTGTGGAATTGTGTTGGGATGCGGTTCGATTACTCTAAATTGATCTTATCAGCAGTGGGTTACGTGCGACATCAGAGACATTGACATGACATCACAGCGCAGATGGGACTTCCGCATGCCCCAAGCGAATCCCCGTAACCCACTTACATACCAACTAACATGGTGTGTGAGTGTGTTTGTGTAATTCCATATACGCGTAGGCGATATGTCTTTATTGTGGCTTACCACGTTTTGTAATAAACGTAATTCTATCTTGACTGTGTGCGACTCTTGGCTGACACTAGCTAAAGACAAACCAGGCAAACACTCAACTACACTGTGAGCAAAATTCACATCAAGATAAACTAGATTAAATTGCCTAATTGGTACAAAACATTTATTTGAATGAGATATTTTAAAAAAATGGGTGTGTTCATAAATGAAAATTCAATTTTAAGTTGCATTTTTTGCATATAATTCTTATATCAAGAACAATGTGGCAAACATTTTAGTTCATGACTAATTCAAATTTCCACATAATTGTGAAATTATACTAAGCAAATTATTTCTACAAATAAAAAAAAAAAATCATGAGTGCCAATAAATGTCAAAAATTCAAATAGGTAGTTTAAATTCATATTTCGGATTTTTTTTTAATATTTATAGAAATTATTTGTTGAGTATAATTTTACCATTGGAAATTAGTACAAATAAATAGGTAAATATAAATACAATGAAATAAATAAATACCAACTATAGAAATACAAAAAAATAAGATATAAAATATATTTTATTTAAATAGATATCAAAAAAAAGTTTTCCCAAATTTGTCTGTTTTAAAAATGAAGTTAATATTATCTTTCACATTTCTATAACAGTTTCTGTTAAGTCGAATCCCCACGAATTGTGTGCCAATTGCTATCATAATTTCTCTCTGTGCATTCAAACAGTCCGTCAGTCAGTCAATCAGCCAGTCAGTCAATCAGCGAGTCAAGCACCCACAACCCATATGCAAATGATGATTGTTCGGCTTTAGCTGGCGCAAATCCTCAGCTCTCGAAGGAAGCCAGCGAAGTGCGTGTCATGCATTTTTGCCGCCTCAATGGGCTTGGAAGCCAATGTGAGTGGCATTAACTGCAGGCACAGGTCAAGCATAGCCATCAGCCTAATCTCCATAGTCCAGTTGTTGCGCCTCGTTGGGCGACAACTGAGATGATCAATTGCAGTTGCAACGCCCTTGAGCCGAATGCCAAATGTGTGGCAAATAATGTTGTTATTGTTTGGTGATTGGTATCAAGCGACGGCTTTATGCTGGCCAAGATCAGTCGAAACGATTGATAAGCCTCGGTCCGCCGCCAGAGATGCCGCATTCCACTTTGGGTCTCAGAGCAGTTGTCTCACCCTCAATGCAACAATATTTCGCAAGTGCGGCTCGGACAGTGTTGGTAAGCGACCCAAACTGCAGTGTAATCCAAAACCATTTTGGGGGCTCAACCGCAGGTGTTGGGGGCGGGTTGTGGAGGCGGAGGCGTGTGGCCTGAGGCGTGGCGCAAAAATTGATATAAACCCAAGCGTGAAGAGCTGAGCATTTCAGTGCACGTTCGTTGAGTGCGCGTTGCGGTCACCTCGAGACAGGATTAGAGACCTGCATTCGATTTCTACATTACTTCCTGAAAGCCGCCCCGCGAAATATGCCAAACGCGGAACCGAAAAAAGGCAAAAGCAAAGCACCCAAAGCGAAAGAGGCACAAGCGGGATTGATAGTCGAGGCGGCAGCAGCAACTGATGCAGGAGCGAAAGCAAAAGTAGAAACGGGAGCTAAAGAAGGTGCTAAATCCAAAGCTGGCGCTGCAACTGAGGCTGGAGCGTCTACAGCGGATGAGCTAGAGGCAACAGCAACGCAGTCGAAGCTCAAGACACGTTCCCGCTTCTCGGCCGCCTTTCGCAGTCTGTCCAAGTCGAAGCCCAAGAAGCAGGAGGACCAACAGCAGCAGCAGCAGCAACTGGTTGCCAGCGGCTCAGAGGACGTGACCAGCATTGGGGACATAAGCACCGGCAAGAAGAAGAGTCTGACACGGCGATTGCTGCTCGGCAGTCTGAAGAAGAGCAAAGTGCGTCCGCACAGCATAGCAACCAGCGATGACATCAGTGTGCGGAGCAGCAGCAGGGAGAGATTAAGCGGAGGAGGAACAGTAGGAGGAGGAGGCAACACATTGCCATCGCCCAGCAGCAGCACGCTGCAGATAACCATAAGTGGCAAGAAAGTGGAGACGGTCAGAAGCAAACCGAAGAGCAAAAGCAAAAGCCACAGCCAAAGCAGAGGCGCAGTCAGCGAGACGACGGATTACCTGACACCAACGACAGCGACAACAGCAGCGACAGCGACAGCTGCAACTGGAGGCGACAAAGCAACAAGCACAACGCCGACGACAACAGCCAGCACCACAAAGCTAATTGTGGCCAAGGTATCCAAAGAGAAGAAGCACAAAGCAGTTTCCACCCCCGCTCCCGCTCCCGCTCCCGCTCCCGCTCAGCTGCCACTCGTGGAGGAGAAAATCGTTATCACCGAGAGCAAGCGCGATACGCCGCCGCGTGAGCGAGCGCCGGCGAAGCCGAGTCGAGCCAACGTTCAGTCGCCAGCCAGCAGCGGAGCAGTGCGCAAGCAAAGTCGCCACAGCCTCAGCCACAGCCAGGAGCGGGAGTTGATGCAACAGCAGCAGCAGCGCGGACACCGACTAGTTAGACCACTGACCATTGACGGCCCAACAACGGCCAGCCCAGCGAGCCAAGTGACGGCGCTAGCGACGCCGCCAAGTCCATCACTGCCACCCACATATCCACCTCCGCCGCCACCGCCTCCGTCAGCGTCAGCGCCAGCGTCGTCTGCGGCCACCTCCAGCACCATTGTGGTCGTCAGTCTGAGCGACGCGGACACTGACAGCGTTTCGCTAGCCGAGAGCGCCGCCCAGGTGCCCCAGGTGCGCTTTGCCGTTGGCAGCGCTGTGCGCGGTCCCGCCGCCGACGCCTACGAGGCAGCGCTAGCAGCGGCCGCCTCCCAGCAGCCCAGCTCCAACGAGGAGACCAGCGACTCGAGCCTGCGCCGCCTGAACTTCGCCCAGCAGCAGTTTGCGCTCAGCGATCACGACAGCATCGAGGGCAGACGCGAAACGTTGCGCTATCAATCCGTGGCCAGCGAGTACAACGAAGACGATTCACAGTCGGAGAACGACGAGCTGCAGGACGAAGCCGAGCCGAGGGAGCAGCCGCTGCCCAAACCCATGCCGGCCTTTGGTGACTTGACCATGGCACAGGAAATGGAACCGGTAAAGTGTCGCCACTAAAGCGCTAAATGGCAATTGCAATTGCAATTGCAATCGGAATCGCAAATCACAATCGCGTTCGCGTTCGCCGTGTTGTCAGCGAAGCCACACAAGTGTTGGGTTGCCCTCGTCTCCTAACAACTAACATATTGTGTTCAGCTCTCACTCTCTATCTCTCTGTCTGTCCCGCTAGCATTAAAGTGCCGCCCTCGTGTCATTCAACTGGTGACAGTTACTCAATCGCAGTCTCGTTTCCCATTCTCCATTGCAGACCATCATGGCGCCCAGCGGCGAGAAGCGCGAACATCTCTACAAGATTCTAGTCATCGGTGAGCTGGGCACGGGCAAAACGTCGTTCATCAAGCGCTATGTGCATCAGTTCTTCAGCCAGAACTATCGGGCCACCATCGGCGTTGACTTCGCCCTCAAGGTGCTGCACTGGGATGCGAACACGATAGTGCGACTCCAGCTCTGGGACATTGCTGGCCAGGAACGCTTCGGCAACATGACGCGCGTCTACTACAAGGAGGCGGTCGGTGCCTTCATCGTCTTCGATGTGACGCGCAGCGGCACCTTTGACTGCGTCAGCAAGTGGAAGGAGGATCTGGACTCGAAGGTCCAGCTGCCCGACGGCAGTCCCATACCCTGCATATTGCTGGCCAATAAAGTGAGTTCACTATAAAGATTGCAGACCCTAAATAATATATACACAAATCACAATCTATGCTAGGAAATACCATCTTCAAATTATATATAAAACAATATTGTTATATATTAACGGTATGAATACTATATTAAATTATTGGTAATCCCGAAGATCTAACCGAATAGCTTGTATTATATAGTTCAGATGAGCAATTTATAAAAATATATACATTTTTAATTCGTGGAAAATGCAGTTATCTTGAGAACACACTCTAATTCATTTAAAAAAATTACTCAAAGGTCAGTAACAGCTATTCAAAATAAAAATAAATTTATAACATTTGGATTATTATTAGTTCGTTTGGAATTACCCAAAACGGGAAAGGATTTTAGGTTCGGTCAAGAACAGACATATATAAGTCTTAACATTAGAAGTAAATAAAAATAACAAAGTAAAATATAATTAAATCCGCATGAAACCGTAGCTTAAATCTGAAAAATATCGTGAGCACCCAATTATAAGGGCACCCCGTTGCATCAACTGAACAATACATAACTACATAACCAATAACTAATAAGGTATAACTCTACCATATTCGGCAGTGCGATCAGGAGAAACAGGGCATTGTGACGCAGCCGGAGCGCATGGATGAATATGTGCGGGAGAATGGCTTTGCCGGCTGGTTCGAGACCTCCGCTAAAGAGAACATCAACATCGACGAAGCCGCGCGTGCCTTGGTGAATAAAGTAAGTTAATCCATCCATCTAAAAAACATGAGTCCACCAACTAATCCCATCCGTTATTGCTCTAGATACTCATCAATGACAAACTGATAGCTGCCGATGCGAACGATGAGGAGAAATTCAATCTGAGCACCGCCGGCGAAGCGGGCGCGGAGACGAAGAACAAGTGCTCCTGCTGACCTGACCTGGCCACAGACAGCATTACAATTTAGATGGGCTTTAAACACACCAAAGTCTGAGCGTGTCCACGAGCAACTTTTTGATAAAGATAACGATTAAAAAACTATGCTTAGGATTTTATGTAAAGTGTATCTAAGACTTAGTGTCTTCATTCTCATTATCAGCATCACCATCACTATCATTATCGCCATCCATCCATCTCGTTCTCAGTGTGAGATATGTCAAACAATTTACCTGGCCCCATCTTAACACCTAGCTTGCGTCTGGCGATATAGTTTACGAGCGAGCTCATCTTGAAACTGGAGCGCAGTGCGTGAATTTATATCGCAGCCCATTACTTATCTATGCATACAATACAATACAATACAATTATACAATACATATACATACAATTTACACTAGAGCTCAGAATCAGATAGGGCAGCATCATTATACTTTCTCACATTTGTGTAAAATACGAATCGTTGAATTGTTTTTTGTTTGTTTTGCTTTTGTTATGGAGATTTTTATCTTGAATTTTTACACATACACATACCAACATACGTAAACATATTATAATACATAGTACTACACACGCCCACACATACACACACATTCACACACACACACGAAAACTCTGCCATCTTTATTTGCATTTAGATAAAAACACAGATTACAGCAGAAAAACAATTGTGTCTGCACGCAATCAAATAAACTTTTTAATTGTAGTTAAGCCAAACCTGAGAGTGTTTTATTGGTTCACAAATCATCAACTAATATCTTTATGCTGAATAAACTTCGCTGACAGCTAGTGCGAATTCTTACATTGTATGTGCATTCCAACTCAGGGGCAGTTTGAACTGCGCGCCTATGTTGGCTTTCGATAAACTATCGGCTTTACCTCTACATCGATAGTCAAGTTGCTTTGCAATCGACATTTGTAATCAAATGTGGAGGGTATTTCAACAACAAGTATTGCGTGCTTCAAATAAATATAGGGCATATTTAGCAATGTTATGAAGGTAATTTTGTTATATAAAAAATTGCATTGCAACTGTGAGCTTTTTATGCAGCCCTGGTCAGAATGAAACGGTATATTTCGTATATCGCGCATACGGTCACATTGCTTGCTGCTATTGTAAAAAAAATGCAAATGCAAAAATTGCGAATATCTAAAAAGCTAAATAGTTAATAGGAAAAGCTATCAAAAATAATTGTGCAAGTTCAGTGCAAGCGGGTGTGATGTTTTAAGTGTTTAAGGTAAGCAGCTGCGAAAGAAACAACTGCAAGTTGCAACAGCAGCAGCAATACACTTAAGCTAATTAGATACGCCGCTGTTTCTGATTGGATCCATCGTCGTCGACGTCGACGTCGCGTCACGTTTACTCCCCTTTTCGGGGTCTTTGTGTGATGTGTTGTGTGGGGGCCGCAGCCGCTGCCAGTTCAGCTGATAAGTGCCATTCCCCAGCTCACTTGATTAATCAGCATTAAAAAAGTATGCTTCTTGGACGACGAGTTGCTTCATGAATCAGCTGGGCTGGCAAACAACAAAGTGAAAATAGTTTATCGTTGCAGGTTTTTTTGTTTGTTTAATTAGCGGAGTCGAAGACAGTTAGTGTTCATCAATTTGGGGGCAGATTCTGGCTGAAAAGATGTTGCCGCCCAAGGAGAATGTCGATCTGGAGTGCTTCATTGTGACGAAGCACTCGTGGAAGGGCAAATACAAAAGGATACTTTCCATTGGCACCGCCGGCATATCCACCTACAATCCGGACAGATTTGATTTGACAAATCGCTGGTCGTACTCGGACATTGTAGCTGCCGCACCCACAAAGACCACAAATGTAAGTTAATTAACATAACTGAATTAAATGAAATGAAATGTAACACTTGATTCCAATTGACAACACAGATTCCCAATGAATTTGTGCTCACGATTAAGAAAGACAAGAAACTGGATACGATCAAACTTTCCTCGGAATATCGCAACGATATACTCAGCTCCATTCTGAAATACTACAGGGAATTCGCTGACAAGCCTAAAAATGCTCTGGTAAGCTTTTTGAATGCGGTTTCTTTGATCGTTATTCAACTGGGGATTTCTTAACCGCAGCGTTTCAATGCGTATAAATACCATTGGTCGGGCATTAGTTTGCCCACGGTGCTGGAGGTCACGCCATGCTCGCTGGACCAATTGGATCCCACAACGAACGATGTGCTCACCAGCTACATGTACAAGGACATTGAGGGAATAATAGGTACCTATTATGCTGCACTGCATCCGATCGTGTGTGACCGCGTTTGTTGTCTGTGTTTCCTATGTTTAATTCATGTTCGCCTTTTTTGTTTTTTTGTTTTTACACTCATCTTGTGGTTTTTTCTACGTTTTACGCGCACATTTTAAGCAGGCATCTCGGACTATGATAATGGCATTGTGATGGCCTATGGCGGCTTCAGTCGCCTGCACATGTTCAAGGCGCTCAATCACCACGAGATCGTGCAGAACATTGCTCAACGCTCCGCTCAGTTTCTTGGCATCGAGACCAAAATACTCAAAAGTCAAATAACGCGTGAACAATTCGAGCGACAGCGTTTCGGAAAGTACAGGCAAGTGATGAACGACTCTGATTGATTCCCATTCAGTATTTAACAATCTTATCTTTGTGTTTTCCCCGCAGCGGTGACCAGTTCCAAACATCGATGACCGAGTTCACAGTGCAAAAGATAACGCCTCGGCATCCGGATCCCGTCAAGCGCATACTCTGCCTCACCGAAGTGACGCTTCTGGAACGCGATCCCCAAACCTACAGCGTCTGCACGCTGCGTCCCCTCTGCGATGTGTTTGCTCTGGTGCGCGATAAAGACAATCTACAGCGCTTCTGTATCGAGTACAAGAACGGCATTGTGCGCAGTTATAGCACCAATGATCGTGACTCTCTACTAGCCACTGTGCTGGATGCTGTGCGCTCCAGCGGCAATCAGGATGTGCACATACGTATTGGCAACACGCCGCGTGGCAAACGCTATGTGCCTCTCAACAGCTCGGTGGACGAGGAAACGGAGGCAAGCTTAATGCGTCTGGTCATCAACAATTTCCAGAATCAAGCGAAGCGCCATGAAATACTTGAGCGCTTCAATGCCAATGTGCCGCACAGTGGTCTCAACTACAGCGTTACGCAGGATGTGAGTACTGGGTGTATTTCCCATTGATATTTATTTATTTATTTTGTAATCTGTAAACAAAAGCTACAGAGGGAAATAGAATAGAATAGCTATATCTGCTAAGTGTTTTTTGATTCATACTTTTTAATTCTTTATTATAAGTAGCGTATTTAATTACAAAAAAATATATCTTATTATATTTTTTTAAATATAGAATTTATAGTATTACATATTGTTTAGTTTATTCTATAGTAAGTGTACAATATTGCCTGGTTTATAATGTTTAATAATTATTTGGATGTTACTTCTCTTGCAGAGTTTGTTTGCAGAGAACAAGGAGAAGCTGATTTTGAGTGCGCTGCAAGCGTTGGCTCAAAAGGAACTCGACAGTCCAACTGCGCAGCTGAACAACACGGAACTGGAGGCCATCTTTCATGCGCTGACCCGACTGCTAGCCAGCAAAGTGGGCTACGCGGCCTTCACTAATCTGCCAGGGTAAATAATAGACTTGCATTTTCATCTCAACAATTAATTTGTAATGTAACAATTAATGTCTTGTGCAGCTTTCGTGAAATCATTGGCTCCAAGATTGTGGCTGCGTTGCGGCGCAAGGATCTGGCCGTGACGTACTCGGCTATTGACATGATCAACTCGTTGATGCATTCGGTAAACACCGATCATGACCTCAAGCAGGAGCAGTTGAACAAATCTTCCATATTGTCATCGAAAACCTTTCTAGAAACACTGCTCAACATGTGGACAACGCATGTCGTAAGATAACGTAAAGCTTTCTTAAGCCCTTTCTAATTGTTGCCAATTTACAGAGCCATGGCAGTGGAGCCTTGGTGCTGTCGGCGATGCTGGACTTTATGACCTTTGCGTTGTGTGTGCCTTACAGCGAGACCACCGATGGCAAACAGTTTGACATTCTGCTTGAGTTGGTGGCCGAACGTGGACGCTTTCTGTACAAACTGTTTCAGCACCCATCGCTGGCCATTGTCAAGGGCGCCGGGCTGGTGTTGAGGGCCATCATCGAAGAGGGTGAACTGCATGTGGCCCAGCAGATGCAAGCATTGGCGCTGGATGAGGCGGCGTTGTGTCGTCATTTGCTGGTGGCTCTTTATACGCCCTCCAATGATCCCACATTGATAACGCATCGTCAGCTGTCGCGTCATTTGATCGGCCTTTGGCTAACGGACAGCGACGAGGCCATGGAACTCTTCAAGCGCATTTTCGTAGGTTCCGATTTGAAAAGATCTTAACTATTATTAATGTATTCTTTCAAAATTAGCCCGCTGGTCTGTTGACCTTCCTGGAGACGGAGGAATCGGTTCCCGAGACGGATGTGGAGGAGGACAAATTGAATTTTCGCGATAATCTCAAGTTTGCAATTCAACATTCCAAAAAAACTCGCAAGAGCGTGATAGAGAAGCATTTGCAAGGCATCAAGCATTGGGGCATGAACCTCATCGAGCAGCAGGATAACGCTGCCCAAGCTCTTAAGAATCGTCCCGTTGTGCTGCGCAATCGTCGGCAAAAGAAGAAAACTTCGGATGCCATTGTCAATTTGCCGTATTTCTTCTACAACTTTGCCAAAGATCACAGTTTGCCCAATCTCATTTGGAATCACAAGACACGCGAGGAGCTGCGCATGTGCCTGGAGAACGAGTTGCGGCAGTTCCTCAACGATCGCGACCTCGCTGGCCAAATGATTGTGGCCTGGAACTATCAGGAATTCGAGGTGGGCTATCAATGCCTGGCAGAGGAGATCAAAATAGGGGACTATTATATACGCTTGATACTGGAGAAGGACGACTGGCCGCAGAACCTGGTCAAAGATCCGTAAGTTGCTCATTAAGTAGATTGTTAATGTGAAGTATTAACGTTTTTATTTCTGGACAGGATTGAGTTGTTTAATGCTTTGTATCGGCGTGTGTTGTGTCGTCAGCGCGTCAACGACGATCAGATGACGGTGTTCTCCTTGCAGGCGCTAGCCAAGGTCTACAGACGCTACCACAAGGAGATTGGCAAGTTCAGCGACATGTCCTACATCCTGCAACTGAGCGATCGCGTAAGTCAGATTAGAGACAACTTTTGACGTGTCCTGATTGCAATCCTCTTCCTCTTCAGTGCCTTTCTCCGTCCATGCGCGATGCCTTAATCAATCTGATATCCTGTCTGGTGCTGGAGAAATCCAACTGTCGAGCGCTCATCGATCACGTGCAGTGCCTGGTTGACCTCATCACACTGGCCCATCTGCACAAGGGTCGCGCTCAATTGAACACCAAAACCAACGTGATCGAAGCTGGTCCCAATATGGCCGCGTATGAGGAGAAGGATTGGTACTACAACATCGAGAAAGATGGCCAGAAGGCGGAGCGTCAGGGACCCATCACCTACTCCGAGCTGAAGGAGCTCTGGCAAAAGGGACAGATCACCCCCAAGACGCGCTGCTGGGCCATTGGCATGGATGGTTGGCGCTCGCTGCAGCAGATACCGCAGCTCAAATGGTGCCTCATTGCCAAAGGAACGCCGCTCTACGATGAAACGGAGTTGTCGTCCAAGATACTTGACATACTGATCAAGTGCACCAGCTTCTTCCCAAGTCGCACGCAGAATGGCGTTGCTGTGCTGATACCCGGTCCCAAGTTGTCGCGCAAGTTGTCCGAGTTCATTTGCCTGCCGCATGTGGTGCAAGTTTGCTTGACCCACGATCCGGGCTTGCTGGAGCGAGTGGCGACGCTGCTGTGTCAGATTATGGAGGACAATCCAGAGATGCCCAAGGTGTATATGACGGGCGTCTTTTACTTTATGCTCATGTACACGGGCAGCAACATTTTGCCCATCACACGTTTCCTCAAAATGACACACATGAAGCAAGGCTTCCGCAGCGAAGAGGTAAGCTAAACTAATGTTGATTAGAGTATTTTATACAACAGTTATCTTTCTTTGTAGACGTCGCAGTCGGGCATTATGCATCGCAGCATTCTGGGACAGCTGCTGCCCGAGGCCATGGTCTGTTTCTTGGAGAACTATAGTGCAGATAAGTTTGCCGAAATCTTTCTGGGCGAATTCGATACGCCCGAGGTGATTTGGAGTTCGGAGATGCGTCGCCTGCTCATCGAGAAGATTGCCGCACACATTGCCGACTTTACGCCACGTCTGCGTGGCCATACCATGGCTCGATATCCATACCTCGCTATCCCCGTCATCAGCTATCCGCAGCTGGAGAACGAGCTCTTCTGTCACATTTACTATTTGCGGCACTTGTGCGACACGCAAAAGTTCCCCAATTGGCCGATTTCGGATCCTGTGCAGCTGCTGAAGCACACGCTGGATGCGTGGCGGAAGGAGGTGGAAAAGAAGCCGCCACAGATGACCATACAGCAGGCCTATCAAGATCTAGGCATTGACCTGAGCAAGACGCCCAAACCCGACGAGTCCGTCATACGCAAGAGCTACTATAAGCTGGCGCAAATGTATCATCCGGATAAGAATCCCAATGGTCGCGAAATCTTTGAGAAGGTAAATCAGGCCTACGAATTTCTGTGCTCCCGCAACGTGTGGAGTTCTGGTGGCCCCGATCCCAATAACATTGTGCTAATCCTGCGCACCCAAAGCATTCTCTTCGAGCGCTATCCCGATGGTGAGCAAAACAAGTTGTTTCACTATTGAATGCAGTTTATTAATTCCATTTCATTTCAGTGTTGCGTCCTTACAAGTACGCTGGCTATCCGCAGCTCATCAAGACCATACGCCTGGAGACACGCGACGACGAGCTCTTCTCCAAGGAGGCTCAACTGCTGACCGCCGCCTCCGAGCTGTGCTATCACACCGTGCACTGCTCAGCTTTGAATGCCGAGGAGCTGCGTCGCGAGGAAGGCATCGAGGCGCTGCTGGAAGCCTACACACGCTGCGTGTCCATTCTTGGCGTCGACTCCAAGCCGGACTCGCTGCACTATCAAGTCATCTCAAATGTGACGCGTTGCTTTGAGGTAGCCTGCAATTTTGAGAAGTGCAAACAGAAGATTATTCAGCTGCCGCAGCTGCTGTCGGACGTCTGTCGCGTTGTCTACTTCAAGCACACGTTGTCGGTCAGCCTGGTGACCAGTCTGGCGGCGAACAACTATGATCTGCAATGCAATCTGTCGCGCAACGGCGTGCTCTGGTCCCTGCTGCTGTTCATCTTCGAGTACGATTACACGCTGGACGAGAGCGGCGTGGAGGTGAGCGACAAGTCCAATCAGCAACAGTTGGCCAATAACCTAGCCAAAATGGCAGTCTTGGGTTGCATTGGCCTCGCCGGCTACAGCATGGAGCTGCGCAACAAGCCTATAACAGGCAGCGAATCGAATTCGCCGGCTACCTCGACCAATGCCGCGCCTGCCATCAAGCCGAAGCCAACGACGGGCAGCAACTCGGCGTACACACAGAATGCGCACAATCCGCTGCAGAGCAAGCAGCTGGCCATCACCGCGGGCAAGGAAAAGGAGCAGACAGTGGCGGTGCTCAGCAAGCAGGACTCCAGTGTGAGCAGCGACACATCGAGCTCCACGCCCACAGAAAGCGATCAGCAGCAACAACAGCAGCCACGTCCCAGTGCCATTCAGCAGAAGTACATTGTCGCTGGGGAGCCGAAGAACACGCTGGTCAAGCAGGTGTTGGATCGCCTGCTCACGCGCTACATTGCCAATCAGCTGGCCACGGCAACGGACAGCGAGGTGCTCAAGCTGCTCACGGCCAACACTCGCAATCCGTATCTCATCTGGGATAATGGGACGCGGGCGCAGCTCAAGGATTTCCTCGAGCAGCAGCGCACAGCATCCGCAAAGGAGACGCACGAGGATATTGCACAAGTCTACGAGCTGGTCGCCAGCTTCGAGTTCGATGCACACAAGTGAGTAATCCTCAATTACCCACATCTGACATAACTGTATTTCCATTTGCAGAGATGAGTTGCAGATTGGCGGCATCTTTATACGGATCTACAACGACATGCCCACGTTCCCCATTGCCCAGCCCAAGCAGTTCATTATGGATCTGCTGGAGTACTTAAAGCACGCCTATCAGTTCCTGCACCTCAAGAAGCCGAAGCAGTTGCCAGCGCCGCCAACAGCTGCAGCGCCCAAAATGGGCACCGATGGCATTCTGACGCCCACACTGGCGCCCAATCATCCTCAGCTGAAGCAGCAACAGTCGGACAGCAAATCGGGCAGCACCTTTGACGATGTGCTGAATGCCTACAACCGTTCCAAGAGTCGCAAGAAGCTGGAAACGGATGCGCAGGCGGAGCAAACGCTGTCGCTTCAACAGTCCAAGTATGATTTTGCCAACGACAATCAATTGGAGCTGCACATCACGATGGTGCTGCGTGCCCTGATCGCTGTGATCAAAACAAATGCCGAGGTGGAGATCCAATGCATTGGCAACTTTGACATGATCTTCGGCTTCCTGGCCAACAACATATTTGCCGATGTAAGTGGCAAGCAACAAAAGTTTCTGTAGACAATCTCATTTAATTATTGCTATTTTGGTTTGCAGAGTTCGAGCGTCAAGGCTGTGGCGCTCGAGGTTGTGGCTCTTGTGTCGCGCAACAAGGAGTGCGTCTCGGAGGTGGCTGCCTGTGAAATACTTGGCAACTATTTGGTGGCACTGAAGGATCCCGAGCTGCGCGCCAGCCAAGTAAAGGTGCTGGAGACGCTGTCCGGATTGATGAACGTGCAGGAAATGATCAAGGAGGCGCAAGCCAAGGGCGCGGTCATCTATCTGCTGGACTTGTTCTGCAATTCACGCAATCCGCAGATACGCGAAATGTGCGCTGAAATTCTGGCCAAGATGACGGCGGATCGTCTCAGTGGGCCCAAGGTGCGGATCACCATATCCAAGTTTTTGCCAGCGCTGTTCATCGATGCCATGATCGAGTCGCCGCCCACATCTGTGCAGCTCTTTGAGTCCATTCACGAGCATCCCGAATTGATTTGGAACGACAATACGCGCTCCAATGTGTGTGATGCCGTGGCCGACAGTTGCAATCGATTCTATCAGCTGCAAAAGACAAATGCTAGACACGTGTGGAAGGATCCCGAGGTGCTGAAGGACATTGTGTCCAATGAGATAGTGGTCGCCGGCGTCTACTTGCGTCTGTTTGTCAGCAATCCCGCTTGGACGCTACGCAAACCCAAACAGTTCCTGTCGGATCTGTTGGACTTCGTTGTCGAGCAAATTAGCAGGAGTTCCGTGGAGCCAGATGTGCTAGACTTATCGACCACGGCGCTAGTCGAGTTGCTGCGCTCCCAGCCCAATCTGGCGGACGATATTCCCGTGCTGGGCCACATACCCAAGCTGTTTAACCTGCTCTCGGTGCAGCCAAAGAACACGCTATCAGTATTACACCAGCTGTCGCTCTCTGAGGTAAGTCTACTTGCGAAATTATCCATAATCTCTTTACTGACTAGTCAATCTTGCTCTGCAGTTCTGTGTAAGCGCCATCTCGCAGACGGAATGCGTTGCGCCGCTCAAGAAGTGCATGGAACATAATCGGGATTGCATCGAGAAGGCCTGCGAAACATTGAGTCGTCTCTTCAAGCATCAGCATGTAAGTTACAAATGTTATATTTGCTTTGCAATGATTTTTATTTAATTGAACCTTATTTTATTGACAGGATTCGCTGATCAGTCAATCACTGGAGGTGGGTCTTATACCATTCCTGCTGGGATTGCTGGACAGCCGCTTGGAGTTCGTAGACAATGCATCTGCAGTGAAAGCACAAATTGTCGCAGCGCTCAAGGGCATGACACATAATCTCAATTATGGCGATCGTGTGACGCAAATATTGCTCAAGCATCCAGTGTGGGCCGAG
The DNA here is from genome assembly GCA_035047365.1 of Drosophila ustulata. NCBI lineage: Eukaryota > Metazoa > Arthropoda > Insecta > Diptera > Drosophilidae > Drosophila > Drosophila ustulata. Next base: position 24,168,802 of record JAWNPT010000057.1, on the reverse strand, counting down.
TTCAAGGATCAGCGCCACGATCTATTCATCACCGACACCAACATACGTGGTTATTTGACTGGTAAGTTAACTTAGTTTGCCTATTTATTGTTTGCCTTTATTAATTGTGCGGTTTTTAGGCATCAATCCGACGGCGGGCTACCTCACCGCAGGACCAGCGCAAAGCGTTGAAGTGCTTACCTCACCGCCGCCCATGGATCGCGACGATCCTTCGGCGCGCCCGCCCATTGATTAGCGTCTCCTGATTTACGACAGTTACGCGAAATCTAAGCATCATTTATGAGGATGGGGAGTCAAGTCTTTTGCTTTGCTGCTGGCATCCATTTATTGTATTAAAAGTTTTTTGCATATTTTTACACACGTCGCGCTGTCGCAATTGGAAAATCAAAAGATCATCAGCAAACAAAACAAACATATTAACAATCTGTAACAAAGTCTACGAAGTGTTTAATTTTTTATATTTATATAAATTGTATAAATAATTAGTTAATAGCCAATACACATACACACACACACACACACACACACACATCTTAACTAAAGCATGCATAAAGTGATTATACATATGTATTATGAATTAAAAGCAGACTCATTAAAAATGAATCATGTTCTGAATATACTCAACGTCTTGTGCTATTCTTTTTCAAAATCAAATACGTTAAAACATTCGGAAATACCAAATACACAACAGTAGTAACATTCTTTTAGACTTGGTATTATAGCTCTACATAGCAACGGTCACACTTTGTATAGATATCAAAACGTAAACAATGTCGCTGGTGGCTGATTATAGCGATTCCTCTGAATCAGATGAAAGCAGTAGCGAAAACGAGGAGAAAAACAAGTCAGAAAGGTAATTTAAACATATATCTATATTAAGTGAAGTCGTAACGCTAGTTTTCACAGCCCGCCACCGGTACAAAAAGCACCAAAGTTGCCCAGCGCCAGCGCTGCCTTTGACAATGCAGCTACCAAAAAGGCAGGCGATGTGTTCAGCAATCCATTTCTAGAGGCGGAACTGCACAAGAAAGCTTCGTTGGAGCATCACGTCAAAATGGTGAATAACGACACGCACTTGCAGCTGAAGAATGGCCGCAAGATCTGCTGGAACTATAGAAAGGGTCGCTGTCGCTTTGGCACAAGCTGTCAATATGCCCACGATTCGGATTTGTCCTTAGAAGCAGGCGAGAGCAGCGAAGCAAAGGTCGAAACGGCAGCGCCAACATTCACGACAAATTCGAGTACGAGCCACAAACGAAAGCGACCTGGACTCGGCGACTCCATTCAACCAGGCAAACGTGTCATAAAGTCTTATCAACAACAGCAGCAACATCATCAGGGATCAGGATCACGACGAGCTCCCTACTAAGCGACACCAGCAGCTGTTAGACGCAGCAAGCAGCTGCCTTCGCTGGCGCCGTAGCTATTGCTTAATATTCTCAGCAAACGCAGCTCGTCGATGCTCGACTCGTCTGGAATCTCTAAGGCCATTGAGAGTGTGCAAACGGAGTCCCAATAGTCGCCCATCAAGTTGACATCCTCCCGTGGCTGTGGACTGCATTGCGTTTGATAAGCGTCGACGTCGTCATCGCCAACGTCTGTCCCATAAAATCATAATAATTGTAAATAAATGTAAACAAAGGAATGCATCGACTTCGACTCCTTACCGTCTTCACTGGCGGGCAGTGACCAATTGCCTAGCACAAAGGCGATGCCATGTTGGGCAGCCAAGGTTCGCATTAGCATGGCCAGTTTGGTTACATAACTGCGCCCCGCATTCCGCACGTTGCCACTGCGAAAGAATATGAAACTGGCAGCCAGGGAATCGATGAGCACCAACTTAATACGGGTTATGTTCGCGTCACCAGTCGATAATTTCTCCGCCATGGTTTCCAGTGTTTGAACTAGAGACTCCGCTGATGCGCTGACTATAATATTAATTGCCCGCATGCAGCTTTTAATAACTTCGCTGTTCAGCTGCCGATCGCGCAGCATTTCTTTAACGCGTCTCGCGTCAAAGTCACGTTTGGTGTCAATGTACAGCACTTCGCGGTTGTCGCGGTATTGGACTACGAAGTTCACTGCCAAGGTGTGCAGAAGCTCCGTTTTGCCTACGCTAGTTTCGCCATAAAGCTCCCAAATGCGACCTGGTCGCCAAGGTTGTCCAATCGCCTCCAGCAGTTTATCAAGCCTGCAAATGACGCTCGTTTAAGTACCTAATTTAAATTCTCTTGATCACTTTACTCACTCTGGAATGCCCGTTGAGTAGTTCAGCGGTTGCGCCTCATAGAGACTGCTCAGCTTAACCCTCTTCACTGAGAGCATGAGCAGCTCCCGCTTTATTTCCTCCACTTGCTCGAGCCTGAGGGCGAGCAGCTTATGCAGGTGCTGCGCGTCTATGAATTCATGTGGCGTATTGATTTTCTGTTTTCGAATCAACTTTAAGTGATATTCTGATAATTGTTTGCCAGATTTCGTTTGACTTAGTAAGGATTGCAGCAGATCCTCCTTGTTGTGCTCCATCTCGTTTGTTTGTTATGCGCGCAATGCAAACTGCTAATCTATCGATTGCAAATCGATTAATTGCTAATCGAATTTGGTATATACTAACTGCCGTTAATTTGAATATTGAGCAATTTACGTTTAATACACTGAACATCTAAATTAAAACTATCAACATTTATAGTACTTAAATTACATACCTTCAAGCAGATAAGTCACGTTTACCATGTAAAGCACATACGATTAACTTGAGAAGTGCTAATTTGTCCGATGCTGACTCATGAATTGGATCAAACAATGATGCTATCGTACATATATGCATAAAGTTTACTCTTATGTGCAGTCATTATGGAAACCCCCACGCACACATACTTGCAAAGTCAACTCTTTTATCGCCAAGCCTCGCAATTCTTAGTTCGCTTGGAATGAACAGTTGTCGTTTCAGTCGCAAATCAATTATGGACGAGGAACCGCATGCACACGAGAACTTGGTCGCCTCAGCAAGGCGAGAAACCGGAAGCCTTTCCAGCCACAGTGAGGAAAGCCTTTCCCACACCAGTTCCAGACACAGTGAGGAGAACTCTTTGCAAATTCCTGTGCTAAGCAACGAACGAGCTCCAAGCCCAGTCGAGCCAGTTGTTAGTTCAAGAAGCTTTCTGCTGGAGCCCATGATATTGATATTACTCTTTGCGTACAACTTTTCTTGTAAGTTGCAACACTGCAAAGATAAGGCAGAGATAAAATATATACGTATGCTTATATGTTTCGCAGCCACTGTGTTGAAGTCACAAATCATTTATCAGAGCTGCACGGCAGGCTTTGGCTACTCGGATGCGGTCTGCAAACTGCTGGGCACCAAAAACGCCACCAATGAGACCAAAAGAATTGAGGATCAAGTGCAGCCGTATGCAGCTCATGTCTTTCTAACCATCAAAATAGTGGAGTGCATTATTCCAGCCTTTTGTGGCTTGTTCGTTGGCGCTTTTGCGGATCGCTATGGACGCAAACCGTTGCTGCTGGCCTCCTATTTGGGTGAGAGAGACGTCCATGAATTATGTTTATAAACTATCACTTTTATCTCAGGCTACGCACTGCAATATCTGCTCTCGGCCTGCATTGCCTACGTGACGATGCAGCGGAGTGGCATGGTGAGTCCTTGGTTCTATGTGCTGACCATTCTGCCGCTCTCATTGCTGGGCAGCAGCGTTACCTACTCCGTGGCTGCCGTGTGCTTCATTGGAGATGTATCCACCGGCAAACTGCGATCCTACAGGTGATCAAGTTCATAATTAATACGAAATATGTATTTTTAAAATGTTGTTTCTCACTAGAATGATTGCCTATGAGTTGTGCATCTATGTGGGCCTGTTGCTGGGCAGCTTCGCCTCTGGCTATGTGTATGAGGCCACCAATGCTTACATTATCTTTGTCATATCTGCGGGTTCAGTGTTGTTTGCGCTGCTCACCATGGCAGCCCTGTTGCCCGAGAGTCTCAGCGCAAGGCAGCAAGGCATCGCTGCTCGGCAGGAATTCATAATTATGGATTTGTGGCGCAGCAGCGTAAGACGGCGAGAGTTCAACAATCGGTCCATACTCATATTGCTGATCTGTGTTCTGCTCTTGACTGCCTTTGTGTCGGGTAAGTAAAACTGGGCGGGTTTTTCAAATTCAAATTTGAATAAAATAAGTTAATATTAACGACGAAATTCCTTCCCAAAACCCACTTGGAGCTGCTGAAGTATCAGGCGAACATAATCGAGTCGCAAGTAGATTAGCCAAAAATCTAAATTTTCAATTTTCAGAAGCTGGGCGGGCTTTTCAAATTTGAATTTGAATAAAATACGTTAATATTAACGACGAAATTCCTTCCCAAAACCCACTTGGAGCAGCTGAAGTACCAGGCGAACATAATCGAGAAGCACGTAGATTAGGCAAAAATTTAAATTTTAAATGTTCAGAAGCTGGGCGGGCTTTTCAAATTTGAATTTGAATAAAATACGTTAATATTAACGACGAAATTCCTTCCCAAAACCCACTTGGAGCTGCTGAAGTACCAGGCGAACATAATCGAGAAGCAAGTAGATTAGCCAAAAATTTAAATTTTTAATTTTCAGAAGCTGGGCGGGCTTTTCAAATTTGAATTTGAATAAAATACGTTAATATTAACGACGAAATTCCTTCCCAAAACCCAATTGAAGCTGCTGAAGTACTAGGCGAACATAATCGAGAAGCAAGTAGATTAGCCAAAAATTTAAATTTTGAGAAGCTGGGCGGGATTTTCAAATTTGAATTTGAATAAAATACGTTAATATTAACGACGAAATTCCTTCCCAAAACCCACTTGGAGCTGCTGAAGTACCAGGCGAACATAATCGAGAAGCAAGTAGATTAGCCAAAAATTTAAATTTTCAGAAGCTAGGCGGGCTTTTCAAATTTGAATTTGAATAAAATACGTTAATATTAACGACGAAATTCCTTCCCAAAACCGACTTGGAGCTGCTGATGTACCAGGCGAACATAATCGAGAAGCAAGTAGATTAGCCAAAAATTTAAATTTTTAATTTTCAGAAGCTGGGCGGGATTTTCAAATTTGAATTTGAATAAAATACGTTAATATTAACGACGAAATTCCTTCCCAAAACCCATTTGGAGCTGCTGGAGTACCAGGCGAACATAATCGAGAAGCAAGTAGATTAGCCAAAAATTTAAATTTTCAGAAGCTGGGCGGGCTTTTCAAATTTGAATTTGAATAAAATACGTTAATATTAACGACGAAATTCCTTCGCAAAACCCAATTGAAGCTGCTGAAGTACTAGGCGAACATAATCGAGAAGCAAGTAGATTAGCCAAAAATTTTAATTTTAAATTTTCAGAAGCTGGGCGGGATTTTCAAATTTGAATTTGAATAAAATACGTTAATATTAACGACGAAATTCCTTCCCAAAACCCATTTGGAGCTGCTGGAGTACCAGGCGAACATAATCGAGAAGCAAGTAGATTAAGCAAAAATTTAAATTTTAAATGTTCAGAAGCTGGTCGGGCTTTTCAAATTTGAATTTGAATAAAATACGTTAATATTAACGACGAAATTCCTTCCCAAAACCCACTTGGAGCTGCTGAAGTACCAGGCGAACATAATCGAGAAGCAAGTAGATTAGCTAAAAATTTAAATTTTAAATTTTCAGAAGATGGGCGGGCTTTTCAAATTTGAATTTGAATAAATACGTTAATATTAACGACGAAATTCCTTCCCAAAACCCACTTGGAGCTGCTGAAGTACCAGGCGAACATAATCGAGAAGCAAGTAGATTAGCCAAAAATTTAAATTTTTAATTTTCAGAAGCTGGGCGGGCTTTTCAAATTTGAATTTGAATAAAATACGTTAATATTAACGACGAAATTCCTTCCCAAAACCCAATTGAAGCTGCTGAAGTACTAGGCGAACATAATCGAGAAGCAAGTAGATTAGCCAAAAATTTAAATTTTGAGAAGCTGGGCGGGATTTTCAAATTTGAATTTGAATAAAATACGTTAATATTAACGACGAAATTCCTTCCCAAAACCGACTTGGAGCTGCTGATGTACCAGGCGAACATAATCGAGAAGCAAGTAGATTAGCCAAAAATTTAAATTTTTAATTTTCAGAAGCTGGGCGGGATTTTCAAATTTGAATTTGAATAAAATACGTTAATATTAACGACGAAATTCCTTCCCAAAACCCATTTGGAGCTGCTGGAGTACCAGGCGAACATAATCGAGAAGCAAGTAGATTAGCCAAAAATTTAAATTTTTAATTTTCAGAAGCTGGGCGGGATTTTCAAATTTGAATTTGAATAAAATACGTTAATATTAACGACGAAAAATTTCTTCCCAAAACCCATTTGGAGCTGCTGGAGTACCAGGCGAACATAATCGAGAAGCAAGTAGATTAGCCAAAAATTTAAATTTTCAGAAGCTGGGCGGGCTTTTCAAATTTGAATTTGAATAAAATACGTTAATATTAACGACGAAATTCCTTCGCAAAACCCAATTGAAGCTGCTGAAGTACTAGGCGAACATAATCGAGAAGCAAGTAGATTAGCCAAAAATTTTAATTTTAAATTTTCAGAAGCTGGGCGGGATTTTCAAATTTGAATTTGAATAAAATACGTTAATATTAACGACGAAATTCCTTCCAAAAACCGACTTTGATCTGCTGAAGTACCAGGCGAACATAATCGAGTAGCAAGTAGATTTGCCAAAAATTTTAATTTTAAATTTTCAGAAGCTGGGCGGGATTTTCAAATTTGAATTTGAATAAAATACGTTAATATTAACGACGAAATTCCTTCCCAAAACCCACTTGGAGCTGCTGAAGTACCAGGCGAACATAATCGAGAAGCAAGTAGATTAGCCAAAAATTTAAATTTTCAGAAGCTAGGCGGGCTTTTCAAATTTGAATTTGAATAAAATACGTTAATATTAACGACGAAATTCCTTCCCAAAACCGACTTTGATCTGCTGAAGTACCAGGCGAACATAATCGAGAAGCAAGTAGATTAGCCAAAAATTTAAATTTTAAATTTTCAGAAGCTGGGCGGGCTTTTCAAATTTGAATTTGAATAAAATACGTTAATATTAACGACGAAATTCCTTCCCAAAACCGACTTTGATCTGCTGAAGTACCAGGCGAACATAATTGAGAAGCAAGTAGATTAGCCAAAAATTTAAATTTTAAATTTTCAGAAGCTGGGCGGGATTTTCAAATTTGAATTTGAATAAAATACGTTAATATTAACGACGAAATTCCTTCCAAAAACCCACTTGGAGCTGCTGAAGTACCAGGCGAACATAATTGAGAAGCAAGTAGATTAGCCAAAAATTTTAATTCTTAATTTTCAGAAGCTGGGCGGGCTTTTCAAATTTGAATTTGAATAAAATACGTTAATATTAACGACGAAATTCCTTCCCAAAACCCACTTGGAGCTGCTGAAGTACCAGGCGAACATAATCGAGAAGCAAGTAGATTAGCTAAAAATTTAAATTTTAACTTTTCAGAAGATGGGCGGGCTTTTCAAATTTGAATTTGAATAAAATACGTTAATATTAACAACGAAATTCCTTCCAAAACCCGATTTTGATCTGCTGAAGTACCAGGCGAACATAATCGAGAAGCACGTAGATTAGCCAAAAATTAAAATTTTTAATTTTCAGAAGATGGGCGGGCTTTTCAAATTTGAATTTGAATAAAATACGTTAATATTACCGATGAAATTCCATCCCAAAACCCACTTGGAGCTGCTGAAGTACCAGGCGAACATAATTGAGAAGCAAGTAGATTAGCCAAAAATTTTAATTTTAAATTTTCAGAAGCTGGGCGGGATTTTCAAATTTGAATTTGAATAAAATACGTTAATATTAACGACGAAATTCCTTCCCAAAACCCACTTGGAGCTGCTGATGTACTAGGCGAACATAATCGAGAAGCAAGTAGATTAGCCAAAAATTTAAATTTTCAGAAGCTGGGCGGGCTTTTCAAATTTGAATTTGAATAAAATACGTTAATATTACCGATGAAATTCCTTCCCAAAACCCACTTGGAGCTGCTGAAGTACCAGGCGAACATAATTGAGAAGCAAGTAGATTAGCCAAAAATTTTAATTTTTAATTTTCAGAAGCTGGGCGGGATTTTCAAATTTGAATTTGAATAAAATACGTTAATATTAACGACGAAATTCCTTCCCAAAACCCACTTGGAGCTGCTGATGTACTAGGCGAACATAATCGAGAAGCAAGTAGATTAGCCAAAAATTTAAATTTTCAGAAGCTGGGCGGGCTTTTCAAATTTGAATTTGAATAAAATACGTTAATATTACCGATGAAATTCCTTCCCAAAACCCACTTGGAGCTGCTGAAGTACCAGGCGAACATAATCGAGTAGAAAGTAGATTAGCCAAAAATTGAAATTTTATATTTTCAGAAGCTGGGCGGGCTTTTCAAATTTGAATTTGAATAAAATACGTTAATATTAACGACGAAATTCCTTCCAAAAACCCATTTGGAGCTGCTGATGTACTAGGCGAACATAATCGAGTAGCATGTAGATTAGACAAAAATAATAACTTTATTTTATTAAATGAAATGATAAAATAATTGAAAAGCAATCTTATAATTAGGAAATTTCAATTGAAGACTGTTTTTAAATTTATAATTTGATAAAATAAGAATGTGTTTCTTAACTAGTTAACAATGTGGTAACTCAAACCAGTTGTATATACAAAGAGAATAAGAAAACAGATCATAGATGAAATTACTAACTAACATCTAAATTATATTATAATATTTAAAGACGGTGAATTTTAATTCCTATGTATTAAATTATTAATAGATGGCAGCAACTCGGTGTTCTACATGTTTATGCGGACCAAGTTCCACTGGACAGTTCGTGACTTCACCAACTATGAGACGGTCAGCATTCTGGTTCCAGCTGTCGCCGGCTCTGGCGGAATGCTCTTTCTTTGGTCGTTGCGTCAGGTAAAGATCTTACGATATATAAACATTCAATATATACAAATGTGTCTGTACTACTTTCAATTGTAATGCCCATTTTCAGTGTACGAAGTCTGCGATTCTTTGGCTGGCTCTGATTTCCCTGCTGAGTCATGCCTCCAGCAGTCTGATGAAAGCATTCGCCTTTGTCGACTGGCAAATCTATCTGGCAATCGGCTTGGGAGTATTCAAATCTCTGGTGAATCCGATGTGTCGCACCATGATAACAAACCTGTTGCCAGGCGATGAGCGAGGTTCATTAAACATTAGTAATCCATTTGTTGTCTTGTTTTAATTACTCGTCCTATACACCAGGTAAAGTCTTCGCCATGATCAGCGTTCTGCAGACATTGTCTCCGTTTGCATCCTCCACATTATATGTGGTTTTCTATACGCTTACCTTGAGCACTGCACCCAGCTTTTTCAATTTGATCAGTGCGAATTTGTTTGGACTTGCGATTGTTCTGCTGCTGTACGTAACCCAATTTATAATAAATGTTTATGGTAATTTAATATTCTACTTTTTAGAGTTGTTTGGCGCAAAAAGTCGGAAAATGCCGCCCACTACGAAGCCGTGTTTAAATAATGAATTTAGACATAGTTTTAATTAAATAATAGTACATAAGTGTGGCTTAAAAAAAGAACATTAATTTCTGCCAGTCATGTGGTAATTCGCACATCGATTATAACAAATTGACTTTTACCAGACCACAGAGATTACCTATTTGCATAATAAACAAACTGTAGATGTGTTAACTGTAGATCTCCATCTAATTGTGGTGGGGGATTTTTATTGACATTTCTGGATAGCTAACGACTCAATAATTAATGCGTTGTAAAATCACTTTCTATTGATTATTTCTTTCGCGGTATTCACAAATTCGGCATATCCAATGAGACTGTTTTTGTTTATATGGGTTAATATAGCAATGCTTTCGGACATTATTGTTAATTTCTGTATAATGGCGTGTGCGCAGTCACTTGACAGTATATTATGAATATCGACAAAAAATAAGAAATGTATAAACCGCAAATAAGAAAAAAACAAAGCAAGCCAAAAATTGGTGATAATTTCGCTTGCTAATTTTAAATTAGACGGTAAATTTGTTAATTCCTTTGACTTAATATTGATGTGTCACCTGAAATAATCAACTTATGTGCCATAGCATATTTTTAAGAATTTCAAAAAATATAAATAAACAATTTAGAATTTGTATGGTTCAAAATAAACTGAAATTGAATTATTATACGACAAAATTTTCCATTCTATAAAAATAGTAGAAATGTTAATTAGGGAAATTATTATTATTACATTCGGAGTCGCCCTTCTGGGCATTAAAATGTAAATTGCGAATGTCAAAAGATCAGTTCATCTGAGCCGAGAATCTCTCTCCCCAGCTGATGTTGTTTGTGCTCCTGGCTCTGATTGGTTTTGGATTGGCAAACAACGCTGAGCACAATAGCAACGATAACAATAATAGCACGAGCGTTAAAACAACAAACAGAAAATGGGGCTTGAGAAGACTTTGTATACCTGGAATAGAAATACGAATAGGCGACAGGTGGGGAGCAGGGGAGTTGACAAAAACTTATTTAAGCCCGCAGCTGAGCGAAATCAGATTCAAACGAATCGGAAACGTTGCGGCCGTCGTTTACCTTGCCGTTGACGCTCTATTCGCTGTCGTTGTCGTTGTCGCAGTTGGCGTGACGAGCTTCTGGAGCCGCTAATAAACTTGGCTAGTCGCTGCCCAATAAAGGGGAACGGAATTCACAGATTCACAATCATCTGATATACACACAAACCAAATGTTGGATTTTTGACGAACAAGTGCTGTTTGGAATACCTGTGTGTATTACGAGAGAGTTGCGATTACAACCGGTATATATAAGTGCACAGACTTTGAGAATTCAACGGAAATTGTGAATAAATTGCAAATCGAGACCCAGTGAAGTTCGAAAACAATTCGCATTACTAACCAAGGTGCACTTAAAAATATTACGTATACGCGCTGTGCACAATAGTTGACGAAAACTGGCATTGTTTGAGGTCGCTCGCCACTAATTAACAAACATACAAATAATGTAACTACATGATTTGAATAATTAAACCAAATACTACCGCCAAAGAGACAAATAATAATAACAAATTTGGGCACATTGAACTTGTTGCCTTGATCAACTATTTGAACTAAAGTCAATAAAAACGTAAAAAACATTGCAATTCGTAAAATTGGTTGCAGCTGACCAAAATCTAGAAAAGCCAGTCAATATGGTGGAGAAGGTCGCACACACCTTCAGTCTGCAGCGGCTGCGGAGTCTCCAATGGCACCGAATTTTCCACATGTTCTACATTGAACCGGTTGTGTTCATGCTGCTCTTCTCTCTGACCTTGTCCAGTGAGTGCGATACAAACATAGTTTTGAATAAGATTTCAGAGCCAAATCTTTTGACTATTTCGCAGACACAATCATGCGGAATCAGGTCATTTATCAAACGTGCACTGTGATCTTCCATTACAACGTTAGCGACTGCAAATTGCTGGACGATAAAAATGCCAGCGCTGAGATTAAAGTTAGTTTTACAATGAATTTTTTATAATAACAGCAATAATTGTTATGCTAATTGTAGGCGATCGAAACGGAACTGCAACCCTATGTGGCGAATCTCTTTCTATCCCGCACACTGCTCGAGAGCATCGTGCCCGCCTTTTGTGGGCTCTTTATCGGATCCTGGTCGGATCACTATGGACGCAAGCCGCTGCTCATCGTATCGATGATAGGTAAGGCAACGTTTCTATATATATATATATGTGTGACTGAGATTGGCTACAGCTAAGAATTTATTAGCTATACGAGGGAATTTCCCAATGTTCGAAACACAATTTGGTCAAAGCTGCAAATCTCTAAATCTAAAAATATTTGCTCACTTGTAATTAACATTTTTGTTTGCAGGCTTTGCTGCCTCGTTTCTAGTCACGGCTGCCATCTGTGAGCTCTCCAGCTACTATGTGATCAATCCCTGGTGGTATATTGCGGCAGCTGTGCCGCATTCCATGCTCGGCGGAAATTGCGTATTTTCCGTGGCCGCTCTCTGCTTCATATCGGACATTACGGACACCAAGACCAGGCCCTATCGGTGGGTAAACAAATTAACTTCAAATACCTTAAATATTTACGAGATGATTTCAGCATGATCTTTATGGAGTCGCTGTTCTTCATTGGCCTGACCAGCGGCTCGCTGTTGTCCAGTTTTGTTTATGCCGCCACCAATGCAACCGTCACCATTGGCATCTCCGGCATCATAACGACAGTGGGCACATTGTTTGTCATCTTCGTTGTGCCCGAGAGTCTGCACATACGGCAGGAGCAGGAGGCCAAGGAGGCGAGCGAAGCTGCTGCCAAGGGGGAAAAGGAGATGCCCATCACGGGCGCCGACTTGCAACTGGATTGTGTGGCCATCGATTGTCCGCCCAATCTAATGAACGATGATGCTGCTGCTGATGATGTCGAGTGCGCTAAGAAGAAGCCGCAAATCGATGTGTTGCCCACACCGGCCACGCCCGCCATGACCATCGATGAGGATCTGCTGGCCAAATATGTGGAACGCCTGCCGCCCAAGGTGCTGGCCCAGGCGAGGGCACAGGAGCAGGCGATGGCCCAGACGCAGTGCAAGCCGAAGTCAGATGAGGTGAAGAGAGCCGGATTGTTTAGCTCTCAGCACATTCGTGATATGGTTAACACCTGTATCAAGCCACGCGAAAATCACGCGCGAGCGATTATCTGGCTGGTCACATGCGCCATGTGCCTGTCCATCTTTGTGTTCGGTGAGTTGTCTTAAGCGTGACTGCAGCTGCTCAAGACTTACGTCTCTCCCTTTGGCAGATGGTGTCATGACTGTGATGTATTTGTTTGTGCGTGAGAAGTTCCACTGGTCGGTGCGGGATTACACGTTCTACGAGACGGTGGCGCATCTGGTGCCCATGATCGGTGCTCTCATCGGTTTCCTCATCCTGCGCAAGGTGAATGCAATCCCAGGAGTTCCTTTGTTCCTATTTTAATTGGTTTATTGCAGATCTTCCGCCTTTCGGTGGTTACATTGGCGCTGCTCGCCTTTTTCTCCGATATACTTAATCATCTGGCCAGAGGTTTCTCCACGCAGCCTTGGCACATGTATCTGTCGGTTGTCCTGGGCTTCTTCCGCTCCATTGCCGGCCCCATGTGTCGCACCATCGTCTCCAATATAGTTCCTGCTTCAGATTTGGGTAGGCTTCACTTGAATTCTTTGTTTAATTTAATTCTAAAATGTGTGATCGCTTTGCAGGCAAGATATTCTCAATTAAAAATGTGTTACAATCGTTTGCACCGTTCGGTAAGTTGTTCAAAAGGTATTAGTATTCATTAATTGTTGTTAATTTCATGCCTAATTTAGTCGCAGCCCCGCTTTACACCATGATATACAAGAGCACGCTGTCCTACCATCCGGGTCTGTTCAACTTTGTTAGCTCGGCTTTGTATCTGGTTGCGTTTGGGTTCCTCGGGTGAGTTGTTTATATACTATATGGATATACAGTGAAGCCATTCAAGAATCGCTGCTAATTGCTTAAATATGCTTCTTCTTCTGCTTAGGTGTGTGCTGCGCATCAAGTTTATGCATAAACAATACTACGCCAAGGTGCTAAAGTAAGACGATCAATTTCCACTTCCATATAGCTCGATTAGCTTAACACTAATAATTAATAATTATTTATGATTAATTTTATGTAAATGTGATGCGCTCGACGCGCTAATTCTGTAATAAGCAAAATAAAACTTTAAAAGTACAACGAATTTACAATTCACAAATTAACAGAATCATTTCATTTTATAGACTATTCGTATTTATTTGGCGGTTGGCAAAACGGGACTCTCAACAGCTTTAAACTATCAGTTCTTGAGATCACGAATTTGTCTCAATTTGATATACTGGTTGTTAGTTTAAAATAATTGATATTTACAAATTTATTGGTCTCAGCATTCAGGGTTCTACTAATATTGTCATTTGCAACGGCAGTTAAAAAGTATTGACAAACAATCACAATCACAATTACGAGTACAATTACAAATTTACAACAATTGATATACAAAATGATGTGTTCAACAAATATGTATCTATTAAAACAGTTATTTACCACGATAATACTCTGGTGATATCAAACTGAATTTCGTCTTTTAAAAATGTGTGTAGACATCACATACTATACGATAAGCAAATGGAGTCCATTAATTGTCTGTAAGGTAGATAAAATTGAACTAAACTCAGCAACCACGGCAACAACTCTCAGCGACTAGCTGCCAATCTGCTTATAGGGGCTGGCGCTGCCCATCGACTTCACAATGCCGAAGATGATGCTGCAATCGAACAATAGATTATCAAATAATACTCATTCGAGTTAAATTTCGGCTACTCACGCCATCAGAATGTAGCAGACAAACGACATGCCGGCGCTGATGAAGTTAAATGCGCCCGGATAATATGCCACAGTCGCCTTATAGACAGCCGTATAAAGTGGAGCAGCTCCCAGAGGTGACACCATTTCCATGGACGTTGTTAGCGCGAATATTTTACCTAATTCCCAATGCAATTTATCAGCATTAAATCGTCATAGTTGTCGTTAAATACTCACCAACATCGGTCGCTGGTGCCACATGCGAAAGTATCGCTCGACACATGGGACCCAGGACGCCTCGCATCATGCCTAGCGTCATTCCAAAGTACATTTCCCACCAGTACTTGGCCGTAGCCCTCACAGTGCTCTCCAGCACACAGGCAGCCAGCGCCAGCATCGCAATGCTGACGGTCGACACCTGCAGCACACGACGCAGAAGAAACATGCCTGCCACGCTGCCCACAATTTGGATGACAATGCGTGCGGCATTGAATTGACTAATGTCCTTGATCGTCCAGTCGAATTGTTCGCGCATAAACAGCACATTCACCGTGTTCTCTCCCTCCATGTTGAAAATGGATATGGTGAGCGCGATCATCGTTAGCCAGATGATGGCACGATCGAAGTTGGCACGCTGCAGCACACATGTGCGCACCAGATCCTTGACCAGGCCGAAGCGGAAGAACTCGCGTATTTTGGAGCCGCGGTGTATGAACTCTGGCGCCAAGCTCTCCGGCACCAGGAAGTACACATAGAGCAGTGCCAGGAACATCAATCCGGCGGCAAAGCCGAAGAGCATAACCGAGCCAGTCCAAGCATACACGTAACTACTTGCGACATTGCCAATCATCATGCCCGTGCACAGCGATGCTTCATTCAGCACCATGCTAAAAAAAAAAACCAAAACCACAAAATTGCGGTTGATATTTTAATTGCTCAACTCTCAATTAGGTCAGCTTACCGAACTGCTCGTCGGCGTTCGTTGGCCACATCTGAAATGTAGCAATAAATGCCGGTGATGAGAGCGCAGGTGCCGCCGCTCAAAACGGACGGAACGGAGGGCAGCAGGAACCACCAGGGACTGATGTTCTTAAACGTCGTCAACTCCGCAATGCCAATAAGTATTGTTGCGCCAGCCACATAGCCTGAAGGAGACATTCATAATTAATACAAAATATCGGGGAAGGAAATCATTATAAGCTATGTTACAATACAAAAATATAAAATTAATATTATATTATTATTGTTGATTTAGTTTAAACGTAATGGTTAGAAAATAACTTGTAATAAACATTAAACTCGCTTTTAAGATATTTGTATTACTGTTTTTTCAACTAATAAACTCACAAATAATCAATATTTTTGATTCACATGTTTTTGCGCATTTATAATAATTATGGAATGGGTTTGATACAATTTATCATTTTGTTTGATCAAAATGCATAGAACTCAAAGTATAAAAATCATTACGGATATTGAAAGATTGGCCAAAATGATTATATTAGTCTACTTGTTGATTTGAAAGCTCTATTATTATAATTTCATATTATATACAAAAACAAATAATAGTAAGTGCTTTTAACTCGCCTGTAAACACTGTCAACAGAATGGGACGTCGTCCAAACTTATCCGACCAGGGTCCAATGAAAAGGCTTACGAAGGCGGGTATAATGCTCTCGAGCAGAGAGATTGCCATTGTTATATCTGCCGAATATGCTTGCACCTTAACTTCCAGTTTCTGTAAAATGCAATTACATTGTTTTATTACTTTATCAAAATAAATCAACAAGTGTTTTTACTGTTATTGTTTTATGAATCATGCATGTCCATGTCGAACAAGAAATTCCGTTGATCGATATTTGTGATAAGCCATACAATTAGTCATGAAACATTTGCATTACTTTGGGACTCTGATAAGAAAAGCGCACAATGGAATTGTGCTACTTTTGAGTGATATACTATACACCCCCTGAGACAACTAGTCT
Organism: Drosophila ustulata; assembly: GCA_035047365.1. NCBI lineage: Eukaryota > Metazoa > Arthropoda > Insecta > Diptera > Drosophilidae > Drosophila > Drosophila ustulata. Next base: position 24,152,362 of record JAWNPT010000057.1, on the reverse strand, counting down.
TATCTGCTAGCTTGGACAATTGATTTATAATATGCTCGTAGTTTTATAGTTTTGCCTGACAATGAAGCACGTCTTCAAGTATAAGCGCCCGCATATATGTAAATTAAAACAATTGTGTCAAGCTGTGCATGATAATCGAATGAGTTCAACTATATAGAACTAAAAAGCATGAATAGCAAGCTTACTTAAATTGTAATTTAATTAGTTGCGATCAAAACCTGATCTAAGTGCAACAATAAGAATTATTTTCCGCCATTATGAGCAAGAATTTAAATACTTTTTTAGCACTAGTTGGAATATAGAATTTATAATTTACAAATTACTGTCTATAAAGTTTCATTATTTGATCATTACATTTCAACGAAATGAATTGAGTTTTCTTTAATATCGACTGTTTATAGTTTAAATAAATAAATAGAAAAAATAATAAGTCGAAATAACACTCCGAACTCAAAAGTTGTATGTGTGATAAGTGAATATCAAACTTTTCGCTTTACTTGCGCCCTTCGCAGTGATTAAACCGCATAAAGATAAAACATTTGCAACGAGCGGCACAATTTTGTAGCTATAGTATACACATATAATATATAATAATTGTGGATTATACTCACTTTAGTAGCTTCAGAGCCGCGATCGTTGCCCAGCAGCGGCTCGCAGTCCGTCTCATTATAGTGCATGACGGTGACGCAAGTCTGGTACAGTATCTGATTCTGTAGTACCGCCCCTAAAATGAGTATGAAGTGTTTATCATAAACTAGTAATAATATATGTTGCTAATTGTATTTACCGATCAAGCTGCGGGCCATGAATATGAGGAAAACTGCAGGCTCCAGTATGAACCATTTGGCTGGCCCTAGTCCCGTGTTGTGATCTTCGGTGGTGGTAGCAGCTGCAGGGTTAACATCTGTCGCTGCTTCCGAGTGTGCAGCATCCAGCAGACGTGGTGCATCATTGTGTCCAAACTCCTCATCCTCGTTGTCGCTAACTAAGTGTGCTTCATCATCGGTTCGATTCATCTTTGTGCTTTCGGCGTTATTGTTTCCCAATATTAGATGTTCGATTACAAATAAATGTAGACAAAGAAACTAGCAACTCATTATGCGTTGTTCAAAACACTTCTATTTGGTTTTATCGCATATTCTGTGCGCGTCGAGCTCAACGCATTGACTAAAAACAATAAACGCTCTTTATAATTTGCGATGTTGACGCGTCCACTGCTTTATATCAATGTGTGTGTTAGTGTCTTCGTAATTAAGCTTAATAATACTTGTATTCCGTTGCTGTTTATACTCCACACATTGCTTGTTTGTTAATAAAACAGTGCACATTAACTTTTAGGCGCTTTTGAAACTTTCTAAACGCAAAGCTCTGCACTAAGCGCAACAGCTGATATTGTTTACCGTGCCATTTTGAGTAATGCTCTGCTTCCCGCGCTGCCAGTGGAATGCAACAGTTCCACTTGTCGCGTTAACACTATGTTAAGTTGCATTTATGTTAATTATTTAAAATGTAAGAGTTCCACTTGTTGCATTAACACTATGTATAGTAAATTTATGTTAACCAGCGAAATTAATTATTTAACAGTTCCACTTGTCGTGTTAACACTGTGTTAAGTTGCATTTATGTAAATAATTGAAAATCCAACAGTTCCACTTGCACCGTTAACAGTATGTTAAGTTGCATTTTTGTTAACTAACGTTATAATTTATTTAACAGTTACACTTGTTGCTATCATGTTACTTAATGTAAACAAACATTGCTGTTAAAGAAATACGTTATTCAAAATCTCCTTTTATTCGTTTCTCTTAAACTAAAATTACATTCATTCTTAGTGACGTCGACGATCGCGTTCATTACGCGTGTCCCGTTCCCGATGCTCGTAGCGGCTGCCACGATCCCGATCCCGCTCCCGATCGCGTTCCCGCTCTCGTTCTCTCTCCCCATGGCGATCTCGCTCACGGTCTCGATCTCGCCTGTCCCGCTCTCGCTCCCGCTCTGGTCTATTCTCATTACGACCCGAGTTGCGGCGATCGTAGTCATCATTGTATCCATTGCTGCTGTTGTTTTGCGTGTCCCTGTTGCGCACACGATTGCGCTGTCGATCGTACTCCTCCAGATCGTCATAGTAATCCCTGGAGCGCGCATTGCCGCCGCCTGCATTGCGCCGATCTCTGTCCCGCTCTCGACTACGCGACTTGGACTTGGAGCGACCTCGACGCGGTCGTCGCACTGCATTTGTGGAGCTGTTCTTTTGCCGATTGGTGTCTTTGTCTTCCGCATCTTTGGCTTCATCTTCACTGGGTACCTCGTCGTCCAGATCTTCATCCAACACCGACACCTTTGGCTCCAGCTCGTTGTTCTCCTCCAGAATCGAGCGCTTCTGAATGCGCGGCAGTATAATGTCGCATACACGATCATTGCGCAACAACTCGTCAATATACTCGTCCATATAGACGATCTCAAACTGTCCGGAGCGATTCTGGCGCCGCAACTTGCGATTGTCGATGTAAAGCGGTTCCAGATATTTGTAGCAATCGATGGCGGCGCCCGTCAGTCGCAAGTAGAAGGCGCCCAGGGCACGCACATATTTGAACTCCTCGTTCTTGATGAACTCCACCACAATGTCCTTCTCCGGCTGGATCTGCAGCATCTTCAGCGTGAGACACAAGAACTGCGTGGGCCGAATGTTGCCGCCGTAGACGCCGCCGACGAATCGCAGCTCCATTGCTTTGTCCACCAGCAGTTCGGCGGTGAGGGCGAAGCATTGTTCCTTCCAGTACTTGGAGTCGTAGATGCGGGAGCGTATAATCTTCTCAATTAAATACTGCGGATTGGTTCCGTGCACGTTTTTTGCCTCTTTTACCGTCCGGTTTGCCATTTTTTTACTTTTTGTTTTCAATCATTGCATTCGCTTAGAGATGAGAAAATTACGATAGGGGTGCATGCCGCTACCGATAAATCGATGTTTTTTGAAATTTAGTAAACATCGTTTATCAGAGATTTTAATTTAATTATTTTTTACATTTTAAATTAATAATTTATTTATTTAAATTCATTTTATTTTTTTACTCTTCTAATCATAATTTTATATTGTAATTTCTTGAATGTCGACTGTTCTTAGTCGACTTTAAATAAATACATAAAAGGAACAACAATTTTATAAATTATTTTATTATTATTGCATAAGTATTTTTTTAAACAAAGAGTGGAGCTGTCAACTCTTCGATATTTTTGAGCACATCAATTAATTAGGGCTGCTTGCTTATCGTTTTGCAAATCGGTTTGTTTATGGTTGCAGACGATACATTTTTTTTTCGATAACACGATGACGCACACTCGCCCATAGACAAAAACACCAGACTTCGGTTGGGGAGACAAAACGCAATTAGGAAAAAATTAAAAATAATTAAGGTTCGGGTGAGCTGCGCGTGTGGAAAACCAAGCAGACAAAATGAGTTTCTTTGGAAAAATGTTTGGTGGCAAAAAGGAGGTGGCGCCCACGACAGGCGAGGCGATACAAAAGCTGCGTGAGACGGAAAACATGCTGATCAAGAAACAGGAATTTCTCGAGTCAAAGATCGAGGAGGAGTTAAATACAGCACGCAAAAATGCATCCAAAAACAAAAGAGGTAAGTTTGTGCTTGCAACAACAGCTGGTGAATCTGCATTAGATTCCAGACATAATAATCAGCAGGTTGATTGAACGTTATGACTCATTCCTTGTGTTGCTTTATTATTGTTTTTGCATTTCCAAAAGAGAAAAAAACCCATTGCCACGCTAGAGATTACAACATGAAGTTAAAGTAGTTAAACAAACAAAAAATTATCTGTATTTCTTCGCCTCTCTTTATGCGCTCAACATCTTAACATCCGCTTACCATGACGTCTCCTCCTCTCCCCGGGAAAACGCAACTCGCCTCTCGAATTATGCTACTAACTAATAAGAACGTAATATAAACATTCATTCAATTACTAATATCAAGTTGTAACCATGCAAATCGTAGAGCATTTGTTTAATTCAATTGGGCGCACACATTGAGATAACAAAATTCGTCATCACATTTTGTTTACTTTGTGATTTATCTCACATCATTTAATTTTTCTAATCTCGCATTTTTGCAGTTGCTTTGCAAGCGCTCAAAAAGAAGAAGCGCCTGGAGAAACAGTTGCAGCAGATCGATGGCACATTGTCCACCATTGAGATGCAGCGCGAGGCCTTGGAGAGCGCCAACACGAATACTGCCGTCTTGACCACCATGAAGAATGCCGCAGACGCCCTGAAGCATGCCCATCAACACATGTGAGTTAATGATAGTATAATCTTTGATAGTTACTTATGAATGGTTAATGTGTGTTGCAGGGATGTGGACAAGGTGCACGACATGATGGACGATATTGCCGAACAACAAGATGTGGCCAAGGAGATATCCGATGCCATTTCCAATCCCGTTGCCTTTGGCGCCGATCTGGATGACGAGGATCTCGAACGAGAACTCGACGAGTTGGAGCAAGAGAACTTTGATAAGGAGATTATTGGTATTCCGGAGCCAACACCAACGTTGCCAGAAGCGCCATCCGAAGACTTGCCCGAGAAGGCCAAGGAAAAGAAGAAGGCACCACCTGCAACAACAGCTGCCCTGGCCGATGACGGTAAGTCCCCTAAAGATCTCTTTCTTTTGAACAGGGTATCTTTAACTGAAACATTTCATAACAAAATATTTGTGTTCCTATATTACACATTCTATTATTACGTTTTATGCAAGTATTTTAATACATGATTATTTAAAATGAATCATTATTGCTGAACCTAATCATGAATATGTAATTTGTACAATATTACTTATAATGTTGATTTCTGTTTCTCTTTTGCAGATGATCCCGATGTCAAGCAATTGCTGCAATGGGCCAACTAAAAACGCTATTGAAATCTCCTCTCCCTCATTGTTTTATTTTGCTGGTTTCATTTTGAACAATTTCTTGAGTTTGTAATTGAATAATCGATTAAGGAAACAAATTTCAGTTGGAGATCGCAAAAAAAAGCAGCTCTGTCTGGTTCAATTGCAATGAAAAAAAATTATGATACTTGCGTATTATTCAAAATAGCAATGTGATTTTATAAATATTAATAATAAAAAGAAAATAGTCAGCAGGCCACACAACACGTCACACTCACAGAACACCCTTAATAACTAAACAATATAATTTTGTTGTACACATTTCCGGGCTTTGTTTGGCAACACAACGAAAAACTTAATTTTAAATAAATTTAATAGATGCAGTTTGTTTGGTTGCAGCTGCGCTGAAACAAACGAGATTCATTAAGAAAATCCGATTATCAACTGACCCATGAAAAAGAGAGCGACCGTCGTTGAGTGGAGACAAACATGTCACGCCAACGATGCGTCGTCGCACAGTGGGCAACAAGAGTTGATTGGGTCGCGACATGCATATCAATTAATTACCCCCGGTTGTCCATTTGGTGTCTGTTTTCTGTTTGTGCGTGTTACATTTGGCTGGGCAGAAGATTGAGTAATTCGGCAATGGATTACAACAAAATACAAGAGTGGAAAACAGATTGCAAATCGTTGGATCGTTGGGACAGTCCATACTATAGACTATAGTTGGTGCAGTTGGCCGAATTTATTCAAATCAGTTGGATTTCGTGCGAGGAAGCGTGAGGTGCGCTGCTGCTTAGAGGTTGACATCAAATAGCTGAATTCAAAGCAATTGCAATGGGCAAATACGTCTTAATTGCAGTCGCATTAATGGTAAAAGTGCAATTAAAAAAGCCTCACATACCACATTATTATTAACATTGCCCTTGTTCGTTAACAGTGCCTTCTTCGGCTGCCGGCATCGCGTGCAACGCTCTACGAAGCGTTTGACTTTTCCAACGTGGACTTGGCCAACTTTGAGTACTTTAAGAATCTCGCTTCTCAGGATCCACGCTCAGGTGCTCAAGCCAGTCCCTTCTTGGTGCACTTTCAGAAGAAGAAGGCCGTCCTGGATTACATTGAGCGTTTGTTTCTGGGAAACTCACCGTTCCAACAGCCCAGCGAAATCCCCTTCGATCCACACTTTGGACGCGCCTGGCGGCCAACGTACGAACGAAAATTTGGACGCCGTGGCGAACGTTTAATCGCGGCCCTCGGCTCTGGGTACAGCATTAAGCAACTGCGACACTTTGGCGCTATTCCCCACGAATACGGCACAAGCTACTATCGTAGTTGATTTATTTAGAAATTCATTCGGTTGGTGTGTATTTATGAAATAAACTTAAGCGTCTAAAACTAAACTCGTCGTTTTTGGGTGGATATGTAGAGCACATTGTTGCCGCGTATAAATGCATCGCCATACTTGTTCTTCAGCTGACCATTGACGTACTCCTCTGTCTGGTCCAGCGCAATGTTCATGTAGCCATCCAGACAAGCGAGAACACCTGAAAGATAATGATTATATGGACATCAATCAGATAATCCAACTGGCCGGCAACTTGTTTTCTCCTACCTCGATAGTCCACGCCGTTGTTTAGCTTGACGGCGACTGGGCGGCCATGTATTTGATTGATGAACTGCGACAGCGCTTCTTTCCGGGACATGTTGAGTCTTATTTGAGTCTTTGGGTTCTTATTAAATAAGTAAACTATATTCTATAGCAATGAATCCAAAATAAATGCAGTGCGACAAATCCTCTGTGTGACCGCAAGTTAAATATCAAAATATACGTAGCTATGTAAAAATATACTAAAAATCACCTATCCATTTCACTCATATGATATATGGTAACTCTTCAAAGTATATATATTATTTAAAAATAAATAAGTGAATTTGGAAAATCTTTTTAGTTAATCTGAAAAATATCAGTATTTATCAGTATTCTCTAATTGATCAGACTTTTTTTTTTCAATTTAGTTTTCATAAATTTACCATTCTTATCGAAGCCAACATGGCGCCATCTAGCGGCGTGTAGTAGACACAATGATGGCGTTTGGCGCAAAATTTTAAAAATGCATTGGTGTATACATTACATGGGGGATATTATTTAATGTAGGTAACTAGTAATCCAACTTACAAATAGCACTGGCTTCTTTGTTCTTTGCAGAACATTGTTTACCAAGGAAAACATAAAATACATAAATTAATTACAAATATGTTAATGCTGCTTAGTGTATGCCTTCCAATGGTGTGTAGGTCTTGTATTGATAGAGTTCAGGTCCACCGAATCCATAGAGCAGCTTTCCTTTGCCATTTTCATCGTAGTATGGATAACGATATTTGGGTCTGTTTAAGGAAGAGAAGGCAATTTAATTAGATAGAGGAAATTACACAGTTACGGAGTGGCTTTCATACCTTTCAAAGTACTGGAAGTTGGGGGCTTTTGGTTCAAGTGCGGCATACGAAGTGTGTGCAACAAATGCGACAATTAGCAAAATGAGCTGAAAATAAAATAAATTAGATTTTGGCAATTTTAATGATAATGTGGCGTGTGCATGTAAAATCAAAAGTAATGCCGGCTCATTAGTTCAGTGTGTCAGGTGGATAAACATTATAATTCACGCTGTAGTGAATGCACGGCTCGCGATGTCTTGCATGAGTTGAAATCAAGTAAAAGCAACAACCACAGCAACGGTTATTGCCATCGTTATGCAATGCAGAGGCAACAACAACAACAATTACCACAACAAACAAGTGCTTCGCTTGGAGCACAGACAACTTTGAGATTATGACACAATTCGCTGCCTCTTAAATTGGTTGACTTACAAGAGAGAGCGAGAGAGAGAGAGAGAGAGCGCGAGAGGAAGTGAGCACCGACGAGCGATAGATGGCGCTGTGATCATTGCGGAATTGGGCAATGAGCGCATTTCAAGGTCTCTCAAGAGGGCTAAGCAAGCGGATTACAAATTTGGCACGACATCATTTCAAAATGTGTCGATCGGCCGAACGAAGACGACGCAGATAAACAACAAGAGAGTTCCGACATTGAGAATTCCAGTCACGGCACCGTCGACGCCGTTGGACACTTTTCTTTTTGGTGCGACTTTCGCGCAGGCGTACGGCGCAGCGCAGCCACGGAAATTGTGTCAACGGACGCCCAGAGCACGATGGACGTGCGACTTTTGCGTTGCTCATGTTAATTGGGGGGGTCAACAAAACAGTTTCGACGGCGACGGTGAAAAGCACTTGCCAGACTTACGGGCAAGAGCAGTGTAAACAAATTTGCCATGGCTTCAAATGGAATTTCTTTTGTGGGTACGTTTGAAACGCTAACGGTTTAAAGTTTTCGTCGTTGCGCGACGTTGCGTTGTTTGCCGCACGCGTTTGGTTTGGTAACTGAATTCCAGTTAAGCCGCGGCGGCGCTGAAGAGCGCCAAAGCTTGCAGCGAAAGCTCAGCTCTCACAGCATAGCACGAAAGCTTGGCTTGAGCTGCAGCATATCGCAACAGCAATTGATCTGATACGCACAAGATTTGCAGAACTTTTTGCGCTCTTTTAACAGCGTCCGTGTCCGAGTCTAATGAAAGTGAAAGTCCTGACTGTTAAGTAACATTAACATCGCTTCCCGGCTGACAATTCAATGCCGGAAATTTCAACAAGCTTTTGTTGAATTGGTTTCTTTTGCAAGCGCTACTATCTATTTGCTTGACAACTTTGGTGTGGGCAACGTGAGCCGGAGCACGTAAGCTAAAAGAGGCGAAGGAAGAGCGAGAGAGTGGGAGTTTAAGAGCGCCATCTATCGCACAGCTGTTGGACGTTACATTGCTGCGCAAAAATATATTGGAATCGAGGCCAAAATACTAGAGTAGTTTTTTTTATAGTTGTCTTTGTTGATGGTGATGTCGTTGTTGTTGCTGTTGTTGTCGTTTGTGGCTGCCGATGTCATTGTGGATGTCTTTCGTTTTCTGGTTTTACCTCAAGTGGACGGATGACTCGACGGCATTCAATGGTAACGATGATGATGATGATCAAGACATTATGTAACTTCTGCAACAATAATACGCCCAACCAGTTTACCGTTTGTCGCTGTCTCTTTCTTTTCTCTTCATCTTGTGCCATTTTCTGTTGGAAGTCGTGCATGCTTTCCTCATGGCCCGGCTTAAAGGCTCGTCAACTCGCAAATTATATTTGATTCGTTTTAATACTCGCTACTGAAAGAGTAAAAGGGTTTTATAATTCAGAGGTAATTTGCGATATAGCGACAATTATGGAAGAGTAATACTAACATTAAACCAGAAATTTGGAACAGAAAATACTAATTATAATTTAAATGGTCGACTAATAAACTTGGATAATATTGCCATTTTTTTTGTAAGCAATTTTTGAAACCATTTTTTTGCTACCAATGAGAAAACGTAATCTATTTAAGCTTTAAGGCACTTAACAAAACACACTTTCTCACTTTATTTGAGGACTCTTATTGGAACGCACGAGTATGACTAATTTATGTATCCAGAAAAAGTAATTATGCGTTGCATATGTATATTTGTTTGATTGTAAATTATTATTTATTATTAATTAATTGTATTTTTATTTACTGCTTATAAGTAGCGAGTATCTCGTAGTCGACTACATTCTACAGTAGCTTTCTTATAGTTTTTGTTGGAGGCAGGTGGCAGCAACCTCTTGCCACTCGTGGTCACACTTAGTTCCGTCTGTGATTAACACAATTTCGGCGATGTCATTAAAAAGTGACATTCAAACGATGCGAAAACGCAAATAGTGGATGGCATGTACATACTTGAGGATTGTAGTACGTAGTACTCTCAAGGTCGAAGCTCGTAGCGCGAGTTCAAAGCGGCGTCTACCGAAGCGAAGCTCATTCAAATGTCAGTGATCACGTTTTGGGCTCTTGCAACATTATCAATCTATTAGGGTCTATTGTTGTGCCCAGATATTCGAGATTTCCTCAACTGCAACTTAAGCGCTCTCCTGCTCTCTATATCTCTATCTCTCTGGCTGTCTGCTACACTCTGTGTTTGCTATTCGCATAGTTTTGTAACTTCTCAGTATTTGTTTTGTTTTGGCCAAACGAGAAGTACGAGTATTTCTTTTATGTTTTTCCATATATGTATTTTTAAATATTTTTTTTTAACGGCTTGTTGGCGCTTGGCTGCGTTTTATGCAACTTCGCGATTTGGCTTTTAGTGATCAATGGTCCAGTGAGTTGTGCGGGTTGCGGGCTCCACGAACAAATCAAAACAGCAAGAAATAACAGCAACAATAAGTGTAGAAAATGTTGCAAATGAGATTTGTGTTTTTATTTATCGTAAGTGGGAAAGTTCAAGTCAATTTGCAAAACATGCAAGAGTTTCTAAAATGGGTTTAAAAGTGTACAAGAAATACCTAATGTATAATGCAAATGACAACGTGAACAAAGAAAAATTAAAACTATAATTAGTGTTGTGTAAAAAACGCCAACGTATAAAGTATAAAAATTCCTTAAAACAATCATTTTGATAAAGTCTGAAAAAATGTTTTTATCTATTCAAATCATTTGTAGTAATTTGAGTTAAAGACGAAATATATAAAATATAATATGTACACTATTATTAATTATCCAGAATTAATATTTGTTAAATAATTGTGTAAATATGTAATTATTAAATGAATTGAAATACTTTATTAATTCGAATAAATTAATGAATATATTTTGCTTTGCTGCATACTTTTAGGCGAAGCCATAAATCAGTTGGAATATTGAATTTCGTGCTGCGCTCAAAAGTATGCAATAAAATAATTCACTGGCATTTCCCTTTTGCAGTGCCTATTTCTGCTGCTCGGCAGTCAGTCCTCTGATGGCTTTATTATCCGTTTGATCACCGAGACGTTGCAGAACAATGTGGCAGGTGAGCCAATAACTCACGAGCGCACCAATTGGAATTTCCATCCGGATGCTGCGAAGAAGGCGCGTGCCATTTACTACGAGGTGCAATCAAGCAATTACTTCGGCTTAGCAACTTTTACAAATCTTCTATAATTCACAGAAAAATGGCTATCGCTCTGCCAAGTTTATAGAGCGCCTTGGCGTGGGACTCGACGGTAACCACGAGGAGCGTCGCCAGCAGCAGCAGGAACGAGATGTGGGACGTCTCAATGGCGAACACTTTATCAACTTTCCCGCAACGCCGCCTAGTTTATAAGCTCAAGAAGAGGAGGGGGCGGGTAGGGAGAGAGTTTAGCAAAACCCAAATGCTTGTGGATGCATATCTAGCGCATTGTCATCATTTTAATTTGCTGCGATTAATTGTCATTAATGTGCTTCACAAGGATTTGCATAATTTGCCAACGTTACACATATGTATTCATGCATCATTCAACTGCCAGGCTTATTGTTAATGGCACTTGAGCCAACGAGAAAAGGGGGCGGCAAAGGGGGAAGCTTCGTGTTGTTGTGGTTTTAATAAACGTTATTAGCGACTGTCGACTGTCGACTGCCAACTGCAAATTGCGGCAATTACATTTCGCCAAAGCGAAAGCAAAAGCAGCTACTTTTATAATTTCATAATGCTGCGCATAATTGAAGCCAATTTCACTGGCAACAGTCGAGCTCGTGCTCTCTCGCATTGCCGGCAACCAGGACATTGTGAAAATAACTGACAACGCCGATAAGTAGGCTACAAATAAATTGCGCACAATTGCAGGTAATTCGCGCACACATTCCATAATCCGCTCGCAGTTGCAATTTCGCCAGTGAAATGAGTTGAAATTGATTTAAGCAATGAAAGTGCAATAAATGTTGGCAAATCTTTTAGCACAGAAAATACCCCTATTCCTTGGTATCATAATATTCGAATTCCCTTCCTATTGAGCTTTGTTTAGATTATAATAAAATGTAATCTGTAGCTGTAAGTATTTAATAAATATTTAACATGTCATGGTTAAAAACGATCTTATTCTTCACATTTGAAAAAATCATGCGGTTTAATTTAGTTTCTTTCGACTAGGCAATATTGGAGGTTGATTACTCTTTTCAATGAAGTGTGTTTCTCGACTTCGTCATCTTTTTATGGACGATGTTAATTAAATTTCCAAAACTATTATATCTCAGATGCACTGGGAGAGAGACTGGAACTTTACTTAACTGATTTAGATTCTTGATCTCCGAAAAATGAAATGTTCTTTGCACGATCACACAAAATAAATATTTACGGAATAGCAAAAAATAAATAAGGAAATACAAAATGGATTAAGCGACGAAAACTGTCAAAGAAATTGCAAATGAGAACAGCGTGAAACGGCGAGATTAACTCGGCAATGGTCAATGAGCTGTTGCAAGCGGAAATTAAGTGGCGTGCATGCTGCCAAACTGCATCAAATAAATGAAATTATGCGCAATTGGCCAAAGGTGGAATGGAGGTGCTGAAGGGCCGAGGAGGGCGAGCGGAAATGCATAAATTACAAGTGTAAATCGGTGGTAAGAAAGGAGAGGAAACCGCTTGGCGGCACATGCGGCGTATGCGTAATGCACCATAAAATTGTTTAATAAACTGTTAATAGCGCATTGTAAACACACTTTGGCGATAACGAACAAAAAAAAAACACCCGTGTGAATTAACATTTGTTGTGGGGCGCAGTTTATGACACTAATTGAATACACGAGAAAATCAAACAGACACAACTGATAAGACAAGCTGCTCTAAAGCAAAAGCCAAAGCCAAAATCAATTTAAAGCCAGGCTATATTTAGAAAAAATACACCAAAGAAGTCGGAAAATAAAGCAGGCATTCAAATCCAATAAAACAGAATTGGCCAGAAAGGTGAGAGAGGAAGAGCTTTATTAAAGCCAAATATATGTTATACAATCATAATGATATGGCAGGTACGACATATGTGGTTGGGGGTCGCTAATGATCAGCCTTATCAACAGCAACATCAAATAAAATATTTAATAAAAATAGACAACAAAAACATACAAGCTGAAGCACACGCAGTAAATGTTGCCTTGTTTGGCTATCACAGGCAGTTGGCTTATCAATGGGCTTCAATCAATTGGCCCGTTGTTGGGTATTAACTTTCATTCTGTACCGATTCTACTGACATCAATTGCTGTGAAAGCGGATTATTTGTCATAAAAATGAAACAGCACAAATTTATGGGTTGAGTTGCGTTGTACACAGCACAAAGCAGGGAGGAGGGAGGAGCAGACGATGGAATTCCAAAAGTGAAAATCAAACTGAAATTAAAATCCAACTAACGATTCGTGATGAACTTATTGCTATATATTAATAATAAACCATATACTAATTATAATTTTTAAAATATACTAGCAATTTTTAGTTTGTTTTAAAAGAAATTAAACCTGTTGATATATTGTTTATAGAGTCGTTTGCATATGTCTGGATTATGTGCATTATTTTTCTATGCGTGTGTTTTTGATTCCCTGGCTAGACATTGCATTAGGCCACGCCCCCTGGCAAAGCAGCGACAATGAATTTTCCCAACCATTTGTCCAGTTGCGCAAATCACTTAAAATAAGCCACAATATGGAATGGATGGGGAGGAGGGGAAAAGTAGGGTATTGGCATTATGCAAGTGCCTATTAAAAGCATTCTCAGCATTTTGTTGCAGCTTATTGGTAAGCTGTACCTGCAATAGCCGAAGGGGGGCCAAAGTTGAATTTCTTAATGCATTTCCGTAGCGCAATTGAAGTCAAACTCGAGCCAAGGACTCACTGCAGGCGACAGGCTAATGTACAGCGGCAGCAACAACATGCCACAGCAAATGGCTTCGTATCGTCGTGCTGCATGCGGCATGCAACTGAAAAGCAGCGCTGAGCAGAGAGAAAAGGCAAATCAACATTGGCCTTTTTCACATTTTGCATTAGTAGCTCTGCGCACAAAATGTAATTTATAAAATGTAATATAATATCAACAGCACACAGTAGTAGAGTGGCAGAGAGCGAGAGGGAGAGAGAGAGAGAGTGAGGGAGAGGCAGACACACTGAGAACTCAGTTGGCACACAAACAATGCCATAAACACAGCCATAATGTCAACTGGCTTTTGTCCTTGTGGCTCATGCCGGCGACCTGCTGCTCCTTCTGCTCCATGTCCCTCTCGTGTCCTGCAGCTCCTCGAGCTGCTTCTGCTCGCAGCATTTATTTTATTTCATTAAAATGAGCAATAACGACATCGTTCTGGGCACTCCTCCCATCCACTGCCATCTTTCTGCGCTCACTGCGGGCGCATATCCTTGTGCCTTTTTCGCCTCTATTATGATTTGAGGGTAATTACAATCCTTGCAGTCCAATTTTAATTCTATCATTGCGCCCGCATCTGCCACTGACAGTTAGTTGAGCTCGTCTTCTGGTTGCGCTTTTGTTTTGCGTCCACTTTTAATTTTATTCTCGCAATTATGAGTCATGCCCGAGTCGAAATAAATGTACAATCAGGTCCTGGCGGGTCCTTGCTGGCTCTTGCATGCCAGCCTTCGGCTAAATTCATTCGATAACTTGCCTCCTGCCATGCATTAAGGCAACTATGCCATCGTCCTCGACTAATGCCTAATGCAAACTCTTTTTGTTGTCGATTTCACTTCATTGTTGTTGCTGTTGCTGCTGATTTCTTGGCTTGGCTAAGCGTATTAGCCACAATATAGTTACGACATGCATATCACATGAGCTTAGACATAAAAGGCTTAAATTGTGTAACTCACTTTAGCCGAGTCCATTTATCGATTGGCTGGAAACAGATTTTTCAGACTAGCTGCATTAAATAGCATTATTGTCGATTGCAGTAGTTGATTTTTAAATCATTATGCCTAATTTATAATATATATCTATTACTGAGACAATTAACCGATTGACTAGAAGCAGATTTTAAAAATGTATTTTGAATTAATTATACAACAAGTCGATAATTTACTATGTATAATTTATTATTTTTCGTTCACAGAAAATAAATTTTGGCTCTCGCATTTCCATAGCTAAGAGGAAATGGAAATAAGCGTGATATCCTTAACAAAATTTTGGATTCGAATTTATTAGCATCTTCAGCACAATCATTGGCCCTCTCTTTTGCTCTCCGTGTTGCTGTCTCTCTCTGGCCAACTACTGCAAATTATAGTCATGATTTGAAAAGTCATTGCAACATTTCCGCATCTCTTTCCTGCCCCTGCCACGTCACCGTTCGTCTGCTTTGCACTCGAATTCACTTGATTACAAAGTAATTTATTGGAAAAACAGGCGACCAAGCAGCAGCAGCATCAGCAGCAGAGATAGCGCTAGAAAGAGCGAGCAAGAAAGTGTGTGAGAGAGAGAGAGAGAGACAGTGAGAGCAAAGAGATTTGTCTAGCGTCCCTTCGTTTGGCCCTTCAGCTTATCCGCTGTGCATACGAAATGCGGCAAATCCCAAAAATCAACAAACAAATGAAAAGAAAATTCAATAAAATACGTTAAGGCAAGAAGCAGAGCAAGGAAAAGCTGGCGAGCGAGCGAGACAGAGCATACTCTTGGCAAAGTAGCAAAAAAGGAAAAAAATACTTGTGACGCAAACTAATTACAACTCAGCCTGAAACTGCGACTTCCAAGTGGGCGTGTTGCGCATACGCCCCGTTTATCCAAAGTGTTGCCACTTTCATTCTTTTCCCCATTTCCCAGCCATCGCCTTTTTTTACACGTTGCGTAAGGCGCATTTAATTGCGTATGCATTGCGTGTCCTCTCAAAGCAAATGCCGAAACTCCCACACGGATCTTACACTTCGCATCCCCTTCTCCCTCTCTCTCTCTCTCTCGCGCTGTCTCGCTCTAAAAAGAACTCGAATAAAATTAATTATTTTGTCAGTTGATATGGCAACGCTACCTCCCACATTCCTCTCTCTCTCTCTCCCTCGCCGCTTTTTTTGTATTTTATTTGTGGCACCCGCAAAAGCCGCAGCCACAAGGCCGCCACCTGCCAAGCCAAAATTGGCATGTTGTGTCAATATAGACGACAGACCGAGAGGCGGATGCCAGACGATGACATCCATTGAGCAGCTCTACAGCTCGAGGGTGGCTCTAAAACCAACTGCTGGCCGTACCGACAAAAAACAACAGCAACAACAACAACAACAAGTTCTCGCTTTAGCTTTGGCATCCGCATTCGCATCCCTCAGCCAAATGCGTTGCCTGCGGTCATGTTATTTTTTGTCATTTCAACGTTTTGCTTTTGCGAATGTGAATGTGAATGTGTCAACCCGGAAGAGTTCGCTGCCCACACACACACACTCACACACACACACACACACACACATCGTTTGGGCAACGCTTTTGAAAAGGACACTTCTTTAGCCGACTAGCGCGGACGGGAATTGCGATAAGCTGTGAGATTTACCAGTTGGTCAAGAGAGTAACATTTTCTATAACTTGATAAATCTATCAAATCCATAAGATGCTCACTATACATCTGCAGTACTGCTCAATAGTTTATATGTGTAGTCATTCAATTGGGATAAGATTAGCTAATTTTTTATAACCTGTATATAATTGCAGTATAATTTAGTTGAAAGTTGGTTTTTGAATATATTTAATCCATTATCTTTTTTGTTTTTCTTGCTGTATATAAAACTAACAGAAATGGATTAAAAACAAATAATTAAATTATCAAAAAAAAATGATCGAAATCTGACATAAATTATATTTATTAAATTAATTAATTGTCAATTTGATTAAGATATATTAATATGTTATTATTAAAAAGCTTTTTGTTTCTGTTGTGGCAACTTAAACTGGCGTTGTGCATAGGCGATGGGTGAAAATAAAAAAGGGAATAACAAAATAAGATCATAGCTCAAACATAGCTAGTTAAATTAACACATATACTTCTTTTATAAAAAGAAAATAAATAAACAAATAAATTAACAGCTCAATTATATTTCAATTTATATACACTTACTATTAAATAATATGTATATACTACTACCCTTTTGCGAAGGTCAAGTGGGAAAATCAACAAGTAAATTCGATTAATTAAAATATGTTTTTTGAATATAAATTCATTTAATTGTAGTGCTGAAGTATTGGGTATTGACATCTTTAGCTGATATGCTGCAAGAATCAAACTAATGTAGTTGCCCAAAAGCACGTACGCGGTTCACTTAGTCACCTTAATTACGACTCTGAAGCGTTTTGTAATAAAATCAAAACAAACAACGCCACCCCAAAGATGAGAGCTTGACAAACCCTTCCCAAATTCACACACACACACCCACGCAGAGACCGATTTTGAAGCATTTATAGAGAGATCGGGGTGCCTGGGAATGGCAACAACAAACCAACCACAGTTTTCCAAACAATTACAGGCAAATTGCGTTGAAATGAAATTTTGCGAACGTTCCGCTGTTCGATTTTTGCCATTTGCCATGGCCAATTTTTATGACTATTTTTTGGGACACACAAAAAACTGGAGAACAAAAATTTCATTACAATTGCGCAGCTGGCAGTGCCAAGAGTAAAGAGTAAAGAGTAACGAATAAAAAGTAACGCACAAAAGTATGCAACGCAAAATTGCGGCGCTGCTAAATGCAGAACAAAGCAAAGCGACATCCAAAAGAGCGAAGCACACAACAAAACGAAAAAGAAAAAACAACAAAAAGCAAGCAACAGACGCAACTGCAGCAGACAAAGATTAAATGAATGCTAAACTGGCAAGGAAAAAAGAAAGAGTGAGCGAGAGGGGGAGAGAGAGAGACACACATGTATCTATCGCATGTGGTTGCTGTCTTGCATATGTGCTAATCTCTGACGTTGATTTTTTGTTGCAGCTTTTAGGCGCAAACGTTTATTGCATTTAGTTTTCATTTTCGTGGCGAGAGGGCCCAAAAGTCAAACAGACCCAAAAAACTGGAAAACAGCTAAACGAGAAATTGCACTTGCTGTCGGCTTTGGGGCGTAGGGGGAGTGGCTGTTTGGTGTGTGGTTGGGGGCGTGGCTCGTCCATTGCATAAATGAATAAAAATGCCGACTTATTTGCACATGCTGAAAATTTAAGCGGTTTTAAACGCAATTGTTATAAATAAACACAACAAAAAAGTAACAAATTTCATTTCTGCAACGTTTTTGTTTGAGTTAAATTGTGTGCAAGTTTATCGTCTTTGCTTTTTTTGTTGTATTATGTCGTTGGATTTTTTGGACTGCTCGTTGGCGGGGCAAATAAGGAAATTTACAGCACTTGTGCAAACTCACACACATGCACACATGCACACAACACACACACAGGCACACACTCACATATGCACAGACAGACGCAATTGAATGCAATTTTGCATGGTATATTAAAAATTTTTTGCTTTTGCCAAGTTTTTTTCTTTACTCTCCTCTTTTTTTTGGGTGCCAATTGTGTGTTACATTTCCGTCTGTAGAGGAGAATGAGGAACGGGAAGAGTGGGGAGGAAAGAGGGGCTGTGGTGTCTGCGGTGCACTTTTTATTTTATTATGCGCACATTATGCTGCAGCAACAGCAACAGCAGCAACAATAACAATGAAAACCGTTTTTAATGAAATTTTTGAACAAGTTTCCCGAACGAGTGCAAAAATTGTGTGTGCCTCGGTATGAGTGTGTGTTTGGTGTGTGTGTGTGTGTGTGTGTGTGGCTGCAATAAGCAGTGCAGCAACAACCGAGTTGTTGATGAGTCCTGATGAGTCTCATCAGAAATTCATTTGCACTTTGGCTAGTGTGTGAATTGATTTCTCAATTGTCCATTTGCCAATCTCCCAATCTGCCAATTGCAATCACAAACCCAATCCGCCAATCTGGCAATCCTCCGATCTCTCTCTCAACTATATAATTTTCACAGAAATTTCTTGAGTTGTCTTTTGTGGCACACACAAAAAAAGGAAAGAGGGCGAGAAGAGGTTTTTCCTGGGGCACGCTTCACACGCGGGCCACAAAAGGTGTGTGATTACAATTGTTGTTTGTTCGCAGGGCGTGCCACGCCCACATCCACATATATACACATGATGGCCGTAAGGACGCCATCAAAGGGCAAAGGCGAATCTCAAGCGCCTTATTGTGCTGCCATTTCTCGGCTCAACTCAGTTTTGTTTGTTTGTTTGGCCACATTTTTGCATATTTCTCAAGTCCTTTTGTTAGAGTCCTGGCTCTGAAAAAGCGGTAGCCATTTGGCCATTTGGTCATTTGTCCATTTGGCCATTGTTCGGGTGCACAATTTTTATGTAATTCAAGTGCACAACAATGGCACAGGTAATTCTTATGAATTCCTTTCACATACTCGCCCTCAATCCTCTCGTCCTTTGGCCCTCACATGTGCCGACTGCGCTTCTGTGTGTGCTCCTGACTCCTGCGCCTTGGGCCACAAAACTGGCCAATCTGTCGACGCCCAAAAACGCATGCATAATTATATGGAATTGTCGGCAAGACTGTCTTTCAAGTGTGAGTACGCACAGCTCATGTGACCTATTTAACGCTTATCTCTGGTCGGAATTGTCGAGCTGTCGTATGTGTTTTTAATTTGGCCATAAAGAGGTGTCAATTTGCAGCATATGCGAGCAGCTTACTTGGAACTCTGAGCAGCAGCTAAATAGGAAGATTTCACTATCTCGATCTCGCAAGCGCGTCTCTCAGTCTGCTGTGGCTGTACCAAACATCCTCACATCCTCGCATCCTCACATCCGCACATCCGCACATCCTTTGTGCCCGTTTCCAGTTGCTGCTAGACTCGCATACTCTATCCTTTTTTGCCCGCCCGCCGGGCATAATAAACGTTTCAATATTGTCAAACCAAAAAATGGCAAGACACAACTTGACTGCGATATTTATATATGCGGTCTGTGGCTCTGGATCCCTTTTCCGTCTTGGCCAACGGAAGCTTTCATTTAGTCTGGCCACGCAACCATGCCCCAACCATTCCCATCGCCTGCTGTGCCTTGACTGAATATTAAATTATGAAACTAAATGTCAAACAAGCGCTTGGTTTCACTCATCTGCCAACTCCTTACCGAATGGCAACTCTGTTGTCGCTGCTGCCCCTTGTGTTTGATTACGGCCACAAGCTGCAAAAGGATATTGAATAATTTCATTGCATCTCTCCCGCTCTCCTCCTGTTGACTAGTTATGTGTGTGTGTGTGTGTGCTGTGGTTGCTGGCCAGGCCAAAAGCTGCTCACTTATTGGTACATATTAAATTCCCCTGCCTACAAATGCCAGTTACTTGGCCAAAACTATTTCTGATTACCATTTGAAGTTGCGCCAACCGAAATACAGGGTGATCCATTAGCTAATTGACACGACTTACATTTGGATTTTAAGTTAAGATTACATTCGTCGATATTTTAATTTTATTATTTCCATCATTTTAGTTACTGAGTAGACTATGAAGAGTTAAGGTTTATATCAATAATATGAATACATTTGTTATGAATGAATGTTTTTCTATTTTCATTACATTTCCTTACATTACATTTGAAATAAATTTCAAATTCATAAACTGTATGTGTATAAATGTGGATTAAGAATTTTTTAAACAACTTTATCAAATTATTATATGGCGTCAAAGAATTGTTGAAATTTTGAAATAAGTTTTTCAAAAAAAAAATAAATAGCTTAGCTTAAATTCAAGAATAGAAATGACTCAATTTTATATAAGAATCAATTTACAATTAATGGTTTATATAAATTAAAATTTGTGTAAATAAAACATGGGTAAGTTGTTGATACATTTTAATTATTTTAGAATGCTATACATTTTTTTTGTGCATTATTCAATTTTGTTGCAAGACATTTTTCTTAAATATTTTTAAACTGTTCATAATACAATTATTTTCTATAAACAGTCAGGACTATAAGTTATTGTATTTGCGTATTTTATTATAGCTTACATGTATTTATTGATATTAAGTTTAAGTTGCATGACTCTGCCATTTATTGTTGAACTTTCTAATTAAGAAGTCAATTGCAAACCTCATCACAATGTCAGCTTCAGCTTAACCCCCACAACAACAACAAATCAAAGGCAAAAAATCAAAATTGAAAACCCCATGCGCCCTGTAATGAACCCTCTAAACTCCAGCAGCAGCAGCAGCAACAACAAACAAGAACAACAACAACAGCAGCAACAACAACAAGTTGCCAAGAAGCTCGACGATGCGCTGCGATTCAGCTCAACATCCGGCAGACAATAGAAGGCAGACGCTAAGTAGACGAAAAGTTTTTAGTTGGATTATATTTTAGAGCAAGGGGGGGAAGTGGCAAATACACACACACACACACCCCAACACACACACACAGACACACACACCCTCGCAGCGAGCGAAATTCGTTTTATTACTTTGATATATTAGATTTAATGGTTAAGAAAAATGTTGCCAGCAGCAGCAGCAGCTCTCTCGCTCCTTCTCGCTCCCTGTCGCTCCCCTGCAAGACTTAGAAGCAGCCTCCCCCACACACCTCCGCACACCTCTGCACACCCTTGGCCATTGTTGTAGTGGGTGTTGTGGGTCGTCATCGTCATCGTCGTCGCAGTTAACCTTATTAAAAGGTGAACACAGCCATGGCACCAGAGAGAATTGCCACAATGTGTTTACACGCAGCCAGCTGGGCTCTGGGGAGGGGATGAAGCTGGTGTGGCGGGGGGTGGAAGGGGGGGCCCAACACGATAATGACCTCGTTGCTGGCCAAGTGTGTGTGCACAACAAGCCGACGCCAGCCAATCGAAACGCAGCTGAATTGCGCATGTCCAGAGAGCGAGCGCTGTGAGACTCAGTTTGCTGTGAGGTTGGGGTTCATCAACAGCCCCCCTTGTAGGGGTGGTACCGGGGGGGGAAGGGAAGAGAGTGCACTGCACATTGATGTGCTAATTTAGAAATTACATTGAAGTGCAGCCTTCAATGAGTTTGAGTTTGACTTTGATTCAATTTGTCATTTCACACTTGCGCTAAATGGCTTTCGGGTTGTCATGGCCTGGAGTGGCATCATCATCATCATCAGTGGTTGTGGCTGTGGCAAGTGAAGTGCTGCCACCAGATCTTGGCCCAGTTAAGAGTTCAATTAGCAGGCAAATTGATCAGCTCCTTATTATCGCATCGTATCAAGCATAATGCACTCTCTCATCTGGCTCAGCTAAGTGCGCCGCATGATGTGGCATAAAAATATATGGACCCGACTAGATCGAAGATTAGGCCAGGAGCAGGTCCAAGTCTGGGTCCAGGTAGGCGCTCGCAGGGCCTGCCACTAAGTCCTGCTCGGGCTCAGAGATCCGTTCGCCAGCTCTAAATTAAACGAACGCGCAATCGGATTTCTGAATGAAATCGCGTCCTATGAAAATATGATTAAGCGCCTCGGTTTATGCTAATCACGCACACGGCCTAAGCTCGCATTGTCCTTGCACCGCGAGTGAGAGTCCTGTGTGTGACGTGTGGCGTCATACATCTGGCACCTTAATGAGTTTGGTCAACGCTGCGAGCGCTACTTGTTCACAGTTCCCGGGAAAGTCCGCTTTAGAGCCAGCGAGAGGTGTCCTGCGAGGTGCCGCATGCATTGTCCTGCGTTTTGGCTTTGCCATCTTTGCCATCCTTGCCATCTTTGTTTGGGTGCAGCTCACAAAGGAATTGTGCAAGTTTCAGCAAATTAGGCAGACCGCCAAAGCAGATCGCGTCCTGTAGCCGGCGTTCCGACCTCTCGATACGCAGATATTCCATCCATTGTGCGTTTTCTGGAATGTCAAATCTGTATACTACAAATATGCCACTTCGTTTGCTGTTATTCTTTGTTATTATGCAACCTGTTCGAACTGTTTTTGTTCGCTGACACTCTGCTAATATTGCATAAGCACGCAGCTTCCAGGCCATCCTCTAAGCCGGGCTCAGAGCAATCCCGGTGGGTGCCGAGGCGAGAGTAGAGGCTGAGGCTGCTTAAACTAATGCCTGCGACTGGGTTCGAAGAGGGTCCAAGCTTAAAAGCATATCTCACAAATTTTGTAATTCGTAATCTGAAATAAAGATTAAATTGAAATATGCAATTTCGTTTTGAAAATCTGTTGCCAACATTGTTTTAAAGAATATTCTTTATTTATTTTTAAGTTGTTTCATTTTATTGTATTGTTTCTGATATACTTAAATAAGAAACAAAATATATCTATCTGCTTTTTAATACGTTGCTCTGAAATAGTTCTTAGTTATTTATTATTTTGATTATTTTATTGGTGGTTCACTATGATTTGGTGTTAATATTTGAAAAAATTTAAATGTTTTCTATCGATACGATGTTCAAACTACTTAGGTCAAGATTCTGCTATACACATTTTTGCCTAGTTAAATTTGTTTATAATATATATTGCAAATAATATTTCAAAGTACACAAAATTTGTAGTTGCAGCAGTTAAGCTGTATAATATATGAATTATGTATCATAAGCTTTAAATTAATGTGACGTTATAAGAAAACATTAGGCACAAAATAAAATAGTATAAACAACAAAATGAATGAACAAAATATGAAGTCACATATATTTGAATAAACTAAGTGAATTATTTGTATTTAAATATTAGTTATTAAGCATTTAAAATATATTTCACCTCAAGTGTTACTAAATTTCTTAAAATTTTCTTATTTCTCTACGTTTATTTTTTATTTTAATGAAAAGTTTCATTATTGAAATAAATACTACTCGTATGTTAACTGATCAAAACTTGTTCTTAGAAGTCGCTGTGTGCGTTATTTAATGTATTGCAATAAACAGGTGTCTTTATTCATAATTTGTGTTGTGATTTATCTAGAAATACTTGTTTCTTCTGGATGCATAATCCCGCCGATTAGGGATCTCAACTGAACGTCGCGTCGGCTGGAATCCGCGGAAGATCCGTTCAATCAATGAATCCGCGTGGTAGGTAAACCTAAGTAAAGGGGATTGCTCATTGAGCATTTGGATTGTTCAATGAACTTCTGGGCTCAATTCGTGAACCGGGCAGATCATAAAATTTGCGGCCCAAAAGGTAGATGCGGGCATAAAAAAGCGGAAATCATAAATGCGTTACAAATGGCCGACCAAAAGAAGCAGGTAGGAGCCAAAACTGTTTTGTGATTTGTTGATGCGTGCGTCGACAGAGGACAGAGTGTGTGCGAAAGAGAGAAAGGGAAGGCAAGCCTGAGAGAGCGAGAGAGGTGGCTAAGAGCAGAGGCAACAAGCTCAGTTTTAATGAGCGAAATTTATGAAATAAATAAAATTAATCAGCAAACATAGTTGCCCAGCTAAGTAGATAGCAGAAGCAAAGAGACGGGGGAGCTTAGCTAGAGAGAGAGAGGGTGCATGCACGAGTGACAGAGAGGGCTAGAGCGAGCGAGAGAGAGTGAGAGAGAGAGTACCTGTGCAGAGAGAGAGATACACCACCCAATGGCAGTGGGCAACTACCCTGCGCAAGCGAGACAGCAAGGATAGCGCGCCAGGATGCGAGAGTGCACGGCAAGGATACGGCGTCAGCCTCGCCTCGCCTCGCCCATTTCACTTGCCGCTCTCCGACATAGACGTATTTAATGCCCATGCTGAGCCGTTACCGAGCTCAGTCGGTGGTTGTTGATCGCAACGAGCGTACGTGTCAATCTCTCTTACGTTCTTGTCGTTGTCGTCACTCGAAGAGCCAGCAGTAATTAACCGTACTCGGAACCATTTACAGCCAAATCAAAATTTCCAAATTAACAATTTTGAGCGTGCGCGTTGCAGTTTCTCAGTGTCCACAATCGCACAAGCTGTGAATTAACTTGTGCGAGCTTTACTACAACCCAAAAGTCGCCAAACCCTCCTCTCCAACGCTGCCGTTGATAGTGCCCACGGGTCATGCACGTCGCGAACTTATAGTATCGGTCAAGCACAAGTACTTACAGCCAACTTGTCGTGTGTTGAGTGTCGAGTGTCGAGTGAGTTGCAAATGATGATGAGCACAACGACCACAACACCACATCCAATAATGCCACCAGCCATGCGTCCAGTCCAGGAGAGTCCGGTGTCGCGACCCCGCGCCGTCTACAGCATCGATCAGATCCTCGGCAACCAGCATCAGTCAAAGCGCAGCGGTAAGTCGATCACGATACTCGATTGATCAGTTATCAATTGATTGACACCATTTAAAACTTCTTGACAGTTGCCGACGGCGACGTTGCTTGAACTAAAATCAAATTAATTACCTTTCAAATTATACCGAAAAAGTTTCACTTAATTTCGAGTAGTTCCATTTCTTGAGATCGGCAAATAAATTTATTTGAAATGCTGTACATTGTAACGAAATTTCTTATAAAGACAGAATTATATTTCTTATAAATTTCCATATTATCTGCTATTCATTCCCAACAACAAAAGGATGCAATTAAATGTTACGAGTTTTTTCATTACACTAAATGATTGATATGATCTCAAAAAGAAGCAAAGTATTTTTAAATTTCTAAGTAGAAGTATTGATATAATGGAATTTTTAATTTAAGTAATATTAAATGGTAATAAGTGAAATTAAAAAATATTTCTTCTTACCGGACTAAACTTTTTGTAGTTTAAAATTAATTATTATGTATTATTATGATTGAAATATAACAATTGAGAAAAAAAACGATGTCAAACATCAATTTTCTTAGCTTCAAATCTAAATTTTATTTTATCTTATCTTAATTTTTAAATTTAATTCTCTCTTATCTACAAAGTTTGATTGATAAATATACGACAGTAGATGCAATTATTGTCAACTGATTATTTCAAATTCATTATTTCGAACATATGATATAAACCATATAATTAAGTTCCCATCAGAGCATATTTAAAAGTCAAGTTCACTGAAGCGAACCATTTACAATATTTGGCACGTAGTCATATCACTTAAATTGAGGTGAAGCTTTGCCATTGCCAAACCACATCAAAGGGCAGTTTTAACAACTTGGTGGCATGCGGCATGTGGCATGTGGCATGTGAAGTGTCTTCGTCGTATGCAAATGAGTAACGGGCAACACGGCCATAGTTTTTGGAGTAGCTACAGAAACTGGTCCTCCTGCTGGCTGCCATCGCCATCGCCAGCACTCATGGCTGCTGTTCGACATCGGCGCAATGGGGCGTTGCGTTGTGTTGGGGGCGTGGCCGATGTTCGATGGCCCGCTGCGTGAACGCGTTCCGAATGCCCACCCAGAGCTGAGCCGGGGACTCGTCAAATAGCCAGAGGAGAAGCTAGAAATAAAAAAGGAAAACTGAAAAGTGAAAAGTAACTAAAGCAAATCAAAACATATCACGAGACGCGTATCGGATAATGATATCAAGGGAGGAGCTATTCAGGCAGTTGGGACTCGGATTCAGATTCAGATGCAGTAATGAGACGCCTGGCATCATTAGACCCATAATTAGATTGAGAGTGACATTCATGAGGCAGCAGCACCCAATGTTGCTGTAATAAATTGTGACAACGTGCGCACCGCAGGACACCGCCAGCAAGGATACTCGCTGGCAATTTCATGCTCAATCGTATCCTGTGTATCCTGCGAATCGAGCGCGTAATTTGATGCCTTCGCAATTACCTTTTTCGCCACAACAAGCGGCTGAAATGTTACGAAAATACATAATCGCAGCAAATACACAGCGCTGACAGGATCCAGGATCGTACTTGCCTCGCCTTGCCACTGCCGATATCCCGCTGTGAGCCTGCCTGTCTGTCTGTGTGTGTGTGTGTGTGTGTGTGTGTGTTGCAAGCTCATTGTCGTGCCACATCAGTCGGAATATTATTAATTTGAGGTTCATTAAAATTTGATTACATGTTCTGCTACAAAAAGTTGCTAGACTCGAGCACACACACATTAACATTTATCCACACACACACACACGTGCAAAGGGCGTGTGAACGAGCTGAAGAAACGAGTCCTTTTTAGGGGGGGGGGGGAAGCACAAAAGGGTTGTTGAAATATATTTTTGGAAACTGTAGCTTAAAAGGCAACTCGAAAAGTTAAAGTTAACAATTTCGCTGCTTACAATTATTTGTTATTGATTGCCAAATCAAATTGCGTGACACTTACACACACACACACACACACACACACACAGACAAGAGAACACTTGAGAGCTTAAAACGTTTAAAATGGGGGTTAGATGGCATTCAATCAGGATATTACTACTTCAGTTACAATTGAATGGATTTGGTTTTTGGCAGCTGCCGAAACACTTTTAGCGCAACTTTATTTCACTTTATTTTATTTGATTTGATTCGATTTTATTTTTCTGCGCCCATTTGGCAAACTTTGAAGCACTTGAAGTGAATTAAAAGGAATTTCGCAAATGGTGATATCACTAGAGTCATCTTTGCTTCATCCTTTGTAGCTTAGCGAATCACGTAGCATTTAAAAAAATCTGCAGTTCATTGTTTTTCTTATTCATGAAAATTTAATTTGTGTTTAATATTTTATTAAATTGAATTTAATTTTTTTGTGAAAATCCATCGATGTGGATATTAATTATTGAATATTATTGTATGTTGAATAGCGAGTTTAATAGCAAATAAATTATATTTTGTAGACATTCCCAACTGGTCCCATTTAATATTAATATTGATTTGAAATTTAAAAATAAATAAATTGTATTATGTTTACATATTTTACATATTGTAGTAAATTTAATTAAACAGAAATTCTTTTTGCAGACACTCCCAAAAGGTCCTATTAAATATTAATTTATATTAATAAATCAATTATATTTTGTAGATACTCTCGACGATCATTCTTAAGATTAATTTGCATATCGTAGCAAATTTTATGATACAAAAACTATTTTTTACAGACTCTCCCATTGAGTCTCATTAAATATTTATTTGTATAGCAAACTAATATATGTTTATAATTAATATTTTGCAGATACTCCCAACGAGGTGCTCATCACGCACTCGCATCACATCCACCATCTGCACGGCGGCAACAGCAGCTTGCTGCAGCATCAACAACATCAACAACATCAGCAACACCAGCATCAGCAACAACAGCACCAGCAACAACTGCAGCAACAGCAGCAACAGCAGCAACAGCAGCAACTGATCACCAAGCGGGAAGATTCCCCCACGAACACGGAGAGCGGCCTGGATGTCGACAATGATGATGAGCTGTCGTCGAGCCTCAATAACGGCCATGATCTGGGCGACATGGAGCGGCCGCGTAAAGTTCGAAGGTAAGTCGAGAGAGTTTTGCTGGCCAATCCGCTTAGCGGATAACAATCGAATTAGCCCATTGTGCAGGGGCACTTTAAAAAACAATATCTTACCCTCGGCATTGTTGTTGTTGTTCTTCTGTTTGCAGATCGCGCACAACTTTCACAACATTTCAATTGCATCAATTGGAGCGCGCATTCGAGAAGACACAATATCCCGATGTGTTCACAAGGGAGGATCTGGCGATGCGTCTGGATCTGAGTGAAGCACGCGTGCAGGTAATTTCCCACACACTTCCACTTTTATTGAGTTGCAATACAACGATGATTATACAATTAAATACGGCTTAGTCAGAAGGCAGGTGAGCGCAGCAAGTTAAGCAGCTTATAAAGCTGCCAGCTAGATATGTTTATTATAATTGGGCGACTTGCGTCATGTTTTTATTCGGCAATTTGATGGCGAATGCAACACGAATATGCAAAAGTCTGTAACAATCGGAGGACTTAATTTGTAAATAGTCTTTTAAACACTTAGGGCAGAGTTGTGTGTGCAAACAGGGATACGGCTATTTAGTTGGGGTTGCTGTCACAGGGGTGGCAAAAGGACATTAGATATTGTGATTTTCCAAATGATTAAATTGCCCACTGCAAAGGGGATGAGAGAGAGAGAGAGAGAGCTGATAATACTCGCTTAACGTTTGGTGTTGGTATTTTTATTAACTCTACTTTCTGGGTAAACAATTAAAGTGGCTTCGGCGATGCTTAACACACGGCTACACATGTAATTGGGCGTCGCTTCGATCCTGCCTTGCTTCGCCTTGCACAATTCGATTTCAGTTGAAATGCTTTCAAGCACTTGAGTTTTTTGATTGTTGACAGATACAGATACAGATACAAATACGGGGCGATAGATACAATGACAACAACAAAATGTAAAACAACTTGACCTAAGCGCTTGCACTCACTGAGGGATTACGACTCGTCCTGCGTCCTGCGCCCTCCAAGCGGCGTCCCTTTGTCCTTTGTCCCCCGTCCCCCGTCCCGTCCCGTCCTGCCCTTGGCCTTGCATACAAATTGCCCGTTTCACGGTTCTGTGTATCCGTTGGCAGATTAAGCGTAATTGGTCATTGATTCACATACGTTATATGCCATACTCTCAGACTACTTCAATAGTAACAGATTTAGAGCGATGTTGTTTTTTCTCCCCATTTTTTCCTTTTACACTTCAGTATCTATCAGATACTTTTTGTATCCGTTTCGTAAAAAGGGGTTAGATGAGCGTGCAATTATTTTGGGATTTGCATGGGGCCAAAGCATTCAAAACATCAATTCGAGCAGCGCCCCCAACAAAAAATGCACTCGAAAACGTTTTTTCACCATCGCACATTTTTTGGTAAGCTCATTTCGCATAACAAATCAGTTTGATAACGGTTTTAAGCGTTTTTCCCGCGAGTTGCTTAGCGAAATGAGCAATCAAATGGGGTATAGAAATCCCAAAAGTCTGATAAACATTGGAAACATTGTTAAAATAATTTCAATCCCAATAGATTGGCATGCCAAAATTTAATGAATTTCAATGATCGAAACTAATTTTTCGTAATTTATTATCGAAATTCAAATAGGTAAAATTTAGATGGAAAGGAGCTATTATTTTATTTTCAATTAAAAAAAAATTTAAATTTAAATGTTTGTAGAGTTTTTTGAATGGAATTTTAAATTTTAGTATATAATTCAAAAATAAAATTAAAACTCAAAAACAAATTTATAAAAAATTGAAACTTAAACGTTCGTCGAGCTTTATAATTATTCAATGACTTTTAAAAGCACACAAATAACTTTGTCATGTGCATATTTTCATTACCATATTTTCTATTTTATTGTCGGATTTAAAAAAATTTAAAATTGATATTTAAAAGAAATGTACTTACTATTGAAAGTACTAGAAAATTTGAATTTTTATGTTCGTACAATTTTACAATTATTCAAATTATTCTTTGAAACAAATTGAACTTTACAGAACTTTAAGCACTGACTTTTTTAATCGAATATTTCTATTAGATCATTTGTAACTTTGTTTCGCATTGCGTGTCGCATAGATTTTGATCGCACATGTGTGATAAAATGTTGTGCGGATATCCGTAGATTCAACTTTTGGGTTCCGGGCCTGGTTTAAGTTGTTGGCCAAAGCCGCATTATAATTGCGCAGGCTAACAATTAAAAAGCTCACAAAATCACAAGGGTTGCAGCAGCCTCGCACTGAGAGGGGGGGGGGAGGTGGGAGTGTGGGAGGGACATAGGACAATAATTGGCAGCAATTATAGCAAGGAAATCGTTGCTAATTTGCCGCTCGCACCGCTGCACGCATTGTTGTTGCAACGCTGGATGCTCTGCCAGTCAGCACAGAGTCTGTGTGTGTGTGTGGGCGGAAGTGTGAGAGAGACGGGTAGATGGGCAGAGGGGCGATACAGGGTGTCTGTAATTGCAGAACTCTATTTACGTCTGCTGCACAAGCGTTGTCGAGTGATTTCAATTTACAAACAATTAATTTTCTTAATATGCGACGAAGAGAGACACGCACTCGAGCATCGACGAGCACTTTGCCACAATGCCTTCCTTGGCAAATGTTCCGGCCGAGCAGCACGGACGGAAGTGCTTTGGCCCACGCCCAGTTGGCCAACGTTGCGTCCCCCTTGGCCAAGTGACGAAAAATGCATAAGACACCCCCAGCAATTCACAACAGTCGCCTGTCTCCTGGCAAATCAGAGTTGCACACTTCCGATTGGATGCCATTGTATTCTCTCTCTGACTGCGACTCCGGCGTCGTCTCCAACTCTAGACTCTAAAGTGCCTGCCAGTTGATCAAAGTTGATTGGGAGCGTGGGTTGGGCAATTAGAGCCAAGTCCATTTGCATACGCAACTCCGCAAGTGAAACTCGAACTCAAACTCGAACTCAAACTCGAACTCAAACTGAAATTGCAATTCGTTTTCTTCTTGCAGGTCTGGTTCCAGAATCGACGCGCCAAATGGCGTAAACGTGAGAAGTTTATGAATCAGGACAAGGCCGGTTACCTGCTGCCCGATCAAGGTGAGTTCCCAGTTCCCCGCTCAGAGTTCAATTGCCAATTACGTGTGCCACATACAATTATGTCGCTCATTCCGTTTCTCGTTCCCAACTAATTCAATCAACGGTTATTCCTCTTGCAGGTCTGCCAGAGTTTCCGCTGGGCATTCCGCTGCCGCCACACGCACTTCCTGGCCATCCCGGAGGATTGCCCGCCGAGTTTTGGCCACCGCATTTCGCGCTGCATCAGCACTTCAATCCAGCGTTGCTGCCCCAGCAGCTGATGCCGCCCCACTACAAGCTGCCCAACTTCCACACGCTGCTCTCCCAGTACATGGGTCTCAGCAATCTGAACGGCATCTTTGGCGCCGGCGCCGCTGCTGCGGCTGCTGCTGCCAGCGGCTGCGGCTCGGCGGCGGCGGTGGCTGCGGCGGCCGCTGCCTCGGCGGGCTATCCGCAGAACCTGTCGCTGCATCCCTCGTCCGCCCAGGTGAGCCCGCCCTGCAGCAACAGCAGTCCCCGCGAGAGCCCCAACTCCCTGGCCCCGCACCACTCGCTGCACTCGACGCCGCACAGCGCCGCCACGGCTCTGATCTCGGGCGATCTGTCGCTCACCTCGACGGCGGCGCAGTCGCCGCGCAGCGCCGCCGGCGGCAGCAGCAACGCCTCCACGCCGGTCTCGGTGGTGACCAAGAGCGAAGACTGAATCCCGCCAGTGTCCAGCGCGAGAGTGGACATAATGTGGTGATACAACGGACAAGGAAACTGATTGTGTATATAGCGTAGCGTGGCGTCGTCAAGTACAGCTGGAGTGCAGATATCGCAAATAAGTGACATTTAATTAATGGATAACAATTAATTAGAATTGTAACAATGCTGTAAATTAACTAAGACCTAAGAAAACAAATAAATTAATACGAAAAGAGAACCGAAGAATTTTCATTTTGTCGGGGAAAGGGAAAAATTGCATGATGACGATGGAAGAATTTTAATCGAAATTCTTATATACAATGCTGTTTTTGGGATCTAGAATTTCTTTAGGTCATGTTACAGCTTGAAGACGCAAATATTCTTTGGATTTATTTACACTTCGCAATATCTGATGATCAATTCATAGTTGATTAAAATCAGAAAATTAGCAACACAAAAAAATACAGGAACTATAACAACATTAGGTAATTTTACAGAATGAAGACATAAATTTATTTTTAATTGTGAATTGAATTGATTCCCTATCTGTTATGGTAGAAAATTCGAATGAGAATATATTTCAATTTATTAAGTAAACTCTTAGTTTAATGAAATCAAAATTTTATACATATATTTAAAATTTACGAATGATGCAAATAAAGGGAAAATAAATATATTATGGCAAAATAAATATAGAACTTGAGACTAGTATATGAAAGTATATTTTAAATTGACTAATTAAAATTAAAAACAAGTTTTAAAAAATCAAAAAAAAACTAAATTGACAAATGGTGAGAATATAAAGAAAATAAATGATGACAAATTAGATGTAGGATTAGAACCTGTTAATGCTGATGAGAGTATATTTTAAAAAGATTATTTCAAATTAAAAAAAAAATGTACTAAAAAATAAACGTGAAGTTGAGAAATTGTGAGAATATGAAGAAAATAAATAATGACAAATTAGATTTATTGATTATTGTATTGCTTCATTAACAACAAATTAAAGTTGAGATATAAACATGCGATATCATACGATTGTAACATAATGATAAAAAAAAATGATGGGCTCGCGTAGTAGAGACAGTTTGGAAGCAGTTAATTGCGCACAGGATCAACATATTCATTGTCGAGTTGCTTTGTTCGGTCGAATACGAGTGTAATTACAATTGAAGCGAGAAATTAACAATTGATGAAAAGTAACTCGTAATCTAGGGAGCACTTGAGTCATTGTATGGAAGCTGACGACCTTTTGGGATGCACAGCGAGTCAATGGGACTGATCTTGGGCATCAAAGTGAAGGTGAAGTGGCTAAAAAGAATCCCGAGGGGGAATTCGCCTCAATGCCTCTTTGAAAGGACCAGCAACAAGATGGAGAGAGGGAAGTTCAAATCGAATAATAATCTTGATATTATGTCAAAATTGCAAGGCAGAAAAAGGAAATGTTGCACAACATGCACCGAGAGGGGGGGAAGAGGAGCCCAAGAAATCGCATTGTGTGCCGCAGACAGCAGCGGAAACAGCAGCTATGAAGGATGTAAGCTAAAGGATTTTGCACAATTTTCAAGTGCCGAGCGAGCGAGCGAGCAAGCGAAGGAACGAACAAACGGTGGTGCAAAGGACCTCGTTACCTCCGTCAACGTATCGCATCGCATCGCATCACATTGCAGGAACAGGAGCCAGGATCCGCCGCTCTTTTGTGCCAGAGCGCTGTGTGTCCTGGCCGCATGCAGAGCTAAATGCTGTATTGATATCTCGTAATTTGTGCCATAATTACTTTTTAATAATTCCTTTGCGCCACAGGACATCGCTTTGTGTGTGCAACGGCCTTAAATTTAATAAAACTCGGCTCCTGGCCAGGGTAACAATTTGATTACACTTAACAGTCCTGCACAGCTCATGGGTCAAAATTGAATTCCTTGCGCAAATACGCGACTACGCGACTACGCGACTGCGGCCATATATCAACATTATTACCATCATCATCATTATGCCATCAAAATGTACAAATGTGCGACTTAACGGATTTGTCACTGCAACTCGAGGACCAGCAAATACAAACCGTACTCGTCATCGTCCTCGTTGGCGCACATTTTGCATAAAGGAGGCCCAGCGTCAGCGTTGTCAAAGAAGCTTTCATAAAACTCATATGGCAAAGCATCTCACGGGTGGGCAGCAAAAGACATCCAATCTGCACAGCCATTTACACTATCGCACAAGGAGTTCCAGGATTGCTTTGAAGAGCTTGAAATTAGCTGTGGCATAGATTATTAGCAAAGATCTATAACCATCTTCGATTGTGGTTTGTTAAAAGCAGTCTTTGACTATAATAGAAATGTCATTAAAATGGAATTATATCGAAATGAAGAAAATCATCTGCTTAAAAATTTGTATCATAAAAGTTAAGCGCTTATTTTTTTGTAGTTATATTCCCAATTGTAAATTATGTAAACTAAATAATTTGATATGGGTTTCCATTTTAATATATTAATTTTTAGTTTCTATAGATAAACAGAATTTCTAGCAAAAACAATAAACATTTTGAACTTTTGAATAAAATATTTGCAACACAAACAACAAGTTGTATTATTGTGCGAATTATAAAAAATTATTTAAGTTATAATATATAATTAATATGTCAATTCAAATTTTGTCAATTTCAAATAAAATATTAGTAACATTGCTAGAGTTATTTAACATTATTTTCATTATTACAAAAAATATAAAAAAAATCGTGAGCTGTTTCTTTAAATGCTTGCAGCATCTTGTATTTATGATTGAAAATTTAATTAAAGGGCATCCAGCTGTCGATGCGCATTGCCCAATTTTTATCTTGTTTCTATTGACGAAAATTCAATAAGTTGAAGTAGATCTTTTATTTGTGCAAGTGTTTGGCCAAGCTGCATGGGCTCCAGGGGGCGCAGAGGGCAAATGATTGGGCTCAGAGGCAGGGACCCCCTGCCGAATGTCCTTGTGTGTGTGTGTGTGTGTGTGTATTTGTGTGTGCTAGGAATTTCATTCAGTGTGCAAATGCAGCGCCACTCTGCGGGCTATAAATATATGAAATTTATCAAGTGGCCTTTTGAGTTTCGTATTTTGTGGCTCTATGAAATTGAGTGTCGAGTGCGGTACCCGTTGGTGTGTTGGTGTGTGTGTGTGTGTGTATCTGTGTGAGAGAGTATTTGCATTGAGCTCACCTTGTAAATGTATCTCAGTGTATGTGTGTGTGTGTGTATCTCAAATATAATCAAGCACATTGCCATTTTGCTTGCAGTTTTATGAACCTCTTCACGAGTTCCGCGAACAATGAAACGAAAATCAATTTTGGGCCCGACACTTGAGCTCGAGCGCATTAAAATGGCAACAGTAACAGTTACGCAAAACATCCCAAAGGGGGGCAAACGTTATGAGGGCGGGGCCGCAGGTCACTTGAAAGACTGCCAGCATTTCTTTTTATTTAATTTTTGCAGTGCATAACGAGCGCATCTGTTGACGACGACAGCAAAATGTATCTGTATCTGCGCCTGAATACGGCGGTAATTAAACAAGTTAAATCCGCTCAACAGATGCTCAAGTCAGATTTCATTTCAACTGCTTTTCGTCCTGTCATCATCATCATCGTCATCATCGTGTTGCACTTAAAAATTATTTAATTCATCAAAAAGTTGTCAGCGAAATAATTATGGCAGCTTGTCTCGCGGTCTGAAGGAGCTGCCTAATGAGCGCCATTTTGCACAAACGCAAAAGGACGAAGGACGCAGGACGCGGGACAGCGCCACCGTTAATTACGGTAATTTGTGCCGACTTGAGAAGCAATTGCCGCTTTTGTGCCAGTCTCAAATATCGCATGACATCGCATGTTTGATCGCCAGCTTGTTGTCGCTCGATCGATCGTCAACACACCGCAATATGCAATTGCAACAATTTCCGACAGGATACACAAGGACTCTGACGTCCTCACCCACTCTCGCTAAGCATCCTGGCGACAGTCGAACAACACGAAATGCGATACTTTCCGTCTCGATCAAAGTAAGCCGACGATCCTCTGAGCTGCGACTGAGACGAAGACTTGAACTGCGACTGCGACTTATCCTTGTCGGCGAGAGAAAGTGAAGTGAAGTTTTTCTTTCCTTTTTGTAGCTGACTTCAATGAGCTAAGCTGTGCCTTATTTATCGTTCTGCTGATCGACACAGCAGCTGACTGATCTCGGCTGTTGTCCTTAAGTGCGAGTCCTTCGCCCAGCCACGTTGTGATTAAAGAATGAGCAGTAGCCCCGTTGCTTTTGTTTACGCTATTTGCCAAAATGGTTTCATGCCTCATTTCATTCGATTTGCCAACCGATCGGTCAGCTTCCATCGTCCTGGTGTCCAGGTAGCTGCAGCTGCTCCCACAGCTCCTGCTTCTCGCTGTGCTGGGCAATTGTGCAGTTAATTGTGTCCTCATTAGCCAATGGTCGCCTCTGGTGGTTCCCTGCCTCACAATAGACACTAGACACATTCTCGCATTTCGCTTTAATTGACGACATTTTCTATTTTCTTTTCTTTTCTTCCACTTCAGCCTGAAGAGATCTGAATGATCTAAGCATTAAGAGTGATATTTTTGTTCATTTTGATATCGATACTTTGGCGCAAATAGTCAAGGAAGTCTCTGATAACAAAATGGCAGAACAATGCAGATGTTGCACGTTGGGAAAAATGCACAATTTAAATGCATTTGGCTTAAATTGAAATACATAAAAATTGGTAATACAATTCAAATATTTTAAAATTAATAATATTTTAAAATAGTTTCAATAATTTAATTTAATGTGAAAAGCAGTTAATATTACTTGTAGAGAATCCATTAAATTGTAACTCACATGTCATTCAAAAATTGATGATACTATTAAAAATTATTGAAAATATGAAAAGTAAAAATAATAATAATTAATGTGGATATTGAAAATGATTTGATTTATTTATAATGCATTTAATATGATTTGAAGAGAAATAATGTCAGATAGAAAAATGCATTTTAAAATAATTCGTATCCTCCTTAAAGAGAATAAGTAAATAATATAATATATCTCAATTTCGTTGATGTCTTTGAAAAAATTAAAATGTTAGTCAAACACTAAATTTCACTCTGTTTTCGCGTGTAAAATAGAGTCGTCACAGTCGTCAACTCTGTGCTATATAGTATTCCACGATGATCGCATGACTATTATTGGGGTTTAACTCGGATACTTCTTGGAAATTCAATCGTTAACCATAAACTGTTTATAATAAAGGCATGTGGAGAAAGGGGTAAGGGAAACTTTGGTTGGTGCTGCGAAAGCGAACGAGCCATGCTTATTTATAATGATAATAAATTAAATAAACAAACAAATATATCAACGAATAGATCCCTGTGCACACACGCCAAAGTATTAAATAGAGCAAAAAATACTATTAAATTAAGTTAATCAAATGTGTGCGCTGTGAAATTGAGCAGCTGTCTCGCTGGATGGCTGGTTGAATGGATGGATTCATGGTTAGATATTTTGTGTTCACCTTGCTGCGGGCATTCGACGAAAAAACACAACCACAGGCTCATAAATAATATTAATAAAAGGCAACAGCAACAGCAACAGCAACAAAAGGCTCGAGTGCGAGGTGCGAGAGTGTGAGGCATGTGTGTGTGTGTCATTGCTGTTAAACTTTGTTTACATTTTGTTTATTAAACGACGCGGAAAACTAGTGACATTCACACACACACACACACAGACTGGTAGAGAGGGGTGAGGGGTGAGAGGGCGAGCGTGTTATAAACTATCAAGTCACAGCTGAGTGAGAATTTGCTACCCCTTTTTTGGCAAGTCGCAGTTCCAGTTAGCTGGGGTGTTGGCCAAAAGCGCGTTGGCAATGAGAGCGTATTTGATTTTAATTAAATTTCCGTAACTTTGTCACAAATTTGTATTTGTCTAAGCGCCCCTCCGGCTGCAACCCTTTGTATAGCATGGCGTGCAAGTTGTTGTCACTTTTAGTTTTGTTTGTTTTTATTATTATTGTCGAACGAGCATTTTGGGGAACAGTTTCCGTGATTAATTGCCAGGTGGAACAGCAGCAGCTCGACAGGTGTTGCTTATGACCTTACTTTACCTTCACTGCATTCATTTTGATTTGGATACGATTGTTGACGATTGTTGATCCTACAGATTCACGTTGTATTGCCGCTTCAGACGTGCACCTTCCGCTTGGCCCATCTCATTCCACGACTCAGTTATGGAATTCAATTCCTGCAGCACTTGCGGCGACCTCGCCAAATGAGTGCGTTCTGTTTTGGTATAGAACAAAATATTATCTAAATAATTGCCATTATGGAAATAGTTAATTAACACTTGCCCAGTTCATTGGATATATAATTGATTGAGGGATTGGTGGGCCAATCGTCAGAAGGTGCAACGGCCATCTTTAAAGTTCCAAAACAAAATTTGTTTGCTCGTCGTCACGATTCGAACTGCTTGAAATTTGAAGTGCCAACAAAAT
The DNA here is from genome assembly GCA_035047365.1 of Drosophila ustulata. Classification (NCBI taxonomy): domain Eukaryota; kingdom Metazoa; phylum Arthropoda; class Insecta; order Diptera; family Drosophilidae; genus Drosophila; species Drosophila ustulata. The sequence continues at coordinate 24,114,028 of JAWNPT010000057.1, read as the reverse complement.
GCTCGATAATCGTAATGGCCTAAAACAAGGCCAGCTAGATTGTGTTGAACTCGAAATTCAGTTACTTGATTTGGCCCAATTATTACGCCTGATTTAATAAACTGAATGGCACTCTTAACTGCGCTAAGTGACGGCTAATCGTTCGACGAAGGACGAAGGACGAAGGCTGAATTGTTATGCGAGTGAGAAAGCACATCAAACAAAATTGATGACAATTCCCTGAGCTTCCCCCATTTTGTCTGTCGTCATTCACGCTGCCAACGGAAACCGGAAACGCGCCACAAATTGCAAAGTTTGAGCATTGTGAATGTCGCCTTCGCCTTCGCTTTCGTCTTCGTCTTCGTCGTTTTCGTTGTTGTCTTCTCCATTCATCTTAGCGAATTAATTTTATTTTATTTCATTTCAGTATATTTGCCTTTTTTTTGATCTGCCTGCAATTGTTGCTCTATCGAAAATTGACAGCAATTTTCCATTTCACTGTTCACTTTTCGCATTTCCCATGATTATGCGACGATTATAATAAATGCGAATTTCCTCACCCATTTCCTTAGCTGTGGCCATCAATTTAGCATTTCTTTTTCCACTTCCAAGACCAAATTGAAGTGCAATGAAGTTTCATCCCAGGGGGCGTGGTTAGCCACGAATGTGGCACCTATATACTTAATAGGCAGAGGGGCTTGGGGTATACACAGTTGATAGGAGCAATAAATATTACGAAGAGAATTTGCTAAGTGTAGAAGGGGGAAAGGTTGAAATTGCCGCTGGGAATTTTATTTAAAAATTAGTTGATGAAATCATAATGTGCATAAATAAATAAAATCTTACAAATTCCTATTTATACAAAACATGGAAATATTCCCAAAGAAATCAGAAATATTAAATTAATGGGAAAATAAATCAGGAGGAAGAATGGTTTAGAATTGAAAAAATACATATAAGAATGTTTTGTGGGTTTGCAGGGTTACATTTTGTAATTTATTTAGTAACTACTATAATTCTGTGAAAATTTAAACTACATGTAAATATTTATGAAATACAAATTATTTCTAACTAAATTAAGAAAAATATAATCAGTTAAATGAAGGTAATTTTCAAATAATTTTACTAAGACATTTATAAAAATACATAAACTGTAAAGACTAGTTTCTGATTGAACTTGGTTTCCACTGCAACAGGGTATTTGCTGGCCAATCACATTATTTTATTCCATTCCTTCTTTTTGTGGAGTTGTCGTGTTTGTTTTTGCTGCTGTCGACACACATAAACTCATAATTTGCTGAGTGAAGCCATTTTATAAACGAAGCAGATTTTTATGCTGCTCAACTGCGGTACTTTTTGAAGGTTTAAAAAGGTTTTGAGCCAATGCAAATGCCAACCTGATGGCTTGGTGAAAGTCCTTGCAAGGACACAAAAAAGACAATAAAAAAGAAAGGAAAATTCAAGTGCGAAACACTCGAAAAAACACACATACAGCATTGAGGGAGGCAAAGGATCGCAGAGAGTGTGAAATGTATTTGGCATTTGTGAGAAATTAGCAGGCATTTACAGTTAAATCAGGCGCATAATTATTTTCCCATTTTCATTGCTGTGAAAATGTCTCTCAATTTGGGCAGGTATTAGCCGTGTGTGTGTGCGTGAAAGGACACAAGCGACAAAGGATAAAGGATATGTGTGATGCGTGTGGTGGGATTTTGAACTTGGGTTTGGCAATTGTCGTCGCGTCAGTCGTCGGCTTATTTAAATAACAAATAGCTGTTAAATAGACGCATTACTGGCACTAATTTGTGGGCATTTTATGTTGTGCCAAGACAAATGAGGAGACTTATCGCACACACTTGCCTCGCACACCTTTCACACACTCGAATTGAAGTGTCCTCAAGTGTCATTTATACTTTGCTACTTGTCTTCAAGTGCCCAAAGAATCGAGCTCGAGTCTTGGCCACAAGATGAAGGAATACATTTAGTTGTACCTACATACAAATATTTGGGAAGTGCTAAAACCAATTTCATGGTTAAACCAACTTGGGGTTGGGTTTAAGGTTAAACAACCCCCAGTTGCAGAGGAGCAAGTCGATTAGAGTCAATTAGCGAGCGATTATGATGCCATTTGCAATGCCTGAATTATCGCCTCCCCCTTCGGGCATTGCTTTAAAGTCATTGAAGAAATTTGCACATAAATTGCGTAAAGTGCAATTTTTTCGATGTTGCTGGTGGATTCAGCCCTAACACGTTTACCCAGCATGCAGTCGTGGAACAACCGACGTCCAGGACGAGACCGAGGCATGTGTGAAGGTTGTGCCTCTCGCATAACTACAACAGCAACAACACAATCACCCCCATCGATGATGCACCCCTTTATGGACTCATCAACCCAGACTCGGTTCGCAGTTGAATGGATTCGTGTTCCTCTTCATGCCTATCGCCTTTTTATTTGGTCAGCGAACATTGTCAGCCCAATTTCACACAAAAAATGCAATCAAATGTGACGCTTTTATTACGAGTATTCTTTCGATTGCGAATCCTATGCGAGTGTACGAATATACTATATGTGAATATTTATCGCGTGCACTCGACTCTGGAGTGGGCTCAAATTGAAATCAATCAAATTAAATCGCCTTGTTCAAACAATATTCGTTCTGTCTGCACTTTTTCTCTCATTCAATTTCCATTTTATAATCTTTACATTCATTTTTCTGTTATTAAAATTGCATTCACTATTTTTAAGAATGTTTTCTGAATTGCATTATATTTATATTTGCAATTGAGGGTTGATACTTGAACGTTGTATGGGAGACGACACGTCGGTAAAATCGAATATTTATTATTGCATTATATATGAACTGCTTTTATGAATTAGGTAATTAATTGAATGAAAAAGAAATAACACATTAGTTTGAGTTTTGATCAATGTGTTTGATATATGCGAAATACACAATTTATATATTTTATACATATTATTAAGTTATTTGATTTTTTTATTTTTGAAATTACATTAATAACTAGCCAATTCTCTGTTTTAAAAATATCTATAATTTTCTGAAAGTTCATAAAAATATGCTCAAACTAATCTTATCTGAAACCCATCTACAATTCCAATTTGTCTTTATATTTATTCAGAGCTTCCAGCTCTTAAAATGTATTGAAAAGGGTCAATAAGCTAAGCTATAGTTATTTTTGAGATTAAGTTAAAGTTTGACATGTTTTCAAGCAATTGTTGAAAAGCTTTTGCAAAGCATCTTTTTTGAATTTGCAAAACTTGGAAAGTCTCAGGAGCACTTTTCATACGCTTGAGTGAATACAAGTTCGGTTTTTTTTCTTTTTTTGGTTGGCATCGATAATAATTGAAGTGAAAACAATGTGTGTGCGACGGTGTATGTGTGTGTGTGTGTGTGTGTGTGCGAGGCGGTCGCAAAGCTCCTTGAAGAACTTGATGTGCCCCTCGCATTGTGCTGCACGTAATTGACCATATGGGACGTTCTGCATATGCACGAGAAACGAGAATAATATTTATGAGTACTCGAAATCGTCATCGCAGTACTTGTGTATTTGTGCTCTTTATTATGGATCAAATCAAATCGAATTTGTATGGAAATTAAATACAGAAAATTGCATTATTTCGACGTGCTTATTCCCTCATTGTGTGCGTGTTTATTTTTGTTTTTGTGCAAATTGATTAGTGGGCCGAACCTTTTGGGGTTGCAGACTTGCCCCGACCACTTCAAATACTCTGACTCGGGATCTGTGGGCTGGTTCTCTGCATTTTTGGCATGGCTTAAGCTTTACCTTTGACTTGCTTTGCATTGTTGTGCAGCGCCCTGTAAAGTGATTCGCTTGAGAAACCGAAATCAGAGCGACGACAACAACTTTTGCGTGTGTACGATTTGTTGTGTGTGTACGAGTGTGTTGCATGCAACATGCGCCCATTTTAGCAGTCATTCTGCTATGCAACTTATTAGCCAAACGTGTTTCTGGCTCTTGGCCAAAATTCGGACCCATTTATTACCCATCTGCATTCTGCAATTCGCAGTTGCATCCTCATCATCATCTGGCGACCGCGAAAAATTGCATTTCATTCATGAAGATCGAGTTCTAATTAAACGCCCCAACGATCCGCTGACAAATTGTCTTTCTGTCTGTCTGTCTGTCCGTTGTGTCTTTCGGTCTGTTTGTCTCTTGTGTGCATTTGTTGCATCCGCAATTAGTGGCAGAAACATTCGTTGTACAAGATTGATCATAATGCCAGCCAAGAGGCAGCAGCTAATTTGTCTGCATTGCAGTTGGCCCATTAGATTGTCGCTAATTTCGGCTAATCTGTTGCCATAATTGACGTTGGCACTGCCGTTAATACTCAGTGCTTATGGCCTCTGAGGAATACCAAAAACTAACAAAATAGTTGCAGTTCAATTCCGAATATTATACACGACATTTTGTTTAATTTAATTATCAATTTATATTGATAGATTCTTAAATTCCTAAACTTTAAATACTCAGAGTCTTTGGAAAATATATTAATGTAGGTAAAAACATATTGATCATCTTAATTTTTTGATATTCGGAATCTTTTATTTCAATATTTAAGTTAAATTCAATAATCACAGGGTATATCTGCACATCTTTGAAGGCACGCATATTCGACAGACAAATTCAAAGTGATTTGTCAAATGCCTTTGATCATCGCTAACTATGCGATTCGGGGCGAAGCTGTTCTATGTTCTATGTGGCAATCTGCGTCATGGCCTATCGAGTTACTTTTTATAAACAAATGCTGGGAGGATTTTTCTCTATGCTTTGGCTTTGGAATGCCTTTTGCCGTCTGCTAAAAATATCCAAGAATATTTGAATATTTCGAATACATACGGCGAAAAAGCATTTTGAAAATATTTTTGGCTTGGCTGAGGAAAATTCAAAATGAATACCAGAAAGCTTTGGGAAATATGAAACGGGGTGTGCCTGGAAAAGCTTTTGAGGTGCAACCAGAAATAGAAAACCAAAATTCAAAACATTCACTAAAAGATCTTAGACGAGATCACTACATGGAAGATCACTGCATAAAATGTTTTAGATATATGCCGATCGATCGAGAGTGTGCTGCATGATCTATCTATACTGATGCCACGCCCCAATTGCTTGATGAACCACTCTGAAGTGCTGAAAACCATGTTGTTGTTTTAGAAAAGAATTAAATCTAAAAAATCATTTTTATTTATAAATAATTATAAATTTTTTTTAATTAAAATTACATTCATGTGATTATTTTACATTTCGTAACAATAGACCCCATAATACTATTGATGATGTTATATACAAAACAAGAGGAGCTGGTAGTTCTTATAAAATAATCAGATAATTAACATTCGATGAAAACACAAAAAAACAATTAAATGGGGTTCGTTTTCATTTAGATAGAGTGTTCAGTCAGTACAAAAATAATCTGGAACCAAGGGATGACACATTGGTTAAATGACATTTAAAAGCATCTCAGATGTTGTTGGATGGTTGTGTTGTTGTTGTTGTTGATGTTCTTGGTAACCCACACACATAGCAGATACAAAACAAGGCCAAGAGCCAAGCATGCATCGCTAGGCGGCAGGTGGTGGTGGAGTGGGTGGTGGTTGGCAAGTAAATGCTTAGAAGCACTTGCGGTGGACAATGCCAGGGCCGGACTCGTCGTATTCCTCCTTGGAGATCCACATCTGCTGGAAGGTAGACAGGGAAGCCAAGATGGAGCCACCGATCCAGACGGAGTATTTGCGCTCTGGGGGAGCAATGATCTTGATCTTGATGGTGGATGGGGCCAGGGAGGTGATTTCCTTCTGCATGCGATCGGCAATACCGGGGTACATGGTGGTGCCACCAGACATGACAATGTTGGCATACAGATCCTTACGGATATCCACATCGCACTTCATGATGGAGTTGTAGACGGTCTCATGGATACCGCACGATTCCATTCCCAAGAATGAGGGCTGGAACAGGGACTCGGGGCAGCGGAAACGCTCGTTGCCGATGGTGATCACCTGACCGTCGGGAAGTTCATAAGACTTCTCCAGGGAGGTGGAGGCGGCAGCGGTGGCCATCTCCTGCTCGAAGTCCAGAGCAACATAGCACAGCTTCTCCTTGATGTCACGAACGATTTCACGCTCAGCGGTGGTGGTGAAAGAGTAGCCACGCTCGGTGAGGATCTTCATCAGGTAGTCGGTCAAATCGCGACCAGCCAAATCCAGACGGAGGATGGCATGGGGCAGAGCATAACCCTCATAGATGGGGACGGTGTGGGAGACACCATCACCGGAATCCAGAACGATACCGGTGGTACGGCCGGAAGCGTACAGGGAGAGCACAGCCTGGATGGCGACATACATGGCTGGGGAGTTGAAGGTCTCAAACATGATCTGGGTCATCTTCTCGCGGTTAGCCTTGGGGTTCAGGGGGGCCTCAGTCAGCAGGACGGGGTGCTCCTCTGGGGCAACACGCAGCTCGTTGTAGAAGGTGTGATGCCAGATCTTCTCCATATCATCCCAGTTGGTGATGATACCGTGCTCAATGGGGTACTTCAGGGTGAGGATACCTCTCTTGGACTGAGCCTCATCACCGACGTACGAGTCCTTCTGGCCCATACCGACCATCACACCCTGGTGGCGTGGACGACCGACAATGGAGGGGAAGACGGCACGGGGTGCGTCATCACCGGCGAAACCGGCCTTGCACATGCCGGAGCCTGCATCATCAAACAGAGAATACGTCCGGTTAGCAAGACCACAAGAATTTAGTCCCTGCGCAAATGGACAGTGTTCGGGGAAAACTTTCACGCTGTCGGAAAATTGCTTTTCGTGTATCGCAAATTCTTTCCGTAGCAAAACTGACTGAGAAAACTAATCACGTTGTGTGGAATGATTCTGGGGAGCTCAAAGAACTCAAATTCTGTGTGGAAAATATTCCAATTTTCTGGGAAATTATTGTATCAGAATTATGACAATTCATGTTGGGAAATTGTGGAATTTGTGGATTTGGGATATTTGTTCACAATTCTTGTAGAATGTGAGGAATTTTGTGGATTTGGGATATTTGTGGGTGAAATATTCACAATTCTTGTAGAATGTGAGGAAAATATTGATATTTGTTGGAGATTTCACAATTCCGTTAGGAAATGTTGTGGAAATTTGAATATTTCTTGAGATCATCACAATTCTTTGCGAATGTGTTGAAATGTTGTTGAATTGTTCGAAATTCTTGAGAATTTCTTGAATCACTTTCGAGCACTGCACTGAATATCCTTGGCAAAATTTAATCCACTTTTTGCATTTCGCATTGATCTAGCAGTAGGACGAGTATGAATAATCCATTTAGTTGTCCCTTCGGTTGTCCCATTTGACTGATATTGGTTAACTGATTGTGTGGTTATCTTTTGTGGTATACGCACCATTGTCAACGACCAAAGCAGCAACCTCATCGTCACACATTTTGTCTGGAGTTTGTTTTGTATTACGGTACCACGGGAATTTAAAGCAAGAATTACGGCAATGTGTACGCTTTGGAACACAACTGACTGACTAACGTATCCCCGCGTTGGTACTCACATTTTATACCAGCCGCGATTTTCTTGGCGTCCAAGAAAATTGAACATCAGCCATAGCTGTCGCTGCCGCTGCGCCTTCTCCCCCCTCCGAAGCAGCAGCCGAAGCATCAGCATTAGCAGCGGCAACAACAACAAACATCTACAGGCTACAGCTAAAGATACAGATACAGATACAGCTGCAGATACATGCTTGCTCATGGATATCTGCCCACCTTCGGGCGTCGTTGTGTGGCGCCTAAAAATAGACGCTTAGCATAGGGGGGCCGCCTTTGGACAATGCTACGTCGCTGCAGGCGAGAGCGAGAGCGCGCTAACATGTTCGGCATGATCGAGCGTGCTGTTGGCAATCGGCTGCCTCGTTCGTGCGCACGACGATGCCCGACCGCAGTTCGTTACGAGTCCAAAAGTGCCGTATAAGGCAAGGCTGCTGCTCCAGCGATCGCTCTTGCTCGCCTGTTCGCTCTCTTCATTTTCGCTCTCTTCGCTGACTGCGCGGGTGTGCGTGTGTGTGTGTGTGTGTGTGCGTGTGAGAGCATTTGCATGCGTTTTGTTGGTATTTTTACGTTGTGTTCTGCGTTGCTTCTTGGTTTCTTTTTAGGTCGTGGGGGGATCTCGAACATTAATTTCGTTCGCCTCGTTCCCATTTGAACCCTCTCCGCTCAGCCCCTCGCCAGTGTGCTGGCTATATTCTTGATTTTTTCATAACTTTCGTGTTTTTCGTATGTCGTAATAAATTCATTTTCTATTTTCGATATTTTGCTCGCATCGCACATCGCACATCTCTCAGTGCTTCGCTTGCTTCGCATTTCTCATTTCTCTTTTTTGGCGCGCACGTTTGCACCTTCAATGAAATTCCACTGTTCGCACTTCTATTTTTGGTCATATTTCCCATTGCTGCCAATACCCACGCCCCCACCCACCCAATACATACATATGTACATATGTTTCATACATATACACTGCCAATGTAATGAGCATAATTTAACTAAATTGTTTATTTACAATTGTGAATTGTATGCAACTCTAGCAGCACTCCAGAGTCTCGGTTGGGGGGACCTGGAAGCTGGAGGCTGGAGGCTGGAGGCCCTTGCAGGGTATCCATTTAAATTAGGTTTATATTTTATTTTTAGCAGCAACTAAGTGGGGCATGTTTACGTTTTATGGCATAGTCTCTGAACCGAAGATCTTCCAACAACATGCAACACTCGAGCAAACATATAACACCTATACACGCATATATATTCACTATATAGCTGCAGATACAGATACTATGTATATGTACAACAAGTAAATATGTTGTTTTGCTCGAAATGAAAACGAAAAGATTTATGTCGCAAATAGGACAGCGAGGCCATATGCTTTTATTGGCGCAATTCGAGCATAGTCTATGTCTTTATAGATGTACCTAATCAGATATACATAAGATTAGTGTAGATATTCGTTGGAAAGGCTTAGAAAGACCAGACGGCCAATGGGAATGACTAATCTATGCCTATTATGATTTCAATTTCAATTCGCCAAAATATCATTTAAGTTAATAAGTATATTTAGCTTTTCTATGTGCTATATTTAACTTAGGATGGTTACAGCTCAGAGTCTCGATCTGCTGCTTCTTTCCCCACTTCCTTTCGTACATATTTTGAATGATTTTTAGGAACTGATCAACGAATTATAAATACCCTTTCTGCGAAAAGAATAGTGCCAAATAATTGCGCATCTTATCTTAAGATCACAAATACAGTTATAATAGTTTTAAAATGAACAGTTAACAGGCTAAAATATGATATATTTATTAAGTTAAATAATACATATTTTATATAAATTCTACATATTAATTTTTTTTTTAATTAAGTAGAGCTGACTTCATTCAAAATGAATTTTAATTATACATATTTTCTTTCTGTTTGACTTTTAGAACGAATGTATTATATCACAAACAGAAAACTATTTTCTGTTTCAAACATTTTCTATTAATATCTACTTAGCATAGAAAATACAATATTGACCTATACTCTACAAAGAGTTGAAGCAATATTTAAAAATATCAAATACTGTAAGAATAAAGTAACTAACCTGAGAAGGTTTCCAATTTCGGATTAGTTTTCACACCCAAAACTAATTGCATAATGAAAGCATATTCAAAATTATTGTTTACCTTATTCAAAAAATCAAGTTTTAAAATTATTTCCATTGCTTTTTGCGATATTATCGCAATTTTCGCAATAAAGACTTTTATGCAATATTGTTCTAAAGTCATCATATAGTTATATTTTATATATAAATGGTGGTTTAATATTGTTGTCCATTTGAAATTTGGATCAATGCCCCAATTCATAAAAACAAACTAAACTTCAATAAATTTAAATGTTTGTAATATACAGTAATTAATGGTCATTTATTATATAATATATTGACATTAATTACGTATGCATTATTATTAAATAAAAATTTTCACCTAAATAAAAACGATGTACTAAAAAAACGACCACATATGTTAATACTCAAAATGAGTCCAGCTTTTAAAAATAATCACTTTCTTAAATATTATATTTATAGCACAAATATATTAAATTAAATTATTATTAAACATGAATATTAGATTGAAATTCCTGATATTAAACTAGCATAAATATATTGTTGGAATCGAGTTTACAATATAACTTATAATGTTTATTTTTTTACAGCAGGTCACAATATTGTTATTCTCTATGTACATTAATTGCGGTAGAAGATTCAATTCAAAATTGATACATCTTTGGAGTGAGAGAACTTCTTTTGAGCTACTGTGTCCTTATTTAAACAGTGAACAACCCGCATGTCAAGCATTAAGTTGCAATATCATTGAAATTGTATCCAAATGTTTTCCAAATGAGCAATCAAAACTCGCGCCATAATCGCAATCAAATCGCATCAGGCCGAAGAACAAACAATGGCCCGAGGTCGAAGGCAGGCGTTTGCCTTGAGGCCGAAACACAAAATCTGAGCTCAGCTCAGTTCAGAAGGCGAGTGTGAGTGTGAGTGCGAGTTGAATGGCAAATACATAGATTGTATAAATGTATAAATGGTTAAATCAAAATTTAATAAAACCCAGTCAATTGTACAGTGGGTGGGCGTTGCTGTCAACGCTCTATCTTTTGGCTTTGGCTTTGGCCAAGGAATTTTAATAATGAGCACGTATCCTGGCAGCGCTGTTGTTTTAGTGCACGTGCGCCAATTGCCAACACTAAAGGGATTCATTTGTGAATTATCCAATGCCAATGCCAATGCCGATGCCCATGCTGCCCCATCCGCTGTATCTGTCGAAGCCGAAACCAAAACCGTATCCGAACTCAATCCCGCACCACGGTTCCTAAGTAAACAACGAGTCGGGAGGGGGGCAGAGTCTGGCCCAGTCCGGCTGACTGGTTGACTGGGAATCAACGAAAACAAATTGCAATTGAGCCTGTGACGGTGACATTGGCGGCTGTTGGGTGACAAAGTGGCCACCACATCACACAGAACGGACTCGGACTGGGACTGGGATCAGGGAGGGAGACGCTGGGAAACGCGCTGCGCATTTGACAGTTCAAGCGAAATGCACACAGACGCCCAGAGCCAAGGCAACAAGCCGTTACATGGCTGCGGCTGCCACATCATGAGGCAAGATAATCATGTTGATGATGATGTTGCTCTTGGCGTGGGCGAAGCAACCCTTAAGTCGGCTTTCAGCTCAATTTGCGGAATTTCTATTAAGTTGGGAGTTCATCAAAGTGACCAAAACTATCCCTTGCATTAATTGCAAATTAGTTTGCCAGTTTATTGGATTTGCCGCTTCCCTTCCTTTCTATATCTCTCTCTCTGCATATTTGTAAACACGCGTGTGAAACAAACAATGAATCGATTCGAATTGAATTGAATGGAAATGGAGTGAAAGTTGAACTGTCTCGTCGGACGGTGAAAGGGTTTTAACCACAATCGCCCTCTTTGGTGGCTAATTGAGCTAATCGCCATTGTCAATGCTGATTGTCATTGATTTGCTTAGCGCATTTGCGGTTCAATTCACGCTGACCACAGTCCAGAGTGTGGCAGCTGGAACGTGCAACGTGCAACGTGCAGCTGCATCTGCCCGCTGTTGTTTATCATAAAATGCGGCACTTGGCAGCTAATTTGAGGCAGCGCCTGAAGCATGTGGGGAATCAGGAACAAGTAAATCAGGTCAACCAGGCGCATAAACACCCGTTCTCACAATTGGAATCCCAATCAGAACTCGATGCCGCATCCAAATTAGAATTTCGATTCAACAACTGTGCGGCGAGATGAGTTCAGAACTGGAGGAGGAAAATTGAGTGCATGCACTGGCTCTGGAGATGGGATCTATTTTTAAATAGGACCAGAGAAGGAGTGACGGAGAGGGAGAGATTGAAGCGATTGTGTGGGCGAAAGGGAGAAGCCGCACAAACATTTTCCAGAGCCAGCATGGAATATTTTAGAAAGAGCATTCGATTGTTTAGCTAGTTGCTGAAATAATAATAAAATGCTCAGATACACACAGCCCCAATATATCGCATTTCAGATCTAAGTAATGCCACATTCCCCATCAGCATCGTTCCATTTATTCCCAATTCAATTGAGTTTTCAAAAGAGACAAATATTTAGTCATAAATGGATTCACGTGCTGCCTGCAATAATTTAAACCCAGAGCAGACAAGTGGTCATAGCGAAGCCATGAGTATGGATGGCTATATCTACATATGTACATATATCTTCATCTATATGTCAAATGCGACGAAAATACAATTCGCATAGTCTATGAATGCCGCACTGTACTACGAGTATTCGACTCCAGAACGATGAAAATATTCAAGAACACAAAGCGAAATACGAAAAAAATAGAAAACGCATTCGAAATAGAGAAGCAACAGAGAAGCAAGGCACTATAAAAAGAGAGAAGGCAAAATGTTGAAATATTTTTATGGCAAATAAGCAGTATACACACGGATCTTTCTATAGATTAGAGTGGGCCTAAGCAAATGGCTAGGCTAAATATCTAAAGCGACTCAAATTCTTTAAGAATATTCGTTGAGAATATGTTAAAAAAATGAGAACTAATTTAATCTTTTCATTAATAATGTAATAACCGATTATTTTAATAAGTTATCTACAAATTTAATTATCTAGTTCTATTAAATTAAATGTTTTAAAAATTTCTTTTATTTTGTTCCTTTTAATGAATCTATATTCAATATGGTACTTCCTTAAAATTCGTTTAACGTTAATAATAAAATAAAAAATTTGTGTACTAAAAAAAAAACATTGCAAATTATTAATGTATATTTATTCAATATGATTAATCATTTTACGTTATAAGCAAAATAACACCTTTTTCAAATAATAATTATTAATGTATAACATATATTTAATATAGTTCTTTCTTTAGCCAAATTGATTTTAATTTAAATGTGTTACCTTTTCAAAAAAATAAATAAAAAATATGAACGGCGAAAATATTTTAAGCTTTTATGAAATTATTGAAAGCATTATTAATATTATTGACATCGTCTATTGACATCGTTATATCATTTTTTAATATTTTTCTTTAATAAAATATAAAACATTGAAAATACATGTACTTAAAACTTCTTCTCAAACTTTTTTTAAATTATTAAATAAAATATTTTCTAATCGAAGTCTATAAATAAGTTTCCCAGCTAAAAGGATTAATATATTAAAATTATAACATGTTAAGCTATTTAAAAAAAAAATGTGAATTAAAAAGCTATGTAAAATAAATACATTTATTTTATTTAATTAATTCAGAATAAATATTTTGAAATTTAAATTAATAGAAATTATGTTGGGGCCAACCTAAAGCTGATAATCTGCATATGCTCTCTATAAGCAAAGGAAATAAATGACGCGGACATTTATGGTGTGCGGCCAAAGCAGAATATTTCAGTTAGATACATATATTCGTATAAGATATATCTAATATATAGATATTGTAGGTATAGAAAATGCTGTTCGATAATTTGTTGTGTTGTGCGCTGTTTTGGCGCTGGTTTCATTTCGGGCTAAAGATTTTATTTTTAACATTGTTATTTTATATACACAACAGCAAGCGCATAGAACAACAGCAACACCAGCAGCAACAGCAACAGCAACAGCAACAGCAACAGCAACAGCAATGAAAGAGAAAAAGAATGAAAGAAATATGAAGAAAAATACCGCCAACGCTTTCATCATCGACCAAACGGGCACGATCAGCTGTATGTCATCAATATGCGATATATTTTGTGGGCAGCAAAATCAAATACGATCCAATTGTGGATACGAGTGCAGCTATGTGTCTGTGTGTGTGATGGAACATATATATGTGTTTCTAGTTGTACATTTGGCTAGTTGAATCGGAAGTTATATGTTTGGTGGGCAGCTGCTGGCCTGGCATTGCCACGCCTCAGCTTCCCGCCACCTTCTCTCTTCCCTCTCCACCTCGCATGGCCATGAGGCGCCATCCATTCGGACTCGGTGGTTTTTGACAATTCCTATATATAGACTGTGAGCGAGATAGTGCGAGTGAGAGTGAGAGAGAGAGAGAGAGAGAGTAGGCATATTCAAGAGTTGTTCGCAGTTTGCTGCATTGCGCTGTGGAACACTTGTCGCTGTCTAGTCGCCTCCGTATGGTCGAGACAGCGACTGCGACTGTGTCTGTGTCCAAAAGCTGATCCCAATGTTGTTTTGTGCAAAAATGATTCAGGAATTTTAATTCGTCATTTGGTGTTCTTTCAAGTTCAATTCACTTGGACTTTGACTTGCACTTGGCTTCCACTGCATTCTTTGTGCAATGCACTTTATTTTTGGTCCACCGCTGACAAAGCAGGCGACTGAATGAGCGAGGGAGACGGAGATATCTACCCATTCCAATTGCGGACATGTGTTTTACTTCTGCTTGATCTTGGGGGAGGCTGCGGCTATATTATCGCCTTATATGGTGCTTGGCACCGACCACAAACATATCTATCTGCAGCTTCTTTGCCTTCCTTAAATTGTTTTCCTTTGTGCAGCCCTTTATTTTTATTTTGCTTGATCACTCAATCAGCGTGCAGCTAATAATAAGTGCACATTAGTTGACTGCACGTTTCCTCTTCATGGCTCATTTACAGTTTGACAGCTGGGAAATTGAATGCTCGAAATTGTCTTTTGATTGATTAATGCACATTGAAAGCTCACTTGCAGTTGTAAAGCTTTGCACTGCTTGCTTGGCAGAATTGCTTGCATTTCTTATATTTCAATAAATATATATTTTATTTTATATAAACATTATAAATATTATAAATGTGTTTATTTAAGATAATATTTAAAATTCATAAATGAATTTGACTTTGAAACGACAATTTGAATTTGTTAAACTGCTTGTTAGATTACCACAAGCAGTGCACGTGTAAACTGCTTGCCGGTCCATGTAGCTTATAAGCAACCAGCCATAGATGGCGCCACTACAACATTCGAATGAGATTAAAGTTTTAATTTATTTGCAATATGTTTTTTAATATGGTTTTGAAATAATGTTAATAAATTAAAATTCCTAAATGCACTCTCCACTTTGCGGCTTAGTCTGATTCACACCAAACACTCGCCGAGCTTTTCAAATTGATATTACTTTCCATTATTTATGGCTTAATGCACTTCCATTTAAGAGTGTAATTTTCCCATGCATTAATTAAGTGTCTCAAATGGATTGCAACGCTGCAATTGCCTCACAAAATAAACACGAGCTAAATTCACCCCTAGCATGCCACAATATCCCTATATACCACAACTATAACTATCCCTATACAACATATATTCCGGTTCATTTCCCCCGGCGATTTACGGCTGGTGTAATTCCCCCCGCTCAGCGCTCTTTATGTGCATTCGAAAGAGATTTTTCCAAGATTTTGTGCGTGTGATAAGCTCCGGGTGTAATTGCCTGCAATTATCATTCTGCATATGGGAGAGTGAGAGTGAGAGAGCAGAATTCTGCCGAGGTCGTGCTTGTAATGTGTGTTTGTGTGTGTGTGTGTGTGCAGCGGGAGGTGGTCAGCGTGCTTACATTTTAATTGCCCGCGGCGTTAATCAATTATAATTTATTCATTATTTTATTAGATTCGACTACTGCTTTGTGGCCACAGCAACTACATACAAATCGTACAAGCAAAGACGAAGATATATTCCCCTCTTACTCCTGTCAATTATGTGTCATTATGCGCCTTTGTTTGCTGTGCATTTAGTCCCTTTTAATTGCATTTAATTGCTGCTTGTCAGCCATTTCAATTTGTCTCTACTCGTACTTGCGTTTCCTTTAGGCGCTCGCTCGTTCTCTCTCTAGAGTCCTTCGGAGCTTCTAGCCTGGGGCTTTGATTATTAATTGAGTCATTAATGAGATTCTGACAAGACGATTAACAATCCTGATAACGTTTTGATAGGGCTAATTGCAAGATCGAGCTTGCCTCATTACCCAATCACATATTTCACCATTCAATTAAACTGTGTGGACGACTTTATGCTTCAACTGCAACGACAAATCGCGCCATCTGTTGTTCAGTGGCAGCACATTCAGCTTACAAGTTTGAATATCACAACTGCTTTCTTCGCGCTTAGTTAATCTTGCTTGGTCATTAGTTATATTGTATGTAACAGGCAAAAGACGACATCTCCGACCCTATAGAGTATACATTTTTTATATCTTGTTAATCAGCATCAAAAGGAGAAATGATATAGCCACCACCATCACTATCTATCTGTGTAATTGCGTGGATCTTAGCAACTAGAATAGCTAGGCACACCAAGTAAGACGGTTAGGTTGCTTTATTTTACGCAGATCCGGTATTTTTTACGTCTTTATAGCCCACAATATATGTATATATTGTATATATACGAAAATCATGAACAAGTAAAATTTTGCTAATTTAAATTACGTACAACTTGATGATTTCTACGTGTAATGGTGGGAAATTCTGTTAACAATCTATGCTCTCTACTCTTAAAAATTCGAAAGCTTTTTTGTTTATCCATTTTTAAAAGTAGATGTTCGCAGAAAATAAATACGTTTAGACATGCTTTTTGTGAGGGACAATAAGAATATGGATTTATACAAAAAAGTTTGTCAATGCGTTTAAAAGCCAAGTGATTTTACTGGTACATTTGTTTACCAACTGTTATTCACAACAATTCTTTTAATTTTAAATTTTCAATAGAATGAAATCTCTATTTCTTTCCAAATAAAGGGAAAATTTTACCAATTGCGTTGTATAAATATTTGTAGGCACCTAAAACTTCACTTAGGTAGGTGTCCGTTTAATCTTCTTCTAGTGCATTAATTCGAATGGAACTCGCAAATCAATACCACTAAACTCATTATATAGCAAGCACGATTATTGAAATCGATTGTTCGCTGTGAAATTTTTACATTTTGCGGTGGCCTCATTTTGTGGTCAACAAAATTGTAATTTTCATTTGACGCCATTTCACAGAAAGTCAATTTTCCCACTTTCGCCCCGAAAACCGAAAAAAGAGAGCGTAAATAATTTAGAAATCGATGTGAGCTAAAACTTGTTTATTTATTTTGTGCTAATATGCATTGTGATTAGTTGCAGATTTCTGTCTGTAGGATTTATTGAAATGTTACAAATAATGCTAAGTAATATCTATTTAGCCGGCATGTTCCGCATTCCGCATTCGCATCAGTTTCACAATATATAATAGAATTTTCGGAATGTATAAATGAGAGTATAACAAAGGTTAAACTACTTAAATAGTATTACTGGGGAATCGGGGGGATTGTGGAGTTGGGAACACGCCTCAATTTTAGTTGTGAGAATTCGCTTGTTTGAGATTTGGAAACTCTTGGTTCACTGGTTCTTAGCTATACAACTGAGGATTTGCTAAACTAAAACACATACGATACACGATATTGGGATAACTAAAGGAATACGATAATACGATACGATATTAGAACTTTTGATTGGAGCGTGGAGCATGTGAGGGATCTTGCAACTAAGGCTAACACTCGAGGTTAAGCTAGACCATGGAGACGAGACCCTTGTTCAGATTATCGAGATGCTCCTTCGCCTTGATGCGCAGCGTGGCGATCGAATTGCTGCGCATATCCACCGAGGGGGCGGCAACGGACTGTGGCGGTGTTGTGGTCGTCGGTCGCTTCATGGCCAGCGACGAGGGCGGCGGAGGACTCTCCCGCCCCACATCGAGCAGCTCCTGGCCGCACTTCTCCATGCCGCCGCCGCCCCCGCCGCCGTTGCTGTTGCTGCCGCCGTCGACGTCGCTGCAGTCGCGTGGATCGCCGTTGGAGTCGGCATTGGAGATACTGAGGTTTTGCGGGGACATGCAGACGTCTGGGCCACTGCACTCCAGCGACGAGGAGGAGGACGACGTGGTCGAGCATGCCGTTGTCGTTGTGGTGGGCGTGGCATTGGGCGGCAGTGAGGCAAGGACGCCGTGGTGCGGCGACAGCGAAGTCGCGTGCGGCGACATGCGTGACAGGTGCGGCGAGAGATGCGACAACGGCACCGCATGATGCCCGGCATGCGAGTGCGGATGCGGTGGCGGTGGTGGCGGCGGATGCGGCCCACTGGGCGGTGGCGCCAACTGCCCACTGTGCGGGCCGTGCGGTGGCGGTGGCCCGTGATGATGCCCCATGGCAGCCAGGCTGCTCATGGTCAGATTGCCCGGAGCCAGACTCAAAGGCGGCGTCAAATAGCTGGGATAAACAGTTTGGGGATGCGACAAGAAGCCTGTAAAGAGAGGAAGATTTTTAGTTGTGGATCGAGTGGATCGTTGTGGATCGTAAGCTTACCTGGCAGCGCACTCAGCAGTGGGGGCGAGAGCCAAGGATCGACGGGCAGCCCAGAAGCACCGCAGCCCAAGCGATGCGGCAGCTGGGTAAAGTGCGTCAGACCCAAACGCAGACTCTCCGACTTCTCCTGGCGACGCCACTTGGCGCGTCGGTTCTGGAACCAGACCTGCGAAGAGCAAGACAAAAGAGAGAGGGAGCGCATAAGTGTCAGTTAATTATGAGGCGAGTGCAGAGCAATTAAACGCGGCGTAGGCGAATTTGGGCAGCACAAGGAGAAGCGCTAATTGAATCAGGCGCAAAATGCGAGAGTGTCTAAACAGACAACAACAATGCGAGAGAGCTGACAGCAGCAACAACAGCAACAACAACATCAACGAAGGTCATCAAAGATAATTGGAAAACTGAATGAGCTTAATTACACGTGCCAGAGCGAGAGCGAGAACGAGAGCAAGCTACAAAGGGGAACAAAAAAGCAAAATGGCCGCCGCAGCCAAATTGTTAATGAAAACAGCCGCCGCACACAAAAGTCTGAGCGAGACAGCGCTAGGGGAGAACGCACAAAGCAGCAGAAGCAGCAGCAGAAGTAGAAAGACTGTCAGACAGACAGACAGATGGACAAACAAAATGGCGTAACAGCAAAAAGCAGCAACAGCAACTACAACGATTGACGTGGCCAAATGCTGTAGAAATAAAATTCAATTAGTGCCCGTAGCTCTAATTAGAATTATCGTTACAATGTGTGTGTGTGTGTGTATGTGTGTGTGCAAAGCTTTTGAGCAGCTCTGCCAACCAGCGCGCAGCCCAAGCGTCTGTCTAATTAGTGGCAAACGCAAAGAGAGCAAACGCAAGCCAAAGAGAGGGAGCGAGAGCGAGAGCGGGCGGGCGAGAGTGGAAGCGGGTTGCAAAGAGAGACAGAGAGCATGTGTGTGTGTGTGTGTGTGTGTAAGTGGGAGGCTTGTGGGCTGCAAGTGGGCGGCGTATTTTGGATTTCCGTTATGCCGCCGGCGACGCTGCCGCTGCGCTCAAAGTAATTAAATGCAATTTGCGCAAATTAATAAGAAATTATTTTTGATGGAAATTTCATTACCATTATGTCGCCCTTGTTGTTCTTGTTGCTATCGTTGCTCTGCTTTCAGCCGACATAAACAAGGCTGTGTCTGTGTCTGTGCCTGTGTGCCTGTGTGTGTGTGGAAGTTGTTGTTTGTGTGTATTCTGTGTGCCGCTTTGGTTGCTGCGGCTGTTTAATTAAACATAATGGCGCGTAAAATTATTTTCGTTGTCAATTTGGCGCTCAGGCAGAAACTGATTTGCATTACAAATTTGCCGAGCGTGCAGCTAATTGTCTGGCAACCTCCCCCCGTCTCCCTCAGCCCAGTGATTGGCAGCGAATGTCGCAAACGGAAGAGCGAAAAGTGAAATTTCTGCTGTGCTTTTGCAAAGAGCAAATCAACTTTGGCAACTAATTAAGGCTAATAAGTAGTTGAGGCTGCTGGATAATTGCTTATATGCGAACGAACAGTAAAAATATCGTTTAAATGCGACTAATTAAAAATTGTATTGCGCGCCAAAAAGCATGCTACATAAATTTAAATTACGACTGTTAATCAAGGGTTCTTCGAAGCAGGAATTTCTCTTCAAAAACTATTCTAACTATTCTTTATATTAATTTAAAATGTAAATTAAGAAAATTGAGTTTTAGTTCTTATTTCAAATAATTTAAAATTTAATTAAAATTGATAAATAATTTAATAATATGTAAAGTTAGCAAATTTAGCTTGCTTATAATACAATTACAATTTTTAAATAAAAATGTGCTTTTGGTTTGATGAATAGAATACATCTAACTTATCAGATGTTTGAAATTTATTTGTTTGCTTATGCTGTGGAATTTTATATTTTAATTGTCAGACTTATTTGACTTTAACTTTTGGCAGCTTAGTAAATTTGGCTAAGTGGCAGATGAATCTATAGTTCAATTAGCATAGATGAGAGGACTGTAATAACAAAGCTCAAGGAGCAAAAACCAACTCAAAGTCTAATTTCCTGTCTCTCAAATCTGTACGAAGAAAATAAATTAAAGTTAGCAGCTTTAGGCCACATTCAAACACACACACACACACGAGCCGAACTTCAAATGTTAAATGAATATTGACATTCGGCAGTGGGAGATAGGAAGGCAATGGCGGCGTAGGGAAGCGAGGGTGGATTGGGAGGCCACTCAAAAGCTAGCGCCATGTTGCTGATGCTGTTGCTGTTGTTGCTGCTGCTGCCGGTCGCCGACTGTTATAATTTGAGTTTGTGCTTCTTCATTTTAATTAAATCATCAAAATCAATTTTGTAATTTCCATTCATGGTGCGTCATAAGCCCCAAAAAGAGTGACAGCAGCAGGACGACAGCGACAGCGACTGAGACAGCGAGGGGGAGGAGGGGTGAGAGGGGGAGGGAGGGAGCGTAGTATTGATGGGTGGCACGCCCATCATCGTCATCATCAACGTTCTCGGCATCCACATCATGATGACGATGGCAAATTGTCTGCTTTCATCTTTGGCTCTTGACGCTCGCCTCGCTATGTTGTGGCAACAGCTCTTCCTGCTCTTCCTCCGGCCTCTTCTCGCCCAACTGGCATCAAACTCAATTTTCCACCCCATAGACACAAATACAAACACACGCACACTCTCTCACTCACACACACACACAGCCTGTTTCAGCCATTTTCAATTTTGCTACATTTTCTGCTGCCCGCCCATCCGCAGCATCCTCGTCCTCGCCTGCCTGCGGCATTTGGCATTCATGTGGAGCTCGCGCTGATGTTGCCGCCACTTCCACCAGAGCACGCGCCAGGCCACAACACTGTCCCCATCCCCTTGCCCCTTGCCTCGTCCCCTGTTCTCTTCACACTTCCCTTGGCAGTGCCCAGTCAACCACTTTTCAACTTTAATCTTTTTCATAAACTTCACATTGGCAGCAAACAATTTGCGTTGCCGTGTACCCCAAAAAATGGTGACGTTGATGTCGCCTTCCCGCTTACCCACCGCTTAAATGGCGTTGAGCATCATCCCCCATAACAACAACAACAACAACAACAACAGCGAGAGCAACCCCATGGGCGACCTTTATTCTCATCGTTGTCGTCGTCGTCGTCTTCTTTAATTTTGTTCGCAGCAAAGTTTTGCCGTTTTATTGGAAAACTTCTGCCGCAAAGTGTCGTCGCCCAAAAGCATACAAGGCGTATACGCAATTTGGCTTGTACTCTCAGCAATCGTTCTGTCCTCCTCTCTTCTTCTCTCTCTCTCTCTCTTTCCTACTTGTATGTGTGTGTGTGTGTGTGTGTGCTATGGCACAAATTGCTTTTCGAATGTTTTTGACAGTTTGCAAATTGGAAAATTGACTTTTAACACACAAGAGCTCAGCAGCTTAATAAAACTGTTTGCAACTTGAACTACGCAGCGAGCGAGACGGCAATAGAGACGACACTGAGGCGAGAGAGAAGAAGGATGGGGAGGGAAGGAAAATCGAGGTAGACATCTTGTCATTATAATGGTCATTGTTGAGGCTCCTGGCATACATATTCATTGGAATACTTCCGTCTCCGTCTCCGTCTCAGTCTCCGTTTTTGTGGCTAACAAATTGGAAAAAGTTTTGTTGCCATTTGGTTAACTAGCTTTGGCCTTTGGGCGCTGCCAATTTGCCGCTTATCGTTTATCGCTTATCGTTTATCGCTCCATCTAAACTATCATCGTATTCCCATTTCACTTCGCATGTCATGCAATTCAATCAATTTGATTGAAGTTGAAGTTGCGATAGCTATTTAATTGCATGGAAAATGCCAGGCTTCGGCTTCGGGCTTCGCCTATGGCGTGGACTGTATAATTAGAGCAGGGCTGCGACAACCCGTTGCGTTCAAGGATATTGATAGCGGCGCCTAAGCTAATGCCCCGTCGAATGCATCTGCATTCAGCTCTCCTCGCTCCCTCTCGTTCTTTTCCTCTGTCTCCCTTTCGCCGGCCGTGTGCAAGCTTTAATTCAATTAAAAAACTGCCAGACCCGAACTCAAACTCAAACTCAGACTCGACCCTAATTATATGGCTGGCAGGATTTTAGTTTGGCACACAGACAGACATCAGTCATATCCTTGCAATGCAGTTCGCCTGTCATAATTTCAGTCAGCCCGTCAGCCCTCGGCGCGCCAAACAAAGACTCAGCGTGGAGTCCTTTTGCGCTAGTTTATGACATGTTTTTCTTTTGTTGGCTTTTAGTTCCGGCCCTCGACTCGACTCGCCTCAGTCTGAGCCTCAGTCTCATTCTCAACCAGGATCGCTGGCCGGCATCCTGCCTCGACTGCCTCCAGCAAGCTCAATTTTCGGGGGCAAATTAGAGGCAAACAAAAGCTTGCTGCGACCACAAAGCGCACAAGATGTTTTAATTAGTTTAAGAGCCGACAAGCGTATTGATTTACACTTGATGCCGCTTTGTCCTTCCTCCTCTTAGCGGCAAAGCTCCCTTGAAAGGACCGAAGATCGCTTCACAGAATTGAATCTGACTCTGCAGATTTTGCAGAAAGTTCTTGAGATTGGAATTTGTATATTTTCTAATGTACAAAATTCTGTTTAATTTGTAATAATTCGACTTCTTAGTAGAGTTTTTCGATCAGCAGATTTAATGAGAAAATTACTCCACTTAACATGTTGTAAATGAATTTTTGTTTTAAACCATAAAACCAATTAGCATGTAAAAGCTGTTTCAAATTGAAAGCTGAGATAGAGAGAAAGAAATTATCACAGCTTCCTTACACAAGACCGATAAAATTTATGTATTGAATGAAACATTTTTATATAGAGTAAAAGTAAGTCGACAATAGTTGAGACCACTGACCTGATTATCATGTGTTTAAATATGTATGTTTGCTATTTCAAATGTATATAAAAGACCATAGCACGTATAGTTAATCATTGCCTTATTGTTTAAAAAATCAAAAAAGTACTTTATCCATTATATAGAAGTACTAACGCATTTAATTATTATTTATGTTCCTCGTACTTGGTGTAATTGAATTTTCACACTATTTGAAAAATATTTACCCTAATGTGATTGGAATTTTCCCAGAGCTGTGGCTGTGACTGTGGCTAATATATATGTATTTGCTCTACCTTGGCTGGCTCATTAGCCTTAATGATAGTTTAGGTTGCATTCGAGTCGCAGTAATACAAAGCGAGACACACGACTTCCATCCTGTTGCCCCCGTTCCCCGTCCTGTTCTTGTGACCGCTGCCAGCCGCAGACAAACTTATCGCCTCAAATATCGCATGTGAAAAGTCAAAGGGCAGCTAAAGGCAGGTCCTTCTGTTGGTGCTTGGCTCATTTAACACCCACTCGATCAACGCGCTCAAATTTCCTTTCAATTTCAATACGAATTTCTGATTGTGGCCTTCTTCTGCTCAACTTGAGCTGACTTTGACTGCCGTAGAGATTGTCGAAGCAGCAGCAAGATGGGAAAGGGCGGCGGGGGGAATAATTCGACTACAGTCGTTGGCACTGTTTGACAGGGCGTGTTTGCTTGCGCCACGTGTCACCCTGTATTTAATTAGCTATTTATTTACTTGCTGACATGCCGAGAACGAGAGAGCGGGGGAGGGAGAGGGAGAAAGAAAGATCTGAGGCAGGGGAGGAGCACAACGAACAGTCGCACGCACAGTTAATAAGCAGTTAAATCGGCTACAAAGGACGACAAATATGCCCAGCAGCTGCTTGGCAAATAGTCGACTGGGAATGGGCATTATTAAGAGAGTGGCTTTGGCTTGGCTTTAGCTTTGGATCGTGGGTAGTTGGACAGTCACACGCTCCGCTTGTCGCTTGTTTCGCGTTTTGTTGACACACACACACGACGCATTTTTAATTTGCAACAGTTTCAAGCCAGCAGAAGGGGGCGGGGGGCAGGGGGGCACAGGTAAAGGGGGAGGTCGAAAACGTCTCTGTTTTCGATGTGGCCATTAACATTTCCTTTGATTTCAATAATCATAGCTTTGCCCAAAATAAATAATATTTATTTTTAAGAGAAGGAGCAGAAAGCTAAAAGAAACGACGGACAGAAATAAAGAGTAAGTCAGTGTAGATTGAAGAAGAGATAAAACAGAAACTTTGCTCAATAAAAAGCACAGCAGTTAGAATCCACTACAATGAAGTGTTGTTGTGGAAGCTGAGAGTGCAGAAGAGAACAGAGTTACAGTTACAATCCACAGAGGGCGCACAAAGCGAGCCGAAATTGGAGTCCACACAGTGCAATAAATCGAACCCCAATTAGTGTCCACAGTGCGTATACGAAGCGAAAAGTAATTAGAGTCCACATTTGGATACTTTTAAGTGCAAAAGCAGAAAAGCAGTTTCTATTGTTCATTGGTCTGTTATAATTCTTCCCTATGCGCTATAGGAGCTTCCCTGATTTCAATGTAAATAAGCTGTACTTTTGCAGCAACCCTCGCAGACAGGTCGGCGTTTAGTTCTAAGCACCCGAAAAATTGCCGGCGGTTATTTTCGCTGGCGTTTGCCACGCTGGCTGATTACGCGCATAATTTGAATAATTCCTTATGACAAAATAAATTAGTCGACTGCGAAGTTGTGTGAGTGTGTGTATCCTGAGAGAGTGTGTGTGTGTGTGTGTTGTGCAGTGGCTAAAAGTTTGTTGCATATATTAAAAGTTGTTCAAGCTGTTCTCGTTGTTATTCTCGCTCTCGTTTGCATTCTCCTTGTCGTTGTTGTTGTTGCTGGTTTTGATAACTTAATTATGTATTTTGCGTGAGCCAAAAATGTGGCATACAGTGGGCCAAAGAGCAGCAAAGCGAGGCCGAAAAATTGGTTAGGTGATTAATTAGCACATAATAAAGTGGCAAGCGCACGGAAAATTATTTAAGTGTTTTATGATTTATTCATAGAGGTCGCGCAACCACCAACAACACGAGAGAGAAACGACCACAAAATTGGAAATAATAATTATATAATAAACAAGCGATTTGAATACGCGTAAAACGCATAAAACCAATTAGCATGTTACACAAATTAATTAAAAGCGGAAATCAAAAGCCCCAAGAACCATGTCACACATTTCAGCCCAGAAAAAAACAAAACAAAACAAAATATAAATACATACATGTAATTATAATAAGCTGCTTGTTGTGTGTGAGTATGTGTGTGTGTGTGTGGGTTGATACCCAAAAATACTGGGAAAGCTTCAAGCTGAGACGTCGTTGTCGTTGTCAAAACAAGCATTTATATAAAGCTGATTAAGTCACATTTCACATATCGTTTCATGCGAAAAGAGAGTGAGGGAGTGAAAGAATGAGAGAGAGTAGTGGAGAGAGGAGAGAGAGAGAGAGTAAACAGGAAGGTAACCCATAAGCAGTACCTGCCTCATTTCGTTGAAAATTTCTTTTGATTGACTCCACTCTCGCCTGAGTCACATGAGCCCAAATTGAAATTGTTCTGTTTTCGGGCCTAATTTGACAACTTAAGCCCAATGCTCATTTAAACTGACAGCGTTTGCACGAGTATCTGAGCGTTTGCCTGGGAATATCTCACAGATTGTGTATCTGCGGCTCTCTTTGATTGAATTGATAAAGAGTGCTCCAACCACGCGTGCAAAGTGAATGCATAATCAATTCCTTATTAGACGACATTAGAACTAATCCATTATGGACTAGTTGGTGGGTGCAGCGTGTGCTGTTACTTATAGTAATGAGATGTGAATTAGAGGAGAATTGTAAAGGAAGGCCATCTAAAATTAATTGCTACTCATTGTTATTTAGCATGTTAGGCTATTTATAAAATCATTCGTTTGCTATACATAATTCGCTTTTAAATAATAAGTTTAATCCCCAAAAACATGATGTTGTTCTTAGTATTTTGTATTTATTTTATTTATTTAGAGTTGACTTATAATTAAAATTATATTCTGCAGCTTAGTAAAATGCTTGATATTACGCAAAATTATGTTTGCCTCCAAATCATGTGTCCCTTATAAACTTTTCAATAAATATCTTCTATATACAAAACGCTTTACACTGCTTAACAAACTTGCATTCAAAGTTAAACACAATTACACGCAATTTAATAGCTGTTGGATGCAGCTTTAGAAAGTATCGTTAAGCTTGATCTAATCAGTTTATTTGTCAATTTTGGGCTCGTTAAAAATGAAAGAAAAACAATTTTTGCCGCTTATTCGATTTGTGCACACGAATTTAAAGGGATATTCTGTGTACACTTGACATCTGACACATGAATGAAATGAATTGAAGGCAAGTGCCATAATGCGATAATAATAATGCGAAAATTTGGACTACACAACAGGATTTGTTGTTGATGTTGATGTAGTTGCTGTCGTTGCTCTTGACTTGTGTCGCACTTGAAACCTTCAGCGCAGCGAACAGATGTGCAACTCATTACACAGCATTTAGGCACTTAAATTGAATAATATTCATAATTTCATGGCCTCACCGAGGGGTGGCAAATCACCCACCCCTGGCATGGAGTGGCCTCTGCACTTGACGTCTCAAGTGGACTTTGAACTGAGTTGAGTTGAGATGAAACTAAGCAGCTGCTTAGCGAAAGATTTCGAGACACAAATTTAGTTACAGCTGCTAAGCTTAAGCTACACTTTCTCGCTCTCTCGCTCACTATTCCTCTCTCTCTTTCCCTTTCTCTTGTCGTTCCTCTTGCTCTTTGCAATTTATCATAAAAAAACGGCATAATTTCATTGTAATTGTAATTGTATTCGCTTGATTACATTTGATCGTATTTTGTTTCAGTTTAAGCCAAACATATTTCGAGTGCTCGCCCTCAGGACAGACGCTGTCAGGGTTGACGGCGCAAAGGGGGGGGGTCGGGGGTCGGGCATGCAGCGCAATGTTTGTTGCCCTCTTTTTGCGCTGTAACCCCTAATGTCAAGTGAGGTTATGTGCGTGCGTGTCTGTGTGCCAGGGGTGGAAACGACACGACTGTCGACGGGGGAGGCAAAATGATTTATAATTTCATTCCTTTTGATTTATACATTTTTATTGAAATGTGTTGACAGGTTACGCCAAATTCGATATGATGCCTAAACAAATTATGACCTGGCTTTGTTTCCTTTTGACAAGTGGACATGCCTGTGCTGCGGAGTGGACATTTCCTAGTCGCAGCAACTAAACAACTGCGACTAATCCGCAGCACGCGTGTGCGTCTCAATTTGATTTCATTAGCTGGCAAAAAGCGCAATCATTGTCGTTCGACAGCAAAGGATCAAGTGAGTCGAGTTGGCAGGACACGTTTCGCAGCTTAAATTACGCACACGTTGGCAGTGCCAGTGCTCGAAGCATGTGTAAACTTGCCGAGATAAAAGGATGCGGCAAAAGTGCTTTAAAGTTTTGCCTCAAAGGCAAAGACTGCGACTGCGACGACGACGGCGACGGCGACTCGTAGACGACACCCTTCTGGGCAGGCCGCAGCGGCAACGTGGAGCACAGCGTAAACTCAATAAGTCGCATAAAGGAATGAAATTGGATGCCATTGCAGAGCATCAACAGAGCGGGCAGCGCACTGGCAAACAAACAAATAACTGAACAAACGATGCCGACGACGACGACGACGACGAAGATGATGAACACAACGGAGCTGTTGTCCTTGCGGCCTCTCCTTCTGCTCCCTAGGAGTAGCTGCGTCCTTTCCCTCTCGCTCTATCTTACTCTGTCTCTGTCTTCGCATTGCCAACTTAATTAATTGCGACACGCATTTGCTTAGGCGTTCCCGATCTCAGGTAAAGCTCCATCAAGGCGGCATCTCACTCCGTGTCCTTTGTGAAACGAGCCCCTAATGAGGGTTAATTGAAAGCAGCACAGCTCTCCGTTCTCTGGTCTGTGGCAGCCACAAAAGCGAAAGCTGATAGCAACTGCGCTGTAATAAGCTCGGCTAGGCAAATGCCTCGGAGATCGAAGTCGAATTTGCTGCTCACAAAAAGATTTGAATTGAGGGCAGCTACATTGAATTATTAAACAAAGAAGAAGTTGAAATTTATAATTCCAATATTGAGGAAAGTTAATCAGTCCTTGGACTTGAAATGCTATATGAAATTTTAGATTTGATATTTACATTTTATAATGCCAAAAGCTGTCACAATCACACAAGAGACAAATCATCCTTACACCTACATTAAATTATTTAACAAAATATTAGAATCAAAAATAGAAGAAATTTAATCAGACTTTGGATTTGATATGCTTTATAAAAAATACATTTTAAACTAACATATTGATTGAACTCTAGCGGCAAAGGCTGAAGTTTTGGCACAACTTTATATATAGAACTTTATTATTAGTGTGTTTGCTAGCATAGTTTTAAGACCATGATAATATTTATAAAACTATACAAATACAGAATAAACGCATACATAATCCATAGGCAAAATAAATTCAATAAATGTGTATTCCATATAATCTGTTTTTTTTGCAACCAGCTTTCACTGACCTATTTATAAATTTGAATGCTTTTTCAATTGAATCGCAGTCTTCTTAGGCTGTCTCCACTGTAGCTATGGGCTATTTTCGGCCATTTTGCATGCAGTGCAAGAGTCAGAGGCGAATTTGTTGTAGTTCATTGTTCAGGCTGGCAAACTGGTAATTAGGCAGCTCGCTTCAAGTGTTTGCTGCTTGCTTTGTTTTATTGGACAGTTTGCTCCGAGCATAAGCAGCAGATGTGCAACAAACACACACAACACAACACAACACACATATCGACTACCCTCATACTTGACTCTGACTGCTTTTATTATTATTTATTATTGTTTACCCTTGCGTTGGCTTTGTTGTGGCTTTCTTGTGTGCTTGTGTCAAAGGTGGCATAATGTGTTAATTGTTTGCCCCTTCCACACGCCCACGCCACACCAGCAACGAGCAGCTGTCGTTGGTATTTTGCATTAATTATAAAAATAAGCGAACTGCGGCAGGAATCGAAGGCGGCGTCAATGGGTCCACTTTGGAGCTGGACAAATCACAGAGAGTGCCCCGATAAATGGTCGCCTCTTGAAGGCGTGTTTCCCCAATGAGCAATTGTTGGCGCTTTGACAATAACGTGAATAAACTGAAAACTCACAGCCCCCAGAGAGAGAGAGAGAGAGAGAGAGAGTGGGGACGGCAAATGAGCCCATTCAGGCAATTGTCGAGCTCAATTTTGAGTATATTTCATTTGATATTCTGGTTTGTTTGATTTTTACGACACAACTTAGTAGTTTGGCTCGTCCTTTTGCTTTCTGATTATTTTCATTATTAGATTTGTATAGGATTTCAATAAAAGCGCACAAAACGAGCCTAATATGCATTATTATTATTATGACATGTGAAAACGAAAGCGAAAGCGATTCAAATCGAATCGAATCGAAACGAATCGAGTTGAATCGCATCGCATCGATTCGACAGACAGACACATATGGAGACAGATAGAGAGAGAGAGAGAGAGAGAGACTCTGACTGAAAGTATAATAATAATAAAAAACAAAGCGAAAGCAAAAGCAAACGCAAAGGAGAAACGAACATAAAAATACAGCAAGAACAATAATAACAACAACAACTTAAGGCCAGGCCATGGCAATGGCGCAAGTGGAATGCAATAAAAATCTATTTTATTTGTTAGTGAAATGACATTTTTATTTGTTTGCTTTTTATGCACACATACGCACACTCACACACAGAGACACAAGCAGAAGAGTCGCCTGTCACGTCACACACGTCGTATGCGCAATATGCAGATAAATAACTATTTCCATCTCGTTTATTATACGATTGTTATGCCTGCCGTTGTCCTTTGACATTTTTACGATATTTAATCATTTGACTATGGTAAATAATTGACAGGCATTCTCATTCATTTGTTTATTTTTGCTGCTAATAATATTAATAACAATTGCCATGCTCGACAATTTCACTAAAAGCTACTCAATACTCCTCGTATGTTATTCCTATGCTCCCTTTATTTTGCCTTTTATATTCTCATTTTACTCGTACTCGTACTTGAAAATTTGCCATTTGATTTACTTTTGCCAAACAGGCAAGAAGCCAGAGCACGCAACGCATGTTTCCCCAATCTTTTTATTGAACTTCTTGACTTTCGTTAAATGATATCTCATAAATAAATCGATTACATGTGTTCCGGATAGTTCTCAAAATTGAATCTGGATATTGCACAATATTTAACTCTGAGATTGCTGTTGATTTAACTGACCTATTGTCCAACGATTTAAATGGTATTATTTTGGCATAAATAAATTATATGAAATAAAAATAGCGCACAACTCTAATTCAATAATTTTTCCCCAAAAAGAATTAATAATTGATTAAATTCCAATTATTATTGGTAATAATTACTATGACATAATTTGTTAATTTGTATTTTTGTCATGAATAAATTATTAGAAATGAAAATAGAACATAAATGTAATCGAATCATTTTTCATTGATTAAATATTATTATGGCCTAAAATTCTAATAATCCAATTTGTAAATTTGAATTTTTAGCATACATAAATTAAATGAAAAATATTACATTTTATTCAAAATGTTATTGAAGCATTTTACCCGAAATCAATCTTAATGGTTTGTTTAATATTATTATTTCCATAACATGATTTCTTAATTTGTATTTTACGCATAAATAAATTAAATGATATTAAAATAGCACATACATGCAATTGAATCACTTTTCCCTAAAATCAATCTTAATGTTCACCACATTGATGGACAATCAGTCAGTCAATCAAACATTGGAAATTATGTATTGAGCAAATAGTGAGAAGTATGTTAGGCATCGTCGATCAATCAACCCCTATTGAAGGGTAATCGTTGTGGTTAAAAGGTCGCAATTAGCTTTGCTTTGCCATGGCAAATTAGGTTTTAATTAAACTCTTTTCGGCGTCGAGTGTGAAGCCTTTCGTACTCGATTGTGTTTAATACGCCGTATGATTGGAGCACGTTTAACCCTTAAAACCGTAACGTCTCCGGACGGCGTTTGAATGTAACCGAAACCAAAGGCGATGCCAAAGACCCTCGACGCAAATTGTTGGCTGTCAGCGTGTAATCCAAATAAAATAATTGTCATCTATGAGGCACTTTTCTGGCCATATGTTCTGGCTCACATCATAAAGGAACGACACAAAAAAATAGCATGAAACAAGGGGAGCTGATGGCAGCTGATGAACTCGCTGTGTTTTTGCAGTGTTAATGATGTGTCTGTCTGTCTTTGAGTCTTCGAGTCTTGTGCTGTGTGTTTTGTATTTTGTGGTTGTTTAGTCCGTTAATCTGTTGTTTAATTTGCCGGGGCTTAACGCGTCTCTGTTTTGGTTACCATCTGAGATAAGCCCTAAGCCGAGGATATGCCAAGAGGATATAACTCCTCCTCGTGGGGGGTTTAATATTAATTGCTTTGCCAGTGCCAATGCAAAATAAAATAAAAAACCACAAAATGACACAATTTCAATTTCATTTAGATTCCTTTTTGCTGGTCGCTGAGTGGAGTCGAGTTGAGTCGAGTTGAGTCGAGGCGAGGCGAACGGAGCTGCTCCATTACAATGTAAACGAGTGGCAGGCAATATTGCCATTTAAACAACAATCAAACAAGCCACAACAATACAATAATAACAACAACACAATGCATCAAATGCAAAATCCAATCAAACTTTTTAAACAAACATTTAGCAAATCTATTACAATGCACGTGGCATAACCAATACCAATACCAACAGAAATAGCAATGGCAATAGCAATAGCAAAGCAATGCCAGCGACAATACGAAGACCGAAAGCAAATTCAGAAATAGAACCCAAAATGAACTCATCTAAACGAAGAAATTGTTGTATTGCCAGCTGCCTCTTCCAACCGAACCAAACTGAACTCAACTGATTGACTGACTCCACGCTTTGGTTTTGGGCCAAGTTTGAGTTTGAGGAGTTGGCCAAGAAACAACTCGGTTAGTATAGCTCTTGATTCCCTCTAAATGAACTAAAATATTACACTATTCTTGCGGGTTGTGTTGAAAAGCGAAATCATAAAAATATTTTTGTACTTTGCTGAACCACATATGTATGTATATAAAAAAATAAACATATATACAAACCTATAAACTGATTTTAATAATACTGTCGATATACAAAAAATAACAAAGCTTGTATTCAGTAAAAATATACCTAAAGTGCTGAAATAATTAATAATACAAATTGTTGAAGATTATTTTTTCAAATGAACTTTTAATATCAGCAAAAAGTATAAATTTAAATAATAAATATGAAAATTGACTATGAATATTTTTCAAAATTTTTATAACAACAAAAAGACTGAAATGCATTAGGAAAATAGACGAAGAATATTTTTTCCAAATGAATTTTTAATACCAGCAACACTGCTATAATAAATTAAATAATTATAAAGTGTGCGAAGAACATTTTTCCAATTTATTTTTAATGCTAGGAAAATTGTTGTATTTTCTTATCAAGCTCATCTCTCAGTATTCTATAAAGCTGAGTCAGTGTATTATATTTTCGGGCTGCCTTTATTAAGTTGTTCTTTCTTATTTCCCGTACAATTTTGCTCTCCGACTTCTTCTCCTTTTGTGTGCCTGTGTGTGTGTGTGTGTGTGTGTGTGTGTGTGTGTGTGTGTGTGCAAACTTAATCAAAACAAATTTCCACCTTCAACGAGTTGCACACCAAGCAATTTCCCAGCCCGTAACGATAACTAGAACTTCATGCAAACTAACCGCAAATACGATTACACACATACACTTACAAATACACTCACACACACACACACACACACACTTGCATAGAGGGGGAAGCACCCCAAAGAAAAAAAACGTGCCCACTAAATCGAAAAAACGAGTTAAACTTTTTGGGGAACGCAGCGTCGAAGGAATTCGGTGAGTGCTTTGCCAAAAAGGGGTGTAACCAGCGAAGGGGTGAGCGATGGAAGGGGTCGGGGGGGGGGAGGAAGGGGGTTGGGTGGGTGGCTGGTCTTGTGGCATAATTTGAATTCGTGTCAATTTGACAAAGTGACACATGAGGGCCGTACGACCATCTAGAAAAACGCTGATAAATCGCAGCGCCGTCGGTGCAAGAAATTTGTATGCGATTTTCGTTCATTACTTTTGTATTTCGTTTATACACATATACATATATACGAGTATCTGGCTGTATTTCGCTATTTGTTTATTTATTTATTTATGTGCATACATTTGTGTTGCCAGGCCGCGACAGTCCACAGACCGTAGACAGTGTCGCCAACGTTGCAACGTTGCGGCACGATAATGTTTAGTCAATAAAAATGATTTGTCGTCTGAGGAAACGAATTCATGAAATTTGATATTGTCCTCAGCCGACTGACGACTGACGACTCACGACTGTGGCACCTCCTCCCTCCCCCCCTTTCCCCTTTTGCACTAGACTGCAGTTTATGGCTTAGAATAACACATAAAACTATGCCAAGTCAGTCTGGTCCACTGCAATTAGACGCTGCCTGCCACTCGAACCCTTCAATACTCCCAGTTTGCTCCTTTTTTCTGGTATTTTGACTATTTTTGTAGTGCTTTTTATTGGGTTCTCCGATTGCTTTTTGGGGGGCGAGGTAGGCGTCTTTTATGCTACACCGCTGTGAAAGGAATTTACGAGGCGCCCCGCCCGTTAACGTCGCAATTTGCCACCCGAAACGAATGGCTGCCAGACATGCATCGTCCTTCCTGCCTGCCTCCTCTCTAAAGCTCAGAGCAAAAGGCGCACAGTCTCATAAAGTGCATTATTTCCTCAGCATAAATGCCTCTCCAGCTCCCTCCTCCATCCTCGCTTTCGACTAACTTCTGGCCTGCATTGTCATTTCGCAATTGAGACATAAATTTTAATATGCACTGAAAGAAAGTTATGGCACTTTTTGTCTCTCTGCCTCGAAAGTTTGTGTGGAGTTTTTTGTCATACAAATCGAATGGGACTGGAGCCGAGGGAATGGGGACTTTGGGTTTGGGGTCTGGGGACTTGGGATGGGGGCAAAGCACTTTGCACTGCGAACTGAAAGCGGTTTCTATGATGGCAAGTGACTAAAGTACAATCAGTAGCTAACGATATCAAATCGATAAGGAAAACAACAGCAGATACTCAAAGTCGAGCTCGCATGCAACCGGATATGATTTAGGATTAATGATACGTCCGGGCGGACAAATATAAAGCTGCTAAATGACAAAAGTAAACTTGAGTACGTGGTGAATCATTATTAAACTGCAATCTGCAGATTATTTGTTTAATGGGAAAAGGAATGATGTAGTTCCTTACCGAATGTTATTTTGGAGTAAATGATCACATCATTGAGTAATTCCTTTCAAAACAAAAATAACAAATCAAAAAACGACTCTACTGCTATAAAAATAATTTATTGAGAAACTTATAATTAAGATGTAATGGCGAATAATTGTAAACTGAATACTTAAAATCTTTTATGGATTTTGGATATCAAAAGTATTATGGTAATTATGTTTCAGAGTTAGTTATAGCAGCAAATCTGCTTTCATTTTAAGTCGTTTTTATTTTTTAAATGATAGAATATAAAATGGCACATACAAAAAATATATATGGCATATTCGATCATTTTCGCAATTAAGATTTGGATTCAAGATTGTTTTAAGGCCACTCACTTAATATATTGTAAAATAATATAAAGAAATTTGGATCAATGTTCCATTCCATATTAAAAAAACAAGAAAAAACAATTTATGTAATATACGACTATAATCATTTTGTGAAATTTATTTCTATCGTTTCTTCGATGACAAAATTGAATATGTTCTTTCCATAAGAAACATCGTAAGATAGAAATGCTTATCATAGAGCAGAAATATATACTCATTGATCAGTAGCTAAGGTTTTTTTGATCATAGAGAAAAATATGATATTGAGAGCTGAAAGTTCCCCATATTGGAAAGTTTTCATATTATTCAGTAAGAGACTTAAATGGCGCTGCAATTCAAGTTGCAAGTGACGAAGGCTGCTGGCAAGGGATAAATGCAACGAATTATTCATGTGAGGACAACGAGTTGCAAGCCCTTGTTATCTATGAGTACTCGTATGTTGGTTGTTGGTTGGGAATAAATCCTTGTCAAGCTGTTAACAACTTGCAGACACTGCAGCTGATGGGAGGTCGAAGGGAGATCGAGGAGGGGGCGCTTAGTTGGCACAACTTAATTTCGTTAAAATAAATAGCTAGGGGAAATTGTTTAATTTCCGGCTCTGGGGCTGTGGGTCAGACAGACGTGTCCGACACGTTGATTGCACAATTAGCCAATGTCAGGAGGTAAATAAAGCGTCGAGCTGGACAAGCGCTTCGATGGATAACTCACCTGAACACGCACTTCGGGCAGATTCACCTTCATGGCGAGCTCCTCGCGCGAATAGACATCCGGATAGTGGGACTTCTCAAAGGCACGCTCCAGCTCATGCAGTTGATATGTGGTGAATGTGGTGCGATTGCGTCGATGCTTCTTCTTGGCACAGTTGTCGTCCTGGCCTGGACAAATCAAAGGCAACCCGTGAGCAGCACAAATCAGTGGAGAGCCAAAACTATCGGACTTACCTTCATCGTCGCTGCCGGATGTGATCTTCTCGCCCTGTTCGCTGTTGTTGGTCTGATTGAGATCCTCGCTGGATGCGCAGCTGCCGTTCACCAGACTGTCGTTGTCCACATGCTCCGCCTGATTGTTGTTGTTGTTGTTGTTATTGCTGTTGCTGCTGCTGCTGCGATAGTCGTGCTGAAAGTGTTGCTGCTGCTGCTGTTGCTGCTGTTGCTGTTGCTGCTGGACTTCGTCGAGGCTGCGCGCTCTGATGCTGTAATTGCCCAGCTGCTGGCCGTTGGCTAATTTCGGCTCATTGTCATCACAGTAGGCGGAGGAGGCGCCCGACTTGCGCTTGCAGCCGACAACAACAACGCTGTTGCTGTTGTTGGGGGGTCGCGGAGTTGGCGGCGAGGTTACATCGATGTTGATGTTGCAATCGCTCTGCAGCTTTGCCGCATCATCCTCATCCTCATCCAGTTCGCTGTTCGAGGACATTGAACGCTCGTCGTATTCGCGCAGTCCCGCCCCTGTCCCCTGTCCCCCCGCTGCTGATCCAGTTGCACTCGAGTTGCCCGTTGCCGATGCCGCATCCGGCACAAAGTAGTTGCCACCGACAGCAGCAGCAGCAGCAGCCGCTGTTGGCGTCGGCGATGACTTGGCATATTTGTTGTGCTGCTCTTGCGCATGCGCAGCCAGCGCCGCCAAGTGCTGCTGGTGGCTGCCGTAGGCGCCAGGCGGCGGTGGCGCCACCGTCACCCCCTGCACCCCAGCGCCGCCCGCTGCCAGCGACTGCGGCGGCGGCTGCAATTGATTGGCCTCGACCATTTGGTGCATGGAACTCAGGTAATTACCCGCAGCCTCCTCCTGACCATGTCCATAGCCATGTCCATGGCTGTGATGGCTGTGACTGTGACCGTGACCGTGACTGTGACCGTGACTCTGGCCGAAGCCGAAGGCATTGTGGTAGCCGAAGGGGGCATGCCCCGCCATGGCGCCGTGATGGTGACCCGCTGGCTGCTGCGACGGCGGCGGCGGCGCTGCCGGAGTTGGCGGCCCGTAGCTCAGCCCGTTCTTGGCGTGCTGCTGCAGCATGCTGGCCATGTGGTTGTCCATGTTGCGCAGCTGCGTCAGGGACATGTTGCAGCGCAAGTCGGTGGCATCGTCGTCGGCCATCGAGGCATCTCCATCACCTGCAATTGGACAGAAATAAAAGGAGGAAAGTTAAACTCAAGTTAGAATTTTAGAGAGCGCATCTTCTATGAATATAAAGTGGTTTGTCCTCAAATCGAAATAGTAAATGAGACGAGGCACTAGCAAATATTTCTCAATATACCTATCCTGTTCCACATTTTATTAATAATTTTAAGTGGCTTAAGTTTGCGTTAGGAGTTCCCGCACTCAATGACAGTAATGACCGAAAAGAAAAGAATCGAAGTTCAAAACACACAGTGGAAATTGTATTTTTGAAATTGACATTAACTTCAATGAGATCAATTTTCAATTTATAACATGATATACATACACATATGTTCAACGTTGTAACAGCTTAATTTATTTACTTTTACATTAAATTTGATATGAATATTTTGCGTTTATCTATATGTATGAGTTTTGTTTATATCTGATAATACCAATTTACATTAATATTAGAGCTATGATGCATTGAAAGAGACTGGATAAAAACAACAACTGAATATAAATAAATAAATATTTAATTTACACTTTTGTAAACTGAATTTTTGTTTCAATTTGTCTCATTATATATAATGCTTTTGAAATAATATGCTTTCTAATGTATAAATTAAATTTTGCTGAGTAAGAACATAAATATAAATTTGTAAAATTGTTATTAAAATAAAAATACATAGATACTAAGCAGATAAGTAAATGATTGGTAACAAAAACGTATTTGCTTCCTTCAGCATCAATCTTCGATCAGCTGTCGCAGCTGAAACTCGAGCATAATGTATTGTAGCTATGGCTCATTACACAATCGAATCATGTAGCACAGTGTAAGTGTAGAGTGAACAGTGTAGAGTGCTCGGGCAACTGGTAGAAACTGTCAGCAAAGCCTTGCTGCAGGACTGATTAGATTTTAATTAGACAGTTGGCCAAGTCATAAAGCTGTCGCTGCCCATGTGGTTAAAAGCCTGCCTCGGTAATAACAATGTGTTATTTAAGCACTCCCCACTCCCCAACCCCCGCTCCCAGTTGCCCCCGCACCTGTTGGCTGCCCCATTAATAAACGGCTTTCAATTAGTCGCCTCGTATTTACAATGTGCGGCAATAAAAATTCTGAGAAAGGCCCCCGAATGGCTGAAGGCCAAAGACTGGGTGTTAACTAGGATGAGTTGGTGGAATCGAACAGTAAGTGAGTGGGGGGGCGGGGCAGGTATTTGGCCCTAATGGGCGTACCGGCTGCCGTTGCCGCTTGCACATATCACGTGACATGCAAGGAAGTCATTAGTTGTCGCCGAGCCGAGTTGAAGTTGAAGCCCAGAGGGAGAGGAGAGAGAGGAGCGAGGAAAGCGGGACGGAGACTTGTGGGTGGTTACTGTTTGCCCTGACTTTTGCCGAGCACGAGTAGTTTTTGTTTTTGTGTAACCAAATTCAATTTCTGTGTTAAATTGGGTTTTCGAAGAGAGGCAGCAATCGAGTTCGAGTCCGAGTTCGAGTTGCCCTCAAAATATCTGAATATCTGTAATTATTTGATAGTCTTTTGTGTAATTGCTTTTTGATGTAGCCAAGTTGGATTTAATTTGCATGTACGAGACCGAACTATCAGTTCGATTACATAAACTGAAACTCCCCTCAACCCATGTAAATCGAATACGAATTCATTCAACTCTGGCGATTGTCTAATGTAATTATGTCTGGCACAAATGGCCAATAATTATGCGGCTAGTGACCTGACTATACTATATATGTTAGATGTTCTTGTCTCCTCTCTCTCTCTCTCTCTGTCTCTCTGTCTGTCTTTTAGATTTTCTAGGCATTAATTGGGTCAAATATTTGGCTAATTAACCAGAAAACACATCGGCTGTAAATGGCCTGAATTAACCTCAGCTGCGTTTTCGGCAATCAATCGAAATTTACACGCACCGCATGCACTTTATTTTGAGCCACTGTGGCGTTAATGAAATTAACTTGAAAACTTTACAAAGAAATTTAAAAACCATAGACAGAGCGAGAGAGAGAACTTCAGAGGGAGACAGCATCAAGACAGGCACAAATGAGGTAGCACAATAGCCAAAGCAATAACAACAATAATAATCACAATAAATAATAGAAAATAGCATTTAAAAGGCGTGAAGGCGCCACATGAGGTGTCTTTGCCTTCGCCACAGACCCACAGAGCCACAGAGCCACAGTAGCCGCAATCTCAGACCCAAGACCCGGACTCCGTCTCAAAGTCGAACTCGAACTCAGACTGCGAACGGAGCCCACACCGAGTGCGTGCGTTAATTGCGTGAGCTTGAGACCCAAATGAGCAACTTTGAGTACAACAACAACAACAACAACAACAATAATGGCGAAGTGAATGAATGAATGACGTCGCATGTGAGCTGTGAATCGCACGGTGAATATCCACAAAGAAGCCTTCAATTTCAATTTAGCCTAAAACTTTATTCACACGTGCCAGATAGCTGTCCGCTCACATTATTCGAATACCTAATAGATATCTGACTACTTTATTTGTTTGAGAAAGTAAAGTTACAACCAAAATATACGATGGTAATTTTGAAATCTAAAGTTTGTCAAAAAGGTAGCTGTCTGCTCATTTTATTTGACAACAGATCGTTGACTCCTTTTTTTTTTATTTTTAGAATGTAAAGTTATTACTAATTTAAAGATACTCACTTTTGTGACTATTAAGATAGTTTTGAAAAAATACTGACATTTCAAAATAGATTTATGTAAAAACTGATAAAGTAGATACTAAAGAATTTTGTATATCTGCGATTTAAAGCTTATGCTTTTAAAGCTGTCATTTTATTTTATTATCTGCTTTTAATAGGATTAAAATAAGCGACTAAATTCGCACAGTTGTTCACTCAATAATGTAGCACTAATCAGCAAAAATTAAAACAATTATTATTTCAATTGATTGATTTTAATTATGCCTTATTAACATCAATTTATAAATACTTGTATTTATGTCAAAAAAGTTGCTCTATTTCTAATACAAAGAGAAATTTTAGCGAGTAGTGAATGAATCGAATCATTACATTTAAGACTGAGCAGCATTCGTTCCACTATCACATGTGAAAGTCGCAGCTGAATTCAGTATTCATATTCATTCATAGATTCAAAAAGCAGCAAATTGCCTGATCGACAGTTCAATTAAGAAATGATTTTGAATTTGAATTTAAATATGAAATTGTCTGTTTGGCCATTAGCTGTGGCAATTAAAGTTGGCAGCTGGAAATATTGGGTTGTTAACAAATTAAACCATTGAACAACAACAGAAACAAAAACGAGGCGAGTTGAAATGTTAAAAGGTTCAAATTAAGCCAGCTACTGACAAGACAAGACAAGATGAGTTTTGGAGCTGGATTCGGGCTCAGCCTACGCTGGCTAATTGAGCGTGGCCTTTATATAAAACAGATGCTGGCCTAAACAATAGACCAAGAGAGCAAGAGAGCAAGAGTTTTGCTCTAATTTGCGGCAATATGAGCTGTGGACGAAGTGGAGTTCAGGACAAATTGACGTTAATCGCGTCACTCAGATGATTTGACAGTTTCTCGTTGGCCAGGCCATTAGGCGGCGGCCTAATTGAAATGTTATTAGCCGAAAGCAAGTTCGGCTTATGCTCGTCATTCGTTGGGCGTCGTCAATGGGCAACAGGTATCGGGCCAAAAGGAAATGCACAAACTAAGAAAATGTGCTTAACATCTTCCGGCGCAGGCGCAACGCAGAAAGGCATCAAGATACTGAGATACAAGATGCAAGATACAAGATACACGATATCGAGCTCATATCAAAAAACGAAACAAGCCATAAACAAAACTGTCAATCAAGCGTGTTAAAGTGAAGTGGATTGAGTTGGCTCGCATTGTTGTTGTTGTCGTTGTCGCTCTTGTTGTTGTTATATATGTGGCAACAAAAGCGGCTAATAAGCCGCAAGCCGCAATCCACAGGCCGCAACACCGACGCGCGTTTAGCTCGCTTCGGACACGCATTAAAATCATTAAAGCGACTTAATGCTCAATTTAATGCCGCGTCAACTCGCATCTGACTGTGAACATGAATGTGAATGTGAATGTGAATGTGAATGTGAATGTGAAGATGGATGAATCAATCTGCTTCTCTCTCTCTCTCGCTCACTCTGTTTGAGCTCTGTTTATCTTGATCTTTAATAATGCAGTTCAACTCGACTCAGCTCAGCTCACATCACATCCATGCTCACTTATTGACGCCTAATGCACTTGTGCAGCCAACGCTTTTATGCGTTTAATGAGCACGTCTCTCTTCCCACTCCTCACTCCCCACTCCCCTCTTGACTCCATCCCCTCCTCCAGCTCTTCTCTTTGCTCGCTTGACGCCACCTCAGCCAGCTGTCAGTTTAAATGCTTTTTGACAGCTTGTGTCTAGCCGCAGTTTAATTATGATTATGACTTTGTAGGCATCAGTCCGGTTTGGCTGCCTTTAATGCCCCACCTCCTACCCCCGCTCTCAAGCCTCTCTCCCCCTTTTCCCACACTCCGCTTCTCGACTCTGTTAACCACTTGCAACTTAGCCGGTTTATTTGCTTGCCTCTAATTAATTTGCGGCCATTTAACCTGCGCTTTTTCTCGTTGACTCTTTTTTTTTTTTTCTGCACAAAACCATTTTGTTTGCGCACTTTATTGTTGTTATTATTTCTGTTGTTGTTGTTGCTGCTGCTGTTTTTTGTATTATTTCTATGGCAGGTGTCGTTCGTGTCTGTTTTGTGTCTTTCATTGGCCAACTTTTTTTCTTGGCTCTTTAATTGAATTAATTGCAACTTATTTAATTGATTTTGTCTTCCTTTTGTCTCCGTTTTTCAAATCAATTATTGGTAAATAGGAAACGTCTTGATGTCAAGGCGAACAGATACAAAGATGTTTAAAAGAAACTCGTTTATAAGTTAATTATAAAAAGGGCGTTCAATGCTGCTAAAAATGCCTATGCCAATTTAATTTTTTTATGGATTTTATTTGTACACAAAATGATTAATAAGGCACAACAATTTGAAGACGCATTTAGCTGATGTTTGAAATTAGAATCTGATCAATAAATATAGACAAAATATTCCATATGTGTATTTAGATCACATCTAAACTGATTAATAAAAAAATAAAAAAAATTTAAAATGTCCCCTCTTAATTATTTAAATTTTATGACAATAAAATATTATATAAATCTGATTTAATTTGATTCTCTTAATGGAGTAATTCCAAAATGTTGATTGTTGACAAATACTGGAATAAGTTTTATCAATTCTTTGTGTCAAATGCAAATATTTTTCGTCCTTTTGCTTTGTCTGTTTCTCTTTCTATTGTCTCTCGCTGCCATCAAGAAAGGCACATAAAAAATTATTAAGCTGACGCTATTGAAATCAGTTGGCGCAATCATCGAAAAAATAGAATGTAACCTCCCATTTTTCGCAAGTTGCGACTTGATGGGATTTGGGGGCGTGCGACAATCGCTTTTCGGCAATCAAAACAAAAATGAAATAAATTATAAATGGCAGAGAGCCACAAAGAAAAGAGAGAGGGAGAGGGTTAAGGAGGGGGAGTGAGGCCATCCATTAGATACTTGTTTTTTTTTGTGGTCTTGGGTGCGAATCGTGTGCCAGGCACCGATGGCAACGGTGCATAAATCCAACTATAATCCAGTTAAAAAGCCTTCAAGGTAACGAGCTGTTTGGGCCAACAGAGAAATATGTGTGTAATAAAAGTTTAAATTGGCCAAGAATAAGCAATGGCAAGACGCTGACGCCCACAACCGCGCCAACGTCAAGTTGTGAGTTCTAATCCCCGTTTTGGCCATGTTAACGATTACCGTTGACTGATTTCGGCTTATCAGCTGTCGTGCATCGAGCCAAGGCGGCGCTAAAGTGCAGCCCCGCCAGACGCCAGTTACCAGTCACCAGTCACCAGTTACCAGTTACCAGTTTGCGGCTTCTTGGCCAAAAAACAACTTCAAAGGGGGGTGGGGTGGGAATGTGGCAAGAAGCTACACATAAATGCTAATATAATTTTGCGATTGTGTTTGTTGATTGTTTGGCACAAAAGGTTGCACTGTAATTGAAATCGATTTGCAGTTTTACTTATCGGCAAACACTTTGCAGCCAAGTAGTTGACAGATGTGCGAAGCTAATGCGCAAATAATAATAGTAATACTATTATTAGTAGTAATAGTACTATTGGTATTTTTGATTTATGGCTGCTCTTTAGTGTGTGGTCTTGTAGCTAGTACTCGTAGTTCCAATATTAGTTTTAATATTTTGTACATATATTGTATTAAGAATCAGTCCATAATAAGTGAAAGATAAGAGTGAATGATATGGGGAATAGTTAAAGTTGTAGTATGCAGTTTATTTAAAAATAATGAATTCATCATTCAATTATTAATTATTGTTTGCATCTCTATTTAGTGTTCGTGAATAACAATTATTTATTAATTATCTGTTGGCTTACCATCGCTGCCCTCCGTCTGCAGTTGACCCTGTTGGCCATTGCGATTCTTTAGGCCGAGTATCGCGTCGATTGTGTGACGCGGCGTCAGCGTTTGGCCGCCAGCGCCAAATTTGCGTGCATTGTCCTTGAGCGACAGTTCGCTGTCTGCAACAGAAAGAGAGAGAGAGAGAGAGTGTGAGAGTGAGAGAGCTAGCTGGGTGAATTAAAAGCCTGTTTGCCAACAGTTTGGAAAGTCAATTAGGTGCACGGCAAGCAGC
Source organism: Drosophila ustulata (assembly GCA_035047365.1). Lineage (NCBI taxonomy): Eukaryota > Metazoa > Arthropoda > Insecta > Diptera > Drosophilidae > Drosophila > Drosophila ustulata. The sequence continues at coordinate 24,070,109 of JAWNPT010000057.1, read as the reverse complement.
AGCAGCTATGCAAATTTGTCAGCTATTTCGAAAGTATTATAATGCCGCACACACACACACACGCACAACTTTATTTGCAGTTTAAACGAGCTAAAAACTATAATTGCATCTAAGCGACACATGCCACACACACGATTTGTGTGTTGTTGTTGCTGCTGCTGCTGCAACTGTAATGAGAGTTTGTCATGCGCTGGAAAGTAGGCAACGGTTTTATGTTTTTACTCGATTTTTACGGCGATCGCTTAATACAGTTTTAACGAATTTCGAAAAACAAACTGCAAATGTTTTCATATTCGAGAGTTGTTCGCATGCCTTGGCAATTAGTTCATAATTTGCAAATTATTTTAAATGCCGGCTTCGGCATTGTGCATGTTAATAAGCCCAAGCGCGGCCCAGAAAATGCAAGACGAGAACGCGAACACGCAAAAGCGACACGGCTGCATGTGCAGCAACAATTTGTGTTAATTAAATCGGTAATCCGTAATGGCAAACGCTTTCCGGGAACTAAAGCATTTTGCCGTCGGTGTCTCGGCACTCACCCTCTGAGATCACAGTGTTGTTGTTGCCCAGATGCGCATAGTGCTCCTGGAACTGCTCCAGATTCTTGAACTTCTCGACAATCAGCTGCAGATTCTTGGCGTCCCGCACATTGCCCAGCAGGTGACGCAGGTGGTCGAGCTGCTTGGGCGCCAGCTTGTGGTTGCCGCCGCTCTGTTGCACCAGCTGCTCGAAGATGTGCTGGAATGTCTGCTTGTTGTGCTGCAGTTGCTCCATGCTGACGGCTGTCGGCGAGGCTGGCGATGCGGCGTCCACACTGCCGGCCATCGGCGGTGTCACGGCTGATTTAATATCCATATTAAGTATTCGTAATTGTTATTTCAACACACACACACACACACACTAACACAGTAAATAGTAATTTGGTTTGTCTCAAATGCACTTTGCGACGAACCGACTTCACTGTATGCTTCAACACTCTGCTCAGATACTGTTGGCGAAGGCGAAACCGTAACTCAACCGCAACCGTTGCGCACCGTGCCAAGGCAGAGTTGGCAATAAACAACTCGACGCGTCCAAGCGACGCTGACAGCGCTGAGCGTTGAGCTCGAGAATCGAATTGGAAACCGGTTGCACGAGACGCTGTCGCTGTCGCTGTCGCTGTGTATCGAGGGGCGGAGCTTGCGCAGGATTCAAGAGAGCCAGACAGGGAGGCAAACTGGGATGAGACGGAGACTGAGAGAGAGCGAGGCAGGCAGAGCGCAGCGCACGCGCTGAGTCTCGATGTGGCAGGAGGGGCAGTCGTCAGTCTTCCAGCACGCGTGTCATTGTTGTGCAGAGGCGATAACTTTTGTTTGCCAGCTGTTTGATGTGGCAACACATCTCTCTCTCTCTCTCTCTCCCTCACTCTCTGTACGTGTGCAACAAATTATGATGCAAGATTATTGCCAACAATTACATCACAAACTGATAACTTCCTTCCCCAGTTCTCTCTCTCTCTCTCTCTCTCTCTCTGTCTCTGTGCCCTGCATGCCTCCTACCTCCTCTCTCTCGCTCGACATAAGTGGATTTTTGTTAATATCCTGCTATTGTTACAAATTTGCAAACTGATTGCGACGCAGCAACTTGCAACTGGCAACTTGAGGAAATCAACTTAAATGACGTTACAGTTGACTGTTCGCCCCAACAACAACAATCCCAACTCATAAGAGTGTCAGTTAGTTTCTCGAATCGAACGCGTTTTTACCTGTTGGCATGAGTTGTAGTTTTGTGCGGTTTCAGACCAATTCAATTCACTTCATTTCACTTGACTCGACTCGTTTGCTCGTTTACTCGTTTACGCTATCTTCCATTACACGTTAAATGAAAATGCCAGGCCCACAGACGGACAGACAGACGGACGGACGGACGGACAAGGAGCCAACCAGGCAGTCAGGCCATCCTGGCCAAGTCCTTTTGCCAGCGATTCGATTTGTGCCAACTAATGAGCTCTTAATGTGCGTTTATTCTTACGCATAACGAGCTTGCCAAACGTAATTATGTGCTCCATGTATGTGTGTGTGTGAGAGAGCGAAATGTGCTGCGTGTGTGTGTGTGTGTGTGTGTGTGGCAGAGAGGCTGGGGTCTGCCATGTTGGCGCGCTGCTTAATTGAAGTGGAGCGTCGACTGCCTTCGCTGGGGCGTGTGTATCTGTCTATCTGTGTATGCAAGTGTGTGTGTATGGCTGACAAGCGCCTTGCGTCATTTTCATTTGCGCTACATCCGCAGCATTTACGTGTTTTATCATACTCCGGAAAAATGCAGAAAAGGCGTATTAATATTTTATATCAATATTTTAATATGAAGCTAAAAATAAGAATACAATAAACCTATATAAAAATCAATTTTTATATTTTAATATTATTATTTGAAATGTATATTTTTATTATTATTATTTGTATCTGTAACTTTGTATTAAAATGTAGAATTCAAAGAGCAACGCAGTGCAGTTAAGACCTTCCAGCAGATAATGTTTATATTAATTTAATTTAATATTTAGTTTTGTTGAATATATTTTTTTTAATTTATCAAAACTTTGTTCATATAAAGGGATCAAACTACAGTTCAAGACTAATGAATCTAACTTATACTTCATCACGATCATCGTTTTTCTGCACTCACCTTATTTAAAATGGTGTTTATTTTTTAATTTTTCAAATTTTTCAACAAAAAGGAATTTAATCGTACAATAAACATATAAAATATTAAATATAATACATGCAATCATATTTTGAACAGAAGTCAGCTTAGTACAAAGCAGTGCAAAGTTTACACCTAATGCACACTGCTTGCTGATAGCCACACATTTAAGCAAGCAGTGAAAGTTATTCATTGTAAGCAAACGACGATTATGCATAGAATATTTATGAACAATTTGGTCTCTCACGCTTATTAATATATTGTTATCGTTAGCTCTCTACTGAGTATTTGGTAGTCGTGTACACCCGTAGTCGCCCTTTTTTGCTGTGTTTTAAATTAATTTGCTTTTAATTTGCTTTATTATGTGGCAATTTCTCCTGCTTCGTACTTTTAATTAGTTTGCTTTTATCGTTAAGCTGTTAAGGGGTTGCCTCAACTTTGCGCTGTGGCAGCTTTTTCCCCTCTGCTTTCACAGTTTCCTGTTGTTGTGCGAGATGTTTGAGTTCGCTGCCTGTGCGCTTTTAATGCCAAATTACGCATACGAACCGTTGGCTGCCGCTCCGGCTGCTGTGGCTTTCCGCCACAGTCTCCTTTAATCCGACAGCAATAATTGTGTAGAATTAATTTAATGGATTTGCAGCTTGCTTCCAGTGCGCTTCCACTTCCATCCTCCATTAGTGATATGATCTCTGCCGGCTCGACAAGCTGAGTTGCCCTGAAGGTCTTTGTAGCTTTGGCACTTAGTGTTATCTTTGGGCTGACATCAAATCGGGCTGCGCATGCGCAAAATCGAACCAGTTTTTAAGCAGACTCGTTCAATGTCTCCCTCACACCAAGCATGCTCTCTCTTTCACGCACCCCTGCCAACGAAACTCTGCTCTCTCTCTCTCTCTCTGGTTAGTGAAGGCGTGGCTTAAACCAGTCGCTGCTGCTGCTGTGGCAGAGAGCCATCCCAGAGAGCACACACGATGAGCGCTTCGACGCAGTTTGCCAGACACACACACACACATATACATCTCACACTCGCACACACACACACACGCATACCTTGTGGTAGACCATTGAAAAAGTGATGAAAATAACTCTCTGTCACTTTATTGGCGCTTAACGAGTTTGAGTTGATGAAGAATTTAATTTATGATGCTGCTCACTCCACTCTCTCGCTGCATTGGGGGTGTGAAGGCGGGCGCGGGAGGCGGGGAAGTGGGCGGTTTAAACGCTCTTAACCGCAGTGAGCACAAGTGCAGATGCAGACCCAAAAGTTGGCGCTGAGCACCAGGAACGAAAAAAAAAAAAAATAGACTGAGAAATTAATGAACTCGTAACTGTCGCTTTGCCAAATTGGGCCGGCGCTGGCTGGCGCATGGGTGTGTGAGTGTGAGCGAATGAAAGAGAGAGAGAGAGAGAGAGGCGAGTGTGTGTGCGAGAGAGAGAGAGGAAGACGGCAACGGCAGCAGCAGCCGTTGTCGCTGCCGCCAGACGTCAAGCTTTGATGATTTAATTTTCTGGTCTTCTAATTTAATTTTATTATAGAAATACAGAGACGATGTGTGAGTGTGTGAGCGAGATGAGCACATGCAGTGTGTGTGAGCGAGCGGGAGGGAGAGTGAGTGAGAGACAGAGAGGAGGCAGACTGTCACACACACACAGACGCGCACGAACAAGCATAGACATGCATGCAAATTCGTTAATGGAAAATGGTGGCGTTTAATTGAAAAAGGAAGTGCGCCAGGGGCGGGGAGAATGAGCGTATGGACCAAGCACAGAGCTCAGCTCAGCTCAGCTCGGTTCGGTTCGGCTCCGAATGAGTTCAGTTTTTTATCCAAATTAATTTCCATGTGTGCGTTCGTCTCACTCGCTCTCGGTCTGTCTCTCTTGCTCTGCCGTTGCTGTCTGGCTTGTGACTGATATTTTTATAGTGCTGTTGCCTTCGCAATAACAATTTGCAATTAAAGTTATTTGTTTGCCCGCGCACATTATTAATTGACAGACAGTCGATGTAGCAGAGCCCCTCTTATTTATATATTTACATTTATATCTATATTATATTTTTTTTGCATAGGTACATGTTATTTTTTGTGCCCTGTACGCTTTACAAACGAAGAGCCATAGAATTTAATGTACAAAAATTGATTTTAACTGTTTAAAGGTAAACAAACTATTTGCTGCAATTTTTAATAAATATTTACATTTTCTAATGTACAATTTTATTACATGCTTTGTTTACATAATTCTGTTGTAACGTTTAGAAGAGCTAATCAGAGGGTAACTCTTCGTCGAGCCTTGGCGTCTGCAGAAGCTTGAAGCTCTGTGTTTTTTGTCGGCCTACGGAAAGTTAATTGGTTTAAAAATGCGCAGATAATTACAAAATGGCGTTAATTAATCGTCAGCCACACACATATTGATTTTGCTGCAACAATATTTAATGATTAACAATTAAGTGCGAAGCAAACTGCAAACTGTGAGTTGCGAACTGCGATTTATGATGCCTCCTCCGGCCTCTGCCTGCTCTCCTCTAGCTCTGGCTCTCTTGGAACTCAACAAGCTTTCTGCCTTAATAAAACCAATTAAAATTCATTAGCAGCGAATTTTCCAACACACTCAGCCACACACACACACACACAGTCTTATACAATCACACACTAATGCCATCATGCGCTCGTTTTCTCAATTATTCATTCAATTTTCGTGGCACAAAAGCCGCATCTAGCCACAGCATCAGCCACAGCTTCAGCTTCAACTACTCTGTGCATAGCTTGAGCTTGTGCTCGGTTTCCATACATATTCATGCAGCCAAATGAAAACGGCAAAACGGCAAAACGGCAAAAGCGGCAACACTTAAATGCAATTTACCTCAATTTTGAGCAACCACTACACACAACTTCATCATCATCATCATCATCATCCTCCTCGCACAGCAGCAGCTATTCACATCGTCTTGGCAACGTCTTTGCTTCTTGGCCCGCTTAGAGCATCTTAACGTCTTTTCATGGCACTTACATCGTCATTCTATTCGTCTAATTTCATTTTCTTGCCATTTTCCGTCGAGAGAGTCGACTGTCGAGTCGAGTCGAGTCGTGTTCTTGCCGCTTTTCTGCTACTGTTGCACAACTTGCTGTTGTTGCATCCACAAGATTTGGCAGCTCATGCGTTTTTCTAATTACATTCAATTAGAATGTTGATTGATATGTTTGTTTTGCCACAGATTGAGGCAGCAATGTATCAGCTGCAACAACAACTGAGACAGTCGATCATTTGAATGCTATTCAGGGTTAGTTTATTGACTCATTGATTCAAATTAAACATTTGAACATTTCTTAATCAAACGATAATATTTAAGCTCAATAAAGACAGTTTTCACTTTTTAAAGGCATTCGTTATTAAAAATAGGTATCAAAAAAGTAGATTTCATTACTGAGTATCAATACTACAACATTTATTGAATTACTTTATTTAATATCATTATATAGCATTATATAGGCCGTGTCTTTTTAATACATATATTTTTATATTTATGAAGGCGTTTCTAATAGCATGTAGTTTTTTGATAAAGCCCAGGCAAATTCTTAAAGCTATTAACATTAAAAAAATTACTCTAAATCATATTGTTTAAGTTTGTTGTTTGAGTAATAATTTCAGCTTCGTGTAGCTAATATGTTAGACTTTTCCGAGTCATTGCCGAAACTGAAATCGCTTCGTTTACATTTAAGTATTTGAAAAAGAAACAAAAACTTTGAAGCTCGATCAATTGTCAAACTAATTATATTGATTCCTCCTTATGTCTAAAAGATATATTTTCACTTTTTGTGTACATCAAAGTTTAATATTTTTTCTAGTTTATGAACAAAATTAAGTGGCCACAAATTATGCAGCAACATTAACAATATTTTGTTGGTAAACTTAATGAATTGTGCATAAAGTACACATAGTGCAAAAATGTTAATAATTTGACGGTTTTATGGTGTGGCAAGTTGTTCTCTGTGATAAACAATTTGGCATTGATTAGATGCAAGTTGATTGTCTATTATGTATACTGTTTAGTATTCATTTAAAATGTAGCAACAACGGATAAAAGATAACAATTAGTTGTGTGTTCTTTGTTGACAATTTCATTAGTGCTCTTTAAAATTAAAACATTTTCTAAATAATTTGCATAATTTTAGGCCAAAGCAATTCGGGCATTTGCATTAATAAATTGAGTTATGCATTTTATAATTGCAAATTTGGTAAATTCGGCAACATTTTTCCATTCGAGCGAAAACGAGTCTTTTTGCTATAAATTCCAATAATTATTTGGGCAAAAACAACGAGAAGAGAAAAGAAGAAATCGAATAGAATTGAAACGATTCGAATCGTGACCAAAAATTACGCTTTATTTTGTGAAATTGCAATTCAATTAAGTTCTCAAAACATTCAAATTGCATTTGGCCATTGAACAAATGTTGACAGTGCCGCAGCGGCAACAGTGAAAACAACAACAACAATAACAACAATTGCAATTGCAATTGCAACAACAACTGCAGTGAAATTTGTTTGTATAATTTCATTAGCGTTGATTTGCAGCAATTGCAATTGCAATTGCGAAATTGTGTCCCCCAAAACTGGCCTGTTTCTGATTATAGCAACCAGAACAGACTACTTATTGACACAGCCAGGGAGTGAGAGAGAGAGAGAGAGGGATAGAGAGAGATAGAGACCTACCAATGTCCTCTCTGGCCCTCTCCAATAAAAAGTAATTACCAGAAACTTGCTTGCTTCCTGCTCCTAAACAGACGCAGTCGAAATTCGGAACAGTTCCAGCCTCAACTGTTAATTAGAAGCTGCAATCACAGTTCTGTGCGTAAGTGTGTGTGAGCAGGAGAGCATGTGTGTGTGCGTGTGTGTGTGTGTGTGAGAGATGAGATAAGGGTGCGTCACCGCAGGAGGTCCAATCCCAACCAGCATTTAGATGCGAAATGCCCAGCACCAATGCCATAACGGGCTGGGCAACATGTCCGCAACAGTTTCCGCATTGCACTAACACAATTATAGGTTGCAGACGCACACACACACACACGCACACACACGCACACACACTTACACACACATATACACTCAAATTCTAACACATGGCTGACTGAACGCAGAGCCATATCCTGCGGTGCTGTCGGCGACGCTGCCCCCAAAAGTGGAAGTAGCGCTGCTTAATTAGTGGATTACTAACGCAGACTCTAAATACTCTTCAACAGCAACAATCACAACAATAACAACAACAACATAAATACAAATTACAACAACGAGCAATTGTATCAATAATGCGATGAAATTGTGTGGAAGATTTACTTTGGACCAGACAGCCTAATTAGCTGCTTGGTAAGGACGCAGATGCAGTGAGGGATGAGGAAGCCCTGAAATCCGAATAATAATAATTTAATTTACTTACAACAAATTCCAAACAAATTATACGATTTAATAGAAATATTTAATCCAGAAAATGATAATTTAATTTACTTAAAACAATTTATATGATTAGATTAGATGTCGCTAAAATAAAAAATTCCATGAGATTAGTTTGTTAATCTTGTTAAATGTTGAATTTAATAGACCTTTCTAAAGAATGAATTAATAGTCCACATTTAATAGTAGTTTCGTTTCATACGATTACTTTGTGAATATTAACAGTTTAATTTATTTAAAAGCACACATATATTCTAATATAATGGAATAGGACATGCTTGTCAAAATCCGCAATTAAAAATAGCTTCATTCTATACGAATAGTTTGTAAATATTGTGGCGATTTTTGGTTGAAAACTATTTATTATTCGGTAAAAAATAATATTTTAAAACAAGAATTTTGATTTAACTTCCTTCATCATTTTGAATAAAAAGCAATTAAAGTGTAGGCTGTAGAACGGAGGACTTTCGTTAGTGTAATTTTTGAGAGTGGGTATATTATAGATTATAGAGTTAAGTAGATTCAACATCTACATTATCAATAAGACATTATCTATTGCCAAGTAGATGTTTGTGGCTTAAATACAAACTTTCATTGTTGGTTTATTTTCAGTCTGGTATATTAAGAAAACATTTATTTATTTGTTTGCTACTTTATCGCCTTGAGCCGCTGTAGCGATTGAGAAGGACTCCTCTGTCGCACAGTGGCTGCACAGGACGAGCATTGCGAGAGATGCGAGCTCCGCTGCGAGTGCGCAGCTTGCGGAACTCGTGCAGTTGCCGCTCGCTGATGGCCAGGGGCAGGGACGAGATGAACCACTCGGCACCACGGTGGCAAGGCGGTTCAGTCAGCGAGCCATGATAGCTGTAGAAGTCGGTGTAGAACGACGGCATGAGGTACTTTAGCGGAAAGGGTGGAATCTCGATGTGGCTGCCAGCCGGTTGAACCGACACCAGATGCTCGATGATCACATCGAGATACGGATTGTCTATGGACAGCGAGAACATATAGGAGATTATCAGAATGCCACGACTCGAGGCATGTCTGTTGTCCGTGGCATCCGTATGCACACATTGCATCTCCAGCGGGAAGTGTTCGTTGTTCAACGTATGCTCCGATCCCGTGCCATTGTTCCAGCTCCAGCGAAAGCTGATCTCGTGGAAGCTAAAGCTGCCCAGCAGATCGCAGCCATCGATGTAGGGCATCTCATCGGGATAAGCAGCAAGCAGCTTCAAGGTGCGTCCATCGTTCTCCAGGCGAATGGCCGAAGGCATCTCGTCATATCCCATCCACAGTAAAGGACAATCAAAGCAATGCATCACTGCGCACGTTGTTTCGATGTTAATCGGACTCTGATTGTTGTCTGCACTCAGCCAGGTGTGTGGTCCATTGCTGACTCCATAGCCAAAGCCAGGTGACGAATCCATTAATCGATCTCCTCCTGCTCGCTCCTCCTGCTGCTGTTCATCGCAATCTTCGCCACACAACATATCGTATAATAATCGGCCATTGTAAAGCAGCAACAAAGCCCCTGCAAATGAGAAGAGCAGCAGGTACAAATTGATCTCCTTTATATTCTGCAGCAAGTGCAAAGGCCAATCGCTATTAATCCAACTCGATAAGCTGTCCATCGCTTCAAACATATACAAATTCAAATTCGAACTATATTCCAATTTTTTGAGTAATTTTTCACTAATCGAGCGACAGATAGTTCTGCAGTAAGTCGATGTGATAATACATAAATCTTAATTTCTTATTTTATATATAAAACATAATTATACAATTTAATTCTAAAGAAGTACAAATATTTAGTAGTATTAACAATTTTGAAATATCTTTACAAACCTTTATATGGAAACATACCGTTTTAATACACCAATTTTGAATTGTCCAATATGTATTTCATACATGTATTTCGCTTTTTATATAAATGTTTCGAATGACTTTTTTTTTGCCAATTTTGTGAATGCGTTGCGAATTTCTCATCATCATCAGTATCAACATTTTTTTTACTAAATGGTTGAAATTACATTTATTTATGCATTCTCGAGTTTTTGTGTTGGTTGCATTAGAATTTCGCATTGTTTCGGATACTCTCAAAAACCATGTGAAATGACAGAAATAAAGGGATAATTATAGGTATTAGCAGTGATAAGTTACTAGCAAGTTAGATAAGTAGCAGTAGATTTATTAAAAGACTTATTAGCAGTATCCATCAATAATAATAATAACAATGGTATTTGTGTTATTAATTATGAAAAAAAATAGTATAATTAGTCTATCAGCACTGACCAACATTTATATTCCAATAACAAATACTTTTTGATGTAAATCTTATAAGTTATTTTGGAAGCCATTTTCATATAATTTTTAGGCATTTCAATACTTGTTGAGCTGCTCTCGGCGTTCGCCAAAAATTTCTAATTAAATGCGCTGAAAAGTTAATTATTTTGAAAACAAATTTACGCAATTTGCAATTTATTTGGATTTGCATTTTTCGGCAGTTGTTGTTGTTTTGTCGTGCTGTTGCTGCTGCTGTTGTCGTTGTTGCTGTATGTTTTTGCATAAATTAATTACGCGCTGCTAAAACACAGGAGAACTCTTTAGATGCGGAAATGACTTGCACAAATATCCTGTAGCCCGACTGCAATTTTGTGAGTGGGTGTCGCAAGGATATTAATTAGTTGTGTATACAAAATGCGAAATGAGCATTAAAAGCGGAAATTATTTTCGGCTCTTCCGCAGAACTTCCCATTCTATATTTATTTATTTTTTGTGTTTTCGCATTTGGGCGACAAAACGACAACATTTTCTAGTAGTTTCGGGCCGGCAAAATTGATGCTGAAATTCGACACTTTGTCGGCCAGCTACGAGATTAGCATAAAGTTATGAAAAGCAATCAGAATCGCAGCACACACCCACAACCTCCGCCTTCTGAAAATGGAAGCAGTGAAGGCAAAATTAAATAACGCACAAATTGCGAAATGCATTTAAACGGTGGAGGTTTGAGACGAGTCCTCAAACTGCCCTCTCCTGATGTCCTGCAATCTCGCTCTCAGTCTGATTCAATTATGACAGTTCCATCAAATTGTTGCCTTGATTTGATGCAATGCTCTTCGACTTTTTGCACTTGGCCTGGGCGTGGAGTGGAGAGAAGGCGTTGACATCTGCCAAATGTTACAAATATTTCATGTTGACTTCCTTTTGTTGCTCACTGCGGTGCGGTTCCAGTTTGTTGTTCTTGCCTCGGGCGTTTTGTTGTTTGCAACATGCACGCAAAATTGAGGGGTAAGCATGTGGCATCAACGTAACACTAACTTTGTTATATTAAGCCCGATGCTTGATGCTTGATGCTTGCTGCTCGAGGGTGCCCAATCACTGTAATAACTTTCCATAATGCCAACCCATAATAACCCAAGGCAGTTGTTTATATTTTTGATCAACCACTTTTGCTGCTTTATGCCTAATTGACTTGCCTCAATTGAGTTCAAAATATCTCAATAAATCTGAGTAAATGAGTAAACTTATCAATCATCATCTCAATTTAAACTCTGGTTTTACAAATACTGTAAAAATATTGTCATTCTATTATACTACGCTCTAGCTTTCAATAACGAAAAAAGTGTCGATAAAGTTGGAAAACTCATTTGGAATAGTCGGAAAAGTTCCTTTGCATTGTTGTTTCATATTAGTTATATTTTGTATATTTTTACGTGGAGACAGTTTCGTATTTTTCTATCGCATTCAAAAGATGTCGGAATCGGGCCACAACTGCAAAAAATTGGAAATGCAGTGTCTATCGGTTTTGAAACAATCACATTCTGATGTCATTAGCGATTTGCGGTCAATTTGCGACCAACTGAAGCTGATCAAGGCTCAGACTGCGAGTCGCCGCATCAACTTGGCCACGGACTCGACCAAGGATAAACTAATTGGAGATCTCATCGTGAATCAGACACTCCCGGGCATTGTCTACAAGGCATTATTGATAATGACAAATATAGATGATAAATTAAATGTATTAGAACAAAATATGAAAGATTCTTCCCGTGATGCAAACCAGATTGTAGTTGCTGTCGACGATCGTCCCAGAGAACTCGTGGATTCCGATGAAGATGAAGCATATTCAGCATCTTCTAGCTCTACTCTAATCGAATCAACTTGTCAGTCCGAAGCTACATGCAGCACTGAGCTGCAATCGCTGCTCAATTCGCTGGAGAAGCGAGTGAATAAATTGAACAGCAGCCTTGAAGGTGTTTGTGCAGAGACCACTCAACAACAGCACATTAAGAAGAAGAATGCTGCTGAACCCCACAAAGTGGGGGACAAAAAGTCGCCAGGTCCTATTGCAAAACGACTGGGAGAATCCTTTGGAAATCATCGCAACAAGTTGCTTCTGCATTGCCAGGATGTCATGCGATCCTACGGCATTCCCATGTACGAGTTCTCGCTGTCCTGGGCCAGTGGCCACGCCTTCTGCGCCCTCATTCACTACCATCACCCGGAACTGATCGACGATGCGTATCTGCAATGCAAAAACGCCACTGCTACTCTGGAATATGCCACTGAAGTCGCTCGATCCATTGGCGTCGAGTTCGACGGCAGTTTGGTCAGATTGTACCAGCTAAAGCGTCCCAGCTATATGAAGGTGTTCGCTTTTGTCAACAAACTGTACAACAAACTCATCTCGATACCTTAGCCGAAAAGCGAATGAATGAACTTTCAAAAAATACAAACGTTTGTTTAATGAACCAATTTTATAAATATAACTAGTAATATTTCGATGACCAAATTGAATTGTGGGAAAGTTTTTGGATTTTGAATTAGTTTTTAATCTAATAATTAAATTTCATTTTCTATAATTTTAAGTCTATAGAAAATATTTTAAATTAGTTTGGTATTGAGCAATGTCCCAATATTATAGGGATATAACAAAAAATGTTTCAAGTGTTGGGATTTACACTTAGTTTGTTATCTACTTTTAATTTATTTTTTCATTTTTATTTTTTGATAACATTAATTCATAGTTTTTTTTTGATTTACGTAATTTACTTATCTTACATTAATTAATGTCACAATTGGATTCAATTTATAGAGCTGTAAATAATCATTCAAATGAATTTTGATTTATTTTTAACAGTTAAAAAGAGGTTCTTTCTTTATTTCTCGATTTGATAATTTGAAGTGATAAGAATGCTTTTTGAGGTAAAAGTTTTTCAGTCTACATTCATTCATGCCTAGATTCACATAAATGTCACTATGGTTCAGTATTGTAGCAATCACTTGCACTGAGATTGAAATTTCCCGTATTGCGAGCACATTTCCCAGGTGGTTCCCCAGGTGGTTAATACACTGACAACTCACTTAACTGCAGCTTCAGTCGAGGCAAACAAATTGATGCTGACAAACATGCGAAAGAAATTTCCGTTTCCGTTTGAAAACTTCGTTAAAGTGACGCGAATTCAATTGAAAGCGTTGGGCAGAAACCATTTGCAAAAGAGATGTGCGCAAAAAATGACAGCGAACTGCAGGCGTCAAATAAAGCTCTGGGACAGAGTCGTCAGGATTCGCTGACTGCTGCCATTCGAATAAGGAATACCCCGTGAGCAGTTTCTCGTTCCAATAGCTAACCATATTTGTGTCGGGATTCGATTTGAATTGATGCTTGCAAGTATATCCCTTAAATCAGTTAAACGCATTTGCTGATTAAACCAATGAGGCGACTGTCGTGCGGCTGAGATGTCCTTTAGTCCTTCAGTCCTTCAGTCCATCGGAGTCCTGCACAGCAGGCGCTTTCCCGTCAGGCGTAAAATTTCACACATTATTTATGTGCGAGGGACACAATTACTGTGCTCTGATAACATTCTATATAGTTTTTGGGTTATCTTCCAGCTGATAATGTTAATATGCGCCGCAGGACATCAAACACACACTCAACAATTCAACTTTGTTTGGCCAATCCGCTTATCGACCTCAACTTACAACGACAGAGAGAGAGAGAGAGAGAGACACTCTGTGTTGTCAATGGCAGGATTATCGCCTTACGAGCCGAGTGCGATTGTTAAATGAACAGCAAGGATGCGTCAAGCATATCCTTGCTTACCTGATTGCCTGGAGTGTCTGTCTCAATTCCTTTGCCATGACCACAATAAAAACCGCATTGCTTTTGACGACTTCTGTTTCTCTTTGGCAGAAGTAGCGACTGCACCTTCTTCCCTCATCCCTCGTCGCTCGTCCTTCGTCCCTTTGAGCGTGTGAGCAAGATCGTTTTGCAGCCATGTTGCAAATCGACAACACTCGACAAATTTCAGTAGCTCCATTTGCCTCTCAGCTGCCTGAATGCGTGGTAATCGTGATCCTTATCGCAGCATGCGACCTTTGTGAGGTTGGTCCTTTGTCTGCGCTGCTTCATTAGCAGCTTAGGGGCGTTGACGTGTTGGGCCGCTTGTTTACAATGTTGTTACTTGCCCTCATTATGCTCCGAAGACGCTCAAAGTGTACGTTTCCTCTCTGCATTGTTGTTGCCGGTGCTATTCTCTTTGACACAAAGAAAAGGGAAGCAATATGTATCACCGAATCCTTGAAACACATCGTATAATTGACAGACCTGAGATTGTAAAAACAAATACACCTACTTGAGTTTGGGATGTATCTGCATCGCTGAGCATATAATTAGTGAAAGTGTAGTGAAGTGGAGGACAAAAAACACTGCATAATGGCAAAAAGAATAAATTCTGCATATTATTTACAATTGCATCCCTATTGCTCTGGCCTTCATCGTTTGGACCACATTTACATAAGGACAACTATTTTCCATTATAATATTACAATAAATCAAAATGTACAGAATTATTTTTTTAAGTTGTTTAACTATTTTGAATTGAATTTTTAAAATGTAAGTTCTCCATTTATTTTAAGTACTTCATTTGATTATTAACACAACAGTTGAGTGCAGCGAACGCACACCACGATTATTTTATTAACTCTCCTGTTAATTAACTGAACCGTTGAGTTTTCAGAACACTCACCACTTTTACCACTAATCAACCCGAGACCAAAACCAGTTTCACAATGCTGACACCGCTTAGCCGTGATGAGAACCATAGAGCTCCCGGCTGATTTCGAACTTTCAACATCGAAAGCCCTCAGTTATCTCAAAATGCGACAGCTAGCGATTTTAATAAAATATACATTTTTCAGATGAGAAAAAACTTATTATATTTCATGTAAATACATAAACATGTACATAAATAGTTAATTTTTTAAAAATGAACTGAATACGATGCGCATCACTTCGAAATTCTGAATTATTCTAGCAGCGTTTGAGTATTCGATGCACAAACCAAAATACGCTTGTGGACTTAGCCACTAAGCAGAGTAGCCATGACAGAAACCTTGAGTCCACAACATCCACATTACTTGTAATATTTGGCAATGAAAATGAGCCTTTAAAAGTGTGAAATTTAGTACATTTTAGCACTATGCATAACTGCCAGAGATAATAATCTAATAATAAAGGTAATATACTTTGCTAAGTAAATGAAGAACTTAAGCGAAAAAGCTAATAAGCTTTTATGAAATTAGGAATCAAATGGCGCTAATCAAGGAATTAATTTCAAAAACAAAGATTGATTATGTGCCAATTTCAAGAAACTCAATGCTTAGATTCCGCTAAAATAAAGTGATAAGGAATACGCGGAATATGAATATTTATATGACTTTCGATAATATTGATAGTTTGTTTTTTGTCTCAATATACCAAATATTCTTCTTGTTTTTCCAACATGAAGAAACTAGATAACAAAATGAAATCTGTAACTCTAACAGATACATAGATAGAAAAAACAAGAAAGTGGGATAGAGAGAGGGAGAGAGAGAGAGCGAGAGATAGACAGAGGCACTAAGCAAGAATAATGCGTTACATGAAACTGCACTAAGCTCAACGTTTTCGGCTGCCTTTTGGCTTGCGAATTTATTTTTTATGCGTCAGGCTGCACACAAAGCGACATAGCGATAGAGCAAAATGGAGACTGAGAGCGAGAGAGAGAGAGAGAGAGAGTGAGAGTGAGAGAGGTGGAGTGAGGGTGGCAGAAGTGAGAACAAGTTGAATTCCTTGAAGGAGACTGGGCCTAGGCGGATGGAAGCACTAGACAAATTACCGATGAGCAGCGACTGCAACTGAAGCCATCCGTCAAGAGCCCGTTGCCCCATGTCAAGGGGGAGGGGAAGGGGCCACTGGAGGAGTTTGTGCTGTGAGACTTGTGCCTGATCCTCAAAGGGTCTCTGGGAAAAAGAAAAAAACGCTTTTTGGGTCTAGGCAAGGGACAAAAAATGGACGTTCTTCGTTATGGGGCAAATGGGGCTTGGAGCATGGAGCATGGAGCATATGCCATGGCTAATTAAGCAGCCCAACCAGGGGACACACACAGCAACAATAACAATAGCATTTGGGCAGATAAGAGAGTTGGGGGGGTTGAGGGTGTATGCCAATTAAATGTTTAAGCTGTGTTTCTGGTGAGCTTGTCATAAATTTTGACTGATTATGCGTATTCGTCTTTGTCGTGCACTGTCCCAAGGAGCCTCGACCTGCCCAGTCTTCCCCCATTTCCGCCCCCACTTGCCGTTCGCCGCATCCTTTGACATCCTTTTCGTGACAACTGAAGAAATTCTGCGGTTGCTGAGGTCGACGCTGGCTGTTGGATGTTGCTGTATTTCGGCACCACAGCCACAACAGCGCCACCCCAATATTCCCTTTTAAGCAGCAGTGCATTCCCCTTCTTCCCCCCTCCACGCAAAGTGTGTCCAACGCAATTCATCATTCAATTAAATTGACCGCAGAGCCGCATTTCAAAGTTCTGAGTTCGTCGACATCTTTGGGGCATGACTAAGGCATTGAGTGGAGTTTTAAAGTTGTTGCCCACGCAAATCCTTTAATGCATTTTGTCGCTGCCATCGATTATCCTTTCAATAAACGCCCGCCTTCGTCCCTGTCAAAATACAAATACAGAATAAAGATAAAAATAAAACGAAAACCGAGAAGCGAGAAGCGAACTCTGCCACTCGAATCCTTGCATGCCACTCCGATTGCCAATGGCATTGGCATCTTTCGCAGCGTAAATCTCGCGCTTGATTTATGCTCTGGCTTAAAAGCCAATTGATGTGAGCGGAATGGAGTCGCTAACTGGACGCGTGGGTGTGTGAACGAGGACGAGGACATGTTGCTGTTGCACGCTGCACGTACAAGTGGCTGCCTCTTGGATTTGCAACTGCGTGGCGGCTTAAACGATTCTTTGACACAAAGTCAAAAATGCCGCGCACATGCCAAGTGCAGCATTCTCTGCCTCTGCCTCTGGCTCCACTTTTCTCTGCTCTCCACTCAAAGTATTCTTCAGCTTAGTATGCTTCATGTGGCATCGGCTCAGACACTGGCTTCTTAGCAATGTCAACAGCCAATATCCTGGCGGCATTTGGCAAAGTGATTTATGCCATGTCCCTGTCCAGCATCACAAAGTGTAGCACGGAGCATAGTGCTCCCAGTTGACCTCCAGTTCGAGATCTTTGCCTCTCGATGACGACTCCAATGCAAATATTTTGAATTTCAACTAGTTCCCAGCAAATATTTGCTCAATACATCTAACTTTTTGGACAGTGTATTCTCGACTGCCGTGGCAAATGCGCAACTGACCAAACGACTTTGATTAATTAACACGCATTCAACATTTCTGATAACAAAAATCAAGCGAAAAATCAAGAAAAAAACTATTGACGACATGAAGCTCTAATAAACGAGCTCAACACCGGATTGAGATGTTTTCACGATTATTTCGCTTGTTTACTTTGCATACTCTGCCTTCGAGTGAAGGGTCGCGGTGGGGTACATCTACTAATGATATCATTATTTTCACCAAGTAATAATAATTTCATACACATATTCTCGTTTTGAAGTTTTCAATCAAATTAATACAAAATATTTGATTATTTTAGGATTGGAATTATCAGTTATAATTAATGGTACTTTAAATTTGTTAATAGATATTACATAAAATATAGAATGTAATTATTAAATATATAAATACATGATTTAAATTAATTTAATTAGTACAGTACAAATTGTTAGTGCCATAGTTAATAAATTTAGATAAATATACATATGTATGTTACATATTTAAATTGAATAAAAGGAATGGGTCGAAGTGGGGTGTAAGAATCTTTTCAGGTTTTAGGTTTGCAATCAATTTATTTTATAATATTAAGCTTGGAATTTGCAGTGATGATATCCTCGTGCATGAAAGTATTGAAATGATTATTAACAACTATTATATATTGTTTATTTATGAGTATTGCGGACAGCCTTATGCTGAAAGTTTTGAAATTTATTCGTTTGGATAGTTAGTATTACAAACTAAAAAATATTGCAGAATATTATTTTGGTGGCCCACAATTTATTGTGCTCTTAAATCGAATCTTCAAATTCATTATTTTGTAACGAGAATAAAAACAATTCTATAACAATATCAATACGTTCAATACGTTTCGAATTAGTTCAAAATGTTTATATAGCTTGACGTTGCTGTACTTAATTTCGATATTTGGAATCGAAGATTTGGGAGGGGAAGTTTGTTTGCTCATCGGAGCGATGGATGGACTACCTGCCATATCTGAGAAGAGGCTGTGACTTTTTACAGTTCTGAATGTGTTTTACTGTATCAGTTACCAAAGTCTGGCAATGACTTCGGCACAGACACCTCAACCGACATCAGTTTGTTTCTTTGTAAGACGCTGATATTTTTCGTATGTTTCTCATTTGTTGTTGTTGTATTTTTCCTTCTTAGTTTTTTATTTGTGCTTCTTGTGGTTGGCTTTGATTTGAGTTTTTAATTAACGCTTTGGATTTGTTTGCTTGCGCATTTGGACGAAATGAATTGAAAGAGTTCGAATGCGAGTACGAGACGATTTCGAATTTGGGCAACTGGACCTGGCTGGACCAAGAGAATTTGAGGAGGGGGCGTGGTATTCATTCGAGTGGAGTGCGGTTGCCATGGCAAGTTTCATTTTGACAACATTCTTTGTTGGCTAATTCGGCATTTTGCATGCTGCACAAATATAAAATTCCGCCGAAAGCGCCCTGACAACTGCCACGGAGCCAAAGAGCAAAAACTAATAAGCGAGTAGGACAACAGGTGAGTGGGCCAGACAGACACACGATGGGAAAGGACAAGAGGGCACGTGGCAGGCGGCAGGCCGAAGGCAACATTGAGCTTCAGCCATCGTCTGAAGGTGCCTGGCAGCTCCCAAATGCCACGCGGCTCAATCTTTGTCATCCTGCGAGAGTTATGCTTTATACAAATTCCACAGTTGCCGCCCCCGAAGTTGACTTTCAGCAATAACTGTGAGTGCTGCGCTGCGAGCTGTGCGCTCTATACTGTATGCTGTATGGTGTATGCTGTGGTTGCACTGGCAACCGTCGTGTACTCGTAGGTGTAGACAGGGTGAGAGAGAGAGAGGGGTGGATGGCAATGAAAGCTGCGCCGATTTCACATGTAGTTATCTGTGTTATCGTCTATCGATAGGCAACGCATTCGGTAAGCGCCAAACATTCGCCTTTTATCGCCATGCAGAACAATTATTCCCCCATTTGGTCGCCGCCCCCCACACAGCCAGAACGTGTTTGTGGGCGGCGCCTGTGCTACGCATAGCAAGCAGCATTTCGTCTCGCTCACAGCAGGCGAGTGCGGCGGGCAGAGCGAGACAACTAGCTGTGCGCGCATGCTGCTAATGCTAAGATGGCAGCTGGCCACTGGCGCTGTCTCGCTCTTGCACACGGCTCGTTTTGCAAATCAATGCACATGTTAAGCAGTTGGCAGATAGCAAAGCAGATAACACGCGCCTTACCCGCTTGTCGCTTTTTGCTTTTCGTGTTTCGTGTTTCGCTTGTCGATTGTGTTTGGCAAGCCCGCAGTGAAGCCAGGGGGTGGGTGGCGATTGAAATCGTTGTCGTTGTCGTTGTTGTCGTTGCCGTCAGTGCGCAGCGTCGACGTTAACGTTATCATCATCGAGTCAATTCGTTTTGATTTTTTCGCATTTGTCTCAAATGCGAGCGAGTCGTCTGGCAAACGTTACGCGTTCCGTTCCGTTCCGTTCTGTTGTTAACGCTGCACAGCCAACGTTTTTTGTTTGGCCAACAAAAGCCGTCGCCAAAAATCACAATCCCAATCGCAATCACATTCAAATGCAAACCGACATCGCAACCGGAAAGAGTTAACTGAGCGCCAAGTGTTCCCGCAGGCCAAAACTAATTTGACTCGTAAAATATTCAAATAGCAACACGGTTGTTGTTGTGCGTTGTGTGTGTTGATAACGGAGAGCATAACTAAGCATCGATTACAGCCTGCACTAAATCAATTTAATTCGCATAAGCAACAGCAGCATAAACAATAACAACAATAACAGCAATAACAATAAACCGCAGTCTAGCAAATTGCGGTCCGTCGCACAGTGTCCAGCTGTCAGTTGGTCAAACAGTTCATCAATAAACGATACAACTTCCGTAACATTGCGTGCTCACCTTCAACTTCTACGTGCGTGCGTGTGTGTGTCCCTGTGTGTGCGTGTGTGTGTGTGTGTGTGTGTGAGGTGTGCGTGTGCGTGTGTGAGTGTTAATGTGCATGTGCGTGTCTCGAAAGCGCCAACAGAAAACTTTTCAACTTCCGGCCAAGTGACTTCGATTTAATTTCTTTGGCTTTTTTATGGTCAAGGCATTTAATTAATTTTACTATGGCAATTTGAGCTTGTCCTGCCAGCACGATTGCCGTCTGGACTGAACTCTGACCCAAGCGGTTAAGTTTTGCCTTCGAAACACACAACACACAAGCAGAAGGGGTCAGACGTCGGAAGGGGTCGAAAGGTGAGTGAGCAGAAAAGAAAATCACACTGGAAATGCGCAATCAAACTTAAGGATACAATCAATACAATCACTTCACTTTCGATTTTGAGTGAAATTAATACAGCAACTAGTTTAAATAAAATATTTTTGAAGTTATGAAATTTAACTTTTTCATATTAAATATAAATATTGTCATATAGAAAAGACTTGATTCATTAAAATGTTCATCGCTTGCAACATTGAGAGCGATAAACAAGTTTAATAATATGAAAAATTGCAGATTTTCGTTTTTATATTATTTTTATTGTAATAAATAATGATAAATCACAATATTGATTGCTTCCTAGTTCCTCCAGCTTAAGGCCTCAATAGCTGTAGAATAACTCCTACCGACTATAATTTAAATTAAGCTTGCTATACCATAAATAAACAAACAAAAATACAACTTTCGATCTATTTACAGACCCACCCCTCGGGAAGGAATTAAGCAAAACAATACTGAAATGTAATTGTAGTTCGCATTGCGCTAGAATTAACATACTGTGATAGACGAGTATACGAGCAGATTCAATGTGGATGCTGCCTAAATGAAATAATATACGACATACATATATTGTAATTCAATGCAATTGAATACGAATTAAGATTACGGAATAAAACCATATTTTCGGCTGGCGAGCCAAAGCGACAGATTACAAGGCGACAAGCTGTCGACGTTATCGATACGAAACTTCTCGGCAAGCATGCTGAACAATCTTGGGGCCAATGTGCTGGGTAAGTAACTGTAGAAGTAACAGTTAAAGGAGGCAAAAGTCGGCGTATAATATTGTAATTAAGATCGTTGGGTGAATTGCGCTAATATATAATAATATGTGCATTAATCTGTCCAGCTGCTCAGCTGTCCATTGGGCCATAATTAAACTAATTTCTTGAGCATACCCCGCATCGAGAGATGCGGAGAACGGTCTGTGGAGTTACTTCCGACTTATCGGAGGGATGGACGGATGGACGGACCATCGATGACGCTAAATGGCTTATAATTGAGGCGTCTAAACAGCTAGCGCCGCTGTCGCGTGCATTTAGCAATAATTAAGTTGTATTTAACTAGCTCGGCTCGCATTTTTGTTGTGGGTGCGAACAAGGGCCTCAGTTCCTCTCAACATAGTGTTGTGTGTGTGTGTGTGCGTGTGTTAATTGCCATAATTGCTCTTTTAAATATGCCGCAAATTGTAAATTACATTTGTACATCACATTTTGTATCGGCACGCACATAATTATCAGTTTATAAATATCTGCGCCACTTGCACTCATAAATATGAGTACAATATTTTTTAACCGCATTGTTGATCATTATTCAAGCACTTTCAATTTCGGCAATCAATTTATAAGCAGTTTGCAGTTAACAGCGGCTGCCTTGCAACCTCGTTGCTGCAATTGTTGCAACAGTTTACACTTGAATGAATTATTGCGCGCGCTTTTATTGAATATTTCGCAGGCATTCGGCTCGATCACTCCCCTCCCTTTCACTCCACTCTTTGTAATTAATTACTTTTATTAATTTATTGCCATTTTTCATGCACTTGCTGTGTTGGCATACGCTGCGTATGCGCTATTTGTGTAGCTCGCCCTTTCGGCCCGAGCAAGAATTATGGCCAGCGAATATTGCCCGAAATGCAAACAGTTGAAAGTCTCAGTTTTGATTTTATTGTATTTAATTTGCCATTGCAGTCCCGCCAGCAGTTGGGCTCCTTCAAAACTATAAATTTCAATCAGCTTTCATGTTCATGGGACGCGTCGAAAAATCCTTTTTGCTGCGCAAATCCTGGCTGCAGTTTGTGCGCTAATAAATTTCATAAGCCCTGCCCTTCCCCCTTTTGTCGTGGCATAACAAACAAACACAATAACAAAGTGTAAATGGTGTTGGAACTAGGCGAAGTAACAGACGCCATTTGCATATTACGTATGCGCAGCGTAGGCCAAGCAGCCACAGACTGAGCGCGCCCAATTAAGCGCAATTTGCATGCAAAAGAAATGTGAAATGAGGTGGGAAGGGGGCAGGGGATTCGCCTGTCTCTAATTCCCATTCATTTTACATTTGTCTCTGGCGCAAAAACTTAAATCGTTGACTTAATTTCGACTGGCAAATAGACATTGCGACGCAAGGCGACTCGGGGCATTTTTCGTGCCCCTGGATTAATTAAATTAATTTCATGATTGCATTTGTAATTTGACTGGCAAACACAGTGTTCGCCGTGTTCGTCTCTATGGCTCTGTGCGTTGGCATTTTTGCGGTCGCCTGCGCTAGTGAAATATGTGCTCCCTTTTGGCCAACATTTGCATCGAAATGTTTTGCGGTTGCTGCGAATGCTGCAACTGTTGCTGCGGTTGCACGTTCCCCAGTGCAGCTGCCCCAGACCTGCCTCCTGACCGCACAATTTCCAAATTTCAATAATTATGTACAGTGCGTGCAACTGACGCGTCTAGGCCTGCTGCAGTTGCAGTCCCAGTTGCAGTTGCATTTGGCTGCTGCTGCATTCACTAGTCCGTGCGGCATGTTGCCATATATTTTGTGGCAGATATTTGCATTTAGTGCAATGCGCGATGCAATGCAATGCCAGCTCGCCTGTGGCAGCCACCAAACTGATTTGCGCAAATTGTGCAAATTGCTTGCGCGATAAATTCATGTTTGCCAATTTTAATTAATTAATCGCTTTGTGCGGTTTTCGTGCAACGTCCAAGCGAACCGACCGTCCGAAGCCGCCACGTGAACTCAAAATGGCTGCCCGTTTGCCAGCACACACACACACACACAGAGAGTGACCACACACACACACACAGAGAGCGATATTGTTCATCTGTTTTGGGTGACGCCATGTTTTATTGTAATTGTAAAACGTTTCGAGCATTACGCAACATTCAACTAATGTCACAACGATGCCATTTCAAATTAGTTTTGACTCCGTGATTGATTTCGTATTCCAATTAGACATCATTACGCAAATCACTGAAATTACTGGCATAAATCAGCCCGATATGCAAATATAGAATGGTTCGTATCTGGATCAAATGTTATGTTGATGTAACAACTGTTATTCTAATTTAATTTCGGATAAATGTAGATTGAATGCCACACAAATATTTTGCATCAATGCTTGGTATTTAGGAGCTTGTACAAAA
The DNA here is from genome assembly GCA_035047365.1 of Drosophila ustulata. Classification (NCBI taxonomy): domain Eukaryota; kingdom Metazoa; phylum Arthropoda; class Insecta; order Diptera; family Drosophilidae; genus Drosophila; species Drosophila ustulata. Next base: position 24,045,937 of record JAWNPT010000057.1, on the reverse strand, counting down.
CTGGGTTAGCTTCAGATAAATCCATTCCAAATATTTGTGGCTTTGTCTGAAAATCCTTATTTATAATATAACGTTGGCTGACCTAAGATAACTTTCAGAGCACATATATAAACATTCAAAAATAAACAAATGCGATATACATTCAGTTTTGATAAACCTGAAATAAATATAATATGATTCAATTAGATTCCTCTAAATAATATTTTCATGAAATGCAATAGTTTCAATATTTATTAATATTTTATACATTTAATGTTGATCAAGCTTATGTAAATATAATATGATCTTTGCGATATTAACAATCAGATTTAATTTACGAGCTATTCATATCTGATCTGTTAAAAAAATAAAAAGAGAATGAAATGTTTTAATTATTAATCTATCTGATCTAAATAAAATGTTCTATGTGGATTCCAACTAATCATTCATAATGTTGCCATCTGTATTCGATGATCTAAAGATCGTCGTCTGCCGATAGTTTCCTGAGATGTTTGTGCAGCAAGTGTTTGCAGCTCACACAGATTTACTGTTGGAATTCGGGCTGCAGTTGCAGTTGCACATAGTTGCAGCATCTTGGCTTTGCTTTTCGTGTTTATGTGCCACAACTGTAAAATCAAAGCTGGAGCTAATGCTAAAGCAGCAACCGAGTGCGATTTCGAGAAGTGGCGCTATTTGGCAAGAGAGCAAGCAACTCCACACACTGTCGCACACTCACGCTGAGATGCTCGTAGCAACAACTGAAATGCTAAAAGTCGCACTTCTTCTTGGCGCAACGGCCCTGGGCGGATCCCCCGGGCTTAAGGCTGAGCTTCAGCTAAGCTCGGCCAGCTAAGCGGATCGGTCAAGCATTTGTGAGCTGCAGATGATGAGAGTATCTCGCACCTAACACCGCGCCTTAAATTTACTAATCACGACCAACCGAAGCAGCGGCAGCAGCAGCGGCAGATCCGCCTAAGAGCGAGCTGATGATGATGACTCCATGATGATGTTGGCCCTGTTATAGTTGCAGACGGTTGAACAGTTGGCCGATAACTGTAAATGCTAAACAGTCAACAAGTTGAGGACGGAAGCAGCTTCAGATTCAGCTTTCAAGCTGCTGTTGCTGCTGCTGCCGTTTGTTGTCGTAGCTTAGTTTTGGTTTTAAATGTTTGACAAATGTCAATGTTGCAAGTTGACTGAAGCGGGACAGGGGAAAGCTCATTCTCTCTCTCTCTCTCTCGCACTCTCTCTGATACCCATTCGCTCCCTCTCTTTCGCTCCGTGTGTGTCATGTAAGCGCTGTCAGGCGCGTCAAAATCGCTAATGAACAGTAGCCGCGCTGGGTGTATGTGTAAAAATTAGCACTTTGCTGGCGAGCGCTTTAAAAGCGACTGCAGCAACAGCAGCAACAACAACAATAACAGCAACATGAGCAACAGTTGAACTGGAATAAGGGAATGTCGCCGTCTATCAACAACAACAGCATACAAAACAATCCGTTCAACTTAAAGATACTCTGCAAATCAGTCAGAGTTACAGTATTATCAAAAAATGAATACTATTTAATAGTATTTATAGTTACAAACCACTTGAAATGAAAGATATTGTACTCAAAGTACCAACATTATCAAAAACAATAATAATATAATAAAGTATCAATAAAAATACTTTGTAAAGCCCTAATCTACGCAGACTCAAAAAGCTGCGGCTTGAATTAAAGAACGATCGATAAATGCCTCTTGTATTATTCTGCACAGTTTCACACAATAATAAACTTTTTACTGACTTAGTCAGCATTTGCTATGTGATAAATACACGATAGAGCGAGAGAACTGCATCTCCATATATTAAATTGTTTATCTTTTCGGATTCGGAACTTGAAGCTTTGAACCCCCAACTCGATCATTTTTCTTTCTAACTACAGGGTGCAGCGAGACTTTTTGATGTTGTAGTTATTTCATTTATAAGTTTTATGAGCTGACTTCCAATCGCCAGTTCGATACACAGTTCCAGTTTGAGGCCTGGCACCTGTTGCTGCATCACAGCCTCAGCTTCAGTTTGCTCTGAAGTTGCCGAAATTTTAACAAGTCCATTTGAGAACAATAAAAATCATTGATGCTGTCCTCTCACTCTCTATGCCGCTTGTCTTTGTCTCTCTCTCTCTCTCTCACTCCCGCTCTCTCGCTGTCTCTGTCTCTGTTTGCATTGCACATCAAAGTCGGCTAGCAAATTGAAAGGCTGAGGCTGCTGTAGAGTTGAGCTCAGATGACTTGAGGCGAGTTCAGTTTTCTGCAATTTGCTGTTCGTGTATTTTTGTTTCGCTTTCAACGGAAATTGCACACTTGCCTTACGCCCACACCTTCACTCTTAGCCGGGGCTGAGAGGTGCGCATAATTAAATGAAAATCATGACAACATCAGCTCGGTTTTAGCTTCGGCATCAGCATCAGTTTGGTCAAGAGTCGAGCCCAGAAAGGTTCGAGAGTTCGCATCAACTGGCGATGAGTAAATGTTTGACTTGTAGACAGAGTTGAAAATATCAGAGGTACAAAAGCGAACGAAAATCAAAAAAGAGTTGAGCGAGGTAGCAGCCTCTTTGTAGTTGTTGTCTCTCACATCTCTCACAGGCAGCGCCTCGCACATACATGTTAAAAATTCCAGACATGCGTTGCAAGTCTCTGACTGAAGCGATCCCAGCGACTTTGACTCAACTCGACGCTGTCTATCCATCCACCCCACTGGCCATCTATCTGTTTGTATTTGACTATGATTTGTTGTTGTTGTTATGTATTTCGAACTTCTTCGTGTTGTTCCCGTTGTTGTTGTGATTGCAGGCCGAAAAAAAACACGTTACGTAGTCAGGTGAGCCAAAGGTAAAAATGAAATGAAATGAAAAAGGGGGTTACGCTCAGAGCTAACATTTGTATCTGTATCTGTATCTATACAGGTTGCTGTATCTATACCCGTGTCTATGTGTGAGTGTGTGAGTATCGCACCTCTGTTGAGATGCTGCCTCTGCTGCCGCTGCTTCTGCCTCTGTTTTTGGCATCTTTTTTGAATGACAGCTTGTTGAAAAATTCAATTTATCCGATCGCCGCAGTTCGGTTTGAGCGATTCACGACGTCGAAACTTGACGCGGACTCGCGCGACGGCAAAACGCAGCCAGGATTCAATCGCCACTCGTTCGACTTCAACTTCGATTTCGATTCGTTTAAACAACTCGCATCTGCAAACAATGGCTTCATTGGTTGTTGTTGTGCATAGTACATTTTAAATTCGATCAACAAATATTTACAAATTGCGACGGCATTTTCGCAGCACAGTGTCTGCCAATTGTGAGTGTCCCTCGTGTGTGCTGCTATTTAATTTACACAAACAATTAATTAAACAACAACAACAACAACAACAATTTCTATGTTGTGGGTTTCGCCTGTAAATTAGATTTAATTCAAAAACATTCTTCTGCTTTTTTGCCAGCGCTGCAAATAATTATACGTTTTGTTAATTGTCACCGAAATTTACTCGACTTTTGACTTCATTCATTTACAGTGTGTTGCAAATAGTTCAAGTTATTAGCAAAAACAAATAACGCTTAAAGTTAGTTCTTCATTTCAAATAGTTATATTTGTGAAATGTTTTGAGTTGTAGTTAGTGAACAACTAATATATTTTGTATTATCAATTAATAAACATTAAAAAATATGTGACAATAAACTTCAACTTGCGAAATGAATACATAAAAGATAAATATTAATCGAATTCGCCGCAATTAATGTAACATATTTTAAAAAGACAAATATTTTATTAAGTATTAATCAAACTATTACCAATTAATTTTCTGGTGTAAATTGTTAATTAATCTATATCTGAATATGTTTATTATTATTTTTTGAACGAAGCGATTCAATGGAGCTTATTTTATGCAATTCAACTAACAAACGAAATATATGAATCTCTATTTAATCATAATGCTAAATATAAACAAGTTTAATATTCAAAATTATGTTAGTTATTTAATTACACAATTTAATACTAATTTTATTAGTATCTTAATTCGTCTATGGTGTCTATTAAATTATTTTTTGAACGAAGCGATTCAATGGAGCTTATTTTATGCAATTCAACTAACAAACGAAATATATGAATCTCTATTTAATCATAATGCTAAATATAAACAAGTTTAATATTAAAAATTATGTTAGTTATTTAATTACACAATTTAATACTAATTTTATTAGATTCTTAATTCGTCTATGGTGACTATTGTTGATTGATATGGGGAATATCTAATTTATCTGCAAAATATATCTTTAAAAATAATTGTAAATATACATATATTATATAAAATGTTAATTAAATTAAATTAATAATTATAAAATTAAAAATGAATTTAATTAGTGCAAATTATTGATTAATCTGCGGCATATCTAATTTATCGAATAAATTAAGGGTGCCAGTGGGACATGTTAAATGCAATAAAGTAAACATTTAATCACAACTATTTTTTAATGAACTTTTTCTCACTACTCTCTCTCTCTCTCTCTCTCTCCCTTTCTCTCTCTCGTGCAGGCCCCAAGGATTGTGATCTACCGAAGGCGGCAATCACAGCACTGCACGCGGGCGTCAACAGCTTTGGCCAATTGCCCGTCGGCCCGAGCATCGCGGATCTGGGGGGCGGGGGAGCCGGACCTGGAGGACCTGGCGGAGGGGCCAGCGTGGGCGGTGTTGCTCGACTGCATGTCACTGGGGGATTGTGCGACAACAGCAATGTGCTGAACGGTGCCAGCAATCACAGCAATAACAACAACAATCACAGCAATAGCAACAGCAGCGGCAACAACAACAACAGCGGCAACGGAGGCAACAACGGCAACAACATGCAGCAACAGGATCAGGTGAGAAGCGACATCTCTCTGGCCAGAGATATTTAGCAGCAAGTAAAAGCTGAACTTTTAATAATCCATGTTCTTTTCGATGTTTTTTTCCTCAAAACTCAAATCTCAAAAAATCTCAAAACTCTGCTATGCATTCAAATACAAAAACAAACCAAAAAAAAAAACCAATTCGAAACAAAAATTCTAAAAAAAAAATGATGAAAATTAAACGAAAAAACGAAATCCAAAATCAAAATCAAAAATCTATTGTGAATGTGTAAATTGTGTGTGTTGAATTGTGTATAAATAATATTATGTGCAATGAATAAAAAAAGTAAGTGTGATTTTATTTCCATATTTCCATATTTTATGTAAAAACAACAACAAACCCAAAAACAAAACAGTAGCCAAAAGATTCCAAACCCTTTCAGTTAATATTAGTTTATTATTTTGTAGATTAGTAATCGTTGTTCTTATCGTTATCGTAATTGCTGTCGTTCTACTAAATGTTGTTCATGCTGTTGTTATTGTTGTTCGATTCAATTAAACCCTCTCTATCTCGCTCTCCCAATGCTCTCTCACTCACTCATGCCACGCCTCGCTCTCCCCTCTGCTCCTCTCTCTTGCAGCATCTGGACAAAAACAAGCAGAAACGCCACCGCACTCGCTTCACGCCGGCGCAGCTCAACGAGCTGGAGCGCTGCTTCTCCAAGACCCACTATCCGGACATCTTCATGCGCGAGGAGATCGCCATGCGCATCGGCCTCACCGAGTCACGTGTCCAGGTAAGTCATCAAGCTGCCCTCGCCTCCAGCCTTCGTCCTTCTTCCGAACTTTGCTGTGGCTTTGTTGCGGTCGCGGTGCATCGCTGATTAGCATTTGAGCCATGAACTGCAATTGGCCCAATCAACTCGACAGTTGGCAAACTGTCATTTGCCTTGACACTTTGTCGTTTAGTTCTACATGACGTGTCGCTTGTGTTGCACTAACCGCAGCAAGTTGCAAGTCCGACAACCGACAACCGACAACCGAAATGCCGAATGTCAGCAAATATCTGCAAGTTCTCATTGTCAGCTTCAAGATTAAGCTGAAAAAGATAGAGAAATTTATTAGTAAAGTTCTGTGGATTCGATTTCATAATAGTAATCAGTTATTTGTAATAATAATCATTGAAAATGAATTATATACATTATTAAAATATTTGCAACAGCAAATGAAAATATATTTAGAATTTTATTTAAAAATTTCTTCCGCAAACTTCGCTCGATGTTTAGTCTATTCAAAGATTATTTCCGCAAACTCTTTTCAATGTTTACCCATCAATAAATGTTGTATTTGATTTGTAATTGGCTCAATTAACAAACAATTAGCAAGTAAATAATATAAACAATACTTCAAATATTTTCAAACATTATTGACATAAATTTACAATTGAAATTAAGCTAAATTGAGGCAGCAGTTTAATTTTGATTGATTTAGCAATGACTTTAAATATAAAATTAAACTTGCACTAAATAACACAATGAAGATTTTGTACAATTTATTTTTCAAAATGTTGTTAATTTGAAATTGAAACAAATTTGGCTCTGGTTTAATGTTATGTCCGAAATCATTCCACATACTTTTCTCTTTAGATAACGAATATTCAGTGATTTTTCATTTAGTTTGAACAATGTTGTGGAATTTTTGACTTTGGCTGTTTGGGGTATTTTCAATTTTTGAAAAGCTTTATGGCCAGAAATGGCTTTAACTCACAATTTTAGCACTTTATGAGCGCGTGGTCGCGCCTCGAGGCGCACAACGCCATTTAAGCGCCCAAAATTATACTTTATTAAAGCACATAAAGTCACATTTAGACGCGTCGCAGCCGTCTCCCTCCTTCTCCTCGTTCTCGCTCTCTCTCTCTTTCGCTTTGTCAGGGACTTATGACTGCCGCAGCCAGTGCAAAAAGTTTGCCACACACAGACACAGATACGGACACGGACACAAATACATACATGAAAACGCAACGCATCTACAGTGAGAGTGAGCATTATCCTTTTGCGGCTGGCGCAGCTCCCTTTGGCTCTGTTGATGCTGCTGCTGCTGCTGCCTCTTGCCATTATCCTGCCTTGGGCTTGGCTGACTGCCTGTGGCGTGCTGTTCGTCCTTTTGCATGCGGGCGGGTTTTGTTTATGCGACAATCGAATTTACTGCTTCATTAAATTTGTGTTTAAGCTTCCGCTTCCTGCAGTGCCACATCAACTTGGCCTTCCCACACTCTGATGTTCCTGCTTCTTCTTCTGTGTCTGTGTGTGTGTGTGTGCGACCAGAAACTATGCAATGCGAGAATTGTTTTGCGGTTTCAATGAATGCCGAAAGTTGGCCCCAGCATTTGGCGTCTTATTGGCCAATTCAATGGGTTCACTTTGCACAAACTGAACTTGCCTCCAGCTAAACAATTATTTGGCCTGCCGCTCCCCCGCAGCAGGATGGAATAAAAGTTGGGTGGGCAGGATGGACAGAAAAAAGTGCTGCCTACTTTCAGGCGCTGTCCTAACGGATGTGCTACTTTGATAAATTGTTTTAATAATTGCGTATCAGTGTCTGGCTGTTAATGTATCCTGCTCATCCGGCTGTCGGCGAGTCAGCACTGATTCCTGCCCCTGATCCAAGCCGGGGGCATGCCACGCAGGGGCGGCAGCAGGCCGAAGGGTAGGCAGGATAATGCGTGAGGTTTGGTTAGAATTACCCTCAGTTGTTGCTGCTATTAACACGCTATAATGTTTGATTTTTCGTTGTCGTCGGGTTTTTGCGGCTTATGGAATGTCAGCCCTTTGGATTAGCAGCGACTTATTGTTGTTGTCCTTGTTGTTGTTGCTGTTAATAAAATTAGCATATAAATTAAGTTTGCATGCTGTTTTAGAGCCCACACTTCCGCTCCTACTCTCTCTCTCAGCTGACACACATATTTTTGCTATATATATTTTATATTTCCACAAACCAAAAGAAAGCGGCTTTAAATGCCTCGTTCTCTCTTTCTACCTCTCTCTCTCTCTCTGATCACAGACACACACTCACACACGTGTGGCCCTAAATCAATCTACAAGGATTTGCAGCTAATGACGGCATAAAGACAGCACCCATAAATGCCCCCAAAAACGTTGGCGCATTAACACGAAAATCAAGTCAAACTCTGGCTCACATATGCTCAAAAAAAAAGCAGCCATAGTGAGAGTGTGCGATGCGTGTGTGCGGGTGTGCGAGAGTGTGTGTGTGAGTCTGCATATGTTATGAAGCTCACGTACTGCATACGTGGCATGCTGCCAGCGAGCATAAAGAGCCAGGATATGAGACAGGTTTGGCGTTTAGTCGATGCCCAGGCTCAAGGCTGCTTAATTATGCAGGCAGCGGCAACAATCACAAGACACAGCAACAATAATACAAATATAATTTAATAAACTTGCAAAAAGAGAACTGAGAACATTAACAAATCTAATCGCATTGCCAAAGCAAATACAGAGGAAGCAGGGGGCGGAGGGGGCGAGGTCAACTGCCAGCGGGCGGTGCAATTGTTAATTTGTATTTGCCACCGCCAACACAGCGAGAAATTGACAATTTGCGTGGGGCATTAAAAGGTAAAGCGCCTTAGCACCACCCATGGCTCTGGCAATATGCTTGCCACACTCGCTTGCCACACAACTTTGCTTGCTGCTGCATTTGGCAACTGGCACGAAAGGGGAGCGCACTGGAATTGAGGAGGGGGCAAGTACTAAATTGACTTATCATGATTGTGAACATTGTGAGCGTTGTCAAAGCATTGTCATGGCTCAGCTTGGCAATGTTTTGCATTTATTGGTTTGTTTATTAAATTGTTGCAATGCGGCCAACGAGACGTCGGTCAGCACGTGCCACAGTCGTCGCCACACTTACAACTAAATGAATTTCTCACATGATTAATTTGCCAGGCAACGCCGCAGCGGGGTAGCAACTGCAGCAGAGGCAAGGGGCGGGGTGGGAGCAGCTTGGGCAGAACTAAACCAAGTGGTTCCAAGTGAATAAGCTGCAGCTACAAGCAGATAGTTCACATTATTAATACCATCATTATTTCTCAAGGCAATTAATAGCAAAAAGTGGTCTCTAATATTCAACCATAAATGTACGTTTCAGAATTATTATTTCATTCAATAATAAGTATAATAATAATATAATTACTTTACAGTAAATGTCACAAGGTTAAATTTTGGCTTCTATGTCAAATTTAGGTTTATTTTAATTTTTATATGCAGTAGTATTTACAGCTCACATTTTCTACAAATTGTTTAAATTATTAATACCATCATTATTTTTCAAAGCCATTAATAGTAGAAAGTGGTATCCATAATTCAACAATTAATACATATTTCAGAATTATTATTTCAATAATAAGAACAATAATAATTTAATTTAATAATTTAATCACTTTATAGTTAATGTCACCAGATTAAATTTGTGCCTCGATATCAAATATTTATGATTTTAATTTTATTTAGTACAAATAGTTTAAATTTTCAAGTAAATGATACAAATGTTAAGAAAAGAAATTTCAGCAGACATTTAAATATTAGATTTATTTTTCCTTTCACGTCGAATTTGGTATTGTTCTTTTCTTATGTTATTTCCAAAAAAGTATATTTAAAATTATGTATCATATATTTAAAAGCTATTTACGACTGACATTGTTTACTTTTGACCTGTTACTTACGCTTCGATGTTTGCGTCAAATGCAAAGTTTATGTGAGATATTTATTGGAATTTTGAATCATCAAAAAATTAACACTTTTAGTCAACTTTATAAGCGGATATGTAGCTGCAGCTTATTCATTTCAATTGTCAAATCAGTTCAACTTACGCAGCGTCAAATCAACCCGAACACAATGAGAAAAAAGTATGTGCAGATTAGTCACAATTGAATCATTTTACTTTTTAAACTTTTCAACGAATTTGGAATATTCATATATTCAATAGATATTACCAACAAACTATTAAATGATAAATAAACATTTCAACATTATCACTTTAATAACTCTCCAAGTGCCACTTCTATCGATTAGCCTAGAAGCGAAGAGTGCCAAAAGGAAGTCAATTCGAATGGGGGCTCTGTGATAAATTATAGCCTCGACTTCAGACGCAACTAATTTATTTGCTGAGCCGCCTAATGCCAGCTCTAATAATAGCCCACTGGACGCCACGATTGATGGCTGAGGTGAGATGTGGAGACGGGGGCAGCTGAAGGATTTATGGGGCAACACGGAGTAGTTGCAAGGAGCGAGTAACCAGCAAATATTTGCGATGAATGCATTTTTTAGCAGACAAATAAAAATGCAGAGTCAAAACTCTGCAAAAATGTAATAAAATTGCTAAAAATAAGAGGGAGAAGGTGGGTAAAAAACGAAGCAACTCTCAGGTGTAGCTGTTTCTAGTCCGCGTTTGATAACCATGGCATCGCATTTTAATTAATGTTTAATTGAAATACCAAAACGAAAATATGCAACAACACAGCGCAACGGAAAGTGGAAAAGTGGAGAGCCGAAGAAGGAGCTCGACGAAAATTCGATGCGCGTCGCTTGAATTAGTTGTTGGCTTTTTTGCAAAGCTGAAAAACTTTAAGGATTCCAGTTAAAGTTGAGGCGGAACAGAGAAAGAGAGCAACATTGCGAGCGAGAGAGAGGGACAATTGCAGGGAGTCAGAGACAGGGACAGCGACAGCGACAGCGACAGACGGTTGGTTGGGGGAGCGTTGGGGGGCCTCATAAAGAGGGCATAAAGAAAATCTGGCACGCATCCCGTTTATGGCATATGAAGCAATTTCAAAAGCAATTCCGTTGATACTTTTCATTGAAATGTTTGTGTGAAAATGGCGTGCCAAAGTGTCCACCGTCTGGCTCTGCATGTTGCATCTGTATGGGAGTGTGACTCTGTGTGTGTGTTGGCCATTTGGGATAAGCTGCAAAACGATTCTGGCAGCGGCTATTGATAAATGAAAAAGGTTCGACAAAAGCGTTTTGTGATTTTCTCATTTCTTTTCCACTTTTTCGATGCAAAACAAAAAAGAGGCAAACAAATGGGAAAACAAATAGAAATTGGAGAAGGGAAAATCGCGAGCTGTGCGCATGCCCCAAACAGTGTGCACCAAATATATTTTCGGGGGTTGCATTGCGTTTGGCGAGCATCCCCCCCCCCACACCTCGCTCCCCAATGTGCTGCACTTTGGCTTCGGTTGCCCGTCAAGCTTAAATACAGCTTGCAGATGCAGCCACACATTCACAGTGGCCGCCAAAAGTAATGCCAGTCAACGACCGATGCGTCAACTAATTCATAAATCAGAGCAACTAAGCCTAAGCAGCAGACGTAGTCGACAGTCGAGAGTCGAGAGTCGGCAAATGGACCAATAGTTGGGCCAACCCCCAATGGAGGGCGAGCGTCGAAGCCAAAAGAGACTCATCTCTGTGGGAGTGGGCGTGAGCACGAGTGTGAGTGAGACGGGCATAGTAACATCGACTGGGCTGGATTGTGGATGCTGGCTGTTGGATTGTGGGTGGTGGGTTGTGGGATGTGGGAGGAATGCGAGGAGACGAGGGCAGCAGCTAGATTTGGGTTGGGCCTTGGCTTTGCCTTTGGCTTTGGCTTTGGCTTTGAGGGGGACGCAGCAAGTGTCGCTGGGCGCGCTCGTAAAGCAGGATTTAAAGGATAACATAAAATAAATCGACTCCATTTGTGTTGTTCCAACAACAACTGTCTCCAACTGTGCGTTTGTGTGTGTGTGTGTGCGGCGCTTTATGAATTTATACGCAGTTTTTATATGGCCAAACGAATGAAAAGATATTGGCCGAAAAACGATTTCCATAAACCACTCAGGCAGCTCCTATCTCTCGTTCTTTCTCTGCGTCACCACTCTGAGTCCAATAACAATAATAAAAAGAGCAGATGCTTAACTTGAGTTGAGTTCAAGTTGAAGATGAAGATGATGATGATGATGGCAGAAGATGCCGCGCTGGCAGGACATCAAACGACAGCCAGAGGTACAGCAGCCAGCTCAAGGAGCGAGCACAATCATAATGCCAGTTTTCAGTTACCAATTTCGATTGTGAACGGTTGGCAGTCGGAGTTTCTGGAGTGGCCATTTCATTTGGTTGCCAGGCCAGCCAGAGTTCGCTTCAAAGAAATGCAATAACCTGGCCAATTGATTTTTGATTATGTTGCAACAACAGCAACAGCAACAGCAATAACCAGCAAAAATTGTCAATAAAAGCACTGGCAAATATTATGACAACCTGGCGAGTTGCCTTTGACAGTCAAATGTTTATTAATAGAAACAGCGAGAGAGAGCGAGAGAGGGAAAAAAAAAGGGGGGAGAAATGGAAACATTCTCGTATTCCGGCTTAATAAATAATATTTGCATTGCAGCTAATCGAATTTTGATTGCAATTTTCTGTCGCTTTGTTGTTGCTGCTGATAGTTGACATCGCGTGCCGGCTTTTCCAGCTTTTCCGACCGAACTGTGATTGATATTTTTGCAAAATTGGCTTTTTCAAGTGCGCAAAGTGCATTTCAATGTAGAGTCAGCCAGAGAGAAAGCTAGCCAGCATCAGAGGATATTTGCAGGATATTGCACTTGAGTCCGCTGTGTCATATGCAAATATTTTTGTGAACCATTTCATGGGAAAATTGTGTGATTTGATTTGCAACTTTAGTGCAATTGCCGAGCGCAATAACTAGACGCAATACGACAGCTGTTCATTAGCCATAATGTGCAATTAATGTTGCATAACGATCCGCCAAAAGAGCAAGAGGGGAGAGGGGAGAGCGGACTACGACTGGGATTTGCCATATGACAGACCATTATGAATGGCCTGCAATCAGTTGTTGCTTATACACAATGCGAGTTAGCACTTGCTTCAGTTTCATAATAAAAATGCCGTTGGGTCTTTGACACCAGCCACCAGTTACCAGTTACCATTTACCAGTTATCCTTGCCCTCGTTTCGTCCTCGCCAGCAGTCATAAAATCAAAGCAAATCACTTGTTATCCCATTTGGGCTCTGCGACTCTCACTGTGGCAGCACGTTTCATCCCTCCTCGGTCGGTGTTGCATGTCATTTGGCAGCTACTTAATTTCTGACTTCTGCTTTCAGCCTCCCCATCCCTTACCTTCCCTTCCCTTCCCTTCTCATTTGGCTTGTGGCAATGTGGGTGCTGCTCTTCCCCTGTTGTCATTGTTGCTGCTGCTGCTGCTAATATTTGTGGCCTGCCGCAAGAAATTGCTTTTTCATGAACTTGACTCATTTATTATTTGCAACAGTTTCCTCTGCCTTTTTGTTGTTAGTGTTGCTGTTGTTGCTACACTCACACCTTTTGTTATTGTTTGTCTGCCCTTTTGCTGGTGGTGTCTTTTCTTTATTTCTCCTCTCTTCTCGTCTGTTATTTTTGTTTTTTTTTTTTTTTGCTTTTTTTCGCTTGGTGTCAGTCGCAAGTGAAAATTAAAAGTCCAAACATGAAAATGCTTTTGTTACCAGCATATGGCTGCAATTTTTGGAAAAACTCGTTTTCCGTTCCGTTCTGCTCCATTTGCTAGGACCAACAGCAATAAGCCGAGAGTGAGAGATATTTTTTGATCAGACTTAAATTTTGATTTAGGCGTTAAAGTAAAATCTCTTTGAATTTGATTTAAATAAAGGTGAAAAAGAACAATTTTCTTTTCCGGTTTTTAGTTTTGGACATAACTTATGATTCTCTTTCATATTCATTTATCTGATATTTCACTACGTCAAGGAAAGTCAAAAGCCACATCTTTATGAAAAAGAAATCATTTCATTTGTTTAATAACAAATTTATGGCGACTTTTTCTTCATTAAATATTTATGGTGACCTCAAATAGATATGAATATATTTTGCCATTTATTAGAATAAATTTATATAGAAATTTAAATAAAATAAATTATTAGGGAATGATTCACTTGAGTTTTAAATGATTGGCACTGAGTGTTTTTTTTTTAAGCATTCATTTGTATCTTTCATCATTTGTATATTGCCTTCAATAATGAAAATTTCTCACAAGCAATTAAACAATATTTTTCAATATGTATGAAGTAAATTATAATTGAATTGTCAATTTTATTATTTTGTTTATAGTTTGATTTTTGCAATTATAATATGTTAGATATATATTTTTTTAATTCCATTCATATCCCACAGCCACCGCAATTTTAATTTTGTAGGCATTTCACGTTAATCTGACTCTTAAAATCGGGTCGTATCAAATTGCACTACCGCTTAAATTTAAAATTATTTATTTATAGCGTTTGGCAATCAGATTGCATTGGCTGCTCATCACTTTTAGCTGGTTATATGTGTTGTTTTTGTTTCTTTTTCATAGGCCAATAAATCATATTTTGAATTCATTCGAACCCTGCTTCACGCCCCAGCCACGAGGCAGAGTCAGCGTCGCAGTCGAAGTCAAAGTCACAGTCAGTGTCGGCAGTCAGCAGCCACTCAAGCGGCGAGCTGATAATTTATGCATAAGGGCGCAGCTTAAAAAATTACCGTCAAAACACAATTTAACGCGGCATAAGGAGCAGAACCAAAGCCAAGGGAGGCGAGGCGAAATCAGGGCAAAAACATGAGCATACAGTTATTCGACTGTCTGGCGCACACACACATACACACACAACAATACACACCCTCAACAGGCATGTGTGTGTGTGCTGGGAGAGGCGCATAAAAAATAAATGTTTTGTTTAACCGACATTTTAACGCCTATTTACGTGCCTCGCACGTCATGCACGTTATGCCAATTTAATGGTCTGCCAGCGCGCCTCCAAGTAGGCAATGACTTTCAGCTTTCAGCAGCGAAGAAGAAGCAGACCAAGAAGCGAAGCAGAATCGTATGAATAAATAAAAGAGAAAATAGAGAGAACAGGAAAAAAGTCGAACGAGGCTAAAAATATGCGAAAATGCTAAGCAAAATAAAAGAAAACAATCCGAAAATTTAATTGCCGTAAACAAAGAGAAAGAGACACTGCGAACGATAGAGAGAGAGAGAGAGAGTCAGACAGTCAGACATTGTCTTAAATTATTAAATTAAAAGTTAATGAATAGAGCGACGCACAAACACGTAAAAACCATAAACAAGTCAAGGTCGCTGCCGTCGCCGTCGCCGTCGCAGTCGCCGTCGCAGTTGACGTCGCAGTCAGCGACAGCTGGCAACCCTCTCTCTCTCCATCTTCCTCTCCCTTGCCACTGAATGTGGCACATTAGCGTCCCTGATGTAACATTGCGCGCATATTTAGTTAACGCTCGTCGATCCCAGCGTGGACAGCAACTCTAGTTGTCGCTGTCGCTGTCTCTGACTGCAACTGAGAGTGTATTTCAGAGAGTGTGTGTCTGCCTGGATGCCAGCCTGAATGCTGGCCGACATATGACAAATACACTGGGGACCATCAGCATTACACGCAAAGTTACTTTGCAGCACAAAAGTTGCCATTTTTCTTTTGCTTTTCGCCACAGTTTCAGTTTAAGCTCGAGCTTCGGCCTCAGCTTTTGGCTATGTCTCGTTGTTCCTTGGCCATTAGTTGGCTGCGGCTGTGGCTGCGACTGGCGACGTCACAACTCTCGGTGACAGCTTAAGATTGCCACGGATTCCCGCCAGGTTATATATAAATACGCGACACAGCAGCAACAACAGCGGCAGCAAAAAGAGGAACGGTTAAGTTGTCAACCCGGCGAGTTGATGTGGATTCAGTTTAGTGTCGCCCGCCTTTGTTATGCACGGCGGAAAAATCGTTTCCATGTCACAAGTCATTCATTTGCTAGCGAACTTCATTCGCCAACTCTCTCTCTCTCTCTCCCTCTTCGAATGCTTTCTCTATTCTTTATTATTCCTTGCGAGAAAAGGCATTAAAAACATTGTGCAACTCGGCTCCTAGAAGTAGGCAACGCTTTTTGCAATTCACACTGCAAATCGAAGGTCTGTATTTGCATATGTATAGGTGTATAGGTGAGTGTTTGAGTGTGTGTGTGTTGCTTGTAAATGTCAAAACCTCAACATGTCTACACATCGTCGTTGTCCCGCTTGGTTCTTATGCATATGGAAATGCCAATTTGAAACGAAACACATCCGACATATGCCCGGTCCCTGCCCTCCTCTTGCCACCTTCTCGGTGCTGGCCAAGGCACTAGGCTGCCAATATAAGACAAGAGCGTATGGCTGACCAAGTGGCAGCTGCCCCGGCCAATTTGCTTTTAGCCTTCTCTGCCTGTGCGAATACTCTCGTATAGATAAAGAATTTACATATGGAATTTATGCGTGCTTGTGTGTGTGAGTGTGTGTGTGTCGAGACATGTTTTGACTGTCACGACGGTAATTGATCTCGATTAAGACCATGTAAGAGAACTCGCTTAACAAGCAGACAACACATGTGCGCACAAATAGATTGAGAGAGAGAGCGAGAGAAAGGGGCAGAGGGAAAGAGCGAGACGAAGCCAATTTGTTCGCGGTCTTAAGGCTTTAACTTGCATCGACTTTAATTGCCAGCGGAGCAATGACATTCCAGCTGCCACATATCGAAATTAAAACCGTTTTTCAATCTGTCTATAATCTCAGTTAACACCATTACTCGAAACTGCTTAAGAAATAAAATAAGTTGCTGACTATCGAAGACAAGTATGGAAATCAAACAGATTGTAGTTAAAGGTTTGAAAAGTTCTATTCAACAAAAAAAAAGTGTTATGATGGTCAATAACAATTGTTCATCTTAATTTAATTTGCATCGGAAAAGAAACTAGTTATACATTGATATATCACAATGCAATTCACAAATACAATTGAATCTTTAGCTTGTTATCCAAATTTTAATTTTGGTTTTAATATGTATCCAGTAATGGGTTACTATGGGACTCTCTGTTGCTTTTACTGTTTCAACCTCTTAGCAAATCCAAATCTAAATACAAATCCAAACTAAAAGTTTATTAATTGTTGTACAAAAATAATGTGAAGATATGTCTGCAGTTTTCCAAATTAATATAGCTGCAATTTGGAATGAAAATGATATCAAACGTATCTCGAAACCCCAAATTGAAATCACAAATATTGCAAAATGAAACCAACAAAGCCTCGTTCAATAATAACTGATTATAATCAATTGTAATTGGTGTATTTGCAGGTCTGGTTCCAGAACCGTCGCGCCAAGTGGAAGAAGCGCAAGAAGACCACAAATGTGTTCCGCACACCTGGCGCTCTGCTGCCCTCCCACGGCCTGCCACCGTTTGGGGCAAACATCACGAATATTGCCATGGGCGATGGACTCTGCGGCACGGGCATGTTTGGCGGGGATCGCTGGAGCGTGGGCGTTAACCCGATGACGGCAGGTGAGTGTGCGATGCAAAACTGCAGTCGCTTTACATTTGGAAACTAACAGCGTATCTCTATCTATGTATCTATGTATCTGTAACTGTATCTATTGCTACTAATCGCTGCATTTGCTGAATTGACTGACAAAAAAGGCTTTGGCCAGCTAAATCAATCGTCACCGCTTTCGTCCTCGCTGAATAGCGGCCTCAATTCGGGCATTAACATGGGCTCCGCCCTCGGGGCCGGCAGCTATCAGCATTATGGCCTCAATGCATTGGGTAGGTGTTGCGTCAGGCTCTCTTATCATCCACCACTGCGCCTCCTTCATCAACCCTCTCCTCCCCCCCCCCACTCTCAAATGAGATCACATGCTTCGAAAACTTTCCATTTGTTGACACAAAAATATGCGTTGACATTTTTTGTTTTTTGTTGTGTTTTTTTTTTGTGTTATTTGTATCTGTCGATACAATCCAGTTCTTTTGACAATTGCCCAAACACGACGCGAGTTGACAACGTTTTCATTTCTGTGAACTCATAACACTTTTTTTTTTGCGTTTTCTTGAAATTTTTGGTTCAGTAGCCAGAAGATAAATAAATAAATAAATGTAGAAAGATTTATAGCGTTTTGGTTTCGGATCTGTGTTTGTTCCTTCAATTAACAGACATTCGTTTAATTTTAATTTTCAGGAATACCCAAAGGTATTCATCGTCGACGCCATCGTCGTCGTCGCCGTCGTCGTTGTCGTCGTCGTTTTATTTGATTTCGTATAGTTGTGCTAATTGACATTTTGGAGACAGGTTTTGATTTTTTTTTCTTCGTCATTTCAAAGTTATCATCGTTACAGTTTCAGTTTAAGTTTTAGTTTTGTTTCTTGTTTGATTTCCCCGGCAAAGTGCGAGGCTTTAATTCGTTCGTATCTATTGCAGGCGACTCGATGATGTATCAGCACAGCGTCGGCGGGGGGGTAAGCTGCGGACCGGGCGGCTCCCCGAGCGCCACCACGCCGCCCAACATGAACAGCTGCTCCTCGGTGACGCCGCCGCCCCTCTCCGCACAGCCAAACGCCACACAGAACGAGCTCAATGGCGAGCCGATGGTGAGTTTTATTGCTTAGCCACGACACAAACCAGCTGAGGTTAACATTCTGTTAATGTGCTGTTCACAGCCACATCACCAACAGCAGCAGCAGGCGCACCAACCACAGCAGCAACAGCAATCTCACCAACAGCAGCAACAGCAGCAGCAGCAAGTATCTCACCAGCAGCAGCAACAGTCAGCAACACCGACACAACAGCAGCAACAGCAACAACAGCAGCAGCAGCAGCAACAGCAGCATCAGCAGCAGCAACAGGACAGCGGCAATTTGCTGCCGCATTGCCATCAGGCCATGCAGTCGCCAGATGGCGCCACCGATGAGGATGTGTGGCGAGGACACAGCATTGCAGCGCTGCGGCGGCGAGCATCGGAACTAAATGCGACAGCAATACCATCGTATTTGCACCACGCGGCTGCCGCCCACAACAACTACGAGCACCACAATTCGGTCTACTGAAATTTGTTGAAAAGCTTTGAAAGCTTTTCGGATTACGGTTTTTCCAATTGCGGCACTCACGAGTTTTAGAGCCACAGACAGCGTACAGTTTGAGAGTCAGCCCCGGCCAGTTTAGGGTTAGGTTTAAGGATTACGATTAAACCAAAAGTTATGTTTTAACAAATTGTACAATTTGATGAATTGACTCAGAATTCGAGATGTTTTTTTCCTTATTTCTTTTTGTTCTTATTAATCTTTATTTGCAAATTGTCCAATTGTCCATGCAGCGAACGCAACGGCGCAGATTTTGAACTTAAAAGACTATAATGAATGTAAACCATGTATACGAGATGAGAACTTGAAAAGCAACTCAATTCAATGAGCTATTTAGTGGAAGAAGCAGACGTAGTAGATGAAATACTAACTCCATATACAAACCCTATAAATGTACGACTATTGAAAATATTAAATATATTAACTTAAGCTGAAACGGAAGCGGAAACAGAAAAAAGAGACGTAATGAAAATGAAAATAAAAACTTGCTTAAACTATGCAACTTTTTTAGAATTAATACTGAAAATAATATATTATTATTAATATCACATAAAAACATAACTGTATACGAATTGTAAAAGATTTTTAGGCAAAACAAAAAAGTCTAACAAAAATTGTATAAAATGAAAATGAAAATGAAAGTTTGGACATCGGTCTTTGGTGTCACAATAATTTTGCAAAAGTTTTCGCATGCTTCGACTTGACTTTAAGAGCATTATAATAATATTAAATACTATATAAATACATATATTATATATGCCTATATATAGGATATATGAAAATTAAATTCTAAGCATTTGTAGTTGTATTACTTAAGTGTTGTTGTTTTTGTGTATAGCTCATTATTGTTTAGTTCTTTTGCTATACTTACACACACAGATACATCAATTGTTTCAATGCAATAAACAAAAACCATAAAAACTATTCAATATAGACGAAACGAAATCCCCAAATAGATAAAGATACAGAATGAGAGTTGTCAGTGCACCGAATAATTAATTATTTTACTAATTAATTCGATGGCATCAACGAATGGTTTAATTTTAATAAACATACACACTAAAGATACATAATTAAATGGAATACTTGTAATAGACTTTCATCTAATGTTTAAGCCTACATTTAAATACAAACAAATGAAAATGCTAAAAAACAAAATCACAAAAACAACCAGAAAAGTGTAATACTAAATTAATATGTATGTAATTATGTATGCGTATTATTAATTAGTAAACTAAATTAAATATGAATTGAACGTGATTTAAATAACAGATAAATGACAAAAATACGAAAAATAAAACTGATTTCAGTGTAAAAATGGTTTTGCGTTATATTTAATTTGCATATGGAATATATCCTGTAAATGCGAAAGACCCAAAGCTGCTAGTCACAAATCAATATTTATACAAAAAAATATATATTTACAGATTTTGTTTTTTGATAAAAAGATTTAATCAATATCCTTACTTCACATTTGAGTGAATTTTCTTAAATGAAGAGAACTATTTGGGTATCTTCCAGTCGAACACATTTCCTTTTATTGCTCGCCCAATTATTATTAATTATGGTGCTGCAATTGCATTTAATGCCGAGTCAATTAACTAAATCAGCTCACAGGATCAGGGTGCATAAGCTAGGGGGCGTGGCCGGGCAGGAGGCGAACTTACAAAAAGCAGTTGGTAAAAGGTAGCTGGAAAAGCAATTACAATAATTGCATGTGATCAGCTTTTTGGCTTGCTAATAAAAACGCCAAAACGAATTTGCCACAAACAACTTTAAGCTGAAAATTGGCAAATTGATAAAAGTTTGACAGCGCACGCACACACACACACACACACACAACACAAACATGTAGGAACATGCTCACACATGCATGCTGCGATGGCAGTTTGTGTGTGTGCGTGTGTGTGAGTTTGAGAGGCAACTGGCCAAATATCCATTGCAATGGCATTGACTGCTTGCCATGATTGGGGTCAGCAGCAGAGACTGCAACTAACAGTGTCCGCTGAATGTTTACAGCTGCTGTGACTCCAGCTGCCATCCACATATGCATACCACGTATATGCGACGATGATGGTTAAGGTATGTCGATGGGGTTCTCAGTATTTTGTGGCCAGATTGTCTCGCAACTTCGTCCGCGTTGCATGCTGACATGGAATGAAGTTATTAAGTGCAGACATAGTATAAAAATGAAAATGTTTGTTGCTTATAGATATTCCTATTCTGTAACAATTACAGATTACATTAAAAGTGTTCCAGAAACAAAAACAAGGATATAAAGGCTAAAATGTTTATCACGATTTATGGCCTATAAATAGCCATACAAATTATAATAAGTCTGCAACTTTAGTCAAAAAACAAATCATTTCCATACCAATTTAAATGAATTAAGATAGTTCGAGTAGGAATTGAAAATAAAAGGCCAGCTATTTATGAGTGTAAAATAACTGATTACATTTTTGGGCAGTAAAGTAAACAAAATATCTTGTAAACTTAGATATTTTTTATTTTTATTAACCGATCGTATAGATGCTGTTGCTCACACGATATATCCGAAATTGTGAATTGAAATTTAGGCTGCTTCAAGCGAGCACTAATTTTGCAGGGTATGCTAAAATACTTCAGCCTATTGTCGATCATATTTAAGGTTTTTATTATCGTGCCTGGGCATAGGTTGTGACACACACAGATACACACGGTGGTGTGCGTGTGTATGAATACATGAGTACATGGAGCTTATAAATTTTATAACGTTTGCTGCTGCTGCTCGTTTGTTACGGTGACATTTGACATGCACATTGTCAGGACAATTGGCCAGACTTAATCACACTGATGGCATTTTTATGTGATGTGGCAGCCACAGTTGCAGGTTGCACAAGTAGCAGTTGCAGTTGCAGTGGCAGTTGCAACAGCATCAGCATCAGCATCAGCAGTAACAGCAATTCAATAATAAAACTACACACAAAGTACTTAAATATGCAGCAAATGTATGGCAGCAAGGAGAAGTTGTGCTCGCCGCTTATATTCGTATGTGGAATGTGGAGAGAAAGTCGGGGGCACGCAGGATAACATGCTCGAACTCCAGAATTGATAGCTTGCCATCGCCATCGACGTCGGCTTCCTCGATTACCTTGTCAGCAATCTGCTGGTGCTCCTCCGGGCTCAGCTCGTTTTTGGTCATTGTCGTCAGGCAGGACATGAGGTCAGCGTGCCCAATGAAGCCGTCTTGATCGAAATCTGCAAAGTCATGACAGACATGCATAAGTACTAGTCACAACACATGTACACACTCGCACACACACACACTCGCACACACACACACTCGCACACACACACACACGTACTCACAGACATGCAAATGCAGTTGTGCGAAGGAGTGTGTGAAGCATTATCAAAGTTGACATTTTCATGCATAAAAGTCAACTGATGTGCGCAAAACTAAGTTAAGGGCTATATTCTTATAGATAACTCTGGCTCCTCAAGTGAGTGTGTGTGTGTGTGTGTGTGTGTGTGTGTGTGTGTGTGTGTGTGTGTGTTCTGTCTTGTGTGCATAATCGCATGTGCTCGTTGGCTGCCTTGCATGCTTCAATTTGTGACAATCTAATAAAGCACATTGAGACAAAGTGGCAGCGTTATGTTCATATCTCAAAATATTATCGTAGAATTGAAAACGAATAGCGCAGCAGGACTTTGCATTCAAGAGAAGGATAAATATTCCAAGTTACAGAATAGACACATATGTGGATGCGATTAATACAATTAATTTCCAAAGAAATTTTTAAATTGAATGCTAATGATGTAGATACATGATTGAATTACAATTTATTGCGAAAATTATTAATATAGCGCATGAGATAATCATAATTATATTAATGCCAAATATAATAGTAGCTAGAATATATATGTATATATATATGTTATATGCAAATCTTAGTATCAATTCAAAATAATTACTCCAACGGTAATTCAATACCAGTCTCAATTAAATACAATGTTCACTTAAATATTGCAGTAAACTCAAGTCCATTGAACAATTATCATCATTTAAAATGATAATCATAATTGAACCATATAAACAAAGAAACGTTAATCGGCTTTAAAATGCATTCTCAGCAGACAGATTTCATCAATTCAAAACGATGAAGGAAACAGTAATAGAGTTACACTAAGCGCTCAATTGTTTTATTAAACAAAGCAATAATTTGAACAATTCAATTGAATGTGTCGTTCATTCAGAGATGATTTCATTCAATTTACTCGCTCGCACTGAACTTGTTTCATATTTTAATACAATTTGA
Source organism: Drosophila ustulata (assembly GCA_035047365.1). Taxonomy (NCBI): domain Eukaryota; kingdom Metazoa; phylum Arthropoda; class Insecta; order Diptera; family Drosophilidae; genus Drosophila; species Drosophila ustulata. The sequence goes on along the minus strand of JAWNPT010000057.1, from coordinate 24,022,836 downwards.
ACTTAGTGAAGGATTCAACTTGAATTGGCCACAGTATCAAACACGAGTGAATAGAGTGCAAAACTATGAATATTCATTTAATTGTCATTGCAAGTACACAAGTACATTCAGTTATTTGCTCGCAGAGTCGTAAATCCAGAATGTACTCAAATCAATTTGTAAAGCGAGACGGCGAGCGGAGCAATGGGAATGGAAATGGGGTGCGAGAGAATGCGCGACATTTTTGCAGATTCTAATTTAAATTTCAATTAAAATGCTTATTAGAATTTATGACTGTCCTTGAACTGTGGCAGCAAACTGTGGCAGCAAAACTGTGCCACCACCAGCCCCAACAACAACAACTGCAACAACAACAGCCAGTTGTCCTGCCTGCCTGCCTGGCGGCAATAGCTTGGGCTTGGGCTTGGGCTTGGACCTGGGCCACAAATTACTGAGCCACGACTCACAATTCGCGGCAAATGGCAAATGGCATTGCGTTCCATGTAAATGCCAAAGACACAAAAGGCAAACCGAGAACAACAATAACAGGAGGGGCAACAACAATAACAATGAAAATGCATAAACAAAACCGGAAAATTCTGGCCAAAAACGTGCAACACAACAACGAAACCAGCAAACAACAAACAACAAGTAAAAGTGCTGCAGCCGAAAGTGCTCGATTCGAGGCACACCCTACGACCGCTAGGTGGCGCCAGTGTAGATTTCCCTGATCCAAACTTGTTTATTTATTGTTGATGCGTAACTTCGAATTAAAGGACAGCCAGAGCAACTAGGCCTTTAGGCTGTTCTGATCCTAACTAAACATTGAATTAAATTAAAATTTCAGTTTAAACTGTTTAAGAATTTAATACAGTAACCAAAATTAGCAAATGGGCATTCAGTTATTCATGTGTCGTCTATTTCGGTATACAACTTACTGTCACGCAATTTCTATTTACGGGACATTAGAAGCATTACAAGAACTTACCATAAATTTTGAATGCGTAGAAGACTTTAATATCCCGGGGTGCCTGCTCGCTAAACACGGAGAGAGCATCCAAGAAGTCCTCAAAGGATAAATTACCCAGGCCATCGCGTGAGAATGCCTCGCCTGGTCAGCCAGCAAAGTGGGGCGGGGCGGGGCAGCAGGAGGCGTTGCCAAATAATATAAGAATCGTTTTGCTTATGAATATGGCAGGACAGGCTGCTCTACTTACAGATACGTCGTCGGAATGGATTCTCACGCAACTCGGGCATCTTCTCAATGCATTCGCGTGGAACCTTGACACTCGACGTCTGACCCTCGGTCATTTGGCGTGGCACCAAATCCGGACGCAGCTCACGAAAGCGTTTATGCACGCTGCGAAAGAAGAGCACACAGCACTTGATGAAAGGCTTTGTCTGCGAGAGCACACACGTGTGTGTGTGTGTGTGTGTATGTTTTGCTGAGTGCCTAAACAAAAGGATGCGGCAAACAATGGCGCCAATTCAGCACAACTGAACACAGCGTTTTGCCTCATATGAAAGGAAAACAGTTCTGCTTATTATATTAAACAGCAGCAGCAAAAGTAATATGACGTATACGCCCCGTGGCGTGGTCGTGTGCTTACCGCAGTATCTCCTTGCGTGTGAAGAACGTGCAATCCTTTTCAGTGTTTGTTATTTTAAAGAGAGCGCACACATGAAATTGATTTGTTTAAAAAGCGAAAAGTTTAGCTAACCGCAGGCAAGGTTGCGTACCTGATAGTCATCCAATTGCTGTTCGGTGAATGTCACAACTTTGTTGCCCATCGCTTATCCAATTGTGTTTGTTTATGCGGGTTCAGGTCCAAATGGACATTCGGTTTCGTTACAGGTTTCCACGAAGCACGCTCTCCAGGCTTCAGGCTCCAGGCTCCACGTCCAACTGCTGCCGTCCACAAACGCTGCGCGACTGGCAAAACAAAACACACGGCGTCTGACTTTGCATAGGCAGCTCACAGCTCTCAGCATGGCCATGGCACAGCAGAGTCCTGCCCAGGTTCAGTTTGAGCTCAGTGCGACTGACATATCCTGCGGCGCCTTTGCGGCAGCGTGTGGCTCCAGCTTGTCCTGGCCGCATTCGCATGGAAATTAATTAAGGAGTGTTCACAGTGTGTCAGTTTACTTCTCCTTCTCCAGCTCTATTGCCTTTTTTTCTCCGTTGCTGGCTTGCTTTCGTTTGATTCGCCCACGCCTGCTGGGTGTGTGTGTGTGTGTGTGTGTGTGTGTGTGCGGTCTGTTTGCCGCTGTCGGACACCGAAAAGGCGAGCGGCAAAAACGCTTTTAGAGGTGCGGCGAATCAGCTAAAAAACCAACACGCACATGACACACAAACAAGCCAAAGAGTGAAAACACAGACTGCAAAACAACAACAATATCAACAAGAAAAAAAGTGTAGCGCAGTTTTGTGCGCAGCAAGCAGAGTTGTTATTGTTGCTATAGTTGTTGCTGGCAATGCTTGCTCTAGTTTTGCAGTTTTTCCCATAGACTTTATTAATTAATTTAATGCTCGGCAGCACTTTTCAATTTCCCGCATCTGCTTTACGAACTTGTGAAAGTGACTATCCGGTTTGGGATCCAGATCCAGCACACTCAGCTTGGTGAGAAATTGACGTCCCTGCAGCGTGACGAGCCAAGGCTGCAATAAGCTGCAAATACAACACTGATTAGCCATCTCTCTGTGTGTGTGTGTGTGTGTGTGTGTGTGTGCGCTTACCTGTTGTGCTTGGACTGGCAGCGAATTTCCTGAAATGTCAACATTATGGAGCAGTCAAGCGCTGTGGCGCCCAACATGTAAGCTTGCTCTGCCGCCAGCTGATCCACATTATCTAAAGCCAAAGCCAAAGCCGGCTCCTGCTGACAGCGGCTAAGCAGCCCTCGCAATGCCGCATAGCTGGGCGTGGCATGTTGAGCCTGCCCCGTTTGCCACATGTAATGAAAATGCCGCTGAAATTGCCAAAAAAAATAACAAAAACTTTAGCGACAGACAGCTACAAAGATAGAGAGAGAGAGAGAGAGGGAGAGGGTAAGAGAAACAGTCCAATCTTATGGCACACAAAGTGCCCGGCCACTTGGCTGGCATCCAAGTGAGCGCGTCCAGTGCAAATCCCCACTGCACCACAACACCACATCACCAGTGACCAGCTCGGAGAGTTGGCTGGCGGGGACACTCTCCGTTTGCCGTTTAGCTGCCCTTTCAATTTCATTCCTTTTTAGCTTTTAGCACGAGGCACTCACTTGAAGCATTGTTGAAACATCAACCAGGTAGCTCAATGTAGTTGCCTTTGTATGGCAAAAAATAAAGAAATCTCAAGAAAGAATTGACAACTGCATAAAGCCGCCATCCATATACTCTTAAAGTTTGTATTTTTAGCATATATATTTTAAATCTATTGCTCTCTCAATTAATTATTGTCGCATGGTGGCGTTATATTGTAGTTGTAGTAGTACAATTTACATATGTAACTATTTCCTGTTTTTGAATAAACAATCTGTGCGGAAAATTGTTTCAAAGGAAACAAATTTTAATTTATAGAGACAACAATCAAATTGTACACACCTTCACATTAAAAACCATTTATACTTGTTGTTGATAACAAAATTATGCTATTTTTGGAAAACAAATGACTAGACTAAATCATAAATAAAATTCACAATGTTTAAATTTTCATATTGCAAATAATATTTTCTGATTGTTGTTACCTATCTTTTTATTTTAAATAAAAACCATTTGATAAAATCAGCCAAGCTAACATCCATGTTCTGTCAAATAAATCGACTTCTAATAAACTCTATTAAATATTCTGCAACATCTCATTGTACGCGTTACACTTGCTACAACAATACTGTAGCACTCACAGGGCAAGTGTATTAAAATGGAAAATGGAAAACAGAATCAACTGATGGCCATCAAATGCTAAAAAAAGAGCGAAAAGAAAAAAGGATAACTTTGAGAGTTTGGGTATTTCCCCCCGCCTGCTCGCCTGGCCTCGATAAAAATAAACAACAAAAGGGAGATGGCGAAACAGAAACAGAGCAAGACAGAAACAGAGAAAGAGACTGGGAGACAGGGAGAATGATGATAGTCAGCAAGTTCTTTACTTACCTTTACCAGCAATTGTAAATGCAAAATTTTTTGCAGCACACAATTTTTGGGTAAGTGAAATATTTCCGCTTTGTTGATCTGTGCTCGAGTTTTATTCGGATTCGGAGTCGCCATCATCGTTGTTGTCGTCGTCGTCGTCGTTGGCGGCGCTGTTGCCAGTGTTTCCGTTTCCGTTCGAGTTGCTGCCATTGCCACATTCGCTGACAACCTGGTTGTGCTTTCCCAGCACGTTGTTGTTTCGCCCGTTGATGTTGTTGTCGATGTCGTTGTCTCTGTAGTTGCTGTTGTTCGGCTACGCTTTGTGTACCTTTGGGTCGTTTTTTCAGCAGCTGCTCTCGTTGAGCGTCGCTGTGGCTGACCAGCAACAGCTTTGACAAACTCAACTATTCCTGCCAGCTGTTGTTGCTGTTGTCCTTGCTTCGCCTGTTCATGCCACGCAGTGGCAACAGCAACAGCAGCATCAACATTAGCCCCGCCAATTTCTGTAGTAGTTTCTGTTGCTTTTGTCTTCATGCCACACCCGAATGCAGCGCTTTCCGCCTCCTGTTCTTGTTGCTGTTGTTGTTGATCCATCTCATCCGTGTTGTTGCTGTATTCCCTGAGCAGGCAGGCGACCAGCAAATGTTTTATAAGCGCCATAATTTCACTGGAGAATTTCAGTGATTTTATGACCATGGCGTTGGCATTGGGGAAACCCAAATGGGAAATGGCAAATGGCAAAATGGGGAAATGGGGAAATGGTCAATGGGTATGGCATTGGGATTGCGATGGCCGATGTTGTTCGTGATGGTGATGGTGATGGCAACGGCGATTGGCATTGAACGGAGCGAAAGAGGAGAGGGAGGAGAAAGTCGCGCACACGGGGTGAAAGTTTTGTCCGAAATTTCGTTTTGTTAGCATTTTCAATGCACATTCCAATTTTGTGTGCCAGTTGCGCCAATGTTGTTGTCGTCGTTGATGTCGTTGTTGTCAACGTTGTGTTGTGCAAAGGTGTTGAAATGAGTGAACAAAACATGGAAGGAAAAGAAAATGGCAATGTTAGCGGTTGGCACTCGAGAATTTGTGTTTGGCTGTTGCTTGCATTATTTATTGAATATTTGCGTGTTGAACAATTGCTTTCCAGATTTCTCTCTCGCTTGCTCTTTCTCTCTCCCAACCAATTCAATCTTTTCCCATTCTATTTTCTCTGACTATTTCTTTTTGTATTCTCCTGCAATTGTTGTGGTTGCGTTCCAAATTTATTTCGCATATTATGCTAGCTTTCAATAAGTTTTATAAGCACACCTGAACCCAAGAGTCGTTTATTCTTGAAAGCATTGGAAAAGTTGGTCATATTTATCTATCTAGAGATCACTGAAACAATTTCTCATATTTAAACGTCAAGTCAGTTTTGATAAAGTTGTAATAGTTTCTTAAGACTGAAAAAGCCACAAACTAAGACTGAATTTATTGTGTAATTTAATATTCTTATTTGTCAAATAATATAGGGATTTTTCAAGATTTGTTCATTCTATTTCTAGTGCAATAACTATTGCAGATTTATTCAAAATGATTACAAAGTTTACAAGCAAATTTATTTATTGAGAAATTTTAATTCATATCAAATGTTAAGCATTTTAGAAATATGATTAAAAAATTGCAACTCAAAAATAATTAAATGAGTATGTTAAAATGCATATTGTTGTCAAATAATAAAATAATACAATTTTTATTCTACATGGATTAAAATAGTTTGCAAAGTTCGAAAACTAAATCATTTATTCGGAGAATTAAATTTATTCAAAGCAACTTGCAAATGCAGATTATAAAATGACAAACATAAATAAAATCTAAGCCTCAATTAAAATTATTGTTACATTGAGTCGAAAAGCTAAAGGTCACTTTAATTGAATTCAAAAACCCAAAAGTCAAGAGATATTTTACAATTACCACATAACACATTTTTGCTAAAGAATTTCCTGCTATATGATCAGCTCTGCAGCTCAGCACTTAAATTGATTTCAAGGGGACAGAGAGGGGGGATTAATTTGCACTTACCCAGGAAAAACACGAGTATGCAGCTCATCACAGGAAATCGAATTCGCGTGATCGCCATAAATTAAATTGCCGCGCTGAAATACACGTAAATTATTTTGTGGGCAGGCGAAAAGTGCATTCAAGGCATTGACCATGCGACCGGTTGCACTAAAAAAACGACAAGCAGAAGAACAAAGAAAAGCCGAGAAAAAAATATCAATAAATACGTGTATATGTAAAAAATAACACTATTAAAACATAAATATATATATGCGCGATATATCTGTATGCTATAAATGGAGGCTGGCGCACAAAAAAGCGGGCAACAATTTTTGGCTGAACGCAAGTGCGAAGCCAGCAAAAAATAAAAGAAAATGGCAAATCTGTTGTGAGAAATCGACGACGCGATACCCTGCAGAGAGTTGCAGGATGCCAGAGCACTCTAGTGTGGGCTAGACAACGGCTTGCAGGGTATCGAAGAGAAATGAAAGTGGAAGCAGGCGAAGCAGGCGGTAAACCGGAATGAAAGCACAAGCAAATTGAATTTCGTGCACGGATGCACGCATGACTTGAAACAGCGGGCCACAAATAAACGAATGAGCCGCGGGAACCAAACGAGAACCAAAAACTGAAGCGAATGATGTCCTTGCTGCCCCGCTGCTGTCCGCCTGCCTCCTGCTCGACTCTGGCCGCAGTCGTGTTTTAAAGGCTTGGCCCGGAAATATGGCACACGGCAGAAATGCCAACGGCCAGCAGGTAACACAAGCCGCAGGAGTGGAGCAGCTGGAGCAGGCTGAAAGTGTTGGAATTATGAAGCACGACAGGACACGCAAATGGAGCAGATTGAAATTTATGACTTAAAGGCGTGTCCAAACAGGAGACTGCAAACTTAAAACTCACCCGGAAAAGAGCTCCAATGGGCAATAGTCGCTCAATCGTTTGATTTTGCCCGTCTGCAGCTGCAACGAGGAAGCAAAGTGTGACTCAAAATGATTGTAAATCAAATAACAACAATGTGGCAAAAAAAAAAGTAAGTGGGAGTCAGACACTCACCTTTAGGTGCTGCATGCTGCAATAGCGACACCTGCACTTGTCCGGGGTTAACGTTAACCGTTGTCCTCCTGCTGCCAGCAAGTTGGTCGGATTGCAGCTCGGATCGGAGGTCGTGTCCATTGTCTCCGCTGCGCCCGCTGGCATTAAATCAAATAAATCGCTGACATCACTTGCCAACTGCAGCCAGCCCTGTTTCGGTTTTATTTCGATGGCATATGTATCGCCCAGACGGTTTATTCCCTCCGTTCCTCCATCATCCCGCTGACTGCAACTGGAGCTGAACTCGTTGCAGATGTCGGCAATTATGTCCGTGTTCATGTCCTTTGCCTACAAATTATTTCGTTTGGCTTATTCTCTCGTTTCGTTTCTGTTTTCTGTTTTTTTGCTTTGCTTTGCTCTCCTTCATTGTTGCCCTTGCGCTGCAGGTGTGGTATGTGGGGCAGCGTCAGCTGACGCCATTTTGACTTGAAAGTGCCAACAACAAGCAAAGTGAAGTTGTTGCGGCACAGCAAAAAACACACACACACACACACACAAAAAAGAAAGTAAACACAAACAAAATTCACATAAAAAAGCGACGAGCAGTTGGTCCTGGACCACGACCAGGACAAGGACCATCACCAGGTTATCGCTGCCTGAGCACGAACATGAACTGTAACTGCCTGCCATTGTCCAGCTGGTTGTCGTTGTCGCTGTGCTGTTGTTGTCGTTGCTGCTGTGACATAAAACAAAAGTTGTTGTTTGCCGCGCTGATTGTATGATGAGTTATGGAGCAGGACACTCACACATACTCACACTCACACTCACTCTCCACACACACTCACATATTTTTACACTCCACCTCTGCGCACGTTTTCATCGCATTCGCCTTCTCTTCCAAACTTGAAATTGAAAATTAACATTTAAAGGCACAATTAAAAGCGGCACTTTGGCTGTTCCCCTTCCAGCGCCTGCTCCGCTTCTAGTTCGCCGACTCAGAGTCATATCCTGTCCAGCACACAATATGGCGTTAGTTATGGCGCCGTAACTATTCTTTTTTCCCTCCACTTGCAATTTTATTTCGGTCAATGCTTTGGCACCAAAGCCATAAATTGAATATATAACCATCGCGACGAGCCCGAATTCGAACTAGAGCTCTGTTTAACAGACTACAAAGATATCCTGTGTGCCAGCGTCAAGAAAGCGCCATCTAGCGTGCGCAACTTGCGGTACCAAAAGGACAGACACCTCACGCTAGATGTCGCTACTAAGTTGTGAAGACAAACAAAACAAATTTACTGCATTTTAAATAAAGAAATAAAATAAAATATATAATAATTCATCACGGCATGCTATGATAATAAATTATTATAACTTACACCAAGAATATTTAATATGGCATGAACATTTCGGACAGAAAAAATAGGTAGATAATGAGTGTCAATAAACAAATTAAATAATAATAAAAAATAAATTGAAAATAAATAAAATAAAATATTAAATAATAATAATATAAAAGATATAAATCGTATAAACCACTTTAAATAGTTGATGGTTAAGTAGATATAATATTAAGAATTTAAGGAAAAAACAAACATTTACGGAAATATTAAAAGGATAATGGATTTAGTTACGAGCACATTCACTAAATACATTGACATGCATAGAAAGCAGAAATCTGATGTGTGACATAACAATCATTCAAATTAAAAGCACTAAGAAGCACAAGAACATAGTATCGAGATTGGCATAATATATAACTTTCATCTAAAGCACCTTATAACCCACCAGCTAATCCACCCATCCCTTTGTTGTGCGGTAGAGAATACAGGATATGTTGAACTAGTGGCTTTGGCGGCACTTTCAAAGCAATTTCGGCGTCTTTTATAACCGCACAAACCGAAGCGGCCATCGGGTTCAGGCAAGGTTTGCAGCATCCACTTCCAGCGGCGGCTGCTGCCGGCCACAGCAACAGCAACAGCAGCAACAACAACAGCAGCAGCAACCACAACAACAGGAACAATGGCAATAGAAATAGCAACAACAATAGCAAATCGCAAATGGCAATAGCAACAACAATGTGTTTACACTGTTGCCCACTTTAATTCAAAACAAAGAACCGTTGATTTATGTTGCCTTAGCTTCCATGTCCATGTTCTGTACGTGTCCATGTCCCTGTTCCCGTCCCTGTCCCCGTTCCGTATTCGTGTACATAGCAGGGCATGGCCAGGGCTTGGCTTCTGGTTTAGAGCTTTAGCTACACTCATGGCAACAAACATATTTTGTAGTTGTAGTTGTTGTTGTCGTTGGCGTTTTGTTGGACGAGGCGGAAATAAACTGCAGAATCGAAGGGCCATCGCATATGGCCGAAAAAATGCCAATATTGTTCTTGTACAAAATATACAATATATTTGAGCCGTGCGCCAATATGACGGCCCCGCCCCGCCCCTGCGCCGCTCGGTAAACAGCGGCGTAGGAGGAAGAAGGTAGGCAACGGGGCAACTCACCTGTAAATTGGCAAGTAAAACATCGAATGTGGCAGGCAATTGGGTCACATCTGGCAGCATCAGACCGAATGGCCCCACAAATTCCTTATCCAGGCGCGCAACTGCAAGTGGAAAGAAGCAAGCATGAATGTAAAGTGCAGCAGAGCAGTCGCGGAGTCGAGCAGCCTCGTTTATTGATATATAGATGCCTCTGGGTTAGCGGATGGCAATGATAAATTGTGGCATCGCCCAGGACAAGGTGCAGCCAGCAGCCAACAGCCAGCAGCCTGCAGCCTGTTGCTGTTGCCCAACGCAACGCAAAGCAACGAACGCTCGCTCTATCGGGGCATGTGTCGCGTCCCGCGCACATCTTGCCACAACTTTGCAGGCAACATAAACCGAATTTTGATATATTGCTGCGACTATTGGCCACGGCTCTGGCTCTAGCTCTGGCTCTGGTTCTGGATGTGCATGCCACTAATCAGTCCCATGTGCACATGCAGCACATTTTGATGTACAATTTAGAAACTGGAGCAAAGTGAAACTGGGATATAAATACAAAAACATAGAGAGCGAGGGCTCCACTAAAAAGCTCGTTTATGATTGATTGCTGTGGCGGTTAAAAGGCTTTTGGATAGTGGCCAATGGCTATCGTGTGGCATGGCAAAGGCCAAGGCGGTGTTGCAGCAGCTGATCAAATACAAACTACAGCGTACAGAAAATAGTTGCAACAATGACAAAGCCATGAAGTCACACCAGCAGCCAGAGACGACGTTGTTGACTCCGTTGGAGATGAACTCACCCGGCCTGTGGGCGCGTATGTGTTCGTTTATCCAGAATCTATCGCTTTGCTTGGGTATGGCAACAATATCCGGTTCGCAGACAAACTCATTTCCTAATAGACGGCGCATTATCTCGATATAAGCCATAAAATCCGGCATTGTCAAGACGCCAGCTAGAAGAGAGAAGAGAGAGAGACGAGTGAGTGTAAAAGCAAAACGCCAAAGAAATAAGATAAATGAAATAAACACATTTGATGCAATGGCCAAAAGATGCACAGCCAGCCGCAAAAACAGACTCCACACTCACACTCACATCCATATCCTCATCTTCATGCTCATCTATATAGAGATGAGGAGGAGCCAGCACAAAGCAAGAGTAAAAGCCAGCCAAGCGGGCAATAAGCATGCCACAATACACAAATTGGCCAGCGCCAGAGGAGCTCAGCTTTTGCTTTTACGTTTTTGCCAGGCAATGAAGATGTGGATGAGGATGAGGATGAGGATGAGGAGGTGGCAGGGAACTGTAGCTGCTGTGGTGTTTTTAAGTTGCACGCAACCATTTCCTGTCCAAAAAATAAACTAACAACAATAACATGCCAGCTCTTATAGTATATATATCTATATATGTATATATATATATATATGTATGTATATGTGTGGATGGTACTAACCTTTAGTTGGGTCGGAAACGTTGGGCTGTTTTTCCGGCCTCGACTGGCAACTGTCCTGGGAGTCGTCGGTCTGGTCGGACTGGCTGGATATCATTTTTGGCAAACGTAAAACTTTTTTAAATTGCGGCAACGCCAGCACCAAATTTGCATTACCCTCCGCCCGATAGATCAACTCTATTTGGCTCAGCTCCATCTGCGCCGGCAACTGCAGCAGCGAGTTTAGAGTCTTAGCTGGCGATGCTGCAGCTGGCCCAATTGCTGTCATGACTTTTGCGCGGGTGTTTGCGGTTCGTTGGCGCTGTCAAAATGCAACTGACACGGACATGGGCATGGACGAGAGTCTGTCCTGCAGCTGAAAGCTGAATGCTGGCGCAGTCTGCCCACTGGCGCGACAGTGTTGATGATTTTGCCGATTGTGGTCTGTTGCGGTTGGGCTTTTGCGGTTCGCTCGTTCGTTCGTTGGTGTTGCTGCTGCAACTGTTGTCCTCTGTTGTTTTGAGACAAACGATAAGATAATCCGTTTGCCGCATAAGCCAAACAAATTGCGCAGCTGTAGAACAGTTTTGAAGAAATAATAACTATTTATTTTGCTCAGATTAAACTCTAGGATAACGCCGGCAAATTTAATTATTGTTGTTTACAAAATGATCTCAGCGCACAGGGTGACTAGAGTGCGCAATCGGCTGCTGCAACAGCTGATGTGGCGGTCGGTCGATAACCGATCAAGCGATACATTGCCTGCGCAACGAACCGCCAATTCAAATAAAAGACACAAATTTATTTACATTGTTTTATTCGACTGTAATTTTAGTTCTTGCGTATGTATTGCGTATTTTCTGTCTGTATGAGAGTATGGCCACCAGCATGTAGGACTTGAGTACCTGCCAAAACAGTAAATTAATTTATTAATTTATTAATTCAAATGCAGACAGCATTTGTTTTAATAATTACCAGCGTCAGCAGTAGACAGAGCTGCAATCAGCGCAAAGACAAAGCCACAGATCTTCAGGCAGTTCATGTTTGATTCAAGCTGATTGTGTTTGATATGAATTGACAATCAGCACTCGCAGCGTTTATATAGCTACTCGACTAGATGAATTGGAAATTCCACATGTCAAGCTAATCTTGCGTCAGTCTAAGAAAATACCCAGTTACATGACCTTGATAGCATTGATAACTGCAGCTTACACTTCTGTTTACATATTGCAATGACTTGAAATTCACACATGAATTGTCTGACTGCATATATTCTGTTTCTAAATATGCCAAGTGCAGAACTTCTTGAATAATTAATATATATTGCTTTTCTCATTTAATTGTTTACTATAGGTATCCTTAAATAAATTGACATTAAATTGCATTTCCTGGTGCATATGATTATATTTGGACCATAAAGGGTCTTCTCTGAGGATATCCCTTAAAGGAAATAAATTGAAATTTAATAGTAACCATTTACATCTTCCCAAACACTTTAAATTCAGAAGCTTTCTTAATTACATTTTCAGTCCATCAGTACCTGTCGCTTCATGGTACAGAGTATTTAATGCTTTTACTGGGAATCAATTACCATATAAACCCAATATGCAAATAATCGACAACACAAAGTCTGTTTACATGAATGCGTTGAAAATCCAGCCGGTATTCGATTCCACGTAAATGCTAAATACACATAAATGTGCTGATTAAAGAGACGCTGAGAACATGCCACAAGCTAATCGATCTTTAACCTGCGAAAAGCTCAACCCACTAGGAAAATCCCACCTTCGGCTGTTGCATTCAAACTGCTATATAAGATCGCACAGATCTCAGTCAAGCATCAGTATCAATCATACAAACCACTTCAATCAATATGCAATTATTCAAAGCTGCTGCCGTTCTTCTGGCCATGTTTGCTGCCTTCGCCAGCGCTGAGCCCGTGCCAAAACGTAAGTAGAAGACAGCTCTTATAATTTGTTAACAATTTCACATAATTTTTTTTTATTTTTTTGCTTACTTTACAGCTGGCACAGTTCTGGTTCAGACTGACAACGTGCAATACATTCGCACCGGTTAATTAATTTATTAAGATCATTGCTGTAACTTCTGTAAATAAAATGAATACTTAAAACTATCTAATGTTGTACGATTATTTATGGAATTTAAACTTGATAACTTAAAATATAGCAAAAAATTAACAAAGGCTCCTAAGGAATTACCTTAAATTGGGTAATTTGTGATTTCATTTCTTACACGAATATTGAAAGCATAAGACATTGACAAGTTATCAGTTTATAGCACGATTATTTGTCTCTTGTCAAGCTCAGTCATTTATAAATAATGTAAATAAATAATGGCAATTAAAACACATACGACCACTTAAGTTCAATAGGAAATAGATTGTGTTGGTTATGGTTACCAACAATGGTTATGTTGAAACGATAAGGAAGCGAAAATAAAATTAAGTGGGAAATTTAGCCAATGACATTTGATTTTGACAATACTTTACATTAACTAAAGGATCTCAGAATGTCCTACTACGTAATGTATAATGTTTAATATATAATTAAGTTAATCTCTCACGTTAGTCGCAGTGCCAATATAAATAAAACAAAATTATATGAATCTGAAATAAAAATAAATATTACAAAAAAATAAAAACTACCTAAAGATTATTTCAAATCGACACTCGACTCAATATTTCTAAATACAAAAAACATTTAAAATAGAGATACAATCACAAAAATGAATATGTAGGGTATCTCGTAGTGTAACTCAGTGGCTTCAGCTACGTGCAATGGCAATACGCAATTGCAATCATATCACTAGAATTGATGCTGGGAACAGGTTTTGCACAAAGCTACGCTATCAGCTCAGTGCTCACGTTGCTGTTGATTTAATTATTATTGCCGTTTAACTGTTTAGTATTATTGGAATTGCATTCGATTGTTGATAATAGAATTATCTGGGATTGCCCCGAGACTGGCAGCGACTGCATCCTAAACATGCAACATGCATGCTGAAGTCTGGCCAAATGATGGGAATAGTTGAGAGTTGTTTCTGGCCAAGTAACTGGGCCATAATGAATGTTGGCGTGATGGACTCTTCGCTTATTCCCGGCTTTATAACCAGACCTCAAGCCTCGGGTCGCCTTCATATTTGCACAATCCCGTCGAAACAGGGCAAAACTTTAAACAATTTGCCAAAGCGAAAACTATTTGGTTGTCCTGCTGCTGCAAGTGGCTAAAGGGGCAGAGGGGCAGAGGGGCGGAGGGGCAGAGGGAGCGGGGAACTGGCTTTGCTTTTGTTCCACAGCTATTGTTACTTCCGTTGGCCCCTCAGTCCGCTAGTCGGGGCAGCCAACTCAACCACGTTGTATGGTTCGTTACATCAACAATTATTTTAAACTTTTACCGCAAATATTTCCTTGGCTGGTTTTACGCCTGAAATAAATTGTAATAGAAGTTGCCTGGTTAACAGCTCGTATGACTGGCGGCGACTTTGCGGCGACGACGACGACGACGACGATGGCGATGGCGAGGACAATGCCCACTGGCTGCCAATTTCTTAGCAGAACCCAGCATCCTTGCCCAATCCCCAGCTAATCCTTTTGATTTTCGACTGCAGCAAATTCCGGCTAGCAACAATTTCTATGTTTTCCACTCCCCTCCACGTGCCCTCGATGTTTATGTGGTAACAGTTGTTGTGCAATCTCCACTTCCCCGCTTTCCCCCTATTGTGCGGGTTCAATAACTGGGAAGCTCGACTGTTGGCATTGTTTGGACTGCGGCTGCCACAAAAGCATTGGTTCGAGGAATTTGCAACGCCGGAGTATTTTGCGCCATCGGCCACTTGTCGACTCCGACTCTGGGACTCACTTTCATGTAGAGATATCAAAGCGCATTAGAGTTATGATGGGGCAAGGTTCGCTTCGGCGGTCGAAATGTAATCAGAATTCATTCGGTCTGCCCGTTAGCCTCGAGGGCGTTTATTGCAAATTAATTTTTACGTGTGTCTATCTCGGCCAAGTATTTCAAACGGTAGAGTTGAGCACAACAGGCCAGGCTTCAACCGCATTCCCCAATCCCCAATCCCCAATGCACCCATCAAGGTATGCTCATCGTATGCCATTTCCCTTGTTTTTTTAGTTTTGTTTGCTTGCCTCAAATCGAACGTTAACTGCCTTTGACTGTGTGCTTCAGTGCATTCCCAGACAGCCAAACAGGCTGAGCTATCGTCTGACCTGACCTGTGTTTGATAGTTGGCAAATCACGCAAATAGAATTGAAATTGACTGCAGACGAGACAAGTTAGTTTGAGATCTTAAAGATTTCAATTGATTGGGTTTTTACGCCGGGCAAAGCCCAGTCGAGAGCCCAGTTTCAGGTCGCTTCGACTTGCGATTTTGCTATAAAAGCAACGACTATTGACAGTCAGTCAGATATTCGTAGAGACAACGACACAACGTCTAGACAACAATAATGCAATTCTTACGCATCTGTGGATTTGTCGTGGCTCTGATTGTGGCTATGGCTAGTGCGGCTCCAGAACGTAAGTAACTGCAGGACATTCTCAAATCTCTTTGCAACAATTTCATCCTTTCAACAGCCCAGGGCACTCTGCTGATACAGACTCCCAACCGCCAGACCATCATTACGGGCTAATATTGCAGCAGCAGACATAAAATTGAAAACTTAAAAAAAGCTATGAAAACATTACTGAAACTTGTAAATACACAAAAATATAAATTGCACAATTAAACCCACAATATGGACAAATTTAATTAATTGATTTCAGAATTCTTATTAAAAGCGATTGAAAAACATTTTTCTAATTCCGAGAAAGTTCAATTTTTAGCGAAGCCAAAAAGTAGGCAACGTTTTTGGCATGGGAAATGTGAACTTCAGTTTATTTTTTTTTAATTGCAAAAACACCTGAAATAGAATTTTACTCAAAATTTGAATGCCTAATTAAATACATACTTTGATCAATGAGACATATATTTTTGTTGAATTCTTATTAAAAGTAATTAAAAACAAATTTGCTAATCCAAAGAAATTTCAATATTTAACGAAGCCAAAAGGTATGCAACGTTTTTTGAAAGGGAAATGTAAATTTCAGTTTAGTTTTTTCTTACGTAAATCAGGTGAAGTACAATTTTACTTAGATAATTGATTTGATTAATTAAATATATAAATATAGTATATATTTATCAATGAGATATATTTTTGTCGAATTAAAATTTATTTTGCTAATTCAAGGAAATTTATATTTTTAGAGAAGCCAAAAAGTTTTACTTTTCCCAACTTGCAAAAGTCAGTTGAAATACAATTTTACTTAGAAATCTTTATTAAAAACAGCAAACAAAAAAACAATTAATTTAAATGAACTTGTCGGTTGCCCAGCGGCATCTGAGCACGCGAGTTACCCGCAATGCGACACCCATGGCGATTGCAGAGCTTGCCAAACTCCGCCAGTTGCTGGGCGCCAATGTTGAAGAGGGTCGAGCAGATCAGCCACTCGGTGGGCAGCGTGGTGGTGCCATTGTCGTAGGTGCCACTGTAGCTGTAGTAGCCATGGTTGAAGGGCCAGAACAGGGCGCAGAGATCAAAGGGCGGCACCTCGATAACCGAACCGGCATTGACAATCGCTCCCAGATTCTCGGTAATCAGCTGCATTTGTTTGCTCCTCCACTCTGTGATGACAAACAAATACGAGATCGTCAGGTATTCGAAGGGCGGACTGGCCGCATTCTTGGCGTGCAGCACTTGCAGCTCCAGTGCAAAGCGGCGCGAGCTGATCAAATGCTCGGAGCCGCCCCATTTGAATGATGCCTCCACAAAGTAGTAATTGTCTCGCAGCGGACCTCCGCGAAGATGTGGCTTGCGTCCTGGAGCGGACAGGATGCGCATTACCACCGTCCTGCCATTGTTGAGCAGCATTATGGCCGGCGGCAGTGCATCGTAATTGTGCCACATCAAGGGACCCCCGTGGCCCATCGTCACGACCAGACTGCGATCGATGTCGATGGGCGACGGGGGAAATTCGGATGATTTGCTCTGATAAAAATCGGACAACAATATGCTGGCGGACTTTAGGTTCAGCATGAGCGCCAGGGTCATAAACAGGCTGAGCAGGATCATAATGCAGTTCGATTCGTAGGCATAGCCCATGAGCACGGTCATCGGCGACATGAGCGCATTCAAAGCCAAGGACATCAAACGGTACAGCATGATCACAGCTAAGGGAGAGAAGGTGAATAGATATGAATACGTTTCTCTGTAACTGATTAACAGCCTGAAAATGAATCCAAACGCTATGAGAACTCTGGTCAAAGCTGCCAACTGCAAACGATTGAAAGGATCCGGGCAATGCATGTGTGCTGGTCAATGAAGGCTAACAAGAGGAGGACAACAAGTTATTGACGTGCCATGTTTGTGGCTCCAAAGTGAGCCATTTAGTTAGGGCCATGAATTTGGGACTTGCAGAGGCATTTTCTGCAAGGCCAACAAGGCATGAAACTGGCTGAAAACTTAAATAAATACGAAATACAACGGGCAAACGACACCAAACGCAAACGCAAATACGGCACTGTCCTGCTGCATCCTTGCTGACAAAGTTTGCGACGCGTGCTTCATAAAATAGTCATAATGCAGGCCCTCTCCCATGAAGGCTGCTGTCAGCCTCAACCTTCGACTCGACGCTCGCCCACCTGCTTATTACATGGCCTATTCGTCCTGGCCAAAACCAAAGCCAAAGCCATGGCACCAAAGCTAAAATGTAAATATTTTCCCATGTAATTATACGTGACTCAACAGAGTGTGCCATGTGTGTGTGTGCGAGAGTGAGTCTAAAATGTATTACACGAAGCCCATTAAAAGTTGTAAAACCAAAAACTGAAATTGCATTGGGGACTTTACAAGCGAGTCTATAAAATAATCAGCTTGCCAGGAGCTTTATAAATTCCATATGAAAGTCCAGCGAAAGAAGCTGAATTATGTTGAAACAAGTCAACAAAACGGTGACTATACGACTGCGAAATACTCTACAAATAATCTAGGAGGCAGTCAAATTCCCTAGGGCGAATTTAACAATTTATATCAATTTGAAATCACTCATATTCTATCCGATTTGGGTATGCTAGTATTTTGTGACAATCTAAAGCTAAAGCCGATTAAGTTGAGAGCAGTCAAAATATTGTTGTTCATGACTATTATAATAAATTTGTGATTATTTGAGCACAATAAGCCTAAAACTATGCTTCGAATTTGGCCTAAACAACTGTGCATTGCCATGCATTTATAAGATTTTCACCTGGCTCAAATACTAAGGCAATTCATGTTTCGAGATGTGTTAACTGGCATTAATTCATTTCTGTATTTCCATAATAACAAATGCTTTGCATTTATTTCTCTTAATCAAATTCTTTGCTCAACCGAGCTGCATTGGAAAATTGTATTAAATAACTGGACGAAGAATGTGAGCTGGGAAATTCGCACTGTTTATTTAATGATTTGTGAAACTTTTGTTTCAATTAGTCTGCGTTTCGTGATCGAATCCTTTGGCCGGACTTGGCCCAAAGCCGAAGGCGCCCGTTGCGGACTTTTTGCTGCGGTTAATGAGAATCACACACGAGAGCAGAGCTGCACAAAGTAAAGGTGAGGTGCAGAAGCCGCAACCGTCTCATGCAATTGACAGGCACAGAACACAGGCTACGAAGTTCGAACAGGTGATTTGGCTGCGGGGCCAACATCAATATTACTGTGCAGCAGAGTAATTAAATTGAAACCACAGCGTGTAATACACACACAAGCGCACAGCGGAGTAAAAAATCCCACAAAAGAGCCAAGAGGAGGCGTGTAGCCAAGCGGGGGCGTTGGACGGAAAATGATTACCTGCCAGTGTAAGTTTATTTATGGCTGGCAAAGCAAGTCATAAACAGCAGCACACGCAGACCGTGGTCTATAGAGGGAGAAAATGGGAGGGGAAAGGGATGTGCAGTCGCTTATTTTTGGCTGTGTGCCTCTAGGGTTAGCGTCAAGTTTCCTGCTACCAACGAGAATCCCCTCGATTTCCCCTCCTCTTCTCACAGCCAGCCTGGCCTGTTTGCCTAGCGATAACTTTCCCCTTGCAAAGCACAAATATTACAGACAATGTGTGTGTCTCTCTGTAGACACGGGCACAACTTAATATTGAATTTATTATATTTGTTGGCCAAGCACTTGCATATTATTTTGCATTTGCAACAAGCAAATTATTTGTGCCAAAAGCTGGCAATGGCTGCCTTTTATCGCAACCGACAACCAACAACTCTCAGCCAAGTTAACATAACAGCTGCATTTTACAACTTCTCGGTACGCAAAACTTTTGCGTACACCAACTAAATAGTTGCGCACTCACCTTTGACCTTATTCTGGACGGCAACAATTATTTTAAAACAAAATTCGTAAAAGATATTTAACAAGATAAATTACAAGACTGGTCAATACACGACAGTTTCTCACTGGGTTGATTCCAAAACAATTTATACACTACAACACAACTTTGATATTTCTGATACGTAGTAAATTTTGAAAACAATTACAGAGCTGCTCAATCCCAGATGATTTTGTTTCCATTACTATGTTGATTTCAGGTACCGTGATATTCATTATACAAATTAATAAATATTTTTAAATTGACTACAAAAGTTTTATTTAAATGTATATAAAAATAAATGGAAATCAAAGTTTCTTATCAGTTTTTATGCAAATAAAAAATTAATATTTATAAATGGTTTTTTCTGTTGCTCTTCAAACTCCATTAACTCCATTTAACTTCTAGCTGTTTAAGTGTTTAAAAAGGAAAATTGTCTTCACTGTGCTTTGATATTTTTAAGCAACACTGTCAAAAATGATTCCAGTCGGAATGTCTTACAACTTTAACTGGTTTTCATCGCTTCACTCTTCACGCAGTATTTATTATTTGGAAACGTCTGCTGGCTAGTGACAACTGTCTTTATTTTATTAGCTGCCAGCATTTATTTTCAATTTCAGAAATAATTACAATGAATGCCATTTTATTAATTGCGTTTTTGCTTTTGGCGATTCACAAGGAAAGCATATTTATTTATGAGTATTTTCAACATCTTATCCCTGGCCTGGGCCAGAGCAATAGCGATGAGGTTGTTTGTCAAGCTTGTTTTTCGTTTCAATTTTAATCAAATTAAGCGGCAGCAAGTTGCGAATGCCTTGACGATAATATCAAGAGTTATTGTGCTTGCTGCAACTTGCAGTTACAAATACGAGTTGCAAGTTGCAAGTAGCTGTCGAGTGGGCTGCACTTGACAGCCGTCAGTGAAATGGCTGAAACGTCTACAAATTGCTTGTTTGCTTGGAATTATGTAAATTCCACTAGAGATTTTCGAAAAATGACGACGAAAGCGGCCATAGAAAATGAGTTAAATTTGGCCCAAGACATTCAAAGGCATCCAAGGACTCGCATTTGTCCTAGTCCTGCCGCTGCTTCTAATCCTCTGGCCCACGTTGCTTGCATTTCAAATTCCTGCTCATCTCATCTCAGCTCAGCTCTCCATCGTCATCATCCTCGTCTTCGTCTTCGTCATCATCAGCATTTGCTATTTGCTTTGAGGAAATTGAAAAGAAATTATTATAACTTGTATTTGCCGAGTCTGTCTGAGGGCCGGCTGACTGCCCTCAGGCACAGTTGATGCTAAACTTTTTCAGTTTTGGCCAAGAAGTCACTCTAGTTGCAGTTACTTTCCATCTCCCAACTGTTGTTGCTGCTGTTGCTGTTGTCGTCCAGGACATGACCAAGTGCAGAAATGTATGCAAACTACGTGCGGAAATGTTCAAATTTATTCCCAAAAATGTATAACTTGAGCTTGAGGTCGCGCTGTCCTCAGTCCTGCGTCTTTATTTGATTTTATTTTATTTTTTTTCTAAAGGGGTGCAGAGTTTGCTGTTATTAAAAAACTTTTGGCAGAGTATGCGTCGTCGTCGTCGCATGTTTCCCTTTTTATTTTGCTCAAAAAACTTTCGAAATTAAAAGGATTAATCCAGCTACTTTATATACAAAAATAGTCAGGTAAATTTTGTGTTTACTTCGCAAAGTTTTTGATTGAAACTTTTGATGAATTACACGCTACCAAATGGCACACTGTCAACGCCAGGCAACACACCCACACACACCACACACACCATTCACACACTCACTCAGGCCATTCACAACCATATTGCAGCATTCAGCTGTCTAACTGCCAGAAATCAAACGCTGACACTTGCTTGAGGCTTCGACAAATGGTAAACTGAAAGCAATGAGCGTGTGAATTCTCTGCAATTGTAATGAAAACTGAAGTCAAATCAACAAATAATGCTAAAAGAATATTTATTTTATTAAACATAAATTAATAAGTAGCTATATTCGAATTAGAATAAAATATAAGTGGCTATAATTTTTCATTTTATTTTAATTTAATTTAAAATTGACTATGAACACAGAAATTAAGAAAGTCACTGTCAATAAACAAAAATTTTAAATACAAAATCTTGAAGTTTCTTAAGGTTAAAAATATAAATACATTTTAAATTAATGAAATATTAAAAAAATAAAATGTGGGTGAATTTAAGCAATATTAATCTGTACTTACTTAAGCATATTGAAGCAGATGCTGATAGTTGTTGAATTATAAAATATCTTTATTTTATATTAGGTTAATTAAAAGCTAGAATAGATATTTTACATGTAGGTTGGGTATGACTTAAGTTTTCCAATGTTTGTCAATTATTAATTAATTCATTTATTAATGCTTTACATCCGAAACTTTCACTCTTTAATTAATATCCCCCATGCCCTATATTTGAACACTGGGTAATCACATAAGAAAAGTGTTGCTTCTATGTTAGGCTAAAGTCAAAGTTAAAGCTGTCAGCTGCAGCTTATGACTGACAATTGGCCTGCTCCAACATCAGGAGGTGGACGGCAGGGAGGCAGAGATTGGTAACTGCATTTGCATCTCCAAAATGCAATTTAATACAATCTCTAATAATGCCCGAGCATAACTCTGGCTATGCTTTGCTTTGTGCTTAACTTTTGCACGTTGACTTCGGTGCTTTTTCTGTTTGCTCCTTGTGCCTTTTGTCAGAAGTTCAAATTGAAAAGGAAAACTTGGCTATTTTGGCCAAGGACTTGTCATGGCGTCGAACAGAAAAGAGAGAGAGAGAGCAGAGAGAAAGAGCGAGAGTGCTAGACAGGAGAGAGTGCTTCTAATATCAGTCGTAGTTTCTGTCGTCGTTGAAAGTGCATTTGTATACAATACATTTGAGCTGTCCAAAACTTTCTCCACATGACTGTGCGTGTGTGTATTTGTGAGTGTGTGTGTGTGTGTGTGAGTGTGTGCGTAATATCAAGCTGTCAACACTTCGCTTTGACTTTTGCTTCAGTTCTTGTTATTATACTTGGCTATTATTGTAGTAGTTGTTGCTGTTGTTATTCTTGTTTATCTGAGCGCAAAACTTTTTGAAGAAGTTGCTCAAAGTTTTTCAGTGCATCGCAGTCGAGCACAAAAACTATTAAAAGTGTATCGACTCATTTGTGCCAGGGATATTTTTTGGCAAGCTTATCAAATTACGGCAAAAAGATGATGGAAAAAACTTGCGCAAAAAGCAAAGCAAACGACCATTCCAAATGGTATTCGACTTTAATATTCAATTTGCGCACTAAGCAGTGATTGCCAACATAACTTGGAGCATGATCAACTTGGGCATAGTTATGTTACATTTAAGAATATTGCTGGGAATCGTTTATATATATACATAACGCATACAGTAATATTTTCATAGATGCTTATTATATTGCTAAATAAAATCGTTTTCCTTTAGTACAATAAATTCTCCTGTCTGAAAATATAGAAAAGATGGTTAATCCAAATTTTGTTGATACAAAAGAACCTTGTTTACTTTCATACTAATTCTCTATTTATTTATTTATTATAGAAATGTTTCAAAGGAAGCTTAATATATACAAACATTTGTAATGTAGGTTTCATACTAATTAATTCGATATTATTTAATAATTGTTTTCAATTTAAAAATAGTTTTCACAAAAGGCTTCTATAGCTTCTTTAGTTATTGTTCTATTAATGTATTAATTTTGCACTTTTTTCACAATTACAAAAATGATGTCTACTGTGTCTGTAGGTATGTACATATATTTTATTCAGTAATTTGTAATCCGCTGTAGCATATACATATATTAATTCTCTCCACGGTATAAGCAACTTCGAATGATGCCCTCGAAAAGAACTTCTGCTTGCAGGGTATCAGGCAGTCGTGTCAGCTCGCTGGTTTGCAAAGTTATTTTTGCCATTATTCGTTTGCTCTGCTCCCTTTCTAATAACTTTAGTTTGCTCTGCCATCAGTTGGTGCAAAGTGAAAGGCAAATCAATGGCGAGTAGCTGCAGGAAAATAACGAAACGAAACGAGACGAAACGAATAAAATGAAACGGAGCCAAAGCTCTGCACAGCATGAAGATGAAGCATTTTGCATACTAACCAACTGACCGTTATGCTAGGACACGGACATCGACACGGACCCAGACACGGACACGGACACGGACATAGTGACTACAACTGGGCTGAGCTGATGGCGGGGCATTTGTGGCAAGTGGCAAGTGGCAAGTGCGCCTGCAATGTGAATGCACGCAAAGTGTTCATGCTACGTGACTGACATTAAGTATTGGCATTGCCCTTGTGGTAGTTGTTGTTGCTAAGTCGCTTCCACGTTTATTACTCGTGAAAAAATCATGCAAATGTGCTGGTCGCAAAGTTTCATGGCATGCAGCTCATGAGCATCGAGCAGCCTTAGCCCAAAGCAGCAAAGTGTCCTTGTCTAATGCTAATGGGTCTTAATACACCTTTGAAGCCTTGCAGTCACTTTTTTTTAAAGTGGATTTTTCTTTGGGGGCCACTTCGAAATTACATGTCAATACATAGAAGAGCTCTCAGCACAGGATTCTCTCTCCTCCTTGCCCCCATGTCCTTTGTGCAGTCGACAGGACGTGCTAATCAATATGCTGAACTTTTTGCGACTTAATTAGCCTTCAGCCAAGATCAGTTGAAAACGTGTGAAACAAACTTAAAATATTTGCTTGCATATTAATCTGTCATCAGATATTCGTACAGAGAGTTTTAAATATAAAATAGTTTTAATAAAAAACAAAACTAAGAACGTCTCTGAAAACTGTTTCATGGACAAGGTTTTCATAGAGATCATTAATGTAAAGAAAAAGGATTTTATTTATAAAAAATAATCCTTTTTTCAATTTTATTTTATTAAAATACTATTTAACCATTTTGTTCATTGTAATAATTATTATTTATTATATATTTATTATAGTTTATTAATATAGTTAAAGAAGTGAAAACTATTTTGTTTGATTATGCATTATTATTATTTATAATGTTTTATTATGAAGGTATTTGTTTTGTTCCTCACAGAAAAATATTTAATATTTAATTTCTTTTCATTTCTCCATGGACAAAAAGTAATAAAGATGAACAATAATAAAATTATATCTGCAATTCTAAGTCTATGTAGAAGCATTATAATTGCAAGCTGCAAAATGTTTAATGAGAATGTGTTCATAGGAAACTTTTATGCATTTGAATTTTATATATTAACTTACTAAATAATGTTTGTCTATTTCTCACAGAATAAAAATAGGCAGACATAATTTCACGTCATTTAATTTCTCCATGGAGCACAAAATGTAATAAGGCAAAGTCGAACAATAATGAAATTTATAAGATCAGCAATTTGAAGTCAATGTTGCAACATTACAATTGCGTAACTTGAATGGTTTTGACACCGCTTCAAAGTCCGTCCCTCAAGTCTCTGTTCTGGCCATCAAGCATTTTGGTAACATTTTCTCAATTCACTGCGATTCATTTGCATTTTATTCAGCGTTTGCTTTGATATTGCAATTTTGCGATTGAGAAAAAAGAATGCGGGAGAAAAAAACGTAGAGTGAAATTGAAAAGAAAATGTAAAAAGGAAAACTTTGGCTGAGCTTTCCTTTGCAGGCGACGAAAGCAAACAAATAATTTTTTCCTTTTCATTTGCAGAGCAGAGATGATGCCGCCGCTGCTGCTGCTGTGGAAAATGCTTTGGGGAAAATGCTGCGCTTGACGCTTGATGCTTGTCCTTGGCGTTGGCAGTGGCGCCATCAGTGGCTGTGGCATGCCACATGCACCGCTCCTGGTTGAGCTGTTGCAATTGCGATTGCAATTGCGTTTGGCCATTAATATGCAAAGTATGATATGCAGCTGCAGTTGAGCTGCGATTTGTTGCGCTCCATTGCGAGCTCTGTGCAAATTTACATGCGGCAAATATTGAAACGCCAGCCACGTGCCACGTGCCACGCGCCACAAGAAGCAGCAGTGGCATCTTCAGCAGCAAATGCAAATACTTATTTGCAGTTCATTAAGTTGTATGTCTGGTGTCATCAAATTGGAATTGTTGCTCTAATCGCATTATGATTGAGATTGCAACACGATAGTTGCCGGCAACTTTGCAGCTTGTGGCAGCCAGCTACAACAATGCATATCAATTAGAATTGTGACCCGCAGCATATTGCTAGACGACGTCAAGCGGCTGCAGCCTGTTGTAACTTGTTGCAACTTCACGCACGTGTGCCACATGTGAAAATAGTCTGCTCGTGCCCCTATATATGCGAGTCAGCTGCCTCCACACGTGGCAGCCGCTTGCCACGCGACCTGCGGGCAGTTCACCCTTTCCCTTACCTGTTGCCCTTTGACGGCGACACGTGCAACGTCGCATTGTCAGCCGACTTCGGCTTAAACCTTTGCGGCTTTTTGCCGTCCACTAATCGCAGGCTGAAAGGTGTGAAAATGCAATGAACCAAAATATGCAAAACTCCTTTGCGATTCGCACACATATTTCGCATTCTACTGAACCCATATCCTTTTGGCTCACATCCTTTTTACACACAATAAAAATTCAATATGCTGCTCGCAGCATCACACAATATTTCATGCTTTCCCCTTTACAGAATGTAAGGAATTTGGTGCGCATAAATTGCAAAGGACTTGGCTTCGATTCCAGTTCGAGTTCGAGCTCTGTCTCTGTTGCTTGCGAGCACAAAAGGATGCGTATTGTGCAACGACTGGACGATGCAAAGGCCGTCATAATTCCCGCTCAGTTATTTGCCTGGCCAGCCTTAAGCAGGATGTGCATTGTCGACTGTGTTGTGACTGCACTGCACAAATTAGTCCGGCCCAGGAAAACTCTTTCTCTTTTGGTTAATGTGTGCTGCGTTTGCAGCTAATAGGATTTGCAGCCCAAAAGGGACCAAAAGACTTTATCAATGGCGGGAGGATCAAGCACAGGACACTCTTTCTAATCTCCGTTTGTTGCTGCTGCTCGCTGTTTGTCTAAGCGTTTTTGGCAACGTTTTCGTGTTCGCATTTGCATTTGCATTTGAATGCAATTTTAATTATACAATGCAACGAACGTTTCCTGTCTCTATCTGCCTCGCACGCTTTATGTCCTTTGGCATTCGTTATCCTTATGTTTTATGCATGTTCTGCTGCTGCTGCACTCGCTTCCTCGCTTTAACCGTTAACGTTGGCATTACCGTTAACCGTTACCTGCTACCTGTTACCTTGCACCTCTGCCTGTGAGCCAGCTTCTGATATTGTTATCTCTCGTTGACCTGCTTCCGCTTTGTCCTTTGCCGCCGATTGCCTTGCAAATGCATGCAAATTTAAACAGTGATTTCTGGGCATTCAATTGACATACAATTTTCCACTCAGACCCTCTAGCTTTTCGCACTAACTGATTTATTTTCTTACCATTTTTTGACATACATATTCATGGGGCAAGGCAAGACTCAAAGTTAAATTGCTGGCGTTAATCAAACGCTAATGAAAGTAAATTCACTAAGCGCACCCCACGGTCTACAGTTGATCCACTTTAGCCCAGTTCTCTCCCCTCGACACCCGCTGCTTGCCACTCGATATTGCAGCACTTGATGGTGCTGTGTGTGTGGCACATAAAAATAACAGTAAACTTCGCTAATTACATCGAGAATAACCTTGTCGTCGGGCCGGTCGAAGAGTCGGGGAGTCGAGCATCAAAGCGAGAAATAAATTGCCACAAGAAAGCATATACGATTTATATATAAGTGCACACCTGTACATATATATACATATATACATATGCTATGTACACCTGCGTATACAATGTAACTGTTAACTCAGCTCAGCTCTGAGTGCAAGTTATAATTCGTTTTACGGGCAAGGACATTGCGCATATGCGCGCGGACAAGGACACAAAGCTCAGCGCTGACCTGCGACCCTGCGACACAGCAACGACGACGGCGACGCACTTCGCGTCCAGGGTTGCCTCAAATATATGCCATAAATTAAATTTACGATACAATTAAGCTTAGCTGAGTGCAAAAATATATTAGGAAAACTTAAAAAGTCGCTGGAAAATTAAGAATTTTCAACTGCAATGGAATTCCTCCATTTCTCAGCAGGACTAGAATTTTTGAAGAATATGTAAAATAAATATATAATACAGAATACAAATTACTATAAAATAATAAATTTATGAATGAATAAATTTATTATTAATACGTTATTATACTATTACAAACAAAACTAAAATAGTATAAGTGTTTTCTATTAAGAATATAAGTTATATTATATTAATACTATTTTCATAGGTTTACGACACAAATAACATTTAAATTCAATTTATTTCTTTTTTTAAAACAAAAACTAAATTGACTTACTATAAAAAACATATTGAATTGTGACCGATTTAAATTCAATAAATTATTCTAAGTAAAATGTTCATTAATTGTATTCCCTTTAACCAACTTGTAGTCATAAGATCTTAAATAAAATTCACCTTATTTTTGTTACTTTATGTAAAGAGAAAATTCGAATTCACTTAATTCCTCCAAGTAGACTATTTATTGATTTACCTAATTTTAAATTAAATGTACAATCTATTTATTAATTAACAAATATATAGAATTTAATCGAATCAAAGAAATTACTCCAAGTAATATTCATGAATTCTACTCTTCTTTGACTATTCATCCAATTGCAAATGCTCTTAGCACTAGAGTATTTCTGGTAGTTCTTAAGCCTGTCTAAACCTTTCGAGCAACCCTCGAGTGCTGACACAATTAACGCCTGCCCGCATAGCCTTGAATGGGCATTGTTATTATGTTAATAATGGGCTGGGCATTAAGATTATCCCTGAGCTAATGCGTATACATAAGTCTCAACTCTTCACTACGAACATTTAAAAATTGCTTCAAGCAGAAGTACAATTTCAGGTGTTATTGCTTTAAGCTGGCGATAAGATTTGTTAACAAAAAACCAAGAAAGAAAGTATAATACGAATTTCGTTGCTTTCCCTTTGTTGTCAGCGATGAAATTGTAAAAATAGATAGATAATTGCCATTAGCTCAATAATGCCACTACTATTAGTGATTAACTGGTCAAGTTTTCAAAGAATATTTCTTCGAATGCCAGCTTTGCTTAAATGTTTGTTGCAGTTTCATTCTGTGGAAAAGCGCAGTGACATCATTTTAGAAAACATGACAACTATAGCTTCAGAGCGAATAAGCAGCATTACCGGTATGTTGGACTATGAAATATTCAATGTTTAAAAACAAAATTTGAAATTATCTCTGTCAAAATAATTGATCGAAAGCAGAGCAACGTATAATTACAGGATAAATGAAATCTAAACGAGATTTGCAGCTTTACTAGTTATTTTTTCACTGAAATACACGAGCGCCATGAACTCAGGGGTTTATCAATCTGTCATTGAAATGGGAAAAAGTAAGATAGAGGGAGAAAGTCTGATAGAGAGTGAAATAGATAATGAAAGAGAGGTAGATAAAGAGGTCGGCTAATGAAAGAAATATCCTGCAATGGTGGCCATTTGATTGGAGTTGTTTCATTTGCGTAGTTTGCAAATTGTATTTGCATTTGAATAATTTATTAAATTTTAGCTACTAATGAATTGAAATGACAGAAGCCAAGAAAAGTTTGTGCCACGCGCTGCATTTGCAGCAAGTTGCCAATTTCTCGTTGCGAGCTGCGCTTTTTGGTGTTTATTTATTTATTTGCAGCACTGCTGATTAATGATCATTGCAATGCATTGAATTCTGACTGAATGAGTGTGCTTAAATGTGTGTGTGTTAGGGTGTGTGTGTGTGTGTGTGTGTGGGTGCACTTAACACACTGACAGCGTGGAGTAAAAAGTTTTGCCGCTGCTGCGCTCCAATTGCCGTCGCTGTGAAAAACTTTAAATGCGGTTTTTTGCACGAAATTACTCAACGAGAGTCGAGTTTACGTTTTCCTCTTTTCTTTTCTTTTCCTTTTTTTTTTGCTGCTGCTCCTCTGTTTTTTTTTCTCCTCTGCTCTCAGTGTGTTGCTGTTAATGCTTCTTGGCGCGACGAGCGCTCCGCTCTGCTCTGCTATTTACGCAAGGCTGCTGCCAGTGGATGTTGCTGCTGTGTTTTCATTATTTATACGCACAGTCAGCCAGCCAGTCAGTCAGCCAACCAGCCAACCAGCCGGGCAGTCTTGAAAATGGGAGGCAGGAGAAGGAGCGGCTTTTTGCCCCGCATTGTGCCTGCGTTGAAGCTAATAAAAACGCAGCAGCTAAGTCAGCTGAGGCAGAGCCAACGCAGTTGCAGCCACATAAACAAACAAGCAACCAAACAAACAGAAACAGAAACGGCAACAGCAACAGAAACTGCAACACAGAGTTGTATTTTCTAGTTGAATTGAATAACTGTGGTTAGCCGCATGCCCAGCTCTTTAATACCCGTTAAATGCGGCAGACATTGGGTATGCCATAAAAATTGGCAATGCAAATCTTGGCTGCAGAATTTCTGTGATTACTCAAAATTGTATAATCAATTGATCTAAAAATAGTTAAACTTCAAAGTAAACCTCTTTACGTCGTATATGTTTTTTATCGCTCAATCAGTCTTAACAATTTAATTAAGTTCCCTCTTCTATTCCCCAGGGTATCTTCACGTTATGCACCGCACTCAACTAATAATGGTTGTTTCTAAAGCGTTTTTGTTCCACTGCCCAGACAATATCTAAGAATGGCTTTCAGCATTTTCTCTCTCGTTGCATGACTTGACTCCTCGCCATCTCTTTCTTTAGGCCAAGTTGGCAGAAAGTTTGTCTTCTGGTCAGCGATGTTGACCAGGCCAGAGTAGACAACAGCAGAACAGAACAGACCAGACCAGACCAGGCCGTACACTGCCAATGAATTGAATTGTTTCTCCTTTCAACTTAGTTTGCTTTTGTTTATGCAGGCGGAGCATAAATTTTATGCGGCCTGAGCATAAGCAAAATTAATTTTTTCATAGCTGTCCTTCTCTGCTCTCTCCTCGTCTCTTTCACATTTGCCTTTATTGTGTTTTCTATCGCAGCTATCGAAGGGGGCCCAAAAGATACATTCGCTTTATGCTAGGTTAAATACCTGTTCAGACATTGCTGTGAGAACAGCAATTGTGTCTATCACCTGTCTGAACGGTACCCCAAAGTTAGAGCATCAAGAAGCAGGTTGCCGAATTCAAAATGCTCTTACCAATTTTGTTTAATCTTTTATTGTTCATTATGTTGGATAAATCGTTCACAAAAAGTTTGTTTACTTTGCACTCGGGAAGAGTATTGCAGACATGTGACCTATGCCTTGTTGTTGTTTGCAAAATACTCGACTGGAAATTCGTGCAGCATTTTCACTATCATTTCACAATACGGCAGATTAAAGAACAATACTTCCAGCACATTTTGGCAAATTTGCAACAATTTTGCTGGCAAATTTACGCTTGGTACTTGAGAGAAGAGGCAGTTAATAGGATTTTTGTTAACCGGCCCTGCAAATGTAATCAAATAAGCACTCGAATTCTCGAATAAAAGTGCCAACACTCAAAGCGCCGCAAAGTAGGCAGCGATTAATTAAATTTCAATTCTTCTCCCACACGCTCCGCTTTACATCGATGTGAGTGTGCGAGTGTGTGTGTGTGTGTGTTATTTCATCATATAATGAGCAATTATGTCAATAAAACACAAAGGCAAACAAGCGTAAATGCCTGCCACTTGCTGCACACACACACACACACACACACATAGACACTCAGTAGCTAATAAAAATGAAAAGGGAAAAACACGCAGACAACCTCAGTGCTGAAAATGCACCTCGCGCCCTTCTACAAAACTCATACTCATGCATTCACAGGCATGCGAAAGCTGTCGGTAAAACAAAGAAAATTCGCTAAATGAACATTTTAATTGTCAGTTAAGGGAACACGACGGAAACGACCGTGTGACGCTGTGAATTGCTTTCGACTTTTTCCCCAAGCAAACTGTGGAGCAAAACACACTATTTTTTATGCAAAATACACGCCAGTTGCAGCCAATGAAATTTCTTTGAAATTAAACACATTCGTATAACACACAGTGTAGTGTATCTAAAAAAATATTGATAAAAACAAATAATTTATAATCTATCTATCTACTATTTAACTAAACACACTATTTTTTATACAAAATTCATGCATGATTACAGCCAATGGTTTCTTTGAAATTAAATCGAACTTTCGTATAACACACAGTGTGACGTTTTTAACAAAATATTGATACAAAACAAATTTTGGTTTGTGGTTCATTAATTATTGATAATCATTGAATTTAATTTTAAATCTACCATTTAACAAAACACGCTATTATTATTATTCAAAATGCTTGCATGATTGCAACTATGATTTATTTAAAATTAAATCGCATTTTTGCAAAACACACTGTGTGACGTTTTAAATTTAATATTGATTAATTAAAAATAATCTACAATTGCACTCTACTAATGAAATACATATACTTTTATTATCAAAATGAAATGCATATAGATCTAAGGCTAGCTCCATAAATAACAATTGAATTGATTAAATAACAAGTACAACATTTAATGTTATAATGTCGATATTTGCACACCCAAAAAAGTGAAACTATCTGCAATCGGATAACAAAAATATTTGTTGGTCAAATTTAAAATTTAAACAAACATTTCATAGTCGCAGATTACCAAATAATTACAATAATCCAAAATATGCAATTATAGACAATGCAATAAAATATTTGGAGCACAAATTATGTTATAATTGGAAATGCTAATAAAAATGTCATGTTATGTTCGATAAATTGGAATATTAAGATAACTTATGTTTGTAACTAGCGGCCTAATTTATAGCCTTTGGATCGCAGTGCTAGGGATTGTTATCAATAAATAAATATATACAAAATTAATAAACAACAATTTGTAATTTACAGAGAATTTTATGCAATGCTTTTTTACATACACATGTATGTATATTTATAGAGAATTTCACATCGAAATAATATGTGAATCAGGAATGCTTATACAAACATTATAAAAAATGCAAAAAAGTGGAAAATTACTGTAGCACAAAAACGTAGATTTATTTATGGTATGATATGTATTGCAAATAAAGTATATCTCTAAGACGAATATATCTTTAAAAGGAATATCACATCAAAATTATCTTTTAATTATTATTGTATTGCTCATACCAACATCCTTAGGAAACGCAAAAAGTTCAAAATGATTTTGGTTTAATTATTTCACTACATAATCGTAGAATTATTTATGCTATTTATTCCACGATATATTGATGATACCCCTTAAAAGAAAATTCAACAACACAATTAATTAATTTAAAATATTTATCATTTTGAAAGTATAAGACATAAAAACGATTTTACTTTTATAATTTTTCTACAAAATTGTAGATTTATTTATGCTTTTCATTCTAAAATGTATTGAAGTACAGCTCTAAGAGTGTCCTAGCTTTTTGTTCTACTGTTGTGCATATCCTTGCACGCCATGTGTGTGAGTGTGTGTTTGTGTGTGTGTGTGTCTGCTTATAGGTCCGCTTATGAATTTGCTTGGGAGGTGTAACATAGGCCAGGAAACTTTTGCGTGTGGCTGCGATTGTGATTTCTGCAATGTGCGCAGTTTGGCGATGAAAGTTCCAATTACCGTTTCTCCTTATCGTTTCCATTGCCATTTCCCTGCCCCCCCCTCCCACTGGCATATTCTTACCCGTTGTCGTTGGCGTTCCCATTGCCATTGCCATTCCCATTCCAGTTTCCCGTCGCGCTGTTCCAGTTAACTGGTCACATAACGGGCATATGTGCGAATTTTGTAATTAAAATTTGCGCCCATTGGCTTTTCCGGCAATGGCAGGCAGCCAACCAGCCAACCAGCCAACTTGAAGGCATAGCAAGAACATTTAAATTAAATGCTTTTTATATGCCGTCAGGGATTTCTACACATCCTGCTGTCCTGCTCTCAATCTCCTCCATCTCTCACTCTCACTCTCTGGGCACTCCATTAGCAGGAGCGCAGCTTCCAAGGGGCTTCGGAGTTGAAATCAAATATGTAATTGGTTTGTGGCTGCTGTCGGTTTCCTATTCCAAGCCAAGGCCCTGTTCACTTTATGTCTCTTCACAGGCATCAATTATGCACATGTGTGTGTGCGAGTATGATAGTGTGTGTGGGTGTGCGTGGGTGTGCGTGTGTGTGGCGCACAAACACTTGCCTCTGAGGCGTTCTAATTAATTGTTAATTGCTCATTTGAACGGATTATTAGTCTTGTAGCGATTTGTAATCACGCCTAAAACACATAATTGCAATGAATTATTAAATTCTGCTGCATAATCACGCCTCAATTGTTCTCGGACAACTTTCTTGCAGGCCTCAACTCAACTGAACTCAATTCAATTCAAGTATGTACTTGCTGCATGCCACAATACAGACAATAGACTCTCGCACATAATAATCAATTGCTTTCGCTTTGTGTCGAATGTGGAGTATGGAAAAGCTGTTAACATTCGGTTTCATTTATATGTGTAGCCTCATTTGAATACCAAACTAATTTAAAAGACAAGACAAGCTCAGGTATTCCCACCGGAAGGGGTGTCAGTGCTAACCAAATTATGACAGACAGCCAGGAAGTGCTGAAGAGAGAGGGACCTTTTCTGACAGTGTAATCAGAGCAAGACAATAAATTACTCGCTGTTGAACTTCAAGAGTGAATTCACACAGGACCAGATGGACACTTTATTATTTAGGGATTAAATCATGATGTAGTCTTGACTGTTTATGATTAATGTAGAGTACACGTAGAGCAACTCACAAATACTATTTAATTGGACATACGCACATATAAGCAATGTTATTTACTATTATTTTTTGTATTTATAAGTCATAATTAAATTCTAGGCTACAAAGAGCAAGGCAGAGCAACTGAGGGCTTCAGACTGATATGAAATAAAATTTCAAGTAAAATCACAAAAATAAAATTATTTGATTATTTAGTGTCAATATTAATTATAATTTGAATTTCTTTAAAGCTTATTAAATATGATTTAATTGGAGATATGCTCGTTAATTCAAAGTAATTTACAAAACTAAAATTCTTATAAATATGTTCGATTAACAAATATGTTATATTACAAATACCTTCTGTGCAATAATTAACTAAAATTGGTAGCAGATAGAATAGTATTAATAGTTACTTTTTAATTTGAATATATAAATGTATTAATATAATCAAATAATATACCTTGTAAAATACAAAATTGAAATAAATTTGAATTTGTTTTCGGTAATCAAATACTTTTTAATATATTTTTCAATACTGCATGTTGAACATTAAATACATTAGTAAAGCAGTTAATAGTTACTGTAATTTGAATAATTTAATGTTATTCGATGTAAAATTCAAAAATATAATTATTACAATTATTACAGCAATTGCAATAAATTCTATAATATTTGAATGATGGAATGTGTTAGATTAGTTTAGGGAACTCACAAATACAATATGACAGAATATTATTCAATGGAATAGTAACAATGAGATAATTAAGTGGAATATAATTCGTTGTACTATAAAATTCAAAATTATAATTATTGCAATTATTTCTCGGTAGTCAAATACTTGGAAGCATTTAATAAATATTTACAGCAATTGAAATAGTTATAGTTAAGTGTATAGTTATGTGTCTTGGCAATAAGTAATTGTGATAATCTCAGCTGAGTCTTTTCATGCTTTAGTCTCAAATGCAGCATTCAAAGGTGGAATATTCGATGAAAGTTGAACCACAGTTGATACGCAATTTAAATTAAATACAACTTAAGTATTAATTATGTCTAAATTAATGTGGGGCATAAAGTCAAATCCTTTATTGCCTTTTCAAAGCGCTCTTCTATGGTAAATGCAATTGCAGGGCAGCTCAGACTCAGACATTAATTAAAGTGATGCACTTAGGCGATTAAAATGTTTTAAATGACGTGCAAAATGGGCAAAGTTGAGTCCAGTGGATGGTGCAACGATGATCAAGATGAGAGGCCAGCTCTTGAGCAGCCTCTTGGCTGTCTAACTGAATCGCTTTACCTTTACCACTTTACCTCTAGCCTTACACTTTGCCGCTTGCTCACTTGAGGCAGCAAAACACAGCAAACGCAGCAAATTCAATTAAATCATAATTTCAATTACAAGCTGCAAAACTAACCACAGAAACCAACGGTCATTACACCGTAATGCCTAGGAGCTGACATGACCATGCCCACACTCCCACACTCCATCCTCCGCCCCGCCCCCTTTGGCGCACTCATTCCATTGCAATTCATTAACACTTCAAAGTTTTTGCCTCGCCTGCATAGAGGGGGAGAAAAAATGAAGGAAACCGCACAACAACACTTGAGGCGCTCGTTAATTTGTTAGCCGGACAACAAGATGCCGTCTGTGGGCCAGATACTACATACTATATATACATATATACATTTGCTCCCGCATTCGCATTCGCATTCGTTTTCGTATCCGTATCTAAGCCCAGTTGCGGGCACGTTTTAAGCCAGGCCAGAAGCCGACTAGCAGCCATGTCCGCGCTGTTTCCTACAAATTTCACTGCCTTGCGGCCAAAGACAAACAATAAATACGCGCAGCTGCGCGAGCGAGACGTCCGACAAGCCCAGAAAGAGCGAGATGGCAACAGGGAGAGAGCGAGAGAGCAAACGAACCGCAAGCCCGGAAAGAACTATTGTTCCGGAAAAGTATTCCAGCTAGTTACGAGTATCCGCAGCGAACTGAAAAAAAAACACAAGTCACCAGCACTGCAGGTGAGGCCATGAGATACCCTGTAAATGATTTGAACAGATATATATTTTAGCAATATATGAATTAGTAATAAATTTATAAACAATCAATCTTAATAAAAATTACTGAAACATTCGATAAAATGATGATGAACAAGAATAACAATTGTAGATGAATTACAAGCACCTAAAAATTAATGAAACATTGTAATATTGTGAACTTATTTTCACTAATATGTAATTTAACTTATGGGCAATATATGAATTAGTAATGCATTTATAAACAACGAATCTTAATTAAAATTACTGAAACATTCGATAAAATGATGATGAACAAGAATAACAATTGTAGATGAATTACAAGCACCTAAGAATTAATGAAACATTGGAAAATTGTGAACTTATTTTCACTAATAAGTAACTTAGCTTATGGGCAATATATGAATTAGTAATGCATTTATAAACAACCAATCTTAATTCAAATTACTGAAGCATTAGATAAAATGATGATGAACAAGAATAACAATTGTAGATGAATTACAAGTACCTAAAAATTAATGAAACATTGTAAAATTGGGAATTAATTTCCACTGATCAATAATTTAACTTATAGGCTTTACAATCCAAAATACA
This sequence comes from Drosophila ustulata, assembly GCA_035047365.1. Lineage (NCBI taxonomy): Eukaryota > Metazoa > Arthropoda > Insecta > Diptera > Drosophilidae > Drosophila > Drosophila ustulata. The sequence continues at coordinate 23,985,885 of JAWNPT010000057.1, read as the reverse complement.
TTTCATAATTTAAACTATACAGCGAATGGAGTTGAAGGTATAATTAATTGCAAGTACCATCTGAATATTTTATTTGTCAACTAATTCAATAAAATATAAAATTAGACTTGTTTTCCATTTCCTACCAGTAGTTTGTCAGACTACCCCTCTTCAATTATTGCAGGGTATACAAAAAGTAAAAATGATTTCGCACAAACTTTTCTGTTAGTCAATCATTTTAATTAAGTAATTTTTTCGCCTACTTGTCGTAAAAGTTTTAATAGCAGCTGAGACTGGCCGCCGCACTGCTGCGACTGCGACTGTAGGGGAATAGAGAGGGGGAGGGTTTGAGGGTGTAATAGGGGTTGGGGGTGATGACAACATATTGCCCCGCGGCTGGACCGAAAGCGGGTCGCATTTCAGCACGAAGAACTCGCGGCTCTAACTGCATTTGCGGTTAATTATAATGTTGAGCCTGATTACATTTGGACAGCCAGGGAGTGAGGCAGCTGCAGAAGAAAGAGAGAGAGCGACAGAGAGAGAGGGAAAGGGAGAGAACGTGATAGAGTTGAAGCGTAGTTGGCGATAGCTAACGGCGGCCTTTCACCAACTTTTTGGCGCTGTGTCGCATTTTCAGCTCGTTTTGTGTCAGTTTCTCGCACTTAATTGCTGAGATTTCTACACAAATTTCGCCCTCACTAAGTGTGTGTGTGTGTGTGCGTGGGCGTTGTCGGTGTATTGTTGTGTTGCCGTTTTGTTGCTTGACTGTTTAATGACCTCATCAAAAGCCAATAGCAAAGTTGTTGCCAAAGTTTTATTAGCCACGTTGCAGTCCATCACTCAACCCGACAGATACTTAAGTTGTTGCTGTTGTCCAGTTCGAGGTTGTTGCTGTTGTTGCTGTATGCACATTTGGCGGGCCGTGTTATTAGCCAAGTTGTGGCCCTAAAGGCACAACAACGCAACAGAGCCGTGTCCCTGCTCCTCAATGGAAATCAATAAATGAACTTTGTGCAGCTTACAAGCAAATTCATTTCGCACTTTACTACCACACACACACACACACACACAATAACACCTACAAAGGGAGCAAGGAAGACAAGGAATCCATCCTTGAAAGTAGCTAACGACAGGTAAGAGAAGCTGTCGCTCAACTCAACAACTTTGTGCCCCAACCGAAGTTTGCCTTGCAACGAGGCGGAGCGCAGCCTTTGCTTGCACCTTGCATGTTAAGTTGCAAGTCAGAGCTCAGACTGCGTCTCCATCTCCGTCTCCATCTACATCTCCATCTCCGACTGTGACTGACAAAGCGAGTCTGACTGTGGCATGTCCTGGAGCACACGCTTGATTTCCTAGCTAAGCACGCAAATGAAGCGTGTACGCATCAAGGATGCGCCACTCTATCGGCGAGTGTCCTGTCTCCTCCATGTTCCATGTCCTGTTCGACTCACAAAGTAAACGAAGCAGCAGCAGCAGCATGTGAATGAGGGCGCACAAGAGCAGCAGGGAGATCCACAGAGAGCTGCGCGTGCATCGACCACAGAGCCATCAGATCAAACTGTGTTTAATCGTTAAAATTATGCAATCGCTGGAGTTGCACAGTGGTGCCAGGTACAATGAAAAATGCTGCCGAAAATGAACGATTTACGAGATGGAAATTCTGGGGAAAGGAAATTTAATTTAAGGTCATTTAAGAATATCATAACTTCAACGATAGATAAAAAAGCTAACTAAAATTGTAGCTCAAGTTTCAATTAGTTAATTGTTCATGTTCAATGCTCATGTTTTTTGAAAATTAAAATTCAAAGAAAATATTTTTGGGAGAGATGGCAAAAGAAAATTCGCAAAACATAATTACACCTTCCTAAGAAAAATAAATAATAGATCTAAAGAATGTTTTAGTTAAGTTTAACTGTCGTAAATGTAGCTCAAGTAAAATAATGTATAACTTGAGAAGATGATTAAAGCTCCTTAAACTTAAATTTAATTAAAAAAATTCACGTTAATTAAATAATGCAGAATTGTAAAAATAAATACAATCACGGCATCTAAACCATGGGACGCTAATAGGATTATGAGTTCATAAAATTTAAACCCAAAATAAAAAACTTGTTTTCTAAGTTTTTTTGATAAAAATTAAAAATAAGTGAAAATACAAATAATAGTAATAATATCTATTATTTTATAACATTTAATTTAAGAATAATAATCGTTGCAGTTCCAGATTTTAAGAATATATATAGATAGCATTGCTTTCGAAATCTTCAACCAAACTTGACTCTCAGCAAGTTGTAACAAATTTCGGTTGAAGCTTGGAGATTTCCGAGTCTATTTTTAAGAACCGTCTGATGTCAGTCTATCAGTGAAAAGAGCGAGCAGTAAAAGCGACTCGTAATCAGTGTCAACCTCGAGTTATAGAGAATATGACAAATTTCGTCTATGCTGTTGTTGTTTCTGTTGCGATTGTCGGCCAGAACAACAGCTTGGATGTTGGCTGGAAACGTGTCGGGCCAATTAGCAGATCCGAATTGGAAGATGGGTCCGAAGCTGGGGCTAGAGCAGCTGTTCCCCCTATATATAGAGTGCATACACACACTCGGCTGCTCAGTTGATTGATTTGTGTGTGTCGATTGTAGTGTTTTAGTGTTTTGGCAGAGGGAAAGAACAGAAGGCATGGCGGCGACCAGTTACGACAGCATTGAAAAGATCTGGTCGGGACCCAAGAGCAAGGAATACTATGGACCCGACATGACCCTCGGCGAGGTGGCGCTGCTCATCTTGAAGCTGCATGCGGACAAAGTGATGCAGGTCTTCGATCCCACGGGGGAAGCCCTAACGGGAGCTCAGCTCTACGAGCAGAGTCGTCTGCTGGCGCATGCCTTCCAGCAGCTGAAGCTGCATCGCGGCGATGTTGTGGGCATCTCTGCCACCAACACCACGTACCTCACCGAGGTGGTGATTGCAGCCCTGCTCAACGGCATGCCCATCAATCCGCTGCACCCAGAGTTCGACAGGGGTGAGCAAGAAGACTTCCCTTAGCAAGTAGAGTCTTGATTGAAACTTGTTCTCTGCAGAAACTGTGGCCTACATGTATGAGATCACCAAGCCCAAGGTCATCTTCTGCGATGTGGACAACTACGAGACGCTGGCCGCTGTGAAGCAGAGTCTCAAGTTCGAGACCGAACTACTTTTGCTGAGCGGCAGCTTGCCAGGGGTGCGCAACATTCAGGATCTGCTCAGAGACGGCGCCGTTGGCTACGATCCCTATACGCTGTAAGACGCTTCCCTTACTCACTAAATTTGAACTCTAATCGAAGTCGTCTTCTAGCTTTGCCTGCCCGCATTTGAGTGGCGACGACACGGCCTTCATCATCAGCTCCTCGGGCGTAACCGGTTTGCCGAAGGGCGTCACGCGCTCGCATCGCAGTCTCTTGAACAACACCAAAATGTAAGTAGAAAAATTCTTACAAAGACGGCAAAAAAGGTGATGAAATCGAGAAATAAATTCTTCAAGACAACTGCTTAAAAGAAGAAAAAACTTATACAATATTGTAGATACCAGTCTTCAGAAATATTATTTGTTTAGTTTGTTCTGAATGATTTTCTCTCTCAGCCCGCAGTTGTTCACGGCCAAGACGGTGCTGTTCTGCTTCAGCCCGCTCTACTGGATCTCCTGCATCTTCACGCTCTTCGCCTCGCTGGTCAACGGCTGCAAGCGCGTCATCACCAATCGTCCCTTCAGCGCCGAGTACTTCGCCGAGCTCGTCGCTCGCCACGAGGTCAACTTCGTGCTCACCGTGCCGCATCACATGGCGCTGCTGGCCAAGTCGCCGCAGTCGGAGCAGCTGCTGCCCCAGCTCAAGTCGCTGCACTCGATCGTCTGCAGCGGCTCCAAGTTGCCGCTCTCCATTTGGCGACAGCTTTACCAGCTGCTGGGCAGCGATCGCTTCTCGGTGCTCTACGGCCTCTCGGAGATTGGCGGCGTCAGCAAGAACGTTGGCGGTCCGCTGGGCAGCGAGGGCAAGCTGCTGCGCAATGTCCAGGTGCGTCTGCTGGATGAGCAGGGCAACGCCCTGGGTCCCAACCAGACGGGACACATCCACATTCGCCTCAAGCAGCGCTGGGGCGGCTACTATCGCAATCCGCAGGACACGCAGACGACGCTGACTGCGGATGGCCAATGGCTGCTGACCGGCGATCACGGCTACTTCGACGACGAGGGCTGTCTGCACTTCCAGACCCGCGACTCGGACGTGTTTCGCTACAACCACTTCCAGATCTATCCCAAGCAGATCGAGGATGTCATTCTGCACCTGCCGGGTGTTCACGAGGTGGGCATCTTTGGCGTTCCCGACGACATCTCCACGAACCTGACTGCCTGTGCTGTGGTGCGGGACCAGGACGAGGTGGGTCAACAGCTGACCGCCCAACAGATCAGCGGCATTGTGGAGGAGCATCTCAGCGAGGCCTTCCATCTGCGAGGCGGCGTCTACTTCGTGGACACGCTGCCCAAGACGACCAACAAGAAGATTCAGCGGCGTCGCATTCTGGCCGAGCTCAAGAACAACAATAATTTAAGTTCCACTCAATTATAAACACAAAGTTGCAATAAAAAATATTAGGCGAAAATAAGAGAATGTTTTGTAAAGAAGATAATGTATGAACGTTTCAAAGTTAAGAAAATGTATAAAATTGGAATAAACGTCATTAGCGATCGATTTGCCAAATTAAATTAAAGTTCAAAGTTAAAGCTGTGAATTAAACAGAATTTGTCAAAAGTGCTAAATTCATAATTAAGGAAATTTTACTGGTAGAAATTTAAGGGAAATTTTTGCTAATGAAACTGAAGAAAAGCTTGGAATGTGTTCTGTTAATTAAATTAATTTATATTGAAAGTAGATGGCTGCAATTGAATAATTGTGAAAAGGATATCAAAAAGCTGAAATAAGAGGAAGATTTCGTAGACAAAATATAGATGAAGTTTAAGTAAATTAGCAAAGAAATGATAAATCTGTATATTTATTTTTTAAGAAGAAAATAAAATAGAAACAAAGGAAATTTTAGTAATAAATATTAAATATAACTTATAAGGCGTTCTCATGATAAATCCAACCTTTTAAAGAGCATAATGCTGCAATTTACAATGATTTTTGCACAAAAGCATAAAGTTGAGATTAGAGGAAGTTTTCTGAAAGAAAATGCAGCCGAAAGTATACAAATCATTTAATTAAAAAAGATTAAGCTGTGAGAGTCAAATTTCTGAAGACAATCAAGCTGAGATCGGAGGAAGTTTTCCGTCGAAATATTCCAGACAACGAAAGGGCAAGTGATTACATCAGCTGGCAGTCGAGTTAATTGGCATAATTGACAAGTCAGGAGGATGAGGCTTCAATGGTAACTGGCCAGATTTTAAATTGTTTACGTAGCGGCGGAGCTCCAGACTGGGCTAGGTGTCTGGTGTCTGCTCCCGATCATGGGGCCACTCACTGAGCAGCAATGTTTGAACCACATCCAATGACTCAAAGTGAGGCCAAGAACAAGAGAGAGAAGAACAGTAAAGCAAACTTGACAAAGTCGCAACGTGTCAAAGCAATTAACAGCAGCAGGTTTTGTTTCCTATTTACGACTCCGTGAAACACTTGTGCCACATCATGTATAAAAACGACTGCCGCGCAGTAAAACACTTAGTTGAAACGCAAGTTCGGCACCAACAAGATGAGCGGCGGCGGCGACTGTGAGGTGCACTACGATGCTGCCACACGCACGTGGCAGGGACCGCGTGGCAAGGAGTTCTACGGCCCCGAAATGACCCTCGGCGAGGTCACGATGCGAGTGCTCAACCTCAACGCCGACAAGGTGCTGCAGCACTGCGACCTCACCGGCGTGGAGCTGACCGGCGGTCAGCTGGCCCAGCAGGGCCTGATCATAGCACAGGCCTTGAGGCGCCTCAAGTTGTGCTTCGGCGACGTCATCGGCATCTCGGCCTACAACTCCACCTACCTGACGGGCGTCGCCATTGCGGCGATGCTCTCGGGCACGCCCCTCAACCCGCTGCATCCCGACTTTGATGAGGGTAAGAGAGCGAAAAGAGTTAAAAAAAAATATAGAAAAATAAAAAAAAAATATGATGATAAATGAATACATATGAAAATTAATTAAATATGATATAATTTAATAAAAACAAATATAAATCAAAATATATAATTAAATAAAATCAAATAAAAATATACGAATCTAAATTAAAATAAATATAAAGAAATAAATAAAAATATATATATATAAAAATAAATATATAAAAATATATATATATATAATATTATTTATTCATTGGTAACTTGGAAGTAAATTCCATACTTCAAAGTTTTTGCTTAAAATATCAATAAATCAAAACAAATATATAAAAATGTAATTAAAAATAAATAAATATAATAAACTATAAATATGTAGATATAAAAGCAAATATACGAATCTAAATCAAAATAAATATAAAGAAATAAATAAAAATATATATATATAAAAATATATATATATAATATTATTTATTCATTGGTAACTTGGAAGTAAATTCCATACTTCAAAGTTTTTGCTTAAAATATCAATAAATCAAAACAAATATATAAAAATGTAATTAAAAATAAATAAATATAATAAACTATAAATATGTAGAAATAAATGCAAAAAAATACAGACATATAAAGACATATAAATACTAATATAAATAAATAAAATAAAATACAATTGAATGTAAATACAAACAAATAAACTTAAATTAATATAAATACTAATATAAGAAATATAAATACTGAAAATCTTTTCGTATTTTTCAGAGACTGTCAAGTACATGTACGACATCACGGAGCCCAAGCTGATCTTCTGCGATGTGGAGAACTATGCGACCATCAAGGCGGTCAACGAACGCTTGGCGAAGCCAGCGCTGATCTATCTGGTCAACGGGCAGCTGGAGGGCGTGTCCGACGTCTGGGACCTGCTCAAGGAGGACGAGGACTTGCCAGCAGCAGAGTAAGTGCAACAAGTAGTCACATCATTTTGTTGATCTAACTCCTCCCCAGCTATGTGCCCTGTCCATCGCTCAATGGCGACCACACGGCCTTCATCGTGTGCTCCTCGGGCACCACGGGCATGCCGAAGGGCGTCACGCGCTCCCACCGCAGCCTCATCTGCAACTGCAAGAGGTAAGATCAACTATATATATATTGAAAGTCATCTAGAAATTCCGTTTCTTTGGACAGTCCCAAGACCTACACGCGGGACTCTGTGCTGCTCTCCTTCAGTCCTTTGTACTGGATCTCGGGCACCATCATTCTGCTGGCCTCGCTGCTCAACGGCTGCAAGCGGATCATCACGCATCGGCCTTACTCCGTGGAGTACCTGCTGCAGATTGTGGCGCGTCATCAGGTGACCTTCCTCTTCCTCGCCTCCCACCAGATCGCGCTGCTCTCGAGGTGCCAGAGCGATCTGCCCACGATCCGCACCCAGCTGCAGTCGGTGCGGGTTTTGATTGGTGCCGGCTCCAAGGTCTGCAAGACGGTCTCCGCCCGCATGTACGAGCTGATTGGCAACATGCGCTTCGTGGTGGGCTACGGCCTCTCGGAGGTGGGCGGGGTCAGCAAGAATCTGGGCGGTCCGCTGGGCAGCGAGGGCAAGGTGATGCGGAACATGGAGGTGCGGGTGCTGGACAAACTCCGCATGCCGCTGGGCATCAACGAGGTGGGCATCATCTACGTCCATCTGCGCTACAAGTGGGCCGGCTACTACCGCAATCCGGAGGCCACGAAGCGCGTGTTGAGTCCCGACGGACAATGGATCCGAACGGGCGACATTGGGTACATCGACAGCGAGGGCTATCTGTACATCCAGACGAGGGATACGGATGTCTTCAAGTACAACAACTTTCAGATCTACCCCGAGCAGATCGAGGAGTTCGTCCACCGCTTGCCGGGCGTCAGCGAAGCCTGTGTCTTTGGCCTGCCCGACGAGGTGTCCAGCAATCTCACTGCCTGCGCCGTGGTCCGCACTCCGGATGAGCCGGGACAGCAGCTCAGTGCCGAGGAGGTGCGCAACGTTGTGCAGCGTCATCTGAGCAGCGCTTATCACATTCGAGGCGGCGTCTTCTTCATCGATGCGCTGCCCAAGACCTCGAACGACAAGATTCAACGACGCAAGGTGCCGGATCTAATCAGGTCATTGGGTTTGGTCCCAGAGTAGCAAGTAGTGTTCTAGTTTTCTCTTTTACTTTTAATCGTAAATACATGTTAATAAATTACTATCGGCCTGAAGGTCTTAGTTGCTCTAAGTTGTTCGTTGTACTCTAAATTAGTTAGAAATAAAATCATGTATATCTTATGATACTAAGAATTATATCTCCTTGTAACTTCTGATGATTTTTTTTTTCAATAATTCAAAATAACCAAAATCTATAATTATTGAATGCAATTATACTTATATTTAAAACTTGAGCACTTATACTTATTTGAAATAAAATATTAACACTGTTGACACACTCAAAGTTCTATAGAAGGACAGACAGACGGACATGGCTAAATCAACTCGGCTGTTGATGCTGATCAAGAATATACATATACTTTATAGAGTATAAATATGACATTTGCACGAAACTATAACACCTCTATGAATGTGCACATTATATAATAATTATAAATTATATAAACATATAGTATAGCCATATTAAACTCGAAAAATATTGTGTTTCCATATTAACTTTTATTGCCAGCATTTGAAATTTGAAATTAAACTTGTACCAATTATTGTTTGAATTTCCTGGCCACAGACTCTCTAAAACAACTAGAGTTAATTTTTTTTTTACTAACAAATTATAATTAACTTAATATAGTTTTTGACTAGCACAGTTGTTTATAAAATTAAAAAGTAAAACTACCAATATAATTTGTAATTTATCGAGCGCAAACTTTCTCCTTTATGCGGTAGCAACTTCGATTTTCATTATTCTTTTTATGTCTGTAGTTTTTTTTTATATTTTATTTTGGTCTTATTCGATGACTTTAAATATTTATAATAGTTTTGTAGAAATAAGCAAGACATAAATAGATATTCTGTTGACATTGCATTGCCAAGCCTGCATCTAAGTAATTGGATTCGTGCGAATAGACTTGAGGTCAGTGTGCGTGGGGCAAAGACGGTGGGGCAACTAATGCCTGGGATTCAATGAATTTTAATAGAGATTGAAATTGTAAATGCAATGTCCCCCAGCTGAGGATATAGGATGTGTACCTAGCAACCGAGCAACTGACTGCAAATTGCTGAATGGGTCTATGGGCCATCGCTGCGTCTCGACTCCGGGTTCCGGGTTGGGCCAATGACAAGCAATTTGTTATTTGTGGCACTCTTGTGGCTGCCCCAACTCCCTGGCCCTCGATCTATGTGTATCTGTTGTCGTACCTTGGCGACGGGAGAAAAAACAACACGAAGAACAGTCGCTGGATGTACATAAAATGAATTGAGAAATTAAAATTGCAATATGCAATACATATTTTATTGCATTTCTACCGAGCGTTGAGCTTTGCATTGAGGTTAACATTTGGACATTTGGACAATTGACAAATGCCAAATGCCAAATGAAATGCTAGAAAACACGATTCAATTTACATTGCGTTGTCCTCGCCGATGTCCTTGTCGTTGTCGTTGTCATTGGCCTGGCTAACCAACTGGCGACAAGTGCAATAGTTGCAGGCGTTGCAATGTGGCACGTGGTTGAGGCACAACACGATGCCCGAGTCGAACGCAATTCAACCCGAAACTAAGCCCTATGGCCATATGCTCTCAGTCCATCTGCATTGTGCAACTAATGCGGATTATCCCAGGACTTTGCAAACTACACCCAAGGTGTAAATTTGTGTCTATAACTGTATGTGTGTGTCTGAGGATTTGCATGGGCAATGAATGAATGAAGTGAATAGCTGAATGAGTAAATGGTATGAATGAATGAAGGCATGGCCATGAATCACAACTCTTACATTTTTCTATCCCCTTTTGCGAGTTGCGAGTTTCTTAACACTTTCCAAAGAACTCTGCCGACAGTTTAAGCTGCTTGCTACTCTGCCTGCCACATTTATGCAACAGATTCCATCCTTCGTTGCCCCACTTCCGCATCTTTGTTTCTTCTTTCGGCACTACAAAAAAATGCGATGCTAAAATGCACAACTAGAGAAAAGCATAAGAGAAAATGCCTTTCATGTGGTCTGCAGCTGGGAAATTTGGGCAAAAGTTTCAAGTTTGATTGTAAAACAGAGAAATTGAGAAATCATTTTTCGCAAAAAAAAAAACTATAAAACTGTTATGCAATTGCAAAAATTGCCAATTTGTGATTTTGCTTTGCCAAATGAAACGACAAAAAAAGCAAAATAAATGCAATAAATGCAATGATTCAATTTTCGTGCTAATAACATTGATATAACATTGATATAACATACATGAGGTCTGTGCTGTTTTGGCGTCAAATTTATTTTTAATTTCCCAAATTCTTATCTATTTTATTTATACTCAATTTAACTTTGAGTCGAAAATATTATGTTTTCAAAATAAATACAAATTGAGTATTTATTACTTCTTTGACTGCATCGCTTTGCTTTTATTGCTGCCAACTACATTTTAATAAATATCTATCGGGAAATTTGTGCTTTGCATTGATTTGATTTTATTTTTATATCAATAAATGGCGTCATAAAAGGGTTACTCTAGAAATTAGTCACTGAGCTGCTGAGGAAAATTGATTGAACAACTTTTGCCTTTATGCTGTGAAAATATTAAATTTTGTTACTCACACTACACTACACACTGCACTACATGGAGCCACAATGTAAAGCCAATATTTTGCTCATAAAATGCATTGCAAAAAAAATGTGCAGAGTAACAAACAAGCAAGAAGTTGCAATAAAAACAGGACAAAACAACGAGTAGTTCAGTTTGAAACGACTAATAAATACTCTGCTGAATTTGTTTGTTCCAATACTTAATTTAATATTGAGTGTTTATTAATAAAAATATTATTCTTTACGAATTTAAATAAATACATATAAATTAATATATTTTTCATCAGCTCTACATTTATTTCATTAATAATACTTTTTTATGGCTATCTTTGCTCACAACATAAAGTATATTTTTAAAAGTAATTTATTGCACTAACAAAGTTACTATATTTCATTTAATACTAAGTGTTTAGTTTATTCCTAAAAAATATTTAAATAAATTTAAATAATAAATTAAAATAATTGTATCATCAATCCATGTTATATTCACATCCTAAAAATAAAATTCCTTTTAAGGATGTTTTAAATAAAATATGAAACCAAAAAATAAATTAAAATTTATTTACTAGTCTTTCATTACATTTGAAATTATTTTCCCTCGTTAATGTTTCCATTGCTCTTAGCTGATATACCCGTGTTGAAAGTGTATTTATCAAATTTATGCAAACACTTTAAAGTTTCATCAAGGATTTCCGTAGCATATGAAACATGTTACTCTGCAGCAGCAACACAACAACAACAGCAACAACAGCAACTGGCAGAGCGACAACAACAACTTTATGATCAACTTGTGCCTGTACCAAAACTACAACAACAACCAGACGAACAACAATAACAACAACCATATTTCGTGTTTCCTTTTTTTTGTATTTCCCGAAATGATTACAATATGAATATTTGGGTGGAGGGAGGAAAAGTGTAATTAAACAACAAGCATAATTCGCTCTAGGGTTGATCTGCCAGGAGTGGCTATCGAGAGGGAAAGGTGGAGGGGAGGAGGAGGGGGAAGTGCGAGGGTACGCGTCCCGCATGCGGCATGACACACATGTCCTGCTGCTCCTGCGCCGCCGAGCGTGTCCTGCGCCGTCGCAGCGTCGCGCACATCTGCCGCGACGTTGATTTCGAGAGACACAGAGAGGGGTTGAAAATAGACTGTGGCATGCCACATTCAGTGCACAGTGGTGGCAACTCTGCCACGGGGACTCGCCATAAAAAGCCGTTACTACGAGTATTGTACGCCAGCCTGGCTTATCGATACGCACACACTTGAGCAGAGGGAGGCATGAATTTATGCTGTGCCTGACATGCGCCTGGGAATACGAGCATGTGGCCAAGGCTCAGGTGATACATTTTTCAGGCCACCCGCACAGCCCAGAGTTTGCCCATTGGACACTGGACGCTGGCCACATTCAAATCAACTTCAAGCTCATGCAATTTTAATGCCAACGGGGCAGGAAGCTGCAGCTGACTTGTGGTCTCAGTCTCAGTCGCCAAGGTGCGTGGTTAACAGTTGGTATCTATAAAAGTATCTGTATCTGTAGCAAGTTTTTCTGCGTTTGTCGGTTCATAAAAAGCATATTTTTGTTGGCATATATATGTATAAATATCCTGATTTTATTGTGGCATTTTATGGCGTCTCTCTTCCACTTTGTTGACCGCATATCTGCGCCTGATGTCTGATGCTTTCTGTCCTTCTGTAGCTGCTGCCGCTGCTGCTGCTGCTGCTGCTGCTGACTGCCTTTGCCTGTCGGTTGTTGCGGTTTTTATCTGCCTTCTGATTTCCGGGACGCCTTTACGTATGCGCTCACGCGTGCCCCAACTGCCAATGAGGCGTACATTTTTGATTTCACGCACTTTTGATTGATGAAAGGGGCCAGCGAACGAAACGTAGACAAATTCACAGAAATCGCCGAGCAAAACCTGCGGGCCCCCAAAAAAGATAAACACACAACAAAAGGCCCAAGAGTGTTCAAGTGTGCACACTCAAACGAGTGTGTATCTGTGTGTGTGTGATAAAAGCTCGAATGGTGGCTGATTTGCATCTTTGTCAGTGCATCTGTCAAAGCGAAAGCGTCCTCATTTCCGGCCAGATAAGCCAAAGAAAAGAAATAACCGCAATTGAATAGTTTTCGGCTTTTCCTTTATTCAACTCAACTCGCATCGAGGCCCAGCTGCTGTTGTGCGCATTTTAATTTCCTTTAACTTTAAGCCTGGCCAAGAAAACTGGCACAAAAGCCAACTGACTGCCGTCTCGCCTACTCTATCGCCTTCGTCCCTCCCTCGTTGTAATAGACTCAAAGGACGCGTGTCCCGACGCTGCCTTCCGCCTGCCACATGCCACATGTCGCCTGCCGTCTTGCCTTCCTGCCTTCGCCCTGCCGTCGTCCTGTCCTGCTTGTCCTTTGCTGCTGCCATTTGGCCACGCTTCACGGCGCCCACACGGGGCTGGAATGCTGATAGATATGGGCAACTCGTCGTGGGTTATGCTTACGTGTTGCTGCCGCTTCCTTTGTGCCTCGTGCCACACGAGGCGTCGCAGTTGAGCGCCTTCTGCCAATGGCCCACTGGCTAATAGTTCACTTTTCATCACTGATAAGCAAAACGCCAGCGGCACAAAACTCTCGCTTGCCCCCCAAACAATATAATTCTAAAGTATTTTTAAATATAGAAAAATGTGCTCAAGTTGCTGTGTGCGAGAGAAACTGAGTGCTGGGAATTTCTGCAGAGAAATTTAAATATTTCAACTTAAACCATTCAAGCATTTCAACAGAACATTAAATAAGAGAAAGAAATGTAAATAATGTAAATATCCTGATAGTAACATTTAGATACTAAGGAAAAGCACTCAAAGATAGAATTAATTCGTTTAAATATTTTAATGTATTTTTCAACATGCATTAAATATTTGAGTAATTATCCAAATTTTGTAGTATCTTATTCAATGTAAACAAAGTATACTACATAATTACACAACGTTCAAACATTCCAAAAAAACATTTAATATAAAAAGCAATCTTCTTCGTGGAGTTATTCTAAAAGAATATAACAAAATATAAATAAAACTCAATTTTTTTGCATTGTTTAACGTTTTTTTGAACAGGTTAAAGTCATCATATTTTTCAGTAGTTGTGATAATTGAAAGATAATTAAATGAAAACATAAGAATATTTCCTAATTGTACAGCACACCAAAAAATTAGTTTAACTAAATACATTTCAATATATATTTTACACTATCAATTAGATATGCAAATTTCTTTAAAGTTGTATTATTAAAATCTTTGTTAAACTGCCCTAAAAGCCTACTATATATTGGTTGTAATAAAAATTATTTAGTAATTACAATAAAATATGTTAGTCCTCTCTGAGTGCAGCGCACGCACAATCTTTTGAAACTAAACCATGACCAAATATTTATACGATATAATATGTATAAACCTAGTACTCTTTAAATAATTAGAGAGTATCTTTGAGTGCAGTCCTTATTTAATCTTCACTTGCACTTCTCGTGCCGTTCGCTAGTTATTCGTTTACTGCATACCTACAAGTCATTGTGCCATAAGTATCCACTAAATAGTTGAGATACTTTTGTATCTGCAACACTTTAGATACAGACACTTCTAATTAAGTGGCCCGACGCAGACACGCAACGTGGCAGCTGCCACGCAATTGCTGGAACTCAACGAGCACAATCCAATCATTAGTGCAATGTGCGTGGATCCTTTTCGCATTGCGCAGTCCTCGCCCAAGGTCGCCCTTCGCCAAGGAAATGCTGAACTCCCCCTGCCCTTAACCCTACCCCCCTCTCACGCTCGGACTAAAGTTGGCTCATTTTCCAACTAACATAAAATATGCTTGCCTTTGCTTTATTCGTGCAAATATTTGCAAAACATTATTAAACTGAGCTCATACTTTATATTTATTATGCCTTTTGCCGAGTGGACTCTTAGTTGTGGTTGTAATGTATATGCGTGTGTGTGTGTGTGTGTGTGGCATAAACTTTCGAGTCAGCCAAGCAAATAACAAAAAGTATCTACGCTTATCGCTGCAAGCATTTAAAAGCCAAAGCTTAAAGCATAAACAAATATTTATCACGTTTTTTCCGCTCTCAGGCGGGCGAGCAAGAAAATCCAACTCAACGATTTTCGAATGCGTTGCCGTTGCAGAGGCATTTAATCGCATGTGGCAGAGAACTGAGATAAGATAAATCAACTTCAA
Source organism: Drosophila ustulata (assembly GCA_035047365.1). Taxonomy (NCBI): domain Eukaryota; kingdom Metazoa; phylum Arthropoda; class Insecta; order Diptera; family Drosophilidae; genus Drosophila; species Drosophila ustulata. The sequence goes on along the minus strand of JAWNPT010000057.1, from coordinate 23,970,881 downwards.
GTATCAACGTGCTGTATCAACAACGTTGCACATGTCTCACGACTGTATTTCTAAACGGGACTCAAGGGGCTTCAAATGGAGTTCTTAGTGTTTGCTTTGGGCAAATAGGAAATCAAACTCTGAACTGATGGTCATACAAATAAACTGTGAATATAAATATTCTGTGTGACAATGCATCTATGAATATTTCAATTGACTTCTTTATTTCATTTTTCATTTCAGTTTTTAAACTGGATATAAATAAATGCCAAACACTACAAAACATATTTTGTCGATGGATTAATTTTGCATTTGCAACGTATACATAATAAAATCAAATTTATTGAATTGTCTCCTACAAATAGTCTCCTGTACAAATTATGTAGGCGAAAGTACAAAAAAATTGAACAATTCAGAAATTTACAACAATTATACCAAATAATAATATTATTTTCTTAAAGAATATTATATAAAATAAAATTGGTAGACAAATTTAGTAAAAAGTTTGGATGGCAAATTAAAAACAATTATTTAAGACTATTAATTGTTTCATTTTAATTTAAGTCTTATCTACAATTGCATTAAATTAAATTATGTATTCATATATTATCTAGTATTAGATAATAACATATAATATGTGTATCGGACGAAACTATTTAATTTATCATACAAATTATTTTTATGAAATATGCAATTTGGCTGGTTTAAGTTGTTATGCAGCTTATATTGATGTTTTCTCAGGAAGTTAAGGCGAACGAACAAAAAGTAAAGATATTTTAGCCGCTCAATTTGGATTATAAAAGTATTTCAAATGCTTCGACAGCGTCTATAAATATTTAATAACGATTTGCCAAAGCACTCGCCAAGCAGCAGTTGGACTAAGTACTTAGTTAGTTGGCCGAGACAAAGGACGACGAGGGGGACGAGGAGGAGGTGAAGACAGGCGAGGCGCAGTTAAGTAGTTGAGCAGCCTGGCGAGCTGCTAAATTATATGCCCCACTGGCAGTAACCCGACACCCAACACCCCGAACCCTGCATCTAGATTGAACAACAGCTTCTACAAGCTATTTCCTTGGCCAGCTCGTGTTGGCCATCTGCTCTGCAGGCAGCTACATTCAATTAATTTTACACGATGTAGCGAAAATCCAGCCAGCAGTTAGGGCAGAAAAAACAAAACTAACGATAATTTTACAAAAGTAAAAGCTGAAGTGAGACAGAGAGAGAGCGATAGAGAGAGCAACGAAATTTAAAGCAAAAACTACGTTGTAATAACATTTTAACGATATTAGCACGAAAAATGTGGCCGGCACACAAAAGCGGAAAGTGGAAAGCTTAACGATGCTAAACGAGTGCAGCAGAGATGGAGAGAGAAGGAGAAGAAGATGGAGAGAGAGGGGGGACGAGGGGGAGAGGAAGTTAGAGTTTGCCATATGCAGAAGCGACACACGAAAGAGATAGATAGAGAGAGCGCCGTAAAGCAAAAGGCCGTTAGCGAAGCGCTTTTGCGGCTGCCGTTGCCGCTGCTGCTGCCAAAAGGAAATCTGCAGCGCAAATTGTTCAAATATTTTGGCTTTTCCACACACACACAGATAACTTGGGAAACTTAAAAGTGGAGAGAAAGAAAAGGCGAAATTTGTGTGTTGTCTGCGAGCACAAAACGACAAGGACAACAAAGCATCGCATTGTTCAAATGCAGCGAGTTTGTTACATAATCCACGCACAGGCCGCAGACACAAACACACACACACACACGCATTGACTACATATGTTATTGCACTAATACACACACACACACACACGGACACGGATAGAGACAGAGACAAAGACAGAGGAGCGACATGCCGATAAGCAGCCATAATGGCAAAGCGAAAAGAGTTTTACGCTGCGTTCTTAAAGCTCTCAGCTCTCAGCGTTGCCATCGCATTATTTTCCACAGCATAAATTTCAACACATTCACCCACACACACACACACACAGACACAGACACAAGGTTACGTGTGGGTGTGTGTGCGCCCAAGTTTATGCAATGTTTTCGCTTGTTTTGCGTCATTGTCAACAGTATTATTTTTCGCCTTTTTCACAGCTGCTGCTGCTGCCGCCGTTGTTGCCTTTCGCTTGTTAATATATAAAAGCCGCTGCATTGTTAACTTGTTGCCGTTGCAGTTGCCGTTGTTGTTGTCTGTTGTGGCAGATAGGCCACAGCGCCCTTGCGGTTCTGCTTGTTGCTGTTGTTGTTGTCCAACACTTGTAAATTGTGTGATTTTGCAGCGCAAGTTTAAGCAACAATGCGCCTCAAGTGAAGCGTGGGCGTGCTATCTCGCTTCCACGCACTCTATCTCTCGCCATCTCTCTCTCTCTCTCTCTCTCTCGCCATCTCTCTCTCTCCCTTTCCTTTTGCCACACTTGCTTACGCCATGCATTAAAACAAAAGCGTATGCTTGTGCGCGTGTGTGCGTGTGTGTGTACGCTACTAAAATAGTAAATTACTACAATGCACGCAAACAACAACAAGGAGCTCGGCAGAGCAGCGCACTGTGGGTAAAATGTAACCAATACATTGTCGTTAAAAGCATCTGCTAATATCGCAAGTTATTGAAAATTAATACTAGCAACATATAAAACAGACCCGTGAAATAGATATCCATTGAAATTAAAAGGCTTGACGTTGAAAATGGACAGTTTGAATATTTCCTGCAATACAATTTAAGGGCATTAACAGCTGTTAAGTTTAACAGTAGTCTGTTATGCAACATTTATTGTAGTTTGATCTTTTATATGTATTATTATATATTATCTAAACATTTTTACTGCTACCTATTGGCAGAGAAACTAACATTAAAAATATTTCAAAATAAATAAATTATTTTCCTTGCAATAATGTATTATTTTTTTAGGCAAGAATTCACACGGAGATATCCTGCGGTTGCATCTTGAGATGTAAACATTAAAAATTCACTTTAATTTTAATACTTTCAGAAAATAACTAAATACCCAACGAAGTGGAATTTTGCCCATAGTGCAGCGCAGCAGCAGCGACGCGACTGCGACTGCGACTCAGCTCAATACATGCATAAATTGTGTAGTATACTTATGTGGGCGTCAAGTGCTTGTGAACTTTGCCTAAGCTGCAGCTTTGGCTATGACTTAATAAGCGCCACTTGAGTGCATACAGCAAAGACAAAGACAAAGCAACGCACTGAGCGTGCCCATGGTTAACAGCACGCTTAAAGCAATTTAAGAAGAAAAAACTCTTTAATTAGTTTAATACGCAATTAAATTGATTTCAACTTCACGCAAAAGAGACACAACGCAAGTTGAAGAAGCATTTGCAGTAAAGCTTTTAGCTGTGCGCTGTTAAGAGCTTTGCGCTGCAGCAACAATGTCAATGCACCAAAGAGAAGTGTGAGAGCGACAGCTGGCGTGGGTGTCAAGAGAGGAGGGGGCAAAGAGAGAGGGTGAAGAGAGGGGGCGAAGAGAGAAGTGCTGGGCGACAAGACTTGCTGATAACAGTTCAAGTCGGTGGAACTTTAGACGTCGGTTCTTTCACGCCGCATTGACAACTGACACAAGGTAAACAGCAAGTGACTGCGACGCCGCAGCTGACGCCAGCGCCGACTTGTTGCAGTCGACGTCGCTGCTATCGCAGTCTGCGCTTGTTTTTGATTTCGATTGGCGCTGCGACGCGACGGCGACGGCGACCTGAAGCGTTGCGTCGCTTGGCTTCGCATCGTTAAATTATTTTTCTTTACTGCATGGCATATTATTCTTTTTTATTTTTCTGATATTACTTTATGATGACACAGAGCTGCGCCGCCGATAAGCGGAAAATGCTGAAGCAGCGTTAAAAGTGGGCAACAACAAAAAAACAGAAAAGAAATAAATAATAATATGCAATTTAAGGCGCCGACAAGGAGTCAAATTGCGCTGCGACGTTATTGATACTCCCAGCTTATAAACTGTTTATTTTTGTTGCCGAGTTGACAACAACTCGACAGCGCTGCCTGGAAGACTGGAAGGTACCTGGCAGCCTGGACGACTCTGCAGTCCAAGAGCGTCCCATTGTTCGTTTCGCTGACACATTTGGAATTTGCATGATTCATGCGATCTGAGAAATGCGTTTCAGTTTCATCTGCGCATGCTGCGATAACAACAACATAACAAATGCATAGTAGAATATTTCCATTTGTTATTATAAAACAAAGAGCATGAGTAACACTACAGCTTTATATTCATATCGAATAGATGATCGTAGACCGTATTTCGGGTTATGGAAAGGTCAAGTTTCAATTGACAACTTTAAGTAACTGGATTGCCCCTATTTATTTGAAATATACATTTTTTGTTTATTCATAGTTATTTTTTATAGTCCATTGCATATTGTTCCTACACTTTTTATTTACTTATCTATTATGGATAAGTCAAAATTTAATTAATTACACATTAAAACATTATTAATATAACTCGATTATTTATTTTTAATTATTAGTTTATTTATAGTTTATCTTTATAGTCCAGAGATTGTTTCCACACTTTATTTAATATTATCATTCTTTTTTTTAAATAATATCTTCCTTTTAGTACAAGGGTTATTAATTCTGAACCTTGTTGCAAACAATTTCCAGATCTAAAAATTAAATTAATTTTTGTTTATTTTTCTGTATTCCCCAAATTAACAAAGACATTCCATATTACATTACATCAGTTAATTTAAAATATTATTTTTTTTCCTGTCCCAAGCATAATCTAACTTGCATAGGTAAGAAGAGTGAATAACCTTGAGCCATGCTGTACTTCAATAAAGAAAAGCTCCTAAAGCGCTTATCTGAGAAGTTAAAGTGAAATATGTTGTAAGATTGTCCAGTTATCGATAGGTCGAATTGGGCGTAGAGTCGATTTTTGGTAGCGTTGTGCAATTAGTTGGCCTATAAATAGCCGAAGCAAATGTGCTGCTCATAAATTTACCAATGCAGCGGCATATCGGAATAGTTGCGATAACGCTGAACTCAATTACTTGACGGAGTCGCCCAGCGAGTGCGAGCGAGAGCGAATGAGAGTGAGTGCGAGTGCGAGTGAGGGAGCTGGCATTAGGGGTGCAGACAGCTGGCAGACGATGGCGCATAATGCACTTAAGTTTTCTTCAGTCTCGCATATCGGGGGGTGAATATAACGCGCTGCTGCTGCTGCTGCTGCTCGGAAGTCATGGCATAAGGCACACATCACTGCCGAAGGGGGGGGGGGGACGAAGAGTACGGGACAACTAACAAACGTGCAATTGAGCAATGCAATTGCGAGTGAGAGCGAGAGCGAGAGAGCAGCAGTGAGGTGAGCTCGCGCCAAAGGCAGCTGCGACAATTTGAGTTGAGTTTCTGAGGATAATTACTCTCGTACTCTGTGTGTGTGTGTGTGTGTGCGTGTGAGCTGAATCCTTTGTGCTGCTCGGATTTCGTTGTGTGCGCCTTGCGAATTCGGCAACTGCAACTGCGACTGAATTTATGTTTATTTCCAGGCACAAAAACAAAAAAACAAATCCAAAAAGGCAGCTGCAGAGCTCGAGCCACAGTCCAACTCGTACTTCTTGCTCCGTCTCCTTTTCCTACTTGATGTTGTTGTTGTTGTTGTTGGTGTCTCAACAGTCTAAATTTCGTTAACGTGACAAAAATACATTGATTACATTTTTTCCTACATTGCAGTTGAAGAGAAGAAGAAGGGAAGAAGAAGGGAAGTGGAAGGGGAAGGGGAAGGGGAACTCAACTCACGTCTGCACACTTGGCACATTTGTCTCTCATTCGTCGTTGACGCTGGCGTCGCCGTTAACGTCGCTGTCGGCAGTGTAAACATCTCGGGCAAAATATGCACGTAGATCCTTGCATCCTCTTCCTGTTCTCGATGTGTTGTTGCTACATTTACTTCTTCTTCATGCTGCTGCTTCTGTTTCTGTTGTTGTTGTTGATGCGCTTACGTGCAAAGGTCTTTGAACTGACAAATTACATTGCTCGCTCTACGAAATTCCTTTCACCGTGTGCACTCTGAACTTTCTTTATGCGCCTCCCGCACACACACACGTACACACACACGTACACATATGTTTTGTATGTTTGTGTGTTTGCCCTGCACGAATTTCTTCATTGTAAATAGTTCGAAATTCTCGGTGCAAGTTTATTTCCCCAGCAACTACAATTGATACACTATGTATAAATGTACATACACAGCCAAAACTTTGTGAGACTGATTTCTGCCTTATCAAAAATTGTGTCGACCCCAAACTAACTTAGGTTAATAAAAGATAATTTACCACACAAAAAGTATTCATTGCTGTAAACAGAAAAATAACCAATCATTTTATTGCACTTTAGAGGATATCCGCAAGGCGTAGCTCCAACTGTGCTTCTCTAGCTGTTTTAATACCCTGTTCCTCTTGAAAATGCAAAAAGAGTATTAATGTTGTAACTGGCAGACGGAGACATCTCCGAACGCATAAAGTATATATATTTTGTTAATCAGCATCAACAGCCGAGTTGAAAATATACACTTTTAGCGTTTATGTGTGTAAACTTGCCATGAGTGCAAACGAATGGGAGCAGGGTATCTCGTAGTCGAACACTCTCGACTAGAGCGTTCTTATTTGTTTTGCATGCTCATTTGTTTTCAGTTTTATTTTCTTTATATGCGGCCTCTCGTTCTCTCCTTCTCTCTCTCTCTATGTCTGTCGCCCCATCTCGCCCCCTCCTGCTTTGTGCCTTTACTCTACTTTCACGCTCTTGAGAACTCGAGAGCGTTGGCTTGACTTTTGGTTAGCCAGCTGGAAATTGTTATTTGTTATAAAATTGGCAAATTATTTAACATCCGAGCGTGGGTCGCCTTAATTGTTTGTTTGCAGCGCGCGGTGGGCGCGACACTAATAACATTTATTGCGTCTTCTCAATTGTATAATTGTCATCAAAATCAAATTGTTGATATTGAAAGTTTTCGGCAGCTGAATCCACACAACGAAATTGGAGCGTTTGTTTATCGCGCTGATCAATCGACTACCTCAAAGTTTACACAATTCAGCTGGTCGTAAAGTACGACGATCGTTTTCAATCTTATCAGCACTTGTGTTTAAACTATAAATTCATTAATAAGCAAATAATTTCGAAACGGAAATACGGGCGCTGTAAATTCAAATAGGTCTGAGGTGAAAACTAGCTGAGGTGGCTTTGTTAGTCACTTCTCAACACGATGAGTAAGCTTAGCTTTCTAGTGGAAACTGCTGGAACTCACCTCGCTCGCTACTCACTCAATTAATGTGTTCATCTGCTATGCAAAAGACAGCGCCAAAAATTAGTGTGTAATTATGCAGGACAGAACAGAACTACACTACGAGTGTAAGAAGAAGCAGCACAAGAAAATCACGGCAGCTGAGAGTTGAAATGAATGGAATGCCGCGCATGCCCAAAAGCAAGAGAGCGAGCGAGAGGCTGCGCAAGATCACACCTCTTTCTCGCTCGCTCTCCCGCTCACTAAGCAGCGCTACCGGTTTGGGTGAGCGAACAGCTGTGCAGCATGATAAGAAACAGTAAGAAAGCAGCAGCAGCAACAACCACCACGAACAACGACAACAAGCAATGGAGCGAACAATGCGCTGCATTATGCGAAACTTATGTACAATATGATTAAGCAAACACAACGGCCCGAGGCAGGGGAGACTGAGACTGCGACAACGGCAGCTGCTGGGCTGATAGCGCGTGGTGTGCTGCGCTCTCAGGTAATGCACGTCACCTACCACACGTTCGCTCTCTCGCTCTCTCCGGCTCTCTCTGAGACTCTCTCTCTTTGAGTGTGAACTGCTCTCTTCTGGGCTTGGCAGCAGCAACGGTGACAGTGCGATTGTCATTCTGCTGCCAACGTTCAAACAACGCAGACGCAGACGTCGCGATCGTCGCGTGCATTTCTCAAGTTTCATTACGGTGTTTACGTATATTCGCGTTGATTTCGTGTATAACTATTTTCCACCCACACCCCGCCCCCTGAGACAGACTGTGTGTGTTGTGTGTTGTGTTTTTGGTGTTGTGCTTTGTTTGTGTAAATACTCGAATACACTGACCATAATCAAATGACACGTGCTTAAAATAAAACAGCGATATTAACACTCAACTGGGATTACCTCGACTCTTGTTTATCGATATACACACAGCGACAACGGTAAGTTTGCCCTAACAACAGCCGTAAAAGTGAATACAGCGAATACCATAATCATAAGTACAAGTACACTCATATTCATGCCGAGTATGAATGTGCTTTTCGGCTTTTTATGTTTATGTTTGTGCGCCCCAACGGTGACCCCAAAAGGCAAGCAAGCTTGTTGTGATAGCTTATCAATAAAAGCACAAACACAAATATAAACAATAAAATGATCCAGCATTCCGTATACGCCCCTCATTAAAAGGCCCTGACACTTGGCCCCAATATAATTGCGACTACACTTTATTCGGGGGGCTGTTGGACAAGCCCCAAATTAAAACGCACAACCCAAAGCCCAACCTGAAACCTCGAACCCCGAACCCCAAGCGCCGTTTATGACTCAGGGATTTTTAGCGTCTTTGTTTGCTTTTCTTATATCTTAATGTTCTCGGTACGGTTTTATATCGCATACACCGCATTGTAGATCCCGTGAGTCATCGCACCTCCGAGAGAGGTGAGCATGGCGACAGGGACAACTCGACAGCTTTCGGGGTAGTTGACTGATCCCAAACTGAACTCGCCAGCTGATTAATCATCTGTGCAGCGGGGAAACTGTGGGAAATTATGAAATCAAATAGGAAATAGAGAAGACCCTTTCAATCTTATCTTAAGTCTGTGACGCTTATATTTTGATGATAAGATATTTAAAAACTGCATTTATTTATCAATTAATATGAATATTTGATGAGTTGCTTCCAGTTCTTTAGACAAGTGATTAAACTGTCAGTTCTCCAAATTTCAGAACTGGGTTTTAATTAAAATTTCATAATAAAGTTGATATTATAAAGGCAATTGGAATGTCATTAAAATACCTGTTGTGACGTCATTTTGCTGAGCTGAATACATGAGTGAATAGTGACTCAGAGAAGAAGAGCAATAAATTGTCTACTCAGCACACTGAGATTTGTTTCTAGACTAAGACGAATAAGAAAATGATTGAAAAAGTTTAAATTAAATAAGAAATCACTTTAAAATAATATATTTAAGCTGCCCGCTTAAAGTCATAAAGCGAAATGCTCAAAGAATTGCTCGTAAATTTCGCCACTTTTAAAAGTTCTTTTAAGAGCTTCGCTGGCGGTAGAAAACTTTGATTAATCACTTGAGAAGTGAAAAATGCGCATAAACAAATGTTGCTGCGACTTGATGGAGTGCAACTTTGCGCAAGTTGCAGGAACGTCTTGAGTTGCCCTCGCTGAGTAATTACATTTAATTGTTATTAATCAATTTGTCAAGCTTAGCGAAATTTGTTTACAGACAATTTGTCGATACCTTTGATTATGGCACCGTCGATTGAATAGAATTGCCGTGTCGTGGCGTTTCGTGCCACACGGTGCTTGCAACGTGCCACGGGGGGAAGCTGCTAAAGAGGCGTCATTAGAGATCGTTGCCTGGTTACGGCAAGTAAGTGAGCATGTCAAGGCGTTGCTCGACTTGATTACAAGGCGGCGTGGCATGCCACAATCGCAGTGACCACACGAGACGAAACTAAACCAGTCTCAGACTCAGTCCAAGTTCCAGTTAAAGTCATCCACCTGACATTCACATTCACATTCTCAGCGGAGATGTTTATCAATGACAATGGTGTCGATAGCATAATGCTACCGTTAGAGCGAGCCGCAGTTAAAGGTGTAATTAAAGAGAATTAATGTTTGATTCAATTGATTTTCCATTGAAAATGCCAATCGCGATGCCCCAATATGGCATTGCTCCACTCAACAATGGGGCACAACGAACAAAGAAAGCCATTTGTTATAACAAAAAAAAACAGCTCTAGTGTTGTATTGTGTGACCAGTGTTGCGTAATGTGTCATAAATTTCGCCATTTCACAAAAAATAAATGCTGCAAAAATTCTATTTAAGGGCCATTGGCGATTGTTTATTGTCGCAATTGTTGTTAACATTTATTTATTTTTTGTGCGTCATTCAAGCTGAACACAAACAAGCATAAAAAATCATACTTGACTAGATTCTGGCTGCAGTTTGGCGAAAGAAAAATATTTAGTTAAATGCACAACGAAAAAAAAAAACGAGGCGACCGCATTTACCATAATTGCACAATTATTTAAAAACTGATTTATTATTTAATTGTTTGTCACTTGAATGACAACAATTAATTATGCCATATGCAAAGAGCAGCACAAAGAGTCGCATTCATTAAAAAATTGACTGTTCAATACGCTTTCAAAAATACAATAATTATTGTTTGCACATTTATTGCGAAATGAAGAATAGGGAATAGGGAACATCTAAGAATTAAAGTTGTTCAATAATATATTTCAAGAACTGCAATCAGTTTCGAAATATCAGTGTTCTACTTTAATGCCAATAAATTTTAAAGCGAAATTGCAGCGAATTCGAAACCTGGAACACGATGGAACACCTTTCATACCTGGGTCACATAGTCAATGAATAAATGATGATGCCCGCCCCGTTTAAAGATGCATAAATAAATAATTTGCATTATAATCAATGCAACAGCTGCCAGACGACAAAATAAGTATTTAAACAAATGCGAAATCGAGGGTGAAAGGGGGGAAGTGGGGCTCTCGTTAATATTATTACGTGGAGTAATAATAATCAATATGAATTGGCAAAATGTGTATAAACAAATGGGAAATGCTTAACACAGCGATTAAAATTTATTGCGCTTATTCCGCACTTCCGATTTTCCATTTCACATTTCACATTTATTCAATTTATCAATTTATTATTTGCCATTTCAACGTCACAACTATTAAAAAGGCGAGCGGTATTTTCTGTTTTTTTTTTATTATTAATTATTAAAGTACCGCTTAATTAAGTTAATCCGCTCCTCAATTGCCAAACATGCCTTAACAAATTGTTAATTAAATGAACAGTGAAATTATGAACACAGCTGCAACTAACTAATGAATAATATTTGTTTGTAAATACACCAGCGACATTAATTATGTTTTTTTGAAAGTTGAACCTTCATAAAGAATTTTGTTGAACTTCCTCTCATATTGATAATCACTTGATAATTCCAGCAAAAGAAATGTGATATTTGTAAACCAAATAATATTTATACTTTGTGAAACGAAAGCATTTCGAATGAAATGTTACTTTTTCCCATCCATTCGTACTTTTTCTCTCTGTCTCGTTATGAATGGATAACCTGTTTGATTTCGGCCCCAACTTCTGGGTGAATCACTCAAAAACATTTACATAATTATGCACAGTAATACTCGCTTATTAATTACATGCACTGCTCAATGAGGTCGTCCTTTATGTCCTCTCCAAATATATTTCATGCATTCACTTGATTCAAATGAGAATTTTATGCGCATTATGGGAATTCGTTATCGCTATGAATTTGAATCAGCGTTATCGATAATCGCTTTTGTTATCGGCATTGCTTGAAAGTTTTCGAAACGCTCAGCGAAGACGTTAATGGTATGGGCCCAATTGTGTGTTGGCTTAAAGCAAAGTGCCGTTAACAGTCGCCGCTTTTGTTGCGTCGCGTGTTGCATAAATTATGAGTATTTTTTATTATTTTTGGGCCGTAAGCTCTGCATACCCTATAAGGAATGCGATTAGTTGGGGTCAAGAATTTAGAGAGAAAAATCGGAAAAGGAAACTCCTTAAATGCCAACAAATATTTTAAGGTCGAATAGTGTAAAGAAAGAGAAAAGTTTCCCATATCTAATAATAATTTATTATTTTAGAGCGAGTATTTCTTTACAGGGTATCTGGCAGCTATTTTGTCATCCAAGTTATTCAGTTTATCGCCTTTCTAAGCATTTCAATAAAGCGCAATTAATTGCGTTCCCCTCTTAGCGCATCGCATATCGAGAATGCTGCTGGCTATGAATACGAATACGAATAGCTACTATATGAATAGCACTCGTTGGAATGATGATAACCCGAAACCTGTTTGAAAACAACTTTATTAAGATTCTTTTACATTTTTACAATTTGCATATGAATTTGATTTGTCGCCACTTTTGCTTATCGATCTGCTAATTAAACAAAGACAGAGATGCAGATAGCAATGATTGGATGGAGAGATGGGGGAGAATAGTACAAGGAAGAAACCATAATTATGGTTGAATCCCCTCCCTCTTTGGGGGTGGCAGCGAATGGAATTCGAAATCGAGATGTAATTTGTAATATTCTATTAAACACAGCTCGAGGCTCAGTCAATTGTTAAATGCAATTTTGTCGAACAAAATGTATCGTGACTGTTGTTATTTTTTGTAACGAGCTTCGCCTTTGTTGTTGTCGATGTTGTTGTAATTTTAATGAGCGGAACATTTATTAAAATTACTCATCGCTCACAATAAATATCGATTTGAGGCGTTGTCGCTGCTGTTTCTATTATTTCTCTAAGGTTCTATTTTTTTTAATCAATTGAAAATTACAGTCACAGTTACTGTGCTGCTGCTGCTGCTGGTGCTAATGAGGCGCATTAAATTGTTGCTGTAAATTAACACCACCGAAAGCGACTCGACTTCGCCGTCGTGACGGGGACGGGGGGCTGGAGTGTCTTTAGCTGGCTTCGGGGCGCACTTTGTGTCAGCCATAATCTAATTAGTTAAGCCAGAGCCGCGACAGTAACGCGCTTAGCTCTTGTCATATACAAATATATTTATTATTCCTAATTCTAATTAGATTTTCGCTGTGTTGGCCATTTAAAAAGTAACGTTCACTTGAAATGTATATCGATAGGTCAACGGGCGGCGGAGTGATCGCTGTGTCATTTGTGCAAATGTCGGCTAGATGGCGCCAGTAGTTGCTGGCATTCCACAGCACTGTTTAACAGCGCGCTTTGCAGCACTCAAAATAAACAGCCAGTACCTGTCGACTCATTCTCGCACACAGTGCGACTGTATAGCGGCACTGCTCTGGCGCACCAGTTGTCTGGCCTGCGGTCGCTGCTCGCTGCTCGCTTCGTCGCACCTTCATTCTACAGAGTTGACTCACACTGCGCGTATGACTTTGGCCAGCTGTGCTGTGCGCTTGCAACTAAAAGAAGAGAAAAAATAGTGTATCAAGATTTCACTTTGTTTTTAAACGTATTACTAAACAATCGTCGAAACTTGAAAAGTGTGTGACATTTAAAGCAAAAGTTTTATTCTTCGCGCGCGTCTCAATAGAGTATGTATTTTTTTGTTTAAAAGATGTTCGGGGTCGTCATGCGGCTGCCGCAGTCGCTGCTACGCGAAACATAAAAGAAATTCGCTGTTTGCCGCTGCCGCCGACGTCATCGAACACGCACACACTGCCAGCACATACACACAAACACACACACTGATGCATGGATAGGCAAAGCAGTCACTGAAATTGTTGCTGGATTTGTGAATTATGAAAGCAATTTATCAACTGGAATTCGAACAACGATAACAACAACAAGAAACGCTCATTGATCGTCGACAGAGCAATAACAGCAACTGCATTGAAGGGTTGGGAGTGCAAGAAGAGCAAAGAGAGGCGCATAAGATTCGCAGCACTCGGCAATTGGCTGGAGTGCGAGACGAGCAGCACACACACACACACAAATACTATTACCACTACAAGAACGACTTGTTGCTCACACACACACACACACGCACATAAACGAGCGCTGTAAGTGTGCGTGTGACCTTTGGCGGCGTTTCCCCTCGAGCATTTTCAGTGTGTAAGTACGCTAATAAATTTATTCAAATGGCAGCAAATGGCTGAAACAAAAGGCAACGCGTTTAATTGCAAGCTCATAAATGTGTGCACATATTCCCCATTGGCAACAATATCATCAACAATAACAACAACACAATGTTAGCTTAGGTTTCTCGGCAGCAGCAATAACAGCGGCAGCTTCTCTTTAACGACTGTTAAGCCACTGTTAACTATTGCCTCACTCCTCTCGCCAGTGCGTAATTAACAACATTAACATTCGCTTAATGACTGTTAAACGCTCTGCTAAGCAGGCCCTGTTAAACTTTATTTAATCATAAATCTGAGTAAAATCAGCAGCAATATTAATAGCGGTGGCTTCTCTTTACTGACTGTTGAGTCACTGTTAACTATTGCCTCACTCCTCTCGCTAATGCGAAATGACAACAACAACAACGAAATTCATTTAACGACTGTTAAACGCTCTGCTAAGCTGGCCCTGTTAAGTGTTATTTAACCATGAAGTAGAGCAAAAAACAATTAATTAGCGCCATTTCATAATCGTCTACGTATGTTTTTGGTCTGATAAGATAAAATACCAGAAAGCAACGCCCACAATTGGCTCGCTAATAATAAATAAATACACACAGAATTTCGCTTTTCATTCAGCAAAAAAGCGATTATGAAAATTTTCCGTTGTCATTTTTTTGTTGCTTTGTGTTAATAGATATCTGTATATAATATATCTTTGTTTATATGTATATTTCACTATTATACATAATTCCGCATCCGTATCGTGCTCTGTATCCAAGAGAGCGTTTGACAAGTACAAAAATAACATAAATAAATACAAATACACTTTTCAAAATGTTTTGTGTTGTTGTTTTTTCGCTTTCCATTTCACAAATCAAAATCTAAATAAATGACTTTTTTCTAACGTAATTTAATTGTTTTGACTTTTGCAAACAATTCATTTGCACTCGCTTTTTTTTCGCTGTTCTTTGACGATGCACTTGCAAATTAAAATATTTTATGGTAAATATTTGCATCACAAATTCCATAACGAGAGCTTACAGTTTTAGCGCCAGCGCACAGTTTGAGAGTCGCGCTCTCACATAAAATACGATAATCAATACGAATTAGTTTTTGTGTGTGTGCGTGTGTGTGGGGTAAACAATGATGATAAGCAGCATGTTGAGTAACGTCAGTTCTGAGTAATATCGTTCGCTGCTTTTTGCAGTTTGGTGGCAGCGCTGTAAATAGTACAGTTTGAGGGCCGCGCTCAAAAATCAAATACGATAAAAATTATTTTTATTTATTTGTTACCTCCTTAGTTCTGAGCTCGGAATAAGCTCGCAAGTGGGCGAAAATGTGAGAAAAAAAGAGGTGACAATTGATTGCAGCTTCGGCTTCAGCTGGCGCACAATGGATCGTTTTGTAAAAAATCGTTGTAAAAACAAATTCAGTTCTAATTAAATTATTATTCGCCAGTTAAAAATTAGCAAGCTTAAAATCGTTTATTATTTTTTCCATAAATTTTAATTTTTGGGTATAATTAAATATGAATTTATAAGCTGAGTTATATTGACAATATTCATAAATTAAATGGGGAACAAGATATAAAAAAAATGATCTGTATTTGAGTCTTAATGTCTTCGAAAATTTGATACAAGTTTTTCCTTTTTTTGTTAGAAATAAATTAATAAATAATAAATAAGTTTTTATTTAAATTTTGAGCTAATAATTGCTATATAGCAATCATTTCAAAGTTTTATACTTGTAGCGATAGTAATATAAAAATAATCAATAAAGAATCAAAGTCAAAAAGTTAAGAATTTTGCAAAGTCTTTTGAGGAAACGCGCCACTGTGTTTGATTTATTTGTTTATAATGCATATTATGCAGCTGGAAGGTCAGTCTTCGCTTCGTTTCGTTATTGGGTGTGCGTCATAGCGGGTGTGCACTGTCTCGCCGCTTTGTTGAACAATTGCAAACGTGACAATTTTTGCCAAGACGCGACGCTTAATCATCAACTCACACACACACACACACACACATAAATTTACTGCAATTGAACGCGTTGCTTTACAGTTTGAGAGCCATTGCCAGCCTTTTATACTGATTTCTGTTACTCGCCTAACTCGACTCTCTCTTTGCTGCGACAGCAGCGAGCAGCATGGAGGCGCAACTGCAGCAGGTTGAGCTGCAGCCGCTGAACAAGCTGCAGCCACAGCTCAGCAATGGCGCGCCCGAGGAGCAAGTTGAGGAGCAAGTGGAGCAGCAAAACGAACATCAAAAGGAGCAGCAACCGAAAGAAGTTCAACTCACAATCATAATACCGCCAGCGAACAGTTCGGCCAACGATTTTGTGGCCAGCAGTGCGGGAGCGGAACAGTTGCCGGCCACACCAAGGCAGCCCAGCAGCACGCCGACAACGCCGCTGCCCCAAGCGGGTACCTCGAGGCAGCTGTTCAGGGAGGCGGCCCAAGCACATGGCGGTCAGGAGTCGCTGGCGCTGCTGCAGCAGGAGATCAGCAACATTGCGGCGACACAGCTGCCCAAGGTGTACAGCGACAGCTCCATGCTGGATGCCACCGTGTCGAGGAATCCGTCGACCAAACACGAGAAGAAGATCGGACATCGTCGGGTGGCAGAAGGCGGCGAGGTGACCTACAAGAAGATTCAGTCCAAGCAGATCATGGGCTCCATTCAGCTGGGCATTCAGCACACGGTGGGCAGCCTGGCGAGCAAACCGAAGCGCGATCTGCTGATGAACGACTTCTGGGAGATGGAGACGATTGCGTTTCCCCCAGACGGCTCGTCGCTGACGCCCGCCCATCACTATAGCGACTTCCGGTTCAAGGTCTATGCGCCGATAGCGTTTCGCTACTTTCGCGATCTGTTCAACATCGAGCCCGACGATTTCCTCATGTCCATGTGTGCGTCGCCCATGCGCGAGTTGTCGAATCCGGGTGCCTCCGGTTCGATCTTCTATCTGACGGACGATGATGAGTTCATCATCAAGACGGTGCAGAAGAAGGAGTGCGAATTTCTGCAGAAGCTGCTGCCCGGCTACTACATGAATCTCTCGCAGAATCCGCGCACGCTGCTGCCCAAGTTCTTCGGCCTCTACTGCTTCCACTACAACTCGAAAAATGTGCGTCTGGTGGCCATGAACAATCTGCTGCCCTCGGACATCAAGATGCACTGCAAGTACGATCTAAAGGGCTCGACATTCAGGCGCAAAGCGTCCAAGGCGGAGCGCCAGAAGGCGAGTCCCACGTTCAAGGATCTGGACTTTGCCGAGCATCATCCCGATGGCATTTTCCTCGAGGCGGACACTTACACGGCGCTGATGAACACCATCAAGCGCGACTGCATGGTGCTGGAGAGCTTCCAGATCATGGACTACTCGCTGCTGGTGGGCATCCACAATCTGGACATCGCGGCCAAAGAGAAACGAGAGGAGCGCATTCGCAACGCACGCGCCAAGCGGCAGCGGAATACGGACGATGATGCGCCCGAGGCGGATCAGCTGCATCAGTTGCATGCGGTCGCCTCGTACGCTTCCATACCGGGCACCTCGGGGGCGGGCTTGAATCGCACGCGCAGCATGAATCGCCAGCGTTTGGTGGCACATTCCACGGCCATGGAGTCGATCACCGCCGATCTGGACGCCACCATCGAGGAGGGCGACGACGAGCCCAAGGGCGGCATTCCCGCACGCTCCGCCAACGACGAGCGGCTGCTGCTCTACATCGGCATCATCGACATCCTGCAGTCGTATCGGCTGGAGAAGAAGCTGGAGCACACCTTCAAGAGCATACTGTACAACGGCGACACGGTCTCCGTGTGCCGGCCGTCGTTCTATGCGAAGCGCTTCCAGGACGCCATGGGCAAGCAGGTGTTCAAGAAGACGCCCACGTTTCCGCTCAAACATTCCCCCTCCAAGCGCAAGGCGTCCGCCACGCAGCTGCGCACGCCGCTCGTCCGCACGCCCGCCTCCAATGCGACGACGTCGGCGGGCGGATCTCGCGCTGTAGGCGTGGCCATGTTGTCGGGCATGTCGACGCCGCCGCCCGCGTTCGACGACATCTCCGAGGAGGACATCACCGCGGCCGTCTCCAGCACCACGCTGCAGCACCGCAGCAGCAGCAGCAACAACAACAACGGCGCTGCAACAACGAATCGGCTGCAGTCGCCGTACTCCTTCGACAGCTCGATGCGCAGCAGCAGCGACTACAGCGACGACGAGTCGACGACGGCACCGCTGCAGAGCCACCACAGCAATGGGAACGTGAGTGGGGCGCATCACTCGATGCCGCGCACGCTGCAGCTGAGCAAGACGAGCGTCCAGGTGACGACGGTGGGCTACGTGGAGGAGGCGCCCACGGTGCTGCATGCCACCACAAAGATGGCGCACATCCAGGCGCCGACCAGCTACACGTCGACGCTGCTGCTCAACGATGTGCCGCGATGATGGAGCTGCCGGGATGCGTCGTGTAATAAATATCCTGTTTACCTACCCCACACAGATTGGTGCTGGCTTTCACTGAACACTGAACACTGAACACACTGTAATATCCCTCTGTCCCCTCCATGTGTGGCATGTGGCAAGCACGAGGCACGAGGGTGTGGGTGCCTCTCATATTCGCTCGTTTATCTTGATTAAACAAATACCAAAAAAACGCATATGTATTCGATATGAAAATTTATGTGGCGCGTTTGTTAATTGACTGCCACACACACACACGAACTCGAACACATGCCACGCGCATTCGCGTTGCCATGCAACATGTTAGAGCGCAAACGAAGAGCTGAAATGAAATGGAAATCCTCGCCAAAATTCAACTCAATTCGCCTTTCCTTCTTCTATGTTTCCCCTATTAAAATGTATAATTATTTTCGTTTTCCTTCCATTGGTTTTTTTTCGCTTTATTTGGTTCGTTGTAAACTCGACTCCTAATGTGTCTGTGGCCTTCAATGGGAAATAGATTCTTGATATTATCTCTATGTATTACTCGTAGTCTAAAGTTCGCAATTTGACATTGTTAATCTGTGTATTTTTGTATTATAAAATGCGTTTATCTGTATGCTAGGACCATATTGTATATACTTAACCAATTTAATGAAATAAACAAATTATTAACAACCCGATTCTCTTTTAGTCTGCACTGCAGTTTTAATGAGTGCACTTCCAGGGCTGCAGCATTAATGTTGTTATCAAAGTAATGAAATTCCCAATTAATGATTGCGCGACTTTATCGATCTTCTCGAATAATGTGATCAAGCAGGGCTGCAACTTAAAGGCAGTTAAAGCCGAGCTGACAAATTAAAAAACTTCAACGAGGCTTACAATTAATAAATAAGCTTAAACCAGGGCTGCCGTACGTTTAATGTGTCTCCTTCCCGTCGATTTGCCGTCTCACCGAAGTGCTTTAAAAGCGTTGACAAATATTAATCGCCCTTATTCCCTCTCTGCCTCGGCGGCTGTTTCTGCTGCTCTGCGCTCGGCTATAAATCACTTAATGATTTTCCATATTGGTATTAAGTACCGTTAATTTTTATCGCCTTGCAGCCAACGTTGTGGCGTCGCAGATACGCCGACGAGCATTGCGCAATATTTATTGTGCAATCCAGTCACCTCCCCCCTGCCCCTCCCCCTTTTAGCTGGGTGTTCGCAAAGCTCTTCATTAATTAGCCGCCGCCATCTTTTTTATGCCGCGTCGTTAAATGAAAATTTGCATTGCATACTTTTAAGCGTAGAGCGAAAATCAACATGAATTTGTGTGCAAGAAATTCTGCAATTTAACATTAATATTTATGTAGTTAATAAATGCTATTTCGCAATAATTGTTGTAAATTCTATTGTTCACCGTTTAATTAAAAATCTCTCAGATTCCTTGTAAAACAATTAACAATAATACATGCAACGCCAACAAACGGCTAATGCTTTGCATTAATTTCAATTAAAAATATAATTGGCATGCACTTCGCTATACCCTGTAGTTATCCCCAAAGCAACGAGGTTTAGTCAATTAAAATAAATGCAAAATAGGCACAAGTCAACATACATATGTATTCTCTGAGGCCGTAAAGTTTATAATTACTGCCCATGGCTATCAGAAATATAATTGTTTACAGGCCGAAAGGTTTATTGCCCCTTTTTGTTTCAATTAATATTCCGGCATGGCATTTGGTTTTTTTCCAAGTGTTTCGGCTTTTAAACAATTAAATTGGCATTTATTCATAAATATTTACCTATTATTGCACATTTGTTTGGGCATTATTGCATTATTATGGTTAAATATTTGAGCAGTGCTTGCAAAACTGTTGATCAAACATGCGGCGAGCACAAAAACCATTGCATACTTTGCAGCGCCAAATGAAAATACACTAAATGCTTTCGGTTAACTGCGTTTTCGGCTGTTGTCCCATTCCATAATTATGCTAAAACCCAGCGAAATGCAAAAAATAAACAGTAATAAATATGTTGCTACAAGTGAAAGCCACAATATATATATATATATATATTTGTTGTCAACCAAAAAATATATGGCAGAGTCGTAAAACCACCGAAAAGTGCCAGGCAAACTGACGAGGGGCAGCAACAAATATTGTAAAGCACTCGGCACAGAAATGTGCGGCATAATTACTTTATTTCATTTGCATAATATAGCGTAAATGCTTTTGGCCAACATTTGCATTTGCTTCCTCCTCCGCTGCCCACAAAAGTGTATAAACTGTAGATGGGACTCTGGTTGGAGTTGTAGATGAGGCCGGACAGGTGCGCAGATTTCTGGGGGAATGGAAATGGGAGCAGCAGTAAAATCTGCATAAATACCTGGCCACAATTTGGCATCACATCAATTACTTTGAAATTATAACACAATTATATATGTAAGTGCAGATAGAGCGAGAGAGAGAGACGAGCACAGAAGTTGCCACAGCCGACAGCAGGCTGTGTGGCAGGCTGCACTCTAATTATGTGACTCTGCCACATGTCAAATGTCATTTTGATAACAGCAACTTTGCATTAAGCTCAAAACTCAACCGAACTCTGCAGCTGTCTCCCATCTTGGGCACTGACATCCAGCACAAGGACCTCCAAAAGGACCTTCACACAACTACATAAATGTATATTGATTAAAATAATGATTTGTTGCGTTGCTTGGCGGAAATTTAATTTTTTCTGCAACGGATATTAATACGAGGCGTCTGTCTGCCTCCGTCTCTCTTCTACTGTCTGTCTGTGTTTGTTTGGGCTTGTGTGTGGGCGAGCAAAATACTTTAAAACTTGGCCGGATAGTTGTTGACATTTGGCCCGATGCCATTGGTGCCTTGGGGGCATGTTGAAATAAATTAAGCAGGCGTCAATTGCATTAAACTTAATGAATTTAAAGCGGTTAAACAAATGAGGCAATTTATTAAATGATTGACACAACTGATTTGCATTTCGCTCTTCCTCGACAGCCATGTCCTTCCAGCGCAGCTACAGCAAGGTCTGGTGGGGCTCCGAGGGCCAGCAGACCGGCAGCAGCTTCACCAGCGGCGGTTTCTACTCGCATTACAATTACGGTTACCAGCAACCACAGCTGCAACACCAGCAACAGCAGCAACCCGCATCTTTGGACAGCGCCTTGCAACGACAGCTGGGCAACAACGCTGGCAATTTGTCCAGCATTCAGGAGGTGGACGATGAGCAGAACAGCTCCAAGCTCTCCTGGCACAAACACGACAGTCCCGGCAGTCTGCGCAGTCAGGTGTGTTATCTATATTATACATATATTTATGCTATATGCGTATCTCTCAAACAATCTCAAACTCAATCGGAATCTGCACAATGTGTTCCAGCATTTAACTGAGAATTTCGCTATCGCTTTAATTTTGTGCTCTACATGTTTTATTTTCACTTCATTGCGTTAACGGAAATGATGCTTCACGTTCATTTCATTTTTTCAATTTTCAATAGAATTTATTTTATTTCATTACGTTTCAATTTGTCAGTATTGCAATTTATTTCTGCTTTATATACAATTTGCAACTACTTTTCAGTAGCTGAGTTTACTTTTATGTACGAATCTCTATAATTATATATTATTTCACATTATTCTTTATTCTATTCTGTTTTATTCTTTATATATTTAATATAATTTAATTACATCCAATTTACAATGATTGCTTCTAGCGATATATGATTCTTAATCATTAAACGTTATATTATAAAAAATTACATGACATGACGTAATGTTTTTCTTCAATAGTAATACATATAATATATTATAGGTTATACTCATTATTTTCGTACTTATAAAATAAATTTTCAAATTATAAAATTTTTTCTTTATTATAAAATAACTAATGACAATTAAATTTGATGCCATGGACATCAGATCGTCAAAAAATAATGATTTTCGTATACTTAATTTTGTATTTCAAGTGCGTGATTTCTTTATTTAAAAAAACCGAAATAATTTCTAAACTTGGACTTTGTAAAACAATTCAATTTGATTGAATTCAATTACTATTTAAATCACTTTCATTAAACTCCTGTCCTCCCACATAATTTCATTATGAGATTCTCTTGCTATTATGCTTGCGACTAATGTGAGATTTATATCGCTTCGACAGGACTCGGGATTCTCGGACAATGAGGAGCAGCACAATAGCCAGAGCTTAACGGCTGCGGCAGACGCAACAGCCACATCGATAGCAACTGGAGACACGCCCAGTGCCTCGCCCACATCATTACGCTCGGTGGCGACGCCTCCGACCGTGATACGGCGCGTGGGCAACTCGTCCTTCTACTCGCCGCTGGTCAGCGTGACGCGTCGCATATCCTTCAACGGGGTGGCGACGCCCAAGCGGCAGCCGCAGGCGGGCGAAGAGGGCGACGTGGAGGAGGAGGACGAGGACGAATTGTCCGCCAGTCGCAGTCGATTGTTCGAGCAACTCGACAGCCTGCAGCTGGACGACAAGGACGATAAGGAAATCGGTCCGGCGACGCCGCCGCGTCCCGCAGTGCGACGTCGCAGGCGCTCGGCACGCAAGTCCAAGCTGGAGGAGCTGTCCGACGAGGAGCCGGTGACGCCGCCGCCGCCCTACAACAACGAGACGGTCTATCTGGGCGAAGCGCCGCCGCCGTACAACAACGAGACGATCACCTTCGGCACACAGCAGCAGCTGGAGGAGCTGGAGGAGCAGGATGAGCACGAGGATACGCTGAAGTTCGAGGCGCTTTCCCCGCTGCGCAGTCGCTTCACGGCCAGCACAAGCACGCCCAAGGCGAGAGCACAACCCTCCAAACAACGTCAGCAGCTGGAGCAGAACCCGGCTGTGCAGAGCTGGCTGCAGGAGGAGCGCTGGAGCTGCGAGCCGGAGGTGATGTGCATGCTGCAGCACAAATCGATTGCCCAGGAGGCGTACAAGAACTTCACCATCACCAGCAGCGCGGTGGCCAAGCTGATGCGCCAGCTGCAGCAGCAGGCGCTCGACATGCAGGCGCACTTCGAGCGCACCGAGCGAGTGCTGGCGGGGATGCAGGCCAGCACGCTGGCGGAGGCCTTGGCGGGAGCCACGCGGCTGCTGACGCATCTCGATGAGTTCGCCTGTGTGCTGGAGCGGCGCGGCATCTTCTTCAACGATGCGCGCGTCGAGCGGCGACGCTTCGAGCAGCATCTGGAACAGATTCGCACCGTCAGCAAGGATACGCGCTACTCGCTGGAGCGACAGCACTACATGAACCTCGACTCGCTGCTGGACGACGTCCAGCTGCTGAAGCGCCACACTCTGATCACGCTGCGCCTCATCTTCGAGCGGTTGGCCCGCGTCCTCGTGGTCAGCATCGAGCAGAGCCGCTGCGATCTGCTGCTGCGCGCCAATATCAACATGGTGGCCACGCTGATGAACATCGACTACGATGGCTTCGCCTCGCTCTCCGACGCCTTTGTCCAGAACGAGGCGGTGCGTGCGCTGCTCATCATCGTGCTCGACCACAAGCTCAGCTCGGTGCGAGCTCTCGCCTTGCGTGCTCTGGCCACGCTCTGCTGTGCCCCGCAAGCCATCGCCCAGCTGGGCGCCTGTGGCGGCATCGAGATTGTGCGCGACATTCTGCAGGTGGGCGGCGGCGTCGAACGCGGCGGCATCGAGCGTCGCGAGGCGGTTTCGCTGCTCGCTCAGATCACGGCCAGCTGGCATGGACCCGAGCATCGTGTGGACGGGCTCAAGGATTGTTCGGAGACTCTGGTTGCTGGCCTGGCGGCTCTGCTCACGCCCGAGTGCTGCGCCCAGACGCTGTTGCTCTGTGCGGCGGCGTTGAATAATTTGAGCCGCATGGAGGTCACCTCGCACTACTCCATCATGTCCAACGAGGCCATCTTCAGGCTGATCTCGACGCTGGAGCACCAGAGCAGCGGCATCAGCGTCTTTCTCTATGTAAGTGCCGACTCCCTCTCAACATTAAATCACCCTCTGCATCAGGGCTGGCGGTTTGTGTGTGTGCCAAAGAACTAGATCTCAAAAAATCTTGATTGCAAATGATATTACTTTATTTTGATATTCTCTTGATATATAAATTGAAATTTATATTTTATGATTTATGTTTTCATTTCATTCATTTCATTGCGAATTTTAAAAAAATATTTGATTTCAACTATTTCTTATTATTTATTGAATTTTTTTTCCGATTTAAAACAAATTAGTTCTTTACATTTTCCTCATTTCAGTTCTGAATTGAACATTTTTTAATTCGATTTTGCCACTTTTAAATTTCTTAAAAATATGGTCACTTTTTCTTCATTTCATTTCTAAATTGGAAATGATAATATTTCACTTCAACACTCTTTTATTTTATTAATTTATATTCAAATTATATTCAATCTTTCACAGTTTCTTCATTAAATTTCTAAATTTGATTTCTTGAATATTTATTAATTTTTAAACTTGTAATGAATTCAAATTTTTGAATTCTATTGATAAGCTAAATATTAACAGCTTTTCCTTTCCTACACCAAAATAATGATACCGAATATTTTGGCATTCGATTCATTTTATATTGGGAACTTTTTAAATACAATTAAATTAAATTTATAAATGACCATTCCAATATAGATTGTATGATTAAATTACTCATTTTCTTATATGAAAACTAGTTCCCTTTAAAGTTCAATTTATACTCTACTATTTTCTACAAATCAGTTCAAGCGCTCTGACAATTTAAATGGGATTCGAAAATCGATGTAGGAACTAATTTGTTGCATTTGAGAATCGATTGCCAGCCCTGGTTCTGGGCAATTTTATTGAAAGCATTGCTTGGAAGTAGCTCGTAAAATTTATTTGTGCATTTGCAAAGCAATTTTTTCACAATCTTGGCCACGATTTTTCATTTGCCACACACACACACTCCCCTTCCCCTCCTCCTCTCTCTCTCTCTCTCTCTCTCTCTCCATCTCTGTTGTACGTTTGTATTACAAGTATTTTTTTGCTCATCAACATTTGTGTTGGGTCTGCTTGATATCGTTTGAACAGGAGCAAATCGTCGGGATGCTGCAGAACATGTCGCTGAACAAGAAGTGCCACAGCCACTTGGCCAACGGCATCATCATAAATTTCATCACGTCCGTTTACCAAACGGAATTCTACAAGACCTACGACTCACGTGCCGAATGCGACGCCCAGCGGCGCAGCATTAAGGCGATTCTCCACACGCTGACGCGCCTCGTCCAGCACTCACACACGTTGGGCGCCGAGCTCCTCGAGCAGTGGTGTCTCCCCGATCTCCTGCGCCACTCGCTGGCCATGCACACGGACAGACACGGAGCGGAGTTGGACAACAGCGGCGGCTACAGCGGAGACATCTCTCAGCTGGCGCGACAATTGCTGCAGGCCCATCAGCAGGAGCAGCAGCTGTTGCTGGGCGCGGGAGGAGCTGGAGCCGGAACGTTTAGCAGTGGCCATCAGACGCCCGAGGCGCAAGCGGGCAGAAGCAGAAGCAGAAGCAGAAGGCCATCGTCGTCGTCGCTGAAATTCAATTTAACACGTCAGGAGAGTTTTGTCTAGTTTTCGGGTGCTGGGACACCTGAGTGGCGAGTGGCGAGTGGCGAGTGGCTGAAGCCATGTCCTGGGCACGTCCTGGCCGGGCAAACAGGAAGCCCGGACGTGCGTCAAGTGTTATTACTTGTCTCTCTGGTCACTGCGTGACCCGTTTTCGTCTGCCTCACTCACCTTCACCCATTCATCCTTAGACTTATCCCAATGCTCGTCCTTATCCTTATGCTTGCAAATGTAAACGAAGTAATTTTTATATATCCGGCCAAGCAAAAGGACACGCACATACCTACTACCAAAGGAATAACAAATACGTTTTGTTCTACAAGGCAACTTTTGCATTTTTGTGGCTCAAGCACAAAAATTGCTGTAAAGTGCATTTACCTTGTCACTCTCTCTGTCTCTTTCTATCCCAGTTTAGCTGTCCCTGTCCCACTCTCTGTTGATATGCCAGATCAATGTAAATATTTTCATACGGCAAGAGAACCAAAATTTGTATTTATAGTCAAATTGTGTGCCAAAAATACTACGAGAAACAAGTTATTGTAAATTATGTTCGTATTTCATACTGTACAGTTATCCATAACATTTATATTGATACTATAGTATTAGCATTTAGCATTTAAGTAACATATTGAACAAAAAACAATACGTATTATTATTTCCATTACCAATTTGTATTTACGTTTGTAAATGAATTTTCCTTTGATATTGAATAAAATTTATTATAGTTTTGAAAAGTTCAAACTGCTTTTGTATTCAAGGAAAATTGCTCGTGAGAGCGATGGCTTTAAGGTAATAAATTAATTCATTTTTTATTAATTTCAGTATTTATAACAATAAATGTGAGATAATCCAATTTAGGCAATAAATATGCGCATAAAATCAATACCAAGAAATATGTTTTTATTCAATAGTCGGTTTTTGTGCGATTGTTAAAAGTGCACAATAGGGGAACATTAGTTAGAGAAGTTTTTATAATTTAGGGGTCAATAATTCTCTGCAAATTTCACGTTGCATTTCAAATTGATTTTTTTCTTTTATTTAGCTGTTTTTAAGGTAATTAATTTGCCTACTATAAAATAAATTTATATTTGCGGTTATAAAAAGCGTGCATTATGCATAACTGCGTTCTAGAAGATTTAATAATCAAACTGACAATAACTGTACTTCAATTTAATTTGTATCTGTTATTCATCAGTATTTAAGATAATAAATTAGTGTTTAGAAGTAAAACTATATAATCAATTTATATCTATTAAATAATAGCTATTATTTAGGGAAATTAGAAGAGTGTTTTAAAAACCAAACTGATAATAATTCTCTTTAATTCCACATTATTGCATTTCAATTGGAATTTTCTTCTTCTATTCATTTGTGTTTAAGGAAATAAATTACCCTATAAAAGCAATACTATAAAATCAATTTATTACTATTAAATAATATCTATTATTTTCGATTATTAAAAGTGCACATTTTGGGAAATTTTGTTATACGAGATTTTAAAATTAAACCGACAATAATTCTCTTTAATACCAAATTGCATTTCATTTTGATTTTCTTTTCATGTAGTTAATTAGTATATAAATAATAATAAATAACATATATTATTTGCGAATATTAAAAGTATATTTCGAAGTGTATAAATAATCTAGCTGGCAACAATTTTGTGTGCATTGCTTTTCGATTTGATTTCGCTCGGCTATTTGGCCAACTGGTGAAACCTCCCTCTGGAAATATGCAATCAATATTGACTTTGGCAAATTCTTGCAGTTTACATACAAGATGTCACAGCTTGGCTTTGGTCAGCACTCCATTTGCCAATGTCATTTGCAAAAGCCATCGATACTGAGGGACAGATAGATGGACGGACGGACGGGATTGAGAGCTAAGAGATTGCAGTGATCACATCTTGTATTTGCTTGTATTTATTTACTATATATGGGAATGCAAAGCCACAGGCAGTGCACATTATCGGACACTGACAATCAGGGCTTACACATGCACACAAGCCGATAAGGAGCCACAAGGAGTTGTCCAAGGAGCAGCAGCAGCAGCTGCTTGAAGAAATGTAACAAACTGAAGCAGCGCTGAAATGTATGCTACAAAAATTGATATGAACATGTGTGTGTGTGTGGGTGTGCTGTCAAAGAAGATTCTCTGGTAAATTCCAGCTAGCTGAGATGTCAAAAAGCTTGCCTATCCATATCCCGAGGGGGGTTCGAGGGGGTCACAGCATAAACAAGTTCTTTAGAGTAGATTGAAGTTATTAAATGTCGGCATATTTTGCATGGCTGCCTCCAGAATGGTTGCCTAGTTCTCTCCCTCTCTCTCTCTATCTGTGTGTGTGTGTGTGTGTGTTGGGTGGCAGAATTTCTTGGAAATATGCCGCACACACATGCGGCTGTTGGGAAAGTCTTCAGTTCGTGCGGTTTGTTTGCGTCATTTCGAATGCCAGACTCAGACTTTGAGCCAAAGTGTTGCGGCATTTGACGGCTTAGCATCTGAACATGTGTGTGTGTGTACATATGTGTGCGTGTGTGTGTGGTGGGATGTTATGACAAGTATGACTGACATTTGCTGGGAGCGAGAGAGAGAGAGAGAGAGAGAAATGGAAGCCAACGGGGCGTTTAAAGCGAACGACCCATTGACCTCGGCTCTGCGCCGAGCGCGCTTAACGTGTGAGCTTATCTATGTATAGGTGCACAGCAACAACAACAACAACAACTAAAACAATAACAACAACAACAGCAATAACTTGATGTTAGCTGCGTGTTGCTTTCATGATTTTTTACACCATTTGTTGGCGCTGCGACAGGAAACGCCTTTAGTGATTTCCGCCTGTGGCCGCTGGCCCCGTTAACACACACACACACATGCACACTTAAGCACACAGACAGCAGCATATTGTGGCTGACATATTTTGTATGCATATTTGTATTTTCTGCTTTTCACTTTTTTCTATTCGCACAATTTAAAGTGGCGACGCTTCAGCCAAATCCCATAAAAAATGCAAAGCTCAAAACCAGCCAAACGATTTGCGTATTGGCCAAAACGTGCTTCTAATGCATGAGTATGTAAGTATGTGTATGTGTTTGTGTGTGTGTGTGTGTTGGACCACATAATTAAAGCGTTGCAAGCTGAAGCTGCAACTTGGTTTGATAACTGACACAAAGAGTTTGCCAACTTAACTTTCTGCAGCGGAAGATCAACAACTAAAAACGTTAAAAAGTTACAAGTTTAAGTTGAAGCAGCAGCGGCAACAACAACAACTAAAAAGCTGCTCACGGCTCACAGGTGCCGCACATGCAACAAACTAGCAACAACATCAGTGAGTGGCAACGGATGAGCTCGTTGCCATGCCACACAAATTGACATCGCACTTGCTGCGGCTTCAGCTTAAAATAATCGCATTTGCTGCAGCTTAAGTTCTATGTTTTATAACAAATGATAAGCAAAGAGCAGCAAATTGAATGGGAAAATATAATAAAAAATAAATATATTACATGCTTTGAAAAATAAATTGAAATACATATAAAAATAAAATTCATGTCGAAATATATTATATGTAATTTAGATTAATTAGTTGTAGTTACTCTAGTTCACAAGCGTAAACTATATCTATTAAAATAAGGCATGTATTTACTTCTCATTAAATAATTTAGAACAAATTAAACAGCTGCCTTTAAAGGCTTAAACTAACGTAACTCGATATGGTGGACTAAATAATATGCAAAAACAGATTTCAGATACATATCTAATCTATCTACATATCTAATTAAATGGAATAATGCAATTTTTATTAGCAACTGAATTGAGCCAAAAATTGTGCAATGTCAATAGATTGCAAATAAATTTTAAATAATATGAGTATTTAGGATTACTAGTAGAATAATGAATTTGTTGAAATTATGCCATTTTATTAGTTACATAAGCTGCTGAAAGTTGTCAAGAAAAAGTGTTTAGTCTAAAAATGAATTACATTTAAATACGTATAAATTTAAACAAGTATTGATAAATATGAAGAATAGATCAAAAGTATGTGAACTATAGAATTATAACCAAGTAATTTATTTAAGAGTAAAGTGTTAAGCCAAGATGTAGAGTTTAAGGTTTAGACATAAAATGAATGAGTGATATGAAAGTGCAATCAAAATAAATGTGAAATCTCCTGACTAAACTACAACTTAATCCTGTGCGTGGCAAACGGGATGACAAAGGCGCAAGACCCGGGCCAAGGACTATCGCATACTTATAATAATAGAGGGATAAGTTTTACAGGCGCTCAACGTGCAACAACTTAACCATAGGCACTTGCCGTGCCACACTACATGTGTTCTGCCAGCGGGATGGCAAAGGATGTGGAAAAGGACGATGGGAGGTTGAGGGAAACTGCACTTAAACGCAACTTCAGTGTGCAGTTTAACGGACGGCAGCTTATCAGCTGCCACTGGAGCAGCGTTTTATTTGTGGCAGGGCTGCGAGAGCGAACAGAGCAACAACAACAATTAGGATAAGAAGCGATGGAGCAGAAGAAGGCGCAAAGAGCTTTCGCTCCTCCTCTTTCTCGTTAATAGTAAGTCAGACATTGAGGCTACATTTGATGCCGAGGGCAGTAAACGAGTTGTCATTATGAATTCCTCCCACTCCTCCTCGACGCTCTCCTCAAGGTTGAGGCAAATAAACCAGAGCATTATTAACGTGCCACAAAGTAGCGCCAAATGCCAAAAGTGTAAATGGTTTCGCAGTGCGTAGTGAGTAGATTGCGTATACGCAGCGTGTCCCCAGAGCATACAACACACACACATAATGCCATTGCTGCCCCCGAGAAATGTGAATCCTTTCGGTATTATTATGCGATTATTAGCCAATATTTTATTTGAGCTCGTGCCGTGCCATGCCGCGCTCACCCTCTTCATCTGTCGAGGGGTAATAAATTTTTATTTGCTGCAGCAAAGGGTTGTAAGGAGGACCATTATGCTTGCTTTTAGCTTTTATTTGGCCATGTCGCAGACGTGCACAAGATGCGCCAAGGGGCGACTCAAAACAGACTAACACCCCGACAACCGACAGACGAGAGTCGAGAGTTGGGGCCACATGGAATTTATGGCCGCAAATTGATTGCAAGTGCATAAAATGTATGCCACTTGGACTCCACTCCTTCTACTCCTCACAATGAACTTGGAGTCGGAGCTGGAGCTGGAGCTGGAGCTGGATGTTCACAATTTTTGGGGCATGGACTCGGGTTGGGCATAAACATAAAAGCTGCCAAAAGGCTTTTAACAGCTACTGCGAGTGCCAGGCCTGGGCATAGCACATTCATCATGTCTCTTGTAACGATCTCGCACAAGTCCATGAAATGCGTCTGAATTCCCGAATAAATGTCCTTTTGGATTATGCTAAATTGTGGACATATTTACATTTGTTTAAACTACGTTTATTGCTGGTTTATTAATTGTTCATCACTAGTAATGAATGTCATTGAAATTAGTTCTAAAACATTTGTGCATTGCTTATTATAAAATTTAATTTAAAACTTCAGTTGCAGTCTATAAACTGTTTTGCATGTAACACTGCTTATGAATGCAATTGGAAAAAATTTAAAAGTATTTGAGAATTACTTAGTATGACATTTATTTTAAAAATCTAATAAAAAGAATTCTTAGATTTCAGGATAATGCAATTTTCGTCTTTTTCTCTATGTAGCTTATAGAGGAAAACACTTTGGAAGCTCTTTTTTAGTTTTTTGGAAATCATCTTATACTTGTCCATGTTTTTAAAATTGTAAAATAGTTTTTTAATAAATTAGGCATATACTATCTGCAATTCAAAGTTAAAATTTATTAGTTCCCTATCTTAGTTTAATAGCAGTAATTTTTTTCAAGTCGACTGTTCATTGTCGGCCTTAAAATAAAATTAACTGTAAGAGTTGTGGAAAGCCATTTTTAAATAGAATTCTATTAAATCACTTTCCTCAATTGAAATATTTCTTTTGTGCATCATTAAAGGAATTTATTGGAGTTTATTGCACAGGAATTTAACTAAGCATAATTGTATGCTGAATATCTAAAAACGGCTTTGTGAAATTTCTTGTTTGCACTGTTTTCTCACTCTTCTGCACAAAATTCATAATTATAGTCACAATCTCGAAAAATAATTTTCAAAAATACTGAAAATACAAAATCGGGACCTCAAAAGTCAGAGCAGTTCATTGAGCATATTTCAGAGTCGGACATTGTCGACGATGCAGCTGCTTTTCATCAAAAGAATTTTTTTTTTGTGGCGCCCCTAAAGGTGGCAACCGAGTGTGCGGAAATCGTGTACAGCCGGAGGAAGGGAGGGAGGGAGGGAGCGAGCGTCGGTTATGCTTGTTTACCGTTGATTGGCGTGCCAAGCAGACAGAGACAGAAAGAACGAAAAGAGAGAGAGAGTTGCAACCACACACTGACAATCAACAAAACCAACTGTGGGCAAATCTATGAAAATAGAGGCCGGCATTTTGGGGCCACAGTTTTGATATTGGCATGCTAGCTTTAACTTGGCCACAAAACAATCAAAATTGTTGACCGCAATGCGCAGCGATTGCTTCCCCATCGAGCTTCTGCTTTGCTTTGGCTCTGCGGTCGTCTTGGATTGCGAATTCGAATTGTGGAGCCGAGAAGCCAGAAGAGAATTAGTCTTGAGGGCGTCAGTTTGCTGCGAAGCGATTTGCCGCTTGTTAGTGAAGCTGCCGCTTTTTGTGGCACTTGTAGCGATTGTAGCACAACTTGTTAAGTGTTCTCTGTAAATGCATATTGAAAATCCGCAACAACTTTAGTCTGTGTATATAAATTGCAGTCAGCTTTCGGCTGCATTTCTCTCTTGTCATTGGCAATGTGGCATCTGCAAAACTTGTTGTGGCTGCTGTTGCAACATTCACATTGCCGCTTCTTTTGTTTGCCACAGCTGACAGGCAGTTGTTGTTGGTTGCTTTCAGCAATTGACACATTGAGCGATGAGCTTCGATTAATACCGAAAGCAAGCTCACATAATTGCACTGCCAACTGAAGTGCATTTAAATACTGGAATTCCAATTCTAATTCCATATATTTGGAAATTTCAGTTGCATTCAAATGCAGCTTTTAACCATTTCGCATGCACATTAAATTGTATTTAATCTCAATTAGCGCCGAATACTTTTGCGGTTTTGCTGGCTGTCAAAATGGCCAAAGTCATTAGCCTGCCACTGAGAGAGAGAGAAATTAAGTCTGGAATGTATTTTTTCAACTCCCCAAAAGTATTTGCACATCAAAATGATTTGGCTTTTGTTGGCATTTTCGCTGCAATCGCTTTGCATTGAGCCCAAGTGGCCCACTGCAAAACTCGAAGAGCAGCACAAATATTTGTGCAGGCTTTTAGCTTCACTTTCGAATCGATTGCGAGCGCATTAACAGCGCATTGAGCGGGGAAGAAAAAGTGCAAAATTAATTACATAATTAGCAGCTGGCAACAAGGAAAGCTTCAGTTTGGCTGCCAGTTTCATTTGTCAAAGGCAAACAATTTTTCGAGCAGGCTTGATGGCAATTTGAGTGAGCAGCAACAAAAGTGAGCATGTAATGAAAACTAACAAACATTTCGACGTACAAACACAAACACACACATACACATATTCACACACACACACACACACACTCCCGGGGAGATGTAGAGAGAAATCCACTACACGGCACGTAGTCGGCTTCCGAGTCTGACAGCTGATGCTGATGACGGACGTGACAGCTGCACAATGGAAAGGACCCTAAAAGCTGAAGCTGCCCCTCTCCCTGTGTCCCTCCTGCTGTCTTCTCTGCCCACAGAAAAAGTAGGCAACAAAAATGAATACCGTATTTTGAAATAAATGAATTCGTTTCGGTTTGCCCCAAAAAATTGTAGCAGCAGCATGCGAGAGAAAAAAAACAGACACACAAACAAACACCAAAAGTTCAAATTATTCTTAGTTTGTTGGTCAAATAAAAAAAATATATGCCTGTATCAAGTATGAATATGGCGAGAGTCAAAAGTGCCGGCATACCCTGTAAAATGTGTATAAAGGTATTAATCAAAAGGAAATTAAAATGTGGAGACTGAAAACTATTTTTTAAATAGTTTGTAGGGACTTCATCGTGAGAATAATCAGTGTACAAATATTATTATAAAAAAAATAATTTAAATTTAACAGAAAATTTAATAAAATATAATTTTAAAATATAGTTTAAAAGCACATTTTCAGAAATTGTATTTAAAATAATTTACATTTTTATATATATCTAAATTAAATATATACAAAAATATGTTCCTAAAATAACATTTTATAATATAGTAAAAACACGTAATAAAATATTTTGTGAAATGTTTTCTATTACAATATTATTATTTATTAGATCCATGTTACCTTATCAGCAATAATTTACAGGGTATGCAAATGTCGGAGTGCCAGAAAATTGAGTGAATTTTCTCTTTTCTATTTCTGTTTGAATTCTTTTTTGCTATGTTTTTTGGTAGTTGAAAGATTACTGGCCCAAGGGTGTTAGGCTGTCTACGTGCATATACCAAAAACTGCTCTCACACAAACATACACACATTTATCAGTAAGTGACTGTGTGTGTGTGAGTGTGTGTTTGTGTGTGTCGCTGGCCCGGCACAGGTGGTCGGTTGGTCAGTCAGCAGGAGCAAGCAAATGATGTCAGCCATTACAATGCACGAGTCAAAAGTTGAATTTTAATCAAAAAAGCGCAAAATCCAAGCGAAAAGAAAACTGAGACCGAGTGTGTGTTGGTGTGTGTTTGAGGCTGGCATGATTAATGAGACAGTGTTGAACATTTGCTTGACATGACCTGCCCAGAGTACACACACAGAGTGTGTGTGTGGGACCCTCTCAGACTCCTGCACAGATGTCGCCTCGTCCTCGCGGGCGCCCTAAAAAGTATGCTAACTTTTTTAAATTTCATTGTCCGTGGAACATTTTAGCAATTTGTTCGCTTAGCCTTGAGCGCAACGAGATGTAAATGGAGACTGAGAGCAAGCATCGAGCAGCGAGCATCGCTTTGTCAATTGTTCAATAATTGAAATTTATGAAATATGCGCTTAGCTGTGACCTTGCTGACCAGCGCACGATGCTCACGAGGATTGAAATTCAATGCGCTGACAAATATTTTACTAACCCCAATGTTTGAAAAGGCAAAACTGGGCAAACAAACAAGCAAGCAAGCCAGCGAGCAAGCGAGCAAGCAAGCAAATTGCTAAACAAGGCCTCATCTCAAATTACTCCAACATCAACACACACACACATCCATTCGTGTTCGCTTTGGGCATTAAACTTTAATTTGTGTGTAATTTAAGTTAAATCTAGTTGAAAATAACAGACAGCTAGGCTAGCTGCATGTGTGCTACCCCTTCGATCAGCGTTTCCTTTTACATACCATCAATTTCGTATAACCTTAGCCCAAAAATGAACAAAAATATAATAAAAAACAAGTCGGAGTGATGAGCGAGAGTTTTCTACTGCCAACATACCCTGTAGATAAGTTTAAACAGATTGTATAATTTTGTTGCTAATTTTTACTTTATTAAAGAAAATATTTTTTCGACTAGAAGCGAAAGTCATTAAAGAAATAACTTATATTTAATTAGAATATAGTTAAAATAGCTATAATTTTGAATAAATGAATAGTCAAGATAATTTTAAAATTTGTAGAGAGTACAGAGAAACTTTGGCACTGCATTTGAGGGAACTTCAGCAATTGAATTAAACATATGTTAATCTAGGCAGCTGTTGCTGCTGATCAGAAATATTCCAATTTTGTTGGCGCTGGCAGGGTATGAAAATAACGTGAAAAATCATAAAATAGAAAATGAAAATGGAGCTCTGCTCGTAGTTTGGGCACTGAAATCGAAGCTCGATAATTTATTTTGCTGCCATTCCAAGCGATTTCTCTCATGCGGCGTAGTACATTTATTACTTATGCTAAGGAGCAGCCAGCAGCACACACACACACATACATGCTCACGGCTGGATATCTGTCTCGGTGTGTGTGTGTGTGTGTGCATGAATTCCCATGCATGCGGCTGGCAGCTGGCGGGTGTTTTGGGAACTGAAAGTTGCATGCCTCGGATTATATATGAGTTCGATTATTTCAAGTTACGTTGCTTAAATGGCAGCCCAGTGCGCAGGGGGGCGGCGTGGGGGGCGGGGTCAGGGGAGTCGCGTCAGCAGCAGCAACAACGTAAAGCATCAGGCAAGCATCGACCTTGTTTGGCATTTTATATTGAAAAGTTCACATAATATCATGCGAGTACACAAGTATATTCAAACATGCCTGAATTTGCTGGCAAGCGGAAAAATCATTCATAGAAAATGTTGCGGCCAAATGAATATTCATAAAATTTACATTCGAATGCATTCGCTCGCTCGCTCGCTCGGTTTTTGTGGAGCAGAGTAAAACATGTTACTCAATTATGAGTATCGAAGCCCATTTCCCTCTTCATTGCATCATTGTTTTGTTGAGCAAAAAACCAGCAGAATTCAAGTGCAGACCAAATATTTACAATATCAACAAAATATTTCAGTTGCAGATACCCTGTAAAATGGTTGCTGATGGTACAGAGATGCTTGTTTAATTAGATTAATTAAATAAAAATATAAAGAATTTTTTACTTTGAAATAAACTTTCATTGGGGAAAATCTTAGTCTTAATAAACATTAATGTAATAAAACAATATAGTGAATATTATCTTATCAATATTTTAATTCATAGGGTATTTTGCCGTCGATTACATCGCTTTGCTGTTTTTATTTTGATTCGCTTGTTTTCTCCTGTGCAATTTAAACGAATCGATCATTTTATTATCCTGTGCACTTCTCTGCATTTTTTGTTAAACATTTCATTTAAGAATAGTTGCAGTATTATTGCTCTCTATCAAAGAACTTTGATTTTAATTGGTGCACACAATTTGGATATATAATAACAAGGATAAATGGGATTTTATGTGCACTGAGAAGTACATGCCAATGCTATTCAATATTTCATTTAAGCAAAGAAATAAATTGATTGAGCTACAGAGCATTTCATCACTTTCTCAGAGATGTCACGTAATAAATATAACTATGGTATTTTCGTACCTATATAATGTCAGATGAAACGATTTCCAGTCTCCAGCTGCAGTTATCATCAGTCATTGACCGCTCTCCGCCAGCAGTCTGTGTGTAATTTAAGTTGGTCTAATGTTCGTTTTCTAGGTGCCGCGTGTAACGTGAAACTCATTAATATGGAAAACTTTTATGAGCATAGCCCAGTGGCAATGGCTTTCTGTTCTCGGCTGTCCATCGCTTTGTCCATTGTCCGCTTTGCTTTCGCATGTAATTTCGCTTTTAGCAAGGTATAATTTTAATGGCATACTTTTCATCGCGAACACTGGATGAAGAAAGTGGCACGAAATGTGGTGGTGCATCAATTTTGAAGTTTCTTTCGCATTTTAATGGACACGCTGCAGCCATTTGGGTGCTATGAGCTAACAAGCGTATAAATTTCATGGTCTTGCCGAAAGTTATGTTGAGGCGAGCCCCAAACATGGGTTGGTAAGCTGCTGCTGAAGGGATGCTTGCAGTGGCATTGCATACTTTTTGGTCATTAAGCGTTTAGTGTAATGTAAATTTAATGTGCGCTAAAAGCTTAATAACGATATCAAAAGGTATTATGATCGATTGCCGGGTCGCAGCAGGTATGTCATCCTCTCCTCTAGCCTCCACGGCCAATGACTGGAATTTTTATGATGGTTATTAAAAATTGTTGAACAATTTCACAAGAGACACGATAGAAAGAGAGCACAGCACGAAAGGCCTTCGGATAATAATTGAATTTCTATGCAAACTGTGTGATAATTTTAGGGAGCAGTTAAAGCCAAAACGTGCCCAGGCGAGCCATCAACTAATTGCCGAGCTGTGAAAGGCGAATATTGGGCTATTTAAGGCGGACTTTGCACTGCAGCATTGCAATCGCAAATATTTGCAAGCCTTTGATAAATACTACTCACATCCAGAGTCTGCCCAACTGTTCTCTGTCTATCTTGTGCTGAACACAAAGACGAACATTATTGGCGCTCGTGTTATGCCTGACCTTGTGTGCACGCACACTCGTGCGTATACGTGATTTATACGCTTTTCGGCTGCCAATTTCGCTAGCCTGAACACTGCACAATTGACTGTCTGATTGATTTACTCACAAAGCATTTGATTGATTCGCCAACAAGCAGCAGCAGGCACTAACAGACGGACGGAGATCAAAATGCCTGCAAACTCGTGCGTACAGTTTTGCAATCAGCTCAAACGGAATGGCTTCAATGTTCAATGTTCGTTCGCTATGCGATGTGTCTGTGGCCATTTTATGGAGCTCTAATCGAAATTTGCATCGCACAAAATGGCTTGGATAAAAGCTATTCGCATTGCGTATACGCCATGTGCGCCCCGAATTCAACGACTAACAAATATTCAAGCACTTTTCATTCGCTTATTAGCGCCCGTAATTTTAATTAGTTTGCTGCACAACTCGAGAGGGGGAAAGCAAGAAGAAGGCGTGGCACACCTGGAATCAGCAGTTGGAGTGGTAAACTGGAGTGGCAGCTAATTAAATCAGAAGCAGCTCGAGATTTCGGAGAAGCAGAGCACAGCTGGCACCTCGTGTGCAGTAGTTGCTCGTATATGCTAATTGATGTGTCTGTTTAACTACGAGTACTACAATGTTGCACGTTGCACGTGGCAGGCAGCACGTTGCACGCTGGTAGCTGTAAGTTTCGATTAAGTCTCTCGGCCTGTAGGCAACAATTTCCAGTTATGGGACACACAAAGTCTCCTAATTGAGTTTATTCACTGAGGCATCGATACGAAAGATACAGCGTGAATGGAAGCTCGTCTCTTGGCAGTCGAGTAAACACTATAATTAACTGAAAACCAAGGGAAAACAGATTGAAAATTATTTTAAATTTAATTTCAAAATTTATTCGAGAAACATCAATTATTGTGGCAGTTTTATTTAAGTTCAAAATTTATTTAGTCTCGGAAAACAAATATGTAATTGTAAAACTAAAATGATTAAGTTATGTTAGAAATGTCTTACATAAAATGAAAGCGAAGAAAAGTGCTGAGCGTTATTCTCCTGGCTGATAAAATAAACTAAAAGCTTGGGGAACACAAATAACATATTATAAGAAATTTAATTTAAATATGTATTTGTGAAACTGAAACGATAAAGTATTTTTTTTTATAAACTTTTTTAAAAAGAAAAAGTCTTTGAAAATCTTCTCCTAGCAGATAAAAACTAGGCGGACACACGTATAATATTATAATGAATTTCATTTAAACATAAATATTGTCAGTTGTTATAAATTTAGTTAGCAAAGTCTTAAACGAAATGAGAAAGTTTTGGAGAGCGCAGAGCAAAGGATAAAACTGGGGCTTGAATCTTGCGCAGTGGCGAAATAAATGATTTTTGTTATAATTAATTACGCTGCTCACTTAGAGGACCTGCTAGTGAGCCGCAAAAAGTCGCTTAAGCAGCTTAGGCAGCAGTGGCTGCAACAGCAACAACGGCAGAAGCAAAACAAATCATATCAGAAGAGAGTGAAATAAAAATGCCGCACAAATGTCTGTGCTGTCGTGCAGAAAATGGGCAAATGACAAAGGCAAATGCTGTCTGAAGATTGTAAACATTGGACAGGAAACTAAACAATTGGCCAACAAATTAATGATGCCCCAACTTGGGGCACTAGCAACAGCAGCAACAGAACAATGAACTGAGCTGCTCTTAACTCGCTCTCACTCCACCCAACTCTGCTGTTTGATTAATTGTTGTTTTGCCTCGGAATCGCTGACTGAATGTCCGTCTGTCCGTCTGTCCGTCTGTCTGTGTGTCTGGATGCAGGCAGTGCATGTGGAAGCAGCTTACAGTTATAACAGGGGCGGTATTCATGCCACATCATTTGCTAACCGCATATGGACATTCTCTGTGGAATTTCTTTGTCTTGCCTTTGCGTCTCTCACACACGCCCACACTGCGAAATTGCGGTGAAATAACTTGCATATCAAAGAGACGTAACGCCTACTCAGGCCACGCCCTAAGTGATTTCTATTTCTACCTTCGACTCGTTGCCTTTTTTTTTTTGCCTACTTTGCACACAATAAAATTGAAGACGAACTGCAAAAGACGTCAGATATGTACAAATAAAATGCAAAAAGGGGGCAAAAAAAAACGGGAAGCTGGCGGAAAGTTATGGCACAAAAGAAAATACCGCGCTAAAAAACGCAAAAATATTGCCAAGCATTTTCCAATAAATTTGCATAAGTTGCATTGCCGCAAACGTCGTCGTCGTCGTCGTCGTCATCGTCGTTGCCTGCAGTTTTCATTCCTATTTTATGCCTTGCTTTTTTCTCCATTTGTGTTGCATACTTTTGTGGGCGCAGCAGCAGGTAACTTGCCTCGCGGTGGCAAGCGAACTTTGTCCTGCCTCCGTCTCTGCCTCCGTCTCTGCCAGGTATTGTCGATCGTGTTTTGCTTGACTGTAAACTTCTTGTTGTTGCTTTCTACTTAGTTAGTTGGCTGAAAAGTAGTTTCGTCTTCAAAAAAAAGCATTGGCCATCTTATCTGCAAGGCTTTTTTCGTCTTCCATTTACGCTTTAATATCGCACAAATATCTACGACTGTTGGTCGAATAATTCTCTAAAGTATTTGACTATACAATAAGCCTGAATTTCTGAGAAAGTTGCTTTGCCATTCGCCAGAGTTAAGTTCCGATTGAATTGCAGAATATTTAGGTAGATTATGTGCGTTTAAAGTAGATTTATTTTGTTGGTGAAAAAAGCCAATGAACTTGAATGTTTCAGGAAGGAAACTTCTTGTATTCAATTATTTATTTCCAGCAGCCTTTCCTTTAACAGAATTAACTAAAGTTGCAAATAATTCAGTGCAAGCAATAATTCTCAGAAAGAAAACTTGTTTATTTTGCCGCTGCATATACAAAGTGATTGATTATAAGGAATCGATTTCAATTTAATAAGTTTACATTTCTAAGAAGAAGAAATAGTTGAGTTCCAAGAAAAATTGTTTTACACTAGATTTCGTTACTTTAAAGTTGATTTTAACGCAAACAAATATTTTCAAAATGATTGCATTTTCTAGATGATGTATCCATTTTATTTCAAAGAATAATATTATTCGTTTTTATTACATACAAATTAATTGATTATGTTATTAGAAATCAGTTCCAAGAAGATGGAAAAGTTTTCACAAAATAATTGTATTTTTTAGATTAAGTATTCATTTCACTTCAAAGCATAAGATTACATTTGTTCATAAAAAAATAAATAAATTATATTCAGTGCAACCAACAATTCCCAGAAAGAGAACTTGTGGATGTTGCTTACATTATATAAAAATCTATTGAATATTAGGAATCACTTCCAATGAAATTAAATTCTGACAAAATCTCTAAGGTCAGCTTTAAGAAGATTATATATTAAAGAAAATTGCACTTTCAAGATTTACTCATTGAAGAAAATTCATTGTTTTCTTAAGCAACTTTTCGATTTATCACTTCCATGTAAGAACGTATAAAAATTCTCTTAGATTTCTAATTCTCAGAAAAGGAAGTTTCCATATGCCTGTTGTTTAACTTACGCAATGCATGCGATTTGTCTGATTATCAGAAATAGAATTCAAGTTCCAAGAACTGAGATAAAATGTGTGTGTAAAAGTAAACTAAGAGTATTGTTACGTGCCTTACGCTTCGATGGAAAACTCAATGGATTAATTGTTCCATTTCTATTTCAAGTGCAACTTGTGCTGAAAATATGAATGAACGAAAGCATGCGAAAAATAAATAATAAAAAAAGAGGACGACGAGAAACCTTTGCATTGTCAACGTGCTCGGACTCACACGTGTGACAGAGAAAACTTCTCAAGGTGTTCGACGGATATAAATAACAGGGAGACAGCTGACTATCCTGCTCTGGGGGGATCCACAAGTGTTGGTCCCATGGCAGGCAGCTGGGGCGGAAGGCGGCAGGAAATGGAGCACAAAGCGCTAAAGCATAAACCAAAAATGGCAAACTCAGCTAGGGGCAGATCAGGGTCAGTGGCGCATTGAGGCTGGGCTGAATTATAAATTTTCAATGAATTGACACTTAAGGTCATATTGGGCTAAGCTTTTAATTTTGTGCACGTACCGGGGCAGAGTGGGGAGGGGGGGGCGGACGCAAGGTACAACATTGGGTATGCGTGTTAAGCCTGACAGGCATGGGCGGCCTTGGAGTGAAGCGAGCTGGGGACAAAGCGGAACGGCAGGCCAAAGGAATGAAATCTAATGGTGCACATTTTTTGTCGCTGTTATTGGAAAGTGTCGTCGCCTGAGGCCACTTGCCACATGTGGCAAGCTCTGCCTGGTTTTGCACAAATTGATGGGTTGAACCGAAAGTTTTGCCGCACACAACTTTTGCAGGATGTGCACGACAACAGCATGTGTGTGGCTGCTGCCCCCCCCCCCCCACACTTCGTATTCATTGCAAAGAAGTCTTCAAGGACATGGCAGGACAAGAGGCAAGAAGCAAGGAGCAGGGAGCACGGAGCACGGAGCCTGGCCAGCAACGACACCCTTGATAATTCTAATTACCTCGGACCAGGTAATAAATGTGCATTGAAATTAGTTAAGCACATTTATGCCGCAAATCGCAGCACAGCGAAACTAAGAGTCCTGCCTGCCGCATTGCGCAGTCGCCACGAAGGACGAAGCGCATTTAAGAGTAGTCCAGCTGAGAGGATATTTTCTCTTCGACCCGTTGCGGGCTAACAAACAATCTCCGGCTGCCTTCAGCTGTTAATTTATGTGTTTAATTTGTGCGTTCGCATTATTCGTGAGACGCAATTGCGAAAGATTTGCTCAACTGTTGCATGGGGCATGCAACACACTCCACGTAACATATATAGTATATAGATGTTACGTCGCTCTGGACCTAAATAAATGTGCACACATTTATTCGCCAGATTGAAATATAACTAAACCATAAATTGTTAATTGCCAATTGTGTGTGTGCAACGACTTCTGACATCAGACAAACGGCAATCAAGACAAATGACAGAGCGTTCCATTTGTTATTACATTTTGCAATAATGTTCTATAATCATTGAGGATATGTCGTTTGCATTACATATACTCACAGCATTTATTGCCACACAAATTCATGCCTCAAGAATTTAAGCTCCATTTTCGTCGTTCAGTCAGATTTCCGTTAAATTATGATTTGCAAAATATCTATAATATTTATTATTTATTGTGCGGCATTGGCCAAAAGTAGGCAATAAATCATCAAATAAATGTGTGACCGAATGGCCAAATACTTCGCATATTTAATATCGCACTGTGAATTGAACAATTTAACTATTTACTCAGTGTATTCGACGGCAAAAAGGCGTAAATTAAAAAGAGGATTGGCAACAACATTTAGAGGCGTATTAAATGCGAATATTAAATATTATTCAGTGCAGACTCCCAAGAGAAATAATATTTATTTTGATTTAATGTGTAGTTATTTTTGTTCATGCCGAACTAATTTAAATTTAGACAATTTTGGAAATCCAAAACAGTTGCAGCATTAATTAACTTCTGTTTGTCCGTTCGCAATTTTCATTCCATCTCAATTACAAAAGCGAAATTGCTCAAATGGCATTATATATACACAATCAAAGTATTATTGGCAACAGCAACAACATTAATTCACTTGGAATGGACTTCAGTGTTCGCAGCATAATTGGCCCAGCAATCTGAGGAAAGGAGCGAACATCGTGTTGGCAGCAAGCTCAGGTAGCTCCTCGATTTCCACCTGGGCATCCATTAGCTGCAGCCTTTGTTTTTTGATTTGAATGAACGAGCGAGCAGAAGTCAAACATAATTGGTCCGGGCAATTAACAGAATGTGCATAAAAAGTTGCCAGGGAAAAAATCTCGTTAAAATTTGCGTTCCTGCTTTATAAATAAACCATTAAGCTGGCAAAAAGAGCGCTGTTGTT
This sequence comes from Drosophila ustulata, assembly GCA_035047365.1. Classification (NCBI taxonomy): domain Eukaryota; kingdom Metazoa; phylum Arthropoda; class Insecta; order Diptera; family Drosophilidae; genus Drosophila; species Drosophila ustulata. The sequence continues at coordinate 23,926,958 of JAWNPT010000057.1, read as the reverse complement.
GTTGCTGTTCGACGGAAGACTGCCTCCGGCTTATACATGTTGATTGTTGCTATTGTTGCAGCAACTGTTGCTACTACTATTCGATTGGCTGGCAGTCGTCGTGCCTCAAGTTACAATATGTTGTTGCTGAATAAATTCCAAAACTTGGCCAGCTTCGATCCCCTTGTTCCGCTAAGGGCCAAAGCAATTTCTATTTTCATTTAATAGCAAAAGTTGCTTCTTCTCAATACCCTTGCGGAGGTTATGCCGCGTCTCCCATAAACCATGTAACGGACATTAAACCAAAGTGTCTATTATATTATAATAATGCTGAGGAAGTGGAACTAAATTGAGCCAAATTAGTTGTGTACTAAAAAAACTTCTTCGATAGTACAAATTTGACTGCAGAGTATTTTGGCTTCAGTCAACAGCGGAAAGCTTTTGTTTCTTCGGCTTTCTTTTTTAGAAATTTGTGCCAAATATTTTGTTACGCAGCAAACTTTTTTTCCTACTTTTACTTTTGGCGATAAAAAGCAAAGCGTTCGCTTCAACCCAAAAGGTGTGCCCTCAGAGAGCGTAAAATGGAGGCCATAAAACACACGAGTCCAAGCACACCCACACAAACACACCCCGCACACACACACACAGAGAGACTATATATATATACAAATACTCAAACACTTTCCACATGTTTTTGCTTAACATTTCAATTTGAATTGCTTTTTGTTTTGCGCTTTTCTTTTTATTCCGCTGGGTTAAAGTATGAGCATTTTTGTGTGGATTTTCGTCAATTTAATAACCTGGCAGAAAGTGCGCTGAAAATCTGAAATATTTATGAAATTAAATTTGCCATGACAGACATTAATTTGCCCGACTCAAGCCAACTGAGGAGGGGGGCAATGCTTGACTCGGCAGCGCGCTTTGAATTTGCAATTTCAATTTGAAAACAATAAACTAAGTACATCGATTAAATCCTGCGCACGTAAGGCTCGACCGTCTCGGCTTAGTTGTCCTTTGTCCTTGCCACTGGCATTGCCATTGGGCCAAGGCTGCCGTTGGGTTGTCTTGTTGGCCGTTTACAGTTACTTGATTTATGCAAGGCATGACCACCCCTCCGCCCCTCGCCCTCCCCCTTTCGGAGATGGTGGCTTGGCTTCATTATGCCAACGCAATCGCTTCAAAAACAAAACAAAACCCAAAAAAAAAAAACACAAAAATAAAGCAGCAAGAAGAGGAATGGCCAAGCTAATGCGCTTCGAAGGATAATATTGAGGCGTCCCCGGGGCGAGGCAAGCAACCCCAACCACCTCCCCTCGGCCCCTCCCCCCTTGGGCTGGCGATCTTTATTGGCGCACATATTTATGCCGGCAACAAGAAATTACGAGGCTGAAAATGGCCACAGTTTCCTCATTTGTTAGTCCTTCTGCGTTGGCTCATATTTTATTTGGTTTTTGCTTTTGCCACAAAAAATAAATTTAGCGCATAATCAGGCTTTAATGCCGAAGCCGTTGCCACGCCAACGGCCAACTGTATCTGTGTTGCCATCTCCAACTGGTGAAGTTGTTGTTGTTGTTGCCAAAATCCACATAACAGCTGTCAATTAAAAAGGATAATTTGCCTGATATTCATCACAATGCAAATGAAAATGAAAGCAAGAAAACGGTTTTTGCGGTTCGCAGATAGCCGGCATCGTGATACCCTGCCAGCCATCGGGAAATTGCTCCACTTTGACGGCACCGGAAATGAGTCATTGACAGCAAATACCCTATAATTGCCGGCGTGGGTCGAGGGTATAACAAAGACTGGCCTAAGAGCAGCCAACTTGAAACAGCTTAGCCCGAAGTGAATTATGGCCAACAAATTAGTGTGGATTAACACGGCTGTGTGTGAATTGTGTGGCGCCATTCGGTGGGAGGGGCAAGGCGTAAAGTAGAGGAAACCAAAGCAAAGCAAAGTGAAAGTGAAAGTGGAAGGCAAAGTAGCAGAAGGAGAAGGCCAAAACAAACCAAACTGTGGTTATCCTGCCTTCAATTTGCTTTCGCTTAGATTGGCAGCTCCCTTTGGCTCTATCAGCTACATATGAATGTCTGTGTGTGTGTGTGTGTCTATCCCAGTGTGTGTGTGTGTGTGCGAGTGTTCGTGGAAAACCTTTTAAAGCCCAAAGTCAGTTGTTCGCTCGTTTGTCAGCGCATTGTGCGCACGAGCGAGATTTTGATACATTTTGATAGATGGCCAAAAACAAAATGCCCAATTATTTTTTACTTTAAGGCCAGCGAAATAAATTGCCTGCAACAATGAATCCCTCTAAGTCCTGTAGCCAGGACAACAATTAGAGTTTTCGCCACTGAAGTTACTTATCAGAATGAAAGGCCGTCTCGATGGACCCGTCTCTCTCTCCCTCTGCTCTCGACTTGTCGCTATCGCTATCGCTGTCAAAGTCAATGGCTCTGTCGTTTACACACACACACACACACACACATTGACATACGTAACACACACAGTGCCTATAATCCAGCGTAGCAATTTGCTGGACAAGAGCAATGCGAGCACCACAATGGCTATTGACAGTCGACAGTTCTTCTTCTCACAAAGCAACAGAATGAGAATGTTAACAAAGTGAAAGTAAAAAAAGAAACAGCGCAAATCCAAAAATGGAACCTTATACATAACATAGTACTCCTCGCATAAGTGAGTGGCGAGCAGCATGAGCAGCTTTGGCGATTAGTTGATGTTCTTTGCGAGCTTATCCTCGACAGTTATGATTTGGATTCGGATTCGGATTCGGATTTGCTGCTCGCTTTTGGGCAGATTGTCAAACAGCTTGATTGGCAATCAATGCATAGTTCAGAAAAAGTGGAGTGGAATAGTGTATCAATAATGCACAAGGTTATCAACTGAAAGAGACTTCGTTCTCAGCTATTCAGTTCTATTAATGGACATATTTTGTTATTTCTTTTATTGCCACCTGCGAACTACAAATACAATGTTTTTTTTAGAAGAAGTAAAAATATTGCCGGTAAACAAAAATATGTTTGTGTTACACATTTCATTATTTTTTGTAAGGCAACTAAGAAGCAGAAAGCAGAAAACAAAAATATTTGTGTAGGCAAATCAATTTAAATAAATTCTTAAAAATACATGCAAGCAATTTTCTGTTGAAAATATAGATTTTAATATTGATGCCAATATGTATTTGAAAGTGCATTGTTGTCATTTATTTATTTATGACTGTATAATTATAATTGTAGCTTTGAATTAAATTCAATATTACAATACCTTAACCTTATCATTAATTGCTAAGCATGATCCTTTTTCCATAACATTACGTGTCGATCGATCAGTAATAAAAACAACAGCATAAACTAGAAGAATTGTCTTTCAGATAATTTCATTGCCAGCCTAAAGTTAATTTTTTTCTGTGTTTTTCTGGGTGAGAATCTATAAGGTTAAATTGCTTCAATATTGGAGGGAGCAGACGTACGTAGATGGCACTTAAAGAGGCGACAACAAAGGAAATGAAGAAGTGAATGCCAGCTTAAAGAGTCGTTCCGAGAAAGGGCTTCATCGCCAAGCCAAGCCAAAGGCTGACAACAGAGTCGAGTCGAGAGGATTTTTTCGTTTTGGGTTTCCTTGCCACGTGCTGTCTACTGCAGGCATGGCGACGACTGTGTGTGTGTGTGTGTGTGTGTGTGTGTGTGTCTAGCCATGCACACATAGACATATGTGGCAAGCTAGCGAGAACGACGAAAAGAGAGAAAGCAATATGGGAAGGCAACAAAGTCAAAGTCAAGCGGCACTATTAAAGCACAATCACATTTTAGCATTTATTGTGGCAATTTCGCCAAACGATTTCCATCTAATGGCTTCTTTGATATGCTCCCAACCAGCCAGCAACCAGCAGGAGCAGCTCCAGCTCCAGCTTCGACGCTCGTGCGCCAAATGGCCATTGTTATGTGTGTCAGTTACTAAATTCAAATATTGAATACTCTGGGCACAAGCGGGTCCAGCATTCAGGTTAGTGTCTCTTTGTCTTGCTTGCGGCTCACAATCGCATTTCCCCAACCAATCTTTATCTCAATCTGCAGATGTCGATGTCGATGTCGATGTGTGTGTGTGTGTGTGTGTTGTGCTTATGCTCTAATAACCATACTAATAATAATAAGCAACGTCAACGACATCGATAACTTTCGATATGCCACTTACATTTGACTTTTGTGCAGCGCCAGCTAATTGATTTCGGTTCTCGGGCCTCGGGACAATGGGGCGGATGAGTGCTATGCAAATGGTTTAGACTGAGGCTGCGTGTCTACAGCTAATGCATGTGGCATGTGGCACGTTGCGAGGGGGGCGGGTGGAGGAGACTTGCAGCACCCATCATCAATTATGTATGTGTTTAATTCCATTTATTGTTAACCAAACTTAATTGAAATTCAACAACAGCACATGCAGAGAAAGAGAAGGAGAGAGAGAGAGAGATGGGAATTGGAAAATGGGGAAAAACTCGCTACAACGTCTATTTGCCGAATATCCTATTTATCACGCAATTATAATGAAAATGTAAATACCAGCGAAAAACAATGACCGTCCGCCCATTGCGCACCATTTGCGGCCTTTTTCGCATTCCGCAACTATTCAGCGGTGTCCAGCTGCAGCACAGTGGGAAGCGGGGCACTCAAGGGAGGGGGGAGGGGGAAGGGATGTCTGCGGCTGTTGCATTGCCATTGCCATTGCCATTGGTATATTGCCTGTGGCGTACTGTGAGCATGTCAAAGTCGCCGCTGTTTCATTATGCGCCAAACAACTGAGGCAAACCCCCCCTTCATTTCCATCCCCCTCCTCCCCCCTCCACTGCCTACGCAGGACTGCCATCAGTTGACATCAGCACGATAATGAACAGCAGCGACGGCAGCGCATTAAGCAAATAAAGCGCTGAGTTTGCAACGTAATTACATAGACCGATTCGGGAATACTGTCATAGAATCTATATGTACATATAAATGAGACCCCCCCCCCCCCCTTTGACCCCTTTGCTAACCCCTTTAAAAAAGCCAGGCACAGGCATATTTGGATTTTGGCAAACGCATGTTGCAGCGTGCAAAAAGGTCTGCATAAAATGTGGCATATTGCAAAAGCTTCTAATTTATGGTCATAGAATTAAAACACGAAACTATTTTCGCTAATCTTGATTCACACAGCGCCCAACTGATTCAATTGAGCTACAAAAAAAAATATAAAAACGAACTCAGTTTCAATTAATATTCTAATGCAATAGATACGCATTTGCGGAATACATTAAACTTTAAAGAGGAAGTATTTTTTGCCAACTACATTTGTGTACTAATTAATTCATAATTGTTGATGCGATTTATTGATTATTTATTTCAATTATTATTTTAACGAATTATTTAATATTCTAAGCATTACTTTAAAATCTGAATAATGTATGTTCAAATATGACATTAGAACAATTTATTTGAAAGCGCACTTCTTCAGAAACTAAATATTATATGTATAAATGAGCTACTGATTTATTATTAAATGCAAATAAATGCAAATAAGTTGTATTTAAAATATTAATAGAAGAGCTCGTTTCATATTTTCTCTAAATGTTCATCAATGAAAAGATTTAATATTGAAAGCGCAGTTCTTTTTTTTAGTTCAATGATGCTTTAGATGTCTATTTATCATAAACGAAAAATATATCATCACTTCGTTGAATAAATAAATAGGTATGACAGAATGTAGATATTTTAAGAATATTAATGAAATAACCAATATTATATTTCCTGCTTTAAGAACAATACAATTTCACAGGGTATATCCACTGACGTGCAACACAAAGCTGTTGGCTTCTGCCTAATGCAGCGCTGAATTTACACGTAATTAATGAGTAAGAACAATTGCAGCTTAACACACTGGCACGAAACTTTTTGAACGCACTGTGTGCCCGCTTTGGCTGCAACATTGAATTAAATGGTCGCATATGGAATTACCAGTAAATGATGCTAAATTTGCATGTAACATTCGAAACTTTTTGGGGCGGCTGTTGCATGTTGCAAGTGGAATGCTACGCTCTAAACGCTGGATGTGGCATGTTGCAAGCTGTATGTGGCATGCTGCCTTACTATTTCCGCCGCTTGAGCGCTGGCAAATTGAACTGCATGCGCTGTTTGAATAACCGACAACAAAGATTGAGCCGAGGTTGCGCCTCTAATGACACGGCCACGCCCCACTCGCAACAATTCAAACACATGCAACAATTGTAACACACACACACACACACAGTCTAGACAATCTTTGGGGAAGCGTCTCTTTGTTGGTGCCTGGTGTGTTTACAGTTCTACGAGCTTGTCGCTAACAGCTTCTTACAATCGCTCTCGATTGTTGTTGTTGTTGCCAGCTTGTTTACTCGTGTTAGCTCGACAAAATGCCGGAGAGAGGGGGTTGCGAGAGGGAGGGGGCGAGGTATGTGGGGCATGTGGCATGTGGCATGTGTAGCTATAAGTTAACAATGTAATTATTACAAAACGAGAGCAAGTGCTTAAGTGATTGCGTATGGAACGAACTGCAAATGATGTTGTCAATTAGGCGAAAATCAAATGAAATTCACGATGTGTTCAAGAAAAGCGCGATTTATTCCCACAAATCCAATATGCGAAATCGCAACAGTTTCACAAACACATATTTTGTTTAACTTGATAAGCAAACAAGCTCCATCATACCTAACCAAAAACAAAAGATAATATTCTTGTAGTATTTTAGCAACTATCATAAAACTTTCTCTGTATAAAATGGGATGACAAAACTCCAATACAATACAAAATACCAAGCTTATGAAATATATTTGTTATTCATTTAAAAGTTAAATTAAAATACTAAATATAATCAATAGTTATTTAATACAAAAATATAACATAATGAATTATTATAGAATTGAGACTAAATTAAAATAGTCGCAACTATGAGAAAACTATATCAGTATTCAACAATTCGACCCGCAATAGTTTCCAATTAAATTGGTGAATTTGTAGTGTTTGTGTAATTGGGAACAACCGCATGAAGTATTAGTTTATGTGCCCGATAAGTACAGCACTTGTTCGAGGGATTTGAGGCAAACCGACACTCAACCGTGAGACTCATTTGCGGTGTTGCAATCGCCATGCTTCGACTCGTTTATTGCCATCAATTATTTATACATACAATTATTCTTTATCCGTGTGTTCGTTACGAACTGTTTGGCGTCTCTCTCTCTCTCTCTCTTTTATTTTTTGTTGTTGTTGCGTTGCTCCCGCAGTTTTCGCTCTCTCCCTTTTGGTGCTGCCGCCAATGATCCTTAATCGGGTTCGAGTGGAGTGCAATTGCTTGTTGTTGCCAGGCGAACGAAGCGAAGCCAAACAAATGCTCCTGGCCAGGCCAATTATGTGCGCCTGGCTGTGAGCCAAATTGTAGCCGCTTTGTGGCAACCATTTTCAGGTAGCAAGCAGATGGGGCGGCGGGGAGATGGAGACGGAGATGCCTGCATTTTACAACTCCGCCATAAATCAAACTTGATAAATTGGGGTCAAAGTGGCCCGAGAGTGGGCACAAGTCGCATATTAATTATTGAATTGTTGACTGTTGCTTGTTAGTTTGTTTAATGGAATTGTAATTGTTGCAATTTCATGTCTCTCTCACACACGATTCGTCTGAGCTTGCCATTAATTAATAACGCATACGCAGTGTTGTCTTCGAGTTGCGTGCATTATTCATAGAATTGTCGCTGTAAAAAATATGCTTCACAGGAGCACATCATCATTTGCAGCCACGTACTCGGCTTCATTATTTTCACGGAATTGCTCCTTTTAAATTGCTTTGTTTGTCTGGCCTTAAAATTTAATCAGTTAAAAAATCAAATCAGCTACAATATGAGTTCTCAACTCAAGCCGAGACGCACACACGCGCCGTGCTCTGATTTGTTTTCCTCGTTCGCCTCGAAAAATTTCCACTTTCATGCACAACAATTTTCACCTTTTCCGCAGCGCTTCGGGTTCTTTGACAAAATTTGTTTTTCTTGCCGATGCTTTTCACGCGCTTCGCCGTTCGAGCTTTGCCCACTTATTCTATACCCAGCAGCTATGAGAAGGGCAAATTGAGGTATTGCCAATCAAAGATCACATACAGAGAAGCATCAATTTTGCTACAGCGTATATGCTTAGTCGTTGTTTACTTCGCATATGTTATGTTGCAAATAATTGAAAATTAACTTCTTTGCCAGAGTTTGGGGGGCGCATTCATTTAACTTGGCCAACGAGCCAAATCAATGGCGGTATTATTTTAGGTAAACAACAATTTTTTGGCAATTGTTATTCTCCCAAGGACACAGCTGGCGCTAGAAAATATATCGATGTATATATGTATATATATTTGGTATACTATACGTCAAGGGGCCATCAAGCAATTCAAGAATCTACGACTTTTTGTTTCGCATATAATTTGGTTTTCATTTCCTTTTGCGTTTCGCTTTTGCTTTCACCATCTAATGATATGGAAATAATTATTGATTTCAATTTATACATCATATTTGAGTTGCCACACACACGCAGAAGTGTGAGTGTGAAAGTTGTGTGCCACATACATATAAAGCAATCTATACATGCATGTATATCCCATTGTGTTATCCATTGAAGCTTAATAGATGTTGGCGCCTTCGTGCGTACATTTCAGTTATCCTTAAACTTTTCTCCCTCTGCTCCTTTTCCCCGCTTCCCCGCTTCCCCCCTTCCGAAGCCCGTTCGTGCGTATGTGTGTGCTGTAATTTTCCACATATGAGATTGTAGGAAAAGAAAATAAAAATGAATATAAAAATAAAAATAACAACGGGAAAACAAAGCAAAAGCTGTTCGAAATATATGGCAAGCCATTTGCAAATAAATTGAATGCTCAATTTCAATAATTTTGCATACTTTCTGGCGCACGCTGCAGACAAAGTTGCCTCTAATCCATTTGGACTACCCAGACTAGCAACAACAACGGCAAGAACAATACCAACGCAAAGATAACCACAAACTTTAGACGGTGTGCGGCAACATTTGCTTATTACAAATAGATACCCTATAAACGGAGTTGTCGTCACTCGCAGAAGATAGAGATTGTGTGCACATAATTTTAGAATCATGTGTATTTCGAAAAATATATAAAAGTAAAGCGAAAACAGGGAGCAATTGTGTAAAATTAGTATGAAAAAACATGACTATTTTGAAAATTCTATTTAAGCAAATAAATGAATATTTTAGTATGCTGTAAAAGTTATTTTTATTAATTACGTAGAATTAAATTCTAAGCTACAATCATTTCTTTTTTTTTAAATATGTGTAGTTTGAAAATTATATTTCTGTAAATTAATTTTTGATAACAGTCGAAGGGACTTTGTCGGTCTAAAGAAATTAAATCCAAGCTACAATTACAAAATAAAAAAAAAAATATGTATATAGAACAGTTTTAGTAATTGTGTTTCATTTATTCTAAAAACATTTTTGAATATTTTAATTAATATTTTACTCACAAGTTTACTTAGTTGCATGTGTGTTTAGAATCTTATATTTAAGTAATTAAATTCATTTTCGAACTAGAAACTATTATGTTTCCACTTTGCTTTAATTATTGATTTAGATCTACTTTTTTCTATATACATTTATTAATTAATTAAAGTGGAGAATACCTAAATAAATACCTATATGTAGACCAGGTTATATTTTTGGCAGGGAGGGTGTTTGGTGGTCGTGCTAATCTTTTTGTTGTTATGAGTCTAGTCAAGTGAGAAAAACGCGTAGCTCTAAGCAAATGTGTGTGTTAGGTAAGCATGTGTGTGTGTGTGAAAAGTCGACCAGCTGTTAAATGCGCACATTCATGATTAAAAAAGTTTGGCGCTCAAGGCGCTTGAAGCAATTAAAGTTTTTATATTCGCAATGGCCACAACACACACACACACACACAGACACACTCACACACACACACACACCCGCATGTATAGTGATATAGAAAGACAGACACACACCTCGGCGATTGCCCAGTCCTGTGATGATGACGATGATGATGATGAGTGTAATCGTATAACTGCGCGCTTCCATTGTTCACCAAGGTCGCTGTCTAGACATATTCTAAATGCTGGCGTTTTGAAATGATCTGAAGCGTCGTGGGAGTCGCAATTTGCGCTACGACTTATGACGACCTTCAACAAATTGACACACACTTATTGCAAATGCAAACTGGGCAGGCAACAAACAACACCAACAGCAACAGCAAACAACCCAACAAACAAATAAACAATATGACAAACAGGCAGGCAAACAAATCAGGCAGACAGACAAACAAAACAATTGACAAACATGCAACGGCAAAAGTTGAGCCCAGACAAACGCAGACCAACAGAATAAAATGATACAGAATGAATGCTTCAATGAATAACTGACTGACTGTCTGACTGCCTGACTGACTGACTGAATAAATGAATAACTGACTGAGTGCACGCTTGAATGTTGTGCACATGAAATTGTAAAATTTATTTGTTATTTCATTTGCATAAATTTCCCAGGGGAAATTGCAAACACATCCTTATGCACAATGCATTGACGCAAAGCGACTGTTGCGGGCAGCAGGACCCAGGACGCAGGACGCTCTGCTATGGTCCATCGACCACACACACATGCAGAAACAGAACACACACACACTGAGCCGCTTATGGTTATTTTTGTGGGTCCATAAGTTTCATGTGCTGCCTTCTTCCAACTCCAGATGCATACGAGGACTTTTATCGATGCCCAAACGAACTCTGCCCTGTAGTCCTGGAGTGTCAATCAAGGAGAATGTTACATTAAACCTGTTAAATTATTAATCAGCGATCAGTGTTATGATTCTCTGTTTAGTTAACGTAATTAGAAATCATAATAAATAAATAAAAATATACAAAATATTATAAATAAAGATGTTTACTCTAAATAAATTACTTTTGCTAAAATTATTTTTTATAATATTTATACGCGATGCGATTGGAAATTGCTTAAGTAAATAAATAAAACAAATATAAACTTATGCATTTATATATTTTTTGCAGATAAAAATGCTTATAGAAAACAAGGACGACATCATAAATATTTCCTTCTATCTTATTACTTCGTTTACATGTAATTAAATTTGCAACTGTTTTATGAAGACTTCACCTATTAACTCCATCAACTCAAAACTTGGAATAGTATTTACCATGCTCGTCATTATTTTCAAGAATAAACCAGCTCTGGGATTCATCTTACAGTTCCTTCTTTCTACCACTCTGTTTGCGCTTTGGCAAGTCTTAGTTTCTTGCTGCATGAATTTCGTTTTTAATAAAAATAATTGCTGAAAACAGAGCACTGTCGAGGCGTGCCGAAAAAGCACACACTATACTATATATGAGATGTTTGTTTGTTAGCTTTGCCTTTTGGCCAGAAAGTTGCCTCCAAGGGAATTTTTGGACAACATTTTTGCGTTTGCTTTGATGCAATTAATTCGAGCTAAGAATGCAAGCGGGCAGCTCCAGTTCCTGGAGGGGCATTGTCAAGGTCTGAGAAGGTACCAAGTAAATCGTATGCAGCTTGCAGCAGACTTTTTGGAGGCGCCACTTGAGGCCAGGCATCCAGGCTGCCTTTGCTGCATTGCGGGCATTCTAAACTGCGTCGTGGTAAGCATACGACTGCTGCTTCCGTTTTTGTGCGCTGTGGCATGGAGTGGCAACAAGTGCCACTTGCACTTTGACTGATGTGCCACGCCCTCCGTCCCCCCAGCAAGACATCTTAGGCGGCTAAAAAGTGCGCAAAATTAAGTGGCAGCTGCTGTCTGAAAGGTGCTTCAACTTGAAGCACGCACGCAGCAGCAGCTGCCACACGGTCATATTCAACGTCGGCTCAGACGTTGCACAGAAAGCCTTTCTGTGTGTGCGTGTTATTTTTCTCTTCTCCCGTTGCTTCTCTCTCAGCTGAATGGCACTCGACTTGGCTTGGCTTGGCTTGCCAGTTAACCTGTTTAGCTTGGAATTCAATTCAACTGCAGTTTTTTTTTCGTGTGCCTCGTGTCCTAAGCATCGACTCACCTGGTTGCCGAGCTGTGATTAATTGCGTGCAGCAGCTGCGTTCAGGGTCATTTTGAGGGGCAGAGAGGTCGCCCACTCGCTGGTCGCGGCTGCTGTCACATTGACCAACTGACAGTCTGCTACTTTACATGCTCTGATGGCATCGCCGACGCCAACGTCCACTGAAAAATTGTGTTTCTGCACGTACGAATTTATTATTTTTTTTGGTATTTTTCAAGCTCTCGCCGCAGATTTATATGTTTGGACATTTTTTGGGGCCAACCAGAAAAAACACAGAAAATGGGATAACTGTAGAGCTGTAAAAATAAAACGTAACGCGGCCATCGGCAATCAAATTGTCTAAAATAAATCTAAATTTTCGTTGCGCTTCTGCATTGCATATTGAGAGTGTAGTTTATGCATGACGCCAAAGCATTTTAAGCAACATATATATCGCACAACATGAAATTAAGTGCTCTCTGTCGAATTTCGAATGCCCTTGGTAATACTTTGTATATATTTTTGAATAATATTTTATAGACTTGCCAGCGAGTTAAGCGATCATCAATCAAACGACTGCTGAACGCACATAAATACAGTTGTTGGTAAAGATAATCAGTATCGTTATCTCAAGTGATAGACGTGTAAAATGGCAAACAATAAATATAAAGCAAAGGTAATTCGATAGACTAATCTAGTAGGCGCAAGAAAACAAAAGAATATCGTAAGTAAATAATATTTATAAAAAGCGTAGTTTGCGAAAATATACGAAGGACGAATTATTTAATCGAGCGAGTGAAAAAAAACTTTCAGGATGTTTGACAGGTTTGCAATATTGTAAAATTAGAAATAAGTAATATATTTATATTTATACTGCTCTACTGATACCATAGATCTAGAAACCACACATTGTAGATTTATATTTTACTTGATGAAAATAATTGAAAGCATTTAGATAATGGTTAAATGCTGTCGATTAGTTATTAGGTATTTTTAGAATACCCGATAAATTTGGAAATTCATTTAGAAGTCCGCAAGAAACTCGGCTGCTCGGCAGATTGATTGTTATCTAACAAGTGAATTATTCAGCGATACTGGCAAAGTGACTGCCTCAGCGAATGCTCCGCAGGGTGAGGGTATAACAATTATAAAAACATTTTCAAATGAATTGTTGGCCTGGTCTGGCACTTGTTGTCGCCGCTTCGTTTCCGGCAATCAAAACGGGCATTGTCAATGTGCTTGTGGCACCTGTGTCCAAAACTCGCAGTGTGTTCAGCACGCTTTTAGGCGCCTCCGAATGCGACCGTTACAGGTTGGTAGCTGAATTTTCGGTACTTTGATTTATTGTCAATTTGACTTAAATTATGCATGTGGCAGATAAGGCGCGGGGAGAGCAGGTGGGCCGGTGAGCCAGAGGCTGAGCCTGCTGCATCTTGGCACATATTTTTCGACATTTGTCATATTTTATCACTGCCTAAATGCGTGCCATAAATAATTCGTTTTTTGCTCAGCTTCCTGCAAGCGAACGCGAGTACTGATTTAATAGACTCGACACAGGACGGCACTCGATGCTTAGACCAAGACTGTTACCTGTGCCGTCGCCTCAACGGCATAAATTTAAGCCAAAAACCACGGAGTTACGGCGATGCCAACTCGATAATAATTTGTCAAATGGGGATGGCAGCGCTCTTTGTGCCTCGTCCTGCCGGCTAACCGCTTGGCGGCGATTTGCAGTGCATGCAATTTATAGAGGCGCTTATGCCTTTGAAACATTTTGTCTCATTTTGTCGGCTTTGGCATTCGCATATATGGCCAACAGCAGCAGCAACAACAGCCCCGTCGCCCCCAGCAACGCCCACTGCAGAGCCCGAGGCGTGGTCCGCATAAATGGCTGTGGCAACCGTGCGCTCAATTAAACAGCAATTGCATTGCCTTACAACTGCGTGTGTGTGTGTGTGTGTGTGTGCTCTTAATGGGCACAGCTTATGCGACCGTTAATTGGTTGCGGCGCTTTCGTTAACTGCCCGCCTTAAAATGTTGCCTGCCATGGCAACATCCGCCACCGCTGCAACTGCAACTGCCACAGAAACAGCAACAACAACAACAATTTATGTCGTACAAACTAATTTCAGTTCCATCCGTAATCGACTCTGATTTCAATTCAATTGAAATGTTTGCTCTCTGCGCGGCCAAAGAAAATTCAAATATTAATCGCCAATGGAATCAAGTTGGGCTTCATTTGCTCCACGTGCTGGCATCTGGGATTCGGCAGAGGGTGTGTGTTCAAATAATTAAAACTTTTTTATGCGCATTGCCAAGGCCAACGCAATAACAAAAAAAAGAGCAGAGCAGAAATTGGCAATTGGATATTCGACATTGGGGGAGTATTGAATTTGTAATACTCTAAGACAGCAAGGAAAACAAGGAGATCAATTTATACAATTAAAATAACACAATATATAAATAGAACAATACACAAATAATCAATATTAAAAAAACCTAATTAAAGAAATACTCCAGAAGCAAAATATTATTTATTACAGTGAAAATATAATCTAATTAAAAGAATCTAATTATTTTTATAAGTGGAAAAAAAATTAATCAGCTCAAAATTGTAACCATTAATCCATATTAGTTTGAATTAGACACAATATAAAATAAAAAGAACAAAATTAATTTTGATTAATTTAAATAATAATATACTTAAGGAAAAATATATTTTAATATATTTAATTTAATATTACTGTCTATTTTTCATAGATTTGATTTATTTTCTGTATGTTGAACAATTTGAATTAGCATCTTAAATAACCAAAAAAGGTTTTCTAGAGTCTGATGCTAGATGTTGCCGACGTTAATACGAAATCAATTCGTTGCAGAGCACGAAATGGAATTGTAAAAGCGTCGCCACAAACACGCAGCAGTAGTAGCAACGGCAACAGCCACAACAACAACAAGAGCAGCATCCGTGGCAGTGGCAACTGCGAGGTGGCAGCATTTTCGGGGGCATAAACCAAATTCCTTGGCCATTGGATGCCTCAACCACTTTGCAATGTGCTGAAAATCAAGCGGTCGAGTCGTAAACATTTTTTAATTCATTTTCCAGCGCGCTTAAAAATACACTCGCACACACACAAATACACTTATAGACACACACACACACACACACATACGTAGAGCTTGGCTGCCATTAAACAGCTGCAGCTGTACTTTAGCTACCGCCATTTTCTTTGGCTTCCGCTGTCGACGTCGCCGTCGCCGTCGCTGCCATCGGCTCTGTGTCTATCTCGCTCACTCTCTCACACTGTTTCTTTCTCTCACTGCGGTCGCTCTTGTGTGTGGCTGTGGCGATGGCTGTGGCGGTGGCGGTGGCTGCGGCTGTGGCTGAGTGTTTGCGTTTTTCAAATTGTGTGAATTTATTTTTGTTTTGTTTTTATTTTTATGGCGCCTGAAATTATGCTTATTTCGCCATTTCTGTTTAGCTCTTAAAGAAATTAAAAAAAGGCAAAGCAAAGGCAAACGTCCCACTGAGGCAAGGCGGTGGGCGTGTCTGCCTTATGCCGTGCCTTGGCGCCTTTCCCTATAGACATTGTTCTTGCTGTCGTTATTCTGGCTATGCTGTTGTTGCTGGACTCTGGGAAATCGGAGTATGGCCCATGGCGTGTGTTCTCAATGCAAAGCAAGAACTTTCTCTTGTTTCGAGCGCGCGCCTTTTGTGTGGCCATTGTCAATGGCAAATTTGAATATATATCAAAATAATAATAATACAATAATAAAGGCATAATTTCAGCCTTTCTTGGCACGTGCACATTAAACAATTAGACAAAGTCTTAAATTTGCAATTTAAATGCGAATGCGAATGCGAACAATTTTGCTGTGTTATTTTTGCCTTCCTTGCTTTCTTGTGTTTCTGGCCAACGATATGGCTGTCAATTTAACACGGCTTTAATGGTTTCTGGCCAACTGCTTTTGGCAGGCACTACGTCACACTGTCTGACATTCTGACAGCCGCTCCGCAAACATTTTGATATTGACACACGGATACATTTATAGAGCATCTTGTTCACTGCCAGATATCAAATACTCATTACCAGTCAGGCCTCGCTATCCATTTCTATCCCCCTCTCTCTCCCTCTGTGTGCAACTGTGTAGGCGGCGGAAAATGATAGAGCTTAATGATCATTAACCCAATAGATTGAAAGGCACATGAAATATTGAAATAATGCATAGTTAAAAATAGAATAGAATATTTGTCGAGAACAAGATTCATGAAAAACAATCATAAAGAGAGAAAACGCGAATTATCTGCGGAACACCAAAGTTCAAATGCCCTTTTATTGTTTCACAAAATAAATATATTTATTTATCACACAGATCTATGGAATAATCAAAAATGGTAACTTCGCTGTCAACTGCTTTAAATTTGTATGCTACCTCTTAGGTTAGAGTATAAAGCAGGCCACATTGCCAAGCCACATTTCTGTTTCATTGTATCTTCTACAAAAACGTAGCTTATATATTTATTTTTTTCTGTTCATTTTGTGCTGTGGCGAGGCTATGTTAATTACTGTTTGCTTCTCTTATTCGCTGCGACTTTTTGTTAATTAAAACTTCAAGTACACTTTGGGGCCTCGATATTGCAATTCGATGTTCAAGTATTTGGACTTATTAAAAATTGAATTTTCATTTAATGAGCTGACACTTGACACTAAATGCTTCAATGGCTACATGAGCATAGTAGTACAGCAAAATATAATTATTTATTGCTGAATTATTGGCACCGTTTTTTCCCATTGATTATTGCAAATTTCAATAAATGACTAAAGCAAATTCCTAAACAGAAGAATAATAATATGATTTAGAGTAAAATATGAACATAAGCACAGATAAAATAAATGAAATTACGCAGCCCACTCGATAATAAAATCATCAAATAAAAATACTCAACTTTTTCCTTGAATTGAATTTTGTTCTCTTATTTTCGTAGGCGTTTGAAATTCATTCATTTCCCTAATATTTTGTTCTATGAGCATTCTGTAATCAATTAAATGTAGAAAGGACGAAACTGTTAATAGCTATATATAAATACTTTTTTTTTGCATAGCAACCCATCAAACCATTTGAATTTGACAGTTTAATTAACCTAATTTCCAATTTCTGTTTTTATTCATTTCATGGCAATTACCATAAAGTACATAAAGTTTGACAAGAAAAAAGAGCATAAGTCAGCGGAATTTTCATTTTTCCATTTTCCACAAATATTGCAAACCATAAAAATGTTACGTTAAGTAACTCAACTGATATGCTAACTTCATTTTGTATTTCCGGCGCCTTCAAGTACTTCCGTCGTCCGCATCATTGTCGCCGTCGTCGTCGTCGTCGGTTGCCAGGCTCAAGAACTCACAGTTCTAGGTACAAAAGAAACACAAAAGTGTTTGCCTTTAAAAAGGACCCCAAAAATATTTTGTGAATGACATTTTTATACTCTCGAAGAGGGTCAAGTAATTTTGTGAAACACTGTCTCAAATAACTTTAAGTAAATATCAATAGATTCATGTTAGGTATGAGGAGCTATTATTTTTGATATAATTGAGTCGCAGCGAAAGTTGAGATTACAGATTACAATCTATATAAGATATGTTATTGGAAGAATATTGCAGCGATTAAAGAATGTCTCAAGCGTCATTAGGTCAATGCCTAAAATATGAGGAGCTATATTTGCTTTAGAGTTAACATATTAAAATTCTATACAAATAAAGATGAGAATATTGCAGCGTATGAAGGCTTCGCTATATTGCAGACGATGGTCGCCTTAGAAAA
The DNA here is from genome assembly GCA_035047365.1 of Drosophila ustulata. NCBI lineage: Eukaryota > Metazoa > Arthropoda > Insecta > Diptera > Drosophilidae > Drosophila > Drosophila ustulata. Next base: position 23,909,080 of record JAWNPT010000057.1, on the reverse strand, counting down.
ATGCTGGCCTCAGTGGGGCAACAGTTGAGTCAAATGGCGCAGGAACATGCTGTGGCATGCCTCGGCTAAGAGAGTGCCATTGTGGCAGCGTGGCGCTGCAGAATATATAGTTTATGGGGCTGGTCGTAGTAAGCTCTCTGGCATATTTATGGCGTGCATTATATGCTTTATAGAGGTTTGCCTGCCGCACACATACATGAATATACATGTAGACTGTAGAGTGCAATTTCATAAGTTTTATGATTATCTGTGGATAATTGCTTCAAGTGCCACGTTTAAACAATTAAGCACACGACACTTTGGATGTCTTCGATTTAGCTGGGGGCATGGGCGAAGTTGTCTCCCATTTCATTAGCTGCTGGTTACGGTAGAGTAAACACAGATAATTGTAGTGCTATTCCTCCCCCTCCAGCCAAGCCTACACGAGGAGTAACCACTTCAAAGCTTACCCAAGCGTTGCCCCCATCACACACAGGGACAGAGGGATCAGGAGAGGGAGAGGGGGACACACACACACACACTCATAACTAGGCAAAGTGGGAGCATAAAGTAAACAAATTACGCTGTTGACCTTCGCTCGATGGCAGCAAAAGTTTTCTCTTTGAATGCCAGCTGAGAGGCAAAGCCTCAATTGAGGCACAAAGGCCAACAGGAAAGCTCAAGCTACAATGCTACAACAGACAATTTCTTTAGCATATTTATAGGCATTATTTTTCAATGATTTCCAGCAGCGAATCTGCCTCGTTAGCGGCCAGCTCAGTTCCTGCCTGCCTGCCCTGTTTTTGTTACTATGTTGTTGTGTTGTTGTGGCAGCAGCAGATTTATGCTTCTGCAAAAGTTTTTTAACAATATCTAGAATTTACGATTGCCAAAACATACTCGTATACAAAACACTTAACAAGGGAGGACCAGCTTGGTTAACTTGGCATTTGGTTTGAATTGTTTTGATTTAGTGAGTCGGGTTGGACATTTAATTAGTGTCGCCAGCAAGTCGGCTCAATTCGATAAATAAGCCGGCTATTAGTTAGCAGACAGTCAGCCATGTTCGTCCTTTTAAAGACGTGATAAGCCTTCAAATGGACTCATTCATTGCATTTAAATTGAATCTTATTCAAGTCAACGAACTTTTTATGGCAATATTTACATCCCTATTTACATTTCTCAAATATTAACTCGCCTTTTTTCGTGCCATTTTTTATTTTTGCGAATTGCTGTTAAAAGCGAAATGTATCTTTGGCAATTATCAAAGTACTGGCCCAAAAGTCTGCGCCTGACAATTGTGTTAATGAGCTTCCCAATGTCAATTGCAACCTAATACTTGGCCCGCCCGCAGCGCTTTATGCCGAAAGAAAACCATTCGAAAATGTTTCACAGAGATTAGATGTGAAATATCTAATAGCTGACTATTGGATATCCTGCAAAAGATTTGAAAATTATTCGTTTACTGTATTCAGTATTTTATATTTGCAATTTTTTTTTTAATTTTATTTAATTTATTTGCAAATCTTTAAATCTGTTTGTATTCCCATTTAAACGGATGGTTTGCTGAGACACATATAGACGAAAGAAAACCATTCGAAAATGCTTCACAGAGATTAGATGTGAAATATCTAATAGCTGACTATTGGATATCCTACAAAAGATTTTAAAATTATTCGTTTACTGCATTCAGTATTTTATATTTGCAATTTTTTTTTTAATTTTATTTAATTTATTTGCAAATCTTTAAATCTGTTTGTATTCCCATTTAAGCGGATGGTTTGCTGAGACACATATAGAAGAGTCCCATTTTTTTGCAGAGATCCGGCAGCTCGGCTGGATTAGGCTTCGTTGGAGGTGAGGGTTTGGGTGGCCTGGGAGATGGATGCGGCTTGGGATGATGATAATAATAGCCAGGATGATAGCCAGGATAGCCGAAAGGGTATTTTGAGAAGCCAGTATGAGGATGGGGAATCGGAATCGGATGTCCTAAAGCGGGATCGATCGCGCCCTGCAGAGATAGCGCTGTTTCCTGTGTTGGCAATACTGTTGTCTCTTCTCCTGGATCGGCTGTGGTGGTTTCGGTAATTGGTTTTTTTGATGGCTTATGTGGCTTATGCTTTGCACGCCATTCCATCAAGTATTTGTAGGCCAACAGTTCTGGATAATATAAATAGATATTATTCATCGTTTCGTAGACTTCTTTTGATCCATGTTGTCCATATTTTGCGAGACGTCCTTCGGTTAGAAAGTCTAGTTCATCTTCGCCGTTAACCTCGTAACTATTGTCTTCCTGTTGATAGAAGGACCTGGCCTTGGCTAGGCCAACTGAAAGTGCCAAAATAAAGCAGACGGCAAACTTCAAGTTCATTTTGCGAGTGCTTCTATCGAACTGAAGAATGAACGCTCAGACTTTAGTATTTATAGTCCATGTCAAGACACACGTTGTGATTAAATGATGATAGCTCAAATGATCTCCATTAAATCTAACCTTAATAACTCCATCTACCCACACCAACCACAATATTAATGTTAATGTGCGGACCAATCTGATAAGCTACGACACTCATCCGCTAAGAATGCGTATTTTTTGCTTTCTGCTTTTACATTGTTTCTATGAATATATATATCTACTGTTTTTGCCATTCAGTGCATTAATAAAACAAATAAATGTTGTTCACAGAAAAAAAAATATTGCTTTCTTTTGCATTCCTTTGAGAGGTCTATCTATTATTATTATAATCTGTGATTGGAATTATCCGCAACAAGTGTTTTTTTTTATTCAAAATTTTTAAATATTTTATTAGAAAAACAAACTTCAATGACCATTCCCAAAATTAAGTTAAAATAAAAAAACACTATAATAAAAAACAAAAGAGCACGATCTTATTTTCTTGTTTCATCTAGATCATTAATCATTCCATACGATTGCGATGACAAAGAGAAATGAAATATTACTAATTAAACGAAAATTGATCTTGTAGCATTGTAGCATCGCTGCCCATAATAATCTAAAATATTTGTTGCTACAAATAAAATAAATAAGTTAAATAAATGAAAACTTTTTAAGCCATTTATTTTAGCAATAAACCCGTTACGATTAAAGCTGTAAACATTTAGAACCCAAAAACTTTTGGAGCTTATATATAAATTAATAAAAAAGATCCAATAATAAAAGAACTTTAATTACATTGTGCTAGTATTTTGTTTTATTGTCAATAAATAGTTTTTGCATAAGTTACATTGATAGTGTTGAGATGGAGACTGATGCTCTAGAAGCACACCACGCCAATGGGGAAGATCTTCTTGCAGTATTTCGTGTTGTCAGTTTGAGGAGGTTTTGTGGTCGGCCTCTTGGGTGGCTTGGGATAAGGATATCCTGGATAGTGAGGAGGATAAGGGTATCCGGGAGGAGGATAAGGGTAGCCAGGATGATGATGACCAGGAGGGTAAGGCCTTGGTGGTGGATAAGGTCCAGGAGGAGGATAAGGTCCAGGAGGATAAGGGCCTGGAGGATAAGGCCTTGGTGGTCTTGGAGGTCTTGGCGGAGGAGTCTCTGGTTCGGTGGGCTCTGGATTCTCTGGATCGGTTGGCTCTGCTGGCGGTGGTGGAGGTGGTGGTGGTGGAGGTGCCGGGCGTGGTGGTCCGGGTGGTGGGTAAGGATAGTAGTATGGTGGGTAGCCATAGGGAGGATAGTAGTAAGGTGGATAGGCCAATTGACGTCCGGTATCCACTTCCTGCTGCTCTTCGGGCAGAGCATTGGTCTCGTCCTCCTCCTCCTGATCGGTTCTCAGGTTGTTGTAGTAGGCCTCAGCATCGTACAGCTCCTGATCCTCGCTGCCTTCGTCCTGCAGCTTGTAGACTAGCACATCCTTGGTGGCTTTTGGAGCAGCTTTGGCCACGGCAATGCCGCAGCAAAGTGCCAGCAATAGGCAGAGAACAAATTTCGAGCTCATTTTCTGAGCGTTTGTGTCGAACTGATTAATGGCTCTTCTGGATTTTGTATTTATAGGCATTCTTGTCTCTGTGGAGCACAAAAGGTTTGCTGACTTTATTGGGGGATAACTCAATTCACAAATCGATGCGTATAGCCATTAAAACTGACCCACATTCTGTCACCTAGATCATCTGTAATAAGCGCGAAGACAACGCCTTAAAAAAGACAAATTTGAATGCGAATGTGCCAATCAATGACATGCAAATAAGTCTGACTATTAAAATCGGTTAAGAACATGGCGAAATTTCGTTTTGTTTTAGTCTTCTGTGTCATCGAACATTAGTTTTGCTTCTTGGGCAAAATGAAAAATTTTATGTGAACTATTAATGGTAAGAAAAAAAGATTTTGCCTGCTCAGGATGATGAGACTGTTTATCGAATGTCATGTGAATGAACTCATCAATCTCTTAAACAGTTTTTTCGTTTGCTTAGCTTAGAGCAATAAATGATTGTTGGTTTTCTTAATATATTGTAATTATAAAGATGTCTTTATGATCTTTCCAAACACAAAATATGAAGAAAGAAAACACAAAACCTGGCACCAACTATTTACATTCTGTCGATTCCAGTTAAGCAAAGCCATCAATAATTATTAAGAGATCGTTTTCATGTTCAGCGACAAAACTAGTTTGCAGTCCAAAGATCGGTTACACAAATTGATACATATTTAATTTAATCTGATCAGCACATTTGAATACTCAAACACAGTGTATGCCATGAGCGCTAGATGGCGCCACTTTAAATTTCCCCCGCTTCGAATTCAATAAACAAACGTTTCTTGAATAATTCCTCAATTTATTACACAATCTTTAAAGTTGATGAAGACAATTACAATGTTATCCAAGCTTCGTCCATTTGGCTCTTCTTAATGGCAGGACTTGCCCCGGGATTGAGATTGACGACAGTTCTTGGCACTCTTTCCGGACTTACGAGGAGCAGCGTAGTAGTAGCGATTGTAGTATTCAGTGCTCTGATACGGATAGCCTCGATAAGCGTACTCCGCATATGGAGTGGGCAGCTCACCATAGGCTCTATATGGGTATGGAGAAGGGAAGCCGGCATAGGCGCCACTGTAAGCGGCGTATGCGGGATGCGGCATGGCGGGGAAGACCGGAAGTCCAGCAGGAATAGGCTGGGGATCAGTTTCTGGCTCCTCCTCAGGAAATTCTTCTTCAGTATCGGGATCGTATTCACCATCCTTGTCCACATGTTCGTTCTTCGTGAACAGATAATTCTTCAAGGGCATTTGTCCCAAATGACTCCAGTTGAATCCAATAAGTCTGCCCTGACCAGGCGCGGTTCTCTTCAAGCTCCTGGGATTCGCATAGTAGGCGGCAGCAGCCTGAATGCTGCTCTCGTCCAACTTGTAGACCACAGCATCGTTCTCGTCCTTGGCCAGGGAAAGACCGCACCAAAGCGCCAGCAACACACTGATCAGAATGAAGGAATTCATCTTGTGGGTGGAAGATTGCAACTGCTGAACTCTGCAACGAACTTGTAGTTTATATAGTGTCAGTTTCCAGCTGCCACTTGAAGCAACAGTTGGAGTGACCCAGGTAAGAAGTATGTTCAGTTGCTGTCACATTCTAAGTCAAAGACAGCGAATCATTAATATGCAAATCAGTTGATCTTTCAGCGACCCAAAAATGTTGCGCTGCTTTGATCGTTGTCAAATTATTCAAGACATAAATATCAAACTCAACAGATCAAGCTATAAATCTTAAATGAATGCAGAAAAGCTGCTCTCGAATAAATCAAGCTTTACAGTGATTATTAATCGATTAATTCATAATGTGGTTGTAACTCAAAAGATTCTGCTTCTAAAATGAATAAGATACATTCTAATTTACAAATAAAAATAATAATAACAAACATTAGACGTTTTGGTTTTAATTTGATTTATTTCAAAATTGTTGTCGTTGTGATCAGGTGGAAGTGCAAATCTTGCCCAGACCAACTACAGTCTTGCAGAGCTTTGTCGTCTCGTCTCTTGACTCCCTGGCACGATAGGGATAGCCGTGATGGTGATAGGGATACCCTGGATAGGGATAGGGATAGGGATAGCCATAGTTGGGGTATCCAGGGTACTGATAACCGGGGTAGCCAGGATAACCGGGATAATAGCCGGAATAAGGCCAGCCGGGATAGTGACCATGATGATGTCCAGGTGGTCCGGGTCTTGGATAACCCGGATAGTAGTACGGCGGATATCCGTAGTAGGGATTGTTCCAGTAGTATGGATATTGTCTGGATGCACTGTCGGTGTCCACCAGCGCCTCTTCCTCGTCAGTCGCTGCAGCCGAGGCGAGCGCAATGCTGTTGCTCTCTACATCGACGTCACCGTAATCATCTCGAGCCGTCTTTGATGGCTCCGCATCAGCGGCAGCGGCAACGGCAATGCCACACAAGAGTGCCAGGTACAGGCAGAGGGTCAGTTTCGAGTTCATTTTGCAAGCGCTTCGGGCCAAATGATGCAAATCTAAAACGCACACGCGTATTTATATATTCATAAAGCGAAGCAGATCAGATATTTTATACTTATGCGAACGGTAACCCAATTCCGTTAAGCACTTTTGCAAAAAAGTCATCACAAAAGGCCTAAAGTAATCCCACGTTTTGTGGACGCATTAGGGAAAGAAGCAGCTCGTCATCTTAAGGTTCGAGAACAATTCGAATGCTAATAGCTTGGACTAATATAATCAGCTTATGGCACACTCTAAATTCCGCGCCCCACAAACGATGAATAAAATATGAAAATAAACAAAATCCCAAGAAGAATAAAAGAAGATGCAAAAAGATGAATCTCATTAGCTACACTTTGATATGGATCAGTTTGTGGTTAATATGTTTTGCTAATCCATGCGATCACTGGGTTCTGGAACTCTGAACTCTGACAGTGACATGTGACTGACAAGATGTTCTTAACTAGTTCAGCAATTAATCACATTAGTCTAGTCTATTCTCTTTGGTATATAAGCTGAAGAACAATGCAAGAAACCTACTTAGAATTCAGCTGATACTCAAGCGAAATGTTGGTCGTGCTATTTAGTTTACTTTTATTGGGTCTCGCAAATGGACAAACAACCACAACAACAACAAACGGCACACTTAGTTTTAACTTGGGTATAGAAGCACTTCTGGCCAGCATAACCAGCAACGCTTCAGCGCCCGTTAAGCCTGCACTGCAAACATTTTTAACGAACATTTACTCCAACCTGGGAATTCCGACGAGCTTAATCCAATTAGGTCGAAGTCTGGGAGACGTGCCGCAAGTATTGCTGCTGCAGCCTCAACTGCAGCCGGTGCATGTGGCCAACATCGAAGTGGAGCTGCCTCCACCCGTGTCTTATCAAGGACGGTACGTGCCCCAAGAGGCACAAGCATCGCGTAAACTCTCCCTGCCGATCTACAAGAATGAAGTGAAGTCCTATCGGCTGTTCAGCTACATGAAGAGCAGAACCAACTATGCGCAATCTTACTACCAACAACGATCATCACGTGTGGGGCATAAACCTAATTAGTTAAACGATTGGAACTTTCATTCACACGTTGTGTGACGACAATAATCAAATTATGCAGAGATATTTTAACGACTTTGACTGAATGGAATTAAATAAAATATTATTGACTTTAAATTGCCTAATAGGCAACATCAACTTTGACATCGCCTGTGATCCGCCCATCAAATTATGCACATATCTAATGCCCGGCGAATAGATATATAAATATGTTTCTGAGCTCTAGAACAATAAAAGCAACATTTACATAACTAATAGGTTATCATTAATGAGCTGGAACTGAACCCGACCCAAACATTCTGTAATCTATATAAAGGCCCTTTGCCATCACTTCTGCAGTTCAGTTCTTTTCATTCTCCAATAGATTAGAGCATGCGACGCTTTAACTTGTCCATACTCCTACTCCTAGGCCTCTGTGCCGTGAGGCAAACACAGGCCTTGAGGGTCTTTGCCCGCCCCGTTCTGCCCTCCTCCCAGGAACTTGACGATGAGGATCCCGAGCCACAGGGACGCATCTTCTCGATTGTCCGCGAGACGGAGCCAGCACGCTATCCGCTATATGACTCCAAGCCAATTATAATCTCGCCACCGCCCCAGACATCGTATCCACCTTATCCTCCATACTACCAGCATCCACCTCCACCACCGCCGCCACCAGCAGCACCTGCTCCCTTCCCCGTGCCCCAGCCCATACCCTTCCCGGTGCCCGTGCCGCCGCCAATTCCACCCACGATCATCAGGCCCATCATCGAGAGGCCGCACCATCACTACCCCGGCTGGGGCGGCGGCTTTGGCGGCTTCCCGCCATTCATCAACATCACCTACTCGCCTGTGCTGGCGGCGGCCACAACACGCGCTGGTCTCGCCAACCGTGGAGCCGAGGAGATGCAGAATGATATCAGTCAGCTGACGCAGCTGCTGTTCGCTCAAGGCCAGCCTCAGCTTGTGGCACAGCAACAACAGCAATTGCAACAGCTCCAACAGTTGCAGCAGCTGCAGAATCAGGCTTTGCCCGCCCAGATGGCCTATCAGCCCTTCAACAGCAACGTGAACAGCAACAGCGAAGAGCCCTCCATCAGTCTAGCCCAATTCCAGCAGTTGCTCTCAAACTATCTGCCGGCGGAGCAATTGGTCGAGATGGATGTGAATGCAGTGCAGGATCCGCGCAAGCAGCGTCGCTCCCAGAAGGCCAAAAGGAAGTCCAAGAAGTCGAAGAAGACCAGGCTGCATCCTCAAACAATCTACCTGGCCATCGATCCAGTCCAAGGACAACTTCCAATTGATGCTCAGGTGCAGGCTCAGGCTCAAGCTGACATGATGTAGTTTAATGAACTTTGTAATGCAAACCGATTGTTTTGAATAAATAAAAAATGAAAACAAAACTTTAATTGAAATTGATATTTATGCAATGTATTCGCTAGAGTATTCAGCTAATTAGAATTGCCTTGAGGGATGTTGGCAACGAAATTGATATAGGAAATAAAACTACACACAATTAATTGTATTTACGATGCATTGTTTTCATTTAATTTAATTTGTGAGTTGGCCAGGTAAAGCAATAAAATTGAATTTCAAATGAAATAGAATGCGAACAGAGAGATAGAAGTTGGCAAAAGGGTTATTCAAGTTGCGAATTCAATTCAACAAATTTATGTTAAGCTAGTTAAGAATGTGTGCAAAAATATTGCATAATTAAGACTAGAAGATTAGGCAAATTACCAAGTCCTTTTCACCTTTCACCCGACTCGAGTTGACCAAATGCAAATGAGTTCGCCACACGCGTCAACGCATGCTATTTATGTACATAACTTTCATTTTTAGAAGGAGACGCCTCGATCTTAGCATCTTAGCATCCCAGCGTCAATTATTTATGCAAATTGCACTCGGAATCCGAAATTAATATTTATACTAAATGAAGTCTATGAAAATAGAAACAAAAGAAGGTCAAGTGGCTGTAAGCATGTTATAAAAGCCATCGCCAATTCTTTACTGACCTCAGTCAGTAAACAGACAGAAAGTTCGCCATACGCTCAACAGTTTTCGTGAACCATCAAAATGCTTAGACATCAACTGGAGTCGTTGATCCTGTTGTTCCTGGCGTCCTTCGCCATCGGCCAACGCGTGCGTGTCCAACCACGTGAATTGGAGAGCAACAAGCTGACCGTCGAGCTGCCCTCTCTCAACCTTACCCGGCTCTACAACGTGCTCAATCTGAATCCGTTCTATACCAAACTGTTCAACGTGACCAAGGTACCGGTGACGTCGGACCTCACCACAGTCACAGGCACGAGGACGCCCGCGGATACCGTCGATCTGCGCCAGACGATTCTCACCCAAGCCCTCGCCACGCCCGTGATCCACAATGGCATTCAATACACGCTCACTCCCCAGGCTGCCAATGGATACTTCAACACCGTTCCCAACCTGGGCTTGAACACCATAACTCGCACTGAGACGCCGTCGCCATCGTTGACGGACTTGTTGGCAGCCGCCCAGCTGCAGTCGCAAGGCATCAATGGATTGCAGATACTGGGCAACAACTATGGCCAGCAGGTGACGCCCAGCCTGGCACTGCGTCCCACCAACTCCTATGGATATTCCGGCCTGAACCAGCTGATTGGCCTCAACAACCTGAACAACCTGAACAACATTCCCGGCCTGCGAGTGCAGCAGCTGCCCTACTCGGTGCTGCAGGGCAACAACGGACTCTACAACCTGTACAACAGCTACAACAGCAATCGTCGTCGTCGTCCGGTTTATCGCAGGCCCAGCAGCAATCGGGATCGATACTACGGCAGCAGCGACATGGACAGGTATCGACAGTGGCTGCGCAACAGGTATGCGGCTCAAGCATATGCGAGTTCGCCGAGTTATCAGCGGATCCAGAGAAAGAGATTGGGATACCGGCAGCAGAGCGTGAACAGATATGGCCAAGACGAGGGCAGCTATTATGGGGACGAGGTGAACGATTATGGCGATGATTATGCCGAGGGCGATGACTTTGGCGACGACTACGAAAATGGCGATGAATTGTGGCGCAAAGCAAGCGACGATGATACAGAAAGCCAGCCACAGTTGAAGCAGGCGAAGACAAAGGCGAACAAAGCGAGCGGCAAACAGAAGAAGAAACTGATAGAGGCGAAGCAACAATCAACGCAGCGTTCCAAACGCATTAGTTATTAATTAGTTAAAAGTGTTTTCAATAAATGACTGACTGCCACACGAATCTCGATCCGATTGTTTATTTTTGGCCGTTTTTTTTGGGGGGAGAAATTTTTGATAGCAATATTTTCACTCCCATTTGCATTCAAAATATCGACGACGCACAAGTTAAATATGCAAAAGCCACGGCCAAGGCATTTAGTTGGTCACCGAACTCGCAGCGAAATGAATCCAAAAGCGGCTCTCATCGCCCTGGCCTGTCTTCAACTGGGCGTCAGCGGACTGCCCGTGAAACAAAAGAAGGCTTCGAAGCAAAAATTCGTGGTCCCGCTTTTCCTGTTGGGCTCCTCGAATGTGCTTGTCAACGTGAGCAACCAAACCACGGCGGATGTGTCCACTCGGCAAGGAGAAGTCGCCGCAGACGATGCTGCAAATGTGCAGGCTGACGATGCCACAGGGACCTCAACGCTGCCGACTACATTGACGGAAGCTCAACACCTTGAGGCTTATATTCGCCAACAGTTCCTGCAAAGCTTTGTGCAGTCGCTTAGACCCAACAATGTACCCACATTACCACCAGCTGTCGTTGTCCAGCTGACGAGGAGGCCTGTGATTGAACGGGATGACGATTACATTGACGACAACGATGCCGAGTACGAGTACATAGACTTTAAGAAGGGATCGCGCATCATATACGATCTGGATAGCAATCAGCAATCATTTGATTATGTTGAACGGCCAAACCCGATCTTACAGTTGAACAGAGTTCCACAGCTTGTCGGCTACTTTAGAAGATAACAACAACCGGGTTATCCAACTCCATCTTGATGGGAATGAAAGCAAGTCTAGTTGATGCTGATCGAAAGCCATTATTCAAATGTTCTTTGCTTGTATTCGTCGCATTTGCTTGCGAATAGCCTAAGATAATAAAGCTGTGCTCCGATCTTTTCACATTTTATTACATTTGTCTGCTGTCTTCTGTCTACTGTCTTCTGTCTCTGCTGGGCGAAAACAATAAATTGGCCAGACATAGTTAAATAGCAAACAAATATATAAAAGCATTTGCACTAAGCTGACGAAAGTTCAGTTCTAAACGAGTTGCTGTGACGTGAGGTCGTCGAAATGTTAATTAGTCGCGTCTGCCTCCTACTTGTCTTTGTCTGGGCGCCTACCTGGGCTCAGTTCCCCACGCTGACGATTAGGCCGCTGCCAGTAATTAATATACGGGATATTTTTAGGCAAATCACAGGACAATCATCGAGTGGACAAACAACCCAAGCCCCAAGCAGACCCGCCTACAATGGATACAACCAGTACGATCAATATCAAGCCGACTTATGGAATAAATACTACACCGACTACTACTACGCTCAATACCTGCAAAACTACGAGTACTACCTCCAATGGCTGGCCAGTCAAGAGCAGCAAAATTCCAACAGACCGACAAGGCGACCGACTGTAGCACCTCCGGCGAGTCGTCCTCCAGTCAGCACATCGACAGAGAACCCATCAGACGCCACGTCTACGGCATTGCCAACAGAGTCTCCTTCCGTCACAACTTCAACAGCGTTGCCAACAGAGTCTCCTTCAGCTTCAACGTCTACGGCATTGCCAACAGAGTCGCCGTCGGTCACAACTTCGACAGCGTTGCCAACGGAGTCACCGACCTCCAGCACTTCGACAGCATTGCCAACAGAATCGCCGACCGACTCTACCTCCACAGCATTACCGACAGCCTCGCCCACGGTTTCCACATCTACAGCATTGCCGACAGCCTCGCCTACAGATTCCACCTCCACAGCATTGCCTACGGAATCGACAACGACATCAACAACAGCTTCAACCACAATTTCCACATCTACAGCATTGCCAACAGAGTCTACGGTCACAACATCAACAGCATTGCCAACTGAGTCGACTACAGTGTCAACAACATCTTCAACAACTGAGTCGACAACATCTTCAACAACGGTTTCGACTTCAACAGCATTGCCAGCAGAATCGACTACAGTCTCTACCTCAACAGCATTGCCAACAGATTCGACAACAACCGAGTCAACAACAGTTTCCACTTCTACAGCATTGCCAACAGATTCCACAACAACGTCAACAACAACGGAGTCAACAACATCTTCAACAACGGTGTCGACTTCAACAGCTTTGCCATCTGATTCAACAACAGTTTCAACAACATCTTCAACAACAGCTTCAACAACTGTTTCGACCTCAACAGCTTTGCCCACAGAATCCACAACAGATTCCACAACAGCTTCAACAACAGAGTCAACAACAGCTTCTACAACGGTTTCAACTTCAACAGCGCTGCCAGCAGATTCTACAACTGATTCGACAACAGCTTCAACAACGATTACTACCTCCACAGCATTGCCAACAGATTCAACGACGGCTTCCACAACGGATTCAACAACAGAATCCACAACAGCTTCATCAACATCGTCTACGACAGATTCATCTACAGTCTCTACCTCAACAGCATTGCCGGCAGATTCCACAACCGATTCGACAACATCCTCAACGACAGACTCAACAACGATTTCCACTTCCACAGCGTTGCCAGGTGATTCAACAACTGCTTCGTCAGATGTTTCCACTTCCACAGCGTTGCCAACCACTTCCGACGTCTCAACCTCAACCGCATTGCCAACAACGACAACAACCGAAGTTGTTCCAGTGGACGACATCGCTGACCCAGATACTCGATTTGTTCCTCTGCCAATCCTGCGCTTTCAGAACGAGAATGGAGACAACCAAAGGATTCGAGCGCCCGCATCTGTGAGCGAGGATGAAGTGGACAATGCAAACGACGACGAAGGTCAGCAAGGTCAGATTACGCTGCGACCAGATGCGCAGTTCGTGCGACTAACTGATAAGGATGGCAGACCTTTGATACTGATAATGCCCGGCTCGGGCAAGCAGCGCTGGCAAATGCCTCCCAGCTCTTTCAACCGGTACCAGCAGACGATGCCACGCCCACAACAGCATCAACAACAACAACAGTTGAAGCCACAGCGACGACGACCTGTTGCACCTTATGCGAACTATCCATACTACGACACTAATCGGAATTCATTGTATCGGAAAAGGGGTCAGATTTAGCCAGATTTGGACTGCATTGACAGCTCATTAGACTAGAAAGTTATTCAAGCGATAATCGTATCTTGTGTGTGATTTGAAATGACAATAAAATGCTAAAAATGGTATTAGTTTGATTAAGGGTATTGTTTTAGCGGCTGTTCCTTTATTGTTTTAGCGCCTGTCCCTATAAAATCTCTGGCTTTGTGGCTGAGCGAATTCAGTAATAATCGAGTTTTCACGACATGTTGTTTAATTCAGTGTGCTTCTTGCTGCTGACCACGGGTTCAGCATGGGCCTCGACCTTTAAGATTGGAGAGTACAAAATAAGGGTGCCAGTATTCGATTTTGAGAACGCAGCTCGTCTCTTCGACGATGCCAAAGGACTTTTTCTTCCCAAACCCATAGTTCACAGGGAATTCTACTACTACTATCCGCCTCCGCATCCCTATTACTATCCTGTCCACCCGAAGCCCATCAGGCCACCAAGGCCACCAAAACCCACATGGCCGACAAGGCCAACAAGGCCGACAAGACCAACAAAACCGCCAACGCTACCAACTGAGCCATCAACCGAGCCACCGACGACACCAACGGATGAGCCGGAGGTTACAACATTGACTACACAATCTACTCGGATAACAAATGTGACTCCAAATCCAAATATAATTAGAAGGTTAAGCGCGGGACAGAGATTATCGCTTGTCTCGGCTTCCAATCCTCTATCGCTGCTATGTCTGTTCAATACACAACTCTGTGATCAACCGGGCATAAACCGACGATTCGAGCTGGTTTCCAATGGTAGGAATTCAGCGAAAGGTTAAAGTGACTAAATAGCAAGCAAATTAATTCAATTATACGTACTTCATTTTAGAAGTCAAGTTGTTAAAATCATTATCTAAATTATTAAACAAAACTAAATAAGGCAATACAGTTTTAATTATTTTCTAAAACAAATTAGAGTGATAATTTATTCATCATCGTTGTCACCTCTTCCAAATTTCTGCAAATCAAAACCGATTTCATTGTACCCAAAACCGAACTCGTGCCTGCATACAAAGCTCATTAGTCTAGAAAGTTATTCATGCAAAAGACCAATTTAGAGTGTGAAGAGAAAGACTATAAAACGCTATGCTTTAAAATACCCGAGCAAATTTAAGTAAATTAAAGGCAGCCAGGGTTTTGTTCGCTTATATCCCGATCTGTATAAAATCACGTGAGCCGGAAGTGTTCGGTCAGTTTTAACCCAGTTTAGATGACGGGAAGTCAAAAGTCAAAGTGAAATGTTAGTTAGCTCTGTGTGCTTAGTGATGGTTGCAGCTGGAACAGCTTGGGGCATCAGCATTAAAACGGGCGAATATAAAGTGGAAGTGCCCATCTTGGATTTAAGCGATGCATTTCCTAATATTCGAAATGTTATCATGAGATTTGGATTCTCTAAGAAGAAAACAGAAGATCCTGTTACGGAAGAGTACTTTTATCCGCCACCATGGTATCCTGTATATCCTGGAAAACCCTCGAAGCCCACTCGTCCCACACACCCAACTCGTCCTCCACCTGAACCTACGACTACCATGGAGGTGCCAACCCCAAATCCTACAGAGCCAGGCTTAGAGTTCAGAGAATATGAAACAACTCCTAACCCAAAAAGATTGAGAACGCTTAGTATTCCTTCTCATATTGCGGGTATAACCAGAAATAGGAAACATAATCAAAGCGGTCAAGAACAATTAACCCTAATCTCAGCGCCCAATCCTACATCATTACTGTGCACATTAAATCCAAATTTCTGTGGACAATCTAATGATAAATCTGACAATTAATTGAATGTAATTTAAAGAAACAAATTATTTAAATTCAAATTTTAACTAGAAATAGTTCCAAAGGCTAAGATAATATTTTGCGTTTTTACAAAATGTGATTTAAATTAATTGCTGAAAGCAGTATGCAGTTTAAATATAGGTACCTATATTTTGTAATTTTCGATATTACAAATTATATATAATATGATATATTTATGATTTATATAATTTTCTTATTTTTATTCCAAAGTCAACTTGAACAGTCGACATAGCAAAATTACTGATATTAAATTAAGATTAAGAAAGAGGAAAATAATTATTTAGAAAAATAAATAAATATAATTTAATGATTGAAAATATGAATAAATTCTAAATTAAAAATTTAAAGTTTTTATAATTCATAAATGCAAAAAAAGCTTCCGAATCTATGATAAATGCATAGGAAAATTTTGTTGATGCCATAAAGTAAACAATGTTGAAAGTGATGAAAAGCTACTTAAGAAGTGATAATCGTCAGGTATTGTTTAATCCAAAATCCATTGAATATAAACTAACGCTTAAGGCAACCATCCATCATCGGGCTTAGAATGGGAAGCTTTATTAGTTTTATAGCGAGATGAACTCCATTTGGCGACAATATAAAAGCACTTGGACTAAGCCGATCTAAACTGAGTTCTCACCAAGACGCGTGTCTGGAAAGTGATGTGAACAATTTTAATCCGTAATGTTTATCAGTCGCGTGTGCCTTTGGCTGCTGCTCACAGTGCCTGCTTGGAGTCAGGCAGCAGGAGACGTTGGCCAGATGAGATTACATATTCCCGTGTGGGATATAACAGATATTTACTCCAGGATAACGAATGCTTTGCACGGACCGCATACGAAACAAAAGACTCAGAGGAAACAGAAAGTTGATCCCGCGGCCTTGGATGATTATTACAATGATTATTGGGAGGACTACTATTATCATAATCCGCCATATGTGGAGTACGTGCCAATTCCTCCGCCTCCTCGACCACGACCAACGCGCAGACCCACCAGAAGAACAACCACAACGAGGCGAACAACCACAACAACCGCTGCCACAACAACCGCTGCCACAACAACATCCTCTACAACAACACCACAACCAGAGACAACAGTGCCTACCACAACTCCTCCAGAGACAACGGTCCCTCCCACTTCCAACACAACCAATGAACCAGTCGTCGTCGTCTCTGAAGAACAATCCGCAGACATTTCAAATCCCGCTCAGCAGTTGTCCATCAAATCGCCACCAAAGTCCATGAGTTCCTTGTGCTACAACTTCCCAAAGCTCTGCACGCAGCCCGAAGCCGCTCAGTATGTGGAACTCACTGATGGCAATGGTAATCCCTTCTTGTTGATATCTCCCAAAGCATTTCCCAAGTCGGCCAGAAAGTCAAACGTCTACAAGCCCACATTGAGACCTTACAATCAACGCATACGAAACGGAAATCACTTCTACAGAAGTTTAGTAAGGCCATCAGGAAAGCGATATTCCAATTATTAGTTTTAAGTCATAACAACAATTGAATAAATCCTATAGTTATTTTTTTCATATAGAAATCTGCGATTAGATAATCATTTGGTTCATTATTCCGATAATAATTCTTAATGTTATAAAAACGAATCTAAACTATTTCATGAACACCAAATCATTTCTATACATTGAAGAATCAACTTATTTCATTGTAATCTTCTGAGGTCAATTTCATTTACTAATTGGAAATAAGATCGTCTTAGAGTCCGTAAAAGATACCATCGTTTCGCACAGTTTACGAATTATTCTCAAAGTACCGCGTCTAATTAAGAGCGGGAAGCACCCAGAGATGTGACTCAGTTGGTTTGGAATTCGGTGAAAAAGATTTCTGAAAGAAATCAAATCTGACAAGCGAAATGGAGCTCAGCTTTTGCTATGTCTTTTAATCAATTAACTTTCTAATGATTCCAAGAAACTCTCGAGTGGGAAGCAGAGCTGCCAATCTCCATAAAATTGAACCTCTGTTGTTCAGCATATGAGCTGCTGTTACACAATTGTCAGGGAGTAAACAAGTGAAGCGAAAGGGTTCAATGTAACAGCATAAATTCGGTTGTCATTGTCATTGCCATTGCCATTGTCTTTGGCTTTGACAGGTCAAAGCAAAAACGGGTTTGAGTTCAGCTGACTCGAAAGCCGAAAGCCAAAAGCCAGTCGCAATCGTAACTCAAGAGCGTCAGGTACTTGGATCTCAGAAGGTGTCGCTATGGCAATGCGGATGCTGTTGCTGCCAGCGGTGGTCTTAGCCTGGTCAGTGTTACGCGTGGACGCAACTCCGCCTCGCCGTCTCGCTGAGGCACTGCACCAAATACCCCAATTAAGCCACGACCAGGTGGCGTTAATCGCTGGCAATGCCACAGCACGTTGCAAGCTCACGCCGGAGCTGTGCGATTGGCAGCTCCACCTGTACGAAGGGCACGCATTCAGCGTGCAGCTGCCGCAACACAACAACGGGGGCAACAATGGCACAAGCACATCGAGTACAAGCAGCACAACAACAACTACGACTACGACTACAACTCGTGCTCCGCTGGTGGAGACTGAGCCCATTCCAGTTATCTTTGCGGTGCCTGGCAGCGATCCGAGCCACAAATTACTCATCTATGCGCAGGTGGAGCGACGGCAGAGCTGGACAAAGTTGGGCAAGTCACAGCGACAGCGACGGCGACGACAGCGACGACGACGGCGAAAGCTGTTGGCCAACTTGGAAATGCTTATGTAAACAAAGCGATAGCCGAGTTCAAAAGTTCCGCCTTGCTGCTTAAATTCAATAAACGAATATGAGAAATAAAACGAAAAGAACAAAATCCGACTCAAGATTCTGGATAGTTTTCTATTGACTTATTCACGGTGATGCTCTGGGTCAAACAGACAAAACTGCCTTCCAGGTTGTCGAACAATAAATAAGACTATTTATTATCTCATTAATGTCAGATTCACGCCAAACTGGGAGTCAGAACTAGAAGCCGTCGGACCGCTTTCAACTTTAACCTGTGACCGCATCGTCGCGTGTCACAGCTGGAGCTTCCCTTCCCTTCGCCCTTGCCCTCTCGATAAGCTGTCTAAACACATTTTATTTGGTGTGAACTAAGCCGTCATTATGCTCATCTTGTATTTGTTTACTTAAATATTAATAAATTGCCTTTTAAATGCCAGAACGTATTTAATTAAGTTATTCGTTGACTTTCTGAATGAACTCAGATTTCGAATCTTGCGGCAGGTGAGTGAAAATTGAAGGCATTAACAATAGATTAATACCTACTTGGCACATTTGCATACTTAAGAATTCGTAGAAAGTGAGAGAAGCGCATGATTTATTGTCAACTGACACTTGTTCGCGTGGAAGCTAATCCGTGTCATAATTATTCATTCACAATTGAATGAATCAACAATTACTTGCAGAAGAGAAACCAAGGTTATAACGTGAAGAGTCAGAGCAGATCCCTAAAGCGACCAGGATAAGCCAGCCATCAAATAGGACAAATCAGTGTTTTCTGGCAGCAGTTAAAGTCCGACCAATCCCATTATCCGTCAGACATTTGGAAATGTTACAAGTGAATACAAAATGTGAAATTGCCCAAGTTGAGCAGGAAGTTGGCAACTTTCGTTCGGCATTTTACGATTATATTTTATTTTTTATGGCCCAGTGGGGAGCATAAAAATGAAGTTTAGACGCACTAACTTAGTTGGTACTTGTAATCAACACTAAAAACTTACCCCGATCCCTGACAAGCAGCCGTAAAATCTACAACTGGGCTCATTTGAACGGAAATTCAATTCAACGCTCGCTGGACATCAGTTTTTGCCCTGTTCCCCGTTTTACGCTCCCCGCTGCTGTCCCAAAACCTGACAATTGAACTGGACGCACAGTCATATCCGCTGGGCGGGATGACCATGATGATGACGACCAAGGCGACGGTCATCGTCGTCGTCCTCGGCGATGCTATCATAAATCGTATTCAAAAATTTTCTAATTTCCGCATATGGTAGTATCTGCCACCAATTTGTCGTAGTTTCGATTTCCTGCTCCTCCTCCAGCTGACTGCCACTGGGTCGACGCTGCGAACCCTTCCTCCGCTTGCCCTTCCCCTTGCTCTTTTTCTTGTTGCCCGGCAATGGCAACGTGGGAGCGTGTGTGCTGCTCGTCGTTGTGCTGATTTCCGGTGATTCCTTCGCAGGCGCCTTGACATTTGATGTCCCAACCAGCAGCGTTGCTCCAGAACTCGAAGTCGTCGGCTTTGTATCAATTTCATTGGGTCTCTTCTTTGTTTTTGGTTTTGTTTGCCTTCGCTTGGCCTTTGGAACTGTGAGAGGCTTATCTGCAACAGCAACCGGTCGTGGCATCGACTCGGGCTCGAGCTGGGGTTGGGGCATGGCATTGATGCCACTTGCTTGTCCATCATTGTCATGCCGACTGTCGCTCTTCTTTGCATCATCATCATCAGTATCATTCTGGGGCTTCGACATCAGTTGCTCCTTGTCATATGCATTAGCTGTATTAGGTGCTTCAATTGCCGTCATATTGTTCGCATCCTTTGCTCCATGTTTGCTGTCATCAATGCCAGCAATGCCGTCAGTGGCATAGCTCTTATTAGGCTGCTCAATTGTCGACTGTCCAATGCCTTCCATTTGACCCAATGTGCTAATTGCTGGAGAGTGCTCAGAGTCCGGCTTGGGCGGCATCTCCAGTGTGCTGCCATTTTCGATCATTTTCGGCGTAGTTGTTTGTTCCTCATCCTCTTCCATTTCGTCCAGTTGCGGCATTGCCAATTTCCAATTCAATGGCTGCGTCTGCTCGGTCATAACTTCGGCGCTGTCCGGTTTACTGCCATTATTGCTCAGCGTGTTGAGCAGCACAATCTTCCGCTTGCCCTTGTGCTGCACGTGAAACTCGTGCGAATATAAATTACGCATTGCTTGCGAGTCTTTCCAGCTGCCATTCATTGGTTGCTCGCCGCCTAATTGTCTGTTTATTGCCTCGCTGCTGGTTGCAGCTGCAGCTATTCCAAGATCTCCACTTAATTGTTTTCGCTGTGTAATTATCTGTTCGCCATCTGCGGTTGCATTAGCCGCGGCCGCAGTTGCAACTGCCACAACTCCTTGGTTACGCGCCATGTAATTATCGGTGTCGAGGTTTCGGTAATGTGATTTCGCCATTGTCACATCGCGGCGACTGCTATGCGAGAGTTGCTCCAGCAGTTGGCCCATCGGCAACTCCTGGCCAGGCTCAGGTGTCGACTGCTTGCCCGCCAGGTTGGCCAGCGGCTTGTTGTAGGCATAGACATCCACGTTGAATACCCCATGGACTGGCGCTCGCTTCCAGTGCTTGCGGCGTCCATCGACATCGCCTGGCAGAGCTGCAAGAGAATTGGGATTGGATTTAATTGAGTGGGGAGAGTGAATTAACATTTAGCTGCTTTACATGCCAAGGCGATGATCATCAATATCTTTACTGGCAGCTGCCACATGACTTCAGCATAATTTGGGCGTTCCGTTCCGTCAACGACTAAACCGATTGCGGCACACTCACGCAATTTTATCACCTTTGAATTGGGGTCATTTCTGAGACGGAGATCTCATTTGCATTAGCCATTCACATTCATTCGCAAATGTTCTAAGAATGTGAAAATCAACTTGAATTGTCAAAGGCAAATACAACAAGTAAAAAAGCCACTGCAGAGAGTGCTTGACTGTGAGATACCCGCTACCCGTTTTGTTAGAATGCAAAGCACTTAAACGTGTATTTATAAACTACCGTATGTTTGGTGTGAAATGATTTTTGATTGCTGATTTTTTCCTTATAAATTGTTTTTTTAATAACTTCTATCTTTTTCGAATCACAACCAAATTTTCAGAAATCCTTTTGACTATTGAAGTTATAATACCCTTCTACCCCATCAGCAGCGGGTATTAAAACAACAACAACGAAACTGGTTCCCAAAATGGCTCAGGCAACGGCACTTTCTTGTTTTGGCCTGTGTCTGTCAACACAATGGATCGGAATGGGATCTGTTTAGGTCGAATATTGTTATTGTTGCTAATGCCGTGCCATAAAACTTGATTGTTATGGCCAAAACAGATGATGGCCTGTCATTTAGTTGCTGCTTTGACACGCTGACCTGTCAGGGCCTTGACCAATTTCATTTTTACGCGACTCAATAAGCGGAGGTGAAAGTCGACTGTCGCCATTTGCATATGAATATCGATAGTAATATCGATAATTAATTTCCAAAAGGAAAGTAAAAAATACCCCGTCGATACACATAAGTATGCGCTAAATCACAAACGTCAAAAATAAATTGCATTTACTTGTGCTCCGTTCCATTCCATTTCGTTCCGTCCCAATTCAATTTTCGGCCATTTGGGAATTTTATTTATCTTTGCGAAGATGTCAAAAGCTGTTGAGCGGCGACAAACAAAGGAAAACAAATGAAATGCTGAACTGAAGAAGTGACAGCTTGCACTTAGGGCACTTAAGATAACTGTATCTTGTGGCAAGTGCAAGCAAGGCAAGGCAAGGCCCTGGGAAAAGACAGGACGGGCAGGCAGACAGACAGGCAGGCGAGCAGCTCCGATGATGATGTCCACTGTGCAAGATTTATGAAAACTGTTGACAGTTAGTGCTTCGAACCGTAAACAGTGGACCAAGGCGGTCAAATCTACATGCGAACAATAGCGCCTCCAATGAATGCAGAGGCATAATGCAAATAACACAAAAAAAAAACGATAAAAAAGAGAGTGCAAAAAAGAGACACGAAAATGACAAGCGGACAGTCTGACAGTTGCTGCATGTGGCGGAGAAAGTGATGAAAATGGCAAAAGGGAGGTTAAACAAAAGGCACAAATGAAACACTAACAAAATGTTCACTTTTTGACAGCCTGCAATTGGGCATGATGGCTGCACTTACATACATATGTACATACATATATATGGTGTGATTTGCCATTTTACTGTTTCCAACAAGAAACGATACTCAGCGCTGTCTCTCAATTGCTGAATGCTACGATGGCAGGCTTTACGATTAATGTCGATAAATTCATGCTGCGATCGAACTGGTTTTCTGTGTCTAGGTGTGTTAAGTTATATATTTATATATGCAAAATGCCCAAATTAAAATTTTAGTCAAATTTGTAAACACATCATTTGTTACAACGTTTCGAGCGCTTACCTTAAATGAGCTTCGATTAATTATCGCGAACGAGTAATCGACCAGCGGGCAGTCAACAGCAGGTCACACTTAATAAATGTCTTTATTTAACCCCGCAACAAAAATAGTTTTACGCTTATTGCACATAGTTTTTATGGCACTACAGCGTAAATTGAATTGTCGTAAGTTTGGTATTCTTAAAGGGTATTTAGACTTCGCAACTTGCTGGCATTGTTGCAATAAAAAACTTTATTTCTCTCTGCTTTTGCAGTTTTGCTTACAGAGGCGAGCATAAGTGGCAACTACATTTCGCCCCCACTCCAGGCGAGTCTCAATTCAGTGCTGAAGTGCCAAGGGGGAAGGGGGAGGTATTGCTGCAATCAGAAGGAGCTGACGCCGTCGGTCGCTGTTTGCTGACCAGTGGACATCCTTCCGCTCGGCTGGACGTGCCAAGGTGCCTATGCAAATAAAAATAAGTCATGGGCCAGCGCACACAAGCAAAAGTTAAGCGGATAAGCGAAAAAAGAGAACGAGAGAGACAGAGAGAGAGGACACACAAGATGGCGGAGGCGAGCAACGGGTGAGACAATTAAGCGCATTGTCATCAGCGTCTTAATTAAGAAGCATCATCAACAAGAACAACAACAAGAACTGCTACTTGTGGTTGGCTCTTGAAGCGAACTTATTTCATTATTTATTCAATTGGCAACTTTAAACTTCAATGCAAATAGCTCGAGTTGCTTTATTGTTGTCACTCCCAATGTTGGCGTTGTTACTGCAGAAGTGCAAATGCAAACAATTTACTTTGTCATTAGACGAACAATTTGAGCGGCCCCTTCTCGTGTCACCGTCTCCTGGGTCGCTCTTTGTTATCCTTTTGTGTATGGCTCGTCCTGGCTGCGCTCATTTGAGCCAACCAATTGCCCAGTTGCCAAATACTTTGTGTCCCGTTTGTTTTTTATTTCGACATTCATTTGTTGCATTTCAAGCAGACTAAAATAACAAACAAATGGCAACTCACAGAACAACAAATGGCAAACCCATTCACAGTATTTTGCACATTTTTCGCTTAATTTGAATTTTTCTATGCAAATGAACAGCAACAACAACAACAACAACAAAACACAAACACAAAATTGTATCCCAAATTTGAATGGTTTTTCGTACAAGTTTTTGGTCTGTGCCAAATTGTTATTGCAATTTTCTTTGTGTCTCTTGTGCATTTTGCAGCGTGCCCCGTTGCAGCTTGCCGCATTGCATCTCTCGCGGTTCATTGCGCCTGTCCTTATATACAGGCTACACTCTATACTTTTGCTCCCCTTTCACTCTTTTTTCATTTCTAAGCCGCATTTGATGACTGGGTCTCAGGCAACTCGCCACGACTTGAGGCAGAGGTTGCATTCAGCGGTGGCAAGCTTGAAGCAAATTGAGCGAATATTTGCTAATGGCGACTTGATAATATCAATTACCACTTAATGCCTTTTATTCCCTTGCAAGGGGTATTCGCATTTTGCGTTAAACTTTGGGGCGTCTTCACTAGAGATTTTCAAGGCTATTTGAATCCGTCATCCGTCCGACAAAAATATTGCAAACAATTTAAGAATAATTTCAAAATAGTTAGATCGTTGATATCACTTGTCGAAATCTATTTTAATTTGCATGTCAGAGATGAAACTTTCAGTGAAGTTGAAGGACATCAAGTCTTTGGTTTATTTTTTATTTCGGGGTTTTTCAATTTGAATTTAATGTAGGGCAGAGGGTAGCAACGGTTGCATAACTCAATGTGCAAAAGCTAATCAAATTGCTGTGAATAATTATTATGCAAAACCAAAATGGGGCAATAACAATCAATGGCAATAAACTTGGCCAGCCGCGGAATAAACGAGACTTTGATTTAGTGCAACAACAAGCATAATAACAGTAGAACAGTAGAGCTCTAGGCGCTATATAGCTGACAATAAAACAAAACAAAGGCTAATGGCAGAAGCAGCAGCCTCGGCATCAGTGAAGAACAACAAAACGAGAGCAGCAAGCAAAATCCAAATGCAGGCGGCAACTTTATGGGCAACATAAAAATCCGATTCTTTGTCACGGTCTCACTTTATCCTACATTCTATGGGACGCAGCCTGAATGTCAATGACAAAGCCGAAAACTTCTGCAGCCCAACACGCACACAGTGCGTATGCGCAACGCAGTAGAAGTGGCAGTGGCAGTGGTAAACAGAATGGCAATGGGAACGGTAACAGCAAATTTATGAGTGCCACAAATTTGATAGTTGTAGAGATGACGATTACTGTCGGTCGCTCTAACTTGTTGCCTTGGAAGAGTACGCGAGGGAGAAATGATAAACTTTTGCACCTAATGCCACATCAATATGCAAAGCCAACCAATTTTGGCATAAGAAGCTGGCAAAACGCTTCGCTAAGCTGCTTTAAAACTTAAAGTTCATTTAACTTTTGCAATCAGCCAGCACGCAGTAGAGCAATAGATTTGGGGAAGTGGCAGCGGAGATGTTTGGGGCGAAACCAAAAGCACGCCCAACGATGGCTACGCCAATTTATGATTTATTAACAACAACTTACAAGTTTAAACTTTAACATGTTCGACTCTGCGATGCTCTACGAATGAGCAGCAACAATTTTGCAATTAAATATTAAAGTTTGCGTGCAATCAATTAATTTATTGCGAGATTTTAATCATCACATACGACTTCTAATCTAATTGCTTAAACAACTAATGTTCAGTTTAAATTACGTTCGTTTTATTTTTGTTATCAGCAAATGACAGATATTTTCATAAAGTTACTCTCAAACAATATTTATTTCTTTTCTATTTAAGGTATCTTTATCTGAGTTACTGCCCATGCTTGCGTTAACCCATGGGGCTCATCATGTGCAGGGTATAGAATGCTTAGGGCCTCTTCAAACTAATTCCAAATAAATATGAATGGACTGTAATGATTTCAGCTGAGTAAAGTGAGTAATTTTAATTAAATATTTTTTTGTATTCAGCACAAAACTTTGGCAAGTAGCTGGAAGTATGCAAACTGGACAATCGTACTATTATACCCCTAAGGTTAAATCACCGACACGCGCCAGCAATGGCCACCTTTCGACCACACACAAATACACATATATACTATATACATATATAGGGGGGCAGACACCAATTATCTAGGCAAGTGAGCGTGTAATGGGTCGAAACCAACGTTGTCTGCTTACTTGTCTTTTTTTGGGTGTTGAAGCTTTCTTTTTTCTCAGTCTTGTCGTTTCATTTCTTTCCTCTTTGTTGTTATCGTGGACGTCTCTTCTGGAGTTCAGCAGCTTTTGTTATTGTTGTTTACGTTGTCTTGTTCTGCATTAAAATTGACCAAATGATTTATGATTGGGTTGCCTGTGGCGCAGAGTTGCGGTGGTGCTACTGATTGTGGTGCTACTTTTGCTGCTGCTGCTTCTTTTTGTGGTGCTGCTGCTCCTGCTGTTGCTTTTCAATAATGCGCGGTCCAGCATTTAATTTTAATAGCCTTTTTGGCCAGCTCAAGTGAAGCGTTTCCCTCCCACGCACAGAACCAACCACAGACAATGCAAAATATGTTGTGTACTCTCACAACACACACACACACAGATTATTTATGAAGTGGCTTCAATTGAGGCAAACGTTGGTCATAAATTTGGCTGGATTTTATATATGAATTTATGCACTTGTCTTGTCAGTAGTTTTTAGTGTGGCTAATGCGAATTTATGGCTCATGCAACTCAAATTCAATGATTCCTCAGCTCAAATTCGGGGCGAGCATAAGTGAGGAGTGGAGAGTTCAGTTTGTGTGCCAATCAATCATAATTTGTAACTGTCGCCGCTGAATGTGGCAAGCAACAGCAGCAACAGCAGCAGCGTCTCCGTCGTCATTGAGTGATGAAGTTGTTGCTGTCGCGACAACCAAAGCCAAAACTCAACAAACAAATCGAGTCGAGTCCTGTGCCGGAGTTCACTTCTCTCCGACGGACATGCAGCCAGAATTGGCGTTGTCGCTCTGCATGTGTGTCACCTGCGGACGCGAAGGGGCAGCGGGGAAGAGGGGAAAGAGGCGTAGAGTTCCCTCACCTTGTGTGTGATATGAAATTTTGGCTGTTGTCTGTCTGATTTATCGTGAATTTTGTACGCTTCTCGCTTTTGGCCTGCAAGTCGAAATACAAACACAAATACAAACAAAGGCGCAGGCCAAGTTGACAACTGTCGCGTCGTCCTCATTCACGTCCTCGCTCATCGTCCTCCTCACCATTCTCACTGTGCTCGTCTGATATGCTCGAATTTGACAAATGTCTGACAAATCCTGTCAGCTTCTACTATGGCTAATGAAAGGCAATTGCCGCTGCAAAAACAAAAGAAAAATGAACAACAAAAACCAAAACAAAAAAAGAAACGACGATTCATTGCCGGGCAAATCCTTGACACGTGCTTCCGCTTAGCTGCAGCATTGCGATTGCGTTTCATAGCATTTGCCATTATTATGAGTATTATTATATTTTTAAATTCCTCATACGGTTTGCTCACACACGCGTGACCAAAAGCCAGGCAGACGACAGTCACCGCTCCAAACACTTGTTGTTATTCCCAACAGGTAAATGGCACATGAATTAAACATTCCTTCACCTAGGGAAGCAAACTTAGGAAGCACACTAGCAAGCCAAGGGTTCAGATCAAAGGGAATTACGAGTAGATAACAGGTTGACGGTGTTGGGACATGACATGAAAAAGGAAGGTTTAAACAGTTTTATAGACATTCAAATGGGTGTGATTAAAAAAAGTTGGATAAGACACTAATAAAGGCAAGAATTATCAACAGAACAGTATTAGAACTTAGTGTCAACAGAAAATGTATGTAGCTGACAGAAGAGAAGAGAACTATTAGGAATGACATAACAAAACGAAGAAAATAGCTAAGATACATTTTGATAGCTAGCTTAATAGTTCTTTCAAAAATAGACTTTTGATTATGACTTATTCCGAATTTTGTTAAGTTCGATTTGAATAAATACATGCATTAAATTTGTGTCGTGTTATTTAGAGAATTCTCACAGCACACAATTTAATCATGAACGCTGACTTTTCAATTTAAAAGTTCATGCCATTAAAATACCATATTTGACATAGGCTTACATTTGATTTCCCAGTTGAGGTAGCGCTGTGTAGTCCATTTGACACACTGGAATGCCACACATATACATAGACACACACCTGAAAGCTGTTGCAATAGGCTGCCATTTAAAGTGGATGCCTGAGCGACTAGCTGCCTGGTCAGCTGTGATTTGTGTCAAAGTGTCGAGCCCGGGCACAGTCAAGTAAATCAAAGCGAGCTCTGGCTCAGCCAATGGCTGCCACAACAGTTACAACCCAACCATGAACACCTACAGCCACAGCTCAAGAGAGATGAGAGAGAGGGAGAGAGAGAGTTCTCTCCCACTTTCGCTCTTTCTCTTCTTTATTTGGCTGCCATCGGTCATTTTTCATGTTGGCATGGCGGTCACATGGGTCGTGGCAGGAGGAGGGAGCAGCGAAGGCTGGATGGGAAACAGAGTGTGGCCAAAGCGAATGTGAATGCGATTATTGATTGGTGTTCACCTAAATTCATGGATGGCTTGAACGCTGACGAATCATCTATCTAACTATGGCCAAAAGTCAAGAGTTGTGCTGGCTGCTCCCTCTCGTTGCTGCTCTGTCACTTTTAGCATTATTATCAGCATAGATGAAACAACAGCATCTGCAGTGTCGGTGGAGGAAGGAGCAGGACGGAAAATAGTGTCCCATCCATTGCAAGTTTGACGTTTATGTGACATTTGATATCAATTTGCGACGACAATTGAATTTTCAATTTAGGAGTGCGGTTTGTTATAACGCGTTGTGTTTGTCCTTGTCGGAGACAGTTTAACTGACAGACAGGCAGGCAGACAGTTATTGAAACGATGCGTTTTTATGCCAATTAGCAATTTATGCGTGCAAATTTGTGTCGCATTTTTCAATTGCCAGTTGAATATTTAATTGCCAGCCGCAATGTATTGAATGCATTCACTCATTCATTCAACCGATTCAGCGAAGGGCGGACATGAGAATGTTGACCGCAGAATGTGCCGCAGAGTGCTACTTTCATCAATGTCTAAATAAATAAACGCAAACGCAATCGCTGATTAAATCAAAACTAAATTCCGCTTTCGAAATCACTGTTTCAATTCATTTCATATTTGATATGTATTCATTTCGCCATTCAGCTATATATAATTCGTTATTAGATTACAGCAAATGCATACCAGTAATTAGTGCGATAATTAATATGGATTTATGCTTGAATTCAATTTGATATTTTATCCGTTTTCCCTAACGGCCTTGCGGAAGGGTTCAATTTCCGTTTGCTTTCCAAACGTTAAACAGATGCTAGTCATGTTTGTAGTTCAACATAAATTGAAATTCAGGACAACCGGAATGTTTATCGCATTTTACATTGTTTTTCATTTAGTCTCTTACTCTAAAACGGTAAAGTTCTCACATCTTAGAAAATATTTATTCAGATATTTGGGTAAAAAATTAAGCTGGATTTGTTTCATACTCGTACCGAAACATTGTTTGCAGTACTCTACCTTTGAAGTTGATCTTTATTTCCATCACTGGTTATGGCATTTTGGCATTATGGTTTTCTCTGCCTTATTGGCATTTTCAACAATACGAATGCTTCGTTTTGAGCTGCATCGGAGTGGAGTCAATAGACAGACTTTGATCCCCATTTAAGTAGCAAATAAAGCAGAGCTACTTTGAAGCTCCTGTTTTGACTCGACATCCGGCCAGGTTGTTTGCAGTAAAATTGGCCAAAAAGTTTGCTGACAAACGAAGAGCTAGTAAGATATTTCATTTCTGGCCAAGAATTGCAGCAGCAGCTGCTGTGCTATTGCCCTGATTTATGCCGTCTAGCCACAATTTGAGGCACTGCAGCAGTTTGTTTGCATTGCTTGTTTGTTGCAAGCTGCAAGCTGCATGTTGCATAAAACCCGTAACAACAACTCTTAATTATGTGCTTTCTTCATACGGGAATATGCTGGGAAAAAAACTGCCGAATTTGAATGTTCCTTACATTAAAGCTTTGCACAAAGGAAACGCAAAGCCAAGGCGGAGCAAGAGCAAGAGCCGAGAACGTGTCCTGTTTTCTCAGTCCTGTTGCCTGTTAATGAAAGCTGTGCAGCCTGCGGCTCTCTTTCCGGGAATCAAGTGCCCATACAGCCGGGCTGAGGTGTCTGTTTGCTAACGGGGTGCTGTGAAGGGGTAGTGAAGGCTCTGTGCGGTTGCTGCGGCTGTGAATCCTTCTTACAGCCAAGGCAAGGCATAAATTCTCCAACAAAATGGCGGAAGTAATATTTTTCATATCAGCATACGCTGTGAATGCACACACATACATACGCAGCTTCCAGCGCACACAACAGGCGCGAGGGTTGCTCGACAACTTGGCGATATATAACAGAGGCAATTCACAGCACTAAGATTCTGATTGCTGGAAATAAAGAAAGATAATATAAGTTTTTTACATTTTATTTAAATGCAATTTTCAATTTATTTATGGGAATAAATATCTACCCATTCTGTGCACAGCATCTCATACTTATAAAGTTTTAAGCAATCCTCGTATAATAAGCATATAACGAGGCAGCGAGAACCATGTTAGTTGCTTGGTGTCTGGTTGTAGTTGTAGTTGTAGCTGTGATTGTTGTTGCTGCTTGGCAGCGTCAGCGGAAGTGCGCTATGTCTGTTAGTCCACAAATGCCCAGTCGGTAAATTTAAATGCTCATCTTAGCCGGAGCAAAGCGTAGCTAAAGCATAAGCATGTGCGCACACACACAGAGACACAGAGCAACAAATATTCATAATTGTATGGCGAGTATCTATGGGTGCAGAGATAGCATATATAATGTTTAGTGGCAGCTGCTGCAAAGTTTTCGGCATACGCTGCGTATGCGTATTGCTTCATTGCCACTGGTCGCGTCGACGTCGACGTCGTCGTTTGGCAACTGGAACTCTGGCTGAGGGGATGAGCATTAAGATGGCCAGGACTTTTGTTGTTATTTATGCAACGGAAAAGGGAAGTTGATGCTGGCAACTCCGTTAGCTTTAAGATGGTTTCCTAGTCGACTCCGACTCCGGCCATAGGCGGAAGTTTGGCACTTGCCACATTGCAACACACACGCACACAAACGAGCACACTTGCACCACACGCAGTCAGAGAGAGAGTCCGCCACATGTGCATTTAAAATCCTTATAATTGGATGCAGTCTGTTGGCCTGGCAACAGTTTAGCAACGCAGTTAGCCAACTTTCGGGACGCTTATGCAATTTGCCGTTTGATTTATGAAGCCCGCCGCATAATTTAATTAAATAGTAAGCGCGGGGCAAATGATAGCCGCCACCGCAGCACCAGCAGCAGCTGGGCCAACCGGCTTGGTTTCTCTCTAATTATTGATTTCTGCCGCAATTCAGCGATGGAGCAAAGCAACGTGGGAATTATTAGCGGGTAGCCGGGAGCGGTGAAGGAAAGAAAAACCTTAAAAGCCTAAACCACAACATTTTACCTGGAAAATGTTGCCAGAAAATGTGGCATTTTATATAATTTATCATTCTGTCGGGCGGCGGGGCAAGCACATATCACCATAAATAATATTTATAGACTATTTTCGACCCGTTCCCCTGCCCAGCTCCCCCGGCACTCGCCACACTTTGCAACTCAACTTAATCTACATAATTTTTGCTACGTCCCTTTTCACAAGCGGTTTGATTTACACAGAGGATAATCATTAAAGGGGTAGCAGAATTTCTACAAAACAACATAAATGAGAAAAAACAATTTCTAGTTTACGCTCGATACCCTGGCCAGTTTAAATTGAAATAAAGGCGGTTATATTTTATTTCTATGATTTGATTTGTAGGATTTATTTTGTACAGTGAAATAGTGAACTTATTTTAAAGAGCATTAAGGTATGCTGCAATACAATTATTATATTTAATTAGCAATCTTAAACAAATTGATTGCAAATTAATTAGCTTTGGCTGAAACAGGGAAATTGAGTGCTGGCGCCATCTATTGCTCATTGCAAGCAAGCTGTTTGTGAGTGAATTTTAGTAGCTTAGCAATTAAGTGCAAAGTCAGACGATTACTTTTCGAAGGGGTATCCTGGACTCGAGCAAACTAGCTGGCAGCATTTTTTCTTGATCTTTTCTGTTGTTGTTATTTTTTGTTATTTGCCTGTTTATTTATTTACACAGAAAGTAAGTAACTAGTGAGGTTGTTGGCGAGGCTGGCGTTTTCAGAAAGGTTCAGGTTCAGGTTCAGACGGGTTTAATAATATACGAGCATATAAAGCGGCGGCAAAGGCTACGCGGGGCAACGATTAGAGAGTGCCAGGCTGTTGTGTGGGTCCTTTTATTATTGTTGTTACAGCCCGTCAGGCAGGTTGCTGTTGTTGTTGTAGTTGATGATGTGTTTTTGCAACTGTGCGCCTGAAGTTTTTGTGGCATCGTTTACATAAATGCCACACGCACATGTAGCCTGCTCCTAGACAGGTTCCCCTGGTTACCCCCATCCAAAAAGAACAAAACAAACGCAATGAAAACCGAAGAATAAAAAGAAAAACAAAATAGAACCCAACGATTATCCTTTTTTAATAGACTCATAAAACGGTTATTAACTTTGTTTGCCCGTTGCACAAAAAGTCATATAATGTATGTATAACTGCGTGGGAGTGTGTGTGTGTGCGAGTGTGTGTGTGCGAGAGTCGTATATAGTGTTTCATTAAAGTGATTTCATGGCTTTGCCCCTTGGTCCGATGCTGCCGCCTCAATTTATTATGTTTTTGCATAGTTTTTTTTGCTCCGCTTTGGTTTTTGGCTGAGCATCGTTTGTTGTTGCGTCAGGGTTGCGATTGTCGAGCGAGCGAGCGAGCAAAATATGTAAAGAAATTACATTTGACATTAATAAATGAGAAGCCGGATCTCGCTGGGCGCGAGGCAAGTCGTCGTAGCTGCTGTTGCAACTTGAACCCGTGGCTGCCACATGATGCTACCAAACTTTTTACTCCATGCGCGTTGACTGGCAAATTGTTGCTACGTGCTGCTGGCATATTGGGTTCAGCGCCAGGCTTGTCATTCGATTGCGAAATTGGGCAAATTGATTGATTATCGATATCGATAAGGGCGTACTTTCTATTGTTGAGTGATTATGAAAAGGGTTTGACTTGTGGTAAGCAACCGATAGTTCCTGACTGACACTATATACTATATAGAGACAGCCTTTTTGCAGGTCATTTCAGGGTCGTACAATTCATCCTTCAATTCAGTTTCTCTCTCTGTCTGTCGCTTGTTATTTCTGATTTTGCAACTGGCAAATACAATTTCACTTTTACTGCGTTACAACCAACCCGTCCACTTCATCACTCCCCTTCCTCGGCTGCTTGTCCCCAGCGGACTCAGAGCTGTGTAGTTGCCACACAGCAAAACAAGATAAATGAAATTCTGATGCAAATTTGATTTGTTTGTAAATGTTCGACGTTGCTGGGAGAGAAAGAGCGACAGACAGACACACAGAGAGAGAGAGAGATGGCTGAACCCCTTGTTGCAGCTGCAGCTGTTACTGTTGCGGGGCAGCAGCAACATGTTGCAACAGCTTCTCGTTTCATTCGTTTCAGTTGACATTTTTATGCGCGTATGATTAATTATGCAACTTTGCAAGCTCGCTCTCTGGCAATGGGGGACTTTAATGCTGCAATGCGGCTGGTGTTAAAGTCTCAATCGCATCAATCACCATCAACGTCTTGGGGGGCCATTGAAAAGGTTCCTCAATTAGCGGCAATTAAAAAAAAGGGCTAGAAATAGATTCGAATCGCTTTTGATATTTACATAAATGGAAGTAATTAGCAAACATCAGAGGAACGTATTTACTTAAGCTGCCAAATGGAACCCAAAGTGTAGGCGTGTGGCACACACCCACGCACACACGCATGCACAACCGAAATGCTAACAGAACTTAATCACTGCGACTCATGCGATTGCCGTGACTAAGCGCCAAACGTGAGAGCTCTACGAGACTCGGGACTAGGGATTCTCACGCAAACAGCAAACGGCAACCAGCAAATGGCAAACAGACGGACAACAACAACAACGGGGGAAAAAAAACAGTCGAAGGAAAAATATGAAATAACAAGGAAAGCTGGCTGAAATGGAGTTGCCACTTTGCATGCCACACTGGCTCCAAGCCGCAGCCACATGCCCCAAAGCTGTGCACAGCCAACTGGCAACTGGTTACTGCAAAACTGGTAACTGCCAACTGACAACTGGCAACTGGCAACTGGGCTGGAGTCAGACAGACAAACGACTACAGCAGTCCAACAGTCGTAGGCAAATAGAGGCGGGCATCCGGGCGCGTTAATGCCGAATGGTCCATTTGAGGCACGTTTCAGTTATTAACGGGACTGCTTCCTGGTTGCTTGTAAAGTGCATGCAACTCTGTCAGTTGAGCACTGAGCAGTGGGAGTTGAGTTGCGGGGGAACTGTTAACGTGACCAATATGCTTGTCATTGCCATGATAATCAGCTTTGTGCACGCCGCGAATCGGTCAGCAATGTGGCAACATCAATGTGGCAGCTTCTCCTCAGCCTGATGTTGCCTGCTGCTGCTGCATGTTTGTCCAGCAGTTACGCACGATGTGGCACTAACAGCAAATATTTGTTAAGCAAGTCCTGCAGAACATTGCTTTGCTAATAGCTGCAATATGAGAGACATCGACCAAATACACAATAAGCTGCAACTTGGGTTTCTGAATGAACCTGCAAGATTAGCACCTTTCAACGACAAGCTGCTTCATTAATTTGCTAAGAAGCAAGAATATTTTAAATTCATTCTCACTTTATTATATTCATTATAATTTCCAAACAAAAGGCTTTTAAAAATGTTTATAATTGTTGCCTTTGGCATAGCATATTTGATTACATCTGAAACAACCTTGCGCAATCGCTTCATGAACCGTATTTTACAGCGTTAATTGAACATTTTTTCAAAACGTTTTTATATAAATTTCGTAAACATTGTTGCTTGCTTTTTATGAATAGTTTCTAGCGAATATTTTTGGCATTGACATATTTGCATTGCATATTTCATAGTTTTGGCAGATCAGAAAGCTTCGTGGCATTGCGGGACGATGGCAGACGGGCAATATATTGTATTTGATTTTGATTTTATATGAAAACAAAGTCACTTTGACTGGCTGTGGCCATAAACTCCAATGAAAATTGAATGAAAATCGAGTGCAAACGCTTGAATAAACAATTTTTGGTCGGCCAATACCTCGTGCATTTTTGTCAATTGCAATTGTTTATTAAAATTCAATCTAAACCGATTTGCGGTGCAGATTCTAATAAAAATATAAACAAAAATGCTCTAGATTTTGTTATTTTTTTATATAACAAAAAATGACAATTCAGTTGAGGCAACGTGGCGTATACGCAACATGGAATTGAAGCGTTCAATGCTTTTCGATTCTTTTTTATGAAGCTGCTGACTGTATAGATGGGATGTAAGTGTGTATGTGTGTGTGTGAGTGCCGCGGTTGTGAATAGCCTTGGCAGACATTAATTAGATTTTATGATTTACGGCACTTGATTTCCAGATGCGATTGTTTTAATGCCCCGGCAGTTCCGCAGTTGCCGCTGCCGCTGCCGCTTCAGCTGCTGCTGCTGCTGTTGCTGCTGCTGTTGTTGGCTTAATGAAGTTGTCTGTTGTCTGTTGTAATTAGAAGTAATAATAATTTCCTAGCCAGAGTCATTACGAATTTGGATTGCGGCCAAGGAAATGCCATTAATCAAATTAGCAAGCGCATAACTTTTTATGATTATGCTCAAGATAGTCGCGAGTCCTCCTCACCTCCTTGCATCCTGCGTCCTCTGTCCTCTGCTCTGTCGGGTTATTCTCTGACTGCTGTCGGACAGCGGAAAGAGATGAGAGGATGCTGTGGGAGTCGCGCATATGCAAAAGATAAAATTGGCCATCAGCGGGACAGGCCGCTGACAGCAGCGCAGCTCGGTCGTTTTGTTCTCATCTTGTACTTCTTATTGTTTTATGCTATTTATTTTTTTAATAAACAATCTTTCTAATGAAACGACGACGATGAGGAGGCCACAAGCAACAGCCGCAAAATTAATTACGATAAACCAGCCCGAGGGGGCAACGGCAGAGGCAGAAGGACAACTCGCGACAGACAACAGTGAACGGCACTCTAATGACTTTGCATCGAGTTAATAACAATTGAAAAATTCTATAATTATTAAATGCAGCTGTTGTTGTTGCTGCTTGTGTTTGTCATGCGCCCCTGTGCACTGCGTAATGCTCAGTTTGACGATATGTGGCCCAAGTCTCAGCTTAATTAGCCCAAATTATCTCATTGTTGTGTAGCGAGTGTGTGGGCGTGTGTGTAAATGCCTATGCACTTACAAGTGCCAATTAATTTTCATACCATAACAGCAGGCGATTGCCTTGGATTGAACTCAATTGTGCAAACTATCGATATCACAATGCCAGGCACTTCCAGGCAGCTTCCAGTGTTGGCCAACAATTGAACGCCGTCGAGTCCTGGGGCGAAAACTTGGCGGAAATTTGAGACAAAAAGTTCGCTCAAAGATGATGAGTTTAAGGATAGCCCAAGAAACTTTCGGCCAATTCAATTTAAATTGTTTTAAAGTGCTCCACAATAAATATTCAAATATTTCAGCGGGAAAAGTGTCGAAAATGAATTGTACAACAAATAGTTTGCCGTTTTCATTTAAAACTATTAGTTTTGTATTTATTTATTGAGTATTATTCGAATGTAAACAAATTAATTGATATACAAATGTTTTCGTTGCAATTTTAGCTTGAAAATGGCCAAAAGCTGGTGAGCTGATTGCGATGCTGTTTGTTAACTCGTTTAATTTGGCATTTGGGCATGGGATATTTAACGCATTTCGACCTAATTTCGGCCAACGACAATGCCAGACAGCAGCAACAACAACAACAACAACACTACAAATGTTGTTAAGACCCACATCAATGACAATGGCAATGGACGCACATGAGGTGGAGTTGAGTTGAACTCGACTGAGTTGAGCTAGGTCTGCTGGCACTTTGAACTGATTATGGCCAAATAGCTTTTGTGGGCCAACAGTTTTGCCAGTTTGCTGTGCCATTGCGTGTTTGGCTATTTGGTTGCTGGCCCTTGTGTTGCCTGCATTTAATGTGCAATGTAAGTGAAATTAACAGCATAAGTGCATTTGCGATTGACACGTAACTGGCTCCAAAAAGGGCCGGACCTCAAATGTGAAATGTCTTAAAGTCGACAGGACATTTAAAGTGCAGTGAGGATTAACTAAGACACAATTCCAGCAAGAATATGCAAATAACACACTGTCTGTCTTCTCCAGCTCCTGCTGCTGCCGCTGCTGCTGCTTGCAAGTTTCAATCAAAATGCAAATATTGATGCAGTTGACATATGACGTTGCCGTTGCCGTTGCTTCGGCCGACCGACTGAGCGAGCCCAAGTGGCTGCAAAATCCGAATCCAAATCAGAGACCAGCCTCAGCCTCAGTCAGCATGCCATAAGCTACAACAGCATGCAGATTTATGATAACAACACCAGTGTGTGGGAGAGAGAGAGAGCGGGAGATGAAGTATAAGCCCAGTGCTCGCTCGGCTTTGGAAATGCAATAACAAAGGATAAAATAATAAGATTTAGCTCTTGACTCTGCCATCAAGTTGGGCCAAACGCGATGTGATGTAGCGCCAGTGTTTTATTAAAATGCAAACACAAACACTGATAACAACAACAAGCTGGGGCAGGGGCGCATCAAGACGCCATCAGATTGAATAATGGAAGCAACATCAACAGCAACAACAGCAGCAACAACAACATCTTCAGCAGGTGCCAGGAGCTGCGGGCTTGTAGATAAATTAAAAGCAAGACAAAGAAAAAAAAACTCAACGTTACAACTACAACAAGAACAACTTGCCGACAAACAACCAGCAACAACAACAACAACCAGCAACAACAACAAGAAGCAGAGCAAATAAGAAGCAACACCAACAGCAGCCGCTGCCAAGGTAACTTTTTGTTATTATTTTTCAATTTCTTCGAAAGTTTGATGTCATTTTTCAAGTGCCTATGATGTGTGAGAGTGTGTGTGTGTGTGTGTGTGCCTTGTGCATTGTTAAACAATTTTTGATTAAGTTTTGCATAGAATTTCAATTTAGTCTGGCCGCACAAAAGAAAACTTCTTCCTCAATTCACGTCAGGCCTTTGTCATTTTCCTGCCCGGAAAATTATTACAATACATTGTGTGCTGACTGTGTGTGTCCGTGTGTGTGTGTGTGTGTGCGTGTGTGTGTGTGAACAGAAGCATGACAAAGCAGAATTCAACTGGTTGCTGCAAAAAACTGGTCAAGCTTTCAAGTTGTCCGGCAATCGTAAGTCCGACAAAACATCTTCATTCAGTCAGTCAGTTAGCACAAAGGGGAAAATTCAATTAAATCTGCTTTTGGAATGCAACTGAAAGGTTTTTAATAATTTCTAATGCATTGCAAAGGGCATTTAAAAGTACATCAATAAATAAATATTTATGTATGTTTTTTTGGTTGATAGCTAATTGATTAAAGCAAAATATTTTTGGGCAGAACACAATTTATTCACAAATCAATTTGCGGTTGCTGAATAAAATTTGTATAATTAAAATAAATATTTGTTATGCAGCTTGAGGAAAACTTTGATTGTGCATTTAGTGTGCAAAAAAAAAACGAATATAAGGAATTCCCTTATTTATACTTAAAATAGTATTTATTATTGTGATTTAGAAAGATATCAGATTTATGTTTTTGGAAGCACTTTTCTTACCTCCCTTAACTATAATATAGTTAATGTCCGTCAGCAACAATAACGCTTCTTGATTTATGGAGCTCATCCTGCATCCGAGTATTTTGCTTGTATCGACAATTGCTTTAGCTGCATTTGAATCGAATCGCATCGACTTTAAATGGGAAGCGAGTGCTCGAATGGCAATTCATCAGGCTGAGTTGGCAGGCAGATGAATCAACCCAATAAAAAGCCAGTCAAAGCAATTTATAGTTATACAAATAGAGAGTATAAAATATACAAGTGAAAATGTGTGTGTGTGTGGGCCACTTAAGAGAGCCGGAAAGTTTTTGCGAGAAATTTTAATTGAATGGCAACGGATTGAAAAAGTTTGCGACGCCACTAAAATTGATTACACACATGCAACACTCAATGGAGAGGCAGGCAGCCAGGCAGGACAGGCAGTGCAACATATTGAGATATTGAGAGCTTGTTCAAGCAGAAATCCATGAGGAGGGAGGGACGCCGCAACACTTGTGTCAAATGCATGTGTTAAGCCAATATGCTGTTGCTGTCCTGTCGCTTTGCCGGCTTGTTGCAATTTATTCTAATCGCTTGTCAGGCAACAACACGGCAACAAAAATGGAAAGGAGGCAAACAGTAGGCAACACTCGTTGGTGCAACGATGCGTGTAACGAGCTGCAACTGCCGTCACAACGGTTAACCAAGCCAAGCCAAGTCGAGTTGGCCTGAGCCGAGCAGAGCAGAATCGAGCCGGGTCGAGATCAGGCCAAAAGGTTGCTGTGGCGTTGCCAATTGAGTGGCGGCAATCAATCTGGCCCATGGAATGTGTGTCAAAAGCCGCCTATGTTATAACCAGAAGCCAGATTGCAGCTCTTGCCACCTGCCACCTTCATGGCTCGTTTGATTGACTGATTGACACACTGGCTGATTGATTGACTGACTGACTGACTGACTGAATGACTGCTTGTTGTGTCGCCTTATGCCACTTAATTGACGTCAATCGCATTGGGTATTTCTTTTTTATTGGGGGGCAGCGGAGGGGTGGCTAAAAATCACAGCTCGTTAGTCAAGTTTTGTTGCGT
The DNA here is from genome assembly GCA_035047365.1 of Drosophila ustulata. Taxonomy (NCBI): domain Eukaryota; kingdom Metazoa; phylum Arthropoda; class Insecta; order Diptera; family Drosophilidae; genus Drosophila; species Drosophila ustulata. Next base: position 23,869,326 of record JAWNPT010000057.1, on the reverse strand, counting down.
CGATTGATTCCAATTCCGATGTCGAATGTTGCATGCCACATTTTCAAAAAATGCTCAGCACTGCCTCGCTGCTGCCTATGAGTATGAAATTTGGCAATTATTAAATGACACACAACTGAAGAGGGTCTTCAACAATTCGAGCGACAAGCTGCCGCTGCCACGCCTCGTTTTTGTGCGTTTCGGCCTAAACCACAAATCAGTTTTACCACCAAATCAACGACAACTACATGACAGCTACACACACACACACAAAAACACTCACAAATATTCTCTCACACAAACAGAAACTTATAAACGAGTCAGAGTCAGAGCCATGCCTCGATTGAAGTTGTTTCTCTGCTGCCTTTTAAAATGACACTGATTGGGTGTGAGTGTGTGTGTGTGTGTGTATCTGTGTGTGTGCTGCTTAATGATTATTTGACGCCATATTTGATTGACGTGCGTCTGTTTGCGTGCGCTGCTCGTTATGTCTCCGCTCGCTTCCTTATAAATATTTCTTATTGTATATATTTGATTGTGCGTACAATCTGTGTCTGTATCTGTGTGAGTTCATGTCTTCTCTGTTGGTGTGTGTGTGTGTGTGTGTGTGTGTGTGTGCGTGTTAATGGCCGCCACAACCACAGGGCACTTATCAATTTTCCGCCTTAGCCAAAATGACACTCGGGGCGTGTGTTTCTCCACAACTGTCGCAGTTCCAGCCGTATTATCAAGTATTCCCATAACTCTTAAGTGCGAGTGTGTGTGTTTGTCTCTGTGTGTGTGTGACAGTTATTTTTCGATGACGCAATGTTAACGGTAACGCAGCTAACGCCAGATTATAATTTGTTAATTAGCATTCAAATCAATTAAACGCATGTCAAGTGTCGTTGAAAGGTGAGGAAATAAGGTTAAAGTTATTTTCGTAATGAGCCCAATTCGGCTTGTAACCTGCGACTATTGATTGACGACCAAATACTTTCTGTTTATATTCTGAGGTAGATATGTACATATAAATTGTTTATATAGTACTCCCATAATCCTTATAATGTTGTGTCCTAATATTTTTATTGGGAATATTTAAGATACACTTTTATTTTACCTTCTTGTTATGTTACTTACCACGTATTCCTATAATTATTATCCATTTCCGAGTACTTTAGCCCTATTATGGCAAAACTTCTCTACATACAAACTATTTTGATATCAGATGTCAAAATTATGGTTGTTGTTGATGATCTAACTCTTGAACAGGCAACATAAAACTTACCATGCGGAAATCAATCTTCTCTTTTGTCTATTCTAGCCAGCTTTAATTTTTGCCCCACAATTTATTTATTTTAAAAGAAATCTTACACTCTTCGGCTTAAATTCGAAGGTTGTTAAGAAATTCTAGGAATAAATCCCAAATTCCCCTTTGGCATAACCAGCTTTAGTAACAAGTGAATATCGAATTAACATTGTTGCAGCATCAACGTCAAACGTAAGAATATGCAATGAAAGTCCCGGCGGATTTTGTTTGTTCTTAAATTCAACACAAAAACGCACTTTACCATCAGCTTCAATAACTGTGTTAATTGTTTTATATGTACTTTTTCGATTATCGAATGATGATGAATAAATACACCTACAATACAAAATCAGCGTTCGATAACTAGAATTGTTGCCTAGTTTGCGAGTTAACTGTGCAACTAATTGTTAACTACAAATTGAGCATATTCCTTCCTTTAATCAGTTTGCCATCATCCTGTCTGTTGCATGAGCATTTCACGATTATTCAAGTTGAGACTTTTGCCAGCGCCTGCAGCGATTTCTTGTTGTCAACGCTTGTTCACACACACACACACACACACACAGTCATGGAGGACATGTGTGTGAGTGTATGGATAAACTATGTAGAGTCCTTGAAAAATATGTAAGCCATTCAAGCGTAATGCCAGCGGCTAAAAAAGTTAACAGTTGACATAGTTTAGAGTTGCTTGCCCAGACGATGGGCGAATGCAAGAGAAACTAGGGGGACAGAGGCGGAGGCGGGGGAGGGGAGGGGGAAGCGAGGTTCAACAGCCACCACGCAGAGGCCGTTGAATGTGGAATGAATGAATGAATGTCTTAATAGCGTGTCAGGCAGTTGTTGTTGTTGTTGTGGTAGTTGCTGGATGAAAATTGGTGCCAAACTAAATGAATTTAATTGCCGCTGGATATGAAAGTAATTATTTTGCTGTAGCTTGTGCATAGACACAGCAAGCGGAGCGCTGGGCCCAAGAAGGAGGAGGAGGTGAGGGGGACAACGAACAGAAAGAGATGGCGACCGAGGCTGAGGATGTGAATGCGGATGAGAGCCAAGCACAGGCAGCTAAAACGCAGCGAGGCCAAAGGCGCTTGTCTCTCGCTCTGAACATGAGTCTCTACGAGTGTGTGTGTGTGTGTGTGTGTGTGTGTGTGTGTGTGTGTGTGTGTGTGTGTGTGTGTGTGTGTGTGTGTGTGTGTGTGTGTGTGTGTGTGTGGATGCCATCGATGCGCTGCACTTGCACTTAACAGCAAAACTGACGTAGGCAACCAAATCGAGCACACACACACACACACGTGCGCCCCCCTCGTCACGCCCCCTTCGCCGCCCACGCACAGTTTGAGAGCAACTGCAAATTGCCCCGCGGATATTTTGAGTTGTTCTTTAATTTATTCTCTTTTTGTGCGTTGTCCTTGCTGTTGTTGTGTTGCTGTTGTTGCAACTGCAGCCCCTACAAAAGGCAACCATGTCGTCTATGCCCATGTGTGTGTGTGTGTGTGACAGTGTAATGTCAGTTGTTTACATGGCGGCCCCTGTTTTGTTGCCTAGATCAAGTTTTTATGCTCGCTGCCGTTGTTAGTTCGCAGACCTTGTAACACTTTCGATCACACCTGATTTGCGAGTACCCGTTGCAAATTAGCATTCGATTCAATGCAATTCAAGTGCACTTGCAATTTGAATGCTAACTGTTGTTGTCGCTGACAATTGCCCTGACATTAAATTTAACTAAAGATAATCAATACCTTTTGCATGTGAATTAGGAAAAAAGAAAGAATTTAGTACTGCAGCGGGATAGTGATAGAAGATCTTGATAAATTCATGTCTTTTAAAGGAGTTTGCCAGCTGTTGCTCTTACTAACAATTGTTCATCTCTAAAATTAATTGATATCAAATTAGGCTTACAAAACAAATAAAATGTCAGTAAAGCAGATTTCAGCAGTTGCAATCATAAGCTAAGCTACTCAAGCTATTAAAAGCAATTGAAATCAAATACAAAACAGTTTCTTCGTTAGTCCATCGTTCGTATATTTTTATTGGGCTTACTTTTATTCGCACTCGGGATCAGCGGGATCGCACGTTGGTGGCTGAGGAGGTGGTGGTGGTGGACGGGGTCCGTGTGGGCCATGGGGGCCATGATGATAGCCTGGAGGTGGGTAGTAGATGGGATACCATCCCCAGATTGGTGGTGGGTAGGGTGATTGGTGTCCATGACCAGGATGAGGAGGATAGTTTGGATGATTTGGATGAGTGGGATTGCCAGAGTGATCGGGATGGTGTGGACGGTGAGGACGCTGTGGCTTTGGCCTTGGCTTAGGCTTGGGCTTGGGCAGATATACCACGTTGCTGTCGGAGCCCTGAACGACCAGAGTGCAGAAAGTGGGGGAGGGTTCGTCGACGGGATTCTCAGGCTCGTTGGGTCCACCCTCGTTGCCCATTTCATCCTCGTAGCCGTGATGGCCCAGCGATTTCTCACCGTCGTCATCCGAGGAGATCACACAGAGTGGATAGACTTTCTTGGACTTCTTCTTCTCGTAGTCGAAGAAGGAGGGAATATAACCGGATGAGGACAAGCCCGTCTTGTGGGCCAGATGCTTGATGCCATTCAAGGGGCTGCTGAGCAGACGAGCCTCAGAGACCTCGCCCTGCTCGTTGGTCAGCTTGACCAGCTCGTCGTACTCCTCGCGCGTCACCTGATGGAAACGCAGCACTTGCGACCTGGGAGCTGTCGAGTGTCGAGTGTGAAGAGAATGATTAATTATCCCATGGATGCTAATGGGCAACTTACCAGCATTGGCTGCAACGGCGCAGAGCGCGATCACTGCCACAAGTTGTAGGATCTTCATAACCGCCTAGTTCAGCGATCGCTGCGATAGAATAGCTTTCAACAGGCCCGACAACATATTTATACCGACTTTAGCTATCTCTGATTTTCGTATCGACAGTTTTGATGGCCCTGAAGTGCCACTGCCCATTATCATTCAAATCAGTCGCAGCTTAATAGTTATTAAAGTGCCCCGCCCTTTACCCAACTTTAACTATACCACCGTAAGCGACAATGTGGGTTTAATATAATCGCCGTTCCACATTCTCTAAGAATTCGCCCAATGTCGATTTCCACTTGAATGAACCAAGCCCCTAATTGGGTATGCGTTGCTTTCGTCTTGGCCAAAAAATTACAAAAACCAAAAAAAAAAAAAAACATGAAATAAAATAAGAACATGAGAGATTATACTTAATAGCCGATGCCTTTATGCGATAACTGTTTATTTATGGTCCATTTCGCTCAACGAGCAACGACAACCAGCGAAATGCTTTCCCATTCAATGGTCTGCGATCTAAATATTGGTTTGGATTCGTGCCATCCATTCAATAATAAATATGGCAATACGAGTAGCTCTATTCTTGGTAGTGGCCTACAATGGCACCATCATTAAGGAAGCTGCAAATTAAAGAATTCTATTTTTATTTTGTAGTCTCAAAAGCATTTTGATGAACACTCATCGTGTGAATCAAGTGGCTTATTAAGTTATTCTTTCCAATCAAGGAATTAAAAGTCACACACGTGTCCCATTAACTTCTTCGGAAATCGAATTAATTTGACATATTTTACAAATCTTAACAAACTCATAGCAAAACCATTTCTTAAACACTATCTTTTATTTTATCATACAAGATACATTTATTGAGTTGAGTTATTGGAATAACAAAATATTCTATTCTATTCCCAAATTAATAATTTGTCTGTGGGTAAATTTTTTTATTCTATCAGATTAAAACGGTTTGATTTTATATTTATTTAATAACAGCTTTATTTTATGAATATTTCATGAGATGACAACTAAAAAGATTCTAAAATAAACAATGCTGAGTTAGTTGTAAGCAAAATATATATATGTTTTTATATTTATGGGTAGATAAATAATGTTATAGGAAAAACCATAAAATATCTTAGCTTGAGAATCTTAGAAAAATAATCTTGAAAATTAACTTTCCAGAATTGCATTGCGCAAAATTAATTTCCTGACCAAAAAAATCATCTATTGTTGGAATTCTCTGAAAGTAACCTCATGTCTATCAAAGTCATTTAAGTTATTAATTAACTAGCTTTGGGATCAATCCGTTGATTATAAATATTCCATCAAAACAAATCAGATATTCCACACCAACAGTACAATAAAAGTTTTAATTTATTTTGTATATTATCAGATCATAGCAGACTTAGATTATAAATTATTTGTAATATTCGTGTTCATAGCTGTCATCAACCTCGCCCTCCACTTCGTATGCCTCCTCGTATTCATCCTCCTCCTCCTCCTCGCCGTGCTCCAGCTCAGCTCCCTGCTCGTAAAAGGGATACGGCGGAGAATAGGTTGAAGGGGGTCCGTAGGGTCCGTATTGAGGAGCTGGAGGATAGAACGAGGGAAATTGGCCAAAACCGGCCGGATTGCCAAGGGCGCTGTAGGGATTGTAGGGATTCTGGCCGAAGCCACCATGGGGATAGGCACCGCCATAGGGGCTGCCATATGTGTTGCCATAGAGACTGCCATAGGCACTGCCGTACAAGCTGCCATATGGGATTGGTGGTGGTGGAGGGGGAACGCCAAAGGCGCTATGTTGACGAGAAGCGCCAACGATTTCGGCCGTCTTCTGCTTTGGCACCTTCGACTTGGGCTTGGACTTGGATTTGTTGTCGCTCTGGCTCTTGGGCTTCTTCACCTTGGGAGCAGGAGTTGTTGTGGCCACGGGACGCTGCTCGCTGCTCTCAGTTGCGATAGGAGCTGGTTCAGCAGCAGCAGCTGCCAGGGGAGCAACTGCCTCGATGGCTTGAGGCTCTATTGGCAGCTGTCGCTCAGGCACAACAGCGGCATTGTTCTCGTGGTACCAGTAGGGAGCAAAGCTGGGATTGTTAACGGCTGCCTGGCTCTCTAGCGAAGGATCCTTCTTGAGCACCACGATGCAGTTGATGACGGAATCCTCATCGTAAGCTGCCTTTCCCTCCACAGCACGGGGTTCACTCTCATCGCCAATGGCCTCCGACAGACTGCGCTTCATCACGCACAACGGCTGGCCATCGATGTCGATCTTGGCCACCTCCGAGCGACTGGTGGTGGTCAGACCCATGATGCGCAGCAGCGAGTTCCAGCCGTTGTCGAGACTGTTGCGCACAGCCGTGAATCCCGCGCTGGTCAGGCGCGCCTCAGAGATGACGTTCTTGCCATTGGTCAGCTGCAGCAGCTTCTCATATTGTTCCTCATTGATGGGATAGACGCGCACTAATTGCTCCACCTTGGAGGGGGATTCAGCCACAGCCTGCTTATCCGTTGGGGGTGCTGCGAACGAGAGTTGAAGTTAAAATTCCCTGGCGAGTATTAGAAACTACGCACCCGCCTCGGGGCAACTCAATGTGGCCAGAACGAAGAGCAGACTCAGATAGCGAAGCACGCTCGATTGCATTGTGATGCTGTTGTTTGGCAAAAACCAGCGCAAAATGCCAAGATACTAAGATTCATCTGGCCTGCGACGGTTTTATTTATACATTCGCATTGGCATAAAATGCTCAGCCACAAAATGAAAAGAAGACAACGGTAAATGTGAGCCAAATATTGCAATTAACCGCATAAGGAATGGACAACTTGACGACGACTTCGACTACGACAGAGACAGAGACAAATCCATTTCAATAAATTAAGCAGTCAATCTGGCACACATTCGATCGAGTCGAGTCAATGAACGCATTAAAGCCCCGTCAACATCACTCCAGAAGATGTCATGGCACTTGGAACTACATATCCTAGAACTGGTTCTACGACTAAACAGCGCATGTCAGAGCAGAGCCTATGACGTTTAATTTGTTGCGACAAATGCTAATGAGCATAACGAATTTGTCAGATTGTTTCCAAGTCGAAGATGGAATTAATGGCAAATAGATTAAAAATCATCGTTTAGCCGATTGACATCTGATTGTGGGAATAACACAATAACAGTACTTTAATTTATGTGCATATGATTCCATCGCCGCCTCGCGATACTCTTACTTCTGAGCGGGCACTTTGATGTGTTGATGAGGTATACATTAATTTTAATTCGCTTACAATTTTTGTTCTCTCTCAGCAATTGTATCCAAAAGGTTGATGAAGATTGTGCGAGCGAAAGTTTTGTTTTCCCTTTAGATTCATTGTGCTGAAAGTTGAATTTATTAGCCGCATCAAGAAAAGAAGTAGAGCTCTCTTAATTCTTTTATTCCATCACAAAGCCAGAGTATTTCAAATTCTTCATGCCCAAGATCTCGATCTCAGTTCTGGTTTTTCTGTTCATTTTACGAATTCTGCAATAATCAATGCCATGTCAACCCACCCCCAAAATAATACACATTGTTTTGGTAATTTTTCTAACTCATAATTATATTTTACTTATTTCATTTAAATCTCTTGCTGCGTGTGTGAGTGTGTGAGTGTTTGTTTGTTTGTATGTAAGATTACCTAAATATGCATGTGTATATGTAGTTACAATGCTGCGACACATATGAAGAAACACTTAGTTTATTGTATCTCTTTTTGATAGACTGTTAATGATCTCTATAGACTCGGCTCTGTCGCTTATAGTTAAAAGATAAACTGACACGTTACAGCTTAAGATATGCGTGTGTGTGTGAGTGGGTGTCTGTGTACGTGTACATACATATATATATATTTCCTTTTTTTTATGCTTAATATAAATATTAGTTATCGTCTGACCATTTAATGCAAAATTAATTATAAGTTATTTATGTATTTACAGAGTGTAGTCATTACTTAATTATCTATCTGTCATAAACACATACACCCACACACCCACACACACACACAGATGCACACACACAAACATATCAATCATTTATATCCAACAAACAGCATCACAAATCTGGTGCCCTGTTTTCCACACTTTGTGTCCTTTTTCCTTTTCCTTTTTCGTTTTATAAAATTCTCACTAATTCGGTCTATTTATTCTTGCTGAAATATATCTTTTGTTGTTTGTTTATAAATAGTTTACTCTCGTTTTGCTGTTGTGTGTATTGCCAATTGGATTCTTTTGATTTTGTTTTTATTTTTTTGGTGCCGCAGTTATCCAAATGAAAACAGATATAACATTTAAATTGTATGTAGCTTTCATGTTCGGTTTTAATAATATTTAAGAGTTAATTAAAACTACAGTTTGCTACTAATGAATTTATTTACAGTGCTCGCATTTCCATCAATTTCCAGCCAATCACCACTTACCATCAATTTTCATTCAGCCTGCGTTAAGCACAATTATAAATCGCATTTCCATATGCTCTTCAATCAGCCAAAACTAATTATCTCTCTGGGGATGCTCTATATACATGTACTATCGAACCCAATTGCAAAGCTTTTAACAAATTGTTCAATACGATTTTCTACTACTTTTATTATTGTGTTTCATTTCATTTTCTCTTTAATTCTTTTTGTGTACGTGTTTTCAATGTGACACTTTAATGATACCGACAATGCTGATGAATTGAGTAGCCAGTGAATCGTTATGCGTTTATTTAAATAGCTTTAGCTTTCCACTCGACTGAAGTGATAAGAACTAAACGATTCATTAAAATATAGAAATATAATACAAATATAGTTCGAATTGAACTGTGTAGGAAATTTAATTGTTACATTTTTCAACTATGGATTTATATCGATTCTTGCTTACAATCTATTTGCAATTCAAAATAAATTGCATTTAGTTCAATAATAAACTAGAAAAATTGTGAGATTACAATGCAATCGAATAAAAAATTAAAAAGGCTTTAGAATGATGAATTTTCACTCTAACAAGTAACAATTAAAAATATATCGAATACCACATCTGTCCAGGATGAATTAAGAAGAATTATATTCATATATGAAGTTTAAAATGAAATGAATATTGAATTCTACGCTGACTATAAAAAACGAGCGAGTTTGAATACACTAAAAACCTGGGGAATGCCATTTATTTACAGCGAATATTTTGTGTTCGTTTCGGTATTTATGCTAATTGAATAACTTTTCACTGGGACTGAATCGAGAGTGTTGTACAGTGAGCGACAAAAGTTTGCTGACGATCGACTGAATATGAAGCATATTTATAGCTAGTAAGTCTTAATTCATAATGAGAATGTCGGTAAACTGTTTCTATTGGCATGTGAAGTGGTGTGCCAACAAATGCGCCGAGTGGTCACAAAAGTTGTAGACACTCGTAATTATTTATGGGATTAATCCAGCAAATTTAAAACAATTTATGTTCAACATACTTACATAAAATCAATAATTCTTAAAAATTTCAATGTGGCGCATTACTTTTGTGACCCACTGTGCATTTGCTGCTCTACATTTGGCTTAACTCTTAACTAATTATCAATATCTGTATATATATAAAGAGATACTTATGTATTCTGATTATTTTTTGGCTCTTCTTCATTTGTATATATAGAGTGTGTGTGTTTTATATTTGTGTGTTGTGTTCTCCATGGTTGATTCCGTGTTCCGTCTGCTTGGCTAAACTTAGTCGAAATCGCTTAAAGTTAGAGAGTTTTATTCACTAAGTGCATGTTTATCTGTAGATACGAAATCAATGCGGTCCGATTCGATTCGATGCAATCGTGTCTTCAATTTAACTAATCTCCAGCAACGTTCGCTTCCTTATATCATCATCAGCAGCAGCATCGTCATTATCAATAGCATTGCGATGATTGTAGAGCTCACCATATCCTTGGGGGGGCCATTCCTTCATCTCATGCACTGCACAAGCCGTCGACTATCGAGCCGATTGCTGGGACGGGGGCGGGCGCTCAATGTTGTTGCTGCTGTTGCTGTTGCTGTTGCAACTACTGTTGCTGCTGCTGCTGTTGATGGGTAGTGCAACAATTGGCTTGGTGGCAACTTTGACAGCTGCAACAGTGCGGCCATTGTCTCAGTCGTCGCACCACTCACATACCAGTGCTGCAGGCAGCAGGAGACGATGCTCAGCAGCATGCAACATATTCCGCAATAGAAGCTGTTGCTGTTGCTGCTCGAATTGTGCTGCATTGCCGCCGGGTGTTCACCTGACAATAACAAAACAAGAACACAAACAAGCGTCAGCATAAATAATAATAAAGAAAGTGCAAGTGAAAGCGCATTGTTAGCTGTTAGTTGTTAATTCTTAATGATGCTACAGCCAGTGAAGCGCATGCGTAAACGGATGCAATTTACTTGAGCAGCTCTTCAGTTGTTGTTGCTGTTGTTGCTGTTGCTGCTGATTACCTCTGTCAGGGCAGGTTCAATCGCCCCGGGCAGACACACACACACACGCAGGCAGTGTCAAAGGGGCATCTTCAGGCTCGCATCAGAGCACTGATAATATCGACGACTTGCTGCAGTTGCCCCACTTTGCTTGTGCGCATTTCCTGTTTGCCAAACAAGCAACTAACAACGACAACAGCAACAGAAGCAGCAGCAACAACACGTTGTTGTGTGTTATATGCGCACTTGAGCACACAGAAGCGGTTGCTGCTGCTGTTGCTGCTGTTGATGTTGTTTGTGTGTCTTTCCACCTGAAGCAGCTCTTGATTATTGGCATTTCAGCTCACAAGAAATAATTTCCGCACTTCTTTCATATAGTACAACGTCTGCCACCCCTTCTTGCCCCTCTTCCCCTTGTAGTTGGCATTCAATGCATTCAGTTCAAATGCTCAAATTGCAATGTGCGCGCTCTGCTAACAGGCAACTTCCTGTCATAAACATGCAAAACTGTCAAACACACACACGCTAACACACATGCATATTCACACACACACACACACACACTCAGATACTCACCAATAATTACGTGCACGTAGACGCTGGAGGTTTTTGCCACAGTCGGCACACAGGTGTAGTTGCCGGTGTCGCCGGGCATGGCGCGCTTGATTTTTAATCTATGGAAAACAGTCCAAAAGAGAGAGAGAGACAGAAGGGGAGAGTGTGAGTGAGAGTTGGTTAGTGGTTGCTGAAAGTGAATGCGAATGCCAGCGACTGAATAACCTACTCTATGCCGTGACACGGTGTAGACGCCACATCAAAAGCCTCCTCTTGCCTTGCCCCAATAAGAGGCAAACGTTTTGTAGCATCAACATTAAAAACTTTTGCTACTTTATGGGTGTATAGTCTCCCCTATGACTTCAACTGCGACTCCAACTGCAACTCTGACTCCTTCTCCTTCTCCTAGTGCCCGGCATCTGCATTTTATGGTCGACAGTGTCGTTAGTTAACGGCATAACTGCACAATGAGCCCATGTAGCCTTATAGCCATGTTGCCATAGGGTAAACTCTCAGCTAACCAACTACGAGCACTGCACTCCAGCTCCTCTGTGTGCTTCGTTCGTGTCCTGTCCTGTTCCTGCGGACAGTAACTCTGCGACTGTAACTTCCGTGGGTGACAGCAAAAACTAAGGCAAATTAAAAGTCACACACGGCTAACTGCAGACAATTGTGTACGAAATTATTGGCCTGCTTGGTAATGCACTAAGAAATACCCTTAAATATCCTATATTTCTATATATATATATCTCAATATTCTTAATAATTCCCGGAGCGTTTGAGCTAAAAGTTTTCTGTACTTACTCTTAAATACACTCATTTTATCTTTCTAGTTTTTTTAACATCCCTTCAAAAACTGTCTTTTATTTTGAAAATATATACTCTACATTTCATACTGCTTTACCATATATATGTATTTTTAATGTACTCTCTATAATTTCCTAGAATTTTTCACAGATAATATTTGTATTCCTTTACTGACAGAAACATTATATACTATGAAATTAGTAATACTTTTAAATGATTTCTGAATATTCGAAAAATTTCGCCTAATGTGTAAGCAAAGGTTTCATAAGTCTGCCACTAATATTATTTTCTTTTGCTAACATTCCCTCTAATATTTTAATGTTTGTACTACATTTTCTGCTGCTTTACCTCATAGTATTTAAATTCCCTCTTCTCTGTCATAAGCACCCTGTATATCCTGTGAGATTTAAAGCAATAGCTGGCATTCTCGCTGCTGTGCCAGCTTCTGTTCGCGTGTCTGCCATTCTTGGAAAGTGGAAATGTACTTTGCATTTCCGCCTTACAATTTAATTAAGTGCTCGACATTTGAAGGCGAATACTCGAAATGGATGTTCGAGCTTTGTTTTGCAATTACACATACCTGGAAGTCAGGCCATCCGACCAATCATCCTCGACGCGTATCCTGGCCATGGAGCTGTCGATTTCGTTCTCGTTCTTGCTGTCGAGCATTTCGCTGCCTGTAGTAGTTAGGAATGAGCATTGAAATTAAATTGCTTTCTTGTGTGTTTGGCAGTAATGGCATTACGCATACGCACCTTTGTACCAGAATATGTTGCCCAGCTCGTGTGGGCCTTGCATAATCTTGCAGGTTAGGTTAATGTCGCTGCCCGTTTTAACCATCAGATCGCTGGGACCAAAGATTTCCGCTTTGAGCTCTGCTTAACAATGCCAAGAAAAACACATAGAGAGAGAGAGAGGGGGAGAAAAATGCAGAACAAAAAGTCACTTAAGTTGAGAACACATACACAGGCACAAAGCGCTGTTTTTGCAATGATAATAATAATAATAATGTTAATGATAACGCCAGACTTGACTCTCTCTCCACCGTCTGTCCGTCCGTCCGTCTGTCTGTCTGTCTGTCTGACTGCCTACTTTATTACACAGACGCGTGTCTCTATTATGCTGGCGATAAGCTTTTGTTATGCCATATAAAAGCCGCACACAGAGAGAAAATGAGTGGGAGGGAGGGAAATGCTGAATGCGTTGCCCGTAGCCTGTTGTTGGATTGCTACCTGCAACCGTTATTCTTTCTGCGTCGTTCTGCGTCTGCCACAATGGGGAATTGTCTAAAAATTTGCCGCTTTTCATTTGCTGCGAACGAAATCAAAGTGTCAACGCTGAAGTGCCTTTTGTTGTTAAAGCCAAACTGTCGAACGATTTCAATTGAAAATGGAAAATTGCTTTGGACAGCACGCCAAATAAGATTTTAGGTGCGAGCTTATGACTTCGACTTGCGACTATCTCCCTGTCTCCCTCTGCTGCAAGTATATTGTATATCCAGCCAAGAGTCGTGACAGTTCCTATAATGGAATATGTCCCGTTTGAATTGAGCGATGGTGACTTTAAGTTTAGCATTTTGTTGCCTCATTGCCACTAATGTCTGTAAGCGCTTAAAAGCGCATGCCAAAAACTAGCGCACACACACACACACATCTTGCCACGTCACTGTTGTTGCAACAACTACACATTGTTTGCTCCACTTTCAACACGGACAAGCGTACACAGCGTTTTTGCGCCTTTGCAACTTCGGTGCTAAAGAACCGCAAAGCCAGCGTAAATAAATTGCAACCGACGACTTCGGCGGCAACAACAACTAGAAAGTGGAACTTTAACTGAAGAGGAAGCTTTGGGAGTGTGAGTGCGAGGCAGGGGGAGGTGGAAGGGCACTCGGCTGCCGAGTCTGTACAGCTGTTGCTTTGGCCCTCTTTTCCGATGCTCCACGATTGACGTGGCTAAGCTTTTGCTTTGCTTTCCACTCCTTCTCCTCCTCTGTAGTTCCCTTCGGCTGCCATTCAATCGAGCAGCAACCAAAAACCATTTGGCAAAAGTGTAACGCAAAAAGTGTTGCATACTTTTGGGCTCTCGCTGATTTGCATGAGCTTAATATGCGCTCTATTCGTGTATGAGTCTAAAGGCGCTCCCATAAATTGTCATGCGAGGGTTGCCCAAAGCATTTGCCTAAGCCACCAAGGCATATCTGATGACGATAGCGCCATGAACAACCGGGTATCGAAAAGTTTTTAATGTTTCTGCAACATGTTTTATGCTTAATTATATCTGTCGTGCCCAATTACCTTGAATTTTATTAATTTTATTTATTTTATTGCAGCAATTAAGAAAGTCAAATATGGTTTATATTTTTGTTATTCTAGAATGTTATGAAATTTTGTTTAATATAATTTGTTGATTAGCAGCAGAACATTTCTAGCTGTTTTAGGTGTGCAAAAAGTGAACTCATCACTTGCACTATAATAATGGATGAGCAGCAGTCTCAGTTGTACAATATGACTGCTTTTATATTTTAACCATTTCCGCTAACCGATTAAAGAGCCATATTGAGTTTCAGTTATGACTACGAGGTTCGGTTTTAATATTGCATTACCCTGATATTCCAAAAAATATGTTTATTCTTATGATTGCTATAAGTGTTATGCATTTTGATCAGCTTCGTTTGTTAAACAAAATTTTGTGATTCGCGTTTGTTTAAATGATTTTATTTGCATTGGTTTCAGTTGTGCAAGGCGACTGCAAATCAAAACTATGCGAAACGAAATGTTTATTGCTTAACTTCTTGGAATTTGGCTTTTCATCTTTAACGTGAGAATGCATTCCAAGTAAAATTTACGAACGCAGTTGCAGCTTGCTTTTTGAAACACAATTGCTGCCTAAAAGCGATTAATTGTCATTAAACTATATATATTTCCTGCAACGTACTTAAATTGAAACATTTAATGCCAACTTCAACGGAACCTTGCGGTATTTAAACCCGCATTGTTCCGATTTATAGTTTTCCACACTAGTCTCAGACCATTGCCGTCATTGAGTGTTAGAGGAAAATACTATATATATATCCAATAAATGGAAATAATTGTCTGTTTACAAGTTATGTTATTATTTTAATCACACTGCTCGCCAATTGCATTAATCACAATTGGAAACTATCTAAAGCCAATTATTGGTCATTCAGGCGTGCAAAAATATGAAGTTTTTACCTTAAAAACAGTATTATCAGGTTCTGCCGTTCAAACAAGCGCAATTCGTAACTATGCGAGTCTCATTGATATTTGCTATACTACTTGGAATTTGGATCTTCAGTTATAACGTGAGTGATTTCTATTCAAAATTAAAATTGTCATATTTTTCCCATTGAATTTAGAATGCTTCTGAAGTAAAATTAACGAATGCCATATGTCAGACATATAATGAATCGTGGTTTTTGATTCACCATTGTCGTCTCCGAGCGATTAATCGTCACAAAACCGTATTCAACTTTAATGGTACAGTTCTACATCCTGCTTATCGCATCGGCTTGAAAGGTCGGATTTTAAAGAAAGCAAATGGCTACAAACCCTGGCTCTACAATGTAAGCCTTGATATTTGTCAATTTGTAAATAAACCTTATAATCCGGTTGCCATAATATTTTATGGAATGCTTAAAAGGCATACAAATTTCAACCATTCGTGCCCATATATGGTGAGTACCAAATGTTAATATTGTCGTTTAAAAAACTAGTTTAATGTATATTTACAGGGTCCTCAGATTGTTGATGGATTTCATATGCAATATGAGAAATTTCGAGTTCCTTGGCCTGGAGGTGAATTTATGCTTGAAATCGATTGGCTTTTTGATAGAAAACGACAGTTTTCCACGAATATTTACTTTATAGTCGATGAGACTATTTGAATATCAATAATACAAATTGTGAAGTTATTTTTATCGAATTAATCGTCTCTGCGGAAGTAAAACTTTCCATTTGATCATACTGTACGCTGATAACCGTTTTGACCTCTATATATTCTTTCAAGCTTCAAACTCATAACAAATTTTTTACATGTTCGATATGTATTGCAAAATGAAACCTCTCATTGCAAAAACTTGTGTTTAATGACGCATATTTTTCTTGGTTTAAAAAAAAAAAAAACAATTCTAAAATATGTTATTCATTTTTAAGTTTGTTTCATATGTACATGTCAATTGTATATTTCAGCCCATTCCGCTGACGGGCTTAAATGTCAAATTAAGTTATGATTACGAGGTTCGGTTTTAAAATGATATTAATATAACAAATTTATTTTTTTTCATGATTGCTATTTAATAGTTATGCACTTTGAACAGATTCATTTCATGCTTAGGAACAGAACAAAATTTGGTGATTTGCGCGAAAGCAACTTTATTTGCATCAGTTTCAGTTTTAAATGCGAGTGCAAATCGAAACTATGCGAATCGCTGTAGTTTTTTGCGTACTACTTGGAATTTGGCTTTTCAGCTATAATGTGAGTATTTTTTTTTAAATTTTAAATCTGTTATTTAATTTTTATTTAATGCAGAATGCTTCCCAAGTAAAATTTACGAATGCCGTTTGCCAGACATATAATGAATCGTGGTTTTTGATTCACCATTGTCGTCTCCGAGCGATTAATCATCACAAAACCGTATTCAACTTTAATGGTACAGTTCTGCAGCCTGCTAATCGTATCGGCTTGACTGGACGCTTTTTTAAGAAAGCAAATGGCTACAAACCCTGGCTCTACAATGTAAGCCTTGATATTTGTCAATTTGTAAATAAACCTTATAATCCGGTTGCCTTAATATTTTATGGTATGCTTAAAAGGCATACAAATTTCAACCATTCGTGTCCGTATATGGTGAGTAGCAAATATTAATATTATTGCGTAAAATACTAAATTTATATTAAAAGGGCCCTCATATTGTGGACGGGTTTCATATGCAATATGAGATGTTTCGAGTTCCTTGGCCAGGAGGTGAATTTTTAGTTGAAATCGACTGGTTTTTTGATAAAAAGCGACAGTTTTCAACAAATATTTACTTTATGGTCGAAGAGACTGTTTAAACAACAATAATATACAATAAGGTATAATTAAAATTAAAGCGATTTTCTGACAAATTTGTTGAGTAAACTAAACATATACAAAAAGTAGCCTTTTGTCGTATTATTATCAGTTCACTTGGAAAACGGTCAGCGTGTTTACTTTACGGACTCAAATGCAGTTAATCCACGACAATTCGAATTCTTCTAACTTCCCCTGCTTTTAGTGAGTATTCCTTCGATTCCTAGATTCCCTGACGATATTTGGCACAGAGTTCCTAAAACTTAAGACCAGAGCGACGAAGCGTTATTTCCGATTGAAGACATGAGTGTATTTTGATATATATGCGGTAGTCTGCTATAATGGGTGTTGATTGTCTTCGATAACCTTTTGTTGTTGTTGTTGTTGCCTTCCGCTGATATTCCGCAGTCATAACATAATATTGTACAACTGTGATTAAACATAATTTAAGTCAGTATTTCGCGACATGGATTCCAAGTGGGAGTGGGTATAATATACTGAAATTTTTCGAATTTCTTGAAATTTTGCTTTGGCTTCATTGCTTTCACAAATATTTAGTTAAAGCTTGTAGAGACTTTTTAAACATCAATGATATTAAATAAAGTTTAAATTAAATTATTTTTGTTATGAAAATGTTTGACTCTATATAAGTTAAGTTATAATTTTAATCACACTGGTCACCAGTTGTTTTAATCACAATTGTACACTATTTGAACCCAATTATCGGTCAACAAAATAACTTTTTTAAAGTTATATTATGAAAATAATCGTCAGGATGTGAGTAAAGCTAGTTTTTGTTTTAATCATTTTGCTGCATACGCTGATTGTCATTATCACAACTACTCTGTAGATTTGGATGACAATTTGTATTCACCTAAAATGGGTACCGGGTATCTCACAGTCGAGCAGTCGTTTCCTTTCTTGTTTTAGTGTATCTGACGGGCTTAAGAGGCAAATTGAGTTGCAGTTATCGTTATGAGGTTTGGTTATAATTTTATATTAAGCTTATATTAATATTAATATTTATTATGATTGCTATTTAAGTGTTATGCACTTTGATCGGCTTCATTTGTTGATTGAGAGCAGAACCAAATCTGGTATTTTAGGCCAAAATAACTTTATTTGCATCAGTTTCAGTTGTGCAAAGCGAAATGCTAATCGAAAAAAGGCGAGTCGCTATGATAATTGCAATACTAATTGGAATTTGGTTTATTAGTTATACCGTAAGTTATTTCTTTACAAAATTAGAATTGCCATCTTACTTCAATTGAATGCAGAATACTACCCAGGTAAAATTTACAAACGCTGTTTGTAGTACATATAATGAATCTTGGTACTTGATACACCATTGCCGTCTACGAGCGATTAATCGACTCAAAACCGTATTCAACTTTAATGGCACAGTTCTGCATCCAGCTTCTCGCGTCAGTGTGAATCTTCGTCTCCTAAAGAAAGCAAATGGCTATAAGCCTTGGCTCTACAATGTTAGCGTTAATGTTTGCCAATTTATGAATAAACCTTACAATCCGGTTGCAATAATATTTTACGGTATGCTCAAAAAGTATACGAATTTTAACCATACGTGTCCGTATATGGTAAGTACTAAATGTTAATATTATTGCGTAAAATACTAAATTTATATTTAAAGGGCCCTCAGCTTGTGGACGGATTTCATATGCAATATGAGAAGTTTCGAGTTCCATGGCCAGGAGGTGAATTTTTGCTTGAAGTCGATTGGCTCTTTGATAGAAAACGACAGATATCCACGAATATTTACTTTATGGTAGACGAGACTAGCTAAACACCAAGAATATACAATAAAGTGGCTTAAAAGTATTAATTTTGTGTATGAAACTATTCTTCCCACTGGGAGACGTAAGAGTGAAATTGAGTTCCAGTCAAGGCTTTTTTTTTAATATTATATTACCCTCATATTAATACAACAACAGAACTAAAAAATCCGATTGCAATTATATTTAACAGCAATGTCAATCATTTGTGTCCTCATATGTTGAGTAGAAAAAAATTAATAGCATTGTTTACGGAACTTGAATTATTTTTAAAGAACTAGAAAAAAGTAAATTAGTTTTTTTTAGTACATCCGGACGGGCTTGAGAATCAAATTGAGTTTTAATATTAGATTACCTTGATATTCATGAAACAAATTCATTTGTTGAATGATTGGTATTTAATTGTTATGCACTTTGAGCTGCCTTATTTCATTATTAGGAACTTAAAACAATTTGGTGATTTGCGCTAATGCAACTTTTTTTTTTCATCAATTTCAGTTTTACAAAGCGAGTGCAAATCGAAACTATGCGAATCGCTTTAGTTGTTTGCGTACTTCTTGGAATTTGGCTATTCAGATATAACGTGAGTTATCTCTTTAATAAATTTACATTGTCAACTTATTTCCATTGAATACAGAATGCATCCAAAGTTAAATTAACGAATGCCATTTGTCGCTCATATAATGAATCTTGGATTTTAATACACAATTGCCGTTTAAAAGCGATTAATCGTCACAAAACCGTTTACAACTTTAATGGTACAATTCTGCATCCAGTTTATCGCGCCGGTGTTAATCTACGCATTCTAAAGAAAGAAAATGGTCATAAGCCCTGGCTCTTCAATGTTAGCCTTGATTTTTGCAGATTTTTAAATAAGCCTTATAATCCGGTTGCAAAAATATTTTACGGAATGTTCAATAAGTGAGTACAAATATTAATATTATCTCTTCAATAATTAGAATTTTATTTAAAGGGTCCTCAGATTGTTGACGGATTTCATATGGAATATGAGAAGTTTCGAGTTCCATGGCCAGGAGGTGAATTTTTGCTTGCAGTCGATTGGTTTTTTGATAAAAAACGACAGTTTTCTACGAATCTTTACTTTATGGTCGAAGAAACTAATTAAAAACCAAAAATAAACAATAAATTGTCATGAAATCTACATTTGGTAAGTTTCTTTTAATGATTATTGTCGTCTCATAATAAATGAGGCTATTACTTAATAATACATTATAACAACTGTGAACTATGACAAGCTACAAGCTATTCATTCGAAAATTGCAAGCAGGGCACTATTTCTGCAAGCAGTGTTCGAAAATATTTATGCAAGCAGTGTTTTGCAAGTATCGCCGCAAGCGGTAATTAAGAGATCGGTTTAGAGTGCTTTGCAGCAATTATAATAATTTGCAATAACATTTTTTCTCTGCATATTGACTTAATGACCTTTTAGCGCTAAAAGCAATTAGCAAAAGCAACATATTTTGTCTTAATTGTTGATTCCCTGATATCAATTGTAAATAAAGAACCAATTTAAAAAGAAACAAATATTTTGAATGCCTTTTCGTCTTAACATGTTTCAGTTGTACTAGCTGAGTGCAAGGCGTAGTTATGGCGATCGTTTGGAGGTGAATTTTTAGTTGAAATCGATTGGTTTTTTGATAAAAAGCTACAGTTTTCAACTTATATTTATTTTATGGTCGAAAAGACTGTTTCAACAACAATAATATACAATGAAGCCTAATTAATATGTAAATATTTGAGTGTTTTTATTCCATTATCATTTCGTTTTTCGTTTGCAATGAAAAGTTGGATGGTATTTCACTGCTAAAAGTACTTTTAAGTAACGTTAAGTAAAATCAGAGAGTTAAAAAAAGTCATTGGCAAAATTCTTCTCACATGGAAAAAGTCATTAAGTTTTGTACGGACAAAAAGAAATCCGATTTTTGATTTTCTGTTTTCAGATCAATTTAAAATGATTTATGCCAGGTAGTAATTTATGAATATCGATGTTTATTAAAATGCTATTAATCCAAGATTTAATTGCTTTATTCATAAACTTTCATGGTTTGTATCCATTTAGCTGAAGCGATACGATCGTTTACTAATCTTCATTTATTTTTACAATTTGTAATCGACATTTTAGAAAACAATTATAATTTTAAGATGACAATTTATTTTGCTAGTTATAATAAGGGTTTCCTAGACTAGTTAGTTATGAAAAATTAAAAACTATTTATTTAAAACTTAATCTCCAAGCCCTCAAATTTTTGTTGGATGGTTTATTAAATGGTTTTTTAGAATAATGACCCGGCGTTTGTATAACAACAATCTGAACAAAGACTATGACTATGACTGAGTAAATGTTAATCTAAATTAAATGTCAAGTTAGGTAATAATACACTGCCGAAAGTGGAAAAGCGAACCCCAAATGGAATTCGAACATGCCAGGCGATTATCTGGTTGCTTTATGGACCCGCAGAGGGTGTTGACTGTGCATTATTCTTGCAGCTGCTTGCTGCTTGTTGTTATTGGGGTCGTAGTTGAAGAAGTGGTTGCTGTTGTTGCTGTTGTTGCTGTACCTGGCAAAACAATTGTGGCAGGAAAAGCTAAACCTCTCGCCTATGACTTTTGCCGCTGACTTGGCTACAGCAGTTGGCCCAAATGCGCGCAAACAAAGAGCAAGAAAGCCAAAAATTATTGCCGCACACATGCAGCTGACAACGCGCTCAGTTTGCTCCCACAACCGCACTTTCCGACCCCCTCCCTTCGCTCCATGTACGTGCTTCTGTGTGTTGGTTAATTCATGTGGCAGCACGTCTATGTATGCAGGTGTTAACACTGTGTGTGTGTGCCCGCATGTACATAACTGTGCTTTCGTTTTAGCCAAGTTGGCCATTCTTGCATTGCCTGCTGACAACGCTCGGAATATATGAGAGAGTTTTTCCGTTTTTCGCATTCTCGTTGCCGCGCTAATAATGGAAATATACTTGCAAGTTGCCCTCGAGGGCAAATTGCTTATTTATCAGTAATTAGATTAACTGTTTGCGGCAATTGGCGATTGCCTTGCCACCAAGAGGGCCACCTGCATTATGGATGTCGAGCGTTTAGGCCAAAACCAATGGGGTCAACTGCCCAGTACGCCTGCCGTCTAAGCGCAATTCCTGTTATTGGCCCAGCTGTTTGAAGTTTTCATTAGTTGACCCAGGCCCAGGCACAACACACAGGCAGGCCAAAAGGCTGCCGAGTCCACGCTCCACACGTTTTGGCCACATTCTGCTGGCCACATGCCAAGGGGGAAAAAACACGATAAAGGCAGCTGGCAAACAGAACTCAGAACTCAGCTCGACAGAGACTTGTTTACACGCCGAGTCAACGACGGGGGCAACAAAAGAGAACTCGTACAACCAGATAAGGCCAACAGAAAGACAGACAAGCAGTCAGACATATAGACAGCCCGCGAGACGAGAGGCAGAGCGTGAGATGGCTAGAGAAAAGTCATGAAAATGCATTTTCATTTTTCTTGATTTCGCGCATAAAATGCGCATAAGCCTATGCCCATAAACATAAACATTTGGAGCAATGAACTTTGCGCATGGCATACTTTTGGGCGCTACAATGCAGCTAGGCCTGTTATGCTCAGCACAATCAACTGGCAGCGGGTATGCCAGACTAGGACAACTCTCAATTCGCTGAATACTCTGCATTATGCACAGCAGCCAGTGCACTTTGTGTACAATCAGAAAAATGAATTAAAAGACAGTTTCTGACATATGAAAATACTGCATTGAATGCAACTTATTACGAATATTGATATTTATGAAAAAAGGACTTTATTACTTTTTTGAAATATCAATCAAAGTCTGGAATATTAATATTCGAATGTTGCTTTGTGTTCGTTTTGTTTTTTTTTTGTCAGCTATAGGGTAGCCTGTGGACAGTCCTTTTGCCATATTTACTATTTCGCTGTGGCTGCTGCTGTTGTAAAAATTTATTGCCTCGCATATGTTGATGTATGTTTGCACACATGTACAACATATACGAGTATTTATTGCCCAGTTCTTGTTCTCGTTCTCGTTCGCATTCGCATTCGCATTCGCATTCTCGTGCTCGTTTCGCAGCGCTAAGTGACATACAACAATTTAACAGTTTTGCTCCCTTTTTTTGGGTCAGATTTAAGGCATAATTTAAGTTGTGTTCTTTAAACACATCCCCTGGCCATTAATCTTGAGTCTCGAAACGCAAATTGCTTGGAATTAATTGTCAAATCAAATAAATAAATTCAATTTGTAAAAGTCAGTCGCACAATTGATTGGAATATTCTTAAGAATTTTGCGCGGGCCTTGTCAAAATGGCCCGAACAAAAGGTCCCAATGAAATGCCAAAACATCATTATCATCATAATCGTCATCGTCATCGCCGTCTGTCCCAGACAGTGGCCCATAATCATAAGCGCGGCAATGTCCTTCGTGCCTTTGCCAATTTCATTCTTCTGATTATTATTATTATTATTATTAATAATTCGGGAGACATTAATCATGCGTCTAGCAAGCGCTCCACCTACAGCTTGATAATATCCTTGTAATTTATCATTGCGAGTGTTTTTTGCCCTCTCTCCTTCTGTCTTTCTCGCTCTTTTGCCACTTTGCCGACCTGCCACAAACAATGCAAATAGTAAAACATTTTGTTATTACTAGCGCAAATTATATTTGCAATTTTATTTGCGCAGCGGTTTTTCCCACATTCCTATACTCTACCAAAGCAGAATCTCAGTTCTTAAGAAATTTACTTCAACAATTCAATAAAATCAATTCGTTAAATTTTTAAGATGAATTGATTTGAGAAATAGCTCAATTTATTTAAAAATAAATTACTTTTCGTTAAAAAGAAAATCTAAAGTTGAATGCATTTTTCCAATATCAATATTTATATATTTTAGTCGAACAAAAGATAAGAAAATCGTAAAGTAGAAGGATATTGCAACTTCGCAAGCTTCCTATTTATTTTTTCTCAGTGACTTGGCTAAAAAGTATTTGTGTGTGTGTGTGTGTGGGAGATTGGCATAAATAAAACTTAATGCACTTTTTAATGCTACTCAATTCATTTTGGCGGATTCGCTGCGTCGTTCCGTGCTATAAATACAATTTGCCGGCGAATTGGGTCAGTCCAAGAACCCCAAAGGGCCAGACCCTGCTCTAAGGACATGAGTCGCAGAGGACTCGTTGCTAAGACAATGGCATTGCCATAACTTTAAAGCGCCCAAGTGTAATTGCTGCGAATTGTAGCTTTTAATATGCAAATAATTGTTGGCTTATTGTCCTGGTTTATGAGCCGCGCCACTTCACAGATACATTTATGTTGAATTGCGGTTTAATAGACAAATTGGTTGCGATACACTTGAATGATTCCTTAAGATGATCTAAGCTCCAATTAATAACAAGTAATTAAGCATGTCCCGGTGCATGAGCGATTGTGTGTGAGACTTAAGTGTAATTACTTAACCAATTGAATTTCACAAATGGCCTCAGCTCAAGTGACCACAGACCGACTTATCGACGTGAATTATAAGACTCATTCAGAGCTCAGAGCCATCTTTAAGTTGGCCTTTTCAATTATACACGTATTTTCAGCTGAAATAAATTTACATTTCCATCCACTTGTATTTACATTTGCTACTTGTGCATTTCTTGATTCCGACTCACTGAATTACCGAAATATATATGCAATGATTGAGCATAAAAGATTTACCGACTCAGTTTAATGTTATAATTAAATTAAATATTAATAATGACCAGAGCCATTGAAGTGTTCAGTCATTTTCATTTCAGCGTTTCGCGTTCATCATTTGGTCTCAACCTAATCGATTGCCGAGAATATTTCTCATAATATTTATGTTAATTCTTCTTTATTAATTGTCGTTACTAATTAGTAAATGTGTATAACTTGCAACTCGGTGCCACTTTTTTGTTGTGTGAGTAAAAAGTTTATTCTTAAAAGCAAATCCAAAATTAAGTTCTCAGCAAAAATAGTCTCTTATTTTTGGCATTTATTTTCATAGAAATGGAAACGATTTTCATTTAAATTGTCTTTTTAGAAATGTTTTGGCATCTCCCATTACAGCAGGCTTTCTACTAAATATTTGCCAGCTTCGTTTGTTTATTTTTGCTGGAAATATTTAAATTTTTGTATGTTAAGTATGTGCTCACTTATCGCTTTGCCATATTCTAATTTATTATTTATTTATGTATATACATTTTGTCGAAATGCTTTTTGTGCATGATTTGGCCTTTGGCTGTGCCTTAAATAAACAATATTGTGCAATAAAAAGCGCACAAATTGAATCGCTTTCTCTCCCAAACTGGGCTAGCTGGACTGCTGCTGCAAAGGCACTGAAATTATTTGCGCTTGATTGCATGCAATTTGCTGGCTGCTAATGTCAACAACAAGAGGGGCAATGAGGTGGGGGCGAGAGGCGAGAGAGTTGCTTCCCCTCTCGAAAAAAAAGGAGCAATCTAGGCAGCTATCTGCTTGGCAAGCAGAGCGACAGACATCTTCTTCAGCTTTTCATTCTATGCCTGGCTACGCATTTAAATTGCCAGCATTTTGTTTAAATTCAAACATAGCTCTCAGCCCCCCCCACCTACTGCATCCCTCCCTTAGCCCTATCGTCAGCTGGCCCTGGCACCTGACTGTCTTGGCAGCGCTTGAGCAATTTATTTTTTAAGATATTTTGCCGGGTTTTTTTCTTTTCTGCTGTATAGTTACGCTTGATTACTTTCGCGCTGGTAAACAAATTTTTTCAGCGGCATCAACAACACCTTTTTAAGGATCTCACACCCACCCAGGCTCTGGTCCTCGAATACGCCTACTTCATCTTCATCTTCATCTTCACGCGGTGTCCCTGTCGTCTGTTTTGACGCACACGCAAAGTACATAATTTCATTTACAATTTGCCTTCTTTATCAGCAGCGTCTTCTCTTTTGGTAATTTGCCTTAAATTTCAAATTAAAATCTACAGCGCGAACAGCGAACGGCGAACTGCGAGTTCAGAGTTCAGTTCTTAGTTCCCGAATTCTCTTTTTGGCTGTTCGTGCAGAGTTTGACACCTTGTCGAGACTCGCTAATAAACTTGGTAATTTAAGCAATTGGAGTGGCTGCCATTGCATTAAAATGTCTAAAGTATTCCAACACCTACACTACACCATCCACATCCACATCTCGACGTCCTCGAGTATCCTGACTGATGTTTATGGGTCTTCTGGTCAACTTGGCGCGACGCGACGCGACTTTGGGGTGTGTGTAATAGAATTTTCACTAGTGCCAAAAAGAGGGCAACAGCAACAATAGCAACAAGACAAACAAATTTATGGAATTTTTAGTGCAAAATTTTTATTTGCATAAGCGCATAAAAAATACTGACACAACATCCAGATGTATGCAACGACAACAGCATCACGCCAGGCACAGTGTGGCAAGCAACTTGACAAATTGAAGATAGCATAATTGAACAAATAATTTGAATGGTTACCAATAAAGATCGAACATATTCCAATTATTGAATTAAATTTAATTCCATTTTTTATAACAACAGAAAAAATAATTAGAAGGTGATTCATTTCAATTAATTATTTCTAGAATATTTCGAATTTAAATTATAATTTTTATCAATGTAAAAAGAAAAAGTCAAAGAGTAAAATAATTAGATGCCTAACTCAAGTCAGTAATAATTTACCACATTTATATTCACAAACTCTAAGTCCCTACATATTTGAAATAATTATGATTAAATTGAAATTTATAAATTTATATTTAACTGAAAAACTTCCATGAATTCTTGTTGGCTTTGCTGCAAACAGTTTTTGAGGCAGTGTGGCAGGCATTGCTGAGGCTTCCACGTGAGTGGCATGTCGAATATTTTATATGCACATTTCTTTTTGGGCATTCAAATGAGTATGAACACATGAAGCTATGCCATGCAATGCGATTCGGGAAGTTTCTTTTTATTTTCTTTATATAGTACGAGCACATAGTACTAGTTTGATGCTGTTTGGCTGGGCGAGTGGGCGGTGGCGGCAAGTGGGCGTGGTTTATGCAACCGTTTGGCAGTCATTTGCATTTCCGCAAATGTAATATTTATGACTCGTGCCGACTCTGTGCTGTTCTGTCTCACTTGACGTCTGCTCTGCGCATCCGTCTGTCAGTTTGTCAGTTTGTCAGTCTGTCAAGCTGCCGTCTTCATGCTGCCGCTCTCGATGTGCGTGTTAACTTGTTTTGCCAACCGCTTTTCATATTGGTCATGTCAAATCGTGTAGTACTATATGTGTGCTAAAACATTCATAACATCAGATGCTGACCAAAGCATTTTAGAGTGGACAAAGTCATCGAGCACTCACATGTGGCCAAGTTCAGTTCAGTTGGCTAAAACAACACACACACGTTAAACAAAGGGGATGGAGAGGGGAGGGATCAGAAATCAAATAAGCTCATTGAAGGCATTGTTCCGCACCAGAAAGTTTTAACAAAAATGCATTGCTAATGCGATGCGATAAAAATGCACTAAACGAAAAATGTATAAGCAAAGCAAACATAAATGGCCATCCCAACTTGGCCAAGTTATAGGCCAGAGATAAAAAGTTACATTTATAGTCGAAGCCTGCAGTGCAGTCAGGCAACACCTTCGCCAGATACCGAAACGTTTTTCATTTTTCAATTAGCTGCAAAACTGCTGACTACACAAAAGGGCTGAAAGGCTAACAGGCTAACAGGATCATGGACGTGTGAGTATTCAGCTTAAACGGCTGAGAAACTTAAGCTAATTACTGGGGCCAGCTGACAGGCAGTTAGTGAAACAAAAGGCAAGTTGCGAGCCAGAGTAATCTAAGCTAAGCTTGGCTTTACAGCATATTTAAGCGTCAATCTTGAAGACAACGAGCCACGTGGCCAACAGCAGCAGCAGCAACAACAAGCCAATTTGCGCATAATCGAATTTACAATTTTATAATCACACAAGCCAGCACGACGAAGGCTGCATCTCTTTCGCTCTCTATATTCAAAAGTCGCAGCGTGGCCATTTTTACTTGTCACACACACACACACGCACACACACACATTCACACACACACACACATGCATAATGTGTAAATAACATGCATATTGAATGGCTTCCTTAAGCCCACTCAGGCCAGCTGCAGCAGAGTCGAGAGAGAAACCGGAGTCTAAAGAACCGTAGTTTGGCCTGTGCTTAAAACAAATTTCAAGAGCAACAACACTTATTCGTAAAAGTAATCACTTCAGTGGCTTGTGACCAATTTTCCTGCCCCTCCGCCGCCTATCAAAAATGTTGCTGGTAACTGGGATTTTTGGTAAATTCACAATATCAGCTTGCGAATTTGCCTATTTTTTGGGCTATTCGGTGTGGTCTGAGAGTTATGATAATTGCCGTTGGGTGAAAAGTTCTTTATGCCGTACATTGACTATTAACTGGCCCGGCTTCACATTACACAGCATTACAGCATTACAGCCTTACAGAGTGTGTCGATATTTGTGAGCTTCACTGCCAAATGGGTTCGACAACTAAATTTGCAGCCCAACAAATGTGTTCGAGCATTACGACCTATGGCTTGTGCCCTTCCCTCCTTCGGCCCTCTGCGAGCTTTAAGGTTCTCCTGGGCCCCAAATAATGTCACCGAATGCCTGAAAAAAGGACACTTATAGGTGATTTCTCGGAAGGAACGTGTGAAAATTAATACTGTCGCATGTGCGTGTAATTACATATGTAACTGAAACACGAGCATTTCAACTGCCAATACCTGAGTGTCCTTCGAGCTTTGCAGTTCAATGCGCTCTCTTTAGATATTCTGCTTCTAAAATTCAGCTTAGCCTACTTTATTGTAGGTTTGTGAGGACTTCTAAGAAATGTTAAATTATTAAATCGTTGGCAACAACTCCAGTTGATGGTTTACTTGGAAATATATTTAGTTTCAACTTCTTGAAAGCTGCAAATTTCTTTGCTACGAATTTCGTTGAACAATTAAAATCAAAATAAAAACATATTCATTTGAATTAAACTTGGAATGGCAAAAAGCTCTTAATGCTTTTAAAAGTTTCCATTTAGATGTACTAAACATTAAATATGGTTAAAGGCAATTTAAAAATATTACTTATTACATTTTTTATTTTATTTATATAAACGAATTTCGTTAAAATGAAATTCACACTTTATTCACATAATTAATTAAAGTTGTGGCATAATGTTGTTATTGCCATTACTAAACATTTTATTTGGCAAAGGCGTCGTTAAGTCGGGCTCTATTTCGTTATAAAATTACCTATTATATTTATATATATTTTTTTAAATTGAATTCACACCCGAAGTGGCCATTTACTAAACATTTTATTTGGCTAACGACTCCTGGAAGTTGGGCTCTATTCCCTAACAAAATTACTATTATATCATTTGCTAACAATTTAATTAAATTCAGTTTTTGCTTACAAGCTTAACATTCAATATCGATGCCTTTTTGGGTCTGTCGACGAGTATTTAAGTCACGTAGAGTGCGTCGTAGCCTTTGTTTTAAATTTCCTATCACAAGAATCCTAAGCAGCTGCTCAAATACCCGAGTTGCGCTGGGTCAAGTGTGGCCCAAGTATTTAGAGAGAGAGAGAGAGAGAGTCAAGTTGTTGTTATGTAATACTCACCCACAACGTTGAAGGTGTAGGAGAGGGACATCTTGGGTTCCGTGTTGATTTGGCACTCGTAGACGCCAGAGTCACGCGGCTGGGGATATTTGATTTGCAGTGTCCAATTGGCAGAGTTATCTGGTCGCAAAACCTGCAGCACGTCACCAAGATGAGAAAAACACGCTCCAAATGGAGTTTGAGACTGAGACTGAGACACTCACCTGAAAACGCTGATCGGAGGTGTAGGTGGTGCCGCCAGCGGTGAGGATATGCAGATCACGTTTGCGTATCCACGAGACCTGCAAGTAAATGTCGAGAGTCGGGTGAGTCGAGAGTTTACAGAACAGATAAAGACTTTGCTTGCACACTGAGAGCTTGTGTGGAACTCACATAGCTTGGGTGTTATGTCTGCAAAGTTTAAAAATTACAAATTCCCGCACTTAAAAGTTTCGCCCAAGTGCGTTTAACAGCGCTTTGTGTATCCTGCGTGCTGCCACTTGCCGCACAGCTTGCTGCTTGCGACTTGCTACTTGCCACTTGCCACTTGCAACAGCAGAAGCAGAAGCAGAAGCAACAAAACAGAGCGCAAAGTTTACGCTTTTTTCGCCTCCTGTTTCTTTTGGGGTTTGCTGCTGTTTGTTAATCTTTGGATTTCTGCTTTTGTTTTTGGCATTTAATCAAGCAACAACAACAACAATTGCCACGCACATAATCCGTGTACACATTTGAGTGTGAAAAGGGTTGCGTATACGCCATGCTGACACCCCAAATGGAAATGGAAATGAAAATGAAAACTGAAATGAAATGAATATTTGGCTCTTATCGATGCTCAAACCTACAATTTTATTGCGCCGGCCAACATAAATTACTTAGACACAATTGCAAAAAGTCTTTAAGCCGGAAACACTTTCTCGATGGACTGTCGCCGTCTCGCTTCTCTTCCCTCTCTCTCTCTCCTTCTCTCCCCGCAGTCTGGAATTGTTTCAAATGCCTTTCAATTCGCTGTCACAGATAGTCGCCACAGTCAGCCATTGTTGGCCTCTATTTGGGCCCGATTTTTATTAGAGCTTGAATTACATTTTCATTTGATTGCCTCGGCTCCTCTGGCTTCTAACTCCAGGTTCCTGGCTCCCGTAACTTTTTTGGGGGTAACCATTAGCCCTGGTTTTGTCTCTGTGATTTCTTTTCTCCTCTGGTTCTTTTGTCGACCTTTGTGCCCTTTTCTGGCACATTGTTGCCAATTTATTTAATGTTCTTAGTTGTCCTCTCACTGTTGCTGCTGTTTCTGCTGTTACTGTGATGCTCAATTTTAATTACATTGCTGCCAAAGTTTTGCTGACTCGGCCAATTTAAAGTTTAAATATTTGCGGGCACAAAACTTGGCAATATTCAGTTTTTGGCAAGCCTCATTAATAACTGTTATGAGTTGGCCTTCGGGCCATTCCATAAACAAGCCAAGCATGTGCGAACAATAACGAAACAACGATGAACAAACGAAACAATCGTCAATAAAAGAGAAACTACCAAGTGCTCGGCGAGTAAATAGCGCAAATAAACAATCCTTTTCTCCTCAATCCGAATCCGCATCCGAATCCTTGCCGACAACTATTGGCCTGGCCAATGTCTCTGATCTGATCCTGGACGATACTAATAAATTCATTCGATTGGCGCTAAAGTCAACACACACACACACACACAGTGTACAACAAAGCCGGGCTATGAAAATGGCTGAAAGCAGGCAGTGAAAACGGTCACGTAATACGTAAAAATAAAATTCATTTGCTTGTAAAAGTTTTATGCGGCAATTTTATGATTTTCATCATAGACTTTTCGCCTTCACGAATCCGCATTGGACTCTGGGACTCCTTGTCCCAGATTCCCCAAATGCCCGGCTCCGAAATGAGCCAATGCATTGGGAATTCGATATTAAACGCCTACGATGCGAAGAATTCGAAAACTCAAAGCACTGAATTGACTTCAAACTAAACCTTTCACCCGCCAGATTGCCGAGCCAAGGTCAGTCCTTTAATGGCGGAGAAACAGCAGGAGACTTGAACTATCACCCAATACATGGAAGCAATAAGCGCACTAGCACCATAAAAAAAGGAGTATCCATTATGCTCGGGAAGTAAGCACTACTCAATGCGTATGAATAGTCCATGAATTCGCGAAGAAGTAACTGCCACACAATAAAATCGAAACTATTAAATAAATAATCGAAAAAGGCATAACACAAACAGAGTAGTGAAAATCTAATTAAGTATAAAAACCGATGGCTGCCTTTTATTTAAATATTTAACGAGTAAACTATGTTATTAATTGAGCAGAATATGTGAGCCATAAAAATGTAATTTTATAGTTTTTTGAACAAGTAATGAATGGGAAATGCACTCGTACAAATGTAATTTCTCTGGCACATGAGAAATATTCCCAACGGCGTCTAATGGCGCTAATTGAGCATATTTCCAAAGGTAATAATTTACCATCATTAAGTTGGGAGTTTGGAGAAATTAGTTACCTTGCGCCTCAAGGAGGTAATCGATATTGAAAGTAGACACTTTAGTTTATTTATGGTGGAAAGTGCAAGGCTTAAAGCCCTGCTTGCGAGTGACAATTGTGGTAAGAGCGTGTGTCGGCAAGCACTCAAATAAAGGCCATTTCATTATATTCCATTTCATTAGGTTTAGTTTAGTTCTGTGTGTAGAATGTTCATTAGTTTTTGGGCACTCGCAATTTGTAAATAGGAAAACAACAAGCACACTCAACTCAGGCGCATTTTCATGGCTTTTACAATTTTAATGAAATTTTCACACCATTTCCGGCTAACGTTCAAAGAGTGTGCTGGAGTGCTTCGTTGCTCCACGTACAATGCGAGCAAGCAGGCAGCAAGAGGACCAAGAGAGAGAGGGAAGAACTCTGTGGCAGCAACTGCAACTGTGTGGCAGGCAGTTCTCAAGTTACCCGAAGCTTCGGCCAACAACTTGGGCAAAGTCTAAAGTCTCTGCCTTGGTTAGAGACGCAGAAAATGCGTCAGCAAAGTTTTTAATGTATTTTCGCCAAGTTTGTACACACACACACACACATACACAAAGTTGCACACACATTGAAACTTCCTTCATTTGGCTGTGCTATAAAATGACAAAAAAAAAAAAAAGCACAGCGAAAGTAAAAGCAGCCAAAAAAAAAACTGGCACAACGAAGCGAAAGTTTTCGGTTGGAGCAAACCAACACAAAGTGTTAAATAATATAAAACTATGCTTGTGGTATTTATTTAAACCTAAGGACATTACGAAAATTATACCCCCCAGCAGAAAGTTTGCACCGCTGACACACTGGGGATCTAGCTGCGGATCTACTTGTTTCCCCCTGCGCTACCTGCCACGTGCCACCTGCCACCTGCCTCCTGTCGTCTGCAACCTGCGGCAAGCTCTGTGTCAAATCCCTAAGCTACGCGAATTGAACTCAACTGCTGTCCAAACCTAAGCATACTCCACATAAGTGTGTGTGAGAAGAAGCGAAGTTGCCGCAAATGGAATCCATGCAAAGTTTATCAACTTTTCACTTCTGCTCTTTTTGATTTTGCCGGCAAAATTAAATATTAACGGCCTTGCTTAGCACTGCAGGGGTGAACACTGAATCATGCTTGTATTATGCGTGTAAATAAATAGTTGAATCTCACTTATGCAACCCTTTCTCTCTACACTATCCATCTACTTCAGCCCGAGTTAGCTTTCGTCTTGTTCCCAGCCCCGTTGGGAGCACATTTCCCTTGGTCCAAGCAGCGATTTTCCTCCAGCTTTTCCTACAGTTTGCGAGTGAAATTCAACTTGAATTGTTTGGATTTGAAGTAAACAATTTCTGAAATTTATTAACTAAAAATGCGCACTGACTAGATTCTTAGTTCATAAGCCTTATTACGATAAACATAAATAAATCAAATAAAATTATTGTTAGATGCATTTATCAGTTGTGATTGAATTCTAAGCTACAATTATAAATAGGTAAATTAATAAATAATTATTTCAAAATTGTTAGACATCCATTTCCTTTAAACATATTATTTTCCACATGAGCAAATATGTCAGCTGAATTAAGTAACAATTGTATAAGAATATTTGCCTTTCTGTAAGCTTCAATTATGTCGTTTAACCTTTTGTATGGAGCTGAGCATTATTTAAATATCGACACCAGATTTTGCCCCAATTATCAGACAATAAGCAAATGAAGTCTTCAACTTTCCAAAAACTCCCTGGCTCAACTTCCAACTTCCAACTCGTTCACTTTTAACTTTGGAGTTTCGACTCACCAGCTTTTGAGCTGGTGCGTTGTAAACAAAGTTGTTAACTGATTTTGGGACAACGCGTCAGAAACAACGGCCATGGCATTAAAAAGGGTTCGCTGACTAAACTTTTGTTCTTTGATATACACATAAAATCCCCTTGCATCTTTTTTTTCTGGGGTTTTGCTCTCATTTTTTCAGCCGTTTTTATTTTTTATACAAGCATTTTGGAGTTTATTTTTTGCTGGTTTCACTCTGGTGTTATTGTTGTTGCTGCCACGCTGTAACATGACCAAATTGCGGGTGTTCATCTTTGTTGGTGGGGTTGAGGTGATGCGGCGCGCTTATGAGAAAATGCTCGGAACATTGGCTGGCGTTGGGCCACGGCGCAATAAATCAACGGAGAGAACGGACAATCCTGTGAAGTCAAGTTGAACAAGCGGATTCAAGCAGCTTCCGGCGCCCAAAAAACATAAAAACAACTCAACGCACACGCCAAAAACCGGAGAGAAAAACAAAGCGAAAAAAAAAACACGAAGTAAAGCGAAGTCAAGTTGGTATGGTAATGGGCACACAGACAGTAGATGCTCTCTCCTCCCCTCTTCCCTCTCGCCTCTCAAGCGGAGCGCCTAACGAACTAACGGCGCAAGCATAAATTACCCCAAAACAGCTGACTTCTCGAGTGCAATAGCCCTGAGAGGAGGTGGAATAATGGCGCGAGTGCGACGACAAAGTTATTTGCCGTAACTGTTACACTTTCAATTTGAGTTTATGGTCAGGGAGGCAAAGCTGTGGGAGGAGGAGCAGCTGCTGCTGTGGGTGACAGCGCGCGGTTCCAGTCTGTCAATTACAATTAATGCTTGCCCTTTTTTTAGGCAACTTTCGGAACGGGAATCGACCCAAGCAGTCCCTGACTTGCCTGACTAATGCCACATCGATACACACACGCTGTGATAATTACAACTCTCTCAAATTTCAAATTTTGGTTGATTTTTTTGTACCATAAGTCGTCAATAATTCTGTTTTTGCTTGCCGGGACGCCATGGAGAGCGACAGATTCGGTGCGTCAAAGGAGAACGCTTCTCCTCTTCTCATTCTCATCAATCGTATCGCTTGCAGATGGCTCGCGGGCTGAGCTCGAGACGACACCGCTGAAGCCAAACACCACACTGGAAATGGACATTGAAAGTTGCAACAACAGCGCCGTGGACGACACTCCGCCAGCCATGATCGTCGTCGAAACCTGCATCAACTCGGTGCTGGACAGCCGCATGCCCCACGCCCCCACAAAGCAGGCGGAACGCGATGCAACTGTAATCGAAACTGTCGAGCAGGCCAGCTGCTCCATCACCCTCGGCCTCAAGCCCAACGTGCAGTTCGTGCGCTTGCCACAAGGTGGCAGCAACGGGGAGCCGCTGCTGTCCAGCACTGAGGCAGCTCTGGCTGCTGCCAATGTGTCGCATGCCACCGAAATCTTTGCCGCCAACGCCGAGAAGTTCGAGCAGCGTTGCCGCGTCGATGGCGCCACACAGTGCAACAACCTCAACCTGGAGGCTTACGAGGCGTCCAATTCGAGCGGCTCGGTGCCATCGATTGGCTCGCTCGTCTGTCGCATTTGCCACAATGCGGATAATCCCGAACAGTGAGTGCGAAAGTTAAGCTACACGTGCATATATAACATATAAATCCATCGATGCCAATTAGCGATTTCTTTTTGGCTTGCACGACACCGCGATACTCTTTAACTATATTCATTTAAATATTGAGTTCAATTCGCTCGCTTTACACTCGTAAACATTTTCTTGCTGGCATTTGCTTTCAGCACACAGGTTTTTTTACTTTCAATTTCAATCATTATTTACTTTATATAATTATTGTGACTAATTAATTAAGATTTAAATTTAATTTACTTTAATTTTTATTTGACGTACTTTTGCTTAATTTCAATTGGTTTATTAGTTATATTTAAATAGTTTTGTATCACTTCAATATTTATGTTATTTGCTTTTCATTGAATTCTTTTTATATTATCTTCCAATGCGATTCATTTATAATTGTATTCAATTGATTACTCCATTCATTATTTTTTTTAAATTTGCTTTTATGTTCGTACAACATTTGTATAGTTGTTTTTATTTAGAATACTTTTCTTTATTGAATTATGTATAAAGTGATTACACCGTTTTTTTTTTTATTTATTTTCTTTCTTTTTTATATTTATTTTTTTTTTATATATATTTTTCTTTGGCATATTTTTCTTCATTGAATTCTATGAAAATCTTTTAACTGCCCCTTAATGTAATTAAGTTTCGATGTTTTCTTGTTCTATTCCGCAATCAAACCCGCCTTTATTGCGGTTTACAGGGTATAACAAATGACATTACAATTTGTGCGTGCAGCCGCAAAATGCGCCAAATTAATTGTGCGGCATTTTAATAAAATTAGCGTAATGCCATTTGTTAAACTATACTTATACATATAAATTATATAAAGTACAGCATTTATATAAATTACTATATATTTGTATATAAAAAAAAGAACATGTCGCCTGAATGCTTGAATGCTTGTTTGCTTCCTGCCGCTGACTGTTTGCTTTGCTCATCTGTCCGCACATTTAATCCGCGCTTTTAATGTGGATGCTGCTATTGTTTGTTGTTGTTGTTATTGTTTGTTGTTGTTATTGTTGTTGTTGTTGTTGTTGTTATGGTTATTGTTGCTGCTGTTTACAGACTGGTGTCGCCGTGTTTGTGCAAAGGCTCGCTGTCGTATGTGCACGTGCATTGCCTGGAGCGCTGGATTAGCACATCGCGTTGCACGATCTGTGAACTGTGCCAGTTTCATTACAACACGGAGCAGACGCTGCGGTAAGTGGCAGGGGCAGGGGCTAACCAAGTGGCAACAGTTCAAAGTGCCCCCAAGGCAACTCGACTGGAGTCGAGTCGACTAGAGTAAAGCAGCTCGTCAGTTGACGGTTGGCTCTTCATCTTCATCAGCCTGGATTGCACTTTGAGTGCAAAGTCAAAGGGGGAGCGGACTTTTAATCAGTGCGCTCTCCAGCTGACAAACTGGCTGCCTCTGCCTTCTCTAATTGCGATTAACTGTAGCTGTAGATGGTGTTGTTGCTTCCCTTAGATACACCTGCCTGCAGTCGCTGCGCTTGTGGTACTCGCGTGCGATGAGCCGTCGGGCGTTGCAGGAGGATTGCCAGATGTTCTCGCTGCTGACGCTGGTGGCATTCGGCATTATTGGCACGCTGCTGGTGGGCATTCAGTACTATGCGCTGAACACCCAGTCCTGGGGTGTCAGCAAGCTCTGGACCAAGTCCTGGATGCTCTTCTTTCTGCTGATGACGGTGCGTATGAGCAATGTCTGTCTACCCATTTCTATCTCTCACCCAACCTATTGCTCCACAGATTACTGTTTACTTTGCCAATGTCTACATGTTGGTCAAGTCGCAGCTGACGCCCTGGTATCGGTAAGCCATCCCTGCTTGCAATTGCTCCTCTCTCTCTGATTGATGCCCCTTCCCCTCGTTTAGTTGGTGGCAGTCGGCGCGCGACATTAAGCTCATCTTGGAGAACAAACGCCCTTTTCTGAATCCCAATCGGTTGCAGCCATTGACCGTGGACGCGGCCTCGGTGTCCGCCTCCATGTTCACCCACCACGATCAGCAGGAAGCTCTGCCGCGTCGCTCCTCGCAGCCCACCATGGTGACGCCCAGCTCCACAGTGACCTCAAGTGTCACCTCGCTGCCCCCGCCGCCGTCCCCTGCAACTGCAACTGCCACAGCCGAGGAAGCCAAGCCAGCCCTGACCCATGAGCTGCCCGTGTCCCACGCCATCGAGGCGGCCATTGAGCTGGCCCTGCTGGGCACAAGTCCCAAGAGTGACGGCGATGTCGCAGTCGTTGTTGATGCTGCTGCTGAGGAGCAGGAGGAGAAGGCCAACTAGCGGAGGGGTCGAGTCGAGTTCAGTTCGATTTTGTAATTAAGACTCAAGGGCAAGGCGTTCGTTCGCTCGCCTTCGTTTCGAGTGTCCTTTATTTAATATTGTTTTGCCAATGCTTTTAATGAACTTCTTGCTCTCACTCACTCAGTGAAAAACCAAACAGATGAAAGGGGCAAATGGCTGAAAGTTTTAGCTAAACGCTGTCGGTGCGTGTCTGCACTTGAGTTTGAGCTTGAGCTTGGGCTTCCAGCAGCTAGACGCACAACTTCCGTTTCCGGCATGAGCTCGTGCAAATTAAAGCTGATAACGCTCGTCCTGCTCGGGAGCTGCATTGCGCTCACGTCAGTTGGCTGATGGCAGAGCCAGTCACGTGATTGATGGCTCATAAATTAGTCATTTCGCCTTAGCTGAGCCGTCTTCCTCTTCCCGCCTCCGCTTCCTGCCTGCCTGCCTGATCGCCTGCCGTCAATGCTGCGTCACTCGTTAGCTACGAGCAGGACATTCACTCATGCTCTTGTCGCTTGTCGCCTGTCGTCTGTCTTGTTAGCCGTGCACCACGGCTTCTGTGGCACATTTTTCGCTATGCTATGGTTGCAGCCCCCGTAATCAAGCAGTAATTTGGCATAAGCTCTTCCCACAAAGAGGAGGTATTTAATATCGGCACCAGCGACGTGTTCTTCTGTCGCCTCTGCCCCCCTTCTGCTCTCCCTTTGACTCCTCGTGCCATCTATTTGGCTTTGTGTGCGCCCTAAAGCCTATTGCTGCTGCTGCTGCGTGGGCTGTTTGCTCCTGATGTTGACATATTACATGCCACGCCCCCGCCCTGACCAGTCTCCAGTGGCAAGTGGCGAGTGCCGAGAGCCGAGAGCCTAGAGAGAAAGAGACTCCTGCCTAGTGCTGTGCATATTTTGTGAAGGGTTAACAACACGACGACCTTCAATCATGCTCATGCTCATGCTGCCTCTGATGCTGCTTCTGGCCTTGGTTAGGCAATCACTGCGCGACTATGTCAGCCCAAATGATTGAACGTTTTCAGCCCAAATCGCACCAAAATCCCTTGTACCATTTTCATATAGCCATGTGTGTGTTTATGTGCGTGTGTGGGAGTGTTAAAGTGTTAGTGTGTGTGTGTGTGTGTGTGTGGGAGTGTTTGGCTGCATGCGTTGGCGCTGTGGACTAAGTCCAAATTGAAAGCAAAGACTCTTAGCATATTCATTTTGCACTCAGCAGCTAATTCCGCACCCTTTAATCTTGGCTCAATGGATTTAATTGATGCATCCGTTATACACTTTGAGTATAGCAGACATGCGCTATACTCTGCTATTTAGAAGATAGATGACTCAAGAGTGGGTTATTACTTGGCAAAGAGTTTTAGTTTGATCGTAGCTGGATTGCTGTCAGCATTTTAAATAGTTGGATGCAGCCTGAAGTCCTTTGTTGCTCTTTCTACACTATTATACTATAGAATTTAATTAAATAAATAAATACTTAAGATACTCCTATCTATAGAACTGATATAAGATATTATAGTTTACGAGTGTAAAAGACGAGCGATGTTCATATTTGTAGCGAATAAGATGCGCAGCTTTATTTAACAGCATCGCTTCTTTTTACATAGCATTAACATAGCGTTTTCAGCATTAGCCCGCAAGCAGTGCACTGGTATATGTGGTATAACATATTGCACTGCTTGCTAATCTTAACTGAGGTCGTCTTCTGTTTGCTTTGAAGCAGAACAAATATTTTAGTTTATGTTTAATGCAGCTGCTAAATTGTAATTTTAGTAATGGAAAGATTTATTTTTTTTGCTACACCTGCTGCCACCGCTTATCGTTATGACAATGTTTTTATATGTCTGTCATATTTTATGTATCTTTACGGCAGGCACGAAAGCAGCTTTGACCCTTGGAGAAAGACAAAAGCTGGAAGAGGAAACTGATTGCGACAATGCAATTAGATTGCCATCCCCAAGCAGGCTTCCTGCTTACCCTGCTTATCCCCATGGTAATGGGTGTGTTTGGCATATGCTTGACTTGTTTTCTAATGTAAGTAATAAGCATATTGAATGCCCGTCGAAGACAAATCCGCTGCTTAAACAAGCAGTGTTGCCAAGTGTGTAGAGTATGGTGTATGGAGTACTTACGTCCTTGTCTCCCAGTCGCTCCACACGGCAGTGCAGGAATCCCGTTTGGCCCACGGTGACGGTCAAGTTGCGTGGCACATCAAAGTCGAAATAGGGCAACAGATTCGAGGGCGAGATGGTTGTCGTTGTTGTTGTTGGTGGCGTTGGCGCTATCGCAGCACTGTAGCCTGCAAAGAGCAAACCAGAGAGAGACAGAGAGAGGGGATAAGTACGATAGAGAGAAAGAGACAGCGAGAGTGTGAAATTGCTATAGCATACATTGCGGCATATAAAAAACTTGTGCCAAATGGAAATTTATTTTCATTTTCATTGTTCGGTAAAAGGCCCACAAAATGTGTGTGCGTGTGTGTGTGTGCGTATGTGTGTGTTTGTTTGTGCGGTGCTTTGTTGCCTCGCTAAAACTGAAAAGTAATAAAATTCTCATAAAAATTCAGAGAAAAACACAAAAATCTTCAACAAACAATTATATCCCCTTTGCTGTGTGTTTGCTCTCGCTTCTTTTTTTGCGTTGTGTTGTGCGTTGCATGCTGCTTTCTGCTTCAGTTGGGTTTCAGTTCAGTTGAGTTCAGTTCGCTTCAGTTTGCATACGCTATGCAAAGTGGATTGTATATTCTATATGTACGGACGTGTGTTAAACCGGAACTCTGGTCCGACATACGCAGTATTAAATAACAACGTATTGGAAATTCAAATGCAAATTTATTTATCGTTGTTGCAATGTTTACATCTTGCTAAGCAAACTATTTGCTCAGCTCCATCCGCTGAAAGTAGCTTTTCACTGGAAACCTTTTCGATACATTTTTGTATTAACTCTGTAGGTATTGAAGAGCAAAGAGTGCAAAAATAAAATAAAATAAATAAATCTGAATGGTCCAAACAAATGAAGTAAATAATGAACGTTCAGCTATAAATATATTTATGGGGAATACTGGAATTCAATAAAGGGTATACCAAATTCGCGTTTGTTTCTCGCTGTCATTTTTTACATATTTTGTAAAGTATTTGGTCCTTTTCGGTGGCCATTTTTGGGCTTTGGGCTAGGATTGATGCGGCATTAACAAACAGACCGCACAACCGAAGCAATATGAAACGCAATTTAATTGAAAATTAATATGGCTGCCCAAGAGGTAGAAGTGGGAGGGCAGAGGGATGGAGACAACGACTTTAATGCTATCAGGACAGTTGGCAGCTTATATAATGCGGAATCAAATCGAAAAGTTGACTTGGCTTCTCTCAACTATGAACAAAGTTTTCACAGAGCCAACAAAAGTCGGCCAAAAGAAGCACGCGACTTAGATAAGCGTGTTGAGCAGCAGCTGGAGGAGGAGAGGGAAACAGGATTGGAATCTTTCTATAGGAAGCTGGTAAAAATAAGTTCATCAATACAGCTGGAGACAGGAGACAGCAAGAAAGGGAACACAGAGAAACAGACAAGTTGTGCAGATCAAAGCGGTGTGGAAATCAGCGTACGTCGCATGCAGCCAACTGTAAGAGAAGGAATAATTGAATGAGGCAGCGTCGAAGGGGGCAAGCAGTTTATCGAACTTTGAACTGGATTGCGTGGCAAGTGGCAAGTGGCAGAGAGAATGGCAATGCCAGAGCAGCAGTTGAAATGTACAATGCTCTGGCAAAAGTATGCTACGACTTTTCGAGCAGAGCCCCCGAAAAACTGCTGTTGCACATT
Organism: Drosophila ustulata; assembly: GCA_035047365.1. Taxonomy (NCBI): domain Eukaryota; kingdom Metazoa; phylum Arthropoda; class Insecta; order Diptera; family Drosophilidae; genus Drosophila; species Drosophila ustulata. The sequence goes on along the minus strand of JAWNPT010000057.1, from coordinate 23,827,856 downwards.
TCCTTTTCCGCACGCGCCCAACAGCACGCAGCGAAAAAAGAAAACACAAAGTCGGAATGGAAGTGAAACAGCAAAGGCAAAACATACGCAAAACTTTTGCCACATGCGTACGTTCAACACGCAGCAGCGAGGGGCAGGGCAACAGGCAGGCAACAGGATGCAAGCGGGATGGCAGACAGCTTGTGGCATGGAAAATGGTGTGACGAGGTCGGGCATGACAAATTTTACGATTTACTACGAAAATTCGAACACAAAGTTAAATTTAATGTGCGCCCGCAACATTTCTGTACGTGCCCCATTCGCCCAGCTCGGATCTGGCTGTGCATGGGCGGCAGGGCAATATGCAAAGTATCCAAAAGTCTAGATAATTCTAAAAAACCAAAAAGAAGGGAAACCCAACAAAAATATATCAGAACACAGAACTGAACGAAAAAAGAAAAGCAATTTCCAGCGCAACACTGCAGATATGCAGAAAGCAAGACAAAAAAAACAGAGAAACGAGAGAACACAAGAGAACACGAAGACGAACTAAGGCAAAAAACTGAAAACTGAATTTGCATATTTAATTTGCTGTTTGATATCTTAAGAAACAAAGCAGAGAGAACAAGTTGAAACTCCTTCCTGGCCTGCTATCAAGGTCTATCTATAAGATTAATGCAGCAATCGCTACTTCTGCGTATACGCAATGCGTATTTATCGTTGATTAACAATTGGCAACTGGAGAAATTTGGGATTTGAACGAATTTCGCTTTGATATCTTAGGTAATAAAAATGTAGACATGAAGTGAAAATATTTACTGTGATGACAGAGAAGAAGGCGGAGAAAATGAGCTTCAACGCGAGGGTAATTTAATGAAGTCGCATTATGTTCTAAATATTACCTTAGAATGCTAATGGGACACTAATTCAATAACTTGTTATTAAATACACATTAAATTGTTATTGCAAAGTTTCTGATTATATTTAAAATCTTATTGAAATTGCAATACATAGCTCAGAATATTTATTTTACTGTTTTCATATACAATTTAAATTAAATGTAGTTCTATGACTGCTAAAATTAAAATTCGTTAGTAACGAATTCACAGAGATTATTTAAAATTATAAAGTAGTCTTTATTACACTCAGCTGGAAGAACTTTATAAAGAAGCTAGTGAACTTGCAACAACCACAGCTAACAAATGGTTGAACAATGTTAAAGAAGGCCAGCAGCGAGCTGCTCGTCGGCAGGTAATTTAAATTATAGCATGTATTGCGAGATAGCCTGGCTCAATTAGCAGCTTCGATGCAACAGCAGCCGGCTGAAACACAAATTGAAAGCATGCTGGAAGGCAACAGGCACAGGCGGGGGGCGGGGAGAAGTCTGGCTATAAACTCGGCTAATACCCAAAATCGAAAACAAAAAATAAAGTGGCCTAGAGCAGGCACATGGCCGACGAAATTAGCTTTGGAATTTTGCACGTATGCGTGTTGTGGCATGGAGAGGTGTGAGGAGGCGATGGTTATGCGAGGCGTGGCAATGTGCGTGGGAAATTCGTGAGGCAGCCACGTCGACGTCGGATAAATACGTGCCATGTTCGGCTGAAGCTGAACTTAATTTATTGTTTATCAGCGGGCCTGAAATTTATGACCAGAGTGCCAAGATTTCCATGCAAAACAAATGTCTCTCTGTGTGTGTGTGTGTGTGTGTGAGCTGGCGCTAATTTTAAGTTTATGCATGGAAAATTTGCTGCGTGCTCATGTTTGAGCAAATTAACGATGCGGCTGGCGGAAAAACGACGCACAACTTGTCGCTGCTGTTGTTTCCAGGCACTTTGCTATCGATCAGGACACACACACACACACAGAAGGACAACTAAACAGCAACAACAAGAAGAACAGCTGCTGTTGTCAGATTTTTGGCTTTGGCTTTCAGTGCGTTTAATCAAAAAGACTGAACAGCAAAAGGCAATGCCTACAAATTGACATGATGCATGGCCAATGCCCTCCACCAAGTCGATGCGGGCAGCGCGGCTTTTCACCAAATTAGCAAATGTGGTGGAAAATTTACCAAACGAGTTTACATAACACACGCGATTTATGAACGTCGTTCACATTATAATAGATCGCATGGAAAACCAGCAGCGGTAGCTGAATACTATATATTGATTTTGAGTGCCACAGAAGTTTTGTGGCCATCCCCTTTTGTGAAACGGTCACATTAATTGAGCGTTAAATGCATCGCACAGCGCTTTGTTTATGCAAATCAAGGGTAAACATTTGAGAGGAACAAACAAACGGCATGATTAGTGATACGCTCTGTGTGACATGAGTAAACTATCAGCCAGATATCACGTATGGCAAACAGAAAGCGCACATCGAAAAGCGAAAAGCGTGCAGCGAGGAAGCAGACATCGAGTAGCAGACAACAGTGCCACAACAGCAAAGCAAAAGGGGTTGCAAGGTGCTGGGAATGTGGTGCGGGGGTTGGGGGATGGTGTCGTTAAGTCCATAAGCATTCTCTTGATAGCGCTTTTGTGCTGCCATCAATCAGTTGCCCAACTAAACACACTTAAGAATCAATCACACTTGTCCCACCAGTTTCCCTTTCCTCGCCTCACCACCTCTCACTGTGTAACTAAAGCACCTTACGACTGACAATGACAATTCGTATTGCGAATACCCTTTCACCTGGGCGAGTTTTGTTCCAACTGTTTAATTTGCAAATTAATGATATTAATTATTATAAAAATAATAATATTACTAACAACAAAATGTCTATAATAAATTTAATTGCAATTATTAGAATTGAAGTAATTCCAAAACTAAAAGCAATTATACAAATAATTGTAATAGTAAACATTTTAGAGGTAGAAATAATAGTTATTATCATGGTATTTATGGGAATAGTAGTAATTGCGATAGTAATAATAATAATACTAATAATTCTAATCGTTAAAACATTAGAAATTATATCAAAAATAAAGAAATAATCATTTTAATAATTGTAATAATAATAAAAGAAAAAATTATAATAGTAGTAATTCCAATATTAATGGCAATTATACAGCTAATTAATTACAACAATTAATTTTATAGTTAAACACATTGTAGTATCAATTAATTACTTTTCGAGTTCAAATTAAATCAAACTTGTACTGCTGAAATTGTTGCCTGCCCACTAATGCTCTTAGGCTGCTCTCTTTGCTTCTGGCTTCTGGTTTGCCACTAATAAAATGCACCTATTGGTTTCGATTACTCTTCCACAGGGTGTTTCAACTCAATTGAATAAAGCTCTCGCTGCACGCCATTTATGCTACCTCTGCTGCTCGCACACACACACGACACACCTCTGCTCAGCAATGCATGCGATCAGAAGCGTGCGAGAGCGAGATGACTGCTGCTGCAGTCGAATATTTCGCATTGCATTGTTGCATTTAAATTGCATTCGAAATTGGTTGTAGGATATTTGCTAGTCAATCTGCTGTTTAACATTTATTTATTTGCTTAAGCACACATGTGCAGCGCAAATCAAAGGCAATCGAGACGCCAGTTAAGTCTTGGCTTGCCTTGGATTTTTCATGATCCCAGCACTTAAGGTTAAGTTGCGCCTGACAACACACATTGACGCATTGAGTGGCATGCAACTTTGCTTGCCGCTTGCCGTTGCACTCGATACGTTGTTGACTTGCCGCAAAATTGTCTAGACTGCTGCAGACGTCGATAAATTGGGGATGGAGATGGAGATGCTGTCACTCCGTTGCCGCAGAGTGCAGCTCTTTTAAATATGTCCAACTATCGATTATGTTGCCAAAGCGTTTCCGATTTCCACAAGCAGTCCAAGCAACCTTACACCGCAACTGGCAACTTCGATGGCAATAAATATTCGCTTATCTGCGAGCAACTCACAAAAACACACTTTGACCTCAAATTCAGCAATGAAATTGAGGTTTCGTTTGTTCTAAAATCAAATGCAGCAACTTCCATTCAATATGTAAATTAAATTGCCTGCAATTAGTCAGCAAATGGCAAAAACACAATCTTCTCACATTGCTGTTAATATGTCAAATTAAATTGCTGTAACAACTCAAAGGTGTATTTAATTGCAATCTGAGACCGAGTGTAATTAAAAAGCCGAACAGCTTTTTATTTGCATTGACTAAAATGACTGAAATGTGCTGCTCAAATTTCAATTTTCTGTTGTATTTCAGTTATGCTTATGTTACTGCAATTATTTTTATTGAGCAACACAAATAAATCACAGACATTTCTTGCTGTCTCCCTGCTTAAAGAGTATGTTAAAGTCAGCTTTCTACCTCAGCTGTGCGTGTTGAATAATTACCTTACGCTAATGACTCAATTAGAATTCTCTTTCCACAACATATTCTCTCCAATTTTATTACTCAAAATTAAACCCTCCGAAAGTGGCAGAGAGGGAAAGAGAGCTGGAGAAATGGAATTGTGCTTTTGAGATTTACTGTGCGATTATGTAAGCACTTACAGTGCTCGAAGTCGTGTTGCCAAAAATGCAAACTTTTTAGCTTTTCATGCAACTTTTCCAGGGGCGAATTACTTATTGTTGCTAAATGGCGCTGAGCTGCATTTAATTTTCAGTAAATGTGCATTAGAGACAGAACAATTCGGAGAGCGAGATGGCAACTGAACTTGTGTGTTTTTGCTTCTATGAGCTGAAAGTTGTGGCTGTTCTTTATTCATTCGATAAGTTCAAGTGCGTACAAAGACACACACACACACACTCACAGAGAGACACATGTGTGCGTGTGTGTGTGTGACGCATGTAAAACTTTTTTGATGCGTCGCCATTTTTATAGTCAGAGTCTGAGCCCGAAACCGAGCCGAATAGTTGCCATTGAGCTAATGTTATTAGTGTCGCGCTTGGAATTTATTATTATTTTTTGAAGAAGCCGTCGTCGGCTGGCTCGTATGAATACTTAACGCACTTACATAACTTGCGTCATGAGTCAGATTTTGAGGCTGGCCCGCTGAATCGAATGAATAGAAAAACTCCGCTGACTGTTGACACTGTTGAGCGGGCATCAGCGCGAAATGATGTCGCGACGATGTCGCATTTCAATGAGCATAAAATACACAAACAAAAACGCGAATTGAGAGTTGAGCAAAAGCAATGCTGAGTGGAGTCGAGTCGAGTTAAGTTGAGTTGAATCTCAGCATCAGTCTGACAGTCGCATAATGTATGTGGCTCTCTGAGTGTGTGAGTGTGTCAGTGGCTGCCACATTTGCATTCGCATCACATGTCAACGCTGGCAAGCAGCGCAAGAGCAGCGCGTGGGCTTACGGGGCGTATGGAAATAACAACGAGTAAAATATAAAAAAAAAAAACAAAAAAATAACAACCAAAGATAGGCGAGCATGCCAAAAAGCGGAAACGAAATCAGATAAACGCTTGCTGAATGGCGCCCATGGCGACGATGGCAGCGACGATGGCGACAACTGACGGATATGGCTCGTAAATTCTTGTCAAGAGCCCAGCGAAAACAGCGAAGAAGATCGTTTAATGTTAATCCAGAAATCGTCTGCCACTAAATGCGGCACGGCACGACATATAGTTGCTTTGCCACTCACTCGATATTGTTGGAACTGCCAAATATTTCAATATTTAAGCAGATTAACACTGACAACAGCCTTGCGCCTCTTTCGCTTACACATTCTTTTTGGCCCACTCGGCATCAACATGTATTTTCAATAATAAATACCCAAAGGTGATATTTAACGTCAGTATACAATAAATTTTTTGTGCCACGCGCCAAGTGTGTTGACAATGCCACACACACATACACACACACACGCACACCAATACACTAGTCGGTTACACAATGGCAGCAAGAAGTGCTGGCGTGTGCAGCTTTGACTGGAATTTCCGAAGGCATTTTTACTGCTGAGAGCAGCATTTACTCGGCACGGCAACTAACCCAAAAATACACTGGGAATAAATTCAATAGCATATACGAGAGTGTGTGTGTGTGTGTGTGTGTGTGTACCCTAAATGATTTGACACACAAAAGTGCTTCACTTAAATACAGACATTAATCGAAGCTCGACAATCCGCTTTGCAGTTTACATTTCCTGTTTGTGCCTCCTTCCCAAGTTGCATTTGCCTTCCATTTAAATCTCTCGCATTAAACAGTCTGAAAACTGAGTGTTTTTCAATGGCAAAGTCGATTCAGAGCATGTTATGAGTGCACTTGCATTACGTATACGTCGAGTAAGCCAAACTCGCAATTAGCAGTAACAGATTGTTGCCATTTGCCGACTCGTGAATGGATGATATATTTCAAAGCTCGTTCTCCACTGTTCAACTGTCCTTCAGCCTATTTCGATTGACTCCACTTTTCTCTACCTCTCTCTCTCTAGCCTCCTTGATTGCTGTCTCGCTCGCTCGACGCATTTGGGCGCGACAATTAATTTACGGCGTAGACGTTTGCCAGGCCATAAATTATGCCCGGAATACGGACAAGCGTGCTCGGCGAGGCCATAATAATTGAACCACATGCCGTATGCATAAGGCGTCTGAGCGAGGGGATAGAAAGGGGATGAGAAGCGATTGCTACGTGTTGCAGTTACTTTTGACAGTTTCAAATTCAGCCAATTTATTTGATTTTAAAACTTAACAAACATAAATTTATTTAATTTATTATCAAACCAAAGTTTGGTCCCCCATCGAGCGAAACTTACGTTGCCACCCTCGTGTTATGCGTGCTTCTGACAGCGCAATCATGTCAAACTGCCAATGTAGTTGTACTTGATAATGTACGCATGTTCTGCTACACTGCACGAAACGCGCTGGAATTAGTTCGATTTAAAGTGGCAAATTTAATGGCAATAAAAAGGTTTCAATGCAAGTGCAGTAAATTTCATTCCAAGTGTGATTTTAGTTTTATTTGCCAATTGTTTCACTACATTCGGGCTGTAATGCGATGCGTCAGCATCGGACGTGTGTCAGAACTCCCATTAACCTGGCCACCGGCACACTGACGTTGCACCGCAATTTGTACAAGTTGTGATGTTTGTGGCATGCAACAGTGCAGCTAATTATACGCTAATTGAATTCTGGGGCAATCAGTTGCAGGTCGTGAATCTTGCAACCGCCTTCGAGCTGCCACTTTAAGCAAACGTCCTTCGATGCTGTGCGTCTCTTTTGTTGCTTAACTTTCAACTGGTCAAGTAGCCACTCTTTGGCTTTGGCTATGGCGACGACAACTTCAAAAGGCCAAGTCCGAGAATAGTTGTGGGGAAACAGCACCAAAAAAAAAAGATGTCATGCACAAAGGGCAAGTTTGTCAATAGTCGATTTCGGGGTGCGAGTATATTCGTTTTTTATTCCGATGGGGGACTGAAAAATGTGCAAACTGTTGGGGCGTACCCTAGAATACAGGATTGGGTTGAGTTGAGTTCGGGTTTGGGTTTGGGTTCGGGTTTGGGTTTGGCATTGTGTATTGTTTCCGATGTGGCCATTGTTCGGCTGCAAACACTCTCTAAGCGGGGCGGCTCAAATTGCCAAACAGACATTGAACTTTGGCTACACACACACACAGACGCAGACTGAGACTGAGAGAGAAACAATGCTCAGTCGCTGGGTCACAGTTACAGTTACAAGAGCGTGCCACTTACACACACACACACATCAACACACGCATACACAAAGTTAAAGCTTGCGACAATACTCGTAACATTGAAGCAAAACAAAAAGTGCTGCAGACTTTTGGGCGTCGCTTTTATAGCTCGCTTTTGCCACTGGCTTCTACAGTGGCTCCCTTTTTGTTGCTCCTCTGCGTACTGTGGCTGTCGCTGTCGCTGTCGTTGTTATTGTTTTCATGATTATGTGCCTCATTTCAGACGTTCTTGCGCACAGCTCTGATTTAATTTAACAAAACGCCGCCAACTTCTTGGGTTTGTCTTTGGTCTCGACCAAAGCTTCTTGGCCATTGGCCCGACTCGGCGTGGTCAATTCCTAGTGCGATTGAGCGACGACGACGACGCCAACGACCACTATCTGTCGCACTGTCATAATTCAGCACATTTTATTAGCCTGCGCCCCAAAGTCGATAAGCGCGCCCACTGTCATGGATTCCTATTACATCCTTGTGCTTCCAGCAGCAACATCGACAACTGGCGCAGCAGACGCCTTCCTTCTATTATGAAAGCCAGAAGACGCGACAGCAAGTCGCAACCAAACACACACACAAGGACACAAGGACACATCAAATTAGGTTAGGCAACAATGCGTATGAGTGATTTTTATGGCATTTTTATTTGTGCAGAGATTTAAGCACATTGTATGGCCTGCTGGCTCGATGGCTCGATGGCTCGATGGCTGACTGCATTCATTGCCATGAACCTAAGCCACGTCTAGACGCCTTGACTGTGCCAACAAATGAAAGCTGCGCGCTGCCCAGGCGAGCTCATTAGCCGCCATTTATAAGGCTTTTGAGCCAACTTCTTAAGCACATTAACGCAACGAAAAGTTTTGCGAAACAATTGCTGGGCGAAGCGCAAGAAAAATGCCAGATAAATCATATGCGGCGAGCAGGCCAAAGTAAACAAATTGCAACAAATGCAGCAGCTAAAGCTCATTTAATATGCAAACCAGCAAACTGCAGGAGGGAGAGAAATTTCCCAATGCAAATGCAGAGCGAAAACTTTCGGTTTGCTTTAATCAGTGCGTAAAATATTATGCTGCAACTGTGCGGAAGGGATGAAGGCAAAAGATTGCGATTTGCTTGGCCTTTTTTTTTTGGTTCTTCAGCTGCTTCTTTTCTTGCTGTTTGCGCTGACTTAATGTCAAGCCAAAAGTTTGCTTTACATGCGCCTTAAAATGGATTTCGCTGATGCTGCAGTTGCAGTTGCATTGCCGACAATGTCGCGTGCCACAGTCGCATGCAGCAGACAGTTAACGAAAGCGGGGCAGAGAGGGAGACTTGGCAACCGCAATAGATTTGCCCAACGCTTCCACCTCAACTATATCCGCTTACTGTCCCACATACAGACATGTGTTTGCGTGTGTGTAAACGAGTTTACGCCTGCACAACATATGCGTGACAGCTGGCAGAAGAGGGGCGAGGGGCGAAGGGCGGGGAAATTGCAGTCGACTTTGACTGCAAGTTGGCGTGCAAAAAGCAACAAAATGAAAACCCAATCATGGCTCAACAACTTTATATCCCATAAAAAAGACGACAACAACACTTTCAGCTTCGCTCATTCGCACTCATTAAATTTGTCGTTTAACACGCAGTTCTCGATTGTGGTGCACTAAAAAAGTATTTCACAATGATTGCCACGTGACCCAAATACTCGTTAAAGAAATGCAAATCGATGGCGAAATTGCGGTAGATTTAATGCATTAATAAAATATGCAAGAAGCCAATATTGTATTTACTTTAATACCCTAGGCCAATTAAGCGACGACAAGTGGGTAGAACTTTTGATGAATGCTAACGGAAGTGCTCGGATCAACAAACAACAAGTTTGCGGCATAACTAACTATTGTGGCAACTGCATCACAATCTAATAACAACAAGCACAAAAGTCATTCAACAAACTCTTCTCCGCAGGGACTTTGACAGCGGCGCCACCTGGCGAGCACATCATGCAACTCTGCGAGTCTGTTTTAATGACTTTTGTTTTGTTTATTATACTTGCTGGGAGGGGGTATTTTTTAGTCGTGCATACTCACAAACTGGATTTTTACTCGCTTTTATTATTACGCGTACTTTGGTATTTGCTTGACCCTTGGCAGAGTGGAAGGAAAATGAAACTGCGACCGAAACTGAAGCTGAAACTTTAAGCGCATAACAAACAAGTGAATTAAGGGCAGGCGAGCGAGCGACCACGCCCACCGCACGCTGAGCGCCTTACATGCGAAATGATGATGAATGGCAAAGGCATTTATTGAAATATTTTCTGTGCCTGCCGCATTGTGGCTGTCGTTCTGGGTCTCAGCGTTGTTTCGTTAAATGAAATAAATGGCTGAGAAAATGAGATTAACGAATTTTGGCTGCGCTTTCTTTTTATGCTTATGAATTTGATTGCCACTTGCAAATGGCGGGAATGGAGGGAAAATCCACCATTTAATGCTGATATTCGGGTCATAACTTTACTTTTAATGACAGCATCAAGCACATGCCCATAAATGAAATTGATTTCGAGCTGCCACTTTACGCACTCTCTTCTGCTGTCTCACGTTGTGGCTTTAATATCACAGCATGAATTGGCACTTTAAACGCATCTACTTACGAAACTCTTAAATTAATGGTCTCGGTCTTGGCCCCGGCTAAAGGCCATCTTCAAAGTCAACAAGGCGCGCAACAGTTCACCATGGGAGATCAACGATGTCCCTCGCATCCCACGCCAATTCAATGGTGTCTAGTCCAAAGTCCGTTACCAATTTGCATTGAGTGGCTTTCTAGTTGGCTAATACCCCCCCCACACACACACACCCGCACACACACGCAACACAATGAACCCGGCCAACGACTCAATGACTGTTTTGCCAAATAAATATGTTTGCCATTGGCTCCCACAACAACAGCAGGAACAGCAGCAACAAGAGCGACGAAATGTGTCCAGCTTATTCATAGTCCGGTCACAAATTCAACACCTACGCAACTACTCGTATTGTGCCAATTTGGCGACCAGTTTTCGCCCCCCCTTCCCCGCCTTCTACCCATCGACCTGTCCTGCTAGATTTGACCTTTTTTCCCCCGCCCCACTTCCAGCCTGCGCCTGACAATGCATGCAAATGACAGCATTTGTTGTGGGCCCAAAACGACGTAGGTTTTTCATTTGGCCAAAACACGCTCTGCACAGCGAGCAATGTGTCCAGCATTCCAGTTTCAGCTTTTTTTTTTTGCTCTCTACTTTATTTTTTGGGTTACTTTGCCGATGCTCGCACTAATGTCTTCACTTTCGGCAACTTGGCTTTGCCTTTCTTTTTTTTCGACCTACTCGATGTTGTCGCCGCACTCATAAAACTGCCTGAAAGTATGCCATTCAGAATGCTTTGTAATTTTATGCTCCGGCAACGTAAACAGCCTCCGAAACACATACACACACACACACCGAGAGAGCCTATGAGAGACAGAGACAGTTTGAGACGGGACTTTAAGTCCTTGCTGATGACGTGTCTCCCATAGAAATATGCAAATTCTTTTGGCTGAGCTTCGTTTAGCTTTAATGCGTCATAATCAACACAATCATAATTTGCATGAGGCGCGCTCTGCATAATTTTCCACATCATTACCACGCATCTTCCACGAAGCACATTTCCCTTTTGGCAAGACTGCAAATTAGCTAGCATTGCGGCCAAAACAAATACTAGTTTCCAGTTGATGCCATTGCTGCTGCTGCTGCGGCTACCACGGCTTATTGCGCAACCAAAAGCCGCAACAGAAGCAACAACAACGACTGCAAACCCTTTTGGCCACTAATTTGACTGGCTCACATATGGGTTGGCCAACTCTCGGGGGAGCAAGAAAACCTGACTATGTACTTACACGACAACCTCGAATCTCAGACAGCCAGACTGCCTGACTGACAGATCTTTGTTTGCCCATTTGGGGCGACAAACTTTCAAGTCGCTGTCAAACACACTCGGCGTGACTTCCAGACTCGCTGCTCGAGTTTTGCCTTAAATGATGCTTCTCAATACAAGTACAAACACATGTCTGGCAGCCAAATGAGGCAAAATGTCTTACTTCGAACCGAACCGCACTTGAAGTCGCTTCTTGACTGCAAACTTTTTCAACCGCCAAAACTTCACACAGGTTTCGAACATGGCCACAACAAACACGCTCACCGCAGGCAGCCTGTCAGCCAACGAAGCTGGCCTTCGAAGCAGCTATTAATGATAGGCACAAGAAGTTGGCAAAAACATAGGTATTTAAGGGAGCAAGTTTGAGGTGCTTCTGCCACACATAATTAGAATAAATATCAAGTATACGCACGTGCTTTTAAAGACTGCAACTGTGATAGATAAATTTATGTCCGCGTATATAAATGCAGTTAAATGCGAAATAATATAATTTAAATACAAAAAGGTAATCAAAAAATAAAGTTTACTGAAGAAAATTATATTTTTTTAGCGATTTCCATTGAAATAATATAATATTTAAATGCAGCTACAGTAAATAATTCAGCTTCACTGATGAAAAGTATAATTTTGTTGAGCGATTTGCATTCAAATAAATGATTCTGTTTGTAAACAATAAACACGCTAAGCGCTTTAATATTCAGCTAAATATCAGTAAACACTTGTCAATAATACTTGAATTACATTTAATTCATTTAAATCTAAATCTGCAACAATTAGTTGAACACAACAATGTTTGATTTATGTCACACGCAAAGAGTGTAAAGCAAATACGATATTCATTACAATGATGCGAAACTGCGCTAATTATAAGTTAATCAATTTGAGTTTGAATTTGCATGAACTCGTCCATTCAAAATGCTTGTGAATTATTCAAACTGTTCGTAAAATGTGCAAAATTATTTGCATTGCATATTTAATAAACAAAACTAAAATTGAGTGCTGCTGCATCATTAATGAGGGCAACCGAGCTGCGAGGAATGGAGTCAAACAAACGAACAAATTCGAGTACTCTTTACTCTATTCATTAGTCGGGCATTTGGGACAAGGGCTGGTCGGGGGATTGAGCACACTGAAGACACTCGACATGCGTCTTGACAAAGCACTTTTCATTTGCTAAATTGACTTGCAATCAACGGCCTTGCCACTAATTGACGTGGCTTCTGCCACCCCTGAAAAGTCTTGGCCCAAAACCCGTTCGATTGCGATCTAATTAGCTACATTGAGTGTCGCTTAAGCGGCTTAAACAACGGACCAAATTATATTTAATTAAAAATTAAACGACATAAATCATATGCGACTGCAACTGCATTTCGCTGTCAATAACTGATAAAATTGTGTTGTCAAACCGCGGAAGCGAACACGACAGGCAAACAGAAATTAAACGTGACAACGTGGCGTATGCGCAACGATGCGACTCAGCTGAGCAGCTGAGGCACTAATTGATGGGCGACCACATGGCGTATGCGCATTATTTGAATAGTTTACTTAATTATGCACATGCCGCCCACAAACTATTGTTGCTCTGTTGGCCCCGCCTCGCGTCATTGTTGTTCTTCCGTTAACAACAATTTATTTATGTATGGCAGAAAACCACATGAAAGCAGCTCTCAAAATGATTTAAAGTTGTCGAGAGTTTCGTGTCGAATATAAATAGAACTCGAATCGAATGCTGATTGTTGTTTATTTTGCTTCATTGCTGATGTTGCTGTTGCTGTTGTTGTTGCTGTTGTTGTTGTTGTTGTTGTGTAGCAACCGCAGCATCTTGCGCCAATAATAGAAAATAAATAACTATATGTAGATACAAATTACTTTTGCGCATTTTGTTTTGCATTTTGATGAGTTTGGCGTACATCCAATTTATGCCCACGGCTCTTTTGTCTGACTAACAAATATGCCAGCATAGTTTACACACACACACAACAGACAGACAGACAGGCTGAGATACATTCAGCTAGATGGATACTCGTTCGTTTACTTGATATCCCAGCATCGAGCTGAGTCTGAGTCTGAGTCTGAGTCGAAATCGATTTTACGCTTTGATGAGCTCCTCTTTCTCTGCCCCCAGCTTCAATGGCGCACACACGCAAGCACGCGTTGGCGAGAGCGCACTTTAATAAACGCATTTGGGCCAACGCGATTGGCAGACGTGTGACTCGAAGCTCATCACTCAAATACTGCGGTTCTCTGTCAGCCCAAAATCCCCCAAGTGCCGCACACAAATATGCTTTAATATGCAGCAAGTTGCGAGTTGCAACTGAATTCCCGCTCCTGCGTTGAGCTGACGAGCACAAAGAGAGCTTAAGCAATGTTTCGCGGCTTAAATATTTCATTAATGCGCAATGTAAAACCGTGAAAGCTGCCGCCCCGAGTGGATGACCATTTAAATTGTATATAAATTGGCTAACACATCAGGCGGCTGTGGTGCTCGGGTGGCAAGGCGGCTAGACATAAATTCCGAATGATTTGCGCTGATTGCCGTCGACATAATTAAACTTTTATAACCTAATTAAGGCGTTCGCGCAATGCGACGCACTGCCACGCCCCCAGGCTCAGCTCAGTTCAGCTCAGCTCAGCTCAGCTGCAACTGCGAGTAATGTGACCAGGCTGTCAATTAGGCCACGCGCCGAGGGTTTTTCGGCCAAAACAGACGCATCAACATTTTAATGACTGTCGCCCAGCGAGACAGTGACAGAGACGACGGCGTCCCAAAAAGTCAGTTTGGCATTGTCAAGCAATGGCCAGAAGCAGCAGCCCATGCGTTGTTGCCATTCTCGCATCCTTGTCAAAGGACGCGCCATAAAAGTGCCGTTAAATGCCCCAAAGACAATGACTAACAGTCGTTGCCCCTTCCCCCTCCCCCCGTGCAACACTCCTTCCTCCATGTGTGGGAGTCGTGTGGCATTGGCGAGTTTTGCGGCCGTTTGCCGTTAATGGATGTGTAAAATATTCGCATCGCTGGGGCACCGCCTGCAGCAACGGGGCAAGCGGGCCAAACGGTACTGCCAGCAACCGGTTTATCTATGCGACGCACACACCCACACACACACACACGCACAGGAACAGTTACGTATGAAGTGACAATGTTTGTTTTTATACCCAGTGCATTAGACACAAAGGGACGTAAAGCACAGAGCGAGAGTTCTATCAAGATCTGCGCGAAGGCTTATCAGCATTATTAAAACGCTCGGCTTTGGCCATGCTGATAATTATTTAACAAAATCAATATGTACTGAAAGCTTTGTTAAAACAAATAGTACGAATAAATTATAAATTCACGTTTTATTTGTGAACAAAGAAAATTACGTTTTTTATGGAAGTAATATAATCAAATTATATATTTTAGAGCTACTTGTGAAAAAAGAAAACAAAGTTAATTTTATAATTTTTCGTGTTAGTAATAAAAAACAACATAATGATAATTGATTTATAAAAAAAATTATATATTTATAGTACATGTTATTTATGAAAAAATCAAAAGAGTTATTTGTATTGTTATTAAAATTTTCAAAAATAGAATTTCGTTGTTTTTATAAAAAAAAATAATCAAAATTAGTTATATACTATATAACATATATCATATTCATGAAAGTGTCAAAAACCATAATGATATAATGCTTTAAATATTTACTTAATTGCTATTTGTGAAAAAAGAAATAAAAAATATAGCCACTTTTACTATTAATAATATATGTACGTCTAATAAAGTAAGTTTGATTATAAGTAACATCAATAAATTAGATATTTAAGTGTTAATTGTGAAATAGATAATAAAGCCATTTTCATAAGAAATAATATAAATGAATTATAAATTAACTTGTTACTTTTTAAATAGAAAGTAAATATTTTTTCTTTTAACGCTTGCTATATAGTGCAATGATTAAGCGATTTAAAAGTAATTTGAACACTTAATGGAAGCCTTGAACCATGAAACACATACGAATTTATTAATAAGACGACAAGCAGTCAAATTGTTTGCACAGTTGTCAAATTGCCTTGGGGAAATATGATATTTAAGCAAGCTGTTAATTTGATAATTTGACGACATAATCTAATTATGATGTGCATTTTGGCAATGCAAACAAAGACACCGAATTGCTCTCATGAAATTGAAGACTACAACTTCTTGGCCGTACAGGGTATTAATTGACTCAACATACATATGCAATGCCTTGTGACAGCTAATGTTTATGTAATGTGACTGTCCCAAACAGTTGCTGACTGCCTTTTATTGTCTTCCAATCAAATAATCACAGTCGAAGTCATGAGTATTTTATTTTCGCATTTGGCATTTCGCATTTGATGTTTGCGCTATCGAATTACTCATTAGCAAGCTGAAATGTCGTATTCCATTTCACCATTGGCCCAGTCGCCATTTGTCACTTTTATGAGCACATTTATGCAAATTGACATAAGTTAAGAACAGTCCTGCGATTAAGGACCCATTGCAGGACGAGAAGAAGAAGAGGCACAAAACTTGCCTGCCTCTGCGTCTGCTTCCGCTTCCACTTCCACTTCCGCCTCAGTTGTGTGCAAAGGGTGTATTTTTGCCTTTGCTTTGGCTGTTTTGTTCTCACGCTCTTTGGCCCAACGAGTATCGCACTTTGCATGCAAATAAACATTTAGTACACAGCGAACGGGGCGAGCGAAAGGAATCATTAAAAACCTTTTTGGGAAGCCCTAAAAATACTTGAGCGTGTAAAATGTTGCATGAAATTACATGATAAAATGGAAACCGAGCAAAAGCTGCCACGAAATATGTGCGAGCAGCTGCAACAGTTGCAACAACAGCAACAACACACAGTGAGAACATCAAAACTAATTACTTTGTTTTCTTGTATTTTTTATTTTCGCTGGCGAGTTGCTTTTCGGTAGCAAATGCATTTAGGGCCTGCGGGTCTTTCCCCCCTCCCCTCCTCGTTTTGGCCCGCATTCGCATTTAAGTGTTGCCTACTTTAAGGCGCCTTCTTCAGAGTGTTGCGGCTGCTTTATGACTAATACAATATTACTGCATAATGCCAAACACAGTTTGCGTTCTGGCCATGCTGCTGCAATCGCAGTTGAACTTTATACATATTTTGTATATACATATATATATATATAGTATATATTTCCTTTGTGGAGCATGATTTACTTATCTTTGCAGTTCCATTCTTTCTCTGTGCTTGGGCCATTTGCTTTTGGCCATTGCCAGTGCACTTCTTTATGGCAAACGGACGGAATTTCTCTGCCATAGCATTTGTGGCTAAATACATTTGGTTAGTTTCCTTGCTCTGGCTTTTTGATGCAATTTAAATGATTAAGTATACGCAACGTTTTCGTTCTCTCTGTCTGTTTGCTTCTCCGGCGCAGTATTCAGTTATGAAATCTCTATTTAAGAAGTGCATAATCCTCAGTTGTTTACAATGATGTTAAAGCACTGAAAATCTTTTAATACCAAGTGAAATTTATTTGCTCTACAGTCATCGACTGGCGAATGCTCTTGGATTAATTTGCACTGCCTTTTGGGGTAACTATTTGTTTCAATTTTGTTCATGAAAGCGAAACATTCCCCTCGCAACTATGTTAAATTGGCATAATTATTAATTTGGTTAGAGCATTTAGCTGGGATTTTTCGTAAATTTCTATAAATAATTTGCGGCAACCCCTTGCGATAGGTAAATAAATTTCATTTTGATTACCTGAGCCTAGGCAAAATGTGCTGAGCTTTAAATTTTGCGCCCGTAATTTTGTGCGGAATGTTGTAGAAATGCCCGTATTTATTGCGCATCCTTGTGCCGAGGGAGGAAGTAGCAAAACATTTCCATTGCTTGTTTGGCATTTCATTAATGCGGCCCATTCATTAATTGAGGCAGTCGTTAATTTATGATGATGATGCCCCCGTTGTCCGCACTGTCCACTCATCGGTTGCCACACAACCGTTGTAGCCGCAACCGACGTGGAAATGAGTTTTTGTTTACACTGAGTGCTGCTGCTGGCCGAGCAAAAGGCTGGCGGAAGACAAACATGCCCCAGACAGGACACGACACAATGCGAAATCATGAAACGTAACCCAAAGACGACAGCGCAGCAGCAACAAGAACAACCACAACAACAGCTGAAAGCGAGTTGAAGGATCTACGGCAAAAGCAGAAGGAAAAAGAACTCTGACAGGGTGCAAATTACATGTATAATCAAGTGAAGAAATACGAGCGCACATTAATAAACCGGATTCATTAATGCGACGCAAAGCAAATAGCAAAAACAGCAGAAAACCAGCTGAAAAACAAGCAAAAGCCAAAACAGAATACAGGACACTGAATACTCAAATTGCAACAAACAGCACAAAAACAAAAAGGACACGCCAACCAAACTGGCCAAAACGCTAGCAATTTGAGCTTAAAGTGCTGCGAAAGCAAAACTAAAAGGTATCTCTAAATATAGCCGATATATATTGCAATCTGAAAGGCAGCAAATTGGGTTATTTGCACTTCTTAAACGCACTAAGCAAATATTTGCAGAGCTGCCTTAGATTGTGAAAACCAAAGCTAAACAAATGCTTTGTTTTGTTTGTGCTCACACAACTCGATACAGAATTTAAGGCAATATAATAAGACAATATGGTAAAGAAGTTATTGAGCAGGTGTTTTGTCAACAGAAAGTTGAAGGCCAATCAAAGTTCAATCAGTGATGTTAGTGATGCTGCAGATAAGTAAATTGTATTAATGTTACTACCAAAATTAACAATTTAAATATTAGTCTTTTGCATATTAAAAATTTTTGAGTCACATTAATTTGTAATTGAAATCTATTCAATGAAATTTGTAACAACAGGGTAGCAGGAGCGAGTCCTTTGCTGGCTAGTATCATTAAGGCTAGTGATGCTACAGATAAGTAAAATTTATTGCTATTACTCTCAAAATTAACAATTTAAATATTTGTCTTCTGCATATTAACAATTTTTGAGTCACATAAATTTGTTGGAATATATTTTGGTTATTCAAGTATTTCTATTCGATGAAATTTGCGACAACAGGAGCAGGAGCGAGTCCTTGCTGGCACATCATAACTCGCAGCTAGGCAATTGTACGTTTAATTAAGGTGACTTGCGACTTGCCACTTGCCGCTTGCCATGAATAATCGAGTGCAAATAAAGAGAAAATGAAATTATTTTGAATTTGTCAGCGTCGCGGTTTCTGTGCGCCAAGTAAGTGGCTGCGATAGTAACGCGGCCAGGCGCAGGCTGCCGCTGACAACACTGCTCAGATGCCCCAAAAGGTGGCAGCCAAAGCAGCGGGATTGGGACGCGCACAGCACTTGAAACAAATTGCCACAAGTGCGGCGGCGACGATGACGACGACGACGACGAAGACGATGAAGATTCTTGTTCAGAGTCTGAGTTTGGCTGTCATGCACCTTGGCAACCACAGCAATAACCGCGACTCCCATAAGTCTTCATCAGTCAAAGTAAGCGGCAACCACAGCGCAACGCAACGCAACGCACATGCCACGCCCACCGCAACGTAGCGCCCACTTACTGAGTGTGTGTGCAATTTTTTCTGTGCTTTACTCTGTTGCTGCTAACAAGGTTTAATTAAAAATTTATTTAAATGAATTTTTTCGGCAATCATCTTGGCGGCTGGCGACACACGGGGGCAAGGCAGCGCACGTGGCAGAGACAGAGAGAGACAGAGAGAGAGAGAGAGAGAGAGAGGGGAAGAGACAGGAGGCAGGCAAGCGTGATTTATAATGAAAAGTTCACAGTCGCTGGTCGCACGCTAACGAAATGCAAACATGCATACTAATTACATTTAAAACCGTCAGCTAAGCCAAGTTAAGCATCCAAATAAATCCTTTTCTTCCTCTTCGACGGCTTCTCCATTTCTCTCTCCTTCTCTGCTTCTCTCCTTCTCAGTGTGTGGCAAGGGCGTCGTTCTCTCTAACAGATTATAAACACAAAGCGTACCCGCAGAATGTATCTGTGTGAGTGTCACTGTTGCAGCACCAACAACACAACACAATGTGTAGGTGAGGGAGGAAGAAATTAAGGAGAGCGAGATGAAGAAGAAGAAGCAGAAGATGTTCCTGCCCTCCGTTTATTATTATTATTTTGCCACTGTAAATGCTGTTCAAAGAGGCTTTCCCTTTCGCTTGCGAGCATTGTTGTAACATAGTTGTTGTTGTTGTTGTTAGGTTCTTGTGTTGTCGGGCAGAGCTTATTATTTGCATAATGCCGTGTGAAGCCTGCAGAAATGTGAAAACGATTCAACGCACACACACACACACGCACACACATTTATGCGCACACGCACACAAACACAATGCATCATCAGTTGATACTCTTTGCAATTGAAACCCAAAGAGACTTCAAGATCAAATCTAACCTAATGCGCTTGTCCTTTGCGCACTTTTTATACATATATCTTATTTTAATATTTATGTGTATAAACGAACAAAATAAATTTATTTATTTGTGTTCACTTTTAATAAATGTGCCAAAATTAATTATTATTCAATTTTTATTTTCGATCAAAACCAAATTTGTCAGACTTTTATTATTTGAATATTTTGACAGTTGATATGAATATTTTTATTTTGTTGTCCTAAACTGATGTTTATTTAAACAACTGATTTCTATTGTTATTATACAACATCAATAAATATTTCTTAAACGATTTATAAATATATTGAAAATCTTACATATTGATTTTCTATATATAAATAATTTGTCTATAATGCATTCATCTTTGTAACTCCATATATTTTCTCTCAAAATTATTTTCCATATTATTATTTTTATTAATAAAGTAAAGCATTTTCGTTTATTTCAATCTACCACATAAAAATGATAAATATAAAAATCATTTCTGGTGAATTTTCTTTGATAAAATATATTTCATGAATTATTATCTGAAAAAGTCTGGCATACCGCATTTGCAGCACTCTCTCTAAAAAATTGGCATAACAATAGTTGGCAATTTTGCAGTTACGCGTATTGCAAACACGAAGCAAGATATGCTGCTTACAAGTGCTCTTCAAGCTTAACATTATTTTTATAATACCCGAGTTTGCTGCAGCTTTTCCTCTTCATTTTCTTTTTTGCTCTCATTTTTTTTCGGGGGTTCTGTTAACAGCATTAAACCAGATTAAATTCTTGCACGTTTCTGATGGCGGCTGCTCTGGGCGCTTTTTCTTTTTTCAAACGAATTTTCGTGCAACTTTCTTGCTTGAAACTCAAAAGTGCTAATGAAATTATGTATCTGTCTCTCTGTCAGTCCGTCCGTCTCTCAGTCTGTCCGTCTGTCTGTGTGTGTGTGCGTGTGTACTTACATTTTTGTGTGTGCTGCGGTTGGGCTTAATACGGTTTGTTTTTTATGTTAATGTATTTAATGAAATGCCATATGTTTATTAGCATATTAAAGAAATTTACGCTGCTTTTGCCACATCACGTATACGCCATGTGCGGGCGGCAACAAAACAAAACAAAACAAAACAAGCAAGCAAGCAAGAAGGCAACAAACCTGCAACTTCTGTCAGTCCAAACAATTGACATTTGAAATGTTTGCTTCACTTCAAAAAGTTAATTAGCAACGACCCCCGCGTCTTCCTCCCCCACCTAAATCAACTTTTTATTTGCTTAAGGATGCACGAATATAAACAAACATACACAAACATTCATCTTTCAGCTCTGCTCAGCTCTGATTTCAGCTTGTATTTCTCTTTTCGATCCGAGGTCTTCATTTTGCATGACAGTCTGTCCGTCCGTCCGTCCGTCTGTCTGTCCGTCTGTCATTCTGACTCAATTAATAACATTTCATAAGGCATCATACATAAAATGTGCTTACAAATTTGCGCTTGATTGGCGCTCTCGCCCTCCACGTTTCCCTCTGATTTGATCGTTTGTTTGCTTTTCAGTCTGCAATTATCTGCGCAAATGTGTTCTTGAGCTGACACACACGAATACACACTCACACACACACACACACACACACACACCCACACACGGACTGATAAGATATAGACAAATGCTGATTGGAGCTGTGCAAGCTGTCGCATAAATAATCTTGTT
The DNA here is from genome assembly GCA_035047365.1 of Drosophila ustulata. Taxonomy (NCBI): domain Eukaryota; kingdom Metazoa; phylum Arthropoda; class Insecta; order Diptera; family Drosophilidae; genus Drosophila; species Drosophila ustulata. The sequence continues at coordinate 23,806,203 of JAWNPT010000057.1, read as the reverse complement.
GCTTCATTGCATTTCAATTATTTAAGTCCTTCTGTCACAAGAAATTCATTTTAAAGGCGCAAATACTCGACCAAGAACTAAACAACAGATGGACAGACAAATGGACAGAGAGGGAGAGACAGCCAGACAGACAGACACGTATTTTCCTTTTGCTTTTGTTAATTAGAAGACGAAGCCATAAAGCATGCGCCCCACATTCATACAAAATTTAACACGAAACAATTAATTGTAACATGACACACTTGCCGTAAACCAAACCAGTAACAATAGCAATACAGCCCCTATATATACAATATATATATAGTAGATGCATATATAATTTCAGCTTCTATACCCTTTGAAAATGTGCAATAAAGGATATATGTTCAAAGAACTTAAACTTAACTCAATAGAGATACTTTCGAAATTCTACTTCAATTCTAGAGGTTTCATATAAGCATTTTAATCAGTACTTTTTGGCAACATACTATAAAAATATTTCAACTGCCAAGTTTTAGCAAGCTAAGTTCTGATTTATATGAATAATAAATTATAAGCTTTGAATGATTGTAACAATATAAGAGAAAATCAAGCACAAAATCATTTATGTATGTACCATTATATACAAATTCTTTATTTTATATATTTCAAATAGCCTTCAAATAGCTTTGATTAATCATATTAAATTAACAAAACTAAAGTCAACATTTTATTTGTAATTAAATTTGTCTCTTATCTATTTATCATCTCTGTCTAGACTGAATGTTTTAATTACAATTTTTACTCAATACTTTCAATCATATATCTTCAGCTTAGGGTATCTTTGGGTCGCTCAAACTCCTTGTCAGTTTTTTTTTCTCATCATTTCCATATATGCATTTGCATGGTGTGTGGTAAATAAAACAAACAGTTGCTGCCCCAAAACAAAAGCAGCAAAATGCTGTTCACAGCGCCACAGATTTAGGCAAGTGATACATCAGCAGAGGAGACAGCGGAACTGGGAAGCGGGAAGTGAGCGGGGGATCAGGTAGCTGCAGTAATGTGCGGCTGTAGAAAGTGGCAACTGGGCCTAAAAACGGGTTAATGAAAATGAATGCGGCACTCGCAAACTTCCACAAAAGGAGATGTGAAAGGGAGCTTGGCTCAACTCTGCCACTCTGCCAGTCTGCCACATACAATCTACGTTATGCACATGTGTCTCACACACACGACTCTATCTCTCTCTATGTGTGTGTGTGTATGTAGTTCTTTTTATGGCACCTCGGATGCTTTGTTTTTTTGGCGGGTCTCGGGGGATTTTAACATAATGAATGAATATGAATTTGCTGTGACATTTTAACTGTGGCGATATTTCGCAGTGCACACTTTTAGGCGCAGCCTTTTGTTGCTCGTCAAGTGAGTGCACATAATATGAGGTCCTGCCGCCCCTCTTGGCCCCTTCGCCCCTCTCGAGTTCTTTGTCGCCGCAGCGCGTATATCAATCATTGTGGATTATAAAATGTGCCACTGACTGCTGCAGCCAGTCGAATGGCAAAGCGGAACGGACAGACACATTTAAAGAGCTGTGTTTCGTGCCACCAAATGAGGCAGCCAGCAGCAAGACAACAGAACAGACACACGGCATGGGAAAGGAGAAGACTGTGTTGGCAAATGTATCATTAATATATAATGCGCTGCAAGAACCAAAAAAAAAAAATACAAAACAAAAAAAAAGTATGCAAAACTTTTTCGCACTCATTTTTTCACTTCAGACTGCTCTTTTAGCCTGCCGCCTGTCAACAGGCCCAACAACAACACCAAAAACAACAACAACTACAGCAGCAACAGCAACTACAACAACAACAAGAAAAAGAGGAGCATTAATGTTGCTGTGTATTAAGTGAGTTGTGGCAGTTAAAAGCCATCGGGGGATTAGGTTTGCGTTTTAATATTGGATTTTTGTCAGTCTCTCTCCCCCACTCAGCGTAAATGGCGAACTTTTTGCATGAAATTGAAATTAAATTATGTCAGCGTATGATAAATTATTTATATAATCGGCCAAAGCTGCATATCAAATTTGAGAGCGATTAGCTTAATAGACAACAAACCAAAAGAGAGATGAGAAATGACTTACAACACGTAACTTATCTATTATTGAAATGAATTTACATAAGAGCTTCTCATTACATGGAAATTACATTTAATTTAAATAATTGCAATACTACTAATAGTATTAATTGTATTTAAACCATAGCTATTGTGAATAATTGTGACATAAACTGTAAGTAAATTTATCCAAATTGAATGTATAAAATGAAGAAAAGGAACTTCAATTTGTTGTGTAAATTTCATTTAAATAATTGACACATCTTTATTAAATAACTACAACTGAAATGCGAAGAAATATTTTGCTTTTAATTACCTTTGTGACAGACTATAGGCTCTAGCTTAATTGTCAATCAGTCTGAACTTTCTTTGTGCCCAAATTTTCACAGGAGATCATCTCTTAGACGACTCCCCGGCAACAGCAACTGCACTTCAATAATTAATATCTCTCGCAGGCACTGCACGAAAGTGGAGTGTAGAACAAATGAACTTGTCAACATTGGCATAACTTTTGTTGCACGTCCCCTTGGCAGCACATGGAATTGCTTTAAAGCCGGAGCAAATTGTTTGTCGCATGTATAAAGTAAAAACAACAAGGTGCAACAACCACAAGCTGCCATAAAAGCCAAGGCAAAGAGGCAGCTTATTAACTGCTTACAGGCTTTGCAGTTGTAGTTGCAACTGTGACTGCAACGTGCAACGTGCAACTGCAACAAACCTGCGGCTGGCAACAGAAATAATTAAAAATAATTACAACCACAACGACAACGACGCAGGCAACAACAGAAGGATATGTGCATAAGCAAAGTAAGCTGCCAGCTGCCAGTTGCAACCAGCTACTTGCTACATGCCACATGCCACTCGCTGCTGCACATGGGTTCTGCGAGCTGTCGTTGCCATGAAGTCGCTTCACATCAAATTAATAACCTGATAAAAGAGTCTTTCACCCACACAGGAGTTGCCTTAAGGACGAAAAGAAACCAAGCAGGACTTTCTGCCTCTCGCTCTCTGGGCCAAAATAAATGCATGCAATTCGTCTCATTAAATGCCAAGCCATGCAGAATGTTGCCCAAATGTTTGTCTGTTTGTGTTCAAAATACAAACAAATAACACACAGAGAGAGAGAGAGAGAGAGAGAGAGAGATAGTGTGCGAGAGAGAGAGGGGAGAGGTGTGCAGTCAGATGCCGTGTAATTACAGCAATTGCAGCAATTTTAGAGAGGAGTTTTGTCGCTAGCTGCTTCGCATTACGTATACGCAACAACAATGAGGCATGCAACAAAATGGGTCAGCTTAAACAGTTGCCGCCAGAAGTATTTTAACACCCAGCAAACTTGTAATTTTCTTGTTAATTTCAGATCTAATCCCCGAACTCGGACTCTGACTCTGGCTGTGAATGCAGCTGAGATTCATTTCGCTGTTGCTCTCGGTCTTCTAACACTTTTGGCCAAATTAGCCAATTAGCTCATGAATTTTGGACAACGATTTGCAAAATGGGCTTTTGGCTTATGCTGAAATCTCTGAAATTTCAGCCCAGAGCCCCCAAAGACAGAGAGGCGGATTAAGACTGAGACTGAGCTTGGGCAAGTGGAATTTTTAATTACGAATAGCAAATCATACTATAAATTAATAATAATAAGAGTTATGCCAAGTGGGTCGACGTCGTTCTGCTGCTGCTGCTCGTTGGGGATTGGGACCGAAACACGTGCACACAACTTGCCACTGAATGTTGCCTTCTGGCACACTGTCAATGACCCCCAGTGGCCCAAATGCCCAAGTATTACGTGTAAGCCGTATGTAAGACACACACACACAGAGACAGATAGAGACAGAGACACGCACACCATTTAGCTGACACACACTCAGGACATTGCTCAAATTATTTTAGATTGTCGCTCAAAGTTGAAGCCAACTCGCACACAGTTCTCTGTAGGCCCAGAATCCCGTTGTACATCAGAGACCTCGTCTGCCTATTCAGACGGCTTTAGCCTAAGCTTTGCTTATTGCACTCGGGAGCGGGAGTCACAGCCAGAGTCGGAGTCGGAGACAGAGCAGCCCACTTGGGGATTGTTTTCGGTGACCATTCGTAGCTGGAGCTCCTAATGTCCACACGTAGAACGACGTCGTCCTCCTCCGCCTTCACAATTCATTCTCTGCTCTAAAGTTTAACATATGTGCACAATTTGTAAGTGTGTAAGTGCCGTCTGTGTGTGTGTATTTGAAAATTGTGTAATTTTTCAGCGACACGCTTCTTCTGCTCTCCTCCTCCCCAGGGATAACTAGCCAGAGCGAGCAGAGGGTCAGTTTGCGGACTGCGCCTATTTTTCAATTTAAATGACAAACTTTATTTAATGCCGCAATTTATTTGGCCCAAGACTTTGGCCCACGCGTAATTCTATTTGGCGCGCTCGTCGAATGCTTCACAATTTAAATTGAATTTTCTATTGCAATCTATAAAAAACGAAGACGACGAGCTTAGCAGTCGCTCTAGACTTTTGAAATACCCTGTAATTAGCAGGTAGGTGGGATATAGAAAATAAGTTGAAAACTAATGATTTCAATTAAATGTGCCCGAATCAGTTACAAAACAGCACAGATCAAAGTGAAATATTTTTTTAATTATTTACATTATTTTATTAATTTAATTAATATCGGCACAAAAAATAATATCTCTCACACTTATGATTTATTATTTTACCGTCATTTAATTTTACATTTCTAGACTTTTTATAGATCAGCATATCGTCAATAAATATTAAAAAAATAATGCTGAAGAAGAAAGCTAAAATCTTTGGTCGTCGCGTCAAAAGTTTAAATCATATTTGCCGCAGGCAATTTTGACAAAAATCCTGCCTCAAGGCCGCGTTGTTGCATAAATCTGTCCCTCTTCACCTCTCAATCAGTTGCCAGATTACGAAGTCTGCCCCATTTTACTCTTCCCAGCGAGTTGCAGAGTATGTGGAGGGTCTAACATATGGCACTGTTTGCTCTTTTCGCAGTCATGTATCGTTTTTATTTTTATATATATATATGCGTTTCTGTTCTTTTTAACTCATCTGTGTAATGCGTGGGCATCGATTGAGTCCTGGCTGTTGTCCTGCGGCTTGTTGCTTGCTGCTTGTTTGATGCTAAACAAAAGTAAAGCAATTTGTGCGCCAATCAAATTGAAACGCCGCTGGCAAATTGTCGGGCCTCGCTTTAAGATCGCACTTTCTGATGCATAAAAAGCAGCTTAAGTGGTCGGACAAGGACACGGAAACAGGCATCAGCATAAGCTGTCCAGCAATTAACATCAAAAATGCCGCAGCCGAGCATCTATTCCGACAAGGCAAAGTGGATTGCCAGCACCTGCGTCGTCGCCCCGTCCCTGCCTGGTGCTCAATATCAACTTATTGCGAGAAGAAGTACGACTAAAACAACTCACAGCTGTTGCTCTGGGCCATAAAAAGCAAGCTGAGACTCCAAACTGTAACTGGCACTGGCTCTGGAACTGTTACTGTGAAACACTGCGTGGGCAGCCGAGCAAAAACCGCAGACACTTTCAATAACTTGACCGATATTTGTCTGTGCTGCGGCGAAGGCAGTTTCCCTTCTCGCTCTCTCTCTCGCTCTACATGTGGCCGGGCAGCTGTGGCCTGTGTTCGCTCGTCGATTTTAATTACGGCGCAATATACAGTAATAAAATACAAACATTTTTGGGCTTAATTAAGCCGCAGCCCGCACTCCACTACATTTGTGCCGAAGAGGCGACGCTTTCGGCCAGGCTTTTTTTTTCTTTTTGATAATTCAAAGCGCTGTCAAAACACAGCGTCTGCAGATAACGATACAAACACACACACACACACACAGAGGTAACAAAAAAAGGGAACTGCCGCTTAATATTCATGGGAAAAGTCGACAAGTTTTGTGTCCAAAACAAACATTTGACGCCCCAGACACACACACACTCACGAAGCCAGAGAGAAATAGAGAAAAACCGAGACTAAAGTGAGGCGAAATTCCTGGACGCGTTGCCATTTTGATCAGCCATTGAGGCGGCTTAATTACTCCGACGAGGCAAGGATGAAGCCCCAAAAAAACCAAACTAAATGTCTATGGGAGAAACCACAGCAACAGCAACGAGAACGAGAACGAGAACGAGACGAGAACGAGAACGAGAACAGGCGCAACATAAAAGTAAATTTGTGAGCGTATAAAAAGTTCAATAAATGTCGCTGCCATCGGCGTTAGCCATGAATATGAATGTCAATGGGCGATGACGATGACGCTGACCTGAGCGACAAAGCACTGAACCCAGGCACAACGACCACATAACAGCCCCGATACTGTCGCAGAGAAGGTATCAAACTGCTGTCCATAAAGAGTTGAGTTGAGTTCACAAAAGAGCAGCCCAAAAAAAGGGCTGCAAAACGATTGGCAAAAATGTGTTGCCTACTTTGCGGCGGGCGTCGCAAAAAGTTTGACAAATTCTGTTGCCTACACACAAAACGCATTGACAGCACCCAGAAAAAACTATTATTTAGCACATTTTAAGCGACTGGCACTAGCTCAAGTATCAGAGATCAGCAACAAAAACAAAATACTGGGAAACGAAAGAGTTGCAAAAAAGTGCTGCCTTGCTTTTAAGGGCAGGCGTCTTTGTCTCTTACAACAACTTTAATCGCTTTCCGTGCAAACAAAATGGCAAAGTTTAATTGCTTTCTGCTGTTTTTGCAGCGCCCGACCAATTGTAGCGGTTGTTCAGCTTGTTGCTGTTGTTGTTGTTGGCCACATGCCAGGCACAGCAGCCGCCTCTGACAACGCTGCTGCTGCTGTTGCATTTTTCGACGGCGCCGTGTTTTTTTACACGGCTCGCAAAAATTAAAGCAATGCGAGTTCATTGAACCGAATGTGGCACAACCACAGCCCGGTTCATTCCTCAATAAAGCAACAAAAAACCAGGCTCATAATTGTTAAACACGGCCATAAAAGTGTCACACGAGCCGCTGCAACTGCAGCCATAAATGTTAATTGTAGTCACATTTTGATAAACGATCGACTAATTGACTTTTGGCCGTTGGCCGTTGGCCCCTGGACCGTTGAACGCCTGTCTAATCAATTGTAAAATTAGCCATGGGCTTAGCAACAGGCTGCCAACGAAGTAAGCCAAATCTATGGAGGGGGCGTGGCATTCAAGCCAAAGCTTTGCGGAGTCTGTAATTGTGTGTTGCATAAGCGAGCGACTGGCAGATTTTGCATATCAAAGCATACAAAATCAACTGTGCGGATGCCGACAAACGGGAAATGAAAAACGTGTTGGCCGCACACACACACACTCTCAGAGAGATAGAGAGAATGACACATCAACACAATGGCAAGCTGTGTGGCATACAAACATCCCAAGACGAAATAAATAAATATGACACGCGCGAGCGAGCGCATGAGAAATGTGGCAGCCCTTTAGGCGCCACACCGCCATGTTGTTGACAATACAACAACAACGCACTAACAACAACGCCAACAGCAACAACAACAACAACAACAACAGTCGAGGGGAGCCATTGCAATTGAGTGAGTTGTGAGATACCCTGTTGTCTAATCGCAGCAATTCAATAAACATCAAAGGAACAAAATACTCTGTAAGTATTATAGAGTGGCTTGCATGACCAAGAGATACTCTGTTATTAAATTCAAGCTGCAAAAGTTGTGCGATTTGCTGATACTTTAATATATTGGTAATGAAAAAGATTCTTTAACATGTTTTGAAATTTTCTATATTCAGTTGCCACATTAATTGAAAGCAAGCTAAAAAACATATGCTTCTTCTATCAAATAAATTAATAAATATTTGGTAATTTATATAACATTTATTATGTTGTATAAAAATAGTTTTATTTTATTTTATATTAATCATTTCAATATATAAGAGAATAGAGTAGTTTAACCTTAGATGAACTAAACCAAAATTTACTACTATAAACACAAGATTCTTAAGCTCAATAAATTTAACATAAAGTGGAAACTAAATTATATTTATTATTGTATACATTTCATAATTTTCTCGATTGGTTTCAGATGTCTATCCTCGGTTTATTTGGTCAGTTTTGAACAATCGCAAATCAAGATTTAAGCAAAGATGAAAATAGCAAATACTAAAGACATAACATAACATTAAGAGGATACCCTGTGAAAATGGAATCTACGACAGAATGGAATTTAATTCGCAATGAAAATGGTCGTAAATCGTGGAAAGAGATCTAAGCAAAGCCCTAACATCGTCTCTAACACGCTGTAATGGGTATCTAAACCAAATGTAAATATGCATAAATTTCAGCCTAAGCCGCAGCATACCCTGTAATGCGAGTGTGCTTTGCTACAGGATAGAAATAGCAGCAATGCGGCAACTCAAAGGCTTTGCTAGACGTGTGTTGTGTGTGTGTGTGTGTGTGTGGTGTGTTTGGGAGTGTTGTCTGTCTGTCTGTGTGTTGTTGTGAAATATGTAGGAATGACAAAGCAATAAAAGTGCTACAGCAGCAACACTGGAAGCAACACCAACAGGAACAAGAACAGCAGCAACAATTGCTGAGGCGCGTTGTTGTTTCCTGCTAGTTGCTTGCCTTAAACATGCTTAAACAACAATCTCCATCTCGCTCGCTCTCTCAGGTTGTGTGTGTGTGGAATTTTTAATAAAACGGCTCAGGCAGAAGACAAGGCAAGCAAATGGCTCAAAAACTGTAAAGCGTCTTCCATCTATGTAGGTTACTGGCACGCCTTGAGGTATGCAACAAAATTTGCTCTCCTCGCACTCTTCTCTCGCTGTCTGTGTGTGTGTGTCTGTGTGCGTGTTAATAAAACGCAAAATGAGCTTGTATTGCTACAAAATCATTGAGGCCCACAAGATTTAGAGTCGCGCAACTGGTTTATGTGCCGCCCCTGACTCCTTGTTGCCACACGTCCTGCGCTCCTTGCCTCGTCTCAAACTACTTACAAGACGGAAGACAGAAGCGCACATCGCTGCTCGATGCCAAAGCGTTTTTTAATAGTCTGCAGAAATTCTTCGTCTCGTGTTGTTTTTTTTTTCCTCAACGTTTTGCTCAACGAGCCCAATTTATGATAGCATCTAATTTGCTGAAGTCTCAGACGCGGCAGGCGGAGACGGCGACTGAACCCGAGTTGGGACGTGCATGAATTTAATTATATTTATGCCGTTGAAAATTAGTTGAAATCAAATGCATAAATTTCTTTTAGAGAGAGCAACAACAATGCCAGTTACGTGACTGAAATGCGATAAGCATAACAAAATTGTGCCAAATGCCTCAAAAAGACTACACACACATAAATCTCTATATACATGTGTGTGTGTATGTGTGTGTGTGAGTGTGCGTACAGTTGTGGCAAAATAAAAAACAATTTCAGTTTCTTTAGTCCTTGTAAGCGCGCACGTTTCGGCAAGCCAAGCAAAAAATAGAAGAGCGGAAGAAAAATAAAACAAATACAGCGCATCTCTCGGGGAATTGACAACACTCGACTAGCAAATACGCTGTAAATAGATTCCGATTATTACATTTGGAAGCACTTCTTCACACATCCCTAGTGTCGATAGCCAAAGCAATTAGCGAATTCAAGATGAAATGTATTCAATTAAAATAGTCACAAAAATGTAGAATTGTTAGAGACAAGCTGTCGCGCAGTTCTTACATTTTATAGCTTCATCTCCAGCATAATTTCCTCAAAAAAACAATTTCATTTCTATTCAACTGCTGCCGGGTACAAAAAGGGCAAAGAAATCAGACTCAGATGCATATAGCAGACTGCTTCAGACTCCCACCCATATCCTTTTGGCTTGGCATATTGCGTCTTGAACGCGTACACAAAAATCCCACTGTCATATAAATGTCAAATCCATAAGTGTTGCGAAATGTTGCGGCTGTGGCGAAAAAATGCGAAACTTAAGCACAATGAGACAGGCGACAGCTCAATAAATTTCCTTAGCAAGGCAAAGCAAAGCAAAGGCTGAAGGAAACTTTGGTCATAAAATCAGCAGGAAAAACAGGCTCATTGAAGACGCATAAAGCGCAAACAAATTCATAAATTAGTCGAGGTGAAGCGTGTAGTTACCTAGTCCATGAATATGCAAAAGATAGACTTCAAGCTGTCTACTTCAGGATATGTTACATCATTGGCAGCTTTTTTATTTGAACGAGCACGTCGCATACATTTTTCAGCAGCATCTCCAGTTCCATATGCTGCTTAAATCAGCACCACCAACAACGACAACCTTTTAAAGATGCCCCCGAGCAGGTGGCAAGTCGCAACGCCCACGTTCGCAGCAAGGCGAAGCAACTGCGTCAGTTTTCTGCTCGAATCGCACAAAGTGTGTGCGGTGTGAATAACCTTCGCCCGAAGGCAATATCGTACTTGAATCAACTACGAGGAGCGGAGCACACACTTCGAAACTTCTGGCCGTGTTTGTTTTCTGCTTTGCATACTTTGTGGCGTTCGTTGCTGACGCCTCATCGATTTGACGCTGATATTTTTGTGCGTGCCCCGTGCCGCATGCCTCTTGCGGCATGCGGCATGCGTGTCCGTGCCCATGTTCATGTCCATGTCTAAGCGGTCGTCGCGCTCCATTCATCAGTCTGACACCAGTCAAGTCGCCACCTCTCCTTCCCACACCCCGACTGCCAATGCCTCTGGGCCATAAGTTTGCTTTGGCATTTCATCAACTCCGCACAACGTCTTGTACTTCATTCTGTTCCGTTTTTCTGCCTGGCTTGGGGAGGCAGCTCGTAAGGCATATGCATTAGATACTTGATTGGATATGAGCATGTTTAACTGTCTGTCAGCGAGATGGCCCAGATTAGCATGCGAAGCAACTTGCATTCCAATGCGAAATGCGAAATGGAATTGAAATTGAGTCTTGACACATAATTTATCGGATTGTTATTATTGTCTGGTAATTAGGTCTGAACTTGTCGGGTCAAAGAGCTCTCTGGAGTCTAGACAATGCTGGCTTCCAAAATACATATTAAACATGTATTACAGACATTCTGCTTTCGCCATATTTACTAATTAATTATTCCAGCTGCAACGATATCGGTTTTAAGTACCAAGAAAGCAGTCTGAAGCAACTTCTAATTACAGCAATACAACTGGTTTTTCTCTCATTAAGAAATTATTTACAAAATTGAGAGTCTCTTCTTGATATACTATTTTTGTGCAACAATTAATCATGTAAATGATGTAATTATTTACAAAATATGAACCTCATTTCAAAAGACTTGTTTCCATATAAAATATTATATATTACAAAAGCCAGTTGAGTCAAAATGTAATTGAAGTACAATTCTATTTTTTTATTGCCCAGCGTGCTTTAATTAATTGATATAAATACCTTAGGCACTAGTGTCTGGTTGAAACAATAAATTCTTTCGCATAAAAATTAGCATAATCACCTCGTGAATTATTCGCGAATATTGATAAAAATGACTGAACGACTTTGTTTGCGTGCAGTTCAATGAATTTATATCGATGTGAATAGTTGGCAAGTAACTTTTTTACGGCGGCTTTTCACTTGATCGGCGGCTTGTTGTTTTTATTATTCATTCATAAAGAGATCAAAAGTGAATTGCGTGTGCATTAAATAGGACTTTATTGCTGTTTGTTGTGGGCACTCGGACTCTCGTAAATCACGACAAGTGCAACAAAGCTGCCGCTTTTTATGCTTACTTTTGCTTTTGATGTGAAAATATTTGCAAAAATGTTTAAACTGCCCGATAGCAAAAAGAATGACAACAACAATAGCAACAAGGAGAGCCATTTGTTTGTTGTTAAATGGCGAACAGCTGTGCAAATAACTGCAATTTACATTTAACCGCATCCGTCGCATATTTCTCGCGCTCACTAAATAAACACATAAAAATGCAAGAGGCAAAACCGCAAGTGTAAATATATTTAATAATAAACAATGCAAGCAAAACACAACTTTTATGAATTCATTATTGAATCGCACACACACACACACGCACACATTTGCAACACACTCACTTTTATTTATTGAAATGCAAATACTCTCGAAAAAATGCATATGGTTTTTTTAGTCGCCCTTCGCTTTCTATTTTGTCAACTACTGCGTGTGTGTGTGTGTGTGTGTGTGTGTGTGTGTGCCACACACTTTGTAACTGTATTTGTATTTGTATTTGTATATTGCGAGCAGTTGTGGCACTCGACCAACCTTCGCGCTGCGGTTCTGCGGCAGTTGCTTTGAGCTTGCCACCATTTGCGTTGCACATTGCGTTACCAGTCGCATTCAAACTAGTCACTGGACACACACACACACACACACTCTCGCACACACACACTCAGCGAGCCTGTGCGGTTGCACCACATCAGTTTGACTTATTCAACATGCGTCAATGTCAGCTGACAACTGGAAAATGGCATTGGCAACTTTGCCACGCTGCAGTTGCAACAACCAGCGACGCTTCTCAATTCCCATTTCCCATTTCGCTTTTCTCTTTCACCTGCAGCTCAGGTGCGACGGCAATGTGGACAGCTGAAGCCACGTTGACTTCGCTTTTATTAATTGAGTTCGTTTGCTGCGCTTGTTAATTCCTCCTGATTGTGATACCCCAAATCGCAATCAGCAGCAGCTATTTTAATTAATCAACAAACCAACAAAACTCACAAAATCGTAATGAAATCATCAAATGAATAAGTCATAAGGATACAAACTAAATTCTCTAAGTATAGAAAAATGTATGCCCTAAATTAAGATGCCAAAACGGCAGACAGAAAGCTTGTTAAAAACATTTACTTTCTATAAAATAAAATAAATGATTTTTAATCAAATCATAGTTCACGAGTAGTCATAAATTTCTTACTCAATAATTTCTATGCAAATAAAAATATTAACGTACACTTATTATTTATTAAACCAGTGAAAAATCTGTTTACTAAAAACGTTTAAGGCATTTTTCTACTTTCACTGCTAACAAGAAATGTAATCTTTAAAAATGTTAAATCATAAATGGCAGAGCTTAAGTGATTACTCGATAATTCACTTGAAAATTATTAAAAATATTTTTGCAATTCGTAGTTTGCTTTAAAGTCAAGAAAGAAATCGCATGCAAACTTTGTTTAAATGCAAAGAAATTCCAAGCTTATTAAAATGTTTATGTTTTGCACGAAACAATGGCAAGAATGCACTATTATGTAAAAGGGGAAATATTCTGGAGCATTGTGCTGGAAATTATTAAATCATCTTTCACTTTTTACCTGTGGAGCTCTTTGACTGCTCGCTTTGCGAATCTTTCAATTACGAATGACTTAAGCTGCAAAGTAATTTCTATTTGCCTTTTATTTCGCAAACGACAAGTAGCTTTTAGCAAAATGAAATGCACACACACACACACACACACACACACACACACACACTCACAGACTGAGAATCAGAAATAGATAGAGTGATAGATAGATGATGATGGAGACATAGTTGGAGTAGAAGGTAAACGGCGAACGTTGCAACAATTTGCAGCAGAAAATTGCATTTGGAAAGCATTTCATTTGGAAATTACAAAGCAGAGGCAGAGCACAATTCCACGCAGTCGAAGACAAAACGAGAAGCAGAGAAACAGAAAAACAGAAAGCAGAAGTGAAAGCGGAAAAATGTGAAATGAAAATGTTGATGAAATGCATTTAGGCAATGACGTCCCGCGGCTGTCGACAGCAAATTGCATCAGCAAACTTATTGCACGTCTCTGCCACGAGGTGTAGATGTGTGTGTGTGAATGTGTGTTGTCTGCAAAGTGTTTGGCTTTTAGGCGCTGGCTGTGCGCAGTGCCTGAAAGTGAGTGAATGAGTCCATCTGTGGTTGCAACAAACAAAGGCAGCCAACTCGCAACTGTTGCAGATGTCAACTGCATCCTCAACAGCAACTAAAACAACCGCGACCCTGAGCAACATCAACTGAAATTTTAACAGTTAAACTAACTACCGCAACATTCTAACCAAAAATTATTAACGCTGCAACTTTACATAGATTTGATTTCGACAAATTAAAAATTTATTTCTTCCCAAATCCAGCAATGTGGAAGCTAAATAAACAAATACATATTGTTTACAAATAAACCCTCAGCATTAACAATTGCAGTGTCAGCAATTTGTTCGCAGGCGTCGAACATAACAAATCCCACGATTATATGGCTATACGTTTCAGATTACAGCACTTTAGAAGCTTTTAAAACTCTGCATAAAAACTGAAATACTGAAACATCAAAAGCTCGAGCACATAATAAAACTTGAATGTCTTGGAAATCCGCGAAACTATAAGCCACGTAGAATTTGAAAGTCATCATCAAGGAAATTGAATAATTTACAATAAGTAATGAATAACATTCTCTTAACCAAAAAATAAAAAATAAATAAAGTAATAACAGTAAAGTGGAAATAAATATTAGAATTATTTTATTTACTCGTATGTTAGAAAATGTTATATATTAGTGGGTTCCGTCCTAATTTATGAGAAGTAATGTACAAAGACGTAAATATTTGACTAAAGAGAAATAAATAAATTATGTTATGATTAATGAATTTGTTGAAAATTTTTCAATTATTTTCATTACTCATTTCAGTAAGATTCTACTTGGTTGAATTATTTTTTAAAAATTGTTTTAAAATTTTTGAAAAATATTCTTCAACTAACTGCAATTGTAAAATAAAGTTTCTTACGCTATAAGCAAATACTGTTTATTTTCCCAGCATAGTTTTAAAATATACATTCTATTTATATATCTAAGTTTGAAACGTAAAATTTAGCAAATCGCCAATTAATTTATGTTTGTGTTGATGAATGCGGTGAATTTAATAATGTTTAAAACTTGGTCATTGTTACACGGAAAGAAGCGTCAAGTTTTGGAAGAACTGAACTCATCACTTAAAGAACTTTGTTTTCAGTTCTAATCCCAGGCTTATGCAGGTTTGTGTTTTTAGTTTGAAGGACATTATGACTGCGTAATAATAGAAAATAATTTCTGCTTTTCATTCCGGCATGGCGAAACTTCGCAGGACACATTCTGTGCGTTTGTTTGCAGCATATCCTAAATCCAACAACTTTATCAACGTGCAAAAGAGAAAATTTTGTTGTTTTGCTTCTCGCAAAAAATATGTTTTTTCCTCTTTTAATGCCACAAAAACTTAATAAACCTTTCCACAACCAAATGGGTTTAGGTATAACAACAACAACTACGACAACAACAACAACAGCTGCAACAAAAAGTGGAGCAACAACAACATCAACTGCAGCCAAGGCAACCGCTGCATTTACGAGTGCTTTCTGCTCGTTAGTTTGTCATCGTGTATTTGCTGTGTGTGTGTGTGTGTGTGTGTGGTGTGTGTTTGCTGTGTGTGTGTTGTTTTTTTCTAACTTTTACGTTTTTTATTTTTCACTTTTTTACGCTTCTTTTTTTTTTTTTGTTGCTGTGTGTTACGAGCGCCGAATGCCGAGAATGAATTGAAAATGAAATTTTATGTCAGTGTTGCAGAAAGTGCGAGTCTCTGTGTGTGTGTGTGTGTGTGTGTGTGTGCGTGTGTGTTAAAGTGTGTGTGTTTTGTGTTGTGAACAGTTGGCGTGGCAGACGTGGCCATATGGAGATGGTCGGGCAGTTGTTGTTCAGCTGCCACCAACTGCGGCAAGTTGAGGAGCAGGCTGCAAGGGCTACAAGTGTTTAGCTGGCATTCAACGCTGGACGCTGGATGCTGCAGAGTGAACTGGACTCGTTGTTGTTGTTGTTGTTGTTACTGTGACCTTGCCACACATGCATAAATGAGCAAACAGAATAAAAAACGCACCGCGAGCTATTGCAGAGTCAAGTTTCCATAGATCGACACGCCCACAAAGCCTTTTTTTTAGACACTTTGCTATTGAAACTGGTTTAGTGACAGCAAGTTATATATTAGATAGAAAAACTAGATGAAATCAATATAAAAATTAATGAAAATTATAAGAGAACAAATAGATAAAATCACTAAAAAAAATTAATAAATGTTAAATAAGCCGAATAACATATTTTTTATATACTTGTGACATTCTGCGATTATTTAAACTGAAGGTAAATATTTTCAAAATACCTAGCTGTAGGTTAGTACTGTGTAATAAACATTTTTTTGTTAAACATAATTTAATAAATAAGTAAATAAATAGTTTATTGCAGAACTCACCGCCTAATAATATGTAAAACTCATTGAAGGTGCATATTTAAAAATATGCATATGAAAAATATTGGAAAACAGTAAATAACAAAATACAGAAATATCAGTAAGAAATAGCAGAGTTATTAAGTCAACACCCGAAGGCTAATAAATTCAATTCAGTTCACAACAAATACTTCTATTTATACTTTAAACAATTCCCTTTGCCTACTTATTTGGACAGGCTTCAAACAATTTAAAGGCAATTAGCTCGCGATTGTGACTGCGAATGCGATTGTGAATGCGAATGCGAATGGATTGACACAGTCATCAAATAAGCAAAGCGAACAACGTATCAACATTGTATATGTGCGTACATACATATAGTATATAGAAAGGCAGCGAGTTTCTTGCTACGTTCAGTTTTCCCTTTTTCGGCTGCTTCGCGAGCAAAGCGAATGACAATGAAACTTTTGTCTCGAAATTGAAATTCCTGTCAGCGAATTTAAAGAATTTCAATTGTGAAACATTCGCCGAGCAGTTTTCCTTTGACGCCACGCCCCCACGCCGTAGCCTTTATTGTGCCAGCCGGAAATTAGACGAGAAATTCAAAGCGACAAAAACAAAACGCAGGCAGAGCAATTAGAGCCGCCGGCTCGCACAATGTGTCTGTATTGAGAATGAGAGGGGGCAGAGAGAGGGGAGAATTGGGGGGACAACAGTCGGTGGCAAACAAATTAAATTTAATTAGAAATTAAATGAAAATAAATTGGATTATTTAATTAAAAAGCGCGCACTCACCTTTAAGCAGCATCAACAGCAGCCAACTGACGAGCCAGTTGAGTAATCCGAAATTGGCTCTGGACATCGCTGGGCGGGCAAACATTTCTCCTTCTCTTTTTTGTCTTGTTATCCCCACTTTATTGTTATGATCTTTGTCAGTCCCCACTTAACTGCGGTCTCTTATACTCTTCTAGTTGCTGTTCCCGTTGTTTCCGTTGTTATTCTCGTTGTTGTTATTGCTGCTCGTCCAATTAGAGTCAGCGTCAAAGAGCAACAAGAGCCGCAACACTGCAGCTGCGGGCCAAAGCTAAGAGCACACACGGGACCACTAACAAGATGAGCCGCGAATCGTATACAGTTATATGTAGTATAGATTTAGATATCTGTATTTGTAACTGTAAATGTTCACTTCCCTTTTGCGCTTTTTAGTGCCCGCTCAGCAGTTAATTTGTTTTCAAGATTTTCTCGCGTCTTCTGTTTTCACTTTCTTTTTGGCGCGTGTGAAACTTTTTGTTTTCGTTTTCGTTTACTGTAAATTCAATTTGCTTGTTTTGCTTTTAATCTAATTTGCTGAGAGCAGCAACAACAATCACATAAATCATTCGCCATGTGCGCATCGGCGAACACCTCAAAGTATGCAACGATTACAACACGCAACACGACACTCGAAACTCGACACTCGAATTGTTATTGTTGTTGATTCGGTTTAGATAACGCAACGATAACGATAGATGCGACGGCCAAGTAATTTATCTTGTTGTTTTGCGGCTTAGCACTTTCACCAGCTTGCCGTCTGTCTAGTCCTGGGTGTGGCTAGATCAAATGTTTTGCTTTCGCTTGTTACATGCACCGAAAAGTTGCAAAGTGCTTTTCCTTGTGTGTCCCAATGACAGTTGTTGGATTGATGGATTTGACACGATTTGATTACCACCGCTATTCTTGTTTTGTCGCTGTTGTTTTGCTTTTTTTGTCGGTGAATTATGCATGTGTTTATTGCACCTTAATCACCCAGCCATTAACTGGCCATTAACACGCACGGTTCGGCGCCATTAAGCAACTCCAGCACGAGAAAAAAAGCCCTCATCAGGCTTTAGTTAGAGCGTGTGGCAACACTGTTCCAGCCAAAGCGCACACAGAACTTTCAGCACTTGACAACACTTGACAGCTCCACGAACATAAATCAAAAACGCGTGCTTCGCACTCGAGTCACAGGATTGAACTGAACTGCTCGCGTCGCTTTGCCGTCTGCCATTCGTCGCCGAAGTCGCTGTTTAACGAACTCACAGCGCGCTTCGGCTCGCACGACGAGGCGACGCCAAAGAGAGTGCGCTCTTTCGGCAAGCGCTGAGTTTTGTTTGTTGTTGCTTGTGAAATTATTGGTGCACGAAATTACAGTCGAACTTTGGAGTACTCTTAAGTTCCACGTAGTACTAAGAGCACACTCGTTGTGCTCCTTGTTGATGCTATTTTATTTGTTTATAGTTGTTGTTCTTTTCGTTTTGCGTTGTTGTAGCTTGTTTATAATGTTGTTCGCTGGGTTTTGTTTGTTGTGCATAAACAAAGTGAAACTAACAGGAACTGGTTTTAAATTAAATATTCTTTCGTTCTACTAATAAAATATTCATAAATATTTAAGGAAAAATATCAACGTATGTATGTGAAATAATTGGAAACTATTTTCGAATATAAAGTTATCTGTAAGAATCCATTTGTAATACTTTATATTGCAGTTACTTATTGTTTGTTTATTATTTTACTTAATAATTCAAAACTGACCGCCTCAATTCCGAATTGATGTAAACTGTAAACTAAGCAACTATGCCATGACCTAGGTCAGTTAGGCGCGCGTATAAGAGTCTGCGCCTACGCTCTTATACTGCTGTCTGAGTCTGGCGTTAAGAGAGAATTTCCCGCTCAAAGGACAGCGTGCCGACGACTCTTTAGCTGGTTGTCTACCATAAAAAGTGCATTTTTAATTAATGCTTGTAATTAGCTGCTTCTTTTGCGTTTTGTTTTTTGTTTGTTTGTGTGGTTTTATTGTTGCCAAATAGCCGCACACAAACACACCAATACACACACACACACACAGCGAGTTTCAATCAATTTGCAAAACTTTTTAATTACAAGTCAATTTCATTTAAGCAAACAAACAGATAATAAAGTCAATAGCTTATACGCTGGACTGCACACACACACACACACACACACACAAACGCACACACAGATAGATTGTTGAAATGCTTAAATCAATTAAATTAATTAGCGCCACGAAATATTTGAACGATGCAGCGATAAGGTTGCAACTTTGTGCTCTTTTTTTTCTCAATTCAATTCGATTCGACTATATTTAATTAATTGCCTGACCAGCTACAATGCCCAACATACATAAAAAGTGCTCGCCTGCGAGATACTCCGTGATAAATTTTGGCTTTCACTCCCTTGCACGCCTAATGCTCTCTTAAATGAACAATGCTAAACAGTTTGCTAACTGTGTGCACTAGATGGCGCCAGTTGGCCATTAATTAGTTAATTTTCGGTTGTTTAGTGCACGAATGTTTTGAAATGTTGCGCACCAAAGATGCAAGCAACAATTTTAGTTTAGCCATCATTAATTATTTCCGTATTCCTAGCCAGCTTGACTCGCAACTTTAACCGGTTTGTATTTTGTGGAAATTGTTTTTAACCCACAAATTGACAAACTTTATAAAACTACAAATATTTTTAAATTTATAAAAAAAATTTGAAAATGATAAGCTCTTATTGCAAATTATAATGAGCCTTATTTATTCCAATAACAAAGATTTTTCATACTAATTTTAATGAGTGATTTGAGACGGTTCGAGTGGGAATTGCGTATAAAAAAAACTCTTAATGATTTTGCTTTATAATTATAAAGTACAAAACAATGTTGAGTAATAATTTTAGCCTTACATTTTAGACAGTATTTTGAAGTTCTGTCAGTCACTCAGAGAGGACAAGCATCCTTATATATATAGTCGAAAATATATTAAATTTAAATGATGAAATGAATAGACAGATAGAGTTCGATAAATGTAGTCGGAGATATAGAAATAAATTTATTATTAATGCCTGCTGCCACCTGTTGGCTGCAATTGCAGCAGTCTAGCACAACTTTGCTGGGAAAAGTTTCGATAACCACAGGGTATAATTAGGAGCAATGTCACCGTGTGTGTGTGTGTGTGTGTGTGGTGTGTGTGTGTGTGTGTGTGTGTGTGGGTGTTATGCAATCGCGCTTTTGACTTATAAATGCGCTGCCAAGGCCGTCGAAATGACAAGTTTTACTTAAGCCAAAAGTTGTGCTCGCCTCCATCTCCATCTCCATCTTCGTCTCCATCTCCGTTTCGATCTATCTCTAGTTGTGGCATGTACTTATGGTCGCAATTAGCGCTCGTTTTCCATTGAGGCACGTGTCAATCGCAGGCGGGCCATGCCCCAAAAGCCGATTAGAGCCGCCCCCGCGCGCCACACGTTGATGCCACAAGGCGAGACGAAAAGAATGTAAGTGAAAAGCAGCCAGAGTAAACTTTTTAATTGAAACAATTTGTAAAAAAGACGCACAACAACAACAACCGAAGACAGCGGCAACAAAGTTTCGTTTGAGCCGCTTTTAATCTTGGCCAACGGCTACAGAAAATCTAAGGCTAGAACCTGTCTTCCTCCTGCTCTCTTTTTCTGTTTGTCTTTGTCTGCTGTTTGCGTGATTTCTTTATTGAATTATGCGGCTGCTTTAACACGATACCACGAACCGTATTGATTTACCATCCGAACATATATACGGATATATATAAAGGAGCGAAGGGAGTCGCATAAATTTGAAGCATTTGCAAAATCATTATTCGAATCAGCGTCCGCACGCGTTCAGCTCTCGGCTCGCACACAATTGGATTTTGGGCAAAGGCGGTGCACAAAACAAATCAAAAATCTATTAAGCAGCCCCCAACCCCCCTCCCATGTAACCATCCCCTCTCTCTCTCTCTCACTCTCCCTTGCTAGCGGATATCTTGCGGTCACGTGTCACACGAATTGCAATGATATCGCGCCACGTTGTTGACACTCGCTAAAGCGGACAATTTGAGACGCGTCAAGTCGCATTG
The DNA here is from genome assembly GCA_035047365.1 of Drosophila ustulata. Taxonomy (NCBI): domain Eukaryota; kingdom Metazoa; phylum Arthropoda; class Insecta; order Diptera; family Drosophilidae; genus Drosophila; species Drosophila ustulata. The sequence goes on along the minus strand of JAWNPT010000057.1, from coordinate 23,785,076 downwards.
AGTCGAGGGTTGCTCTGGGCCTGGGGAGCGATGGCTTCATTAGAGGGCGGCGAGTGAAAAAAAGTGAAAGTGAAGGCGAAAGCGAGTGTGAGTGCGAGAGTGAGAGTGAAAGTGATGACCCTTAAGCTGAAGCATTGCTCCCCGAAAGTGCCATTAATTGAAATGCCAAGCACCCAACCTCTTCCCCCTCCACACACTCGTGGAGTCAAGGATGCATGAAGAACAACAAAAATATGACAAGCACCTTCACGAGAGCGCATACAAATAATATGTTTGGTTGCGCGTTGACTTTTCAAATGATTTTGATTTGCAGAGCTGCACACCGCCACCTAGCGGCAGGTGGGCGTACCCATCCACGGGGACCTTTAACAATCAAACGAGCGCATAAAACAAAAGCAACAGCAAGCGCAAAAGAACGCGAGAACGAAGCAGATAGAGAATGCGAAAGCGAAAGCGAATGCGAAAGCAAAATAAATGAGCGGCAAAGTGCAATAAAAAGCAAAACCCGCATAATTTAACACAAGTGCGCGCACTTGTCAGCTCCCCTTTCCCCTCCTCCCTCTTCTACACCCATTCTCTCTCACATTCGCTCTCTTTCTGCACATATGTGTGCGTGTGCGTATGCATGTACTTGTGTGTGTGTGTAGGGTGCAAAAGCGTCTCAATTATTTGTTTGCACTGGGATTTCCCGCACACTTTGTCTTCTGGCTGTGCGTGCGAAAAGTGGGCGTCGCCACGCCTCGTTTTATTGTGCCACAAGGCGGCGGGAGCAACACAACAACAAGCAGCATTAACATTTAAAACAATTTTCAATGTTGTAAAAATAACTGTAAAAATTTCAGTGCCACAGACAGCAAAGCAACAGCAAATTTGCTATTTATACTCCTCTCCCTCTCTCTCTATCTTTCGCTCTCCCCAACTATGTGTGCGTGTGTGTGTGTGTGTGTTATACACACGCCTGCATACTTAATACAAACAAGCAGCAACAACATTTGCCTTTGGCTCTGCTTGTTTGACCTGCCACCTCAAAGCCGCCTCCCCCCGCCCCCTCTCGACTCCACTCCGCAGACGGTTTCCTAAAGCCACAACAGTTTTTCTTATCGCTCAAATGTCATCGACTGTCGACAGTTTGGCTTTGCCACTTGCCACTTGCCACAATTTTTGGCGACTGCTTTAGCTGCTCCACAGCCACCCTCAAACCGCCCTCCGCCCTCCGCCCTCCGCCCTCCGCCTTCTTGGCCTGGCCAACAAAGAGGCGTTCATTTGTGAAATCTAAGCCATGCCCATGGGCGGCACTTGCGGCGTTTAGTTTGTAATTTAGCGCATTTAGTGCTCCATTTCCAGCTCGCTCTTCCAACTTGCTTTTCAGCCATTTCGAATGTAAGTCCTTTGGCTTGTGTCCTGGCTGTGTCCTGGCTCAGGCACTAGGACTCTGTGTGTGCTGCTCTCGCAAGGACATGCATGTGTTTGTTGTTCGCATGCAAACTTTCACTTGACTCTTAATTGTTTAAAGATCCAATACTCGTACTTAACAAGTAGGAGAACTAAATTCGAGTCTACTCGACTGTGGAATACACGATATCTTATTTCGGGTTAATGTGTTGTGAATGTTATGATATTTGAGTATATATAGTTAAGACCTTTAACTTAATTGCCCTTCTAGCTTACATAATTATTTACGTTCACATACATATATTTTTCGATTAGAATCATCCAAGTTGTGAGGGAACGAAAACAGTGTGAGAATTGATACTGAATTATTAGTAGCGTTACAGACATTCAAAATACTACAACACTTGACAAATAAGTCTAGATAATTGTTACTGGAAAAGTTCAGATATAACTAGCAAATATCTATTAAATGACTAAACAAAAAAAAAACAGAGTCAAAGGTTAGTACTCTTAAAATACCATTGTTTTTTTTTGGGTTTTCTTTTTATTAATATTATAATCTAATTTATTGAATCTTTTCCTTAGCTGAGTCTTGCAATAAGTTATAAAATCTTATAATTGTACATTAACTAACCATTATGTTTGCATATTTTTTGATAAACAGAATGTTGTAAATAATAATTCAAATAAATAGAAATAAAATTTGGTGATTATAGCTCTCATAGTATTTGAGATTTGAGTATTAATATGAATGGAAAGACGGATAGAAGGACAACCATACGAGCTACAGATCAGTATGACAGATGCCTTCAGTTCAGTCGATATTCCAACTGTCTTTCCCGATGTCCTTCAGACGCAATTTCTGTCTAACTTATTGTTTATATCTATGTCTAACTGTCTATGTTTCTATCCATCTATCATTTGTCTGTCAATCCATTTAGCTTGCAGTAGTCTGTCTTCCCAACTAGATAATCATTTAATAGAAACACTCGAAACTTTAACTCTGTTTAAAATCTGTGTGAACCCATTGCGACAATCACTAATTAAAGCATTGATAAATGGCATTAATTTGATTAAAATTCAAGCAGAACCGCGTGTGGCTTTCAGCGAATTACCATTAATAATCGATGGCGACTAATGCAATGACCATTTGCCAAGCGCCTCCTGCAATTACTGAGGAGATGGGAATAAACGAGGCCTGAAGCGGCAGCATGGCTAATAGTTTCCATAATGCTAGCCAGGTATCAAAGGGACAGTAGACAGGTGGCTGGAGAAGACAGTTGATTGGATGGGGGGCGGGCAAAGTCGACAGCTGGAGTCGGTTGCTTGGGGTCCTTCAACCACATAAATTTCTCATCAAAATCAATAGCAAATCAAATGAGACAGGCGCAGCCGAGCCCAAAATGGATGTGGATGGGGAAGTGAAATGGGAAGCCCGATGACATTGGCTAGTGTTAAAGTTAATAAATTGCCGGCAGGATTTATGGGCTGGTCGCTGCCCTTGGCGGCAATGACATTTCAATGTTTACATAAGCCGACCAACTACATATATAGTATAAACATATATAGTCTGGGGGCAGAAGTCAGAGAGGGAGGGGGGATTGGCATCGATGATGTCGCCTTCTGCGTGGCTCTTTGCATTAATTTCTATTTATGCCACGCTTCGCATGTGGCAAAGTGTGTCTAGGCATGACACTGCAAATGGTGACATATGCATTGCTAAAACCTTTCACATTGACCACGCCCCCCCGCCCCCAAACTCCTTTTGGCCGCCTTTTGGCTGGCGGCTCATTTTGATTAAATCAGCCAAGCGAGAAATTCAATCAGGTTTTAGCTGCCCATTCGATAGCTTTAAAAGGCTTTTAGGGCTCCGCATTCGATTTCAAACCCACTGTGCAGTGCGAGTGTGTGTGTGTGGCATGCTATAATATCATTTATCCAATTGCCACACACACTTTCTGACATGTCATGCGATTATCGGCATTCTGCCACATTCAATTTGCCGACCAATTTAAGTCTTTAATTTCTATCAAGTTTCCTGAGAAATTCAAAATATTATTGGCAAGAGTTGTAGAGTTAAATGTTATGTTAGGTGGGCATCTATTTCAAATGTAAATAAATAAAATAAAATTATATAATTGTTGAATTCTCATTTCGCTGCTTTTGTTTCCTGAATTGTTTCCTTGGCGCTGCCAAGACTGCGACGATGCCGCACAATCGCTTGACCTCTGTTGACCACAATGCAGGTGAGTCCGCTGCCCACTGTGGTGTAATCGTAGTCCACCTGTCGCAGCTGCGCTGGCTCCTCCTGCTGCTCGTCATCGTAGAAGTCCTGCTCCTCCTCATCATAGTTGTCCTGATTAATCTGCCTGCCCTGAATCACGTCGCCGTTGAGACTGCGACTGGAGAAGCAGACTTCCTGAAAAGATCCCGCATCGCTGTTGCTGCCCGAACTGGAGTTGAGCGACTCGATCAGATTGTTCAGATAGCCGATAGTCTCGTTCGAGGTGGCCACATCGAACAGCAGAGCGCCCCCAATGCCATTCGTGACGCCCAAGGCGAATCCCTTGAGACCCGCCAGGGCAGAGGACAGAGAACGACCGTCGCCGTCGCCGTCGCCGTTGGCAGCGAGGAAGGCGCTGCGCAGCTCGCTGGGCGACAGAGGACGCAACGAAATGCGACCAGCTGCAGATCGAAGATCGAAGTTAATGCCAAATTGCCTATAAGTCCGATCGAAACTTACCTGCCGCAGGTGAGCAGAGAGCGCAGAGCACGAGCAGAAGAATTGGCGACGATTTCATGCCTCGATCTGTTTGTTAACTGAAACTGCCGCCAGGTTCTTGGCCACTTTTATGGGCCGCATTGACCGAAGAAAGTTACAGTTGAGTTTTGCATATATGTAAAGCACTTTGCCCCCAAATTGACCCAGAAATCGGGGCAACCGGTTTTGACCCACAACACAAGAAGAGTTCATCTATTTCGATATAAAATTATACAAGTGGCAACATTGGAATTCGCATCGCTCGACGTCGTCGTCGTCGTCGTGTCTTCAGTGTTTGTTGTGCTATCTGTATCTGTATCTGTTGTGCCTGTTTGGCGCCCCAGATTCTCGAAGACATCGTTGTCGGCATACGGATTATAGGCGTCATCGATATCCAGATCGACATCGTTGGATCGCGCTGTGGCCGCCAGCAGACTGCGCGTGTTGAAGCAGACTTGTTGCGCATATCCGTTGGAGGTCGTTTCACTTTCAATGCCGCTCACATTCGCCGTTATCACGTCGTAGATGAACACGCCCACCAGCGCCTTGCTCAATCCCAGGGTATAGCCCGAGAGTGCCGCCAATCCGCTGCGCACCGAGCGACCCTCTGCGAGTTGATGACGATCGAGCAGCTCTCGCGTTTGCTGCCCACTCAGCGGACGCAGCATCAGTTGTCTACCTGCAATCACACACGGCTCAATTCGAAGTTTGTTTTGTGGCCAAAACTGTTGCCAAATTCACCTGCAGCTGTTGCCAGCAACACAAGCGAGAACGGGAGCGAGAGCAGCAGCCGCTTTGACATCTTGGCTGGATGTGCGACGTGGTCGCAGACGATGTCGGTGATTTATATGGCAGCTGGCCATTTTGAAAGTCTATTAATCACCGCAGCAGCAACAGCAACGCAGAGCGAGCCTACAATTAGTGCGAGACAGAGAATTTTTCAAATTCAAATGCTGGTCAAGAACTTTCACGATTTAAGACCTTCTACTGGAATGCATATAGCCGACTCTGAAATACACTTCAGCTCAGCTTGTTCCTCGCATAGTTACTATAAATAATACCAATGCAAATAAAATATTTTTAAATTTTACAAAATCTATACTATCGTTCTTGGCTGATAACTAACATGGTGTTGAAGACTAAGAAATAAAAATCTTATTAACTAACTAACTCATTAAATTTGATTGCGTTTACCACAGCGAATGCTGAGTAAGATTAATATTGCTCAAATAACAGATCATAATAAAATTAATCATTTATTTTTATAAAATTCAATTTCATAGTTTTAATTCCCAATCTTAATTTAATATAGTCATTTCATCTTGTCGACTGTTCATTCAAAAAGAATAAAATAAAAAATACAAATATTTTCAATAATTAATATATATTATTTCTGTCTGTTTTGCTTTTCGATTATGGATTGGGTAGCTGAATCCTCGCCATACGATGGGTCAGAACCATAATCATAATATTCCCTTTTCACTCTGGAATCCCTCACACTGAAATCGTCACTCAAAGAATCATCAAAATCCACATTGAAGTCCACAGTGAACTCATTCGTCGCCAACGTTTGCGCTGCAAGTGTGAGCCAAGTTAATGACAATTAAAGGCCAAAACCGAACTGATTAACTTACCGGTAAATGTTATGGCCAAGAGCAGCGCAACTGCCAAAAGTGTGAATTGCAGCTTCATGATTCGTCTTCACTTTCATCCAACGTCAACTGAAACCGAAGTCAAAATGTGCGACACTTTTTATGCGCTGCCTCAATGAATTTGTGGATATTCCACTTTTATTTTGTTGTTATTAAAACTGACCAGTTTAACCACTTTTTGTCATTTGTTTCTAATTTCAAAGTTTGCGCGTGCTGTGATTTGATCATATACAAATTCTTTTGCACATTTTCACATTTTAATTTTAAATTTGATTACGATTAAGAGATTGATTTTAGGCATTAATATAGCAATGACATAAACATTCAATTTCCTGCCAGTATTAAAAATTTAGTTTTAGGCCAGTTTTCCGATGTTCTAAACTAAATTAACTTATTAATTTTATCATAATTATTTATGTCTTTGCTTTATCATATCTGCTTTGAAGTAGCTCGAGACATAAAAATTTAAATTTGATTACAATAAACAGATTGCTTTTAAGCATCAATATTGCACGAAATTAAAATTCAACTTCCTGCCAGTATTAAAAAAAATATTAAATTAGTTTTAAACTATGTTCTCTCCAATCCAGTTGAACTAAATTAAATTATTAATTGTATCTTAATTATTATCCACTTTGCTCTATCACATCTGTTTTCAACTAACTCAAGACAGCCAAATGCTCGTTTATACATGGATTCAAGAGTAGAGAATTTTGGGAATTCATATTATAGACAGGAACTTTCACGATTTAAGACAAAAATACAGAAAAAGTTCTGGAACTTTAAGACCTTAAGTCGACTCTGTCATGCACTTTAGTTCAGCTTGTAATTCTCATAAATAATGAATAATTTAATATTTGGTTATTAGTCATAATAATAATAATCTGAATTTGATTCTGGATTTGATTCAGTTTCTTCACCGTTATCATCATCTCTCTTCACTCTTGAATTCCTCACACTTGAAGAATCATCAAAATCCACATTGAAATCCACAGTAAACTCATTCGTCGCCAACGTTTGCGCTGCATGTGTGAGCCAAGTTAATGACAATTAAAGGCCAAAACCGATCTGAGTAACTTACTTGTCAATATTATGGCCAAAAGCAGCGCAACTGCCCAAAGTGTGATTTGCAGCCTCATATTGTCGAGGATTATGAATTCGTCTTCACTTTCGTCCAGCGTCAACTAAAAGTGCTGTCAAAATGTGCGACACTTTTTATGCGATGCCCCAATGAATTTGTTGACCAGTTTAACAACTTTTTGGCATTTGTTTATAATTTATACGTTTGCGTGTGCCTGAGAGTATGGCTATTATGATTTTCACAAACTCGATATTCTTTTTCACATTTTAATTTTTAATTTGATAACAATTTTACCAACATCCAAGTCTCTACTTCTTCTCAGTATTAAAAACAAATATTAAATTAGTTGGAAACTAGTTTGCTAATCTTTCAACACTCATGTTCTCTACAGTAGAACTGCTATAATTATTAAAATATGCATGTTACTTTATCATATTTGCTTGTAAAATCAATATGCTTAGCCTATTAAAGAGTATTAAAACCGGAATATGAATTCTTGGCAAAACGAACGCATAATTAAGCGGAGAAACTAAGGCTTCGATTAGCTAAGCTCAAGAGCAGTGGCCAAAGGCAGCTGAGTTGTGATTCCACTCGTTCTATGATTATGCAACATGCCACACACATGGCACCGATTTCTGGCAGTGTATCAAATCATTGATGACCTCTCAAGGGAATTGTGAAATTCGTGCTTTTATTTTGCTGTTTTGCTTTCTCTTTTTTTTTTTGATTTGGTTTTGGTTTTGTGGGCAAACAAATGTTAATATTCTTGATGGAAAACAGAAGAAGCTCAGCCCAGATGAGAAACAAAACCATGTCAAAAGGTAAGGTAAGAACAGCGCTTCCGCCTCACGTCATATCTATTTTTTGTTGGCTTGTTAGCATATTTTTCTGGTTGCCTGCAACCCTTTGTGGCAGCTACACGCTGAAGCATTCCGACTTGTACTTATTAAGCCATAAGCTGCTTTTATGGCCAGGCAAATGCAATGTCTGGAGCACAGCATATATATTCTTGATCCCGTTCAAGTTCCCTCACACACACACACACACTCGCAACTTCTCCCCAATTGCTGTTAACTGCAGCATAAAAAGTTTTGTCAGTTTTCGCTTTCCTTTTTTTTTTTGGTCTTGTCTTTTTAATGGCTTTAAAGTGACGAGCGTCCGCTGTTGCAAGTTGCCAGTTGCCAGTTGTTGCAGCTGCCAATTGGTGTCGCAATTCAAAGTTTCATCGCCTTTGGGGATGGGTTGTGGCATGCAACGCAAGTTCGGCTGCGAAGCGTTCAAAGTGTCAGACGATGCGGCATGTCTACGGCTATATAAATAACAACAAGAGGCTAAAGGCAAGTGCAACAACAGCTGCAACAAGTGAAACGCAGCGAATGCCAAGTTGGCTGCGCACTCCAAACGATAAGGACACCAACATTATTAGTAGCGTGCTTGCAGATTTGTTGCATGCAACACACAGCACTGAAGCCAACCCCTCTCGACACACGCCCAATTGTTTGTGATTTACGCACGCTGCGAGCGCTGGCGCATAACATCATTTGCAGCTCATTAATCAGTTCTCTGGTGCCCCGCGTCCTTGGTCGTCCCCACATGCCACATTGTGCGGCATAATCGGCTTTCCGTCCCCGCCACACATAACGAGCAGGAATATTTCGCAAATATTTGCCCAACAACAGCAGCATCGAAACTGATTAAGACGCTTTCCGCCTTCAATTCACGGCTGCGTGTGCTTGCAACGTGTGGCAACAAGGGGCTACGCATCAAATATGCCGCAATAAGTCTACTTCAGTTGCTGGTCCTCCAATCCAAGCAATCCGCATCACAAATTTGCCTTGCACTCGGCGAGTATTTTGGCATTTAATGCCTCTATCAACAGACTTCCTATAACCATTTATTTGAGTGTAATTCGCCAGAGAATTAAAACTCTGAAGTGGCAGAAATACGGCGGGTTAAATATTGATACTAACAAATATGCTTACAATATTGATTTTTCGAATACCAAATAAATTAATTACTTTTGTATCGAATTTTACAACAATCGAATTTTATAAATCGCAATTCATGTTATTTCTTTCCATCATAAATTGAAACATTGATACAAGTTTCAATGGGAAAACAATATGCAACAATTTGTACTTATTTTATTTTTTATTCCTGCAAGAAATTAAATTATTCATTTGAGAATAATCTTGCAAAAAAATCTTTGTTGCCAAAAATTAACATAAGGGTCATAAGATAATTTCACAAAGAGGGTTCGATGTCTCATAGAAAATAATTAATAAAATATAAAACTCTTAAAAAAAAAGAAAATTTCTAAACCTAAAAAAAAAGTCGAATATTTGTAAAGTTGATTTTTTACATCGTTTGGTTTAATGGGAGAATGCTAAAATATTCTAAACAAATTTATTATTTTACTGTCATTCCGAAGCTATTAAAAATTGAGAGTTTAAATAAATATTTCTTTAAAATGTAATCGAATTTGAAAATAGTAGTTATAATAAATAAAAGTCCTTTATAAATCTGGTAGATTTACAAATTCAACGCCCTTAATTCGATTTGCCAAAACTTCGTTCAATATGTCTTCCCTTTCTCACCTGCGTCCAAGAGTTGTTAACAAAAGAGAACACGATGAGTACAAGTAAAAGAATATTAATTTAAGTTGATTTTTTGTAGCTGTTTTTTTTTTATTTTATGTTGCACGCTTCGACGGCTTTTATGTTGCAGGCGCCCCTTGGTGGCCGGAAAGTGCGGCAGCCAACGATGGACGTGGGCATATTTCATCAAGAGTCATGAGATAAAACAGGCGCGATGAAAATACTTCAGATATGGCCGAAAGGAACCGACGAGCCAACAACAACAACAACAAAAAAGCTGCTGCAGCAAAGCTGAGTAGTCGGGGCAACATCATCAGCAGTAACTCCTGCTCGTTACCCACTCGTTAACATAAAGCGCATTTATGCATGCAATTTTTGATATTACGAGGGGCAGGAGAAGGTGCAAGGACCGAGGACCGAGGACCGAGGACCGAGGAAGGACGATAAGCTTGCAACAACTGTTTGACGGCCAGCAGAACATTTGGGCAGTTGATGGGCGAAATGTATGAGTACTCATATTCAAACTCACATCCACATCCGCACTCACACTCGGTCTCTTGTTCGTTGGCGTATTGGCAATCAATGCAGCGATATTAACATTTATTGCCAAATTGCTATAAGTTGCATTACGCTGTTATGGCCCATTGATTTGTGCGCTTTTGTGCAGCGCCCTCGTTATCATATTGCCTTAATTTATGATACACTTTATGGAGCCTACTTCAAGCACTGGCCGCTTAGTTTTATCAATGACGCAGTCGCGCCATTGAGCTGCCTTTGACTGGGCATTTGGGTATGGAATACCCTACTCTAACACGCACAAAGGGCAGCTTAACACAGACATAATAATAAACTGTCCAGAGTTGCTCGACCCCCAGTTCGATGGCAGCTATAATTAGCAGCAATTAAATTTGTTGATGAGTTATGAATACAAGTAGGACTAGACTAGACAGTTTTGCACCATGAAAAACAGATGTCTGCTTAAAGGCAAATCGGGTTTTTTAAATTTCGTTCTTCAATTACGATTTAAATTAAATTTCAACACAATTTTTGGAAATATTTTGGTATTTATTAATAGAAGACAGTCGACATTGAAGAAATTACAACATAAAATTATGAACAGAAAATAATATGAAATTGAATGAAATAAGTATTAATTATAATTTAAAAAATTTAAAAAGTATTTTAAAAATATATATGTGAATTAACATATTAGTTTTCCACTGTGTATCAGCCATTAATTATACTTTTATCTTGACTTCACATAATTGAAGACCTTTAAAGCTATTTTGTTGGACAGATCGAACATGCTGGACATTTCGATGCGCTGCCTTTTTGGTTTACAAAATAAATTGAATGTACAGAAGAGTTTGAAATAAATTTGTTAAGTTCAAGATAAGGTTAAATTTGTATTTTGTTTTTCAGTTAATTTAGTTAATTGTAGAGTAGCTGGTGAAATGGAAAGCCGTTGGCAACATGAAATTAGGCGAAAAAAAAAAGAAAATCAAGCGAACTGGGGTCAAAGTTTCACTGTGAGAACGAACATGCGTGGCCAGCACTGTGATCATAAATCATTCTTTATTTCAAGCTGGTCACACACCCACACACACACACACACACACACACACACACATATGCACACACTCGAACGCAGTCTACTTTAATAATGAATGGCGTTGGCACGGCGAGCATTAACACCTTGGAGGCGGCTCTGCGTGCCGCATGAAATGCTGCTAACAAATCAAGCCAAACAAACTTGCGGCCAGCGAAATGATTCTTTTGGCCTGGCCAACTCCATCTGCCACTCTCGCAGTCGTATCAGGTAATTAATTATGGTGTTATTTAATTTAATTGCAGGCGGCATTAAGACGCAGTCGCTTAGCGAGTGCGTACAAATGGTTTCGCTATTAGGCGACTCCCTCGACACCTCTCTCTCCTCTCCCTCTCCCTCTCTTTTAAAGTGAGCCCTTCACCACTTGCACTTTGCAGACTAAGCAGATAAGTTAACACAGAGAGAGAGAGAGAGAGATGCGTGTGTGTGTGTGTTCATGAGCCCGCCTGCGGGCAGACAAATGTGTTTTCATGTTTGGCAAGCAACTTCAACATTTGTCAATGTGCATTTAGTCGCATGTGTGTGTGTGTGTGTAATGATTATGATGATGATGCTGATGCTGATGATTATGTGAGCCATAAAAGCTGCAAATGTGGCGTCGACCTGCTGTGCCTATGAAGCATGTAGCGCACACGCATTATAAGCTCATTTGTATCGCGAAGTGGCAAAACGAGAGTTTAACTTCAACCGACGACATCCATCCAACATACTCGCATACTATATAAATATAAAAAATGTAAAAATATACATATTTCATGCCTTTCATGGCTGAATGCGCAATTAGGTCGCAGGGACTTTTGAATTTACACTTTGATTTGAAGAAGACGTGGGGCAAGTTGTTTGTTTTGTTGCTGGATCAGTTAACGCCTGGCCAACGAGCGACCGAAAAATCCCCAAAATGATGCCAAGTGTCAACACTTAGCTCCAACTGACATGGCAACAACAACTTTGATGGGGGTCATGTGGTAAATTGGGGTAGCACTTCTATTTTTTTGTGTTGTCGTCGTTCGATTGCTCTCTTTTATTTTTACTTTCAGCTAGTTCGGCATGTTGGCATTTTAAATTAGCGCTAATTGAATCAAGTCGAGAACCTCTTGCTGGCTCAGTCTGTCCGTCTGTCCGTCTGTCAGTTTGTCAGTTAGCCAGTTTGTCAGCTGTCACATGTGCAAATTTCCCAAATAAATTTTGACAGAGAAAAATGCTTGAATTGTTAGCACAACCAAGTGGAAATTTATTTTTATTTCACGCTATACCAATTGATTTTTAGTTTGACGATTGAAGCCATTAAGTCATTATGAAAAACTCACTAAAAATTTCTAGGTTAGTTAGTTAGATTTAGTAATCGCATTTTAATTCAACTAATAGAACTTATTTATTATCGCTGTCTTCGATGTTTATATTTATGAAAGTATTTCATGTAAATGTTGTATTTAGTTATCATTGGAGTTTTATTTAGCTCATTTTAATTTTAAGATTTTGTTGATTGATAATTCAGTACATTTATATTTTAATGTTACATACTATAATGCAAACTCATAGTATTAAAAACTAATCTATTTTCCATTAAAATTTGTTTTCAAAACTAGTTTAATTACAAATATTTTTTTTCTCTTCATACTTGTATTCAAATAGCGCGTTAGTCATAACCATGCATTTAAAGCTATTGGTAATCGCAACAATTTTGCTCGTCTTCCAAGTGGTAATAACAAAGCCTAAAAAATATTATTCAATAATGTATATATTTGTATTAAATTTAACAGAGCTGTAATGGAACAACCGTTTATAAATTTACAAATACGGAATGCATAGCTAATTCAAAATATTCTGTGAATTATACTTGCTCGATCAAAGCCATCAACTGGAGTAAATCAACAGTCTTTATCGATTTTAATTTACTTCGACCTGTGTTCAATGTTTCTGTAAGTCAAATGAACGGTAGATATCTCAGTTGTGAAGCTTATATTCTTCTATTTCAGATTCACTTGAGAGTCCTTAAAAAGGACTACTCCAATCAATATCAACCTTTCCTTATAGACGTTCGATATAATTTGTGCGATTTGATTTCCAAGCGCAAAAGTTTAATATATGGCACAATAGTTTGGAGAATAATGAAACGCTTTACAAATGTGAATCATTCGTGTCCTTACAGTGGTCATGTCTACTCACGAAATCTGTTCCTAGACGAGAGCTACATTCCGATCTTACCTATTGGCGTTTATAAGGTTATCTTCAATTTTAGCGAAGACACTCGGGAGCAAATAGAATTTACCGCTACAATGTCTTTTATTTTTCAATCCATGGAAGAATATAAATTGAAAGGAAATAAAGGATAACAATATGTTACAGTAAAAATAAGGTAATTTATTCTATAACTTTATTGAAGTAGTAAACTAATTTTACATACAAACTTACCAAATAAATGTCAGCTAATGAGCTGTTTTCAATCACACTTTCTAGACTTCCATTTTTATTTCAATCCTCGATAGATTTTTAGAACATGTTTTCCAACGCTGATATTTAATTACACAATTATTGTGATTTAATTTTATTAAAATGATTAGATATACGTTTGTCCAAATAACAATAATATAATTAAGTAAGTATCTGTTTGGAATTAATAATTAAAGGTGTTGAAATTTGGAAATCTGCAATGCAATCTAATTAGCTTACTCCAATGCATTTTGGAAAGACTACCTTTTCAACTATTAAAAATAATAATAATAATAAATTGAAAAATAAACATGATTAGACTTATATTTTAACAAATTGTACGAAATACAATATTGGTTTAATTAATTTGCTTTTTATGTAGTCATATATATTGTCGGCAATACCTTATTTTTCAATTGCATTGAGTTTCAAATTTCTTCCAAATCTGATTTTAAATTCTGAATTTCCGTTTTTCTCTCTCTGAGGTTTCCCATGTATTCATATAACTGCTGCAATTCCTCAACATTACATTATTTTCAAAGATTTAAGCATAATAGTTTGGAAAACAATGAAACGCTTCACTAATCTGAATCATTCATGTCCCTTCCACGGTCATCTGTTTTCGAGAAACATGTACATAGACGAGAGCTACATACCGAATTTTCCCTTTGGCATCTATAAGATAATCTTTAATTTTACGGAAGCCACTCGCGATCAAATGGAAGCTTTTGTTACAATTTCTTTTAATTTTCAATCCATGGAAGAATATAAAAGCAAACAAAATAAAGGATAAATATCAGATCTAATAAAAGCAAATTGATTTGTTATTCTTTTCAGAAGTAAAAGATTGATAAATTTAAATAATTTAATCATTTATTTAAAGTCGTAAACTGCTTGCAATCAATAAGAAGTTTATTTTATCAAAGCTAAAAATGATGGCTTAGACAGTTAACACAATAATTTCTATAACCAGGAGATATGTTAAATACATATTTAGATTGAACTTGAGTACTCAAATAAACTAAAAGAAATATAAATTTTTTTATATTAAATGTATACGTATTATATACAAATAGTCAAACCAAAATATTTTCTTTTTTAATTAACATTAGCTTATCGATTAGCTTTGTAAATACATATTTATTATCTTTATGTATATAAATATAAAAGTATTTTAAAATACAAAAAGTATTATTCGGTAAAATTGTATTATCTTATCTTATACCTTTTATTTTTTCCAGTTTTCCTTGCGTTTTTTTCTGTATTTTGAGAATTTTAGCAAAAGCTGCTTTTCTTGTTGTAGCTTTAAACAGCTACATAGTCGAAAAGCTATGTAGTGCGTAACGAGCATTTATAATTGGAAATTTACAGAGTAAAATAACAGACAATTCATTAAAAACTGATTTATTTGTCATTATAAGTTACTAGCCGAATCTACCCAAAAGATAGATCATCTATTACAAAATTTAGTTGATATCATGCATTTAAAACTATTGGTAATCACAAATATTTTGCTCTTCTCTCTAAGGGAATGTTATCCTGCAACAGTTTACAAATTTACGAATGTGGAATGCATCGTTAATTCAAAATACTGTGTGAACTACAGTTGCTCCATTAAAGCCATCAATTGGAATAAAGCAACTGCTGCACTAGACTTTCATCTTCTACGAGCTATACAAAATACCACTGTAAGTTGAACCAAGAGTCTGATAAAACTTATGCATTACATTGTATGCATTTTAGATTCACATGAGGGTGTTCAAAAAAGACTACACCAATCAATATCAGCCATTCCTTATAGATGTACAATTTAATTTGTGCAATGTGATTGCCAAGAGAAATAGTTTGGTGTATGGATCAATAGTTTGGAAGACAATGAAACGTTTTACGAGTCTGAACCATTCATGTCCCTTGGACGGTCATCTGTTTTCAAGAAATTTGTACATTGACGAAAGCTACGTGCCGAGTTTTCCCTTCGGCATGTATAAGTTATCTTTGAATTTTACGGAGACCAATCAGAGTCAGATTGAGTGTCTTGGCGGTATTATTCTTTATTTTCAGTCAATGGAAAAATATCAATCGAGAAGAAAAAATGTAAAAATATTATAATAATAATGTAATAAACACTGTAAGGCATAACATTTTATTTTCGTTAACTTTTTGAATATTACATTAAATATTTTATTGCCCATTCGTATGTAATTATCAGATATTTTAGTGAATTATTGCAGTGTAAAACTAAAAATCCAAACTCAACTCAAATATTTATGACCGGCTTTGTAGCACTGAGTTCGTAATTGTTTGATTTGTTAATTATAAGTGAAAACCTAATTATTTGTATTATGAACTAATCTATTTTGAATTATTTTCCGAAATAGTTATGTTGCTACAAAATTGTAATCTATATAAATCAGTGTCCCTGCATAAATCGATATCAATTTCGTGATGCCATTAGCTAAAATCATGGCATTAACAAAATTTTTAATTTTTAATCTCTGGCTTCGGGCAAGTGGCAAGTACTCTATAAAATAAACTTAAGGATAACAAAATAAAAATCACTTTGTTTGGCAGGTCAACGATCCAAAATAGCGACAGCTGCAATGGACGTGTATCTTGTTCGCCCTATATTTAATGTATCTGTAAGTTACCCCAAATGCAATTCAATTCAGTATCAACATATAACTAATTCATATTTATAGATCCACCTGAAACTGTTCAAAAAAGATTATTTTAATCAACATCAGCCATTGCTTGTAGACGTTAGTTTTAATCTGTGTGACGTGATTTCTAAGCGAAACAGTTTAATTTACATTCCCGTGTTTCCCTTAGGAAATTACCAATTACGTTTGAATTTTTCTGAAAACATAGGAAATCGAATGGATATAATAAGATTATACGCTGAAGCTAAGGGAGGATACCGATCAAAATCAAAGATTGATATAAAAAATTTAGAATATAACTTAAAATATCATCGAATAAAAGATTGATGTTGATTGATTTTTTTTCTGTGTAATATATTTAGACAATAAATTCCATTAAAAACTAATCAATTTCATATTATTTTCCAACCGAATTAGTCTCAAACTATTGTAAGCAATTTAGGGGTCCCATCAGATTAAACTACGCCATTAAAAATACAATTATATATTCATCTCTGTCAAGTGACAAGTAATTTTTAAAAAACAATTTTGATTACATTATGGTATTTGTTTAACAAAACAGCGAACAGCTTAGAATATTACCAATGTGAAATGCACTTTCACTTCATATATGCTAAAGTCATCACTTGTTTAATTAGTGTTATTAATATATTTTTGTTATTCGAAGTCAAAAATTAAGAGATTCGGAGTTATAAGATTGTAATATAAAGGCTTTATTTAATCGATTTGTTTTCATTTGTAGTAATAGTTATACCCGCTACCCATAGGGTAGAAGGGTATTATAACTTAGTGCCAACAGAAAATGTATGTAACAGGCAGAAGGAGGCATCTCCGACCCCACAAAGTATATATATTCTTTATCAGTGTCAACAGCCGAGACGATATAGCCATGTCCGTCTGTCCGTCTGTCCGTCTGTCCGTCTGTCCGTCTGTCCGTCTGTATGAACACCTGGATCTCAGAGACTATAAGAGCTAGAGCTACCAAATTTGGGGACAGTACTCCTATAGGTCCTACGCAGGTCAAGTTTATTTCAAAAGTTGGATGCCACGCCCCTTTCCGCCCCCAAAAGTCTGTAAAAGTCCGTAATAATAGACCTAGAGCATTGAATTTTGGTATGCATAATAATAATTATATTCTAAATGATTCCTGTGAATTTGGTTGAGATCGAATGAAAAACAAGAAAGTTATTAAAGAATCAATTTTATATGCATAATTCACTTGCAGCTGCCCGCGCTTTGTTTGTTTAGTTGACAGTGTGACCAAAACGGTGTTGTGATATTTACCCGCTATTTTCAAATATATACAAAAAACTAATTTTAGTATATTTGGTATATTTTTTGTTAATATATCATTTAAATTTTTTGTTTTCTCTCGAAATGGGTTGCGGGTATCATACGGTCGAGCACTCTCGACTGTAGCTTTCTTACTTGTTTATTTATGTATATATCCCGATTTTGTTGACTAACAGATGTTAATTACCAGCTTGTTTAGAATGAATGAAAATTTACTACCAATTGTAGTTTTGATGCAAACTTTACATACGTTTTGTGTACCCAAGAACTGCTTGCTTTGGCTTTGCCCTGCTTGCCAATAGTGAAATTTGCAACGCAAGCAGTTCGCTTTTTATCACTACTGCACTGCTTGCTGTCGTACAATTGTTAGTACTTTGAGACTGAAAGTTTGAGTTAATCTGATATTAAGTTCAGCGTTTAAATATATTTTAAATTAATGGTTAAATTATGTGGAAATCCTTCTAATCCCTTAGATAGTCGCGTGTATAATTTTACGTTTACTAATACTACATTTCTTTCATTTTTTTGAGTACTTCATAAAGTACATTTGAAGTTTTCCAAGGGTCATCGGTATAGAAAAATTGAACTTTAAATCGATTTCGTTAAAATGTTTAATTTGCAGAATAAACGCTAAATTCATTTAATTTGTTTTTTAATTAAATAATTGTATTGGACAGTTATTGAGCACATGTTGTTTGTTAATTCGTTCAAGTGAGAATCTGTAAATTGATAAAACACTTATTCGAATTTGAGTAACATTAATTCATTGACAAGCTTGCAACTTGTTAATACAATAGATGAAGCTAAGCATTTACTAAATTATTAATGTTTTATTTATATCGGTAACCATAAAATTAGAAATGTTCGTATTAATTTATTGATTTAATCAAAATCGAAATAAATACGTAATTAATCACTGCGAGTACAATGCGATTATGTAGTGCAATTTGTTGGGGTTTAAATAAGTTTGATAAATAGCTGTATTGTTCATCTTGCTAGTTGCTCATGCATAAATTCAGTAATTTAGTTTTTTGAATGTGTTTTGTGCATTCAACTGATTCAACAACAATTTATTATTGCAGCTATTGCTCTTTTGTAAATGTTGTTGCGCTTTTCACATGCCTAATTAATTTCATACCCTTCCTTTTTTATTACTGTACATTGCGGTTGTTGTATTTTTTCTTGTTTATGTTGTTGTTAGTCAGCCCTTTTTGGTGCTCAGCTCATAAATATTTAATGCAAAATAATTAACACGCCCGCGCGCGCGCTCAGAGGAACTTCCTGGCAGTCGCCCAGAGTTTCTCACTGTGTCACTGTTAGTGGCCATGGTCATGATTGATTGCCTCCTGTTGCCATTGGACAATCATAAAATTTTCGTTAATCAAGTTTAATTAATTAAAGCAGACAAAATGGCCGATGCTGGCGGCATCAACGGGCATAATGACAACGCCATACTGGCTGGCTGCCAATGTGCCACACTGGCATATCCGTGTCAATATTTCCGCTTTTCGGCAGCCGTAAATTATGCAATACTTTCAGCCTTCCGATGTCCTCCATCTTCATCTACAACCGCAACCATCTCGTCGTGCTGCACGTGTCGCCAACCATTGGCGTTGTCTTTGTCAACATTTTGGGGCATCATCAGCATTGTCAGCATCGTCAGCGACTTTTGGAAACACGTCAGCTCTGATGACAGTAGCCATAATCCCGCAGATTACGATGTTTAATTCAAACCATGGGCCTGGCCAACAACCGTTGCCGTTACAGACGAATAGTTCATAATCATTGCCATGTTGATTTATCATCGTACAGCCAGTACTTGTTGTAAGCCTCATAGATTCGTTATTGATAGTTTACAACAAGCTATGCTTAGTTTATTTAATATGCAGATCATTTCAAAATACTTACATATATGTAAATATATTTAAGCTGATCCAATTGATTTTAAACAAGAGATACACGATGTCAATCTTATCAACAAGCAAATAAATCATTATTTTTATTTGAAAATAATTTTAGAAAATAGTTTCCCGAAATAATAACCTTAAACTGTGCATTTAAAATAAAGTTAAACGTAATTACTAAAAAAAGATAGCACAAGATTTATTTGTTTGGAAATATCTAAATATCACATTTGTTTCAATGCATTTGAAGTTGGTTGTTCTTCTGGTCTTTTCGCATCTATCAAAAATGGTATGAATTGAATGCAATTGTGTTAATATTACAAAATTTTATTTTATATATTTACCAGTTCGATGGAGCGCAGATAGTATTTAAAACTAAAAGTATCGAGTGTTTACCCGATTTGAAATTTGTCGATAACTATACGTGTTCCCTAAAAGCGCAAGATTGGAATAAAGCCGTTGTTAATATGGACGCTCAACTCAAAGTTCCACTACGGAATTTAACAGTAAGCTGCGTAATAGTTCCTTTACACATCATACTATACATATGTACATATATGAACATCTTTAGATCCGTATGCAACTTTTTCAAAAGGGTTATACTAATGCCTATAATCCCTTCCTGATCGATGTCCAGTTCAATATCTGTGACATATTGTCAAGAAAAAATTACTTTCAATATGGAATTATAGTCGTGAATGTGTTGAAGCAGTTTTCTAATGTGAATCACAGTTGCCCTTTGGAGGTAAGATATACACGATAATATTCAATTTACTCAGCATTAAAAATAATTTTCGCTACGATTTGTAGGGTACTTTAATTGCACGGAATATGTATATCAATGATAAACTCTTTCCAGTTTTTCCATTAGGAATTTATTTATTTTCATTCAGCGCTTTTGAGAACTATTCAAATCAGTCCAAAGCATCGCTTGGCGTTATAAAGTTTTTTGTACAAGTCATGGAAATGGTAGAAACAAGAAAAAAACCAAAAGTTTAACTGTACTAAAATTTTATATTGTGGATCGTATTTAATGCTATTAATGTAAAAAACGGGTTATTAAATTGTGTATCTATTAAAAAAAACTACAGTGTAATGATTATTTTTATATACTGAGTTCGAGCAATTACCAATTACAATTGAATTTACCATTCTACAAAAAAAATCAATTAAAAGTGACTTAGATCGAATTTAGCTTCCATATATTTATGCGCATATGTTGAGTTCCCAGTTTCAACGATGTATCCGAGTATCTACAACATAGTTTTCATTTTGGGTTTTTGGCACCTCCAGCAATTGGTAATACTTTTATCGAGCTCAACTAAATATCGGGGTATAATGAAAATATATTTAATGCAGGGTGTTAATACCCAGATGGTATTTAAGACAACAAATATTGAATGTATTGGAAATCCGAAGTATATTGCAAACTCTAGCTGTTTAGTAAAGGCTCGAAATTGGAATAAAGCTGTGGCTTACATGGACTGCGATCTAGTTTTGCCCCTACGCAATACATCGGTAAGTCAGGTAGTTATTTTATTTTTAATGTAAGATACAAGAACATTGCTTTTTTTACAGATGCACGTCGAATTCTTTAAGAAGGGCTATAACAATCGATACCATCCGTTTCTGGTCAATGTTGTTATCAAACTGTGCGACGTCATGTCTAATCGAAATTTTCTACCATACGGCACAATGGCAAAGAAACTATTGAAGGAGTTCACTAATATGAATCACTCCTGTCCTTACACGGTAAGAAAGATAATAACTATCTCATATTACTCGTTTAAATGAAATACTTTTTAAATGACAGGGTCACCTGACGGCACGAAACATAACTTTCCATGAGAGCTTTGTGCCAAATCTTCCATTGGGAAATTACCTCATTACATTAGACGTCTTGCAAAACTTCGATAACGGAACTACTGAATCGGCTGGATTAGTGAAATTTGGGTTTGAAGCTATGGAAATGGTCAAGCCAAGAAAAAACAAAAGAATTAAGTAATAAGTTTCTTAGTGAAAAAATCTGTATTCCAGTTGATGTGAAAAGAGTTGACTTACAACTTTATAAACAGTTTCCCACCCTAGAAATTAATTAACTTAAACTTCTTATATTACTCATTCTCACTTGACTGAGTTAAAAGTTCACAAGAATAAAACAATTTCACTCTTTCCTCATTATATAACTAAACATAAATTTCTGAGCACAAAAAGTATTATTGTCTGCAGACCAAATAACAAACAATGTTATCTATAAAATCATAATGCAAATATAATGAAGCAATGAAAATAGCTATTCGAAAGCTAGTTCATTCGATGTAACCTGAAAGCTAGTTCCCAGTATTCATCATGTGCTCACAAATTGCACTTGTTTATTATGTTCTGGGCTTTCAACTGCTCTGGGAAGTGGTAAAAAAAAAACTAAAATTATACTTGGCTACCTGGTTTAAAATGTAATGATCACTTTACAGTGCAGTGATCCCCAAATTGTGTTCAAGACAAGAAATCTCGAGTGCAAACCAAATCCCAAGTACGCCGTTAATACTACTTGCCTGGTGAAAGCTAAAAATTGGAATAATGCTGTGGCTCAAATGGATTGCGATATTGTTACTCCACTGCACAATATTACAGTGACTATTATTATTATTTTATTTAATTTTTATATTTTCAAAATTCAAAAATATCTTTCAGACACAAGTTGAGCTCTTTAGGAAGGGTTACAACAACAGGTTCTATCCGTTCCTGGTCAACATTATTGTTAATGTATGCGATATAATGGCGAAGCGAAATTTCACACCCTATACCAAGATAATAGGAAAGCTTCTGAAAGATTTTACCAATGTAAATCACAGTTGTCCTCTTATGGTAATATCCTTCGAGACTTAAAAGAACTTCACTAAAATTCGCGCTCTATTTGCAGGGCCGTTTGAGTGCCCGAAACTTATATATCCGTGATGTGGATTTTCCATTGTTACCATTGGGCGTTTATCTCTGCTCTCTCCATACTTATGAAAACTTTGCGAATGGAAGCTTCGCTTCGGTTGGCGTAATTAACTTGTATTTTGAAGCAATGGATTTCATTAAGCCAAAGAACAAGCCCAAAAAATTTTAAATTGGGAAATGTTGAAAATATGGAGCAGACTAAAAATAAAAGTGGCAAAAAATGTGTTTGTTAAGTTTGGTGGCAAATATTTTACTCTCAAAAACATGTAATTATAGCTAGAAAATGTAATTGAAATATAATTGGACACCCGGTCAACAGTTTAAAGTGCATTAAAGTTAGTTCCATTTGGCATCGATTTTTAGGCTAACTAAAGCTGTCATGGTGTGCAGTCGTTATAATGCTTTATACGTTTGTGGTTATTCAATGTCTGTCATTCGTTTTGAGTGTGGTAATTGATAAAATATATTTTAAAAAATTATAATATATATTGGTTATATATTTTAAGCAAGCAGAGTCACCAATGGTATACAAGTCGATGAACATTGAATGTCTGCCCGATCCCAAATATGCTGTGAATTCCACTTGTTATATAAAGGCTGAAAATTGGAATAAGGCTGTTGTATTCATGGATTGTGATCTCATTTTGCCACTGCGAAATACAACGGTGAACTTAAATACAAACTACACCTATTGAAAGTTTGCAATAAATAATTGTTGAATAGGTTCACATGGAACTCTTCAAAAAGGGCTACAGCAATCGATATCATCCGTTTCTGATCAACGTTGCCTTCAATATGTGCGACATAATTGCAAAGCGAAATTTTATACCCTACGGAACCATGTTTTGGAAGATCATCAGACAGTTTACGAATGTGAATCACAGTTGTCCCTATATTGTAAGTATTGCGACAGTATTTGTTTTGACTGATTAAACATTATTGGATTGATTTCACAGGGTCACATGTATGCACGCAACTTATTCATCGATGCGAATAACACGTTCATGCCCAAGTTTCCTCTGGGCTTCTATATGGTTTCCTTTAGAATTATTGAAAACTATCCGGATCGACCCAGCGAACATGCTGGTCTCATCAAATATTATGTTCACGCCGCTGAAATGGTGCAGATCAGGAAGCGAAAAGATCCGATTACTAAATCGGTTAATGGCTAAATTGATACTATCAAATTCAGAAATCAACAAAACATATCGATTCCATATTTGATTGATCTTAGAATTATACATGAATTTAATTGCATTTTCGGTGTGCGTTTTATTTAGTTGATACAAATCTTAATTGTCGTCATTTTAATGATTTAACCATGAGTCTGTAGCTATTATAAAAGGAATTTTGGGATTGTTCATTCAGAGTATTTTGAACAATATGAAACAGTGGGTCGGTCAATTAATTCTCGGATTTTCGTTGATTTACGGACTCTTAAATATAGTACGTACATATGTTAGAAAGAAATGGATTATATTATTTAATTTCCTTTGAAAGTCTGAAGGTTATCGGGTCTTCAAAGTAAAGAGTATTGATTGCAAATCGAATTCGCAGTTCGTTGAGAACGCCACCTGCTCTTTGGTGGCTGTTAGTTGGGTAAAGTCCTATGTTAATGCCGACTGCTACCTGTTGCAGCCTCTGCGGGACATCATGGTGAGAAGTCTCATTGAAAGTGAACTTAGAATATGTTTAATTGGCCGGCTAATTGCAGATAGAAACGACTTTTTTCAAGAAAGACAATACGAATCAGTTCAAGTCATTCATGTTTCCGTTCAACTTTAGTGTCTGCCACTATGACAAAAAGTATCAATTCATTCCATACTCAGACCTCGTCATTAGGCAACTGCGCACCTACACGAATGTCAATCACAGCTGCCCCTATATGGTAAGTCTTTGTCGCTATTCATTAGTGTCGTGGATCCATAAAAAACCTTGCTTTCCAGGGACACATGTTTGCCCGCCAACTGATGTCCGACGATGGTCACCTGCCCAATGTCCCCGACGGCGAATATAAAATGTTATATCGGTTCTTCGATAACTCCAACTATTTAGGGTTCGTGAGTGCGGTGCTTGAAGCTTTCGAGGCTCGTAATTCTCGAAGAAAGTTGACCACTCTAAAACCAACAAACAATCTTAAAATACATCTGTAGAGCAATGCAAAAATTAAAATATGAAAAAAGTTTATCCTTCTTCCACTCTGTAGAAATATAGAATATAAAAAATGTATATTTATTTATAAAAAACTAAAAAGTTTTCTAGGTTTTCTCTATCTGTAAAGAAATACAAAATTAATTTTTATGCAATTCCACCAATAAATTTGTTTCAGCTCTCTGTAGAAATTTAAGTATATATCTTTCTCTCTCTGTGGAAATATATATATTTTCTTTTATTAATTTGCAATTGAAATAGAAATAATAATCTGTAGTTAAATATAAAATTTGCAAAATATTTTTTATTCATTTCCCATTAAAATAATAAAATAAGTTTCAAAATTATAATAATTGATTTATTTATCATATTAAAATAATAAAACCAGTTTTTGTCTTTTAACTATCAAATGTTGAATGAATATTATATGTCGAACATTCTCAATGATTTTTAACAAATAAAACTTGTCACAATTTCCGCATCGTTAAGTTTCCATGTGAGCTCATCGTTGCATCAAGATCAACGACTCATTGAAGCATGCAACATTGTCGTATGCGATGCAAGCGATAAGCTGCGATAAATTAACTAATTACATTAGCTGCTCCAATCTGGCAGAGGACTCTGCTCCACGCTATGTAGTGGCCATTAACAAATTGTTTCGAAATCAAATTCCATTGCAGCGCTACGCGTTGTCCACGATGGGAGTTTTGCACCAATGCTGGGAGCCCGGATCGCTGCACGAATGCGTCGGCCTCATCTCGATGGGACAGTTCGTCGTCTGCTGCAGCGGCTTCTTCCAGCGTGGCGGCCAGTTCGTCATCAACATGTGGACTCGCCTCTACTCCGTGTGCTGCGCCAGCCTGGCGGTGTTGGGCCTCTGTGGCTGCCTCTATGCCATCGTGCAGAACGATGAGCTGCGCAGTCGAGTGCTGCAGCTGGACAAGCTGGTGCTGAGCATAATGGGCATGGAGCTGGTCATATCCTCGCTGGTGTTCATGCTCACCGTGCTGTCGCTCCAACTGGGCGCCAGGCGGCATCTGGGCATCTACGAGCGCCTGGCGGAGGTGGATCGCCGGCTGATGCGGGACTTTGGGGCCAATCTCAACTACCGCAAGTTGTCGCGCAAGAACATCATCGTGCTGTCCATTGTGGGCGTGCTCTACATGAGTGCGGTGAACACGGCGCTGGCCCGGGGTGCCGAAGGACATCAGCTGGGGATTGTGGTGCCCGCTGCCCTGTGCTACATTCTGGTGACCAGCGGACCGCATCTCACGGGCTATGTGCACATGACGCTGACCGAGCTGATCAGCATTCGGTTCCGGCTGCTGCAGCAGATCCTGCAGCCACAGTTCCTCTACAGGCGCTTCGGCAGGGAGGCGCTGTGCGAGCGGCGGCTGCGATCGCTGGTGGACATGGTCAAGGAGCTGCACTACATCATCCAAGAGATCAACGAGGTCTACAATCTCTGCCTGTGGTCGGCCATGGCCCACGACTTTACGCTCAGCACCAGCGAGCTGTACATCATCTTTGCCCGCTCCGACAACAGCAGCAACGACAGCGGAGGCGTCAGCCCCATGCTGCTGGGCTTCCTCTGCCTCTGCATGCTGGTGCCCTTCTACAAGATGCTCATCGCGCCCGTCTACTGCAGCCGGAGCGTGGACGAGGGACGTCGCTGCCTGCGTCTGCTCGAGCAGCTCGACGATTGGTTCCCAGCCAGCCAGCCCGTCAAGCAGCTCGTCGAGGCCATGATGCGTTGGCGCCTCCAGTTCAAAGTCGAGTTCACCAGCGGCACAAGCATCACACTCAACAAAACTGTGATTACGCTGGTGAGTTAGAGTTGTCCCCAGATTGAATTGGACTAATCTTGGACTCGCTTTCGCAGTTTGCCTCGATTGTGTGCAACTATTTGCTGGTGCTCATTCAGTTCGCGATGACCCAGAAGCTGGGCGAGCAGGTGGAGCAGCAGAAAGTCGCACTGCAGGAATGGATAGGCATCTGAAGCGGGAAGCCGTCGGTCGGTCGGTCGGTCGGTCGGTCGGCGTGTTGCATATATCATTAGCTAAATTAATTTACGGCTCGTTAACATAGAAACACCATAAATATGTCAGCGGCCTCAACGGACCTTCCCACCCACCGCTGCCCTCCCCGTTGCAATCAGCAACTTGGCCCGCGGCCTGTGACTGGGACGCAACACTGCACCCAGGAGGCGGTCGCCAGGCTAATGATTATAATGTTTGTCGTTTATTTTATTTGAATTTTATGCAAATGAACGCAGCCCAGGCTGCCAGGCATTCGGCCAGACAGCCAGACAGCCGGGCTTATCAATGCGGCCAGCCTACACTTTTCCGAGTGCGTCATAAAACTCAACGCAGCCCCGACCACGCCCACTAATTGTGCGCCTCTAATTTAAGTCCTTTCTTCAATATGCCTCGGCCTAAAATCGTTGCACACGAGCATTAACTTGGCCAACAAAATGTCAATTTTCAATGGCCCAATTTCGAGTAGTTTGCACGTCTTTAATTGCTCTTGAAAAGTACAATTTAAAGTTAATTCTAAAAAATTCGATGTAGAATAAATCAATAGCAAATAATTTATATTTATTCCAATTAATATATTCCGAAAATTGTTAAATCGCTGATTCAATTATTAAAATATAATTACCCTTTTTATTTATATTAAAACTTGTAGTGTTCGATGTTTATTTAACATTATAAAACCAGTAAGAAAGCTACAGTCGAGAGTGCTCGACCGTATGATACCCGCAACCCATTTCGAGAGAAAACAAAACATTTAAATGATATATTAACAAAAAATATACCAAATATACTAAAATTAGTTTTTTGTATATATTTGAAAATAGCGGGTAAAAATCACAACACCGTTTTGGTCACACTGTCAACTAAACAAACAAAGCGCGGGCAGCTGCAAGTGAATTATGCATATAAAATTGATTCTTTAATAACTTCCTTGTTTTTCATTCGATCTCAACCAAATTCACAGGAATCATTTAGAATATAATTATTATTATGCATACCAAAATTCAATGCTCTAGGTCTATTATTACGGCTTTTACAGACTTTTGGGGGCGGAAAGGGGCGTGGCATCCAACTTTTGAAATAAACTTGACCTGCGTAGGACCTATAGGAGTACTGTCCCCAAATTTGGTAGCTCTAGCTCTTATAGTCTCTGAGATCCAGGTGTTCATACAGACGGACAGACGGACAGACGGACAGACGGACATGGCTATATCGTCTCGGCTGTTGACACTGATAAAGAATATATATACTTTGTGGGGTCGGAGATGCCTCCTTCTGCCTGTTACATACATTTTCTGTTGGCACTAAGTTATAATACCCTTCTACCCTATGGGTAGCGGGTATAAATAGCTATATTAAACTTTGTCCAAATTGTCCGTCAATAAATTGTATTACTGAAATGCGAAAGATTTATCGACGTCATTTGACTTTCAATATTTTATTATTGAAAGCCAAAACTACATATCGCTTCAAAAATATTCCTACTTTTAATTAATTTTATTGACTTCGCTGCTGTCTTCATAATAATGCAAAATAATATTGAATGCTGTCTGCTTCTGTTTGTAAGGTAAATCCGATTATATATTACGATACCCTGTTAATATGGGAGTATGCCAAGTGAGAAAGATTCGCAACAAATAATAAACATTTATTTCCAAGACACTAAAAAAGATTCGATTTTTAGAAATCAAAATCAAAATTACATTGAAGTAATAGCAAAATATGTGGAAATACTAATTTACCCGCTTAGCCAGAAGATAAGGCGTAAATCCGGATGACAATGGATGTTGCAATTGGTTGATTTTTGTGCGGCATTATTGGATTTTGGTTAAAAATGAATATTATTGAAGCGCGGAGGAACTACGATTGAATACAATAAGTATGCTGAATGGGAACAAGGCGCATCATTGTTATTATTTCAATTTGCGAGAGGACATTGTGAGAGGAAACTTCAAGTATTTATTGAATCGCATATTTTATCATCATCATTATTATCGGTGGCATGGGCTGTCGATTTCGCTGCAACATTCCGTTGACCATTGTCGTAATTGAATAATATTTTTTTCCCTCTCGGCAGCATTCCTTTGTTTCATTCATTTCCATGTCATGAGTTTTTCCATTATTCAACCGGCACTCGGCATTCGACATTTTGGGATTCGAGTCCAGCTGAATCGCTCCTCCACATAATGCAATCTCATATGTGTATATGGGCGATATAATTTGCGATAATTGCTATTGCTGTGGCATGCCACACATACTACGCATAAATGTTATGTTATGTGGCCTGCGGCCCTTCAAATTGAAGCGTGCCCCATTTTGCTGCCACTTGCCATTTAAAGGCAACAAGAAACAATCAAAAATTATCGCATGAGCCTAATTGCATATTAATTGCATGCACTTATGCCTCAATTACCACCCAAATGTCTACAAATAAAAAGCCTCAATTATTACAATACTCGATTCTTGGAATTATAAAAACGTTTGAGTGCTAACAGCGATTTTGCGATTCATAATTGCAATTTTATTCGTTGGCGCTGTCATTAGTCAACCAGTTAAAACAACATTTCACATTATTATCACAGTGGGCGAAACTCTTTGATGGCTGTTGTAATTATAATCCAAAAGTATATGTTAATGGGAACTTTACTTCTATTATTAACTGGCAGTAAAAAGTCAATTAATCGGAAGTGCAACTAATGACAAATGTAATCACGACTACCTTCGCTAGGATGTTGTCGCAGGAATCTCAGCTGGCTGTTAATGAGAATATTTAATAGATAAAAATGCACAAAGGTTAATGGGACAACAAGTGATATTTCGCTTACAGCCTACAACAAAGCACAATTAATTTGATTTGTCTGTCGGATGAACTATTTAAAGAACAGATCCATAAATTATTCAAGTGCAGTAATTACTCAGATAGCAGGTATAGCTGTTAAGCTGAACAAGCAAAGCTGAGGGGCTTTTGTTCGAGAATGCAAACTCATAACAGCATTACCCGCTTTACTTAACTAACTCATTTAAAAGTTTTCCTAATAGCATGTCACACATGCAACAGAGATTCACTCCTTGCTCTCTCGGACTCTCGGTGTACTTAGCCCAATTAAAATGTGGTCAGGGCTGACAACGGAGTAGCTACGCATGGAGGAGCGACTCCTGGCCCGCATCTGTTCCATTTGATGCACAAAAGTTACTGGCAACACAATGCGTTAGTATTTGAACCATGCCCCCTTCCGCTCCCTTGTCTTCTTTGACATGGCTGCGTTTTCATTTCGCTTTAGTTTTCTTTTTCATTTTGGCGAGCAACTTAATTAGCAGACGGCGCATTTTTTATGCGTGTTGTCAGCGTTTTGTCTAAAAGCGAATTGTTCGCACCTGCATGAAGTCCGAAAACAAAGCGCGCAAAAAACGAGGCGAGAAAGGCAATAAAAAGACACGCTAGGATTAAGTGAGCCAACATGGAATTAAGGTTAAGTTGGGCCAGACAAAACGCTTCATTATAATTATCCAGCTCAGTGAATCGCATATTATTTTACATTGCGATTTGCTGCGCTGCCCATTGAAATCAAAACCAAAGTCAATGCTTTAATTAAGTCAATAAATGTATGGGCATGCATGTTTGTATGTCCTTCCTCACACACACACGCACACTCGCAGACATAAATCATCATAAAATACTCAGCTAATTAGTTTTATGTGTTCGCAACAAACAGTTTGGCGAAGTCGCCGTAAATATTTGTTTTAGCTTAATGTTAAGTCAATCAAGGCCCGAATTTGCTCGTATTTTATTTGCATATTTCACTTAAAGTGTCACGTCAAGGATACGCACACACACACAGACACATATGAGATATGTTCAAGGACCTGTCATTGTGCACACTTGACACTTGCAAATCATGCAAACTTTTGTCTGTTTACCTTTTCTGTCCTTTTGACTTTTTCAGCACAAATTTATCAAAGCCAACCAAACGCAGACCGAGCTATGAATATATGGACAGAGAGGGACGCAGAGGGACGCAGGGGGGCAAAGCCAATTCGTATGCAAATATCACAATCTGTTGGCATGTCACATATTTTCTGGCAAATATTTAAACAAATTTCTATGCAAATATTTGCCAATTGACTGCTCAAAACTACTATTTTTTTCTCTCAATTCTATTCACGTAAATATTTTGCTCGGCCAGTTCCCACAAAATACAAATCAACATTTTGTAGATGCAATTATCAATAAGTTTATAAACTTTTAAACATGATCCACCTTGGAATGTTATGCTTGCAAGGCATTAAGCATGCGACATGTGTGCCACATTTTCTATAATTGCAATAAATATTTTGGCCACAAACAAAACAATCACAAAATCAACAAATTTTCGGCATTCTATAAATTCCCAAATATGTGTGTTTTTACGATCGCAGGGAAGGATGCGTAACATTTTATAAAAAAATTCTGGGTAAGGGACCGAGTGGAGGGGAAGGTACGGAAATTACGCATACGCCATGTGAGCCGCCTTTTAATGTGAATAATTAATGGCGCAATCAATTAAAACTCACTCCCCGAAAACGCTTTGAGTGCCGTTTGCTGTAGTTGCTATAGTTGTTGTTGGATTTGTTGTTGCTGTCGCCTTCTGGGAAATTTGTGTGTCAATTTCGAATGCAAATCCACTTAATTAAAGCAATTTGAATGCAATTTTACGTCTTCAGAATGTGTTTGATGCATTAAAAATGCATTAAGCAAACGCACACGGACCGAGCAACAAAGGCGCAACATTTGCGTTGTTTCCCAGCTGCAACAACAACTGCTGATGAGGCTCTGGGCTTTGCCTAACGACGCATTTGACAAATGAAAATTGCATGGAGCTGGGAGCTGAAAGCTTGTAGCTTCGAGCTTGGCCCTGCCAGCTATGCCTATGCCAAAACTTCAATTACTAATGAGGCGAGCGGCTGTAAGCAAACACAATGTTGCACTAAAGGCGACGCGTCTGGCAACAACATGCAAACAACAAAAAAAAAAACAGGATGCGGCCACGTAATAAACATTTTTACGAGCATCTACTCGACGACAACAAAAAATCAACATATGTGTCGCGTCGATGGCACTCATCATATGTCTTTATTTATTTAGATTCACCCTGTATGTGTGAGTGTGTGTGTGTGTGAGCGAATAAACATGTAGCTTATGCATTTAAAATAGCATAAAATGCCATAAGCAGCCCAACTGACTGTCTGATGGCACTTAACGAGGCCAGCACGCGGCTCAAGAAATCTCCTGATCTTCCTGATGCAAAGCGCAATCAAAACGTCGACGACGACGACGACGACGACAGCCAGCGAAAAAAACACTTCAGGCGCCAAGCTGAGCATTCCAGCCATGTCGCAACGCAAACACTTCACACACACACACACACACACACTGAGACACTCAGCCACTCACACATATGCCGCACACACACGCATGTAATCTGTAATGGGCGCAAATTTGCGAGGTGAGCGCTTTTGGCTGGGGGAGGAAAGGGAAGGCAGCCATTAATGCATTTACTAGTTGGCCAGGTCGTTGGTGTTGGTGTTGGTGTTCATGATGTTGGTGTTGGGCTTCTCATGTTGTTTGCACAGTCCAAGCAAACGACTTGACAAGTGCCGCAGCTGCAAGGACACGCCAGGCGCAAAGGTAAAGCTCAAAAATAACACAGCTTACAAACATGTTTACCTACGTCTGTGTGAGTGCATATACACACACCATGTGTGTGTGTGCGAACGCTCATCTAATTCAAGTGCAAAGAAACAAGCAAATTACAAGCATTTTGTGCAAGCTGCTTAAGCAAAATAAACGAGCACACAAAAGTGCAAAGGTGAAGGCTACTTTTGGCCAAGGGCTTAACCTATGCTATATACTTTTTCTCACATATATGTCACACATCCTCATATGTGTGTGTGTGTTCATGACTTTGCTTTTTGGTGTGTCATTTAAATGCATAACGCAGGCAAACGCCTTAATCCAAATGTTGAGCACGCAAGCAAAACAAAGACATTTGACCGGGCAACTGCAGACAAAACAGATTCAAGATTTAAGCTGCATTTTTTACAAAACGAGTATGCAAAATGAAATTGAGAATTTAAAATTCATGGAAATTGTAAAATATTTAAAACATAATAATGAAATTAAATAACCTCTCCTCTTCAAAGCTGCCACAGAATTAAGCTGATCATTTCATAAACCTCATTTTCATTTTTAGCTTAGCATATTAATGAGTTAAATTCATAATTCCCATCAATAGTTGACCAATCAAACTACCCTGATTTTTTTATTATTTCCTGAAATGTTAAAAATTTAATAACCTTTCTTCTTCAAAGCCATTCACAAATAACAACAAATGTTGCCCAATAAAATTGCAATAAAATTGATCTGATAATTTTATAGTTCTCTGAATTGTAGAAATATAGTAATGGTAATAGTAAGTTTAACATGCTTATTAATAAAGTTAATCAAATATTGTAAGCATTTTATTCTTCTGAGCTAATTCAACGAATACAATTGCAATTGCTGCAACAAAATTAAACAGATAATTTTCAAATTTTCTGAAATTGAATAGTATTTAAAAATAAATATTTATTTCATCATATTAATAAATACAATTTCACAACACTACTCATAATTCATGTCAAATATTAACCAACAAAACAGCATATAAATAAAACTGAAATATTTTAAAATCAATGATTAAAAATTGAATAACCTTTCTTCTTCAACGCCATTCACAATTCACATCAAATGTTGTCCAACAAAACTGTGTCAAGCTAGCAAAGAAATAACTTGTTAAATTATGTTGATAAATTGCATTATTCCAGTGTAGTATTTAGTAGTAATATTGACTGCCGTTTATTAATAAATACAATTGAATAATCTTGCTGCTGCAGTTTGATATATGCATATCAAAGTGTGGTTTGGAGAACGCTCTATTCATTGGGGCTAAATAAAGAGCCAGACTCGGAATGAATGATTGCATTAATTTAGAGCATAGTATTTCGTCAAGCATGTGATAAATTAAGATATTACACACTTTATCTGCATGCATCATTCATATGCATTTGCGTTCCATATTTGCCAACTTGACCACAATCCAAATGCAGCGCATAAGCCAAAGCCAAAGCCAATTGCAAACCAAACCGAGGCAAAGTAAACCGAACCAGAGCAATCCATTCAGTAGTTGAACACATAAACAGACTGGGCAAAAAGAGCTCAAACAACAGCAACAACAACAGCAACAGAGTGTGCGCTATCTGTCACACATGGACACACACATATTTGGGGGCATTAAGTCGCGTCCGTCGATGTTGTCCTCGCTCCTCGCTGCCTGCGGGTCCAGCGAATTGTAATTACAGTCTGTGATGCGTAGTTGGCACCAAATGCGATGCGATTCGACAGAGCGACAAGTCAATGACGCTAATTCGATTGGCGAGCCGCTGGGGCTTAGTTTGCGACGCAGAAATACGCGACAGCGCACACGAGGCGTATGCTTAATAAAGTGTGGCAAACGCCCAAAATCGTTGCATACTTTAATTCCCAATGTTTCGTATTTGCAAATGTTAGACGCCACTTCCGCCGGATGTCTGCGCCACAAGGTGAACGACTGCAAAGCGAGAGAGATTAACTCTCTACACAGATAGATAGAGAGAGAAGAGGAAAAGTCTGTCGTTGGCTGATTGTGTGCTAAGCCATTTTCGAGCAGAAATTGCTTTGTAATTTGAATTTGATTTTGGCAAACAATTTGGCAATGCGGAAATTGAAAGCGCACACTGCTGCCGCTGCCGCTGCCGACATAATTACCAACGGAAACTGAACTGAACAACAGCAACAACTGGAGAACTTCATGTTCATGTGCTGCAGTTGTTTGGGGAGAGACTGAGACTGCGACAAGAAGCTGCAAACGGAGCGCGTTAGGAAACTTTCGCGGTTCCGGCATTTGCCAAATTGACTGACAATACACACACACACACACCATAGACACACACATGCACATGCACAGAGGGAGAGGGAGAATCCACTTAGAGAAAGTTCACATAATGGTCGACCCGGCAGCACTTCAGCTGCAAGCCGCGCATCCATTTAATTGAAGTGAAATAACATTTTGTGTCAGCAACTGTATTGTCGTTGTGTGTTGCTTGTGTGTTGCTTGTTTACGCTGCAACGGCTGGCACACATTGCGTATGCGCAACGCTGCACAGCAGAGCAGAGCAGAAACGCAAGAAAGTGAAAATGTTTTGTACTCACACATCTGGCAAATGTGTTGCAACTGCGACTAACATGCAATTTGCTGCATTCACTGGGCGACACTCACAAATACGGGTTGAGTGTGTATCCAACTGAATGATGCTAAGTGCGAGTCCGTATATATGTGTGTGTGTGGTTCTAGCCAAGTTACAATATATTGAATGCAGCATATAGCAGTGGCAACTGTTTTCGAGTGCTGTCTGCTAGATACACAGATCAATGCTAAGCAAACATGCCCGCAATTTGGCTAATGAATTGCAGTTTCTTAACGATAATATCTATTGGCAGCACACAAGACAAATGTATCGTTCGTTAATGCACACAGCAATTATCGGAACAAAAGACAATTGCGTTTCCAAATGTGCTCCATCATTGAAAATAACTATCTAATTAATTTACTGTACAAAAAGTTGTGCATTAAATTAGTTAAAATAAATTATTTCCATGATTAGATTGCAATATTATCTATGCCAACCAACATTGAATTTAGCAAAATATCGACTTGACACTTTATGGCTTCAAATTAACTTAAACAACAAAGCATAAAATAATTTAATTGTAACTAGTTATTTTATGATGAGTATCTGGAATATCTCTGCAAATTAACATAAATTTATTAAAACACAGACTTGCAATCGCGTGCTTTAAATTAACCTAAAAATGAGCAAACTAATTTAATTGTAATTAATAGTTTATGCTGAGTGACTTTCATTTTATTGCATCTAATTTCCTCTTCATAATGAGCTGCCTTTGTGCTTTGTGCAGCAGCCGTTATGGCAGCTGCCTGAATGGGTCTAAATAAATGCTTTGATGGGCGTAATAAGCCACACGTGGCATGGAAGCATGTTGCATAATCTCTTTGCTGCCACTCGCGGCTATCAATCGTGGGCATCAAACTTGAGTGGGTCAGTGGAAAGTGCGCCGTTGATGCTGGTGCTTATAGCAAGGCCTTGGCTTAGTTTTTATCATTACACTTTGTGCACAAACAGGGCAGCGAAAAGAAAAGACTAGGAGGAAATGCGAGGAAAACTCGCATTCGTATTGTCAAGTGTGGAAAATGCGCACATTTGGTCAAGTTTTTTGCATTTGTTCCAACTTAACTGGGTGCTTTCATTTTAATTCGTTTAAACAACAACTCCCACTCTTCTGCCTCGCTCAAGGTCCTGAGCTGTGGACCATTACGTTAAGTGCCGTGAGGCAGGACGCTCCTGCAGGATATGCGCTGCATTTGTCACTGTGGAATGCATTTTAGCAAAATGTTTGGGCCCGCACGTTTGAATTACATGACACAAATAGCAATGGCTGCAGCAGCCACAACAACAAGACAGAGATGATGCTGCCACTTGCCAGTTGCAAGTTGCCTGCCACACTCTCTCGGCTGTTGTTGCCTTTGTACGCCAGCTGAAATTAATATTTGCACTCAAAATGCAATTTTCCAGGCATTTCCCTTCCACATGCCAAGCTGTGTGTTTTGTTGCTTTCGGTTTGCATTTTCCGTTTAGCAGCGTGACAAATGCTACATGCTACGCGCACTCGTAAATGAATTTGCCGTTTCTCTGACAAGTGCCACAAACATTTTTCGGACACATGCAACATGCAACATGCAACTCACTCTGATACCCTGCAAATGGTCAGGTGTCGAGGCCCAAGCCAAGCAAACAGACTCACAGCCCAGGCATAATTAAGCAGCTGCTTCGACTACAACTTGCACAATAATTGCATTATTCATGAGCGAGTAAGACTCTATGGCACAAGATGCAAGTGTGCAGTGTGCAGAACAACAACTACAAGTAACAACTACGCTGGTAACAAGTTCAAGAACTCAATTTGGAGAGGGGAGTTACAAGGAGTTAGCAGGAGTTGTTGTTCAGCATCTTAGTCCAGTCGCCTCTTTGTTGCCTACTTCGCGGCATGTTTTAATCTCACAAGCAAACTCATATTAAAACTCTGCCGTTGACTCGCAACTTGCAGCAAAACTTGTTAATTTTGCATACTGCAACTGCAGTCTGCGCACTTTATTCACACACTCACATTCACACTCACACTCACACTCATTTGCAGGTTTATGCTGTCAAGTTGCTTTTCTGCTTTCGTGTTTTGTTTCTATTTTTACTGCAGCATTCTGATGGCATTGCACTTGTGTGTACCGAATCTAATGCATTATTGTTGATTTAACCAAATGCGGCAGCTGAGCAAGAGCTGCAGCAACATTAGCTGTAGCTGCCACTGTGTGGCACTTACATCTGTGGCATGGGATGATTTCAATCAAGATCGAATTAATTAAGTTAGCAAACATTTGATTGCAGTTTGCTATTTTCTTTCTTTTTATGTGTTTCGACATTGAAGGAAAATGACAAGACTCAAAGTCATATATGCATTATACTTACTAATAGAAAAAGAAGAAAATATAAATTATAAAATCCAGGTAATTGTATTTATTAATTTCATCACCAATATAATTACATTTAATTATTTGAAAACATTGGGTTTTCATTCAATTGTAGTATTTATTAAATACAAAGATAACATTTTAAATTGTCATAATATAAATAGTTAAAGTAAAGCAATTATATTATAACAATTGTGATTATATTTAATTCTTCAAACCCATTAGATTCTCATTCATTTTTGAATTGTATTATTTATTAACTTTAAATTGTTAGTTTAAAAAAATTACAATTTCAATAACCATATTTTTCAATTTATACTACTTTATAATTAAACAAAAATTTTTAAAATTAAATTATTAATTTTAAATTTCGCTTTCCAACAACTACATTATGCAATTTATACTACTTCATAAAATGACATAATAATTAAAGACCCATTATTTTAAATTTCAAATGTAAATTGTACAATTCAACAACTACATTATGAAATTTATACTTCTTTATAAAATTACATAATAATTGAAGACCCATTATTTTAAATTTAAATTATTTTAATTTTATCATTTACTATTTAACAAACCACATTATGAAATTTATACTACTTAATAAAATGACATAATAATTAAACTCTTTATTGCAACTCCATAAATTACTTATCACTTTATTGCCATGTAAATTTTCAAATATTTGCATGAATCATTATTAACATTAACAACAATAAACATGGACAAGTAACTCTGCTATTAATCACAATTGCAACGATACTTTGAAATGTTCGAGTTTGCTTCACTGTTTGGCTCTTTCACAAAAAACAACGAAAATCAAAAAATGTGCATGCAACAAGAACAACATTGCCCGCAGTGCATGCAGATACAAATACTGTTGCAGTTGCAGATACAGGTGCAACTAGAGGGGGCAGATAGCTGTGTTAGATTGGCAACTCGCTGCGTATGGGAGAGAATTCTCGTGTTCATGCTCATGGATGTAGGGAAAGCTTGTCTCGCCGCCAGCCAAAACAAACATGCAACGAAAATGCTAATGAGCCTCTCTGTAATTAATTTTCACATAACACACACTTACTTCAAGCGATAGATAGGGATGGCGATAGAGTGTGTGACAGAGAGAGTGAGAGAGAGAGAGAGCAAGAAAAGCAAAGCGAGAATTGAAGATGTGCGCAACAAACTTTTGATGCAATTTCAACTAATTAAAATTGTATTACCTGGAAAATACTATAAACTGCAACTGCAAATGAAAATGAAAATGGAAATGAACAAGTTCTCGAATAACTAGTCGGCAAACGTGTTAATAGTATTTGTGTTTGATAGAAAAACTAATTGAATTTGCCATCCGACAGCAGCTTGTGAGTGGATTACGTATACGTCATGTCAGCCGAAATGAAAGCAAATCTGCATGACAAACAGAGGCATTTTTCAAGGGCAAACGTAACATTTATTCATGACTACGCCACGACAATCTCAACTACTCATAATACCCGGTCATGAATTGCTATTGAAAACTTGCATATCCATACAAATAATACGCGTATAATTTGACAATAATCCAAACAGAGCAAACAACAGCGAAGCGTCTGTCAACAAGGCCAACGAAATGCCCTAAAATAATCTGAAGAGAGTCGGTTACCAACGGCATGTGATTCGGCATATGCCCCAGTCACGAGTAGAGCAGCGAGTCGAGCTCAAGCAGCAGAGATGAAGGCGAAGGAGAAGCTTGGCTTTTTTTCACATAGTAGGCAATTTATTGTACATGAAATGAGCATAAAAAAGCTGGCATAAAATCAGAAAATAATCCAGTGGCACATCGAGCTGCCACAGTAACCGCAGCAGAAAACAAATTCGAATGAAAAACTTTCTAATGAGTCCGCATTACAATTTCAAATTTGTAGCGCAAATTATTATAAAAGTTTTGTGTGCTGAACAACATACTCGTCGTGCCGTGCCCCTTCCCTTCCCTTCCCTTGCCGTCCTTTCTCCTGAAACTTATGCAGAAGTCGGCATACAAATGCCACAATCATTTCACTCGCCTACACTCGCTCACACACCGATACACAGAGGCAGAGATACGCATAAAGTCACACAGATACTACAACATTTGACGTTACGGATACACAAACTTGTAGATACATTTACAAGCGTATTACGAGGCAGCCTAGTTTTTTGTCGGTCATAGAGTTATGCGATACCCTGTAATCGTTGAAGTTGCCTGCTGAGGTATGCAACAGATGAGAACTAGAAGGTTGACACAATTGAATATATGTACATATATTCTATATATTTTAACAAATATTCATTTATAATTTCAGTAAAGGTATTTGTAATTCAGTTTGTCAGAATAAATACACCCATTAAATGTTATGTGTGCAGGAAAGGAGATGATGTCGCTGCCTCGTCTAGTTCTAATTAGACAGGTCTGCCATTGCCTCTTGTATAGTCAAAGAGTTGATCAACAAAGTTGTATAATTATATATGTGGATGCATACAAAAAAAAAAAGTTAATTTAACTTTTAAGCAGATAAGAGGATATCTGTCCGTCAATAACTTACAAAGCGAAATTAAAATTGTTTTTTTGTTGTTAACTGCTTTTCGCTCTTTTAGAAGTTTATTTATTCGTGGTAGATGCACGTTGTTATTTACGACTTTTTTCTATAGTTTTGGCAGTTAATTATTAATTTATAATTATTTGCTAGGCAGACAGCACAGTGCGAGTAGGGAGTACAGTGGGAAAGCACTTAAAACAAAAGTTTCCGATTACCCATTAAAATGTTGCAACAGTTTTGCTTTCAATTGGAGCCCGCAATTAAATGTTTTTGACAGTTTCGGCCATTTAAATGTTTGTACCGGCCACGGTTGGCAACAGCAAAAACAACAACAAAACAAAAAAAAACACAGAGCTCGACAAATTGGTTTAGCTTGGGAAACAGGGGGGCGTGGCAAGCGGCAGGGGCAGCCATGCAATCTCAAAACGAAATAAAATAAAACCGCGCACAACAATTTGCACCTAATTCAGTTTATTATTTCATGATTTCATTTATTTCAGCCTGCGGTCAGCATATTACACAAAAATATAACACACACACACACACAATGCAAATAAACAATAACCGCTACACACCGACATTTTAATACCCTAACTACGAGGATGTCTTGAGAGAGTTTTGATGCTTCATCATTGCCAATTTTATTTTGTTGTTTAATTTTTATTCAATTTAATTTAACTTAAAGCGCAGTTGACACAGCAATGGGGAAAACTAAACATACTCTTTTATTTTAGGGTATGGAAATAAGTAAAGAAGCCTTAAATTCAGTAGCAAAGTGAATTTAAGCGCGAAACTTTGAGTCGTCGAGTCACAAAGAACCAGGAGAAGCTGGACACGGTTTGCCACGAAGTTGTGGCAGGAGCGGGGGGGGCAGGAACAGGAAACGCGGCAGGTCCAGTAAATAACTCAGTTGTGAGCTCGGGCTGTGTTTATTATGTATGTAATACGAAATTGTTGCATAAGTAATTTGCATGCCACAAAAATGCGTGTTTGAGTGCTGTTTTGAATATTTAAATCATTTTATTCGGCCAGCACTTAGACAGTGCCACAGTTTGCGGCATCAACCGCTGTCGGTTGCACTTGCTGCGCTATCAATTATTTAAACAAAATGACCGCCAAATTTGTTGCCACATGCCGCATGCCGCATGACCCACTGTCCCATTGAAACAGTTTGGGCATTTAGCGTGTGACGCATGAATTTAGATTAAACATTTTAGTGGCAACTTAAATTCTCCTTGCATTTTCCGTTTGTTTATTATTTATTATTATAATTATTAATGCATAATTTTGTGCACTATGCACATACATATTTAGTCGCCTCTTCTAATATTAGCCGTCAGTTGCCGGTTGCCACTTGCCACTTGACAGCGAAATGAGGCCAACAAATAATTTGTATTTCGTTTAATTATTGTTATTGTGTTATTATGTGGCAGAAACAGGCGTATTATCAACAAATTATTCAGCTGAGTATACATTTTATCCGACATTTCCCCAAATAGGATATTTCATTATGCCACAATTGGTTTCCTTTGCAATTTAAGTTTTCATATAAATGCAGCATACTTTTCGGCTGCAACTCAAATAGGGATTATTTGTTGATCCTAAAAGTATGCAACAAGTTTGAGAAAATGATTTAAAAAAAAATAAAACGACAATCGTTATGTATTTAATTTGTTTCTTACATCACGTAATTGAACTAGTGCAATATATTTCATGTATTATCGATTAGTTCACCTTTCAGTAACTGAAATGCTGCTCAAGAGCCTGCATTCAATTGCCTGCATCGTAGCCCATTTATCAGCATTGTAGGCAGCATTCAGCAGTTGTGTGCTATCGATTAACAGCAGCCAAAGGAGGAGTTCTCGGGAAGACACACGGATGCGACAGATTCATGGCACGGATATGGCAGATTCATGCTAGCAATGGTCAGGCCATTGTGTGGCCATTCAGTTGCATTGTTAATTGCACTAACAAACGTCTTCTTGTAGTAGTAGTGGGAAGGAGTGGCAGGGCAAAGGGAAAGCAAGGCGGATGGCTCAAATGTCACTTGATGTGCATTCGACATTAGTTCGTTAGCTGCAGCAACACTTAAGCGGCGGGTCGGAGTGCAGCTTAAGGTCCAGGTTAGAGTCCGATTCCGGTGCAAAGAGCGGCGACCTCATGGCGTTGCGGGGCCAATTTGATGGCAGCAGAGCAAAAGTCAGTTTAAGAAGCAGTTCAGCACACAGATATCTACATAAATGCAGCCACATAGATGTCTCTGTTCGACTGCATCTGTGTGTGTGTGTGTGTGTCTGCAGGAAGCACAAGCATGAATAATAAAGGGCCAACACACACAGGCACACCTATATATGCACCACTATTTGTGTGTGTGTGTGTGTGTGTGCGGCATGGCGACAGTAACAAAAGAGCTGAAAATTAAAAAGAGACAAGCAATTAAAATGGCTTACAACGCTGCGCTGACTACAACAACAACAATAAAAGTCGACGGCAACAGCTGTAACTGTAATTGTTGTAGTCGCTCCCCTCCAGCTCCTGGCGGCGACGCCGCTCCTCGGGCATAATTGCTGACAGGATGCGACGCACGCGACCACTTCCGCATGGCAGCGCCAACAGTGCAGGCGGGGGCAAGGGTCGCCCCACAGCATCCTGGCATCCTGGCAGCCTGGCAACCTCGCTGAGCTGCTTTCATAACGTTGGCACATTTTACGTGCAAAATAAATGGCAATCCGAGTGCAACAGAAATTAAGTGCAGTGCAAACAATAAAAGCCCAGGAGCAGGAGCAGGAGCAGGAGCAGCTCCAGCCTCAGCCCCAGCCTGGTCACGACTTTTGCTGATGCGTAAGTTGTCGTTGTCGTTGTCGTTGCCGTTGTCGTTGTCGTTGTCGTTGGTCTTTGGTCCGCTGGTCACCACAGTAGCTTCACTTTCCTGTTGGCTTTGCATAATGCGCATACGCAGCGTAAGCAGCTCGCCAACAACGCCCAACATCAAGTGTTACTTCCGCTTTTAAGCGCCTGATGAGCGCATCCCCAGCAACAACAACAACAGCAACAGCAACAATTGTATATTGCATTCGCATGTGCGACAGCAAAAGAACAACAACGACAATTCGAGGCAGTTGCACGTAAGTGGAACAAGCCGAATTCGAAATGCTCTGGCAAAATTAATTTAGTTTAGAAAGTATTTTACCTTTTTCACTTATTCAATAACTTAGCTGACAAACTGTGTGACAAAACAAGCATGCTTAAAATTCCCTGCAGTATGAGCAACAATGTAGGAGCAACTTTTATAAAATACATGCAATGAACATTTAAAAGTAAATGCAAACTAATTTATTCTATTCAATACAACACATTTTACTGAATTAAATTATTTTATTTGGCAGCGGGACTGACAAAGTGATTAAGCCCAAAATACCCTGCAGAATGAGCAGCAAGGAGCAACTGTAATAAAATACATGCAATATGAGCACTGACTGAAATCCAATGAACATTTAAAAGTAAATGCAAACTGTGCCGTGGCAATTCGTGGTGTCCTTTCTCCCCTCTCGCTGCCGGAGCATGTGCAGCCAACCACGGCAATCATAATAATGGCACACAATTGCAACTGCAATGCCTATCGGAAGTAAATCTCGGTGACCGCAATCTGTGCAACACTCGCAACATATGAATACATATGTACTCATCGGGGAAGAACAAATAATTTAAGATGCATAAATGCCAAGTGGAGTGGCTGAACTTCCTTTGATCAATGCATAATCGATATGATCTTAGCCTCCAGCCGGAGCACTTCCTTAAATTGAAGGTATTGAAGCTTGCTTCAATATTGAGCTTAACTATTTGCCACGACGCCTTTGGCGACACTAGACAATTTTCCTTGGCTTGTTCCTTTTTTTTGCTGTCCTTGTGCCGTCGTCTTTGCCTTGGGTGCGACAACGTGCCTGAAACGTGGTGTCCACTTTGATTGCCGACTCCAATTAGCGTAATATTCGCAATATGCTTTTCCCCAGCGTTTGTCTTTTATTATTTTTTTTTTCTAAATTCCGCTTTCACGACTTGCTCCCCTTGCTCTTTCCTCACTCTCTCTCTCCGTCTCTAGATCGATAGAATATTGGCTGCTTCCCGTTGTGACAGTGCTGCAAGTTCAAGCAGCAGCTTGGTTTAATTGCTCGACAAGGAAATGTTCACATAAGTGCCGAGCAGTTTTCTTTTATGTGCACTGTCATCGCTGCTTTTCTTTTAAAACGTTACT
Source organism: Drosophila ustulata (assembly GCA_035047365.1). Taxonomy (NCBI): domain Eukaryota; kingdom Metazoa; phylum Arthropoda; class Insecta; order Diptera; family Drosophilidae; genus Drosophila; species Drosophila ustulata. The sequence continues at coordinate 23,741,105 of JAWNPT010000057.1, read as the reverse complement.
AATTAAAAGAATCAAATGTTTAACAGTGCTCTCAAGCAATCAAAGCGAAATCTCCGCCATTGAATTCACTGATAGCCGATAACTTGAGCAGCAACCAATATGGCCGAAATGGCCACAAGAATTCATTCACAAATTTGCAGAGATAATGGCGCATGGTGCACACGGTTCGAACGGCTGCTTAATAGATTAACAGGCAAATGGCTTCCAGCATTATTGTAGCGCAGATAGTGGAGCTGTAGAGCATTAAGAAAATGGGCCGTTGCGTGCCGCATTATCAGTCAAACAGCAATAACAATAACAAATAACAAAAACAATTAATCATACTATCCACGAGACTGCTCGACTTCCAGATAACCTGTAGACAGACAGTGCGACTGCAGTACGCTATCAACGATATACGAAAGTATGTATACAAAATGAACTGATGTATATAATATTACTTGTTAGGTTCAAAAGCTATCATATGTATCTTATAGATTTTATGCTAGACAGTACACAAACACTTGGTAGACTTAATATTAAACCGACTTAAATCATTATTTACATGCAATGCTCCCAGCGCCCTTTCATTCCTCATCCTTCCTGCTCTCATTCCTCATCCTTGATGCAATTCTCTACCAATTCCCGCAAATTCGGATTCTCCATGGCGGCTGCAATTCGTTCCTTATCATTAATTTGCTTATTGACTATAAAAACAGAGAAAAAGTTTAATTTAACCGCACATTCAAGAGCAAATACGAAGCTCACTCTCTTCCTCGGTTTGATGTGCCCCCTTCTTGATGTAGATGTCCAGCTTAATGTTGTGGGGCAGGCCACGTTCCACCTTGACGCGTATGCAGAGTCCAATCAGCGTGGCCAGCGAGCAGTGCGGCACCGTGGGATTGAATTCGATGCGCACCTTTAAGATCAACCGATTGATAACATATCTCCTCTCATAGCGGCAGTTGTGTGACTTACCACAGAGACATTTGAGCGGGTCGGTTGCATGACAAAGATGCCATCCTCGTAGATAACGCTCAAGTCCTCCAATGTGCAGGGCTTCTCTGGATCCCGTATGGTGCGCAGCAGATCTTTAAACAATTACATAATGAATGTCTGTGCTATTATCTAAATCGCATATTTAATTACCATAGATGGTCTCTTGCAGATCGGTGGCATTGCGGTAGCCAAGCTCGTGGAGCAGTGCGTCCTCGCCATAAGCAATCGCTGCATTATCCAATGACATTTGACTTGTTTTCCGCACAAGCTCTGCGGCTGTTGTGGTGCCGTTGCTGTTGCTGCCGCTAGCGACGCTGTCCGATTCAGAGAGTTTGCGCTTGATGTAAGACAACATATTTAGCGTTCTGCTGTTGCTCTAATTATTCTCCTGCTGTCTGGGTGTATGAGTGTGGATGTCTAGGTGTAAGTGTGTACGTGTGAAGATAGGTGTGTGTGGCTGTTCTGCTGTTTGGCACGTTTGATTGGGGGCCTCTTATCGCGTCAGTGTTTTTATCTTTTACGCGTTATGTCGAACCGCGTTTCTCGTTTCTGTGTGCTTTGTGCTGCGGTGTTGTGTTTGAGCGCTTGGACAATACAGCATAATCTCTTTGTACCCTTTTACTATTACGAACTTTGATTTGTCGTTTTAATTAAATAGATTTGCCTGGTAATTCTCATCACAACTCGACACTTTGAACACAAATTTCACAAAACAGCTGATTATTGTTTTGACCGCATCAGGGCTGCACAACCAGCTTGTGCGATTATCACTCAAATACAAGGTAGTGTCATGCGCAGTGACTTTGCTTCTCATGCCTGGGAATATGTGACGTCACGCGTAAAGAGCGCAACTTGTGCGATTTAAATTAAAGTTCGAAATACAAACATAAATTATTAAAACTTATTTCAGGCAGCTGAAGCGGTACCTAAATATAATTGTATCCATGAAATTCACTCAAATAAGAACTTTGTCCTTATGTGCTATTTGTAACGGACAAATTTTAAATGAAAACGATTACATATATTGATACAAAATAATAAATGTTGGTTCTTCTACTTTGACATATTAAAATAATATTAATATTAAAGTATATTAAAACCAAAAATAAAAACAAAATGATAATAAGAAACGAATTGGAAAATAAAATTATTATCTAAGTTATTTTTATACAAAATAAATAATAAAATAAAATGTCGGTAAAACTGCTCAATAATAATAATAAAAATAAAATAATGAAGAAAAACGTATACAAAAAACAAGAGTAATTCAATTCCTAAAAATATGAATTCCTTGATGTGGTTTCACTGCTTTCGCTATTATTCGCATTTCGCTAATTAGGCAACACTGCTGCTTATCAATTCTTGTATATGGGCCTAAAAAAAAGTTGTGTTGATTGCGCCGACTCATTTAACTTCTGGCCAAGAGGAGAATCTACTTCTTAGAGTAATCGCAAGTGTATTAATTTTATTCTCAGTCATGCAAAAATATCCATTTTATCCACTGTGCCAGGTGACAGTTTAACGTTAAACTTGAGGTGCTAAGCCCATTGTGCCTAACTAACAAATGTGATTTGAAGTGTAGTAGGCGCTGATATCGAAATTTTGTGTACTTAAGCGGCTGTAATTTTAGTAGTAGTCATTTCGTTTTTGTTAGTCTTACGAATTGTTTCTTATTTGTGAAAGCTCGTCGAACGGAAGCAAATCTCGCTTTTTTACCCTTTTGAAAAATAAAGGAAAAAGTTCGTAAAAAGCGAAAATACCCATTGGATTAAACGCGAACGAAAAAGGTAAAAGGTAAGACAAGTGAACAACAACAAATTTCTTTTTTGTATGTGAGCAATAGAATCTGTGAAGAAAATGGCGATAAACTGTTTTGGGAAATGTCCCGTAACTTGCATATAGCATATAAAGTTTGCTTTACGGTCGGGGTCTTCAGATTTTTTTTCTAAGCGGCTCGCATTTCGTTTGCAACCTTTGCTCGGTACACATTTCTAAGGAGCATATTTCTTCCTTTTTTTTTTACCAGTGAGAAATTAGTAGAAAATATTTTCTTCAGCAATACAAATTGTATTTTTTGACAGATCATATACTAAAATGGTTGCGGACAACATTGATGCTGGCGTTGCAATTGCTGCTGCGGATCAGTCCTCGGTCGCGGCAGAAGTACCCATCAAGGATGAGCTGCCAAGTGGCAATTATATTCTTGTATCTGTTGATATCGATACCACTGGACGTCGTTTAATTGACGAGGTAAATATACACTCAAAAATAATATATTCTGGGGTTAATGAACTCTTCTGCCATCGGCCGTAACCCAACTTTTCGTAACGTCCCATAGATTGTCCAATTGGCCGCCTACACACCGTCGGATCACTTTGAGCAATACATTATGCCGTATATGAATCTAAACCCAGCTGCGCGTCAGCGCCATCAAGTTCGCGTCATTTCCATTGGATTTTTTCGTATGCTGAAGTCGATGCAGACATACAAGGTGAGCTTCCAATAATATAATGCCTTGCAGTCATTTTTATGAAGTGAATTTCTCCATTTCGAATGCAGATTATAAAATCAAAATCAGAGGTCGCTGCGCTCAAAGACTTCCTTGACTGGTTGGATCAATTGAAGGCAAAGAATCCGGACTCAGATGGCATTGTGCTGTTCTACCACGAGGAACGCAAATTCATACCGTACATGATTTTGCAATCGCTCGTGAAATACGGCATGCTGGATAGATTCAATAAGACTGTCAAGTACTTTGTGAACAGCTTCAATCTGGCCAAGTCCTCAATTGGCGACACCAAGCACTACAGTCTGCGCAATCTAGCAAAGATTCTGGCCAAAGCAAAGGATAAAAACGAGAATGAGGCAGATAGCAACAGCACCAAGCGCATCAAGAATGTCATCCAGAAGGAACGCGACGAATTCGATGGAAATGCCAGCGTTCGTGCCAAGCTGGCTTACACTGTGGCCCTCCAGCTGAGCAACTCTGAGTGCGGTGCACCTGACTCGCAGGGCAATCTGTTTAGTGCCCTTAAGCCCTTCACTGAGCCCATCAGTGGCGATGTCAAAGAGCTGGACACCCAAAATCTGAACCTGGAGCGCCAGAACTCGTTCCGTCCGGTATTCTTAAACTATTTCAAGACCACACTGTATCATCGTGTGCGTGCTGTTAAATTCCGCATTGTGCTGGCTGAGAATGGCTTCGATTTGACCACATTAAATGACATTTGGACAGATAAGCGTACTTCCGGGTTAGACACTGCCTTGCAGGGCATTGCCCATCTAAAGACCGAAGACAAGGCCGAGTTGGTGGAGCTGCTGGACAGCTTTTTCGATCCCAACAAGGTGACCATCAAGCCGGTCATTAAGCCCAGCACTGTGCGTCGTCGCAACAAACGCAATACGCTGACCCAAAAAGGCGGCTCCCACGGCTCACATTCTGCAAGCGAGGAGTTTGGAGCCGGTGGTGATAAATCACAGAGTGTATCCTCTGTACCAGATTCAACCACCAAGACACCGTCGCCCATCAAAAGCGGTGCCCGATCGCAACGCAAACGCAACTCGCGACCCAGCCTAGAAGTCAAGGAGTCGAAATCCTCGGAGACCTCGCTGAACAACACTGCTCCGACTAGCATCTCTGTACCCAGTTATATGGCCATTGCAGCCACAAACTAATTCCGAGCGGCGCAAATAAGTAATTATTCTAATCACATTACCACAATTAGTTGAATTTGCACTTAATCTTAATGCTTTTATTGAGCTGCAATGCTTGCGTATTTATATATATGTATATATGTAGTTTAGCATTATTCAGCTTTTATATATCATATATCTAAGGCCTAGATGGCTAACTGAATTATTGAATTTGTACAGCGTCGCGACGTTTTTATTGAATTTCTAAAAAATATGAAACAAAAATATGATGATTTATTAATATAATTTTAATTTACAGCCTCGTATAAGAAATTTAAGAAGAAATACTCGAAATTGTCAGGAATCAAAGGAGAATTGAAAAATATTACAAAATGCGAACTCTTTTCCTTTTTGAAGAACGACACAGATTTGAAACAAATTTAGTCCAAATTCTAGTGTGACTCGTAAAATTATTTGTAGTAATACGCAACATGTGAATGTAACTATATGCGCAGTGAACTCGCTAGTGAATGGGATATACGATACAAATACCATGTAAAAACGATCCAAGATCCCAATGTCCAATATTTAAAAGCAGCTTAATCGGCCAAACACATGTAATCCCAAAATTGATAATTGGGTTACTTTCGTAACACGCATCCATTCCATTCTGTATTTCACTAAACTATATTTCAATATCGTTGCGTTTAGGGCATCATTTTCCCGAACAACAAGAAACACAAGGGAAAATATAAGCCAATAAACGCTTCGATTAGAACAACATTGGGTAAACCTTGAAACACAAATTGTAATTAATAGAAATAAAATAAGATAGGTTACCCAATGTTATGAAATCTCGAAACAGCTCAACTATGAAAAGAGCTAGTCTAACGTACACTGAAGACAATAATTGTGAAGAGAAGAAACTATAGCTGTAGAATTAAACACAAATAAAAAATAGTTCTAAAATATATTGGCGGACTAGCATCATTAATAAGGTCTGCATAGAATGACGCCATCTAGTCCTCCGCCGCCACGTCCTCAACTCCACCTCGTCCACCCCCACCATTGTCGTTATTGTAGCGCGAGTAACCGCCGATCACGATTCTGGTACCCATCACTTGTAATTCACACGAATGTTTCATGTTTGCACAATTTCAATAAATGCTTCACTTATTTCAAAACTAACGGAAACTAGGGACGGTGATCACTTTGCCTTGTACATTGGTATATTAAAAAATACTTTCCCGTTGGTATAAGGGTATAAAAATAAAAGTTTAAAAAATGTCATCTTCAGGGCATCCAAAGTAAATGGACTTTATACTAAACGTATTTTCGAGATTGAAGTGGTATATTATGGTATTTATTTCTGGGTATTTTTATTATTATTCGTGCGGTCACGCTGAATTTTTCTAGTGTTTGTTGTTAGCCCGTTGCAGTGCGATCGTTTTCGATAGACGAAAATATAAACACAGCTAATTAATAATTGCACGCTGCATTTTAGCGTCGCACCCACAAACGATGATGATGGAAGTTGATGCCGATGAGGAGCAGCAAGAGGCGCATACGTCAATCTATGAAGATACCCCAGACTTTGACTACTACAACATGGCCCAAGGCATGCTCGGCGACATTGAAGAGGAACTGCGTGAAAAGTTTCCAAATGAAGAACGCGTTCGTTTCTCCCAATTGAACACATTATATTTGGCAGCACGCAGCAAGCACATAATGCGATTTGTGGAGGTCCTCAACACGATCAATTCAATCCAAATGCAAACGCATTTGGTAAACACGGTGAGTGCACCTCTCTCTCTCTCTCTCTCCCGCCCCCACTCTCAATGTTGTTAATTCATTTTGCGTAATGTCCGCAAATTGACTACTGCGTCATTAATGAAAATTTCCACCTATATATAGCTATTGTTTTTATACCCTGCTGCCATTAAAAATCGGAAAATAAAGTATATTGGGTTTTAGCGAAGATAATTTTATGTAACAGGTTGAAATCATGACTTTCGACCTTATAAAGTATATATATTCTTGACCAGCATTATTTACAAATCTGATCAATCCGGGCCCATCTGTCGGTCCATGTAAGTGCTTGGTTCTCGAAAACTAAAATAGCTCCAAATATGCGATAAAGTTTCTTGCATTATACTTTCCTTATACGATTTTTGTGTGAAACTCCAGCTTCAGTTTTATGTTAAATTGCAGCTTAAGATTAGTTAAAATCTACCAATGGGATGATGTCAAGATATTGATTTCTTCGATTTCTTTTATTTTTTTGGAAAATTTTAAAATAGTTTAAATAAGTTGATTATTGGTACATCTCCGATTGGACAGAGTATCTTGTAGTCAATCAATATCGACTAAAGCGTTCTTACTTGTTAATACGTGCATATATAGATAGATACATATATGCTCGTAATTCGAATAGAGCGTATTTTGCTCGGCCAGCTCATTTGGGTTTTCTTTGTTTATCGCCTCATCTCATCGGCGAGATGCTGCCTCTCTATAACACCTATTAACATACATATATTTTATAGCTTGCCAGGCGATGAGCGAGGCGGCGGCGTAGTAATTGTTGTTAATTTTCAATTAATGCCGCATACATACGAATGATTTTCTCATTTGCCCATGTGTGCGGCAGGAAAACATGCCTTGTCACGTTGAATTAGAGATTGTGCCACAATATTGAAGCAAATTACTCATTTGCAACGTGCGATCTCTACTCTCTATATGTGCTGGACAGACCAACACGAACTTGGCCCGCTGCCAGGTGATTTTAGCAGTTCCTGCAATGTGCGTTGTTTATGAATAATATTTCACATAAATAAGCAAAAAGCGATTGCCGTTGCCGTTGCCATTGCTGTGGCACTGCAGTTGTGTTAAAGGGAATTGAAATTCATCTGCTGCATTGGAATGCGACCAAAACAGCTGCGTACTGTAAACAAACCCCCCGTCCCCCTCTGTCTTGCCCAGCGCTCTCCGCTGCCCTTATGGCTCTCAGAGCGCAAGAGAGAGTTTACTCTCTCCGTGGGCATCCCTTGCTTGCGCTCTCCAAGACTCTGGTCAGCTGTTGTGCGGGTTTGGAATGCACAGACGCACGCTCTTCTACCCTATGGCAGCGACGAGTCCTTTTATTATCAACCCCCATATGCATATGCCATGCCATGCCATACCATGCATATATGCTGGGGGTTGGGCGCAGGACACGAAGTTTTATCGAATTTTTCGTGCCTGGCGTCACAGGACCTTTCACAGTGTTTGGCAGCAGCTGCCTCCAGTTAAATTTCGTTTGCCAGTCAGCGCAATGCACGCGGAGTTATATCGGTAAGGATAACATGTCCTGGCAGAATGTGCAGAATTCCATCAGCTAATCCACATCGAAACATCCTCAACATCCTTATCTTTGTAGTACACGCAAGCGCTGGTACGAATCCGCCTGGCCAGGAGCGAGTTTCTGGCGCGGAGCTAGCGACACATTGCCTCTAACCAGCTACATAACGTATCCGGCGGTGAGTCTAGAGTCTACCCTGCCCACTGTCAGTTTCTTGACCCAGTTTGCTATTTCTGTAGCCAACAACAGACAACAAATAAGAGGCAAATTGCCATTAGCCATTTAACCATTTAAAGCCAAAAACGCAATTCGCCCTGAAAATGTCGCTGTTGTTTCATTGTCTTGGACTTTGGTCGCTCGCTGCCTGGATCTTGTCTCCTCCGCATCCATATGTCAGCTGGCAGACAAAGAGTGTGTGAGTGAAGAGTGTCTGTGTCTGTGTGTGAGAGCTGTGAACACAGTTTGCAATATTTACATGTGGCGTGCCAAGAAAAAGGGAAAAAAAAAAATCTGTCGACGGCCAGGCAAAAGAAAACCTTTCTTTTGCTCGTCGCACGTTTTGCTCGCAGATTTATGCTGTAAAAAGTGCTCGCCACGATGCCTGATGCCTGATGCCTGATGCTCAACGCACTATTTTCGGCCTCAACCAGCCTTGACTGTGAAATGTGAAAATTGTGAAAACCCGAATGATGTGCGCACGCATCTCATAAGCACACAATTCAAGTGCTACAGTCAGAGCACGCTAAAGCGAACCAGCTAGAAAATTATATTTTATTATGAGTTGCAATTGCAGTTATGCTCTTTAACAAAAACTTTATATTTAGTCAGAGTCGTCTCTTTCAAAAGGAAAATGAAGATATTGTCAGCATTAGCTTAAATAGATAAACAAAGTAATTTTTATACAAATAATTCATTGAGTCATCGCAACAAAAATTACTAAGGAAATAGACCATATATAATATAAATTCTTGTGGCTTTACTTTTCTCTCGGGTCACAATAAGTTAACCAATCCTAAGCTATAGTTATGTACAAAACAAATTTCATACTTGTTCAATCTCTCTTGCTCCACAGAACTTCGATCAGCCCGATGGCCAGTCCCTGACACCATTGACCATGGCCGCAATGTCCGGCAATGTGACATTCGTTAAGACGCTGCTCTCGCAGTACGATGTGGATCTGGAGCGTGAGTGCAATGTCATCTTCGATGGCTTGGTCGTCTACGGGGCGACAGCACTGTGGGTAGCCGCTGGCATGGGGCATCTGCAGATTGTCAAAATGCTTGTGCAGGCAGGCGCCTCCATCAATCACAATACCAAGGCGCAGTCATCTCCACTGCGTGCCGCGTGCTACGAAGGTGAGTTCGCTTTAGTTGTTACCTTGAAACAATTTTCATTAAAATGTTTATTCAACACTTTGCAGGCCGTTTGGACATTGTGGAGTTTCTGATCGAGCATGGCGCAGATGTTAACGCCACGAATTTGTTCAACAACAACACGCTGATGATTGCCGCTTATAAGGGGCATCATTTGGTCGTCAATACGCTGCTGCAGAACGGTTCGCGGCCCAATGATCAGGCGCTGTGTGGCGCCACAGCGTTGCACTATGCCGCGGAGAGCGGACACCTGGATGTGGTGGTGGCATTGCTGGATCATGGCGCCACGCTGCTGCTGAATGAGGCTGGTATATCACCGGCGTTGCAAGCTGCCGAGCGGTTGCACGAGGATGTGGTCGAGGCATTCATACAGCGACCGGGGCTGATGAGCAAGGAGGAGCAAATCACAGCGCTGGAGCTGCTGGGCGCCACCTATGCAAATGATAAGACCAAATACGATGTGAATCGTGCCCACAGCTACTTGATGCGTGCCATGCAACTGCGCTACAGCGATTCGCGGCATGTGGTGCGCAAGAAAGTGCAACAGCCAGTGCCCGCCTACGACAGCTGGTTTGAGACCGAAACCCTGCCCGAACTGAACGCCATCAAGCTCAATCATCACTCCATACACATGGAGTCGCTGGCCATACGCGAGCGTGTGCTCGGCAAAAACAATCCGGAGTTGCCACAAGCAATCATTTATCGCGGTGCTGTCATGGCGGATCAGGGACGCTTCGAACAGTGCCAGGTGCTATGGAACTATGCCATCGATCTGCGCATGCGCAACAATGTGAGTGGGCTTCAAGTATATATATTAGATTCCTTTCACTAATTAAACAATCTTGTTCAGGTTTCCGTTGAACGTGACTTGCTGCGATTCGCACAGCTTTTTGCGCAAATTTTGCGCGTGGAGAACCATCGTCTGACGCTGGATCAGGTGCTGCCCGTGCTAACCAAGTGCCAGCAGGAGATTGAGAACAATAAGCATAAAATGCTCAACACCAAGCCAAATACTTGCGCCAGTCTGCTGCAGGATCAGAACAATCAGAACTGCATCACAGCGTTGTATATAATCAAAATTGTCACGCAGTTGGCGCGTCGCAAGAAGGACAAGGACATCAATGAGCAGCACATACAGCAGCTGTTTCTCTTGGTGCGCAAGTTCATACAGCATGACACCCGCCTCCAAGATGGTCAAACGCTCCTCCATCTCGCCGTCAACGGCGTTACGCCCGTCGACGAATTCTATACCAACGAAATTTGCAAGTAAGTACAGAGAGAATTGAAGAAATTGAAAGAACGTGTCTAAATTTGTATTCCTTCTTTCAGATTTCCCTGCTATGCTACTGCTCTGGTGTTGGTACACTGCGGCGCCTCCGTTGTCGCTGTGGATGCTGCACGCAATACGCCGCTGCATATACTTGTCACCAAGATTAACAGCACGCAAGATCGCCAGGGCGAAATGAAACGCATTTTGCAACTGTTTGTGGAAGCGGGCGCACACTTGGATGCGGTGAATGCAGCTGGTCAGACAGCTGCCTCGGCCTGCAAGCAAGGTAGTGTAGAGTTTTCTCTGCAGTCAATGTGAAGCTAATGCTTTTTTCGTTTGCAGTTAACTTGGCCAATCTGCTGCATGGACATCAGAATGCGCACACAAGTTTAAAGTGTCTTGCTGCACGCTCGATTGCCACAAATCGGTTGAAATTTAGGGGCATGATACCCACACAGCTGGAAGCTTTCATCCAAATGCACAGCGTCCACAAGGTGCTTACATAGATAGCCAAATATGGGATGGCCATGGAAGATGGGACGGCCAAAACCCCTAACAAAACTTAAGTCATTAGGAACTGTGTATATTTTGGAGTCACCGCACATATAAATGTTTAAATGTGTATCGAATTTAGTGACTTAAGTTAGCCAAATGCCAACAATTTTTTATAATTTACATTTTTTACACACACCAATATCCTTAATTTTGTTGACATTTTTTTTTGTTTTTATTTTTATCATTTCTTTTATGAATGCATCATTTATTTATTTACTTTGCAACTCATACTTTGACTGACTGTTTGTTTATGAACAACATATGTAAAATCATTTTGTACATTTTCTATGTGTATTAATTAATTAATGTTAATTGTAATGCGGCGGCGGCATCGTTTGAATCAATTGAATTGATTTTGTTGCTCGACCCCAGAAAAACAAACACACACACACACACACAAATGAATAAAATATTAAATATGTACGCAATTCAAATTAAGTAAATTCGTTTAATTAAATACAAGTAATTCATATAAGTATATTTACAATCCGAAAATCACAGCTGATAACTAACTGAAACTATGTACACTAACTTATTGAACAGTTTTCTATATTCCTCAGATATTTGCATCGCTAATCTTGTGGTTATTGTGACGCGCCTGCGGATACACCTGCGGCTGTCGCATCACCTCCTCGTACGTGGGCGGAGGGGCTGCAGAACAATTAATTGTAATTACATTTAAGTGCGTAAATGATGTTGTGGGAGTTGGACATACCGTTGATGACATAGTCGTCGTCATGCATGAAGGCGGGATTAACGACGGCATCTGTGGGATACGTGCGCTCAATGGTGCGCTCCTCGAGCGTCGAACGATGCGAGTAACGCTGCAAGTTATCGGACTGCCGGTGAAAGCTGTTCATATAGTGATCCTCCTGCTCGATATCCTCGCTCTGCAGCTGAATCACATGCACCGAGGGACGACGCTCGCCAGTCTCAGCAATGGCATCGGTGTAGTTCTCATTGAAACGGAACGGCGCCGTCAGCGACTTTTTGCACTTGAGAAACAGGACGATCAATATCCAGCCCAGTATGAGCACCAAGTAGACAAATCCCAGCATGCTCATCGAGAGGCCGTTCCAGGGTCAGGCAGGCACAAACGCCTGCCTGTCGAAACTTCCTGCTAACTTCTCTTGCTCTTGCTGTTGGAGGGATTTTACACTAGCTTCGCGTTGCTGATGTGTATCAAGAAAATCGATAAGCAACGTTGTCGTTGTGGTTGCTGTTGTTGATGTCGTGTGGCCAACTGTGGTCTGGCCGTGCTCATTGTTGTCGCCAAACTGACAGCGCGCACACAGCGCACAGAAGGCGAGGCCGACGCGAATGGCAAAGGCCAATGGGGACGCGTCGCCATATCACCACGCTGACCACAACACAAATGGCCAAAGCAAAAGCAACAGCAACATCTACGGCAACTGAACGGCAGCAGCAACAGCAGGAAGCAAACGGAGGAGCAGAAGGTCGGTCACACAGGGCCAACTCTGATTTTCTGTTTGCCCATGACGAGTTGTGACTGACAACCAATAAATAGCTAATCCTTTGGAGCCACATCAAACATGCCACTCTGGTACTCTAAAATTCCTCAGATCGACTCCAATTGTTTTTGGCGTCACTGTCTCCTGCCTGCTCATTTTATGAGCTCATTTCTCCGAATAATTGGCTAATTTGAGCAAAAGCATGACGTCACACACGGCATAAAAAAGTTAATAGTCCACTTAACATTATGCGGCCTTTTTGTCAGCTTATATAAAATATGCATGTACAAAAATAGTATACGAAATGGCCCAGTTGACCTTATGCGAGACGTTCACTTCCTCTTCCACGCATTTCGCCCACAATCCCAGAAGGCGTAAAAAACAATTGCAAATGGGCGTAGTCATTTTTTTCTATTCAACATTTATTGTGTCCTGTTGCTTAGTTGGAATTCGTTTTGTGTGCTTTCGTTTTGTGGTTAATAAATTATTAAAGCCTTATGCCTAGGGTCATGACTTATAAAATTCCTTAACGCTAAAAGCTAACAGGGTGTGGGCGTAACCAGACAACCCCTTTATCTAGTCTACGTGGAAAGTTTTACGCTCGTGAGTGGCATTTAAAGTGGCGCTAACAGAAACCATTATCGTTGAAGAATGTAATTATGGATTTCTAATAGATAATAAAAGATAGTTATGGATTAATAAACAAGAAGCACAGACTTTCATATAGTATGTATCGGGTCGATAAACAGATTGAATTATTGATTCTTGGAAATGTGTTCAGTTGTACATCAAAATTAACATTTGTTTTCAATTTAATGAATTTATTTAAAAATGTGTTTGGTAGGGTCTCAAAACTAGAATAGCAAAAATGTGTATGAACTAGAAAGAAAATGTATAGGATAAAGTAAAACTGTATAATTTCATTCTAAACAATGAAAAGATTATTTATGAAGTTGTTTCAATAAAAAATAAAATATTGCTAATTGTAGTACACTTTCATTTGACATCTCGAAAATCTCTTAGGTTGTTCAAAGAATATGTTTGTATATCCAGAACTTTGAAAATATGTTAGGAATTATAATGATGTAGTATAGTAGAAAAAAGTATTATAGATATATTGTACGTCAAAGAAAAATGGAATAGTTTTGCAGTTCATATATTCGTAAGCTTGCAACGTGAATAAGTTTAGTGAGTTAGTTTATGGCACAATTTGGTAAGTGTTAGGCCAAGTATTTGGATTAGTGCAGGAACCCTAACTACAGCTCGTCTATATGGTATCTGATTACATATTATGGTTGTAAATCTAGAGTATCGGCACAAGCATAACGCATAATGCTGCTTGTGCTATCACAAGATCCCAGTTCGAGGATTGGGTTGCAGTGAGACAGAGGCGTCTCCGCTTCAGAGACTCGTCGTTGCCTGGAGCTTGAGGTAACGTGTGCCGTTCTCGGCATCCGCCAGTCGGGCAATGTGATCGGAGGCGGCATAGCAAGTGGTTGCCGTGGGCGTGCCAGGTCTGCTGTTGCCGCTGCAATTGTTGTTGTTGTTGTGCATGCTGCTGCTGTTGCTGCTGAGGCTGGCATCGCCACCGTTGCCTCCACCTCCAACACTGCGACGAATACGCGTGGCGCCCCAGATCAAGACGACCACCGAGGTGACCAAAATGCCCAGACCGAGACCAGGCAGAAAACTCTTGTTCAGCGAGTCGATGACATTGTAGTTGTGCAGCAGCGTGGGCGACACCGACTGTGGATGGGGAAGTGAGTGCGGATGCGTTTGCTGCTGACTGCCGGCAATGCTGTTGAACTGCCGCTTATTCATCTGGTAATCCTCGGCAGCGGCCTGCTCCGCCTCCAGCTCGTGGGGCGTGTAGTAGGGACGTCGCTGATACTGGCGCAGCACGGGCACGGCGCCAGGACTGCTCAGCTGCAGCTGCGTGATGTTGGAGCAGCCGATATTCAGCTCCGCCTTGGGATTCTGCTCCTGCACCATGACCAGGCAAAAGCGATAGCTAAACAGAGTGAAAGGAGGTGAGTAAAGAACTCTATATTCAAACAGATTAACACACCTTTCGCCTATGTCCAGCGAGGAGCTGTCCGGCACGATGACGCTGACAGTGTTCTGTCCATTGACCACCTTGCTCTCACAGTGGATCTGCAAAGGGAAAGAGGGCAGAGTTGAGGGTATAGTAATTGTTCCAGCGATCGTTATCAATCATAAAAAATAATCATTATATTTCAGTTTTATGTTTGTTTACATTTATATTTAGAATGATCAACTTCACTTGATTTCCATTCTGAGCCAAAAATTATTTTTATTTTGAGCACAAATATAAAAATCATAAATATTTATGACTTATGAGTTTCAAATTCAAGTTTGAAAAACCCGCCCAGCTTCTGGAAATTTTAATTTTTGGCGAATCTACTTTCTACTCGATTATGTTCGCCTGGTACTTCAGCAGCTCCAAGAGATTTTTGGGAAGGAATTTCGTCGTTAATATTAACGTATTTTATTCAAATTCAAATTTGAAAAAACCCGCCCAGCTTCTGAAAATTTAAAATTTAAATTTTTGGCAACATCTACTTGCTACTTGATTATGTTCGCCTGGTACTTCAGCAGCTCCAAGAGATTTTTGGGAAGGAATTTCGTCGTTAATATTAACGTATTTTATTCAAATTCAAATTTGAAAAACCCGCCCATCTCCTGAAAATTAAAATTTTTGGCAAATCTACTTGCTACTCGATTATGTTCGCCTGGTACTTCAGCAGCTCCAAGAGATTTTTGGGAAGGAATTTCGTCGTTAATATTAACGTATTTTATTCAAATTCAAATTTGAAAAAACCCGCCCAGCTTCTGAAAATTTAAAATTTAAATTTTTGGCAACATCTACTTGCTACTTGATTATGTTCGCCTGGTACTTCAGCAGATCGACGTTGGTTTTGAGAAGGAATTTCGTCGTTAATATTAACGTATTTTATTCAAATTCAAATTTGAAAAACCCGCCCAGCTTCTGAAAATTTAAATTTTTAGTTTATTTACTTGCTACTCGATTATGTTCGCCTGGTACTTCAGCAGATAGAAGTTGGTTTTGGGAAGGAATTTCGTCGTTAATATTAACGTATTTTATTTAAATTCAAATTTGAAAACCCCGCCCAGCTTCTGAAAATTGAAAATTTTAATTTTTGGCTTATCTACTTTCTACTCGATTATGTTCGCCTGGTACTTCAGCAGCTTCAATTGGGTTTTGGGAAGGAATTTCGTCGTTAATATTAACGTATTTTATTCAAATTCAAATTTGAAAAACCCGCCCATCTCCTGAAAATTAAAATTTTTGGCAAATCTACTTGCTACTCGATTATGTTCGCCTGGTACTTCAGCAGTTCCAAGAGATTTTTGGGAAGGAATTTCGTCGTTAATATTAACGTATTTTATTCAAATTCAAATTTGAAAAACCCGCCAGCTTCTGGAAATTTTTATTTTAAGTTAATTTACTTGCTACTCGATTATGTTCGCCTAGTACTTCAGCAGCTCCAAGAGACTTTTGGGAAGGAATTTCGTCGTTAATATTAACATATTTTATTCAAATTCAATGTTGAAAAACCCGCCCAGCTCCTGAAAATTTAAATTTTTTTTCTTATCTACTTTCTACTCGATTATGTTCGCCTGGTACTTCAGCAGCTCCAAGAGATTTTTGGGAAGGAATTTCGTCGTTAATATTAACGTATTTTATTCAAATTCAAATTTGAAAAACCCGCCAGCTTCTGGAAATTTTAATTTTAAGTTAATTTACTTGCTACTCGATTATGTTCGCCTAGTACTTCAGCAGCTCCAAGAGACTTTTGGGAAGGAATTCCGTCGTTAATATTAACGTATTTTATTCAAATTCAAATTTGAAAAGCCCGCCCAGCTTCTGAAAATTTAAATTTTT
This sequence comes from Drosophila ustulata, assembly GCA_035047365.1. NCBI lineage: Eukaryota > Metazoa > Arthropoda > Insecta > Diptera > Drosophilidae > Drosophila > Drosophila ustulata. The sequence goes on along the minus strand of JAWNPT010000057.1, from coordinate 23,724,559 downwards.
GGCAACATCTACTTGCTACTTGATTATGTTCGCCTGGTACTTCAGCAGATCGAAGTTGGTTTTGGGAAGGAATTCCGTCGTTAATATTAACGTATTTTATTCAAATTCAAATTTGAAAAGCCCGCCCAGCTTCTGAAAATTTAAATTTTTGGCAACATCTACTTGCTACTTGATTATGTTCGCCTGGTACTTCAGCAGATCGAAGTTGGTTTTGGGAAGGAATTCCGTCGTTAATATTAACGTATTTTATTTAAATTCAAATTTGAAAAGCCCGCCCAGCTTCTGAAAATTTAAATTTTTGGCAACATCTACTTGCTACTTGATTATGTTCGCCTGGTACTTCAGCAGATGGACGTTGGTTTTGGGAAGGAATTTCGTCGTTAATGTTAACGTATTTTATTCAAATTCAAATTTGAAAAACCCGCCCAGCTTCTGAAAATTAAAATTTTTGGCAAATCTACTTGCTACTTGATTATGTTCGCCTGGTACTTCAACAGCTCCAAGAGATTTTTAGGAAGGAATTTCGTCGTTAATATTAACGTATTTTATTCAAATTCAAATTTGAAAAACCCGCCCAGCTTTTGAAAATTTAAAATTTAAATTTTTGGCTAATTTACTTGCTACTCGATTATGTTCGCCTGGTACTTCAGCAGATCGACGTTGGTTTTGGGAAGGAATTTCGTCGTTAATGTTAACGTATTTTATTCAAATTCAAATTTGAAAAACCCTCCCATCTCCTGAAAATTAAAATTTTTGGCAAATCTACTTGCTACTTGATTATGTTCGCCTAGTACTTCAACAGCTCCAAGAGATTTTTAGGAAGGAATTTCGTCGTTAATATTAACGTATTTTATTCAAATTCAAATTTGAAAAACCCGCCCAGCTTCTGAAAATTTTAAATTTAAATTTTTGGCTAATTTACTTGCTACTCGATTATGTTCGCCTGGTACTTCAGCAGATCGACGTTGGTTTTGGGAAGGAATTTCGTCGTTAATATTAACGTATTTTATTCAAATTCAAATTTGAAAAACCCGCCCAGCTTTTGAAAATTTAAAATTTTAATTTTTGGCTTATCTACTTTCTACTCGATTATGTTCGCCAGGTACTTCAGCAGATCGACGTTGGTTTTTTGAAGGAATTTCGTCGTTATTGTTAACGTATTTTATTCAAATTCAAATTTGAAAACCCCGCCCAGCTCCTGAATATTAAAATTTTTGGCAAATCTACTTGCTACTCGATTATGTTCGCCTAGTACTTCAGCAGCTCCAAGAGAGTTTTGGGAAGGAATTTCGTCGTTAATATTAACGTATTTTATTCAAATTCAAATTTGAAAAACCCGCCCAGCTTCTGAAAATTTAAAATTTTAATTTTTGGCTTATCTACTTTCTACTCGATTATGTTCGCCTGGTACTTCAGCAGATCGACGTTGGTTTTGGGAAGGAATTTCGTCGTTAATATTAACGTATTTTATTCAAATTCAAATTTGAAAAGCCCGCCCAGCTCCTGAAAATTTAAATTTTTGGCAAATCTACTTGCTACTTGATTATGTTCGCCTGGTACTTCAGCAGATCGACGTTGGTTTTGGGAAGGAATTTCGTCGTTAATATTAACGTATTTTATTCAAATTCAAATTCGAAAAACCCGCCCAGCTTCTGAAAATTTAAAATTTAAATTTTTGGCAAATCTACTTGCTACTCGATTATGTTCGCCTGGTACTTCAGCAGATCGACGTTGGTTTTGGGAAGGAATTTCGTCGTTAATATTAACGTATTTTATTCAAATTCAAATTTCAAAAGCCCGCCCAGCTTCTGAAAATTTAAATTTTTGGCAACATCTACTTTCTACTCGATTATGTTCGCCTGGTACTTCAGCAGATCGACGTTGGTTTTGGGAAGGAATTTCGTCGTTAATGTTAACGTATTTTATTCAAATTCAAATTTGAAAAACCCGCCCATCTCCTGAAAATTTAAATTTTTGGCTAATTTACTTGCTACTCGATTATGTTCGCCTGGTACTTCAGCAGATCGACGTTGGTTTTGGGAAGGAATTTCGTCGTTAATATTAACGTATTTTATTCAAATTCAAATTTGAAAACCCCGCCCAGCTTCTGAAAATTTAAATTTTTGGCAAATCTACTTGCTACTCGATTATGTTCGCCTGGTACTTCAGCAGATCGAAGTTGGTTTTGGGAAGGAATTTCGTCGTTAATATTAACGTATTTTATTCAAATTCAAATTTGAAAACCCCGCCCAGCTTCTGAAAATTTAAATTTTTGGCAAATCTACTTGCTACTCGATTATGTTCGCCTGGTACTTCAGCAGATCGAAGTTGGTTTTGGGAAGGAATTTCGTCGTTAATGTTAACGTATTTTATTCAAATACAAGTTTGAAAAACCCGCCCTGTTTCTTACTTCCTTTTTTTAAAAAACTAAAAAACATAAATTATTTTCGGTCCCTGAATTGAAATTTTCAATTTGACTTCAACTTACCGGCGAGTTGTCGATGAGTATCTCGTTGATGTTCTCCTCCTTGTAGACGAAGATGGCGTCGCACATGTAATCCTTTTTGCTCAAATTCAGCAGCCAGGTCAGAATGAGGCCATAGTCCGCGGAGTAGTGCAGCTCATGGAGAATGATCTGTAAATACCAAAGAAATAAATGAAGTTTCTCTTGGGGATTAAGAGCTGTTTGATGTGTTACCTCTTCGGATAGATCTTTGACGTGCGACGATGTCTGATTGGGCTTGGCCAGCGTCTCCAGATGCTCCATAATGTTCACGTTGTCCTTCTCCACGTTGTCCATGTCGCAGGTCAGCGTCTCTACGGGCACCTGCAGCAAAGGAGCGCCCTCGAGACGCGGTGGCGTCACGCAGGATGCACTCAAGCTGGACGACAGCTTGGACACCTGCAGCCACTCGGCAAAGGGTCGAATGCTGCAGTCACAGGACAAGGGATTGTCCTGCATCTGCAAGCTCTGCAACTCATGCGCACGATCCATGGCATTCCTGGCCACAATGGAGATGTCATTGCCATCCAGACGCAGCTCACGCAGCGACGGCAGCGGCGCAATCAGATCCGAGGTCAAGGCGCGCAGAAAGTTGTGCGTCAGATCCAGGACCGTGAGTCGCGTCAGATGCTGCAGCGAAGCGCTCGAAATGGCCACAATGCCATTGTAGCTGAGATCCAGACTGTCCAGTGATCCGAGTCCATAGAAGGCATGATCCTGCAGCACATCGACCTGGTTGTGACGCAGCGACAAACTCACGAGCCTCGAGAAGTTGGCCAACGCCTTGTTCTGTATGCTCTTGATCATGTTGCGATTGAGATTGAGATTCTCCAGATTGCGCAGCACCGGCAGCGTCTGCTCGCTGAGCGGTCCATTTAAATTGTTGGCGGTCAGATCGAGTTGACGCAACGCCAGGCATTGGCTTAAGGCCTTCAGGCTCTGCGGATAATCCCCGAGACGATTGCCGCCCAGCTTGAGCACCTCCAGCTTGCGCAGACTGCTGAAAGTGCGCTGCGAGATGCTCGATATCTGATTGTTGCTCAGCTCCAGATACACCAGATTGCCCAGGCTAACAAAGTCCGCTGTGCCCAGCGCCTTAATCTTGTTGTTGGCCAAATCCAGGCGCTCCAAGGCGCCCAGCGTGGACAGCGCGTTCCAGGGCACGCTGAGCAGTGCATTTCCGGGCAGACCCAGCGCCTGCAGCGGTCCCTTGATGCCCAGAAAGGCAGACTTGTGCACACGCTTGATCTCGCCCGAGGAGATGACCAGACCATGCAGCGAGATGCCGTCGAAGATCTTCGCGTCGCTCAGAAAGCTGACGTTGCGCAGCGAGCAGTCCAGCAGCGAGATGGAGTACGGCGAGCTGCGCAAGCGATCGGCAAGTAACTAAGGATTGAATTGGATTGGATTAGTCAAGGAATTAATGAAGTAGTTGTTTTTTAGTATTCACCTGCAGTCCATGCAGATCGATGTTGCAGCGCAGCGTGTGCGGCAAGTCGCAGCCGCACTCGAGCTCCGCGTTGCGAGTGCCCGAGATGTTGGGGCACTTCCACTCCAGCTGGCCGTCAGAGTCGACGGGCAGCGGCAGCGAGGACACCTCCTCCGCCTTGCGCTTCTTGGGCGAGCTCTTGTTGAAGTACTTGCTGCTGGTCAGCTTCGACTTGAGCTTGCTGGGCGTGCCTGCGTTGTAGGCGGGCACAGCTGCAGCCGACACAACATACGCACTGGGCGTGGTCGCAGTTGATGTTGTGGTTGTTGTTGTCGTTGTGCTTGTGGCATCCTCGAGCAGATCCTTGAGGTCATTGGCCGTTGCTAGCGGCAGCAGCAGCAGCAGCAGCAGCAGCGGCAGGAGCAGACAACTGTAATGGAAAAGTTTTGCATTGCAGTTTCATGGGAACAAAAATAAAGCGCTTAAAGATAGATTTCTCGAAATTGCATTTGGCATTTTTCAGCAAATCACGCAGCTAAGTGAATTGGAATTGTGCGTTTTTTTTAGGTCAAGCGGCGTTTGACACTCTGACACACAAAAACAAGCTCGCGCTACAGCTGCAGTTACAACGACAGCTACAGATACAGATACAGCTACAGCTACAGATACAGATACAAGATCTCGATGTTTGTTGCTGATGTGCAAGACAAGACAATTTGCCAATTTAGCGCTTAACGCAATCAAAGGCGGGCGATTTATTGGATGCATGCAGCGCACAACCAGCGAGCGAGTATCTGTGAGATACTTTGTTATCTGTCGCTGGGAAATGCATTAAAGCGAACGACATTCTTAGTCTAACTACGCACATTTCCTAATTTCCCGAGTTTCACATGAGATACTTTTATATCTGCGTATCATTTAACGGCAAACACAGACTAAATGCTTTGCCCAACTACGCACAATTCCGAATTGCATAATATTAACGTGAGATACTTTGATATCGGTGAGATACTTTTGTATCTTTGGTGCGCAATGCACATGGGCAGACGCTATGCTCAGCCCAAGTATGCTCATTTTCCAATTTCATCACTTTCATGCTTAAGTATCTGTGAGATACTTTTGTATCTGTAAGATAATTGTTTAACCTTTAATGGCAAATGCCTTAAAACAAACTTAATACTTTACCTAACTAAGCAGAATTCCCAATTTCATAATATTAAGATGAGATAATTTTATATCTAACAGATACTTTTGTATCTGTGAGATACTTTTGTATCTTTGGTGAGCAATGCACGTAGGCAGACAATATGCTCAGCCTAAGCACGCTCATTTTCCAATTTCATCACTTTCATGCTTAAGTATCTGTGAGATACATTTGTATCTTCAGCGTCAATCAAGCTGGCCCACTAAGTGTTTGCCTCATCGACTTTGCCATGCATTTCCCAATTTCCTAATTTTCAGAACGCTTTTCACAGCTCACTGAAAGCGAAAGCAAAAGACCGACAAGGAGAACTGATGAGAGACAGAGCGAGAGGCAGAATGCAAACAACGCGTTGTTCATGTGACAAGATCGCGTTGCTGCTGCTGTTGTTATTGTTGTTGCATGCTAATTGAGTTGTTCCCTTTGTTGTTGTTGTTTTTGTTGTTGCTGGCGATGTGTGTCAATTTGTCTGCGGCATAACGAGCTCGTCAGTTCGCCTCATTTGTCTAGCGCAAGAATTGCGTGCGAGGCTTTAAAAACCCCGACTTGCGCAGCTACGCGTGTTTAGTTGTAGTTGGGCAGTTGCTGGGGAAGCGCTTTAGGATTAGAGTGGTCCAGGCAGCCATACCAAAAGTCTATAAAAGTCCACATCCGAATCCGACTCCGAATCGAGACTTGCATCTGAGCATATATCCTTGTCATCACTTAACAAATGGCTCTGCCGCATCAGAAGTTCAGCGCTAGTGTCCTGAGCATCGTCCTGCTGCTGTCGCTGTCACCAGCAGAGACGCAGTCCAAGCTCCTCACCCGCTGCCAGCTGGCCAAGGAGCTGTTGCGTCACGACTTCCCGCGCAGCTATCTCTCCAACTGTAAGAACGTCTTAGACTAGCCAGCGATCAATCGAAAGTGTAATTTGCATTTCAATTTATGCAGGGGTTTGCCTGGTGGAATCGGAGAGCGGCCGAAGCACATCAAAGTCGATGCAGTTGCCCAACCAGAGCGTCAGCTACGGTCTCTTCCAGGTAGGTGCATCGATAATTCGCCCGCTTGTAGTGCCATTTATTTATTCCACCCAGCCAATCAACAGATAAACAGTAAGAACTGGTGCCGCAAGGGACGTCGCGGTGGCATATGCAACATCAAATGCGAAGGTAAGTGGAGCTTATGCAACACACATGTATCTGAATCTTCGTTTATCTCTCGGGGGGGGGAATCTGTTTGGCAGAGTTCCTCAACGATGAAATCTCGGATGACTCGCGCTGCGCAATGCAGATCTTCAATCGCCATGGCTTCCAGGCATGGCCCGGCTGGATGACCAAATGTCGTGGGCGCACTTTGCCGGATGTGTCACGCTGCTAGGCTTCAGGCTTCAGGCTCCAAGTGGCAGTTTCAGTGATGACGACTAGTTAGGAGGAGCTATAGTTTTAGTGCGCAACATATATTTTAGCTGGTAGCTTTAAGTCTCGCATCATTTGCTTTCATTGCATTTCTTTCAATTATATGAACCTTAGGCGTATGTCGTATTGCCTTTGAGATTAACTCTGTTCCAGGAATTTCCCAGCCTCCTTCTGCCTCCCGTCTGCTGATAACTCAACTGATAAGTGGGATCACTCAGGTATAAACCGAGTGCGCGACAGCCGCGCTTATCACTGATTTGCCTGTAAAAACAATAAGTACAACACTTTGAAGCGCGACGCAAACTTTGTGTCAATAAGCACAATCAATTCTCTCTCTCTCTCTATCGCTGTCATTCTCGCACTCGCTCTTGCTCTCTCCCTCTCTGCGAGTGACGGACGACGCTTGCTATTTGTTTTTGGGCAGCGCAACGTAAGAATACTTAAACATTTTAATATTTTTTAGTAGCTGAGTTGTGGCCCACAGCGTCGCACATGTGGAGCGCCAGCAGCTCTCATTGAAATCGCTCGCAAACTCGAATACAAAAGAAGATACAGATACAAGCGCAGCTACAGATACATTTCGAAATCGCCCCGCACTCGCTAAACGTGTATAAACTAGTTATTATTATTGTTGTTGTTGTTGCCATTAATATTATTCGCTGTTTTTGGCGTCTCGCGTGCATTGTGCTGAGTTAATTAACAAAAGGTAAACATTGTAATTGCTTTGTAATTAAGTCAAAAAGTTCAAAAAACAAAAAAAAAACAATTCGTCCACACGAACACAAATATTGCCCAAAATTCGCCGGACCTGTCGACACATTCATTGAATACTCAATCTCTATGAGGGGAAATAAATAAATTATTATGCATAGCACATATTGTTTTAAAACTCCCATTCAGCAATCCATCCATCGTGAGCTCACCCAAAGTTGGGTTTTTTTTCTTGTGTTTTCTCTGCAACTTAACATTAATTAAAACGAATTCTTCTCATGCCTTTTCAACGACTATCTTTATCTCTCACACACTTTGTTCTAACCATTTGGGTTTTGGCAGATAGCAAAAGTGATGTGAAGTATTCGAGATATCAACAACAAAGTTTGTCTTGGGCAAATTCCCTCTCCCCTCTTTGTTTTCCCCGTCACGTTGAAAGACAGATGTGTTCACTTGTTCTTTCTTTTGTGAGACTTTTGTTTACATTGAACAACAGCATTCAGAGAACTTGTTGCGAGAAGAATGGCACAAATTATTATCGTTATTACTATAATTATTATTGTTATTAAAATTACATTTATTGTTAATAAAGTGTGCTTAACAATTGAAAAACATCAATAAATCAACTTGAAAGAGCTCTCCAGTGAAACTTCTTATTCTTTATTTATTGCTTTATTTCTTTGTGTAAATGTTGTTAATAATTGGAATTAACTGCGAGCTTATTCTTATTATTGCTGAAAGAGCTCTCAATCCAGAGAAACTTCTGTTTCATTATTTGTGTAAATGTTGTAAATAATTGGAATAAGCTAAGAGCTTATGTTTCCCAATCTTATTCGTATCATGTATTCGATCGTCTTCCGTAAGAGTGACTTCGCAACATTTTTGTTGATAAAAGATTTGCAAATATCCAAGATTAGATATCACAGCAGAAATGAAAGTGAAGCGTCACAATTTTTAAAGAGTATTTTGCCGCTTGTGACAACGCGTTTGAACCCCTTGACTTTTCGTGCCTAGGCACAGCGAATGCCCTTTGTTAATTAGATTGATCAAACACGAATACCTGGTACTAATGAATTTATAATCAGTTTAATTACATGCAACGCTCTGTGTCTAACCTGTATGCTAAGTATCGGGTGTTTAAGCACACAACAATTTTAATACTGACGAAAGACTTGACATTAAAATAAAATTAAACTTTAAGTAAATGCATCAATGAGTGATATATCATTGCATTAACTGCATTAAAAGGAAATTAATTAGTTTAGCTTGTAGCAGAACGATGAATATAGATAAATAAATAATAAAAAAGAGTTAGTTAAATTTAATACTTCGTTTCTACACAAATCTTATAACTTTACCTACCCGTGTATAATATCATTTGTCATGTAATTTCTACAATTATTTCCAATATATATATATATTAATTAAATTTGATCTCAGTCATGCTGCTGCCTGACATGTCGAACAAATCCGAGCTGCGTCTTCTGGTTGTGCTGGGACTCTTGGTGATGATACTGTGTGGATCGCAGGTGGAGTCCAAGAAGTATATGCGCTGCGAGCTGACCCGAGTGATGGTCCAGAACTACAGGTTCCAGAAGACACTAATGTCAAACTGTGAGTAATTCAACAAAGCGAAGTTTAAGCTTCAATTTACTATTTATCCAACTCCTAGGGATCTGCTTGGTGGAGCATGAGAGCAGCTTGGATACCAGCAAGGTGACCAAAAACACCAACAACAGCAAAAACTATGGACTGTTCCAAATCAACAGCAAAGACTACTGTGCAGAGGGACGTAAGGGAGGCCAGTGCAACATGAAGTGTGAAGGTAACTAATGAATGATAATTAATAATTCATTTTCTTAACAATATCTGTTATCATTCGCCTTCCCTTAGACCTGTCTAATGATGACATTTCCGATGACATTGCCTGCGCCAAGATAATCCAGGAACGGGAGGGCTTTAAATACTGGAAGGGTTGGAGCCGATACTGCCGCAACACCCAAAACCTGCCCAACTTGGATGTGAGCTGCAAACTAAGCACCTTATCTGCGGCATTTCGTAATCCCAATTTCTACTAGAGCTTTCAGTAGAGCTCATAACAAAGCTGAATTACTTAAGCATTAGCTTGTAGAACAAAAGAATTTAAATAAAAACGAATTATACCTACAGGAATCGAGTGTTTCTAGCAGATATGGAAGAACAATAACTATATCAGAGATTTTAATTAAAAATGCATCTAAAAATTAGAAATTAATAATTTAAATTTAATGCAATAGACGTACAAAAATTATAATATACCAAAAGGGAGTTTTTTTGAGATGCAATTATATTACAGATTTAAATTAGATATTCATTGTATAATTTAGCAAAAAGGAGTTTTATTGAGATCTACATATTTTAAAGACACAACAAAATGGTTTTCGAGTAAACGTATTTACTATATATTAAAGATTTTCATAAAATATTAATTGTAAAATGAAAGAGTTGTTTAGGGCTTTCATTTTGATATCCATAGTCGGGGGTTAACAATTATTTGATGGAACCATTAGATCATGCAATGTCAGATAAAACTAGGCGTTATTGTGATAATAATGGAGCACAGATTTGACATTCGTATAATTTATTTCTATACAGAGTCTAGTTTAAATAAATAGTAAACGCCCTAAAGTTCGCTCAGATTTGCCAGCATTTCGCTGTGTATGTTTTATGGGTATTTACGTGCCGTAACTTTAGCACCACGCCCACGCCTTTTTATTGAGCTCCGGCACATGGCAAACTTCAGCTTGTGGGCGTTTTTATTTTTTATTTTTTAGCTCTATGGCTGAAACGCCTCGGCATTTAAAGTCGTAACTCTGGCGACATCGAGTACGCGGGCATCTGCATCAGACTCAGACTCAGACTTCGACTGCAGTCCCTAGACGAGATTCATGCTGTGCTTTCTCGTTGTTGTTGGCAGCTGGTTGCAAGGGCGTAGGGCAACCTACGGATTTGGGTCTAATGAAATGCAGTTTGCTGTAGGTAAACAAAAAACAACAGAAACGAAACTGCTGGAGGATGATCTGGGCTGGGTTCTTTGAACTACTTTAGAAGATTGTGCCTTCACTTTTGTAATTGATAGCCAATTCTCTAGCTGCTGTTAATGTTGTAGTAAATGTTGTTGCTGCTTTGGGTAATGCAAAACCAGCTTAAACAATTCCCGGTAATGTCTACAATATCATTTGCATTTCCGTTGCAACAAAAAGCGGCGTTTCCGCTTTTAGCTGCCGCACACAATAAAAAGCGAAACAATGAACAAAATCTCGGTGCATTCTGTGCCATGCTGCAGGGCAGCATGGAAGCGTGCAACAGCAACAACAGCAGCAGCAACAACAATAACTGTGTGTAACAGGTGAAGCAGCTACGAATGAAACTCAAAAATCAGAGCGTAACTACAAATTACAATGCGCAATGGCCAAACGTAGGCAGTTTGTTGCCAGTTGTTGTTCCATTAGAATGCGTTTTGCATATGTACGTGGTCAAAATAAATCACACAGCAACAACAACAACAAGTGTTTGCTGCTGCTGCTGCGTATATTCCCTATTTGGTCAAACAGGCACAGCTACAACATCCTCTGAACACTCTATTGCCGTCTCTTTTCAGCTGCCGTGCGGTGGGCGCGCATTTGAAATGCAGCTCAGCTGTCGCTCTTCTTCTTCTTACATTTCTTCTGCTGTCACGGTAAACTGGCCACAACAGCAACAACAATGCACGGCAAACGTAATGTTCGAAACGTTTCAGTGCGTTTGATTTCCGCTGTGTTTTGGTCACTGTCTCTGCCCAGCTAATTATGCATAAAATGCATTGACATCAAAAACGACAACAACAACTGTACGACGATCCTTGGCTGACTCAGCAAAGTGTTAATCGTTGGTGTCTATATATTCCGATATAGAACAATGAGCATGGAGAACGGGCGTCAAAGGAAACGTTTTGCTTCAATGATTTTTTTGCAGTCGGTTGTAAATGCCAAATAGCGCTAGTTGGCCAGCTTAGTTCTGCTTTTAGCACTCGCTCGCTAATCCCAACCGGCCACCAACACATCAAGTGAGACGCGACGCCAGTTGGCGGCATTAACATTCCTCTGTCGCCGCTTCTCCCACACACCACACCACTGTCAAGTCAAGTCGAATTGCCAATGCTCTGCTGCCCGTCAACTGTGTTGCGTATGCGAAAAGTGCAGCTACCCAAAAACAATACTCTGCAGCAGCCTCGAGTGGTGTGTGGGCGCAGTTGTAGCGCCGGCTTTTAACCCATCCACATGCACGGAGCCAAATCAACTCTGTCCAAAAACTGGCTGAAATTAAGGCACGTCAACGGAAATAAACCTTTTTTCTCATTTTTGTATGAGTCAAAATGTGTTGTTGGTAACGGCATTGCAACGTTTTCTTTGGAATAAGTCGCGGCTGTTGCTGCCTCTTTGTGCGTTGTTGTTGTTGTCGGGTTGCAGACACGCTCTTGATGTGCTGATGCTGGCAAAGGCAATGCTCAGATACAGATACAGATACGAATGATAATGATGTTGAAACGTTGAATGGCAGCTGGGTGTGTGAATGTGTGTGAGAGCGGCACCACACACAACGCACAGCTGACGTGATTTTATCCTCTACGTCTCTCTTCGTCTTCTTCTCCCTCTTTTCCATTCAGTTCTATCATTAGCAAAACTGATTTAGAATTTGGCACATGCATTCAGCTTGTTATCCGAGTCGAAATTGACCTGTTGCCAATGCCTTCTGGCCATCAAAGCATTGACAACAAAAGGCGTTGCGGCCACATGCAGCGATTCATGCGCATGACGCCCACTGTGCAACAGTGGCGATAATCGAAGCTGTCTCCGGCAGCGTCTCCAGCTGTTTAAACTGGCCAAGTGATTGGGCCAACTCATAAAGTATACCCTGTAAAAGCAGTCAAAAAAGGCAAGGCTAAGCTACCAACAATCCCACTGAATTAAAACCTCGATTAACAATAAATTAATTTTCCTAAAAACAAAAAACCATGTTCTCATGCACTCATATTTAATTATTTATTTTTTGTGTGATTTTTTGTACATTCTGTTATTTTTTCTGTATATTTTTTTTTTGCTTAAATCACACCACATTTTTGCGCTCCCAAAATGGCCAAAAAGCAGCGATAAGCCACTGAACAATTAAAAACGCGTTTTCTGTTACTTTGCCTTCTTTGGCTGTGGCAACAAAGCCGAAACCAATTGACAATGCAACGAATGGTGAATGCTCTGCCACGGATACAAGTGTAAAGTTATAAATTGTGTAATGGTCCTTGTGATTTTGAGCCAACTGCAAAATGTCTCTTAAATGCCTGCGTTTATTGCCACACAGTGCCTATTAAAAGTGAGTGACACTTGCTGGCAAGTTGCAGCAATTTGTTGCAGCTGTTGCGGTGGCTGCCATGGATACCTGAACCTGTGGTGTTCCCTCTGCCCACATTGTACATTAGCTAAATACAATTTGCTACTCGTAAATGGGAAAAAAACGAAAGAACTTGAAATGTTGTAGCAGGCAAATTAGGCAACATGTTGCTAATAATGACAGCAACATGTTGCCGCAAATCGAAAAGGCCAAAGGCTAAATTAGACATATCAGCGCTTATGTTTGTTGTGTACCATTTTTGGCTGTGCTGCAAATTCAATATCAACCTGTTGTTACTTTGGCTTTTGTTGTTGTTTTTGTTGCTGTTGTTGCATTGTTATCGGATGGCCAAACGCCAAAGCTGTGTGCCGAAATCGGCAAGCGAAATAAGCTCGAAAGCGCAACGAAACAAAGTTGCAACAGGCCAAAACTGACAGTGCTGAGCAAGTGCATAGATAATGTTTAAGTTGTAGATCGCATGCTATTTTAAGATACTTTAGGCAACTGAATATATAGAGAAGGAGAGCTGGCTAAATTTACTAGAGAAACCCCAAATGAATGACGAATATATTTGTCTACAAAGCAGCTAAGCATCTCAAAATCTTTTTACACCTTCCCTAATTTTACGAACGCTGCTGTAGGCACTTGCATGCCTCATGCTGTTGCTCTTGTCGGTGCGGCACGTATGTGTTTCTCGATTATCTCGGCAAGTGTGGCAAATGAAATTTATGCGAAGCGCGTGAAAATAGTAAAAGTTGCGACTGAAGCCAGCCAAAGGTCGAAATGTCACGCAACGCAAATAGCGGAGAGGACACACACATACACACAGAGCAGAGAAGAGCGACAGCGGCGACACATGTGAGTGTCTCCTTAAGTGGCAGGCAACCACAAAACGAAAAATGCCGCAACGCAGCGACGTGCAGCAAACAAAAGCCACCGCAATGCCAGCTGCAGATCACTTTGAATGCGAACTTGAGATCGAGGAGTGAATGAATGTGAAAGAGCGGGTACAGGAAACAGCAAAAGGGATTTGATTGTGTTCAGCAAGGATGGAATGAGAGCCTGGGCCTTCCTGTCGTAGTCGCATTGTGTGGCTGCAGATTAAGACGGAAGCGGATGTTGTCCTTGCGATAAAGCAAAACAAACACAGCCTTTCTCAGGGCTCTAAGAGGAAAGCTGATTGAATTACGCACTGAGAACGACATCTAAATAGGTTTGCTATTTTGGGCAGTGTCAAAATATGAATTACGACACGGAACCGCGTCAAAAGCTAAGCCTATTAGGTTGCCATAAACGAAAGACTTAGGCAACAAACTCGCACGTGCGGAGCGAGGAATTAACTCACTATGAACCAAGCAAAGGTCCTGATTTTAATTAGTCAGTTGGCCAGAAGGCAGGTCTTAATAAGCATCCGTTGCGCTGCGTCATAAATTTTACGTTAAATTACTTTTTGTTGGCCGGAGGCAACAACACAACATTCATATGCAAATGTTGCACACAAATGAAATGCGTTTAACAGAAATGCAGCCTCAGCCAACAAGAGCAACACGAAGGCAAATAACGAACAAAAAAGGAACAGAAACCAAACCAATTTAATTTAAATGAAATTCAGTTTTCGCCTGGCCCAAAAAACCCGATCGAACCGAAGGTAGAATTCTGTATTTTGTTTTTTGTAAGCGACCTAAGCTGGGCTCGTTGGCCACCGTTTGTTGTTATTATGGACATTGTTGTTATTGTAGCAGGTTCTGCAGTCCATAAAATGAATGATTTGGGCAACCTGCTGTAGACAAATCCCGGCTTAAAGTCATTCCAAAAATGGTTTGTTTACCTTTCGGGATTAGCCAACTTGGCCGTATTTATCGCATTTCGCTTTGTGTATTGTACATACACTGTGTGTATTGATTCACTTTGGATTTCCACATTTATTGACTCAACTTATTGCTGCCCTAACAGACCATGGCTAAAAGATTCGACTCAATTCAACTTAACTGGTTTTGAATCGACTCGACTTGATTCTTCTCTCAATTGCTGTCACTTATTGGGCATTTTTAATTGTTGAAGTGCTTTTGATTTTATTTTTATTACTTTATATGCGGCCTACCTACACAAGTGTCTCTGTGTCTTTCTGTATTTGTTACTGTAGTAGTGTTCAATTAAAAAGTAATTTGCCTAACAACAAGCAACTTGAAAAAGCAGAGAGACAAGCAACACCAACAGCAGCAGCAACCTCAAAGACGACGACTCCCACACATTTCCGTTTCTCAGCCCACTCTCGAAATAATGTTTACCAATTTTTGTAGCAGCTTTTTGTTGTTGTAGCTTAGCGCGTTTTAATATACAGTTGAAGAGAAATAAAAACACGTTTGTAAACTAATTTGCAGCCGCTTGACAATATTGCCCGTAATTTTCAGCTAGAAATAAATAACGAAACAGCCGCCGATAGAGCTAGAAATTAAGATGTAGATGCAGTAGGCACAGTGGTAGAAGACTTTCAAAATATTTGAAGTTTAATATTTTAATTTTATATGTTTTTTATAGGCCAAAATGTTAGAAACTTGACCCAAATCCAAGCAACAATTTACAATATGCAAATTTAAAATTGAGTGAAATCGCATGAAATTTGCAAGTTTGTAAGCTTATCAAAACAACAGCATTGTTATGAGAGTAAATCTGATGTTAATGGTCGAAATCTCACATGCAAATGTGGGGGTGATAAAAATGTCATAAAGTTCTATAAGTCCTACGCACAACACCCCCAGTCAATGGATTAAAATAATAAACATTGCGGTATAAATTTGTTGAACGAGATTGAATATTAGATTATTTCAGATATTTTAAATACTTGGCCAACGCCTTGAATGAAAACAATATGCACTTTATGTGTATATGTTTCGATGCTGAATAATTCATGCGAAGCTGGCAAACAGCATATGTAATTTAACATGCCCTACGAGTAGCCAGTGTAGCGCATATAGCTGATGACTGAAAACCAACCCAAGTTCACAGCCCACGCCAATGGCAGACGACGACGGCGACGGCGACGACGACGTTGACGATGATGCCGCCAACGCACGTGCATAATGCTAAATCGCCTGTTAATTGCGACATTTCGAAAGTCAACAACACACACAAAAACAACACTCAGCATTCGAAGTGTGCTCGTTGAGTCCATAAAAAGTCTTTAATTTTGTTGTTGGTCTGTCAAAAATTGATGAAATTTAAGCGAGAGAAAAAACAAATAGCAGCGGAAGAAAGCCCAAGTCGAATGTCGCATGTCGCATGTCGCATGTCGCTTGTCTGTGTTGTCTAATGTCGCCTGTCCAATGGCCAATTCGTATGCATTTCTGATATCAATTGGATGCCTTTAAATGGCGCTCAATGAGCTGCTTAAGTGGGCGGGGCCAGTTTGAAGAGTTGGTCAGTTGCCAGTTGCCAGTTGCCAGCTGGTATTAAGTTGCGCACGCTGCGGAAATAGATGCCGAATGGACCAGAAATTAAAGTTATTGTACGATGATGTTGCGACGTCGCGACGCTCGCTTGACAATGCGGCAAGCATGTCATACAACACACACACACACACACTCGTATACTGAATGTTAGCCCACACGGAGCGCGTACATCGAGTCGCTGTCTCTCTATGAAAAGCACCGAAAAACCCACACACAAAATGCCAGCAGCCGCTTAACTTGTATGTCAAGAAATAGTTGTTGTTGTTGTTGTTGTTCGCATTGGATGTGCTGCGGAGGAGTATGCTAAGTGAATGGCTCTAGCTGTAACTCTTGCTCTTGCCTTTGCTCTAGCTTCGGCGAGAAATGTGCTGTGCCATGGTTCGTTCATTAGCAGAAGAAAACGACACGCCTTCCCGCCCACTGTCGCATAAATAATTTACGCTAATTCCAAGTGCAGATCTCATTCCCGAGACTCCCCAAAATGTGTTCTGTTCGATCTGCGTGACATCGACATCGACATCGGCATCGCCATCGATGCATCCACAACCACATCCACAATGGAGACTTACTTTATGTGTGGCCCGCATAAAAGAAACGCAAGTGGGCCGCAAGCGCGCTCCCATTGCCAAATTTGGCAACTTGTTGTGGACCAAGCAACCAGACCAGCAACCAGCAATAATAACAACAACAGCAACAACAACGACAGTCGGCAGTGGCAGTGGCAAGTAAGTAGCACAGTTGTCTTTCAGTTGCGATGACTTTTCTTTCTTTACGGCAACGGCTGCTGCTGCAAATGATGGCTTATAAATGACGCCCACAGCTTGGGCGCAAACAAAAGACTTAGGCAACGAACTTGCTGCCACAATAGAACAACAACAACGACGACGACGACTACAACAAAAGCCAGCGCAGCACAAACCAAGCGGCTAATGAGCACATGTAAAGCAGTAAAAAAATTATATAAACATTAATTATGTACATTTTGTTTTCTATTTCGTCTTTTTTTGTTTTTTTTTTTATTCTCTGTTGTCTTTCGCCCAAAAGAGGAAACGTTGTAGGCGTACAAAATGAAATGAAAATACAACTTTAATGTGTGTGTGTGAGTGAGTGTGTGTGTGAGTGGATCTGGGGGCACATTCGGTGGGGGCATGCTGTGAAAATTATGAACTATGTTTATGAAATTAGAAAACATAGAAAGGTTGCCAACGCACATCAACAACAACAATGAAAATGGTATCGAATGAAAGAGAGAAAGAAAAAAGAAAACAACGACAAAGCGCTAATTGCGCTTAAACTGAATAGCTGCCACAGCGAGTGTGCGAGTGTGTGTGAGGTGCGTAGGTTGAACAAACTTCTTGCCTGGGTCCGCTTGAAGTCATTCAAGCTGTCAGCAGCAACAACAATCACATTACAATTTAACTCTGTCGGTTTAGGTTTTCATTTTCCTGAATACGTAAACACACACACCACACACACACTCTCCTGTGTGTGTGCGTAATTTTTGAAAACTTTAACGCATTTTGGATTTGAAATGACAGCAGGGAGTCGCAATAATTGCCGTCGCAACGGAAGTGCGGCTGTCTGACGAAGTTAAATGAGCCCACAACACAACACAACAGGCCGTCAACGATGACGCAACGCGCATTTACTTAATATTATACATTTACAATTAAATATGTATTCTGTGGAAGAAACAAATTACAAAATGTATGGAAAATAAATAAATATTTTGTAACTTTTTCCATTAAGGATTGCTTCGTTGACCATATTTTTAAGTGGCATAAAATTCAACATAAAACTGAAAACAATTTTCAGCACTTTATTTCAATTTACAAATTAATGTTTTTGATTTATATGAATATGTGTTTTAAAGGTGTCCACAAAAATAATTCATTAAATGATAAAAACACGGTAATATAGATATAATACTGATTGTACTTTAATGCAGCTGAAATCATGATCGCTTTTATTTTTTTATTATTTAAAGACTGTGCCTCCAAATCACCTGCCAACTTTAGCATTGATACGTGAGCCAATAAAGATAATAGTTGATATTTTGTTTAACAACCTTAACAATTACATTTGACAATTTGTCACACTTATTTATATTTTTTACCTGACACTCATGGGACGCTAAATAAACAAATTAAAGCTATACTTTACGCCTTACTGTTAACACACTCAATAATTAATATAATACTCAAAACGGTTTCTGCCATAAAAACACAACATTTATTAATAATACACGTATCGGTGACGAATCGAAATCTCTTAATCCAGCCTTTATAATATGCGTTCGCTTAACGTTAATTAATTTAATTTTAAAGCTAAATTTAACTTTGCGGCCCAAGGCTGAATCATCAGACGCATCATTAGGCCACAATTTGAAATTAGCAAGAATGTTAATCAACTGGAAAATGAAATGATACTATTTATTATGCCGCAAAGTTTAAGATCTTAAAATTCAGATCAGATCTGATGCGATCTGATCATGTGGGTGCGATCGACAACAATGTATTGTAGCTGCTCCATTGTGTTCGCAACTTGTAGTCAATTTAATGGTCTACATTTTAAATGTCCCAGAAAAAAACGTAGACAAAAGCCAAAATAGAAACGCATAAAAAGCACATAAATAATATAAGCGTCGTGGAGATAATGTATTTGGCAATAAAATTAGCTTAGTGGCGTTAAGAGTATGGTCGAGACTCACCTAAGTTTGGGCCACATTCTGTTGGCCAGAGCAGACGACGAGGATAAACTCATTCCGATGACGATGATCTGTTTGTTTTGGCCGATTTGGATTTATCAGCGTGCGAAACTTAAACAGCGAAGAAGAAGTTGGTGTTGATGCGCGACAATTTATCAGCGACTGCGACAATAAACCGTATTAACTTGGCCCAATGTATTGTCTACCTGCGACTGCGACACTGAGAAACGGTTTCTGCTCCAGAACGTAAGTGCTTATTTAAAATGCGATTAAGATCTTTACGGTGCACTGGCTGAGCCTGGGTCTGTCTAGCAGCAGAACGACAACAACAATGCACACTCTTAGTTGTCACTGCTGGACATGGACATGACGCACAACCAAACACACACACTCACACACACACAGAGACACGAGCACAGTCAAAATTCATTCATGAAAACGCTGTAGAAGTACAATAATCAAATAACGCATATCAGCAGCCGCAGCAGAGAGCGGACAGCAGACAAAGAGCCGGAAACGGATGCGACGTCGCGTTTGTTGATGCCTTTTGTTGTGTGTGTGTTGTTTGCTCGACTCGCCAGGATTCTAGACTGGGGGATGATGAGACGATGGACGACGACGACGCGTTCAGGTAGGCGTAACAACAAACTGACAATCGCCGGCGGCACAATTCACAATTTCAAAATTGTCAAATTAACATTTGCATTTGCATATTCACAACTGACTTTTTTGCCAAATGACTGAGGCAGCGAACTATGCACTGCAGCACTTCTGTTTGCATTGACACAACTGTTGCATGCGGCAGCAACAACAAACACACATAGAGGCACTCAGAGAGAAGACGAGCGATTTAACGAGCGCAACAGCAAAGCAGCTGCCACCACACAACTGATCGCGCCAACGACTAAAACTCGACTGAGCCGGGCCATCGTTCAGGTAAACGAGTCTCAATGATTTGTTCATTTTCATTCACAAAACCATCGCACAATGGTCCAGGCGGCCACATTTGTTGGCTAAAATGCACAAATTCTGAGCAAACCCTTCAGGGAAAATTTCGGAAAAGTAGAATGTAAAATTGGTGACTTATTTTGAATACTCCTCCATGCTCAACATATAATTAAGAAAATACTTTAACTACTTGATATTGTTCACATTAGAAAGAAACATCATAATGTCACACAGTTTAAAATTTATCTAAAAAATTCTGCACTTTTGACTTTGGGATAGAGATGTAATTTTTTGCGAATATCGATCTTGATTGATGCTTCCCAAATAAAATATCGATGTTGGGTTCAAGCTTTAAGGTTCAATGTAAGGAAGCATCGATATCAGCACATATCGCCAAACGAAATCGATTTTGATTTGTATTGACTAATTTGAATGAAAGCTAAGACCATTTATTTTTGGGGAAGTACAAATTAATTTTTGGCCAATAAAAGTGCTCGTCTGGACATTGTACTTCGCTTCAGTTTCTCAGCAACGTCTTCGGCTTTGTCGTCGGCCGCTGAGTCAGGCAACAAGCAACTGCTGCAGCAACAAAAACAGCAACAACGGCGATGACCAGTTCGCCCGCCTCTGCAATTGTGTGGGCAGCAGCAACAACGACAGCAGCAGCGGCAACGGCAGTCAACAGTTCCAACAGCCAGTCAATTGTACAGACAATTCTATATGAACTCAAACTTGCCTTGGCATGCAGCCTGCCAAAGATTGCATGCCAGCCATATTTGGCCAAAGCCACCACAGGAGCGTAACCCAAATTCTGTCTGAAAACTAAGGCCAAGATCGTTCGACGTTCATCGTTCGTCTGGACAGCTACAAACAGCAACAGCCACAGCAACAACAACTAACTGAAAAAGAGTTGAGCTGGAAAATAAATAAATCACAACGAGAAAAAGTTCTCACACTCGCGCGGCTGGCAATTGCATGCTGACTGACTGCTGACCGACCCATGTTGGCCATGCTGGTCATGTTGACCATGTTGACCACACGGTGGCTGTTTGATTTTCACATATGATGTCTGCCGCAAAACAATTTTCTTTCGTTTCATATATATACTTTTCCGTTTATTCTTGAGGCGTGCTAACTGCTAACTAGACTTGCGCGAGAGTAGCGCACATCTTATGCTACAAATATGGAGAGTGGAAAACGGGTTAAGCAATGCAACAAGCAACAAGCCACAAGCAACTGTTACTGTTCTGTTGGTTGCCATGATTAGTACTCCGTGCGTATTGTCTGCGGTTTCCATGGAAAACTCAGCTCTGCATTAAGTGGCGTTATTCTCCAGCGTTTCGGTTTTGATGGGCACCAAAGAAGGCGGTATATTCAGCGTCTTGCCCGGACAGGCAGCCTCATACTGATGCTTGAGGCTCTCCATCTCGTAGATGCACGTGGACAATGCCGTGCGCAGCTCACACAGCAATACCATATCCGAACGCAACTCATTAAACGATGTGCAGATGTCCTCTGTGGGTGGCGGTGCGGGATCTTAAAAAAATGGAGAAAATTTTTAGTTTAGTTTATGCCTTTAGTTGAACTAAAGCAGACTTGATACGCACCAACTTTGAACTCTTGTATGGCCTGCTCGAGCGCTTTCACCTTGCGCTGTCCTATATTCGCTGGCAGCTTCATTTTCTGTGAACGCAACGAGACCCCAGAGCCGCGCAGATCGGCAAACTTGATGCCACTGCTGCCAATTTCGATGGCATTCACCACAGAGTCCACCTTCGAGGGCCGCGGCGTGTGATGCACCTTCTTTTTGTGCAATTTCTTTTCGTATTTGCGTGTGCTTGGCGTATTAGCAGCGTGCTCGTTTTGCTGATCCGCCTGGGAGATCAGCTTTTGCAGATCTTGCGTCTTGCGTTCCCGCTCCTTTTTGCGTGCCTCGATCTTCTTCATTTCGTTGATCAGCATTTGTTCCTCCTCCACCTGCTGCGTGGTGCGCTTGAACAGCTTTTCCAGCTGCTCCTTACGGCGACGCTCGTGCTCCGCATCATATGCGTATGTTTTCTTCTCATTCGACTGATTCTTCGCCTTGGAAAGCAAAGCAATGACCTCATAGTACCGCTCCTTTAGCTCCTCCACTGTTTTATCGCCATGCTGTTGGCGATTCCAACGATCCGCCATCACAATGAAGCGCAAGTCAAAGCTGTAAAGGTGAAACATATGTTTTATCCTTGTTTATACGTATTTCATTTATTATATTGGCTTACCGTCTGGCCAGGTCGAAGAGATGATCCGTTTGTACCTTGCTCCAGTGCTGAATGTTGTTGCGCAGGTGGGCATTGTACTCAGTCATTGTGTAGCTGGGTATCTCCAGTTGTTTGTTGAACTTGGCAAACGGATAGTCCGTGGAATCGTCGCTCACTCGCTTCCAATGGTGAAACACAGCCGCATCGTTGCGAGCGGGATTTGAAAACGGTGCCCATTCCCATTTGCGCACCTTCTTCATGCCCAGACGAGCCTTGTTCTGTTTGTAGCCGGCGCCAATGCCCAGCGCCGTGTCCGTGGGTAACAGCGGCGGCGCATCCTTTTTGTCCGTGTACAGCAGCGCGAACACCTCGCGATGCATGCCCTCGGGACGCCGGGAGGCATGTTTGGTGCTACAAGCAGCAAATTATGTTTGTTTTTGTTTGTGTGCGCGTGTTTTGTTGTGCTTGTTTACTTACCGTTCGAAGTTGCGTTTTTTTGTAGCGAGGAAAGAATCCCTGGTAATTTCTGGCGTGTTCGCACGCTCAATGTCCAAAATTTCACGCACATCAGCCGACATATTGCTCAAATTTTATAATAAAACAAACAATTCGCGAATTTACTAAATTTGTGTACTTCTTACTGCAAGTGCTGGTAAACGACTGAAGCAAAACAGTGGTGGTAAGTCGATAACACACCAAAAAGTGCGCGAGCAGAGCATGTTATGTTAACAGAAGCGATATATCACAAGTAATGTTACCATTTGGCAAGGCCCAGTTTGGGGTTAAAATGTACATTATAGAAAGTCAGCAGAAGGTCACACTGGTGTTAAGGAAAACAAATTCACACGTTGTTCGCATTCGCGATGTTGTTTTTTTGTCCGTCGTGCGGTAATATTTTAATTATTGAAGAGGACACCACTAGCCATAGATTCACGTGCAACACCTGTCCATATATCTCCAAGATCAGTCGTAAGATATCCACCAAAACGTTTCCACGCCTCAAGGTAAGTCGTCGCATTCAAAAAGCGTGATGCAATTTCGTAATTTGTGTTGTGTTGCACTCTTGATTTCTCTGCAGGAAGTTGACCACGTGCTGGGTGGCATTGCGGCCTGGGAAAACGTTGACTCCACGGACGCAGAGTGCCCGACGTGCTCGCACAAACGTGCCTACTTTATGCAGATTCAGACACGCTCAGCGGATGAGCCGATGACCACATTCTACAAGTGCTGCAATCATCAGTGCGGTCACAACTGGCGCGATTAGAGGCACTAATGCGCTATCCACACACATTAATCCTAAGACGCCTTTGCGGAACACGCGCCCAATCTCAGTTCAACATGAAACCCAGCCCAGCAGCGACGCCGCTCGTCTGTCCAGTGGAGTCCGTAGATGCATTGAGGCTGGCCGAGCAATGCCTGCAGCTGGGCAAGGTTATTGCGCTGCCCACAGACACAGTGTACGGCTTGGCCTGCGACGCCAACAACGAGGAGGCCATCCAGCGCATGTACGAGATCAAAGGACGCGATGAGCACAAACCAGTGGCGATTTGTGTGAACAACATTGCGGCACTGCGTCGCTTTGGTCACGCCAGCCACTTGAGTGACGAGCTGCTAACTCGCTTGCTTCCGGGGCCGCTGACCATCGTGATTGAGCGTTCGCCACAGCTGAGCAATCGCTTCCTCAATCCCAGCACCAGCAAGATTGGCATACGCATCCCAGACTTTCAGTTCATACGCGATCTATGCGCCACATGGCACGAGCAACCGCTGGCCTTAACCAGCGCCAATCGCTCCAGTGCTCCTAGCAGCCTGCAGATCAGCGAATTCCAAACGCTGTGGCCGCAACTGGGCGCCGTATTCGATGCGGGACGCATTGGACTCAGCGAACAGCGACGTTTGGCCTCTACTGTGATCGATCTGGCGACGCCGGGTCGCTATGAGGTCGTGCGTGCGGGCGTGGCGCTCAAGGAGACACTTCGCGTGCTCCACGAGCTGGGCTACAACGCAAAGAACTATTAAAATACAGACATACTTTAAAACAATGTCTCTACATTATATTATTTAAACGGCATTTACAATTTTGAACATGTCTTTGTTTTTGTTTTGTTTTTTGTTTGGCGAACACCAAGCTATTAAAATATATATTGTAGGAATACACACACACATGCATATATATAATGTGATATATATATACATATATACAGGTGTATCTGTGCAATAACAGGACTCTCAGTCAGTTGTAGTAACTCGCCTTGGCCACCTGGATGGGACGTCGCCGCCTGGGCAGCTCGTTCTTCAGGAAACTCCAGCGTTCAGGTGGCCAGACGATCGCTACAGCTCTGGCTGACATCAGACCGAGGGCCACAGGCCCAAATGTGTTGCTGTCGAGCGAATGCCCCGTGTGATCGCCCTCAACCCAACAGTGACCGTCGGGCACACGGACAATCTCGTGCTTGTAGCCCAGCGTGGAGACGACGTCGCCCTGCATGCCGACCACACGCTTGATGATCTTTTGCGCCGGATCCTTGGGGGAGATCAATGAGATGATGTCGCCGCGCTCCACGGGACTGTTGTGAATGCCCCAGCGCAGCAGAAACACATAATCGCGCTCCTCGGCGACCGGATTTAGAGCGGGTTGCATGGAAGTGCCTGCGATAACGAAATAATGAATGAAAGTGTTACCCAAACATAGTGGAAAGACTCACCGTCGACGCGGGCCACATAGCCGACACAGTCAAAGAACGTGATGCCCAGTGGCAAACCGTACAGCAAAGATTTACCGAAGCGACGGAATGCCATGACGGCATGGCTTTGTAACGGCTTCTCGGGCGATGCTCGGGTGGCGGGAGGCTGGTATGTACTCGGATTCCTTGTATATACAGTTGAGATGCCCAGCTACCACATATATGCACTCGCATACATATATATACATATACAATCAGCTTCTGATAGACTCTCTAAGTGAATACATAACATAAATATCGACATACGCACACAACAGCTGTTTCCAAACGTTTTTGACATTCACATTCGTGCGCTGTCATTTCGACTACAGTTCACAGGGTGTCTCAGTCATACACAGGGTGCGCTTGTGCCTACAGTCACGAGCTGTCTAATTCGTAGACAGCAATGGACTAGACAAAAATGGACTGGATGTCCTCGTATACAAAGTTTATTAAAGTTAAAAGTTAAGTGGTTGGTGACAGGTAATTACAACTCAAATTCCAGCTATTGTACTATGGTGACAGGTGTGTTTGATTGCAACTGGAATGTTATTAGGATCATTTTATCTTAGCAGCCCTCCAGCTCACTTGGAATGGGAATCTCGTTTTGTATGGCAAACTGGAGTAGTGCCTTGTACTTGTTTTTCCAGTTGTTCACCTCCAGGCGTATTTGCTCGTTGTCCTCATGCATCTGCTCCAGCTCAGTCCATTCATACGATTTCTTCGTTTCCAGCTCATCCTTCTGCTCGATGCGTTTGATCCGACAACTGGCTGCGTAGCCACGATTCTTAAGCGTACGCCGCCGCTGCTTCATGCGCACAATTTCCTCTCGATTCAGGCCACGCATCTTCAGTGTCCTGTTCAGATCCCGCACCGAGATCGTGACGAGCTCATCATCCGTAATATCGGGAATTGGACACGGCGAAAGTGGTGCCTACAAACAAAGCAAATTTTAGTTGTCTCCAGGCAACGACTTGACGACACGTTTGTGAAAAGTTTTTTGTGTTTACTTACCAAAGATGACTTTCTCTCACGTTTGACATCCATTATGCATCAAATACAGTGTGTGATCTATAACAAATCTTGTTTTTATAAATATTTACTAACAAATTGCGTATGTTTTTGCGTATTGCCATTCACTATGAAATCAAGTACCTTGAACAGTGTGACCGATACAAAAAAGAGGCAAGTTATTAAAATACATAAGTTCTAATATTTTGGTATTTAATTTGGTCGCCACTCAACGGTTTTATTTTAAATCAATTTAGGGTAAAATTAATTTATTTACGGTTAACTGATAATTAAAAAGGAATTCGACTCTTTGGTATTAGCTACATTAATGAATGGTAGCAATAAAAATAGTTTCTTTTCTCTTTTTAAAAAGCTTAGCTAATCACACACATAAGTGAAATATACCTCATCAGGTGTAACCTGCCGTTAATTGTTGGTTTATTTCGGTATTTTTCGACGTAAAAAAGCTTATTTTGAAATGCGCCTTGCAGACACACGGCAGCGAAGAGAAGGATAAGCGAAAAGGAAACGGAACAGGAAAATTCCAGCAGATGCGGAAGTCAAAACCGCTGCAAAGTTCTCCATTTTATTTTCCGTGTGACTACCGAAAGTGAACATCATGAACACGGCCGCAATTTACAATAATGTGCCTACGCCGATTTGCTCGCAGACACCGCTTTCAGTTGCAACTCCCGATGGCGGCATTCTCTACACCGGCTTCAAGTGCATCAACTACATTGCGGCAGCCGCCCAAAATGAAGACGACGCTACCGCCGATGAAGTGAAAACGATGTCAACGCGCATAACTGTGAGCGCCCTCGACGTAAGTCCGCTGTGGGGACAGAAGCATCACAGCGAACCTGCTTCGAACAAACAATTTGCCATCGTTGCCGAGGATTTGAGCGTCCAAGTTTGGGATTGCGCGCTGGGCGAATCCATCATGGGCCACAAGGCGCATCAGCATCAGCATGAGGCGCGCGATGTGCGCATGTATCCATTGATCAAGGTGCTCATGGGCTATATATGCAACGGCAACATATTGTCCATGGACGCCAGCGATTTGGTTATTTACTGCGTCGCCTCCAACACGTACTGCCGTCGTCCCACCTTCATCTCGCCCAGGAATCATCAGCTGACCGTGCTGCGCTGCTCGCCCTACAATGAGCATCTCTTTTCGCTCGGCACAAGCGCCGGCTTTGTGATGGTCTGCGATATGCGCAAGATGAGCATCGTCTACAAGTTCACCTGCCAGCAGTCAAGCATTAGTGGTCTCGCCTGGCGCGAAATGAACTTCCCCAGAGAGGACCACTCGGCAAGCGATCAATGGCGCAGCACAGCAAGTGCCCCGCTGGCCAAGGCCGACGATAACCTTGATACACACAAAATAGAAGACGAGCACGCTGACAAAAAGAAGTCCTCCAATGACTGCGACGATTTCGTGGGACTCGAAAAGCCAACTGACAAAGAAGCACTCGAGTTTGAGGCGGCTTGCAAAGGAACGAAGCCGAATCCCAAAGCCAAACAACCGAATGCGAAGGAGAAGCGCCAGAAGCATGCCGGCAAAGCACCGCTTTGTAAATCCAAGGCGGCGGAATCCGACGATATCTTTGATATATACAACACTGATCATCTGGAGTGCGAGTTCGGCGCACCGTCTCGCGTACCAGCCAAATACTCCGATGATTTCGTGGGTCTCGAGAAACCAGTCGACAACGTGAAGCTGGACTTTATTGAGGCCTGCCGCAGCATGAAGGCGGAAATGAAAGCGCATCTGGAGCATGACTCAGCTGAACCACAAGTGGAGGTCACCCTAGCCGATTGTCTGGAGTCTGGCGTGCATGGACCACGCAGCGACAGCAGCAACGTCTCGCAGAAGGGCGACAACAGCGACACAGTAATGAGCGATTCCAGCGAGGGCAGCCTTGAGGTCATACAGTTCAGTTCATCCAGCGATGATGCTGTCATTGTGGATGGCGAAGCTGCAAAGCCCAAGCGCGAGGTGCTGCATCACATCTACCATCAAGCTGAGGTGCATGAAACGCCCAAATCGGTGGAGGTGCTGAAGCCCCCGCCAAGCATCAAGTTTGCCAAGCATGCCACCATTGATACGATTAGCGTTGCCTCGACAGACTCAGCATCGCGTCCAGATATACTGCTGGTGTCGATCAACGACAGCGATGTGATCATGATCTATAACACGCTAACAGGCGCCCACTGCGGCAAGACTTACAACAAAGGACATGCTGCAGGTAGAACGGGAACTTGATGTAATTGGTAGATGATAATGACTAACAAATGTTTTCTCTTTGTTGCAGGCAAGGCTAGAGATGTCCATTGGCTGAACGACAACAGTATTGTGTCGCTGGGTCGCCAGCAGCTGGTCTATTGGTCACTTGACTTTGAGCCCAAGCAGCGTCGGTACAAGCTGCAAAAGGATCACGTCAACAAGTGCACAGTGCAAGAGATCATCACAATAGCGCCGATTGCCGGCAGCAACAACATCTGGATGAGCATGAGGAATCGTCGAGTGGGCATTCTAAATCCCCAAACTGGATTGCTCTCTGCTGTCTACGGCACCTTGGCCTTTGGCGTGCGTGCCATAGCCGAGTGTCCAGACGATATGAACAAGTAAATCGAATAGAATTTCAATTACAATTATTTTTACTATTTGTAAATAGAATCCCAGTATTAGATTGCCTTCTTCAATACTAGACTAAATCATTACTAAACCTTGACTGCAACTGTTAAGCCAGATTAGATACCTCTCCAATTACACTTTGTAATACTAACCGTGCTAGTCATGTCTTGTGTGCAAATAACAATAATCTGTGGAATCCAATTTGTACTACTCAAATTAAAACATTAATCTTACATCTAATCTGCTTTCAGAATTGCCTTGGGCTGCTCAGACAAGCGTGTGGCGCTCTTCGATCTGTCCAAGCTGAGGACACAGTACGCGCCCATTGAAAGCGTGCACGTAAACAGCATTGTTTACTCGCTAGCTTGGAGTCCCGACTGCTTGCAGTTGGCCTTTGGCACCTACGACGGCACGGTAAGAGTCTTGACTGTGAATTGCATTTATTAACACTTAATAATTGCGCGTGCATTGCAGGTGGGCATTATAGACGTGGATAGCTTGCGGGTGAAGACAACGTTTCGCAGCGTGCACAAGAAGGAAGTGTATTCGCTGATGTGGCAGGATAACTACATCTATTTCATTGTGAATCGTGTGCTGGGCGTCTACACTGCCAACCAGCCGAAAAAAGGCAAGTCCACTTTACATATGATGCCGTGTATTGTAGGCCTGGGACTGAGCATTGCGTTGGCCATAGCAGACCTTGGTTTGAGCGTCGTGTGTCTGACACTTGCGTATGCCGGCCATATGAATGGTCTCGCGATGATAGTCCCAGGCATTCCATGTCACATTAATCCAGTTGGATGGCGCAAGATCGTTCTCTATCATCAATTCAGTTTGGCCCTGAAAATCCATTTTCTTGGGTGGCTCTACAGTTATCGGCTGCATTTCCTTGGCAATCAGAATGTCGTCTAGTTTAAAGAGCAGACACAGATTGGCGCTGTTGAAGATGGCTTGCCTGAAGGCGCAGATGAAAGGCTCAAAACACACTTCGCCAATGCGCGCATATGTCTGATCGTGAAACCCAAATTTAATGTCCAGATTCATGCAGAGCTTACGCTGCACATTGGCTGGCAACAGCAGACCATTTGTCACCGCCAACGATAGGCCGCAGAACTCCTCAATGTCCGCTTTGGCCAGACTGCAGAAATTGCCGTCGGTATGGAACTCGTTCAAGGCGGCCATGCGCTCGTGGTAGCTACGTTGATGTGGCGTCTGGCGGCGATCCGCCATTACCTGAATCTCGTCGATTAGGTCCCAAGCAACAGTGTCCATTGAGAAGGGCACTTGCATCTCCAGCTGCTCGCGCAGCTTGTTCACCTCCACGATGTGATTAAAGTAGTGATTCAGATTGCTCCACACCTTGGACAAGTACACAAAGTGTGGCTGCCAAAGAAAGTCCTCTTTAAAAGAACATTCCAAGTTAATCATCAGCTACTTACGAAGACCAGCTCAGAGTCGATGGCAGTGCGCATGGCCAAGGTGTCGTTGATTTTGGCCACAACACAATCGTAGCGTTCCTTTTCCACGCCAATTAAGTACGCAGTGTGCTCATAGCTCTGCTTCAGCGTCGTCAGACAACGCTGCAGCATTATGAAGGTGATTGTAAACTGATTGATGCGCTGCAATTGCTCCAGCGGCACTTGATAGTAGAGCGTCGTGTCCTTGTTGCTGAACTTCAATTGCTTGCTGATTGCCCGCTGGCAATTGCCACTCATCGCTTCCAGTCGTTGCAGCTGCTTATCAAAAGCGGTCGAAGTATTGTGCTGCGCCATCTCCAGATCACTGATCACTGTCAAGTTGGGTATTAGCATAAGATGCGAGTCAAAATGAAGCTATCTCACCGAATCGCACATTCTCGCGATCTCCGTCGGGTCCGTCGTTGTTGAAGATGACAATGCCCGCCACTGTGGAGGCCAGTCGCTGCAGATACTCCTGCCGATGATACTTCTTCTTGAGCACATAGTTCTGCAGATCACTGCGTCCAATCACACTGTTTAGCGCCTGTGCAGTTAGCTTCAGCAGCACATGATTCTTGGGTGAGCCCAAATGATAACTGGCCACAATGAAGACCTGCATCTTGGCGAAGAGCTGATCCAGCTGCAGTTTGTTGCACGTCTCCGGATACTGCAGAATGTCGCGTATGAGCAAGCTGAGTTCCTCCTGAAATCGCGTTTCATACTGCTCCTGCACATAGGACAATTGTATGCCGTAGCCCGTCTTCATAATCCAGGACATGCGCAAATTGGCCATTGTCGTGTCATTGGGATTCAAATAGTCCTTCACAATTTTGCCGATGAATTGGTTCAGCTTACACTTGCTGGGGTCCGCCAGGTCTGTCTTGAGCAGACCACGTCGCATATCGCGCACCAACAGATGCACCAGAAACTTGACAAACTTCTCGTCCGGCTGGAAGTCGCGTTCTCTAAGCTTTGCCACGATGCGTTGACCAATCTCGTTGAGCGTCTTTTGGTGCGGATGCGACATTGTGATTTAACTGCAATTTAATACGCTTCTTAGAAGAGAAAAGTTAATAAAGAATCCAACGCCAATTGATATATTTTGAGTGTAATTTGTTACTTCAACTGTTGACAAGTTGCCCCTGGATACAGTTCAAAACTCCTACCAACATAATGTAAAACTTAACAGCGTGATTTGTTATTTTAAGTCATACTGTTACTCTTAATGTTAATGTGAAACTTTACATAGCTGACTTATGTTATTCCCTCTCCGCAGATGCCGTTGTCTTTGCCAACATCGAGCGTCCCAGTTATCTGTGCGTCCGCGATGCCTTCCTCTTCGTCGGCACTGAGGATGGCTTCCTGCAGTTGTACGAGCGCAAGCCGGACGCCGAGTTGACCTACACCAGCGTGCGTCAGACTGCGCTGTTGGCACGCTATGTGACCGACATTGCCTTCAATCCGCTGAATCGCCATCAGTTTGCTGTCGTGGGCCATGACAGACTGTTGCATATTATGGAATTCCAGCCGGAGCAGCGCAGCTG
The DNA here is from genome assembly GCA_035047365.1 of Drosophila ustulata. Taxonomy (NCBI): domain Eukaryota; kingdom Metazoa; phylum Arthropoda; class Insecta; order Diptera; family Drosophilidae; genus Drosophila; species Drosophila ustulata. The sequence goes on along the minus strand of JAWNPT010000057.1, from coordinate 23,693,198 downwards.
GTCAAAGCAGCTGACGTTGACAGCCACAGATCCCAAGGCCTCCATAACTTCAGTCAAGTGGAGCAACTTGGAAGCGCATATGCTGCTCAGCTTTCACATTGAGGGCAAGGTGTGTCTGTGGAACATGAAGCAGTTGTCTGAGCCGCCGCTCACCATCAGCTATCACTGTCCCATGTGGTGCGGCATGTTTTTGCCCACAGACGAGAGCGTCATCATGAGCAGCGGCAAGGCGCTGTCCCTCGAACTGATCAGCATCAAGGATGCGTTGGCCAAGAATGAGAAGAACATATGCTGCAAGAGCGATGCTCTGCTCAAAGTCAAGTGGGCCAGCAAATCGATGACACAGCCGCAAGGTGGCGCGATGAATGCCTCACAGAAAAAGCGTTTGCGGCGTGAAAAACGTAAAGCTGAATCTGAAATGAAGCCTGCTCCGCTCGAGCAGCCAGAAAAGACAACTGAGCAGCAAGTTAAAGAGCCGCAAGACTCGAAAGCGACGGATAAAGTGCTGAGCGATACCTTGCAGATGCTCAACTTGGGCACAAACACAAGGGCAACTCAGTCTGCGGGCAGCAAATCCAAGGAGCAGGAGTCGCAGGCATATCCCGACAACTTTATGGCTGTAAGTTGAATGTACAAATCTCAAACTAATTCTGCTAACTGACTGTTTGAATCTCTTACAGCATAGCCGCACTTGTCTTTGTTTAACCCAAAAGGAGCTAAACAAGTACGCGCTGGAGAAGCTGGCCGTTGTGCTGACTGAAGATGCGGCCAAAATCGACAAATCCGTGCTGATGTCCAAGCTCTTCAGCACCAAGGTGATGGCCAAGGACTTGATTGCCACCGAATGTAAGTCCAGTGATAATCATTATACGATTTCTGTGATTAATTTGAACGCGATTTCAGTAACTAATCTGAAGCAGTCCAACAACAAGGACATTGCGCCGCTTTGCTTGTCCGTTTCCACTTTCAAAGTGCGCGACGAGTTGCAACAACATATCGATAACAAAACCCTCAACGAGTGGCATCTTTCCTTGGCGCCCGCCGTTTCCTATGTGTAAGTTAGACAGTAACGAATATAAAAATTCCACTCGGTAAGCTAAATTTTATTTCATTCAGCTTTTGGCAGAAATGCTGCAAGGCCTATGCTCAGCAAATGGAGGAGAAGGGCTTTATAGTCCATGCTGCCACCTATTTGGGAGCCATTGACATGCAAACGGATGCCATCAATGTGCTGCTGAAGCACGAGTATTTCAAGGAGGCGCTGGCCCATGCCAGGATTCATTTGCCAGCCACTGATCCCATAATTAAGACCATTATCAACAACTGGCTGGAACAGCTGGAGAAAACAGGCAACTTTGCTGCGGCAGCCTTGATGTAAGTGTATCAACATAATACTAGTAATCAAAAACTAATTTCTATTTATTTAACAGCTGTGTGCTGGACAATGAGATGCTTCGTGGCTTGTCGTATCTGCGCAAGTTCCGCAACTGCACACCGGAAATAGCCGATCTAATGGAGCAGATCAAGCGCATTGGTCAGCTGGGTTCGCTGTTCGAAGACAGCTGCATGGACAGAGCAGAGAATGGTAGCGAGAAAGAGTTCAAGGAGGAGGCCAACTAAGAGCCTTCAAAATCATCCCATCCCTCTCCCAGTGGCCAAAGCTCAATAGGCTGTTTTTAGTTTAAGATTTAGGTTTAATTATGTGAAACAACACAAAACAAATGAGCTTCTTCAGGTGTTTTTTAGCCATTAGATATATTAATAGCGGCAGCTTACCCAAAACATTGTTAACAATAGTGAAGTGAAGTATCATTTAATGATTTAATGTGTCGTTTAAGTTGGAAACAACATTCACAATGGATTCGTCTGACATTTGTGTAATTCATTCGTACAAATTGTTAACAATGGCACAAAGATGCTAAAGCTAAGCAAATTGATTGATACACAAGGGAACCGTAAACGAACGAATTATGATTCCGATGCCATTGTAATACCGTTGCGACTTTCGATCGAAAATAAAAACGTTACAGGAATTTATACGAGTTACAATACAAAAACTGTCCAAGGCAAAAGATATAGTTAGTAAAAGATGCGTAGAAAGCAAAATAAAACAGATACAACAACTCATCAAAAGAAATGAACTTTGTTTTTTCTTCTTTTTAATTAGAACAACATCCCGAGCGGCGTCTGCAAGTTGCCCATTTGTTGCTCTTGCCGCTGGCCGGCCCAAGTGGAAGAGGCCATGAAACAAATGTGTTCCCGTTAGACAGCCCAGAGACGGCTGCTTGCTTGAGTGTGTATTGTTTTGGTTTTGTGTGCCCGACGAATCAAATTATGCAAATGTTGCATGGCGAGAATGACCCTCTCCGGCGGCAACTAGAAATTAAGTTTTGTTTTTTAATTGATCCAACTAAGGTCTAACTTGCTGCACCGCGATGAAGCTGAAGCTGAAGTGAGAGAACGAGAGCGAGGGAGAGAGAGAGAGCAGAGAATTAATCAAATAAAAATGATAATAAGTTTGTGCGGCGACGCGACTGCGGCAGAAGCAGCGACAACGGCGCTGGACTGAGCTGGAGCATGTTTCAGTTGTTGAGCAGCCGCTGAGCTCAGCTGACGCGTCGAGTTGCGAGTTGCGAGCACGAATCGAATCGAGTCGCGTTCGTTGCCTAAGTCATTTGATTTTCACTTTTAACTGTTTGGAAGCGCGCGCTCGCTGCTTAAACCGTTAACCGTTACGCCGTGCACGTTACGGTTCCGTATATCTCGATCTGTGCGTGTGTGTGTGTGAGTGTCTATATTTTTATTGTTGTCTTTACGCATGTTCTCACTCAGCTCGGACTTGACCCAGAGCTGCCAGAGTTTTGGCGACTAACTTTGACCGTTGTACGACAATTAAACAATCGCAATTACAACCGTAGAAACAAATCATAATTATGCTCAAGTGCAATTCGCTTTTAGCTCAAGTGTCGCGCACGAGCAACAAACAACAAACAACAAATGAAACTCGTTCAATTAGCCCCAGGTTTGGATGGTAGTAAAAGTGTTAGAACAAGTGCGCCATCAACAACACTTGGATGAGTTGTTTTTCCGCTGCCGCTATGCCATTTCCCTGGCACACATATGTCAAATATTGATGTCTGTTTCTTGTGCCCGCACACAGCCAACAACTACGACTGTGACTGTGACTGTAACTGCGACAGCGACTTCTCCCCCAGCATGAGTCAACGCTGAACAATTTTGTCGTTCGTCGCTTATTTTTTTGTGCTCTACGTGTGTGTGTCTGTGTGTGTGAGATGTGAGGCCGGGGCTGGGCCCTGTGGCGCATGTGAAATCATTTCTTGCTTCAACGATAATTTCTACAATTCGTGTGTTTGTCTTCTCCCTTCTCAGTTGCTGCTGCTGCTGCTGCTGCGACTGTTGCTGTAACTTACGCCGGATTAATGCCAACCTCCCCGCTGGACGCAAGTGAAAGGTAAACCTATCAAAGCTAACTCAATACAATACAGTTTTATTGCATTTTGAAACGCATTCAAAAACGGCAACGCACTCCATTTTCTTCTTCTCATTGTTATTGTTGCTGCTATTTCTTTCATTATTTAATTCGAATACGAATTCGTTATCGAATTCCTTAAGTCATATTTTATTTATTTATTTGGATTTTAATGGATTTTTTGCTTTTGGTTTTGGTTTTGGTTTTCGACACTTGCATTTGCATAATATTTATTTCGCCTGCATTGTTGTCTATTCATGCATTGGCGCTGATCATGCCATTTGTTATTGTTAATATTACTTATGCCTACTATGATTGTTGTCGATGCTATTGAACTCGCCACACAGTCACACGCCACGCCACACGTCAAACGCAACTGCAACAGCCGCAGCCACAGCGTTTAGTGCCACAACTCTTGAGTATGTATAGCAGCAGACTCTGCTCTGCAGTCGTCATGCATAATAATAAAATTAATATATAATTTCATAAACAACTCGCACACTCATTCAGATTCTCACACATACTCAGACACTCGCACTCACACATTCGCACAGGCACAATGCAAATTGTTGTTTCCATTTCGAAATATTTGGGCGCGTATTTCACAGCAATTTATGCGGCATCTACATAATTTTGTAATCCCAATCCCTCAGTCACAACATGCATACTCGTAACTCTTAGCTCTTTTTCCTCTTAACTCTTTAAGCCGCTGAAAGGCGCCGCCAACTGGGCGTGGCAGTCAAGGGCGCGCTCACTTTACACTCTTATTTTGCATACTTCAACATGCAAGCCAGATACTCTCCTGCTGCGGGGAGCTTTGTGACTTGTTTATGGTCTTGGCAATGCAAGCCGGGCGTCAGAGAGAGTTTCATAATCTGACAACCTAGTAATTACTTTTAATTTATCCACAATAAAAGTGAGGATGAAGTAGATTTTACACGGGAAAAGCTATTCGAGGGGTCAAAGTAATCTATGCCCAATTCACAAGACTTAAGCTAAACAGAAATTAGAAAAGTGTTTTGACTGTTATGGAAAATAAAATGTTCCGATCAACAAGTCAAAAAGAACTACAAATTTAATATAATTTTTCTATTAACTCTTGATATTTTATTTTGTACATTTTATAATACAACAAAAATGTTAAACACAAACATTTCATTCATAAAAGTTAAGTACATAAAATGTATAACCTATCCTTGAACCGTTAAAATCATCAGTTGTTTTGAATAATAAATAAATTCTTAGAAGTTGAATGGCCAAAATCAAACAACATAAATAATTCAAACTATGAAGAACTGATATTTGATATTATAAGTATAGGAAATAAGTTATTGTTTTTTAGAATTGTCATTGTCATTAACATTTTGATGTTGACTTTTCTGTGCTTTATTAGTTCGTAAAAATGCCCAAGTCATGAGAACACTACTTAAGCTGATCTTCTGGCTTAGGGCATTTGAGCAGCGGCACGATAGACACTATCTATTTATCTCCCATTATCCGCTTCTCTCTATTGCGCTGTCGATCGGCCGCTTTGTGTCTGCCCCTCTCTTAAACTGTCGCTTGCTTCCCATTTAGTTATATTTCACTTAACACATTTTCGAAGCAATAAGCAAGGCGAGATAACAATTTGTATCCGCTGCTATTGCTGTAGCTATTTTGCGTTGTTGTGGTGCTGCTGCTTGGTGGTGCTAATAATAACCACATTGCGAGTAACTCGCCACTAAACTCGTTTCGACTGTCCACCAAAAAACCGGACAATTTGAGAACCGCTCGCAATGTTTGCATAGCCAGAAAAATTAGCAAGCGAAAGAGAGAGAGGGAGGCAGAGGGAGGGAGGCAATAATTCTTTGGCTTGCAATTCTTTCCGGCCAAAAGAAAGCGTTCAAAAGTGTGGCACAGGCAAACGGTCAACGGGGCACGCAGACAACATTAGCGGAATCTCAATTGTGTTACATCCCATGTAGCCGAGAGGGGCGCTGACCTGTCGCTTTAAGGCGCGCATATCCGGCCAATGACAAAACGCTAACTTGCTGCTTATGGCAATGGCAACAAGCAACAACCAACAACCAACGGCAATCGCACCCAGTAGACGTTGGTTGCGTGAGTCGCCCACGCACAGAAGATGATCATCACAGCGAGTATGGCGCACCTGTTGATGGCATTGACAGTGTCTCCCATTCTGATGACGACGTCTGCCTAACGCTTCATTATAATAGTCCGATTACCAAATGGTTGACTAAGCCCCACTTAACCGTCAATTGCTGCGCTGGCGTGTCTATGTGCGTGTGTGTTGGTGTGTGTGCCTCGACTATAATTGATTATCTACTTAACATTCGCACACGACTTCATGACATAAGTAGTTAATCATTTGGCTGACGAGCGAAGCTTCGGCTGCTGACATAAATTGGCTGGACTAGAACAAAAGACTTAGGCGACGAACTTCGCCAGCCGCCAGCTGAGCGAAACTGGTTGAAAAGTGAAAACCTTCTACAGCGGCTGCTGCTGCTGGTCAATAGCTGACTCTGAATCTGCATCTGAATGTGAAGCTGCGAGCACCACGAGCACATGCCGTTAACTGACCGCGAAACAAGTTCGTTGCCTAAGTCTTTTGTTCGGTTTGCTTTTGGGCACTCACAAACAATATCATCGCACTGCTGCCAAACAAACTATTCACACTCATCGCTAACATATTCATTTCCATTTCCAATTCCATTTTCAGAGCAACGAAACCCAGTCGAGACCATGACAAGGCTCAATTAGGCCGCTTAACGCTTTCCCATTCGTACTGAAAACTCATTGAATACCATTGAAGCCACCATCCAACCCATCCATCCATCCATCCACAATCAGAAAGAGAACTAGAACTAGAACTTGCTTGTCATCGCCTCGCACCACTGACCCGCTGCTGCTGCTTCTGCTGCCGCTTCTTCTTCAAGGCCGGCTCCGGCAAGTGCTTGGCCGAAATCTAAAGAAATTAGAAAGAAAAAAAAAAACGAAATCAAACCGAACCAAACACGAAGCTTATTTTCTTATTTTGGCCAACCACATTACGATAATGAATTATCAGAAGGCCAGTGAAACGCATTCGCCGTCCTCGTTCAAGAAGCCCAAACGGCCGTCGGGCAACGGCAACAGCAAGAGCAACGGCTACGGCATACAAAACTTTTGGAACGAACGCATCATGGAACGCTTTATAAAGGCGAATCTATTCATTATCTGCTGCGTGGCAGCGGGCCTCTTGCTGGTAAGTAAACCAATCGTGATTTACACTTCATACTCTAGCTTCAAAGATGAACAACTTAATAGCGCGTCTCCACTTCACCCATCTCGCTGCTCGTTGGTCGTCTGTGTGGTGTGGGTACCGTTATCAGTCTACCCGAGACGAGAGAAACATTATTGTGCCATTAAGTGAAAATGAAATGAAATCGTTTTGCACAAAAAACTGTTAAATTTTCAACTTTGTCTACCCTGTAATCAGCTTTCAGCAACAAAGCTGTTGCTGCTCTACACGGAAATTGAGCTTAATATTTAAGTAACTGTTTATAATAGAATTGTTTATAATGGCAAATAGTTAAAGTATTCATTGGGCGCATAAGTGAAAGGAATTTGACAAGAAGGTATTTGAATGACGAAAGTTAATTGAAAGATTTACCTTCTTATCAGTGATGGAATTTTAATTAATGGACTTGTCTTCACTCTTTAAATTTATATACATATAGTATTAGCAATGTCATAAATTGAACTGTTAAGCGACACTAACAATTTAAGATGCACTAAATTCTTTATAATTCAGATTATCTGTAAAGCAGCTAAACTATTTACATAAAAGAATTCACAAAGATAAAACTTAAAAGACTACTCTTACATTAAATATACCCACTATATATCTGTGGAGCTTCAGTTTATCTATTGAACTTAACTTACCAATCTTTTCACGACGCATTTTAGCCTATAGGCAACATCCGTTTATTTTAGAATAAAACTCTGATTTGATATAACTATTAATTCCATATCGCGCACGTATTTCGTGATCTGGCAAAGCTGCTGAGGAGGACTTTGAAATTAATTTTGGTCAATAAATTTCTAAGCATATTAACAACTGAATGAGCCAAAAATATTTGAGGACTTCGCCAATTAATTCGGGCATGAAAGGGTTAATTGAGCGTGAAAAATAAGCTAAGCAGGGTGTTGCATGGTCGAGCAGACTTGTCAGCTCAACACTCTTACTTTTGCTGTGGAATGCGTTCGGATGTTCGTGACCACAATTTGACAGCAAGACAAACAAATGGACAGACAGACAGGGAGACAGACAAGCGACAAGCGAAGAGCTCATTAATTGATTGATGGATGATTGTGGAGCAAAAGTGTCTCCGCTTTTTAAGCAGCTGCCACGGCAAGTGCAACTCGGTTTCAACTTCATTTCCCTCCTCATCTCCATCTCAATTAGCTGCTACATTTCCCTCCTCCATCTCCAGCGGCAACCCCAATTGCTACTCCAATTCCGTTTCGTTTGTTTTTGCATTTTATTTGCGTTTCGTTTTCATTTTCGTTTTTTTGTTTGCATTTGATTCACGTTTTCGCTTTCCGCTTTTCTTTTGCCGCACCGCACACCGCACAATTTTCACCTGGCCAATGCAGATCGTGTATCTGGGGGCGTTCTCATGTGAGGTCTCGTGGCTGCTGGAGGCGCACGGGGAGCTGCCCATCGCCGCCTACACACTGTGCACGCTCTACTTCGTCATGTTCGTGGCGACCACCATACTGATCCATGGCCTCGTCAGCGGCCTGTGCTGGCCATTGTTCGCCTGGTCTGTGGTCATCGGGCTGCTCTCCATTCCAGAGCTCGTGCTCGTGATGCTTATGACCACACAGCATTGGGTGAGTTAGCTTCAATTCTTTCGATTGCAAATTAATTTTAATTGGGTGCTTTAGGGTCTGCAATCGGTGCATGGACTCACGGAGCTGACTTCGTATCTGATCAGGCTGATCATCAACTGCCTGGCGCTGATCTGTGTGATACCCACGGGCATCAAGTGGCGTCGCGAGATGCAGGTGCTCAACCAGCTGCAGGGACTCGCCACGCGTCTCTCGCTGCAAACGCCCGCGCCAAGCGTGCCCATGACCAAGGCGGACTCGAGGCGCTCCAGCCAGCGCTTGAGTGGCTTCGAGAATGCCGGCTACCAGCTGTGCGATGAGACGAAGCTGCCGCTGGGCAGCGGACTCAACAATCATCATGCCAATGGCTCGCTCTTTGGCTCGCAGAACGAATTCAATGCCAGCATGTTTGCGCCCGCGTTGGCTCAGCAGTTCGGCAACGGCGGCAACATGATGCAGCCACAGCGCGGCAGCGGAGGCAGCAATGGTGGCCATCGGGCGCAGTCGCTGATGGATCTGCGCTGCACGCTGCCGGGCATGTACAATCCGCGACATGTGCTGGACACGGAGGACAAGAACGCCAAGTACTTTAACATCACCATCGACGATCTGAAGAACAATCTGCAGGACTCACACAAGCCATCGCCGCCCTCGCTGATTGGCTCCGCCAGCAACGATCCCATCTACTGCTCCATTGAACCCAAGCAGCTGACGCCGCCGCCTGCCCAACTGCGTCACTATCAGCACCAGCATCAGCATCATCACCAGCAGGCAGCAGCAGCGGCCGCCCAACGTGGCGGCGGACCGCCAACGAAGCTGTCGCGGAACTGCATCTCGCTGGAGAACCTGGATGGCATCAACAAGGTGCAGAACGACCTGGCGGCGTATGGCAACAATCTGCTGCAGAACTACACGCAACAGCAGCAATACTATCTGGCCATGCTGCTCAACAATCCGCTGCAGCAACAGGCGGCGGCAGCAGCGGCCGCTGGTCTCTACCGTCGTCCCTCCGCCTGCAGCTCGACAGGAGGACACACGGTGTTGGCGCAGCCGATGCAGCGTCGCGGCTCCCAGCAGCAGCTGCAGTACTATGGCGGCTTTGGCTATGCCAACTATGCCAATCCCTACATTACGGCCAACAGCAAGTTGTCGCTGGGCAACGAATCGGACGACTATCGCAAGTACCGCGATGTGGCTCTCTAGGCAGAGATCGGATTAGACTAAGCTCCAAGTCATCGAAAACTATTGTTCGCATACTCATTACTCATTAGCTATAGGTTATAACACAGCACAACGTTCGACTACCACAAATGACATTCCGAGGCATCGGCATAACGACCAAAGAGCCACAAACTAACTCAGTTCAGTTCAACTTCAAGTTCAGTTCGTCAACTAACGTCAAGGCGGTAACGCTCCTCCTTCAGAGGAACACCCTTCTAGTTCATACGCGTACTTATTCCTGGTTGTAGCTGTCCCATTATAATCAGTCAGCCTTCCTTTTAATTCCCCAATCGACTACGAACTGCCCTCGATCACACAACGACAACCAGAGTTGCTATTCTAAAAGACAGCGATTTGCAGTCGAACTTCGCTAAGAGAAACTAAATTTTAAAATCGTATCTGCAAAAAGGAGCTCAATATAATAATTTTCTAAATGAATACGGAAAATAAGGACAACTATATATTTCTGACTTCTTAAAAACATTAGCTGTTTCATATGGTGCTGTAGTTCTAAACAAACATCTATAATTCAAAAATAATATTATCAACTGAGACATAGGGAAACGAAATTAAATCAGATAACAAATCAAGCTAATTTATTTGTAGTTCGAGACTGAGAATAAATTCTATAAGAATATAGTTTGTTTTGATAAGGAAAACTATTATTAGATAGAACTTTTCTAAGATAGCTACATCAGATAGTGATCAAATTACTCTTTCATATAAAATATATAATTTGGACCGATTGTTCCTCTAAAGCAATAATAATAACATAGATTTGAGCAGGTTAAGATAAGACCAAACAGTGCTTTGTAGCTTCAAGAGCGATTCTGAGTCCATCTTAGCGATGTTCGACTGTAGCACAACAGCCAACAATTGCAGTTGCTTAAGTAATTAAAAGGATAATTAAACTATTAATTATCAGCTTAATTTTGGCAATTACTCAAGTGATTGTAATGGCGAAAGCAATTAAATAGCAACTCTGAAATTTTAGGTTAACGAATTTTCAAACAAAACTGGTTTCTGTAGCATAGTGTAATTACGATAACAAGAACAAATTAATAACTGTAAATACATACTTTTAGCAATAAAATGTAATCAAATGTTGCACTCTCAATTCTTTATCTACGGACCCAACAGATCCGCCAGAGGATTGTCCGAATTGCCCGATCCCGAGCTGGGCAAAGGCTTCGCCTGCTGCTTCGGTTGCTTGGTGGCGGTGGCCTTCGGTGGATGACGTGTGGCAACTTGTGCTGGCTTTGTCTTTGGCTTTGCTCCTCCGCCGCCAAACAAATCATCATCGTCCTCATCGTCGCTGAAGAGACTTTTGCTCGGCTTCGCTGGCAGCTTCACTTTGCTGGTCAACGCTTTGGTTGGCGCCTCCTCTTGACTGTCGCTGTCGGCGAACAAGGCAGGTTTGGGCTTTGGAGCTGCTTTGGCAGCGCCACCGCCAAAGAGATCCTCATCATCATCGCTGTCATCGAAGAGCGTGTTTGCTTTGGTCTTTGGCGGCTCTGGCGCGGCAGTTGGCTTAAGAGGTTTCTCCTCCACTTTCCTTATTATTGTTTTCTCTGGCTCTGGAACAGCCGTTGAAGGCTTTGCCAAGGAACTAAAGAGCGCATCTCCTTCATCCTCGCTGTCGAGGAAGGATTTCATCATGGTGGGTTTCTTGTTCGGCATGGCAGTTGCTCTGGCTGCCATTTGTTGCTGGGGCAGCGTAGTAATTGGAGCAGCTCGAGCTCGAGCAGCAGGAACATTAGTTGAAACGGAGACTGGAGCTGCAGCTGGAATACTAGTTGGAATAGAAGATGGGGCAACTGTTGCAGACTCCACTGGACGCTTCGCCGAACTAAACAACGCAGCATCATCAGGCTCCTCCTCATCGCTGTCCAAGAATGAGACCTGCTTTAAGGCACTTGATTTAGTTGTGGATTTGGCTTCAGCTTTTGAAGCGGCAGCTGGAGTAGCATTCGGTGGACTAAACAAGAAGCCACTGTCATCATCGTCGCTGTCCAAAAACGAAGCAGCCACTTTGCTTGACTTCTCAGCTGGATGGTGAACATCCTCTGGTGGTTGCAGAGCAACTGGAATGGCAGCTGGCACCTTCTTAACATCATCAGCATCGTCGTCGTCGCTCTCCACAGATGGGATGACGGAAGACTGCTTAGTTGAAGCTGCTGACTTGGTGTTGTCACGCTCAAAGCTGTTTTGTTGGCTGGGAATGCTGGATGAAGAGGAAGGTTCAACTTCGTACTGCTCCCTCACAGACTTGGCATAGCTCTCCTGTCGTGCACGCCGCGTCGAAGGACGTCGCGCAGGACCGCGAACTCGTGTCTTGCCCACGCACTGCAAAATGTTCTCCGCATCCGCTGAGCTGGCGCTGGACTTCACCTGTTGCTTGGCCTGCACTTTAGGCTGCGTTGCAGTTTGATCTTTAGTTTGTTCTGCAACTTGCACTTCCATTTGCTTTTTGGGCAGCGTGCCAGCGCCAGGCAGCAGCGCCTTCACATTGATGTTGATGTTGGGCATTTGCAGTTTCTTGACAGGCGACGTTGGCTTCTTCAACTCGGAGCTGTTGCTGGGCAAGCTTCGGTCCACAACGTCTGTGGAGGATGACCTCTTTGTCACATGCAATTTGGGCTTAGCATCAACCTGTGGCTCAGGCTGCTTCTCGGGCGTTGCTCTGGCAGTTTCGCTAAAGTCATCATAGAAGATTGTGTGAATGCGCTTCGTGGCCGCTCCTCCAGCAGCGGGCACACTCGGCTGTTGCACAGCTGCAGTTGCAGGCTGCTCATCGCCGTCATCTTCGGGCGGCACATCGCTAAATAGACGCATGCCACCATAGTCGGTATTCGATTGCTCCACCGGCTGCTCCGCTGTCTTGGGCAGCGCCGGCAAGCTGGGCTCAAAGAAGTCCTGGTCATGGTCAAACAACTTGGAGGCACTCAAGCTGTTCAGGCTGCTGGTGCCCAGCGACTGGAAGAACTCGCTGTCATCTGGCGGCTCATCTGAGAACAGACTCGAATAGTTCTGCATGACTTGTTGGGCAGCTGCAATGTCCGCAGACTTTGCTGGCACTTGGGATTCGTTACTCTGCTTCTTGTTGGTGACATCGGCCACTAGACTGATGATGGGATCCTGTTGCATCTCAGCTGCTTGAGCAGCATCCTGAGTGTCGGACAAGTTGCCAAACAAATCATCCAAAACGTCATCTGCTGGTGGCTGCTCCTCGTCAGCCTCCAAGTCTTCGTTTTTGTTCGTGGGCTTCACTTGAGGAGGTGGCATTGGCTCCTCGGCAATCTCTTTAGATTCAATTGTAATTTCACTTTTCGTTTTGGCTTCTGGTTTTTGCTCCTCATCGCCAAAGTCATCGCTGAATAGATCTGCTTTGGGTATTGCAATTGGCTGCTTTACATCTGTCTCCGCTGGAACTTCAACTGTTTGATGTTCCTGCTTGGGCACTTCTGGTAGCATGTCATCTTCGGGAGGTTCCTCGTCGACTGCTTTAATCTCATTTCGCTGCTCTGACAGGTTCTTGCGGGACTTTGGCGTGCCAAACAAATCGTCATCGCCCAAATCATCGAAGAGACTTTTGTGCTGCGCACTGGGCGGCAGCTCCTGCTCCTTCTGCTGTTCCTGCGGCTTAGTTGCAACAGCTTTGGCAGCAAACATGTCCTTGACATTGTCGTCCTCGTCATCATCGTCGAACAGCGAAGTTTTGACAATTGATTTTGGCTGAATTTCCACTGGCTGCTCCTTTTGAGGAGTAGATTTAGCTGCACCTGCTCCAAATATGTCCTTCACATTAACATCCTCATCATCATCGTCAAATAGCGAACTTTTTGGTGACATCTTCGCTTGGGTGACAACCTCCTCCTCCTTCGGCTCAACAGCCTTAGCACCAGATATATGCTTGGCATTTTCATCCTCCTCTTCATCATCAAACAACGAAGTTTTGGTTGGGATTATGACATCCCGCGGCTTCGATTGCTGCTCTTGCTTAACTGGCTGTGAAGCAGACTTTGATGCACCAAATATATCCTTGACATTGTCATCCTCTTCTTCATCATCGAAGAGCATGCTTTTTGTTAGCGATTTGGCTGGAATTGGCACCTGTTGTTCCTGCTGCTTAGCTCCAAATATTTCCTTCACATTGTCCTCCTCATCATCGTCAAAGAGCGTCGTTTTTGCTATTGGGTTGCGTGCAGGCAACGCCGCCTTTGGCTTCTTGGCAAATATGTCATCGATGTCCAAATCATCGTCATCATCATCAAATAGCGAAGTTCGCGTTATTTGCAGCGTTGGCTTCGCTTTGGCGGTGAAGGAGCTCAGAAAATCGTCGTCATCATCCAGATTGTCATCGAAAAGCGATGTGGGCAGCGTTTTAGCTGGAACTTGCGCAGGTTTATGCGCTGGAGTCGAAATGGGGCTTAACGGTGGACTTTCGTCAAAGAGATTAATTTTTTTAGCCGATGGCGCTTCAACCGTCTTGGAAACTTGTTGTGCTTCGACTGGAACAGTCTCTGTAGCCTTGGCTGGTTGCTGAGCCTGCGTTTTAGCTGGTGTTTGGTTAGGACCCGACTTGGACTGCACCTTGTCCACAATCTCCGACATGAACGAATTAAATTCGTCGTCATTGAAGAGATTCACCGGCTTGCGCTTGATTTGACTTGCAGCAGCCACAGGCTTGACTTCAGCTTCTTCTCTAGCTGGAGCTGGAAGTGGAGTTGGCGTCGGAACTGGAGCTGTTGCCGCTGCTGCCACCTTAATGGGCTCTTCGAATAATTTGGGCGGCAACGGTTTGCTGACGCTGCTGCTGCTCGAGCTGAGCGAGGCATCCATGCGCGGCAGTCCACCAGCACCTGCCACCCTACTCGAAATTGCTGGCGAAGAGTTCAGCGAAGACGAGGTGGATGGCGGATCATCGCTGGGCGGTGAAGCGCGCAACGCAGCGAACAGATCGCGTTCATGTGGATTTCTTTGGCTGCTGATAATAGGACGTGGTTGGGCCTTGCCACGCGCAGCTGGCAACGGTGGCGGAGGCAGAGTCGAAGGCAGCGCATGCCTAGCATCCACACTAATTGCCGGCTCCTGGGGCAGCGAAGTCAGCGAAGAGGAGTCCGAATGCTGTGCTGTCTCGATGAGCAAACGTTTAGGCGTCGTCTTCGGAGCAGCAGCTTCCAGTTCGTCTGAGGAGCTCGACGAGAACTGCTCCGGCTGCTCGTCCTCGCTGTTCTCAGCACTGTCATAAAGACCGGCGTACTTGTGCTCCTGCCACTCCTTGGAGCCAATAATATAGGGCAACGGAATGCCATCGTATGGGTTCTTAGCCCGAAATACAGTGCTGCAATTGGAGAAGCTTGGATTAAGCTGAATCTTATTGAATGCTTCACATGCTTACGTTGTATTCGCAGCGCCATCCTCATCGTCGTCATCCGAGTCGGGCACTTCGATGGTCATCGGCTCAAAATTCTTGCGAAACATTTGGAGATTGTTTTGCAGAAATTCGCTGGCCATTTCCTGGGCGCTCTTCGGCGGCAGCTCGGGCTTCTTGTTCTGCTCCTCGGGCATTGCGAAGTCATCGTCGTCCACCTCCTCTACCCTATACTCCACAAACTGTTGGCCAAATTGTAGCGATCGCAGGCTATTGGTGGCATTATCTAATGCAATGTCGGCACGTCGCACATTCGACTCAAATTCATTTAGATTTTGAGTGGTGCGTTCGCCGCGCTCTTGCAGATTCTTTAAAACAAACATTAATTACAACAAATTCTTGTTTTCTTTTGGAATTCCACGCCCACCTGCGAGATGCGTTTCATTAGCTCTAGCAGCGCACAATCTCCAGCAAAATTCCATTCTGGTGCTTGCGCTACGATCGCAGCCACATCTGTACTAATATCCATGGCAATTACAAAACACTTTGCTTGCCTTTTGCACACAAATAAATAAACAAAAGAATTTGCCGCTGCAGCAGCTGTGTTTATTTCCCGTTTATTTTAGTCGTTAGTAGGCTGTGCACGGCACAACAAGAATGACAGTTTATTTCAATTGTTAGTAGCCCATGCACGTTACATTAACAATATGCGTTTATTTCAGTCCCTAGTAGGCCATGCAAGTTACGATATCCGTCACTTTATCTGTCTGCCCCATTATTATATCATCATTTTATTATCATCATCAATTAGTGCAGATGGGCAATTGTCTTTCCTCAGGTATTTATACAAAATATATTTTTGTTATTGTGTGTTTTATGTTTGTTTGGCGCCGACACAAATAATATTATCTGATGCAAGCCATTGTTTTGCGTATTCAGCCCTCGCACGGTTTTGATATCGATAGCAATCGCGGCAAGTTGGCGATAACCCACAGCTGATTTCTCTGTTTCGCACGTGTTAGCATCGAGCAGCATTCTTTTTATTTGCGTGATGCTTTAACATAGTTTTATTGCAATTATTATTGAAAACAATTAGTGAAATCTATTTAAAAGTGTTCATAATAAAAGTGCAAAGCGATTACTTTACAAAATGGCTATGCTCGCTGAACCCCGTCGCCGCAAAAAATACAATTTGTGTCCGCGCGGCAAAGCGCTCTACGAAGGTGAAAACAAACAACAATTTTAACTAATTCTGCAGAATATTCAACAATTTTGTGGTTTGCAGATTCGGCACGTTTCGGCACTAAAATGCTGGAGAAAATGGGATGGTCAAAAGGCCAAGGCCTGGGCGCCAACTTGGATGGCTCGCAGGATTTTGTGCGCGTCCGCTTCAAAAACGACGCCGAAGGTTTGGGCTACGAGAATCGCGATGATCAGTGGACGGAACACGAGGAGGGCTTCAATGGCCTGCTGAATAGCCTGAACGGCGGCAGTGCCGATGATGCCACCAATACGAATGAGAACAGCGGCGATGCATCCGCTTCCGAGGAGGAAGCACGTCCCATGGGCTTCGGTTTCAAGGAGGTGACAGAGAAAAAGGTCAAGACCAAGACGCTGAAGGATAATATAAGTGGCATCTCGCTGGAGGAGACGTCCAAGTTCAGCAAAGCCCGTGTGCACTACAAGAAGTTCACTCGCGGCAAGGATTTGTCACGATACAGCGAAAAGGATTTAGCCAACATTTTTGGCAAAAAGGCTACAGAAGATATTGATGTTTCTGTGCAGACCGTTGTTCCAGAGCAGCAGCAAGCCGAGGAAGAGGAGACGACTGTAGATCCCAACTTTGCTGGCGTACATACTGTGAGCACAGGGCTCTCAGTAAATGATTATTTTAGACAGAAAATGGAAGCCATAAAGAACAGATTGAACAATAACACTTTCGTTGCCGCTGAAGAATCATCGTCGGTCGAGCCGTCGAGTGAAGCTCCACAGGAAAAGAAGAAAAAGAAAGCCAAGCGTGCCAAGGAAGATGCCGCTGAGCAGGAAGAAGTCATAATAGATGTTTCGTTAGTTGAGGAAGCTGCGCCTAAGCAAAAGAAGAAAAAGAAGTCGAAGCGTGTAGCTGAAGAAGAGGCTGAAGCTGAGTCAGAAGTAAAAACTAAGGAGAAAAAAGAGAAGAAGTCGAAGCGTGTAGCTGAAGAAGATGCTGAAGCCGTGTCAGAAGTAAAAACTGAGGAGAAGAAAGAGAAGAAGTCGAAGCGAGCTGTCGAAGCTGAGCAGAAGAGTGAGTTGACTGACGAGAAACCTCCACAGAAAAAGAAATCAAAGCGTGCAGCTGAAGAGGAGGCTGAGCAGGAGCAGCCAGTAATAGAATCTACCCCAAGCGCGGAATCAGTACCCAAGGAGCAAGAGAAGAAGAAAAAGAAAAATAAGTCCAAGAAGGCTGCCGAAGAGGAAGCTTCAGCGGAACAGCAACTTGAAGTGGAAGCTGTGCCGTCCGTTGAAGATGCTCCCAAGGAGAAGAAAAAGAAATCCAAGCGTGCAGCCGAAGCCAGTGCTCTTGAGCTGGAGCAACCAGTGATGGAAGCCGAGGAGACAAGCCAGCCCAAGCGCAAAAAGAAAAAGAAGAATAAGGAAGAGGAGATCGAGGAAATAAAAGAAACACCCGTAGAGGAAGTTCAGTGTGTGGAGGAAACTAACGAGCAATCGAAGAAGAAAAAGAAGGCAAAGAAGCACGAAACCATTGACGTAAGTGCTGATGATTCTTCTAGTTCTGACGTAGATAATGAGTCTGACAACAAGTACCTTAGTTACGAGCAATTAATCCAAAAGCGAGACTCATTCAATGTATGCACAATCTCTTCATTTTGCGCAGAAAAATTCTACGGCTTCGATATGAAGGCCTACAAGAACTCAACGATAGCACAAATACTGGGATACGATGTCGACGAAAACATAAAACTCAAAGTGATTAATGCAAAAAACGATAACCTTCGCATTATGAATCTCTGGGAAGGCAGAACCAACAAATACATCATCAAGGCCAAGGACAAAGACAAAGCGCATTTGAGAGCCGTAAAACGACGTAAGCTCTTCTCAGTGATTTAACGAACAACAATTAGACACACAAATGAAACACATGAACGTTATAATTCAACGGGATTTCTTAAAGGCGTAGCGTAATGTTAGTGTTGTACATAGTTTACATTTTAACATGTAACAATATTATTATATTAATTGTAATTGTAATAAAACAGAAAACAGAACTATATGCGAAGAGATTTTAAATGTAATGAATCCTTTAATTGTGGTTGCGATGGATGGATTGGGGGTTGGGGGAGATGACTGAGGCTGAATCAACAGCTTCCTCCTCGTCTCTACTCTGTGTGCCGTATCTTCAGTCTTGTTCATAGAACCAAGAGGGACTTTGTTTTGGTCTTCAGCTTACAGGTGGTTAGCGTGTGTTATGCCTTGTCTTAAAACCTAAAAATATGTTGTATTTTCTGCATACGTTTGATTCCCATTGCATTGCCTTATTATCTGCATATTAATTAATTGTAGTGTAAGTGTAATGCGTATCCTATACAGTGCACAAATATCATCGTCGGTCATTCTTTAATTGCTATGCGCGGCTACTTGAACCCGACCTGTCGGCCAAACGACGCGATCGACGAAGTGGTCGGTTATCCAACGTTGAGCTGCGGCGTCGTTTCAGCGACGTTGGCGCCATATTTCTCTTGTAGTTGTTCAGATGCACGTGCGTGTCCCACTGTAAGTGCAGATTTGTTAGCAATACAAATTTAACATTGACTGCTTGCAAATGCTTACCGAGCTGGACACAATTTCTGAGCGCACTGGATGCCAATCCAAATCACGTATGACATTCCGATGCCCCTCAATAGCCTCTCGAATTTTTCCCGTAAGCACGTCGTAAACTGTAACACACTTGTTTAAGATCAACTATAATGGAAATAATGCTTTCGTTACTCACTTATAATACGACCCGTAGCACATCCAGTGTAAATGAAACGTTGTCCAGTTTGCTCTGCAGGCGAGAACTTCGCACGCAGCAGAGTTTTGCTCACTCGATGGCCGCGATAAGTCATAATGCTGCTATCCCCCTCTAGCGCCTTGTGAGGATTATAAACTGCAAACAGTTGAGTTTAATGTACATAAGTTAATGATAATATAAAGAAAATTTAATAAAAATTAGGAGAGTGCCGCAATCGTGATCCGATTCAATGTCGTAAACTATGATGTGTAAAAATTGCAGCATTCTAGCTTTTTTCGCGTGAGTCAGTCAGTTAATCAGGACATAGCATTTAAAATGTTAGTTAATAATTGTATCTTACATTCGCGTGGCACGCGATCCCAGCGATAATCCCATTTGGCTTTCGCATTCTGATACGAGCGCGATGAGGGACGATTGCGTGTACTGCTCGGCTGACGCATATCCCAGATCTTAATGCTTTGGTCCTTGGAATTGGATAGCACATGGTAGCCATCGTTACGCGAATCGATGTACGTGACGCCGTCATAGTGTCCAATAAATGATATCACGGACTTGGACAGGTTGCGCGCACGGAATGATGTACGCAGATCGTACACCTTGAGAAGGCCATCATCGCAGCCCGCAATGATCATGTTGGGATCCATGTTATTGACAAAACTGACAGCATTAACATCGATGTCAGGCACGCGATGAGTGCGTAAAATTTGTGTTGCACGTGTGGCAACATCACCGATTATCACCGTGGAGTTGTTACTTCCACCAATTAGCTTATCGCCCGTGGGCGAAAAACGCAGCGAGAATATCGCCACACGACTACTGGAATTGTCATTCACATCGATCCACTGGCAATCATCGTCGGTGCCATTTACTGGCATAACGTAGACTGCAAAGAGAAAGTCGCGAGTGAACAATAGAATCAAATAGTGCGTGAAGAGTGAGGCGAGCAATTTACATGAACGAGACCAGGTGGAGTACGCAAAGTGTTGTCCGTTTGGGCTGAAATCAGCATCTGTGATGCTCCACTGTACGTCTCGTGCATTGATGCGATTAATCAGGTGGTAGGTACCCTTGGTGCCATCATAGATACGTACATACCCATCTGCAAACACAAACTGCGCATTAACGAAAATTACATTCCCCAAAACTGGTAACAAAGATTATGACCTTGACAAGCAGTTAACAGTTTGCTGCCGCTCTGGTTGAACTTGGTCACGAACACTTTGGCGTCCAGGGACATCAGGCGCATTGCCTTCTGATTGGGTATATAGAAATTGGAGAGGAAGCGCTGCTGACTTGGCGAAAACGATGAATAACCAGGCGCTGCAGTTCCATTTTCACGCTGTTGCAACGCGTTCAATAGATTCCAGCGATGTTCCCTTGATTTGTTCGCCAGACTGCTGCGTGCCTTAATTTCTTTGTACATGTCCGTTCTCTGTGCCATTATATCATCGGTTAGAAAGTGCAGCAACTGTTATAAGCAATTAAGTATTTCATGCTTACCTGAAATTTGTCCAGATTTGGTTTGTTTAGTATCACAGGCAGCTTGCTTGGGTGGTTATTAGAGGGACGGAATGTCACGTCCATGGCGTCGACAGTGAAATTGACTACATTGTAGTCGAAACCCTCTTCGGAAAAACCCCAGAGATCGTCGTCATCGCTTGGCAAGTCCAATGAATTACCCATTCTAATGTTAGCACAACAATGAAATTATAGTTTTTGTTTCAATTGTCAGGCCCGTAGTTTGTTTGTAGATAATATTTCGACATGTGGGGGTCGGTCGATACGCGTGCTTGTCAGTCAGCTGTCTATTTATCGATAACAACTTTAGAGTATTACTACGCAGCATTGTATTTTACAATATGATTAGTATATACTTTGCTGGTATTAAATGTTAGACGAGCATTTTCGGTATATCCTCAAATTCAAACTGCTGCTGCGTTTGCATTTGTTAGTTCTTATTTATATATATTAGATTAAGTTAGGTGAACAACGGGGAACCAAGACATGCTTTAGCTTTTCAAAACAACTGGAAAACAAAAAGTTGCTCAGCCGTTGTGTCATTTGAAGTGTTAGTTGGTATTTTTGCTTAGCAATCATTTTCTGTTAGTTAACAGGCCTCCTTTTAACATGACTGAATTCAACTCAAAGCTTGACTTCTGTCTGGCTCAAAGCTCTCGAGAGTCAGTCTCAAAGCGATCGTCGAGTTAACAGCGTGTATCGCGGTCGGTTTTATTTTGCTTTTGCACTTGTGTGTGTATATGTGTGTGTTTGGTAATGAATTTTGTTACATTCCCGTTGATGTTTCGTATTTGTGTTAGTATCCAGTTGAAGTGCTTGCTTGCAATCACCAAAAATATGACAAAAATGCCAAAAATGTTATAAAACATAAAGAATCTGCGTTGAGTCAAAGCCAAAGCCAAACTTTTGTGTGTGCTCACTGAACTGAATGTGCGTGTGTGTGTGTGGGTTAGTGTGTCCATATGTGTGATTTAGTGGCGAGTTTTGTTGCTATACCAGCGTATGCTTATGCTTTCTTCAAGTGTATGTGTGCGTGCATGTGTATTGAGTGTGTGTGATCTATGTATGTGTGTGAAATTTATCATAAATACTTTTGCACAACGCGCGCCCCTCAAACGCATGAGAAGAAAGTTGTTTAGCTGCGTAGAAAACATCACACACACACAAACAAACACGGACAGCACATAAAACAAAAAAAAACCGAGCGACAAGAACAAGAAGAGAGAACAATTGAAACTACTAAAATACAAAGTAAAAAGAATAAGTATGTCAAACCGCTGGGAGTCTGGGGAGCCGAGAGAGCAAAGGGCCCAAAGTGCATAACAAACTAAAACTACAACTTCAACTAAAGCTGTAACTGAAAAAAGGCAGCTTTCCAGTCATGCACTTGCATATATCGCGTGTGTATAATCAAGGCAAAAATAATAATAATAATACACAAAAACAGAAAAAACAGACGAGAAACAATTTACAAAAACTGGAGCGCACACAAAAAGTGAAAGATTGCAAGCATGCGAGAGCGAGAGCGAGAGAGATAGACAAGGAGCACATAGATGCAAGCAAGTGTATTGGTTGGAGGGAGGAAGGGAGAGCAGAGAGCAGAGCGCAGGGTCAACCACTAGCACTAGACAAGACACCTGCAGCTGCTGCTCTCGTTGCCATTGTTATTGTTATTGTTGTGCTTTTCTGTTTCCTTTTGTGCGGTGGTTTGTTGTGTGTTTGTTTATTTGCCAGTTTTTGACAGTTCTCCCACTCTGAAAGGCAGCGCATTGTTGTTGCACATTTCGTCAATTAGCAGCCTGAATTTAGCACACTTGCAATTAACAGAAAAAGTGCTTAGAAGTCGCATTTGTTTAAACTATTAACGAGACATGCGCCCACTTTCCTCATTCCTATTTGCGTATTTCATTTGCCCCAAGTAGAAGTGGAAAAGATTCCGATCGCAAGCCGCAATTATTGTTGTCTTTGTAGTTGTAGCTTTTAATGCTATTCATTTCGTTTCGTAAGCGCGCAATTTGAATGTGTTTATTTTTGTATTTTCGTTTTTATCTTGTATCTCTACCTTGCAGCGAGCCGAAAGTGACGCAATCATTTGCATTTTGTTTAAATAACTATGATTGTTTCATTAGTAATGAGTGGAAACCAGTTATAGATAAAACACAACAACAGCAACCACATCAAAAAAACACGACATGTTTCTTATACACACTACATTCATTTATTGTTTTTGTCAAACCCCCCTCGCTACCTGCTGTGGTAATTATCCCAATACAGGCTCATTAACTTGTTGTGGCTGCATTGCTGCGTTTACCGTTATTATCGATTGCCATTGTGATCGCTTTTTTTTCATGTGACTCGCAGTGAAGCGCCAAACAAAAGACTTAGGCAACGAACTTGCCATCAAATTGATTGATAAAAAAATCAAAAGCATCGCACAACGCTCTTTATGCAAATGCATCGCGCTCTTTTATTAATCTATTTAAATGTTTTGATTGGGCCACTTTCGATTCCTTTATGTTTCGGCCCCAAAACTGATTTCTTGATAGAAAAAGCCGAAAGTGTTTGACATTTTGACTGTGAAATCATCACAAAACAATGAATACAAATTGCCCAAAAACGAGTCTAATCATAATTGTCAGCAATTTGATGAAAATGCTAAGGATTTGCGTAACACATAAACGTTAAACAACTTAAGCGCATGTAAAGCGGCCTTCAACGTCTGGCAAACGTTTAAACGAGTTTTTTCTTAATTTCCTGTAACAATTTATCACAGTTTGTCTAATAAGAAATTCAAATTTTTCCATGTGAACTTGAAAACCGTATATATTCCGTATAGAAATGTAATTAAAGTGTTTAGTCACGTTGATTAATTATTAACAAGATGTGTTGCAAGGGAAATTCACCCAAAAAATATTATGAAACTACAAAAGTGGCCTTGTAATTTGTTGCCAGCATTTTTCCGCATACACATTATTCAAATGCATTCAGTTGGAAAAGCAGAGTGATACATGAGACAACTTTTATGCTTGGCATGTGCGAAATTCAACGCCGACAAAGCATATAAAAACCGTTCCCCCCTCCGCTCGTCGAAGTTCTTTCTAAACGGCAACGCGATAGCGATAGGAATACGAATAGGAAGAGTGCCCGAAGCGCTTCTTAGTCACACTACGCTGACCATGGCTAGCACGGCTCCAAGTACGTGATGTAAGCCTCTTGAGGCGTTTTGTCACAGCCGCCCAGCTGGCAGACGATTTGTCTCTAAAGTGTCTGTTCGAGCACTTGTCATTACAATTATCATTACACGCTAATTATGTCAAAATCGGCATCTAATTAGACCATTCAATCACTCCTATTTTGATAATGATCGCATCACAGATCTGGCATTTGTTGTTGTTGTTGTTGTTGCTGCTGCTGCTCCTCGTGGGCGTTTCATTCATGGCGAGCATACGTGATTGTCAATTGATTTTGTGTGGGCTTTCTAGCGGCGCCAAATCTATTCACTTAGCTGGGCCTATCAAGCGATTTATGGACAGCCCATTGACAGAACTTACTTACAGCTCACAGCTCGCAGCTCAGAGCTCAGAGCTGTGATGATTGGCTTTGTGGAATGTGTGGAAAGCCTTTTAGACTGCGAATCAATTTGGGGGGGAAATAGCCATATTCAATAAATGGCCAATAAATCAGACAAGAAATACAGGTATTCGACGGCTGAACAATGTACGTTTTAAAAGTTGCTCTGCGCTCAAGTTAATTTTAGCTCATTCTAAGCAGCTTAAAGTTGCCAGCTCATTTAAATCATTTTCTAATTTTGGAAAAATTGTAAATTATTATTGGTGAGTGTAAATTGAAATGCACAATTTCCGTGCCGCCGCCGCCGCCGCCGTCGTTGCATTTTGTAACGCTCGATCGAGAGCAAAACCTCAAAGCGGAACTTCAACATAATTTACAGCCAATCAAAATAATTTGGTGTTACAAAACGTTGGCTGCATTTACATTTCCATGCAGCAAAGCTGCCGCGTTGCATGCAGCTGCGGCCAGCAACCTTCAATGAGCTTAGATGCGGCAATAGTTGGCGCTAATCATAAAACCACCTCTCGCTTCCCTCCTCCCCCTTTCCCCTCTGCGCTCAGTTGTGTGGCATGACAATTGCTTAACGTTCATTAAACTTGAAAAGAAAGCAAAGCTGTCTGAGCCGCATTTGTTTTAATTTTGGCCAAGTGCAGCAAGTGCAACTACAACAATCAATTAATATTACATGTGTGTGTGTGTGTGCTTTATGGTTTCCATCTCTGATTTAATTGTGGAAAATGCGCAAAAAGCAGCAACAGCCACAGCAACAGCAACAACAATCGCTGCAATTAATCAAATGGAAATGGCAAAAATTCAATGGCGACGGCCTCCTTCTGCCAAACGCTGCAGCGTTGGTGCCAGGCGCGATTTGCTTTGCCATTTGCAGTCGCGTCGTGCAGCAGTTGGTTGCAACAACAAGTTCAATTGTTGCACGTTTGCGGCAAGTTGTTGCGGCGAGGTCAATGGCAATGCCGTCGTCGGTGGCAAACATTGTCGATGGCATCACACACAGAGACAGAGATAGAGAGAGAGGGAGAGACTGAGACAGACCCTTCACATTAGTCAGCTCAGATTTTTGGTGGGATGCTGCTGCCCATTTACGACCTGGTGTCTGTGTCCACTTGATTAAAATTCATTAATTATATTTTCACAGTCAACTTCGGTGGCTTCAGCAGCGACTTTGACTTCGGCTTCGGCTTCGGCTCGGAACAAAAATGAAAGTTTTTGGCCGCCGCCGACGCCAAAAAAATGAAGCAACTTTTGGCTTTGGTTTTGGCTTTGACTTTGACTTGGGCTTTGTCGTTGGTTTTGGCCACTTTTGGTATTGGCTGTATCGTGATGTGATCGGCTGTCATTGTTGCTGCCGTTGCTGTGGCCAGCTATTGATATGACCAATTTGAGTGTGTGCGAGTGTGCGAGTAAGGCATATTAAAAGGAAATTCAAATGCCCACACAGACGAGAGCGAGCGCGACTTTTGCAGATGCTTCTTAAACTATGCGTTTATTTCATTTTATTTATTTTTGTCGTCTTTTCAGCTACAGCCATAGCAGCTGATGTGGAACATGGCGCACAATTTGGCTGGCCAATAAATTAAGCATTGGTGGTGTGTGTTTTTTGTTGGTTGTCGGTTTTGTCGGTGTTCAACTGAAAGTGTCACGACAGCAGCAGAAACGAGTAGAACCCGATAAACGTGCCGCACCAGAAAATCGGCAGACAATTGAACAGAATATAAATTGCAAGTGAAATTAGAAAGAAAAGTGAAAAACAAAAACAACAACAACACACACACACACAGAGATAAGCCGCAATAACCGGAAATCAGTAAAAGCAGCAGCTGACGACGACGACGACGACGACAACTGGAGTTTGCAATGTATCGTCCAAATTTCTACGAGTCCACTTGCCTGCGCTGCAGCGAGACCGTCTATCAGGTGGATCGCGTGGGGCCGCTCAAGGATTTCACATTCTTCCATTCCGGTTGCTTCAAGTGCGTCCATTGCGGCACCAAGCTGACGCTCAAGACATATTTCAACAATCAACACAAGCAGGACGACAAAGAGGTGAGCGAGAGAGAGAGAGAGAGACGTGGATGACTTAGGCGACAAACGTGCCACAACAAAAACATATTTGCACAGCTGCCGTTTTGCATACGCGAGTATGCATAATAATAAATAACTTTTTGTTATTGCACTTAGCGAATGTGTGTCACTGCGGTCTGTCCCCACTATGCTCACATGCATGTCTGTCTATACGTATATATATAGCAGATATATGGCTACGGGCATAGCTAAAAGGCGGCCACCTGCAGTGAGTAGGTGATGTGTGTTGCAAACAGCATTGAGTTGTCGCTGTTGCGGCTGCACAGGGCCAACAAAAAAACCATATTACTGTCACAAGTTCATAAAGCAGACGGCTTAAACAATTTGACTTATGGCAATAGTATACAAATTGGCTAAAACAAGCTCCGATATTTCTTTAATTAACATCCGAATTCGTCGTATTTGCGTTAGTTTTATTTGACTGTTTTCCTTTTGGCCAATACGTTTTCAATACTTGTTCTCATCTCGCAGCGAGCCACATTGATGTGAAATTTATTCATGAAATCGATTCACGTTCAACTTGTCAATTATATTTAATAGCAGACGATCTCATCGAGGAATTAATACTTATGCAATCAGCAATCGAATCGCATTCGTATTCGGATTTAACTCATGCACTCATGCCAATTTATATCTAGAACTTATATTATTTGACTGGTTTTTTCTAAACTCATGTTGTGATAATAATACTATGCTAATATATTATAGATTCTTTAGCTATCCATATATATGTCACACGTATTTAAAAACAGACGATCTATTAAAGGAATTCGCATTGAATTCGAACTGAATTTCAATCAATGTATTATTTAATTTAAGATCGAAATTTGCATTTATTGCTGCAGTTATTTAATCTACAGCTAAGCAAACATAGTCATAAAATCTTTTAATAATATTGTTTTATTTTTCGATTATTTCAAACCATACCTGAATAATTGTTTGGTTAGTCTATATAACCTCAGTAATGTCGATAATAACTGCCAAGTAATCGGCAGTGTTTACATTACAATCTATAAGTTTTCCATATTCTCCTACGTAACCGCTGCAATCATAAAGATTACCCAACAATCTGGCTAATAAACCCTTTCCTAAATCTAATCTTGCTTTACAGATCTGACTCAATCTGTAGTCTAATTGCAAGCGAGCTGAGTCTGTGTTACAGACGCACGCAGTTTCATCATGATAATCGTTTTTAAATGCCTTTTTACTGCCCACATTCCACAGGGTTTTTTGCTTTCTTCTCGTCTTTTGTTCAAATTACCATTTTGTTGTGTACTTACGTGATGCTTTTGATCTGTATCTACGATTTGATGTGCTCAGCTCTCGTGTCTTTCGCTTCCATTGCAGGTCTATTGCAGTTCACATGTACCAAAGAGCGGACCCGGGCATCTTGACCAGACAGCCGTGGGCATCAGACAGGCCTTGAATGCGCCGCGTACCAACAAATTTGTGAACGAGCAAATACGCGGCACACGCACCGAAATCGATGGTGAGCTTGAGCCCTTCCATTTCAGATACTCGATTCAATGCAACGAATAACAATGCCATCAATTGACTGCAGGTGTCCTGAGCTCGCGCCAATCAACGCCCAATGGATACGGCGGACGTGAGGTGAGCTCGCCATCCCAAAACGATTCCGACTACAAATATGGACGCTTCGATGCGAGCGCTTTGCATATTGCGCACGCTCTCAAACAGACGGAGATACAAAAGGCCTACAACAAGGCGCGCGAGAAGCCAATTGATTTCTACCTGGTGAGTCCGCAATTTATCACACTGTTCTCCCTCTCTCTGCATCAATGTATTCTAACTGGCTGGCAAGTGGCCGCAAATTAAGAAATTATTTAGTGCAGAACATCTAATGAAATTTAACTTCGCGCGCTCGTTGCTCGTTGCTGGTCAGCAATCATTGCCTCAGACGTTTATAGCGGGTTGGCAACACACACACACACACACACAGACACATAGTTGTGTCTTGTAAACAAACGGTTGTGCAATGCTCTGTCAGTTTGCCCGTTGCCATCTACGTTTGTTATGTCCGCCTCAAGTTGAGGCGAGTAGCAAGTGAAGTTAAGTCGAGCCGAGTGGAGTTCAGTTCAGTTAGGCGGAGGAGGATGGGGGGGGGAGGGTATTTAATTAATGCAATCGCAGGCAAACTCATGATTATGTAGGCTAGTGTGCTATTTGCACTTGTTCACTCAAGTTTGTTGCCTAAGTCTTTTGTTTTGTCCAGCCATTTCAATCAAGTTGTTAGTAGAATCGTGCTTTACAGTATTTGCAGTAAATATTCAACAAGATATCAGCAATACTTTTGTTTGATTGCCACTTCCATTTAACTTGTTTTCTTTCTGTTATCTCTCCATCTCGATCGTTTCACAGCCAGTTGGGGGAAATCAGTGCAAAATCGTTGCTTGCCACCGGACCCGGATGCAGGGTATCTGTGCGTTGAGCAGCCAACTCATTTATTACTTGGCAACTTTTATGTGTTATCTTAACTGCTGTTTGAGTTTTAATGGCGAGGAGTGTGGGCCACTTTAGATGGCTAACAGGGGGCGTCTGACAGCTGGAGATGAGACGGCAGCTTATTCCGGGTAATGTGCAACGAGCGCAAACAGTGGTCAAGTTGTTGTTGTTTGTGTGGCGCCTCGATTACAATTTATAGCAATGTGCAACATTTATCGGCAAGTGCATGCGTCGGCTAACGGCAGAGCTGATATCATTGGCGTCGGCTTTGGCGCATGACTTGCCACTTGCCACTTGACGCTGCAAATCTGGCAAATCTGCATGACGGTGAAAGCATTATAATCGCATTTTACGTAAATGAAAAAAAAAATACTGATTTCAAAAACGAAATTAAAATCGCACAAGTTTTTTTTCGGCTTTTTTTTCCAGTTGTTGGTGTTGTTGCTGCCACAGTGCCACCAAATAGCATTTCTTTCACTTTTGAGAATGCCACACGCGAGTGATCAGCAACAGCAACAACAGAGGAAAAAAAACTAAACAGCGGCAAGCGCATACATATTATTGCAACGCTCAATTTAACAAATTTTGAACAGGTGTTTGATGGCTTTGTTGTTGCCACACCGCAAAAGCCGCAACATCGCCGTCCCGTCGTCCCGACGTCTCGTCGTCTAATAGAAAATATGTGAAAAATTGCATGCATGCAATCATTAAAAATTTTGCATGTTTTACAACTGCCACGCACACTCACTTACACACACTTACACACACACTCGCACACCCACCACCAACAAGCTGAAAACCGAAAACAGAAAAGAAACAAAAAAAGAAGTAAAGTATGCAGCACACTTGGAGTTCAGCTGAAGCTGGTTTAACGCACCGTGCACACTATTTTGGCCAGCACTGTGCCGTGTCCCGTCTAACGTCTAAGCTGCCAGCATAGATTTCCATATACGGACATCTGCGCTGCGCTGCTCTGCGTCGCCGTCACTTGTTTTTCCGGCTGCACTGCAGCGACGTCGACGCCAACGGCAGCCGTTTGCTAAATCTAAATTATGCGCACCAGAGTGAAAGTAACGACATCGTCGCAGCAGCAGCAGCAGCATTTGCTTCATCATTCAACTGACAGCAGCAGCAGCGCAGTCGACGTCGACGCTCATTCTTTTGCTGCTCTCTTTCACGCTTTAACAGGCACTCCCTCCCACTCCCACTCGCACTCGTACTCTCTCTGTCTGTCTGTCTGTGCGTCTCCCTTTGGCAGCCCTTATGCAATGTGCACGCGTGTAACTGTTATTGTTATTGTATTGCGACTGCTCTCACAAACACTTCCTCGTGCTTAAGCTTTTGCTTTGAGCTTTTTGCGCATTTTTGTCAGACGCAGTAAACGGCCAATTTACAATTGATGTCGGTCCGACTGTCTGTGTGTGTGTGCAACTTTTGTTTGTGTAACTTATGCAATAATTAATTTCGACGCTTTTGGACTTTCGTTTTCAGTTTGGTTTTGCTTTTTGTGATTGCTGCCGTTGCTACTGCTGCTCGTTGTTGTTGTTGCTTTCATTCTTGTGGCTGCTTTGTCACTGTGGGCGTAATAACTGTTGTTGCTCTCAATATTTCTTTTTTGGCTCTGGTCTCACTAAGCCGCTCACGCAATTTCGACTGTCCATTGTCAACGGGGCTATGAACCATTTAGCTGTTGTTGTTGTTGTTGTTGCTACCGCTTTGGCTGCCGCTGCTTATTACTCTTTTTTTTTTTTGTTTTATTTTTATAGTTATTGTTTTGAACTTGACATTGAATTTCGGTTTTAATTGCATATTGTTATTGCTTCTGCCATTGTTTACATACTACGTATGTATGTATGTATTTTTGCTGCGCGGCGCTAAATGCCTCGAAATTCCCATGCGGAAGCATTAATTAAAGCGTAGCTAAAGCTAATTTGTTTAATACCGTATTATTTGCCAGACATATGGCCAAGGAAATGGAGTGCAACATGCAACTCGCAACTGCAGCTCTGTAATTATGAAAACCAACAGCATAATTGATACGAATGTTGTACGAAACGAGCAACAATCAATTGTGCGCGCAAGCGATACAAAAGTCATGCATTGCAAATGTACTTTACTTTAATTGGTCGCCGAATGCGTCAGAAGTTTCACATACTTTCAAACTTATGTCACCCTTGTTCCATTGTCAACCCTCGTTGCGGTTTCAGCTGCTTTTCGGTGCAAAAGCTGCAGCTGACGTTTGTCAACTTTGAATATTTCAAATACACTTTCATTCAAATCGTAAGCTGACCACGAGCCACAACAAGCTTAAGCTTAAGAAGCTTAATTTGAATTCATCAAAATTGCAAATATCTCTTTATTTTGCGTTTCTTGAAAATAATTAATTTTTGTAATAAGTTTTTTAAGCACAAATCCAAATGACAAATGTCTGTTTTTGATTTCATAAAGATAAGTTATTTTTTATTGCATTTTTATTAAGTCTTTGTTATTATGCGTATACTTAATATTTTCTATTTAATCTAACTCAAACTCAGCTGTTAATATATTTCACATTATTGTTAATATCACATATAAAAATCAAATTCTTTTTGATTTTCATTTATCCAAAATAATGCTAGATAATTCATAAAATTTTCATAGCTGTAGGTGACATTTTTGTGACCAAGCACAACGTAACTCATAAATATTTAATCTCGCTTTTAATTTGATGTATGACTCTTCTAAACTAAAAACTTATATTTTTTTAATATTATAAGTGACATTTTTGGCAATGCAAAAGTAATGCAAAAATGAATTTGTTTTTTTATATGTTTCTTAGTATTAATCAGCGTATACTTAATATTTTTATTTAAAGGGGCTGTTGATATAATAAGAGATAATGTGTAGAATTTTATTTACCATTCATCGTAAATGACGAGGAATTCATAAGTCATGAGTTTTATTTATTGAATTTAATCCACGTCAAAACTAAAATGTCTGTCTTTGGTATTTCTAGAATTATTTTTATACGTATAAAGTTTTAATCATCAGGCGTATACTTAATATTTTGAATTCAATCCGCATCATCATCAAGCATATTATTGCTAATATGGCAGATCAGTGTCAAATTCTATCGCTATGTCAGAAATAATGATGGATAATTCGCAGAATTTGCACTACCGTTAATCGTAGGTGAAATTTCTCTCTCTCGCAGATGGTCTAAAAATCACGAGTCGATTGCGGCTGCAGTTGAAGCATTGATCGGAAGGTGCACGCAATGCGTGACCAGTGGGCGGGGCAGGGGAGGGGGCGTTGCGGGTGGCATGTATCGCTTGGACTCTGCTGCAGCTGTGGCAGTGGCAGCTAATGTCAGATATTTTGCCAAGCGTCGCAGCTGAAGCGTGGCATTATAATTAGCCAAGTTAACAAGCCAAGCATTGCAAAAGCCACAGCGAAAATCCAACTGCAACAGCACAAGATGCGGCCACAACCACAACTCAAGATACAGCTACAATTCATTGGACGCTTTCTCTGGTCCGTTTGCCACAATTAATCCCCATCTTCTTGCCACTCTTTCACAGGCTCGCGAGGAGCAGGCGCATCTGGAGATGAAGCATCGCAAGGAGGAGGACGATTTATATAGGAAATTTGCGCGAAAGCGCGAAGAGGAGGATCGCAAGATACAGAACGAGTTCCAGGACGAATGGGAGCGCGAGCTGCAGCGGCTGACGCACAAGTTCGAGAAGGAGCTGGCCACGTCGCGTCGCAATCGCGACGAGGCCAACATTCTGACGCTGCGCCACGAGCAACAGAAGGAGGATCTGGAGAAGAACATGACGTTGCGTCGCAGCAAGAAGAAGGAGAGCATCACACGCAAAATGCTGGAGCACGAACGCTACGAGACCGCCGCCCTGGTCGATCGTCAGTCCAGCGAAATGCTGGAGCTGATCAGCGCCCGCCGTTCCGAGTACATGCAGAGCGAGAGCATCTTCCTCGACGACGAGTTCAGCGAGGGTGCCGTGCCCATCGAGTATCCGTTGAACGCGCCCGTGCCGGCGCCGCCAGCTGTCAGCAAATTTCAAATCTACACGGATCCCATTGAGTTCGAGGACGTGGATCGCATTGCCATCTCGGTGGCGCAGGAGGATCAGAAAACCTTCACAGATCTGGTGCGCCAACTTGTCGGTCGCTGCACCACCGACATCGAGAAGGCGCGCACGATTTTCCGCTGGATTACGGTCAAGAATCTGAATGCCATGCACTTCGACGACGACCTCAGAGGCGACACGCCCATGGGACTGCTGCGCGGCATCAAGTACGGCACCGAGAGCTACCACGTGCTGTTCAAGCGCCTCTGCAGCTACGCCGGCCTGCACTGCGTCGTCATCAAGGGCTACTCCAAGAGCGCTGGCTACCAGCCGGGCGTCAAGTTCCAGGACTCGCGTTTCCGCAACTCCTGGAACGCCGTCTACGTGGCTGGCGCCTGGCGCTTTGTCCAGTGCAACTGGGGCGCGCGTCATCTGGTCAACGCCAAGGAGGCGCCCAAGCAGGGACGCGGCAAGAACGACAGCTTGCGGTGAGTAGCGGAGATCAATTATAAGCGATAGTAATTGGGTGGAAAGGGAACGAAAATATTAAGTGACAGATGAATGAAAGCATCCGCGAACTTTTTGAGAATAATATATGCATATATTATTGGATGGGTAGGTTATATTCATGTCTGACTAACTGACTTCGGATTTCCAAAGGAAAAACAAAATTGATTATCATTTATTATTTATTTGTTGACCAAAGATAATGATTATTGGTTGAGCAGAAAAAATAGTGATTTGTCGACGAAAAAGTAAAATTATAAATCTACTAATAGTGGTGAAAATGCAAAGATTTACTTTAAATAGATAAAGTTACTATATGTGCCTAAATAAAAGTTCATTGAAGAATTTGACAAGGTTGCAATACGTCCTGCAAGTTTAGAAAATATTTTCCTTAACAGGGATAATATTTTTTTTAATTCAACGGAGGTCAAAGGAGCACTGAGAACGTGGATTCGATTCCTGTTAGGCACAATTATACTTTTAATTTATGTTAAATTTTCATGCTAGCAACAACTGGTTGCTGTGAAAGACTACACAGTTGAGAACCAAATATATCGTAGTAAATTACAGTCTGTTAACGTGCCTTTAAGTGGACACAGTTCTAATATTGGTTTACAATCTTGCAGGTACGAGTACGATGACCATTACTTTCTCACCGATCCGCGGGAGTTCATCTACGAGTTCTATCCGCTGCAGGAGGAATGGCAGCTGCTGAAGCGCCCCATCACGCTGCGCGAGTTCGAGAACCTGCCGTTTGTGCGCTCGCTCTTCTTCCGCTACGGACTGCACTTCGCCGACGAGGGCTACGGGGCGGTGGTGTTCACGGATGACACGGGCGCGGCCACAGTGCGCATTGCCATGCCGACGGACATGCAGAGCTGTCTGATCTTTCACTACAACCTCAAGTTCTACGACAGCGACGAGGAGCTCTCCTACGATGGCGTTTCGCTCAAGCGGTTCGTGATGCAGTCCGTCATTGGCAACATTGTGGCCTTCCGGGTGCACGCACCGTGCTCGGGCGCCTTCCTGCTCGACATATTCGCCAATGCAGTGACGCCCCAGGAGTATCTGACCGGCGAGCCCATGAAATTCAAGTCTGTGTGCAAGTTCAAGGTGCGTAAAACATTAGCGCATGAAAAGCCAGTTCTTATTTGTGTTTGTGTTATTTGCAGATCTGCTGCGAGGAGCTGCAGACGGTGATGGTGCCGCTGCCGGATTGCGCCAGCGGTGAATGGGGTCCCACCAAGGCCACGCGTCTCTTCGGACTCATTCCCATCACACATCAGGTAATTAGTTGAATCGATTAATGACGAGAGTCATCTGATCTCCCTTCCTCTACGTCTGCCTTTTAGGACCCGCTCATCTTCGCGGGTCGCAGCTTGGATCTGCAGTTCCGCATGTCACGGCCGCTGACAGACTTCATGGCAACGCTGCACAAGAACGGCATCGAGGAGAAGAAGCTGGCCAAGTATGTGACACACAGCACGCTCGACGACATTGTCACGTTCATCATCAAGTGAGTTCCACTCGCCGATTCTCGATTGTGCTTTGCCTAATTCGTAATTATCCATCTCTGCAGCTTCCCGGAAGAGGGTCAGTATGGCCTCGATATCTACACACGTGAGCTGGGCGCGCCGCAGCATCAGCACAATCATCACAACAACAACAATAACAACTCCTCCTCATCGTCCGGCGAGAAGCATTTGCTGACCCACTGCTGTAAATATTTAATCAACTCGTCCAAGCGCAATTGAAGTGCAACATCTTTTGATTGCTGCCGTCGTCAACCAACAACAACAACAACAACAAATGCAATATTAATGATTAGTTAGTCAACTAAGTAATAGCTACTAAAGCGCATCCGTAGTAGTTTCCGCTGTACAGGTGCTAAAATGGGGGAATCACTTCCACATCAATCATGCTCAATCAATCATTTGTTAATCCACATTTCAGGCTTCAATCATTCCTTATACGCATTATGCGTATAAGCTAAACGGCATAACCAATATTAACAAATTGGCAAATTTAAACGAAAAAATTAAAACAAAAAAAAGAAAAAACAATGTAAATACTCTAGACTCTAATCATTAGACCTTAATTTTGCCTAGTAATACCTGAATGATCCAATTCTTATATACGTGTTGTACTTATTATCAATTAATATTAATGCCTAATAATTTATTATGAATGAATGAGACAGAGATGTCTTGTCGTTAATACACAAGTTTATTTTATTATTCAAATATTGATATCGGAAATTGAATCAACGCTTCACTCTGTTGCAACAATGACAACCATCACACCCTGTAATTAAACACTATGATAATGTGAAATCAATATTAAACTTATGTATTTTTGGCATACTAAAAACGTGTATTTGTATTTGTACCAAGCATGTTTCGTTGGCAGCACTCTTGATTGTGTTTGCTTGATTTATCTGTTACTATTACCATACTCAAAAAAGTACAAACATAATGTTGGTCTAAAACATTTCCCATTCAACCGACACTTTTTCCCCCGACCAGCAGGGAAATACAATGCTGAAGCCACGAGCTTCTTCAAAAAAATTGTTACTCTGAAGGATCTACATATCCTTCGACTGGGACAACTGAAATAAGAAAAAAAGGTTTTCATATTGTATGGCACACTTAACCGCATTTATTTCACAACTAGGAATGGAGTCACAGATCGAGGAACGTACAGGGACATAGTTTAGATTCCAATGGAATGCTAATAATTCTGCCCAACCTTTTTTCCACTCTTGCGAATGACGGGACGAGAATGTTTATTTGCACGCTCAGGAGCTTCTCTTGAGGACTTCTGCTGGCCGTCGTCAACTTGCTGCAGTCCCTTAACAGGAATTCGGCCCATGCGGTAGAAGATTGTATGCCCGTTGCTCGCGATCTCAGCTGCACTCGCATCGTCTATGGTGAACATAAATTTAACATCACCATCTTCGATATCCGCACGACCGACGAAAGACCATAAATCGACGTTGAGCGTGTTCTGGGACTTGATTAATTGAAGCAGAAATTCGGTGGATTTGCCAGCGCTACGTTTCAGGTGAAGTGTAATGAAATTCTCCTGCTTTTCATCCAGTTTGGTTTCCACCGGATGACCGTGATAGGCGGGCAACTGGCATCCGGTTCTCATTAGCCAATCTGCAGAAAACTTGTCGAAGCACTCGACTTCCAAGTAGCCGGTTTTGAATGCTACCGAAGTGAAGCGCAAGGGAACTCCCAGACTTGAGGACGCCACCTCAATTGTGATCGCCTCCTCCAGATCCAGTTTTTCCTGGTGGGTTAGCTTTTCCGCTGGATACCCCAGCGGCATGAGGCTGATCTTTATGCGCTCCTCGTTCGCTTCAGGTCTTTTCGATGGACCAGGACGCTCTTCATCGTCCAACGATGGCTTACGTCGTTTATGCTCAGGACTACGTCTATTCAACGTAGGACTTGGTCTTTTGAGCTCTCGATTTGGACTTTCGGCGGCAGTACTGGGTCTATGCATCCCGGATCTTGGTTTCCCAAGCTGATGTCCTAGGTCTGGCCTGTAATTAGCTGCCGGCTGCTTTGGTTCTTTTGCCATGAGATATGCTTCTTCTTTTGGGAAACCTTGCCTAAGATAGCGCAAATACCACTTGGCACGGGAGCCACAGAGGTTTCTCTTGTTGGTATCCAGTTTGCCATCAGACGCATCCAGCTGAGGCACTTCGTTCGGATTGCTTTCGCGATCTGGCCTCAAATCTGGTCCCCATCTACTTTTCAAGCCGCTTTGCTCCGGCCTGACCGTTGGACGTCTGCTGACACCAGGAGGTTCTCGAGAGCGACGCGAATAGTCTTCTTCCCTATCCCGCCAAGGACTACTCCGTGGTGATAAGCGTCCCAGGTCACGTGCCGGGCTGCGACTGCGAGGTCTTGTTGCTGTGAACTTCGGACTGTTGTTAGAGCGTCTTCTGAAGATGGACGACTCTCTTACTGGACTGTGATTGTACTCTGGTGGTCTCTCTAAGAATCCTTGCCCTTCTGCCGGCTGAAAATGCGCTTCCCTTTCTAGAATGTCGTTGTCCGGAGGACAAAATACTGGTCCCCTTGGTTTGTCCATTGATTGAAACCTATCGCAGTCGATTCCAAGCAGCGGCATTGGTGGAGGCCTCTCCATGCGCTGCCCACTCCCAAAATCATCGAGCATTCGCCGCGACGAATTGGAGCGCGTTGGTCTGTCTGGAATGTTGTTGCCCGGAGGAGAGAATGCTGGTCCTCTTGCTTGAAACCTATCGCTGTCGACTCCAAGCAGTGGCTTTGGTGAATGTCTCTCCATCTCCATTCTCTGTCTAGTCTCCGGTTCATCGAGCATTCGACGCGATGAATTGAAGCGTTCGGGCCTATCTGGAATGTTCTTGCCCGTAGGAGAGAATGCTCGTCCTCTTGGTTTGTTCATTGCTTGGAACCTATCGCAGTCGATCGCAAGCAGCGGCTTTGGTGAATGTCTCTCCATCTGAATCCTCTGTCTAGGCTCCAGATCATCGAGCATTCGCCGCGATGAATTGGAGCGTGTTGGCCTATCTGGAACGTTGTTGTTCGGAGGAGAGAATGCTGACCTTCTGGTTTCATTCTGATTGCGAGCCCGCTGTTGGTTTTGCGGGAAATGCGGCTTTGGTGGATGCCTCTCCATCCGCTGTCCAGGCACAAAATCATCGGGCATTTGCCGCGACGAATTAAAGTGTGCTGGCCTAGCTTCAGAGGACGTTTTGTTGCGAAAGTTTGTTCGGTTGTGTGTTTGATTGTTGGCTTGGTTTTGGTATTGGTTTCTTGAATTCATGTTTGCTAGTGATTCCCACGAGTGGCGGAGAAGTATAGAAGTCCGCCCGGGCAGAGATCCGCAGTGCCCGGGTAAGGCTGCAATGGAACAGGCGGTCGCCACTTGCCTGAGCTCGCCGTTAGCGACTGAACTATTTGTTGATCCGGGCTTTCAGCCTGGCCGACTCTCGGCACGGCACGAATCACACGTTAGTCCAGCCCGGAGGGAGATGGGGTAGGAAAGGGTGTGGGGATTGTGTGGGACTATGCTTTTGCAGGCGGTCCCACAAACGCCTGGTCGATAAAAACGGAAACAGCAGCCGTATTATCCGCTGGCTGTCCGGGGCTGTTTATTCCGCATATTCACAGCTAACCTCGCTCCCCACTGTGTGGGGTCAGGAGGCCGTTCGCTATCCGCAACCTGCGACCCGTCCGGTGGCCTCCAGCTAGGCCCCTGGCCAGAGCAGCAATCTCACAGTGCTGCCCAAAGCCAGACCGGATAAATAAATGATGGCATATACATGTATTTATACTTTATTTGTTCATGCTCCTTATCGTATATAGTATATAGAATTTGAGGGGCGAGTGGGGGGGAGGGACACACATTCATAATATATATGTACTTCTTCAGCTTCTTCTTCTTCAGTGTGGAGGGGGACAATTAATGGTAAAAGTTACTTAAACATAGAAATGAATTATTTTTTACTTTCTAAATATTTTGGGGCGACTTTGTTTGTTTGTTTTGTTTAGTACAATTTGTTTGTAAACGCGCAGCTTTAGCACATCGATGGTAGTTGTTGCTGTTGTATGTTGTTGTTGTTGTTATTGTTGATGTTGGTTGTTGCAGACTTGTCTCACTTAAATGTTGTTTCGCCTGCCATTCTCGTGTACACTGCAATGGGAAAGAGTCAAACTTAATTAACTTGTTCAATTAAGGAAAGTTTCAAGTAGAATAAACATTCAGGAGGAGGTCTCTGCGTTGAGCAGTCGACACTAAATTTATATTGGGGAGCAGGAAATGAGCGGGCGGTAAAGGGGGAGAACCGAGAACCGAGTTTGGCACCTAGTTAAACATTTATAGAGCATTTGAGTGTAGTTATTGTTATTGTCGTTGTTGTTGTTAGTTGCACACCAAGAATGAAGAGCATAAATGCGCGCCGTAAGAAGACAAGGGATTTATTGTTATTAACAAAGACCAAACAACAAAATCACTAGTCTTCCATACGGAAAGCATTTCCCACAGGCCGAACGATTGGTTATTTATTTTATTGTTTTTGTTCAATGATAAGCGATTTGATGTAGCATTAATTGCATTATTAACATATGATGATTCGATTAGCACATTTGCGAGCGAGCGGGCGAGGAGAGGCAGGATATTGAGATGAGGTGATAAATGTGGATGTTTCGTGATTATGGTGGGTGTTAGTAAGTCATATGAAAGGAGATTTTGTGCATACTTTTAGTCTGTTTGCGACACCAACCTCTGTTGCAGCAGATACTGTGCCATTTGTATTTGCTTGGGTGTGCCCGAAATGGTGATGATGCGATCATTGGAACCGGGCAGGGGCTCATCAATGGTGATGTACGCGCTCGATTCGTTGCGTATGCGTCGAATCCGACCGCCGCCCTTGCCAATGATGGCACCAGCCAGCTACAGAAAAGAGAAAAGAAAGAATGTTGATTAAACTCATGCTCGATGGCAAGGGATTCAAGTGCTACTCACATCCTTGGGTATTGTGACCTGTGTGCTGTTGTTAGGATCGTGACCCTGCGGTATGTTGGCTGACGAGTTGGTGCTGTTGTTGGGCCCAGCATTGTTGCCGCCGGCATTGAAGCCACCAGCGCCATTATTAGC
Source organism: Drosophila ustulata (assembly GCA_035047365.1). NCBI lineage: Eukaryota > Metazoa > Arthropoda > Insecta > Diptera > Drosophilidae > Drosophila > Drosophila ustulata. Next base: position 23,653,347 of record JAWNPT010000057.1, on the reverse strand, counting down.
ACCGAGTCCACCGACGCCGCCATTGTTGGCGGTGCCCAGACCATTGCCCAGGCTATTGTTGCCGGCGCCAAAGCCAGCGCCCAGACCATTGCCCAGACTGTTGTTGCCAGCGCCGAATCCAGTGCCGCCGCTATTGCTGCCCTGGCTCTGGCCGAAGTTGCCCAGGCTGGGCAGATTGCTGGAACTGCCGCCGCCCAGCTGATTGCCGCCTCCAAAGTCATTGGGGCCATTGCCGAAGCCGTTATTGCTGAAGTTGCCACCGCCAAATGGGCCGCCACCGCCAAAGTTGTTGCCGCCAAAGCCGCCGCCATTGTTGCCAACGCCAAAGCCATCGCCGTCTCCGCCGCCGCCATTGGCCCACGGATTGATGAAGGGATTATCGCGTGGTCCGCCCATGCCGCCGATGCCAGCGGTGCCGCCACCACCAGCACCACCGCCACCGCCTCCACGACCACCGAAGCGATCATTGCCGCGGCCACCGTTTCCACCGCCGCCTCCGCCGCCGCCACCACCTCCGAATCCGCCGCCATTGCCAGCACCACCGCCGCCGCCACCGCCTCCACCACCACCGCCATTGCGATTGTTGCCGCGCTGGCTGGGACGTGTGCTGCCGGTGCCAGTGCCGTAGCCGCCATACTCGTCCGCGTAGACGCGGTCGAAGTTCATGGGATCATAGTTGTGTATGGGACCCTTGATGGGTGTGTCCCGGGTCAATGTGATGACCTCACGCACCGCATCGATCACCTGGCTCTGCTTGCCCACCGTCTGCACCACGCGGTCCGTGCTCTGCGGCGCCACATTGGAGAATACCTTGAGGAAGCGGCAGCCAATGCGCTATGGAGGAGAAATAAGAAAGTTACAGATTAGTTAAAATATTCGAATTATTTCAAGTAAAATCAATAGGTACGGCCCGATGTTTATTTTATAATTCTAATGAAGATAACTCCTTAATTATTTTTTGTTTATTATCCTTTTGTAATGCAATTTTTAGAAATCAATCGAAGTAAATAAATATGAAAAATTACACCATTGAATGAGATTTTTTCCATTTCTTTCGTCTATTCAATATATTTTCAATAAATAAGTTGCAGTGCAAAGGATCAGATTATGAGCAGGAACACACACAGTGTCGGTGTCGGTGTCGGCATAAGGCAGCTGCTTATCCCCTGCATTGAAATCAATTTGACCATGACACTGACCCCTGCTGCACACAGCCAAGCCAAGCCAAGGCTTAGGACACGACCCTTTCAACAGCATCACATTCCCATGCCGCCTCTGTTTCACAGTCTCTCTCTCGGTACCCGTCCCTCCTGTCCATTAGCAACGCATCGCGCAGCTGTCAGTCGCAGGATGCAGGCACTTCTACGTTTGCTACCTGCCGTCAGTCAGCAGCACAGCAAATTTTGGTATCTCTTTTTTTTCTTCTTTTCAGTTTGGCAGCAGCTGCTCGACTCGGCTCCCAATTGTGCCGGGCTTAGGGGCATGGGCATGCACTGCATATGCACATAAGGTAGTCGAGTCAGCGCCGGAAGTGCTTTGCCCCCATACCTGAGTACTTGAATCTCGACTGCCTCACATCGTTCGCTCGCTGCTGTCGTCTGCAGCGGAAGTGTAAATGTGAAATTCGATAGCCACTTAGGAATGCATGTTTTCAATTCATGCGTGTGTTTGGTTTGTGGAGGGGTCACAGATTTGTGCCTACGTGCATTGGAGCCTGCTTCCGTTTCCTTTGGCTCCTTCTGCTTCTCCTTCTCACACTTTTCTCCTACTCCTTCGGCTGTGTATGCAACGACGCGCCTCCAACAACAGCAACAAGGACTCCGCGTCGCTGTCGTCGTCGCCTGTGGCCTGATGATTGCATCATTTCTGAGCCCAAATTGCGTGCTACTCTACGCTTTACCAAATGACCAAAGGCTGCGTCATGTTTAGCGCTGCCCCCGTCGCCGTCGCCGTCCCCGTTCATTCCTTCAGCGGCTGCTCCCTTGGCGACAACTCGTTGCGTTGCGTGTGACCCCCAGACAACAATGGCGACACACACACACACACACACGCACACACCGACACCGACACCGACACAGACACAGACACAAGGAGGTGGCACATCAAAAAACTGTGTGAAGTGGGCTTATGAATGGCAGGCGCAAAATGTTGAGTCACACACAGTGACAACTTAAGTACACACGCACGCACGCACACAGGGGAGGAAGGGAGCGGGAGGAGGAGAAAAGTAATAGAGGGGGGCGGGGGAGGGGCTTTTATGTCACAATATAAAACTTCAAAAGGCAAACAGCGAGTGGACGCTCATTGAATTTATTATTAAATTTAAAACACAAGCAGCGACAGCCACAACAACAACAACGAACACGACAACGACAACGACGAGTCAGTTATGTCTGTGTGTGTGTGTGAGCGCGCGTAAGAGTGTGACACACATACAGCGACAGCGACTGAGGCGAGCAGCGAGGCTGGCTACAAAAATGTAGCATACTTTTCGTAGAAATTGCGAAGCAGCCGAAAAATACGAAAGGCAAATGCGTGTGTGTCTGTGTGTGTATTGGCATGACACAGCCAAATAGCACTAATACATTCGCAGTATAATTAATTTTTAAACATTCGACACACCTTTGCACATTTGTTATGTACGTATGTACATATATAACAGAGTTAGGTAGCCTAACGGAAAATTTTGTTTGATAACATTTATTATTCAATATACTCGCCTTTCAGGGCAATACTGCGAGTATAGCGTTCAAACAATCTCGGAATCATCAATCCGTTCATGCTTTCTTTTCTTTGAGGGCTTACGCGGCACCCACTTTGAGCAGCGCTTTCGCATACCCAAATGTTCACTGACAATACACCCAACGCGTTCCTTTGATATCTGTAGGGTCTCAGCTATATGGACCAAATTCACTTCAGGATCATTCAAAATGATATCGTGGACTTTTTTGATGTTCTCGGCGGTAAAGCATCTTTGGGCCGTCCACTGCGTGCATCGTCCTCGATGCTCATTTCGCCCCGTTTGAACTTGACATACCACGTCTGAATAGTTGATTTACCTGGTGCAGAGTCCGGATAATGTTTGTCAAGCCAAGCCTTTGCTTCAACGGTATTCTTTTTCGCCAAAAAGCAATGCTTTATCAACACTCGAAATTCTTTTTTATCCATTTTATTTGGAACTAGTCACAAACTATTAAAACGACACGTGACTTTTGGAGGTTATAGTTTTGAATACTAGTAGTGTCATTTAATGTCAGCCTACGAACTTTTCGGCCCACTTGTGTACAGACGTTTATTAAATAATAACGAGACACTTGCACCACTCGCTTGGTGTATAAATTGTTTATTTGCTCGGCCAGCAACAAGAGCAGACTAGAGCAGCAGCGTAAGAAGCGCGTACACAACCGTGCGCGACCAGTGCCAATGTCGAACTAATTGGGTTCAACGATTGCCAGTTGCCATGTAAAGCAAAGACGCAGCCTGCCCAGAGAGAGAGGACAACAGCAGAGAGCAGAGCAGCCTGTTAACAGCACAGCCGGAGAGCAGAGCCTTAACAGCGCAAGCAAGTAGAAGAGAGCAGCAAGCAGGCGAAGCACACACACACATTAAGATGAGCCGAGCTGCAGAGGTGACTTTAACAGAGCAGAATTGAGCCTTAACAGTGTTGTGAGCGCAAAAGGAAGAATGAAAAAAATACATACAAGCACATGAAGATAGGAGAGCAAAGCAAAGAGGAGAGGGCAAAAGCAGAGCAGTCAGCATGTGCGCGCCTTCCTTGTGGTTGTTGTTGTTTTTGCTACTGCCAGTTTAAAGGATACTCAAAGCCGAGTGACTGGCAGCTTGGCTAGTAACTGTTGTTGCTACTTATGTTGTTGTTATTGTTAGTGCAGTTGCTGTTGTATTAGAGACGCAGCTGCTGGACGGAACCGGTGTATTATTCAGCTTCTTTAGACTCGCATTTTTATGTCGAGTCGCTCTCTGTATTAATGCATGCATGTGTATGTGTGTGTGTGTGTATATTGTGAGGCATGCGCAGGATCATGCATTGAAATTGATGTAGTCAAGGCAAATGAAACGTAATCATCGATGCTATCCTCTCATTAATTTTTACTCCACTTTGACTTCCTCTTCCGCTGTTGTTGTTGCTGCTGTTGCTCCATGTCTTGCATATTGGCAGCTTTTGACAATATGCTTAATACCCATTAGCAGCACACTGCAGCTTGCCTCTAATTGAGTTTTTTGCCTTTGGGAGCGCAAAAATCAAGCTGCAATTAGAAAAGTTTTGAACTGCAGCAACAGCAGCAGCAGCAGTTTCATAGTTCAGCCTCTATAAAATGAGCTGTCAGCCTGGCAGTTAGAATGACAGCACTTAAACAAAGCGGAAGTATGTGGCGACAACAACATCATGTTGTACTATGTGTACAAGCAAGCCAGGCAGGCAGGAACCGGATATTGGCAAGCTGCGATGCTCCTACAAGGAGCAAGAGGACCTGTCAGCATCAGCCGTGTGTGTCGTCGAAACCAAAAGTTTCATAAACTTATTAATCAAATGATCAAAGCGGAGGCAAAGTTTCCACACACACACACACAACATCCAACAAAAAATAAAAGGTGAGCAACAATTTGAGCAGCTTGTAAAGAAATACCAAGAAACAGATGTCGTTGTCGTTGTCGTTGCCTCAGCTGCCGCTGTATCTGTCTGTGTGTATTGTAGCACCTGTTAGGCATTCATTAAGTGCTGCCACAGGCCTAAGCAGCAGCAGCAGCAATGAATGCGACCGAGTCCCGAGCGAAGCAACAATTGTAAGCCGCAGGCAGGCAGCTCAGCTCAGCTCAGTGAACAGAGGGAGGACACGGGACCGAGCAATGGAGGGAGGAGGAATGGAACAAAAGCCAATGGCACGCTGCTCAAGACATAGGCAGGCATTTGGATTTAGAGCCGAGACGGCTGCAAGGCTGGGATCAGAGAGACAGCGGCAGCTGCTGCTCGTTATTAGCGATGCCCTAAGAGAGATACCTCAACACACAGCTGCCTGGCACAGGACAATTTTAATGGGCGACAGCTTGAGACAAGCCGCGGCGTCTCTCCCACAACATTAAACTGTATGCTCGTAAATTGATAGAATTAGGAGACAGTTCGACAGCGCACAGGAAGATAGATAGGAAGCACATGTTGGCGCTGAAGTGACAAATTTGGCGCCCAAAAACGGGCATGCACGCAGGAAGCTGACGAGAAATCTGACAAGAATAAGATCTTTTGCTTGCTCTGTGTGTGTGGCAGGCAATTGTTTAACCTTCTGCCAAGGACAAATAGAAAGAAAAAACAGCCGACTAAATAACCGGCTGTATAGAAAGTCAAAAAACGGGAAACTGAAACACGCAAACCAAGCAGCAGGCAGGACGAAACAAGGTAAGAACGGAGACGAAAGGCAGACAGCAACACAACACAAGACAAGACAGGCAAATGTCTTTCGAAAGCAAGGAAAAACAGCTGCCTGTCTGCCTGGCCAACAAGACAAAGGAATGGGAATGGGAACAGGGAACAGGGAACGAGGTCGACTTCGACCTAAAGGAGAGACACAAAGCAACACATGCTGAGGCTGAGACAGCGACAAAGACACGGCTGTTGCTCCACACTGCTGATCACAAACGCTGGGAGACGGCAGCTGCAAGGATGCCAGGATATACGTACGTACATTCAGACATACCTATGCATGTACACTCGTTGTAGCACCAGGCTGCCGAAGAGAGTCCATAAACAATTTTCACATTGCCAGCCAGTCGCCAGCATAAGAAATTCTCTGAAAAACTAAATAAGTAAACGCAATGCTTTCAGCTGCTGGCCCCTCCCTCCCTCCTCCCAGGCTCCTGTTTTGTCAGCTTCTTTTTTTGTAGCTGCTGTTGTTGGACTTGTTGACCTCCATTGCAGAGAGCACAGGAAGAGGAGCCAAGCACAACTTTTGCCCGCCAGCGTTTTGCTGCTCGATTGCCAGTTACTCTCTGGCACAAATAGTAAACAAATGAGCAGCAAAACATTATTTACATGTGTACTATGAAACTAATAAAAAACAGACCTTCAGGGCGTTTCGAGCCGGATGAAACGTAAAGCAGATTTATAGAACAAATATGAAACATATTGGAAAGTAAGTGCATGAAATATGAAACATATTTAAGACCTTAACATTGATTCCAAACAGAGAATATTTTTGAACTGTGATTAAAGATAGCTAGAATATCTATAGTTGGTATCTACGCTGTGTAAAATTGAAGCATCGTAGCATTTACCTTGTGAGCTGTGCGTTGATAGTACAATCAGTGAATGAACTCAAATTACTTTGTAAGTATCCACCAAAAACATCATCAATTTGACTTCTTGAGAAGTACTTCGAAATGTAAATACTTGATAAATAATTTTACAATAATTATTTATGTATTTATTTTGCATATATCACATCCCATCCCATCCCAAGCTTTTCCTTTTTTTTTTTGAAGAACCCATCAATTCTGGATGCCGCATTAAAATCAGTTTTGTTTACATGCATACGGAAAAGCATAAAAGCCAGCATGTTGCCCCCGTCTCTACAGGGTAGAAATATATGAATATTCATAAGAATGCAGCAGCAGAGCAGGACTGGATGTGGAAGTGGAAGCGGCGAGAACAACAAAGTGAATGCCCCAGTCGGAGACTTTATACTTTTTTGCATGCACACAAAAGTATGCAATATTAAATTCAAGAGACGGCAGAGAAGTCGGGGAGGAAACGCGGCGAAAGTGAAGTAAATGCTGTGTGTGAAATGTGTGCAAAGAGCAGAGCAGAGCAGAGAGCCGGGGGCTAAATAAAAAATACAAAAAAAACATAATGAGAGAGAGAAAGAGATTCCAATTAAAATGAAGCCACTTGGGCAGCAGTAGCAGTAAACTACTCATTGCTAATTAACGAAACCTGGGCAAATAATTAAAAAATATATGTTTGCAGGCATATTTGCAAATAACAAACGATAATAATGCCGAGCAGCCGATTGATTTCGATGACTGTGCTTCGGTGTGTATAACAATTGCGCAATTGAAAAACGCTTGACATGATGTCGTTTGTCGTTGCTAGGGATGCGTCGACATGCAATTGAATGAGATGACGGAGAGCTGGGAGTCAGAGTCAGGGCTGGAGCTGACTGTGAATGACGACAACCATGAGTCGATGATGACGATGATGGCGACAATTGCGTTATGAAAGAGCTGACACAGACAGCGGCCACACATGCCAGCAGTATGTTGTGCACGAGACTGTTATGCGCTATGCTGCCGCTGCCGTTGACAGCCATCGACAACTACAAGTCTTAGTCGCTTTGTGCGTCTGCCTTGTAGCGAATCAATTGAACTCGTACAAAGTCAAAGTCAACTCGAATTCTTGCCCTGCCACGCCCCCATCCCGTGAGTCACTTAACGTGACTATTGAGGCAGTTGCTCTCCAAACTGGTCAAAAAGTGACGCCTGCGGGGCAGCTGTTATAATTAGCCTATGCGTGAGTATGTGTAGAGGGCAATTATGTGCATGACATCGACGCGATACGCATGGCAGGACACATAAGGACATCGGAACATGTGTGTTTCCAAAGAAACACAAGTAAGTCGAGCCACACTCGACTATAAACCACCCGTTACCCATTCTTAGAAACTACACAAAATTGTATTCTATTCCATTCCAATCAATTTGAAGCAGCGAAGTCCTAACTGTCTATTCTCGATCAATAAAATATCTATATTTATAAAGTTGTTTGTCCTGATAGGTAACATGCTATCAAACTATAGCCTTATAAAATATTAAGATTATAATTTGCTTTCTGCCCATTTGTTACTAAATATAGTAACCTAAACCCATATACCGATGCCGGGTATTCAAAATAGTTGATTGGGTACTCACGTCGCGTATCTCCTTGATCTTCTGTCCACCCTTGCCGATGACACAGCCGGCAAGACTCTGATGGATTAACAAGCGCACATCGAACTCCTCGTCGCGCTGCAAAAGCATTTCATCAGATAAATAAAGATACAGATATACAATTATATAGATCATGTTACGCACCTCTTCAAAGTATTTCAGCATTTCCGTGATGATCTCCAGCGTGGACTCGATGTCCGCCGAGATTTGTATGGTGCTATTTAACGTGCAGTGGAGACAGAGAGAGAAATAGTTGATGGTTTTGTTGGAGATAGAGTAGAAGAGAGAATGAAATAGAGAAGAGAGAAAAGTGTGAGGAATACACACATATTAAAAAACAATACATAAATACTTCTTATGAGCAACTTAAGCACTAGTCCTAGACATTACATAATCATTTAAACAACTTATGATATGATAATAAAGAGAACAGAGAGAGAGAGAGAGAGAAAGAGAGAGAGAAGAGTGTGTTAAAGAGAACTTCGTAAGCAGGTTCTACCTCTGCTGGACTTCGGAGGAGGTGTTGTTGTTGCAGTTGTTGTGCTTGTTACCCACCATACCACATTCAACAAGGACGCACATTTGACTGACGCTTGCTGGATTCTAGGGATGAGATGATACTAAGGGCAATTTCGGTTCGGTTGGGCTCGATTTGGGTTTGGTTTTGGTTGGGTATGGATTTGACCAGCGCGCTTTGTTAGTATCAGTGTCTCCCGTGCTTGGATTATTGAGTATTTAGTACTTATATACAATGGAAGTTAATGCCGTGCATTTAGCTTCGTTTTTTTTGTTTTTTTTTTTTAATTTGGCAGTGCAACGATTAGTAGCTGGTTAGCGTACATATATTTATACATATGAAGGTATGGTAGAAATCGATATCGAGACACACATCTGACGGAGGGATCAAAGCAGCTACAGATGCGACACACAAACAGAGAGCTGAAGGATTGGCTGCCCGGGATTTGGATATTGGACACATTTGAGAGACGTCACTTTTAAAAAACACATTCAGGACATACAACAGTCAAAAAAGAGAGACAGAGATAGATAGAGAGTGTGTATGAGAGAGACAGAGAGAGAAATGGAGGCGGCAACGCGTCCAGCAGGTAATAATGTGGGGAGATTTAGCAGTATTTTTTGGATTGGATTTTTTGTTCGAAAAGAATATGAGATAACTATAAAACAATATAATATTTATAAAGAGAGAAAAAGATAAAGATACTAGCTAAGAGACCTAAGCATATAATCAAGTTGTTTTGCACTAAGGATATATGTTCTTAAATGTTTTTTCTTTTTTTTTTTTATCGAGTTCACTGTAAGAGATATTTGGTAAGCTTATACAAGAAAAAATTGGTATAGATTGTTGTTGTGGTTTACCGTTCGGGGCCTTGGGAATCGTCCACAGATACAGTGGCTTTATACTGCGCATTACATTGTTGTTTTTGGTTTTTTTTGTTGGTTGTTTGGTTGGTTCATTGGCCGGGAGGGCGGACGGGCGGGCGGGCGAGACGGTCGGTCGGGCGTTCAGTTGGGCGCATGGACGATTTCGATATGGTTATCGTTCAGTTGATTGTTTGGCCGGTTTTTTTGTTTTTAATATTATTATTACATTTTCGTACAAATACACACACATAAAGATATATAGATTGCCGTTGTTGTTGTTGTTGTTGAACAGGTTGTTGTGACAAGAGAGGGAAATAGGGAGGAAGCCCCCGCGCACAAAATAAAACAACAACAACCAAAAGCACACAACAATGGGAGGGACGATGGTGTGGGCCCATGGCATGGATATGTTGAGATTTTGTACAGATTTTTATGCATATATTGCACATTTTTATAACAAATATATAAATATATATATATATATTAAAATCATATATATAATACATTTGTGGACAGACGACGGGCGTTCGGTCGATTGAATTGCGCATCGATGGCATCGGTTTGGTTTTTTGTTTTTTGGTTCGTGTTATTTTTTTGGGCGGCCATCATTATTGGGTTCGAGTTATCGATATCGACATGGATTCATATGCGTTTTGATCAGTGATTCATCGGGCCAGTTGCAAATGTATTCAGATCAGATCAGATTCAGATTCAGAGCAGTGGCAGGTGACGAAGCGAGACCCAGACCCAGGACCCATGGGAGGCGCCAGTGTGCATGTGGGACAGACCAGAGCAGACCAAACCAAATGGTGCAGAGCGGGCAGGCGGGCGGGCGGGCGGTCAGTCAATCAATCGATCGATCAGTTGGTCAAGACGATTGTTTTTTTTTGTTTTGTTTTTTTTTATTTATACATGAGTTTGATTTTTTTTGTTTGGTTTTTGTTTTTTTGTTTGGTTACATTTTTGGGTCGTACGTAAGAAGTAGAAGAAGAGAGAGAGAGAAAGAGAGAAAATTGTTCATTTAGTTAAAAAGGTTAAAAGCGTGTAAATTGTTCATTGTTGTTCATGTTTTTTTTTTTGTTTATTGAATTATACAAAAAAGTGGCATTTTCTTTGATTGGTTGATTTGGTAAATAAAGCGCCTAAATATTACTTCAAATTGAGACTGAGTCAAGGCGAGATATAGAGAGACAGACTGAGAGAGAAAGTGAGAGATGGAGGCTGTTAGCAGAGTGCGGGCACCCGAGTGAGAGAGCGAGAGAGAGCGACAGACAGTTGAGGTCAGAGTTAGTGAGAAAGCGTGTGGATTATTTCGCTTATTTTACGGTAGTAAGGATCCGACCATAAGACGGGAGGAAGGTCTGCAGTTTCGGGTCCATAGCGACGTAAGACTTCAAAGACTATTTGTACTTGTTTTCAATGCGGAAACAGAGAGAAAGACAGTGAGCGAGATATTCTGAGAGAGGTTTACACTAAAGAGACAGACAGGAGAGACAGCAGTTTGGAATTGCCTTTCCTTGATCAGTTTTTGCCTTTACATTTTTTGTTGTCTTGGTGCAAAGCGAGCAGAGAGATCGGGCGGGAGAGAGAGAGAGAGAGAGAGAGGTGGAAAAGATGGTTTATAAATAATACTAGACGCTTCAAATTTGTTTATATACTATTTGCAGTATTCTTCTCTTTTTTTGTGATTGTTTTTAAAGTGTTTTCTATTTTTTTCTTCAGTTTTTTTATAGTTAAGTCTGGGGTTTGTGCCTTGGCACGTTTCATAGTACCTGAGTTCGCATCTTCTGTATGTGCTGACCTCCCTTGCCAATGACAGCGCCCGCAATCTGTAATGGAAAGTAAGAAAAAAGCGCCGGCAGGAACGATATTAAGCTCAGCTGCGGATATAGTGGGATTAACCCGCCCATCACTCCCCGAATGTTTTATACTTACACTGCTCGGTATCAGTATGCGTACTGTCTCCTCATTGCGTCTGTTGCGCTTCTGGTCCTGTGGTCCATCGCCATCATTACTTTCGCGCTTCATTTTCATTCTCTCTGCAAGAGGAAGAAAGGCCATAAAAGTCAGCAAACGCGTAAATCAGTTTGGCTCTTAAAAACTTGGCACTTGGATAAGCTCAGCAGCAGATTGCACATACGCCGCATGTGCCAGTTGAACAACAACTGAACGTCACGACGATGGCTCGACCCCGTTGGCTAAATTCAACAAGTCACAAACTCGTCTCGACAACGAAACTGCGATACGCTTTAAATTTATACTGTTTTTGCTTCAAATAATTGTATCTATGAAACTTTTTAAACAAGGAATATTTATTCTGACGTCATACGAACACTGCAAATCATTGGAAATAATTACAGTACTGTTAGCTAGTATTTAGAAAGAATATCGATTAAGTTCCAAATTCCACATTCACACAAACATTCGCAGCATACTTTTGGGGTCGCCAAAGAGGCCAGTATCATTTAAGAGCGGAGCCAAAAAGTATGCTCAAATAATGTGAAGATGTTTTGGGAAACAGACAAAATCAGTTTGCCAATTTGGATGGTTACAAATACCACGATATAGTGTTGGGACCCACTCGACTGCGGCATTCAGCACGAAATTATAATGAATCCCAAATGACAGCGCTTTGTGGGTTTGGAATTTGAGTTTTGCCAAGCGCAATTAAACAACAATTCAATTCGCTACATATCGAATTCATTGAAGTCGAATAAATTGCCGACTGGTTCTTCAACTGACTCGACTGGATGACGGACTGACTGACGACCGACTGCCTCACTGTTGTAACACTCGCGTGTGTGTTGGTTGTAAGTCGTGCAGCTGCCACCGTTTGACAAAAGGCGTCTAAATCAGCAATTGTCTTTCATCCATCTATAGCTACAACAATACACTTAGTTGCAACGCCCTATATATTGTGCGCCCAAGCAAAGCTGCTCAAGCGGAAATGCCAGTCAGCCCACATATAACGATCCATATTCTCGTTGTATATATACAATATATACATATCTAACCATCTCTCGTATTTATTTATCTGTATACTAAAAAGGTTCCTTTTGGCATTCCAATTGCATAATTGACGAATGCAGCAGCCAGCAGCGGCAGCCGTGTGAATGAGTTTACATTGAATTCAATTATATTAAATAAGTTTTTCTGAGTCACAAAATTATACCATAAAAAATGAAAACAATTGAGGGGCTTTGTCAGCTGCCCACAGTCGAGCTGTGTGTTTGCGTTTGTGCATTTTGTTTCCATTTCTAGGCAAAGCACTTGAACAACTCTCGGCTCAGATGTCAAAACATCAATTGTCCGAGCTGTTAAGTTGTCAAAAATATGTCCGATCCGCTGCCAACAGATTTAAATGGGCTTTTGCTTTTGTCTAAAGCCGCAGCAAACACTGAGCTTCTCTCTCAGCCAAGTATGTTTACCCATATGAGTGTACGTATTTACACTCGCATTTCATTAAGCCGAACTTTGTGTGTGGGCAGCGCTTGTTAAAAGGGTTGAGGAGGCCAGAACAGCTTGACGGCTGACTGTCTCGCGCTGCCTGTCTTTATAGCCAGATCTTATAATTATTATTGATGCCCAGAGTCAAGTGTCGGCAAGCTGCTGCTCTCAGACACTGTACCCAGCAGACCATGAACTCAACTTCACACCAGCCAAATTGGCTTCGAAGTTCTGAGTTGCTAGCCGTAAAAGTTCTTGGTTCAAAGACCCTAGAACCTCTCTACAAACAAAGGCAGGTACAGTTCTGCTGGAGAAAGCTAAATTCCTATGTCTAAATTTAAGCATATCCATTGCTTGACTCAACTAGCTTTCAGAGATTATTTTGACAATCAATTTTATTTTTGATTTCTGGGAATTCTTTTCAATTATATAATGCAAATTTTTGTGCACAAATTACCTTTTTTTATTAGCTCGTAGTTATATCACAATAATTTCTTTTCACATTGCATTTCTTTTAGAAATTGACAGCCAATCTTGAAGGTTTATTAATTTTTCACATTACTTCGCACAACTAGAGAATTTTTCTAGATTTTTTTTTCCACAGGTTACATAATATCGGCAGGCTTAATTTTGGTATTAGAGATGCGGAGCTAGAGCGGAAGCAGCAGCAGGTGCTGTCCTGTTGCAAGTGCGGTTGGAAAACTAATGAAAATAGTTTCCAGAAATCGAACTATTTATAGGCGAATCCTTTGGCAGGGACAGCCAATGAAAATCAAAGATCGGATATGGACAGCTACGGAAACGGAAATTGCTGACCAATAGAAATCGTACAAATGTTTCAAGTGACAATACCAGAAAACCCCATCAAGAAGGCAGGGGAAATTGTTCAGTTATGGATTCCGGATGCTAGGCAACCGACCCGCTAATTGTGCCCCCGGGCCACAACAGAAGCTAGCCGAACCACTATAGGGAACTCTACATACTAGATAAGTGGACGCGACAGACTAGAATCGCACTAGTCTAAATGAGAGAGCATTATAGCAATATATATATGTGTATATACAAACTTTTATATGGCTAGTCGGGTGGGTTATAAGTCGTTTAGGACAGCAGAAATGCAATGCTATGGCTGTATCTATGATTGATAGATCTACACATATGTGGGGTATATATACAATATACCATGTACATATAGTCAAATTACATATTGGCTCTTACGAGTGTATATAGTAATTGCCGTTGGGCCACCTAATGAAACCACAATTTCAAACTAATAACTAAGCACTCAAGGGGTAGTCCGAAGGTGGACGGGTCGGGGACGGAGACGGGAACTGGACAGGCGATTGCAGTGTGCCTATGAATTTTAGATGTATGCAACTTCAGCTGATGTTTTCACATTATGCATTTTTAAGATATCAAATCGTTTAAATATTGATAGAACAAATGGCGGACTTAAGTCGTACCGCTCTCGACTTCGAATCGACCTGCAAGACAGGGGGAGGTTCTTTCGATTTGTGGCAGATCCGTTAAACGCTTGTGAAATGCAACAAATTGCGCTGACGTCGCACATATCATTATACGCTAGGAGGCTGACGTGGCCCAACACAGGGGCCTGAAAGCAGGCCGACCGTTCATCCGTGAGACCATCATTATTAAGTTGCAAAAAAAGTCCCATATGGAGACGGACGACGACACCACACAAAGTTGTCTTTTATTCATATATAATTAGAGCAATTTGCCACTCGATGGAGTCTCTCGACGACTCTAGCTCTTGCTTTTTAATGCACTTTTCACACAAAAACAGCAGCAGGCAGTGGCGTTTGCCACATTTTTAATGAGTCCTGAGACTTTCAACAGCCGCTTGGCCTCAATAGCCTTAAAGACGTTTAATAATAGGGCAATTGCTTTGACGACGACCAAAGGATACAGCACTTTGTAGTGGTCGCCTTGAGCCTGGAGATGAGCGCAACTTAATTGCGCATTGATTGTGGTAACCGCAGCTGGTTAATCAAATATTTACAGCTTCCCACGCATATAGTGTGCAGGGTGTTAAGGGTGGCGGAGGCGGGGGAGGAAGGAAAAGCAATTGAGAGCGCTCTAAGCAAGTGGCCTGAAAGTGACATAAATGGACAGGTAGCAATTATGTGAAAATCATTTGATTGCTACACCACATCCTGCTCAAATAGCTTTTGACAGCGCACACGCGCCCAACCACAACCACAACCTCAACTTCCCCCCTCCACCGCGCCCTCGCCGCCCAACCGCAACGACCACGCCTACGCCTCTTGCACACACACACACAGAGAAACAGTGAGAGAGACACACAATAAAGAAAATAAGTTAACTTGCGAGGGGGTAGCAACATTTTTTCATATTCCCGCAGAGACACCAACACGCTTACTCAGGTGACCACAAAAATGTGTGTGTGTGTGTGTGCTGGCCAGAACGAGAAACGGGCGGAGAGGGAGAGGAAGGGAGCTGGAAGAGGAACTCGCGAGAAACAAGGCTCGAACAGAACAGCAGGAAACGGTTATATGCTCTGCCCCCGAGAGCACGTTGTTATTTTATGCAGGACACAAAAGCCAGGAGCATACTTTTCGTTGACCACCCTTCTCCACCCCTTCCGCCTTATCGTGACTGTCCGTTGTCCTGTCGTGTCCAGTGTGTGTGTGTGTTGCATGTTGTTGTTGCTGCTGCTGCCCCTGCCCACCTTAATTGGACGCTGTCCACTGCTGTGTGGCGGGGCATATGCGTTCGCCAGGCACTCTATAATTTAGCGGAAAAACAGCTAATGGACGCCATGTCCACCGTTCGCTGTCCACGCAACAACAATGCGACTGGGACGTGGGAAGACAACGCAGACGGACGGACGGGCGGACGGACGGAAGGCGGCGGCGGAAATGCACACAATTGACAATTCTCATCGCTTGGAAAATAGATGGAAAGCGAGCCACAATCTATTTAGCCATTTCGCTCGCACTCGCTTTCCATGGGCTTTCAGCTCGGCTTGTCTGTCTGTGTCTGTCTACTTCAAGGCTTTTATGGACATGTCAGCGTGCTCAGCGAACCCACAAAAGGTGGCAGCCAGAATGTATGTGTGTGGCAAGCCATCGCGTGTCTGCCTGCCTCCTCCCGCCACCCGGTGGAGGTCCCTGCCGGCCAGCTAATAACTAATGTGCTTATGGCGTGTGCTGCCCCCCAAAATCCCTCAACCTCCAACCTTCCTGCCCCCTTTTCTTTGCAGTACAGTAAAACTTTGTCCACTTTCAGTCGATCGACTGTTTGGTGAATGTGTCTGTCTGTCTTGTCTTCTGGTCTCTCTGCTTTGACTCTGCTGCCACGTTAAGCATTCGATTTGAATTATTAAAAGCCTTCGATTGGAAAGCAGTTACCCCAACCCGCCGTACCCTCAAAAAGTGCTCTGTACATAAGCATAATAAAACAGCTACAAATTTGTATCCAACTCGAGCTCAACAATTGCATCTTGACTAATTGCCTGTCTACCTATTGCCTGCATGACCTGTTTAAGAACTGTTATCCACTTGGATGAAATTCTAAAAAGAAAAAAACCTGATTCCCATTTATATTCCGGGTTCATTAGCTAATTCTATTTTAACTGTGCGGAATATAGTATATGTAGTTGAACTCATCTCCTATTTATTTTTTTGTTGCTAAAATTAATGTTCCATTAAATAACACTTGGTGTTGCCGTCCTCGTTATTTCATGGTGAGTAAGTGTCTTTGGTCTGCTGTTAGCCAACGTGTTGCAATTAACCATGTTCACAACTCATTCATCAACATAAATCATTGTAGTCTCTGTACTCGGTGGAGTGCCAAAGCTGTACTTTAAGATTTGAAACCAGCTTTGCTGTTTACTACCATTTGACGGAGATTTACCTTTTCCACAGTCACCAGTTGCATCATAAATTTCATGTGTGGCAAAAATACCGAAGTCGAGGGTGAAAATTGGTTTGCAAAGATTTGCATACGCTTTATAGTTTTGTTAAGTCCCACAGTCTTAAGCCCAACCTCAAACTGTTGATAATTGTTAGCATATTTTCTAAACATATAGATAGACAAACTTTACCTTCGTGACAGATATTATCTCTTTACAAATAAATACTACTCTCTGAAGCGGAAACTGCAAAGATTGTTGATGAGAATACAAATTGTTAATTCCCACAGTCTTCAGCGCTTCCTCCTCATCCTCAATATGTTGTCAATAAGTCGGAAACTTTTTCGCATATTTCATCAGTAATATAAATAATTCAACAATTCTATTAAGCAACATCTTTTTGACAAATTAGTTTCATATTCATCAAATTATGCGTTGTAAACCAAAAGCTGATCCCACTAGTTGCCTTTACCTTAGTCGCATCTTCAAGGCAATCAGTTTCTGGTTTATGTTTATGGTGTGGCATGCAATTGTTTTTAATTTTTTTGCGAATGTAATTGCCGTGTTTGCGATTTCAATTTGTGAAAAGTCATCGTGCAAGTGAAGATGATTGTATAATAAACCGATATCTCCATAGAGATATGCAGAGAGAACGGCCACCGATGTGAGCGTCTGTGTCATGGGAAAACGAGAAACGCTGCAAGGCAGCTCAAGGTTTGGGGGCCTTGTCTCTGTCTCTCTGGGTCTCTGTGGCTGACTTGTGTGTGGATGTGGATGGATGGCTGAAACGTGTTTCAGGCATTCGAGATTAGCATAAGACAAACAAACAACACACACACACACAATTTATGCCGTTTTGGTGCCATTCAATAAGACAAAAGCTATCAAAATACTTGAGCGGAACATGTTTCGCAGATAGACGGCGTGACGGCTCTCTGATAAGTAACAACAAAAATATGTCTGCTTGTACATATTGTATGTGAAGTGACAAGAGATTATTATTTAGCGATGCTGTTTGCGGTCAACAATTGTGACGTCACCGATGTCAAAGAAAACAGCACAATCTTGTTTGGCATCAATCTTTCGCTGGCGGATGAACCGAACCGAACTGCACCGCATTGTTGACCCGCATTCCAGATTTATACAAAATTTGTCCAATTGATGCGGGCAAAATGTTACTTTCATATGCAAAATGTAAATTCATATTTCTTTCCATGTAGGCCACACACACACACACACTCGCACACATTGTGCAATTGTGGGCCTACGGGGAAATCAGGCAACAAAATGCTGGTACAATGGTCCAATTGCAGCTAGAAAGAGGCGACTTGGCTTACATGGCTGTTGTTGCACAAAATAAAAATAAAACGAAATTCAATTTAAGTTAAGCTGATTGCATTTGCAGCAGTGCTGGAAAACAGCATAAATATTGTATGATATGGATGCTCATATATTATAAATAATCAGAGCAGACCGGGCCAACAAAAACAGTCAAGTCATATAGGCTGCTGTGTGTGTGCGAGTGTGTGTGTAAATAGGCCGATATACAACACCCCCGTAAGAGAAATTTCATTTACCCGAATACCGAATTTTTGGTCAACGAATTTTGAACGTGTTTTATATTTTTTTTTGTTTTTGGGCCTGTCACCAAAAAGTACAACAACAACAACAAAAACAACGACACTTACTCGGCATATTTTTTGAAAGAGGAGCGAACAAATCTCACTCTCTTTTTCGCTCGGCGAAAATAAATAGAACAAAATCGACAAATGAAAAGCAATTCTTCTTCGGTCGTAAATCTATTGCGACAATAAAATCACAATTTATTTGCAACAAAAACAACAATGTAGCAGCTCAATGTCAATGAACGCAACAAAGATACACAACACTAAAGAGAGAACGTGGCGAGACACGAGAGAGAACAGAAAATGGCAGAGCGAGAGCTCTAAATAGAGACACAATGAATGTGCTCATGAGAGGAATCTCAGTGATTGTTGAAGCAATTGGTATAGATTGCCTCATTGCCAAAATATGCAAGACGAGCACACACACACGCACACATATGCGCACTCCGTCAATGCAAACAACAACAAGTTAACACGCTAAGCGAATTAACAATGTCGAGGTTCTGGAACAGGCTCCAACAAAAGAAGAGCGGAGTCTCCCCTCGTCACCAACTACCAAAGATGGCAAATAAAAGTGAGCGCTAAACTGGAAATCGCAGGAACAAAAGCAAAAGTTAATCATAAAAATTCTAAAGAACTTGCGATTATTTCAGCCAAATACCACTGTAAGAGGCAAGCCAAATTTTTTAACAGCAACATCATATGCCTGGCTACGTTTTGAGTAGCGACATTTAAAAAGGTGTGAAAACTCATTAGTCTTGGTGTTGTGCATCGTGTGTAAAAAACACCTTGACTGGCCCCAAGAGAAACTCACGTAAAGCCAATGCTCATCGGCTACACTTGAAGCATTCGTTCAACGCTGTTTCGATATACAGTTCAGCAAATATACTCTTCAAATCAATGGAGCTTTTCTTAGCCTTACTTGACTTAAAATGGAATCGAGAAAATATGTTCATGTTTAATAAACAAAATTTTAATTTATTATTTTAAGGTTTGAAATATTTTAAGTTCATAACAATTCTACTCTCCAACTCAAGGAAATAACGGTTGCTTTAATCAGGGACTGTAACAATTACATTTTCAATGTAAAAAATTAAAAGTGATTTATTTGCTACCCATAGAGACGGGTATTTTAACTTAGAGCCAACTGTATGTAATAGGCAGAAAGAGGCATGTCTAATCCAATAAAGCATATATATTCATGATCAGTGTCAACAACCGAGACGATTTAGCCTTGTCCATCTGTATAACATCTTGATCTCAGAAACTATAAAACCTAAGACACCAAATTTGGTAGATAAGTTCCTTCATTCATTACACAGATCAATTTTATTTTCAATGTTGGATGCCACGCCCATTCGCTCACAATATACAGAAATCTAAAACACATCACATTCTTGTTAATGTAAAATGCATATAATTTTAAAAATTCTTAGGGTAATAAATTGAAATTTGAAATATACTTTGTAATTTGGGTATAACTTGAGAAGCTCTGATCGTACATGTAATTTTAATGTGTGGTAGGCCATCTCTGTTTTATACTCTTAATATACCCGGTAATTATGGTATAAATCTGACTTAGCAGTAAAAAAGTTATTAATTAAACTATTTTTAATAAAAGGTGTGCCCAATGCAAATGCACGTTTAGTGAATGAGTGTATAAGTGTTGTAATTACAAAATAATAGACTTCTTTTTTAAAATATCATAACATACATATGTATGTAGGTGTTTGTATTGTCTAAAAATGGGTAGCGGGTATTTCACAGCCGAGTGCTCTCGGTTTTAGTTATCTTGTTGTGTGTAATTTGTATGACATATGTACATATTTAACTTTTATTTACAATTCTATAATTCTGAATTAATTAACGCTATTAAATCTATTTCTACATTAATTGTTTATATACAAAAATTATACAATTTGTTCACGCTTTAAATGAATTATAAGAGAAAACAAAGCACAGTGAGTAAATAAAAACAATAAATATTAATCCCCAACCTGCATTGTTTTCGTTTCAGCTAAACTGCAATTTATATGCGATAAACATATTGCAAATCGAAGTCAAGTTTATTACACAAGTGCGATAAGAAAACACAACATACCGATAACGAGAGCATTGCGTCAACGAAAGCCTTTAAAAATTAATACACGTTTATTTTTAGATAAAATCGGAAATCGAAAAAGTGAAAACCGGTATTACAAATATTTACTAATACCTGTATTTGTAGCATATATTTAGAAAAGGGTAGAGTTAAAACAGCATCGCAACCTTATTTGCTATTTATTTACCAATTGGCAATTGGCAAAACATCGCTGACAACCCCCAAAAAAACATCGATTGATGCTGAGCAACAACAACAACAAAATCATTGCGATGGCAACTACTATGCATAAAATATAGGTTAGGCAGTTGCCATTTTATATATGTTTCTTTTTTGGCATCCAAATATGTTGCGGGGAACGTTGAACTTTGTGGCTTAGCCAAGCGTGGGAGTTGTTTTGAGTTGCAGACAAATGAAAACATTTTGTTTTGATTTTTATCCGACTACCGCTACGAAACAACAACAAAGGCAACAAATAAATTACAGTATAATGAAGTTATGCCGGCACACGCGGTAGCTGCTGCGAAGCCGCTTTTCTTTGCAGTCCCCGCAGCAGCAAAAAAGCGCGTGGAAAAAACGAAAACAACAGACAAAGTGGAGAGGAGAGAGAGACGACAGCGACGTCGACTCCGACGTCAACGTCAACTGCGACGCCTTGTGCACTTAAATGCGGAAAGAAACCGGCGCGAAGTTAACAGCGCCACTCTGGGAGAGCAAGTGAGAGGGCAACAGCAGAGAACAGAACAAAATACGAAGCCAGAGCCGACGACGCCGTACAAATTTTTTGAGCCAAGAATTTTTTTGCACGGTGGTTGGTAGTTAAATGGGAATGGGGGGGAAGCCAAAAAAGGAGCAGCAGAAGATGCAAGCCAGGGCAGCGCAATTGGCAATGTGCCTGCCAAGAAACTCTCGCATAGATTGCCGCGGGCTGCTCGGACGTTGACGTCGCCATCGTCGTCGCCACCGCTGTCCAACAAGCAATTGCAATTGTAGAAAAACCAATATAACATTTTTTCGAGCACTCTGTGCACACACATACGGCTATTGGCAAATATTACGCACCGAACACTGCAAATGTGTTGCGATAATTGTGTTATTGCAGCGAAAACATTCGCAATTTCTTTGTCACAAATTCTTTACGCTTGTTTTTCTGTTTTTTTCTTTTCTCTACCCGTCGCGTCGCTTTCCCACTTACCTTGGCGTTGCCTTTTTGTTGAAGTCCGCTTTGTGGTCGAATCGCAAACAAAATCGACACTCAATTCAGTTGATTCACAAACACACCAAGATTGCAGAAAAATTATTTATTTCAATGTCTTTATTTAATTTATTACACAAACACGAAATAACCGAGATCAAAAATGACTGTACGACGTCTGAGAGGAGTGAGTACGAGTATATTTCTATTGAGTACTTTTTATTTTGCAGGTTTTGTCAAAACTAGGGATGAAAATTCCATTCTGTTATCAATAGCAGTCTGTGCAGCCCTGCGCTAACAGAGTGCTGTTGTGACTGGCAACCGTTAATTGCAGTCAATCGCTCTGAAAATTTTCATTTTTTCGATCATGATTGCCGTTTATTTGTCTATTTTTATAGAATTTGTAATTTTTTTTATTTATTTTTGTTTTGTGAGGTTGTATTTGGTGTTTTGCAGCACCACTGTTTTAAATATGTTAGCTAACAGTATTGCTCCACATGTAAAGTTATTTTTATTGTTTCTGCCTGTTAACACTGTTCTCCGCTTGAAAGTATGCAACATTTGGTACCTGCGATCGTCAGGTGTTTTCGCACAGATGTGAAGTGACCGCCATCGGCTGTTCATTAATCTGAGCCGTGTTATGAGCGTGTGATCCTTGCGCTTTGTATTTTTCTCAGTTTAAACAGGACATTCGAGTGGTAAACAGCAATGATTGTGTGCTCAGTCTTAAAAGCAGTGAGACAATCAGCTGTTCGAAAAGTGGCGGCTGTTTGATAGTTTTGCAAGTGTTGGTATAATTCGCGTCGCAAATTAGCATATGTTGTCATGAAAATTGCGGTCACGCTGCGCGTTATTCTAACAGCCAAATTAAACAACAAAGAGAGAACAGATTATTCATTTTAAATTATACTAGATAGGAGGAAAGTGATATAAAAATAAGTCCACAGTTGACCTTGGGCCTTGGTGCGTCATGTCAAGCCCAAATATTAACTACCGCTCCTTGGCCGAGGAGAATGCGAATCCGTTTCGCGAGGCACCACAACAACAGCAACGGCCACAACAACAACAACACGCAACAATAACAAAAGCAGACGACGCAAAATCATTTACAGCTGCTGCGCATTTAGAGCCCAACGCCAATGACCATGATAACGATGACGTCGGGGAAGCGGAGGAGGAGCATGAGCACGAGAACGAGGATACGCCGCGCAATATCATGATACACATTGTGCCGGAGACGGGCAAAGAATCGCATCGCTGGAATCACATCGAGGATCTCGACTCGTTCTTCTCCCGCATGTACACGTATCAGCAGAAGCACGGCTTCCGCGTCATTGTGCTGGACGAGCTGTTCCAGGTGCTGGAGTTCGGATTCGTCGTTTGGCTGTTCACATTTACGACGCACTGCATCCGATATGACGAGCTGTTTGGCAACGTGCCAAATGGCCCAAAGACGTCGCTCAGCGATGTGATAATACCGACAGGCGAGTGTGTGACCAAATTCGGTTTCTTCACCTACCTGATCATCTTCATAGCTGCCATCTATCTGGGCATTCGAGTGCTCAAAATGATCTATCACATCACGCAATACGCGGACATCAAGCGTTTCTATAACACTGCCCTGGGCATCGAGGACTCCGATCTGGACAACATCACCTGGCACGAGGTGCAACAGCGCACGCGTCGCGTCCAGGCCGAGCAGCACATGTGTATCGACAAGGAGCTGCTCACCGAACTGGACATCTATCATCGGGTGCTACGCTTCAAGAACTATCTGGTGGCGCTGATGAACAAGCAGCTGCTGCCCGTGCGCTTCCATCTGCCACTGATCGGCGAGATTGTCTCGCTCAGCCGCGGCATGCTGCTCAACATTGACTTTATACTCTTCCGCGGTCCGGGCTCGCCGTTCCAGAACAATTGGCAGCTGCGCGACGAGTTCGCTGTGCGCAGCAATCAAACCGAGCTCGCCCAGCGTCTGTCCAAGCTCATCTTATGGGTGGCTTTGGTCAATCTGCTGCTGTCCCCTGTGATCTTTCTGTGGCAGATCATCTACTTCAGCTTCTCGTATGCCAACATCTTGCGGAAGGAACCGAGTGCCCTGGGACTGCGCACCTGGTCCAATTACGGTCGTCTCTACCTCCGTCATTTCAATGAGCTGGATCATGAGTTGGATGCGCGCCTGAATCGTGCCTACGAGTATGCGGATCGCTATTTGAGTTCGTTCTCGTCGCCGCTGGCCGCTGTGATTGCGCGCAATCTGCTCTTCATTAGCGGCGGCGTCTTGCTGCTGATCTTGGCGCTGGGCATCTACGATGAGCACGTCTTTCAGGTGGAGCATGTGCTCACCATTATCGCTGTGCTGACGGTCATTGGCGTCGTCTGTCGCACTTTCATACCCGACGAGAACATGATTTGGTGTCCCGAGCAGCTAATGACCGCCATCTTAGCGCATGTCCACTACCTGCCCACGGAGTGGAAGCAACAGGCGCACACCGCGCATGTGCGCAACGAGTTCAGCAACTTCTTTCAGTTCAAGGCTGGCTACCTGCTCAGCGAGATTTTCAGTCCGTTTGTGACGCCGTTTGTGCTCATCTTTGTCTTCCGGCCCAAGGCCATGGAGATTGTCAAATTCTTCCGCAGTTTTACAGGTAAGTTTGCCGTTTAATTCCACGAAAATACGCGGTTTGGTAATCACTTTATATTGCCTTTGCAGTTTCTGTGCGGGGTGTGGGCAACGTCTGTTCGTTTGCCCAGATGGATGTGCGCAAACATGGCAATCCCGACTGGCAGCTCAATGCCAGCGACTTGCCGGACGTGACCAATGAGCCGGTGCAGCGTATGCCGCCGCAGCCTCAGTATGCGCAGCAGCAGCAGAGTCTGATCGGTGGCAAGACTGAGATGTCGCTGGTGCGGTTTACGCTCAACAATCCCGAGTGGCAAATGCCCAAGGAGGCGTCGCAGTTCATCAAGGGCATACGCGAGCATGCCATCGATGAGCTGGTCAAGGCCAAGACGGCCCCACAGCCGGCTGCCCGTGAGAATCCGCTCACCCACAGCCTGATCTCATTTGGCACCATTGGCGAGGAATATTGCTCCATTGCCAACTCCGTGCTGGCTGCCGATCTGAGCCCCGAGCAGCTCCAGATCTCGCAGTCCCTGACAGCGAGTCGTGCTGGCGTTGCAGCCGGCGCCCATGCCTTGGGCGCTGGCTATGCGGCCGGCAGTGATTTCCGGCAGATGCTGCAGCAGAATCTGGGCGAACCGATGAGCAGCGCAAGCATGCGGCATGGCCTCATGGCCAGCAGCCTGGGAGCAGCGGCACCCATGGACAGCATGCGACGGCTGCGACTGAGCAAGGCGGAGGGTCGCATAGAGGGACCGACGGACACGTTGCTCTACAGCCTGTATGGCGGGGATCCGCGACTGTCCAAGAATCCCATTGGTGTGACCGTGGCCGACATGTGCCTTAGTGCTCTCTATCTGCACGAGCTGAGCCAGCAGAAGCGTTTGGCGCGCCAGTCGCGCATCGATGAGGCGGACGAGCAGCCGGGACCAAGCAATAGGCCGTCACGTCCGCCAGCTTCATCTGGCTCGGGTTCGGGTTCGGGATCTCGTCATACCGTGATTACCTCAAAGGCTGCCGAGAGCACTCCACTTCTGGGCAACATACGCTCATAGCAGCGGCCCGTTTGGATCTAATAATCATAGCGTTTAAAAACAACAAAACAAAACACGACGAAACAAGAATCAAGAAGCAAAACAAAACAAATGAAAGCAAAAAGATGCGTTGCATAAATCAAAAACAAGATAATACAGAATAGATATCAGAACAGAAGAGAACCCTGCTATTAGTTCTTAAGTTGTAAAGTGTTTTTGTGAGTCGGACGATGTCTAGTTCTTAGCTAAACTAAAAACTAATACTTAAATCTAAACTACAACTAATACTAACACCAATACTATTAAATTAATACATCTACTAAACGAAAAAGCAATAAATAAACTGCGTCAACGATTAAATCACAAATTGCACATGCATTTCTAGCGATGGTACTCGTGACACGACAACGCGATCGTGAATCGATCAAACCACCATTTTTCTATTGTATGAGCGAGATAGCAAGCAAAGGACCATCACCGTGAACCGTGTTCCTTATGTAGGGATAATCCCAACGTATTTCATAAAGATGGAAATTAGCTGGAAATTTACCAGATTTCCCAAGAAAACTCATGTGGCTTCAATAAAATTTTGTCCCAAAATTTTACGACATTTGGTAAGAGGGAAAATTTCAAAATTTTTGGAAACCTTTAGGACTACCAGACGATAGTGGATATTCCGAGAACAGTCTGAAGACTGTAATTGCTCTGGCTATATTTTGTACTCTAGAATTTCAATTTTCTGGTCTTAATTAATAATAAATTAAAAAACAAATTCCGCGAATGCATAAGAAGAGTAATTAAATATGATTTAAATTGTTATTTTTAATTGGAAAGTATCTTACGAAGAACGTTTAAAAATACTTTCTAACTAACAAATTTTTAGAAACTGACTTTAGATGAAAATATTTACTTAAATAATCGGAAAATTTCATCCAAGGAAAATTTGTAGTCAAAAGTCATGGATAAAATATACATACAATAATTGCAATGAAGTTTAGTGTTTAGTTTGCTAACACAGTCATGGAGGTAGAAAATCTTTTACAGGCACAAGCATCAAATTATCTTAGCTGCCAAGTTAATAACGACTCGAGTTTACAAACTAATTTGTTGTAAACATAGATGACAGATCTAAAAGTGCTTACAAAAGATCCACGCACCTTTTAGCATGATTAGAGCAATTGAAATTAAAGAAAAACAAGTAAATTTACCTTGGCTAAGTACCTGAGGTGAATGATTATTCGCTTAACTGGATCAAGAAATATAGTTGTTAGCATTTGGACTTGTGTTGTGGCAGGTTGTCACGCTGCCATCGCTGGCTGCGTCAATTGGTGGCATTGTTGGCACACAGGTTGGATCCGCGAGAGATGCATCCAGCTGTGCTGCAGCGCCTCGAGTGTCACTGGCCACACACGAGCGCCATTTGGCGACTGGTGTTGATGGCGAGTGAAATAGAGGCCTGCGAGTTGCAGTTATAGAGCGGGAGCGGGTGCGTGTGGCACATGTTGCATATGCATCTGCAGTGCAGCATTTTGGCCATCGGCGAGAGCATCAGCATGCAATGGCCAGGCCGGGATACAGGCCTGGGAATGGCGAGCATATGAATTATGAGCGTGTCGCGTGAGATTGAGCAGCTGTTGCAGGAGTTGCAAAAGTCTGCGAAACAGAAACAGAACACGTTGTCTCATTTTTACGCTGCACGCCAATTTTGGGCTCCATTTGCTGAACATCAACTTGTGGCCATTTGTTAGAGATTCCCGTTTTGGGGGCGCCGCTATCGCTGGCCATCTGCCGACCGATCTGCCGACTGCCGCTTGCCACGAGAGGCTCCTCCACTGGCCAACTTGCCAACTAACTGGCCAACGGAGTTGCATGTTGTACTAATTGTAGAGCTCATGTAGCCAGTCATGTTATCCGATCCAAAGCGTTGCCGTCGTCGTTCCGTTGCGACCTAGGCCCATCCAGTTGTGGCTCCAAATGTGAACGGCCTGCCATAAATGCCAGGCGCAATTGAAAGCGCGTCAGTTGCTAAAATGGAAATATTTCACGAGCCTTGTCAAACAATCGATTTTAATTTATGATTTCCTGCGGCAATTGAACGCAACCGAACACCGAATGCAGCCGGACAGACAATCTGACTGCCAAATCCAACAAAAATCCAAACAGTTCAATATGACAGCCCGAGAGTGCATGACAAGCAGATACCCTGGATTTTAATTCGAATTTAAATTTAAATGAACTGCTTGCGCTGCTTGCAGTGGCAGAACAACGAACTGCTTGCAATAACACACCCACACAACAAGCAGTTCAACGTGCACTGCTTCGCCTTGACCTTTATACGCTTGCACAGCATTCGTCTTAGATACTGGATAACATTGTTACTAATTCCCTTGAACTGCAATGCTACCCGTCTGGCCTTTGACACGCGCTACAGGGTAGCGCTGGCAACACGATTGGACAACGAGTAATGACACTGCATGTGGTGGACGTGGCAAGATCATATGATACGCACAGCAGGGCCCGAAATTGTGCACCGAAAATGTTGCCGCGAATTGGAAAGGCAGCTGGGCTGGAAGGCCGGGAGCCGTTGCACATCGAGGAGCGAGAGAACGTTGACGGTCGGGACCACCGCGTTAGCCGTTTTGCCGTGCTCCGGAACCAGTTCAAGATCAGGCGTCACTTTACATTTGGCACAGCACCGCTGACAGTCGAACTGAACAGTCGCCAAGTGGTAGCAACGATGTGGCTGGCCATATCCAGATCAGCAGCTGCCAGTTTGCAATTAGAAGCTGGAGAGCACACACACACTGGCGGTATAGAGCACATCAAACGTGTCTGTATGCCGACTGGCAGCGACTAATGATGATAGTTTTGCAGTCGAAGATGGATAGCAGTTGAGGATGGAGCACGATCTGTTGGGCCGTTGAGTGTGAAGCATCTGTGCTGCGTTTGATTGACAACTGATCAGCAACGTGACGATTGATCGCAGACGACCAAAACGACCGATGATCAAAGATCGCCACCATCAGATTGTTGTTGCCTTTTGCAGCAGCAGCAGCAGCAGCTCCTTCACGTACCTATAACAACAGACAGCAAAAGACTATTTTTCTCTCTCTCGCTTTATTTTTTCATAATTAAAAAACCAGTTATTGGCCCGTAGTCCACTTACAAATAGGCCTCTCATATGCGGTCAGATAGTTTAGTCAAATTGCAGTGGAGATCGTGATACAGATTCTGCAGTTTGTTGGCCCAATCTTCTATCCATGGATCGTTACAGCCAGCATTTGCATTGCAAATTCGAAACGGCAGCTCTCGCTTCTCGACTCCTCTTCGTGGGCCATGTAATCGAGCGTCGATTCAATAAAACATTTAAACATTAAACTGCTTTTATGCAAATTGCCAGCGTGCGCTTAATTTCGCCTCCAGCCGCCAGCCTCCCAATCCCAATCGCAATCTCGAACCCAATCCCAATCTCAACTACCTGTCTAGAGCGTCTGGAGCGACGCGGCTTGGCATCCGGCAACATTGGCTTGAATTATCTTTAGATCGCATGCATGTAACACCTGCCCCAATCCTTGCCGCCCGCCCGCTGCTGCCGCCGCCGCCGCCTTTGGCCGGCGATCCAGCTCTGATAACATCTAGAGTGGATCGTCTACAATTTTACTGTTGCTCTGTCTGTCCAGCTGTCCTGCTGTCCTGCTGTCCTGCTGTTTCCTCTCCTCTCCCCTGCTCTCTTTTGCTAGGCTAATCAATAGCTTATCGCTATTAATCTCGGGCTTCGATTTACCTTTGGCAGCAACTTTGCTACTCGTTTTGTAGTTGGCTGCCTGGAAGCTGTAGCTGCGACTGAAGATGCGCCTGCCATGGCCAATTCATTAACGCATCCAATTGCTGTCGCCTGTTTGTAAATGTTTGCTGGCCAAAATCGCTAAACACCGGCAATTACTTTAATTGGGCATTGCGCATACGCCGCGTGGGTCAATGGCGTTGTTCACTCGGGGTCAACTAGATCAGCATCAGATGGAGGCAAATAATGGGCAAGTGCTGTGAGAATTTTCAAAAATATATTTACTACAATTTTTATTTAGAAGAAAAGTATTTAAGAAAATTATATAATTTAATTTTATGGTAGCTTACGAGTTCTTTCTCTGTTTTGAAGCAATTGAATTTAATTTAATGAAATCATCGCTTTTATCAATAGAAACAGTATAGAAATTTACCTTTTATTAGTGTAAATACTAGAGGTAAATGTACAAAACTGTTTTTTTGCTGTAACAAAAATTTAAAAGGAATTTAGATAGTATTTTAATATAAGCTAGAAAGGGTCACGAGATCGTTATCAAGCTTTTAACAAAATGAAATTTTTGTAAATTTTAATTATTATACAATTATATACATAATTGAATTTACAAGTGATGTGGAAATATATTTATTTTGTTATTTATTTGTATATTGGTAATCAGATCACACCTATCAGATTCTTGTCTAATCCCAATCGATAAATCGAGAATCAATTTTGTGTTAAAAGATAAATATTTAAGATATTGATATAATTTAAATTTTTGTTTTAGCTAGAAAAGGTCGAGAGATCGTTATCAATTTTAAATCAATTGAATTTAATTTTCTTATTCTAGCCAAGTTTTTATGAAAATATAATTTCATTGCATCTTAATTATTGCAAGTGCTGTGGAAATATTAGCAAATATATTCATTTGTGTACTGCCTTGTATAATGCTAATCAGATCGCACTTATCAGATCCCTGTCTAATCCCCATCGCTGACATTTCTCTCTCGATTTCGCTGCCAGCTTTACAAGCTGCAATCGAGACAAACCATCTTCGCAAATCGCAAATCGCAAATTAATTATAATACGATACGCAATGCAATTCTGGAGCAGACTGTGGCGAATGTGCACATTTCATTGCAGCTGAACATGATTGCTTTGTACATGCAGCGTGTAATTGATACGCCGATAAAGTAGAGAGAATTCAGTGAGCAGTCACATGGAATCAACTATATACAAGTATATATGTTAGTGTAGATAAATGTTAGTATGAATATCTGATACCAATGGCTGGCCATCAATTTGGGCAACTTATGGGCCCTGTAGGTCAATGAGATCGTGCGATTGGCAACGGGACAAAATGCTAGACATGTTTATTTATGAGGCCGCCGCCGCGCCCAGCCTCAGACACTGGCTCAGACTAAGAGCCAGCTGCCAAACAGGCAAAGATGTATCTGCAAAGAGGAGGAATAGAAGTGAGAGGAGCAGGAGGGAGGAGGAGAAGTTAACATGAGCCTGCCGGGCGGCAATCGCATCGTTGTCGTTCGATTGCGTCGTCGGCTTGGCGCGTGGGCTGCAACTGGGACTGGGACTTGGGACTTGGGACTGGGACTTGGAGATGGAGGCTGCTGTCGCCCGAAGTGGATTTTCTGTTCAACAAGTAGTTTATGATGTTTTTGTCAATTCATGGCAAAATTAATGACGCTGCAGAAAAGCACACGCACAACGAGCTGACGATGGAGTCTGTGTTTGCGTTTGACTCGAAGCCGGAGATTGCTGAGGGGATCTGCCTGCTGCCTGGTTTTGTGCCTGGCGAGGCGTTAAAAATTGTAGCCTATAAAACTTCGAGAACTGCAAAGGAGTTGCCACGCTGCCCCTCAGCCTTATCTATGCGCGAGTAGTTGGCAGAGTCTGCATTTAAAAAATGCCATTAGTCACATTTTGTGGGCCACAGTTGCTGTTGCAGCCGCATGACTAGTAATTTTTGCAACCCGGTTTAACGGCCCCCAGGGGGGGGAAGCTGCTCAAGGCACGGGGGGCATGTGGCAAACACAAATATTTCTATTGCCGTTAATGGCGTTAATAATTTTCGCAGCTCTCGCGGAAGATCAAGCCCAACTGCAGCTGGCTGCCTCAACAGCTGCCACAGGTCCTTGACGATCCCCGGCCCAAGTCCAAGTGGAGCTTCAAGTAGGTGGTGGGATTAGCAGCGTCTGTCATGTTGAAGATGACGTTACATAGCTGCGAGTGACAGCTGCAATGCAAATAAATATGAAAAAAACATATGACGCCAAAAGCGTTGGGCGGCGCTTAATGCGAAATTAATTGAAAAAAACCAAGATGAAATGGGTGTCTGCGGGTTGAAGAAGATTGAATGCTCTAGCCGCGTGTAACTCGATTTTAATAAGGCTGCACATTTAGTATTATGGTAAATAAATGGCAAGAATATGTTTTAGCATATTAAGGAAATACTTTGACTAGCGTTGCTGACAATTTACTGAAGCATCTTCGTTATTTTAAAGCTTCATTTGCCCCAATAAGAAGTAAATAATTAATTGTACTTATAAGGTTAGTCAATTTTAATTGAGAGGAGTATGTAAGACATGCTAAAACTCCATTCTAAGATTTAAACACCAATCAATTATACACTATATTTAAACCCAACATTTTAACAACTCGTTTTAAATAGCACACCATATTAGTTTAGTACTAAAGAGCATAGAGCGCAGTCACAAATATATATATTAATTATGTAAAATATTTTATTCGATTTAAAACATTTTGTTATATTTCATAACTCATTGCTAAATTTAATAAAGACATCTACATAAAAAGCACAATAATAGCTATTCATATGACACATCAGCTGATTTCTCAACCGATTATATTATAGTCAAAATAAGTTAAAACAAGTTGCTAATTTGTTGGAATATTTTTGTGCTGAACTGAGAAACCCTTGCTTTGTTTTCCTCTATCTATATATTTGAATTGATCTAATTCGTTTTGCCTTAAGCTCGTCAAAATAAAAAACTAATAAATTTAAAAGACTAAAACTGCCAAGACTATTTCAGACTGATCATCAAAACAAAGAATAAAAAAACATTCGTAAACAAATACCAAACACTTCTTATTGTTGATAGTTCTATGCCCCGCCAAAGGGTATGCCACAAAATGGAAGCGAGTGGGCAGCAAATGGAGAGCTTGTAACTGGAGCAACTGGAGAGCGGCAGCAGCAGCAACATCAGCGACTAAAAAGCAGCAGCTGCAAATGCCGTATCGGATTTCGCGCTGGGACACACTGGTAGCTGGTGGTTGTCAGTGCAGGTAATGCGATGCCACAAGTGGCAAGTGGCAGGCAGCTGAGCAGCTGGGCAGAGGCGGGCATAAGCACATGTTCAACAAGAGATCTAACAGAATCCGAGCTGACGACATGCGCCCCAAAAATGAAAATACGAAGAAAAATCGCTGCAAGCTCGAGGATCGGATTAACAGAGCGACATGTGGAAGCGCAAGCGCGTCGCCATAAGCTCAAAAACCCGCTGCACTCACCGATACTCACGCATGCACTCATTGCAGCACTCACATTCACTCAGCGTCGTAAAAAACACACTCTAAAGATTAGTTCGGTGTCGGTTGCAGGCTGAGGATATAAATTCCGCATATTTACAACAACGGCCACAAAGTATTTTAATGTTGCTCTAAAACTGGTGACTTGGCGCTGCAACCAACAACTTGCCACTAATTTTTTATATGGACGCCATTTTATAGGCATTTGAGTTGAGGCCGCAACCGCAACCGCCTTCAATGGCCACGCCCACTGCGGCCAACTGACACCTGTGCCGGCGTCTGTGTGTGTGTGTGTGCGTGTATTGGTAATGTGCAATTATAAAATTGAAAAAAATAAAAGCAGCACAATGATATAAAAATATCACGCATACGCAAAGTTGGCCCCCGAAGCGAGCGAGCGAGGCAGCTAAATTGCAGCTGTTGTGCGTGCGACTGCAACAGTATGCGTGTGTCTACATGTATGTGTGTGTGCGTAGTGAATGGCTGAGCGCACTTGCTATTTGCTTTTGCTTTATTTTGCTCGTTTTGATTTTGATTTTGCGTTTTACGTTTTGCTTTTGATTTGGTCGCGTAATCGCAAACGCACAAAATGCCCAGACTCGTTTCTTGACAAACGCTGACAAATTCGGCAAATGGCAAACTACAAAACTGCTAGCCTGGCCAACTGCGCTGAGGGCGAGGGAGTGGCTGAGCAGCGAGGGGGCTGGGGCGGGGCATGGCTCCCCAGGCTCCATTGCCACAATTTATTTGCGCATAAAAAATGCAGCGTGTAAACTCCAATAAGACGCTAATTTCAGCACACAAATGCATTTAAATAATATGCAAATCTGCGTGCAGGAAACAGCTACAACAGTTTGTCTCTCTCTGCGTGTGTGTGTGTGTGTGTGTGTGTGTTGTGCGTGAGTGTTGCACATTCACTTGGGCTAAGGCTAAGGCTGATTGAGGCCTGCAAAGTGAATGGCTGCGCAAAGCTATTAAAAGCAATCAATAAATGCCTGCCAAGCGTTCGACGAAAGCAAACCCCCCGCAGCTGCAGCCAAAACCTTTATTAGCTCAATGTTTGGCACCGTTCAATTTAAAAGTAATTGCTTCATTTAATTTTATTTAATTTGCGGCGTAACGAGAACTTGATTAGCGCCACCTTTCGGCCGGAGGGAACTATTGCATTTGGATTGAAATTAAAATAAACTTGCCAATAAAATGGTGTCGAACTTCATTATTGGGATTAGAATCCAAATTAACTTGTGAATAAAAGGATATCGAAGCTAAAACGCTCTGCAGCTGCAGCTTGGTTTGACCAACTTTAAAAACTAATTAATTGCTTAATTTAATTTGTTTAATTGGCGGCGCAACTAGAGCAAGATAAGCGCCACCTTTAAGCGAGAATTGATTCATTGATGTTAATCAATCACTTAAGCATGCTAAAGTCAAATTCAAGCAAACGAAATGCAGCTGCAATTAGTTGAGCTATTAACAATTAAATAACCAATAAAGTGACTTAATTGCCTCCATAATTGGAGCATGTTTAGCGCCACCTTTGGGTTAAGTTAATGGTATGCTTAGCGCCACCTTTTGGTCAACGCAATCTGGGAATTCAATTAGACTAAATTAGATGAAACACTTTATAAACGATGCTGCCGTAACCCTTAAGAAGCTGTCTGAGCTATCAAATCGAAACACAATTCTCAGCCAAAGCTGCCCGCAATTGGCTTCAAATGTCAATTCTTTGCACACACACTCTGTGCACTCTGTGGGCTGGCGACAACCCGCAGGGTTTGCGTGACAAGGCAAAGAAAATCATTTGGCAATTATATGCGATATGGACTCGTAAATCCCAGCAGGCACAGAGCAGAGCACTGTGCGGCAGCGGGATGGCGACTGAGGTTCGCCCACGAGTCCACGTCTTGGCCACGGTAATTGCCAATTATGCGACGAATCAAAGCAGCCAAATTTGGCCAAAAGAAAATCAAAATAAAGTCAGCTTTTTTATTGCAATTTTCGAGAGTTTTGCCCCAAGCAGCTGTTGTTGTCCATTGCAGTTGTTGTAATGAAGTCATTATAAAATATTGCGTCCAATGCACGCACTGGCTGAGCAGGCTAGGCCAAGCCAAAGCCAGGCCTCTGGCTCGCACAGCATTCATTGGCCATAAATTCTCATTCGGCCCGTTTCGTGCCCGGCTGAGCTCAGCTCAACCTGTCACGACAGCTGGGCCAACGTCTAATCTAATCCAACAGCATAGTTTTTGTTTTTGTTTGCTTTTTCTTTTCGTTTGTCAGCCAACTGTGGCACGACTCCTGCAGCCTGCCTCCTGCCTGACTCCCTTTGTGGCCCACAGTTTTATTAATGCCAGAAACTCATTAAACTGACGCTGGGCAGCCCATAAATCCGCCCACTCCTTGCCCAAGCTGCACGTTTGCCAGTTGCCACTCAGCTGACTGATCGAGGTGTCAGTGTCAGGCATCTGGTGGCTGCCACCGATCTGGCCCAAGTCGCACCGCAGCTTTATGACTCCACTTGACTGCCACTGACACACAGTTTGTTTCAGCTGTCGCCCCGGCTGGTCCCCGGACGTGTCCATGCATTTACAATGATTTCCATGGTGGCCACTGCAATTCGTACTTGCCACTGGAATTGCCACAGCTACTGCAACTGCAACTGCAACGACTGCTCTCCCAAGGGCTTCATTTGGCCAAAGTATCGCGCTGTGCACCCAATTTTTAATCAGCGACAGCGGCTGCTCCGAAATGATTAATGATGGCTGACAACTGCCTGGCAGAGGGCTGCTCTAAAAGTACGCTAAATCAAAGTGTAAACCAATTAATTGGTGCCGGGGAAGTCTATTAAGAAATTAATTATCTCAAAATTGTTAACGAGTATGTTTAAGTGTCTGAAAAAGGGTCAATTAATAGCGCATTTCATGAACATTAAGTATACGTAATCTAATTTGAATTAAGATTCAATCACCTATATTGTTTTTGTTTTTTTTTTTTTAATTCAACTCAATCATTGCTTCCCTTTAACCTATTGATCGTTATTTACACGATCATCATAAGTAATTATGACTTCAATCACTTGAAGTCTACTTATAACATTTTAGCAATTAAAGTTTGCCATAGTGACTATTTCCAAATTCCAAAGGCAATGACTTTTCAAATTTCAAATTTAAATTGACGCAGAATGATTTACCTTTTGGAGTAAAGTATACTGTAATAAACAACTTTGGAAGGAAATCCTGTCAATTCTTTGAAAACGATAATAATAGTTTACTACTAAATGAAGTTGATAGTTTCATTTCTTTTGATAATTTCAGTAGCTTATACAAGTTAACATTTCGAATTTCCAGCCAAAATCAATATAATTATATTATCAGTAAAACTTAAATTTTCTTTCCTTAAAAAATTGAATATAATGTTATATGCAATTCTACAAAGCTATTTCTTTAAAATTTCGCTGTTTTTCTGATGAATATTGTTTAGCTTTCCATAAAGCAGCCCACTTAGTTAATGGGCATAATAACTTTTAACTTATGCAATTGTGCCACAAAGTCCTTGTTTAAAAACGTTGCGTGCCGCGGCTGCATCATCAAATTGTTGTCGACCATGGCCTGGACAGGCAAAATGCCAACGCGTCCTCCGCGTGAAACGAATGTGCCCAAAGTGCTCAGCAAAGTAGATGCCATTATGGCGGTGAGTCATCAGCGTTTAAAGTAAACAGTAAACACACACAATTTATATGGTAAACAGTTGCAAATGGAGCTGGTTGAGATGGGGGAGAGGACGGTCAGAAATCGTCGCCTGCAGCTGCTGTGGATCTTTCTGCAGACGTCAGCGGTGGTTGTGATAAAGGCCTATCATCTGGTCATGTACATGATACGCGTGCTGCTCCATCACGAACCTGCGTTCCTGGATGTGCCCACCGCGCTGCTCTACTATGGCTATCAAATAGTCTCCGAAAGCATAAATATTGTGCTGACCATCATTGCTTTTTCCATGTTGTTTGATTCGGTAAGAATTGCAATGAAGAGATATCCATAGAGGAAACTTTCTTGTTAGGATAAAGAGTAGAGAGCAGTCTTTCGATATTTTGTATATTCCCAATACTTTAGTTTTTATGTCAATACTCAAAAAATGCAGTCGATAAGTTTTTGGGAATAAGATTGAGAAGTACTGTAAAAATATTCTAATAGCTTTTCCTTTATTGTCTTTATTGTGTACATAATTTTATACACTTTTGATTTTATAATATTCAAAAAATATACTCGACAAGTGTAAGAGATTAAAAGTTTTTTAAAGGTTTTGTAGAAATATTTGACGGCTGTATTTAGAGTCTACAGTCTCTGTGTAGGGTACACAGAGAAGAGCCGAAATGAACACCCAAGTGAACAAACATCACAGGATAAGTCAAACCTGATCTTAAGAATTTATTTTAAATGTTTTTCAAATCATAATATCACATATTTCCCTTCTTTAAAATAGTTTAGATTAATTATTAAAATTGAAGTAAATTAAATTAAATATAACTATCTGATGGATATCTCCTTTAATCAGAAGGCAGACACCAATCATTCAAATTTCATTCAATATACCTTGTTAAATATTTATTCTAATTTACAAAATATGAAAATGATTTACTGAATGACTCACTGACCGTCTCATCAACTAACATTTAATGGCGAGCTATTTACAAAGACGTGCATAATATATTGATCTCCTCTTCAGTTTCAGCAGATGCAGCGCCATCTCAGCAAATTCACGATCTACGCATCCGACGCTGGGCTGCGTTCTCGGGTGAGCTAAAGTTGGAGCCCCAGCTGCAGCTTTGACTAAAAACTTAACTTTCCCACACAGCTCTCGCAAATGAGTCTGAATCTGTACACAAATCTGCAGACCTATACGATTTATGGGCTTTATCAGTTAAATGGCACGCTGCTGTCAACGGTGCGTATGCGCAATCTGCCAATAAGCCAATCGCAGTTGCCAATGTTGTTGCAATTACTGCTGACGTTTTTGTTGTTGTTGCAGATGATGGCCAGCACGATTACCTTCATTGTGATACTCATACAGTACAGCCTCGGCGACAGCGACGACTGCTCCACGCCCGCCACTCCAGAGGCGATCTGACGGACGAGCATCAGTAAAACGTTCACGTTCACGAGCTTATGAGGCTGCCACTTGCAGCGGGTTTGCCAGCCAATGGGCGGCACTTGCAACACTCACACACACACACACACACACGCACACAGGCGACACACACGCACACAGCTGTAGCACTTTTTGCGCGTCTCAAAAATTGTTATTGCACATTTAAAGGCGTCATTATTAGCGCTACATGGAGGCCTCAGAAGCGTTCCACTAATTGGGGCAAGTTGTTGTGGGGCAACTTGGGTTTGTAATTCTTGTTGTTGCCACTGCTGTTGTTGTTGCTGTTGCGGTTGTTGTTGCTGCGGTTGTTTGTTGTTATCACATAAATTGTGCGCACAAATCTTGATCTGCAAATCATTTTCGACAACTTTACGGGCTGTGCACTCACAAAGCACTCACTCGACTCGATGAATGCCGCATACGAATGCCGTGAATATATTCACGCGTGCAACACACACGCACACACACCGAAATTTGTGGGCAATGTACGAAATAGAGTTTTGTGGCCGTTATCTGTTGCATAGATCTGTGCCAGCCAACATTTTGTTGCCTGCCATTTCCTGTGGCACTCTTAAATGCCGCATGCTGCATGCTGCATCCAGGCTGCAACGTGGGGCATGTGGCATGCGGCAAAAAGGCATCACTTGAATTATTTACGCAACTAACTAAGCTGACATTTAATTTAAGTGCCAACACCAGAGTTGTGCTCGCTGCAGTCGCAACAAGCGGACGGAGCGCTGGCCAAGAACTGTCTTCGGCCTCAAAATTTATACGTGCAACGCGCTGTGGCAGCTAATGAAATTTATGCATTTATGCCAAGTTGCTTAAGTTGTGCTGAGGATGCCTGGCTGCAGTTGGAGTTCGAGTTGGAACGCCGCCGACGCTATGATCCATGTTAATGTCCATCAGAGGCGGCCTGTCAATTCGATTGTTGGACATGTCCATGTTGCCAGTTGCCCGTTGCCAGTTGCCAGCCTGCCGCATTGCTGCATTGAGATCAATTTGCAATTAGCCGCACTTGCAACGGATATGGCTGCAACTATGTGTAGCTCTCGCTCTCTCGCTCTCTCTCTCTTTCTCCAACTCTGGATGTGGATGCCCTGCGCGCAAACGCGACACTTGCCAGCTGCGCGTTTCCCGTGAGAAATTTCAATTATTTTAATTAGCGTTGCGATCGCGGCTGCTTTATTAGGCGACGACTTCGACAACAACCAACCACAGCAACAGCAACAGCAACAACAACAACTTGCGACAGCGGTGATGATGACGACAACGACAACGACAACGACGACAACGTTGAAGGCGATGTTAGCGCGTCTGCGTCTGCGCAGAGTCTGAGCCTCAGTCGGAGTCGCGGCGACTTTCGGCCAATTTCCGCTGCGCCGCACGCGACGTCAGCGTCGCTGCCCGCTGCTGGCGTCGCTGCTGACGTCGCTGTTGCAGTTGCCGTCGTCGCTGTCGCCTGGAATGCGAGTGCCAGTTGATAGCAGTGTCAGAACAGGATTCTGGATAGCTTTGTCGTCGACGACGTCGTCGCCGTTGCCTAATGACATGTTTTGGATAATGATGACGGGGCAACGATTGCCGGCAGAGTTTGTCGTTGCTGTGGCCGTTCCTTGTGCTGCTTGTGGCTGAGGCATGTGGCGATAAAGTCGCTGGAACTTAATTTAAATTGATGACACTCGGCCACTTGGCCACTCCGCGTTGCCCATTTGGAAAATTGACTACAAAGCTGCAAACGTTTGCCAAGCAAATCAATCTGCATGCCAACAGTCACTATCTGTGTCAAGTCAACGGACCACCCGTAGCATGCTCCAACTCAATCTCGATCTCTCCAGCTCTCCAGCTCTCCCGCTCTCTCTCTCTCTGATCGCTGCTCTCTTCAGTATTCCAGTTGCTTTATAATTGGCCGCTGCGGTGTCAATTGCAGCGCCAGCGCCAGAGCTCAATTAAAGGCTGCCTACGCCGCCTGCTGGCCTGCTGGCCTGTTGCCTGCTGCCTCCTGCTTTAGGCCATTGAGCTCCCCTGGGAGCTGGCAATGTGACTTGCTGCCGACTGGAGCTGTGCGCCCTGCTGTGCTTGGGAATGCCAATTTCAGCAATTAACAACAATGGCCATAAATGCGTGAAACGCATAAAATGACAGTTAGTGAACCGACCGGGAATGAGACAGACAGTCATCAAGACAGAGACAGCGATAGCGATGGCTGGCAGCGGATATTGAGACTGAGACTGAGACTGAAACTGAGCGGCTTAGACGTGTAGCGCCGGATTATTAAACGTTAAACAGCAACTGGATTTTTTGGGGCAGCTTAGCAGCGGCCAGCGATCTCAATTTGAATCTTAATTCGTGTGCTGAGCTGAGCCTACGCCGCCATTTTGTGTGGCACTTACATACAAATGTACATACAAAAAGTAAGCGGTAGCTCTGATCGGATCGACGTCGACGTCGACGACCAATGACCGTAGCAAAGGCCAATAGTGAACATTAATCAACAGATCATATTCATATTGGCCATTGTTTATGCCTCTGCATCGTGCAATTATTAATAAAAACAAGTAAACGTTTTGCATGCGCACGACCAATCGACTCAAATATACCCTGTTTGTAAGATATTCAAATAATCAACAGATAACTTTTGCATAACATTCTGCTTAAGCCTCTGTTAATTAACAGCTGGCTACCAATGCTGGCGCTGCTGTTAACATGTAATCGCCTTCTTTGGCTGTTATCGACATCTTAACTTATCGGCTTAATAATCGACTTCAAAAGCCAGCTTTCGAATTATTTAATTTGCATACGATTAACAAAATGGTTATATACACCTTGTAGTCTGCATAGAGGGTATCCAATTGCTCCACAAATCGTTTGATGTTTGCCCTTTGGCTGCTAACGGAAACCGAAACTTAAATTGAGGCAGTGACTTCGACTTCTACAGCAACAAACAGACACCAACATAGCTCATTCAAGGCATTGCAATGAAGAGACTGAGAGGGAGAGGAGATATTCACATAGTAGACCAAGTTCAATGACTCGATAAAAATAACAGATATTCATTGTTGAAAGTGTCTAAAGCTGTGATTGTGAATAGGGTATGCGATAGAGGTGCATGTTTGATATCTGACCTTGATTGAGATTGAGTTTTTGGAAGCATTTCAAGACAGATATTTTTAAATACTAACTGTCAGCGAATTGATTGGCTTTGAGCTGGGCTTGACATGTGATAAGACACCGCCGCGGTCTGTCCAGTTATTTCCTGTCCCAGGGGTCGATTCGTTGGTATTCTAAAATGCCAAAACAAAGAGCAGTAGCTATAACATTATGATAGACATTCATATTCCGTGAAAATGTGTTACAAATGCAGTCAGAGCAGAATTCGGAAACAGACACGTTCGGCACATAAACAAGTTTGATTATTACACAACACGGGCGTTGAAATTAAAAAATGAAGACGTCGGTAAGAGCTGCGCTCTAGACCCGAGTACTAACATACAATACTATTTTATAAACACCCCGGTTTGTACCCAGCAGCAGCAGCAGCAGCACACCTGAACCGAATTATTTGCACCTTATCATATAAATACACACAGCGCTTCTGTCTAAATTAGAATATCTATCTGTGAAGCTCAATCGCAAGCGAACGGAGTCAGAGATCTGCCCACTGCTCCAAATGTGGCCAGATATTTTTATGACAGCCTTTTAGCCACACTGTGATTCCATTCTGGTCGCTAAAACTAAAGCTAATGCCAAATTGAAATCTTCGAAATTAATGCGATTTTGGCACGTCGAAAGCAAAATGAAAAAAAACTGAAACTGAACTGAAACGCGTTCCAAGATCCCCACACACTCATACACACACAAACACTCACACACACACACATACACTCACCTGCAAGCGAAGTGGAGCCGAGGGCCGACGCACGTCTCGCATTGGGGGCTGCGGCTCGTGTTGCGGGGCTTTCGCTTTCAGTTGCTGCTCGTTGCTGCGTCCGATTGGTGTTGCTTTTTTCGCTGTCCGCAGTTCGCCGTTCGCTGTTCTCCGCTCGTTCTTCGTTGATCGTGCTTCGCCGTCGTTCGTCGCTGTTCGTTTCTGTTCTCAGCTGCTGTTAAACGCGAAAGCCAACGGTAAAACGCGCAATCGTAATCGATAAGTCCTTCGATAGATCCTTAAGTCGATTGCCAGTGCTGTAAAATGTGCATATTGCACATGTATACGTGATCTACTATGTGTGTGTGTGTGTATTAAAAGTAATCAGAAATAAAATGGATAACGATTCGCAGGCACAAGACAATCATCGAGGCTCAGTGTCCTCGAACAAATCTCTGGAAATACCCGTTACACCCTCGCGTTCCCCCAAAAAAGTCTCCTTCTCCGACGAGCTGCCCACCAGCAGCAGCAGTTACACGCCCACGCCCAGCAGCAATCCGGCCGGAGAGCCAACGGAGCCCAGCGGCGTCAGCCAGGTGCTGCAGCAGGCTGTGCAGTATCTGGAGCGGATGCACGCCAGCACCGAGGATGATGATGATGATGCCATTGAACACTTGCCGCCGCCAGCTGTGCTCGACTTGGATGCGGTGTCCGTGAAAATGGAATCCCCCAGGCTATCGGCCACCTCGCCCAGCATACTCATCGCTGAGCCAGCTCATGGGGCTGGTGGTGACGCGAATGGTTACGGCAAGCAGGAAATGCTGGCGTATGAGCCGCAATCGAATTTGTACATGGAACGATACAAGCTTAATTTAGATAAAAACTGCAGCTCCATGGAGCTGGAGGCGCGACGGGAGAAACAGCGCTGGCTATTGATATCGGAGTGCAGTGCTCGCTTCGGCGAGGGAAAACACACACGAGAGGCGTTCCGCAAACTGTTTCTGGATGAGGTAAGACGCGGTGTTATCAATATCGTACCTTTGTTAATTACGCCCAGACATATCAATGAGCTATGCAAATGTCGAATGGCGGAGAGCACGAAATCCGGGAACGTATATTCCCATTCTTATCTCTCTCTCGCAGACTTTTTATCGTTTTCTTCTTCTCCTTTTTCTCTTTGGGTGTATCACTTTGTGTAAGTTGACCTTGTGCTACATATTTTCTGGTCCTTTACCCGCTGCCAAAAAATGTAAACTCGTTTTTTTTGTTATTTTGATTTATGCTGTTTTCGTCTTCGTTGTGCGTCTCTCTCTCCCTCTCCCTCTCTCTCTCGACGCTGTTGTGTTGATTTTTTATGGGTCTCAAGAAAGCTGTCCAACCAGTCCCAGCGTCAGTTCCAAAGCCCCATCGACAGCGCCCAAGCACACATGCTCATCTGTTAAATATGCACATTTTTCATCTTGCCGGGCAGCGCCTATCTGTTGATCTGCCGATTTACCGATTTACCGATCTGCGATCGAGTGAGACCAATGGAAACATGCAAAGCATCCAACTGTCGTTCCATGTGCAGACTGTGTGAATCGTGCGACTGAATGCCATTAAATATGTACATATATACTAATAAGCATTTAATTAATGCTAATACGTACTTACTATACAATAATACATAGTACGAGTAATTTCCCCATTCCAACTTCCCACATGGCCATAAGGTCATCTTTCTTTAACCAAACGAATCAATCAAGCCTTTGATTATGTTCTCGAGTGGGAAAGTGCATAAATCTGCCTCCCACTGTGATTGAATGTAAACAATTGTTTGTTTAAATACCAATGATAACAAAACAGTGAGCACCCGCTAATTGCAGCATTTGTTTGGGTGTGAAATGGTCAGAAATTCAAAATAATTTCACTTTGAGCTTGACTAATCAACAGTTGATTGTTTACAGTACAAAGGTCAAATTATTTATGAATACATTAACTTTTTATCAATCAGTTAATGTCGAAGGTGTGCAATAGAAACATTTAAATTTAATTATTCAATATTTTAGCTAATTAATAGGTACATAGTTTCGAGTTAATTTGTTATCTCACCAAGTTATTATTTTTAATTTAATTTTTTGTATATTTCTCAAACGGAATTTTATTGAGCTTTTTTTTTGGTGAACGTAAATAATTCGAAAACAAGATTTCTTATCTGACAATATTGGTTTTAATATATTGAAAAATTAGTCATCAATTCAGCTTATTGGTAAATTGCGTGGAATCAATTTATTATTTTTATATACAAATAAAAATAAATAATATGAAATAATTTTAGCAATTTATTGATGTTCTTAATGTAAGGCTGTAAATTTTATTTAAATATTAAAGGTTACATTCTTTATAAATTACTTGAAATCGATTCCACTTGTCGAGTATTTACTGTGGCAATTCAATTAATTAGCACATTTGCTCAGCGTCGATATAAATATAAATTGATTTGCTTTACATTTTGTTAATTTATTTATAGGAATTTCAACAGAAGCTCTTCCAGCTGTTTGATCTGGAACGGAATGGATATCTGCTGCAAGATCGCTGGATAGAACACCTGAAGGGTCGCCTCACGTAAGTACGCGGAACTCTCGAGATGAAGTTATCTCCATTATTCCGCTTCCCAGCCGCTTATTTGGCGTTTTTTTAAAGAGGTGCCAAAACAATTAGCCCGCTGCCAGCACAAAAAGCTGTCTCCGTACTGATTTCATTCCCAAGCACACGCAGTTCCCACTCTTCATGTTGTTGTTGCGTGCTCCAGGCGGAGGCATTCCAGCTGCGCCGAGCGAGAGGCAGCTAGGCAACGAATGCCAGCACTGCACTTTGCACGCCAAACGGGCAACGGGCAACGGCGATGGTGATGCTATCTGTGTTGTATGTTAACATATACAACAGCTAACATAGTCCGCATGCCGTTGCCTCCCTCCACCTGCTCCTCCTCCTCTCGCTGGTGCTGCAGTTGTCCGGGCACCGGCACCGACTGTCACTGGCCTGCCTGTCGTAATGAAGTCATTCAAATACAAATATAGCGTGTCGGGCGCGGGAGTTGGAGTCGACAGCGGCAGCGGCAGTTGATAGTTGATGCTGTGT
The DNA here is from genome assembly GCA_035047365.1 of Drosophila ustulata. NCBI lineage: Eukaryota > Metazoa > Arthropoda > Insecta > Diptera > Drosophilidae > Drosophila > Drosophila ustulata. Next base: position 23,608,631 of record JAWNPT010000057.1, on the reverse strand, counting down.
GCTCCAGCTTCGGCTACTGGGGGCTTGTTACCGGTAATGGCGATGCTAATGTTAATACCGCTCTTGGACTCTTTTCTTTTCTTGCTTCTATTTCGATATCGACATTGACAGCGACGATCGGCAAATGGACTTTGCGGAGCAAATTGAATCTGTGGCCTATGTCATCTGTGGCGATAAGAGCCAAGTGAGCTTTAAGAACTTTCGCGATATCTGGCATACGCGGGGCGTAAGTGACACGCCCACTTTGCAAAGTGTATCTGTACTTAAAGACTTTCGCAATATTCACAGATATTGGACAAACTCTATCGCCTGATTGACAACGATGGCACGAATCTGATATCAACCAATCAAGTTATGGAGTTCATATCGCATTTAACCAACTCCAGGTGAGTTCTATTTTCAGCTATAGCATTGATTATATAACCGTAAATGAAGCAGGTTTCATCGGGAACTTTTGATTAGAATAGCAATTGTTTTACCCCAACCACAAAAAAAAAACTCGATCTCGCCTCATACTTGAAATATTCCTTTTGCGACATGATTCAAGCGACAAACTTGTTTTCATGGCGACTCAAATTTAGTCAATTTACTAAGAATCTGCGTTCAAAAATCTTTTAATTACCACAATATGAACAAATATATGAGTACATTTTCATGTTGAATACCTGCCAAAAGGGGTTGCATTATGCCTAACCCAGATCTAGAATCTCCCACTCCCTAACACTGCATTACAATCCGAATATTCGCAAGGTAGTAAATTAGACACAAATTATTATTTCATTTTTGAGAAATTAAGAGAATCGAACTTCATAAAGTTAACACGAAGTGGATAATTATTAAAATTATGCATTCTCATCGTGAAATTATAGCCTTGAGTTGTACCGTTCGGAACCACATTATATAGAACCTACTTTATTCATTTACTATATCATATAGCTGAAGTCTCGAGTTATTTAAGAACTGTCAAGACATTCAACACGAGTATTTCTTCTCCAAAAAACAGTAGCTAAGGGAAAAATTTATTAGCTTGTGAGTGATTCATATTTTTCCCACAAACTCAAGATTTAGTGTAGACAGCTTTATTTTTGTCTTGATCGGCCATGTGATACAGATGTCAATCTGTGAAGATCTGGTCGAGCTACTGCTTTAGAAACCTTTTTACTTGTTGAAGCTTATGAATATTTATTTATTCATTTTTTTCTTCTCAGACCCCGGACTGGCTTTGACAAGAGCTCCTTAGCACGTCTGGAGCAGCTCTTTCGCAACACTGTGGGCAATGAGCAGGAAATTCGACGCGAAGAGTTCCAGAAAATCGTCACCTCCAAAAATGTAGGATAAGCAATCCCTTAGTTTTTTTTAAGTTTTAGTTTAAATAATTCTGCTTTTTAGCCCTTTTTCACAGAGCGCGTGTTTCAAATCTTCGACAAGGATAACTCGGGCTCGATATCCCTGCAGGAGTTTATAGATGCCATACATCAGTTCTCAGGACAGTCGGCTGATGATAAGATACGCTTTCTGTTCAAGGTCTACGACATAGATGGTAAGATTTGATCAACAAGCTTAAGAAAGTTTCTTCACAAGCTAAAATAATTCAATTTTCAGGCGATGGCCTTATACAGCACAAAGAGCTCCACGATGTGATACGGCATTGCATTAAGGAGAATGGCATGGAGTTCTCCGAGGATCAGATTGAGGATCTGACCAGCGCCATGTTCGAGGATGCCGATCCGCACAACAGCGGCGAAATCACCTATGAAGCACTCAAGAATCAGCTGCACAAGCACGGCGGTCTGCTCGAGAATCTCAGTATTACGTAAGAAGAGTCGAGTTTGTAAATAGATTAACATATATTTTAAATCTCTTCTGGTTTTCAGCATTGATCGCTGGCTGGTGCCGATTGCAGAGGAGGCGCCGGCAAGCAAGAAGACCTCAGGACTGTGGAATAAAATACCTCACCAGCTGACGCTGGCCTACATGAAGAACAACCAGGTGTTTGTCACCTATCTGTTCTTCTACATCGCCGTCAATCTGTGTCTCTTCATCTCGCGTGCCATTCAATACCGCGAAAGCAACGGCTTCGTCATCATCGCCAGAGCCTGCGGTGAGTTGCCACAACATCCTAGACAGCTTCGATCACTAACCTAATCTCTACTCTCTGCAGGACAATGCCTCAACTTTAACTGTGCCTGGGTGTTAGTGTTAATGTTGAGGAATTCGCTGACTTATCTGCGCTCGCGAGGATTGTCGTCGTATCTGCCCCTCGACCATCACGTCTATCTGCACAAGCTGACGGGCATCACCATCTCGGTGCTGAGCTTGGTGCACACCATCATGCATCTGTTTAACTTCTCCATCATTGTGATCAACGATCCGAAGATCAATGCCGGACATTACACCATTGCCGAGTGGCTGCTCACCGATCGTCCCGGTCTCTTTGGCCTCATTCCGGGCTGTGCCAATCCCACGGGCGTTGCGCTCTTGACCATTTTGCTGGTGATGTTCGTCTGCTCGCAGCCGTTTGTGCGTCGCAAGGGCAGCTTCGAGATCTTCTACTGGACGCATCTGTTGTATGTGCCCTTCTGGATACTGACGCTCTTCCACGGACCCAACTTCTGGAAGTGGTTTATGATCCCCGGACTAATCTACATTGTGGAGCGTGTGCTGCGCTTTGTCTGGATGCGTGGCGAGCATGGCAAGACCTACATTAGCTCGGGTCTGCTGCTGCCCTCCAAGGTCATCCACTTGGTCATCAAGCGGCCGTACAACTTCAACTTTCGTCCGGGAGATTATGTGTTTGTCAACATTCCTGCGATTGCCAATTACGAATGGCATCCGTTCACCATCAGCTCGGCGCCCGAGCAAGAGGATTACATGTGGTTGCACATACGCACCGTGGGCGAGTGGACAAATCGCCTCTATCGCTACTTCGAGCGCGAGCAGCAGAAGCTGCAATACTGCGACACCAATCAGCATATGCACGCCATTCCCACGCCCAGCTTCATGCTGCTCAACGAGACACGTAATCCCGCCATGGCCGACAAGACGCGACTCTCGCCGACGGTCACGACAACGCCACAAACCGATTTCCTGGCACGCAACATGGCCAGCATCAGTCTGAATGCGCCAACGCCTCCGCAGCGTCCACCGCGACAACATCGCAAGCTGGCGGCCAGTCCGCCGGAGGCCACGACCACAACGGGCGTCAATCGCATACGCAGCATCAAGAAGTCGCTGCAACGCACCTTCTCTCGCAAGGAGTCGGCTGAACCCAAGCCGAAGCCCGGCCAGGTTGCGGGTATTTATAATGGTGCTTTCGTGGGCGATGCAGGCGAGCGGGATGAGCTGAGCATGAAGCAGCGACCGCTGGAGAAGAGCATCTCGTTGCCGGACATTAGCATGAAGACCAAGAAGCGCAGCCGGCTTAAGGCGTAAGTACAGAAGAAGTTTAATATTGTTCTATTATTTATCTATTATAGAAACTATAGTCGGTTAGAATTCCTAAAGCTCTAGCTACAGTTAAATAAATACTATAAATTGTACTTAATAGCAATTCAATAATTTAAACATTGTGATCAATATAAATTGTACTTAGTAGCAATTCAATAATTTAAACATTGTGATCAGATAGAGAATTTTAATTATGTTAGCTGTTATTACTCTCGTCATGAGTAATGAAATGCCAAATTAATGCTGAAAGTCCGAATTATTCATGGAACCATTTTTGATAATTTTAAAATACTTTTCAAAGTTTTTATGTAATGGAATGCATATATGTCAAAAAAGAAAAGGGTCTCGTACAGTGAAGACTCGAAGGCAACTTTAATTGCATAACGTAACGCATTCCATCACACTCTACTCTAACTTGCTGAATAAATCGTGATTGTTCGATTTGGATTAGATAAATTACTTGAGCCATATTCATATTCTTTTAATTATTTTATTATTTTTAGTTTAAAAAGGTTTTAAGTAGTAAATGCACATCCGTTAGAGGGTCTCTCACAGTCAAGTCGCGGGTGCAAACTTTATTACTTCTTTTAACTTTACGCATTACGCATGCATCGAAGTCGAGCACACTCTACTCTAGCTTGCTCACCTGCTCATACCATTCATGCCTTCCTTGCAGCCTGCGCGCCCTGGGACGCTCCGAGTCGGAGCGCGCCTTCGACGACAAGCGCATGAGTCGCGCCCGGCACAACAGCGTGGGATTGGCCTACCTCAGTCCGCAGAACAAGTCGCTGGCGCAAAGCTTCCGCTACATGCGCAACAAGCCCACAATCATTGCCTTCAAGACGCCCAGCGTGGAGCAGGCTGAGCTGCAGATGACGCTCACCGGCGAGGTCAACGGCGATCACAGCACGGCAGAGCAGGGACGTCTCGCCCGGACGGAGAGTGCGGCCGACAAGCTGCCAATGACGCGGCTGAGCGTGTCCACGGAGGACAGGCCGCTGGAGGTGGGTGTCTGAGCCTGAGAGCTGCCAGCGAACTAACTCTAAGATTAAGTCTAATGTAAATATACCGCTCCCCTCCCACCCATCTCTAAGGATAACACTCACATGGGCACGGGCTGCAGAAAGTCGCGCTTGCGTCGTCCCACATTTCTGCGCACGTTGTCCACATCCATAACAAATCGGTCAAACATGGGCAACGGTGGCTGTGGCAGCTCCACAACTAACAGCGGTAGCAAGGTCACACTCGATGCGGGCGTCATGGAGGTTTGGGTCACACCACATACACACACACACACACACACACACACCCTCACACACACCTACATGGCTTAGAGCTAATATCGTCTGCTTGCAGATTTTCATCGATGGTCCGTATGGAGCGCCCTCGAGCCACATCTTTGGCGCCCAGCATGCTGTGCTCATTGGCACCGGCATTGGCGTGACGCCTTTTGCATCCATTCTGCAGTCGATCATGCATCGCTACTGGAAGGCACGGCACAGCTGTCCGCGCTGCCAGTTCGAGTGGGCCAGCGAGATACCCAAGTCTGTGATGAATCTGCGCAAGGTGGACTTCTTCTGGATCAATCGCGATCAGCGCTCCTTCGAGTGGTTTGTCAATCTGCTCTCGCAGCTGGAGATTGAGCAGGCCGAACTAGGCGGCGCCATGGAGCGGTAATCCCAAATAAACTAACTCACTTTAACTATGCTTTAATGTGCTCGACTTCCCGCTTTGCAGCTTTCTGGACATGCACATGTACATTACAAGCGCGCTGCAGCGCACGGACATGAAGGCGGTGGGTCTGCAGCTGGCGCTGGATCTGCTGCACGAGAAGGTATTGTAGAAGATGCTTTCCAGGCGTGCCTTTCACTAAGTTCTCCCACTTTTAGGGCAAGCGGGATCTGATCACTGGACTCAAGACGCGCACGAATGCGGGACGACCCAACTGGGACAAGGTGTTCAAGCAGCTGCAGGCACAGCAGAAGGGCAAGGTCACCGTGTTCTATTGCGGGCCGCCGCAGCTGGCCAAGACGCTGCGCGTCAAATGCGATCAGTATGGATTCGCCTTTCGTAAGGAGTGCTTTTGAGATTAGAATCCTTTGCATTCTCAATGTTTATCTCATTTTTTTTGGGTTTGGTATCTCGTTTTCCCAATCTAAGTAGTAACATAGTTTATCCCACTTATATATACATATATATATATACGCTGTATTTATTTGTCCTGTCTCGTTCTTGTCTGCGTCTCATGTAGTGTCCACCAAGCTTGTAAATATCTATATAAATCACTATAATAGAATACCCATGATTAATTAATTAATTACATTAATAATAATAAAATGTTGTTACTCAATGTGTGTTTTGTCCCTGCTGCGATCTCCCATTGAAAAATCCCACACAACCAAATTAATGCACCCTTTTCCAGGTGGCTCCGAGTTCTACATCTAAGCGTCCGACTTGGCCAGAGACGCCACGTCTTTATTGCGCACTACTTCACAGCAAAATTCCAAATTCAAAACAAGCAAAAATCAAAAACAAATCTTCACACACACACACTTAGTTAACTCAGTCAATAAATGATTAGCTCAATGCCTTGACCAGGTGCTGAAATTGATGTCACTTGGTCTCGACTTGCGCTCAATGGTGATGGTTTCGTCGTCAATTTTGTCCACGTTGTAGAACTCACGCAGCTCTGCAATGGCCGTCTCTTCAATCTGGGTATGGACTAGAGATTTGTTGCGCATGCGCTCGTAGCTCTCCCGCTGCCGTCGCTCGTCGGCCAGGATCTTGGAGAAGCTATTGCTTTGATCGGCTGCAACAGTTGCAGGCGCCGCCTGGCCACGCATCATATTCGCAAATGAAGTGGGATCTGCACTGCTGCCCGTGGCGGCTGGCGAACTAAATGCTGGCTCTGGGTAATTGCTTGGCGAGCTGTTGGAGACGCCCCAGGCATTGGGCACCGCCACAGGCGTCGTGTTCAGCTCCAACGTTGCTGAGCTGCTGGCGCGCCAGCTCTGCGACTCGGAGGACAAACGTTTGCGCTGCTTCTGCGACATCTTCTGGGACTGGGGCATCAGTGTGCTTAGATCCAAGTTGTAGCTCTTGCCGATGGGCGTGCTGGCCTCCGTTGGACTGTCGGGCAGTGGTGGCGATTGCTCTTTCACTGGAGTTCTTTCGCTAAAGCTGCGTGGCGACATGACAACCAACTCAGGACTCGGCTGGTCTTCCTGCTTCAGCACATTGTTCACCTTAAGTGCCGTCTCTGCCAGCTTGCGTTTCTGTTCTTTTTTGTCCACGACACGTGACCAGTTCTTGACCTCGCTTGGCGAGCTGGCCTGCGTTGTAGTCTGTTGATCTGTCGATTCGCTAATGCTCAGCGATCGCATCATACTGGAAATGGCTTGCTTCTCGTAGTGATGTGCGTCCTGTTTGTTGTGCTCCTTTTGCTTGTGACGCGCAGCCTCCTTTAGCTTGCCATCCTAGGGAATATAAACATCATTAATTGGAATTCAATTAAAAGCAAATATCATCTGACTTACCACACTCATGCGGTAGTCCAAATCGACGTCGCAACCATCGACGAAGCTGACCAACAGCTCGTCCTCTATAGCCTCTGAGAAGGGCGTGATTTGACGATAGTCAAACACCGCTTTGAACATCTTTCGGTAGTGATCGTTGAGCAGCTGCAGCGTGCTCGCGTCACACTGCTCGATACTGCGATAGGTGAGCACACGCGCCAGATTCTGGCAAATGAAGTCGAGGCAGCCCTGCTGCAGCAGCTTGCAATTGTACATGGCAGCAAAGTCCAGCATTTCGCCGCATTTGCGTATGCTAATCTTGTCCAGAATTAGCGATTCACACACATTCTGCAGCGACTCAATAAAGTACTGATCGCACAACGTTATCATATTGTAGAGAAACGTTTCCGAATAGTTCTGCTTGCAAAATGCCTCCGTGTCCAGGCTGTAGAGATAGTCGAGTATGGGCTCCAAGTACTCCAGTGGCACGCTCTCAAAGTTAACCGTGGTACGCTCTGCCCAGGAGTGCATGAACATCATCTCAAAGTATTCGAGACGCGCCACCAAGACGCACTTGTGAGCATCAAGCACTTCTCCCTCCTCGCAGACGATGCGCACATCGTAGAGCTCGGGGAAATCGGAGCGATGCATTCGACTGAATCGCTGCCTGTTGGGCACTGGAAACTGCTGCTCCGCAATGTAACTGCAAGCATGAGAGAATTCAATTAACGGAGCTAATAGAAATCGTTTAGGCAGCTCACCTCTGCACATATTTGGCCAGCTCTTGCAGCTGGAACTTGACCAAGTGGGTGAGAAACATTTCACACACTCGGCTGCGCTTCTGCGGTTTGTTCGGACCCAGACTCTGCTGCATGCAATCAATATCTATGGAGAGCAGGTAAGTAAAAAGTGCAACAAATACTTTGCAACACGCTTACCATCCTCCGTTGGCCAGTAGTTGCTGTAGATGTGCTTCAGCACCACCTCAAACATTTTGCCCGTCAGATTGTCAAAGTTCAAATAGACATTCTTGTCCAGATAGCAGCGAATAAGCTCACGCAATCCGGGCGCCCGACTAAAGATGATGAACTTGTGAGCGGCAAAGCTCTCGCCATCCACATGCAGCACCACATCGTGCACGGCATCCGAGTCGCAGGTGTCGTGGTAGAGCTTCTTGAAGTGATGCTCACGACGTGGTAGGCTTGGCTTGCGGAAATACTTCATGTGCGATTCCTGCAGCACAGCAAACGAGGAGAAGCTCTCATCGCACACAATGTCCACAGCACGATCGATGTTCGGCACACGCTGCAGATCGATGCGCACAAAGTGTTCCCTAGAGATTTCCGTGCGATTCTGATCGTTGTTCTGCCAGATGTCCATGTTGTGCTTGGGCTTCTCCTGATTGCCAGCGGGAAAGTTGAGTTGATTGCACTTGCCGCGATAGACGCAGCCATCGGAGAGTATTAACACTTGATTGCACTTGTAGATAATCTTCTTCACCTCCGGCAGACGTATGGGTGACAAATTGCAGCTGAAACAGAGAACATATCATGGCTTTGAATATAGTTTTCATATAAGCTGAAGCTTAAAAACAATAAGTTGATATTTAAAATCAATATCACGCTTCAACTTTGCCTCTAGAACTTTTCTCTTTGCATAATGCTTTTATAGTTTTTTTTTCTATATCAGATTTAGCTTAATTTTTTTCTAATTCTTGCAAAACTTTCTACTTAAAAACCTAATTACGAACTTACTTAGTTAACAAAATAGCTAGTTTGTATATTGACTGTAATTATTTCAATATTTTTTCCGTTGTTGTAACCATATTAAATATTTTCGTCTGATCTTGAAGTGTTATCCCCACCGATTATGTTTAGCATTATAGTATCCTCCTGCTAGATAATGATTTCCAATTGATTCAATTACGTCGTGGTTTGTTCTTTTATGTTATTAATCTTGGGTGGCCAATAAGCAGCAGACATATTAATTGAGCAATGAAACCTTTGAAAATAAATATAAAATCCAATATTTATAAACCTAATTGCAATAATACAATTCTTTGCAATTATAAAAATAGCTTAAGCAATTGTTGTAAATCATGCAACGACTTCATTTCGTAATACTAATACTAAATAAACCGATATTGAGTTCAGTTAATTATACAACTGTCGACTGCAGCTGGACTTACATGTAGAACTGTTGCGTGTTCTCGTACCAGAGGAACACCACATTCGTCTCCGTCAGCATCAGCAGTTTGAGCGCTGCAGCGGAGCCTTTGGTGGAGTTCTTAATATTGCCGCCCATCACCGCAATGCTCTTGAGATCCTCGTAGCTACAAAAAGAGAGCTAGGTTAGGAATAGATGTCTGCTGTTCACAACCTACTTGGGCGTCTTTAGGGTTCTCGTCTTGTCCGCGTAGAACAAGAAGATCAGCTTCTCCGTTGAGTAGACCACAGTGGCTGCATTGTTTGCCTCCACAAAGCCGATGGACGTCCGATCCGGCAGCTTCATCTGTAATTTAATCGGGTATTAATTACACAAGTATTTAAAATATATGATTTATGCTACGTGCCAATGTGGGCGCCATTATCGTCTTTGTATGCGCATTGATGCCAAACTGTCCCTGATTGGCGCCCCACACATAAATGCACTTGGCGCTGTGGGCAATGGAGTGCTGATCACAGGCAATGACACGTAGCAGATCTGTGGCACCTTTGTCACGTAGCGAGACGACTTCCTTGAACGTGGCCAGACTCTCGCCGGCATCACGCACGCCCAGCTGATTATTGTCGTTGACGCCGCTGGCAAAGACCAACGAACGATTGGTGAGCAGCAGCGAATGCTGCCTGGACACGCTGAGGCAGATGATCTGTTCGTTGGCATGCTTCAGTGGCACTTTAACACGCTTGGGCGCCGGCAAGCTGTTCTCCACGCCAATGCCCAGCCTACCGCCCTTGCCATGGCCCACGGCATAGAGATGCCCCTTGCTGTCGAGGAAGAGGCTGTGATAAGCGCCCAGCGCCATGCGTTCGATCCACAGATTCGATTTGCGAAAGAAATCCACCGCCTGCGGTGAATTGGTGTTCTGCTCATTGCCAATGCCCAGATTGTAGTTCTTGTTCGAGCCCCAGACGAGGATTTCATTTCTACCCGTCAAAGGAGTAAAGGATTAACAATGACGTGGCCACATTTATGCTGGCAGCTACTCACTGGGACGTCGCCGACGGCTCCACATCCCACTTGCGGCAGATGGCTTGCAGCGGACACCGCGTGTCCTCGTCCAGCAGCTCCAGACTGGCGCCATAACGCAGCAGCAGCACAGCGCAATCGATGCAGCCATAGTACAACGCCCGGTGCAGCGGACTGCTGCCGGATTCGTAGTCGCGTTCGTCGATGTGGGCGCCGTGATTGAGCAACCACTCTAGGATGCTGTAGCGTGCCACGGAGGCGCACATATGCACGGCGGAGCGGCCGAGATAGTCGCGTATATTGCTGAAATTTGCACAGGTCTTGGCCACAAATGCGGCCAATTTGTGATCGTCGATGGAGCGTTTTGTGAGGGCTGCCGTAATGCTGTTGGCATGTTTGCTCTGCCTGCACTTGCTTGTACAGTCGTATTCATGGTTTTTTAGCACTGACATACGGATCTTGTTAATTGGAACTACCGGAAAATTGCAATTTTTACGCGACTGCGACTGCGGCTGCTATTATTGTTGTGCTGTTGTTGTTCTCGTACTTGTGGATGCGCAGCCAAAGTATCGATACTTGGAGAGCCGCCAACAAGAATTGATGTAAGCTATGCAATTTGTAGACTAATGGTCTGCACCTAGACAGAAAGCTTAAATAAAACTATGTTATAAACTAATTACGAGCATACATGCAACATAACTACAATTTAGCAAAATTGTGAAATTAAATAATCTATCGATATCGACACAGAACTACTTAAAAATACTTGCGAGTGTTATCTGAGAATCTATTATTTGGCTGCAAAATAACATTAATTGGAAATCGATGTTGGAAAACATTATATACATAAATTTTTAATGGAAATCTGATCAGTGCGAGAGGAACATAGGAATGTTGTGCAAAAATGTTATGTACGCTGTCGAGTTGTTTAAAATTACGCGCCTATTCGTAAATTTATCGCAATTGTGGCGAAAGTGTGACCAGGCTGCGATTATCGAAGTTCCGCACATGTATTGTGGTATATTTCTCTGTCCACAAATTTTTATTTTAGACTAGTTGCTTCTGGTCACACGGTGACACAAGTGTTAGTTGTTGCATGCACCGCGTTTCGGGAGCTCCGCGCATTTGTGCTACGTAAGAAATCGTCAAAAGGGTGTTAATTATTGATAAAAAAAAGTGAAATAAAAACAGCGGTCGCATATTATGTAAATGGACAAGCACAATAAGTGAACTCTAAAGCCGCAGAATTGGCAGCATATGTGATTCAATGATTACAAATGTGTATGAATGAGTGTGTGTGAGTGGTGCTCCTGTGTCCCAAGCGGAAATCAATTGAAATTGAGTCATAAGCCAGAAGTTAAACGCGTCATACCGTTTGATATGCAGCAAACACTACGACGCATTGTGTTGTCATAGGCATTAATTTGATTAATAGCTTACAAATTGAATTAATATGCTGAACAACAACTTTATAAATATCCACATTCATCTGTTTCTGTGCATATGTTACTTTGTATGTGTGTGCGTGTATGTGTGTGTGCGAACTGATAGCATTGGTGTTGATAGTGTTGGTGAGCAAAACGCTCATCTTTATTAATTAATTAATTACTTGACCCGGGCACGGCACTGGCACTTAAGAATTGTTTAAAACAGCAGCACACACATTGTGTATACAATAGCAATGAAATAGTTCACGTTAAGTTCGTGTGCACGTAATACTTGTGCACACACACACTAGCATACCTGCTTATGTACATATGTATGTATGTGTGCACATAGTTTACGTAGAGATATGCTGCTAGTATGTGTGCATGTGTGCTTGTTTGTTTGTGTATTTATGCGAGAGCCAAGTTTCTCTCGGACGGTAGCTGCTGCGCTGCCTTTGCCTCTGCTCATTTCGTTTTAATTTCTTTTTATTTACTTTTAGTTCACACAGATCAGGTTTTGCTACGAGCCACAACAGCGACGTCGACGTCGCAGCCGAAGTTCAAGTGAAGTCCTCGTTGCAGCTGCATTACATTTCTTCGTCTCCCTTTTAACATACTCATTCTAAGGTGCGAAAGAGAACAAGTGGCCAAGCAGGTTGCACTCCACACATACATACACGGACAGGCTGCATGAAGTAGAACGTAAAACGCATCCCCGGAAATACCAATAGAAAGAACAACGAAAAGGTATGCGATTAAGGCGATCAAACTAAACCACAACAACAAAGCAAGCAGAAAGAGACAGCGATAGAGTGCTGGAGTGGAGCAGAGCGATTTAAATCAATGCAGCTTTCTGCATTCACTCACACAGACACACACACAGACGCACACCTAATCTTTGGCACAAATTTCTGAATGGAATAATTATGTTGTGATGGGATCGTGCTCGTGTACACGGCGACACTTTCTGCTGTCAATATGCTTCCTGCAAATGGTGAGTGGAACTTTATTGTGTTTACCATTTTTATTATTCTCATTCTCTATTTTTTTCTGCTATCTATTGGGAAACCACAACATTATGTAGATAACGATTATCGAACGCCAGGTATTCGATTTTCTCGGATACATGTGGGCGCCCATATTGGTCAACTTCTTTCAGATACTGTTTATAATATTCGGATTCTATGGCGCATATCATTTTAGAATCAAATACATCATTACCGTAAGTATCTCCCTCTCCCTCTCTATATCTCTCCCTTATCGATGTACGATTAGGCGATAACAATAACCCCAATTTGTTCTTCGTTGTTGTTTTCGGTCAGTATTTGCTATGGAATTTCGTGTGGATTGGCTGGAATGCGTTTATGATATGCTTCTATTTGAATGTCGGCAGCCTGGATAGGGTAAGTAATTGGGGTCACATCTGGGGGCTATCGAAATGTTGTAACACTTTTTATTTGGGTCGCAACAGGAAAGTGATTTACTCAACATGGGCACGGGCAGCGTGTCGTGGTTCGAGGCGAATGGTTATGGCTGTAAACCAACCTACAACATCACCGCCGATGATCCGTTTCGTCCCCTGCGCCCGGAGCGCGTCGAGGACTGTCTGCTGGACTATACGCTCGTTGAGGTCATCCACTCTGGGGTTCAGTGCGCGCTGGCGGTGAGTATTAATCAATTTAAAGTGCTTCAAATTGTTATAAATTATAATACGCTGCTCTACTCCCACTCCCATGTTCGTGCGCTGGCAATTGTCCAATCTCTGCGTACAGCTGCTGGGTATACTCGGTGCGATTCTAATCAGCTGCATATTTCTCGATGAGGACGACAGATGTAAGTTGCAATCGGCTCACATTTGGCACAATAATCGTATTAAATCACTAACGGGTGACGGGCATAATGCTAAATGTAAATGCTTGACAACGCTGCAAACCGGAAGTGAATCCTGGCTTGCAGCCTTTTGATGCTAACCAATTGTAGTTAACTATTTATGTATTTATCTATTGTGGGTGTTTGCACCTGCCCTATATCCTTCTCTCTGTGTCTATCCACACTCCACTTAACCACAACTTCATTGTAAATATGTCTATTTGAATACAACTTTGTAATAATATCCAAAACCTTGCTCCAAAAGTGCAGATTACAAAATTATGTCGAATGTTTGTGAAACTATTTGAAAATGAAATGAATGTCATGTTTATATATTGTTAATTTATAGTATTTGTTTTGTGAAAAAAGCGAAAGAAAGAGATGATATTGATTTGTTTTTGTTATGTCCAATCAACCAAACTCGGAATGCGATTGCCAATGATTAACCATCGTGTGAAATGTTTCGTGATCGAGAAAATACAATCTGTTATGCCATATATACACTTATATAAAACCATATATCATATCATATCATATATACTATATGCTCGTAAATCGTACTTCATGTTATTATTTATGTTTGTGTGTTGATTTTTTGTTGTTATTTTTGTTCAGAGTGAGCGCAAAACACTCGCCACATAACCAGAAACAAACGAGCTATGATTGTGTATTGCTTATAATACAGTTTTTAAGCGCTGATTAATGATAATAATGTTTTAATGATGCCATATACAATTACCATACTATCCGTAATGTTAAAGCATTTTAATCAATTTCTGGTTTACAGTCGATTTCATGAACGGCGACGCGAAGAGTCCACAGCACACCGTCGTCCATCCAATGTACGTGAGCTATACAAGTATACCGACCACATCTGCAAGCGCCACAATGCAATCAAATAAGCAGCTGCAACTGCAACATCAGCAGCAGCAGCTACAGCTTCAGCAGCTACAGCTACAGCAGCAGCTACAGCTACAGCAGCAGCAGCAGCAACAAAACAACTCACTGCAATTCAATCATCAACATCAGCATCAACGACACAACAACAAAACGAGCAGCAACTGCAACAGCCACAATAAGAATCACAACAACACCACAACCAACAACAACAACAACCACAGCAATTGCAACAGCTACAATAATACACTCAATAATGTTCACCAGCCACAGCATCAGCCTCTAGCAGACACAGCAATTAACCATAACGCATACCAACCCCCACATTTAACCCACACAAGTGGCAAAAGCGAACAACTGGGCCACAACAGCAGCAACAATAGCGGCAGTGGGAGCAACGGCAGCCACAGCCACAGCAGCGGGCAGAGCAACAACGCCAGCCTCAAGCGCCTCAAGTCGCCGCAGAGTCGCCTCAACAACGAGAGCAGCGGCAGCCAGATTCAGAGCAACAGTCAGAGACGCAAGCGTCTCTATCAGTCCAAGACAAATCCCATTAATTCGGTCAGTCCCATGTCCATGTCGCCGCAGAGCGCCCAGACCACGCCCTCCTTGTCCTACGCCTCGCTGCAGAACTCCAATCCGCAGCTGGCCGCCTCGCTGAGCAACAGCAACTACAGCATCTTTCATGCCGCCAACGGTGGCACCACTGGCGACACCAGCAGCGCCAGTGGCCACTTTGCCCGCATCCATCACAAGCCGAAGCCGCCCAAGTCGCAGCCCGATGTCAAGTACACGCAGCTGGCGCTCGATCGCTTGTCGCGTAATCTGGAGGAGGACGAGGACAGCTTCTCGCTGCAGCATCTGACGCCCAGCGAGAACGGCGTCACTTATGTGCCCTTCCAGAGTCCCACGCCCAACAGCTTGTTTGTGGGCGGCGGCGAGAGCAACAACAATGCTGGGCCGCCGCACATTGTCTTCAACTCGTTCCACGAGTCCCACTCTAGTCCCAACAACAACCAATATCCCTACGAGTCGCAGCCCAAGTCTTTGCCCCTGGCGGCGGGCTATTCGCCCCGGCTGCAGCATCGCAACCTTGGTGGCAAGCAGCTGCCGCGTCCCACACAAATCCCGTTGCCCACGGTGCCCATACACAGTTGCCATGGCGTGGAGCAGGAGACGTTGGCGTTGTCGCCACCGCCGCCGCCTGCCCCGCGTCCCCACATCTTTCAGCCCCGGCTCGGCCAGGCGCCCTATCCCGATCTCTCGCCCGAAATCGCCGAGAAATACGCCATGCCCACGCAACATGTGCCCGGCTCGCCCATGGTGAAGCGTAGCCAGCGTCGGCCACGCCCCCAGCCCACACAGGCCAATTTCTGCGATCAAATACGCAATGCGCCGCCGGGTTACATTGTGCGCGCCCAGAGCGACGATCGCTTGGAGGAGCAGCATCAAGCGCAGCTCTCGCAGCAGGCGCCGCATGTGAATCGTCGCAGCGGGCGCAAGGCGCGTCCTCGCTCCTTCTGCAATTCCATTGTGGGTGCTCAGGCTTAGATCCTGCTCAAAATGCTTCATTCCCCTCTTGATTATTGACCAAAACTTTGATAGACTTTTTAGACATATGCCTAACATGTAGGAGCAACATTTGATGGCGGCCGCTCTCCGCGTCTCACGATCTCTCGAGCTTCTGCGCGATTTGTGTTGCAACGTAGACGCTGCCTGCCACGCGCTCTCTCTCACTCTCTCCTCCTTTAACTGTCTCTCTTAGACACTCAAGTATGTCCAGCTTTATTTTATGACTGTGTCGTCTCTCTCTGACTTTATGCTCTCCTACTTCTGTCTGTCTATATCTTCTGCAGGTGCTGGGCAATTGCCGCTTGTGTCCCATTTGTTGTCCATAACTAACTCTGTATACTACATTTAGTATGTGTTGTCGTTTTTTGTTGTGGCTAACAGAGATTAATTGTTAATTAGACTATACATCGAGATATCTACAATAGGTTAGAAACACACACAGATAGGAAGGACTTCGAGTCCTTGTTCAGTCCAGTACACACTTCAAGGGCAATGCAAGTCGAAACACTGGAAGACTACGAATTCCCAAGTGCAACACTGGGAATTGAGTATCAATTCCATTGAATATCGGTAAACACATTAATCAAGTTATATTTAATATAATATTTGATTAGATCTATGATGAAACTCCCAAAAGTATGTTTTGAAAGCGAATGGCTTGAATATTTAAAGACAATTGGCAAATCAAACATACTGTTAAAAATGCGACAAGTGAAATTAAATTTAAACTTTGAACGAAAAGAAATGCGAAGCTGAAAAATTAACTTTCCAAAAGTAAAACTGTTACTTCTGTGTGTAGATTCTAAAATCAGCAAAAGTTGAATTGCAATTGATTAAATTTGAAATCGAAAGCTTCAAAAGCTGTTTGCAAATCGATCTAATATTGCCATCAAGAATGAAAATTTGAAGAATAGAAAAATGCAAAATTGCATACGAATAGAAAGAAATAGAAATATAAATATCATGAATAATCACTTCAAAATTAATAACGAATAGAAAGGAAAATATCATGAATTTTCACTTGCATTGCACTTTAAGTGGAAATTAGTTTTTAAGATTAAGCTTTAATTCGGATGCCTTGAAAGAGCCATTAACTAAATTTGTGCAAACACACAAGATATATATAGATATACATATAAACACACGCATACATACACATCTTAGAGACTTTCCATAATGGCTTTTGTTTAAACATTATGAAATGTGATAGAAAAATGTTACAAAAGATCCGGAAAAGAGAAGCTGAATCAAAAATCGGGAGAGAAGCAACGCCGAAATCGAAACGCTAAGCGGAAAGTCGAAGAATGCCTTCATAACTTTTATGTTGAACTGTGATACTACAAAATCGATAAAAAGCGAAACTAAACACACACAAACAAAACAATGTCACAAAGAATTTTTAAAATGATTAAAACAAAGAAAGAAACGTTTCAAAAGTACATAAGTAAATCAATTTTGCCAAGACGCAACCAGAATGCCTTTGAAAGTGGAGAAGTATGAAGCGAGAAGCGACAACTTCTCTGTGGAACTACGTAATGAAAAAGTTGCCTTTTATTTTGTTGAGTACTAAAAACAAATATGGAAAGTGCATACAGTTATAGATGCTAGCATCGAGCATAAATGATAAATCTATAGAGATTCGTTACGGTATACTATATAGTATAGTTAAATATATATAAAATATATTTGAATTGTTAAGTCTAGCGTTTAAGCATTACACAGACACACACACTCTAATTGCTAATTAGTTATGCCAGGATCGATCGATCTACATAGAATATGTATACCATATACCATATATATATATATAGTATATTTACAGAACTAAACTATTTGCGTGTGCCAATTCTTGCAAAGATTTCAAAAAGCGTTTCCAATAAATGTTCATTTACACAAATGTTTTGGCCGCCTTTAACTTTTCCGTAATCGCCCCCAAGTAGCATAATTATCCTGTATTTTGTATGTATGTATGTATATCATTTTGGTCAACTGGCTTCATGTAGCGTACTCTAACCCTCTCCAGTACAGACTGCGACTCCGTCTCCACTTGGTCGCTGTCAACTGTATTTTCTGTAGCTAATCCTGTACCATTTAACCGCCTTCAAATATCACAACAAATATCACAAAAAAAACTCTGTCTAACCCCAGGTAACTGCTGCTACTTTAGTTCCTTATATTCTCGTCAGCTTTAGCCTGCCGTCATATTAATCTGAGCTCTGTTCTGTATCCTGCAGTGAAGCACATTAACAAGCAGTCCAAGCATCGCCAGTCGCTCTACTCCATCGAGTACAACAGCAGCGACACCATACGACATCGCGGCGATGTCATGCTGGGCTATGCTGATGGCGATGCCCACGATCAGGATGGCGGCGAGCTGAGTCCCAAGCCGATGACGCCGCGACGTGTCAAGCGTCGCTCGGTGATGGCGCGTGGCTCGCATGGACGGCAGTCGAGCGGCGGCGGCAGCAGCAGTCGACGTTCCCATCACGGCAGCAGAGACACCTTGCGTTCCAAGCATGGCGGGGGAGGAGCAGCAGGAGGCGGCGGCGGCGGTGCTGGCGACAGCAGCAGTGGCAGCTATGTGAGAAGCAGTCAACGCAGCTCGCGACGCAAATACCATCAGAATCCAGTGACCAAGCTGCTGGATCAGCAGCAACAACTGCAGCTGCAGCAGCAGCAGCAACAATATCAACAGCCGCAGCTGGGCTCGTTCCATCGGCAGGAGAAGCGTTCGCTGACCGCCTCCAATCTGCAGTGCTTCAACGATGACATTGTGAACAACAGCAACAACGTCGCCGCCAGCCAGCTGGGCAGTCTGGGCAAGAGCAACAGTCACTATTATCACAGCTATCGCAAGAACATTCCCCTCGATCCCATCTACTACAACACCAACGGTCAGGGCATGCTCATGCCCAGCATGGAGCAGCAGGCATCGCCACCGCTGCCGCCACCGCCGCCAGCTCCCATTGGCAGCGTTGGTGGTGGTCACTACAATCCCAGCTACCAGCACTCGACCACGCAGCTCAACGATGTGGGCCATGCCAGCGATGAGCTGTACAACAATCGACCGCCTTCGGTGCGCTCCAGCTACTCCAATTTCCATGGCTCGCGACCGCTCTCCACCGCCTACAACACCACCGAGAATGTGTTTGCCGGCCTGAGCGGAGCCAGCGCCAGTCCGCCGCAGGCGCCCTGCACGCCGCCGCTCTACCAGCAGCATCCACTGCACCAGCAGCAACATCATCAGCAGCAGCAGCAGCAACAACAACAGCAGCAGCAGCAATATCTGCCTCTGCCTCCGCCTGTGCCGGAGCCAGCGCCCGCCTATGTGACCGCCCAGCCACATGGGCACATGTCATTCTCAAAGCGCACCGCTTCCCGGGAGAGCATACGCTCCATGGCCTTCCTCAACAACGGACCGCCCGCCTATAATCTCAACTATCATACGCCGCCAGATTCCGAGACGACCATGTGAATTGAACAATGCAACCAGTGTGTTTTGGCTTTTCTACCTAATCAATCAATTAGCATCAAACAGCTCTCAATCATCCACATGCGCATCAAAGATCTCGACAATATATTGAATCACATCACCACCTGGATACAACACATACTATAACTATATATTTATATTTATATCTGGGCTACAAGCTAGTTATTCATCCAGCCAATATCCAGACTTTCGCACCGTACCACAAATCATAAATGTTTAATCTATGTTTAACGTATATCTAAAAACAAACAAAACAAAACAACAAATAGTGTAAGCATAATTTTCTGTCGTTTTACCAAAGTGCCTTTGTATATATTACAACAAATAAACGATTCTTTTGTATTCGAATAATTAGTAATGCCCAAGTGGCTACAAAATATATGTTTCCTAGATTTATACCAGTTGTCTAAGCTTCAGAAAGTGTCTAGGAGTAAAATGGTTTCCGAAGGATCAGAGTTCCAAGACGGCTAAAACTTAAGAAGGTTTGGAACTCTCAAAAAAATTTAAGATTTCCAGAAGAGAATTAAAAGAATATTGGCTTAGCCTAAATTTCTGCCTCTCTAATAACAGATTTAGTTTAGATAATATAATGATTAAATCTTTATTATGTGTGATTAATAAAATATGTATAAATTTGCTTTCATATTTTACACATCCTTGCGACAAACTGGATAAAAGAAAGACCGAAGATTAGCACATAGAAATCATAGTGAAAAGACAAATATAGACTTACGATCATCTGCATCCCAGCCCGGCTCGACTTCCAGCTGCATGTTGCGCTCCTTGAGCCAGGTGAAGAGCGGAGCAAAGTACTCGAGGATGCCGCGTCCACTCAACTTGCGTTCGCCCGTTGCAATCTCCATGATGTCGCGCCAATGTCGCGTGGCGCCCAATTCCATCATTTCACTAGAAATACCAGAGATTAGTTTAAAATTGAATTTTGTTAGGTCGACTTACCGAATAAGTTTGCCCGCCTCCTTGCTGTCATAGAAGTCGCAGTTGTGCAGCGGATACTTGGGATCTCCTGGCTTGTACTGCCCGCTGGCCAAACAAAACGAACGATAGAATTGAAAGCCCAAAATCTCCGCCATGAATTTCCTATTGCAGAAAAATAAATTATATCAAAATTCCTTGCTTAATGCTATTCAAACATACCTGGTATTGGATCGATCGGGATGCATGCCGCGATAGAATCGATAGTCCACGTCAAAGTCCTTGGCCGAGCGCCAAATGGGCGGTTGAACGCCCGCAAATTTATCCTGCATGCGCCAATAGGCGCAGTTGTAATCCTGCACGCCAATGCGGCCGTCCATGACATCCACCAGGAACTTGTCGTTGATGAAGTACTGCGGCACAGCCAGCAACGTGTGCACGCCCATGCGGAAGAGCCGATTGAGCGACTGCATCTCACTCAAGCTGTCGTTGAGCAGGATGTGCAAGCGATGCAGATGACGTGGCGTGCCCGAGGCCAGCACAGCAGTCTCGGCCAGCGCGCTGCCAAATCCAGGACAGGGCTCGCTGTCCAGTCCCAGAGGCAGCTCACGCTTGTAGATGTTGTACTGCAGATCGGACATGGTGCCGTGTATCTGGATCATCTTCTTGTAGTCCAGCTTGGGGCAGTAGCGCAGCGCCACCTCCGGCGGAAAGTAATAGACCTGCGACTTGCAGTCCGGACCGCCTTCTTCGTCGTTCATGCGACGCGAGTAGCGCTCATAGAAGCCGCTGGCGATAATATTATTATTCGTATATAATATTTAATAACATGGAATGGCTGCACTTACTCGGACATGTGATTGAGGCCCAGGGACTCGAAGAACTCGGCGGCCTTCTTGTTGATCTTGACGGGCGTCACCAGCACCTCCTCGAGGCGATGATGCACAGAGGGCAGCGGATCCTTGGGATAGGGCGTCAGAAAGACTTGCTTGTGATACCAGGCCTGCGACAGCATTTGATCCAGCACAGGCGCTGAAATGGCGCCGTCGTCCTTGAAGCTAAACTTGGGATACGCCTTGATGGCGCAGTACCGCAAGTAAGCGTGCAACTCCCTGTAGAGTGGCATTATCTCCCAAATAACTAAAACGAATAATTACAATAAACTTTTATAACATTTCGTGAGCAACTTTACCTGACTCCATCTCGGCCTGAAAGTTCTCCGTGTCGTAGTAGAGATACCAAGTGCGCGATGGCGTCACATGGCCGTTGTAGGTGGCCGACATTCGCAGCAGGCGCACATAGTCGATGAACGTGGACTTGGCCGTGTCCTTGTCGTTGATGGCATTGCGCCAGCTGAACCAGTTGAACTTCAAGTCCTCGTAGCGCTTCAGTCGCATATTCTGATTGTAGAGCTGCGGATACATCGAGGTCGGCTTACGATTGGAGCAATCATCGGTGCAGATGATGCTGCCGCTGATGAAGTTCTGCATGGCACGCAGCAGATCCTTGGACTGCTCGTAGTCATTGGGACGCAGTCCCTGCAGCTGCAGCTTGGCCAAGCGCTGCACGCGACGTCGCAGCTTCGGATCACGCAGCTGCTCCACGGGCACCACGCTCAAATTGGCGGCCAGCTCATAGACCAGCTTGTAGGTTTCGATGTCGACCTCCTGCTTGCTGGGCGCCTGGCCACCCAGCGGAGATTTGCCCTTCGAGGTGAGCTGCAGAAAGATGCGCTTGCGCATTTCCCAAATGCCACGCATACGCTGCGTGGCCACATCGAGTATACGCAGCGTGGACGCCTC
The DNA here is from genome assembly GCA_035047365.1 of Drosophila ustulata. Taxonomy (NCBI): domain Eukaryota; kingdom Metazoa; phylum Arthropoda; class Insecta; order Diptera; family Drosophilidae; genus Drosophila; species Drosophila ustulata. Next base: position 23,586,487 of record JAWNPT010000057.1, on the reverse strand, counting down.
ATACTCCGCCGAGTGATTGGAGCTGGGCGAGGACTGCGGCAGACACTCGACTGTGGCCGCCAGCAGCAGCAGCAGCCCTAGGCACAATGGTTGCCACAGCAGCATGGGGGTAAGGGGTGTAGTCCTATGTCAAGGCGGATTCCGTTGGATCACACTGCTTGGACCACTGAGTTTGATAGCTGTGAAGGGCTTATCGCCAAATCCCAAATGCGTTGTTGTTTTAACAGCTCGCCTTGCCGTTTGTTGTGCTCGCTTCTTGCCAGTTGCGTTCGTTCCAAGCTCTTGTCGCGCACTAAATGTGCCCAAAGCGAGTTAAGGCATTGAGGCATCGGCTCACTTAAACGTGGGTGGCTCAAGAAGTTCATCTCAAAAGGAGTTAAGACATTGAGTGCTACAAAATTACCAAAAAATAAGACATTATTGAAAGAGCTGAACAGTTTGCTATAAATAACGAAAGAGTTGTTTTCAGGCTGTAAAAAGATAATCAGTAAATCAGTAATTTCCGACTGATTGAATGATTAGACTATCAACGCACAGTTTAAAAGGTAAGCGCTTTATTTTGATTAGAATCATTAGCAACAATAAAAATAATTAGTTTCAACAGCCTGTTGGCCTTAATTACTCTGGTAATACTTTGTGGCTTAGAAATAAATGCTAAATTACGAAAAATAAATAAATTAGTTTGACATTTAAAGTCTTTTACACTCTATTTGTTTGTGTTACCAAAACACAGCCTAAATGTAATCCTCAAGGTATGCAATAAAAAATAGTTTCTTTTTTTATTTCATGTGCTTTGTGGTAAACGAATGTGAAACGGGACTTTTGTTTTTGTAGTCAACTCTTCAAACTACCCGTTGTCAGAGTAGTGATTTAGTAACAGTTCTTATCAGTTTGGCAATGAGAGACGCTCGGAAGAATCTCGCGAGCAGAGCAAATCTCGAGCTCGCTCTGAGCAGAGCTTGTTGTTCAGTTTGTTTATACATACATAAAGAAGTGATAGAAGTGTGAAGTCTGATTGCTGGCATTGCTGATCTCCGCATAGCCAAGGCTTCACTGGTGCTTCAAAGTCACGTTACGCATACGACATGTCGCATATTACGTATACGCCATGCGATAAACCTTGCAGTGCGATTGAATGAAATTGAAACCGAGACAACGCAGCTTCCAAATCTTTTGTTAGTGAGTGGCCCATATTCGGGCCTAATAATTTTGACATTTTTAGACAGCGGCCTGCGGTGCAGCAGCAGCAGCAGCGGCAGCAGCAGAAGTGGCAACAGTGGCAGCCGTTGTGGCACTGTCGAGAATAGCGGGAAATTGGCCATGCCCCACAGCGCATTTGTTTATGCCGGCAGGAGAAAAGTGTGCCAAATGTGACGACGATGTGGCAATCACGAGACGGGACCGAGTCCATGATGTGTGTGTGTGTGTGTTCGCCTGCGGTCGTTCCTTTTGACATTTTGGCCAAAACAGAACGCTGCGACACGCACATGGCGCACACGACGAGCATACGACACACAGCACATGGCAGCTGGCCGAACACTTCGGCTCCGCTCGGCTCGCCACGAAGGCGAAACCGAGTCAATCGGAAGAGAGCGAGCGAGAGAGAGCTGTCCTGGCATGTGCGCAATATAACGGGAAATTCGAGGGGGCTGCACGTGCGTTCATATGTGTGTGTGTGTGTGTGTTCTGGCTGCTCTGCAGATTACGTCAAACGGAAAGGAAAACCCGTTTGCTGCGAGTCAGTCACCAACGAACCTTAGAATCGAGCAGTCGCCATGCAATGCACGCGTCCGTAGAGCGACACACACAAATACAAAAGAATAAAAAAAGAAAATAATCAAAGAAAAAAAAAGAAAAAAAGAAAACACACACACTGACAGCGCAACAACAAAACGAACAGACAACACACCAAACACACACACACACACCCAAGCACACATACCAACAGAGACTGAGGCTCACAAATACACTCACACACACCCACACACACAGCAAAAGAGTCTGAGAAACGCAGAGATTTACAAGTGCAGCGAAAAAGTCTTCTGCGCCCAAAAATAGAGTGAAACGTGCAATACACATTTGTTGTGTTTGTTGTTGTTGCTGGAAGGCAGGATAAAACGGAAACTAACCTACATTTTCGCGCTCTTTCGCACGCTTTCGCACAAGCCAAGCACACACACACACTCACACACATACCAATACACAAGACTCACACGTACAGCAACTGTGACGCCTGTGCTCGTGCTCTCTCGTTCCCGCGTTCGCGCTTCCCTCGCACACACAGAAGCAGCAGCAGCAGCAAAAAAAAAGAAATCAACAGTAAATTGTAATAACACTTCTCAGCTTAAGGTGTGTGCGTGTTCTTGTGGTTCTTCTACTCGCGCATTATTCGCGTGTGTGTGTGTTAGTGAGCAAGCGAGCGAGCGTGTGTTAGTGTGCGTGCGTGCGTGTGCGTGCGTGTATGTGTGTCAAACAATGTGCGTGCCAGCGCTTTTCTTCGCTTTTCCCGTTGCCGTTTCCTTTGCCAACATTGTTGCATAGAGCCGCGCGAGACGACGCGATTGCGACTAAAATAAAAATGTAATTAATGTAAAATACATACACACACACAGTCTGATTGCTCGTACATATTATACTAAGTACACAAAAGCCACACAAAATATAACTAAACTAAAACAAAAGCGAGCAAGAGCAATAATAATAACAAAAGTGTGCCCAGCTGGGGCCAATTGAAGTCGCCGCAGTGAAAGCGACCGAAAAGTGAAGTGCAAAAGGAAATTGCAAAAGCAAAAGCAAAAGCAAAAGCAAAAGGAAAAGCAGAAAGCGAATGCGAATGCGAATATAAATAGTAACTGGTGCATTGGGCAAATTGAAATGTAAATACGCCCCACACACACACACACGCACACACGGACACATGCATGCAGCTGCATATGCGTATGTGTGTGTATGTGTGTATATGTATATCCTGTGCGCGATTACATAAAGCAAACAGCAGCAGCAGCTGCAGCAACTGCAACAAAATGCAATTAGCAATATTTAAAGGTAAATCATCGAACATTTCAATTTTCCTTTGCTTATACATACATATATTGGAGTCTCTCTCTGTGTGTGTGTGTGTGCAACATTCATGTGGTTGTGCTTTAGGGTCACTTTAAGGGGGTAGCCGTGTATGTGTGTATGAAGCTCTTGTGCGGGCTCGCTGCGGTTGCGGCTTGTGGCGAGCGTTTGGCCCATAAATTAGCGCTTGATGTGCACTTAACTAGCGCAGAGTACAACAACAACAACAGCAAAAAACGAAGTGTAGCCCAGCTTAAGGCGCTGGCCAGCTTCCGCTTCGTTTTATGTGTTGTTGCTGCGAGGCAAGTTTAAAGCTGCGGTCCGTTGGCTCGCTCGCTTCGTCTCCCTGTCTCCCTGTCTCCCTGAGGTCACGCCCAAACAGCAACTGACTGCGAACAAAGGCAGCAGCATAAAAATTTGTTAGGCCCAAACGAACGCACTGTTAATGCGTCCATCTGCTGCTCTCTCTTATTGTTGTAATAAAAATATTTTGACGATTTGTGTGCTTAGCAAAAAAAAAAAAAAGCATTGCAGGTGCGACGTCGTCGTCGTCGTCTGCTAACTGATTTCACTTGCTGCTTTCGGCCGTTTTCTTATCGGCCGCACACACACATAAAGAAACAGACGCACACACACAAATACACACACATAAATATCTCTCTAAGGCCGGCCGCCTTTATGACTGCATTGTTGCTTAGCTCAGCGCTTCACAGCCACCCGCCTCCTGCTCCTCTTCCATTTGCCCCCCGCTCAATGACAGCGTGACTTCCGACAGGAGGCAAGAGGCAGCAAGAGGCTGCCGCACCTGTCTGCAACTATGCGAGAGGCAACGGCAAACTTGATATTGAATATTTTATGGCACTTCATCTAACGTTTTCCATTTCGCCAACGTCAGCGGTGTCAAGAAGTTTGTAAAACACAACAGGAAGCAGGCCTACCTACGGTAGAAGCGGCAGCAACAACAGCAACAACACAAAAGCTCAGCGAAGTGAGCAGCATCTGAGCGTGGCCTCCTTCTGTGTTTGCCTTTTACTTTTACGCCATTTATCAATTCTTGTAACTTGCCAGCTTGTCTGTGTGTGTGTCTGTGTGTGTGTGTGTGATGCCATAATGTTAATTAACTTTATCTTTGTTAAGCTTTAAGTCTTAAAGCGTGCACATTTTCCGGTGCTCGTCGTGTTTATCTTTTCCGTTACTCGCATTACGTATACTTAATACGCAACGTATGTGTAACGTACAAACGTATACGTAATGCGCACACATTACGTGTGCACGCGTAAGCCAAGCCAGCGTTGTAGGTGTCTTAAGCTGCGCATTAGCGCCTGACAATTTCCGTTTAATGACTGCGTCAATTGAGTGGGCGGCACACGAGAGTTGCAACACACACACACACATGGCGACATACTATAAGTAAAGACATAATAGTAAATGCGAAGCCAAAACTAATAAGCTGCCTCTTCTTCTTCTTCTTCTCTCTGCTTTCAGTTGTAATCAGCCACAGAGCACAAAATGTAAGGCAGCAATAATCAACGCAACGCATCGCATCGCATCGCATCGCAAACTGAACGAAAAGCTCACAAAAGCCACTATTATTTTTTTGTTTTTTTTTGTGCGCTTTTTATTTGAAGCGAGGCGATGCCATTATTGGAAACTGTCTCGTCAGATTTGCATAGCTTTAGCCACCACTACACTTACAGCGTCACACGTACACAGCCGAAACTAATCTACACACACACAACTACAACTACAACTACAATACAGAGAGATGCTCCACATCATGAATGAGTCGAACGTGCTGCTGATAAGCACAAGCCCAACAACAATAACAGCAACAGCAACAGCAACAATAACTACGAGGAAAGCAAAAGAGCACTGAGAAATGTTAACAAAGGCGACAATATTAACGCTAAACACGACGATCCCAATGTCGTGTACGTGTGTGTGAAGAGAACAGCAACATCGCTTTAAGCTTTAAGCAGCACCCCAACAACACAACTGTGTGTCTGTCTGTCTCTGTGTGTGTGTGAGAAACTCAAAAAGATAGTGACAAAGAGAGAGAGAGCGAGAGAGAGAGGCAGCAAGACATGCAGCTGCGATAAGAGAGCAATAGCTAAAACCGCAAACCTCAACCGCAAAAGGCACAAGCAGATAAACAAGGACAATCAGTCAAAATGAGTGATGATCAAACGGTAGCCGCACAGAATGATGATAAAGGTGAGTGCAGAATGAAAAGTGAGCAAAAATTACTGGCCGCAGCGAGACGGGAGCACTAAATGAGCTATGCAATCTGCCAGCTACATAGTTTACCCTACCTCCCTCCCTCCCTCCCCTTCCCGTCTTCGCTGCTCTGCTGCCAGCTTCACATCTTATTTACCCCCGCCCCGGCCCCTCAAACATAAATAAGTACTATATATCGGGCATGAAAGAGATTGCTGTACACAGCGAGAAAACATCAATCTCAAACTTTGTTGTGCTAAAAATAACTTTGCAAAGAACCAAATCAAGATTCAAGTGAAAAGTTATCCACACAAAATAATTGACTTTACTCTGATTTGTTTATAAAACTACAAAATAAATGTTGCTTTAGTAACTATGCATATTTATATTACGTTTTATTTTATTTATTTGTTTTTATTAATCATTTCTTATTTATTTATAGTAATTACTGCTTCAAATGGGGACTTGAACTAATCAATATACTATTTATATCGTTTATTATTTAAATAAAATTTAAATGTACTATTAAATCAAAGTCTGAACGCCACTAGCTAGAGTTCTAAGCTGCAAATAATAAATCATAAATAATATTTAAGGCGCCTCAAAAGATTGAGTTTTGCCAAGCCAATTGGCCACCCTCTTCATAAGCTTGAGTTGGCTATTTAATTGGGGCTTAATTGTTAAGGAAATAATATTGGATACGTAGGGATTCTCAACTTTAATAAATAAATAAATAATAATAATAATACAAATTATTCCTAAGTTTTTCATGTGGATAAAATACGGAATAAATAAATAAAACATTTCAATAGTAACTGTCATTCCCATTCCAAATCTGTATTATTGTTATGGTACTACGGATTCTAAAATTAAGTAAATAACTAAATTCAAAATAATAATAATAATAACAATCATTCGGATTGTTCTTGATTCCAAAAGTCTATTCGAAATCTACGCCTTGAGATCTGGATTATTATTAAGGTACTATTTAATATTGGATGTTACGGACTCTTAATTAAATAAATAGCTAAATAAAAAATAATAATAATAAGAACAATTATTCCCATTGTACTTGATTCAAAAACTCTGCTCTAAATGTTTCACTGAAAATCTAGAGTATTCGAAACACTTAAAGCGAATTGTTCTGTTGAGTTTAGTTTAGTGATTTTTGTGTCAGTGTAACAACAGTGGGGCGGGAGGTGCCATCAAATCTGCGCATGGCCTGGGCATGCATATGAAATCAGCGAGTGTGAGTTCTCCACGGCCACCGCCACCGCCACCGCCTCCGCTGCCTGGGCAGCAGGCAATGCCAATGCCTCTGACACCGGCACCCGACACCCGACACCTGGCCCAAAGGCAAACACAAGGCGCACGCAAACAGCAAACAGCCAAAAGCAGAAGCCGAAGCAGACGCAGAAGCAGGAGAAGGCCAGGCATTTTTGGGCAAGGGAATCTCCTGGATATGGCCGAGTATTTACGTTGCTTGTGCGTGTGTTCTCAAGATTGGGACTGGGATTGGAATTGGGCTCAAGCTGTTTGGCTCATCAGCATAATTAAATAGCATTGCTCATTGTGTGTGCAGCTCAATAAAATTTGACTCTTGACTCCAAGTCACACACACACACAAACACACGTTTAGGTAGTTGAAAAGAATCAGATACAGATAGAGATACAGATTCAGATACAGATACAGATACGGATAGGGATACGGATAGTGTGGGAGGCTCAAGTGTGCAGCTGAGTGGAAGATGCTCGAGGGCAATTTAAATAAATCATTAACTAAAATCGCAATCGCTCTGGGAGCCTCAGTCTCTGTTAATGACTGGCCATAAGTTACGCAACCGTTCGACTAAACGCATTTGGCGGAAGGAGGGGGATGGAGATGGCAGGGGAAGGGGGCTTCACTGGGGCACACACAGGACAATTACCAGTTGGACCAATTGTTGGCCTTAACGCTCTCAGCTGCAGCTGTGGGTCGTAACAATGCACAAAGGCCAAAAGCGCGAGGCGAAGGGACGAAGGGGCGAAGGGGCGACAGTCGGATTACAAATATGGAAACGGAAACGGAAACTAATTAAATATGTAGAGCAAACTATTTTTTATTCGTTTTAACTGCAGTTTGTTGCAGTTGCAGCTTCTGTTTCACTTTACCTTGGACTGCATTCTACTTTTATTTATGTATTTTATGTGCAGCTCCCTTCTCTCTCTCTCTCTCTCTCTGTCTCTCTCTTTGTTGCTTGTCCCTCGCAATTGAATTTGCCAGGAAGCGACGGCATTTGGGGCCAAAAGAAAGTGCAGCTCCACTCTGTCTGGCAATTATGCAGACAGTTCCCAGTTCCCAGTCACCATTGAACTTGTGCAAAGGTCTGCGCAGCTGCAACTGCAACAACTGCAACGTGCAATGGGCAACGTGCAACATCAGCAACAAATGCAACTGCAACTCCAACTCGTTTTCGTTTTGATGCTTGGCCTTTTCTTTTTTTTATTTCTTGTTTCATTTCGGAAAAGCCAACATTTTTTGCCATAACTGTGTATATGTGTCTTTGTGTAATTTGCTTTTGTGATACCCGACAACCAGAAGTAGGAATGGGTATTATAAACTACAGTTTATCCGAAATCATAAATCAGCAGTCAGAAGGAAAGCTGTTAATTTGTAAACGTTTAGTTAGAGCATTTATTAATCACATTCTGAATGATTTCTGAAAGTTTGCTAACAAACAGATAATTAACTTTAAAGCTATTTAATCCTGGAACGTTACCCTAATGTTTTGCCGTTTGTAATCGTTTAATAGAAATATATTTTATTATTTTCTCTATTTAATTCGTATTCAATTGGTAACGAAATGCATGCATTTTTTAAATTCATTAAACTTTAAGTAATTAGTTAACAAAAGACATTTGAGGAAAGATAAGGCTTGAGGGCTAAAAAACAATTGTGAAGATGGAAGTCGAGTAGAGTTTTCTACAATAAAGTTTAGCTCGTAATTCACAGTCGAGCACACTCGAATATGCCTTTCTCACTTGTTGTCAGGGACGCTTTGAGAATCATTTTGCTTCCGCATTAAGATTGTGTCTCGCATCTGCCGAAGATGTTGCAAGCAGGTTTCCCCATTTTTTGTTTTTTTATTTTTTTGGCTGTTGGCTGCCGTCGGGAGCATTATGCAATATGGGGAAGATGTGCGTCGCGTTGCATTTAATGTTAATGTGCGACCGCCAACCGGTTGCCCATCATTGCCAGCCAGCCATCTCTGCTCATCTGCCTCGTTCCCTCTTTCTCTTTCTCACTCTCTCTTGGCCGCATTAACCTGATGATGCTGCTGCTTTGTTGCCATAGTCATAGTCATAGTTGAAGTCATAGTCATAGTTGTGGCCATAGTCATAGCTGTTGCCATTGCCCGTTAATCTTCATCAAAAGTTACACACGAACTTGATTTTCACTGATAGTTAATGACTTGTAAAAGCACGAAATATAGTTATATTGTATATAAATAGTATATGAAATGCATTTCGTATGCTTTACCTAATCATCGTCGCTATCCTCAACTGATTCCGGGTCCTCTGCCTCATGAACATCGATTGTAACGCAGCTGAAAAAACTTTGCTCATTTATGCTTTAATGTGTTCATATTTTACTTCTTGGAAGTTTCGCTTTTATCCAGTTTCCCAAAGAATGCTTAGTTCTTATAACGTGAAATTACAATTATAATGTAACTATTCTTGTTTTTAACTCCTTAGTATGGCAGGGGGCTAATATTAAGTTCAATGCAGAAAGGAAAGATATAAAGTCATAGTTTAAAAACATTACATTGTAGGCATTATTTATTTCGTTTATCAAGTAACGTATAAGTTTTTGTAGAAAAATATATAAAGGTAATTAGAGTATACAAAATATAAATAATTCAATAAATGAATATTAAATAAAAAAAAAAAAGGCTTTCATTTTGCAAGAAACTTATAAATTTGTTGTTTGGAATGAAGTAAATGAAGTATGTATAAATAAATACAAATTCTGAATAAATAAATAATGAATTAAATGAACACTAGATTCAGTTTCAAACATTTACAGAATTTCTCATTGAGCGCAATTAAGCAGCATTGCAGGCAATTAAACCAAAATGTATTGATTTTTAAATGAATTCTATTAAAACGATATTTGTTTATATTTTGACAGTTTTACCGAAAATGTTTCCGTTTTGTTTTCTATCGGCAGTTTAGTGAATTGAAAATGTTAATTGAAGCGAACAAAACAAAAACAATATGTTTAACAAAATCGTGCTAATAAATAACACAATGAAAGTTGAACTTTGAATGTATTGAATTGCATTTCAAGCGTTGATTTATTGCTTCAATATATTCATTAAGCTGCCATTGTTATGAGTTTTCCACTGGATTTCATTAGCCACACTTTTGTCTATGATATTGTTAGGGCATCTGGACTGCGGTGCGATGAAGAAAGCGAGCACAGCTCTTGTTTTATTTGTACCACTTGCTGCCCTCGTTGTTGCTGTTGTTTGCTGAAGTTGTTGTGTTGTGTTGTGTTGCTTGTAGATTGTTGTTAACTGCTGTTGTTGCTGCTGCTGAAGTAGTGTTTATGTAAGCGGCGGTTGATGCTTATGCTTTGGATTTGAATTGTTTAAGTCGGAGGCATTTCATCGGCGCTTTGTTTACATTTTGTATCAAAAGCAAAATGTATATTAATTAATTTGGCAAGCGATGGGAATCTGATCGACCGCCTGTCTTTGGCTTGCACAACATTCCGACAAATGCCAGCAAGAGAAATTGTAATCAACTAATTTGCATTGTTACATCCAAGCAAGACACAGATACAAATACATATGTATGTATATGGCCCGAAGAACAGTTAATGAAAATCGCTCCGCCCACTTGGCTAATGAAACCCGCATGGCCAATGCCAAATGGTTAATCAGCAGCGAAAGCAAGCACAAATAATGGACAGGCCCAGTTACAGATGCAACAGCAGCAACAACTACAAGTAGCGACAGATACATTTACATTCACAGCTGCAGATACAGATACAGATACATTCGCCGCTGTTGCTGCTGCAGTTGGTTGACAGGCGAGCAGTGACCGAAGACAGATGCGGGCGCTGGCCATGACCTCCTCTCTCCCTCTCTCTCTCCCTTTCACTCTTCTCTCGCTCTCTCTTTCTCTCTCCTCTGGCTGTCTCATCATCTCACGCTGATGTAAGAACCCCGCAAAATGAGTGGCAACGAAACTGAACCACAACAACAACGAATGCGCGAATGTTGCAACCAGAGCATGACATGATATTTTTTGATGATGCCACTTGCTGCTGCAACCAGTTGTGGCAAGTCTTAACCCTAATCAACAAACCAAGCGATGCCCCGCTGCCAAAATTACAATACTCGAAGCAACCAAAATTGCAATTACCAAACAAACTTTTGTTTGAGTTTCTTATTTAATTTTCTCTCATTTTCATTGTTATTCAACCTGCTCGAAATGCTGCTGGGAAAAACTCATAAAAAACTAGAAATCTGTTTGGTCCAGCCGAGCTAAAAGAATAAGTTGCAGCAACAAATTCTTTGGGCTTACGACTGTTTCCAGTTTATTTTCAAACTTTCAATTCTGTTCTTGAAAGCATGCTGCAGAAGGTTATAGTAATAGTAGCTATAAAAACAGCAAAATATGTTTTGCAATTTTATTCGAAATGGGTAGAATGCAGTTTTTTGCACACATTTTTATTATTGTTGATGTACTTTAGTTGATTTTGCCAGCAATAAAAGAAAACAGAGATTTTCTCATTGCGATACTATTTACTTTTAGTTTTGTTTAAAATGGGTTTTAAATTGTCCGATTTGTAATCGTAAAGTAAAAGTGTTTTTTGCAATATCATAGTAAATAACGACGAAATTTGCGATTGTCAATTTTTATCGAGATCGAGACCTACTGAGGCATTACTTTGAAAGGAAATGTCTGCTACTATTTTTGGCAGTGCTTAAATATCTAACTGAATGGCATTTAAATCGTAAAAAATGGGAAATTTATTGTAATAAGTTTACATAATTTATGACCTACAAAACTTTGCAAATCTTGCTGCATTAAGAGCTACTTAAAACTCGTAACGGTTATAAATATTTGAGGGCAAAAGTTTTGTTTGGATGGCATAATAAACAAAAGAGATATTTAACATTTCTCAGCTGTCTTGGGCGCCAAGCGAACCTCCGGTTATTCCTTCCGCATACTCCGGCTACTAATAGTAGATAATTAAACAAATAAATTCAATTTTTAATGGCCAGATAATACGAGTGACAAACATGTCAAGATACACATCGAGATAGCATGTGTGTGGCTGTTAAGCAGATTTGAGGTAAAAGTGCAATTAAATTTGCCGCAAATCCAATCAATTTGCACTTGCAACATGAAAACGCATTAAAAATGCGGCATGTTGATAGATTAATTGCATAGAGGCACTTTGTGTAATGTCGTTAATGGGTTAACAACAACGATAACGACAACGACAAAATCACAAGGCAACATCGGAAAAGGGTTTTGGCCAATAAATCGAAACGAGGCAAAAAAAGTCGAGTGTGAGGCGGGGCACAAGGCAAAGCTGTTGTGGCATCCAGCGGGCGGTTATGCAAGTTGTCGACGCCGTTGTTGTTGACGATGTTTATTGTTGTATAAGGCTCACGGGCAGCAACAACAACGGCAACAACAACGACAACGACTGCTTGAAAGACCAAGTGGCAAAAGGAATTGCCAATAGGAAGTTCATATCAGCAGCCATATTACCATAAGCATAAACGTAAACACAATCAAAATAACGGTTAACGGTCTAACCAGTATTGGGCCAACAACAATGTCATAAAAATACCAACATAAACAAGCTGCCACTGGAGCAGCCAGGGAGACAGGGCCAGCTGTGGAAGGGAGAGAGGGGGCGGAAGAGGGACTGCGAGGTGCGGCCGAGGGCGAACTGGTCAACTTGCATATTAATTTGATTTTCGATTGAAAAATTTGAAATTTAAACCAAAAAGTTGCCATCAACAAATTGCGGCACTGCCCAGCAGCAACAACAAGTCAATTAAGCGTGCTCGACTCCCAAATACCCGCTACACATTTATAGAGTGCACATAAATTTAATTTGCAGCAAATTATTACGAACGCGTTTAAATTGGCAGAAACATTTAACTATATACCTATTATTATATGTAGTAAAATTTGAAACTGTAGCCATAAAATTACACTTACAATTTTTATTGACGTTTGGCAAACATGTTTACAACAACACCTGTTTTACATAGATTTTTATTTACGCAAATATTATCACAACATTTGTTGACTGTTTGAAAACTTAACGAGCATTTGGATGCATAGACAGACAGACGTTGCAGTTATATTTATTGTCTTTAATATTGTTGTCGAATAAGGCGAAGAGGCTTTACTCTGTTTGAATCAATGAACATATCATTGATTGATCTTACAAAGAAATACTTCATGATTAATATTATTCAGTTGCATCTAATTTTTAACAAATTATTGCTCAACTTTAAAGATATCTAGATTAAATTTGCAGGAACAATGCACAATAAGCCTATTCTTATGTGTTCTTAAATTCGAAGCTCAAGTTTTTAAATTGTGCTGGGAATTTTATGTTTGCTTGCAAAAAAAACATTTTTTTAAATATTTTTATACAATATCTGTTATATATCTGTTGACTTCTCGGGAATTTTATGATGGTTGGATGAACACACGAAGTAGTTCTCTGTATTGCCCCATATATCTTGTATAAAGTGGGAGTTTAATAAGTTCATTGATTGGTTTTACCCTGCTGCTCTATGGCTAACCGGTATATACAGCAATTTGGCCAGCGGCAGACGATGAAAGTGGAGCAGAGCGGAAGAGCTGCCGCTGATGCTGCTGCTGAAGAGATTTCGATCGCTGAGTCGCTGTTGCTAACAAGTTTATGGCCCGGTTTTGGCACAAAGGGCGCTCGCTCTCTGGCGCCGTCAGAGGTCAACAGTCTCTGACCGCCAGCAGCCGCAGCCGAAGCCGCAGCAGAAAAGGCGAAATGAAATCGAAAACGAAAAAAACCGAAACCGAAACCGAAGCCGAAACAATGTGGCCTTCAGAAAGCAACAACTAATTGGGAACTGCAAGACAGAAAAGCTGGAGCTGATAGCTTTAAGCTGGGCGCACTTGCCGAATCCAAGAGAGTTGCAGTCTCCACTCCTCTCTCCGCATTTCTCTAGGCGCTTCGCTCTCCACTCTCTCGGCTGCTGATAATCTCTTGCACTTGGCGCTGCGTCGCATGCATTACATAACGTAGCCGCCGCGTTGGCCGCCGACGATGTATAAAACACGGCGCGCCGCCGTCTGCCGAATCATTTACAGTTCGTCGTTGTCCCAGCAGACGAGGCAGACGACCCATTTGGCAAATCCTTTGCACAGTCCACAGCGAGTATCCAGCGTGATGGCGGCCTATTTGATAGTGAGTCTGACCCCCGAAGACTTCCCCTTTCCCCCCCACCCCTTAACGCACTCGCTTCTGTTTCCTGCAGTTGAGCGCACTTTTGCTCGCCAGTCCGGCGACCTGGGGCAAGCCCACCTTTGGCCGCGAGCACGTCCACATTCGCATCCATCTCCCAGAGAGCGGCGGCGGTGGTCACGATCATGGTCATGATCACGGTCACGACCATGGACACGATCACGGCAGCAGCGGCGGCGGCGGCGACTTTGCCGCCTACGAGATTCATGAGCATGGCGGACATGGCGGCGGCGGCGGTGGTGGCGGACATGGCGGCGGCTACGGCGGCGGCGGCGGCTACAGCAGCGGCGGCGGCGGCGCTGGCGGCCATGTCAGCACCTTCGCTGTGATCACCGAGAACCATCATGGCTCCTCGGGTGGCGGACACTATGGCGGCGGCGGCGGCGGCTATGGAGGCTACAGCGCCGGCGGTCATGGACACGGACACGATGATGCCAAGATTGCAGCTATTGCTGCAGCTGCTGGCTCCGGACACGGCGATGGCGGACATGGCGGACATTACGGCGGCGGCGGCGGCGGAGGTGGCGGACATGATCATGGCGTTGCCCACATCGCAGCCATTGCAGCCAGCTCAGACGCTTCGTCGCACAGCAGCGGCGGTTATGGCGGCTACAGCGGCGGCGGCGGCGGCGGAGGCGGACATGATCATGGTGTTGCCCACATCGCAGCCATTGCAGCTAGCTCCGATGCTGGACACAGCAGCGGCGGCGGCGGCTATGGCGGCTACAGCAGCGGCGGCGGCGGCGGTGGCTACAGCTCAGGCGGTGGTCATGACGATTCCCATCTGGCTGCAGTGGCAGCTGCTTCGGCCTCGTCCTCCTCCTCGTCGGGCTCACATGGCGGTGGCGACTACAGCAGCTACTCGGCGCCCTCGAGCAGCTACGGCGTGCCCTCCAGCAGCTATGGTGCTCCAGCTACCACTTATGGTGCTCCAGCCAGCAGCTATGCGGCGCCAGCCAGCGGCTGGACCGGCTCCGGCTCGGGCTCCAGCTACAGCTCCGGCTACAGCTCCAGCTCCAGCTACAGCAGCGGCGGCGGCGGCGGCTACAGCGGCGGTGGCGGTCATGGTGGACACGACGACACTGTGGCCGTGGCTGCCATCTCTGGAGGCGGCGGTGGTTCCAGCCATGGCGGCAGCGGAGGCGGTGGCTACAGCTACTCGGCACCAGCTGGCGGCTGGTCGAGCGCCGGCTCCAGCTGGAAGTAGGCGTTTAGCGCACTCTTGGCCATTGGTCGTCTAGTCTATGTTCATGTTCATGGCCCATTGGATACACATAAGTTATAATATTTCGTTCGCATTGAAATTAGCTCGACACATTCCCCATATCCACATCCAGCATCCAGCATCCAGCACCCAGCATCTGCATATGTACTCTTCGTATTTATATAACCGCCCATAAAAGAAAAGGGGAATCCCCAGCAAAAGGCGATTCCCCCACCGATGTTATGTCGATGTACAAAATAAACTATGTAGTGTAATAAGTTAAAATGAAGCCAAAAGTCGTCTCTATTCATGGCCAAAAAACAAGGTGGAAGTGTCAGTTATGTCAGCTCAGACGGCAGACATTCGATGGAGTGAAAGTGGTCAGCGGAGTGATGGCGAAGAAGCTGCCAACGAGATGCCGTAAGCCAACACGCAGCTTATCGCGTCATCTGCTCATCTACTCATGTTCGCCATCTCGCTATCTCGGCATCTCATCATCTCATCATCTCATCATGATGCTGCAATGACCATCGAGGGCGACAAAGTGCTCTCATCTTTGATAGACGATTCAAGTTGTCTGTTAGATAAGTTGGCCCATTCGTTGCAGCCAATAAACACTGTGCTTTCATCTCATAATCGATGGCGTCTAGATGTTAGATAATGCAACCCTTGTAGTTTTCCACAGACTACAGTCAGCATTGAGAAATTCGCCTCAACTAATAAACTAATTCATTTTACACTAATATTATTATAGAAAAGTTAAAAATTTACTGATTTCACGGCGGCTGATTTACAAATCGCTAACAATGCACGCTGATGATAAATACAATTTCATTCAAGCCACCTCTCGAATCGGTTCAAGCCGTGAAATATTATCCATTATGCAATTTACTAACGCAATAATATTCATAAAAGAGATTCGAAAAAAATCCCCAATGAGGCAAAGAGGGCGTAACAAATTCATAAAACAAGTTCAATTTCTGACATACATATTTACACTACTGTGATTTTATCACACGATTTAAAAAATTAATAAAAAATGTATCTACAATTAAACACAAAAAGTTAAAAAAAAAACATTTTTATTCGATCGATTGTTGTCAGATTTCCAATAACTTTCTCTGACTCCTTCCACTCGTTGGATATCCTTGCGATTAATAATTTCAACACAATATTCCAACATAATGTCACTGTCCTTGTATTGATTCTACGAGACCTGGGAACAAAATTTCGGGTATCCAATTCAAATAATATTTAAAATTGTAAAACAAAAGGCAATACTTCTGGCTACCATTGGCCTTTCTTCGTCTGATTCTGTTGTTGTTCCCGTTCGAGGGTCTGTTCGTAACGCTTATAAGGTTGGGTGACGTAGCGGTTGAAGGTGTCGTAGATGGTGAAGTAGAAGGCCGACATGATGCCGGACTTGTAGAGGGTGGGCACCATGCCCTTGTAGAAGCCAGTGGGACCCTCGTACTTCATTGTGTTCACAATGCATTCCCTCACACTGCGGCAGATTGGGTTCAAGCCATAGGACGTGCGATCGTCCGCGAAGTGATGCAGCATGGAACGCTTCTTGATCACGTCCGCCGGATAGACGAGCATCTTGGAGACGACGCCGCTGGCGGCGCCGCTTACAAATAGCAATGGACTCGGTATCGTCTTCTGCGGATTCGGCTTGTCCGTAATGAATTCCCCGACAGAGACAAGCATCCGATTGAAGAGTTTGTAAAACAGAAAATTGGCACCGACCAGCGGATAAATCTGCAGCAGAGTCAGCCACATGCCGCTCGTAATGCCGCGAAATCCCTCCTTGCGAAACACACGAAAGACCCCAGAGACCGCACCCAATTTGCTGGTGCGACTGTCCGGATCGGCGGCAACAACCCGAGTGCGGACCACGTCAAAGGGCTGGGCAAAAATCGTGCCGATGCAGCCAGCGGTGCCGCCGCAAACAAAGTAGTTGAGGTGATAGTGGTCGTGAAAGAATTGCGTCTGATTTGCGGCATGACGCAGTTGCTCATAGGACCAGAACTGCACCAAGGCATAACTGATGCTCATCAGCTGGCCAGCGAGGTGACCCTTCCAGATGCCACGCAATCCCTCCTCCCTGTAGATGGTGGCAAACGCCTGCAACATGCCCACATATTTGGAGTCATTGGACTTCGACAGTGGCTCCACCTGCAGCTGGAAGCGTATCTTCAGCACGTCAAGAGGCTGGCTGATGAAACGGGTCGCAGCTCCAGAGACTCCACCGCCGACCGCTTGAAGGAGCTGCACACTGGGCGAGTTCGTGGTCTGTTTTTTCATCTACGAGGCAAGGTGGGAACAGTTCAATGGAAGAATCGGCAACAAATTACACAATTAATATATTTATAATTATTTTACTAAATCATTATTGTTGAAATATTACCTCAAATTAATCTATTTATTTGTCTTACTTTTGAATATTCATTAAACGTAAAGGACTGAGAACAGTCTTAGAGAAAACCAACTCTAAAAGATATGTTTTCAGCTATGGCACGACTTCAATTTAAAGCCAAGCATAGTTAATTAGAAAAGTGGATACTTTTGTTTATGCATTTTGGCGAATTATTTTTTTTTTCTTTGACTTTAAAAATGATTACTAAATTTTAGCCGGAACGACTTAGTTGCTCTGGCATACAATATTGTAATTGAGTTATTTAATACCTCTAATACAATAAAATACTAATCATATACAATAATATTTAATAACATTACTAAATATTAAAAGATAATATGTTTGCTGAACTCTTGAATGATTAAAGTGAAACACTTTTCACTTGATGACTTTTTAAAACAAAAACGATTTGGTCTGAACAAAATGATAAAATTAAATTACAAATTTCTTTATTTAATGGCTCAAAAGTAAAAAAATGTAAATGTGTTGCAAAGAATGTCTTTGTAATTAGCTGTCAGTAGCTGTAATTGCTGGTCTAATCCTCATTAAGGAATTTGGCTTTCATTTTAATTGCTTTACCATTGATTACCATTGACTAAAAACGTGAATAGATGCGAACAGTTGAACTGTCAATATAAACATCATTTTTCAATCGATTTAATTGCTGGAATATATCGTTGCATTAATCTCCTCTATATGCCCCAAATTAGCTTAATCAGTGAACTACGTATATTAAAAGCTAAAAACAAATGTAAACGTGAATGGAACAGGAACAGTTGAATGGTGTATAGATGCAACTGTTCTTAGGAACAGATAAAACGTCTTGAAGAGCAGTTGTGCTGGGAACAGCTGCAGGTTTTTGAAGAACTTTTGAACCGTGTCTGAAAATAAGTATTTGTAATCGACATAACTGCAATATAATATTTTGTTAATGCTAAATGCTATGCCCCAGGGAGTAGACTAAGCACTGACCCATGTTAATCTCAAACTCGCAGCTAATTCGCATCCATCTTCCGATATCGCATTTCAGTTGCCAAACAGCAAGTCGTTGCCTACACGCAAAAGTCGCAGGTCAAGCACGAGAATCGCCACATTCAGCTGGTGCGGGAGTACGGCTTCCATCCGCGGACCAAGGCCTCCGTGGAGGATGGCGACGTGCTGCCCCGCAAGTTCGAGCCCTTTCCGGAGCACATGTACGGCAAGCCGCTCGAGGAGATTGACACCTTCATATACGAAGAGGTAAGCTGCCCCCATTTGCCCCCCTTCTCTATTCGCTTTTAATTCATATGCATATTAGCGTGCCGAAAAACCAAAATCAAAAGAAACAAAACGACAAACACAAATGAAACACAAACAAAACAAAACAACTAAATAAAAATGCTGCATTTGGCCCATTGCCATTTCCCCTCTCCACTTCCATTTCCATTCCCTTTAATTAATAAGTCACACAGGGTGTTTTGTGTGCCAGTTTTGCTACTACAGCAACACACACACATAGACATACACAGACACACACTCTCACTCTCCCATCACCCTTTCCAGCACTGTAGCCCATTGAAATAGTGTACAGCAAGTGGCACAGGCGGAAATGGAACGCGCTGTCGCTGCCGCGACGTTGTTTGCTATTGTAGTTGTTGTTGTTGCATTTTGAATTGTACAAAAGTGCAAATGCAACGACTTAATGAAAATGAATGCACTTTTGATGCCAAACTGAGGTTAATGGAAATGCAAACGGCTAGAACAGCCCTCGTGGGCCACTTGAAAGCCACAGCCAAAAGCGGCACGGCGGATATCAGCATAATGTCTAGCGCGCACACACACACATTGAAAGATACACACACACACACATACGGCACTATCGCCCTTCAGTACGCAGTAGCGCGACTAGTGAAATCACTAGTGCTTTTGGGTATAGCCATAGGATATAGTATCAGTATTTAAGAAAATATAATTTTTGATAATATATCGCTAAGAACTTTAAAATTGCTACAGAATTTTTTCCCTAGCCTCCATTGAACACACTTCCAGCGTTGGCTGAACTGTAGCTTCACAGTACAAATTGTCCGTCTAAAATTGATTTAACTTAAAATGAAATACATATGTATGTACATACATGCACATGCATGCGGAGGACATAACGGTGCACCGCCATTAACATACCTTTATCTTTTTGACAGCCCTGGAATTTTTTTCTTTATGTTTTTGGATCCATGTTTAGGCCATTTACGTTAAAATGGAAATGTCGCAAATATAAAAATATCAAATAAAACGATATTTTATAATATCGATCCAAAAATATCACGATGATAATACCAGTGAAAATTCTTCAAGTACTGATAAAGTATAGATATTATCTATTTCAATATCCCTATTATCCAGCCATGTTTATGCTGTTTACTTTAACATAGGGCGGGGCCAATTGTCATCGCCTCGTTTACAAACGTAATTAGTTTCGACCAGCCACCCACCCTATAGTATGAAACTAGTCCACAGCTGTCTACGAATTAAGTAGTTCGCGACTAGTACAATGGAGTTTGTATCGTCGCCATCCGTACTCAAGGCATCTCATTCTAAAAGTGAGAGTAAATTTAGAAACAGCTACGGCAAGAGCGACACTAATATAAATACAAATATAAGTACATGCATAAACACACTCACACACACACACCCTGGCATGCATGCTTGTACACACTGCGGAAAGGAAATGGGTCATGCACAGTTTGCCTTTAAAAAGGCCAAGCAATGTGACAACGGTATTTACGTGACGGTGGCTTAAACAAACTGCCCTGCCCTGGCTGCCCTCTGCTGCTGTAGCCCTGCCCCTCAGCTGCTGCTGCTACTGTAGCCCTGCCCCCCAGCTTATGCTGCAGCCAGCGAGCGCGCAGTGGACAAATTACAGAGGAACATGCAAGTTTACTCAAGACTTGGCGGCGTTCCCTTGCCCAGTACATGGTACACATACACATACACGTATACACGTGTCGTGGCCAAATATTTTTCAGCTAACGGTCAAAGGTTGACGGCGTAAATATGCATTCTATATGATTGCTTGGCTAAGGAACGCCGCCAGGGCTGGCGTAAAAATGTAGCGAAATGTTGCCAGACATTTGCACGCACGCTTGCACGGCATGGCAACGCTAACATAATCTACTCGTTTGTATGCATGCTTGTGTGTGTGTGTGTGGAAATGCGTGCAAATAAGGCGCAACGAAACTCCAGAAACGGAAAATCAAAGTGCTTAATAGCATTTAATGGGCCACTTAAAGCCGTCGCAGCGAATGGAAGAGCAAACATCTGCTACTGCTGTACCAACACCGATAGCAGCAGCAGCAGACTGCGATAATTCAACCGCATGTTTGCCCAAAAAACCCGAATTTCCAATCTTAGTTACAACAGTCGACACAACTTTTCATTTTGCGCACACTTAAAATACACACGCTTATTCTTAAGCTCTCGTGTCGAACACACACACATGCACAGCAATAGCGCACCCATTGTTGCCATCCCTTTCCCCCACAAACACTTAACCAAGCGGTCGACAGAAGCACATGCAAATTTACAAAGCAAGCACACACACACTTGCAGAGAATGAGATGATGGAGGGAGGGGAAATGTCCTAACTGCCGCCCAATCGTAATTTCTGCTTGTTACATTAAAATTTCTGCTTACTCGGCTGAACGGCATTTATGTGTGACAAACGACTTTCGAGCAGACGATGACGATGGCAGAGAAATCCTTTGTCAACCTTAACAAGGGTGTCTCATATTTAATTGAGGGAATCACAGTGCGCTAATGAACTGCTGCTGCCCAGAAATCGATTTATCCGAATTCCCCAAATGCCGACCAATTTTAACTAGTCTGATTGCGCTTCTGCTGCTTTGCTAACTTAATTCGTTCATTTACCGATGCTCTGGCCTGGCCAGTGAGTCCACATCTAGTTGGATTGTGTGCTGCTCAGGTAGCCCAACCCGTGTCTCCACATCTTGTCAAGAGTGTGCGTATAGTTGCCAATTGTCTATAGTTCGGGGTACTCACTAGTGGTTGCTTCGCACTCGATTAAAGTCGCTTCAGTATGCAAGCAAATATTGCAATGGCCAAGAGTTCAGCTGCCGGTGTTACTTCAATGTTGCACCACCCGCCTACTTATAAAAGTATTGCAGAGCGGGCCACACTTGGGAAATGTGGTTAGGTTGAAAAAAAGCACGCTCGAATCGCTGCCGACTCGCCAATTCCACGTTTAAAGCAAATTTACACAAGATTTTTGTGGAACTTTTGTATAACCAGTAATTTATTTAGTATCAACTTGAATTTTCAAACTGATGCTCTAAACACATTTTTGTTTTTTTGTTGAGAAATGCTAATTACTTCGGGCGTGTTATTGCCCAGTCGGTATGTTCAGTTTTTGTACGTCAGAAGTTCCTGAAAAGAAACCAATCGTTAGAACATTTTGCTAGCGCTCCGCTGGACAGTTTTTATCGTTACTTACCACGCTCAATGGGCGAAGTCGGTTTAGTCAGCGCTTACTTGGACCTTGCACGCATCTTCCTGCGCTTACGCTTCAACCTACGCATACGCTTCTTACGCCACTGTAAATGCACACAACAATACACAATAATCAATTAGTAAACAGCAGCAACAGTGGATGAATGGTTTTCTTTTTCAATATTTTATCACTTGTTTTTTGCAAGCACTTGTGAGAGATTTTTTTATTTTTACCTTAGCTCTCATTTTCCTTGTAGTCTCGAAGACGGTCTGAGAACGAAAGAACGATTGGAAAACGGAAGTTTAGCTGGCTACTTCGCGTGGCCGGGTTTTGACACTTGGAAAGTATCGATAAATCATGTGACAGTTGCATGGCATCGAGTACTGTTAACAGTGCTGTTAGTGTGGAGCAATACTGGCAGCAACTAACAGGACTGTTAAGTCGATGCTGGCATCGATAGTTTTCAAATCAACTCTACGGTGGTTTTTTTCATACAAACGAAACTTTTATAATTTAAATTATTTGTTTTAATTCACAAAAACTCTTAAAATAATAAGTTCTGTAATTTCTGATGGGTTTCAAATTGAGTAAATATAATACTATATTACTTACGTTTGTTAAATTAATAGTGAACCAAACTTATGTTAATGTAAGTGTTAAAGTTAAAAGAATTTCGATTAGTTCATTCAATTGATAAATAATTATGGAATTATATATATATATATCGTGCATTCTTTATTTTATTTGAGACAAATTACGTGAAGAGTTTTTCCAAAAATGAATAGATTGCTTTATTTTCGTCAAAACCGTTTAATTTTATAATGTTATGTTAATTATGCTGCTATAATTTAGCAGAGGTTTGTTTAATGTTATTAAAGCGCAACCACTAACTAGTGGCGGAACACTAATAAGGTTAACGGAAAAAGTTATTCGAATTAGATCATTATTTTGCTAATAATACAGCTGTCGATTTAAGTAATTAACCTAATTTAATAGGCAATTATTAATTTCGTGGCGAATTTATTTTTTTTGCAGACATTTTGCGTGGTCTCGAAAAGATTCCGCAAGAACTACATACATCGCTTTACGGGCACCAAAAGCCTTTTCCTCTTCCATCCATGGAGCCCATGGCGACGTGTATGTGTCTACATTGCAACGAATCAATTCTTCGACTATTGCGTTATGGCGACCATTCTATTCAACTGTATTTTCCTAGCCATGACTGAGACTGTGGAGGAAGCTGAGTAAGTATTTCTGGCCAGCATCAATGGGGGAACAATATCATTTCAGTCTATCTTTAAATAAAAATTAGCGCCACCTATGTTTGAAATTTGTAGCTGGTTCGTGTCCGTGTTGAAAATTGGTTGAAGTACATGCTAGCCGTGTTGAATATTTATTTGAATTTGGTTTGTGACTTGACTTAGGAATTAATCCGTGTGTTCCATAAAATTTTGCAAACTATTTCATTTATAAATTGCTATTTGGGCTTTGATATATAATAGTCAATGGAACTAAGAACTTTGTATATGTGAATGTTATTTAATTTTTTATATTTATTGCAGATATATCTTCCTAGCCATTTACTCAATTGAAATGGTAATCAAAATCATTGCCAAAGGCTTTTTGCTCAACAAGTATACCTATTTGCGTAATCCATGGAATTGGCTGGACTTTGTGGTCATCACCAGTGGATACGCGACCATTGGCATGGAGGTTGGCAATCTGGCCGGATTGCGTACGTTTCGTGTACTACGTGCCCTCAAAACCGTATCGATTATGCCTGGCCTGAAGACGATCATCAATGCACTGTTGCATTCATTTCGCCAACTGGCCGAGGTCATGACCCTGACCATTTTCTGTCTCATGGTCTTTGCCCTCTTTGCCCTGCAAGTCTACATGGGCGAGCTCCGAAACAAATGTGTGCGCACTGTGCCCGCGGATTGGACAAATATCTCGCACTTGGACTGGCAAATGTGAGTGATATTCTTTGTTTACAAATACTTGACTATGTCCTGTCGTCCGGCTGTCTGTCTGGCCGTCTGTATGAACGCCTAGATCCCAGAGACTATGCGAGCTGAAGTTACCAAATTTGCTGACAACACTTCTTCGTGTTGCACGCAGATCCAGTTTGTTTTAGATTTTTACCACGGCGACTTTAGCCTCCGCAAAAAAAGAAAAATAAAATTACAAGCATGATTTATGGTACAAATAATTATAACCACAATCGTAATCGTAAGCATACAAACTTAAATTGTTTGTGTCGGTTACAATTAATTATTTTTAGTTCTCACTAAATGGATAACTATAACTTTCTAATCTGTTTGAATTGCAGCTGGGTCAACGATACGGACAACTGGCTGTACGATGAGGACGAGATGCCGATGCTGTGTGGCAATTTGACTGGCGCTCGACACTGCCCCCTTGGCTTCATGTGCATCTGTGTGGGCGAGAATCCCAATCACGGCTACACGAACTTTGACAACTTCATGTGGTCCATGCTGACGACATTCCAATTGATTACACTCGACTACTGGGAGAACGTCTACAATATGGTAAGCCTATATGGTGATCAAGATGGAACTCTTTCTAATGCCATCCAATCTTTGCAGGTGCTAGCAACATGTGGTCCAATGAGTGTCTCATTTTTTACTGTGGTTGTGTTTTTTGGCTCATTCTACTTAATTAATTTGATGTTAGCTGTAGTCGCGTTGAGTTACGAGGAGGAGGCGGAAATCACAAATGAGGCAATTTGCAAAATGTCAAAGGAAATTCCCAGAAATGTATTTAAAGTTTTCTGTTTACTTCTTAGGAGCGAAAGAAAGATCTGTTGGATCATCGGGATGATTCGACGTTCAGCTTTGATCCATCGGTGCTGAGCGTCAAGAAGCTCAACAAGAACAACAAGAAGAAGATCGATTCAAGGAAGGGCGTGCTCCTCGCCTCCTACAGCAAGAAGAAGACACGCCGAAAAAAGACCAAAGGTGGCAAGGACACCGCCAGCACCAATGGCAGCAATGGCAATGATCATGAACGCAATAAATCCCATTCGGCGACGCCCAGTCCAGGACCAAGTCCTCGCCACAGCACCAGCGATCGTGCCGCAGCGTTGACGCTGCAGGCGCAAAAGCAATACCAACAAATGGAGCAACAGCAGCAGCAGCAGCAGCTACAGCAACAGCAGCTGCAGCTGGAGGAGGAGCAGCAGCAGCAGCTGGCCAAGGCCGAGCAGGTGGCGGCCACGTCACAGCAAAAGACGCGTATCAGCTTCAGGGAGGGCAATGTGAAGAATCCCAACATGCTGTATCCCTCGGACTACAAGGGACAGCTGATAACGAGCAGTCGCCAGACGAGCTCCAATTCGAGTGGCGGCGTCAATCGCGAATCCTCGCAGGATGATTCGGGTGTGGTGGACGATCACGAGGAGCAGGACACGGCCAACGAGCTGGGACATGTGTCCACCGTGGAGTTGGCGCTGTCGCCGCGCGAAGTGCGTCTCATCAAATGCAATGGGAACATAGCGCGCATAAAGAACCACAATGTCTATGCGCTGCATCAGGAATTCTCCTCAGAGGTGGTCGTCATTGGTGAGCATAAATAGTAATTGAAATGAATCATCAAAATTCTAATGCTGCCTCTTTCTAGATGATCTCCCCGATCGCAACTGCGATCGCTGTGTGCACTGTTGCACCGACTACGAGAGCTGGCTGCAGTTCCAGAATTGCCTCTACAAGGTGGTCCGGGATCCGCTCTTCGAGCTCGCTATTACGCTGTGCATTGTGCTGAACACAGCCTTCCTGGCCATGGAGCATCACGGCATGAGCGAGAGCTTTCGCAACGCCCTCGATGTGGGCAACAAGGTGAGCAGAAGACTTCACATGAATCTCCAATGAAGCGTTGTAACTATATAAATAGTATTTATTAAAACTCAAAGGGTAGAAAGGTACTATAACTTAGAAGAAGGGATCTCCGACCATATAAGGTATATCGATCTTTATTGCGAAATTATTGTAAGCCCCTTAAGATTCTAATGCAAGATTGTTCTGAATTTACTTAGTAAAATAATATGAATTTATGTGTTTCACTGAGGAGGAATATTAGTATAATAATTTAGATTAATCAATTAATTAAAAAAAAAAGGATATATATTTTTGAAAATGGGTATAGGATACTTTACCGTCGAGCATACTTGACTGTAGCCTTATCAGTTCTGGTTTCCTGCTTAACCAATGAATCGTTGCTAATCTCTTGTTTATCCTCAGGTATTCACGTCCATTTTCACCTTCGAATGCATAGTGAAACTGATGGCACTGTCGAAGGAGTTCTTTCTGTGCGGCTGGAACATTTTCGATCTGTTAATTGTCACGGCCAGTCTGCTCGATATCATCTTTGAGCTGGTCGACGGCTTGAGCGTCTTGCGTGGTCTGCGCTTGGTAAGCTTAAGTGGCATACTCTAATCCTTGAGAGATATATATTTATGTGATTGCTTTGCAGTTGCGGGTGTTGAAGCTGGCACAGTCTTGGACGACGATGAAGGTGCTGTTGAGCATCATTATATCGACGATTGGTGCGCTCGGCAACCTCACGTTGATCCTCGTCATAGTCATTTACATATTCGCTGTGATTGGCATGCAATTGTTCTCCAAAGACTACACGCCCGAGAAGTTTGATCCCGATCCAGTGCCAAGGCAAGTAGAAAACTCTTGACTCTTCTCAGACCCTCATTAAAATACTTGATTAACTTGCAGATGGAACTTTAATGACTTCTTTCACTCGTTCATGATGATCTTTCGCATCCTGTGCGGCGAATGGATCGAACCTCTGTGGGATTGCATGCGTGCCGAAGAGGAGGTAAAATTGTTTATATTTTATTCCATATTTAAATACCTTAATCGGCTTGTATTTGCAGCAAGGTGCCTCGACCTGCTTTGCCATATTTCTACCCACTCTGGTGATGGGAAACTTTATGGTGCTCAACTTGTTCTTGGCCTTGTTGCTCAACAGTTTCAACTCCGAGGAGCTCAAGTCGAAGAAAGAGGCAAGTCCGATGCGTTTTCCGCTTGGAAATGCACCCGTTTATCTGTATCTGTATCTGTATATTTGTATGTGTATGTGTATGTGTGTGCCAATCAATGTTCCAAAATTAAACAAAAGGAAAAACTTAATTCTCCACAAAAACCAATTAAGAACAAGTGCGAGCTTGTCATAAACTCCCAAAAAGCTAAACGAAATTTAGTTCCAATTTAACAATTTCTGTATTCTCTATAACTATACCTATATCTCTATATCTATAACTATATCTATATGGTGTTTGCACTCGTTGTGTGTGAATGTGTGTCTGTCCTCTAGCCAAGTAATTAATTATAATAACTAACAAATGCCATTCAAGAATCACTCACAATCACATGCCGAATGAGAAATGAATCCAATTGAATTATACACACAACACTGTGAGCCATGTAAAGCACTTTTTTAAGAACAAAAAGTGTAACATACACACACCAAGAACACTTGTGTTAAATTATTAACAAAATTTCCCATACACATTGTGTTTGTTAATGTTCATTCATATAAATATTTTATCTACTATATGTATGTATGTAATTGCCGGCGATTTCGGCCCGTGTCGAAATTGATATTTAAATAATTTTCTTAAATTAATTACTTGATTATTTAGTGTATGTCTTATGCATTTGCTAACCTGTCTCTAAGTCTCAGTGTCTAAGTCTTAATATAAACCATACTCATAATAATCTTTCCATTTGCACCATCAACTCTCAACTCGAACTCAAATTAACTAAAACTTCTGTTATTAACTTTGCACAATGCGTTTAAACTTTAACTACTTTTAACACAAACACACGAAATACACAATTATCCCAAAATAAATCCAAAAACGAAAACAAAATATTTTAAATACACCAAAAAACGTTAAACAGATTTTCAAGAAAAAGGTAATTTTTCCAAACTTAAACTTTAACTACTTAAATCAATTGTTTGCTTCATTTTGCGTTATCAAAAAAAAAAAAGCTGTATAAAAACCGAAAACCAAATGAAATTTAAACCGTGTGTATATAAAAATCCCTAGCTGATGTGCATACCAATTGTTGTATAATTATTGTTAAATATGTTATTTGCTTTGTTTGGTTCGCCTCGTTTGTTTGTTCTTAGCTCGTAATTCACGTTATTCTCTGTGTATTGGAGCCAATCTAAATGTCAAAAAAAAGAAACATTTCTCTAAATGTAACTCGTAGTGAACTCTTGAGTTTCTTGCCACATCCTCCAAGGCAACCGATTGATTAACCGCGATGCTTTCTCTCAATGTGTAGGAGGTGGGCGAAGAGTCGAAGCTGGCACGCAGCATCGAGCGTGTCCGCGATCTCATTCGCAAGAAGCGGCAGGAGCGCAAGGATCGCAAGGAGCGCAAGTTTGCCGAGAAGTTTCAGCAGATTGTGCTCGAGGCGCAGCAGGCGCACGCCACCAGCCAACTGGCGGCCAGGGAGATCGACAAGCCCGGTCTGCTGGCGGAGACCAAGTTCCACAGACTAAGCTATCAAGTAAGCGCCTTGAATTCCCTAATCCTTGAGCTGCTTCTAAATTGTTTTTTATCTTTTAGGAATCTATGAACCGTCCAGTTTCTGGCTCGGACTTTGGCTTTCAAATTCCGCTCAGCGACGGGCTGCACACGATTGTCGATGGCCTGGAGTACGATGAGTCCGAGCAGCCAGCGGCTGGTGGCCAGCAGTCCATGGAGGAGCAGCCGGTGCTGGACAGCCTGCCGCCCACCTACGAGTCAGCCATGCTGTCCGCCTCGATCAATGGCCAAGCCAGTGGCTGTGATCAGAATCTGACGCCGGTCGCTCTCGCCGAGCGGAGTCGGCTGCAGCATCAGATCTCGTCGGGCGTGGGCACTCAGCAGAACGACTCGAGGGACGAGGCCACGTACACGGAGTCCATTGAGCTGCGCCTGCTGGGCCAATACAACTCGACGGACACCGATCCGTATGCGTATGCGCCCGACCAGCGCAGCGGCTCCTTTGCCCGCGGCGACTCGCTGCAGGATGCGGACGAGGCGTACCTCAAGTACCAGAAGTCGCTGCTGACGCGCTCGCCCAGCTACCGCAAGTCCCTGGACCGCCTGTCGCAGTCCAGCGGCCAGTCGCAGCGCTCGCTGCTGCCCTCGCGCAGCCTCAAGTCCGAGGAGAGCGCGATGCGACGGCACTCGAGCGGCCACTCGCTGAACTCCATCTCGCTGGAGCAGGACGAGCTGCTGTCGCAGGCGAATCTGCGCGAGGAGCTGCTCAACTGTGACCAGAAGGAGCTGTTCCAGTTCCTGCAGGACGACGACGAGCTGCTGGGCAAGACGCTGCGCGACAAGAAGCTGGCCACCAACAGCATCAAATCGAACCTCAGCTACATTTCCAACTCGATCCTGCAGACGCTGGACTCGCGGCACAGCGGCAGCCACTCCAGCCATGCCAACGGGCAGCCGGAGAGCGAGCCGCTGATGGAGCACTCGGAATTTGACAATATCATCCAGAGCTTCGAGAAGGAGCTGGAGGAGATTAAGCGCTCGACCAGTTCGCTGGAGCGCAAGATCTCCACGCTCTCCGAACCGTCGCCGGCTGCCGATGAGGCAACGAAGGCGATCATGGATCACATAGCGATCATCACGGGCGCCTCGGAGCGCACCACGGCCGATGAGGTGGTGCATCCGCTGAATCCCTACGACAGCTACGATCTGTCCAGTGTGCCGCGTCGCTCGCAGTCCGTCAGCGCCGCCGCCCAGCGGCAGTCGGTGAAGCTGAAGCGACGCAGCCTGGAGAAGCAGCGCAAGATCGACGAGGACTTTAGCATATCGAACGAAATACGCAAAATCTGTGATCAAATCCATGCACCCTTCGCCGCCATGGAGGCCCTCGCTGTGGCTGCCACCAGCGGCAGCGGCGGCGGCGGCGGCGGCAGCAGCGGCAACAACTGCGCGAGCAACGTGGGCGGCGGCCAATCGCCGTTTATGCGGAGGAAGAACGATCCGTTCAGCGTGCAGTTCGATCGGTTCAAGCGACTCTCGCTGATTGAGCGCGTGGAGGAGCTGCCGGAGGAGGACAAGCCCATATCGACGCTGCGCATCGAGTCGGAGAAGATGCCGCGCAAGTTCCTCAACAGCGACAAGCTGCGCATGGACAGCCTGTCGCTGAAGAGCACCAACTCGTACGAGAACCTGCTGATCCAGAAGCAGTTGTGCCGCGAAGGCGTCGCCATGGGGCATGCAATGGGCGGGGTGCCGGCAACGCCGCCCACCTCCCTCAAGTCGAGCATCGAGCCACCAACACTGGCGCAAATTTCATCGCTAAAGGCGACTCCGCCGCTGGCTGCCCTCACGGAGCATCAGCAGCACTATCATGCCACCTCAATAGCCACCACAGCGATGGCAACCACGATACCAGCAACAGCTGTGGGCGCGACGGGCAACAGGCGTCGCGCCGAGCATCCACAATCGACACTAGACAAAGCCGCATCCTTTCAATCGGCGCGCACCGAATCGCACAGTTCGGGCGCGGCGGACAGCAGCTCGGGATTGGGCCTCGGCCTCGGTCTCGGTCTGGCACTGGCCACCAACAATCGGTCCATGTCCAATGGCCAGCAAGAGCAACGACGACGGGCCGGTGAGAAGACTGAAACGACTGAGCAGACCACCGCGACCACCACGAAGGCGTCGTCGGCGTTCTCACGACTGACCGAAAAACCATGGCATTGTTTGGTTTCCTACGTAGACGATCTCACTGTCGGTGGGAGACGTAACTCGCAGGGCGCTTACAATGATCCCATGACTTTTCCGAGCTTTGGCCAGGCGAAGCCGCCCAAGGTGCCAGACGATTGCTTCCCCCAAAAGTGCTACGAGCAGTGAGTATAACCCATCAGATCATCATCCCATTGATTCCCATCTCTCATTACAATCGTTGTTGTTTGCAGCTTCTACTTTCGCTGTCCGTGGTTCATGTCGTGCATGGACACGCCGAGTGCCAAGCACTGGACACGTGTAAGGACGGCAGTCTTGACGGTTGTCGATACTCCGGCCTTTGAGTGGTTTGTGCTAGTGCTGATCTTTGCGTCGAGTATTACGCTCTGCTTCGAAGACATCTATCTGGACAGCAATAAGACCCTGAAACGCGTGCTCTACTGGACCAACTTCTCCTTCTGCCTCATCTTCGTCGTTGAAATGGTGCTCAAATGGCTTGCGCTGGGCTTCTCCAAGTACTTTACCAGCTTCTGGACAATACTCGACTTTATCATAGTGTTTGTAAGTTTCAATCAAAAACATTTCATTTTGAATTTATTTTAATTTTTAACTACTTAAGAACATATCCTCAAAATTTTAACTGAAAATTCCAAGAACTTTGCATGATATTTAAAGATACATTTTTATTTTTTTTAGGTATCAGTTTTCTCGCTGCTCATCGAGGAGAATGAGAATCTCAAGGTGCTGCGCTCTCTGCGCACACTGCGAGCTTTGCGTCCGCTGAGAGCCATCTCTAGGTAAGTATTGCACCTTTGGAGCCGGGCTATGCGATCAAATCTGAGATCTATATTAATTAATCAATTGCTAAACTCAACTAACTGTAAAATCCCCATTAATGAAGTAATAAGCTCTCTACGTATGTAGGTTTCTTCTACTTTCTTATGACTAATTTCTTCCAAACGAATCGTTTGCCAGAGCTGTGCAGTGTTTAATACAATCTCGTCTTCTTTATGAATTTCGAATAGAAATACGTAGACCACATTGCATCGCCATGTCTCCTCCACTAACTAACTAACTAACTATATACAATATGTACATAGCTACAGAATAGATCAACTATATAAATATGTATACTCTATCATATCATATAATCTTTGTAAATAAGCGATTATACTGTATATATATTAAACTTAAATGTAGTTTACATTTAAAGAATCTGAATCGGCCCAATATGTAGATATTCAAAACGAAATAAATTGATCCGGACCGTATTTTTGTAGTACCGTAACTCGTAACCGTATCTCGTATCGATCGTGCCCATCCCGTAACTATTAGAATTTCATAAAACATTTCTATTCCAGGTGGCAAGGAATGCGGATTGTAGTAAATGCTCTCATGTATGCAATACCATCAATTTTCAATGTACTTTTGGTTTGTTTAGTTTTTTGGTTGATTTTCTCCATAATGGGTGTGCAATTCTTTGGTGGTAAATTTTTCAAATGCGTCAATGAGTTGGGCGAGTTGCTGCCGATTACTGTGAGTATCCCAATGAGAATCTCCCTTTGAATAATTCCCCCTCCCCCTCATATCTTCGAGTATCGCAAAGTCAAAACACTTGTTAATATTGCATCATTTGTGGCCTTGCAGGAGGTGAACGATAAATGGGATTGCATAGAGCAGAACTACACGTGGATCAACTCGAAGATCACATTCGATCATGTGGGCATGGGATACTTGGCCCTGCTGCAGGTGGCCACCTTTGAGGGCTGGATGGAGGTCATGGCCGATGCGGTGGATGCCCGTGGTGTGGATCTACAGCCACAGAGAGAAGCCAATTTATATGCGTATATTTATTTTGTTATATTTATTGTGTGCGGATCGTTCTTTACACTCAATCTATTCATTGGAGTTATCATTGATAATTTCAATATGCTCAAGAAGAAGGTAAGCGATGCGGCCTATGCCATATTCCCTGCATACTGCCCTGCATACTATATATGCTCGACATACACCCCCCAAAACTATATGTATATAGATCCCCAGATCCCACCACACACACACACTACAAACTGAACTCACCATAAGCCCACGAAACTCACCTCTGTACAGTTGTGCATTATTCGAAACAATCCCCAATCCCCCAACAAAAGTGTTGCTCTATTTTCGAATCAGTTAGTTGAGTGTTATATACCTACTATATAAGAATGGTATATGTAGAGTGTGTTGTCTCTTCCATGTACATGCTAAATGTATGTGTGTGTTTCCTATATGTATATGTATGTCCATGTATTTGTATGTGTACCTCTCTCTATTCTCGTATTTGTATTTGTTATTGTATATATAAATAAATGTTCATTCTATTCTCATCACTTTTATAGTATGAAGGAGGAGTGTTGGAAATGTTTCTCACCGAATCTCAAAAACATTATTACACCGCTATGAAAAAATTGGGACGAAAGAAACCACAGAAAGTTATTAAGCGACCTATAAATCATTTTTTAGCTATGTTTTATGATTTATCCAATTCGAGAAGGTAAACAAACGAAACGTTTCTGAACCCAGCAAATTAACTCTTAATTAAATATATAATTATCTATATAGTTTTAATTAATTACTTACTGTTAGTCTTACTTACAAATAACATAACTCGTACTCGTAAACTCTGGCCTAGGCACACACATCCTCTCTCTCTTGCTCTCTCTAATATCTCTCTAAGATACAAAAACACACACACCTTATGTGATACAAGTACTATCTATGATTAACTGAGAACTATCGATTAATATACCTTTTTTTCGATTTGGTGATAAAATTCATTTGAACACTTCATATTCTCCGCATTTAATGCATCGAATCGGGCGTTTGCTGCTTCTTTATTACCCCAAAAGCAAACAAAGAAGTCGCACAAACGCTTTCAGAAATGCAACCACTCGAACTCTAATTCTCTAAATATCTACTAAGACGTTCTTAGATGTTCTAGAGCACAATTTGTACTAAGTATAATATATACATATATATATAATAATCTGCATTATCTTATTATAATATGACATATTCTGAGCACTTTGAATTGCATCTGAGTCAAGTGTGGGCATGCTCTCAATAATAACTATAATAGAAACTAGACATCGTAGATACCGTTGATGGGTTCTACCAATAAAAGGGGGGAATACAAATACTTTCCTACTACTATTACTACTATTATTTAAATGTATATTAAGCATGTATATAAATAGCTTTAGATTTAATCTTATACTTTACTTAAATGCTCCTCAAATGCGTTGTATATAATTAGAGAGATGTGTTTGCTTTGAGGAGCATCCGCACTTCGGCTAGCTCGAAGCTTGTATATTTCTCTTGCATTATTTATCACAATTACATAATGGTTATTTGTGACTTTTATTTCATATATGTTCCATTAACTTCAACTCTGTCTGTCATGTATGCAAAATCGTCATCAGATTCGAAATTGCGATCTTTGTACTGATTTTTCTCAATATGCTTACGATGGGCATCGAGCACTACGATCAGCCGCATGCCGTCTTCTTTATCCTGGAAGTAAGCAATGCCTTTTTCACAACGGTCTTCGGTCTCGGTAAGTACGTCGACTTCCCATATTGACTATACTATATATGTAAAACTCTTCACAGAGGCCATCGTTAAGATTGTGGGACTGCGTTATCACTACTTCACTGTGCCGTGGAATGTGTTTGACTTTCTGCTGGTGCTGGCCTCCATCTTCGGCATACTCATGGAGGATATCATGATCGACCTGCCCATAAGTCCGACGCTGTTGCGTGTGGTCCGGGTATTTCGCATTGGGCGTATCCTGCGTCTCATTAAGGCTGCCAAGGGCATACGGAAATTATTGTTTGCCCTCGTTGTCTCGCTGCCGGCGTTGTTCAATATTGGCGCTCTGCTGGGACTGATAACGTTCATCTATGCGATACTGGGCATGTCCTTGTTCGGCCATGTCAAGCTGCAGGGCGCTCTGGACGACATGGTCAACTTTCAGACCTTTGGTCGGAGCATGCAGCTGTTGTTTCGCCTGATGACATCGGCGGGCTGGAACGATGTGCTGGAGTCGCTGATGATCCAGCCGCCGGACTGCGATCCGTTCTTCAATCGACAGACGAACGGCGACTGCGGTCACCCATTGCTGGCTATCACCTATTTTACGAGCTTCATTATAATCAGTTATATGATTGTGATTAACATGTACATTGCCATCATCCTGGAGAACTTCAATCAGGCGCATCAGGAGGAAGAGATTGGCATTGTCGAAGATGACTTGGAAATGTTTTACATACGTTGGTCCAAGTAGGTTTTGTTTGCTATTTGCTAAGGCGCAATGGGAGCTCTAAAAGATATATATAGAATATCTGATTAACACTGTACTTAATTGATTTCGTTTCAGATATGATCCACATGCCACCCAATTTATACACTTCTCGCAACTGTCCGATTTTATTGCCTCACTCGATCCACCATTGGGCATCTCGAAGCCCAATAATGTCGCTTTAGTGTCATTTAATCTGCCCATCTCTAAGGGTAATAAAATACACTGTCTCGATATTTTGCACGCGCTAGTTAAGCACGTGCTAGGTCATGTCGAGGAGACCGATAACTTCAAGCAGTTGCAGGAACAAATGGATGTCAAGTTCAAGAAACAGTTTCCAACGCGCAAAGAATTGGAAATTGTTTCGTCGACGCGGATCTGGAAGCGCCAGGAAAAGGCGGCTAAGACCATTCAAACCGCTTGGAAGGACTATTTGCGGTACTAAATGCAGCCCACTAGAAACTAACCCATAGCATAGCTTCCAACTCTTGCCTATTATGATATTGATTTCATTATTATTATTATTTTGTAGGCGTAAACAGGAAAAAGAACGCTCCAATTCGGGTGATACCGCCACGCAGAACTCCAGTCCCGGCGGCTGGCAATCGAAGCTCTCCGCTCTGAATTTCTTCCATCTGCAGGTGAGTGAATAACAATAAATAAATTTAATAATGATAATGATAATGATAATGTCCTGTAGGTAAGCCGTCGTGGCACCGCCTGCTCCAGTCGCGCCTCCTCCCGCAAATCTTCGCGTGCCTCGGATGGCTCTGATCTGAGCGAACTCGCAGGACCTTGGCTTAATCTGCCACTGATGCTGGTCTCGGGGGCCGACGATGTGGTCAAGGATATTAAGCAGCAAAGCGATGAGCTGGGCAAACGGTAGTTAATCCTTAACCTTGTACTCACTCATTTGCTACACACAGACACACTCAAACACACACACACACATACACATGGACACTCAGAATTCATATACGTGATTCGAAATGCAATTTTTAGACGAAAGGCTTTCACAATCATGAACAGCAAACAGCAACAGCAACAGCTAACAGCAAACAGCAACATTGATGAATCTTAAATTTAACGTATTTTGTGTTTCACAATATATATTTACAAATTGAGCCCTATTTTTAGCATATCCTCTTGTATCTCCCTAAACTATGAGTCCTTGCTCGCAGATATGGTCACAGCCGTATTAAGAAGTGGCTCCCAGCCTAGTGGCTTGAATTCTTTAGGTAAAGGCAATGCTCATACCAGCTAGTAAACATCAACAACAACAACAACAATTATCTTACAACTACAAATAGCAATTCTTACAACTTTGTTTTTAGTTCTCTTCTCGCCGCCACCAGCTCACTCATACAAAATATATAATAGTATTAATATAAATATATTTGAAATCGTCTCTTAAACTAATAGTTTCAACATCCCAATCGCTCCTCATTCAAAAGCAAAGCAAAACAAAAACCAAAATCTCAATTCAAACAGTCTATGCCAATAAATACTTAACTCTCATTTGCTGCAAAACCAACTACAACTAAAACTACAACTAAAAACTATCTGCAGTTCTTAAATTATAGTAACAAAAATACAATCAAACATTTGAGTACAATTTGTAAGTAGAGGCCTATCCAAAGTAACTCTCTGAAACAAGACATGATTAGACATTGAATGCGTAATTTTAGTTGATTATCTTCTAAGTTGCTAACTAGCCGCTGCTTGCCCTTAACAATCTAACAATCTATCACGATTCTCATTGTACCTTCTTATAGTTTGCATTCCTCTAAACGTAGCAGCATTCCATATTCTATACTACAATATATACAACATTAATTTGATCTCATTGGACACAGCGATCTTTGAAGTTTGCTTTAAATATCGCTGACAAACTAAGCTAAATTCCCGATAAATTCTCAATCAACAATCCACATTAATACATTATATATATATACACACAAATATGTACGTATGTATAATCCAATGTACAGCTTATTACATTCTTACAGCTTTTTTGTACAGTTCTATATGTGAGACAATTTGAATCCGTATTTTCGTCAAAAAATTGCAGAGCCTAATATATGTATCTTATGTACCGTACAGAAAATAATTGATCCAAGTATTTGTCTATCTGTCGTACTTATATCTAAACATTCTACAATCTACAAAAATCTCTACTACTACCACTACTACTACTACTATTACTTAACGACTTGAACATCAATGAAAATTTATTGTGTTTTGTGATTTATCGTTATTATTTCTATAATCTATATCATTAGCGGTAGCATATTTGTGGAAGCGCCTAGAGCAAGTCGTCGCCGAAGCTTTTATAATTTCTTTTTGCGTCATCAGGATGCTGTCGATGACAGTTTAACCTCACCTTCAGTACATAGAAAAAGTAATTATTGACAAGTGCCTAATCCACAGCCAAATCCACATTACAACAAATTACCACTCTCTCGATATTGTATGTGTAAATACTATTGTACATAGTCCACAGCGTCACTGATCCACCATAGACTGCACCATTTGATCGAAATACTCATGCCATATCTATAAAGTATATTAATATATATCATAATCATGCGGCTTTTAAGTCTCTCTTTCGCTCACTCTCTCTCTATCTGTCTCACTCGCACTCTCGCTCACTCTCTGCCTCAATATAAACTTGAATTATCTGTCGTTCTTTCTGAAACTCGTTCGTCATCAATCTCAATCTCAATCTCAATCGAATCGTTGCTTTTGCGAAAACATCACGAACCATTTTATTGTACAGACACTCGTTAATCATGACATACTCTTTCTCTATCTGTTTTATCGCAACTTACTCCTGTTTACTCCTATTGAACTTTGACCTCTGTCACACAACCTCTTTGTACTATGTGTGTTAATCACGATCCTGTGACACTAATGCGTGCATTTCACCCACAAACAGCTGCAATAAACACCAACAACACCACCTCAACCTCAACATCCTCCACATCCGCCTCCGCCTCTGCCTCTGCCTCTGCCACAGCCTCTGCTGGCGCCACAATCAACGTTGACCAACAGCAGGCGGCAGTAACTCCAACGCGTAAGCGCGCCTCTAGTTTTATTCGCAAGAAACCGCCCCTAGAAAGAGGTTTGTCAGCACAAAGCGCTTTAAGAGTTAACAAGAACGCTTTTGTCTGTATGTGTTATCGTAATCAAGCCCCATCCCCATGGAACCCCCCACTAAAGTCGCCTCTTTTTTGCCCCCTTTGCAGCGGATGGCCCGGCACCGGAGGTGATTGTGACGAGGCCGTCGCCGGAGCAGCAGACGCATCCGATGTCGCACGGACATTCGCTCAGCCTGCGGCCGGACAATGCCACGCTGGTGCACGTGCTTGTGCATCGCGAGAGCGAGGAGTACAAGGAGGAGGACGACGAGTGCAGCCAGTCGTCGCACCTCAGTCACAGCACATCCAACAGCAATGGCAATGGTAGCGGCAATGGCCAGGAGAAGCCCAAGCCGCCGCAGATACGCATCAGCACTGGCTCCTCAGAGAGCGCCATGGACAGCTGTCTGATGCCCACGGTGCAGATAATGGTCGACAGTCCGAAGGATCCGCCGCGTGGCGACTTCAGCCTGGACAGCGGCTTCGCGCCGACAACTGCGACCCCAACCCCGATCCCGATTGATGTCGATGCGCCCATCGATGTCAATGTGCAGGGCGATACATCACAAGTGTTCTACGACTACAATCCCGAGTCCAATCTCGTCGAGGAGGCACAGCAGCAAGCAGCCGATGTCGATGGCGACGCCGAGCAGAGATGACCTTCAATCAATGCGGGAGAAGGGTCAGAGAAAGAGCAGCAGCAACAATCCGACAGCAATACGAGCAGCATTACCAGCAGCAACAGTTGCAGCAGCGGCAGCAGCAGCACCTCATCAGCTAGCCAGTCAACAGGAGTCGGCGGGCAGCGTCCAAGTTGACAATCTCCAGTCTGAGAGAAGTTCCCATGGGCATTTGGGAGCGCACTTCTGGACGGGGCAGCACAGAACTTGCCCCTTTGTTATTATAGTCGATTAATTACGCATATAAATCAGACCTTCTTAATAGTCGCTTTATACAGCAATACTTAAATGGAACTATCCAGTGTTTATATATCCATTCAATGCTGGCTTGGTAACAGTGCGCTGTGCGTCCAGCCAAGTCTCGGTTAATTTAGCTTAGTTTAGTTTAGTTACAGTTAGCATAGTCTTAGCCTAGTTTAGTTTACGAAATCAATATAAACTCTGTGTTAACAAAACGTGCATTAAACCGTACAGTGCGTACACGTTGTAATACTCAAATCAAAACCAAACAAAAGCAAACGCAAATACACTAACATTAACATTAACATTAACATTAACATTAACATTAACATTAACAGTAACATTAATATTAACATTAACACTAACATTAATATAAATATAAATATGAAATTGAGGATACGATATAGTATAAATAGGATCTAACTAATTGGTTGGTATTTTTGTTTAGTCGTCAATCAATCAATCAGTCAAGTATATATATATATATACAACTACTCGTATATATATCGGCCGATTTCGAAGATATTTTGAAGGTTGTTTTTAATTATACAATAAAACGCAATACGATACATAATTACATAGAACTATACATAAATACATATTGTAACTAACAAATTCGCGGCGTAGTTTTAGGCTCGTATTCGTAATGATAGAGTTTCTTTTTCTTTAGCGCAATATATATATAATTATCTCTATATATATATATATTTTGTACATATGCCAAAGGAAGTATTTTAAAATAATGAAGAGCTAATAATATACATATTTATTCATAGCATTAATTGAAAGCAAAGAAGAGTCTAGCATACCATATAACATATGTTATGTATAAATTAGTTAGCAACAATTGTATGAAATATTTACGAGAGGTTTTCTGTTGAGATATTCACTACTAAAAACCAACAATTACCATTACAATTACGACTACAGTCTAGATTATAATATCCGTACCGATTGTTCAAGTACAAAAAATCGAAGTATTACCAAATAGTAGATTTCAATACTGTCCTTCCCCATTCTCATTCTACTCAACACAAACTTCAACTCAAACGCAAACTCAAACTCAAACTCAAACTCAAACTAAAGCCAAATCAAGAAGTCAAGTGATTAAACATTCCAAAAAGCAATTCAAGTGCAATTCGCACATTAAATCGTTTAATAGCTAAGAAGACCCAATCGGGTTATAGACTCGTAATTATTTGTACTACAAAGCATATATGTCACACTGAGAATGTTATCGTTATTTCTTCGTACATCAACTACAACTACAACTCTTTATTAGCCAGTTGAATGCAACACAGTCCTACCTAAGCAATGTGCATTGTGTACCAGTGAGAACTTTTATTATTATACTTAGCATACATATTGAATTATACATTTACTTATGATCTAAACACTATATCGAATACTCTTACCATAGGCATACATACCAAGTGTTTTTATTTAGTCTAACTAAACGCGAAATCAAAATTGCATTACTGATCGATCTTCTATACAAAGCTTCCACGAACATACTCGTACATACTCGTGCATACATTTATATACATTAATACATAATTCTAAACTAAATCTTTACATACATATACATACATACTATTATACCAACTATATTTGTATCTACATATATTTATATAGTTTAGGCCTCGGCCGAGTTTCAAAGAAACTTATTTGAAATGTTGTTTTCTATTATTGTAGAATATGCAATATATTCTGTGAGAATTGATTGATTGTGTTTAGGTTATATATCGTACGTGTATGCAATCACATTACGTTTCCACATCGAACCGGATACTGGACAAATGAAAACTGATAACATACGACACTCTGCAGCAATCAGTGCAGCGCACACTTTTACATTTCTACTCGAAAACTTTTTCTAACTTAACAACAGACAATCAGACAGCGATTGATATAAAATTGAAATTATGGTACCAATTAAATCGTTATCTCCAAATACAAATACAAATACAAATACAAAATAAAACGTACACACTTGTGATTTTAACTGCAATTTTTACACAAGACAACTTAAGATCATAACTTTTAATTAGAATTGTTAACAAATTGCTAAATGGATAATAAATAATGAATAACATGTATCAAATAACTAAGCATATAACAATATAAATGAAAACCAAAATAAAACAGACAGAAACCAAACACTCGTCAATTAAGTGATATTTATAATTGGTACATAGGCGTAAAAACATTTGCAAGGATTATTATACATACATTAACTTACATACATACATACTCTTATATTACGTACTAAATACGTAGAATTTACAATAGATCTCTATAAATCGCTACAACCTGTACATAACAAAAACAAAGTTTATAATAACATAGCAATATGAACAAATTCAACGGTCAGAAGAAGAAAAACCCAAAACAAGCTTTAATTTCCATTGTCTTCAATAATAATCGCTTACCAAAATGTTCTTATTTGATTGGGATGATCGAGGCGTTATAGAGACATCTCTAGATAAGACCAGAGATGCGACACAACATATTATTTAGTCATAGAGTATAACGACAATAAAACGAATGAGGCATATTGATTATAAACGCAACCTGTGCCAGGGGCCAGAGCTTGAATAAACAAACAAACAAACAAAACTAAATTCCACAAGCAAAAAAACCAAGAGACCCAACCAACCAGAAGAATCCCACAAAGCAGGCCATATAGAAATAAAATGCTTTTACCCAAAACCCCAGCAATTTTAGTAGTCCAATTTAAAATGTAAAATAAAAACAACCAAACGATGTACCAAACTGCAACAACAACCACAGCAACAACAAACAACAAACAACAAA
This sequence comes from Drosophila ustulata, assembly GCA_035047365.1. Classification (NCBI taxonomy): domain Eukaryota; kingdom Metazoa; phylum Arthropoda; class Insecta; order Diptera; family Drosophilidae; genus Drosophila; species Drosophila ustulata. The sequence continues at coordinate 23,544,621 of JAWNPT010000057.1, read as the reverse complement.
CAGACAAAAGAAACAGAAACAGAAACAGTCCTGTGCATTTAACATAGCTCATAGCACCGCAGTGCAGCAGACCGAATCGGGTCGAAATACCAATACGACAATTACACCAAACCATACACAATAAAAACAAAGACAAACAAATATATATATATATATATATATATATGTATAATGAATAAATTGATATGTACATACTGGTATCGTAAGTACAGTTATAGTACAGTACAGCTGGTTTGATTAGGCATGCCTTACAGAAGAATACACACGATTTTATTTGTTGTAAATTAACGCGTTGAGGTTCAAAAAAAAGTTAACGTTTCATATATCAAGCAAATAAAAAACGAAATTCAAGGAAAACAAAAATATAATTATAACAGTATTTGATATTTAATAATAATACCGAATAGGCGAAGCATACAAATTGTTTAACATGCTCTGAAAACAATGTCAATTATTTTGATTTGCCGTTACAACAATATCAAATATGTATGATGAACAACAACAACAAAATGCTGCAAAGTGACAAGTTTTTGATATTAGACATGAGTTTTAGTCGTCCTAAGCATAATCAAATATTATATTTACTTAATAACTGCATAGCTTAAACGGATTATAAATTATAATAATTATATTATTCATAGCTGCGCTCAACTTGCAACGGATCAAACTCAAATCAATACTCAGCTTGTAGAAAATTTTCCATATCGATTTCCATTCCATATTCTTTTGTTATTTAATATTAGTTAGGCTTTACACTTCATTAATAACCGATTTATTAAATCGATCATTTGATTTAATTGGCCTCGTTAGCCGTTGTTAGACCATGAAATTGATTTGATTTGATCCACTCAGTTTTAAAAGAAAATAACATTAACGATAATAAGTATATATAGTGACATAATGAACCGAATCATATCAAATCAAAACAAAACAAAATCACAAAAACTAACAAAACAAAAGCATAATAAAGTAAAACATAAAGCTAACATTTGCAATTAAATATTTACTCGGGTAAAAATGGTACAGTAAAGATATTCGTTTATACAATATTTACTGTCTAAATATTATATAACCATTATACTTATACTACTTATACTTATACGTATACTTATCGAAAGTCAAAATTTATTAACGGATGTCAAAACGCAAACCAATTTTAAACTGAACATTGATATTCAAATTCAACATTTTTCGGATAACTGTGCCCACTGTGCGCACACATACACACGCAAACGCCCTCTGTGTGAGTGTGAAAATGATAGATGGAAGATATATGTATAATTATATAATTAAAGAACCCGAGAATTTGTTGAAAAAAGGCGAACAAAATATAATGACATTATTAATTACCGAAAACAGAGAAATAAGCAGATAACAAATTGTTTTTTTTTAGTTTGGATTGTATATAAGTATATATAAAGTATATATATTGAAAAGATCATAACTACTATTATAATAGTGATTATTTCAGTTATTCAGTTTATAACTCATAAGGGTTTTGTTAAATTTAATTATATTTATATATTCGTATGTTAATAAAACAATTTCTGACTACAAGATAACAATTCTCTCGTTATTTATAGATTTCTGGTACATCCGCAAAGTTTTGATGTTCATTGAACTCATCGTGCATTGAGTTGAGTTTTATTTTTTTTAGACCTTTAATCTTCCGCCAAAAATTATGCAACAAAATAGTTATAAACATTGTTTTTGTTTTACACTGAAGTACAGTAGTGGACGGAATCTTATTGTAGTTTGATTTTAGTATGATTTATATATGTGAAATATGCCATACGCAGATAATGTGTCGATTCTGCATGGATAAATAAATGCAGCATCTTTTAAATATTATACTTATTGAAAATTGTGTTTAAATAATTTTTAATATGATCCCTCTCAATGGCAGCCTGATTACTGAATGTTTCGTTAATCCTGAAAGATAAAAGCAGCATAAGTTTTGTTTTGCTGAACATGCAATTTTACTGATTTAAAACATAAAAAAATACGAACTTAAAAAATTCTAAATTGTAATTTATATTATCGAGTTTCGAATTAAATCAGCTTAGGTTATTTAATACTAGTCAAGCTGCTAATTCTTGTACAACCTTATTTAACATTAACATTACAATTATTAACAAATTTATTAAAATGCCGCATCAATGGTTGAATATTAAATTGTGTTGAACATCAATCATTTGATTTAATTGGTTTTGTTAGCCGTTAGCCAATTTGTTGGACCGTGAAATTGATTTGATTTGACGCAGTCGAGTTAAATCTACTTAGTTATGTATAAATAATGTGGAAATGTTAGTTTCAGGCGATCAAACGGGTTCCACAACCCAAATGCAAATTCAAATGGGATCCCAAAAAAAACAGACATCATCAAATGGGGCAAGACATTTTCTTACATTATTTCGCTGCCTTTCAGTTCTAAAATATATTATTTCGAAAACTTCTCGAAGTTAGTTCCGTTCCTGGTGGAGCAACAGCAATTGCTCCAGTTTCTGTTCCATCAGCTGGAAGCGTCTTTCGGTCAGTTGATCCTGCTGACGCTTTCGCTCTGCATTCGATTTCTGATCGATTACAGCGAGGGCCAGCTTAACGGTTCTGCTATCGATCTTGGAGCACTTGTTGCTGGACACGGAACAGCAGCAGGGCAGCAGTTTTAGAGGCGGATCGATCAGTTTCTTCTGCTGCTCTGGCACAGCATTTGTGGCCAATGGCTTAAAGCTGGCCAACGTCTTGCCATTGCTGTTGCTCAGCTCCTTCAGTTCGTACACATTGGTCATGGGAATGAGCACCTTGTTGCCATCGTTGGGCAGGATGGAGATCTGGCGCACGTTGGGATAGATGTTCAGCAAACGCTGGCAGACGGTGCGGAAGGGTTCGTTGCTCATGATGAAGCCAGTGCATCCGTTGCGACCAGTCAGCACCTGTTCATACCGCAGCAAGGTGTTGGTGCGACAGATGGCTCCATTGAGCTCCGCTTGGGCTTTGATGGCCTACAGAGAACAACCTTCAGCATATTGTAGAGTGCTAAGATTGATTGTGAACTCACCTGGGTGTCGGATACGGCCAAGCCATTCAAGAGATTGAACAGCACAATGGTCATGAAGAAGACGAAGAGCAGGAAGATCACATAAGAGGAGACGGTATCGAACTTAATGTCGCCGGCATCGAACTCGCCCGTCAGCATCACAATGGTCTTGATCAGCGCCTCGATGGGGTTGGAGAAGCTGTTGAAGTCGCCCTCCTCCTCGCCGGCAGCATCCGGGTTCTTGGGCTCCTGCTGCTGCGGCTTGCCGAAGAGTATGTAGAAGCACAAGCTGAAGGTGACCACGAAGATCGAGTAGAGGCCAAAGCTCTTGAGGAAAGTGCTCGAGACGGCGCGCAGCATGAGCATGTGCGTCGAGATCGACAGCACTGGCAGCGAACCCACCAGCAGGCAGAACTCCAAGGACACCAGGAGGATCGTGCAGACTGCCAGCACTCGTTGGGTCTCCTTGTCGTAGCTGGACTCGATGCAGGTGGAAATGGAGAGCACGATGAGCGCAATCTCCATGATGTTGGTCACCGAGCACAGATACTGCAGCGGCGCCATCACAAACTGCGTGGACTCGCGGACGATCAGGTAGATGATGCCGATCCAGGAGAAGAGTCCAAAGAGGGCGGTGAGTGCCTGATGATCGCTCTCGTGGAACTTGAGCAGCGTGTGCGTGATGATGGAGATGGTGAAGAGCGTGTAGAGCAGAAAGTTCAGGTAGAAGATGACCGAGAGGCGATGCCACTTGAGGAACAGGAAGCTGGAGATGAGTGGATGCTGCAGCAGATGGCGCAGCTCCTTCGACTCGGCAATGTGCGCAATGGGCGTCATCTCGTCCTGCATTTGGCTTCGCGACGTCTCGTTCGCCTTCTGCTGGCGCATCAGATTCGCAAAGTTGATGATGATCTCAAAGGTCTGCACGCCCGCCTTCTGCGCATTGGTCGTGATGCAGGAGTCAAAGTGCTGCTCCAGCAGCTCTGGCGGCATGTCCTGAATGGGCAGCTCCTTGAAGGTGCTCCTGGGGCCAATGTAGGCGCCATGGTGCAGCAGTGTCTGCACCGCCTTCCAGTTGCGATACTTGACGGCGTAATGGAGCGGCACTTGGCCGCTGGGATCCGCCTCGTTGATGTTCACATGCTCGCTGGCCAGCAGCAGCTCGAAGCAGCGCTGGTGGTCGCAGAAGTCGTCCAGCGGCTGCTCCTCCAGCCGGCTGATCACGGTGTTCAGCAGCGAGGTGCTCGGCGTCACCTTCAGCTCCGGATGCTGCAGCAGCGACTGCAGCGCCTGCCAATTGCCCCAGATGATGGACAGCTCAATGGGCGCCGTCGCCTCTCCCGTTGGCTTTCTGTTGATGTTGATGCCCGTCCTGAGGACCGCCTCCAGGGCGCGCTGTTTGCCCCGCTTGATGGCCTCCACCAGCAGTGGCTGATACTGCTCCTGGGTGGCGTTGCGCAGATTGTCGCGCTCGCTGATGTTCAGCTGATGCTCGGCCAGCAGCTGCTCGAACTGCGACTCGTCGCCATCGCGCAGCTGCCGCAGCAGCCGCTCGCCATCGATCTCTCCGTCCGCCGCCGCATCCCGTTGGGCCGGCAGCTGAAACTCTGGGAACTGTTGCTGCAGCAGCTGACGCACCTGGCCATTGCGGTAGCTATCGATGTCCAGGTTGGGTTGCGCCAGAAACAGCAGCACGAACTCCTGCTTGGCGGCCTTGATCTTGTTGTTGCGCAGCACATGATGCAGCGCCGTCATCTCACTCTGGTCCACCAGGTTGGGCGATGCCCCATACTGCAGCAGGCTCTGCATGCAGGCGCGCACCTCATCCGCATTGTCTGCGGTCAGATTCTTGGCCAGCGAGCTGAGCGGCGTCAGGTGTCCATACTTGCGATCCACTTGGACGCCAGGTCGACTCAGCAGCACGGCCAGATTGCGCGAGTCTCTGGAGTCGGCGGCATAGCTGATTGCTGCCTTGTTGTGTTTCTGATTGATCTGCAGGGGAAGTTGATTAAATTTAATAATATTATTTTGCTTTTAACTACTCACGTAATTGACGTTGCAGCCGTGTTGCAGGCAAGCCTCGATGAACTCCGCACATCCGGCTGTGGACAGCGCCTTCTCGTAGATGCTTGTGTTGCGCTCGTCCTGCAGATTTGGCTGTGCCCCCATCTCGAGTGCCGCATGGAACTCTCGGATGTCCCGCTTGGCCAGCGCCAGACCAAGCTGCGCTTGCGGATCTGTGAAGCCGCATCCGTTCAAATCCATCTTGCTGATCTATCGTTAGGTTAATTGACTGCAATGACAGATAAAGATATGTATGTTAAATCACGAGTATTTACAATCAATCTAGAATAATTGTTAATGATATGCGTACACTGAGAGAAATGTTACGCCAAATGTTTTATATTATATAACAAAAATGTATTACCAAAAAAAGAGTTCATTTCGGATTAAAGGTCTTGAAGTGAACTAAAATAAGATTAACAAAATATTTATCTATTTTTGATTACTTTTACTACTTAATTTTACGTGGCATTTGAAATTTTAATATAATTTTTGGCTTATATTGATTCGAATCGAGATCTATGTTCCAAATTTGAGTAAACTAAATTCTTTGAGTTATTTTCTCTCTGTGAACCCGCATTGTTCTGCAACTGCGACGTAATACGAAGCAGCTCGTTGAAGGTGTCCGGCATATTTTGCTTAATTTTGGGCAGTTTGGAGGAAACCTTGAAGAACAGTTTTTGAGAAACAAAGCAGAGTTTGAGGTAAATAAACTAACCCACACAGACAATTGACAAACGCTTCATGGTACGCTGATTCCAACAAGCTTCCCTTCGGTTAGCTGTCGCTGGTCTTTGAGCCAAAGTTGATGCGTTGACCACTCGCTTTTCTGCTGAAAGCCGACTTACAGGTTTCCCTCTCTACCAAATCGAATGCGTCTCTAGACGAATAATGCTTCAAATCTGCGCTGTGGTAATTAAAGAAAGCGTCTTTAAGTGGTTTTTGTGGTACACGCCATAAGTATGTTATTAAATGGTAACAATTGAACCACAGACAGTCAAGTAGCGGGGCTTCTGTTGTTGTAATTGTGTGTGTGTGTGTGGGAGTGGCGTTCAAGTGGCGATCACTTAACCTTGTGACTCAACTCTGGGTCGAACTGGCGAGCTGATGACGCTGCCAGTTTCGAGTCTGATATTAGATTTAACGATCATAAAGAATAATCATAAAATAATCGACATATCAATATCAATTAGCAATCAATTTGTTTCGCTTTACGGTTTGAATGTTAGCGCTTAGATCAGACTCCAACTCCGTTGTGGGCCCCAGGGGCATCATCGAGTGCTCAAATTGAAAGATTCATTGGCGGCATTCGTAAATTTCAAGGCGGCTTCTTTTGTGCGGATTCTCTCTCAGCTCTGTTTGTTTCCAGTGATGAAGTCAAAGTCAAAGCCAAAGCGATGTATATTTTGATGCTTGAAATGTGTGAGAAATCGGCTAATCACACATGGGACCTGAGCTAATTTGAATATTCCTCAGCTGCTGTGTTTTAAAAATCGAATCTTATGCTTAAAATGCTGAAAACGTGTATGTCCACAGCTGGGAAACAAAAGATAACAACGCTGAAAACATCATGTATCTCTTTGCCAATCAGCCAAAGAGTCGACAACAAAAAGCAACTAATAAGTAGCCGCTGTCATTCGATAGTTCTTACAAATTATTTATTGTAAATGAGGCCCCTTCGACCCCCCGCATTAATCGGAGATGCCGCGAAGCGTCAATGGAGGCAAGAGATAAGCATAATTTGCACAATCACCTTCGTTAATTGGATAAAGGTTTTGCCTTTACTTCCCCCTGCTGTTTTTCCCCCTCATTGCTAAGCAGCTCAGATATTTTACCTTTACGAGTATTTACCTTAGCTCGTATTTACCAAGCCAATTAAGTACTTCTGGCGGTTGACAAACAATTTCATTGTTTGACACTCGCTGGTAAATAAACAAATACAAGTCGAAGCGAACCGCAGGATGGCGTAATCTCAGCACAGCCACGATAGGTTAAGATACATTCTTGATGCCAGCGCTACATTCTCGAAGATGAAGTTGATAGATACAAGCTGAAAGGTGACCTAGTTCAACACGCTTAAGATACATTTGCAGTACTTGTTTTAGATGAGAGCACATCGATAATTCATAAACATTGAGCATAAAACAAATGTATCTGATGAAGCTACAAACAAGCAGACATTAGGCAGGTGTACTAAAGATACTTCTAGATTAGACAAAATGTTGCAATACGAATAACTATCTATACAAGTTCAGCATTTACTACAATTACCAATAAAAAATCTCTGCAATAAACTGCAATATCCGCAGCGCAAGTGAATTGGGGATTGGAATTGCATATGGAATATGTTGCCAAACCCGTTCCTCGAGTTTTTCCTTGCAGATTTCTGCAACCAAAGCAGGAAAAAGACAGTAACAAACAAACAAAAAAAAAAGAAGTAATAATTACTACAACATTCGGAGGAAGTTTTGCGCAACTTCGTTGAGCTCCGTTCACGACAAGTTTATTGCTCGGATCGCATAAAACTTAATGTTTGTCAGCATTTTTTTGTTGTTGTCAGTTTTTACTTTCTGGCTTCGAATACGTGACGAGCTGTCTGAGAGGCGTGACAGAAATTTCGGGGCATCGTGGCTGTGTCTGAATTTTGTATCTTTGCCTTGTAGATTGAAAGATACAAGATACAAGATACAGAAGCGATAGCGCAGGCGATCTAATTTTTGTTGTGTATAACAAGTTTATTGGCAACTGCGCTCTTTGTTTATTTAATTTATCGCCTGTTTTTATGCACTTTTGCATTTTTCCGGATTGTTTACTTTGAGAACAATGGCGATTATAGCAGAAAAAGCTGCCGTAGTCCATAAACAAACATTAAAATTCCGTCGAATTTTTAAAGAGCACATTAACGAAAAATGGCAGCCAAGAATAAATAACAAACTGATTTGCTGTCAAAAGTGCAAGTATATTTAATCAAGGACAAAGAGGACTTAATTTCGAATGATTGCTCATGTGCCTCACACACATTAAATTTAGATAGTAATATAAAATTTGCATGACTAAAATAATTAAATGAAAATGAGCAATAGCATAATAAAGTTGAGTTCGCAACAAATTAAATAGAAAAATGAAATTTCTGAATAAAGAGTTTGAGTCTTAGAATTTGTGTTTTTTAGGTAGCATAGTTTTTATGCACGAATAGTGTTTTTGAGAGACCGAAAATCGTGAGTCTCTTGTGTCTTAATTTGATCAAGTTTTTGTTAAAAAACACATTGCCCAAGTAGCACAGCTTGCTTGTGTCTGCTTTTTTATCAACGCCGAAATTGTCATCATAAAAACGTCATAATTAAGATGGATGTGAATGGAGATGTGGCTCTAGAGATGGAGATGGGCATGACTTCATGCTGAACTGAGTTTTGAGTGGCGTACGCAAAAAAGTTCATTTGTAGTGAAGAGAAAAAGCACAAAATGTTTATACGAGGAAACATAATACAGATGCACAACGCACGCACACATATGTTTGCTTAACTAAAGTGGATTTGAACGAGCTTATGTAGTTCGTTTCCACTCGTTTGTATATAATGTGCACTTCATAAACAATTGGCTGGCCTACATGTGTAGCAACAATAATCCCGGCGATCACAATAACAAAAGCGAATGTGGAGGGTAGAAAGGGGGAACAGGGGAGGAGGAGAGTACAAACGAGTGAGTGCCCCGCACTTTCGATAATTTAGAATAATTAAATTATATACACACTCTCGGCTGGAAATGCACACAACACAGTTTGTCTGACGCTCTCTCTCGATTCTAGAGAATGCTGATATATGTAATAGGAATTTTGCTCAGTCGAAGCACAATTAATCGTCTGGGGCGCTAGAAACTAATATAGCATACAAATTGCTTCGCTAACAGACGCAGCCAATCAGTGTAGGGCTCGATGACGTATACGTAATTTGATTCACAAATTAGGTACGAAAAGTGACCCCTTTCAGCAATTGTCATCGCCAGCGACGCCTTTGTTTGCTTGATTCATTAAAAAAACGTAAAGTAAAATTTATTGGGCGGAGCCAATGCAAATAAAGAGACAACAAACAGAGAAGGAATAAGAAAATGAGAGAGAAGAGAGGCGAGGAACCCTCAATTAATATCAAATAATTGTAATGGCTTATGAGCCACTAACTAATAGAGTGATAAACTTATGCAAATATGGCAACATATGAATGTACTTTAAATGTTTTTATAATTGCTCGCTCAACTGGGAATCTAACGGAAACTTGACGATCCATAAGTCCATGGAAATGATAACGTTCACTGCGAGGAAACGATAAACCGCGTTAAACGATGACTGCAAGCCCAGTGCATGGGCAAGTGAGTTAATTTCATATACGAGAATACTCGAGTATTAATTTAAGCAAAGGCCCGAGGCAGTTGCCTTTTAAGGCAGCAAACAACTGTTGATGTGGATTCGTGTCTGCCCACAACAATCCAACAAGTTGTAGTGAATTTTTGGAAAACTTATTCAGATGATGTCACTGGTTCAAGTTTAGTTTCTAATCATTTGTTAAATTTAATTTTTAATTACTTTCAAACGTCACTAAAACAAAGGAGTCGTTTATTTGTGCAATGTTTTTTTTGCCGATTTCTGCAGTTTTTTAACCTTGACGTTAAGGTGTTAAAACGTGTTTATGTTTTTTTTTCCTGCTACTTTTGTTGTGTGGGTCGTAAGTGCTGATCTTTGCAACTGCGGTTTTACTCATGCCGTTGCTTTCTGCATTACAGGCGTGATTCACTTAACGGCCATTAATTTAAATCTCTCCGCGACACAACACTCATCGATATTGAATATTGAATAAGATGAATTGCGTAGCATCACTTAATTTGCATAATTTATACTTTAATGATTCATCGTGGTTTAAAATATTTCAAAATGATTTTTAACCACACAGTTTTTTTCAAAACACTAATTCTTCAAGTTGTAAGCAACAAAATGGCGGCTTAACACTCACTTAATGCTTCCGCGGATACGACTGCAGTCTGATAAACCCGAAGACCAACTGATCAGCAAGCGCCAACTTGTGTCTCTCCATAGCTGTTGTGGTCCCAAAAACAAGCTTCAAATTTCTCTGCCTGTCACTTTAATAAAACTGAGTGCTCTTAAAAGTATCCAACACTTTTTGATGGTCAATTGATTTGAAACATGCGCCTGAAAGGCTGCAACACATTTTTTATTAGACATTATACAGCTGTTTTACAGCTGATAAAAGAAGCAATTGAAAGCTAGTAAATGTGCATCGTGCTTTATTAAATGCAATCAGCTGAACTTAAGATTATTGCTTTATAAATCAGACTTCTGGACCCCAAGAGATGACTTCAAAGGCAATTCCCTTCAGTCCGTTGGCATCGATTTCATGGCTGGCCAGCGTTTTGAGCACGCTGAGCACATTCTGCGTTTTCTGCAATGGTAAAATGTTATTAAAGTAATGAATTTGTTAATCATTAAATGTGAAATATTTACCATTGTGTTCTCGACGAGCTGCTTGAACTCGTTGCTCTTCACTGCCGCATAGAACTTGGGGAACACCTTGCCGCTTTTGCGCTTCTCATTGATGAGGGCAACGAAACGATCCCGTGGCAAGTGCGTCAGCAGCTCCTCGATGAAGCTCACGAAACTGCCGAGGCCGGCAGGCAGCTCAATTGTTTGCTGGGACTCGGGCAGAAACACAACGACCACGCCCTCCTCTAAGCTCTTTTGCGATAAGCCGTTCGATACGAAGTAGCCATACTCTTTGACTGCAGCGCCTTCGACGATAAGCTGCCGGTTGAGGCGATTATCAGCGTGAAACCTTCTCCTGATACTCGTATCGTTCAGATGCAAATAATTGATGACCTCAATGACTTCGGGGAACTGTTGGACGTGCTGCAGCAACTGCTTGAACTCCGAACTGTCCAGAAATGTGACTGCCTTGCGGAATCCCGAGTCGGTAATTAAATGTTTTGCGGCAATTTCCTCGACAGTCTCCTTTGGTATAAGATTCACAAATTCGTTCAGATCTTGCACCAGCTCAGGGGAGTACGAAACTGGTGAACGGTCTCTGGCCGCTTTGTGCCACCAAATCTGCCTTCGGCCGGCCGCAAATGCTGCACTGCAGCACAGCGCAAGGCAAACGATTAATAGAATCTTTGACATTTTCGCACTAACAATTAACCGTACTCGCTCACGTCTGCTCGATCACTGCCGACTGACGTTCAGATTATTTCTGTATAAGCAACATGATTCTCTCGCACACATGCTCAATTGTAATGACACACACACACACACACACACACGCACAGTCGTTGCCCTGTTGCTTATCAGCACAATTTAAGACGCCGGCGAGTCGTCTGTTTGCCTTAAAGATCTCAGTTTCAAGAGAGAAGTAAAGAAGAGAGAGAGAAATAAGAAACAATCACGTACAGTGGGTACTTAAACTATTTGCGCATCCTTCGAAACACAAATAATTGCTGACCAGAGAGTTCGCATGGTAAGTGAAGTTAACATCGGATTGAGAAAACCAGACACGGATTTATTAAGGAATTAAGCAAATTACCAATTACAATACTTAGCAATTATCAAATATTATTATCATTGTATTAAAAATAAATTAATATGTTAAAAATTCGTTTTGTATTTTCAATTTATAATTAACGACTTTGATCCAAATTTTATTTGGAAAACACTTTTTTTCATCGTTATATTCATATATATTATTTTACAAAACAATAAAGGAGTAACTTCTAACCATCTTGTATTAAAATCTTAATTACGAAAATGATAATCTAACAAAAATAAAAAGTTGTTTGCTAACCCAAGATTAAAGTGGTTGTATATTTTCAGTAACTAATGTGCATATATTGAGTAAGCATATCTGTAAATCTGTAAAAATACACAGAACACCTCAGTTGCAAAGTTTTGTTTAAATTTGAGCTTAATTTGGTATATGTGTGAATACGAGGGTGAATTCGGAGAAAGAGAGCGAAATGTCTGTATATATTACTTGTTGTTTACAACCGCGCTAATGCGATATATAATAGTGTTGGAATTATGTTGCTCTTATTACGGCAGTCAATATACATACATTTTTATGTATAACTTATTTAACTTGGAACTGATTGAATTGTTTCGCTATGCCATTTACCATACAAAAAACACTTTATGAATGGTTTCTAAATAAAAATATGTACATTCTTTATTAAGAAATTGAAGTAAATATTAGCTAATGGATAATTACTTAGAGTAACTTACAATAAATATTGTTTATACTGAGACTAACATATTGATTGCACATTTCCGGCCCAAGACTTCTAATATTTATCACAATTCGCATCTGATAACTAAGAGATACGATGTAAGCTATAATCTAGCAAAAGGCGTTATGGAGTATTTATAATAATTAATTGAAGAGGAATCGAGGATGATGGAAGAGGAAGCGCACTGATGTTGCCACCCCTTGGGGCAGCTATTGCGATATCGAGTGCGCCTCCCACAGGTATTCTTACTGCTACCTAACAATAAATATATATTCTATCGCTGATCTTAACTAGACTTATGTGTAAATTCAATTGCACTTAGAACATATTGCACCTCGTGGTTTGGCAAGAATCGTCAAGCTATTGCACTTGTTGGATCAAGTCTCTCTTATCGTAATCAGTAATCGATTTTGGATCATTTCATTCATATTGCACGTCCCTTAATACTAAGTTTTGCGTATCATCTTGTAGAGCACCGAGTGGGTCTCAATGCTCTCCGCACCCGATTCCCACATGTCCTCGGCATTGGTCTCCTCATCCGAGGAGCCACAGCAGGTGCTGTGGCCACGTCGCTGCTCGTCCTCGGACGAATACGAGGACATGGTCGTGGAGCTGCCGCGCACTTGCAGCTCATTGGATTGGGAGCGTGTGAGCGTCTTATCCGACTCGGCATCGCTCAGATCCTCGCCAGCATTCGCTGAGGTTCGGCTGCCCGGTGACACCATGTGCTCCAGGTCCTCAAAGCGTGAGGCATCCAGCTCCAGGCGATTGCCATTGGCACTCTCCTCCTCGTTGTCCTCGATGGTGTCCACGCGTATGATCTGCCCCCGTCCCGACATCATCTTGAAGTTGTAGCGATCGTAGACGCTGCGTTTGTACAGCTCCGTGGAGTCGGTGCTCATGTAGCCGCTGTCCAGCTGCCCGAAGCGCTGCTCGTAGTAGTTCTGGCTGCCGGGCTGGACCGCTGAGCTGGGCGGCGCCGCATCCTCGATGATGGAGGCAATGCCATCGTCCCGTTCCAAGGCCTCCAAGAAACCAGCCGAGGTCTTGGTGCCGTAGGTGGGCGCAGGACTTTGGCTGGGACTGAACTTGTTGGCCGCCATCGTCACAAACTTGCGCCAGGCGTTCTTCAGATCCTTGGCCTTCTTGGCGCGATCCTTCAGCCCAATGGCGATCTGCATCCCGGCCGTCAGCTGTGCCGGCTCAATCTCACAGCGATAAACGGTCTGCACATTGACGCTGGCATTGGCATTCGAGTTGGAGTTGCCGTTGGAGCTGGCGTTGCTGCTGGCGCTGTTGGCTGCCCGCTGGGGATAGGCGATGCCCACGGGAACGCCCGCGTTGCGATACATCTCCTTGGTGCGCTCCGAGAGGTGGCTGCTGCTGCGATTCGAGCGGGAGCTGATGGACAGGGCGTCGAACTGATTGAGATCCAGGTCCTTCAGGTTCTTCGTGTTGTTGTTGTTGGTGTTGTGATTATTGTTGTTGCTCGACTCCAGCTCATCCTGAGCCACCTTGAGCTGCTCCGGTTCGTTGCCGTTCTCATTGTTGTCCCTGTCGCGCTTCTGCGACTTGCGGCGATTGAGATACTTGTTGAGGCTGTAGTCGTTGCGCAGACTGTTCATCTTCTTGCCGCCGTAGACGCCATCGTCGTCCACTTGGTGCTTCTGCTCCAATGTCTTGCCCTTGCTCTGCTCCGTCATGGCCGAGATCACGCTGGACATCGTGTTGTTGCACGAGTTCTCAAACTCCGAGTTCGCCATGGTGTCGGACACGCCGGTCACCTCGGTGATCTCGCTGTGCATGCTGTAGCTGTCCTCGTCCAGGCGATCGTTGGGCGAGGGCGGCGGCGGCGGCAGCGGACGCTTGCTCTGCACCAGCGGGGCGCAGTAGTGCTGATTGGACTTGGGCCGTGGCGGCGACGGCGGCTGGCGATGACCCCGAGCATAGGCAGTCGCATGGGAGTCCGACAGCTTCTCGGCGGGCTTGGGCGAGGATATGGTGATGGTTGTCTTGTTGGCACTCGCTCGGCTCACGTCCACCACGGAGAGTGTGGGCGAGGTGGCCATGCCGCGTTGTCGCCGCGAATGCTTCGCCTCCAGCGTTAGGATGCGACCCTCCTCCTCGGTTGGCTGTCGTGGCGCGACGTGAGTCTCCTTGTAGTTGTCCTGCACCGCCAGCGGCGACTCGTAGATCTCGCGCAGATTCCTGAACGAGTTCGAGGACCTCAGTATGAAGGAGGCTGTGCGTGGCTTGCTATTACTGTTGCCATTGCTGTTGTCCGGCGACGTCAGCTGGCGACTCAGATCGGGCAGGGAATTGATCTGGTTGTAGTCGGTGTCGGAGTATTGCTCGTTGCTCGACTGGCGACCGTGATTGTCCCAGGCATTGATGTCGCAGAAACTCTGCTTCTTCGGCTTGCGATCCAGCGTGTCCGGCTCGAACTGATCGCTGTCCGTGCGCTCCAAGTCGGACGGAGGCTCGTGCTCCACCTCGATGGTCATGCTGCCGCGAAAGGGCGTGTCGTACTTGATCCTGGCGGCGACTTCCTTGTGTCGCTGTGAATGCGAATTGTGATGCTGCTGATGATGCTTGCCCGCCAGTCGCTTCTTCATCTCGCCCTCCTTGCGAAACCCATTCAGCCGATCGTAGACCGTGTGGCTGATCTCCAGCTCCTCCTCCAGGGGCAGCGCAGTGCTCAGACTGGGACTCAGCTGCGAGCTGACGTCCGACGAGGGCGAGCTGGAGGAGTGCGAGCTTTTGCGCTTGCTCGGCTCCAGACGCTCCAGACTGTCCGTCTCGTAGTCCACGATCAGATACTGCGGCGACTTGCGCCGGTAGATGGGCGAGTCCGGCTGGAACTGCTTCAGGGACTTGCGACTCAGCGAACTGTAGTCGGGCGTTGGCACGGAGGGAATGCTGCTCTGTGTGCTGCTGTAGATCTCCTTGATCTTCTTCTCGATGGTGCTGTCGTAGTCCGGCGTGGGAATATGCGCCGCATACTCCCGCTTCAGCGAATCGTAGATGATCTCCGTGGGCTTCATGTTGCGCAGCATATTGTAGTGCTGGCGATCAAAGGAGTTCAGCGACGTCGGCGTCGAATTGGCAGCTGCAAATTGATCCAGGACTTCGCTCCGCTTGCGCAGTGACTTCGATCTGCTGGAGGAACTCCTCAGCGAACCCGTTGGCGTGTCTGCCAGCATGAACTTCGGATTGTTGTAGAGTTCGCCGCCAGTCTCCGCAAAGCCATAGACGTTGGCTGTGACGGCTGCGGTGTAGGCGGAGTAGCTTTCGTAGCTGTTGCCGGGCGGCGTCTTGGGCTTGACGGGCTCGGGACTGGACTTTGCTGCTCTTGGCTGCTCCTCTTGCTCCTGCTTCGCCTGTTGCTCCGCCTGCGACTTTTGCAGTGGCGGCGGCGGCGGACGTTCCTTGGGCGCCGAAATCTCCTTGCGCAGCGAGGAGGTCTTGGTGGGCGAACCATTCGAAGCAGTCTTCTTGGGAGACGCTGCCTTGGGCGTGGGTGTCACCTCCGAATTCGGGACGCTCTGCAGCCACTGCTCGATGCTGTTGCGCTTGTCGCCCAGGCTCTTGGCCTGCAGATTTTGCTGCAGCGGCACGTTGTACATGGTGGAGGAGGAGGCGGCGGCATTGGGGTCCAGTGGCTGCTCCTCGGGTATGATGTTGAGCGATGGCTGGTAGCGCTTGGTGGCCATCTTGTACTTGGCAATGGCGATCACCTCGCGTATCTTCTGCAGGAATTCAATGGCAGCTTGCGGGGGTTCCTGAAGACCAGAGGATTAACTTGGGTTTAATTGATTGAACTGATCTTTAGACTTACCGCCAGCAGATGTGGCTCGAAGTAGGCGGGATTAAAGTAGAGCTTCTTGCGCACATTGCCGTTGACCATGGCGCGCAGGTTCTCCAGCTTCTCCTCGCTCATCAGATCCTCAATGACAGCCACATTCTCCGTGGGCAGACACTCGTTCTCCTGCAGAAAGTCGTCCGTCTCGTGGGCGGGATTCTCGGCGACGCTGTTGCCCGGCTTGGGCGACATGTTCAACTGTGGATGCACCAGAACCGAAACGGATGTCTGCTGTAGAATCAAACCACATTGCAGCAAACCCCACAGCTAAAGCCTACGCCGACTCACCTTGATCTTCTCCTCCATTTCGCACTCGGAATTCGAGTTGGAAATGTCGCTGGCAAAGCCCGAGTTGTGCTCCCGTTCTCCGAGCTGTGGAAAATGCTGCAGCAGCGGATTGTTCTTGACGATGCCCATGTCGTCCTTGAGGCTGGCCATGCTGGCCCGAGTGGCCGCATCGTTGCCACTGCCCAGGCCCATGCTGTTGGCCGAGTAGATGCTGCCCACGCGGCTGAAGGGCGCTCCAAAGGTGACCTGATCGTTCTTCGGGTAGTTGATCTCGTTGCCGCTGTTGTCCAGCGAGTGACGGGAGTTGTGGCGGCCGCTTCGCTTGCGCTTCTTCATGAACAGATAGAGGAAGACGGAGGCCACGTAGATGAGGCCCAGCAGCAGGCTGCAGATGCCAATGACGACATACTCGCGCATGGTCATGCCATCCGAGGTGGAGGCGAGTGTGGTTGAGTTGGCGGGCTGGAAGAAGACCTCCGGCACATCTGGGAAGCAGAACAGATTAGCTGAGCAGCTGGAGAACTAAGTGGACGACTTACTGTGCGAGTACTTGACCGGGCTGCCGTTGACGCGAAAGGCGACGCAGGGCGAGTGGACGTTCTTGGGCGGCATCAAGGTGTCTGCGGAGACAGCAACTTAGAGAAATGTATTTTTGGAGGAGGCAGTGACTCACCCTTGTGGCTGATGTTGAGGGCGACGGTCATGTCGCGGCACACCAAGTGCACCACAATGAGGCGACCCTGCATCTTCTGGCGCAGCTCCGTCTCGCCCAGCCACTGCAGAAAGCTGCGTCCCTCGTCGCGGAACATGCGGAACGGATAATCGGTGTCGATGGGATTACGCAGATCCGACCAGCCGTTGGAGCCCAGGTACTGGGCACCTGTGACCGCACACACTGGCGTGTGGATGTCTGCAAGAAGAATACGCTGGCTATATTATAGACAGCTAATTGACTGCATGATGGATGGATGGATGGATGCTTACTGGGAAAACTGATTTCTCTGCTGGGGTAAATGATTTGGCCTCGCAGTGGCAAAAACACAAATGGAATTTTCTCCGACGATGAGCCGCTGACAAATGGTGAGAGAGAGCATTCTGCAAAGACAACAACAACAACAACATCAGAAACAACGTGTAACGTTGCCCTCAATGAGAAAGTCTCGCATTATGATGGTCAAATCACTAAAACACAAAAACACAACAACAGTAAAACAAAATATACTCAATGGCCCAGTAATGTTTATAGATGCCAACTGTGATAACATCGTCATCGACAACGCGACTCGAGACTCGTCTCAGATTGCGACGCTTATCAATTTGCAGCGCAAGAAAACAAAACAATAACAAAAACAAAACAATTCCAAATACTTTACTCGCACTTAGTTTTGTTTTGTTTTTTCCGAAAACCCTCTTACTTTCAGTCCAATTGTTATTGTTTTGCCTTTAGCTGCTAGCGAAAGTTGCTTTTCAAATATTTTCCTTTCATAAAATAAAAAAAAAAAGTGCTGGCAACTCGCAATGATTTGTTCAATAGTGGCAAATTGTTGTCATAATTCCGTAGGTTCAGCTACCGTTTGTTGTTATTTCTATATGTTTATAAATAATAAAAAAAAACAACTACTAAAAGAAGGTGTCATAACTTGACGGCAAGCTTGGCAGACGGAATAGATTTTGTCGCCTCCCTTTATAAGGAAATCCGCGATCAGCTTAAAAATTTGTTAATTACCTTACGAAGTGAGTTGTATATATATTTTTTGTGTTTAAATAAAAAAAGGTATTATTTCGGAAAGCTGACGGAATTTCTTCATTACACATGGAAAAGCTGATGCTCATTAAATATTTTTATGTTAACAATAGTTATGCTATGTTTTTTAGAATTTGTTAATCAAATCCGCGATAATGTTTTTTTGTTAGCTATAAAATTGATCATTTTGTATGAAGTGATTTTAAAGCAAATATATGATTGAGGAAAAGTGTCAGAAGCCAAAGGGGAATTTTTCTCACTGCACATAAAAAATAAAGCTGATCCTCATTAATTTTTATTTATGTTAACAAGTTTTCCTATTTTTTTTAAATGTCTACATCAAAAGTGAGGTTTTTTTAATTACCCATAATGAAGATTTATCTTATTTGTATATGTTTATAAATACATTTATGAGTAAGAGGAGAATTTCTTTTTGGTTAAGTATAAACAGTCTGCAGCTTCAGCTTGGTTAACTCATAAATTGATTATGAGGACAACATCATTTTTAAATGGGAGTTAGAAAAAAGTTAAAAGTAGTTAGCAACTTTTAATTTGTAGTCGGTAGAGCATATATGTTTCGGTTTTGCCAAATTTGGTGGCCCTTTATTTTTGTGGCGACTTTTGTCGCGTTGTTTGCGTCACGTTTCGTTTTCATTCTGCAATTTCATTGATGGGCGCGGGAAGCGAGCGGACGACAAAGCCCTGCACAATTTTGTTATTATTACAGCATTTCTTTTTCGCGATGGAAGAAATAGTTGAGCAACCATTGTGGAGCCAACTGGCAACTGGCAACTGGCAAGTTTGCAACGGGCAACGGGAACAGGGAACGCTGCAAGAGACAATGGATGTTGCCACAAAAGCTGACATGTGGGAAAAGTTCCCAGAGCACATGCCACGAAATGGAGCAGCGAATGAGCCAACGAATTGCGGCGAATTGGTTGACTAATTATTCCGTGGTGACTTCCGCACTTCGTTCGCTCGCTCACTTACCATGTATGTCATCCACGCAGATGCCCAAATCCTCGCGATAGGCCCGCAAGTATGGCAAGCAACGGCAACTGCAGCCCTCCTCGACATCCTCCGTCTGACCCTGGGCCTGCGCATTGCCATTGGCCTTTTGCAGCTTCATGCGTCGCGTCAACAGCTCCAAGCGACCGCCAGCCAGCGAGGCTGAGGCTTGACCCAGTCCATCGGCGTCTGCATAAACACACAAAACACAAAACCCACAAAACAAATTATAAACAAGTTAATGGCAAACAAATCTGCATGTTAATCGAGCGCTTACCGTTGCCATCGCTGCCCAGACGCGCCACAGCCGCCGTGCCGCTGGAGAGGCCGATGCAGGTATCCGCGTTGCAACTGCCGCTGAGACCCAGACGAAGACCTGTCGAAAGAGAAAACGATAAGTCATCAGACGAGGGGCAGCCCGAGAGAACTGAGGCAGATTGATTTAAGCCGTCACAACAGAACGCGCCAACAGAAAACTGGCTGGGCGCATGATGATGAGCTGCGCCTAATAAGCTAACCATACTGGAAATTAATGCTGCTGTCAACGGCTTAAACATGCCACACAGCTCCAAGGAGGCCAGGAGATGGCATTGGCTTAAGCTTCAGCCTCAGCTTTGGATTAGACGCTGGCATTTGAGGAGTACTCACCGCTCGTATAGAAGATATCGCCATCGTAATGCCTTGTCAGATTGATTAGCTGTCCGTTAGTCTGCTGCAGATCCTCTAACAGTAAATTCGCTGGCATTAAATCCTCTAGTTGATTTCTCTTATTGTCTCTCCTGCTGTTGTCGTCTTTCCGTTCCGTACTTCGCTTTCTGCTGTTGTTGTTGCTGTTGTTGTTGCCATTGTGATTGCTGTCGCTGGCCGCGAAGAGAGCTGCTCTTGTGGCTGCCAAGGAGGTGGCGCCGAGGTCAGCGGCGCCACCAATTGTCGCCGCTACAGCTGCGGTGGGCGCTGGCGTGGGCGTGGCTGCGCAACACCTGAGCAGAAGCAACAGCAGCAGCGGTTGGGGGGGCAGGGGAGAGCCGACTTTGGTGCGCCGCATCTTGGCAAGAGCAACATTGCTAATGCATGGGGAGCCAGTGCAGCGACCAGGTCGGGGTGCTGCTGATCCACTGCTTCACTGCTCCACTGATGAATCTCTGTGTGTGACAAACGAGTACGAACCAAAATAGAAACATTTAAGCCATAAATACCAAGAGAAAACGCGGCGACTAATTAAAAACAAATCCAAAACGCAACAACGCGCAAAAACGAATGCGAATTTCAAAAAGATTTCCCCACTGACTTTGCCTGTCCACACACTCGCACACACACACACACACACACACACACACACACACACACACTCACGCATTCACACACACACACACTCGCACAACACTAAGTGAGATTCAGCTTTGGCGTTGACATTCTTTAAGCTAACGCTTAATGAGGCAAAAATTGTTGGTGTCCATTTTTGTAAATGGAGCAGCATCTACGCCAACTTGTTAACTTTGTTGCTGCAACTTCAATACCCTTCAAGCGAGAGGGTAGCTCAGTATTCTAATCACATGCGTAACACTTTAAGTTGTTTGTTTACGCTTTAGATTAAAAGCAAGACTGATACTTTTTGCTCACAGAGAATATTTTATTGAAACATTTTATATTATTGTAGATATAGAAATTACAAATATTTTGTACCACGATAGTAAATATTACAAAATAGAAATAAATTAAATAAATTAAAAATTTAGCTATTTGCACAATGTTTCATGCATTGCAATTGTTAAATCTAAATGAGGAATTGACTGTCACACGAATAAATCGTATTTATATATGTCTCGTTCTTGTGATTAAATATAGACATCATTTATTTATTTATTAATGGAATTTCCAATGGCAACAAGCACAAATACTAATAAGAAATGTCAGTGTATTGAATATATATAAATTAATATATTCAAAATATATAAACATGAACCAAGTTCAATTAATCCAACAAAAATATATTTGAAAATTTGACAACCAGGCACAAAACTATTAATAGAATTTATTTATTTTACACTTATTATTAAATTCCACTTAAGCCGCAAGAAATAAAAATAAAAATTACGATTTTTTATTAAGCGTAAAAAATTAATTACACTTTTGTCAACCACCTATTGAGCATTAAACTATTAATAGAATTGTGCATTGCAGAATTGGGATGCCACTCAGTGCTGCGAAACCAAACCAGTTGCAATGCAATCGGAAACCCAAATCTTGAACAGCAATAATCGTTTATTCTCAACAGAATTGAATTACAATCAATACAATCAAATTTCAATAAAATATGCTGAAGCAGGGTGTTTGATATTCGACATACATAAATTGATGCCATTGGTGGCTATCGGGGTGCTCGCTGTGGTTGCAGTTGTCGTTTGGCTAACGGACAACATTTAAACAAATGTTGCAATTAAAACTCGTTCTGCCAGCAAATGTATACTTATAAACGAAGACATATAGCAAAGTGCTCGTCTGCGCCCGGGGTAAGTTGTAGAATCGAGTGGAATTACTTATGCAGCCACCAACGGTGGCAAGTTGTTGCTATTGCTATTGCTATTGCTGTTGCTGTTGCTGCTGGCAATGGGAGTTGTCAGCTGGCAGTTGGCGGAGCAAGTGCGTCGTCGCCTGGGAACATGCTGCGTATGAGTGTGGAGTGTGGAGTGTGGAGTGTGTGGCACAGTTGTGGCCGCGTTTAGTACCGTTACCGAAATGTTGCTGTGTTGCCGCTGCAGTTATGCTTGCTTAATCTGAATGGAGCAGAGAGTGCGAGAGATAAGTATAGAGAGTCAGGTTGCTCAGTTCCGAGTGTGTTTATACCGCTAATCAGTTGCACTTTGGCTGCTTGACAGCGTTTTGGTTAATTTGCATAAATATTTCACAGCCAACAACAGAAAGACGAGCAACAACGAAATTATTGGGGACTTCTAACTGTTAGTTATACTTAGGTTTTATAGTTGCTGCCGCTGCTGCTGCTGCTGCTATTCAAAAGAAGAACAGCAATAGACAAAGGCAGCAACAACAGCAAAGTGGAAACAATCATTATGTCCGAGAATGAGAAGAAAGCGATAAAAGCAACAGTTTGCGGCCTAATTTGAAAGTAAAATTTCTTTCCAACCAAATATTTGTGCGCGCCGAAGAAGAAGTTCGTTGCCTAAGTCTTTTGATTTTGATTGAGCAGTCAACAGCATCAGTCATCGAACTGATCGAACTGATCGTATGTACAGTTAGCTGGCACTAAAGCCCAAACAATATGTTGTTTTATTATCATCATCGACATATTATTATTTTGAATTTGATTTGTGAGTCGCGCAGTCTGAGCTAAACTTGGACTCTGGGCCAATCTCTTGCATTTGGAAACAATTTAATGGCAGTAATGACCTGATTTCCAACTGATTTTGTTTCGTTCATTTTGTGGCTGCAACACAGCAGTGTTACAAATATAGATGGATAGAGGGAAAAAATCGCTTAGGTTGCAGATGAAGGTGATGGGATTTTGATGATTGTGCTCGCAACGATTGCTGGGAAACTGTTGGCCAGGTCTTGACTTTTTGCATTCGACTAAACTCAATTAACAGGTAATTGAACTTTGTGCGCCCCACCGACAGACACATACCCAGCTGCATCTAATTTATGACGGTATGTGTGAGTGTGTGTGTGTGTGTGTGTGTGTGCAGGCTGCTGCATGCCACCAGCCATGCACGTTCATTAATTATTAGGCAACACGATATGGCGTTAGCTCTGCGCATTGCACATTGTTCTAAGTCTGCGCATAAATTTATGTATTGCCACAACGAAGCGAACTGCAACGCATTGTAACCTGGGCACGCAGATGCAACATCTCTGTTGCTGCTGCTGCTGTTGTTGTTGTTGTTATTGTCTATTGTCTGCAGTCGCTACACTTCCGAGTGCAGTCGACGTCACACTCGGCGTACTTTTAACACTTAGAACGAGCACAGAACGAGCTGTGCTTCAACAACAACAACAGCCCCCTCCTATCTAATATCTGCTATGTCTCTCTCTCTCTCTCTTTCCATCTCTCCCCTTGCAGCATACATGTATAATAACAAATTTGAAATTTATTCAACGTCCATTGTTGTGGCCAGAGGAGCGCATCATTTGCGCTCGCCGCTGACGCCTTAATGTGCTTTAATGTGTACTTATGCTTATGTTTATGCTTTTCGGCCGGAGCGCAAAAGCATAGCGCATATGGAGCCGGGAAAGACAAGGGCCTGCCTGGCCAACGGTGTTTTCAAAATAGTTGTTAAAACTAAATTACGACAGTGCACTGAACGCGGCCAAAGCCACAGATACTACTATGGACAAAGACAGACGCCAGCTCCAGTCGAGTGGTCAGCAGATTGGCCATTGCCATTGCCATTGGCCATGGCCATTGGCGTTAGATCTGGGCAGGCAGGCAGGCACATATGTACACTATGATATCTTGGCTGCTGATTTTTGGGCAATTACTTTCACCTTGGTAGATCGGCTTGATCTCTTTTCGGAGTGCCTGCCCAGTGACCTAAACTCAATGGTCTGATAAGCTTAATTTCATTCAAATGCCCAGCAAGGGCAACCCACATGGAATGGAAATGGAAATGGGAATGCGCGAAAAAAAAACAAAACCTTTTTCTTTATGCCGTTTTTGAGGGAAAGGAAATGCAAATCTGACCTGGCAAATGTTTGGTACTCACAGTCTGCTTTGAGGTTCCGGCCAATGAATAAATTAACACCTTCAAGAGTAAGCACAAAATTGTTGCCAATTGTTGTTGTTGGCAACTTGTTAACGGTAGAACAAAGTGCTAGGTAGCACTTTAGATTGCTGCTGTTGTTGTTTTGTGTGTGTTTCTTTTTGGTATAGCTTAAGACACGAATCGCACACTCGTTGGATGTTGTTTTGTTTTTCATAGACTGCACTCGCACTCGCACTCGTACTGCACTCGAAACATTCAGACGCCCGCACTCACAATTTACACATTTTGCACATTTTTTATAGCTGTTGCCACATTTGTGAAGACGAAAACAGAAAACACGACAACATTAATTAGAAATTATGTTTATTATATTTGCGTTGCAAAGAAAGCGAACTAGAGTAGCAACAACATTTGTTTTTGTTTTTGTTTTTGTCTCGAATCAAGCGCCGACGCTTTTCTTTCTTGTGGCCAAAACTCAGTTTGGAGCTAAAGTCTCTGTTGGAGCCGCTGGCACGTCTATCAAGGTCGCCGTCATCGAAGCGACTGCGGCTCCCGACTTCAAGTGAGGCGCTGCCGAGCTGGAGGAAGCGTCGGCGAAAACTTTTGTGCTGTCTGTCGCTCTTAAACGGGTTTTTCATTTTCTTCTACTCGCATTTCTTTACGCTCTTATAATTCGAAAGTATAAGTTTGTTGTTTTGACAAATCGTATAAGATACGTTGTGTGTTGTGTTGTGATGTGTGAATGTGAGCTCTTTAGGCACATTAATTAACATCGATGTCGCTTAAATCAAGCATACGCAGCGTCTGCGTGTCCATTCAACAACAATAATAACGACAATGCCCCGTTCAACGTGACGTGACATCGCCATCTTCAACTCCAACTTGCATCGCGTGCAGTGTCCAAGTAACGGCGCTCTCGAAGAAGGAAGACGACGGCAACTAATGGGACAACCTGAATCCTCGTGCACGTGCCACTTGGCCTGGAGGCGGCAGCATAATAAATGCATTGCTGTCTGCCCCATTGTTTCAGCCGGACAACAAAGATATTTTGCCGCATGCGCTCGCTCCAATTTGATAAGCGGCATCTAAGTGCGAGTCGAGTATCATTTGTCATTTGTTCAAGTTTAATTTATAACAATTTCCTCGCTTTAGTCACACCCGAGATGCGCTGAGATGCTGATGCTGCTGAGGCAAGTGAAAACTTTTGTGGCACTCGAAAAGATGCGTGAAACTTGGCCAATCGAGTGGGCTGGAGTGGGCTGGAGTGGGTTGAAGTGGGCTGGGATTGGATTTGATGGAGAGGAGTAGTCATATGAGTGAGACCCGTTGCTCAAATTACACGGCCAATCTGTTTGACATAACGACAAGTTATAGCATATAAGGCGGCAGCTCTTTCGAACAGGCCAAAAACAATTACAACAAACTGGTTTCAATTAAAAAACAGTTAAGTAGCAGCAACTAGACGGCAACTTCAGCTTGTCCGTTCCAACTTGCCACGCATCGAAATGCTCAACAACAACATCTCCTTTAGCTGCAGCAAAATACGAGTGCGAGTAAAGTCTTCAGGTCTCGTGTCTCAGTTGCCATTCCCATTCCGGGCTGAGACTGGGCTACAATAATTATGCTTTAGTTGGCGACATACGCCGAGTATAAACATTAACTATTAACAGCTGCATTTACAGTTGCTTTTATTTTGTATTTATTCTTTTTTTCTATTTCGTGTGCATTTAGAAAGTTTGGTTTTTTTTGTTGTTGTTGTGCTGTTTGGCTTTTTATTGTAATCCGGCTGCATGTGGACCATATACAGTTCTAAAGGCCGTCATCGTCTTCGATTTTTATGACCTAGTGAGATCTTGGTATCGATTCGGAGTCGGGTTCTGGGTCTCTGCATTTACATCTCTTTGTTGCTTGCGTATTTGTAACGGGCGGCGATTCGGATCTAAATCGAAATGCAGTTGCCTCCCGGTCGACAATCGATTCGACAAGATTCGGCATAAATTTGAGTGTGTGTGGAGATCTGTGCATCTTGTTGCGTTACCTACACACAATTATCCGCGTATCGGCTGCCAACATGATCCATAAATCTTTAACTGTAAACTGCAGCTCTGGTCCAGTTAAACAAGCCGCATGCAACTTGCAACTGGCAACTTGCAACTTATGCAAACTTTGGACACACGTCTCGCGGCCAGCCACAAAACCGCAGTCGGCGGGTTGCCGGTTGCCCGTCTGATCCGTGGATGTCGTCGTTGTCGCTGTCGGTTGTTGCTGTCGGTTGTTGCGGGATGGGGCAAACCAGTTCATGTCTGCGGATGGGATGCCGTGTGCTCCTTGCTGCTGGCAGCCTTGTTATTGATTCACTTGTTGCTGTTGCTTTTATTTGCGGATTACTCTACCCATTGGCTGCTCGCTGTGCCTAAACAAACTTGCAACTTGCGACTTGCGACTGCAATTGTATTCATAAATAACGCTTGAATAATGTTTGCATTGGCTCCGTATCTCTTTCTGCTGCATGTTCTTCTGCGGTCGCGTTCTCGAAAATTATTATCAATTGCCCCGCCGCCGCCGCCGCGGCGATAAACATGAAAAGGTGCACACATGAGCCAATGAGGCAATGAAGCCTTACCACGCCACAACATAACACACCACAGCAGACTACACTTTGCAGTTCCGTATGGGGTCCAGACGGGCACTCATAACGGTAATAGCCAAGCTCAACTTGCGACTTGATCATGAAGCAGTTTCAGAGCAGTCGGCAGTCAACGCATTAACGGGTTAAGCTTTAGGAAAACTGATTGAATCAAATTACGCCTCTATTGGGGTCAAGAAATATAGAAACCAATTGATTTGTATTATATATATTTTTCATTTTATCTATTGCGTAAATTCAAATCACATTTAAAATTAAACTGTGAGAAATAAAATCTATTTTCAAAGTATTTCGACTTTCTAAATTAGATCTTGCTTAAACCTATTGTGTTAAATTGATATTTGATTTGAAAACAAATTTTTATCTATTACGAAAATTGAATTTAATGTTATATTTGAACTGTGATAAAAAGAAAAAACATTTTTGAAATTACTTCAGCTTTACATATTACATTCAACAAAAAACACTATTTATTTTATTCAAATTGGTTGACAGTTTAACAGTTGATAGGTTTTGGAAATTTGTAAAATAAAAAATTTAAATATGTAAGTATTGAGTGAACTTGAAGGTCAAGCTATGATCGTAAAAGCTAAAACATCTTCACTTTCAAAAAAACGAAGAAAATTAGTTAATATTTATTCTAATTTTACATATATTTATTTTTTTTAATTTAAATGCTTCATCATCTAAAAATGTTCATCATAACCGAAATTATTCAAGCAATAGATGCTCGTTTAAAAAACATTGAATCAACGAAAGATTCAAAAGTCAAAATATCTAAACTAATGCTATTAAAATGATGAAGAGAACACAGAAAAAAAAAAAAAAATAAATAAAATAATTTTTGAATCGCATTAAATTTAAATACAGTATATATAAATAAAGAATAAATACAAATAAGATAAAAACTAATTCTAATAGCAATCAAATTAAATTCAAAAATTATTATATTTAATCAACATAAGAATTCTGCAATAAGACGAGACGGCAATAAAATTGGCTATGGTCATGGCCAAGTTATGCCTAATGCATATTTATAAAGAGTATGAGATAATAATAAAGAATTCGAAAAAAACCAAATTAAAATTAGTCGTAAAAATTAAACTTATGCGATTTAGCGCGCTTTTCAGGCGTAATAATCTAATCAAACGATGTGGCAGGATTGGCAAATGTGGCAAATGTGGTAGCCACCGAATGTGGTAGCGTCTGGCTGTGCGAAGCACCCCATGGACTTTGGGGGCATAAAGATGGCTAATAAAAATCGCACAACGTCTGACCATAACGGTTAACACGCTGCCAGCCAAAGCCAAAGCCAAAAAGGAGTCAGCGAGAAGGTCGTGTGTGCTATGGAGCTATGAAGCCTAGACGGCGCAGCCATTACGAATCATCGATCATCGTGTGGGCATCCCACTGTCACGGTCACACAGAGGATATGATTGCGTTTGCTGGTTTTGGTGGGCCTGCCACAGTGCAACACAGTGTGGCAGTTGCAAAACCGTTTGATTGACAGCAAACAAGCCAAATGCATTTCAATTAAACGCTAACAGCTTCACAAATATTTCCATTTGTTGCGCAGTCTGTGTGTGTTGGTCAAGTGGAAGTTGCTGCCGCTTTTCGCTTTAGTCTTTGACTTGGAATGAGAGAAGAGAACCCGCCTTTGGAGAACAATTCGCAGCGGAGTTGAGCTGAGCGAGCGGTCAACTCATCAGTATGCTGTATAAATTAGAGCATCAAACGGCGCTTTGCCAACTCGGAACTGGTCTATACTGTTATTGGCCATCGAAACAGATGCATGGCCAGTATATCCACCTATAAGTCTGATGGTATTTCTATACGCCGTCTCTCTGTATCTGTCTGTGTGTGCTTGAATCTCGCTTGCAGCTGAAGAGTTCAATGCGACGCAAGTTGCCAGGCTGCCGCAGTTGTTGCCGCATGCCACTTGCCACATGCCGCAAGAGACAATCAATGGCAACGATGTGCTCTGCACTTGTGCATATATTGTTGCTAAATTGATATCAATTTGCTTTAATGCCTCCGCCATTATGAGGACCATTATATTGTTAGGCTTGGTCAATGTTAAATAAAACACTTTATTATCCCCCCCATCTGACGCTGTTGTGGCGAAGTCAACAGCCGTTGGCGCGTGTTACGTGAACTCGTTGTAATCTGCATTTGTTTGACTACCATGAAACTGAAATGGCAACACCTTGTACATTGTAGCATCCCAATGGCCAGTCCCTGCTTCCCCCTCTCAAGTGTCGTGTGTAGCAACATCGACATTGCCATCGACATCGCTATCGACACCGAGTTGGCTATCTAAACGCCGTTAGACGCTTCCAACTTGTTCAAGAACCTGTATTAAAATCAACACCACAAACTTGGCTGCCTCGCTCGAAAAAAGAAATTTAAATAATTCCCAAGCATGTTTTATACATTTTGTTATAAGTTTTACAGGATTTATGGTCGTAGTGTGTGTGGCCCCCCTCCTCCCCTCTCATACGCTCCAGATTAAGACATAACTCAGTTGATACATATGTTAAATAAACAAATTCGATATTTATGCGATCAATAGAAGCGAGCGATTGCAGCGGAAGTTAACGAGTTTCCAACTTGCGAATCTCTCGGTTTGTCTCCATCTGCCCCCCTCGGGGAGGCAGGTTGATTGAACTCTTTTATGTGGCACATGCGACATGTTGCCTCTCTATTCATATCGACTCGCACTTCATGATGTTTTGCTATACGCTTCAAAAAATGTGAATAAATAGAATTCAGCATGAATTTTTGTTGATATTCCCATTTTATTGTCAGTTAATGATGCTGATGATCTAATAGTTTTCAGAGTCACGCTAAAATCCAACCATCCAACATTCGCAAATTGGGTTCATTGCACGCTCATATAAACTCATAGATGGGAGCACTTTGTTTTTGTAACCTCGCCGGCTTTGCTCGTGTTGCAGTGCATTTGGGATTTACCTGCCGAATACGTATTTTTGTATTTATATATCTTTATAATACAAACACTCTGCATGTTCAGGAAATCTGTAAAGTTACAGCTATACAATCATTTATTTTCCAGAGTATAACAATATCCTCTAAGTTAGTTAGTAATTTTAGTCAAATCTAGGCTTTTTGTCATACATGCTTTTCTTCTTCATTTTGTTCGTCATATATAATTACGTTATTTATATATAATGTACAAAAATATAGAAAACGTTCAGTTGAAAACTATGGCTAGATACGCTCTGTTAATTAATATAAACTGGGTTTCCTTCAATGCACAGAAATCGAGTAAGCAATTGATATTTCTAAGCATATAGTTTTTAATGGTATATAGTATGTTATATTTTTTAAAAATTTATGAAATAGCTTATGACATAAAATATTGAAATTGTAGAATATTTAATAAAAACAATTATTTTTCAATTTACAGTTTCTGAATTGAATTCATTTATAGAAAAACTGTTCGAACATGTTAATAAAAAACAAATAACAAAAAAAATATTTATAATGCTGAGAATTCTATCAATTCAGGTAGTGATATCGAAACAGCTTTCAAAATTGTTATAAAAACTGAAGCATTAAAGACCATCCTCCATTTATTAGGTCTTATGGGCTCACTTGACTTCCATATAGTTAATGAAAACAACCGACATCTCAGGCAGTCAATAAGTCATGGAGTTGTAGAATTCTCTGTAGCTTCTGGGCTACTGCGCCCAATTAGTGAATAATCAGTCGCTGATTGCAAATCGCCGCACACATGTGCCGGCTTAAAGGCATGACAATTCTGGCCAATGCTAATCATAGCCCTGGCTAATTGATGCTTTGATGCTAGCTTGGCTAAGCGCCTAAGCGCGGCAATAGAATCGTAAATATTGTAATTGGAATCCTGCATGGCCAATCCATTGCCTGATGGCGTTGCACAGCTTCAGCTCTGCTTACGGTTTTGCACATTTCAATTCCAGATCGCGTTCTAGTTACGGCCACAGCCAAACGCAGTTAACCTAATGGCCGAGGGGGATCTTCAATCATATCCACGCTTTCTGAGTGTGCGCCGCTATAAATTGCAGCCCGTTGCAGCTACACACGAAAAGTAACTCGATCTTGGCCAAAACTAACTATCGCTATTCCTGAATTTCGCCACAGTTGTAGGCCAAGAACAAAATCTCCAGATTGCTGAGAATGTTGCTTACAAGTTGCCAGTTGTAACATGAGCAGAGTTGGTCACTTGCGCAATTTACGAGCGCCGCAATGTCATCGATGCTGTCTCGTTAATTGGGGTTAGTCAAATGGAAAACACACTAACCAGATCTATTTATATGATAAGTGTGACTCATGGATTAACATACGAACCAAATCTCTGCATGTTGGCCAAATAAATTTAAGGCCGAACCGAAAGTTGGCATCATGATGGAAATTAGAAAATTATTCGCTGACTATTTTTGGTTTTTTTATTTAACTGCATTTCTAATGCTAAGAACTAATTCTTTTAAAATATAGTTTAACGTTACAATTACTTTCTATATAGTTATATTCATATCTCTATTAACTACAATACTTGATTTCTTTTACTTCCTGCTTGCTTTATTTGCCCACTGATCTGAGCTGTATCTCAAGTTCAGTTGTTACTTGAACCATTGTTGTTAAATGAAGTTGGGGCCACTGTTGCACCCACTTAATCTGCATGGCAACGAGCCACGCCTTCAGCTCATTTAGGTGCAGCCGCGCCCACACACACCACACACTCAGCACACACACCCTATGGCGACAGGTGCAACCCAATGACGAGCTGCAAAGAGCATAATATTTAAAATATTCTGCAATAGCTGATGACCGTTGATGGAGCCAGCCTCGAACTTATTCAGACGTGAAGCGCATTCACATTCACATTCACATTCAGATACAGATACAGATTTGGATTCACATTCAGTTTTCGGCTTGACAAAGCTGCTGCGCGGGAGCGGCAATCGTTTAGCTGTAGCTGTGGTAGAATGGATGCCCTTCACAAGCACTGGGAAAGAGAGTGCTCTGAGTCCGAGTGTGAGTGTCCATGAATTCGAGTCTGAATTCAAGTGAATGCTACGCCCACAGGTGTCATTATAGTTAGCGTTCAATGTTCCATGCACATTGGGCCAGAACGGGGGCCGAATCGAGGCAGAACCGTTCCGTCCCATCCCATTGCTGTCCCCTCTCGAGCACACGCACTTGCCCCTGTGCCGCACACACATGCAACCTCAACACACCCAATATATGTGAATGTGTGTGTGCGTGTGTGTGGTGGGCTTTTGTCAACTTTGGTCTGCTGGAGTTTGGTGCTTTACTCGCTGAACTGATTAACATTTGAATTGAAATTCACGTATTTAGAACTTTATGTTCTCTCTTTTTTGTTGGCACTATTGTTGTTGTCTCCACATCTAATTAATTCCTCTTTCAGGCCATTGTTGCTGCTGGAGTTTGTTGCCAGTTGCCATGGATTGGCACTGCTGCCCCCGCTAATGTTAATGCCACTCTTAATGGGGTAATGTACCGACCACCGACCACCGATCAGCGACCAACAATTCAGCCATCCAATTGCAGCCCAAACAACACACTTTTGAAGTCTGTTGGACATCAACGCATTCAGTTTGTCGCAAATTATTCTAACGATCGGTCAGGTTTCGGTCCCGGAGTTATCCACCCGGCGACAATATTATTTCATTTACAAATAATTGAGTGTTTAGTGCTATCAGTGGCGAACAAATCGCTCATTAATATCCTCAATTAATTACAACAATTAAATACATTTCCACATCCTTGCAACACCAATAGTGAATAAAAAGGTGAAATAAATAAGTGTTATAAATTAAAATAAATTATCAAAAATACAGTGTTATCCTTAAAATTATATATGTAAACTAATAAACTGGGAAAACTTGAAAATATAATTAAAAATGAAAAAAAATTACAAAGATTATAAAAATATTAAAAGCATTAAACGAGGATTCTAAAGCTTCATGACAAATGACAAATCGCTATTGAGCGAACTCGTATGAAATAGTATAAGAAGTGCAACATTGTAAAATAACATGATTTCATCATGGTTATAAGAAGTGTTAAACAATCAACAAATTTTAATCTTGTTGATATTTTAAACTTTAAAATTCTTTACGAGGGACATCACCTTTTAGGAGATTTTATCAAAATAAAATTAATTTAAGACAGCTACAAAATAAATATTTTTTACTGGCAGTGCTGAAGGACAACAATTATGTCAATAGTCTTTATATTTTTAATTATTCAGATTCGAAATAATTGAAATAACTCTTAAGTCAATCCAAATTAATATATTAATCCATTATCCTTTTCCTTCTAACAATCTACATTTTTCAAATCTCATTCCCATACATTACAAAATTGCCTGCTTATATTTTAAATGGAATTTCACAATTTGCGAAAGTCGTTAAACCAAACTAATTAAAAATTCGAGTTTCCATGGTACAGCCGAACCCTTTGAGGTCAATGCGAGAGAGCTCAGCGAGTTTTTCTTTTTTATTTGGTGAATTTTTCTAGGCAGACTCGATTCGTACTATTGTGATTATTCTAAACATAAATAGCTTGCGTTGGACAATAAGCCGGAAGCAACATCCGGAGTTGTGGATCGATATGAGCAAAGCTACACGTAGCTCGCAGCTTTGTTGGCTTTTAGTTTAATGATCCAAATTCGCGTTACGCATTGTGCACATTATGATGCGAGTGCGAGTGCGAGTTTGAGTCTGGTTTTGAGTATGACTATGAGTACTCCAACTCTATGCCACTCATACTCAGAAATAGTTAACTATTCATGTGACTTTTCCATTTCATTTCGGGGAAAGGGGTGCGAACATTTTGTCACTATTGAGGTCGACATTGTCAGCTTATGAACTCATTTGATCATTTCGAATAGATAGATACGCGAACTCATGTCTGTGATCATATTTTTGTAGCCCGAACACGCGATTGGAAACTTTCAACGCGGTGCTAATAATGCCCACTGGAAAATAAGTGCATTCAGAAAGGGAGAACATGTTGGCCCAGCTGGGACTACGTGTAGTTCTGTTGGCCACGTTAGCCAGCCTCAGCTTCACCCAGAGCTTTGGTAAGTCCACAAACTCAACTTGGCCCAAAACAGCTTTTTCACAGTTCGAACTCGTCGCAGCTCAAACCACCTGCAAGAATGGACTAGGACGCGTGCTCTACGAGCGTCTGCCCAACCAGCAACTGCAGGGCTACGATGACGACGTGGTCAGGGATACAGCTCCTCCATTCCGGGTGCTGGAGAAGTGCCAGGATCTATGTCTGCGCGATCGCACCGGCACCAACAATCTGGTGCGCACTTGCACCAGCTTCGACTTTCAGCCCGGCAGCCGCATCACCTCGTTCGGTGGCACCTCCGAGTACGAGGAGTCACTCTGCTATCTGACATCGGAGCAGGCTGGACCCGAGGGTATTGGCAGCTTGATGCTGGTGCCCAACAGCGTCCACTTCAACGAGATCTGTCTGACATGTGAGTTGGGTGTTGTGTGTTGTGGGTGTTGACAGCTCCACAAATGGAATCGCTAAAATCTCTCTGTAATCTGCAGCCAGCCGCCCGGAGCGTGAGTGTCCCAGTCGACGATATGTGTTCGAGCGGCATCCGCGCAAGAAACTCAAGTTGCCCATCAGCGACATCAAGGAGGTGAGTGAAGTGCATCGCTGATTGGCTTTTTATATCCGTCCCACAAGGGGTAGAATGGGTAGAATTCAGTTGAATGGCAGACAAAACAATAGAACACAATATCTATCTGTCTGTGTGTATGAACAACTAATTCTTAGAAACTATTAAAGATAGAGACACTAAATTTGGTGACATCAACATTATGTATCTATATATCTTAACTCATAATTAATTAGTAATCCTATTATCATTAATATAATTAATTTTGTATTTATTCTTATTAATTATGACACTAGTCACTAACAATTTTTATTAAGATACTAATCAATTAGTTATGTATTTATACACTACTTTCGATATTATTATCTTTATATCACTTTTATATCTATACAATCATATTTGCTCATAATATTAACTATTAAACTCTATCAGTATTTATTTTGTGTGATCATCAGTTATTTGCAAATATTTTTTTTTATACTTAAGATATGTGTTATTTTACTTTTATATACCTAAAAGGTACTCCCACTTTTCCACTCAAATTAAAGACCAAATGATATGGCTAAGTAAAATAAATGTTTAGGCTATCAACTATATTATTTCTAAATCTATCTATTAAGTAGCTGCCAGTCGCCTCTCGATATCTCACCTATGTAATTGGGATGTTGTCCTTGTCTTCCACACAGATAACGGCCGCCAATCGCTCGGACTGCGAGGACAAGTGCCTGAATGAGTTCTCGTTTGTGTGTCGATCCGCCAACTTTGACTCCACGATGCGCTCCTGTACGCTGAGCAGATTCACACGACGCACACACCCGGAGCTGATGGAGGATGATCCCAATTCGGACTATCTGGAGAATACGTGCTTGAATGGCAAGTCTGAGCAGTGATATTATTTATGGAGTAGAGGAATGCAAACTAATTTAAACACTCGACTTTCAATCGTCTTCATCTTCATCTTCATGTCTCTGTCTGCAGCTGAGCGACGTTGCGACGGTCTCGCGGTCTTCGTGAAGGAGGAGAACAAGCGCCTCGGCGGTCCCTTTGAGGTGGACATCTTTAATAACATGACACTGGAGGAGTGCCAGACCATGTGTCTGCGTGCCGAGAAGTAATGACGTTGCTTCTGTTGCGATCTGCTTCATTAGTCGTAATCGTTCCATTTGCATTGCAGATACTTTTGCCGTTCGGTGGAGTTTGACGATCAGAGCAAACAGTGCATACTGTCGGAGGAGGATTCCATTTCGCAGAAGGATGACATTAGCATCAGCTCCAGCCCCACACATCATTTTTATGATCTTGTGTGCCTCGATAATCGTAAGTGGCTACCGCAAGTTAGCGCCTACCTCAATTGCAGCCACAGCACCCCAGGACAGACAAGACGTCCAGACGCGACGATACCCAATGTAGACCATGGAAGAAGAACCAGAACGGAGGCAGACACAGCGTTAAGTGCACCATTAAACGCTGACCACTCAAACTGAGACTGAGTCGAAAACTCTGTGACTTCCACTTCGACTGCGACTTCGACTGGGGACTTTGTCGGACATAACGACAGCGAGATTACAGTGCACACAACGGTTGCTTCTGCCCATTTTGCCATTCTCACATTGATTCCCGTTGCAGAACGCGCCAACGATTATCCAGATAACTCAGTTACCTCGCACCTCTTCTCGAGCGGCCGTCGGCCCGATACAGCATTCCAGCGTTACCGCAACTCGCGTCTGGGCGGCGAGTTTCACTCCGAGATCACGGGACGATCGTTGAGCGAGTGCCTCGACGAATGCCTTCGCCAGACGAGCTTCCAATGCAGGTGCGTTCAGCTCATTCTTGTTTCTCAGTTCTTGTTTTTTGTCTTTCCCACTTCGACTGCAAATCGAACAACCCACGGACCACTTTATGATCTACAACTGATCTGATCTTTTTCTGTTTCTGTTTCTCTGCGCCTCTTCTCTGGCGATCGTGCAACAAATTGCAGGTCTGCGGTGTACAGCGATCGTTTTCGTACTTGTCGCCTCAGTCGGTACAATCAAAAGGATGGCATGCGCATTATATACGATGCTGATTATGATTACTATGAGAATCTAATGTGTAAGTGGCCAGGCCAAACAACTATTACAGTTGCTGTTGTTATTGCCGTTTCTACAGCTAATGGAGTCGTTTGTAATCTCTCTGTCTCTCTGTGCCATAGTGAACGTTGTGGGCGGCGGCGCCGATGGCGACGGCAGCCACAGTGGCAGCGATCCCAAGCGACCCGGCGATCAGTCAGGCAGCAACTGGAGACAGCCTAACAAGCACGACGATCGCTACGGTCCGGGGTCATCGAGTGGCAGCGTGGGCGGACCTGGCTCCAGTCTTGGCCAGCACGGCGGACCGGGAGGAGGAGTGAACGGAGGAGGAGGCGGAGGAGGAGGTGGTGGCAATCGCCTACCACCTGGTGAAGGCATCGACTATGGCCGGCCTTATGATCGCTATCCCGACGTGGCAGCCAACGAATATGGTAAGAGTCCGGCAATCAATTATGTTAGTTGTTTACAAGCATGTTTAACGCTGTTTACATGGTGGGCAGATCGTTATCCTTATGGCTATGGGGATCGCGACCGAGATCGTGAACGCGATCGTGATCGTTATCCACCAGATCGCTATGGCGGTGGTGGTTCTCGATATCCAGGCTCAGGTGGCAGCGATTACGGCAGACCCTATGATCGCTATCCCGATGAATATGGTAAGTTTTACGTGGCACTGTCTACTGATCTATTTAACCCCTTAATGTCACCCTTTGTCCTCGATCACTGCTCGATACTGACATCTAATTAACTAATTAACTGATTAACTAACCCGTCGCGCTGCCACGCAACTCACTAGATCGGTATCCCATGGGTGTCAATGGTGACAGGGATCGGGATCGGGATCAGGAGCGTGATCGCTACCCAGAACGTTATCCGCCAGATCGCTATGGAGATCGACGTTATCCGGATAGGGATCGGGAGCGGGATCGTGATCGCGATCGCTTGCCGTTCCGTCCACTGCCTTATCCGGCCATCAACGACAACTCCTTGCCCAGTGATCTGCCCCATACGCGACCCTTCCCCATTGACGATGACGCTCCCTACAGACCTTATGGCTATGGCGGTGGTGGAGGAGGAGGAGGAGGCGGCGGCGGCAGATACGGCGACAATCGTTACGACAGTCGCTATCCAGCGAGATATCCGCCCAGCCGAGATCCTGTGGGCGGCTATACGGGTCGCGATGCTCCCGACAGCATATTCCCCGACAGACGCTATCGCCCCTCTTCCATGGATGCCGGTCGCTATCCCTATGCGCCGGACTCGCGTGCACCGCCTGGACGCTATGATGATATTGTGCACGGTGCCCGACGACCCGAGCCCGAGTCCGCCAAGCGATATCCTCCCGCTCCCCTGGTGCCCACTGGCAGCGCCAGCAAGTACGCCTCCACTCCGAACCGCTTCCCTGTAGGTAACGAGCGCTATCCCATCGACATCTTCAAGTACGGTAATCGCCTCGGGGGCAGCGATCTTGGCCGACGACCCGGTAAGTAGCTCACACTAATCCGACTACCAGTCTAATACGACTAGCCACAACTCTGATCACCGCTAACAGCAATCGATGCGCCACAAATACCACCATGTGATCGTGGAGATCACTGGTATTACCTCAACTGATCGCATGGGCGTTTGGATTTGATCTTTTACAGCATACGAATTCCTTAGTCTTCTAGGAGAAACCTTTTCTTGCACATTAATTATTCTGATTTCCATTTCATTTATTAATCGATGGATTTCAGGTATCTTTTCTTACACTTTTATTACATTATAGAAGCAACGGTTTTCCGTCTTTCTATTAGAGCATTTCCTTTTAATAATAAAGAATAGTTTTATTTTATTTAATTTTATTTGTCTTCAATTTGAATGAATTTTAATTAAAGTCTGCTCTGAAAGATTTTCATGCTTTCTATTTGAAGCAGAGCTTTTCATGGAAATCCCATTTAGAATTGTAGACCAAGCTTCGTGGCTGACATTAAGCTTTTCCAAGCGCAACGCTGTGACAGTTTGCAACTGTGTTAATCCATATACTATACTTAAATTAAATGCCATTCACTGCAGTCGGAGCTTTCGTTGCAAAGCTGAACCAATGTCACCACATCGTATTTATTTTGTTCTCCCGTCAGCATACTTTTAGTGCCACTCTGCGATCAGTCAACAAATTTACGATTAACATATTTTAATGCGAATAAATTTGTCCCAGGTTTGGATCGCCCACCGCCTTACTACGACTACGACTACGAGGAGCGCTATGCCGATAGATTCGCACCCGGCCCCTACGATCGGGAGTACGACGGCCCGCCTGGACGTCGACCCCCGCCAGGTGGCCCCTATGGGCGTTACGACACGCCTTTCAATCGCCCCTACGGCGGCGTTGGAGGCGGCGGTGGCGGCGGCGGCCTCGACGATCGTCCAATACCGCTACCTGGCCTCGGTCTGGGTCTCGGGCATCCGCCCACACCGTACGGTGGCGGGTCCCATGTGGGCATCGGTGGAGGAGCTGGAGGCCCGCCACGACCTCCCATCACCCGGTGCGAGGAGAGTGACAACTTCAAGCAGATTGCGGCCAGGCACAAAATGCGACGTCACTTTGTGAGACGGGCTCTGATCGTGCCCAGCCTGATACAATGCGAACGGGAGTGCATCGAGACGAGGGACTTTGTGTGCCGCAGCTTTAACTACAGGTTCGAGTCGAAGATGCGCGATAACTACCAGCTGCAAGTGCAGGCTAAGAATGCAATTGTGTATTCAATTTACAGAGACACTGCCTCCAGCTACGATGATCGCGATCGCGATCGTGAACGCGAACGGGAACGGGAACGGGACCGAGAGTCGCCCAACTGTGAGCTGAGCGACAGAGACTCGCGGGAATTGGACATACACGATCCGGGCACTTTCGACGCCTCCAACTACGACTTCTATGAGCGCAGCATCGGACGCAGCGATGGCGAGTGCATGGATGGTAACTAATCTTGTGGCTAATAGCCGACGGCGTGCATGCCAATTGACAATTGACTAATTGCGCTGCCATCTGTTATTTGCAGTTACCCAGACGTGCAATGAGGAAGGCATGGAGTTCACCATCCGCACGCCCGAGGGCTTTCTGGGCAGGATCTACACGTACGGCTTCTACGATCGCTGCTTCTTCCGCGGCAACGGCGGCACCAACAACGTGCTGCGCATCAGCGGACCACAGGGCTACCCCGACTGTGGCACTCAGCGCGTAAGTCGATGACGCAGCTGCATTAATCACCGATCGTTATCTCGATCAGTTATTTATCTCTCTCGCTCTCTCTCGTTCTTGGACAGTACGGCGATACGCTGACTAATATTGTGGTCGTGCAATTTTCGGACAATGTTCAGACAAGTCGCGATAAGCGATACAATCTCACCTGCATCTTTCGTGGACCCGGCGAGGCAGTTGTCAGCTCTGGCTACATCGGAGCGGGGTTCGTTTTTTTAATCGCAATTGATGCAGACACGTAGAACCCAACTTAACAAAAACATGCTTCGCTTATCAACTTCTTTGCAGCTCGGGCAGCCCCATTCCCATCGAGTATCTGCCCGCCGAGAACACGCTCAGCTCCAAGGTGCGTCTGAGCATTCTCTACCAGGGCAGACCGACCACCACCATTGCTGTGGGCGACCCACTGACGTTCCGACTGGAGGCCCAGGATGGCTACAACCATGTCACCGATATCTTCGCCACAAACGTGGTGGCCAGGGATCCCTATTCGGGGCGCAGCATTCAGCTCATAGATCGCTTCGGTTGCCCCGTCGATCCTTATGTCTTCCCCGAGCTGGACAAGCTGCGCGACGGTGACACGCTCGAGGCACGCTTCAATGCCTTCAAGATACCCGAGTCCAATTTCCTGGTCTTCGAGGCCACTGTGCGCTCCTGCCGCGAAGGCTGCCAGCCAGCCTATTGCCCTGGCCCAGCTGGACGGCAGGAGCCCTCGTTTGGACGCAAGCGCCGATCGTTGAACATCACAGAATTGCCTGAGCCACAAGCCCTCGAAGGCGTGAACCAGCTGGACACAAGCCAACCGGAGGAGGAGGAGGTGATTGTGGTGAACAGCACCACGGTGAGTGCAACACCAGGCACAGGGGGGCAGTTCAATGCCACACAGGATGGCGAGAAGTCCAAGGAGAACGAGGAGCCCGAGCAAGTGCGCGAAATGATCGAGGTGCGTGTGAAGCAATGAAATATTATTGTACAATAATACTTTAGGATTAAAATTACTACTAATAGACGAAGATAATGACAGCATTCGATCTGCCTTATGGTAAACAAACAGATATAACATTATTGAGTCGGAGAATTTTACGATTATTTTGTAAACAAGATTTTGTATAATCTTCAATAAAATTAAGGATGATATCTAGTTTCAATAATGTTTTGTAAGAATGGAATATCGTTTGAAGAATGTAAAAAAAATAAATTAGTATTTACTTTTAGAATATTTTTAAGACTTAAATCATGTTTCAAGAAGTTTTAAAGATTGAAATATTCTCAAATCTAAAAATTTCTCACTTTCCTATCTGTGTATATTTTAGCATTATAATAAATATTTTAACTACTTCCGCAGGTCTTTGAGACGCGTGAGGAAATTGAAAAGGAATCGTATCCACGCAAGCTGGTGGCTCCAGTGGAGACCGTCTGCATGACGCCCTCGGAGTATCATGGCCTGATCACAGCCATCATACTGCTGATGATACTGCTGTTTAGCATAACGCTGGTTGCCGGCCTGGGCTACAGGTGAGTGGGCGTGGTCGACAGTTGGTTGTGGCGTGTTCAAAACTCTCTGTTCTTGTAGACGCTACTGGAAGTCCATGTCGAAGAATCGCTTGGTGGACCGCAACTCGCCGATTCATTCGCTGGGACACTCGCACTCCTCGATACGCACTCACGAGCGTTTCACCGAGATCGGACACATGCCGAACGCAGCCGGAGGAGTCGGAGGAGCAGCTGGCGGAGGCAGTGGACACAATCAGAGCACATCTAACCGCGGCTCGAACGCCTTTCGTACCAACATGTCCATGTTTGGCGGCTCATTACATAAGACTTTTGCCACGGGGTAAGCTGCTCTACTTGCAGCTCCAGCGCTCCATGCGAACTGGTTTCCAACTAATCCCATCTCCTGCTTTCTTGCAGCAACCTGGCGCGCATGTGTCAGCTGCCGGTTATAAATCCCATTCGCTCTGGCAGTAATAGCAATCATCAGTTCGAGGATCCCAGTGAGCCCATCTACACCGATCCATCGCTGTTTGAGCGCTCCAGGTGAGTAATCTCTGCCAGCTATTTAACACCCAATTACACACTCACTTTGTACGCCATTCCATAATTATTCATGCTCCAGGAATCCCCCCGCGATTGCCACAGTTCGCAACTGTAAATATATATTTGCATATTTCCTTTATTGTTGTCACTTTGACCTAACATTGCTCAGAGTGGTCTGCAGATGCAGAGCCTAACCTTGTTGCACATGCCTCCACTGCCACCTGCAATCTGGCACCGGGTGGTGCACCAATCACCTGGCTGCTCGCAGACACCCGTGAATGTGGGCCACTCATTGCCACCAACTAAATGAAAGAATAGAGCTAATTTATTAATCCTCAGTTCATGCTAATCTGCGACTTACATGCTTTGACTTGGCAAAACACGATTAACAAGCGCACAACGAATACGACAACTAAACTCAAGTATTTCATCTCGACTGTCGATTCCAGGGAACATCAGTGCTCTGATTCCCGTTCAGCTGTGCGGGGTTTTTGATACGCCTTATCAGCTAATTGAATAATACGGTCTTCTAACACGAAAACTGCATGTCTATTTTAATGTTTCCACTCATTCTCAGATTAGTAGAAATTGTTTCGCATTGCTGATTAACCCACCACATCTCAATCTTCGTTTCTTTCCCCACACAGATCGCTGCGAAGTCTGACCATGGTCGCCGAGTCGGAAGATAATCAAGAGGTCTAAAGTATGCACAAGAGAATTTTGCTCGTCTTCTTGTGATTAGTTTGTACATAATCTACATAAAGCTGTTCCGAAAGCCACCTAACAAGCTGCATACACTTTCCCAGATACAAAACTGATATTTGATATCGATACATTTTACTACTTGTAAGTAAGTATCTATGCGTATCTGCATCTGTATCTGTGTATCTGTGTCTCTGCGTATCTTTGGCCCCTCTGGATATTTTCGCAATGGGTCTCAATCAATATCTATCGATATCCACTTAGACATAAGCTTAAAACAGAAGAATCTATTAATATTAACAAGCAACAACAAAACGTAGCAAAGCATTTAAAATGAAACCAAAAACATAAAAAATACACACACTAAACATATATGCAAACTGTCAACACACAATTATTTGTATACAACTAAGAAATAAAATGCAATAAAGCTTAAACTTATCCATACAGCTCTTGGTTCGCATTGCTTGGGAAATTGATTTTATAAATTTATATTTAATGCAACACAAGATACAAGAAAGGAATGTTTATAAAAAATACCCATGAGAAAGAGGATTACCCAGATTAGAGAGGATTGTTTGTGTTAATTATTGAAGTTTTATTGGATTC
This sequence comes from Drosophila ustulata, assembly GCA_035047365.1. Lineage (NCBI taxonomy): Eukaryota > Metazoa > Arthropoda > Insecta > Diptera > Drosophilidae > Drosophila > Drosophila ustulata. The sequence continues at coordinate 23,501,648 of JAWNPT010000057.1, read as the reverse complement.
ATCGCCTCGCCTTACAAATTATTAATATTCACTACTCAGCATATTAACAGACTGTAAATATTCCTCCCTTAGCAACAGTTCGAAAATGGCAAAGACGAATAAACAATATTGTGTAATGTTCATAAAACGTATTTGAATTTTTTTAATTTATTTTTTCGTCTCATTTCCTGTCTGAAGTCTTATTAATGGTTCTCCAAATTGTTCTAGTCTGTATCACATTCCCTGCTCACAGTCCCATTTAAATTGAGGATATTTGCATAAGTCAGTCACGCTTTAATTGGAGGCGTTGATTAGGGCCTTATGTAAACACCCTTCGAGCGCACTTTATATGATATAATGTGGCTTGTTTATTATTGCATGTAAGTGGCGAATGTAAAAACAGTTTGTCTGGTGTCTGGGCCGAAAGTTCGTGCCGCATTGCCCGGCCCAAAAAAGTTGTGAACGTGTTAAAAGACGCCCTAGCTCTGGGCCCAAAATAAACAGCTCCAAATATTTCGATGCGTAATTCTCGCCTACGTGTAAATACCAAAAAACCAAAACTAAAACCCAAATTAACAACACAAGTCGATTCGCTGAATGATTGCCAATAATTTTAGCCCAATGTGAAATGGAGTTCCACATGAAGTTCTTGCGTCAAATGAATTGTTATGAATGCTGTCCCAGCATCGACTGCAAATGCCATCAAAGGTATGTAATGAAGAGTGTTGATATCGGGCGAGTTTGGTTTTTATCTGGTGGCATGGAAGCATTTGGCTTAATCATTGCGCAATTCTTGTTCCGGCATCGCCATCCACATTGCCATCGATCACGTCCAGAACTAAAAACAAGCATTACTCATGCGATGCATCGAAGACATCGACAACAAAAAGTGCCGCAACGGAAGCTTCGCATCGCTTCGCTTTCTTTACCTGCCATCGGGCTATTGCCGTCTTGCTCTGGACCACAAAATCGCTCGCTTTTAGCCATGAATTTTTCAGAGCAGCAGTTGAGGCTACTTCCGGTTCGCGACGCACGTGGAGACTAAACATGAATTGCCATAGACAAAATGAGACATTTTTGTTTTTTTTCATTTATAGTTTTGTTTATATTCTCAGCACTTGCTGATTTTATTGGCTTCTCTGCGACGTCGACTGCGACGCTGACGGCGACTGCAAATTGCAATTGTTTCTTCTACTTAAAGCACGCATCGGTGCAATTGGCATTTAAATGATGCAACATTCTTGGACGCACCAGAGACAATTTAAGCGCGTCGCCAACGCTCCAAGTCACACTAACTAGTGAACCGCGTAGCCAAGCGCATCAAAGGACGCTAAGGACACTCGATAGACAAAACAACAGGAAAAGCGGTTCGTGCAACGCGCAGCGGGAAAAGTGCAAGTGAAAAGTGAAAAGTGTTTTGGACTCTGTTAAGTGACAAGTGATTACTATGATGCACTGCATCTGGCTGCTGGCCATCGTCGTGGCCGTGGCCTACGGTCGCTCGCTGCACGTGCCGAGTGCCTACAACCCTCATCCCCTGCTGCCCAACGCCTACTACCCACAGCCCTACTCCTACCCGGCACCTGCTCCCTACGGCTATCACGGCTACCAGTCGCGTCCGCTGATCTACAGTCCACCTGGCAGCTACTTCGACAACTCTTACGGCCTCCGAAAGCCGCTGCCTGGAGGTGGCAACCCTGTCGCCGTCGACTACGTAAGTTTCAATATTGTTTCTGTAATTTATGTAACGGTTACCGACTACGTGCAGTAGTTAGTAATAATTAACGTTTTAGAAGAAAATAAAATTAAATATTAGCTGAATAATATATTTATTTTTGCCTTTGTTCAGCCATGAATTTAATATAATGTCAGTAGAAACATTTTAATTTATTTGTTCATTTAAATATTGAAATAACACGAGCTTTCATATGAGGAGCATATCACATATTTTACAATTCCCTTTAATTTACATCTAAAGTTAACAACTTGAATTTTAGTTATGCAAATATAACAAAAATTTTAGTAAAGTTAATAAATATTTTAATGCGATAAATGAAAAGTGAGTCACTTCCTAACAATCTTGCAACAAAATCTTAATTGGTTAAAACCATTTGTACCATATGATAATTTGGTAAAAACAATTTATGAATTACATATATAAAAATTAATAATCAGTTTTTTATTATTCATCTTCAAGGTGAACTAAAAGCTGTTTATATTGTTTTTTTATTATTCATCTTAAAGACGAACTAATTTTATATAAAGACCTTCGGAAAAAATGTTTATTTTGCAATATATTAATTTAAATTATTTTCTTTTTGTAATCATTGTAGAACAATCGCTGCTCTCGCAACTATCTGGGCATCAAGCCGCATCCGGATCAGCAGCAGTATTATTATGTCTGTCGCCCCAACTGTGTGATCTTCAGCAAGTGTCCGAATCTAGAGGTAGTTCACAGTCATACCTTGACCAATTGAGTCCGCATTTAACGCTCTACTTTCCACAGCGTTTCAACTCGAGCAGCGGCAAGTGCGTGCAACGAGTGCGTCCCGATTATCCTGTCTCCTGTGTCAAGGAGGGTCGCTTCCCTTATGCCTACGACTGCAAGGTCTACTACAAATGCGATGCGAACCTGAGGCTTGAATGGCACGGTTGTCCATCGGGCACCATTTTCACGCCCGTTAGCAGCAAATGTATTCCCGCCGATGCCTGTCCGTCCACGGAAATCTCCAACAATGGCAGCTACATTCCGGAGAATTGTGAGCTCAAGTTCCCCGAATGCTCGGAGGAGGGCACCTTTGTGTCGCCCACAGACTGCGCCCTGTACTACACCTGCAAGCTGCAACCGAGTGGCAACTACTTGCAGACACGCTTCAAGTGAGTGGCAAACATCAAACCAACTCATTCCTCATATTAATCACTTTCATTACCCATCCTTAGGTGTCCTGGCAACAACAGTTTCGATCCGGATCGCAAGATCTGCCAGCCCAGGCGCAACACAAACTTCCAGAGCTATGTGCCCATAGCAGACCTTGCCTACGCTCCCTTGGCCCCCTTGGCCTCCTTCTACCCTTACATGCCGCATCAGGGCGGTCCCGAGTCAGTTTATGAGGAGGAGTACGATGCGGTGCCCGAGGAGAAGTTGGAAGTCGAACCAGAAGTCAAGGAAAGCCTAAGTCCCGAGTTGGAAAATGCTCAAGTCAAAATTGTGATACTGCCACCGACAACAACATCAACCACCGCAGCCCCCACCCAGAAGTATCCTTCCTATCCCTATGGCTATGGCTACAACTACGGCCAACCCGATGCCTACAGTCAAGTCAAGGAAAGCCCCCCAGCAGAGCCAGTTGTTAATATTGTTATCGTGCCAAAAACAACTGCCAAACCACAACAGGATACTACGCAATACGACTACAAGAAATACACTTACCCCACGCAACCCTCCTCGACAACAACCGCTCAGACCTCTGCGCCTGTTATGCAAAGGAAAATTGTTATCCTGCCCAAAACCACAACAACTGAAGAGCCCATCATCACCACTGTGGTGCTCAGCACAGAGACACCGAAGCCCACAATAACGACAACTACTCGCAAGCCATCAACGACAACGACAACAACAACCAAGAAACCCACCACAACATCCACAACGAAAGCCCCGACAACAACTACCACAACGCGTAAACCAACCACAACATCCACAACGACAACAACAACGGTAAAGCCAACAACGACAAAGCTGACAACAGCCGACAACACAGTTCGCACCACGCGACAATTGTCCACGAAACTTACCACGTTGACACCCACAACTAAGACGACAATTCCACCATGTCACCACGAGCACCCCACAACAACCACGACCAAGGCACCGACTACGTCAACTGCCAAGCCAACAACAACATCGACAACCACAACTACAACAACTCGGAAACCAACAACAACATCGACTAAGAAAACTACCGCAACAACCAAGAAACCGACAACAAAGTCGACTACTAAAGTTGCGACCACGATAAAACCAACAACTCAGAAACTAACCACAAAACTCACAACTAAGGCTACAACGACAACAAAAATCACACCAACAACTACAAAGTCAACAACAACCACTTTGAAACCAACAACCACAAAGAAATTACCGACAACAACCACAACAAAAGCAACGCCAAAGCCAACGACGTCGACCACTAAAATTACAACCACAACGACAACAGCTAAACCAACAACAACATCCACAACTAGGGCTACAACGACCACAACTCCAAAGCCCACCACCACAACGACAACAACCACAACTACAACAACTCCCAAACCAATAACAGCATCATCGACAACTACGAAACCGACAACCAAATCTACTACTAAAGTTGCGACAACGATAACAACTCCTAAACCAACCACAACATCCACAGCAAAGGCTACGACGACAACAACCCCGAAACCAAAAACAACTTCGACAACAAAAACAACCACAACAACTCCTAAGCCAACAACAAGCTCCACAACTAAGGCTACAACGACAACGAAAACCACACCGACAACCACAAAGCCCACCACCACAACGACAACAACGACAACAACCACAACGACGACAACTCCCAGACCAACAACCACAACAACAGTTACGACTAAAGCACCGACAACAACCACAACAAAACTAACTCCAAAACCAACAACATCTACCACTAAATTAGCAACAACATCGACCACTAAATTAGCAACAACATCGACCACTAAATTAGCAACAACAGCATCCACAACCACTAAGAAGCCAACGACAACTTCCACATCGAAAGCAACAACAACTACAACTTCAAAGCCTTCCACAACTACATCGACAACAACCACTGCAAAACCCACAAGTACTTCAACAACTACCACGACAACAACCACTAAGAAACCGACAACTACTACGACAACAACAGTAACAACTCCAAAACCAACAACAACGACGACCAAAGCTCCAACAACAACAAAACCACCAACAACGACAACTCCCAAACCAACAACAACAACATCCACTACGACAACAACCACACCAAAACCAACAACAACAACAACGACTAAAGCCCCAACAACAACTAAATCCACAACTAAAGTAGCAACAACTACTACGACAACAACGACAACTGCCAAACCCACAACAACAACAACGCCCAAGCCACCGACAACAACGACGACAAAGGCTCCAACAACAACTACAACAACTCCCAAGCCCACAACAACAACGTCAACTACGACAGTAACAACTCCCAAGCCGACAACAGCATCCACAACGACAACAGTAACAACTCCCAGACCAACAACGACAAGAACAACACCCACCGCTCGTCCAACAACTGCAGCAACATCGAAGACGACAGCGAAGCAGACAACAGCTCAAAGCACAATTCGCACCACAAGACAGTCGACAAGTCAATTGACCACCTTGAAGACAACTCCGTCAACGACGACGACGACAACGACAACTGCTGGCCACAATACGACGTTGGTAACAACCACAGAGCTGCCGCCGTGTCACAACTCAGGTATGTCCCATTAAACCGAATTTGCGCGCACACTTGCAAGTTGCAATGGCAATGAACACATGTCAAACTCGATTACACTCAACCACCCAATTTACAGATACCAAAACACAATTCGCATGCACACCACAACAACAGCAACCACAACAGCCACAGCAACAACAGCTCAACAGCAACAACAACAACACTAAGAGTAACAGTAACAACACAGAACCAGAAACACAATTTGCCATATCGAAAACGAGTAGAAACCGTTTGCTGAGGGAAAGTGAGGCGCAGTCGCCGCTTGTGGCCCACAATTTAATTTCCAGCGAGGTCAGTTTGGATTACGTCAACGACGAGCCAGCTCCAGAAGCCGAATTCCAGCGGGAGCTGGAGGAGAACCAACAGAGCACCACAGTCAAGGCAACAACGGAAAAGCCGCTGTCGAAGCCCTCGACAATGTCCTCGCAGGCAGCTGCCCACATCCTGAAGAAACTGTTCCGGGTGATATCGACAACACCGGCCAGCAGGATGGCGAGTCCCAGGGTGACCATTGCCCAACTGGCGCGTCACAATCTGGCCACCTCAAAGCCCTTTATAGCTCAGTCCCTGCGGATGTCCATCAAACAGTTGGCAACGAATCAAGGGAACAAAGCCAAAGAGCCCGAGCCAACAAATCAAGTCAAGCAAGCTGAAGGGGCGATAAAGAAATTGACAATGAATCAAACTTTGACTACGATAAAGCCATCAGACGATTCCGAGTACTATGACAGTAGCGAGTATGATGAGCAGGATAATATGGTGGCTGGCAATGGGCAAACCACCATCTCCATGGGCAACTCGACCACAGCACAGCCAAGCACCTCGCCAGCAACAACAACTACAGCGAAGCCACAGACGACGCCAACAATTGCCCAGGAAAGCACCACAGGAGCTGCGATACTTGCAGCTGATACCACAATGAAGGATTTGCTGGAAACGAGCTCAAGTGTTCCAGTTCCGGCTATCGTGAATGCCACAATCTTGTCAGCAGCAGTAGTTAAGGAAAATGCTACTGCTGAAGCAGATTACTCGGAGAACTATGTGGACGATGACTATGCCAACGATGAGCCCGCAGAGGAAGCTGAAGCCCCCTCTACAACCGTAGATTTAAGTGCTCAGAAGAGCATGCTCATCAATCTGCTGCGCCAGAAGCTGGCCAGAAGGCACATAGTCAACAAGGTGACTCAGCTAATAGCCTCTACCACATTGGCACCCGTCCAGCAGACCACACCGAAGCCCACGATGGGCACAACGACACCCAGCTTGAATGCCATCAATAGCCACAACATCGATTACTATAACGACGACGACTACGACTACTCCAGCGATGCGGAGGGCACAGCAGATGCCACTGCCATTAATCAGGATACTCTCAGGCCGGTAGCAACTGTTGGTGGCAGCGGGGCAACAGCCAAGCGACACTCGGTGCATCCATCCTTGGTCGTTAGCCCACAGAAGCCAGCGCACAAAGTGACGCGCAACGCAAGCGGCTTTGTGCCCAGTAGCGAAGGGTTAACGAGTGAGGCCAAAGTAGCTGATAGATTTCCATTCAAAGCAGTCGATCCTCCAGTGGCACCGCAGTTGCCCAAAGCCGAGTTTCTCAGGCAAAGCTTAAATGAGGTTAGCGAGAGATCAAACAAACATAAATCAAGCAGAGCAGCTAATAGCTTGGCACACAATACACTTCAAGAAAAACTGCAGCCGACAAAACCCATTAGGCTGACAACACCTCCTTTGCCGTTGGTAAGGCGGCAGAGCAGCACAACCACCAGCAGACCACCAACCACCACAACAGAAACCACCACAACCACAGCAATTACAAGCACAACAAGGGCGACAAGAAACACAACTCCAAAAGCAGCCACTCGCCAAGAGATCCTCACGGTGAACCAGAAGCCGTGGCTGCTGCAATCACAGAACCAAACCGTGCATCTTGCTCCCATTAACCCAGTGACTCATTCCAATCATTCCAATTCATTATTAGTGGACACCACCGTTGACTATGGCACGGAGAAGGTGCCGGAGCTGATACTCAAGGTGTATGAGCCCATCGACGTCAAGGTCATCTTCTGTCCCAGATCCTGCGACGAGGACCACGACCATCAATTTGGTAGGCACCAAAAACATGAATCATCTTTCATTCGCCTACAATAATGTCCGACTCTTTGCAGACCCAGCTGATAATCATAAGCCACATTCCAATTCGAGTTGTACGAATTGCGATGAACCCCTGCGCCCACATCATCCTAGCGTAGATGTCGGCTGGAAGCCAGCCAAGTCGGGCGACAACATGAGCTTCCACACGTTGACATAGAACACTTCTGAGGCAGTTCTTAACATGGCTATACAACATTAACTAAGCATTAAAACTAACACCTTTAATTTAGTTCGAATTACAATCCAATGTATTTGTGTACAATTTAATAAACATAAAAAATAAATTACATGCGTACTTCTGTTGTCCTAACACTAGACAGGCATACTAAGTACGCCCCAATGAACACCACTTAAATAGAATAATCTGTAAATTAGAACTTCGATTTTCACTGAGAGTTGGCCAACATACGTAAATTGTTCATGACTAGCACAGATGGAAAGCGTTGAGTCGACAACTTTTCAAATGCCATGGTGGGATCGCGACCAAAACTGAATTTACTTGACAAATCAAATACCAAAACTTTTAACTTACCAACTAATTTCAATATTCTTCATGCAATGCAAATAAATATGTGTGTGTATACAATATATACAAGTGACTGCTCCAATCTCCTCTTAATACTGCCCAAAAAACGGAATCATTTAATCATCAAAGAAGAGTATCTCCAATATTCTCTTCTGCACGTTTTTTCGACGATCCTTGTTCATCTTCAGCAGCTCCGTTGTGACCAGTTCGCCCAGCAGATGCTCCGACGAGCGATGCACACTGGGCACTGGGTTCGGCGGCGATTGGAATTTGCCAAAGCTCGAGCCATGCGAAGTGCCCGCCTGCTGGGGCAACTGTTGATAGAGCTGGAAAAGGAAATCCGAATTCGCTGGAAACATATTCGGATGTTGTTGCTGCTGCTGTTGCTGCAGTTGCTGTTGATTATTGCTATTATTGTTATTGTTATTACTATTATTGTTATTGTTATTGTTATTATTGCTGATGTTGTTGCCACTCATATTTCCATTGGTAGGATTGCGTTGCATGTTCACCGAGTTGTTGTAGTGATTGTCGTGCTGCAACATCGCCTGAGGTGCCATCAGGTCAGTGCTATTGTCATCCGAGTCCTCGTCGCTGTCGTGGCCAAAGTGATTGCTGCTGCCATTGGCTATGACCATGCTGCCGCCGTTGCTGGCATGCTGACCATGGCCAGCACCATTTGAGTTGAGTTGGACGCGCGGCTTCTTCGTGTGGTAGTTGCTCGATGTGGAGGAATGCAAATCGTCGTTGCTCTTATGACTATAACCGTGCGCCTGCACCTGCATATTGCTGGCACTAGAAGAGGAATGTACTGGTGGCTGCTGACCCGATCCCGATCCAGATCCCGTTGGGGCCGGGTGTTCTTCCTGCACTCCTGCCAAGCTAATGCCGGGCAGGGGTGATGACAACGGCGATTTCATGGAGGAAGACGTGGAAGTTAAGCCGCCCGTGCTGCCAGCGCTATTCTGAGCGGCATTTACCCCCACAGTGTGGTCGCGATACGGCTCCTGGTAACCCTGTGAGGAGTCTGCCATGACAGCGGCCACAGCGGCCGCCTGTTGCTGCTGCATCTGTGATTGAGAAATGTGCTGCAGTTGCTGGGACGCCACAGCGGCGGCGAAATCTCTGAAAATCTCGGCTTCAATCTTCACCTGTCCATTCACGTTCTCCAGGGCGGAAGCCGCTGCCGAGCTGAGCGCATTCATTGGGTGCTGTTGCGGATCCGACGAATGCTGGTGATGCTGCTGCTGCTGGTAGTGATGATTTTGTGTGGAACCCCCAAAATGCGACATATTCTTGAGCGAACTATTAGACTTGGAGTCCACATTGTACTCGCTGTAGTTGGAACTGTTTGCCGAGTGCGGCGAGGTCAGATAGTTGGGCACATTACGATACGATTTCCGGGGCTGAATGTGCTGGTCCAGAAACTTCATCTTTTCCAAATAAGGACGGGACAGGTGTTCGTAGACGGGGGGATCGCCCTGCTTGCGCTGCGACACATAGCGTTCGCGCAAGTACTTCCAGCGCTTCTTACACGTCTCCACTGCGAGAATAGAATGTGCATTGTTAAATGTTGATCTTGCAAGTCTGCTACAAGTGAAGCTCACCATCCGTGCGCAGCTTGAGGGCGATAAGTTGCCAAGCCTCGTCCTTGGTTTCGTACTTTCCACCGCTGGCGCTGCCGTTTAGATAATACTTTTGACGATTGAATATGACGCCGTGTTGAGCCACCTCATCAATTAGTTGCTCATCCATCATGATGGGCTTTTCAACGTTTTCCACACGAATCACAACAAAAAAACACTAAATTGTTTCTTGCTCAAAAGTCGTTTCGGCGAATTAGGGATGAGCGAGACTCACATACTTGCTAGTGGTGGTAAGCCATTGTGCAGTGGCCGTGCCTTTTCACGAGTGCAATCGGTACGAATTCGATACCTTATGCCGCCCTGGAGAACCCGTTTATTTACAACAAAGTTGCCGAAGACCATTGGAAAAATGTCTCAAATAATACAAAATAATGATATTTTAACGAAAAATCATTTAAAGAAAAGTGTATTTCAGTTTTCGCAACACTCCGTTTAAGAATTGGCGCCTAGTATTTCGTACATCACAACAGTGAGACCGAAAACGACATAATGCACTTTGGTATATTTTGGAATTCAATTTGCGGTCACTTCACACGATGTGTCAAATATTCCTCGACTTTCGACAAGCGAACATTTGTGTCAAGTGCGCAGTTTGTTTAACATTTTTGAAAAGAAATCATCAATGTAAACCGTAATTTATTAGGCCAAATTTTACGTGAATGGAAAGCGTAACAGATTAGGTTGAATAGAACAAACTTATAGTAACAAATCGCATAGTTATTCTTAACAAAATTGTTTTCATCGTGCAGCAAATTTTGAACATCATCAAAATAAACAGTTATAACTGTTACAAAATGTTCAAGTTGGCGCAAAAGTTTTTACCGCAACAGCGGCTGATGAATGGTTCGAATGTAATCCGCCGGATGATCTCAACTAGCGATGAAGTAAAGTCCGTGGATACCATTGGAGGATTGCCAACAGATATTGTTAACGAGCAGAAATTGAAAAAGACAACCAGGTAAATTCAGTTCTGAGAATTTTTTCTATGCTGATTTGTTTACATTAGTATGCCATCAACTCGATTCTCTATTGTTTGCCCAAAGTACGAAGAGGGGCGGGGCGATGAGAGAGAAAGTATGCGGTCACGTAGGCCAAAACAGCTGTTAAAGCAGCAGCAGCAGTTGCAAAAACGACAACAACTGCAGCAGCTTCTATTGTTTCTATATTTTTGTTTGTTACTATCCTTCGCTTTTTCTTTGCAGAACATTATCAACGATTCAGAATCATTCGGTGCCCATAGCAGCAAGAGTCACGGTGTCAAAAGATGAGAGTCGAGATTTTATGGCCGTATTTCCTGGTGAGCCCCAAATTGTTGTCTTATAATTAGCATGATAATAATAAACTCCCGTCTAATGCTTTGTTGCTGCTGCCATTTAACAATAGACGTTGTGCGCGACCTTACGACTGCGACAAAGGCGTACAATTGCAATGATGCTGCTAAGTGGTTTGCCAAGGCCTTGCAGTACAATGTGCCGCGGGGCAAGAAAAATCGCGGCATATTAACGGTGCTTACCTACAAAAATCTGGTCCAGCCAGAGCACTTGACCCCCGAGAACATTAAACTGGCTCACTATCTGGGCTGGTGTGTTGAATTGGTATATATAGAAAAGCGCATTTGTTGGGCACGATCTCAAAGTACTCACCCTTTGTATTATAGCTCCAAAGCTTCTTTATTGTGGCCGACGACGTAATGGATAACAGCTCGACTCGGAGAGGGCAGACATGCTGGCATAAGGTGGAAAACGTTGGCTTGACCGCCATCAATGATGCCCTCATGATAGAAAACTCTCTCTACTTGCTACTTAAGCAACATTTTAGTCATTTGGACTGTTATGTACCGCTATTAGAGCTGTTTCATGAAGTATCGTTTATTACAACCTGTGGACAATCGCTAGATTTACTCAACTCGTACAAAAGTGTTTCGGACTTTACGATGGAAAACTATAAAGCAATCGTCGACAACAAATCTGCTTACTATACATTCTACCTGCCCTTTGCCATCGCTATGCATTTAGCCGGGTAAATATTTAAAAATATATTGCATTCATAATATATGGTGTATATAATTTACAATTTTCCATTTGTAGCTACACCGAACCCGAAGCATTTAGACAAACGAAGAGCATAGTTCTGGAGATGGGCCACTTTTTCCAAGTGCAAGATGATTTCCTCGACTGTTTTGGTAACCCGGAGGTCACTGGCAAAGTTGGCACCGACATTCAGGACAACAAGTGTTCCTGGCTCGCTGTTGTGGCTATGCAGCGTGCCAATGCTGAGCAGAAACAAATTATGTTAGACTGCTATGGCAAAAGCGGTATGTTGAGACTAAATTCCATTAGTTACTATGGCCTTTAATAATCAATGAATATGTTTGCAGATCCTGCTAAAGTAGACCGAGTTAAGGAGCTGTACAAGGAGCTTAGCTTGCCCTCTACTTATGCCATATTCGAGGAAGAAAGCTACAACATGATCAAAACACACATACAACAAACATCTCGTGGTGTGCCCCACATAACTTTCTTACAGATTCTCAATAAAATATATCGACGGGACGCGTAAACAAAAGTATGCACTTATACATGACATTTATAATTTTTATAAAACCTTATTAGTACTGTAGTTTAGTATTTAACCGGATTGTGTGCATGATTATTGGTCTGTTAATGAATTATAAATAAAGGAAATTTTTTACTGAAGCATATGAAATCAGTTCTTGAATCAATCGTCTTCTGTAAAGTCAAAAGTTGCACAACTCTTTCGGAATCCTTAAACCTAAGTTGATTTCTTATTCTTATCCCTATCAAGTCCATTTAGAATCGCAGTAAAACAAGTTCTTAGATCAGAAGACCAGCAGTTATCTTGCAAAATGAAATGGAAACTGTTTCATCAGTCACGTTATTAATAGGGTTCCATTTCCAATTGAAAATTCCAATTCGATTATTAGACAAAAATAATTAAATTACTCACTTCACTTGATTTTCAAAGCTTAACTGTCTTTGTCACGTAACCGTGTGGACACCAGATTCCTAATCATATTCTCTTCATTTCGAGAACTGATACCTATCTTATGACGACCTGAATATTTGCAATGCAGTTCACTTTGTGTCCAAATCAACTGCTTGTTACCGAATCAAAATCGTTGCACTGCTTGGATTTTTCACTTGCAAACTTTGGTAAGTGCACTGCTTAGTGTAAACTGCAAGCATGCGCACTGCCTTCGGATGGATGCAATAATGCTCATGGCCGTTATTTTTTGCCGAAAACGTGATTACGTAATATATGGACAGCCCCTTGGCGAATAACGAAGAGGAAGACAACGAAATAAGGAGTAATGATTTTAAATTTGAAATTCCAAACAAACGGGCAATGTTCCGATATTCTGAAGATGACTCAAGGGTGCATAAAGCTACATCAGTTCGATTCTCTGTAGGTAAACGAATATGGGTGTCTTTCGTTGGAAATCCTGGCAGGAGAGCAACCAAACCATACGAATTGTTGTTCAAAAGCAGTCTGCTTCGTGCTTCCAAGCTCAACACATCCGATATAGCTTCCGACATTTTGTTTTGATGATTTATCCTTTTTTGCATAGCATTTGAAATCATATTTTTTTTTAAATTTCATATTGTGATATGGACGTGGAAGCAAGCGCGGAATATAGTCTAAACGGGTTTTGGGATTTTTCACGTTAGCACTAATGTGCCTCTAAAAAAATACTAGTGTGGAAACGGTAGCAAATATAGTTCGACTTTTGGCAGGTAAACATTTCAGTCAAGTGCGAATTTTGATGAAACGAAATCAATGTAATTTGTAATTGTACCTGAATGGATAGCGTAACATATTAAATTAAATAGAGTTGATTTAATGAAACGATTTCATTCGTAACATTTTGTATACCGTGCTGAAATAAATTAATTAAAATTCATCTAAATAAATAGTTATAATTGTTGCAAAATGTTCAAGTTGGCGCAAAAGTTTTTAACGCAACAGCGGTTGATGAATAATGACTCGAACTTAATCCGCCGGATGATCTCAACTAGCGATGAAGTAAAATCCGATACCATTGGGGGATTGGCAATAAACGATCAGAAATTTAACAATACAACCAGGTAAATCCAGTTCTAAAAATAATTTATGTGTGGATTTATTTACATAACTAATTCTTTGTTGCTTACCGAACTGTGAGAAGGACCGGAGCGATCACGCTATCAAAATATATATGTATAGCATATTATTTGCCAATAAGCAAGCTGATGTTAAACTTTAGCAAGGCCAAGCGCTGCTTTTTACTTTGTTTGGTAGTTAATACCGACTAGGTATACATATTAGAAAAAAATGCTTTTTAATTAAGGTTCGTGGTAAACATTATACAAAAATTTGCGAGCTAGTTCCGATCGTTAAATTTAAACAAGAGAAGAGAAAACCTACATAAACAGAGTACATATTAAGGTATATTCCTATATAGATTTTCTTGGCAGTAATCGAACACACTGGACCATTGCCGTCGCTAAAAAAAAGTGCCTTATCCCTGTCAGCGATCGAACTGACGTTCTCAGTGTTCGCGATTAGACGTTTTAATACCTCGACTGGCCCCTCAAAGCCGAGCTTTCATCTCTCTTAAGGGTTGGTAAATGATGATGATCGAAACTCGAAACCAGCTGTGCGCTTTGGGGTTGTCGTCGTAGTTTGAGGTGCCAATAATGCTGTTGGTAGTGAAATCCCCTTTTTCGTAGTTTGTCACATCTACATATGTATGTATGATTCAACTAAAGTAAAAACAGTACTTTAAATAGAAATGCTTTCTCTCTCTAAAAATGTTGTACATTTTCAGGCACCATTATTTATTTACTTTTTTATTAAAGTTGGAGTAGTTTTTAAAACTGTACGTGAATTTCTATTATTATTTTTCGACTTTTCTTTTGCAGGAAATTTTACAAAGTTCAGAATTATTCGATGCCCATAGCAGCAAGAGTCACGCTCTCAAACGACCAGAGCCGTGATTTTATGGCCGTATTTCCTGGTAGGCTCCAAATTGTTGTTTTACAACTAGTATGATAATAATTTCGTCTAACACTTTTTTGCTGCTGTCATTTACCAAAAGACGTTGTACTCGAACTTACAAATACGATAAGGACATACAAATGCAATGATGCTGCGACATGGTTTGCTAAAGCCTTGCAGTACAATGTGCCGCAAGGCAGGAAGACTCGTGGCCTATTGACAGTGTTTGCATATAAAAATCTGGTAAGACCAGAGGACTTGACCACCGAGAATATGAAACTGGCCCACTACCTTGGCTGGTGTGTGGAATTGGTACATATAGAGAAGCACACTTATTAGGCATGATTTTATAGTTCTCGTATTTATTATAGCTCCAAAGTTACCTAGTAGTGGTCGACGATGTGATGGATCACAGCCCGACGCGGAGAGGTCTGAAATGCTGGCATCAGGTGGACAACGTTGGGTTGACAGCCATAAATGATGCCCTCATGCTGGAAAATGCTCTCTACTTGCTTTTAAAGCAACATTTTAGTCATTTGGATTGTTATGTACCGATATTGGAGCTGTTTCATGAGATATCGTTTATTACAAACTGTGGACAGTCCCTAGATGCACTCAACTCCACCAAAAGGGTCTCTGACTTTACAATGGAAGACTATGTAACGATCGCTGAAAACAAAACCGCATACTATACATTCTACCTACCCTTTGCCATCGCTATGTATTTAGCCGGGTAATTATTCAAAAAATGTACCACTTTCCTAATAATACAAAATGTTTGGTTTATAGCTACACCGATCCCGAAGCATTTACACAAACGAAAAAAATAGTTCCGGAGATCGGACGCTTCTTCCAAGTCCAGAATGATTTCCTCGATTGTTTTGGGGATCCGAAGGTCACTGGCAAAGTTGGCACCGACATTCAGGACAACAAGTGTTCCTGGCTCGCCGTTGTGGCTATGCAGCGTGCCAATGCTGAGCAGAAACAAATTATGATAGACTGTTATGGCAAAAGCGGTATGTTGAGACTATATTCCTTTGATTACTATGCCCTTAATAATCAATGAATTTGTTTGCAGATCCTTCTAAAATAGCTCGAGTTAAGGGGCTTTACGAGGAGCTTAGTTTACCCTCTATTTATGCGGCATTTGAGAAAGAAAGCTACAACAAGATCAAAGAACATATACAACAGACATCTCGTGGTTTGCCACTTATAACTTTACTACAGATAATCAACAAAATATATCAATTGGACGAGTAAACTTTACAGATAATTGGCATAACTTACTTGCATGACTTGTAGTTTGGTAGTTAACCGGATTGTGTGCATGTTTATTGATCTGTTTTCGAACTACAAATAAAAGATATTTTTTAATGCACTTGGATCTCTTTTGAATCAATCGTCATCTGTAAAGTCAAAAGGTGCAAAGCTCTTTCGAAATCCTTCAACAAAAGCTGCTTCCTCTTCCTTATCGAGCAGACACTCTTTCCAATTCACTTTCTCATCGCAGTTAAGCAAGTTCTCAGAGCAGAAGACGTCCCTGAAACCCACAATTGTGAATTATATACGTTTAGCACACGTGTAGTACTCTAGTTACCTTGCAAAATGAAGTGGAAAGTGTTTCATCTGTCGCGTTATTAATGTGCTATCGTCGGGAAGTTCGGCAACAAAATAGGGTCCCATTTCTGGAAGCATTTGTGGCGAATCCAAGGCCGGCAATGTTTCAAATTCCAAATTAAACTCCTCCGCTTTGTCCTAGCAACAACAAATTTTACCATTCAAATTCGATTATCAAACAAACAAAAATAAATTACTCACTTCAAAGCTGTGTTTAATTTTCCATGCATAACCGTCTTCAAAAGCCAATACGTCTATAATCAGATGGGAAGTCTTGTAGTGTCTTTCCGTAAAACAGACAACTTGACCCAGACTCTTAAAAAGTTTCCTCAACGCACTTTTGAATTTGTCCAGCTCTTCCCAATCTTCAGTGCTGAGTTGCGCCGAACAAGGAATATGCTTCGTGGAAAGTATTAGAACATGATGGCTGTTAATTGGCCCCTTGGCCAGAGCAATATAAAATCGCTCACCTACTGTGATAATGAGGTGCTTTTCCACTTTTATCGACGATAAACAGAACCAACAATTATCTACAAAAGTTAAACATCTATTGGACAAGGTCGATTTACAAGAATGAAGTTGAAGCTGACCTTGATCAATTTGCATTATTCGGGGACGCTTGTCACGTTGACCATGTTCGCCGCGTCTCTTGCGATTGCCACTGGAGTCCATGTCGAAAAAGTATTGCTGACTTTCCGACTTTAAAATCCTCAAATTACTATAATTGTCTACGAAATGTTTGCAAACTTACCGTTTCATTTTTCTTGACGACACCGGACATATCCAAGTCAATATAGGGACAAGGTATTTCATCGGTTGTCTTCTGCACCAGGTCCAGCAAACGCGACTTATCCACGGGCTTCAGACTGAGCGCATAAATGTATTTGGCTTTCTCGGCATTGCCCACATCAGCCAGGGAGATGAAGCGAGTGCATAGCTCAAATTGAGTGGTTTCATCCTTTGGCACACGAAACGGCGGACACTCGTAAAAAGTGCCATTGATGCCACAGAAGTGATAACGTGGCTTGATCTCACGGGACAAGAATGATATCAGCTTGGAAGCATTTGCCTTTAAAGATACACAAGATTATGTTATAAACTAGACTAGCTATAAATGACCACCTTACATTCTGCTTCTCCTGCAAGCCGTAAGGCCATTGAGACGTCAGCAGGACATCGACGCCTCTGTAGTCTGTAGCACAACTTTTCGATACATGGCAGGAATTACGAACAGCTTGTACATCGGCTTTGGAAAACTCATGGTCTCCGGCGGCGCTCCCAGTAGCTTCCACTCCACTCAAGTATGCTATTTTGACACCGCTGGTCAACGTATAAACACCACGTTTGCCCAGGTACGTTAAATTTGTGCAGATTTCTCCGTCCACCAAATCCTCATAGTGATGGGTGTCTTCCTCCTTATTGGAGCCAAGTATATAGGTGGGCACAGTTACTAGATAAGGAAAAACATATTTGTCAGAGACACTGCATTTACATATTACCATGTATTCTAGTTACTGTGTTTGAATCCATTTTTGTATGCTATCAACTCATCGTTTTGTTTATCCGCGCCAAAAAAGTCGCCGACACAACACAAAATCTCAAAGGGGCCGGCTTTCTTGTTGACCTGTTCCACTCTGCTAAACAGCTGCTTGAAACGACCGCGCACATCGCCCACAACTAATCTACATTTAATTTCAATGAATAAACATAGTAATTAATTTAATTTTACTCTTTGTTTACACATTCTTACATTTTTGTGCTTGCATCCATCACAAAACGTTTACAACAAGTCTTCCTCGCAAGTATCGAGTAGCAATCAGCTGTTCGAACAAGTATTTCAGTGTGACCAACGCCGACACAGCTTACTGGCCGTTAGAGCCTTACGCTTTTTGAATTCCATTATCGAATTACACTCATTATGCGCATGTGTATTATCCGAAAACTATTAACGTTTTTGCACCTTGAAAAATTGACAGGGGTATTGGCCAGCGTAATTGTATTTCCTCGTTTTCGGATCACCAATTACTGTTTAATTGAGCGAGTGACAAATTCCATTAGAAATCCAAACATTTGGAGGGATTTTACGTAATAAAATGGACAGTGAAGCTTTAACCTTTTTCTAACGTCAACGAACGACAAAATGTGATATTAGTTATGACATTGGCCCAAATGCTATCGGATTGCAACAATGAACCCGGGCTAAGTTATTTGTTCTGCGTGGTTGACGCCATTAAGTACCTTAGTAGTCTTTAGATACATGTTCTATTGAATATGATCTCGCATTGGGTATATAAAAACGAGAGTTCGTTTAAGCTTCATTATCAGTTTACTTGAACCATCAACGAATAAGTACGCTCAAAATTTAGCGATGTCGTCTAGTCATATATTTGGAGCCCTTCTAGTGTTGACACTTTATCCATTTGTGTTCGGCCAGACTATTGACTGTCAAAGACCTCCGAAGCTAGTGGTAATTAAAGCACAAAGTTTGAATATCCTTCTACCCTATGGGTAGAGGGTTTCAACATATATTTGTTGATCCTGTAGTGTATTATTGCCAAATTATAGGATCCCGCGACGTGTTGCCGAGATGGAGGTCGGGACCAAATTGCAGAAAACTGTGCGCTCCAAATTATTGGGGCTAACAACGGACAGCAAAATAACGGACCACCCTCGATGGATGCGGCAACGGTATTTAGCTAATCCAATCTAAGTTATATGATCTGAAATCACCGAAAAACTCTCTTCTACAGTGTTTAGCCGAATGCATTTTAACTACTTCGAAGTATAAGCAGGCACCGAAACAGCTAAACTTGGCACATATACGAAATGATTTATCAATGAAATTCTCCAATGACTCTGCATTTGTTGAGGCCATGACAGCCGCATATACCAAGTGCGAACCGCAATCACAGCGCAGACTGACCGCAATTCAGCAAATAAGTCCGCAGCAACCCAAGTGCAGTCCATTTGCTGCCATTGTTCTCGGATGCGCATACATGGAGTACTTCAAGAATTGTCCGGCTAATCGTTGGACGCAGAGTGCGGAGTGTGGACTGGCCAAAACCTTTGTCACCCAATGTGGATTGGGGGCCTAAGTTGTGTGTTTTATTGTTAGCATAGATACAATTTTAAATCTCAACTACCATTTTCGGTGTGTACATAATAAACTTTCTTAAAATTATTATCGATAAATTACGTGTTTTGTTATAAAAATACTGAAAAGTATCAAATGTGTATCGATCGACGATTTTCGAAAAATGCTATTTTGTAACGGAAAGCTGACCGAATGTTAAGAAAACAATTTTATTGACGTCTAGTTTTTACGAAAAAAACGGTTTTAAGCCATTTTGTAACATTTTTACTTTATGGCAGTGGAACCAGGTGACAGTTATCGTCGTTTCTGTATTCTGGTATATCTCGTCGGCATTAAAACATATGTTTTAGAAATTTTGCTTTGGTCACATCCCGATGCATATTGTTAAAAAGCAGCGGCATTTGTGCGCGATCGTGTTTGAAAAGTTTAATTCTGTGCTAATGAAATATGGCGTATGAAGATCAGATAAATGCGTTTCGCGCATGGGCCATTAGTTTGGGCTGTCCGCCCAGTTCCTTGCCCAGCGATGATTCGCTTAAATCGTAAGTTTCAACAACATCAATAGCACATTTGGATTTTGCATTAATTTCCTGCTATCATTTGCAGCGTCTTTAAATCTCCCAATAAGCAACTATTTATGCAGCTCCAGGCTCGCATTCGCCCGAAGGGAGAAGTGCAAGAGGTGCGTGACAATATGCTTATTGCAAAAATGGTTGAACTCAAGGGAAAAGTGGTGCCAGCCTGCGAGCGCAGTTTTTTGCCGCGGGAAATCCAAATCCATCTCAGAATGCAAGATCTGCTGAAGAAGAGAGACAAGGCTAAAGCCGTGATGGTGGAGGATAAAAAGGAGTGTGATAATATTGCCGCCATTATCAAAACTAAAAGTAAGTAAAGAACTTAACACAATTATTTGCATTAAATAAATCTCTTACGTATATTTAAAAGACATTCAAAGAACCAGCCTAAAGCACAAGAGTGATGTTCTTCAAGCCCGTCAAGATATACTTGAACTAAAGCTGGAGGATCTTAATGAGAAGTACAAGAAAGAAGAAGAAAGGAAGATTCAAATTCTGGCCACCATGCCAGTTAAGCTCAGCAGCGCCAATGCTAGCGAAAGACTGGCCACCAATGCAGTGGAACGAGCCCTCAAGGAACTTGGCAACTTTTACAATATTTGCAATGCCGATGGCCATAATCTGCATCCGCTTGCAGAAGCCAAGTCACAATTGTGGTCGCAAATGCGTGAGATATTTGGCAACACACCAAATGTGCTGATTTTCAATGCCATTATGAAGATCAAAGACAGTCAGCTGGAACGAATAATGGAAATGACTAAACAGAGTACTGCAAATCAGGGTGGACTCGGACATTTATCTAAGCCGAAGCTGGACAAATTTGACGTCACACTCCTGAAGACGAAAGCGGATTTATTTGGTCTGATGGCAAAGTATGTGAGAGCTAAGAATGAAGTGGCGCAACTCGAGGAGCGTTTTGCCTCTGTTTATCCTACGTTCGTCGACGAGCTGCAGAAGAAGGTAAACAACTTCAATGGGATCAACAGCGCTGAGGACGACGAAGGCAGTGAAGACATCATATCCGATTTTATACTTCAATACAATATGAGCTATTTCTATCAGGCGCAAAATGAATTCCTCACCGAGCAGAATGAGAAGCTGCGTCTGGAGCTGGTGACGGGGGCCAAGCAATTGGAGAACCATGAAATGATGATCGGCTCCATTAAGCAAATGTATTTCGAAAGTAATACGTCCATTAATCGCATCCAACACGATATGGTGCAGATGTCGCAGATCAAAGACAAGATCCTCTACTCCAAGAATCTGCTTAAGAATATGCTGGATGACATGAGTCACAATACAAAGTCGCAGCTGCTCAGCACAAAATTAAAGAGTAACATGTCGCTAATGGGCATGGAGAGCTTCTGTCTGGCCAATGACAGTGTCTTGTCCAGCACCAGGCTAGACATCGAGGCCAACACCAGTACCACGAATACAACGATGCGTCGCAGTTTCGACAATAACACTCTGATGCCTGGTGGAGTTGGATTCAACTCAACTGCTGTGATGGCATTCGGCTCCGGTTCATCGTTGCCCTGCCATCTCCTAGAGCTGAACACTTTTGCTGAGATCCCGCTGGAAAAGTTCAGCTGCATTCCGACCGCATGGTGAGTTTGGAACTCGATAGAAGTGTTCTACAATATTTAAAATGATTTTTACCCTGCTAGCGCATTTTTGATTTCGGCCAATCCGCTTATCGTGGAATCACAGGAGCTAGCCTCCACCGTGCAGCTGGCGCCGGGCCATCTTCTAACACCCTATGGCGCCCTGCAGGAAGTGAAGCAACGCATTTTGTGGGCGTCGGCAATTGCCGCACTGCCGTCTGACGTGAAATTGAATTTGAAGCCATTAATTGGTAAGCTCATACTCGCAACACTGTCGATGGCCCTTCCGTTTCATTTCCGCCGTCTGTTCTCCACAGTTGATCCGCACGATTTAAAGCTGAAGGCACGCAGACAGCGTGAGGAAATCGAACAGCTGCTGGACAATTTTAAGGCGCTGGGAGCTAAGTCACGGGTGCAATTGCAGAAAATCAATCGTATATTTAAGTTCGCTTTGGAAAATCCTTTGCACAAGTATGTGCCGCCAAGGAGGACGTTCAACGGCGCCTGCTTCGCCGACTACGAAGCCGAATTTAATTTATATTATCGCATCGCCACTTCAGGTGGTTCTATCAAGAAATAGATACGAGTACTTGTAGCTACATATTGTAAAAATGCCAGTGGCAGTAAAACATAAATTATTGGATTTTCACATGTATTTTCTTTTTATTACAAAATCGAATCATTTATATGTACACCCACAAAAAAATGGGTTTTTAATTGTTATATTATTCAAAAGTAAATATCGAATATCGCTTAAGAGCTAACGATTTTGTTGTTTGGATTCATCGTTCGTTCGTCGTATGTGTGAATCTTTGTCTCGAATGGTAATTGTTGTAATCAATTGACAGATTTATTTCATTTTAATTACATTGCAGCAAGAAAATACTTTATTATTTATTTAATAAAAATAAAATATTCTCAATTAATTATCATGTAAAGCGGAATGATCTTAGATAGCGTTACTTGTGTTGAACTTGGCTTTGTTTTGCATTACATAATGTACTCGAGAATATAGTCATTGTCTTATAAAATTATTTAAAAATATACAGATTACAAAAAAAGAACATAGATTACGGACGGGATACCAATTGGAATGAAATGCATGCGTGGGAGGGAGATTCGTTTAAAAGATTTGGTTCGATTTAGGTGCTATCAAATTAGTGTAAGAGGATACGTTTAAATATGTATAACTCCATTCATTGAACTTATCATACTTAACTTAACATATATAAGGTTGGACGTTTTGTAGCTTTGACTTGGAAAACAATAAGTAGAACAAGAACTTAATATACGAGTTGCAGAATGAAGAATTTTTGTTCCAGATATATGTATATTGCGACACGTTTCGTCTACAGTTTGAGTGATGTCTATTACTTGTAATGTGATTCTATATACGCTATAAATATGTATATGTTTGTGTGTGTGTTTGTATATTCAAGAGCTGATTGATGGGTTTTGGATTAGATATGGAGCATCGTAGTGGTGGCGGGTTGGCTACATTAATTGGCTTATCTGGCAAAGAGCAGGGCAAGCAAAATGCCGAGCAGAGCAAACGAGGAGGCCGAGGCGGCAATGTGCTCGGCGCCGCCATAGTACGCCTGGCCACAGGCCGGCGGGCAGACGGGCACAATCGTCTCGAAGAGATTGACACGCGCCTCGGCATCACCGAAGCGATTGGTGGCCTTGCACACATAGTCGCCATACTGACGCTTCTCAATGGTGATCACGCGCAGCGTCGAATCGGTGTACTCATCGGCGGTGGCAAAGTGCGAGATGCTGTAGTGCTGATTGTTGGCCAACTGAATGTCATCCTTGGTCCACACAATTGCTGGCGGCGGATACGCCTCGATGTGGCACTCCAGATCCATGTCATACTGCAACGCCTGTCCCAGACGCGGACGTGGCACCGTGATCACCGGAGCAAACTCGACCTCGACGTTGATGTTGCGACGATCGCCCTTGCTGACGCCGTTGTCCGCCACACAATAGTAGGTGCCGCGGTCCTCCTTCTTCAGCGACTTGATGCGCAGTATGTTGCCCACGTAGGTGGCGCTATCTGAAATCGGAAAACGACAAAAGTGCATTAATAATGGGCAAATGGTGTTCAAGTGTGTCAGTTTCGGTTTCGGGCTATCAATAGAGTGCGGGGCGCCTTTTGTGTTTGCGCACTGAAATCACATTTTTAATGAGGCGGCGGGCGGCGCTGGGCGCATCCGCTGTCCGCCGTCGGTTGACCTTTTAATTGTCTCGTGTAGTGGCTGCAACAATGGGCACGTTAATGACCTCTAACAAGCAAACCATTTAGCCAGGCGGCGCTGAGCAGCGTTTTTGCAACTAATTTTAAAAGCCAGCTCCCAAGAGGACAGCCGAGGAGGGAACAGCGTCGAGTTTGGGTATTGCATCAAGCAACTGAAGCGTAAACGTGAATGGGAATGCGAACGCGAATGCGAATACGAAAGTGGGAACGAATGGGAAACGAGTGCAAAAGGTGCTCGTCGTTGTGCAGTTGACTCGAGTTCATAACCGGAAGTTGCCGCAGTAAGTTGCAGTGACTGCCAACGAGTGCAGTGCACCCCCGTTACCTGTGTCCCTATTGCACCCTCCTCCACGTCCCCTCTGTAATTTATATGTACATCTGCAACACGCTCGCCTTGCCACTGACGCTGACTGGCTCTTCAAACATTTGCCAAACAATTCAGGCTTAAACAATTGACAGAAACTACGAGCTCAGAGCATTGACCAGAAATATGCCTCATGTTTGTAAAGACTTTATGCAAAATGCATATGCAATATGCGGGCTAAGGGGGCGGAGAGGAGGGTACGCACACATGTTCATTCAGTTGAAACATTTCAAATTAATTGCGCCTGGGAATCGAAGTAACGCATTTGATTAAATTTTGAATTGACAGACGAGCGAATGGGTTAAGAGCACGACAGGCTGCAATGAAACTGCATTGCTCGACATTTTTGGGCTTCAATTGAAATACTTTAGATGATGACGACGATTGAGGATTGAGGATGCGGGTAGCGCAACAAATTCATTTCGTGTACAAGTCAGAGCAAACATGCCATTAGAGACCGGAACACGAGAGCACTCAGAGCACATTTAATGCAGGCTTTGCTTAATTGGCCAGAAATGTGAATCGCTTTGGCCCGTAGCTGGATCGTGTCGCCAGAAGCGGGTTAAGTGCAGCAGCGTGACAGGTAAGTGGAGTACAGACAGAAACAAATATTCAAAAATATCAAGCCAACAAAATTCCAGCTGAGATTTCAAAAAGCAAGGAAGTATTAGGATTGAATAAGACTAAATACACTGTATAATATGAACTAAATTGTGACTAGGCCTAGGATAGAAATAAATTAATAAATCAATGTATAATATTTAAACTTGGAAATGACAATAAATAAGAAAGACTTTTCTGTTAACATTTTTTGATTCAAAATTAATCAAAACTAAGTTCAAAATTATGTCAAATCAATAATTATAATATTTTCAAACTAGGTTTATAATGTTTACCATTCAAAATAACTGATTATTTCTCGCTGTGTAGCACAGATCAGAGTCTGAGTCAGAGGCAAGAGCGGAACGAGCGGCACGTTCATAACAATACATTACAGCAGAGCAGAGTGACAAATAGTACCGCTAAACCTGAGTGTTAGATTCTCTGTATAGATGACTAGATATGCATATATATGGAGGTCAGATCGGGCTAAGCTGTGGCCGTTATTTGCGTTAATTGGGGCGTGGCAAAAGACTGGCGAAAAGACAAAAGAGAGACATTTAATTGCTTATTAAACATGCAGAGACAGTCTTCACTTGGCATACGACTTTGTTCTCCGTCTCGATTTTTATTGCCTCTGCCTCCACTCGACGCATTTCTTGGGCATGTTTATAATTAAAGTCAATGCATGAATTATTCCCCGAGAATTTTGTGACGCTCTTGCTGAATATTTATTACCCAACTGAAATTCGAAGAGGCAACCCTAAATAGGGAATGCTGTTGTTCAATAGTTGATGGATGAATGTTTTTTGTTTTGACTTCGAACTCATTAGCAAAAGTTGCAGTTGCAGTTCGAAGGGTTGCTGCTGTCGAGGATTCCCTAATGATCGTATATCAAGGCTCAAGTATCGGGGAAGTCAAGTCTTTAATTTGATAGGTATTTAAACTGCTCGCAGGCTCTGCTTTGGCTTGGATAATAACACGCTTTTAATATGACAAATTGAGAACAAGAACTGACACCATCAAATTAATGAGAAAATGCCGAGTGCCCGCATCAGAAAGAGACAGCGTGCGATGAGCGAGAGAGACGGAACAGGGGAGCCGGAAGTGCTGCACACCGAGTCTGTCTCTGTCTCTGTCTCTGTCAGTGGTGCATCTCGGTGTCTAAATGCTGTGCTGTAATTTCAGTTACTAATGAGAGAATTAAAAACACTTTGCTACGGCAGGATGACGTGCGGGAAAATCTGCTGCGTTGCCCACCGATGCCAACTAATGAAAGAAAAACACACGCAAGGCGAGGAGGAGAGGAGACCTGGTGCTGGTAATGAAAAATCCAACAGTGCAGCATTTGTTTAAGCCGGGCCAAGGAAGCCAGCAACCAGTCTAGCAACAACAACAACAATGCCGTCCCTTTGGGCAAACACAGCCCAGAAAGAGAACAAGAGAAGCCGAGATAAATTGTCAGTTAAAGACAGAGGAAAATTGTGCAAGGTGCAAGGGCAAGGTGAGAAGATGAAGATGATGCAGCACAAGTAAAAGCAGAAATGCGACGAAGAAACCTTTTGACGCTCTGCCTTATCGCACAGGTAGCTCCGTTTCCAGGTAGTTTAGGCAAAGGATGCGAAATGTAACAAGGCCTCTTTGTGCATCCCTCGCTGCTTGCTCAAAATGCCGACTCAGAGGAAACGCATTCAAAGTGCAGTGCAGATGATGGCTGCACAGAGAGAGAGGGGGGGAGAGGGGAATGTGTGGCAGGTTGACTGGGTTCAGCTGCGAGCGCTTCTCCAGACGACGCTTGAATGACTTTCAGCGACCCGTCAAAAACGTCCGAAAGCTGTTGAGTGTTTGAGCCATATTTTACGAGCCAGAAACTCGCTTCCACTTCTTCTCCACGCAGTTAAACATTTCATTTTTGTTTTGTTTATCGGCAGCGTTTATTTTTGTTTAATTTTGGTGTGCGCGCTGGCATGGAAAATTTGTGACAAGTTGCTGGGAAACTGAAGGGTTGCAACTGCCGTTTTTTCTATTTTTTTGGTAAACTATTGCGAGCTGTTGATGCCGCCATTTTGGGCAGCCGGCTCGTCAGTTACGGCCGTAAAACAACCACCGTTTAACGCGCCGCATGGAAATTAAATGTCATGCCAAAAAGCATCACAAAAATCCAGCTGCACCAATCACAGCTCTATAGACGGGGCGATTTTCCAAAAATACGGACGGACAGCCCTCCGCTGGATGTGCCAAAAAAGCGTGCGGGCCAAAAGGAGAGCTAAGTAAATAAGCGCAGTATGTCTACATGCCCCATGCCCCATGCCCCACCGGGAATTGGCATTGCTATCGCTTCCTTGCCGCCTGTGGCCATATTTGTTTTTCCCTTTCAATTTCCTGCAAATTTCTTTTCTTTTGCCTGCCGGTGTCTGGTTTGTTTTTTGGCGTTTGCCAAACGAAGTTAGCGTTGCAAGTAATGGTGGCATGCAACGTGGCGTCGTCTCGTCAAATGTCAACGGTTTGTTTTGGCTTGCAACGGTTCTATGAACTGACTTCAAGCGTTGTCATGTGGAAATTATGAATGTTAATGCATCACGACAACAGCCATGTGTGACTCATCATAATCAAAGCGATGTCATTATCGTTATTGCCAACATCATCATCATCATCATCGTCCATGTTGTCGTCGTAGGCTTTTAATGACGTTTCATATTATTTGCGCCCGCTGCACACTTGCAGACCCAGTAGCCAGAACCACAACGTAAACCCAAACCAGTCCCAAACCCAGACCGAGACCCAGTCCCAAGCCCAGCCCAGCACGGCGCCCATT
The DNA here is from genome assembly GCA_035047365.1 of Drosophila ustulata. NCBI lineage: Eukaryota > Metazoa > Arthropoda > Insecta > Diptera > Drosophilidae > Drosophila > Drosophila ustulata. Next base: position 23,473,867 of record JAWNPT010000057.1, on the reverse strand, counting down.
CCCAATTCCAATCCCATTTCCATGCTGTTTCCCCGAGTTTCACTCAAGCTTCAGGCATATACTCGTAGTACGATTCTCTCCCCTCTATATATCCATTTGTTTCTCGCTTTTTCTTTGGCTGTGCGGCAGCTTGCGAAAATCCAATTAAAAAGTGCGCACATTTTGTTTGCCTCAAATGCAATTTTCACTTTTTTCCAGCTCGTTTTTAGAACCATTTTTTGCATTGCTTTCAGATCATGATTTGTTTGGGTTTCAATATCAGCAAAAAGTAGAGCTATCATTCGATGAGACTGACGGATTTCTAATTTCAGTTCCAGTTCCAGGAATACCGGAATATATATGTATATATATTTATACTCGTATTTCTATTACAACTTTGTAACATTTTCTCTATTGTAGCTTTTCAATTAAGCTTGCACATTAGAACGAAATGTTCTTCATCAAGATTATAGCTAAATATTCGCTTTGTCACAGTTTTAATAAATGAGTTGCTTAAGCCAGCAAATTCCTCGATTAACAACAGAATTTGTGCAATCAAGTCTTAAGCAAAGTTTCAGCTTTGCAGCTGTTCTACAAGCCGAGTTAGCTGAGGTTCTGACTTGCCTTTGACACTGATATCTTCAGAGATGTCAGCAAGAAAAACACCTGGTATATGCTGACATCTCGCCAACTCTGCGCTCAGTCTTTTGCTTCGTCTGCTTCATTACAGCCTCTTCCACTTGATTTTCATCATCACTTCATCATTCGCTCACTGTTGTTGTTGTAAAAATTGCAAGGCTGTGCAAAATTGTCGCTTCTTCCTGTTTTGTCACCCAAAACTCATCAAGCAACATCAACATGATGAGGAGCGCAGTTGTTGTTGTTGTTGCTGCATGGCGCACACATATCGAGCATATAACAAGCTCTTGAGACATGTGAATGCACCCACTTTGGTGGCTAACGCATCAACCTTCAACAGCAGCGGCAACCAGAGCGACAGCGACAACCGCAACCCACAACGAGACACCCTCCGAAGGCATGCAAGACATAGACTCTGCTCTCTCTGCCCTCCTCCCTCCTGCTCCACTTGCTCGACGAAGCGACAGACTTTGTTGTTGACTTTTGAAAAGTGATTTCTTCGAGTAGAGCACATTATAGCTACCCGTAAGTATGTGGGCTGCCTGGCATGCCATTTATTGGATTGAGCTCAACTACACTCAGATCCACTCGGTGCAGAACAGAACCGCCCCCAAAGAGGCAGGCACAAAAGGCCCACAGTCAATTGAGTTTTTGTGGAGTTTACAATTTTCGGAAAATGTCGTCGTTTTGCTCTCTGTCGTGTAATTGAATTCCGTTCCCAGACTGCACCACCACCACCACCATCATCATCATCATCCACAAATGTATGGCAAAAATCTCAAGAACCCACTATTAAAATGGCAATTATACAAAAAACACCCAACCAGAAAAGGGAAAACTGAGAATAGTCGCACAATAAATCCGACAAGTCTGTGCCTAAACAAACATTACGATTATCTCGAAAACAAACACCGCACTGAACCACAGCCCGTATTTCAACCTGGATAAGGCTTAAAAAGCCGTCACGTCGCAACGTGGAAAGTGCTAAGTAAATAATGAAATTGCTAGAAATACGTAAATTTAGTGTGATAAGCGAGTTGCACAATACCCAGAGCCCTACACAAATATCATATATGGGGATTGTAAGCCGGGGATTTAGCTCAAATGAAGGGAAACTTTCCAAATGCGAAATAAATCCTGTCAGCAAACTGCAAAATGGCGACAATCCAAATGAGCACTGAAGCAACGAGTGTGTGGTCATTTTGTGATATTAATGGATATTTGAGATTGGTTATTTATCACCATCGTATAGATATTGGGATTAGTTTACTTTAATTCATCATGAATATAAACAAAAACATATCGTTAATATTTATGTACATATATTCTCCCAAGTGCTATAAAATGACGCTTATTAATTACTAATCACTATTAATTTTACGTAAAATATGTAAAAAAAAGTCTTAAAAAAAATGTTTAAAGGTTTCAGAAATTTCAAATTAAGAAAATATTTTGTAAAACCTTATACAAGTTAAATCATTCAATAAAATTTACAACAATTCTTCCTACATTTTGGGCATTTTTAAAAACTGAAAGAATCAATATTTGAATTTTAAAATATTCCGCCTTTAATTTCATAATCCTTATTGCATCTGTTAATTGCTGAATAAATTCCAAAAAATTTTCTAGAAATTCATACAATTAGCATCAATCAGTTTAATGATATAACAACATTTGTTAAGTTTAACCTAGAATTTCCTTCAAGCAAAAATAAATAAATTTCGTAAATAAATAACAACATTCATCATGTGATAAATAAATTCTAAAATATTTGCTAAACTTCCAAGCAATTCGCAGCAAACAGTTTTATTATGTCTGTACACAATAGAGAAGCGCTATTTATTTTACAAATATCTTTCATAAATCAGCAATTTCATCTACCAATTGCTGAATATATTCTAAAATATTTCCTACACATTTTATTCTTAGGTAGTTGCACCTTTGCCGCCTTTATGCAGTTCTCGCTGGGCGACAGCTATCTTTCATGCCGATCGACAAGTTCAGCCGATGAAGTTTGGCGTTGTACGCATATAGAATAAAGCGAGCTTGTACTTAAGCAACGGTTGCAACTTACTTTAAGTGCTGGTTACGGATATTTGTGGCGCAACCCGAATAGTATGCCCTGGGGAGGGCACAAATGGAGTCGGCGATGCAGATGTGGGGATGGGCCACAATAAAAGCCGTGCAATTAACTAACAAGTTAGTGCGAGTAGAAGTAACTTTCAGTCGATTGCAGGCAGAGGCAAAGAGAAGGAGGGCAGAAGAAGCGCGGTCAGTCGGAGTCCAAGTTCCAGTCCAAGCCCAAGCCCAAGCCCAAGTTTCAGTCCCAGTCCCAGTTCGAGTCAGCAGGCAGTTGTTGGCCGCTTTGTCATGTGGTCGTTGCCCCAGCAACCAACATTTATAAACAAGTTTTTCAGTACGCCATCGTTGTAGTTGTTGCGGTTGTTGTTTTATTGTTGTTTCTTTTGAGGCTGCAACTAGAACAAGCGCCATAATGCATAAAACACAAGAGAGAAAGACACTCGAACACACAACTTTGTTGTGCCCATATTCATTTCCTCTTTGAGGTCCAAGGCAAGGAACAGGGAGGGGAACAGGATTTCTGCTTGCATATGCAATAATAAAACATAAATCGTGCCTCGTGTGTGTGTGCAAAACATAATTACTTGCAAATATTTGGACAGCTCTGGAGTGGTCCAAGCAACAACAACAATTTCAATTCCAGCCCAACAGAGGAAGCCAGTCGAGGGCGGCAATAACTAATTTGGCCACGCCCCGCTGCGATTTCGAGTATCGCATCAATTGCGCATCGAAATGTTTTAGCGTAAATTTCATCATCCAAATTGCATATTATGATTTTTGCGCCCTTGAGCTAGTTAAGCATACTTTGAAGAACTCCCAAATGGCATTTGATATTTCATTACAAAATTGGAGTACTCGAAAACTCGCACTTGAGTTTTATTTTGTTGTAATTTGCATAAACGTTTTTACGCTTAAGTAGCTCCGTTTCAAAAAGGGGGAAGATTGAACTCGAACAGGGGCTGCAGTTGACTTTGAGAGGGAGAGCAGAGCGCAGGCAGTTGTGATCATCATCTGCACACGCTCTGATCTGATCTTTAGACCCATCAATGGCCTGTGCGGCTGCTCGACTGCATATAATAGTCCAATTAGTGTCAATTGGCGATGCCAGCCCATGTTTATTCAAGCGAATTGCCGCTGATCTTATCGCTCGATTAGGATCTAAGCTGCCGGATATCTTCGAGTCGAACACACATTTTTGTTATTTATCCAACTGTTTTTTGTTTCCTGCCTGAGACTGGGATCATAACAAAAGCATATTGCGAAATAGCCAAACTGATGCCAAATGGGGTGGATTAAAGAGCAGATGAGTCGAGTGCCGACAAAAGATAACTTTCAATAACTCGCCGGTCGAGTCGAGTCTTTGAGCTGCCCTCGATATCGTTTACAAATCCAACGACGACAGCTGGGGCAGCATTTGATATTATGTTCAATTCAATTGCAAAACGCCTTGCGCAGCATATTGCAAATTGGTTTATTTGTTTTTTAGCAAACACAGCCGCCTCTCTCCTCTCTCTCTGTTTTCCTCGGTCAGAACCCAAATTTGTGAAAATAAACCCAAAAACAAAAAAAAAACAGAGGCGGCCTCACGTGACGTGACTCGAGTTGGGCCAAGGTGAGTTTTATTATGGCAAACGCATTGTTATTGCCTCACACAAACATGAATAAATCATTGGGCAATGCATTTGTGCTTGGCTAAGCATGCTTCGAGCCCATATCGAAGAAGCTATCGCCAGGTGCAAGTGTCGCTTTCTGACTTTATGGAACTCGCTGCGAGTCACGAGTAACTAATTGATTTGCATGGCAACGCACAAATTGCATTATCAACTCGCGCTCTCTCTCTTTCTCTACCAAATTCCAATCTCTCTCTCTGTCTTTCTCTATGCAAAGTCAAAGATCGCACGTAAAAAACTAATGTCCCACCCTTTTTGTTACTCGTTTGCTAAAAAATAACAACAAGCTTCAGCGGAAGCGTCTGATTAGGGGTTCCTTCGGGTTCCAGCCTGCCTCTGTTCTCGTGTTCTGCCGCCGGCAAAGGCGTCGCCCAATCCTCTAGGACCTCTCCGGGTAGGGGTTGCAGGATGCGGCGGCCAACAGGCTTTCATTTCACTCGCAGCTTGTTTGTTTGCGTTTTACAACAGCAAACAACCGGAGAGGGGAGGGAATTTCACCTTTTTGGGCTTGTAATTTATATATATTTTGTATTTTGTAGATTGTATTTTGTATTTTGTATTGTATTTGTCGGGCTATCAAAATATAAATTATGTTCCGCTTTGGCGACAGGGGCTCAACACATTCGACATGGCCGCACGCTGGCTTTATACTCCGCTTGTTCTTGTTATTGTTAACGTTGTTTACTCTGTTTTTTGTTGTTGCTGTTGTTGTTTCAGTGTACCCACCCAAGCCGTAACCGTGTCTGATACCGAGCAACGCCCCTTGCCCCTTTACACGGTTTGTTTGCATTCGCTGCGAACTCCCAACTCCGCGTCCGCGTCCTTCTCCCTGATCCTGGTCCAGGAGACCATCAAACGTTCAAACGTGGAACGTTTTCAAGTTGCGGAAGCAATTGCGCGTGCTGAAGTTGTCGAATGCCTCGAATGCGGATTCCCAGCATAAAAGCATCTCTAGTGCATGACTCCCACTCCAGCTGCAGCTGCAGCTCCTTCTCCTTCACCTTCTCCTCCACTCCTGCAACGCCTCGTTGGCGCATTTCAAAGCCTTGGCGCTGTATGTTGTTTGCCCAAGCGCTTTAAATTAGAGCGTGGAAAAAAGTGTGAAACTGCGCGCAAGGGCTGCTCCGTAAGGTAAGCAAACATTGACATGGACATGGCAAAAGGCTTTGGCGATTTGCCTTTGATTTATTGTGTTGCGCGTGTTGCAAGCCAAGCCAGAAGTTAAGCCAGAAGTTCTGGCATTCAGGCAAATCCCTCAAGCGTGTCCAAAAATTCCCGCTCCCATCGAGCTCAACTGGCACAGGGCCTTAAGTAGCTTTCAGCCTCAAGTGCCCAGAGTGCCGGGCCCAGCAAAAGCGAGCAATCACACACAACCGCACACCAAAGTAATTGATAGACTCCCGAGCTGGGCACATTTAAGGGAAATCAAGGCCGAAGCAATTAAAGATTGCGCAAGTTGATCAAGCAAATGATGAAACGCTCGACAGCCAGCCAAAGAATCGGGGTGTGCCCCACGCAAACCTTTATTATGTCTTAGATGCCCTGCCTAATACATTAAAGATAAAGCCTACGAACCAATGCATTAGTCACATCCAAGAAATCCTATTTCGACTCCTTTTACCTTTACTGCCACTTATCTTTTAATGTCAGCAGCAATCAAATTAAGAGTTGAAAGAACTAATGAGAGACGGGAGAAGAGAGTGAATCACAGCAAGGAGAAGAACTTCATTAAGCTACCATTTTGAATTTCGATATTATAATATTCTAGGCAATATAATGTGCTTAACTACTGAAATTCTTAACTGCACATACAATTTATTATCACAAATAAAATATTTTATTTCAGTTAATTCTACTTAAATATAACTAAACTCCGCATATGGTATTAAAGATGGGTTGATTATTTAAATATTCCATATGTGCTGTTGAAGTACTAACATTCAAATGCTTGTACACGTAGACAATAAATATTAATAAATAACTTTGAAATATTTGCGTATTTTTTGTACTCAAAATGAGGGACAGTTAAGCACATCATATTTCTTGATGTCAGCTTTAAGTTTTCTTATCGCTGCCAGCTTTAATCTATTCTAAAACAGGCTTGTAAATGAATACGTAGAATTTATATAGAAAAGATTAGTTGTCGCTAATTAATAATAGATTTTCAACACGCAGTATTTACTTATAAATTTGTACTGCACTCTGAACTGATAACTGATAAGTTATTCTTATCGCTGTCAACTCTAAATTTTCTCTGGCGATGCAATTTAGAATGAATTCTTAGCGTAAATAATTTAAGTATTCCAAGTATTCGCTTCTCGGATTTAGGGGATTAGTTCACACTAATTAATAGTGCGCGCTGTTGCAACTGACGTTGCAAGCTTGTTAAACTCGCACCGATACTTGAAATTCAATTATGGCTGCTGCTAAGCCGCGTGTTTATGACTCTGCAGACGGATTCTAGTTGAGAACAGGTAAATTATAGGGAAAAGACGCTGCAACGCACCTGTAGGGGATTAGAGCTGACCTTCGAACCTTTTGTGTTTGTACCTGAGCTACAAATTGTCTTATTTTTATTAACTAAACAAAGGCAATAAACACAACAGGTTGGATAGTTATTTTTCTAAAGAAAGTAAAAACCGACAAAGTGCAGCGCTCAAAATGAGAACAAGAAAGAGAGCAAGATCTTTGCCTCTCTCTTGAGAGAAAGTGTATATGTGTGTGTGTCGCAGTGTGGGTGTGAGACAGAGAGAGCAGTAGCTTAATGGCAACAAAGCTTGCAAGAATTTTGTGTATTGAGCTTTCATTGTGAGAAACTCGAAGTAAATAACGAAAAGCGAAAAGGGCAGTTAAGAACAGGTGGGAATAGTGAAAATATGCAAAACACGCAAAGTAAACGGGCAAGTAGCAAATAAACAAACGCCAACGGTGACGCCTCAGTGAGTCACGGCCACTCACACACACACACACACACACACACACACGCACACACACACGGAAAGCGGGAGAGAGAAAGAGCGCCATTGAACGCGCCCAAAGATGGACTTGTCATGTGTGTGTGGAAAATAGAGCTGGGTCAATCGCCTGTCGTTGTAAATAATATGTGGGGTCAGCTTAGAAAAGGAGGGGGAGACTCACCAGTTGGTAGAATGGCATTGTTTTCACGACGCCATGTGACTGTGGGAGTTGGGTAACCGCTGGCATAGCACTCCATCTGCACCTCGGTGCCCTCGCTGGCCACAATCGATTGCGTGGAGTTATCGGCGATGACGGGCGGACGACGCACCGATAACTTCACATTGGCCGTCACCTTGTGCACCGTCGAGATGACCACCTGACAACTGTAGGTGCCAGCGTCGGTCTCCTGAATGTCCTTAATTTGCAGCTTGTAGGTGGACGAGTTGGGGTCGTAGCGCAGCGAGAAGCGCGAGTCTTTGATCACCAGCGTGGAGCCAATAGTCAAGAAGACGGGATCGGTATCGGTCTTCACGAACATCACATTGTAATCTCTGGCGTACTGCACGGAGCAATCGAATTCGACGGTGCCGCCAATGTCCTTGATCTGCTCCTGTGTGAGGTACGAGATCGTCGGTGTCCTCTGCGCCTGTGCTTGCGTGGCCAGCGCTATCAACAGCAGGAGCGCGATCCAGAGGTTATCAATCATCTTGGGACCGAATCGACTCATATTTGACGATTCAATAATCTTTATTTGTTCACGTTCGCGTTGAAATATATTTTGCACCACACCCTACAAGCTACTGGCAAAGAGAGAGACTGAGGCAGCGTCTCAGCTTTGATCGTATTCAACTTTTAACTATGAACGACGCTGCAGCTGAGCTATTTGACGTTGCGCTCTACGTTAAACTCTTGTGCCAAACAACCCACCAGAAGCAGGTAGCTTTGGCTCTTTTTGTTACACGCGGCAGCTACGGATGCTGCTTGGAAGACACACTTGTCGGCTCGCTCTAAGCTGGTTTTCTCACCTACAGTGCATGCGCGCGCGCTCTCTCACTGTCTCGCTGTCTTTGTGTGTGTAAGCCCAGTTTACCAAATGTAAATACGTTGAACACTCGCGATGAACGAGACCGAAATCGAAGACGTCTACACGCTTTGAAAGTTGCAACAAGAATGACTTGAATGTTCGGCGCGGAACCCAACGATTGCGTTCGCAATAACCGTATTAATCGATAGGCGAAGAATATGATGCGACTTCCAACACTGTTTATTTTGCGTTAACGGCTAACCTTACATGACGCACTCCCGAGCTGACATAGTCATGTTAACGCAATGCCGTTATTTTAAAAACCTTAATGGTGTTTCTTTTACATCGCTGTATTTCAAAAAATATCAAAACTTTATAAAGAAAATATCTGTGAAAAGGAACACACGTATGGTGAGAAAAATTCATCTAGATGCTGTTTACATTTTTGAAAACAACGAACATAAAAATCTGTTTAACATGGCGCGCCATTTAACATGTATTTAAAAATATACTACAATGTTAAGTGGAGAGTAGCTGAGCGATAACCACATCCGAAAACAGGTCTTATATGAAAATCGCAATAGCATTTTTGATAAAAGTGTACCAAACAAAAAATTATAAATTTCAATTCATTTTATTACATTTTCTATCATTATTTCATATTAAAAAAGCAAAAATAACTGTTAAAACATATCATAAAATATGTACCATTACAAAAAATGTGTCTTCGCTACAAATGTCCCAAATGTGTGGTGATAGTTAGCTAACATAATCGATACTTCGATAAACACAGCTCTGATATCATTTGACACCCGTTAGAAAATATGTTTGGCAGACTTTTTTAAAAAGAAATTAAACAATGAATTAGAGTTGTTTAAAATGTATTTTTATTTACTTTTCCTTTTTGTAATATTCTCCATTATTCAGTGGTTAATTATGTATAATTTTTATAAATGTCTGTTTTTCCTTTTCTTGATTTCTTTTATTTTTTTGTTCTTCATCTGTCTGTGCTTTATGCATTGCGATTATATTGTATAACATTTTGAATGAATGCATATTTTAAATCGATAATAATAATATAAATAGTATCGACATGACACTGTTCAAGTTGAGTTTTAACATTGGATTCCTTGTTGTCGTATAACGTCTAAAAACTTTATGTAAATACATACATACATACTAAAAATGAAACTCAGCGTTTGAACGCGTCAAAAATAAAATTCACGTCCCAAAAATATTTTGTAAACTTTGGAAAGTTGTTCTAGTTATTTTATATTAACTCCGCATAGTTCCTGGCTAAAGATTGCATACTCGTACTTTTTTTTTTTTGTATTTTTCATTTTAGTAATTCTCAGTTGAATCTAAATTTATATCGTATATCAAAGTGTTATTTATTATTTATTGTTCTGCTGCTGTTCTGGGAGGGAAAATGACAGGAATCAGCATTTAGAATTTGATTTTTAGGTATTTCAACAAGTTGCTAGTTTTAAGTACATAAATGTTGTCTATATATAGTATTTTGTATTATGTGTTTGATTTTCATTTTGTTTGTTAAATATGTAATAAATAGTTGCACAACTTCCTCGTGCAATAAAGCGCATTTAAAAAAATCGAATAGCAAATTACGATTCATGGAGCTTAACTTAAAAATTGGATACGAGAGATTCTCGGAGATTTGCGACTTCAAATGCAAGTCTTTCCATTATACAGATTTTGTCTGTCATACAATATAATTAAGTGTACGTATATAATGTTTATAAGTAGGTTTGTTTTCATTTCTTCATCATCATCGTTACGTTTATGGATAATGCCCGCCAACATATACACCGCAAATTGAAATAAATTATGTTTAAGAGATAGTGTGTATATAGGACTAAAGTAGTCAATAAATAAATTGCTCTAGATCAACATAAGATTTAAGTGTAATAAAAAGCTAAGCGGGCTGCACCCTCCCGATAAACCCCAATAATCGTAGGTCCACACCAGGTTTTTTAGTTCTTTTGTGAATTAAGACTCCATTGTGCAAACTGCTCCTGCCACTGGCTATTCGCATTTGCCTGTAAAATAGAATCACATTCAAATTAATACACTTTCAATGGAATGAATAGATATGTCTATATAGTGGGAATACCCAAAACTCTACACTGTGGCATGCAATATTCAAGAGTGAAAACAAAAAAGTATTTATTTGATTATAGTATTATATAGCGATACGTTGAAGTTCAACTCTTCCAAAAATAACTACACAAGCTATATAGATATTGTTTGAGTGCATGTGTAAAAAAAGAAGTCAAAAGAAAAATGTAAAAAAACAACAAGAACAACAACAACGATAGTAATAGATAATAATATCAATCAACATCAATCAATTAGGACTTCATGGGAAATCCGTTACCTTTTCATTCCATTCGGGATTATATGATTGAGATTCGTCGAAATCTGAAATTGTATCAAGGTGCACAAACATCAGTACTTAAACACACTCGAATCTTTATCAAATGCTAATCCTTTTGACTTTTAAAACGAGCAACCAACGTGATAAACAGTCTAAATACTCGCAGATACATTTACAGATATAGATACAAGATACCTTAATGTCTAGATAGATTTATTTGAATGACAATGTATCTCTGAGAATGCTTGGAGAGTGGACAGAGAAGAGAGAGCGAAAAAGAGAGATAATGGAGTCGATATTCGCCGATTGGAGAGAGGTATTAGCTAATCATCGTAAACAGATTGTTCAGACATATCAAATTTTGGGAGAGCCAAGGAGATGAGATCGCAACGAGACTACGATTGAGATGATACGATCTAGAGGCAATAATATTAAGTGGTAAACTTGATATATTTTACCTGAACGATGTGAACCTACAAACTGGATTACATTTAAGCAGTATATTCAGATATTGAGACTATATTTCATAATGTAAGCGTGCATTATCAACTGCAGTTCATCGATTGTCTCACCGATCTCGTGCAGTGCCGGAAATCCGGCCTGATCGTCGTCAATGAAGAGCTCGGGGTGATGGCGATAGCCGAGTATACGATTCACCCGAGACTGCTCATCGCTCTGGCCAAAATTGTAGTCGAATTGCACGGGCGACAACAGCTCATCATCATCGACATCATTAAAGGGATCAGTAGGAACGGCAAAGGCGCCTTGGCACTCGTAATCCTCGGCAGCGCAAAAGGTTTGCTCATACACCTGGCAATTGCAGTCAGAGGCAGAGCCAGGGGACGAGGTTGGGGACTCGCCGCCCTCGATGTGACGATACTCTTAGAGAGAGCATGGGGTGGTTTAGTGGTTGCGTTGGATGATCAGGTGGTGCATACAAACAAAGGATGAAAATTATAAGCAACGACAACACACAAACTGAACATCAACTCAACATTTGTAGCATTTTTTCTTATGCCGTCTATTTGGGAAATAATCTAAAATCAAAAAAACAAAGTCGAGAAACGAAAAATCAAATAAAAGACAAAGAGAGCGCCACTTGGATAGAAAAATCGGATTGGATTCGCAGTCGAGGTCGAGATCGTAGTTGGAATCGGAATCGGAGTCGACGATGACTTACCCAATGGCAGTATGAAACGCGCCTGTGCCAAGGAGTTGGTGGTTCCTTGTCCTGCAAAACACTCAAGGCCAACAAGACACACGCAAAAAGAAGCACACACAGAACACATAGAGAGAGAGACATATGTTAAGCATATAGAGAACATTCCATTCATAAGGATGATCAGTGGTGATCAGCGGGGTCCGTTGGTGCGGTGGCAGCTCTAGAAGCGGTGTTTTGTTCAACTACTTGGGTGCCATAACATAACTAACAGCTCTAGAAGCCTTAGTGTGTGCAGTCAGCAAGTGCAATATTCCAATATTTATGCTATTATTATAGTATTATTTGTTGGTAAGATAAAAAGCATCTGGTTCAGGAGGAGCAACAGCAGAGCAGAGGATTCAGCAGAGATTCGGAATGAAAAAAAGAGAGCGAGCGGGTGAGCAATAGTTTGATTTGATTGTTTGATTGAATGTGGCAGTTGGTGGTGCGATAATCCCGACGATTTACCTGCATTCAAATCGCTGACCATCGTCGATATCGCCGATGTTATGTTGTCGGCTGTTTCATTCAGCTCCGCATCGGCATTTGGATTAGCACTGCCCATAAGCGGCGGCGGGGCTGTGTGAAGCCATATACATATAAAGCGAGAGATTTGTTTACGGTGAACTGAGGCTGTTGTGAACTCCACAAGGAGGTGCGGTCGTGTCTCGTACCGAGTTAAACCAATTTAATTTAAAATTTTGAATTCAGCCAATCAATCTAACGTTCTCAAAATGACAAATTTTGTTAGAATAATTTACAGACTGTCTGTCCCTTAACAGTTTACAGTATTCAAATGTAAAAGCGCTGTTAACTACTAGACATACAGACTTTGCCTTTGGGCAGCCTTAACATTGATGCTCAATGTTAACATTTTATAAGCAGGGTTGCCAGACTGTCAATTTAAATTCGAATTGAAATTTAAACTTGTTGCTCTTGCTTTGCTAATCTTTCGCTCGTGACACGCATACACCTCCCATGTGAAGTGTGTGATGGTGGATCAGTGGCTTGGTGGCGTGTGTGAGCGTTGCGGTGGCGTTCAGTGAGAGCGGTGGTGTTCAAGTGTCATGGATACGTATTTGTTGTACGAGTAATTATCAAATAGAGTGGAGAATACGTTACATATTAGACAAGTTGATAGTTGGTTAAACCTAACAATCAAACCTAAACGAAACTCAACATGATCGCATAACCCACGCTTCCCAGTTAAGATCTGGATCTGGATCTCATCCTGCTCTCGGGATACTCACTTGCACTGCCATTGGCGGCAAAGGCGCTGCGCATATCGCTGCTGATCTGATTGAGCTGCTCCAGTTGACTCTGGCTGAATGGAGCATGGCCGGCCATGCCGGGCGAGGATTGCTGTGACTGCTGGGCCTGCAGCAGTTGTTGCTGTGTTGAGCGCAGCATCGGATGCTGTTGCATCTGCTGCAGCTGCTGTGCATGCAGGGCACTCATGGGCGACGTGCCCAGCACTCCAGCGCCAGCTGCATTTGCCGCTGCGGAGCCGCCGCCGCCAGGCATGGGCGGAGACTTGCCCGAGCGTGGACTGGAATTGGGCGTGGAGCGAGGCGAGGCAGTCTGTTGATTCTTGAGCATACGCATTAGGCCCTCCAGCTGCTCCATGAGCTGTCGCCGCGAATCCTGCAGCGCCCCCAGATGACCCTCGAGTTCGCCTTTGCGCTGACGCAGCGCACGCAGCTCGTTGATGAGCGCCGGATTCTCTGGCGCCATTTGCTCAGTCTCCTGCTGGCGACGCAGGCGCGCTATTTCACGCATAATCTCCTTGTTCTTCGACTCCAGCTGGGCGATGAGCTCGCGCTGCGCACGCGAATTGTCTGTGCCAATGGGCGTGATGCTCTCCGCATTCGGCATGTTGGAAGGCTGGAGAAATGAGATTTATTCAGTCTGAGATTCGAGGAGGATTTATATGAACTCACTGCGCGATTCTCCTGCGCCAAGCGTGCTGCGTAGCGGGCAATTAGACGATGCTCCTCATCGTTGGCCGAGGCGGCGGCCACACGCGACATTGTTGTGTCCAGGCTGCGTCCAGTGGCGCGTGAGTCCAGCGTGCTGGAACGATCAAAGATGCCGCCATGTCCCGGCCCCGGGCCGGGTCCATGCAAATGCCCCAACGCCGGATCGGAGAAGCCGTTGTGCGATGGCAACGGCGATGGGGGCACAATGTGCGACAGATTGAGGGTCTTTTCGGGCTGGTCGGGGAATCGTGGCAACACTTGCGTCGTCTTTTCGGGCACGCATCGGAAGCTCTTGCGCAAGGAGTGACCAATCTGTTTGCTGGGCGACTTGTAGCTCGAGTACTCCTTGACCTCGTGATCGTTTTGGTGGTTCAGCGATGTCTTGCCATGCCAAAAGCACTCCTGGCACAACTGGTAGGCGTGACACCGCTGACAACGATAACGAAATCCAGTGAAGTTTTCCTTATGGCAAACAGAACAGATCGTCGGATGCACAATAGTCTCAACGGTGGCCAGCCGATGCAGCAACGGCAGCCAGACGAGACACGATGGTCCCGGTTCAGACATAAGTGTTGCCATGAAATCGTTCACTGTGACCTTATTCTCTGCCGGAAAGATCTCCTCCTCCAGCCCCTCCTTGTAATGGAATGTGGGTGATTCATAGACGGCTGCCGGCAGCGCCAACACCTCCCGCAGAAACTCGCTCAGCTTCCAGGCCACCAATTGGCCAGCGCCATCGGAGATCTGTGAAAAGATATCTGCCGAGCGAAAAGTTGCCAAGTTAAACGAACGTCTTGTAAATCAAGCAATAGCCGCACTTACATCTGAGCTTATCCACCAGCTTGCCGGAGCACATGGTAGCCAGGGCTACTTTAATGGAAAACACACGGATTTTGCCAGAGTTGTCACTGCAATAAGAAGTAGAAAATATTAATAGTAATACTATTGAGTGCCTAGCTCTTGTCGTTGACATGATATTTGCACTCACCTTGTATATGCGGCCAGCAGCCAATTGAGCAAGAGACCCGCCTTGGAGTCCACGGGCACCTGCTGTGCCGTTGGCAGACGCTTGTTGAGATTGTGGTACAACGAGGAGACAAGCGTCTCCAGCCGCGCCACGCTCACCTCGCTCTGTGGCTCCAGGGTATTGAGGCCATTCTCCCGGAATGCCTCGATCACATTCCAGATGTCCACCAGATGCAAATTGGTCGACTTCTGTATGTAGCGCAACTTTGAGGCGGTGCGATAGGATGCAAAGCGTATCGAATCGAAAGTCTGTAGCCGCAAATCCTGCAGTATGGCCACGCGTGGCTCCAGCTCCATCATGATTCAGCAACTCTGCAATAAGCCAAACAAAGCAACAGACAAATCAGCAACAATTTCTACGCCCCCAATTCACAAGCGACTGCTAATCTGTTGGATTGCATCTCAAAGATGCAACAGACTGTGTGACAGCGACCCTGTACTGACAGTCGTTGAATTTACCAACAATTATTCGAAGTATATCTTTTAAGTTGGCCTTATTATTAAGTTCAGATAGAGTGCGCGAACATCAGGCTAAGCTTCTGCAATAGCCTGAATTTTTCTGTATTATTTGCGTTAATTTTTGTAAAGGGTTTTTGGCATAAGTTTTAGAGAGATTTGGGTCGAAATAACAAGACTAGTTTTATATTGGTTTAACCCGTAGGTAAACACTTAATATCCCAAGGAGTTTTGTTTATAAAAGTAATATAGAAATACCCTGATCGACCTTCACATTTGTGAAATATTATTATTTAAGTCAGGGTCAGGAATTGTTGTTCGTCTGAGAAGTAATTAAAGATATGTTACTGCGACTCTGAGATACTCTTTAGTTCAGCACATTATAAGATATGCATTTTTGGCACAACATTTTCGTTAGGCTTAAAATGCGCATAAAAGTTGGCGTAAATATCATAATCTTATGCTTGAGAACTATCATAAATTGAAATATTTTATGAACTTTCGCCGGTTGTCTTCAATTTACGGGTGTGTCTCGTGTATTTTATGGGTCTCAAAGATGGCCCCCTTTATAGCATAATGTGAACTCTGTCTCTCTTTCTCTGTGTATCGTTCTCGGTCTCTCTTTCTCTTTCTCTACTCATTGCGCTGGCTTGCGCGCTCTTGCTGTAAACATGTTGTGGGTGCTTATAAACATGTGTATACGGAATATTTAATTAACGCATAAATAATAACGCTTATGTTGCTTTTCTCTCCCACTCTTTACTCACTCACAGCCGCAATCCCAGAGCTAACTGGGTCATCAGGCGAGCTGGCAGTCGAGGCACACAACGAGGACATCGCCGACAACATCATCAGCTTTGTGCCATAAACATCAGCCACAACAACGCGACAGCGATTGGCAAAAGGAGCATCCCAAAGAGAGACGCAGACTGCGAGAGGAGAGACCGAGAGAGACTGGCAAACCAATCCAACAGCTTCCTCCAACGGATTGTCAACACTTCTAGAGGGAATTCGCCACCTTCCCCCTCCCCACACACCTCGCACTTCGACTCCTACGCGCACTTCCGCTTGTGTGTCGCCTTCCCCCTCCCACTTTGCTCAACAATGCCGCATTTTTTATTACATATTCCATTGTCACGAGGCAGCATCGTCTGTCCTCCGCCGTCTGTCGACTAGCTGGCGACACGACCGCACACACGCCAGATCCCAGAACCCAAAGGGCGCCCAGACCAACACCGAGACCGAGGCAATCTCCCCGCGGCAGAGCCAAAAGAGCAATCTGCTTCTGCTGCTGCCTTTGGCCATCCCTTTCACGCCTTCCGTTTGCCATTTTATTAACCCGCCAAAGTTTCAAAATCATTTAAATCATTTGTAATCCGCTTTGGTGAACCAATTAATCGAAGCGGATCCGTTAGGGAGCTCCTGCGGCTGATGCTGCAGCTTTGTCGACTCGGCTCGTTTCCAATTCCAAATCTCTGTTTGCTCTCTCCCGTTGCAGTTGAGGGCGACGGAGCTCCCAAAGGGGGCACAGGTCCATTGGCAGTGTCACCGAAAGTGTCGGCCATTTATTATGTTGTCTTTTTGCATTATTTGTGATTCACACATCAGCACGGGTTGTGGACGGACGGTGGCAGACACACACAGGATATTATCCTGCTGAATGAGTGTGTGAACATAACTCATATTTACAGGCCGACGTTTTAACCGCCCGCACAGTGGTGCAAAACGAAAGCTAAGCAAGTTTTTAGCTGGGCCATCAACCAGAATAGCAACTGGATACGTTTTATTAAGTATACGCAGATTGAAACCATTCAACTTGTTACGACTCCGAATGCAAAGTTAGCAATATTAAAGAATATATAAATATGTATCTATTTTTTAAATGGGTTTATTACTATTTTATTTTTAATTAAAAAATTGTAGTTATGGTGTAACTTTTCAATACGAATACGAAATTTTATAATTCTTTCATCATTGTAATATTTAAATTAATAACAAATTAAAAACAATTAAAAAAAATATTTTTTTCATAAAATTAGCTTTAGATGTAAACTTTATGGATTCAATCCCTGCATTAAACATTAGCTTAGACCAGTGTGGCACACAACAATGAAGGAAACAAAGGAGCCGCTGTGGGAGGACCGCACAGCTTAAGATGTAAGTCGACGTCGCTGCTAATTTAAATATTATCTTTGTAAACTTTTAGCTGCTTCCCACCGGAAATACATTGCTATTAATAAACATTTGTGTTATACATAATTAAACACAAATATTTTCCGTACTAATTAATATGAAACCAAAATATTCATTATGTAATCTTATCTGTTCTTAGTTTGCAATCTATTAATAAACCATTATGCGATACATAAATTAATAAACATGTAAATATACGGAATTCGATTGAAACATGACTCAGCGAGACTCTGTGATTTATTTATGAATCAATTTTGTACCGGTTTATCAAACATAGCGCCTACGACGAATATTCCGCATTATATCCACTTTTCGTTTCGAATACTTCTTATAGCATCGTTGTGTGACTCACTTGCGAGCCGATTCATAGAATTCAGCTCACAATGAAAGTAAAACACATATAGTAGAGTTCTATTCAAGAACTACCCCCTTTAGCTGATATTCTGCATATATGTATGTATATATTAACAAGAACTTTTCAGGAATTTGCCCAACTTCCAAATTGGAAGGTCCAATGTAATATGAAGTAAGCAAGCTCAATTACAGCTGCTTACACAACACAACAATGGATTCTTTAGAATTTTCATGAGTATGGAGCCTGTTTTTGAAGAGCCTGGGCCCAGTGTCTGCTTTGGCATCAGTGTCAAATTTGCTGTAGATGAGGACGGAACGTGATGACGCATTTAAGGGGGAGCCCGGGGCACGGGGCACGGGACACGGGGCAGACAGCGCGGTACAGCAAAAGCGTAGTTGACAGAAGGCAACGGAAATAACGTACAGCCAGAGGACATAAAGGAGCAGAGACAGAGACGGCGACGGCGACGGAGAACGCGCTGAGGATGAGGACATTTAAACAGGATTCTTCATTTAAATGCTGCTTTACTTCTCATATTTGCTGACGCAGAGAGACGCGAACACAAAACGAGTTGAGAACGAGGACGGGCCGCGCCCAGCAGCGTTATCAGAAGACAGGACTCGCAACAGGACAGCACAGGACTTAAACAGGACATCAGATCCGAACACAGTGTGCAGGACGACAGCCAATCAACGTTCAGTGCATGTCCAAAGTGGAATTCAATTTCGAAAACGGCGAAACCCCAAATGACATCGTCGAACTGAGCTGACGACGAGGCGGATGACGACTCGACGAGATGACTCACAAGCTACTGATGATGGACCCTGAACGAAATGGAGCATGGACAACTCGACAGACATACGAATTGATGTACATCTGTATGGATATATGTACATGCTAGATTCGTATAAATGTGCACAGACATATGGCCAGGGCAGATGTGGGCCAGCTAAACAACATATCACAACACACGCACACACTGACACAATACACACATTCATGCAGTGTGCTGCCTGCATCTTGGAGCCGAAAAATGAATGAAGGACGAGAGCTGCGAACTGTGTAAACATTTGCGCACAAAAGTATGCAACGAAACCTGCCTGAATTATTTCGAGTTTGGCAACGACGACAACGCGCAGGATGAGAATGGGGCAGGCGACGTCAGCGAGTATGACCACGATGGCTGTTGAAGCTGCCGCTGTGCAAGACGCATTGCGGAATGACGGCAGCAGGGAGCAGGGAGCAGCAAAGGGGGCGGCTTCAAGAGTCGCCCTGAGCGACGACATCCTGCTGCTCTCGTGACTCGTGTGTGTGTGTGTGTGTGTGAGTGCTGGCGTGCGTTTCAAGTGGCCACCTCAGACAGTGGCACATATTGATTTATGCATTTCGGAAAAACAAAAGGTTGCAGCAAATCATCATTTATATTGATGAAGATAGCATAAATGTTAAGAGTTGTAAAAACATTCAAAAGCTGTCCAAATAAAAACAAGTAAGAAAGCTACAGTCGAGAGTGCTCGACCGTATGATACCCGCAACCCATTTCGAGAGAAAACAAAAAATTTAAATGATATATTAACAAAAAATATACCAAATATACTAAAATTAGTTTTTTGTATATATTTGAAAATAGCGGGTAAAAATCACAACACCATTTTGGTCACACTGTCAACTAAACAAACAAAGCGCGGGCAGCTGCAAGTGAATTTTGCATATAAAATTGATTCTTTAATAACTTCCTTGTTTTTTATTCGATCTCAACCAAATTCACAGGAATTATTGAGAATATAATTATTATTATGCATACCAAAATTCAATGCTCTAGATCTATTATTACGGCTTTTACAGACTTTTGGGGGCGGAAAGGGGCGTGGCATCCAACTTTTGAAATAAACTTGACCTGCGTAGGACCTATAGGAGTACTGTCCCCAAATTTGGTAGCTCTAGCTCTTATAGTCTCTGAGATCCAGGTGTTCATACAGACGGACAGACGGACAGACGGACAGACGGACAGACGGACATGGCTATATCGTCTCGGCTGTTGACACTGATCAAGAATATATATACTTTGTGGGGTCGGAGATGCCTCCTTCTGCCTGTTACATACATTTTCTGTTGGCACTAAGTTATAATACCCTTCTACCCTATGGGTAGCGGGTATAATGATGACAGTTGCATTTGTAAATTGTGTACACGCCTTTAATTTACTTTATTTATTCGGTAATTCATTATATTTGAATTTGTTCAATGAGTGCCAAAACAACGCACAATGTTTCAGCCTGTTTTTTTGTATTTGTTTAAATATATAAATAACTTAGAATTAAAATACGAAAACAAATACGGCATAGGCGGTTTCAAATTTGTTTTCTTTTCTGCTTTAAATTGTTAAATTGTCAGGATGTGTAATTTGAAAGTGTCTTTTAAGTTGAGCGAAAACAAATAAAACTCACAAATCCTCCATTTTTTATACCCGCTACCCATAGGGTAGAAGGGTATTATAACTTAGTGCCAACAGAAAATGTATGTAACAGGCAGAAGGAGGCATCTCCGACCCCACAAAGTATATATATTCTTGATCAGTGTCAACAGCCGAGACGATATAGCCATGTCCGTCTGTCCGTCTGTCCGTCTGTATGAACACCTGGATCTCAGAGACTATAAAAGCTAGAGCTACCAAATTTGGGGACAGTACTCCTATAGGTCCTACGCAGGTCAAGTTTATTTCAAAAGTTGGATGCCACGCCCCTTTCCGCCCCCAAAAGTCTGTAAAAGCCGTAATAATAGACCTAGAGCATTGAATTTTGATATGCATAATAATATTTATATTCTCAATGATTCCTGTGAATTTGGTTGAGATCGAATGAAAAACAAGGAAGTTATTAAAGAATCAATTTTCTATGCAAAATTCACTTGCAGCTGCCCGCGCTTTGTTTGTTTAGTTGACAGTGTGACCAAAACGGTGTTGTGATTTTTACCCGCTATTTTCAAATATATACAAAAAACTAATTTTAGTATATTTGGTATATTTTTTGTTAATATATCATTTAAATTTTTTGTTTTCTCTCGAAATGGGTTGCGGGTATCATACGGTCGAGCACTCTCGACTGTAGCTTTCTTACTTGTTTATGTTACATTTTGTCAGGTCTGGTGTTTATAAAATCACTAAAAATTAATCATCAGTTCGAAAATAATCATTAAACTCAAATTAGCTTTTAATAATTATGTTCCATTTTTTTTTTTGTAAATTTGCTAAAGCTGATAAAGATTTTATACAACCTTAATTTGGTAACTCTATGGCATTTGGTTAAACCAATTAACTAAATCATCTCAGCTAGCATATCTTTCTACACTAGAGTTGCCGACTTTAACAACACATTTGGGAAATGTACTTTAATTAAAACAGCTACATATATTTATAAATTATTATATTAAGAAGAGTCTTTCCTCTTGAATATCATGCAATTATGTATTATAAATGAGCATAAATAGCAGTAAAAACGTTTGCAAATGGCCAAAAAGAAATGCTCCACCAGAGAATAATCTAAGAAGTTTGGCCATTTAACTTTGTTGGCAGTTCTCAACCACTGTGCCCGGCCTGATTTGATAGTAGTTGCCAGGCACAGGGTTTGGCCTCGCCACAAGGCTGACCGCTTGTTTGCTCTCCGTTCACTTTGGCATTTGTGTCAGTCCCGAGATTTGGAAAAACCGCAACAACAAAAGCAACGTAAAAAAGAAAAGCTCCAAAACGCAGACGTTATTCGGGGCTGCACATAAAATTAAATTCCGTTTGCGATTGAGCCAGGAATTGGAATAGGGATAAGTGTGCGCTTATCTCCAACAGCTGCAGCAGAAGCTGACGAGAGGATTGTAGAATTGCCATCAAATTGAGTTCCTGGTATTTATGTCGCTCAGGCAAATACCAAATATAAATAATAATACGAGTAATAAATATAAATAACGAAGTAAATATGTAAATGGATTTAGTTGGCGCTACTAACATGGAATTCAGGTAGGGCAGGAAAGTTTCCCAATACGAACAAGTTTGCGAGTGTCGCTCCGACACTTTTCTCGCAACTTTGATCAAACAAAATGCGGAACTTTGCTCATCATAAAATGCCAAGTGCATGTTTAACCTCATTACGAGTCATCCCCCCAGAAATAAGGTCAGAGGTGACGAAAGGATATGCAAGGAACTTTTGCCCAAGACGATAATGAGGCAATGCGAAAATAGGTCGCTGATTAAATGAAAGTCATGTGTGAGTTGTGTGTGTGCGTAAGGAATTCAAATTGATACGCTGTGGGAATTGTTAAAGGTTGCCGCTTCGTCATTCCCAGGTGAACGCCACTTTAGCTACTTTAAGCCAAGTTCTTCGCACAATTTACGCTGCTGCTCCAAAAAGAAAAAAAAAAGTTGCAACCGCATGGGGGAAAAAATGAAAAATGGCTGGCAAAAGCGTCCTTAAGCGCAGCAACAACAAACAAGCAACCTGGGAAAACCAACAGCAACTAGAACTCTGACTTGGGCACCTGCATCAAAAGATTTCCAAAGTTTTTGGCCTCAACACAAAAAAGTTGCAGGCGCGTTCGTTGCAGCAGCAAGGCACGATTCCTGTGTGAATCCTAACCAATTCCCTCCACTACAAACTCCTTCTAACCCCAACTTTCCCCAACTTTCGCACGGCAAATCAAAGGCACAACAAATGGCACAAACACAACGACGAACCGACGAGCACAACGATGATGCTAACTGGCACATAATTCGGAATTCCTACCTGGCACTCGGTTGTGGAGAGAAAATGTTCCGTTTATTTCGTGTTAATTCACCTTTCTCCATTGGGAAATGAGAAATGCGACCACAGCAAACGCAATAAGAAAATGGGGAGAAAAATAGCCAGACAAAGACTGCTGCTCAACTGGGAGTATACCCAAGTTTATATATTTAAAGCCAATTTGCTTTAAGAGCCATTGCATGCAGCGCTCTGGTTCGTGTAGAGGTTATTCGCTTATTCAAACTCAGGAGAAGCATACCCTATTGTATTTATCTGCCAATTGAGGTACAATGGCAGCACAATATAAATATGTTATGCAGATTTCTGTTTTGCATTTTGAAAACCAATTAATATTTATGTATATATAAACTACGTACTCAATAGTTTGTAAGCACTTTTTGGGTTTTATTATCTTGTTGGTTACCTACATGATATTGTGGTGTCTCTTAAAATGTTATTCAGCATTAAATAATATACATTTCTACATATTTGTCAGTCTCTCACTCGAGTTATTTAGAAATAAAAATAAGTTTTACAAGCCTGCACATAAATGCATTAAGAAAGTTATATTTTCATTAAATTAAATATGAGCTAATGATACATTATATACCCAACCGAGCAGGCTTTAAGTACAGGTATTAGCAACAGCAGCAGCAACTTCAACAACAACCAAAACCACAACAACAATCATCAGCATTGCATGTCAAGCCAGAATGATAATCGAAAATTGCCAGGCCGTGCAATAACCTTTTGTTTCTCCCGGCCCGTTGGGTAAATTGTGGTGAGCAAAGAAAGTCAGAAAAGCTGCAGAGAAAATCGCTTTTCATCAGCAATCAGAAATGTGCAACTGCAATTGCCACATGCACACAGACACACACACTCATGCAAAGACGTGTGTGTGTGTGTGTGTGTGTGTGTGTGCAACGGGCTAATTGAAAAGTGAGGGAGAAAGATTGAGTTGGGGGCTGGAATTGAAATTCAGCTCCATTAGTTATGTTTAAGCGTGGCGTAATTGATTGGCAGCGAGAGAGCAGGGAACACCTCGAATACTTAATTATGGAAAACCACTATAAAATTAGTTCATGAGCAACAACAGCCAAACTTGCTACAACACACACACACACACAGACAAAAGAAAAACTAAACATAGAAAATAAACTGAAGAATGGGCTTAAGTGCAGAGAGGAGGGAAAGGAGAAGGCCAGGAAGTTCTGTGCCAGTTAGAGATGCCAAAGCACGTCATCGTCCTCCGTCAACACATAGCAAGTGCTTGCTTACCAAAGGGATAAACGGAGAGAGAGAAAGACAGAGAGAGAGAGAGACAGGGAGCAGTGTAATTATGCACAGAAATGGGAGCATCGTCAGACGGACAGTTGACTTGGCTTTGAGTCGAGGTTTCTGCTTGGGTTTAGTTCGTGCTACTCAAGCAAACTCTACAGTGTGGATAATGGAAAATGCACATTCCGTCAGGCAGGACGAGCGACCACAAAGCACCGTTACCGTTGGGCGACAGCCCAAGGATTAACAGAGTGTTGGCTGCTTGCAGCGAAGTGCAGCGACCGCTTTAAAGGCGCAACATAAAAGTATTTCTAGGCGAAACGGCACTTGACAGTGTCAGGAATTCAGCCGCAGTACAGCGCATACATAAATCAGTTGCATTCCATTTTAAGCGCAGTTACACTAACAGAAATGTAACTAGAATAAGCTGGAAATCATCGGAAATATTCCCCATAACCATAACTAACAATTCCTAGGAATTTCAAAACACAAATATTAGTTATATCTTAAATTCTATAGAATCCAAACGATTCATAAATAAAATAGAAATAAGCTTGAAAAATTTACTATATATTTTAATGTACATATATCTACAATTATTTCTCGGACTTACTATTCAAGGAATTTTCCCCCGTAAAAGATACCTAAGAATTTGCAAAATTACCGTTCAAATTATATAGAGTATTCGTCCAATCTCAACTATTTATTGAATTATAAATGTAAGCATTGGGAATTGGTAATTATTTGTTGTGGCATTTAAATGAAAATGAATCTGTTTATGACATGAGGGGAATACCGCTTTTGTTTTTTTTTGCTCTTTACTCAGATTTCAGTTATTCTATTTTGATGTTTGATTGATTCTCGTCAAGTGGTGTCGCCTTCAATGAGTAATTTCAGTTTATGGCCAACACCTGCTGTAAAATGGCTCGTGGTACGCCCACATTCGTATTTACATCTAGCATTCCATAGACTGCTTTAAGGTGAGTTCAGGTTACAAAATATATGCACACTATGCAAATACATTACAACTGAATGCACTCGAAAATGCCAAGCAAATGACGTAGTCCAGAGCAAATAATATCCGTACTTGGCATCGTACTTACTACATATATAGTATCAACGCCCCAAAAGGCGTGACAACTTCTCAAATTATCGCACAACCAACTAATAAATTAGCAAATACAAAGCTGTAAGCATCAAAGGCCTCTGGGGGCTTTTCTATTGATCAGCATTTAAAATTAGCCCAGTTGAATAATTATTTGGCTTTTGAACATTCGCAAAACAATATTATTATTGTTAGATTTGGACTCAGTCACGCCTATTTTTGTTATTAATACACAATGATGATGAGCTGTACGTGCGATTTAGAGAAAACAACAAAACTCACAGCTTCAATGACTACAGTTTGCACTTAATGCTCTTCTCGTTCGCATCTTTAATACCTGAAGCTATGTAAGGTTATGATAACGTCAACCATCTCGATAAGCAGCAACAATCTGATGAGTCAACGCATAGAAAGTAGACAAGAAGATATATCATAAGCCAAAAAGCATTTGCTTATACTTTCATAATTTATTTTCAAATTAAACGCCTCATAAAAATAACCAAAATTGTTTTGTGACAACTAAGAAATTATTTCCAAAATATTTTAAAAACATTTCAATGGAAAGTGTAGTAGAAACGAACTATGTCATAGCTGACCTCAGATGTTTACAGATCGGCTGCCATATCGCATATACGTGTCTGAAAATGGCTAAAAACAAAGTTCACCGATTTGTAAATCGAACAGCTAATTGTTTAAACAACTTGCAAACAGAAACGGATGGCAAACATGCAAAAGCATTTTACATCAATACTCTAAAAGGTTATTGGGATAGAAAAAATAAAGGGAAGTACATAAATATGTGTTTTTACACTTGGCACTCGTAGATTAGAAAGGTATTATCATCATGTGGCAAACCACAAGTCGAGTAAGTTTGACCCTGTTGACCGAAAATAATATTTTAATATTAGACAAAAATAATTGAGTATCTCACAGTCGGGCACACTCGCTTATAGCTTTCCAAGTTATTTCGTTTTGAGTTTTGTGGAGCAAATAACTTGCGGCAGATGCCGAGCACTATAAATACACACACACACACTACTTCTCACTCTCTCTACATTTATATACTCGATGTATTTATTTGAAGTTGGAACCTGCATTCCCATTCCTATTCCCTCAATGCAGCAGCGCGCTGCCCACACACACACTCAATGTGGCAAGAACGATGACGACTGCCAAGTGGTCGATGGTGGCTGTTGGCGGTTTTTGGGCCCCAAGTGGCTTACGACATGGAAGACAAATATTTTTACATTTTAGCCCGCAGCGTGGGCAGCTTTTCTCATTTAACGAATCATTATCATTCGCAAGGCATTCGCTCTGCAAGAATCTCGTATTTGTTGTGGCCAAGTGGCGAGCCATAAAAGCGATTATCAGTTGGAACAAGTTGATAACGATCTGCAGCCAACGATAAGATACTTAGACTCGGACCACAAATTGCATAATGCCTCCCGACATTAGATACACGAGTTGAAGCGATTTTCAGCATGTTCCAGCTACGACGACTTTGGCAATCAAAGGCGTGTCAATCAAATGCGCTATAACGAGGTAAACCGACAGGCCGGGGAGGCGGGTCCCAAGAAGAGGTTGCGACATGCAGCACACACACAGAGTGAGAGAGAATGAAAGACAGCCAGAGGCAATCAATGCGGGAAAATGTCAAGCAAAGTTGAAAATATAGACGATTGCCAAAGCAAAGTTCCAGCACATTTTATTACCAATGCTCGGTGTAAGGGCAACATGCAACCTTGCAGAGAGTCCCATCACTTTGTCAACCGACATGCGACTTATTGGAAATGAGAGAAGCGTGTTAGAATTTCAGCTATGGTTAAATCATGAAGTTGATATGACGTCGAAAAAAGTAATTATTTTTATTTCATTTTTTTTTGCGTCAATTTACATAACCCACTTTAAAAGTGCCGATCAAATAAAAATCAATTGAAAATTATGTTGAAATTTCTAACGACAAAAAATTAAAAATAAATAAATACAAAAATAGAGACAAAGCAAATTAATGATGGCTAACAAATACTTTTTTCAAATAATTTGGCTTAATTCGCAGACTTTCGGGATATTTGAGATGAGGTCAAATATTATACAATAAAATTAAAATGAAAAATCGTGAAAACCAGCCGTTTTTAACAAAAATAGTGCTGATAAAATTCATCAGGCGCATATAATGAATCTTTTAATTTTTCCTATATTATTTCAGAAATACCGATCTGGTTGATAACAAGCTTTAAACAACTTTATATGATGAAAATCAGATACAATTTAACTTTGCTTTGGCCAAACTTAACGGTTTTAGATTCTTTTAATGTACCAAACAGTTGGCAAGCCGCATTGTTTGTTTCTCTTTTATGTCATTTACATAAATTCATAATGAGATTTAGAATGTAAACTGTGACACACAATAAGTAGTTATATGTCTGTGACATTATTGACCATGTCAAGAGTATTTGCCGAGAATGCCATAGCAATCAATACCAATTAAATGAGAAGGCTGCATAAATATATATAGAGAGTACACCTGTCTGTCTACCTGCCGGCAAACCATCGGGAGGAAACTGATTTTCGCACAAATCGAAACCGGAAAATCATTAATTACTTGATGTGGTTTCAATGTTTACACTATTTTTTGCGAACTTTATGCATTGTTTATAAGACAATCGATTTATGGAAGATACAAATTTGTAATAACATCTGTGCAAACATTTGTATTTAATGTAATCAACTCATTAAATGGGTTACTTTAATGTTCTATAAACCAGATGTTCAACAGTACTCGTAATTGCTGAATGAGTTGTTTTCATAAGATTTTACAGTTGAATAAAAGCGCTATTTAGGTTATTGTTTCAAGAACTTTTGCAGCTATTAAGTGAAAAAGTGTTTAGAGAATACGGTAAGTTTGTATATGATTCTTATTATTTTGATAGTGACAGTCAAAGATTTTGAGGTTTGTTTTAAATAAATGTAAGAGATCCAAATATTCTGTTTTTGTTTTTAAATTGAACAATTTTCTGTCTCTGCAAAGAGAATGTTGTTATCTAGTGTTGTTGTTCAATAGAGGTGCTATCTTAGGCACAAGTCTACTCGATTCGGTAATAAATAGTTTACTTTGAAAATAGTAAAATAATATTAAAGCAAAGAAGTGTAAGTTGAAAAAGAAATGTTTCATTCTTTCATTACGAATACATTCTTCAATGATTGTTATCCCTACATAAATTTGAAATAATCCAATTTAAAGAATGGATAATATAGATTTCTTGACTTGATTTAAGCATTCATCTTCTTGGTTCAATTTAAATCGGCTTTCGGGTTGACGTTTCCTTTTCTTTTCTCTGTGCAGAAAAGCATCTTAGATACATAAGAATGTGCTTCTTCGTATATGTTAAATTGTTTCGAATCTATTCGATGAGCTACCCCTTTTTAGTGCTTTATAGGTACTCCACATTTTTTTGGTAATTCATATTTTCCAACTGTGTTTCCACTCACTATCTGCGACTGCATCGGCTGCAGCAATTATGTTGTCTGTTTGCACCCAGCGAGCTGTCAGCATTTTGAGACTAATTGAAGTTGATACAAAATAGAACGAAATCTAGAATGCCGGTGACCGCAATAAAGTCTATTGATCTAGTTTACAGATACAGCCACTGAAGAACTGAGAAAAATAAGCGAAGAGTAGGACGGAAGACGGTCGGACGGAAGGACGGAAACGTAGCCATACTTTGGTACCTTCAACTAATTCTGTGCCAGCTGGAAAATTGTGCACTTTGAAATCTGGCAAAGAGGCGAGTAAAAGTAAAGAACATGCTCCACATATTTCATGCGACACGTTGAGGGCAGGAAGCGTTGTGGAAAGCTAAATGAGGCGTGACATAGAAAAACAAGAAGAAGCACAAGAACAGTGCAGAGCAGAGCCGAGCGAGCACGCAGATACTTGCAGAAAGAGATGGACGAACCACTTGGTAATTGGGAGCGCCGACGACAACAGCGGCAATAACAACAAAAGCCACATAAACATTCTTACACAAATGAATTGTTACAGCGACAAAAAAACAAAAAAGGAAAAGCAACGAGACACAAAGAATGTATTTGTGCGGTGAAAAATTGAAAATCTCATGAAAAGCGTCCCAAAGAAGCCGCCACAGCGCCGGCACATAGAAAGAGACAGGCAACAAGCGAGCGAGCGAGCAAGCGAGCGAGAGGGAGATTGTGGGAGGGCGCTGGCAAAAAAGAGGGTGAAGGGTCGCACAATTAACCCTTTCGGGGCGCTGCCTCTGGAGGCGCGAGGGCAATTCAACAATTGCTTTGAAGTCGCTTTTGTGTTGATGGCTTGTTGGGCCCTTAACTTGGCTGTGACTGTGGCCAAGAGCGTGTGTAGAACGTGGACGTTCCCGCCGATAGGTGTCTCTGCGTCGTCCAGCGCTTTAACGAGCCACAATTGAAAATTGCTTTAATTAGTTTATACACAACAAGGCAAAATGCAATAAAATTAATCGTTTATGCCGTAATCGTATTTAACGTGTGCGCCTCCATCGCCTCCGCCTTCTCCTTCAAATCTGCTTTTGATAAATTGCACGGTACGCTACAGTTCAAGCGAAGAGAGTGAGAGGGAGCGAGAGCGGTGTACGGTGAGTGAATGGCCCATTGCCGAGACTCAATCATGTATGGCGCACTGAAGACCGTTCCCGATTCCATTACAGCCGGCTTAACGAGATTGCCAACTAGTGGAGCGTAAAGCTCGTTCTCCTCACCCCGCCATCCGTGCTTTGTACGTATGTTTATTTTTAGCGCACTTTGCCTACAGATTAAAGCCAGATTCAAAGCCCTGCACAAATCTGATCTGCAGTCGAGTGAGCGATGCGAAATAATTATAATTTTAATAATATGCCAAGCATAATTTGCCAGGTGAGGCAGTTTAACATCCAACAGACGATTCAAAAGAAATGCTGCCATATGGCCCACAACAGGCAGTGAACATATGCTCCACAATACACAATAGCATCCACACTATCACACTCCAAACAACATCCACAAACTGTTTGTATCGCATTCAAATGTTACGAGTGTTACAAATTGAGCAACAAAAGGTGTCAAACGCCTTTGCCGCAGCGCATTAGAAAATGCAAATCATTTCTACACAGCATTGAAAGTGAAATTTCCCATTATCAACACTCACACGTACATATCTATGAACCCACGGGTTTCACGATCGACCTAGGTGCAAAATACAAATAAAAACAACAAGCGCTCGTTTCGTTTCGTTGGAAGCTCGGCTTTTGCTCGGCTCGACTTGATTTGACTCGGCTTAACGCTGGCTCTGATTCTGGGCACCTGCTGCTTGCCCAGACCGTCGTGTCTGTCTATTAGCGGGCGTATTCCCGATTCCCCCATCGTTCCCACCGCCCCCGTGTTCTGTTGATATTGCCTCATCATCATCATCATCCCAGCGCTTGGTCTCAGCACTGAGCAGCAGCAGCAGCGGCAGCAGCAGCCGCCGTTTTTCAAATGCTAAAATTGGCGATTAGTCAAAATGATGTCACCGAGTTATTTTGATTGTTTTTTATATACACACACATACGTATTTATTTATTTATTTATTTTGCTTTGGTTTTGGTTTGCTTTGCTTTGCTTTTGGCATTTCAATGACTTCAACGGGCTCAGTTCAATATTGGGCTACACATAAATTGGCTTGTTATTGTTTTTCCAATTGGCCAAATGTCGCCAGTGCAGCTTCCAGGCTGGAGCAAACGCCTGGAAGTGCGCTTAAATGCAAGCGGGAAATTAAAGCAGCTTGTGTTTTAAGTTTTGCCGATGAAACCAAGATTCACAGGCATTTGTAATTTAGTTAATATGTTATTAATTAATTTTTTTTTATATAGTAATTTATTTAAAGCGAAAAATAAAACACGCTAGCAGCTTTCAGGTTGGAACAAACGCATGGAAGTTTACTTAGATGCAGCCGGGAAATTAAAGCAGCTAATTTTTTTAGATTTGTAGATGAAACCAAGATTCACAGTTATTGTCACAAATCCGTTTATATTATAGTTTGGTAAATGGAAAATGTTTATTACTATATTTTGAATAATTTATTCAAAGCTAAAAAACCCTGGTTTAAGCTCCATTTTCGAAAATCTACCATAAAGGACTTTTTCCCCGCCCCTTTTGGCGTTCGGTGTTTTTTGGGAAGGGGGGCAAAGCAATTGCCAGCTGCTAAGTCGTGACTTTTTATGAATGAATCAAGCAATCATCAACGTTGGAATTTGTAGTAGAACGCAGAAAATATTTAAATTATTGTTTACCTTTATGTGTTTATTTGTTGTAATCGGGTTGCGATGCGTCACTTTTTGGCCCTGCGACAGATTTTTTTTTTGTAGCTCGTCGTTTGCCCTTTGCTTAAAAGTTGGGGTTATTGCGGCTGCTTCTTCTTCTGTTCTTCTGTTGAGTGTTTTTTATTTTGTGTGTATGTTTTTCACCTGCTGTTTGGATGTTTTATTTTTACTTTTTATATTTCACGGCTTAAGGCGGTTTTTACTTGGCTCTTGGCCTTGTCAAATATGTTGACAGACAGTTACAACTTCTCTGCTTCTGTTTCTGTTCTTCTCGACTTGATTTCGCAGCCCGAGACCGCGACGCACACGCACTCACACACACACACACAGTTTTACACACACTCACACGCACACACACACGACGAGCAACGTCGTAAGCTGGGTTGCAAATATAAGTAATAAATACGCACTGCTCTATTCACTGTTTAGTTCACGACGAGGCGCGCTTGAATTGTTTATTGGCTTGCAAAGAATAGCTTATCAACAAAAAATTTGTTTACGCAGCGGTAAAAAACGTCACCCGCTGCTGTTGCTGCACTTGACTACTTTCAACCACCGACTAAACTGTGTGACCAGCGCAGCGTAACCAGCAAAATGAACGTAATACGAACTTTTGGTATATTGGCATATAACAAAAAGGTATTAAAATACCAGCAAGCCGGCTGCGGTGCGTTTGAAATTAATGAATAGGCTTCTTTATTATTACAAAAATAGCGACAACTTAATATTTGAGTGGCTATTACGACTAGTCCGATTTACCCGACTTATCTGGGCATGTGGGCGTTGCAGGCGTTTGCGCTGCACTGTTGCTGCTGCGTCGTTCCTGTCGCGCCCGTTCCTTCAGCTGCGCCGTCTTCAACGTGGCCATCATTTGTGTCGAGTTGTAGAGCCAAGTGCCCTGTGTGTGTGAATAAAGCATGTAAATAAAGAGACACGTATCCCGCTTTGTGGGTGCGCTACTCACAATCAACAGCATGCAGTTTAGTAATATCGGTATCGAGAAGACTGTGGAGATAAACAAACCGTTGTCATCGAAATATTGTTGCTTCGAGAACGTTTTCCAGTTCTGAGCCGCGTATTCGTTGATGCTCTCCGAGAAATACACAATGGACACTGATAACGGCGAATTCAGATATGTAAATAACAACGGCAATTGTAAAGTATTACTTACATAGCACGAGGAAGAGGAACACTTGAAAGTTTGTGTTGTTGCGCGTCAACAGCGCTGTGCTTGTGGTCAATACATGCAGCAGAATTAATGCGATGAGCCACGGATCCTTCCAGTCGATCTGGAAATTTAATGTGGAATTTATCTTTTACTGAGAGTCCACTTTGCATACTTACGCTCAGTAGAAATGCCCAATAGCCGGTGATTTCGTTGACTTCGATTTGTCCTGGGTGCATTTTGAGATCTCTTTAATATTTGACATTTACAACATTCAATATATTTTTGATTGAGAGTGTTTATTCAAGTTTGTTGTTTGTTTTTCAGTTTAGAGGTGGAACCACATCGATGGCAACTTTTAAAGCTATCGATGTTTTTGCCGCCAACTAAAATAAACTCATCTGGGTACATTTGGTATTTAGCATTTTGGTATGTGTATAAATGCGCGTCATTTAAACCTCTTTTTTTCTGTGTTTCCCTTAGAATAAGGACATGATCATGATCCTTTTTTAACTATTCATTTGTTATACTTTCTTTTATTGACACAAAATTTTTGGACTTTCCAGTATTTTTATACCAAATCGATATTTGTTTGAAAATTTGTGTGTGGCAAATAATACAAGCCAAATAATACAAGCAGCTTAACAATGCTTTCACGTTGTCCTTAAATGTATGCATATATCAATTCTCTAGCACTATGTCACTTAACGGATGCGTTTTCCAATCAGATAATTGTGTGCGGCATCTATCTCAAACCGGCTGTTTGCTAACATTCGATAGCGCTGTTAAATTCACATTTATCGAACTGTCCCACCTATCGATGCTGTTAATGTGTGATGCAATTGGACGGCCGTGTTGTGTAGCCCTGCTCATGCAGGCTGAACGTCTCTCAACTTTGCTTTCACTGACTCAGTAGACACAAAAAAAAAAAAACAACATTCACAAAAAAGCTGAAAATTATCACAAAGAATTTGTTAAAATCAGTCAAAATTATAGTACACATCATCCCAAGCAGTCAATTGTACTTGTTAACGCGCAAGCAAAAACACTCGTAGCGTGCGAGGGAGAGAACAAAACGACAGAAAACAATAAAGAAAATCAAAAACGGAATTAAAAAAAGGTCGCGCAGTGACAACTGAAGGGTTTTGGAGCTGAAAAACAAAGCGAGCGTCGCACGAATTTCGTGAGCGATATTCATTAAATAACGTGTGCGACGTGTGCGTGCGGGCGGAGGTGGTGCAATATTGCCGCTGGGATTTTGGAGTAAGAATCAAGCACAACAACAACAACGACTCGCATCAGAAGGAGGCACGAGGACACGCGGCGTAAACGCTCCGAGTGTCGACGACCTCGCAACAGCAACAGCCGCAGTGCCCGCAACACACGGAAACCGAGACGCCCTCGGAGACACTACACTCGACGGCAGCGTCGTCTCCGCCACCTGCAGCAGCAGCAGCGGCTTCAAGCGGACCTAACTCGACTCCACAGCTACACAGAACATCGCAACATGGCCGTCAAGCAGAACCTCACCGAGTCGAATGATGTGGCAGGCACAGCAGCCGGCGGTGGCGCTCAAGCAACGGGCACAACATCAACAGCTGCGACAACAACAACAACATCGAGCGCTGTGGCAGCCACAGCTGGCAAAGCGGCAACAAACATCTGTGACGCAGGAGGCGGCAGCAACTCAACGGGCGACGCATCCAACGGCAGCGAGTCGCTTGTCGGGGGCTCTGATGGTGCGATGGTGGGCGAACGGCAGCTGAAGATCAGGAATCTGGTCGAAGCGATGCAGCACAACCATAACATGGATCAGAGAAGACAGCTGTGTTTGTCTGTGAATTTGTTAAAAGAGCTGGCGCAGTTTCCCGTCGGCAATACGGCCGAGGAGCTGAAGATCTTCAAGGAGGAAATCACCAAAGTGGGCAAAATGCTGGCGCTGCCAAATAGCAAGGAATTTCTGATGTGCTATCTGCGATTCGTCTATGAGCTGATCGCGGATGCCAAATCGCCGCCCAGCTGCGCCGCTGCCATTGTGTTTGAGCTGTTCAACGAGGATCAAATCATTGAGGCTGTGCAATTCCTGCTAGGTCGCAATCCCAACTATGACATGATCCAGAGCACGGTAAATGTGCTGTGCAGATGGTTGGGCGAGTGCAGCTTCTGCCAGAATCTCAACGTGTGGGTCCTTACGCTGTTGCAGGGCTTGGCCGAGCAGGAGAAATATCTGCTGCTCGATCAGATTGCCCTGGACAACATTCAGATGCTGTTCCTGCGCATGCTGATGCCGGCATTGAGGCCGCAAGTGGCGCCCGTCGTCTTTCACATGCTGTCGTCCATTCGTCAGGCGCCCGAGATATTCCATAAGGTGCGTGTCCAAGCATATTGTTTTGATCTGTTTGACAACATTTGAATTTTGTAACTTGCAGATATTGCCCATAATACCTAAGGTGATCAATACGCTGAAGAAGCAGGTCAACGTTATGGGCAAAGCATCGTCGGACGCACGCACTTATATCCAAAAGATGGTGGATCTGTTCAGTGCTCTGATGATGCGCTTCCCCGTCAACGATGAGCTCTATGCGCCGCTCAAGGAAGTGTTGCGAATGTATGAACCATCGCAGGATTACTTTGTGCTCGCCCGCGACATGTTGGAGCAGGTGCTGCCCAAGAACCCCCGCGTCGGTCTGGTCAATTTGGGCAACACGTGCTACATGAACAGCGTCCTCCAAGCGCTGGCCATGACCAGCGAGTAAGTAGCCACACAGACCCTACTTACTGGGGAACAACACAAGTTCAATATTGCCATAGCTCATAAAAATAGTTCATTTATTTTTTTTTTTAAGAGTGGCTTCCTGGCATTCAAAAACCATTTCCCTAGCTTCATAATCTTCACTTGCAATATTCCTAATGCCTCTTCTATTACAATTCATCAACTATTAATATATCATCATTTTTTTGTACATCCAATTTTTGACTGCAGTTCCTCGACTTTATCTAATCTTTGTTAATCTGTTTGCTTGCAGCTTTGTGCGCCAAATTCTGCTCATCGAGAGCAACTCGCTGCTGCTTGTGAAGATGCAACAGCAGCTGGCGCTGATGCATCATTCAATGCGTTACGAGCTGACTCCATCGCTGGTATTGAAGGCCACACGTCCGCCGGGCTTCACGCCCGGACTGCAGCAGGACAGCTCCGAGTTCCTAGGCTATTTGCTGGATCTGCTGCACGAGCATGAGATTAATGCGCACAGTGCTCACATCAACACGGAGGCGGCGCAGGCCAAGGCCTTGAAGGAGTCAACAACGGAGGCGCCGTCGTCGGATGATATTGTCGCTGCCGGCGTGATACCGTACAGTAGCAAGGATTACGAGCTGTGCAGTCGACCCGTGGCGCCCGCTATTAACTGTCACAATGCCATGCCCACCAATGTGCAGTCGAAGAAGCCGCCGTCGACCATCGATAAGACG
Source organism: Drosophila ustulata (assembly GCA_035047365.1). Taxonomy (NCBI): domain Eukaryota; kingdom Metazoa; phylum Arthropoda; class Insecta; order Diptera; family Drosophilidae; genus Drosophila; species Drosophila ustulata. The sequence continues at coordinate 23,437,799 of JAWNPT010000057.1, read as the reverse complement.
TTCGCGGGCAAATTGTCAACGACCTACAAATGCTTGAACTGCGCCTGGGAGAGCCGCAACGAGGACAGCTTCCGTGAGCTGCAGTTGTCGTTTCCCGACGACAAGGACGACTGTGGCGCCAACAATTATTCGGTGCAGGATCTAATCGATTACTATTGCTCCGCGGAGAAGTTGGATGGCGACAATCAATACTTTTGTCCCAGCTGCAAGAAATTGTGCGATGCAGAGCGTCGCATTGGCTTCACACAACCACCCCGAAATCTTATTCTGACGCTCAAGCAATTCAAGTATGATCAGAAGTATCATTTTCGCACCAAGCTCATGCACAAGGTGTTCCACGACGAGAGCGTAAGTTTGCCCTTACTTATACCCAGCCAATTTCGCGAAATTAATGCAGCCTCTCTGTTTTAGGTGGTGGTCAAAGTGTGCGCCAATGATTCGCTGCAAGAGACTCAGTGCTCAGTGCACTATGATCTGTATGCTGGCGTCGTGCACGCTGGCTACAGCATGGACTCGGGTCACTATTTCACCTTTGCTGCTGATCAGTCGAAGAACTGGTTCAAATTCAACGACAGCCTGGTGACCGACTCACAGCCACAGGAGATGCACAATCTCACCTCACCCAACACGCCGTACATCCTCTTCTATCAGATGTGCGGCAGATCGAGCGAAGTGTCTGTGGATGGTCCATTGGATCCCATGGTGCCGGTGCCCATGGTCCCGCCTCTCCAGCTGGACGAGTTGCCGCGCACGTTGCGTGACTATGTGAAGAAGGATAATCGCGATTACAACGAGGAGCTCAAGCTGCTCCACTTTAAGCGCAATGTTAAGCGCAACAATGTGAGCGAGAATGGCACCATGACTCGCAATGGCTATGAGGGTGACGATGAGGATGATCAGTCGCCGCCGCCGACTGGAGGATGCGGCGGCAACGATCTGGGCATGAACATGAATCGATTCGTCTACTGATTGTAAGCTCCCCAGTGACCACCATGTGCAGCTGGAACTAGAGAGCGTAAAGTCGAAGCAGGGCGAGGCAGTTAATCAGTTAATGACGGCTCTCAACATACACATATGCAGCGATATACGTATACAACATATATATATATATATATATATAGAGAGATATAACCATATATCGATAACAATGTGTATCTGCATTAGTAACTGTATGCGTGTGTCTATATGTGTATATATAGTTCTGTATCTATTTTATATACACACCCACAATACGAATGTTATATATAAGTAACATTATATATACCTACATACTATATAGAAGTATATACGCAATCAGAGCATGCACATACTTATGCAATCGCAGAGGCATCATCAAACACACATACACACGCACACACAGACAGTCTCACACTCACACAGATGTATGTCAAGTGGGTTCGTGCAAAATGGCGGAAGTTCATCACTGGAAGGTGCGCTTTCAAGTGTCGCACTCCCACACACACATACACGCACATACACACAGTCACACACACACACACTCACAGAATATTGTTGTCATGTTCCTTAAACCAAACTCCAGCACAGAAACTACAATTGTATTTCCATTTTACGAAAAATTTGTTATAATTTTACGCATTGTTTTTTGTTAACACAAATTTAGTTATAGCCTTAACTTAAAACTACGCATATACAAAAGGAAAAGCAAAACAATATATAAATTAGCCCAGAACGAATGTTATATCGATAGATACTCCGTAGTACTACTCCAATAACATGGATAATTCAATACCAAAATCAGGAATAAATCAAACATAAGAAAACCAGCCAACTTCCAATACTGGCCTCCAAATTTCTGTAACACATCAACCGCCTACCTATGATATCTGTAGAACTTTAGTTTTTAACGCACAGCGCCACTTTTGTTCAAAATTTTCGAAAATGAAAAATAAAATGAATCGGCCAACGAAGCATGAAGATATCAGCGTTGCAAGAAGAGGAAGAATTTCACATGTAAATTATGAAAATTTTACGTTGTTTTTGTGAATTTTTGGAAAATTTACCATTTTGTGTATCACGGAATTTTAATGGAAAGCCTGGAAAATAAATGCATCGTCATCGTTGGATGCGAAGCATTCTATATATTTATTGCGTTAAGATTTTGAATATTATTGCAATTAAATTGGAATAATTTCAATTGTATTTGTATATGCTGTAACTTATGAATATTTATCTTTTATATCAATAAGGGTATCAATAAAACTGAAAACACATCCATCAATTGCTATCTGTGTTTATTTTTACACAAGTAGGAAAGTGCCGACTGTGAGAGACCTGTTCATTTTTGGAGAACCTAGTAAAATGTAATAATTTTATTATTATTATTTTATTAAGGTTTGTGACTATTTGGATATAAATTGGTGAGTCTCATAACATTTAATCCCAACTCATAATTTTCTTTTGGTTCTAAAAATGGATTGATAACATTCAAATAATAATAAAAGTTTTACATTTCGCAATATTTATTAATTCGATTTATAGTAAAAGCCTTCTCCGATAAACCATTTAATTTAATTAAAACTTCTGCAAGCTGCAGATGGAATCAATGTTTCCCTTGTCCGGATATCGCCAGCTCCATAGCCCTGAAAAGTATACCTCAAACAGCGCTCATAAGACGGAGGTTTTTCACCGATTTGGATTGGGATAAAGAATAAAGAATACAATTTGAGAATACGATCAAGTTACAACCGCTCTGCAGTTAACTAGTATTTATTGTTAATCGTATGTATATGCTAGATGTGATTCAACTTAAATACGTAAGTACACAATACAAGATTTATCGCGCTATACACGAAACTGTGATTAACGATAGAAAAGCTTGCATATTAAAATTAATAAGTTAATTGGTTTTTTCATTTTTGATTATGACGGAAAATCGTATCCAATCTCATTGAAAATCACAACGACACATTGCCAAAACGGTGAGAAATAACTTATTCGTCATTGTTATGAGTAAATATGGTTAGATCTAAAATAACTGTGGTGGACGAGGGGAGACGGAGGTTCGTACAACTATTGGGCATAATCTGTTAATGGGAACTACTTAATAAGATGTGCGGTCGCCCTTGCGTGTCGCTAGCACGTCTCCTTGTTGCAATCAACGAAATTACTAAACTCTGTTGCATTTGGCGGCCCCTCGCTATACAGATACGTGACGGGCCAGAGGCGAGCGGCCGCAAAATCGCTGACACTCTGGAGGCCTCCAGGCCGTGGCGGATGCTGGGTGTATTCGCTGCTCGCCGCTGTCGCCGGCTGCAGTGGCTTGTGCTTCTGCTTCTGCTTGGAGCTGGGCAGGCTCAGGTTCGAGAGCGATGGCTTGGTGCTGTTGCCAGGATAATAGCGATCGCTGCACTTGCGCCACTGATCCGGCTCGTCGCCCACAAAGCACCTGGAAGAGAGCAAATGTTATTCAGCTGGTAATTTCTTAACGGGCTATCAAATTAAAAAAATTGCAAATAGTTACATTTATCTCGAATTATAAACATCTAAATAAAATAAAATATAAAATTTAAATCCAACGAGTAGACTACACTAACAAAACTTTGTTGACCTCCCGTGTTTATAAGGTCACTTATTGTTGGCTATTTAAATTGATTTTTAAGTGAAAAATTATTTTTATTTTGCTTATTAAAGTTCTTTCTGCACTATTTAAATTTGTTCATCTATGTATGTATATCAAATTGAAACGCGAATTCGAACCATTAAGGAATGCGGGGTTACATCATTTTTAATTAATTTTGTTGTGTAACAAATGTTTAATGTATTGTTTAATTTTTTAAAAATTTGTTTCGCATAATCTATTTGTATAATATATACTTCACTATTATTTAACTACACTATTATTAAACGTAACTTCTGGAAATTAAATAATAGAGTACAAATGTGATTTCATTTAAAAATTTGGGATATTAATTAATGATAAAGGAAATGATATACCTTAATTTTTGATTAAATGATTTGTTTTATTTTTTTCTATTTGATATTCGTACTTACCAGGGATAGTCAAAGCCACGGCTGTAGCCACAGGGATGATCGGTCTTGCAGCAGTAATCCCAGGAGCCGACCTCGGCGCCATCCGTTTCGCAGGAATAGAAGCCCGTGATCAGGTTCTTTTCGCATGGACTGCTGCGACGACAGGGCTTCCCGGAGACCGTATAATGGCGCCAGGCTGTGTCTCCTTCGACGCGTTGTGAGGCGAATGAAACGTTAGTAAAGTCGATTTTCTTTTTGTTTGGCAGAACAGTTGCTGGTTAGGCATGCGCAACAGTTGGGTTAGTATTAAAACAAGGGGGCCAGGGATTGGATTGGATTCGCCAATGAGGTTACTGTACAAATATTTACATTTTCCGCCGTTACAAACTAGTTACGAATACACATAATACAACATTAATACTAAGGTTAAGTTAAAGATATGAGTAGTTTGGACAGGGGCTGGGGCTGGAGCTGGAGCACTGGCAGCTGTTGCCCGCATGGGTTATTTACACAATAATGGACGTGCAACAGGTTAAGATTGTCAGTTTACCCGGTTCCCGGAATATGTCCATGCGACGATCATTGTTCACCCGCGAACCGCCGATTGTATTGACCTTATCGCGACATGTCCAATCGAATGGATTCCACGCAAACAGCCAGTAATCTTTCTGATCTTTTGTGTGCTCATAGTGCACATTCGGCTTCAACTCCGTCTGATCCAGATCCGACATTTCGCAGCTGCCATGTGGACTGCAGGAAATGTAGATTATGTGAGTAAGCTATTGAAAGCTAAGGTTTAGCCCCATATCTACCCATAGCTGAAGGCGTAGCATTTGAACTGCGTGGTTTCCCTGAAGCGTATGCACTCCTTCTTGCAGGCCATTTCCGAGGGCACCGAGATGGCCTTCTTGATTGCCGGCGGCAGCAGTCTGGCCGGTGAGCCGTAGCCCAGATAACAGACTGGCAGAAGGGATCATAAACAAATAAGTAAATAGAATACAAACATGAAAACAATTAAATAATATTGAATAAAATGAAACAAATTAAATGAAATACAAAAATGCATTGTAGTTTACTTTCTTGAATTCAAGTAAAGTGTTCTCTATTATATGCTATTACATAATTTGGTATTTTGTTATATCCATTATTGTACCATATGTAACGGCATCGAAATTAGATTTTCTATTATATGAATATTGATTCTGTGCAATACTAGATAAGGTTACCACTATATACACTAAACAATATATTTTAATATTTATTTATGATATGAATTCTAAAATTGTCATGATTTATTTTGTAATTTACATATATATAAAAGCTTGTTGTGAATATTACATTCAAAATTGTAATCTTCTTAAGTTCCCCTTTTTAAATGTTTCATTAACTCAATATTTGTTTTAAGATATTTTGAAAATTACATTTTTTAAAAGCTACATTCCTCAAAAGAAAAAAAAAGTTAATTAATTTTCTCGCCGCACTTACGCTTCTTGTGCTTTTCATCCATAATGGGCTGGATTTCGCAGCCATGGCCGTAGCTGGCACGCTCGAAGATGTCAAAGGCAGCGTCCAGGATGAGGTGTCGCTCCTTGTCCATGTCCCTCACTGGCCAATCGCTGAGTTGGCAATTGTCGATGACGCCCGCGTGTCGCTGCTGTCCATACCTGAAGGCGAAGGCGCGGCACGTGAACTTCGTCGACCGGATGCACTCCATCTCGCACTCGCCCACGGTGCGCACGGTGAGCGAGTCGCGCACAATGGACTTGAAGAAGCGCGTGGCATCGATGGCGCGGAAGAAGCACTCTACAGAAGAATACTTTCAGAATACTTTTAACCTAATCTCTAAGGGAGTCTTACGAGCATTGCGTGGATCGGAGAGCGCGGTGCTGGGACCGTCGCTGCGTCGTGGCGGCTGCCGACAGACGTCCATGTCGTCGGCCATGGAGTAGATGTCGTAATCGCGATCGGGCTCAATGTCCACGTAGTAGTCGAGCATGTTGACGGGCCGATCGCAGAGCATGCAATTGTCGCGTCCCGCCTGATTGTAGCGATAGCTGAACGTGTGGCAGATGAAACTGGGACGCTGATCCGAGCACAAGCGTTCGCACTCCGTCAGCGTGGGCACATTGAAGGCATGCTTCACGGCCGTCTTGTGCAGCCGGAAGCCCTCGCTCGTCTTCGCCGAGCACTCTATCGAATAGAAGTTCAATCACACTCAATCACTCTCGAAGCTAATCTTCGCTGGCTTACCATCTGGCCCAGGTCGGCGTGTCCACTGCTGCCTGTAGTCGTTGTGGTGCCTGGGATAGTCGTGGTCGTAGCTGGAGCCGGGATAGCGCAGCACCGCATTCGATTCACGTGGTGGCTCCCGGTGCCCGGGCGGGCCCAGCTCAAAGTAGTTGAAGTCGTGCTGATCCTTGCGGCGCTGCGACTCGCTGAGACCCCAGTGGGAGCTGTGCTTGCTGCTGCTGCTGCTGCCGCCGTAGCTGCCACCATAGCTGCCCCAGTTGTCCTCGCCGCCAATCAGGTAGGGCACAAACTTGCTGGGCTTCTTGTAGGCGCCGCTTCCGGGCCTCGGCGCGGGACCATCGCGATCGAGGTAGTTGTGCCCTGGACCCGTTGCAGGCGGTCCTGGAGGACCGGGCGGACGATACGGCGGATAGTCGCCGCCTGGCCTGTAGGAGGGTCGATACTTGTCGATACGGTCGGTCTCTGGGCGCGGTGGACGGTAGGCGGAGCTGTCGTAGCCCGAGCCCGAGCCCGAGCTGCTGGGCAGCGTCTCCCAGCGATCGGGTCTGTAGGGACGCTGGAAGTCGTGTCGGTCTATGTAGTCGGGACGCGAGGCCGAGTGATCACCAAAGCTGCTGGGCGGCGTGTGGCCAAAGTAGCCGGAACTGGAGCCGTGCGAGGAGAACTCGTAGGAAGAGGACGACGAGTGGGAGCCGTGATACTCCGAGGAGTAGGGACGATGCTCGTAGGAAGCACCCGGCGGACCCGAAGGACCGCGATAGTGGTCCACAGCTGTGCTGTGTGGCGACGGCGGTCCAGGACGATAATGATCACGATCGCGGTCCAAGTAGGGGCCACCGCTGCTGGGTCCCGGTCCCGGTCCCGGTCCGTAGCTGCCGCTGCCGCTGCTGCTGGGCTTGAAGTAGATGGGGTTGCTGGAGATGGGACCCTTGGAGCAGTCCTGGCAGATGTTGCGACGACAGCTGCTCGGCGCATTGCGATCGCGTTCGTAGTAATCGTAGTCAGGATGCCGCAGCAGATTCGTGTCCCGTCGATTGGCGCTCGAATACAAGTCCATCTGGGAGAGCGGAATCTCGATGAGCTCACAGTCACCCTGGCCGTGGCCCGAGGGATCCAGGCGATAGTTGAAGCCCTCGCACATGAAGCGCTTCTCATGGCCACACTCTCGCATGCATTCCTCGACGCGTTCGCACGAGATGGAGCGACGCACCCAATGGGGCGCTATGCGCTTGCCAGCCAACACTCGCCGGAAGCAGGCTGCAATAAGATGGAGATGCAGAAATCTATTGGAATCTGAGTTGGCAACCCAAAAAGCAATGCTTGTCTACAGCTTCAACACTGACTCGAACTCTAACTCTGACTCTGACGCGAACTGTAGTTGAAGTCAGTGAAGCGTTTGAAACGCCAGAACGCCAAGATCGGGGGCCAACGTGTTGCTTCACGTTTGTTATTTTTTTCTTGTTTTGTACTCCATCGTCACATCCGCTGCTGCTGTAAATTATGTTCGAGTCATGTTTTAGCGCCGCCTCCCACACCCTGCCCCCAAAACTCAGCCTTCGCTTCAGATAATCTTGCTAAAATTGCTGGCACCAAGAGCTTCTTCTCTTGGCTTCGCCAAATTATGCAAATTACTTTAATACGCACGTCTTTTACTTTGTTTTTGGCCAGTGCATTGACCGAGTTATGAACTCTTCGCCCGCCCCTTACCTTTGGCATCCTCCACAATAATAATTGTGCTGCTGATGTCGCTGCTGCCACCGCCGCTGCTGCCACTGACACTGTGCCGCGTAGGACTCACGAATTTGGCGTGGCTGCCACAGAAGAGAGGCAGCCACAACAGCAGACCGCACACCACTTGCAACCGCATTGGAACGCGCTCAGCGAAGCACTAACAGAACCCCACGAAATCAAATCCACACACAAATATTATTTATATAAACGCGCGTGCTTCTTTTTTTGTGATTTTATTTAAATTAGTTTTTAGTCGCTGTGATGCTCAGCGATTACGTAAGCGCGTTGCGTTCTGTTGGATTGGAATTGAAATCGGAATTTGTGCTTGTGTTTTGTTTGTGTCACAATTACAAAATTTGAATGTCAAATGAATAGCTGAGCACAGCAGCCATTACACACACGCATTCACACACTTGCACACTCGTATGCACAGGATACGCATTTGTTTCCGGCGGTTTTGCGACGCGCAGCGATGGCGATTCTAATGGCGAATGAGCAGCTGCTGTGGTCAAGCTTGCGGTTTTATACGCTAATAGAAAAATCGCGCGCGTTTTTCGCCGCCACCGTGAAAAACTCTAGCAGCGAAACAGAAATGAGCAAAAGCTTTGTGCGAGCTTTTTTCGGTTTTATACATTTTTGTTCTCGCTCCCTCTGCACGCTGGGCTCATTGTTTTAGGCTCTGCCCAACGGGGGGGCGTTTGCGGAGCCTTGAGTCGTGTTTTTAATGAGTATTTTTGGTCAGCAGATTGCTTATCTTTGATTCAGATGAAAATACGGGGGCAAGAAGTACTTGCGGCTACGTTATGAGAATACTCGCATGTACCACACGAGCCAACAAAGCGTAACCTGACGTCACTCAAGGATGCCGCAAGATCACAGCACAGTTTCATAGTCGGCCATACTGAGCGACATTTTCAGAATTCTCACACAGAATTTCGATATTCTTAAAATGGCAAAAAGAATTTTCTTTCTATAGATAAGAAAAATTAAAGCAAACATATTTGCAAAAAGTTTTCAAAAGATATCAAATACAAGAATGTCTCATAATGGGACTTATAATATTTTTTTATAAATACAAATTTGAGTTTAATTTTGAAATTTAAAATTTGGTCATTTACTGTTTAACAAAATGCCAAGAACATTTGCATTTACAAATATTTAACAAATATTTAATTCAGTTGTGATTGAAGTTTGTTGCCTAAGTCTTTCGTTTTTTAAGGTCCTTAAAATTAACATTTTTTTTTAAATAAATATGAACATTAAATATGTCAACATAACGTAAATTTTAACTAAAGAAATCTTTGAATAAAATTATGTTGAAGTTTGTTGCCTAAGTCTTTCGTTTTCTTGGCTCCTTAAAATTAGCTAAACAATTTCAACAAAAATGTACTAAACATTTTTTGAATAAATATGTGTAGAACATTTATAATACGTATTGCTAACGTTAATTTGAGGTTTGTATTAAAATGCCAAGAACATTTGCATTACTTTCAATTCAATTGCGCCGAAGTTTGTTGCCTAAGTCTTTCGTTTTCTTAGCTCCTTAAATTGAGCTACAAAATTTCTACAAAAATGTGCGATACATTTTTTGAAATAAATGTGTGTAGAATATTTACAATACGTCTAGCTAACGTTAATTTGAGATTTTTATTAAGATGCCAAGAACATTTGCATTTCTTTTAATTTAAATGTGCTGAAGTTTGTTGCTTAAGTCTTTCGTTTTCGTAGCTCCTTAAAATGAGCTACAACTTTTCAACAAATATTTTAATTGACTACAAATTAAGCAAGCAGTTAACACCGCTTCAGCAGGTTTATAAATGTCAGCAATTAATTATATTGAGAACTGTAAAGCATTTTTAATGTCGTTACGCTGCAGTTCGTTGCCTAAGTCATTCGCTTTCTTAGCACTTCAAAGTGAACTAAGAACATTTTCATAAATATGTCCAGCAATAAATTCAGCAGCGCTTCAGTAAGTTGTGGGCAACTAATACGAATTCTAACAAGAACTTTTAAGCTTTTTCTTTGTTTGCAAGCTTTTCTTGGGTTTCCACAGCGTGCTTCTAACATGCATAATTCATATTTAATATCAAGCTCGTTGCCCAAGTATTGGCAATCGCATTGATCAAACGTCTTCTTCGCCTGTTTGAGACATGTTTAAGGCACAAAAAGCCAGACAAGTTGAGCGCATTTCCGTTTCTTAATCAATGTCACTGCTGTCATTTCAATGGCCAACTGCATGGCGGTAAGCTTTTTTGTGCATTGCTTCTGTTGCTAAATTTGCATACAATGCAGCTCTATTCTTGGGGGGCAGGGCGGCAGTAGTGGGGGAGGGAGGGGGCGGAGCCTGTTCAAGTGCAGTTGCTCTTGCACAATTTTGAAGAAACAAACCACCCAAAATAGGAAAAAGAGAAGTAAGAAACACTTCCGTTTGCCAGCCACGTCACGTCGTATTATGCTTATCTTAGACCCAAAGATCTGTCCCACGCCTAATAAAGTCGACTAACTAACTCGCACGCAGACGTGGCAATTTAATTACGCTGCCGACAGTTGTCAGATCGTAACTAGCTACACTTGAACCGAACTTGGCTTATGTCACCGTCACCGCATGCCACATGATATGAGTTGGCTGCCCAAAAGTTCATGTGTTTCATGTACCACTTCGTCACAGTCGAGAACTCGCAAAGGAAGTGGCGGAGTTCAGATCGCAATTATAAATGACTCTTTGATGAGTTGGCAGCGTAATTTTAGAATTGTCATCAATCTTTCTGCACTTGACAACCCTATAAATTCTTCAGCTCAATGCTGACATCATATCAAAGAAGTTGTACCCACTAACCAGCCAGACAGAAAAACATTATAATCAAACAAGGCGAACAAACATTATATATAATTATTTTTTGAACCTGATCGCATCGATAACCCACTTTGCCACACATTTTTGCCATTTTTCGCGCAAACTTTGCTCGACATTTGTCATTTGTTTTGTTGTCCACACCACGAGCTTTATTTCGACTTTATTCATTTTGGTTATTTGCTGTTGTTGTAGGTTTTTAGTTTAGTATGTAAATGTTTTTGGGGCACATGCAACCACCTAACCACCACTCCACCCACTCGACGAGAGATTGCGCTTTATGCTCGTCTAATGGGTTTTTAGTTTTGTTACGCGAAATAAAAGCCAAACAAAAATGTGGGTCAACTGACCCTCCCGCCCACAATATCACCCGATCCCGCCTCTCATCATGTCTCTCATCTGTGTCCCGCACGTAATGAGTTTTAATTGTGCTCAATGTTAATTCTACGTTCAGTTAGTTTGTTACGATCTATTCCAATATACACATAGTATTTTATTGTATTGTATTGTAGTAAAACCCTTCACAGTCTGTTCAGTTAGCTGCTCGCGAATCCAAAATTAGTTGGGACTGATTGTGGTTATGGCTTATTAGCAAATAATTATACCATATATTGTAATTAAAAACATACTCACCATTCATTTCGTCCAGCGGATAACGATCGCGATCTCTATCGCCAGGCATGGGCATGGGACGATCTGTCGAATAAGTAATAAACCAATAAATGAGATCGGGGTTTTCATATTTTAAGAATAATTTTGAGTCTTCCAAGAACAGCTTTCTCAATTCCCACATTTATAGATGCTAGTACCCTAAGCTTGGCTAAAGATTATTGCCCAGAATACGATATTCTATATTCATGATAAAAAAAGAAGCAAATGAAGCAGTAAAGCCTCATTCTTGTCACTTCCATTGTATTCGCTAAAATATATATTGATATTGATATACTAAAAAGCTTGAAAATTATACATATCTCAGTTTATGATATTTACTTCCTTGTTTTCTATTTTTTTAAGCATCTAAAGAAGATAAAATTATTTTGTTTGTTTCTTTCGCCAGCTACAATCAAGGGCTTTTACATCTCTCCATTACATACTCATAATTTAATCAAGCTCTTTCCTTTTGATATTGACATATTATAGAACCTTTTCCTCAGCTCACTTTCTCATCCTTCTCCGTTGTGAACCGCTGCACAACAAATCTGTACTATTCATTATTATTATTTAGCTAGACTCCCTACAGAGTAGTCCTGTTTCCTGTCCACTTACTTTTGTTGCCCTGCATGTAGTCCTCGGGATTGAAGTAGGTGGCAATGGTCTTGTCATCGTCGTATCCACCATAGCCATCGGGTCGCATAACGCTACCATTGCGACGCACATAATCATCCCTTGGAGGCGGAGGACGGTCGTAGGCGGGCGGGCGTGCTGACGAGCCAGGGCTCGGACCTGGGCCTGGTCCATAACCGCCATCCATGGGGACATGAGCAGGCGGATCAGGTCGATTGGTGTAGTCTGGCCGTGGCTCACGATGACCATCGTAGCTGGACGTGGGTCGTGGACCATAGGAGCTGTCTTGCGTCGGACGTGGACCGTAAGAACTATCTGCCGTCGGTCGTGGACCGTAGGAGCTGTCTGAAGTGGGTCGTGGACCGTAGCTGTCTGAAGTGGGTCGTGGACCGTAGCTGTCTGAAGTGGGTCGTGGACCGTAGGAGCTGTCTGGCGGTGTGGAGCTGTCGTAGGGACGCGCTGGCGAGGGACGCGGATAGTCGGGTCGATCGTTGCCGTAATCCGGTCGCGGCGCGTAGCCGGGACGCTCGGCGGAGGAGGGACGCAGCGTAGTGGGCGCATAGCGTTCAGGTGTGCCATAGCTATAGCCGTTGCCATAGCCCAGACCAAAGACGGGACGAGGCGGGCCGTGGGGCGTGGGATGCACGCCATCCTCATCCAGCGGACCGTAGGCGGGTCTGTAGTGCTCGTCCACCTCGGGCACGTTGGCCGCATAGCCGCCGGGTATGTAGACATTGTCGTTGGGCGCCGGATAGTTGTGCTCGTAGAGCGTGGGATACTTGTAGAGCGGATAGATCTCCTGCGAGAAGTACAAGCGATCTCCGACGCCAGGAGGCGGCAAGGTGGCACCCGGAGGCGGTGGCTGGTGTGAATATGGCGGTGGCGGGGGTGGAGGATGCGAGTCGGGGGGATTGGTGTGCGGTGTGGGATTCACAACGAGCACGGGCGTGTTGCCCACATCCAGCGGTCGATTGGGCAGATTCACGGGCGTTACGCCCGTGCTGATCGCGCTTGGTCCGCCTATCGAATTGTCGCTCAAATCAAAGCAGTTCGTTTTGCGCCCATACAAATCAAATTCGGGATCGAAAATGATGCCACTTGGGCGACCGCTGCCTCCGCCGCCGCCTCCATTGGCACCGTTGCCATACTGCTCCGTTGACAACTGACATGTGCCGTTTCCGCGTCGATGCACACTGCAAAATGGGCATGGAAAAAAAAAGATTTTGTATTTATTTTGTTGTGTTGGGTAATCGCAATTGGCAATTGCGATTGCAATTTCAGTCTCAGTTGCTGTTGCTCACCCGAATGCGATCGCCTGACACTTCTCGCCCGCCTCCAGGCACTTCGCCTTGCATACCTTCAGCGAGTTGGTGTCGTCGGTGCGGAAGGTCTTCTCAAATGGCAGCATTGCCTCCAGTGCGACGCGCTCGAAGCAATCTGCAAATAGTCGGCAAATAGAAAAGCAAACACTAATTACAAATTGGCAACTGCAATTGGCCAAAAAGTTCACTACACTCTTGGGCAACTTCAACATCGTCTCCGACTCCAACTCCAACTTCGAGTTCCTATTGCGATGGCGTCATCGCTTGTGCTTCACTTGCACTTTCAAGGCCATTTGCACACACGGTCTCCTGTTTTTAGAGGGGCCTCACTGTACGGTAGGTTAGTTTTATTGGCTCTTTCAATTGTGCCACAGTGTTTGTTAACCACATATTTTGTGCGCTTTTGTTCTTTATTTAAATTTCCATTTGTGAATTTGAATTCTTAGTTGGCTTGCGTGCCGCGTGGACGCAGTTGACTGCCATTAACCCATGTGTGGCCCACAGTTGGCCATAGTTGGCCATAGTTGGCCATAGTTGGCGCTTCCATGAATTATTCAATAAGGTCAACAAGAGACAAAAGTTCTGCTGAGGTTACGCTTATGGTGCATGATGGTTTTGGTCTCATTTCTATATCATTTGTACTCATTTTAATCCCAATTTAAGCTGATCCCGTGTTTTAATTGGCTTTGGAATAGTTTGCCGAATTTTATTAGTTTTGTAGAGTTGTTGTGTGGAAATGAGGTTAAACTTAAATCGGAAGGTCAAAATCTATTTTTAACTGTTACCAAAAGAATTTATCATGCTAATTCATTTTATTATTATTTTAATTTATTCTGTTTATGATTGTAAATTTGTTAACATAATGTTCAGGTTTTAATTAATATTAAACAAATTTGTTTTAAATATTGCTGCTTTTATTTTATTTGTTTATTACATATTGTCTAAAATTTAAAGATTTATTTATTTATGGTATTTCCTATTGCTGCAACTATATATGAATATTATATATACCCTTTAGAGTTCAATTTATTCTCATATCTGCTTAAAAGTTAATTTTCATTCAAATTAATTTCTAATAATCTTTGTTATTGTTTTCACTATCATTACCATAAGCATTTTTATTACCATGTGATTTATTGTTTTCTACCGTACCTAAAATTTAAATATCACAAAGATCAGTGAATTCATGAGATTCTTGAAATTTTAATGGCACCGCCCAAAAGAGTGTTTAGCATTCTAAAAAACTTTATAGTCGACATAACTCCGTACTGGTTTGCCATTTTCGTAATCTTATGTCTTAAATCTGCTTCCTCGCATAATGGTGCCCATTATACCCGTTAATTACTCAAACTATTATTAGTACGATTAGTAATTAAACAATTCTTTAAATATATAATTAGTGGCGTGCTGTAATAGATTCGACTATGCCGTCATCATCATCGACTTTGGTGGCTTACCATTTCGTGCCGAGACCAGTTGATTATCCACTGTGAGTGATGCCGTGAGATTCCAGAGCAGCTGCAGCAGCCAGAGCAGCAGCAGACTGCGCTGCCTGAAGTTTGTTTTAAACATTTCTTTTGTTTTTTATTTACTATTTAGAGATATTTCTGATGAAGTTTCCCTTTTTTTGTTTTGCAGTTTGTTTGTTGTCACAAGTGCACTTCCTTTAGCATTATTGAGAGAGTTCGACTTCGAGTTCGAGTTCGCGATCCAGTTTGAGATAGAACTTGAGTCGGAGTTGGACTTCAAGTGGACTGTGTGAGGCGACGGGAGTTTGGGAACTGAAAGACACTGCAGAGCGCCAGAGACGTAGAAACCTTCTGTTTCGATTCAGTTTCAGTCTCTGCTTCCTCAGTTGTTTGGATCGACTCTTTCTTTCTCTTTCACCTCCTTTCTTTCTTTCTTTTTGCTTTTTTAAATTTGTTTTATTTTTTCGCTACATTCGCGTGCCAATGGGCTTCATTTCTTTCTGTTTCTATTTCTCTGTAAGTCTGTGCTTCAGTTTGTGGCTTTCGCGTTACGTTTCGCTACTTTTCACATTCTTTTCACCGTTAATTATGTTGCCAAAATATGCAAAGATCGTTAAAGATGAGTTGTGGGATCGCTCTTTATTCATGGGCTTCACTTTGCTGCTACATTTTGTTAATGTGTTCAGTTCGGAGTTAAGATCAGTAATACTATTGTATGCGATGTGTGTGTGTGTGTGAGAGAGCGTGTCAATAACCCGAGTTCTCTTCGGCATCTCCTCATAAGTTCTACTGCCTGGTTGGAGTGTGGAGCCTATGACCTTTTGAGCCAAGTTTTTGGCCACTTCAGTAATTAGCATTTGAATGACAAAGTGCTCAGCAATGCGTAAATACAATTGCCATCATTGCCGTCCGTCGCAGTTGGCCAAATGTAAATCCGAAAAACCAAATATAAAACGATAACAAAACAGCTAAAAACCGCGCTCAACAATTTTTAATTATTGCGGGAGAGAGAAGGCGGCATTCAAAATGGCAATTAATTTATTATGACAGCTGAGAAAAAAGGCAAAGTCTAAGCAAAGCTATCACAAAATGTGCATGATTAATAGCCGAAGCTAAAAGCGAATTGCAAAACGCCGACAGCTTCTCTTTTAAGAATCTTAATCATCTTAAATAACTCAAAATACGCGTAATTCTCTCGGCATAAAGTGAAAATTTCACTTAAGCTTTTCCGTCGCCTTTCCGCTTCGTGACGACCGACCGAATTAAGCTGAGAAATGTAGCAAAAAATAAAGAACAAGCGAGAGCTAACGGTTAATTTGATTGCCAAGCTTCCGCTGCGCTTTGACACTTTGCGAATTCCGGTTAATGACAAGAAAGCTCTCACACCCAAAAACACACACACACGCACACACACACACATGCACACATACATATGTGAATTTCGAAATGGAATGCAATTTTAGTTGACTTGCTTTGATTTATTTGCTTGTTGCCATTTATTTAAATTCTATTTGTTCTTTTATTATAAGTACTTTTTTTTAAATTTATTTATTTTATTTTCGTTTCTCGTTTGGGTTTCGTTTCGTTTGGCTGCTGACTCGAACTCAAACGCCGATCCGCACTCGCTAAACAATTGAAACTGAATAAAAATTCTGATTTAGTTGTATTCGAAACTCATCGGATGAGCAGAAAGCAGCTCTGCCGGCGGCGCAGTCGCCAGACAGCAGCCATCAGGCGCAGCAGCAGCAGCAGCAGAAGCAGCGGCAGAGGTAACACAACAAAAAAGCATAGCACTCTTTTGTTGATGCTTAGTTTCTGTTGTTGTTGTTGTAGTTGTTGTTGTTGCTGGCGTTTACGGCATTTAGATTTGAACTTAGCTGTGGCAGCGACGCCAGCAACTTCGCTCGAGGCACTGGAGTTTGGCGCTAGAGATCATCATTATCATCATTAGCATTACCCCCGTCCGCCGTTGCTCGCCCCTCCCTCCTCTTTAGGAGAGGCCTGGCGCTTGCCTTGATCGCATCGTCGTCGTCTTTTCTCTGTCTCTCCGCTTGCCGCGCATTTCCTCTAATAGACGCGGCAATGACTCACGAAAATTGTTACAAAATGAAAATGTAACAAGAAATATACATATATCGTGTTGTATGCCGCATTTCGCATACTCTATTTGGACTCTACCTAGAAGTTTATCAAAATTCCTACTCTAATCATCTAAAATCATGAATTAAAATAAACTTGAATAAATTAAGGTTATTACTATTTGATAAAAAACTCACACGTTAAGAAGTCTTTAAAAGTCAAATAAAGTAGGGTAACTATATTAGCATATGTATTGGCTAGTTTTTTTTAGAACTTAAATATGTATAAAATTGGAAAAAAATCCGAGATGTGTTTAGACATTTTCAAACCCCTTTTTCCCAACAATAATATTTCTGTCATTTAATTTTATTTTATTTTTTAAATGCTAGTGGCTTAAACATTTAGCCGATGGCAAAGTTAATGAAACGACTTAAAAATTAAAATATTTCCAATTGCAAAGCGTAAAGCTGGCTATAAGTTCTTTTTTATTCATTTTATATATTTTCCAATTTGTATTTATTGATTTAATCAACATTTTTTGTCGTATTGTCAGCTATTTTATTATATTTTATTTATTAATTGTTAAACCATTAAGTCATTAATTTACAATATATGTTACATATTTACCTCGCTTTATTTTAAATTTTTTGTATTTTATATCCCCTCCTAAATTCCCAAATTTCTCTATTTTTGTTTCTTAATGGTTATGTTATTTAAGTTATTTATTCAGTTAATTAATGTAGCCAAAGTAGCCAAACTTTGTAGCGTATAAGTCAGAATGGTGTGTGCACAATTAGAAACAAGTGTTTGGACTGTAAGCAAGGCGGTAGTCGGCAGTCGTAGAATTAGTGGAGCAATCGAAGTGGAAGCGAACTGAGTTAGTTAGAACAGAGGGCTGGATAGAATCTGCTTAGTTTACGCTTTGTTAGAGCTCAATTTTAAATTGAATGGGCTGCTCGCCCACTGCTCATTTCATTTCGTTTCTTAGTTACCATGCCGCAGCCCAATGGCTAATGCAACTGAACTTCGGCATAAATTACCAGCGAAGCCAACGACTTTGGGAGTCTCTGAAGCGTTAATTGGTGCAAGTTTTCACTGCAGCTACCATAAAGAAAAATGATGTAAAGTGCGTGTGTGTGCTCAGTACGTGTACTCGAGTATTTTTGGGGGGCCTCATAATTGGCGACACCTTTAAGTGCCGACCTTGTCATGCTTGCTGACGTCGTCTAATTCAGGCCGGGGCTGTTCTTCATCAGCGCCTCGGCAACGACTTCAGCGTCAACGCAGGCATCGACGTCGCCGTCGCCGTCGACGTTCGCTGCTGGCAGCGGCAAGCGAGCGTGTCCAGCGGCAGGAGGAGTGACTTCTCCAGCTGCCCAGACTCGAAATTCGCTGAAAATGATCTAAGGCCGAGCTAATTCTAAACTAATTTGCATACGAAACAGGAATTACCCAGAATCCTCAATCGAGCTTGGGTGCAGCGCTTGAAGGTGAATCCCAGCCCAAGTTGAGCTCCAACTCGCCGACAGATTAACAAATGGCAACAACAGCAACAAAATTGGCAAAAAAAATAAAAATAAAATTCAATATTATTTGAAATTGGCATTCGAAGATTGCACAAGGCGCCGTTGAGCTTAGATTGTTATTGTTATTGTTTTGGTTTTGGATTTTGTTTGGGGGGCGCGCTGTGCTCTACATTGGCTCCCATTTGCGTGTCAGTGTGGCCAAAGTGTCTTCGGGCTGTTTGCTTGTCCCTTGAAGCGCAACTATCAAAAATCGCATCACAAATCGCTCAAAAATTCAACGTGCGATCGTCGTATAGCGCACGCGCAGCGACTGACAAGTGCGGAAAAGCAGTGGCAGCAACTAAATCATTATGGGAGTAATCGAACAGCAGATACCCTGTAGCTAGAATCGACAAGAATTAGCAGTGTAAGACTATCTAATGACATACCGAAGATAACCAGCTCAATCTGTAAAAAATAAACTGCAAAGTGTAGACAACTCTTTGGCTATACGCTCTTCACAGCTCTGGCAATGGGTATAATGCTTGGACTTGGATCGCATTTGGCATCACGTTCCCATCGTGAAAAATTTCAATACGCAACGCGTGTCTAAAACAGATATTGGACGCAGATATCGCTCGTATCGAGCCCAAGGAACATGTAATAAAAAAAGAGAGACATCAGCATAAGCTGAAAACTGAATTGAAAGCGAATCCCAGCGATTGAGTAAACGCATAAATTGATCAAAGGTGATTGACAGTTGTGGGCGAGCAGGAAACGCCGCCCCACGACACCAACTCTGTATATTAATTGCATAAGCATTTAGCTATTTGTGAGCGCGGTTTCTTCAAAGTTATATGGAGGTCATATCACTGATCGGCTGGCTAGGAATTAGAAGGGCGCTAGACGACAAAATGATGTAGGTAGAAGAACAAAAGGTAGCACAGCTGCTTACTTCAATTGCGTTTGTTAACATGCAAATTATATCCCAAAAAAAAGAAAATAATTTTAGAAATATACTTATCTTAATAGAGGTTGAATTGATATTCTAGAAACAATGATGAAATTCATAGATCCAAAAATCATTTTTGAAATAAGACTATATTTAAAGATTATAAAAAATCTTGTTACAATATTAATGTAATTAGAGAAGCTAAAAAGGTTTTAAAAAAAACTTGTTTGGAAGTCTCCAGATCTTTGGTTAATTAGATAAAAAAAGTCAAAGTCCATTCTACGATAGTCAAAATGATTTGTTGAAAACCTAAAAGTTTTCAAAACATTCCAACGGCTATGCTATGCGGCAAGAATTGGAGCTTGATTGATTTATTTGTGCGATAGCTCGATTATCGAATTTATTGAATTAACAATAGTTAATTACTGGAACGGATTCTTAATGGGCAAGAATTGGCCACACTTGATGTGTATGGGCTGATTGGAAAATCTGCATTGAAACTGGTTATTTTCCACTTGGTTCGGCCGAGTAGTCGGCTTCTTATCATAAACGTTTGGTGTTCGTTATTCAATTTATGTTCAATCACGATCAAGTCAATGGCCTGCATGTCATAGCGCTTTATCTTTATGAATCCAAATTGAGAGCGGCCACTTGATCAATTTGGTGTCACACTAACCATGGCTATAGAAACCACGGGACAATAAGTGTATTATGAATTGCCCAACAACAGCAATCTGACATTAACTCTTAGCGCACAGCCATTGTGGAGTATGGAGTGTGGCATGCCCCACTGTCAATTGTCTGTTCCACATTTTGGTCTGAAATCAAAACTCACCTAACAGGAAGTATTTGCATTCGCAATTTGGGATTCGCGCGCGCGCAGAAAATGAAAGTAATCATCCGCAGCAGCGCTGCAGCGGTAGCCACAACCCGCAGGCAAACTTATTATTGTCTGGCGGACGAGGCGGGGAAGGCATTGAGCATAGCTTTGCCAGTGTTCGCTCTGTGGGGCCACGCATGACTCCAGCGGTTCCAGCTGGCTCCGTTGATACATTTATCACATAAAACATAAGACCATTACGCAATTGGCCAACGCAAACGGGCAATTTGTGGCACGGCAACATGCACTTGCAACTGCCTGCTGCATGCTGCCTGCTTGCAACTAGGGTGGAGCACGAGGAGTGGATCGCCCTCGCAGCGGTGGCCAAATGGCCAAATAGCATACTGGCCTACATACACACAGGCGATTCCGCATACAGCAGCGAACAGGCGCTTAACAGCCGCTGTAACAGTAACAGAGTGAGAGTCTGTTAATGCCCAAATACTGCAATGGCCCAATTACAGCTTCCAACATTCGCTTAACAGTCGCTGTAACAATAACAGCGCCAGGAGCAACAGTAACAGAATGAGAGTCTGTTAATGTCCAAATAATGCAATGGCCCAATTACAGCTTCTAACATTCGCTTAACAGTGGCTGTAACAATAACAGCGTCAGGAGCAGGCGAATTAACAGCGCTGATTATGTCAACGGGCGACCCATAAAAATCGATCATCAAACGCTTGTAAGACGGAATCGTGTGGTGCATTGCTTGATTAGGGTTTGGTTTTGTTTTCGGCTAAAGATTCGAACTATTAAGTAATTGCCCAAAATGCGTTTTATTGCAAATTTGTGTTATTTATGTTGAACGCGCTCGATCGTACGTGATCGTGATACGAGCACACTCGTTTTTGGTAGCCTCCTCCTCTCTGCATGTCAACCGCAATTGTGACCCATTTACAGCATTTAATTGACACGACACAACAACAATTGTTGCTGCCACAACACTGACGGCAACGGCAACGACAGCAACAGCTGCTGTTATGTCAAGGTCGTGTGCAAAAGATGTTTGGCCAGGGATAAATATTGACAATAATATTATTGGTGCGACGTTCACTTTTTAGTAAAATGATTTTACGGCTGCAGAAGGCCGCTAAGCGAATTGTTCAATAGCAATCTACTTTATGTGCTAGTTGATCATTCATATGGAATAATTTCCGCCAAAGACATCATATGACAACAAACTGAGCAACATTACGATTATGACATTAAAATAATAATTTGTATTGTATTGCACACACACTCACACACAGTGACATTAATATCTTGCCCAGTCAAAGTTCGATTGCCTGTGTCAGTTGCTGAAGATGACAACAACGACAATGGCAACAAGTAACAAGGCAGCTGGTAAGTATGATCGACCAAGAGATACCCGTTAGCAATAGTTGAGGAGAGAGTAGAAAATCATTAAAGGCTATTGTTTATATAATTTTATTTGTACATACTACATTCTCTTTGATATTAAAACAAAATAAAAAATTCAGTTGATCAACTATTGCTTGCTAAACACTAAATTATATTATAGTGTGTAGTGTCTTTAGGTTGTAATCAAATTATTATTATGAGAAATAAAATAAAACTATATTTATTTAATATAAGTAGTAATTTTGAATATACCTATATATTCTTCAATCTTAAATCAACTTTCATAAACATCGAAATTGTATTGTCACCGATATTGCGTTTTTAGGCTTTAAAAAAATTGATATTTTTAATTAATCACAAAAAATAAAATTATTATATATTAAAATATTAATATATCTAATTTTGAATCTACATTTGCAAAATCTTAAAGCAACTTTCATAATCATCGAAACTACTTATGTATTTTCACCGATATCTAGCCTTTACAGACCCACAAATAAGCAGATTGTTTTGGCGGTTAATGCTGATCAAGAATTCACATTTATAACATATATCTATGCATAAGCTTCAATTCGGGGATGCCTGTTACAATGAGTTTCGGTTGCCTCTCTACTACAACTACCTTTTACCCTTTTGGGTAGCGGGTATCACGTTGACAACGACAACTGCTGGCTTAATTGTGAGTTCACTTTGCAGCAACTGATGCGTGCTTGCAGTAGCCGTAGTCGCTGCTGCTGCCCCACTGTCTGCCGTCTACCCCCTTCGGGTTAAAACTACAGACGGACAGACCTCTTGGTTAACCAACTCATAAAACAGTTAACAGTGCGCTGCTCCCGTTGTTGTTGCTGTTGCTGTCGTTGTCGTAGTTGTTGCAGTTGCTGCTGATGTTGCTGTTGATGTTGCTGTGCGTCACGTTTGTCTTTTACATTTGTCGTCGCAGCTGGCGCCGCTGCGACTGTCGACGACTGTTGCTGCTGTCGTCTCTGTTAGCTGTTAGCTGCTGCTGGCGCCTGCAATTGACTATAAAACGGATGAGCCGCTGGCCAGTGGTTATCAGTCATTGGCAGACTCATTGGCAGTACAGCGGGCTTTATCAGCAACACAAAGTTTAAGCGCGTTCGCAACCCAAAAACACAACCAAACCAAACTAAACATGACCGCTCTTAAAGTTATCGTAAGTGAAAGGAACAAAATGCAATCAACAACAAAAATATAAAAATGAAATAAAATAAAGGACTCGAGTGTAAAGAGTGTAAAAAGTGACAAGCCAGAGTTATATAATCGACTTACAACAACAATTCGGCCATTTGGATATTTTAGTGGAAAAATATATAATGAGTTTTTGGCTCCCCAGTGATGTACAAGAATTATTACACAATCGAAAACTTTAAAAACCCTACAACACAATCGAATGTTTTTGCACTTTCGCAACAAAATGCCCCATCTCAAATAATTCGAATTGATTTTATTTCTATATCGATTCAATCTCATCAATGTAGTTAAATTTACAAACATAAAAATACGACTTCAAAATCTACAATTCTAATACTATTAAATCAATATAGACGAACTGAAATTAGTTCACTATTTTTAAACAATTAAACAATTAACAATTAACAACAATTAATTAGTTATTCTACTTTTTTAGTGTAATTGTTTATACTTGAATTTTTACGCTGCTTTACAGTTTATTGGTTGAATATAAATTAATAATACAGATATTTTAAGGGTTTTAAATTAAACAGTTTTCCTATTTCTTATTCGTAGATTGTTCATTCTATACAGATTTTAATATTTATTTTAATTTTATTTTCTTCCGCAATTTCAGATCCTTGTAGCACTCTTCGCTGTGGCTTACTCCGCGCCCAGTCCCGGCTTCTTCGGCAAACAGTAAGTCGAGCAGAGATTAGACCATATATGGTCGTTACTGGTGCAATCAGTGCTTAATGCTTCCCATGTTGTGCAAGTTGAGTTGAGTTTACGAGCAGGCTTATATGGCTTTTTAAGTGCCGGGCATTTTGTCTCTATGAATTATTTATTGATTCGCGTCTGAAATGAAGCAATCAATATGAATAGAGCTTGTAACACTTAGCAATGCTATGCTCTGATCTTGATTGGGATGGCGATTGGGGGATGGCAATGTGAATGGGGGACGATGCCGCCGATTGCAGTTCAATTGTCAGGCAGTGAACCTGTGGCAAAAGACAACGCTCAGGAATTTCACAGGCACTGGCATTTGTTGCATTATAATGCGCACATAATTGCGACGGTTAATTACAAATTCCGAGCATTGGTCCGCGTCTCGGTCTCGGCCTCCCGTGCCAAGTGGCAAACAGAAATATGCGACAACAGCGGTGTGGAGTTCAAGCAACTGCCAACGGGCAGCGACAGAGACAGACTGAGAGAGAATGGGCGGGAGAACGAGAGGGCAATAATGGAGCTGGACAAGTTGAGCTAGCTGCCAGCTATTAACTGATTAGCTAATAACATTGAATGCCAATTATTGCTGGACTGCACCCTCTCAGTCCCCAGTTAGCCTCCACTCCACTCCCCTCGCCTCATTAGCATTTCACTTTCGATCGCTTTCCATTGCGCTAATTTTCGATTGTATTTCTTTTGCGATTCTCATCAGCGAACACCACACGATCCATGTGCCGTACAAGGTGCACACTGTGCATCATCACCATGTCCAGAAGGTGGCGGTGCCCGTGGTGAAGCACGTGCCCGTCTACAAGGAGGTGCATGTGCCCATCTACAAGGAGGTGCCCGTGCATCATGTGCATCACGAGGAGATTCTGCCCGTGCATGTGCATGAGGATCATCACGATTTCCATCACGATTTCCACAAGGGTTGGTCCGGTCACTCCCATGGCTGGCTGTAAATGCAGTTCCTGCCGCCTTTTTTTTGCTCTGTAAATACTGTACAATGTTTAAGTCAACAACAACAACAACAACAACCAAACTTATAAAATGCTTGTAAATAAAGTGAGATTTTTCGATTGTAACTTTCGGGTTTGGGTTGAGTGCCAAATGATTATTATAATTTTAATTTGCAGTTGCACTTGACCTTGGCCACTCGAAGTGGCCGCCGTTTTGCAAGAACGACTTTCACAAAAGCGGCTCGGGGTCAACAGCAACAGCAACAGCAACAACAACAGCAACAACTATAGCAACAACAACAACTGTTGCCAACAGCAATCGGCCAGGTGATCACCTGTAAGTCGCACTCCTTGTCCCAGCGCGGAACTGGAACTGATACTGAAACTGAGACTGAATCTGAATCTGAAATTGTTTGTTGTAAGCAGGGCGCGCCGCATTCTGGCCACATGACAAGGTTTTGGTCAGTTTTTCGTATTACTTGCAGAATCCACGAGATTCGAGCCGTAGACCTAATGCTAAAAACAAGTCCAGCACAATCAAGACATAAATCAAGCTGCAGTCCGGTTAACTACTTACAAAATAATAGAGTTCATTACAACGAAACTCGAGTGGGTTGTCAAGTTTACTTAGACCGATAAAGGTACACAATTTTAATATAAATAAATATATTTAATGACAGCATTTCTGGACACTGCAGTTCCGATATTAATGAAAATAAATCAAGCATACGACCTCGTGCATGTAAAATATTTACAAGTAGATAAATGGCCGCTAAACCAAACAACATAAATAAAATAACTCTAAAAAGTCACTAAAAAATTATAGCTTAGAGTCCTTGTTACATTCATATATGCATGCAATTATTATACCGATCAATTGCCAATGATTTAATGTTTAACAAATATTTAGAGATATTTATTTTTGAATTCTCCAGACACACATTATTCAGAGCTATAAGAAAAGTTCATTTTATAATACATAATTTATGTATATACATATGTTAGCTATCAAGTTTATACCAAAGCATAATTGTATTGCATTTCTTATTTTTAAAAAATAACTGCAATAAAATGGTTTGTTTATGAATTGTAATTTATAGAGAAACTTGACTGTCTAACGACTGAACCGCATATCAATTGGACTCAAATGGCCACATGTGTGATTAAGTCGATTAGAAGCGGTTCTAAGAGGTATTTATCCATTTGTTTATGGTGCAATTTAAAAGCGATCAACGAACGTTTCAAATAGCTCAACTTGGCTACAATGAAATGGTTTTATTACATTTCGTACTGCATTTTCGGTATAATTAAATTAATTGTTTATCGTCAAAGACTCAACTGTTTTTGATTTAAATATATGTATTTATATATTTATTATATCAACAAGTACCCTATATATTGCTGTGCTGCAGTAAAAAAAATCGACATTTCTTGTTCTATTTTTATGACCAACATGCTTTTTTTATTAGACGCCAACAACAGAGTTTTATAATTGAGAACTTGTAGCGTTTAGAGGAAGCTAAATAAGTGGAAAATGCGTGATATGAGTGTAGACCGTAGGCAGATTGGACAGTGGACAGTGTGGACAGCGAAGGGATGCTGCAGCTCCAGCTGAAGCTTAGTTGCAGTAGGGGAAGTTGGGGCACTGGTGGGGCGAGACACCAGCGGGATAGAGACGCTCCGTCCAGCCGGGCAATGGTGGGGCAGCAACTGGGGCGCCGCCATGTCCAGCGTTCACATCGCAGTAGGGATAGTTGGGGCAGGTCTGGGGATTGACGCCAGCCGGATACTTGTCGCCGCCGGCAGCAGGTGCGGGCTGGGCATTCCAGGCGGGCTGTGGCTGCCACTGCTGCTGAGGTTGCTGCCACTGCTGCTGGGGCTGCTGCCAGTGCTGCTGGGGCTGTGGCTGCCACTGTGGCTGGGGCTGTTGCCACTGGGGCTGCGGCTGCTGCCACTGCGAATGCGGATTGTGGAGGCGTGCATTATCACAGATGGGGAAGTTGGGACAGTCCTGAGGATTCACACCAGCTGGATACTGAGCAGCTGGCTGATGCTGTGGCTTGGCCAGCACCAAGACCAGGCAGGAGGCGAACATCTGCAGGAGCGACACTTAAGTGACTGATGTGTCTGGTTGATGAGTGGCAGGCAGGCAACTTACCAGTTTGAAGAACATGTTGTGTGGTGTGGAGTATTTGTGGGTAATCCTTGTGGCCAATTGGACTATGAAGTCGTTTAGTGAACTTAAACTTCCAATTGGATTCCTGGTCAGCGCTGCACTGTGGGACAAACGAAGCCGTCACTTAGCTTATATAGCCGAACAGTCTCTCGTTGACCGGCTAGAACCGAGACTCGATCTCAGTCGGGTCGGTTTCACTTTCATTGGCTGGCGCAGATTTGGTGCGGCAATGGTAACTGCATTTGTTGCTGTAATTCTCGTCGTCTACGTTGCCGCTGCCGTTGTGGCTGCTGTTGTTGTTGCTGTTGTTGTTGTTGACTGATCTCGCGCATATTTTGCTTGATTGGCCCAACAGATTATTATTAGAGTCTTTGTTGTGAGCGCGAACGCGAACAAATAAATCGAACGGCCACGGAACAGCCACACACACACACTCACACAAAGACATATAAACAATCGTATTCGTATGCATATAGTACTTACTTATATCTAGTAAATAGACATACGTGTACATACTTATATCGAGTTACAGGCATGCCGTCATTAGCAATAGCAATGAACTAAGCCCCCAACTTGTGGATACTCGTCGGGTACTCGAACTCAAATTTGATCGCATTCTAGCCGAAATGGTTTGTCTTTGGCTCGAGCCATTTTCTGCTCGCTGCGTTGGCGTTTGCCTTTTTGCATTTTGCCATTTGGCCAACGCGATTGCAGCCTCAGCTTCAACTTCAGCTCAACCCTTGCCACATGGTGTCTGTGTGTGGCTGTCATGGGATCTGTTCGTGAATCACTTCATTTGTGCTGCAGGTTTCCCAGTCATGCCGCCACAACACCTCTCGCTCCATCCACATCCACATCCACATCCACATCGACAGCACCATCGCCATCGCCATCACCATCACCGTCACCATCGCCCGGAAGGCGAGTCCCCCAAGCAAACTGGTTTCGCTGCAGCGACATTGCACTAGATTCAATGCACTGCTCTCGAGTGCCGAGTGCCGATGCCGGGCAACACTTCTAGGCTAGGGATGGACGATCGGCGGTTAAATTGCCTTCATTAAATACTTAATATCATTCTTTATTTCTTGCAATTCAATTATTATTCATAAATCGTAAGTGCAGCCGTAAAAACAAGTGTAAATATTAAATATTACTTAAATTAATTGATCAATTAGATAAGTCTATTGACAATCTTTCAAGAATGTTTAAAAATAAATTACAATTTAAATATAGCATATTAAACATTATTTTAAATTTCCACTAATTATAGTAAATTTATTATTTGTTAGTTGTTATCAAATTTTGCTTGAATTATATTGGATCAGTTACAGAAACCATTGATGGAAATTAAACGGAATTTAAAGTAAAAATTGAGAAAGGGCGAGTCCTACAAAATACCATTGAAAATGTTTTACTTCTATTTTATTTTATATATTTTTTTTTGCATGTGTACAAAAAAACTATCTTCGTAAATCAAAAAAGTAAAGTAATTAAAAAAAAATATATATGAAATACATTACGTATACTTGATGGTTCTAAATGGGGTTTAAAAACAATCTCTTGGCGTTGATAAGCATGCATCAAAAGTAATGTGAATTCTTATCTTAAAAAAAAAAAAAGAATAATAAATAGTACAGAAATGTATTGATAAAAGAACTATATAATTTTAATAGCGAGGCTTATGTTCGCCATCCCTAGTTCTAGCAGGTTTCGATAAGCTTATGCAAATACCAATGCACATATTGTGGATTGTTGTTGCACATTGTCGCCTCAAGAAGGCGGTGTTGCTGTTTGTTGAGCTGTGCCGCATACGCATTACCGACGCATGCGGCCGTCCAGTCCAATGTCGCACGCACCGACTTCCTGGCCAGCGAGCTCGACGTCAGACAGAGATCGGTAGACAAGGCGAATTGGGAAATTCAATTACCACAAGGCGAATAATGGGCTGTCACACAAATTATGAGCTAATCAGGCAGCAGTCAGCGGGCCAGCGGCCTCGGGGACCACACATATATGTACTATATGTATGTATGTATGTTCATATACCTACCACACGGACAATTGTTGGCAACGCTGTAACAGATTTAGTTTAATTCTTATAATTTGTGCTTGCAACCGCCGCCGCCAGCCATTGGCCAGGAATGTGCGCGGGCGCGGCTGCTCCACTTGTAGGTGGTGTTGTGTTGTCTTGTGCTAGTGTTGCTGCTAACGGATTGCTATTGCTCTCTTTGCTGGTGCTGGGTAATGCGAATGCGTTACGTGGCTGTGGCGCGGGCGCGCTGCAAACCGATCTTGTTAGCCTTGATCAATGGCCCGGAAAAATAAAAGCCAGCGAAATTGAAATTGTTGACCGTTCGCATAATGCAGTCACAGTCAGAGTCAGTCACACATGCTGTTGCTGCTGCTGCTGTGGCTCTCCTCACAGTTCCCCTTGGTCATTTTGTGTCTCTGGTTTTGTTCTCGCTCATGTAAGTTGATATTTTACTTTGGTTTGCTGCCGCGGTCGCTGCTGTTGCTGCTGCTGCTGATATCTCAACTGTGTAACTGTGTGTTGCCTTTTTTGTCACATTGGCGCGTTTTAAGTTATTATGCCATTATCTGTCGCCTTCTTTTTCGTCTAGTTTTTAATTATCAATTTCCTTCTGTGCTGACGTCTGGCTGTTAACGGGGCGTGTGCTTTAGGTGTGCCGTGAAAAAGAAAGCCACTTTGCATAGCATTTGCAACACAAATTTGCATATTTTTTTGTTCAGCTGGTTTTCAATTTTCAAAATTTTGTATTTCAAGACAAACTCAACAATTATTCAGAAGTTCAGTTTAGATTAAGTTGTTTTCGTGTGTTGTTTGTAGATTTAAACTAGTGAGTGTGAGTGTGTGTGTGTGTGGGGGACAGGCTAGATTTAAGTGACTAAAATTGAACAAAGATTCTAGTTATACAAAAGTTGCTTACCAACAAAGTGTTAATTAATAATAATGTAAACTCTAAGCGAAATATGCATAAGTTGATTTATTTTAAAGCTACCGCTTCGCGGAGCCTAAAAAACCTGTTCATGGCGCACTTGGGAGAGCTGAAACTATTCGCAATCTATTCTTTCGCCTCAGTCACGCTGCTAGCAATTACTTTTGCAGTTTTAGTTTCAGTCTCCTCCTCTTTCGTTGCAGTCGTTGAAGCATCAGCATCACCATCAGTGGCAGCCTCGGCATTAGTATTCAAATTCGCGTTGGCATCGGCAGCACCACCATCAGCTTCGGTATCAGTCGTTGGCAAATCATCGTGCAGCGCACGACGCGATGAAAGCTTGTTATCTGGAAAGTACATTATTACACACATACTTATAACTGATTTAATTGTCAAATTAGTCACCGAAATCATCATCCTCATCATCAGATGAGTCACTATCAGAGCTGTCATTGCGTAGCGTCAACTGTGGCGTCTGTGGTGCTTCCAGAGTCAGACGCGGCGCCACAGGACGCTCCTTGCGTGCGGGATTCAGCGTATTGCAGAATGCACAATGAAATGTCGTGTACTCGAAGTCGCCCATGGGCACCATGCCTGCAATGCACAATAAGGATTAGTATTTACAATTGAGACATGGCAGGGCAGCTTACCATTGTGCCGGTGGCACTGCTTGCAGATCATGGCATAGCGATTCTGAGGACTGTCGCCAACAAGAAAGTCCACAATGCGATCCAATGCGCTGCGCTTGCTCTCATCCACAATGGGGAACGGTGTGCGCCGGCGCAGCTCCTGCCCTTGCCCTACTCGCCCTTGCGGCGTTGCTTGCTGCACTTGCAACTGCGGAGTGCTGTTCAGATTGTTATTCATGTTGCGATAAACGCCTGTGTAGGGCGTTAGCACACGCTGCTGTGCCTGCTGAGAGGCTGCTTGTTGTGGTGTTCGCTGCAGGGTCGATGCTGTTGATCGGTTGAGTGATGTGGCACTGGCAGCTGAGCGAACTGTGCCCAGCATGCGGCTCTGTTGCTTATCGCCAAAGCGTTCAAGAAGATTCACTGCCACCTAAAATGAAATAAACAAATACAAAGAAAATACATATTTTAGAAATTAATGCAAGAGATAAAAATCTAATTTTAGAGCTTTTTTATACTGGTTATCATACAGAATTGGAAGGGGCTCGAATAAAAATCAAGACAACATTTACGAGTACTGACAACATAGGGTTCTTACAGACAGATAGACATATAGACAAACTATTTGTATACCCGTTATCAATAGGGATGCATAACGGGTATACAAATGGTTTGTTTTCTTCTACATTTTGCGTTGAATGTTCTCTGCATACCTTGTACGTCTCTTTGTCCATGACCTGCTCCAACAACTTGCTCTTCTTCTCCTTCAGCTGCTTGAGCTTATCGCCATTTTTGTTGAGCTTGCGCTGAAAATACCACGTAAACATTTGACGCAAGAAGACAATGCTAAATGCGAAAGACAACAACAATAACAAACGTCAATTGGACAACATATGAAATGCACATTGCGGAATGAGATCATCAAACAAATGAACGATCGGAGATCGATTGAATCACCGCTACTCACAGCACGGGGAAGAGAAGTAACGGCACCAGGTACATGATGCGTTCTTGCATTGTTGGCGGGAAATAGAAGAAATACCATAGCGCAAAGCCAACAATGTAGACGCCAATTGTGAAGCCAACAAAGTTGGTAACAAATCGCCTCTTACGCTCCTGCGTATTGATCACATATTTCTCAAGTTCTTGTATCTGAACCTGCAGCCCCTCCAGCACGGCCGTCGTAGACTTTTCCTTCTAAAATTAGAAATGCGTACGTATGTAAATCTGTGTACATACTTATATAGGGGCGAGCGATTGTGTGCGAAATGTAGGCGCCCTCTCAGCGTCATCTCTGATTTCTGTAGGAAATGCATTGGAAAATGTCCGGACTTACCCGAAATTTCGACAGAACGAAGCCCATTTTGTTGATATACTGACTGTGAATAATGTAATTAACTGCGCCTACTTAAATTTAAAATGTAAATAAATTCAACTGATGTCGTGCCGTGACCGTCCCGCTTGTTGGAATTGTGTATAAACTATCGATACATTGGCTCGGAGCTTCCAATTGCATTCCGATTGGTTGCATTGCAATGTTTCGACTATCGATATAATATTATGCAAAATAAACAAATACATGTCGAATTCAAATGACGAAAGCAACATAATTGCTGAGAACTAGAAATCATTCTTTGACAATTGTTTTCGATCAATAACTGGGAAATTTCTTAGCGTTTGGCGATTGCTGTGCAGCGCTGGTTGCGATTGTTCGGCAGCCCTGGTCCTGAAACTTGCTACGCCAACAACAGCTGTTTTGTCCAAGTTGCGCATTTTACGAAAAAGTATTAAAATTATTAATTATATTGCACACAAGTGTTGAGATTATTTTTGCGATAACTGACATTTTGTTTTCGTAACGCTCACAAGCAATTCTCACTGCCAATAACCAGCGAAGACCAATTACTTTTAACAAAGAAACTCTCTCTGTGTGGGAGTTGTTGCGGAACAACAACAACAACAATAAAACTCAACCAACCAAACGTTGCATTTGCAGCTGTTGTGCATTTATAGCTCCTAAATTGGATACAAGATGGCCAAGATGATTTCTCAAGATACTTTCGACGATGTTGTCAAGGAGAATGTCATAGACTTCTCCATGAGCCCCACGGAAGCCAAGGAAGAAACTATTAAACAGTTTGAAGCACAGGTGCGTAATTAGCATGCAAGAATTCTGAAGTCGAGAGTGCTAGACTACGAGATACCCACTACCCAAAATATGTGCCAATATATACTAACAATTTCAACAAATACCAAAAAATTACCAATCGCAACCAAAATTTTATTGTGTTTACCAACATTTAAGATTACGCATCAAACTTTGTTCATTTGTTACGATGTTAGGTATAATATTGTTATTGCATGAGTCATCTAATCTTTTGTTTGTGCATCATGTGCTTAGGGCATTAACCTCGCCAACATCATACAAGACCTGTCCATCAACGCTGAGACGGGTAGACCCATTATCAATGAGACCGTGGACAAGATCAAGACACATATTAGCCAAAAGTCGGAGGACACCCAACAGATCCTGGAACTCATTACTGTGCTGGATATGGAGTGTCAGAAGTCACTGGCTCATCGCGTGCTGGCAGGCAAGAATGGAGCCCATGATGCACTCATCACGCTCCTGGAGCAGACCCTTGCGGCAGGAACGACGCCCAATACGACGCTGCTGTGCAAATGTCTCCAGGCAGCAAACAGTTTGTCACACAAGCAACCGGACTTGTTTGATGCCGAGGCGTTGAGCATTGTACTGAAGCTACTGGAGCTGAAGGATCAGCTGGATGTCTGTTGCCTGACTCTGCAGTGGCTGCAGAAGGCATGCGTGATGCATGAAATGAATCGTCAGAATATTATGAGCACCAGTCTCGTGAAGCTAACGAAGCCCTTGCTGC
Organism: Drosophila ustulata; assembly: GCA_035047365.1. Taxonomy (NCBI): domain Eukaryota; kingdom Metazoa; phylum Arthropoda; class Insecta; order Diptera; family Drosophilidae; genus Drosophila; species Drosophila ustulata. The sequence goes on along the minus strand of JAWNPT010000057.1, from coordinate 23,404,586 downwards.
GCAAGGATAATTCGCGTGTTGTCCGCGAGCTGACGGCGGTGCTCAGATTCCTGGTGCTGGACGACGACATACGAGTGGAGTTTGGCTGCGCCCATGAGCATGCGCGGCAGATTGCCAATGAGGTGCTGCTGCAGCTGGTGGAACTGTTGCCCGAGTACGAGGATGTGAATGTGCTGGCCGATTTGCTGCTCACCATTGGCACGCTGGCCGTGCGACAGGAGCTCTGCACGCTGATTGACGATGCGGGCGGCCTGAAGGTGATATTTGACATCATGCGAGAGCATCTGGATCAGGAGCGTTTGAATCGCGAGGCCTTGAAATTGCTGCGTGCTCTGGCCGGACACGATGCAGTCAAAGCGCACATTGTGCAGCAGGGAGTGGCGCCCATCATCAAGGAGCTGCTCGAAACACACCAGGCCAACGAGAACATTGTGTCCGCCGCCTTGGCCTGCATAACGACGCTAACATTGCGCATCCAGGAGCACAGCGCTGCCTTCTTTGAGACGGGCATTGCCGAGGTGATTGTGGAGGCGTTGCGACGCCATCCCAAGCACAAGATTGTGCAGCGCAACGGCGCCTGGGCCATACGCAATATGGTGTCGCGGTCTCGCAATCAATGTGAGTCGTGGCTGTCGTTTGGTGTCGAGGATTTGCTAAATGCAGCGATGGCAGAGCATCCGTCGGTGGCGCAGGACATCAAGGCGGCCCTGCGTGATCTGGGCTGCAACGTGCAGCTGCGCGAGGAGTGGACCGGCAAGGCGGAAAAGAAAATTGCAGCATAGAGAGACTTACTAAATATGCACTTTATTATATTTTCTACTTTTATAATCACTGCTAACTTATTTCCATACAAAAAATACCTAATGCAACAGCACAATGATCAGGATCAGAGCTTACACAAAATCGACTAATATAAATTATTAATGCTAAAACAGCGCTTAACAAATTGAATTCGAAGAAACTGAGGCAGTCTTGGCTTATTTACTTCACACCTGGCTACGCTTATTAACCGTACATTTGACTATTTGGTCAGCTTAATGTTACGCAGCGTTCCCGCTTTGAGCCTCAGATTGACAGTATTTGTTAGCGGTTGACTTGCTGCTGCAGCTTTGGCTGCCGCTTCCTCTTCGGCACGCTGCGCAAATGGATCGATCTTACCCGAGCCACCCATGCCATCGTAGGCAAAATTGGAGCCCATTGCAGCTGCGCCTCCCGAGCTCGAGGCGGTCAACAGCAGTCGCGGCTTCTTGAAGATCGAGTACTGCAAAGAGAGTTTTCCAGTTAGTTTCATGGGTAATTGCCACAAAGGTAGAAAGTATCAATCACCTTTTCACTTAGGTCACTTGTCGTCTTACGGATCACTCCACTGGTCATGCTGATGCCCGTGCCGGCTTTAATGGGGGATATTTTGGTCATGGCTGGCAGTGGCGCTTTCAAGAGACGAGCCATTCCCACGCTGCTGGACTTGATGTTTAAGTAAGGTGATGTCGACTCCTCAATTCGCTTGATGTTTTGTTTCTGTAAATATAAGTGGTCAGTGTTTAATAGATTTTGGAAAGTTATCCGAGCAACTTCGTCTGATATTGATCCGGAAATTCTTGCAATAAGTCACGTACTGTTGTGGGCGAGATGGTGCTGCGTCGTTCCTCGAGCTTGAGCGCAACTAGATTGGTGTTCAGCCCCAATGAGCTGTTGGATGCATCCAATTCAATTGGCTTACTTTCCAGCGCCTTCAACTAAACGATTTAAAAAAACAACATTAACAAGTTTCTGCTGAACCGGAGTAACTGAAACGTTACCTTCTCGTGTGCCCGATAGAGATCGCTCTCTAGATGCGACAGCTGATCCTCCAGTCGCCGCTTTGATTCCAGCTCCTTGCGCAGATCATTCTGCACCACCTTGAGCACATTGCGTAGTTCAGTCTTTTTGGTCTCACATTGACGAAGCTCACGCTTTAGCGTAGACACCCAGTTGGCCAGCACATGGGGATTGGCTTCGTTCTTTAGCAAACGATCAGCATCCGCAGCTCCAGCTGTCAGAATGGCCGAAACGCCTTCCATAGTGTTGATCTGCTGTTTCAGCGACTTGTTTTCTTTGCGCAGCTGATCGACAGCCAGAGCATCGTTCTTCAACACACTAAGTTGCTCCACATAGCTGCTGACCACAAAGTCTTTCTTTTGCAAATTCTTCTCCAGGCCCGAAATGGTTTTGCTGTAGAGTATGACATGAATAAGGTTCGGGATCATCTAAGTGTTTCACTATGCAATATTTACAGGCACTTCTTCTGTGTATCTTTCAGTTCCTTCATCTGCCTCTCGACCTTATTGCATTCCTGTTCCTTCATTTTCATGGCCAGATTCGCATTATCCAGCTGCTCCTGCAAGGAACCAACATCGATGCGGCTCACATCTAAATTGGCCAGATTAAAGTACACTCGAAATATGTTTCGATTCGTGCATTTATTTCGACACTGGGGACATGTTTTGGAGCTGCCAAATACATTATTATTAAACTATTCATCGTCTTTGGTGGGACGCTTTATTACCGTTCTAGCCACTGCATAAGGCAAGTGTGGTGAAACATGTGGCCGCAGGTCGTGACGTACACTTCATCGGATTGTGTGAACAGTTCGGCACATATTACACAATTTAAATTCAGCATTATTCATAAGAAACAATAATCACATAAATATAATAAAAGTGGCGTTTTTGGCAACATGCATCAAACAGATTTTCGCGCGGCTTTATCAAAAAAGAACAGCTGTTCGCAGCAGAGGTGTCGAAACATCGATTGCACTAACGATATATCGATTATTTTGATTTTATATTGCAAACATCGTTGTTTTTGCAGCTTTGAATTTTTGCATTTATTTAATATTAGAGTTGAATAATGGTTTCAAATTATTTCACGCCTAGTTTTTCTTACGATATTTTGTTTAATACGTGTGTTGGAGTACATGCAACGAGCCCTGGCTAGAAATACAAAATTGGTATTTTTTAAAATCGCATGGACATAGGCGCATTATTTGAAACGACTCTCTATTTTCGTGTTTCCTCATACTTCTGTAACACAAAAGATTTTATTTTATTTTTAATAACAAGTTATGGCATCTTGTTTTTCCGATGTGCAATCACATCTACATTTTATGTTCGAAAATTACTGAAGAAGCCCTTCCGACCTTTGAGGCGAGTCGTGCCCTTGTTTGTAGCCTACTTTTGGGCATTGCCTGAAAATGGTTTATGTCTTGGCTAAATTTACGCATCGTCCAATTGAAAGAAAAAACATTTTGCATGAAAGTTCAATTTTTATTTTAATTTGCAGCCAATGAAATGTAGAGTAATTTTTAGCATAGCTTTTGTTGCAAACTTCTGTGTTTTACTTGCAGTTAATAATTCGATGTTTTTGTCTTGTATATCAAGTAATAATTATTTTTAAATGCGCGCCAATTTGTTTCAAATAGAAATAGTAATCAAAGTATAGAATTTAAATCAAATTTCTATCATTTATGAAATGATGAATAATAAGTGTTTCGTGTGTTGAATTATTACTTGATATAGAACAAAATATGTCGATATTTTCCTGCAACTCTATTGATAGCTTCTGGTTGATATCTAGTTTAGACATAGATCTGTAAGTTTCTTATAATGCTAGTTTATGGTTTCTGCTTTAAGAGTATTCAAAAATGTTCGATTTGTTCATTTTGAATATGTTGTTCGTTTTGGTTTTATTAAATAGGGTAGTAAAAGATTTGATTTCTCATTGTGATATTGTTTTCCACTTACTTAAATCGATCATTAACTAACATATGTATGTATAGTATTTATAATAGTACTGTGTGTGATATTATTTGAATTTCTTTTGCTAATTACTTTTTACCCATTTATCCCGAAAGTAGTTTGCTTTTCAATAATACATGTGGTTTATGTTGCTGTTATTAGTTTTTACATTAATGTTATACAGTATGTTTGCACCCTTTAAGCAATTTATATCTAAGTGTTTTATCATATTCAAAGAAATCCTTGACATATTTTACCAACTTGCTTAGCGATAATAATACAACAATTTTTAAATGTAATTTAACTAGAAATTGCATTAACAATACGTTTAAATTGTATTTAAACACGTTCATCTTTAAATATCTATATATATATATCGAGTTTTGTCAATTTTACAATAAACATTATCCTAATAGCCATTAATAGTCAACAAATGTTTAGGTTGTGCCCCTTAATATCTACTTGGTTTTATACACACTTAAATGTCTCTATATTTATGTATATATATTTATATGTTAGTTATGTATACGGGGCTCTATATCATAGTATTCAGTGTGTGTAATCGGTTCAGTTATAACGATTCCAAATGCCATTGGTACCCATTTCCCTATATCCCCAGCCCCAGCCCCAATCCCCGCCTCATTCCCATTCCAATCAAGCAGCTGGGGATTATTTTAGCTAGAGCAATAAATGAATAATTTACACATTTAAGTTGAAAACACATGCATAGTTTGGAAGTTGAATTTACTATAAAGTAGTATTAAGTATTTGTGCTTAAGTTGCTAAATTTATGACTAATTCTTACACTTTGGAATTTTGATTATACGTATAGTACTTTGTTAGTTTTGCATTCTGCTTTGTATTTTTAGTCAAAAAACAGTTCCCACATTGGCAATTACAATTAATTATATTAAATCCTAAATACTGAATTTGTGTACAATACAGATTATCGTTTAATTAGAATTAATTTAACCACATTTAGCTGAACGTATTTACAAGGTGGCCAAGCCAAACCCTTCGGGCCACCACTTAGAAGTAAGCCTAAAAGTATGCTTCAATAATGATCATGTTTGCTGGCTGCTTAAACTAATCCTTGGTATACACGCTACACGCTTCAAGTTGTTAATACATAATGTTTGTTGTCCACGTTGTTGCTGTTATTGTTGTTGTTGTTGTAGTGCCACCGAAGAGGCAAGATCGTGCGCAGTTTTAGCAGAAGCGCCTGCAAACAAATCTCATTAGTACATTATGAAATTGGGGCGAAAAAAAAGAAAGTCTCATTCAAATGCAAAACAGAAATTTGAAATGAATGTTGCCTAATTTAACTTTTGTGCTGAATGAATGACCGCAGATTTAACTGCTGCCACACGCAGATGGGAATCGTAGTTGCTGCTGCTCTTGCTGCTCCTGGATTCCGAGTCATGGTCCAAGTGAAATGCAAATGGGCAACTATTCAAGGCTGCTTGAAAGTTGGGCGCTTGCTTTGTAGATAAGCCTGCAGGCGGCGAACGTTCGGTTTGCCATTGTGTGTCATAATTTCAATGCAGGGAAGCTGGGTGGCAAGTTTGCTTTGGGGCCATTAGACGTTATCCGTTAGCTGCTAGCCGTTGCATTGACCAAGTGATTTTTAACGGTTTTCGCATGCAGATGACAGCAGCGATAAAAGGGCTGATAAAACTTTCATTTCGGCTACAGTTTGAGTTTCGGGTGGAAGGGGGTGCGAATTGAAACTTTGCCTTTGCCTTTGCTTTGCTTCTTCGCCATGGCTTACAAATTGTTTCAAGGCACAGAAAAAGTGCCAACAAAGCGCTCGCAATTCAAATGTTTATGTGCTGTTAGTGAGTGTGTGTGTCAGCATGCGTGTGTGTGTGTGTGTGTCTCTTGGCTGCTTCCCATGGCCAACGTCTATCGTGTGTTTTGCGAAATTGGGCGCCCAAAGCGTCGACATCGACATCGACATCGACGACGAACACGTTGACAATGAAATTCAAAACACTTTGAACAGAAGGCACAGCAGCAATAGTAACAACAGCTCGAATGGTGGAAACAAATGCTTAAGCAATATCAATTTCGGAACCTGCATTGCAAATTGAAACTTGTGAGCGCGAAATTGCAAATAATAAATAAAAAATCAATGCAAAGAAATTGCGCTGAGCGAAATGCAATTGCGCCCTCCAGTGTGGATTTCCAAGGATAACGACAACAAATAATACTGGACTCGTCTAATGTCAATAATATTTGAATTTTCACTTATATTCGAATTACCTTCTTCGCCTCTTCGCATGCACTATCTAGAGCTTCCCGCTGCGATAATGCACGGGCCGGTGTCCGCCAAAGAGGATGCGCTTGAAGGCCTGTCGAAACTCTGGACTGAATATCGTATAGATGACCTATAAACAAAGCAAAATGCAAAACTCATTATTGTGTTCAGTCAAGGCAAGAATGTGAGAAACATGTTTCATAAGTATAAGAAAATGCAGTCAAATTTTATGGTCTGTGTTTCTTGAATTTCTCTTTTAAATCTACTCCTTTTACTTTGTCTACATAATTTGTATTTGGAATGTTCGTTTTTTTTTAATTGTTTACTATTGCAAGAATATGATGAAAGACTGAAGCAGTGTGGTTAATTGTAGCGAAAATAATTAATAAATGGCAAATGGCAAACAAAATATAATATATTTAACAGTCACTGAATTAATGTTTATATTCGACCGATTCGATATCAATCGATGCACAAGGAAAATAAAAGAATTTGTTCTTTAAAAATCGGAAACGGAATCAAATTCCCAAACTATAGTGTGGTTGTAAATGGAAAATTATCACTAAATATGAAAACGAATTTTTAATTTATTTACAATTAACAAGAATACAAAATAATATGATGAACAATTATTAACAGTGAACTCTAGCACTAAGGCTGATGGCTTCAACAATAAAACTGACAAGCAGAAGATTCGTAGTCTCTCACATAACAAATTGAATTTTCATTCCAGCAACTTAATTCGTTGCTTGTCAGCCTGCCAATCATAAAATTAAACGCTTAGAAATTAAGAAACATCTCAGTGGAGAAGATGCTGTCACAATGATATCATGGCCAGGCCAAACAATTGGCAACTGAACAGAGAACTGAATACAAAGCCGCCTGGGGCAGTTGCAATCATGCATTTCATTAGCATTGCATTGCGCAATGTCTGAAGAGAATTGGAACTTTAAGCAATGTGGACACTAGACGCATGCAAATGTGATTCAACTGCAACAATAAAAGAGAACGAAGTGGAAGTGGAAGGTAAAGAGCTATTACCGGATTGAGTGTGGAATTGAAGTAGCCCAGCCAGAGGAAGAGCGAGGCGACACTGTCGCTGATTTGGCAGGCCTCGCACAGCGGCATCGTCAGCGCCATCACGAAGAAGGGCAGCCAGCACACCACAAAGGCGCCAGTGATGATGGCCAATGTTTTGGCTGCCTTGCGTTCGCGTTTCGCCTCCAGCGTCTCCTTGCGCTTGTTCACCTTTTGCATGGGATTCGCAATGCTCGACAACTGCTGCTGCTGCTGCTGCTGTGGTGGGTGCTGAGATGATGATGTTTGCTGCTGCTGCTTGGTGCGAGGCTCTGGCGTTACCGAACCGGAGGCGTTGGTCGAGCTGCACAACGGATGTGCTTGGTTGCAGCTTGTCAGTGTGCTGGTCTTTGCTGTCATCGGACCTGCGGCGGCGGCGGCAGCGGCGGTAGCGATGGCGGGTGATGTTGGTGTTTGTGGCGAGAGCGCTGATATCGATGTAATTGTTGTGGCATTCGATGTGCTCGCACCTCCTCCACCACCACCGCCGCCGCTTTTGGCAGTTTTCTGTAGCTGCTGCATCTGTTCGAGCTGCTGTTGCAGCTGCGGATCCTCGAGCACTTCCACAGCGGCTCCGCCATTGCTGCCATTGGCCTTGCTTGGCGTTGTTGCAGCAGCCGTTGTCGCCATCGCCGTCGCTGTTGCCGCCGCCTCCGCTGCTGCTGATGTTGTGGTTGTGGTTGCCATTGCCTCGTCCTGCTGCTCTTCCTGTAATCGCTCTTCCAGCTCGCTGCCATCGCCATTTGGCGTAGCTGCTGCCGTCGTTGCCGATTTATGTTGTTTGGTGCTGCTGGCGTGCTGTTGGTTAGCCAACGCCACCAGGTGGGAGACGGTGGCAATTTGGCTGCCCGAAGTGCTGGGCACCTGCAAAAAGAGAGTCAAATTTCATTTGTCAAATTAACAATTCAAATCTCAGCTCGCTTCCTCTCTCTGCCTCTAATACAGCACAGCACAGCACAGTACAGCACAGGACAGAGACACACACATAAATCAGAACTTCCAATTGCATTCATAAATTTATTTAGTCTCTTTGCCGTCCGCCCGGATGAAGCCCCTCAACGATGGGTCGTCAATTTTCATGGGCTTTTTATGCCACGCCAGTTGTGGTTATAAATTTTCCAAATAAATAAAATTGCTGGGCAAATATTTATTTTCGTTAAGCTCGTTGCGCATTTGTGCGCTGCTGGAACCGCCCAATTTCTCTGCCTATTTTTGTTTTTTTTTTTTTTATTTGTTAGCAATGGCCACGCCTACGCTATTTACAAACGCCGCCCACTATCAGACAACGTGCAGGCTGGCAGTCGGGATGGCGGCGGCACTTGGTCAAAAAGGGCTACAATTTGTCGAGCTGAGCAGCCTGCTAACGGCATGTCCTAGGCACTAAAATTCATATAATCACCTGTAATTTGAGCCAGCAGTGTTCATGTCCTGGCCACATTATGTGCAGAAGCGTAAAGTGCTAAAATCAACTTTTATGTGTTATAAATTTTGTCTACGGCCGGAGACGGAGACGCAGCCGGAGACGGAACACAGTCCGCTCGTGCAGCGCAGGTGGCGCGCGTTTCGGACTAGAGATGTGCGAATCAGTGTTGTCAACTTGGCCGTTTTTCACGCACGCAACCGCCACTTGCCTTGAGGGCTACTAAAACCGCCATAAAAGCTATTATATACCTATATTCCTTAATTTATTTGCATTTTGTATGAGCAACTGCTCTGGCACGATAAGAGTGATGGATTATTTTCATACATTTCTTAGTTTACACAAGTTGTGGTCATACAATTTTCAAATAACAAATAAATAATAAATATTCATTTCATTTTAAGTCAAGCACTGTGCATAACCATCTTTTTTATTTATTGTTAAAGTAGTAGTTTTTCAAAACTCAACAAACTTATAAGTAGCACAGGCTGCAAACCCTTTGGTAATGTGGGATTTATTAATACATTAAAGAGGACCTAACATTTATTTTTATTTAAATTTCATAAAGAATTTAAGTTTTTTAAATTTAATGAAAAATATAAAATTATTTTAACTTTATAAAGAAGATAAACTTTCTAAAGTTATATAAAATTTAGTTTTATTGAAATTTCGAATTAAAAAATTTGTTTTTGATTGACAAATACAATTTTAGATGACTTCTTGTAATTTCTTTTCAAATTAACGAATTGATTTAAGTTAAGATTTGAATACGTTTGTTTATTATTTTAAAGCAGTTAATTATACTTTTAATTTACAAAGTATAATTTCCCATCAATTTATTAAATTCATTGCAAGTTTATAAATCGACTACAATTTAATTTAGATTTACTTCATTTTAAAATTAGAAAATTCAAAGAAAATATTCTTTGCAATGTTATACAGAAATATTGGATCAATATTTGCAACTAAAAACTTTGCAGCTCTAGAGAATTCTACGAATGCGCTAAAGTAAAACTCTCGCTCGTCATTTCCAGTGAAAAATAATAAAGAAAAAACTGACCAAAGCAAACCATTGCTCGTCTCTAGTTTCGACTTTCAGTCTGGTTTTGGTATGAACAATTAATGGGCTCCACGGGCTGTGGGGAGCCTGAGACGGACACGACTTTGTTGGCCGTTGCCGAATGAATTTTATGACTTTGATTCCATAATATATTGCCGGCCGTTATAAGCTTGTAATTGATGCGAGCGGTTCGTTCTTTTGTGCCACAAAACCACACACACACACACACACACCGAACAGGAAGGAAGACATTCAAATTTGGTGTAATGTATGAAATGCATTTTCAATTTGTGAACAAAATGCTGTCAACAATAGCTTCGGGTTCGACAGTCAGCAACAACTCAGGACAACGGACAAGGGGCAGCACATAAAAAATACGTATACGTATGTGTACTTATAAAATTCAATAGCCATTGGCAAATTGTGCATGGTCACAAAGCGAGTAGCATATGTAACCTAAGCTATTGTCATTTCCATTTCCATTTTCATTCTCATTTTCATTTTCATTGTCAAGTTGAAAGTGTGTGTGTGTGTGTCGTACAAACAAATGTTGTAGCAGGGTTCAATTTCGTTTGGTTTCATTTCGATTTCTTTTGGCTGCAGAGCATTTTTAATGTTGCCACAGAGCACGTAAAGCAAATCAGAGCAACAGCAACAGCAACAGCAACACGAGCTGCAATTGCCCCATCAGCAAACGGCAGGCGACTTATTTTCATTGGGAGTCTCCTCTAACAATGCGAATAATGATTGCGAGTTGTTTTGGCTTCCGTAACGGTCAGCGGAGGGTTCAAATTGAAAGGGGCGACGACAAAAGTGCAAAGCAGATACTTCAAGATTACGCATACGCCGCATGGTCAGTCGCAAGTTGAGCGGCAACTTTTAATTTGAAATGTTTTCATGGTCAACACGAAACCAAAACCAAAACAAGTAACAGCAACAGCAACCAAACCTCAAACCAAACCAAAGCACAACACAACACAACAACAAGCCAAGAATAACAACAACATCAGCAGAGCCAACAAACAACGAATAAAACGAACTCATATATTATTTATGTGCATGTGCACGCACTTTCCCTGCCTCGATTTTCCCCTGTTTTCTCACTATTTGCCCCTCTGACCTGCCTTCACACTCTACGGCATTCAAGTGAGATGTATATTATTTGTTTCAATTTATTTCCTGCGCCCCTTGCGACTGCATTGACTTGTTTCTCTTGGTTTCTGTTTCCAATTTGCACTCTTTCTGCTCGAGTTCTCCGTTACTCCGTGCACTGAGCTTATCTGCATTACCATTAGACTTGGCTTAAACTCGTCTTTGATTCGCTTAACACTGCATAACTTCATGAACTGCTGGGAAAGAACATTAAAACTGCCACGTCACATAATAAAAATGAACAACTTTCATACCTTACTGATAGAATGAAAAATAACTGTCTTATAAATATCTAATTTATATGTTGTCGCCAAATATGATCATTTGTCTGTTTTTATGTTTTCTAGCTGTCAAAAAATTATTCTCATTAGCATAATAGTTTTAGTATTTTTTAATTTCTTTAATCACATCAAAATTGCAATTAAAAAAAATGTTATTTTTTTAGTTGTTAATTTTTCTTTTCCTTTTTTGAAAAAGGCTTCACTGGAGCTATATTTTTGAGTTGGCACTGGAATTTTGTAAAATATTTTGAACACACTTTGACAATGACCAATATTTTAAATTTTGCTGCAACTTCAGTTTTGCTGACTTTAAAAAGCTGTCAACAAAATTAAACTCTTTGGCATTTTGGCTTTTATAATATAAATATTTTATTTCCTTGATAAGCTTTAAGTAGAAAAGAAAATGCAAAAGTCATAGTCATTATTCTGCTGCTGCTAAATTTCACTATTTTGAAAATGATGTCAAAAAATTATACCTTGTGGGAAATAAATACTTTAGACACACAACGTGCGAACAAATTATTAAGCTACTGTCATTTGTAGTTGATTTAGTAATTTGTCATTAAAGTTTGTGCACATAAAATATATTTTATTGTTAGTTGGCGTGCAGAGAAGAATGCTGTTTGGATTGTTTAATATATACGATGGTATTTTTGTTGTTATTGTAGTTCCAACTTTGTTTGAGCTTTTCCAATCGTCCCTTTTGCTCTGATATTAAACAAAACTACGATGATAAATTTATATATTTGCTTTTGGCTGTGTGCTCGACGCACAGGGAGAGATGAAGGTAGTGTGTGTGTGTGTGTTTATTTATTTGGCTGTCCACTTATTTGGCTCACACACAAACCTGGCCCAAGTAAATATTTAATCTAAGTGTGTGTGTGTGTGTGGCTAGCAAAGGCAAATACGATACGCAGTTGGTGCTTTTAGTTATTATGGCCAAGCGAATGGAAACGAAAGCTGTTAGCCATAAGCCATCAACATATTTTCTTCAATTACTCAAGCGTATTGAGTGCCTTGTTAGGCCACGTTTTCAGCTTTCAGCTCCTGTTGCTGTTGCTGTTGCTGTTACACTTGCTACTATCCGTTGTTGTTGTTTCTGTTATTGTTGAGCTTTGTTTTCATTTGGCTGGATCTGAAGGCGCTTTGCATGGCGGCGAGACGATTGTAAACGGGGGATGCCTGGGCTGGCGATGGCGATGGCGATTGCAGAGACGATGGCGTATCCTTGTCACAGAGCTTATATTTGACTTTGCTATTACTTAACCTGCACGAATCGGAGCGACCTTTGGCCACTCGACTTTTGGCCACCTCGTGGCAATGCCAACAAAACGTTCAAGCAATTTATTTTGCCTGCCTCTTTTATGGTTTCGCTTTTCTCCGATTTTCGTGCCTTTGCCTTTAATGTGTTATTATTGAATGTCTACGTGTGCATGTGTGCGTGTGTGTGTGTGTGCAAGAGGAATGTGTGCGACTGCTGCTTATTTTTTAGCCATAAAAAAAGCTGAAATTGAAGTACATAAAATGCGGCTAAATACAAATTTGGTCGCCAATAAACAAAAAGCTTTGCCTGCAGTTTATCGCTGACACTTTTGTCGAGTGGGTAATTTGCTGGATTTGCGACTTGAGTGACCCAAAAGTCCACCTAGACGTCGGCTTACATACTTTCATTTAAGCTTACGCTTATGCTTATGTTTATAGAATACACTCGCCGGCGTGTATAATCACATACTTGTGTATGCATTTAAGCTTTGTGCCTCTCTCTCTGCCAATAAAATCAAATGATGCTCTGGGCCTTTTAATTTTCAGCTGATGACAAATGTTTGAATGCGACGGCGTATACGTAATCCGAGCATGTAGTATAAAAATCGATTTTTGCCGTGCATAAATCAAATGTCAGGACTACTTGATGTTTAGCTAACGACATGTGCAAGTTTCTATTAGGATTTATCAGGGATTACGCGACCATGTCGTAGTGTGTGTGGTGGACACTGGTCACTGGCCAGTGCTGGGGTAGGAAATCAGCAGGACATCAGACAGACTGTGGGGCTGGGCATGGACTTTATTTTTGGCAGGCTGCGTGCTTGCGTGCATTCAGGAAGCAAACTCAGATCGTTGGGCACATGTCAGGCGTTATGAAATTTACTTTGAATGTGCACAGAGCCAATTCTCAGTCCCAAGCCCAATACCAATTTCAGACGTAAATCCCACATATACTTGTTGTTGTTGTTGCTGTTGGCACTTACCTCAATGCCGGCACGACTCTTGCTGTCCACGTTCGAGCTGCTGAATTCGGTGTCCTCCACGGTGTTCACAGTGTTCGTTGAGTTGCCCTCAACCAGACCCAATGCTGTGGTCCCACCACCGCCGCCGCTGCCGCCCGCTGCACCGCCACTTTTGGTCTTGGCCTTTGAGAATCTGCCAAGACGTAGCCGCAGACGATTGAGCTTTGTATCGGCGGATGCGCTGCCATCGGGCTGAAAGATACAAAGTAAAAGATACTTGTAGTTCAAGCTGCTTTCAGTTGAGCTGCATCGATTTTGAATACCCCGAAATTAAATTCATAGTTTTTGGCACGGCATTAAAATGAATAACAAAAGGCGAAAATTTGCATTTTGTTTCGTTATCGTTAGAGTTGTTGCTGTAGCTTCGCCTTACGCTTCAATAAACCGCAATTTGTACGCATATCAGAGGTTGAGCTGAGCCCAAGCTGATCCCGTGTGTTGCCTTCACCATATGCATATGTAAGTGGATTCGTTCGTAAATAAATTGTATGTATTTGTTACAGTCACGCCACAGTTCCACTTTCCCAAAAAAAAACAAAAAAAAAAAACCCTCCTGCCCCCTTCCTGCAATATTGCCTGCTCAAAATAAATTTCACGCTTGACTGCTTCAAGCGCTTGACCTCTTTGATTTTTTTTTGCGCTCTCGCTCTTTCTTTTCCCCAGTTTCCCTTTGTTTTCTCTGTGTAGTTCTTGTCATCGCCTTCAATCCCACCAAATTAAAGTAATTGAGTAGTCAAACCTTTTGCCTCATCGTCAGCGTCATGTTGACCCTTTGGCAAGTCGATATTGCTTTAAATAAATAAAATTATGCTGATTTTGCGTTCGTGTGCGGAAATTTGCCGAAAAAAGTGTTCTGGAAAGAAAGGAAAAGGCCGAAGAGGCAGGTTTCAAGTGTGCCTGGTCATGGCCCCGCAAAGCATTTGACCATTCCCAAATGGCGTGAATATTTGCGCAAATAGTATTAAATGGATTTGCAGCTACGCATGTGACCTTCATTTTGTGGGCAACTCAAGAAGTGAAATTACTTTGCCGCATGCATAGCCAACTCTCTCGACTCTCTCGATTTCAAAAACGGGTCAGTCTGGGGTTAAGGGCAACAACGGCAGGAGTCAGCTGACCTATTAAATATTGAACAGTCTGTTGGCTTAATTAGATACAGTCTCAGGTGTAGCAGAGTGCAAAGCTCAAATTTATTAATGAGATCCTTTACTTACTATTAACCCTTGGCTTTTGTTATTGTGTGTTGGCTTGAAAATTACTTTTCAGCTCAACAGTATTTATTGAACAATTGTATTTATTGCGCGGAATCGTGAGTGTGTGTGTGTGTGAGTTGCGCTAATTAAATTCACGTCCTATGGCTGACTCACATATTTCACATTGCGTATACGTCGCGTTGCGTGCTGCTGTCATGCGGGTAATCAATGCGTAATTGAATCTCTGATAACTTCAAAGGCACATACAAACGTGTGTATTGCCAGCACATTGTTTGCCAGTTTGCCAGTTTGCCAGTTGGCGTGCCATGAAATTGCCTGCGCGAAACAATTGGCAAAAACTTTGTTCCCACGTGTGTGTGTGTGAGTGTGCTTAACCATAAATTCCATGGATTCCCTTTTGGCATTTGCTTAGATCGAAAACTAAACTACATGGCGCATTAACGTTATTTAAATACTACAGCCAACATGGTATATACGCATACAACCGATAGATAAGACGGCGATAAGCGTTCTTCCCTCCAACAACGCACAGAAAGTGTAGCATACTTTTCAGCAGCGTCGACGATAAGCAAACCCAGCTCAATGTGTATTTTATGTAGATGTGTCTGCTGTCAGCTGTCGCTACACACACACACGCACACACGTTGTATCAGTGTGTGTGTGTGTGTGTGTGTGTACACATTTATTTAAGCGTTTGCATAAACGATACTTGGTCGAAGCCATTTCGCCACTTTGGCTAATTTATGTAAATTGTTTTCTTATTTAATTGTTTTTCTTGCGAGACATGTGTTGAGCTTCATATCATTGTAAGTATGTGTCTATAGCGCTGCCTGCCTACATAATCGTGTTTCTCGTATTCGTCGCTGTGTCGCTGTGTGAATGTGTATCCAATAATTTCCTTTCAGGCGAATTATGCTGCTCTGCTCTGCTCTGCCTGTGGCCCAAATGTTTCACACAGACTTACACTGGGCTGCAGGTTTGCAGATGCATTTAAGAAACTGACATATTTTTATACCCGCTACCCATAGGGTAGAAGGGTATTATAACTTAGTGCCAACAGAAAATGTATGTAACAGGCAGAAGGAGGCATCTCCGACCCCACAAAGTATATATATTCTTGATCAGTGTCAACAGCCGAGACGATATAGCCATGTCCGTCTGTCCGTCTGTCCGTCTGTATGAACACCTGGATCTCAGAGACTATAAGAGCTAGAGCTACCAAATTTGGGGACAGTACTCCTATAGGTCCTACGCAGATCAAGTTTATTTCAAAAGTTGGATGCCACGCCCCTTTCCGCCCCCAAAAGTCTGTAAAAGCCGTAATAATAGACCTAGAGCATTGAATGTATGCATAATAATAATTATATTCTCAATGATTCCTGTGAATTTGGTTGAGATCGAATGAAAAACAAGGAAGTTATTAAAGAATCAATTTTATATGCAAAATTCACTTGCAGCTGCCCGCGCTTTGTTTGTTTAGTTGACAGTGTGACCAAAACGGTGTTGTGATTTTTACCCGCTATTTTCAAATATATACAAAAAACTAATTTTAGTATATTTGGTATATTTTTTGTTAATATATCATTTAAATTTTTTGTTTTCTCTCGAAATGGGTTGCGGGTATCATACGGTCGAGCACTCTCGACTGTAGCTTTCTTACTGGTTATTTATTCAATATATGCATTTTGTTTAATTTATTTAAGAAACAAACGTAGGATCTTTATATTTGAGCCATTTAATCAAGTTAACAGTAGTCTGTAGCTTTTAAATAGCATTTACATAACGTTTACAGCATCAGTTCAGTGTGACCAACTTAGTATCAGGAGAAACGGCCGCAAGGCGAGCGATAGTATTTTTATTGTATCTCTATTCTGCTGCTATTCTGCACGTCATATTTTATTTCATTAAATTTGGGATTGCACCTTATAAAAACATTTACATTATATAAAATATTGATGAGTAATATATTATATTAATCATAAATAAATGCATTATTACAATGCAAAATAAAATTAGTAAATTAAAGATTAAAAGAAGCTGCTTTGTTGTCAAATGATTTTGTATAGCAACAGTTCAAGTGTTCAACCTTATTTTGCTGCACAGTGTTAATGTTGTTGCTCTCGATAAAAAATAAAAGAAACGAACACAGCTTGACGACGTGTGTCGCATATGGACGACTTGGTTTTGCCGTCCCAGCCTCAGCTAATGCTGCTTGGCTGCTGGGCTGCTTGGCAGCTTGGCTGCTTGGCTGTTTGTCATATGGCCATGGTCATAATGTCAATATCTAGAGCAATCAATTTGAGCTGCTGTCGCTGCTGTCACTTTTGCTTCTGCTGCCTCTGTTGCTGTTATTCTTGTTGTTGTTTGCAAATGTAATTGTGATTATGTTCGAGTGGTCAAGGCGGGCACAAACAACAATCTCTCACACACACACTCGCTCAGAGATTCTTAGAGCTCTTTGGCTGTAAGCGAAAGCATCTGGGCGTTGTTGTCAACACACTTGTCCAAGAGACACTCCAAAGAGCGATTGCTTTTTGTGTTTAATGTTACATTATTATTAATGTTTGCTGCTAGTTGTAGTTGTTGTTAGTAGTGTTTTTGTTGCTGCTGGGACATGGCTGGGTATCTCATTAGGTCCATGGCTAAATTACAGATAATACCTGTGCGCTCAATTTGCTTAATTGCCTTTTACTACCGAGTGTTATGTTAATTGCAAAATCAATGCCCACGATGTGTCCAAATTGCGTATACGCAAATATGTAATGAATGTGTGCGTGCCTGTCTGCGTGCGTGCGTGTGTGTGTGTGTGTGTGTGTGTGTGCTATTCAAACTGCATTTCAATTTAAATTACGCATTAATGTTAAATTATGTGCTAAGCCAGTGGCTGTAGGTCGACGAGCTGCAACTATTCGAATTTGATTATGCAATTTAAATCATTTGCTGGCAAATTTATTTAGAAATTTCGCAGTTGGCTACGGCCATAAACATGCTAAATGCAAAATGCAATTAACTTAAATTTATGTGCTGCCAAAGCGCACACAAATAACCAAAATATTTGTATGCGTATCTCTTGCTTGCTTGCTTGCTCTCCTGCCTTTCTTTGTCCAAAAAACTTTGCTACAACAAATCTTTATTAAATACAAAAAGAAAAAAAAAGCGAAGCGAACACGAAAAAAGAAAAAGAATTATTGTAACGAAACGCGCAGCAGGCGAACTGCGGAATGTGTTGTGTTATGTTGGGTTGTTACTGCTGTTGTTGCTCGTTGCTCGCTGCTCGTTGCTCGTGTTGTGTTTGTTGCTGGTGTGTGTAGGTTAGTATAAACCCTCGTCAAGTTGCAGGAAAGCAATTTTCAATTTGAAAGCATTTAGTTAAAAAAAAAGGGAATAACAAGAGCGTAATTCGATAGCAATAGCAAACCAATGCCTTAATACTCTGACGCTGACGCTGACGCTGACACTGAATCGTGACTAATGTAAAATTATTGTCGAAAGTTCAGTTGAAAGTTCAGAGAACACATTAATTTGCCCAGAAGCTTATGGATCAAAATGCGAGACTTTTATTGTTTATGAAACTGCTTTAGTCTAGAGTTTTAAATCAGTTATGTATGTTAATATTAATTTTAGGCCACCTATAAAAATGATAGTCTTTACAATTTGATGAATATTCCAAAGTTCAAAGCACAACATTGAAAAAGCTGACTTAGGAACAAAAAATAGTTAAATAAAAGTCAACAGCTGAAACTTTTTTGACTCTCCAGAAAACATATTGATTAAGATGTCTTAAGTCAAATTTGCAATTTTCGACAATGCACAACAATAACAAATTGCTTCACTTAGCCAATAAACTCAGGGTAAGGGCATTGAAATGCCTGCGCTGAGTGGGGTAAATATATTTTAAAATCAACAAACAGGCCAGGCCAGTGAGTGGCACTAAATGGATGCGTATAGCTTGTGCTGTATTTGTGTTTGTGTGCCTCTATGTGTGTGTGTGTATGTGCGCTAGTATTGGTATTGGCATTGCGTTTGCTGACATGTAACTAACACACACACACACACACACACACAAGAAGCAACATGGGCCGGACATGGCTGGGACATGTGTACGTTGGCAAATAGTGGACAACTTGTCTTGTTTGCGCATTGAATTTGTGATTCCAATGACTTTTTGCCAGCTTCGAGCTGGCCAACGTACGAGCAAGAGTGCGTATTCTCCTGTGTTTGTGTGCCTAGGTACAGTTGTAGTGGTGAGTGTAAGTGTAAGTGTAAGTGTAAGTGTATGGGTAGGTAAGTGGTTGCAAACATTTTTACGTCAAATGGTCATTTTCAATTTAGTCGAAGCACTAAGCTTAAGCTAAGTAGCTGCTTCTAAGCATGTGCCGGCACTGGACACCAAAAAGAAAAATAATCGCAAGGCAGAAAAAATGAGATTCAGAAGGGCTGACCGAAGTTTAAATGCCCTGAGTAATCAAGAGCAGCAGGCAATAAAATACAATTAAAATTTATGCTTACATCAAGAGACAGCTAACAACATCATGGCAATTAAAACAACAACTAACTACATATACTCATACTGCGCAAAATAAAAATATGTATACAACGTAGATTGTAAATTCTGAAACTAGAATAATAAATACTTAAAAATAAAAACTTTTATTAGAAAGTTGTAATACTTTATAAATCAAACAAAAAATTATGAAACGTAAATTTTAATTACAAAAATGCAATAATAAATCATTTTATTATTAATATTAAAGTTTTTAAATTGCGCTCTATATAAATTTGATATTATAATTAAGTGAATAAGACGTTAATGTATGAATATGTATAAAAACAAAGAAGAGTATAAATGAAACGTAATTAATACTAAAATGTATAGTATTATAATTATGCATTCTTAATTAGTAAATCTCAATAAAAATCACGAAGGGGAAAACTGGTGGTTTTTTAAATTTATAAAAAAAAGAATAGATTAATCATTTAAATATTAAATAAATAATAAGTAAACAGCAATCCGACCTTTTATCAACCAACAGAGCTAATAATTGGAATTAAGCATTCGCTGTTAGGGTATTTCATAAAGGTAAGATATTGCAGACACGAAAACGCAATTGAGCAAACCCTTTAAAATTTATCAGTGTGCATACACACCTCGTGCCAACAACTACAACAACTCAACACTGACGAAGGGCCCTGTTGGCTAGTTGGTTTTGGGTAAAGCACTTTTCGTTTAACTTCTTGCCGGACTTCCAAATGAGTTGCCTTTTAAAAGCAGCGCTGCAGGGAGGCCAACAAAATTTGGTAAAATGCATTTTTAAACACACTTGAATGAGGCTGAAGCTGCCTAATTACATTTGGCCCAAAGCCCAAGACGTACATCGTGCTAGCAAGGCTTCTAGTCCTGCCCGTCCTGCATATGTTATGAGTATATTTAGCTAAAGGCTTTTGGGCTTGGCTTGGCTTGGCTCTTTGGTCTTGAGTTTGGTTGCTCGCCAACAACTCTCAGCTGGCTTGTGTGCGGGCTGACCTTTATCTCGGGTCGATGTTGTGGCTGTCTTCGCGGTTAACTTCATTAAAGTGCATAATTACAAGGTTTGGTTGCATTGCAAATTGTGCTGCGGTCTTGATACAGGCTGCTTCGCCAAGCACTTTGTTATGCCCAGCCGAGAGTCAAGTGTGTGAGACCCTGTACTAAATAGCTGACGCCACAAATGTCTATTGCATGGGTACGGTCTGTGCACCATTTAATGTGGTAGATAGACGCCTTACCTGATTATTATTGGCCGCCACGTCGACGGGCCGCGGTCGACGACGGTGAATGCGTTTCCTTGCCGTCTGATAGATTTTCCAGTAGAGCGCCAGGATGACCAGCAGCGGCACATAGAATGTGCAACAGGTGGCAAATACCTATGTGGATAATATGGCGCAATGATGATGTGTTCGCAATGGCAGTCTGCTCAATTAACGCTCACCTGATAGGCCACATCCTGCGAGACCATGCATTTCTGCTGCTCGATGCGCTGCAGATAATCTGGGTCCTTCCAGCCAAATTGGGGCGCCAGTGACACAATCACCGAGGCGGTCCACACGCAGAATATCATCATGAAGACACGATTGCTGGTCCGTGAGTGGATGTAATCGATGTTGGTAACCGCCCAATAGCTATAAGCATACAGCGAACAAATAAACAATCAATTTTATTAACTATTGTTGCACTTGGCGCGTGTGTTATTTACTTCATTTCGAGCGCTCACAATATGCAAATCAAATGTTGCATAAATCTAGGCGCGCACTTAAACGCACACAGCGTGAGCAGAGGGGGGAAAGAGACGGGGACAGACACACATACACATACACATGCATATACATACAAATGGCGGAAAAGTAAAGAAGCGTGTTTGATATTTGAATTCCGTTCAACAGTTTTTCATAGCATTTTCATTTTCTTTTCGTTTTTTATTTCTCGTTTTAGGTTTTGTGTGCCAAAACATGCTTTATATATGTGTATATGCATGTAAAACGCTCTGCATGTGTGTGCGTGCGTGTGTAAACGTGTGTGTGGCAGTCAAGCGTGGCATTTTTCAAATTTCCATTTATATAGCCAGGTTTAAGGGCAACTCGACTGCCACAGACTGTTTGTCGACCGAAACAGTTTAGTCTGCATATGAAACTCTTTTTAATTTCGGCAAATATTCAAACAATTTAATTCAAACTAAAATTATACATATTTTTATCATAAATGGTTTTTATGAATACTTTTGTAGGGTATCGAGAAGTTGCTATCACGGTGCGAAAACTATCGTTTTCAGTTGGCCGCTTGGTTTGAGCAGGAGAGCAACATGTCTAAACGAGTTTTTAAACGTTACGTGTACGATAACTGGAGCACACAGATAGATACAAGCAGGCTTGCACATTGAAATGCAGAGCTTGTAGAGACCTGGCTTTAATTGTATTGGTAGCTCTCGAAGCTTGTTGCTGCTGGCCAGGCTTTAAGAATGCCAACTATTCAACTGTGTGGCATAGATAATCGCGCCCAGAGGCGGTAACTAGACCATGTTGTTGTTGCTGCCTGCCATTAGGCAGCTTTTAGTTTTGGAGTTGTCAGTGTGTTGCAAGTGTAGCTGTCAGTTCAAAGGTTACTAACCACAACAACCTGCGGCTTTGTCTGTTGTCTGTTGTCTGTGGCTGTGGCTGACTGCCAAATTAATGCCGGCAACCGCACATTTCAAAATTTAACGGCAAGCAGCAAACACTCTTCACACACATACAAGCATACACATGCCTTCTGACCGCAGCGCTTAAAGTGGAAGCAACAACGAGAACAACATCATCATCGGCAACGTCAATTGTTTGTGTATTAATTAAACACAATTTGCATAAACAAATATTTTGGCCGGCAGGGCCGCAACAAGCAGCGCAAGCAAACAAATGTGTGCTCAAAATATAAATCAACAATTAATTGAGTTGACAAAGCACTCGGAGACTGGATCTATTTCTGTATATCTGTACTATATATGCCAGTGTAAACCTTGTTAAGTGCGTTCTCTCGCCCTGGGCATGACTTAATTTGTGTGTCATTCGAGCCAGTTGCACGCTAATGACAGCTCTATAAATACAAATAGTGCGCATAGTATAATTTCATTAATTTGTTGAAAACCCCAATTAAGCCGCACTTAATTAAAACACGACTAACAATCAAATACATAATCACGAGCACGACGAACAGTTACCCTACAAAACACCAGCATTTGTTGCAGTTAGTTGACCGAGAGACAGTTGAAATCAGGAGTCGAGTCAAATGCTTAGCACGTGTCTGGCTGCGTCAGCTTTTAGATGAGAAATGATTGCACATGACGTATACGCCACATGTGCTGTTGTCGATAATAAATAATAATGAATAATGTTGATAGTTGATGACTTTTGTCTGGACAGCTGCCACCTGCTGTGGAGTCTGCTGTGCCACTTGGAGGCAGCCTGACACACGGTCCTCAAGACGGGACGCCTTTTAATAGAGACGACGCCAGGAGCCGGCCTTCCATTCATTAGCATAATATAATCGACTCCGAGTTGGCAATTTTGATTGACTGCTTAAAATTAATGGAATTTTGTGATTTCGCTGTCTGACAATTTTTTCTCGCCCATTTTGACTAACCTTCCCTTTTTTGGAGTGCTTGAGTTTGAGAAATATGTGGGCCGCATACGCAATGAAAAAAAGGCATGCAAATTAACTGGGAAAATCTAATAAAGTGCCTGTCATGCAATGTGCTTGCAAATGATATAACTCATACGACGCGTAGTCGCCGTCAGCATCAGCATCAGCGTCAATGTCGCCGTCGCCATCGTCGCAGTGAAAGTATCATAATTTGTTATGGCATGTATTCCATATACAATTCCGTTCATAGGCCAGCAATTCAATTCATTTCAATTGAAGTCAATCAATTTATCAAGTGCACGAAAGCCAAACACCGAACTGGAGTCTACTCGGCTCGAGTGATGAATTATAACAATTTATTGTGCGCCAAACAATTTAAATGCGATTTTTCCATTATACATGTCCCGCCTTCTCCACTCTCTCGCCCTTCCCGCATCCTGCCGGGCTAAGGACTCGGGTTGGGGCTGCTCTATGCAATATGTGTGTGATAAATGTGCGCCACTCGAGTGTAACACTTTTTAATGCATTTAAAAATTGCGCGCCTAGCACACAAAAAAGCCATTACTCTTGATCTCACTTGATTACGTACGTTCGTAACATTTCCACCCCCTTCCCTTCTTTTACTCTCCCCAATTGCGTTAACATTTCCTAAAAAGATACTCGCATTGTATTTCTATATGTACGTACATGTATATTTTTTAT
The DNA here is from genome assembly GCA_035047365.1 of Drosophila ustulata. Taxonomy (NCBI): domain Eukaryota; kingdom Metazoa; phylum Arthropoda; class Insecta; order Diptera; family Drosophilidae; genus Drosophila; species Drosophila ustulata. Next base: position 23,381,210 of record JAWNPT010000057.1, on the reverse strand, counting down.
TTTGCACTTTTTTCTATCTTTGTTATTTTCAGCAAGCAACGCTGAAAGTCAGAAAGTCTAACATCATGATGACTTGGCGAAATTGCCTGGGAATTGATTTTCAAAATATCAGCAATTAGTTGACAAAAGAACCAACAAAAAAAAAAGTGTAATTAATTTAGAAAGGGACACATGTAATTTGACCTTTTAAGCTGCTCATAATTAATTGATGTTTTGTGTTGTCGAGTCGCAAGTCAATATTTACACAACTTTTTTTATTATTCGATTTTACACTTTTGCTCTGTTGACATCTGAAGCATGCATTTTTAATGCTCTTCGTATTCATTACTCTAATTGAGGGTGCCTCAACTTTGTAAAGCGACATTGCCTGTGAAGGAATAATTTCAAATTAAAGGTTTTTCGTTATCCCATTTACTTCTAGACTTTTTAATATTTAACGACTTGTAGTTTATTTGTGCAGTAGTTGTTGGGCTAATCGATTGTATTACTTGTTCATTGAATGCAGTTCATCGAGTTACACGTATTGTTTTCATTTTCAATTTAAGGCCATAAATAAAGGTAGGAAAAAATCGGCATCGCCTGTTACCTGCGGCTGCTGACTGCCGTTTTTCAGTTTACAATTATATTTCATTTTATACAACAAAACAAAACAAAACAAAACCGAGTAGAACAAGACAACAAAAAACTAAAAACGAGGCAGTTGAACAAAAGATAAAAATGGAAAACAAAACGAGGCTTACAAAAATGCATTCCACACTAGTAAAATAACAATAGGCGGAGGCCACAACAACTGCGACAGCAACAACAACAACATCACCGACAACTGGCGCCTGCTGCACACATGTAGCGGAGTGGGCGTGGCATATGCCTCAGTGTGTATGGGATTTTTTGTACTTTTTTGTTTTCTTGTGCGCCCTGCGGCAGCTGTGGCATGATTAAATTTTTGCAAATTACTTGCGTTCCACTCTCAGGCTCTCTGCACGCAGCATGTGCTGCTGCCGCTGTCATTGCAGCAACAACAACAATAGCCGTAATAACCTCTAAATGTTGCATTGTAACAATGGCAACAATAAAACTGTATTTGTTCATAGTTGAAGAAGCGCTAGGCCACAAAACAATATAAGTCTAACAATTGGCCTCTGCCCAAATCGTCGCCAAAGCATGAACAAATAAATCAAAAATAGCCTTTTGTTGCTCTTGCACTTTACGATAAGTAATATGAATTTAGCTTTAAAAAAAAAGGTAATGTCAGGGTATTCGACATTCGTCTAGACACAGCCATTTGTCACAGCGTATTAATTTAATCGCTCTTAATAGCCATTGATTTTATTTGCGTGCATAGTCTGGCATATATTCATAGTCATTTTAATTATAATAATGTCAATGGTTCAACACGTCGTATGATTGATACTTAATTTAATTTTATGCGGGCCACCCATTGGCCTTATTATTACCATTATTATTACTATTATTATTATGTATTATGATTGCCTTTTATTTATGGCAATTTCCATTAAAATAAATGTGCAAAATGTCGCCTCGAAGCCAGCGAGTCAATTAGCATATTAAATGCGTTAAATAGTTTCCATCGCCAACAAGATTTCTCCGGCTGCTGTCGTCCTATTATCGTCCTTGGTGTAGTGTAGTGGTGTCCACATAGATGCCAAAGCCTGTCGCTTGTAGGGGGCAACATTTTAATGCTGCCACACATTTTATTTGTTATGTGCTTGTCCACTTGCAGCCGCAGTGCGTCAGTTATGCTGACATGCACGGCTCTTGCCGTACAGCGAAATTCAATTTAAAACGTGCTTACGTGGCTGCGACAGGCTCCCAGCTTCCAGCTCCCAGCTCTCAGCTCAGAGTTGCCAGCTTCCAGCGCTCCCATGGCTACCCTTGTCGTCTACTCGTGGCCTCTCCTTGGCTTCCTTGGCCCATCCAACTGTCCGATGGAACTTTGCGCTGGCCTCAGGCTCGGCATTAACAGAGACACCCAAAGACAACTCTTCGCATTCAACTTTGTTTAACAACAATTTAAGTTTTAAAGTCCATGATTTCTGCTCAAATTTAGCTAAATATTAAATTCAGCAATATTGTTTTCATCTCTTTTCAATTTATGGTATAGTGTTCTACAATGTAATCAAGTTCCCCCTCTTTGGGCTACTTCGCTTCCTGCTCTTTTTGTTTTGTTCGGTTTTTGTGCGTTTTTTTTTACTCTCAGCGACCTACAAATTTATATGAGCAGAAATTGCGTTACATATTCCACGCATGACTTCTGAGCTGCTTGGCCGGGGAATATTAGCTGACCTGCCTCATAAGTAACATTAATTTATTTTAAAGCTCATTTTGAATATTACCTTTAAATGTGTACTACCTAACAGCTGGTTCGTTATCAGAAACCTTTTGATTTGAAATTTAAACAGCTCAATAAACGATGTACAGAAACTATATGAATATACATTTAGATATATTCATAATTTTTGCATTTTTTAATTAATCAATTGAATTAATGATTTTAAGTTGCAAAATATCAATTACAGCTGATTCGTTATCAAAGGATTTTTTATTTGTAATTTGAATAATACAATACAGAAATTATATGAGGAGTTCGACTCAAATTCATTTAATTTGAGGTTACAATTTATAAATTGATTTTTAAATTAATTTTATATAAATTAATACAACATTTTAATATATGTGAATTTCAATAACATAAAAAATCCTTTGATTTGGAATTAAACTATACACTAATCGATATACAGAAACTTTAATTCCATATGCCTTTAAGTTTCAGACTATAATTTATTAATTGATTTCTGTTTTAATATTGAATTGTCTGATTGATTCGCTTCAACTGAAATACAGGGTAGCTTGTAGCTGATCAGCGGGTGTTGGAAAGTTGAGCCTGTTGTTGTTTGTCGCTTGTGTTGCAGAGTTTTCTACTTGGCGCACAGCTGGCACAGGATGCGTCTTCTGTTGATTACAGGCCCATCGCATATGTGTCCTGTGCCGTTTGGTGCGTGTGCCTTGTGTCCTGTCTGCACTGCGCTGTGTGTTGTGTGCTGTGTTGAGCCCCATGTCCTGTGGGTGTGGGTTTTATGTGCTATATGCTATATGCTGAATGCCCTTATGCGTGCCTGCCTCGGCAGCCACTATGCGAGGCCAGCAATTGTAATTTATGGCACAAAAACAAGAAACTTATGTAAATTGCAAGGCAGCAGGAGGAGGAGCAGCAGGAGCAAGGAATAAGAGGTTCCACAGTGGGGTATAAAAACAAAAGCCAAGTAAATGTTGGGGACCACGCCCAGACGCAGTCTCATTGAATGCAGTCGAGTGCGTTGATTGCTGTCTGGCTGGCCGGGTGCTGCATTTTGGTCCTGGGGCATCCTGCGCCTTGTTGTGGCCGTCGCCTTTATGAATCTTTTAGTGCACATGCAGTTTTCCTTAAAAACAATTTGCATAATTGCACAGTGGTGTTCTCTGTGGCCATTAGGGGAGTCGCAACTTAATTATATTTAATAAGCTTGAATGTTTGCCGGCCTTCGTAATTGTCCGGCCAATTGGCGGCTTGTTGCCTGCCACTCTTCTCAATCTTCACTGTACTCGACATAATTGCAATTTCATATTGTGAGTGGCGAGTGGCAAGTGGCAAGTGGCAAGTGGCAGCAACAGCATCATTAGCTCGTGTCCACTGCCAATGAGCCTTGAAAGAGTCGCAAGCTCAATGGAAAATTGCAAAAATGTGAAAATATATTTAGCAACAATGGATTTTGGGTCAGGGAGTTTGGCTTGTTGGTTTGTTGGCTGGTTTGGCTTGTTGCCTTGTTTGCCTGCCTGCCTGCCAGGCTGCCTGTTTTTGGCTATTTGCTTTTTGTGCATGTTTTGCCTTTTGGCGTTCTCACGCTCGCACACTTGCAGCTGTCTCTGTCTGCCACGTTGCGGTTTGCTGGCCAAGTTTCCTTTCCGGTGGCAAAAGTTTTGGTCCAAACCGAAAACCGACCATTAATCACACGGCGTGCGCAAACTCTGCTAAACGCAAAACTAAATACGAGCAAACCTCAAGCGCACACATCCAACCCAGAAGAAATATATATACAAATATTTTTATATATAATTCATTTGTATACATGTGAATAGTTTACTTCTGCTGCTCTATTCTGGCTTAATACAACCGCAAAGTTTTCAATGCTTGTGGCAAATTTTGAAATGGATAAATTGCATATGTATTTGGATTCATTTGTGCTTGAAGTGCACTTTTTTGGTCAGAATTTTCAATTTGACTATAAAATTGTTCATTTGTCTTGGCCTGAGACACGCCCCCTTTTGAGGGCCTTCCTCCCCCTCCCGTCGCAGTCTTTCATTTGATTTATTTGAAATTCAATTTACTTCTCGCACTGATTAATCATTCAGCAGCCAGGCAGCTGGAAGGAGCTGAGGCGAGGGGAGCTGGGAGCAGCAGCCCTTGCGCCATTATTTTGATTTATGCGACTTTTACAAATTCGAAATTTAAATTACGCACACTCTCAAGCAGAAAGAGACAGCAAGCAAGAGAGAGAGAAAGAGAGAGAGACTGAGACATAGACTTTTGGGTTAGCCGCTGTGTGACAGTTATAGAATTGTAATTCATCTTGGCTGCGGTTTGAATGCTTTGCCATTCAAAAGAAATGTTTGAAATGTTTCCCACTGTGGCTTTCAAATTTCGGTCTTATAATTGCTTTTCCAGCAGCCAGTTGACATTTTATTTAAAAACTTGTCGGTTAACCCCAAAATGTAGGCAACACTTCTCAAGTGCAGCTCGCACTTTGACTAGCAACTGGTAATTGAGTTGTGTGTGCCAACACACTTTTGATTGTCTCTATATCAAATATATGGTTCAGCCGGCACATAATTAAGTTTATTGCTCAACACACACACACACACACACACACACAGCACAAATCTGTCCTGTGTGTGTAGCAAATATTGATTGAGGCATTTTGTAATGTTGTCTGGCAAATACATAAATCATTAGAATTATGTCAAGCCGTGCTAATCGAGATTGAATATGCCCCAAGTGCGCACACACACTCACGCTCTCGCTTTCTCCCTCACTCTCTCGCTCTCTCTCTCTCTCTCTCGCTCTGGCTGACAGAGATTAAAAGCACTTGAAACCATTTTAGTTGCACACACTAAATATTTACCATTTGTTTTATGAACTTGAGTTAAGTTCATTGAGTTTACGCTCGACGAGATAGCTTCGGCCTTTAAATGTAACAAACACCTCATTGCAACAACTATTACTGTGTCTGCGTGTGTGTGTGTGTGTGTGTGTGTGTGTGTGCGAGGGCATTAGCAGATAACATAAATGTCTTAGTAGCATATCCGGTTTTATTGCTTGGCTTCTCTGTTTGCTTTGCCTACGCTACTGATGCCTGTTTGCCCGACTGTCTTGCTATTTTGTCTCATTAACCGTTTGAAAGGCGCTCCATCTATGTATGTGTGTGTGTTTGTGTGTATGTTTGTTTGTGTGTGTGTGTGTGCTGCTTTGTGTGACTGCCGAACATGCGTCTTGGCATTTCGGTTTGTGAAATCAAATGTGCAAAGCAAATGAAGCGTTATTCGAATGCTGACTGCCTCCCAAACTGACTGACTGACTGTCTATGTGTGTGTGTGTGTATGTGTGTATCTATTGTGTGTGTGTGTTTGTCTGTATGTGTAAGGCATGAAAACTAATTATACTGTTTAATGCGTTTGTTTAACTAGCAATTTAATTAAGGCTGTGCTTTTGTTTAGGCCACGCTCACTGCGTACCTTACACACACACTCACACGAACACGCACACACACACTTATACACATACATGACACACACATGCGTTGCCATAATCTCTTTCTGCCCCTCCCCCCCCCAGCTGAAAAAAGACCTCACAAAACTTTGCAAACGGCCTGCAGCTAAATTGCACATGAACGCTGCGGTGAATGGCAAAGCCACAGCTGAGGGCAGACCACAGCGGGCAAGGGGGCGTGGCAGTCAGCTTAATAGGAATGCGAAGCAGGGGCGGGAAAGAGGAGGAAGCTGTTGGTTCTAAGCGCGCAGTATGCTAAAATGACCAGCGACAGCGTGAAAATTATGTAAAATACGAGGACAATGTTCATTTGCACTTACAATGCTGGCCAACAGTGGCTGGCAGCAGTTAGCGCACACGCCTAAAACAACACTGCTGCTCACAAATTCAATTGGCCATCACTTTATGCTAGCCAAAACATAAACTGAACAAGTTATTAAAAACCGTTTATTAGTCTCCGAAATGTTGTGCAACATTTTAATGAAATTTAGTCAGACATTTTGTATAAGTTGAAAAGTTTAATTAAATCAAAAGTGCTTCAAGTATTTTATTTAATTCTGCGTTTAGCCAAACATAAAATGAAAAATTTTAAATATGTTTATTTTGCTTAGTATATAGTATATGCTATATACACATAGTTAAACAAAATAATGAATATGAAAGTCAACTTTATAATTTTAATTGCAAAACCATTTTACTACTATCTATTGGGAATCTAGCATGATATGTTTCAAAAATGTTTTTTGTTTGTTATGAAATTTAATTGAAAAATGAATAAATGAGTCTGAATGTTTATGTTTTAGCAATTTGGACAATTTCATGAATTTAATGAAATTTTGTCAACAAGATTGTATAAATTGAACAGATAAATAAATCCACAGAATTAGAGATAGCTAAAATATAAACATAAATTTTGTTAACAAACAAAAAACATATAAAGATAATGCATAATTGTGAATATGAAAGTGAAATATACATTTTTAAAGCGTCTGTAAATTTAGTCGATTTTAAAAGATAATTGAATTACAATTCTAAAATTATTGATTGCTATTGGGAATCTCAATATCAAATCTAAATAGTTTTATAATTTATTCTTTTTAAAAAATACAATTTTATAATTTAATAAATTATGTATGCATTTGTTTTAGCTGACAACTATACAATTGCATGCCTGTCTGCATTATTTTGGCTTGCAGTGTACCTGCACTTAGTGCAAAAACTCTTGTGTGACAACAGCAATTACAATTACACATGGCACCGTGTGGCATATGGGGACAGTATGTGGTTGCAGTGGCTGTGGCAGCTGCTGCAATTGCTGTTGTTGTTTCTGATATTGGCGTCGTGCGGTTGTAGTTGTTATTAAGCTAGCAGAGAAGCCAAAACAACGATGACAGCGCCAACGCCAACGACAATGGTACCGACATCGACATCGACAACGACAACAGCACTGACGACGAATATTAACATGTAATTACGTTTTAAGTGCTAAATGGTAAAAAATTTATGGCAACAGCAAAAAAGAATCACAGTTAACTTAATTGAAATTTAATTGAATATGTCAGATGCAACAACAACTGTTGTTGCTGTTGCTGTTGCAACAGAAACTGTTGCCAAACAGTTGGGAGCACGACATCCCAACAGAGTCTGAAAGGATTCCCGTTTATTGGGGTTAAACATAGAGCCAAAAGTCATGCCAGAGGAGGGGTGAGGAGGAGGGCCTAAAAAAAAAAAAACTTTGCATTTAAATGATTGTTTGACCGGGCAGAAGGTCGCTTCGTGTGGCATTTGTCATTTGGCTGGCACTAATAATGACGTCAGCAACATGCTAGAGAGCGTGAAATTTATGCACAGTTCGGCCATTGCTGCGGGTGTGCTCCATAAGTGTTGTGTATGTGCATATATTTTGGCATTGACAACACGCCATCGACAGCAGCAGCAGCAACAACTGCGACAACAGCAACAACAGCAACTACAGCAACTACAGCAGGAGCAACAGCAACGGCCAACGCCAACGGCATAAAGATTAATGACCATGCGCCATTTTTTGCCTGCCGCTGCTGCGGCTGTTTTAGTTGTTGTAGTAGTCATTGTTGTTGTCGTGTTGTTGTTGTTGTTGTTGTGGTTGCCATTGCTGCCGGTATCGTATCATAGGCTTTTATTGTGCTCGGCTTTTTTGGGGTTGCCTGCTCTGGACATGGTTTTGTTGTTCTCCATTTCAGTCGTTTCTGCTTCTGCTGCTGCTGCTGCTGCTGTTTCTTGTCTCGCAATTTCGTAAATATTGTTGGCACTTTGTCTTAATTGCTTAAAAATTACTGACATGGAAAATGAACTTGGCAACGTTGTGGCACTAGAAGAAGCATTAGGCGAGGGGTTGAGGAGGCTTGCAACGGCAACGGCAACGGCAACGGAAAAGTGCTGTCGTCGCCTGTTGGCTGCTCGCTTGTCAACGACTTGGCTTTGGCTCGTAACGACAAATACTTGCAAATATTATTATTGTAGTCGAATTTCAGCCAAAACTATTTATCATGCGGGTGGCAGGCAAAAAGCCAGTCAGGCAGTCGCAAGGAGCAAGGACCGTTTGACAAACTTAATTTATTAATTTACAGCCTCTCAGCCTCTCTCAACAATGCGAACAGGGCTGCAAATGGGCCTCTTGCTTAAAAGCACATTAATTTTCATTCCGTTTGGTGATAAGTAGAAGCAGGCTTTGAATTCTATTTTAAATATCAAGTGACAACTAGCAAATACTCGTAAAGTGTGTATATTTGTGTTCTGCTGTTGCTGCCCCCTGAGGCTGTGTAATTGTTTCAACAAAATTGGACACAGGCTTTAAGAGACGTAACCCAGCACGGCCATAGAGTGGATACACAATGAGGTGCCACTCAGGCGAATCACGACTGTCATGCTGCTCATTTGCATACTTTTGAGTGGGTCGCTTTGGTCCCATCATAATATGCCACTCATTTGGACGTCCAGCTGACAGGCAAATACCCAATACCAATTCCAAAATCAATAGCAATCGCAATCGCAATAGCAATAGCAGAGGCAACGACAACACTGAGTTGGTCATTTCAACTGAATGCTGATTGATATGCAATACAAAATCTAAGCATCACTTGGCTTTGTTTATTGACAGGCAATTTGTGCCCAGCCAGCATTTCAATTTGCCCATTGACAGCCAAATCAGCGTTCGCTATCCGCCACGATAAAAGTCCAGGAAGATGCTCATCTTCCACCTGCACGATTCAGCCTCATTTATTGACTCGCTTTAAAGCTTAAAGCCTTCACGTTTCGTGTTATGCAATGCGATGTTCCCTCGAGCGGAACGCCCGCAGCAAATACACAAATTTTACGGGCAGATGCATCAAATTAGTGCCAAACTAATAATAAATGCACATGGTTTCGTTTTAATGAGCTGCAGCCAGTAGACTCTAAATCCAAACACGCATACGCCACGTTGCCCGCGCCGTATCATAATTATAATTGCGATGTTTTGCACGTTTATTTTGCAGTGTGTGGGTAAAACACAGTTAAATAAAAATAGAAATAGAATAAATAGAATTGTATTTGCATTATTTGTTATTGGGACTGTTCTCGGTTCGCTCTAATTGAAACTGGCCGTATAATTGGCCCCACATTGACCTGCAGATTAGCCAATTAATGTGGGCCTATTGCTGTTGCTATTGCTGTTGCTATTGCTGTTGGCGTTGCTGTGGCTATGGCGGCGTCGTTCAATAAAATGAAATTAGCCAGTCAAGTGCAGCGTGGGAGCGTGCTGTACGCTTTGGCAATTTCAAATTACATTGCGCATACGACACGTTGTCCTGGGATTAGCACTGGCTCACAGGCCTTGCCCTGCCTGGCAATTTCGGGGCTGCGCTAAGTGTTCATTAAACACACAAAATGCTTCGCCCTGGAGGCTCATTTCGTTTTCAGTCTTATACGCGATGCGAAACCATTGAAAAGTGCCCCAATATTGTGCAACGTGCAACGTGCAACTAAGTGCACAACAACCAACACAAAATGCCATCAAGAACCGAGTGCTCAAGTGCAGGGCGAAATCAAGCGACTTTCGAGCTTCGCCTTGGGATACTTCTCCTAATGAATATGCTTGAAACAAACTGGCATTAAATTTGCTTCTTCATGACCTGCAAATGAAATTCATTTCGTGGCTGTTGTTGTTGTTGTTGTTGTGATCCACATTGGATTGATTGATTGAAATGTTTGCTGCAAATTGATTGATGATATGCAGCGAGGCATGCTACATACGCCATACGCTTCAATAACTGAGCATTTCATTTTAAATTGATATAGCCATAATATGAGCCATGGGGGCGAGTCGAGCAAACATTGCCCAAGGATTTGTCAACCCTAAATGGCCAGGCACATTAAGGGGCCACAACGTTCGATATACTCGTAAACTGGTCGACAGTTGGCCGCGAAGTGATAATATTCGAATGGGTTGCAGGGCGGCAGATAAACGCGTCTCCGGTTAATGCGGCATATCAGTTTGACAGAAGGATTTGCTGCTGAATTGGCTATCAGAATTTGACATTTTGCTCATGATACTATTATTTCGTTTTGCTCATTTCGATGGGTACAATTTACCCTTTTCTACTTTGACTTTGCTCAAATTTCTCTAGGGTATCTCGGGTTCCCGTTCGCATTCCTCAAGTGTTTTCTCAGCATTCTATTTTGCTATGTGTCTTAATGTGCGTTGCGTTTTGTTGCCAAGTGGATTTGTAAAGAGATTTGACATGCTAAAAACTTGATTGATTGATTGGTTTAACTGACACGCTCACACACATGCAATACCCTTATACACATATATATATAGTATATATTTATATGTTATTGGCAGTCTCCTCCCAACTTTCTAAGCTGGCTTGTTTTACACGCCACTTACAAGTGGATTTTGTAGCTCGTTTATCAAATGTGTTGATTTTAGCTGTCTCTTCCCTTTTCTAATGTTTTCGTTTTGTTTTCACGCCACTCCCACGAAAAGTAATTACTTACCGATCGACGGCGATGGCAACCAGATGCAGTATGGATGCAGTGCAGCAGAGCACATCACAAGAAGTCCAAATGTCGCACAGCTCCGGTCCAAGAATCCAGCCCTGGCTGATCTGTGTGCATTAAGTAGATAAGAATGAGAGCATTAAGTTACGTTCGCAGTCCCAGAGTGACAGTCAAATAAACGATAAAAGTTGATGGCATATTAAAATTGATGCCAAGCAGGGGAAACATTCAGGTCTGTAATGGCATCTAATAACTGTGCAAACAAGAGCTGCGCCGACACCGATTGAAAAACGACTCGACTTGCACTCGTCCAGAGAACAGTTCGTCAACTGCAATCATGAGGTGTGCTTTCCTTTTTCTGCATCTTTGGATTGTTGGCCAAGTTGCCAGTCAACGACAAGCCGGAGGGCAGTTTGATGGCGAGACCGGGAATATTTTATACATTTTAACTGCAGCCAAGAAACCCGTATCGTTTAACAGTGCATTCAGTATATTCAGTCTTCAACAAATCCACAGCTCTCGACATTAGTGATTAATTAACACTAAAATTGAAACCCTAATAATATATATATATATATATTAAATATACAAATAAACTAATACTAATTTATCTTTCCTAACCGACTCGAATATAGAACAATTTTCGAGTTTTCTGTATCCAGTAAACCAAAAACTGTCATATTCACATACCGTGTGTCATATTAATCTAATAACAAATCAATACTTATGAGAGCTTTATTTAGAAACTAAAAATTATTAAATTGAGAAAATAATTTTTGAACAATGGAATTTCTATAAATTTCAATGATGTAAATATGTAAACTATCAACTATCGATGAATAGTTACCGTATATGATATATATCAGTAATTATTATAACTCGAATGAATATTGGCAAATTGAAACAGGCGGTGAATGGCAGAAAACCATCTTTACAGTTTCGTTTAATTGCACTTTCACTTTTTCATTAGCTTTATAATTCTGATTTAAAAACACATTATAATAAATAGATTTTTCACTTGTTAAGAACCGCTAAGAATCTGGAATCTATTTTATTTGGGATAGTTGGCATCGAATTTCATTAATTGATCATTTTAATACAAATTATATGTTTAGTCTGTTTTTAATATTGGTTGGGTTCCAAAGACTTGAAAACGGTAAAAATTTTTGATTTAAAACAATTTGGAAAATGTTTATGATAAAAGGCATCACATAAATTTAATTTTTTTTACTACAGAAACCATATTCAAAACAATGTTTTTTTTTTCAGTCAGTATTTTTAGGTAATAAAAATATTATTTTTAAGCATTTGTGGCTTAGGTAATTAAGTAAAAAATTGATTTTGGTTTAGATTATTTTCAATTTGAATTCCTAAGGAAACTTAACAATATTATGTCAACCAAATTCTGTATGTTTTCTGATTAATTTTAAAAATTATTAAGTAATTTAAAAGTCATGACTTTTGAAACGATCTAATCTGAAACGTGTTAATTAAATATTAGTTGTATGCGAGCTAGTGATGATTCCACTACTGCCATAAAGGGACGGTATCCTTTTCATACTCACAGATACATAAACAGTAAAATTCTATTGCTCTAATTGCATATAATAGCTGTGCAAACAAGGATTCCAGCGACTCCGATTGTAAAATGACTCGGCTCGCTTTTGTCAGGAGAACAGTTTGTGAATTGCAGTCATGAGGTTTGCAAGACTTTTTCTGTATCTTTGGTTAATTGGCCACGTAGCCAGTAAACTGGAACCATTAGTAGAGAGTGACGAAGAAAGCGAGTATATTTTTGGGGTTGTGAAATATATGCGGAAAATTGTAAACTTCAGGAATGTTGTCAACTTTCTTGGAGACCCGAAAATGAATGGATTCATGAATGTCAACTCTCTGCAAAAGCGTATTATGGACACCGCGGAATGTCCTGTAATTGTCGCTGATCTTTGGACTGGTTCCTTGAAGAATGCTCTGAATGGACATACTCTTCTCCTAATACCTCTGGTTGGTCTAAAGGATCCTATTCGTTCTTCTTTCATTGGTAGTCTGCATCCATCAAATCATATTGCCATTGTATTTATTTACTATGCAAATGAGCAAAGAGGAGATCATCCGATAACGGAGTCGCAAACTCACGAGTTGTTTTCATGGTGTTACGAAAGAAATTTCTTGAAAACTGTGCTGATTCAGAAGAAAAACAATTCCCATGAAGCGTGGACATATCGATATTTATTAAAATTAATTGTTTATCAAATAGTGGACTTAAATAATTCAACGATTGCATATAATAATGTACATCATCGATGGCTGGTTACAGCATATAATAACATGCCTAACGTGTATTTGGTAAGATATTCAAATTAAATTATTTGGTTGAGCGACACATTTCCATTGCTTTATTTCCCTTGCAGTATAACTCTTCGGATCAAAAAGATCTAACCAGTGGCAATGTGCGCTTGGGAGGAGTGAATGGATATTTGTTGGCCAATTTTCTGCGAAGCGTGAATGGAAAGATGGATATTTTGGCATTCGATAATCGCAGTGATCTAGCTATGAATGTTAAAAGTCGAGTAGGAAGTCGTGCAGTTGATATTGGAGCAAATCTTGTTTGGAATCAAAGTATCGCCGTGTATAGTCCCACCGTGAGGTTTTCGAGAGCCTGCATTGTAGTGCCCACAGCAGAGCGATTATCTTTGAAGTACTATTTCCGGCATTCCATCAAAGGATCAATGCATTTATTCTTGTTGTTTATTTACCTCGCAAATGTTGCGATAAAACGCCTGGCTTACCCACGAATGTCCATTATGGCGATAGTTTATGCCAGCATCAAGATCACTCTGATGCAAGGAATAAGTCCTAGAGAATTTCGTGGGCTTCGATTATCGGACAAGTTTATGCAGCTCTTCACAAATATATATAATCTTCTGATAGCGAGCATTATCTGCAGCGCTTTTATTACCGCATTTACTGTGGGGTATTATCAACCAGAAATTGAGGATGAACAAACATTACTCGAGAGTGGCCTGCGAATTATGGTAAATGAACATGAGGTCAGAGAAGTCTTTGAATTTGAACAACTACCAAGAAGTCTTTTAGACCGACTTCTTTTTGTTGATCGGAAAACCAAAGAAAATCACTTTTTTGGCCTGAATAAAAGCTATGCATATATTGCTTCTAGTAACAAACTTGAGCACCTTGTGCATATCCAACAGAGATTAATGCGACCCAAACTTCGAATAGCGTCTCCAAAGTTGTGTACAGTTGATTTTGAGCTAAGACTGTCGATTCGTCCGGAACTGCCATCGTCGTCACTATTGGCCAGCTTTATTCGAATGGCTCAGGAAGCGGGCTTATTTGAAAAGTGGCAGCAAACCACATTTCGACAGGCCCGCAAGGAGGGAGTTGTTGTTCAGGTTCCTTATGAAGCTCCTGAAAAGTTTCCCTTACCGATGCATTATTTCAAAGATATTTTTATCGCATTTGCAATAGCCTTGTTTATGAGTGTAAATGTCTTGGTAATCGAATGTCTATATGCAACTTGGGAAAAGCGAAGAATTCCTCAAGAGCCTGAAGGGAGGCATGACAGTATCGCTTAGATCTATTTTAAATTTGCTCGAAATAAATCAAATAAATTTTAATAGATACTTAAAACGCTAAACTATATTTTAAATGACTAGTATATTTCTTATACTCGTATTAATATGATTTTTTAATAATGACCCATTTTGGAAACTACGATCAATTTCACGAAATTCCTATTTTAACTATCCTTAATCACCGTTGGTTAAAGCTTATTAAAAACTACATACCCAACTTATAGATTTTGTTTATTTTAAATTTTTAAAAATAAAATCATCACAAATTAAAATATGATCACATCTCGTATTCGATTCCTCTCGACTAGAGCGTTCTTACTTGTTTTTATTTAAAGTTTATGTTTATCGAAAAGACTACAACCTTCTTCATAAGAGAAACTAAAAACCAGTAAGAAAGCTACAGTCGAGAGTGCTCGACCGTATGATACCCGCAACCCATTTCGAGAGAAAACAAAAAATTTAAATGATATATTAACAAAAAATATAGCAAATATACTAAAATTAGTTTTTTTGTATATATTTGAAAATAGCGGGTAAAAATCACAACACCGTTATGGTCACACTGTCAACTAAACAAACAAAGCGCGGGCAGCTGCAAGTGAATTTTGCATATAAAATTGATTCTTTAATAAATTCCTTGTTTTTTCATCGATATCAACCAAATTCACAGGAATCATTGAAAATATAATTATTATTATGCATACCAAAATTCAATGCTCTAGGTCTATTATTACGGCTTTTACAGACTTTTGGGGGCGGAAAGGGGCGTGGCATCCAATTTTTGAAATAAACTTGATCTACGTAGGACCTATAGAAGTACTGTCCCGAAATTTGGTAGCTCTAGCTCTTATAGTCTCTGAGATCCAGGTGTTCATACAGACGGACAGACGGACAGACAGACAGACGGACATGGCTATATCGTCTCGGCTGTTGACACTGATCAAGAATATATATACTTTATGGGGTCGGAGATGCCTCCTTCTGCCTGTTACATACATTTTCTGTTGGCACTAAGTTATAATACCCTTCTACCCTATGGGTAGCGGCTATAAATATCATGTCAACCAAATTCTGAATGTTTTCTGATTAATTTTAAAAATTAATAATATATCTTAAGTAATTTAAAAGTCATGATTTTGGATTCGTGTTGATTTAATACTTATTACTTGCGGGCGAGTGATGAGTGCATTAAGCAATAATGAACAGTTCTGCTTTTCGTAAACAGATAAATAAACAATAACATTTTATTGATTCTAATAGCAGTGCAAACCAGGATTTCAGCGACTCCGATTGTAAAAGGACTCGGCTCGCTTTTTTCAGGAGAACAGTTTGTGAATTGCAGTCATGAGGTTTGCAAGACTTTTTCTGTATCTTTGGTTAATTGGCCACGTAGCCAGTAAACTGGAACCATTAGTAGAGAGTGACGAAGAGAGCGAGTATATTTTTGGGGTTGTGAAATATATGCGGAAAATTGTGGACTTCAGGAATGTTGTCAACTTTCTTGAAGACCAGGAAATGAATGGATTCATGAATGTCAACTCTCTGCAAAAGCGTATTATGGACACCGCGGAATGTCCTGTAATTGTCGCTGATCCTTGGACTGGTTCCTTAAAGAATATTCTGAATGTGCATACTCTACTCCTAATACCTCTGGGTGGTCTAAAGGATCCCATTCGTTCTTCATTCTTTGGTAGTCTGCATCCATCAAATCATATTGCCATTGTATTTATTTACTATGCAAATGAGCAAAGAGGAGATTTCCCGATAACGGAGTCGCAAACTCACGAGTTGTTTTCATGGTGTTACGAAAGAAATTTCTTGAAAACTGTGCTGATTCAGAAGAGAAACAATTTCCATGAAGCCTGGACATATCGTTTTGTATCGAATTTAATTGTTTACCAAATAGTGGACTTAAATAATTCAACGATTGCATATAAGAATGTACATCATCGATGGCTGGTAACAGCATATAATAACATGCCTAACGTGTATTTGGTAAGATATTCAAATTAAATTATTTGGTTGAGTGACATATTTCCATTGCTTAATTAATTGCAGTATAAATCTTCGGATCAAAAAGATCTAACCAGAGGGAATGTGCGCTTGGGAGGAGTGAATGGATATTTGTTGGCCAATTTTTTGCGAAGCGTGAATGGAAAGATGGATATTTTGGCATTCGATAATCGCAGTGATCTAGCTATGAATGTTAAAAGTCGAGCAGGAAGTCGTGCAGTTGATCTTGGAGCAAATCTTGTTTGGAATCAAAGTATCGCCGTGTATAGTCCCACCGTGAGGTTTTCGAGAGCCTGCATTGTAGTGCCCACAGCAGAGCGATTATCTTTGAAGTACTATTTCCGGCATTCCATCAAAGGATCACTGCATTTATTCGTGTTGTTTATTTTCCTTGCAAATGTTGCGATAAAACGCCTGGCTTATCCACGAATGTCCGTTATGGCGATAGTCTATGCCAGCATCAAGATCACTCTGATGCAAGCAATAAGTCCTAGAGAATTTCGTGGTCTACGATTATCGGACAAGTTTATGCAGCTCTTCACAAATATCTACAATCTTTTGCTAGCTAGCATTGTTTGCAGCGCCTTTATTACCGCATTTACTATTGGTTATTATCAACCAGAGATTGAGGATGAGCAAACATTACTCAAGAGCGGCTTGCGAATTATGGTACATGACAGAGCAATAAGTGGAATCTTTGAAGACAACGAATTGCCCAAAGGTCTTTTGGGCCGACTTCATTTTGTTGATCAGAAAACCCAAGAAAGACATTTCTTTGGTCTGAATAAAAGCTATGCATATATTGAGTCTACAAACAAATTTGAGCACCTTGTGCATATCCAACAGAGATTGGTGCGACCTAAGCTTCGCGTTGCATCCCCCAAGTTGTGCACACATGCTTTTGAGCTAAGACTGCCGATTCGTCCGGAACTGCCATCGTCGTCACTCTTGGCCAGCTTTATTCGAATGGCTCAGGAAGCGGGCTTATTTGAAAGGTGGCTGCAAACCACATTTCGACAGGCCCGCAAGGAGGGCGATGTTGTTCAGGTTCCTTATGAAGCTACTGAAACGTTTCCCTTACCAATGCATTATTTTAAAAATATTTTTATCGCATTTACAATGGCCTTATTCATTTGTTTTAATGTCTTTCTAATCGAATGTCTATATGCAACTTGGGAAAACCGAAGAATTCCTCAACAGCGTAATGGAAGTCATGACAGCATCGCTTAGATTTATTTCAAATTATTTTAAAACAATTTTAATCAGTTTCAATATATACTCAAATCGCTTAACTATATTTGAATTAACTTAAATAATCATGCACTGATTTAATCATAATCTTAATAAATCCTATGTTTTAGCAAATGAAAATACAATTAAAGTGGAAGTAGTTTTAACACTACAGTAACTTTTGGTTTTATTTTATTTAATATAATTCCCTCTGTGATATTGTTATACGTTGTTTTGCTCAAACTTACCTCATAGACGGCTCCCAGAGGCATTACCAAACAGGCAACAAATAGATCAGCCACTGCCAGGGAGGCAACCAGATAGTTGGCCACATTCTGCAGATTTCGCTCCAGGATAATAGCCGCTATCACAAAGACGTTGCCTGCAATTGCAGAAGGAGCAGAAAGAAACAAAGAGGTTGAAGAAGTGCTGTGAAGAAGAAGGAATGCCAATGACAGCTTAGCCGAGGCGAAGTGTTGCCACTGCAGCTGGGCCTAATTGCGAAAATTGACTTGAGCGAAAAGTTTGCGATTCAATTAAGTACGTTAGCAAGTCGAATGCGAATGCGAATGCGAGCGCATCTGTCGAGCGAATGAAACGAGAACGAAAATGAAAACGAAAATGAAAATGAGAATGAGAATGAGACGCAACCGCAGCGGGCAGATAAAGTTTGTAAATTGCCAAAGTTGGATATGTGTGTGAGTGGGGTTAAATAAAATGGGAATCTTATTAAACTTGCCGCTTGCCACCGCCAGTTGCCAGTTGCCGTTGTTGCATTGTAACATTTTACAGCCGCCTAGTGAAACCGAATATCAGTGCCATGTGGCCTTCCTCACTCTCTTGCCACATTGTGTTGCACTTGAATGGTCCCAGACAAAGTTCACAAAAGCTAAAATAAACGACATCAGCTAATCGGGTTGTCGTAAACTGCGCTAAGCCCTGTCGACGACGACGACGACGACGAAGTCGCTGTCTGCCTTGAGGGTGGCTCCACGCCCACGTTGCTGTTGTGGGGGAGGGGCCAGGGATGAGGCGCCAAATTGACAGTGGCGCCACCTTTGATGTCTGCTAGTTGCCTGGCAGTGTCTGCCAGTGTCACAACTACTTGTGGCACACTTGAAGGTGCAAAAAAGCAATGGTTGCTACTAAAAGTTGGGCCCAAGTGCAAGACATGCAATTTGCGGCATTGAATTTGCTGTCTGCAGCGACGGCAACACACCGAGGGACACTGCCCTGCAGCCCTGCACAAACACACACACACACAAGCTGGGCTCCAGCTGAATGTCAGAAGCGCCGACAAAGGAATACACATGCAATTAGACACTTCAGTGTCAAAGTGAAGGCAAACTGACAAGCTGCCTGTCCGTCCCTCAACTGTTTGCGTTGCAGCTCAGCTCAGCTCGGCTCGGCTCAACGCATCTCTTTGCTGCACACAGTTTTTGTTGCCGCTCCCCAAACGAAGATGTCGCACAAAGTTGTCATGGAAGTCCCGGGAAATGCAAATACAAAAGGTGATTATATAAGACAGAAAATAACAGAGGCAAAAAACACACACCAGCTGCATATAAATTGCATTTACGGAATAATTGAATCGTTAAATACTGATTGAATAATAAATGAACATATAATAACAATAAGTGGCTTAATGCAATCTAAAATGGGCCATTGTGCGCTGATCACATAAATTATAAACTACAATACGCATTTGCATATTAATTGAATTTTATTCTGATTACAAATTTGCAGCAAAGTGAGCAAATAAATGTAACACAGATTTCACTCATTGCTAATGTGTGCCAGCGAATTTGTTAAACATTCTGACGAGCATGTATTCCACGCAACAAATTGTGTCCTATTGAAGTGCTGGCCAGAGGACAGTGTCTAGTTGACTATCCGCTGCGTGGCTCTTTTAAACTCATTAGCATTTCCTTTTATATGCTAAATGTTTTCACTCGAGAACAGAGCAGAGCATTCAACGCAAATGCAACCACTGCGAAGCTCAAAAGTGAAGAAAAACGAAATGAAAATGGCAACAGCAACACAGCAAATGAAAAACGTGAAACGAGGGCGCCAAACAAAACTAAACTGGTAAACAAAAAGCGAAAAGCGAAAAGCAAAGAGCAGAGAGCGGAAAGCAGAAAGCAGAAAGCAGAAAGGGAAATAAAATACAAAAAAAATAAACACAAATTAGATGAAAATCAAAATGAATACTAAATGAATGCAGAAAACAAGGCACGCATGTGAATGGTAACTGGCAGCGAGTAAAATGCCCAAATAGCAAATGGCGACGGCAGCTGCCATTAAACTGGGCCCTTGACGGCCCAAAAAATGTAGCATACTTTTTCGGGCATTCCTTTTGGCCTCAGCTCGGTTTTTATTTTCTGTTTAGCTCTTGACTTTCGCGCTGCGCTGTGTTTAAATGTAACGAAACGAAATGAAATGAAATCTACTTAAATTAATGAAATCAATTTCAGTCGCTGCGCTCTTTTACTTTCGTGCTTCTGTTTTATGCCAAATAAATGTTGCGCCGCAGTTTTACAATGCGGCCCGTAAACTTCTCATGGTAATTTTTTGAGCACAAAATTTGTTGTATTCGCGTGGCTGGAAACTGTGATTGATTGATTGATTGTCTGTCAATTTTAATGCGCCGTGGCGTGTCTTTACTGTTCTGTTCTGTTCTGCTCTGCTTTTTTTTGTTGGTTGGGCCTAGATGAACGTCTTCTGTTTGCCATGCGGATTTATGGCTAAATGCGTGTAATGAATGTAGCCAACAACAATGGCAATGACAAGGGGAATGGCATTGAGCTGCCTTATTAATAACAAGCCGTCGAGTGGCAGTGCCGCCGTCAATGCTGAGCTAAGTATAATAACAACAATAATAAATAATATAAAATGGCCCCAGCATCATAAATATCAGTTACGCGTATTTTATTATCTGCAACTCAACCGAAATGCTGAGTGGGCGCAAAATCGCCACCCAAACAAATCCACAGACCAGATCCCACAGATCCGCCTCCTCATCATGCCCGTCTGGGATGCCTGGCTGTGATGCTTTGCTGTGGCTGTGGCTGCTGCTGTCATTCGGTTTGCCTTATTGAATTGTTTGCCATATTCCCCAGCGAAATGGCGCGTCGGATTTGCTGGCACGCGCGTGCCTGAGACTGGCTTCCATGGAATTTATTGGCGGGGCAAAGGAGCGCGCAAATAATTATGTCTATGTTTAGGCTTTGGCTTTGGCTTTAGCTTTTGCTCTGTCTATCGAGCGTACATCAGTCGCGTCGCGTCGCCCTAATGAGCTTTCCATGTTCCGGATTCGTTTCGGGAGGAGACTTACCAATTATGGTGACGAGTATCATCAGGCCAAGCAGCACCGATGTGACCGCCATGCGCAGCAGCTGCGTGAAGTCATCCTCGTCCACTTTGCTGGCCGTCACATTGATTGCCGCACTGCTGTTCATCAGTGGCCCGGTGCCGTTCGCCAAGTCACCGAAAATGCTCAATGCCGTTTCGTTCGCCTCCAGCAGCAGCGTGTCGTTCAACAGCATGGCGCCAAGGCCAACTGCCACATTGGTGTAGTTATTGTCCGAAGTGGCAGCAACTGAGACGCCATCGATCAGCTCGATTGCCCTGCCACTGCCGCCAGCAGCACCTGTGGCGAGTGCTCGATGTGCGGCCTTTGCTGTAATTCGTGCGGCTGCGGCAGCAACGGAGGCGGTTGCCGCTGCCGCTGCCAGCGCCGCTGTGGCAAGCGGTGAGTTTGGTGTGGTTGCCGCAACGCTGGTCGTGGGGCCCAGAAAGCCTGTGTCGCCGCCATCATTATAGTAATGATTGTTGTTGTTGTCGTCCTCTTCGTCCTCGTGGTCCTGCTCATCGTCATCGTTGTTGTTGTCACCATCGTCCGGCCGCTGCGGCTCGGCTATCAGATAGGCATTGTCGTTCATACTATTGGCTATGTAGATGTAATCCAGCGCATCTGCGAACATACATATAATATAATAATTAAGCTAGCTGTTGCCTTTGACATTTTCCCAATTATAAACCGAATACAATTAATTCATTTCGTAATTAAACAAAAATGTAAATGTAATTTTAATAAGAAGTTTGCAGAGATTAATTCAAACTTTCTTACTTTCAAGCAAGTTGATTTTGGACTAAACTTTCGCAGCACTTACCATTAAAGTTGGTCTTTCTGGCCATTTTATTTGTCTTGTGTGTTTGTTGGTTGGTGTTTTTCGTTGGTGCACGGCGGGAAGTGCGCGGGGCAAGGTAGCACGCTTAATTGCAGCCGCAGCGGAAATGAGGCGAGTGAGCGTAGACGGAAACGGAAGCGCGACTATGCGGCTATGCAATGGCAATGGCAATGGCCTGGCTGAGGCAAGATGGAGCTACTCAGGCGGCGTCGCTGGCGTCGGTACATGGTGACACACACACACACGCACACCACGCTCACACACACACACCTACAGTGGCTGCCAGGGCAGGATGTATTCTCTTAACGAGCTTTTGAGTGTTTACACGGAGCGTCGTTTACAGTTTCGGCTTTCGACTTTCACTTTCTTTAGCGACTTTGGGCTTAGCTCTGATGTTGTGTGCCATGTGATGTGTTGTTGCTATTGTTGCTCTCTTTTTGGCTGGCAGTGTTCTGTCTTCTGTTCTCTGTTCTCTGTTGATTGTTGTTGCTGCCAACTGCCTTCTCGTCTGCTACTCCTGCTTGCTCTTGTTCTTGTTCGTGTCGTCGCAGTCGTTATTGTTGTAGTTGTTGCTGTTGCTGCTGTTATTTTGTACTCCTTTTAAGCTCTTCCGTTTGTTCTCATGTGTTATGGCTCGTTTATGCGCTATTTTCATATCCTCAAAGTGAATTTCACATCCGCTGGCGGCATACTCGTCCTGTTCGCGGCTGTTCCTCGTTGCTCCTGCTGTTGATTTAGTACCCTCATATTGCTGTTGCTATTAATGTTGGTGTTGCTGGCTGGGTCGGGAGGCCAATTGGCCGGCATTAAGCCGCATTCATTTGCGCAGCTGCAATGAAAATTCAATTAGAATGCATAAATTTATTAACAAGCTCGCCAAATACAAATTTACACATTCAAATGCATGTTTTCTATGTTTTACAATTTCAATTTGCTGCCGAGTTTATGGCGAAATAATTTCCTGAACTGGAGCATCGTCAACAAATTTATTGCATATATCAATTTCCTGCACATTGTGCGTAAAGTGTAAAGTGAATTTGAATTTGCCGCACACTCTTGGCTCCCATAGCTTTCTCGCTTGTTAAATAATTTAACGCAATTTTTGCAATTACACACAATCACTTTGCACGATAAATAAAAATGAAGACTGGCGCACGCAAGTTGTTTTCTTTTCTTTGTTAAGGCAGCCTTGCCTCCTGCCTCCTGCCACACCCCAACCCACAACACCACACCACATTCTGAGTGTGTGGCACACATGTATCTATATATATATGTATGTGCAAGTGTGTGTGTGTGTGTGTGTGTGTGGCCGGAAGCTTGCGTGCGTGCGACAGGCGCCATCGCTAGCGGCAGCTCTGTGCACCAGCAAAATAAATTTACAGCGCATAAAAAAACCCAACATAAATGTGCAGTTGAGTTTGCAGCACTACAAGTTACCCTGTATCGAGAAACGAGCATACTTTAAAGTAGTACAGAGTTGATGTTGCAACTGAAGTGCGTATTTACAGGGTATTCAAAGTAGAAGCCAATGCTGGATAAAATGTCATCGCATGCCTTATGTGCGCTGTAGCTGTAACTGTAACTATCGCATATTGCCATATAGTACACATTGCGGCGCCATAAACGCGCTGCGAGAATGTTGCATGCGTAATGCTGGCATAAAATCCGGCAAAGAGTTCGCAAGAAATAAGTTTTTCACACACATAACACACAAACACTGTAAAGGTAGCACTCGTAAAAAGAGTGCGACAACGAGCTGTATAGATTTATACGATCCGCATTAATGCGCGCTGCTGCTTAATCTCAACTAAGTAAATAATTGCGTGCAATAATTGAATTTTTTTACACACGACTTAAAGTGAAATGTTTAGAGGAGAACGATCGATGTTCAAATCTTAGCAGGATCTGTAGCACCTACACAGCATTTGTGCAGAGTGACCAGTTTTGTATTGGTGGAAATGCACGCAATGAGTGCTTTAGTATGTTATATGTCTCGTATAAGTAAAATACTAAAGCGTATTATTAATGTGCGCTGCTGCTTAATCTCAACTAAGTAAATAATTGCGTGCATTTCGCTGTTTAAAGTGAAATGGTTAGACGAGAACGATCGATCTTAACAGGATCTGTAGCTCTTACATACCCTTCACATAGCGTTAACAGTATAAGTGCAGAGTGACCAGCTTTGTATAAGTGCAAACGCATGCAACGAGTGCGTTAGTATTTGTCTGGTATCAGTATATTACGAATACGTATGGGATTAGCAGGCGCTTTATTTCTTGCTTTAGCCAAAATGTATGCACTGCTAATTACACAGCTTAAATGCAAAGCAAAGTGCGGCACAATAAGCAGTAGTTTGCATTGAGCTCATTAAGCTCGCACAGCAACAACAACAACTCTGGTCCCTTCGTTCTTTGCTGCATTCATACGCAAGTAAGCTGACTTGATTGGCAATCGCATACGTTGCTGAGTAGCTTGTGTATTATGCAGCACACTTTTCTGGGCTTCGGATTGTGGATTCACGTTGGACACGTGCAAAGATCCCAAAGCAGCTGCACAGATTTCAATGATGTGCCTTGGCACGTTTCAGCTGGCAACTGCAAACTGCCAGCTGCTTAAATATGTTGCAATAATTTTGCATCTTTAAATATTTACAGTCATTGCCAAAGGTCGATTCAAGCTGTCTGCTTTAACCTTCAAACAAACAACAGCAGCAACAGCAACAGCAACAACAACACTAGCTAACAGAGTATATTGCTTATGCTTGAGTAAAGGTTACATGTGTATGTGTGTAGGCGACCATGTAACTAACATTTTCAAGTTCAAAGTCGATTTAATGCGGAAGTTTATGTCAGCCATGAGTGTTCAAGGCAGAGCACTGTGGCTACACTTGCTACCCGTCGAGAGGGCCAGCTGAGGGCGGGGGGCGTGGCGGCCTAAGGGCGGGAGGCGTCGGACAGTTGCAATGTGCACAGCGCGCATTTGAAGTGCATTTGAGTGTGAAGACGACACATGTCGTTTAAATGCACACCTGTCTACGTGTCAGTCTACGTAAATGTGTGCGAGTGTGTGTGTGTATGGTTATGCGGTAGTTTGTCAGCAATGCTGCCGAGTGCACTTGTTGCGGTTGGCTAGCAGAGAGCCACACTCACTGCAAATGCATATATAATGCATGAGTCTAGGCTCAAACGAGCCTCTGTCTCTGTATGTGTCCTCACTGTGCGTGTGTGTGTGTGTGGCAGGTAGAGCATGCATCTTTTTATAGTCGGCTTATCGCATATTTATGTGGTTTGGCCTTTAAGCGTGCGAATGAATCAACTTTGAATCTGCATTGCCTGCAATTATGACATTGAGCTATTTATGCCCATTGCGTTCGCTTTGATGTCATTAACAGTGAATTATTATTGTTATAATTTATTACACACAATTGCTAATTGTCGGCAGCTAAGCTGAGATCAAATGGCTTAGCTGCATCCTGTAATACTGCAATGCAATTTCATTTATTAAGTTACATATATTTAGAGAGAATGATACGTTCAATTACTCAGTTTCAATTCATGTATTAATTTGATAATTGTATGAATTACCTTCATTAAGTGGTCAGTGGGTTAACTTTGTAAATAATTCCCTAATTGCCACTGATTAAACTTCGATGTAATGTCGATGCAAGTCTTTGATTTGCCTTTTAAAGTGCACTTTTTAAATGCAAACGTTTTGTTTGCCAGTTGTTTGCTCAATGCGCTGATTCTGCGGTTTTATGAGTGTGAATGCCTGTGAATGTGAATGTGAATGTGAATGTGAGTGCGCCAGTGAGTGTTTGGGTGTTGGTCGAAGTGGGCCAAAGAAGTAAAGCAAACTAAACTGAAATAAAATAAAATAAATTGCATGCATTTTTCATTCGACGCTCGATTTCATTCACAGGCGCTTAGGCACGCACACACACACACACATACGCACAAGCACACATACTATTAGAGGAGCACGAATACAGGGAAATGGGCAAAGGCAAAGGCAAACATGACCAGACATTTATCAGTTGTTCACATGCATTCAAAGATACTAATGTACATATTAGTTCAGCCCTGTAAGTGGCTGCCACACTCCCCTCCCCCCTCCCTCCAGCCCACAATCCATCCTTCCCTCCACTTCCTATTCAGCCAATGTTTGTGCATCGAGGATATGTGTGTGTGTGAGTGTCTGTGCGTGTGTGATAGCTGGGTTCCTTTTTGTGCCATTTCCGCTTCATTTCATGCGCCATTTTTCTCTATCTTTGCACTCGAGTGTTTGCGCCTTGTTGCCATGTCCTGGCAAGGCCTTTCATTGGCCTGACTGACTGTCGTTGTTCTTGTTGTTGTTGTCATTCTGGTTTTGTTGCTGCCTCTCTTGCTGCGGTTGCAGCTGCTATGTGTATTCTTACAGCATCAGATGGCATTGTGTTTTTTGTATTTTTTGTTTTGCCAGCTTGCAATTGCTTTGCCAATCAGTCTACTGCAAATAATTTATAACTTTTGCGCCTGTGCCGGCAAGCAGCCAACGTTGCTGCTGCTTCTAAGCTCATAAATATTACGCATACGCAACGTGCAAGCGTGGCACATAAGGAAAAATGGCCTGCACAGCATTTGTAATTAGTTGAGCTTAGTTTAGTTTTAGTGGCGTTTTAGGTTTTATTGCACCATAGATTGCATCTGATATTATTAAGGGCTCTGTCTAATTGTCCATTAATATTCTATTGCCTGCGGCGGCTCTTCAATTATTCAATAATAATCGAACAATCGAAAATGCGTGAGACCACAACAACAAATTATACATATTGTAAATAAAAGCCGGAATCGCACTCTATTTAACTGTCTCTTGTCCATTTATCCCCAAACCAGTCTCCCGCTTTCCATCTGCAACAATTGATTGCAATGTAAAACAAGGCAAATAAGAAAAGTGCTGCAAATATTTAAATGCCAGCTTATTTTGCAATTGAAGCGCGCGCTGACAAGTAACAAATAAAAATTCAATGCATTCCCTCGACATTTTTTCACATGGCAAAAACTGTGTAAATGTTATTTTGGTTGTCCGAGTTGTTTGTTGTTGTTACTCTTGTTGTTGTGTGTGGCATGTGCAAAAATGCAATAGTCCAAGGGTTTTGCGATGCAAATAAAACAAATGCCAACCATGCCAAGTATTAGCTGGAATTGTAATTCGATTAAAGTCGCACAATGGGAAAGAGTAAAAAAAAATAAAAACAATTGTATTTTCATTTGCAAAACGATTCAAGTTTTTTGCGGTCGAAGTCATTCAAGTAACGTTTAAATAAAACGAAATCGACTCGATTTTTATGTTTTGTGAGTGTTGTCAAAAAATAACAAAATCTATAATAAATTGTTTTGCTGCATTCCAGTAAAAAAAAAAATGCTTAAATTTATACGTTGAAAATTCAATTCAATTTCTTTACAATTCTTTACAATATACGAGTGTGTGTGCGTGCATGGGAAATTGTTGCCTTTTAATTACATTTCAGGTTCAGGAATCCAGCTCACACAACCCATAGAAATACAGTGGAGATCAGAGAGTGGGCTTGCGACTTCAATACACTTACACACACACACATACGTGTGTGTGTACTTCTTGAATGCCATGCCGCATGATAATAAATTTCCGCATGCAATATCCTGCATTTAAATAACACTTCCTGTGCCGTCTAGGCCAAGGCATCCGTCGTCCATACGTCAGCGAGACACTGAAATGAATTTATTTTCCAGCAACGTTCGCTCAACGTCTCCTCCACACTCCATCTCCGCTCGTCTCGGAGCGTGAAGATGGCTCTGGCCTGGACGTTACTGTTCTGCCGAGTTGTTCGCTGGGTTCTGGGTTCGGTCAGTTCATTTCGCGCTGAATGGCGGGCGAACGCACTTTGCTTCATTACTTTGGCTCGAGTATTGTGGCATGTTTGGGTTTGCCATTTGGCACTTCATCGCAGAGTGCGCCCAAAAGGCTGTTTTTGTTGCTGTTGCTGTTGCTGTTTTTGCTTGGCTTGCCTCCTTTCGTGGCGACCACACGCATAAGCAAGACAGGGGGGAGAAGAGGGCGACCATCTTTACCACACAATAAAAATTTATGAGCCGTGTGCGTGTGTAGCCCTTTTTGCCTGAAAGTCGCACAACATTTGCGAGAGAGGCGCGCATAAATTTTATATGCCGCAACTTGACATGCTTTCTGCACCGCCCACCTACTTCCACTTTGGAGTCTGCTTTGTTGTTTTGTCGTCCGCCGACGTGTTCCACTCACCGAATGTCTCTCGCTCTCGCTCCTAGATGGCTGCAGGTAATGCAGCGCCGTAAATTTTTAGTAGTTGTTGTCGTTGTCGTTGTCACTGTCGTTGGTGTCTCGCCATGCATAATGCATGAACTTGAAAGGATACTCGACTCGACTCGAAGCAGTTGCAGCACTCGTCGGTCGCAGCCACTTTTGCAGTGCTCAATCAATTAGTCACAGGTCAAATGCGCGTGTGGAAAAACCTATCCTCCATCGCAATTTCGCGCAATTAAAGCGCTCTTAAGGGCTTACCCCTGCCAGGAGCAGCGACAGTCGCGTGTATACCCAAAAAAACATATAAAATAAAAATATGATTTCATGCTCTTGCGCACAATTTAGTTACCCAGGCTCAAAGATTGCGGTGGCTGTGTGTCTGTGTGTGTGCGGTCCATGTGTGCGCCGTGATTTCTTTCTCATGCAAATAAATGTGAGTTACAAACACGTGGAGACACGTGGAGTTCACAGTTCAAGGGAAAGCAGGGCAGTCGAGGGGTGAAGCCAAAAGCTGCCGCCAGACAGTCGATCGATGTGAATGAATTTGAGGCTGCTTTTAAAATTGCCTGGCAACCTGCATTTGGCGTTTAGCTGCCGTTGAGTGTGGCGAGACGTGAACATTTTTCGGCTAAATCTGTTGTAATGACGTGACTGAAATTCATTCCAGGACTTCTCATCAGAATTAAGTGGGTGTGATTCAAATTATATTAATTTTAATAAGCTAACAAATTGCAACTTATCAGCCACACTCGAGTTGTTTCTTTGAGCGTGACACATGTTTAAGCGGCAAGTGGAGGGTCGAATTTTACATTCACTACATTTATATATTTAATTTAAATAATAATTAAAGACGAATCATGAGTAATGAGTAAAAGTAACGTGCAACATTTGTATTTACTTATGTAATTCAAATATTAAATGTAGTTGAATAACGAGTAGATGAAATAAACATATAACATTTTAATTTATTTATTTCATTTAAATAAAAAAAAATAAACGAACAACGAGTAATTTTTTTAATTAATTTAAATATTAAGTATAGACGAATAACGTGTAGAAGTAAGTAACTTTTGAATTAGTTTATTTTACTTGAATAATTTACAATTACTAAATGAAATTGTGCAGCTTTTTACAACAGTCTACTTGAAGTAACTCTTTTGTGCTTTTACGATAAGGCAACAAGTTAGTTGCCTGCATGATACATTTTAAAGCAGGCCAAGTAATGAGTTATTCAAGCCACATCTCGAGTTATCACTTTGGGGTCAACTCTTGATGAACTTTTTGCAGTCATGATGGACCTTCAAATCTAGCCAGAGGCTGACGCTTTGATTAAAAATTTATTAATATTTAACTTTCTGCACGCATTGACAGCAAAAACAACAACGACAACGACAATGAAGGCAATAATAACAACACGAACAACACGAACGAACGACAACAAAAATGTCCAACTAGCAGCTACTTTGCATAATTGCAAAAATAATCGGGACGAAAAGCGTCGCCGGGACTTAAATGAAGTTGTTAATATTAATGAGGAAATTTTTCAGCATGGCACAGCCGTTGCAATGTTTGGTTTTAATATTGTTATTAATCAGCTTTTAATGTATTTAATTAAGTTTTGCTCTCTCTCCCTCTCTCTGTCTCCCTCTGTGCTGTGCTGCGCTGCAAATATGTTGAAAATTTAATCAACATGCTTTTTGCCAAGTTGAAGTGCCCTCAGGTCCCACAACTCGATAGGGCCAGGCTAATAATCATTATTGCAAATACTCTCAGCAATCCACAAGATTTAGCAATGACTGGTGGAGAGGGAAGAGTAGAGACCCATAGGGCTTGTTACTGGGTCGCCGAGTGAATATTATTACCATGGCATCCAACTTTTATCGACATTTAAAGCAGAGGCAACAAAAAAACTTTGGCAGCAACCAAAAAGTTGTGTCCGAAAAGCAAAACGAGAGTACAAAACTTTTTGAACAGTCTTTTTTATATTTTTGTTTTGCAGAATCTTTGGCATTTTTTTCAATTCGTTTATGTGCAAAGTGCTGTACATGCCTGACACTAACATATTAGGGTGTTGTTCCAGCAGCTGCAGCAACCGAGTGGCAAGTGGCAACTAGCTAAGCAGCTGTCCAATGTTCGATCATGTCCACCACTTGTCATACTGAGTGTCCGCTCATTTGTCTGCGCCTCTGCAAATTTGCACTTTATTTACGCACGCATCTCTTTCTCTCTATCGCTCTCTCTGTCTCCTGTTACGCATTCAATTTTTCATCTTTATGCGACGCTGACGCTTGCGAATGGCCGCCGGGCAGCGGCATAAACGGCTGTGCTTCAGAGAGACAGAGACAGAGAGAGGGGGAGAGCCTCCCATATCCGGCTGGCGTTTATCTTTTGATTTGTGTTTGGCTTCACTTGCTCCAGCTGCTGTTGGTCTTCGCTTTTTGCTCAAGTGTTTACAAGTGATTTGCTGTGTTGCTTGTTATGCTTTTGAGCAGTTTTTCTTTCGCTCTCTGTTTCGGCTTCTTTTTGGGCAAAAAGTTTCGGCAACAGGAAAACCCAAATGACTCGAGTGAGCTGTGCTTCCGGCTGTTTTGTAGCTTGTTAGCTTTGAACATGCCAATTGAAATGCTGCCTGCCTGGGTCCGAGCGAGGTGACAATTCGCCACGAGGCGAAATTCAGCTACTCATTTGCATTCGATTTAAATTGAAAATTTGCGACCGGAAACTGTTAAATGCGCGTATCAATTGCCAACAACGACAACGTTAAAGAGCTTAAAGAACACAACTATCTCCAAGCATGGCAAGCTGCCAAACCAGGCTGCCAAACTGAGCTCAATTCTTGTCTAAAAATCGATGAGATGACGACGCTGATGGTGACAAAAATTAAAGGCAATCACCAGGCAGCGAAGAAGTGAACGAGAGAGAGCAGCAGCGGCTCAATCTGTGCCCCTTTCACAATATACACGACGAGCACACGAACCGTGTCGCCGTCTGCTTTTCTATTTTATTTTCGCTTTATTTACTTAATGTGCGCACTCGAGTTGACGACACTGGCAGCCATCGCTGGCAGCCATCTCTGGCGCCTGATGCTCGTAAAATGAAACTTGCAGCCAGCGAAATTAGTTGTTGCAGCTACCTCGCCATCAAGCCCCAACTCTCAAGCGTTGGCGTCGCATCCTGAGCCAATTTTTGGCCTAGTCACCCAGCCAGGCTGTCAGATAGTCTGACAGTCTGACAGTCTGACAGTCAGAGAGTCAGAGTGCGCTGTTGACAACGCCGAGCATCGCTTTGTGGTCGCTCGCTATTAAATGAAATTGACTTGCGCTCTGGCCTT
This sequence comes from Drosophila ustulata, assembly GCA_035047365.1. Taxonomy (NCBI): domain Eukaryota; kingdom Metazoa; phylum Arthropoda; class Insecta; order Diptera; family Drosophilidae; genus Drosophila; species Drosophila ustulata. The sequence goes on along the minus strand of JAWNPT010000057.1, from coordinate 23,349,716 downwards.
GCAATTGAAGATTTACCTAAAGCGAGCCGGGGCATATTCAATTTTAAACAAATTTACTGACATCTCAGCGAGCAACAATATGATCCCTTTATGAATTCAATTTGCATGAAAAGGACACCTAAAAATGCAACTGAAGTGTAGCAGCAAATTGTCAAAAGCAGTTAAATAACATATATACATTATTAATAGTTGGTTTTAAATTCTTGCATAAATATTTTTGCAATTTATGAAATTAACTTTTTGATATCTAAGCGAGTAAAAATATGATATATTTATTAATTCCATTTGTTGGAAAATAAAATCAACAAATTAATTTTAGTTTAAAGCAACCAAAATAAGATTTCATTTTGTTGTATAAATTGATAGCATTGCAATTGTTTAAACGATATCTGTGCGAGCAATAATATGATCTCATTATGAATTCAATTTAAAAATGAATCCAAAATTATTTGATAAATTAGGTGAATACAATTTTGTATCATTGAAACTTTTTAAACAAATTTGCAGATATCTACGCGAATAATAATATGATTTCTTCATGCATTGAATTTGTCTGAAAAACGAATCTGGAATAAAATTTTGTTGCATGCAACTCAAATGCTGTTAAAAAAACCGCTATGAGAATGATATAATTAAATAAAATGTAACCATATTATATAATTTATATATATTATATGAAAAATATATATACTGGCCTATATGTATATTATTTATAAATTGCATAAATATCGTTTTAATTTTATTGACTACCACACATATTTTTTTTTAACTCTAGAAATGGTTTCATTTTTATAAATTAAATGTACAAATTTTCTACACATTTTTAAGTAACTTAAGCAAGAGTGTTTGCTTAGTCGATTTGATGCAGACTTTCGTTCTATTTCGTTTCTATTTGTTGTAACTTGCAGCTCTTACTGCTGCTTTTAGCTGTAGTAAAAGTTTATGAACAACAACGCTGCAATTGTCGTTTTACAGCCATTGCCAGGGCAGCGGCAGAGCCTTGAAGTTTTAAGAGTGGCCATTGTGTGTGAGTGGAATGCGAAATGTGGAATTGTGCAAATGTGAAAGTGTTCAGCAGTCCGTGTGTTATGTATGCAAATCAATCGACGCTGCCTAGGCAACTGCATCAGTCTGTGTCGGCGCTCAAGTTCAAGGAAATCGCACATACATTTTGCGCAAAATAATCATAGACGTAAGTGGCTGAGGGGAGTGTGTGCTTTTAAATATTCACTGCCACACAAAATAGAAAATACGAAACGAACGCGGGTTGATTGAATAAAAATTCAAATCAATATGACGAGTATTAAATGCAATTCACTGGGTGCGAGAGAGCAGCCCTCGTCGTGTCCCGACTCGAGGTGTATATAATATGAATCGCATATACAAACAGCCAGTGAAGCCATAACAAATGAAAAGCAAACTTGTGGCTTGACATTGATGAATGCACGATGAGATTTATGCTACGCTTCCTCTCTGGCTGTTTGTCTGCGTATACGTAATACACACAGTAAGTATACGACGTGTACGCATAGTATATATAGCATAGTATATAGCTCGACGATGTCTATGCGCTGTCACTCATTCGCTCACTCGTCGGCTCACAGCCTGGCTGAAATAAATGTTAAGTATACGCATAATGGGCGCCACACTACGCTCTGGCTGTTGCCTGTTGTGTCTGCCTCTCGTTAGGCTGCTCTGCCCTGTGTGTGTATTTTGCTCATTTACGCACTTTAAGTCGCTGGCTTAACACACGTGTCTGCCATAGTGTGCGCAGCAGTGTTTACCTGCCCGTCAGCGATATAGCGAAAAGCAAAGCAAAACAAAAGTGGAGCAGACACAACACAACACAACACTCATACGCCACGTTCGCCAGCCCCAGCCCCAGCAGGGTCGTCATTTTTATATCTCTCTTTCGACACTGGCATAAAGACGGGCATCATTGGCTAGTTAGCTTGATTGTTGCCAATAACTAGCCCTATTGACTACGACTGCGACTACGACTCTGTGAATTGATCTGTTAATTAAATTTTAGCAACAGTTTTGCGCAATTGCCATTTGTTGGCAAACATATTTGAATGTTGCCCGGCATTTCTCTACTAAATAAATAATAAATACAGACAGTTTATTTGCTCCAGACAAATGTACAAAAGCGAAGATAGTTTGTGCTTGGGGATGAGGGCATTTCGGCTGTCGACTAGTTGCACTGCAGCAAACTTGGCTCTGCTTTTTATTGTTTTGTCTGCTGTGCACACGGGTGAAAGTCGCTTTCTCTTTTAATTGTTTGTTTATTTGCTCGTTGGGGCCAAGGGCCAACAGCTCTGGGCTCTGGGCAACTGGTCGTCTTCTTGGCTTTTTGCGTGCTTTTTGCCATTTGGCAAACATTTGCATAGCTTACAATTAGTGACCCGCTGGACTCGACTGTTTATTGTTTCAACAGTCTAACTGTTGCTTGAGCACTCGACTGTTTTAATCATATTATTTTTCGGCTGCACTCGACTGCTGAATGCCAAATGCCAAATGTCAAATGTTTGACCCTGATCTTGTCATGGGACCATTTTAAATGCAAATATCAAGTCAGTTGGTGGCATTTAAGATGGATCTCCCTCCGAGTGGAGGTTGCTGATGAGCATGTTTAATGTGCATTACAAATTTTCTTTAGTCAGCCACCTGACGCTGCAATTAACGTCGTTGAAGTAATTATATGCATTACCCAAGCACATGTAGAGCATGAAGGGGGAGTCGACGAGATGCAAAGAAAAAATTAATTAAAATGCAATTAAAGTGGCTGCTGGTAGTGCACAAATTACTCAGCACCAGCTCAGACCACATGCACTTTAACTTATTTCTTTTAATGGTTTATTTTATGAAATGGCAGCCTTAAGTGCTAGTCGAGCAAAATTACGCGGCAAAGCACCACTTGGCGTTGCGTATACGCAGAGTGTGCTCCCGCTTTAGCCCTGCGCCCTGCTGCATGCATGTTAACGAAAATTGCATCGTTTATTTGCATTAAGTTGCTATCCTTTCTACGCTCCCCTCCCCCTCGCGCTGAGCACTTTGCCTAATTGATTGTGCTTGGCAAGCTGGGGCAGTGACTGGTCAGCGGATTTCAGTTTGTGCAACTTGTTTAATTGCAGCTGCCAAATCCAATATATAAACGCCACAAAGTACCCGATAAGTTACCGCACTCATTCCCTCCTTCCCTCCCTCGCACACACGAACATACCTGAAATACGCAGACAGAGTGGAGCTGAGAAAAAAGGGTTGATGCTCATCGAAGTCGCCCAGCAACGTGCGTTGACTTTGTCAGAGACTCTCACACAAATATCCAGTTACCGATGAGAAAAGACTCTCGACTTTGGACCCCAAAAAAAAAAGGCATTTTGTTTGTGTCTCTCACTCACACTCACACTCGCTCTCTCTTTCTCGCTCTCTGTATGTTGTGCACGTCATCAGCCTTTGGCATTGTGTTGCCTTTGTGCTATTATTAAAATGCTGCTGCTTTATTTGCTTGTGTTTCTTTTATTTTTATATGCAAACATGCCTTATGTCTTCATTGCGCGTACACTTACTCTCGACAGACACTGTACGCGTTTTTTGCGAATTTCTCTTTTTTTAGCCTTCACTCTGGGGAAATTTTCGGGGGTGCTGTGTTTGATTATGAGCCATTGTTGTTGGTGTTGTGGATTATGCGACCATTGGGAGCAACTTATTTGCCATGTCGGTGTTGTTGCTGTGCATTTCATTTGATTATGCAATAATGGCGCCCAACTTTAAAGCACACACACACACTCAACCAGTCATGCGACAACAAAACCGAATTAAATGTAATTAAAAACATTTTTGGCATTTGCCGGAATGCGGCAAATATTTAAGCACTTGAAACTTGACAACGACAACGACAACGACGCGGGCGACATTTCAGCATTTCGACATTTTGGAATTTGTTTTGCACCTCCCGACATGCAGGTGTGTGCGTGTCCCACACACACACACACACACACACACACATGTGTGTGTGTTCGCCCCCATGGGCCATAAAACGCAATAATAAGGCACATGAAGCATATTTTACACATGTCTTTGTCGCATTTATCACAATCAGCAAACGGGCTGCTGACTGCTGGCATGCCACGCCCCTCTCACCCGCCCCTCTCACCTGGCATTTCGCATCATCTTTTGCCTACCTACGAAATACTTAAGCAAACACGTCGCATTCAGGGCAACTTTTATTGCATTTTTTTGTGAGTTACTCGCAAAGAGGAGAGCATTTTTTTGCCAATTGTTTGCAAAAGTGCTTGCCACGCAGCCATCGCCGTGCTCATTGCCAGGCTGCTGCTCCCTAATGTGGCAAAGTTTTTAATAACTTGGCCTTTTTCATGCACAGGTGAATAATAAACATGTTGACAGTCATAATGTGCTTAGAGGCGTGGCAGCAGCAGCAGCAACAACAGCTTGGGCAACATATGTATGTTGACACGTGGAATGTCTTGAGGCAAGAACACAGAGCAAGAATGTTGGTGGGTCATGTCAATAATCAAGTGGCAGCTGGCTTACAACTTACAACATGCAGGTAATTACATTATTGACTTTACGAGCTGAATGCTAATGCCAAACATGTGACAGCAATACGAATGGAAATCAAGTGTGATTATCGAGTGCTTATTCACATTCATAGCAGGCACTTATTGCGGTCCGAGCTGCTCGCATTTCATATTCAAACTCTATGCGAGATGCGTAATTACTGCAGCTCAAACACACAGTAAAATTATTGCCAGCAGTTTCGTCAAGCTCAATTCACTAAGCAGCTTTCCAATCTCCTTTTTCTCTCCCCCTCTCTCTCTCTGGCGCTTTGAGTTGAATGAATTCTATGGACATTGCTCATACGCAGCGTGTGACAGAATCGCAATTGCAATTGCAATTTTCCGTTAGTTGACTAAAACGGAAACGCAACCTGAAAACGGCAAAATCTCTGCGCATGTGTGTGAGCTTCTGTGACGCCTCGACACCAGCAGATTGATTAGTTGTGTTGCCATCAATGTGACGTCTATAGGTGTGTGTGTGTGTGTGTGTGTGTGCGTGGGCCTGCGAATTGTCTGCGAACACAAAAAGCGGGGAAAAAAAAGGGAACATATAAAGCGTATAGCGAAAAGCACTTTGAACGCGTAAAGCAATTAACACGCAATTACCATTTCCACTTTTGCCATGTCACTGTGTGTTGACATTTCTCACTGGGTGTGCGTGTGTGTGCGTGTGTGTGTAGGTGTAATTGGCAATGTGGCTGCGTGTGAAAACGATGTGGCCAGAAGAAACGCCTCCTCGGCTGGACAGCGCAGCGAGTGTAGCGATATGTCAAACCGAACAGATAACAAATGACAGCACAGACAGAGAGAGAGAGAGAGAGTGATAGAGAGAGATAGTCTCAAAATTTGCCAGCTCTTTCTAGAGCAGTTGACCAAAAACTGTTGCTCAAATCTGACGGCTGGAGGGAGGGGGGTCATCAAGTGAGGCTTTGATTGTTTTTCTAGTCGCTTCGCTGTTTGTTTGTTGTTGTCATTAGTTGAGCGTGTGACATGGCCCAAGCGAAATCACTCAAATTGTCACTTGCTTAATAATTAACATTAATGCGTGCTCGCAGCAGCAGCAGCAACAGCAACAACAATAACAAAGTGCCAGCAACACAAACATAAAACAAAAGGCGAGGCGCGCTTGACACTTGGCAGCCAGGACGCAGGACAGAAACAGGACAGCTGCTTCCGCTTAATTTATGTGTGTGCCTGTAGAGTGTATGTGTGTGAGTGTGTGAGTGTGTGTTGCTAGGATCATTATCAACATGTTTGCTCTTTAATTAATTTGTTTACTTGCCAGCCAAATCGACGCATAATTAACTCAAATGTCTTCTCCCAGCGCAATTAAATGAACTTTGCCAACTTTCGCCTCTGGCCAAACAACAACTGCTGCGCTGCAACTGTCTGCGTCGCAGTCATCATGACAGTGGCAGCAACATTTACTCAGCCAGGCCAGCTTGCCACTGACATTGAAATTAAAAGTTTTACCTGCCATCCAGCAGAAAGCAGTCCAGCCAGCCACTTGTTTAGTGCAATAAATTCTGATTTTATTTTGTTCTGTATTTTTTTTTTGCTGCTTTGTTATGTTCTTCCGTTTGGCTACGTTTATCAGTCGTACGTCTGGCAGGCCATAAAAACCATAAAGTTTCATCCATAAAATATGCTAAGGTTCTGCGACGACAGCACGTAACACAAGAATCCAAAAAAGTTAAAATGTCCTGACCAAGATGTTGCCATATCCTCGTAAATTACCTTTAGTTTAGTTTAGAAGTTATGCTCTCTGCTCGTGTCTTCTGCATTCATAAATTTCGAATAACTTACTTCACAATGCTAATGATAGTTTCATAAATTATTTGTGTATTTGTTAAATGATCTGATAAATGGCACACTAATTTTAGAAATCATTTTAAATTGCGTTCATTTAAAAATGCTGCTCAGATTACACTTTAAGAGGACTTTTTTTTGTGATGGAATATTGTGTTATATATGTTGGTTTGTTAAATAACTTTAATTGTACGAAATATTGTATTTTTCTAAACATTTCAACAAAAATGTGTTTAAAGTATTTAAATCCCACTTGACCTCCTGAAAAGTGCAGTCGTATAATAACTAATATTATTGTAATAATATATAATACAAAGTTATTGTAAGTGTTGTTTACGTTTGATTTATGATACATTTTGTTATTCCTATTTGTATATACAAATAGATTAAATTGCCACAACGTTGACAAAAAATAAATAAAAAAGGAATTTAGATATTTTAATCTAAAGTGGGAAATATTTGAATAGAATGAAGGTATCATGGAATCTGAGTTCACAAAGGCTGCACTTGATTTTTTCATGGCTTAGTTGTTCCCTTGCTGCGTCTGCTTCAACAGCTTCTACTAATAATGAAATGTCATAAAAACGCTCTTTGGTAATTTGCGACAGTTTTGTCAATGTATGCGTATGCGTATGCTTGGTGCCGTTATACATATGTTGTTACATATGCTACAGATAGAAGATATATGAGTCTGTACGTGGATGCGGGCGTCATGTCGAAGGGCAAGCTGCAATTTACGACCGCTGCTTTGGTAAAACAAACACGTTTTCATTAAAAAGTCTGCGTTTGATGGCACAGCAACCGATGTAGGCGGAAGGCAGTCAACAGTCAACGGTAGGCGGTAAGAGGTGAGCGGTCAGGGGCGTGGCTGAAGGTCATGTGCGCGCTTTGCCTGACTTTTGCCAAATTAACCAAAACGAGAAAAAAAACATAAAAAAAGGAAACAAGCAAACACACTTTTTGCATTTTTGATACGTCGACAACGTGTGCACTTTGCGTACCTCACTTTCCACTCCCCTCCGCCCCCGCCCCCTCCCCCGCTAATGTCGCGCTTTATATTTTTTAAGTATGGCAAAAATACGTATATTGCGAGAACTACTTTTTTTGTCAAAGCTTTGGGGTTTCCAAAATACATTATTAAACTAGCTTTTTGTTGACATTGCGTGAGCTTCATCTAGTATAACACAAAGAGACTTGGTCTATATGCAAAAAGCATTAATTACACACTCTATCGATCCCTTTTTATGAAATCATCGTATGTTATCAAAATTTAAATTTATAGGAGTGAGTTTTAATTGTCTTTTAATTTTATGTTTTGCATTGAAATATGGAAAACAATATTTAGCCATAGCAAAATGCATGTATATTATTTTACTATACGTTAATCTTGCATCAAAATCTGAATTGCGAAAGCAATATTTTTTTTTTTAATTTATTTCTTGTATATATAATACAGTTTCTATATTTTCCAATAGCGTACTTACTACTATACTACAGAGAAGCTAAATCTCTTTCTTACATCTTTAATACATTTTATGTATGATTTTCTTTGGAAATAACCTTTGGTTTAAATATCTAAATATTGAGTGCATATTTTGTTGTTTGTATTATTATTTTTATAGTAGTAATCAATATTATATAGAAAATAATGTAGTTAATTGCAAGACTTGTAAATTTGTTTGTGATCAGCGCAATTTCAGTGTTAAGCTTTAGACCAAATTACGAATGATGGAAAATAGCTGAAGAAAATGAAGGGCACAAAATGAAGGCGACGTCATGACCTGCATGTTTGTAGTTCAGGACACGTTCCATAGTCAGCCCTTGTTGTCATTCGATCAATGGCATTCGAGACAAGCAACGACAAGTTTCACTAGTTACCGTTATCGTGCTTACATGTGTGTGTGCGTGTGTGTGTGTGTGTGTGTGTGCGCGCAATTGATACAAGCAATTACCCACGGCTACAATTAGAGGATTTGTAATGCAGGAGCATGTTTTTGGCTGTTCTAATTGTGCAATTAAGTAAATCAATTACACTCTCACATACGTTCACATGCACACACACACACGCACACTCACGCACACACACATACATATTTAATGGGAGCCAAAATTTTGGAGCGATGTCGAGCTTTAAATCATTCACGTGCGCCCAGAAGTAGGCAACACTTTAAATTATTCATGAGACTTTGAAATGGAAATGGAAATTGCGGGACGACACAAGCCCAAGCTTGCAAGCTGCCCAAGTTCTGAGTTCTAAATCGCAACAGATCCTTTCGGATTCGTGTTCGTGGAGCTTCACTTGGCTTTGCTTTGCCACCGATAGTCCTTTGCGGAGAGTTCTCGGGCTATGTGACAGCGTCTGCATCGCAGGCAACATAAACATGATTCATAAATATTTAAGGTATATGCTAATGAGGCTAATTATTATGAAATTATTATGCAGTTTTGACGTTGCTAATTATGCTAATGAATACTAGATTGTTGTGGAGTTTGATGATGGTTGAGTTGATGCTTCGATAAGTGCATTTAAAATTCGATTTGGCAATTTGTTTGTATTTTATTCATTTCTGTAACGAACGAATTTATTTTGTCATTTGCTGTGGCTCCGGCTGTTGTTGGCGTTGTCGTTTTTTGGGCATAATGTTATTAAGTTTGCCACAAAGTTGGAGCAGCCATGTCTGCTCTGCAAAGGTATCGGAGTTCCATTTGAGAGTCCACTGCCAACTTTGGTCTTTATCGCAACGCAAATGCATAAATAATTGCACAATTTCAACTTTCACATCGAAATTTAGTGCGACAAAAGTTGTACTCCAAGTGGAAATTGATTTGCTAACGCATTTTAAAGTGCGAGTATATAGAGAAGATTGCCGAACAAACAAACTTCACTTAGTCTGAGTCTGAGCCCAGTCTTCATTTCACTCTCTCTTCAGCTTTATGTTTAACAAAGTTATTTGTGTGTTTGTTGACCGTCCGTCTGTCTGTGTGGTCTCACTGTAATTTTATACAGAATTAGAAAATTGAATATGCCAGTATGTCCTGTTTTGGTCCTTACCCTGCCTCCCTTTTAGTCGAGTCAAGGTAAAGCCGAATGCGACATTAAGAATGGGCGTTGCGAATTGGAAAATTTAATTTGCAATGGCCGAGAACTTTTCAAACCGCAGAAAGACAAAAAACCACAAAGACGAATACTTCAATTGCGGCCGATCGACCAACAAATGCCCTGCGTTTGCAGTGCACTTCTGCTAACGCCTTTTGCCATGCCGAGAAGTTCATGACGATATGCCCAGTTTGCGTGTTATTTGGTCACAGGGTATTAAGACCAGAATCAACTGACAAATCTGCACAAAATAAGGCCACATTGTCGTCTTGGTCTGCGAATTTCTTCAGCATTTCAGTGTTCTGAATTTTCCTCTGACTTTTCTCTTTTCTTCATTTTCGACTTGGCTTAAATTCTCATCTCCTTTTTTTTTTTTTTGTTTTTATTTTCGTCTCTATGTTGTCGGCATCTGCTTTTGTCCTGGCATTTGCTGGCATTCGCCTCAAATTTTTGTTCTCATTTGGCCAATTTTTTCGTGGCTCGCCGCTGTTGCTGTTTTTGTTGTTATTGTGCTAAACCAAATTTCAATTATTTTGTTTGTTACCATTTTCATTACGTTTCGCTTTCATAGTCGCCTGTCAGCGTGTAACAAAGTGCAAAGCGAAAACTCGAAAAAAAGAAGCAAAAATAGAAGACGAAGACGAACAAAAAAAAAATGGAAAATGGAAAATGGAAAATTGCTTATAATACACAAAATACAAACAGTCTTTATCTCTCTGTGTGTGTGTGTGTGGAGAGAAAGTGTGAGACTAACACAGTCGCACAGTGTGGCACGGCCATTGTCCGCAGCCTGAACTGTGTGGCAAGGAACCCTTGCGTCGCGTCGCGTTGCCTGCCCCTCGGGCCCTTCAATTGCTGCTCCATTTTGTGGCTTTGTTTTGCGCTGCCACAGCGACAGCGACTCTTTAAACGACATTAAACTGTTCTAGTGGCATAATGAACTACCAGCAACAGCAATAGCGAGAGCTATGCCATCGATGCGTGTAGCCGGTGCTTTGATGTGTGTGCCAGCCAGCCTGCCAGCCTGCCACATGCCACATGCCGCCTGCCAATCCCTGTGCCGCCTGCTGTCAAATGCAGTGGCTGTGCCTGGCTTTTTGTGTACATTTCACTGGCCTTTTCTTTGTTGCTTTCTCCCGTTTCGTTTCGTTTCATTTTCGCTTAATTTCTGGCTCTGCCTCGCCTCATATGACAACATCGTCGCTGACGATGACGACGTCGTCACATATATGAACCCATCCTGCATCTGATCCTGCAACATGCGGCGGTACGCTTAAAATTCCGAGCACTCTTTGTGCGAAAGTAACTGGCAATGTTTTCGCCGAATCCGAATTGTTTTCGAATTGAAACTTGATTATGTATCAACAGCTTTGACAGCCATGGCGGTCTCAGCTCGGCCAGTTTGGAGAGTCGTGGAGCGACCAGTCGACTGGTCAGTGGTCAGTGGTCAATGGTCAGAGGGAAGGGGGAAGTGAAGGGAATGGAATGGTCAGGGATCGGCGCGTGTCCATTTCATTTTATCGCTCGACTGCATTGTAAATATTTTGTTTAGCCGCGCTTTGCCAGCCAGCTGCTGACACAAACGCCCTGCGAAAATATAAATAAGGCGAACGCTTTGATAAACTAAGCTAGGGAGTGTCAGTGTGTGTGTGTGAATGAGTATAAAATGTGATGTGCTTGTGTGTGTGTCTGCGCTTCGGAGATGAGATTATAGACAAAATGTGAAAACATGGAAATCCCTCAGTGATATATTTGCGAAAATTGCAAGCGAAACTTGTGCGAATTACGAAAATATTTATGTCTCATTTTGCTTGACTTCAGTTTTCAACTTTAAGATATTTAACATTATTTAAGGCAATAATCTGCTTTTGAATTTATATTAATCAAACTAGCTTTTAAGCTTATTAAAAGAATAAATTAACTCATAATTTATGACTTTAATTTATGATTTATGGTCGTATTAATCATACACAACAAATATGTGCTTATTGAGATCCTCAAGGATTCTATTAAATCGAAGTAACTAGAATATAAACTAAAATATTGAAATAATATTTTCATTTTTAATTTGCCAAATATTATTTTACAGAAATATTTCAAATATGACTATTAACTCAGAATAATATAAATATAATAAATTTCAAATACAAATTAATAGCCAGTTTTTGTTGGAAATATGGATATTTATTAAATAGCGTGTCATTCATAACACAAAAATTTAATAAAAATATAAATAATAAAAACAAAGCAATATACATTATATATATAAAAAAGAATCTGTTTTAATCGTCCGAACCAATTGAAAGTTATAAACAAAAATATTTGCTCTTTTGTGGAACTCTGCAAACCTTTATTTTGAAACTTTGTTTTGTGTCAATAAATCGAAACTTTTTGTTTTCATTTATAAAATTCAAAAACAAGTTTTGCTATGTGGAGGGTTTTTGTTTGCCTTTGGCCTGACGTTACGAACATTTCTTTTGAAAAGCTTATATGTTACCATTGTTCCCAAACCATCTTCATTAACTAGTTTAGTCTATTTCATAAAATTGTAAGTTCTACTGGAAATATTCAATATCCATAACTACTCAATATTCTGGATGCATTAAGATGAGCAATAAAAGTTGAAATTTCCAGTACTCAACTGACCCGACTTGTTTATTCTTTTTTGACTGCAATGTTCACTCATTCACATTGAAATAAATGTTTTCCATTTAATTTTATATTTGGCTCGGCAGAGCTTTTTCAGTAAATGCCCAAATATCCTACAATTTCCAATACACTATTTTTTTGTAGAACTCACATTATTGTATACAGACACTTTTAGTAAATAAAACATTTGTATGGCATATCTTCTCCATCGTTTGGCAATTATTCGTGCTTCCCTCTTGACTATCGCCAGGACATCCCCAGAGCAGAGAGCTCGGGTTAAAGCGAGCTGCCAACATCGCTTGTTTGTGTAGCGTTTGCTGCTCTGACAGCTGCTTTTCAAATGCAAATAATATCACAGTTGGTTTTTATTTCGTTACTTGGCTGACTTTGCTGTTTCGTCGTTGTTGTTGTTGCCTCCTATTTTTTCAGCGTTTCTTTTTTTCAGTTTGCTGCATTCGAATGAAGTTGACGGCGCCGCCGACGTTTATGCACGAAATGTGTTTTTAATGAAGCCTTTTAACCAGTCGGCTTGGTCTGCCTAATAAAGACCACGGCGTGGCCGTTCACAGCCCGTCAACAGAGAGTCCTTTGGCCGTCCTGTCCCCCTCTCGCACTGTCAGTCCGTCTTTGTCGAGGCTCGTCAACCGCCCGTCACTCGTCACTCGTCACTCATCGCATTTATTTTATGTTTTTTTGCCGTTTGCCCTGCCCTTCGTTTCTTTTTCCCTTTTCAATAAATCGCAAATGGGCATTTGTCCTTGCCTGGGTCCGGGTCTGGCATAAGGATTGCGAATGCCATCCATAGACTTGGAGTATTTTCCTGGTGTCGTCGTGCAAGGCGCAGGATGGGGATGGGGATGGGGATGGGGAAAAGTTTATGCAAAGTAGCTTTTAATATGTTTACGACTAAACATTTTCGGCTGCTGGCTGTGCAGGTTAATGGCTGCTCTCTTGCTTTTATTACACAATTTTTAATAATTCCTTTAAAGGAAATATTAAACTTTACTGCTGTAGCCACACCACAGCGCTTTTCATTCGCACTGCTTTCAGTTTCCAGTTTCGTTTTCGTTTTCGTTTTCGTTTTCGTTTTCGTTTTCATTTTCATTTTCATTTTCGAAAATGCCGCAGCAATTTTATTGTAATTTATTTCACAGAATCTGCTGCCAAATTTAAGTGGCTCAAATTTAAATGAAGCGCACCGAAATGTAATGTTAATGGACCAGCCGACAGTGGGCACAAAAAATGAGTGACACATAGTTTATTTAATTTTTGTGCATGAAATATGCGAGACTTTTAGCCATGTTGAAGCCGTTGACAGTTGTTGTGAAGTAGTCTGACTCGAATTTAAAATGAAAATGCGGCTGCTTTTACTTTTTCCCTCTGTTCGAGCACAAATTAATTAATATTTAAGCTGCTTAAAAGTTTGCTTATATTTAACATCTCGCGCTGGCCAATTTCGAGCGGAGGAGTGAGGGGGGAACGAGAGTAAGACGTAGAGCGAATAAAATCCTTGGGCAAATTAAACAGCACGTGGAAGCCAAGCAGCAAATTTCATATTCATATCTTGGCAAAAGGCCTTTGACTTTCATTCATCAAGTTGATTAAGGCATATAATAAGCGAGTAATTAAAATTGCGGCCGGCAAATTTAAATACAATTTAATGGAGAATTATCTCAATATTAGGCAAATGATTTTCGCTTCGGCTTAATTTCAACTTTCTGATTATGCCTAACGCTGCGTATACGCAATGTTGTGTGTTAATTGTGTGATTTTTTGCTGTGGTACAAATTCGAGTAGCTGCGAGTGGCGAATATTATGGCTCGACGGACTGCAATGGATTAACGAGCGGACTGCACATAAAAGTCAGCTGACTCTGGGCCATAAACCGGGCCACAAACGGAGTGAACTTCATTGAGGGTGTGTGAGATCCCCCGGGCGAGGCGCCCCCAATGTGGGTAGGCAATAAAAATGTTTAAACCCAAAAATTATACTCGTACAAGCTAAAACCCCAGAGAGGCTGCATTATGCTGCTCTCGAGCAAATGACACAGCGTAGAAAGTTCTTAGAACATTGTTTGCACCATAATATGCGAGAAAGTTGCACGTTTTTGGGTAGAAACTCGTGACAGGAGACGCCACTTGATGATGAATGGGAATCACCTCCGGCATCTGCCGTCGTTGACTTTGCTTCGCTCTGTGTTCTCCCGCGATGGTTGTGTGCAGGGATATGTGGCTGTAAGGATGTGTGGCCATTGCTGGTCGATAGCTGGGGTCCTGGCTGGCATAAGTTTTATGGCGCTCACTACTTTCAGCTCAGGCGGGAACGTTAATCTTATTTGCTGGCAGCGCTGTTGTACATTTTCGGGGCGGAGTTTGGGGCTTTTGTGCGTAAATAAAAGTAACAAATGTCGCCAGCTGCGAAAAGAGCTGCAGAGAGAGAGAGAGAGCGAGAGAGCGAGGGAGGAAGATATCAGCAGCTGGCGACTAAGCGCCAAAGGCGCATATTTTGTCTACTAAAAGCATGCCAGGGATTTTCGCATTACAATAAAAACGTGGCACTTTGTGCCATGCATAAGTCAGCCTCGGTTCATGTTCATGTTCATGTCCATGTCCATGTCCATGTGTGATGTGCTCCGTATAAGTTTGTGCAAGTAGCAGAGTGTGGCCATAGACAAGAGGCTGGTCGTTGGCAAGTTTTGGTGCGTGAATTGAATGCAAAACTCGAAAGTTAAATATTGCACGCTCCGCTGGCAGCGAAAGGGAAGCAGCATCTTAAATTTAATTAAAGCGACAGCCAGAGCAAATACGATTACATCAGAGACTTCAGACTTCAGACTGCGACTGTAACTGTAACTGTAAGTATAAATGTTACTTTGACTTTGAGCTTGGCTTTTAGACAACTGCCAAAACTGATTTGCCGAGCCGTCTCCAGCTGACAACAGCAGACAGTCAGCGCATAAATCTGAGCATTCCCTCGTAGTACACGATTTCTGGCATGTCAGGTGACTGACTGACTGACTGACTGACTGACTGCTTGACTGACTGACTGACGGTCTGAATGACGGACTGCTTGGCTTGGCTGACTAGGTGGGTTTTGCCTCGGGAGTTGAGCAACATATCTTTGCATACTTGATGGCGCATAATGGCGCAAAAAATTGTTTACATGCATAAAAAATGTTTTGCATTTACATAATTTTTGACTTTTCAAGTCGCATTCAGGTCTTGTGCGCTTTTACGCTGCCTTTGCACTTTTCTATGCCCCCATTTATCCCCCTTCCTTCCTTCCTCCCTTCCCACCATCCACACTCGAATTCGCTTTGGAGCTTGTTTTGTTTTTGTATCTTGCTGCTAGCTAAGACAACAACAATAACCAAAGAAAACAAATTGTGAAAATATTGTTGCATACTTTCAGGTAATTTCATTTCACCAATTTTCTTATTCCATTCTTTGTCTCTCTCTCTTTCTCTATTTGTGTGTGCGTGAGGTCAGTTAAGCTGTTTTGATAGCTAATTTAAAATGCATATCCAGCCAGTTTAAACCCTATCGCTTTATTGCTGCTTTATTTTCAATTACCGAATTCTTGGAAATTACATTTCATTGAATTTATGCGAAATTTCATTTCCAAGAGATTCTAGGAAACTGAAGGTCGATTTCTATTAAAATGCTAAACATTTTGCATGTTATGACAAGTATGCGAATGCAAAATGCATTTATTATTTACTAGTTTTAGCACAAACGATTTTAATTGCAGTTCATACGAGTACTTTCTAAAATTAAATTAATATTTATTTTATACTCACATTAAGTCGTTGCTTTGTTTATTTTAATAGTATTATTTACTGAGCTGCCACAAAACACACATATCGTTAGAAATTGAACTTTAATGATTTTGCAATTTAATAATTTGATTTGATTTCACTGTGTTTCTGATTTAACTTTGCGCCTAAAATTGCCGGCAAAATTCGCGCATCACTTGCGGCACTGATAAAACCGTTTAAAGTTATGCCCCTACAATTCACACACACTCACACGCACACACACACAGACACACACTGAGAACACACACTGAGAGAGATGAAGAAATTGTTAGGTGAAATTGTGGGGCACACGTGAAAGTCTCGGTGAAAGCGAAAGAACGTCCAGTTGCGCGCTGTGCCATCGACAAACTGATGATAAACGAAAAATGTTTATCAGCAGCAAGCGTCGCCAGAGCACCCAAAAAGCCGCTGCCTCAGCTGGCGTCGCAGCAGCAGCACCAGCAGCAGCATTGACTACGTCACAGCGAGTACGTGAGCAGCAGGCAGCAGCAGCAGCAGCATCGTCGTCGTCGTCGCCGTCGTCTTCGTTGTCGTAGTCGCTTCGTGTCGACCCGATGTCCGTCGCGCCATGTGCAAGTTGTTGCTGCCAGCGTCGCAGCTGGTACGCCTCTGGGCGCTGCTCTCTTTGTGTAGAGTTGCGCTCTTAGTTCGAAACGCAAGAGAGCGCCAGCTGAGGGCTCTTTAAGGCGAGAGCTGTTATCAGTTGATAAGCGCTGGCTGCTTTGTTGGGATAGGCCCTGCTGTTTGTTGCACGCCACAAGCGCAGCTTATGCAAAGTAACTAACTCTCGATATGCACTGGCATCTAGTCTAAGTTGTTCACTTTCAACAAACGGTCAACAACTTTGACGATAAGCCATCGCATTCTTTATGTAACTCTTCTCCTAGCCAGCGGCAAGTGCAACTCAAAGTGCTGACCAGAACAGAGCTGCTGCCAAGGCGGGAGCTAAGCAAAGCGACAACAACACCAAATCAGAGACTGAGATACGGGCACTACAACAATAAGCTTTCGCAAATAAGAGGGCATTTGTTGCTAAGTAAGCGACGACGAGCGAATATCCTATGTAGAAAATTATTGTAAATATATTTCTTGTTTAAGCTCAGTTACTAGACAGACATTAGATTGTCGATAGTATATTTGCCAAACGTAACACAAAACTGTCAGTGTGACCGTTCTCACAAACCCTGGTATACCAAAATTTGGCTTGGCAGAATTGTAAATATATTTTATGGCCACACTGAATAAATGCAATTTGAATTTGGTTGAATTTTATTACTATACTATTATTCACTTTTTTTAACTTAGTGTTTATCAAACCCTTCTCGTACGGACTACAGGGTATAAGCTGTGGAATTGCAATGGCAAGCGAGCAGAAAGCACAACCGCAATATATGCAAATGTCTGTTTCCTGCTATGAATTCTTGGCATTTTTCAAACAAAATGGAACAATGGCAGCTAGATGCAGTAGTTGTTGCTGCTGTTGTTGTTGTTGTTGTTTTTGCTTGTGGTGTGGCTATTCCCGTTACTTGATGCTGCCTATGATGACAACATGGCAACAACTATGTACAATGAGTGCAAAAAGTGACGCTGCCAACGCCAGCCAAAGCCCCAATGTGCTAACAATAAACTTAAGAAATGGAAAATACAATAACGTTTTATAACCACACACAAGAACAACAAAAACTACAACTGCAATACAAACTAATAACAAAAAAAAGATAGTTATCTGTTGAGAGCAGCTTTTATGAGCAATTGGTTGGCTTTTTGATGAATTTATGAGTTCGGAAATCCCAGAAATCTGAATTGCAAATTGAAAGACTGCACAACATTTTTGCTCATTGCAACAAATTTAAGTAAATGCCCAAAAACCGAAGACCGAAAAAGACAAGGCGATTTACAATTTTATCTTGTTGCGATCCATCTATTTTTGGCACTCACTGTGCAATCGAGTTCGGTGCCAGACAAGTTTTCTTTCGTGGTGCTTTCCGCTGGCCATTCAGCTAATGAGCAATAACTAATTCATAATTAAGCACTTGCATTTTGCAACGCCTCCGCTGCAAGTCAACTCTCAACAGTTGTCCCTCATCTCTCTCATTCACTCCTTCTCACTCTCTGTTGCTGTCTCTCGCTATCGCTGTTCTCTTTGCGTCTATCCGGACAAGTTGCGTGTAATTGGCACAATTACAAACTGCAATCGTCTTATGATTCAACAAAAGTAAACAAAATTTGCAAATTAAATTTCCGAGCACAGCAAAGTGAATTTTCTAAAAAAATGCAGACAATTTTCAGAGCAAGTTGCCCAATCTCGATTAATTTGCGGAACTGAGAGAATGGCAAATTATAAATTGGAATTATTGTGTATTCGACTGTCTAATACCCTGACAGAAAGAGATTTAATTGTATATGAAATGTATATATCTAAATGTAACATAATATAAAATGTAAATAATTGCAACTTAACATAAACTGTGAATTATTGTCACATAACATAAACTGTAAATAGTCGATACATAACATAAGCTGTTTATAACATAAACTGTAATAATTGTAACATAACATAAACTGTAAATAACCGAAAAATTCTCAAATTCTATGTTAAGCATGTAATAAATATTACCAACAAATGCAAATGAGACAACTCGCTTTATTCTCGATGACTACGCATTTAGGGAAGCAGATTAAAGGTAAAAATACTATGAAAATTAATTGCTTTTGGTCCAGTTTAATTTGCGGCAAATTGAAGCTTGACATGATTAGATTTAGCCGCAGCTTCAAATGCCGAACCCCGGCTGTCATTTAACCTTTTCACCTGTCCAAGGTCCTTAAACAGCGTGTGACACTGAAATTAAATTCGATGTCGACAATGGCCAACCTCTTTATGATGGACAAATTAAAATGCACTTAGCGCGCGGTAAATGTTACGAGCCAAGTTCTGAAGGAGTCGCCAGCCAACTCCGAAGTGACATGCGGCTGGCCAAGGCTGCAACAGAGTTAAGCCAAAGTTAAACACTTTTTAACAGCTTAATGGCCGGAGAAAGTAAGTTGGCATATAGCAAGTACATATCTATGAGGTCAGGTCGTTAGTTTTTATATGCGAACTCTTTCAACTCGTTGCTCATTGCCCTGATTCAGGGGGGCAATAAATAAAATTTTAATACTGCGCATTTATAAGCATTTAATCCGAGTGCTTAGCTAAATTAAACAGTTTTTATTGCTGACTTAAGTGATTAAATGTTTTGGCCAGAAGCATATATAGAACGAAATGGAATTGAAAAATGACTCAAAAGCTCAATGCAGAGATTAGCAAATAATGCAGTGAATAATTTTAGCAATTTTACTGCAGTTGAATTTGAATAAATGACAAACACTATTGTATTTAATCTCGTCAAATTAAAGGAATTGATGATGCAACCTTTGACCTTTGAGTCGGTGCAGATGTAATCATTAGTAAGAGGATATTTACGAGTAGTTTCATTACATAATATTTAATCTGGCTTATTGTCAATTATCATTATCTGTGCTCTTGGCTGCCCACCTGACCATCTGCCGGTTAATTGCTCAGACACGAAGATGGAAACAACAGTGAACAAGAGCTCTTTAAAGCTGCCACGACTGACAAAAGTCAAAAGGGGTTGAGCCAAGTACGAGAACTCATTGTGCAAATATTAATAATAATCACTTTCAACGCACACAACTCAGCAGCAAGAGATTCTGAGGAGGAGTCTTGTTTTTGATCTTCAAAGGCAAGACTTGCCAGAAGAGTTGACACTAAAATATTTCATTTTTATTTACTTAGTTATTTATTGTCTGCAATAAAATCTTGAATGCTGCCAAATAAATCAAACCCAAGTTAGTCATTTAAAAATGAAATAAAGTCTATTTTAAAGCAGTTTGTGATGCGTGAAATGTATTTAAGTGATTTAGTGCTGGAGTATAACATTTAATCGGTTAATGCGCATTAAAGTTGTAGTCCACAATTACGTTTTTCATTGTGCTCAATAATTCCAATAAACACAAAATTAATTCACTTGACTGCACAATTAATTATAATGTTGTTATTAAGCTCGAGTAATGTTCTACAAGACTATTATTCAACCAAGCAAAATTGACTTGTCACCGAGCCAGGCAACTCGTATCTCATGGATGCATCTCTGGCTCAGAGTTCGGGCTGAGCTGTTTTAGCTACCATTTGTATTACTCAGCTGTGCTTGATATTAACTTGTTGTTGAGCTCAAGGGTCAAACTGCAAGTGTTTACTGGAATTTGTCAGTGCAGCTTTGCACTAGAATTTTCAGGCGTTGCTCGTGCGTATGTTAATTGCATTAGGCGGATGGGGATGATTGGACGGGGGGTGGAGGAAGGGAGGGAGGTCTTCAGAGCACCCCCAGCAGGACAATGGCAGCCACAACAGCTTTCAATTTATCTTTTACAATGTGATTTATATGCTAACAGGCGGTCAATTTGTTTGTGTTGTTGCAGTTGTTTCAAGTTGCAAGCGAAGGCATTTTTGTTGCCTTCTCCCTCTCACTCGCTGCACAACGTTGTTACATGTCAAGCGTGTTTCTCTGTGTGTGTGTGTGCATGCAAATGACTTGCCAACTGACAGCCACAACCACCAGCAAACTGCTCACCAAGTGTGTGTGCGTGTGTGTGTGTGTGTGCCTGTTGCAGTTGTATTGTGTGTCTTGCCCAACCAAAAATTTGCACATAAAGTATCTCTGACAGCAAAGTTTTCACTTGCAAAAGTTGCACGCAACACGAGGCATGCGAGTGCCTCCGATGACTGCCTGCGGTTTGTGTTGCAGCAACGCGTTGCAAATAAATTCGACTTGGCCAACAACAATCAGAGCAACTGGCATGACTCAATTAAAAGCAACACAAACAGGCGACAGCCCCAAAAAACACTCGAGCCCATAAATTTGCAGCATGCCCCAACGCCTCTCTCCTCTCTCTCTCTCTCGCTCTGTTGTTGACAATTTAAATGGACTCGAGTCGCATTTATGACGCTTTGATGTGTGCGTTGTTGTTTATTATTGTTGCTATTGATTTCAGGCAACTGCCAAGCATAATACGATACGTATACGCCATGTGGAACCATTAAATTCATAAATAAACAAATGAGAAATAAACTGTGAAATGGTTTTGTTTATACTCGTCATTTCCGATCGAGTTGAAATTCAGATAACATGCGATGCATTAAAATGCAAGTGGGTTTTTGATTAATTTGCACTGTTTCTAGTTTCTCAAACTATTTCAATTGCATTTCTATGGAAGCTCTTTAATTGCATACTTCAGCGAGCATTTTATATGTGCTTGTTATATACGTGAATGCTGCTCATAATGATTTGGAGTGGAGTCAAGGATCCTCCATTGATTGTATACTTATATTGCGCCATTAGAAGATGCTTTGCAGTTAAATACGAAAACTTTTGAGTGTTTCGCAAATTAGCTTTAATGGACTTAAAGAAAAGGGAAACGCGTTTGTTCACTGACTTTCATTCAGTTGATGCCGCTGCTGATGCCGCTGCTGTCGCTGACTCAACAGTTCAATTGAATTTGATGCTGGCCGCCGTCATGGTTTTTGACTATGAAATCTAGATAACAACTTTTTGGCAACAACTTGTGGCAAGCATAATTACAAGCTGCCAAATGACAGCCATAACAGTAACAGCAACAGCAACAACTTTACTGAATGGCTGTGGAAGCCTTGGCAACACTCCTCCTGATGGCCTGCTTATGGATGTTTCTCATCTTTGTCGCTTTCCCTCCTCTCCCGCCTTGCCCCGAAATGCGGCACTTCCCTTTGTTGTGCCTCATAATGAAGCTATAAATTTGAAAGCAGCCAACAAAAAGATTAACAAAAGCCGTCGATTCGTTTGTCTGCGTTTCATTTTGTTGATTTTTGCCAGCAAGTTCAAAATACTTCTGCTCTTATTGCTCTCGTTGTCATTCACTTAAAAGCGAATTTAATTTGATTAAATTGAAGTAGAAATGGAATTCTTCTGACTGTTTGTTCTCCGTCTGTCTGTCTATGAGCTATGCATTATCGGCCAATGTTTCTTTTCGAAATCATAACTCAAGTATAGCGTCAGCTAATGCACTTGTTAAAGCGATAGCTGCTGAGAGGCAGCTCTGGCTGTTGACTGCATTTATTATTTACCATTCCAAATACAAAAATAAGAGTTGGTTTAGTTTAAGGGGTCGACGTTGGGGGTGCAAACTTGCACATACGTTCACATTTACACTTCAGTCAACACCCCAGGGACAATGGGAGTGCAGTTACGCAATTTACGAATGCTGCGTTGCACTTTTCTGCTTCTGAGGCACACACCCAAACACACACAAGTACACACCCAAACACAAACACACATTTATACATAGAAAGTAACTCGGGGTACGGGGGGTTGCGTGTATGGCAAAGCTGCTGACTGGCTTTAACATGGCAAAGCCCAGCGCGATCCATACATAGCATCACCCAAGCATCTCATCGCCTCCACGCGGCGTCCCTGGTAACAGCTCCCCTGGTATCCGCCAGGGAGGCTGGCTAAGATGAGAAGGCGGGCCAGCGGTGCTAAACTCACCGACTTGCTTCAAAAAATCCAGTAAGCGTCTGCTACCCAGAGTTGGGCGGATTACTGGTTAGCGTCTGCCCATATTGGGCGGCTATTCTAGCGTAGCAACAGCATCCCACTAATGTGGGTGTGCCCCTGGCAGAAGGGCTAAAATGCAAGGATGGGAGAAAGTTAACTATATGGAAGTCGTTAAAAGTATAGAAATTACGGTGCAGGGAGTAGGAAACCCAGTGCCGGCGGTTGTGAGGGGTGAGCAAGCGGGCCCCCGGCCGTCGATATCCAGCGACCGCAGTGCTGAAGAGGTGGCAAACTTGGCCTCCCCAGCATCTAACGATACAAGCAATGTGGCCATCGATCGTATCAGCGTGCCGTCTTTAAAGACAGGATCGAAGTCGCCCCCCGGATCGCCTTTGCGTCCCCTGGATCTATCTACGGCATGCGAGGATGAGGACCTAGGCAGTGTACTAGCCAAAATGCAGAGTAGGATCATCCTACTGATGACGGCTTTCGAGACGCAAAGACACGTCACGAAAGGATCGAAGGACGCAATAGCAGAGCTCGTCGCACTTAATAAAAGAGCACTAGCGCTCCAGGAGTGCAAGGCGAAAGACGCCGCTCTCAAGAGTACTGGTACCCAAACGGAGGGGCACCAAAAGCGAAAACCAACTGCCAATAGCAAGGAGGCCCCAAGGACCAAGGTAATTCCAAGGACCAAGGGAATCCTTATCGAAAGCAGTGGGCAGGCGGCCGATGGGAAGATGGGGAACAAGGCTCCTAGGGCAGCAAAATATGCAGAGGTGCTAAAGAAGCCAACCCCGGAAAACTTAACCCATAGCGTCAAGGAGTGGGAAAAAGTAAGGCCTAAACGATTGCGCAAGAAACCGGAGGCACTTATATTAAAAAAGACAGGAGAGATGTCGTACGTGGACATCCTTCGAAAAATGAAGGAGGATCCGAACCTGATAGAGGTGGGTAAGCTCGTCCGCAAAATCAGGAGGACTCAAAAAGGAGAATTAATATTAGAAATGGAGGGGAAAAACACTGGAGACCGGAACATCAAAGAAGCGATTGAGAACTCCCTCAGCAATATTGCCACCGTGCGCTTAGGAGCACAAAGAACGGCCCTGAAGTGTACTGGAATGGACGAGGCAACGAATGCTGAAGATCTTGCTCAAAGCATGATGACCCAATTTAGGGGCATCGGGAGACCGGAAGTGCAAAGCCTTCGAATGATGAGAGATGGAACACAAATAGCAACCGTTATGCTAGACGTCAATGATGCTATCATGGTGCTCAAAAAAAGGACACTAACGGTGGGATGGTCACGGTGCCGCATTACTCAGGATGTACAACCGAAGAGATGTTACCGATGCCTAGGGTACGGGCACCAAGCCATCAACTGTAAGAATGCTGACAGATCAGACTGCTGTCTAAGATGTGGAGGCAGAGGACACAAAGCGAAAGGATGCGTAGAGAAGCCTTCCTGCTTAATATGTAAGGAGGATATGGACAGAAACCACGCTACGGGTAGTTCTGGATGTCCAACTTATAGGAAGGCCAAACAACAAGCAGGAGCTAGCAAACAGCACAATGCAGGAATACATTAATGTTGCCCAGCTTAATGTTAACCACTGCGGGGCCGCTCAGAGCCTCTTACAACAGACAGCAGTGGAACGGAAAATTGACTTGTTCCTACTGAGCGAACCCTACATCCCAAGTGGAGGGAACGCTGACGTAGATACAATACTTGACGAGACAGGCAAGGCGGCAATAAAGTGCTGCGCGGGATTCCAAGTGCAAGAAAGACAAAACCCCCCCCTACGCGGTTTTGTCTATGGAAAAGTTAAAGGAGTACACTTCTACAGCTGCTATGCCCCCCCTAGTGACAGCCTGCAACAATTTGAGGGGCTGCTAGAGGCGCTGGTGGAACACGCAAGAGGCCGTGGCCCTGTTGTAATAGCGGGCGACTTCAATGCCTGGGCGTTAGAGTGGGGTAGCAGAGCATCAAATCGTAGAGGTAGAGCACTAGTGGACGCGATGTACATGCTAGACCTGGTTATGTTGAACGACGGTCTCAGGCCGACTTTTGACAATGGCAGATGCACATCATATATCGACGTTACCTTTGTTAGCAGATCTATAGCAGCGAATGCCAATTGGGAGGTCCTGGACGACGTCACGCTGAGTGACCATGCGTTAATTATCTTTAAGGTACAATTAACGATTGGGACGAATAGACTGCTGAGGAGGCAAATGGGACGTGCTTGGGACACGAAAAGAATTGACAATGCAATGCTAAAATACATTATTGACGATCTGGAGAATCCAGTAGGACAAGCGGAAGCTATGGTGGCGAATCTGAACTTGCTACTGGAAAAAACATGCGATGCAACAATGCCGCGAAGAAAGAACAGCCGCAAGAATAAGCCCCCGGTGTACTGGTGGTGTGACACACTGCGGAATATGAGGGCAGAATGCCACTCAGCGAGAAGAAGGGCGCAGCGGGCGAGAGGGCGCGACAACCATCCACAGCTGATCGAGCAGTACAAAGTAGTCCGAGCTGCACTACAAAAAGAAATAGCAAAAGCTAAGGCAGGAGCGTTTAAGGAGCTACTCACGAGCATAGACGAGGACCCATGGGGAATGGCGTACAAGATTGTCTATAAAAGAATCAAAGCAACAGGAGGGAAAGGACAATTAGAGCCAGAAACTATGGCCAGAATTGTCGAAGAGCTATTCCCGAAGCAGACCACCCTCTGGCAACCAGCACAGATAACGACTGGTGAGCAGTTCCCGAGGATAACACCGGAGGAAGTAGTCTCGGCCGCTAAGAGGATCAAGCCCTCCAAGGCCCCTGGACTGGACGGAATACCGGGAGGGGTGATCAAAGCCATAGCTGAGGCCAAGCCCGAGATCTTTTGCAATACATTCCAACAATGCATTGCTGAGGGAATGTTCCCTACACGCTGGAAGAACCAAAGACTGGTACTCATCCCGAAAGGGAAAGGAGCCTCGACGAATACTGCTGGCGGATATCGCCCACTGTGCTTACTAGACATAGTGGGGAAGCTTTTTGAACGCATCCTGTACTGCCGCTTGGAAACGTACACAGAGGGACCACGCGGGCTGGCGCATCAGCAATACGGCTTCCGGAAAGGGAGGAGTACCCTTGATGCACTGGAAGAGGTTCGTGAGATAGCTTCCAAGGCGTTAGCGGGGGAAAGATGGCTGGGAGGGGCCAAAAAGTACTGCGCTATAATAACTCTTGACGTTAAAAATGCCTTCAATACAGCAACATGGGCCAGCATACTCAGTGGCATGACTAAGATCGGTATCCCTGAGTATCTAAAGGCGGTGATCGGTAGTTATTTTAGAGACCGGGTACTTTGGTACGATACGGAAGAAGGTCCCAAAAGCTACGAAGTTACAGCAGGTGTTCCTCAAGGGTCGGTCCTTGGCCCGATACTGTGGAACATAATGTACAATGGGATAATTAAAATAAAAAAACCAAGAGACACAGAGCTACACTGCTTCGCAGACGACGTGGCAATTACCGCAGTTGCAAAAACTCTCCCTGAACTGCAAACAAGCTGTAATGACACCATAAGGGCAGCTACAGGATGGCTTAAGAGCGTTGGCCTCAAAATTGCAGCACAAAAGACGGAGGCGGTACTGCTAAGCAGTAGGAAAGCGGTCGAGAAGCTGCAGATAACAGTAGACGGGGTCCACTTGGAGTCGGCAAACTCACTAAAATACCTGGGAGTCCAAATCGACCATAGGCTTAGCTTTAGCGAGCATATGAAATATGCCAGCAGGAAAGCGGCTATGGCAACCACGGTTCTGGCCAGGCTAATGCCGAATACGGGTGGTCCCAAGATGCCGGCGAGGAGACTACTGGTATCAGTAGCGAAGGCGACACTGCTATACGCAGCTCCAATATGGAAGAGCGTAACGGAGAGAACATCCTATCTCAAAGAGGCACGAGCAGTATACCGGACCATGGCCCTAAGACTCATCAGAGGGTTTAGGACCATTTCGGAAGATGCGGCACTTGTACTCGCCTGCATTCCGCCCATCGATTTGGAGGTCAATGCTCTGGCGGCAATGCGCGAAGGGGCCAGTAGAGCTAGCGCCAATGAAAGACTGTTGGTGGAATGGCAGACCAGATGGCAACACTCACAAAAGGGACGCTGGACACAACATCTAATCCCGGACGTCGCAGCCTGGATCAGATGTAATCATAAGGAACTGGACTACCACCTAGTACAGTTTCTTACGAACCACGGCTGCTTCCGTGGATATCTAGCGAGGTTCCAACACGTCGATACCCCCCAATGCGTGTACTGCGAGGACGAGGTGGAGACTGCAGAACACGTACTTTGCAAGTGCCTCAGATTCTCAGACGAGCGAGAGGAACTTACCAGAATGACAGGCACCCAAATGAGACCGAGGGAACTGATGGAAACTATGATGGCGGATGCAGACTCCTGGAAGGCGGGCCATGCCACTATTATTAAAATAATGAGACGAGTCCGTGCCGACGAGATGACAAACCGAGGAGGCAGACAATAAAAAGCGCCTGATGCCCGTGAGGTCGGCGGGAAAGAATACCACCCCAGCCAAGTCAGCTTGTCGTAAAAGGCGACTAAAGACAACCGAGGAACCGCAAACAGCGCTGCAATAGAAGGAGTGCATAGGAGCACTTATCCTGCTCACCGAAGTATTACCAGTATTGACAAGTCCCGGTGAGCCGACACAAAGGACAGAGGAGCAGGCGGAGGTTTTTAGTGCGTAAGAATCGCACATACCCTTCTACTGGAGTAGAAGGGATCTTTCAGAAGATTTTCCTACCGTGGTGCATACCAAAAAAAAAAAAAAAAAAAAAAAAAAAAAAAAAAAAAAAAAAAAACATAGAAAGTAACTCACGCACGTTCGCTTGCTATATAAGCTTATGTATAATGGCTTTCCCCAGTGTATTTGTATGCACTTATGTACATTGAATGTACACTTAAAGCAACATCCACACATCAACTCAAATACACACTCACACACACACTCACACACTCACTGACGTGCATTTGTAAAGCAAATTTGTATTTATGTTGTAGCTAAAGCACCCATGACATTCGCTTGGCATTGGGTTTGCTTGGCTTGTCTTTCAATGCTCTTCTGACTTTCAGCACATTATGTGCTCCATTTAATGTCCATGTATTATACACACACACGCACAACTAACACATGCCTGTGTGTGCCGAACGTCAAGTGGCAATTTACATTAGTTTTATTGTATAAGAAATTAGCAGCATTTAGCATTTAGCAGCCAACAACAAACAGCAGTCACAACTTTCGCCTCTATACCTTTTTTCCGCAAGTATTTTCTTGTGTTTTGTTTGTATGTGCTGAATTTATTTACTCTTATGGCACACGGAAAATCGATTTTTATTAATGAAACCTTTCGGTGTCTGCAAGCTAAACCTCCAAAGTACGTATCTCGTACGTGAAGTCAAAGTAGCTCAATCGCAGCTGTGCTCCATAATATTAAATAGTTTCAACAGACATTTCGAGTGCTTAGCAACTCATCGAAAAGCAGTTATAATTATTTGGTGTGAAAGGATTACATTTTTTAAATACGCATTTACGAGATTGTATTTCTTATTAGTGATGTATTCATTAAATATCCTTGGGTCAGAAAGTTTAACGCCCTTAAGTTCGTTTTCATGGGAATGCAAATTTACTTATCGGTTTTTTTCAATTTTTGATTTACTTTTCGCTATTGTTTATAAAATTGTATTTATTTTAATTGGTGTTCAAGGAACAAGCGATTCAAGTTGAATTACTAGTTACCTTTATTAATACATTTGATTAAATTATTTAGCAATTTTGCAGATATCAGCAAGATTAGTTTTATTAAATATTATTATTATTTATATTTACTAATTTTTTGTATCATATTTATTTTTTTTTTAGTGTTATTAACATTTACTTTTATTATATACTCACTAGTCGATTGTATTAATACATTTGATTTGAAGTATGTAACAATTTTGCAGCTTTTATTGCAACCAAAACAATTTACTTAGAACTAGAATACAACTCAAAAATGACCTACCTAAAATTTAATTTATCTTTGAACCAATTCCCCCCCGATGCTACAGCTCACTAACCGCAATCTAGACGATGTGACACTCGTTGACCAGAACAACGTCATCGTCGACAGTGTTCCCATTAGCGCCAGCATGATGTTCATGGTGGATGGGACAGCTGACGAGCAGTTCGTCCTTGGACTTGTCCTCTTTGCTCAGTTCGATCTTCTCGTTGGTCTCTCCGTCGTGCTCCTTGCTGTCCTTGTCCTTGTCCATTATCTCGTCGTGATAATGATCGGCCAGCAAGTGATCCATCATCTCGTGATTGTTGTGCAGAGCACTGTCCACAGCGGTGTCGAGGAATTGATAGATCGGAGTCTCTACGCGATTGTGTGGACTCTGCGGCAGCTCAATGTCCAGATTCAAGTTCGGCTGCAGCATCTGCTGCAGCATGAACAGAAAGGGCGGCAGAGCGGACACCGAAGGCTTGTGCTTGTGGTGATGCTTCGGCTTGGTGAAGCCATGCATATGAGATTTGTCGGCATTAAGCAGCAGGACACCGCCCATTTCGGGCACTGGTCCGAAGTTCATGTCGCGCTGCAGGCTCTCGATGACCACGCTGGGTGCGAGCAGCTGAAACTCCTTGACTTCCTGCTTGCCATCCGGCGAAATCATCTTGTTGTAGTAGACAAAAGGCGGTCCAGCTGGAGCGACGTGCGGAGCATGTCCGGCGTGGTGGCTTGGTTTCGGCAACAAGGATTCATCCTTGGGCGACATGCGGCGCTTGGAGCGATACATGCGTTCAGCAAAATCAAGAGGCTGCTCTTCAGCAACTGGCAATGCACTTGCATTAACATTTGTGGCAGCAGCAGTTGGATTAGCGATCTCTACTTGCGGCTTGGTTAAAGCCACTGGAAGAGGCACAGCCTTGACGGTCTCTGCAGCCGTAATATTGTCAGCTCGTTTGATGCGCAGCGTGTGAACGGATTGCGGCAGCATTAAAAAGCCGCCTAAGCAAAAAGTAAACAATAATAAATGGAGCTAATTTACGCTGCATTGACAACTTACAACAGCTGATGAGCAGCAAGTTAACCCATAAATGGTCCATAGTTGCAGCTTGTACCGACTTCCAGAATAAGAGCTCAGAAGGGGCTGCGAATAATAAATATAATAAATGATGTTAATCAAAAATAAAAACTTGTTATGAATCTCTGTTTACGCATAGAGTTCTTTTTTTTTGGACTCACTTTTGTGATGTGCACGTTACGAGGTTTGTACATTGAATGATTTGATTTGTTTTACTTTTTAGCTCCTCGGCCGCACTTTGACAGCGAGTTTTTGGAGAGCGGCACAGCCTGCTGTCTATGCTCTATTTCCACACTCATATATCAAATGATTTTTTTATGGAAATCCGTTGAAGTTTCATATATTTTTTGTTTGGCACGTTAAAGTTTCCACTTATAATTCATCATATGGCTGGCAATATTCAAAAGTCAATAGCCAAACGCACACACTCCAATAAACACACATGTGTGTGTGTGTGTGTGTGTGTGTGTGTGTGTGGCGACCTTTTCAAGTGCTGCGAATGGCAGCGGATACAAAAAGCAACACAACGAACAGAACAACAACAGTAAATGGCAAAAAGTTTGCTTCCGATTCCGCCGCAAAACAAAAACCAAAAATCACAATAAAAAGAAGAAGACAACAAAAAATACTGTGAAAAAGTTTAGCTTATAAATTTCCAATCAATTTTTGTGCAAAAATCAAACAACACACACAAGTGCCCCACTCACATATTCATAAGCGCTTGTGCTTACTGCATGTGTGTGTGAGAGTGTGTGTGTGTGTGTGTGTTGCTATTACTTGATTAATAAATATTAGCAGCAAAATTGGAAAATTCTCAGCGAGGCGTAAAAATGCAAACACACAAACGAAATGCGATACATTTGCGAAATGGCAGAAGCATTTACCAACACACACACACACACGAGCACACTTACTAATAAACACACCCACACACGCACACACACACACACGTGTGTACAAGCAATATGGCTGCCGCAGACATTGCTACATCCGTTGGGCGACTAATTTGTTGTTGTTGCGCCTTCAGCGTCTGGCATTAATAATGTAAAGTGCGTGCCTCAAATGTAAATTTCAACGCTTGCGATTTCATAAACTGGCGACATTTTCATATTGACACAAACACACACACGCACACATTTTGTTGCATACTTCGCAGCGCAGGTGACGGAGGTCGCAGCGAGGTGAATAAGTTGAGGTGGAGGTGGAGGTGAAAGTGGAACTGGAGTTTCTCACTGTTGGAGGCGGAAGCACTTTGCTTATCAGCTTATATGTAAATGCCAAGGCGATTGCCAGCCAAGGGGGCAGAATCTCGAACTTGGCCGTGTCATTGGGATTGGGATTGGAATTGAAGCAACTGCTGTTGTTGTTGTTGTTGTTGTTGTTGCTGTTGTTGCCGCCGCTGCACTGGGATTTGCACATTGTACGCCCTCCGGCTCTTCGCGCGCTCCCGTTGCTGCTTATCTTCGACTGTCTGCTGCTGCTCGAGTGTATTTAATATAAGTCGAATCGCTTGCTGGATTTGCGCACGACAAGCAGCTTAAATATTTAAAATTCCCATTCTCTGGCAAACATATGTTGTGCAGTCAAACGCTTAATAAGTGCCTCTCATAGACTGCTCGCAGGGCAGCTTGACCAGTTCCACGATGCTGCCAAAATTAACGTGACTAACGAACGCAAAAAGCGAATCAAGTCTAACGAGCTCAATCAACAACTATTTATTTTTTTGTACATTTTTATTTTTTGTTTAATTTAATTTTCATTTTTTAACAACTTAACACACTGCAGACATCAGTAGCCTTGGCTTTTTTTTTTATAATACAGAATACATCAATTTAAACAGATTATCAAGTTACAAATTCTAAGCTAAATATACATAGGCATCTTAACAAGTTATATATTTTTTGTAATTTTTTTTTATTATCTAGACATGTTTACAGATACAAAATTGTTTTATTAATTAGAGAGCAGTCAACGAACAATTTGTTTTTATTAATTTTATTTTGTGTAAATTTGCATTTATTTCAAAGTGTTTACTGAAATTACAACTTGGAGAGTAAGATAACAAATTAATTTTTTATTTATTTTTAGTTTTGAAATGTTACATATTTTATTTAAACATGCTTACAGCTACCTATGATAGTAGAAAAAGTTATAAATTAAGAAGCAAACTTACATATATTAATAAATAACTCTCGCGGTCTTTCAGATTTGTAGCAAATTGATTGTTTAGATATAGTTGGAGAGACCCTCGCATGAGTTTTATTTTTGTTAGTTGAAAACACTTCAAAAGGCGTCAACCTGAAAGCCACTCGTTCGATTGGCCTGTCGATATTGATTAGAGCAACCCATGTTGAAGCCGAAAGATGGCAGCAGGTCCAGCAGTCCCGTATCCCATATTGCCATATTGCCATATTTGCTGGGATTTGGCAGAGCACAGACAAGTCAAGACAAGTAAGTAAACAAAGAGTTGAGCAATAATTGGGCAAACTCTGCTCTGCTTGTTGTAGGTCTGTCTGCGTCTCTTTTGGCTTCTGCGTTTTGTTGGCTTAATGCGGCAGCAGCCAGACTGGATTTGGGTGCAGGATTTGTCGTGGCCAGGACTTGACTTTGATCTTATGGCTGTTCAGGTGGTGGAGTGTCGCTTACAGCAAACATTTAATAAGAATTTTAGTTAGTTGCTGTTGCCAAGGTGGCACACACACACACACGCGCACACTGAACACCCTTGAGAAAGCGAAAAAGAGAGCGAGAGAAAGTGGACGCCTCTTGTGAACTCTCATTAGTTGGCTCGTTAATATTCCAATTGTTGACACACAAACTTTTCGGCTTGGCGACTTAACTGTATAAAGCAATTTAATTAATAGCGTCCTCCATTCCTGTCCCCGAGCTCCGCCTCCGCGTCCTGCGATCTGTGTCCTTTACGTGTGCAGCGTGCCGTAAACTTAATTAAATGTGCAAGTGACGCGACTGAGGAGCACAAAATGAAGCAGCAATAAGCACAGTTTGAAATACGAGTCCTTTGACATGTGACAAAGACAACAAGCAGCTAAAGACAGACGCGAGTCGACAACTAGTTTGATGAGCCAACATCGCGTATACTCGTTTTTTTAGTTTCTCTATTTTTTTTTTTTAATTTTAAGACTGCAAAAGATGATTGCAAATACTTAGACAAAAGCAGATGGCGTTGTCTGAATATAAAAAACCGCGATTTGCGGTTCAGCGACTGCGTTTTTAGTTTATGTTTAATACTCTTGTCTCTTTTGCTATTGCTGTCGCTTTTTATGTTTATGGTTAGATGTGAAGTTTACAACCAGAAACTGAAGGTTGCATATTTAGTTTATGCAAATATTATGAGCTCTACGCGGGAGAGATTCCCATCAAAATGAGATATGAGTTTTGCAGCATGCAAATTGCGGAGCGGTGAGGGGATGGGGCAAGGTGGCTGCCATTTCATTTTGAATGGCAATGCCATGGAATGTCTGTTGCTCATCTGAGTGAAACTCATGATTATCCGACTTGAATGAGGACTGACAACAGGGGATATAACGAATTATTTGATGCTCATTTTGTGTCTTCGTTTTGGTGAATTTAAACCAGTTTTCAATCAATTCATTTCGAGCTGATGCTGACCACATTATGTGACACTTGTGTCTCATTTGATTGCCGACCACGCCCACACAACACACGGAGGCTTAAATCAATTTGAGTTGGACGCCTTTTTTGCCACTGCCATTGATTTATGGCCACGTACGGCAAAACTTTACCGAATTATATTTCAATTTCGCAGCGCAACAAAACGATAAAGAAACAGTCGACGCGGCACAGTTGCAAGGCGGGGGAAGGGGCGAAGGGAATGGTGCGTGTGGGCTCTGGCTGAAAATACGTTAAAAACTTTTTGACAATTGACTTAAAAAGTTTTCAAGCCTGCCAAAAATTGAGTGCTTTTGTATACAAATAGGCTGAAATCAGAATGAAAATGGGCGAGAATTGAGGCGGACTTTAGGAGGGGGCGGGGTTTGAGAAAGCCGTACCTCATTTATGGGGCCGATGCTGAGGGCCGTCACAATCATGAAATGTGCCTGCCTGCCTGCCTGCAGCACGCAGCGGAAGTAAACACATAAAACGGAAATGAAAATTCAATTATTTCGTTTGCGATTTGTTCAACTTTTCCCTCTCTCTCTCTCTCGTTCTCTGTGTTTTTTATTTTTATACATTTTTAGCAGTTGTTGCTGAGTATTTGTTTTATTTTATTCGTGTGCAAAAAGTTGAGTGAATTAAGTTAACCGGCAACGTTGCCCAATTCAACTGTGTTGCATGCAATATGCATGCAACATGTCGCTTTAACCAAATTGCATTTCAGCTGCCCAGTCTTCATATTTTGCTTTTCTGACATGTGCCCGATTGCTGTAATAGTTAGAACAGCGTCGCGGCCAAAAGCCAAATTTAAATGCAATTTTTCACAGTCGCTTCACGAACAATTACGCTGAGAACCATTTGGGAGCACCGAAAATGCAGTTATGGAAAGCGAGCCTTAAGCTGATTAGCGTTCGATTAATGCTCAATGGCGTGAAGTGAAAAATGTGTGCGATCAATAGACGCTTTTGTCAGCTGGCTGATAGATCTTTGCGCCATGAGCTGGCCAATCAAATAACCTGCTGACGCTAAAAAGTAGCAACGTCGCAATGGCAACTGACGCTTTTTTTTGTTGTGGTTGCACGTTGCATTGCAATGCATCCACGTGGCAGCTGGCTGTCTTTTGTGCCATTCTGACGTCTGTCATTTACAACTGCCAAGCAGTAACAGTAACAGGAAACACACATGACAGAGAGAGGGAGAGGGAGAGGGAGAGCGGGGGAATGGAGACAAATGCCAAGGTGCATGCGATGACCTTTCGCTTTGCTGCGCTTGTCACTTTGCTCTCGCACACAATGCAGTGGGGTTGCAACTGCAGTTGCAGCATTGCCCGCTGATACACGTGGCGTATACGCAATGTGTCAGCTGCGAAACGTGCGAGAACGTAAATTTAAATGCACATGCGATAAATAAAACGCAAGCTGAAGATATTTCTAGTTAATTGTGAAATATAAGCTCTGCTCTGTCATTGATTCCAGACGCACAAATTCGATCAACTGAAAAGAGTTTTTATGCAGCGCTCAAGTGACAGCCATTTATGTCAGACACAAACATTGCTGGCACAATTTATTGCATTTTAATACGATTTCATAAAGTGCTCAAATTGCTTTGCTGCAGTCCAATGCATAAACTCAAAATGCGGCAGACAGACAGACAGATGGACTGACAGACTGAGCGACAGAGTGACAAGTGAAGAGCAATGCCTGCAGCAGCTTCGACTTGTGTTTCATCTTTGACTCAGCTGCTGGTTGGCTTGCTGCTGTTGCCTGTGGCAAGTTGCTGGCCATTTCGATGGCATAAAAACGTGCCGCATGCCACTTGGTGTGTGTGCGTCGTGCGTTGTGCCTCATTGACAGCAACCGAAATTGCCACAATTTGCGGCTGTGTACAATTTGGCCACGCATCAATCTGTGCGCATGTTAACCAAAAAACCATTACAAACAAGCTAGACAATGTCATGCCCACTACAGGGGCGTCACAGCGAGAGTGAGAGACGCAGGACACATGCGAAGAATGAAATCGGATGACATGTGCTGCAGAGCATTTCCGTTTCCGGTTGTGCTTTTGTGTCTGCAGCATTGGACGGCCAATCGAGCAGACGAACGAACTAACGACAGAGGTAAACCCGAGTGTGGCAAGTGGCTAATTTTATTTGATGCGCGGCGCACATTACTTTACCACTCGTCGCGCTCAACAGCGCGCCACATGGCGTATACGCAATCATTTTTAACTAGCTCCGTCCTTTGTCATATTGAATGCCCTTGAGGGAGAGATGGAAACCGGATCAATTTTGAGGATTGTTAGTTGGTTTCGGCCTTTTGGCTGCCTTTGCCAGACTTGAAACTTAATTAACATTTGATTGATAAAGGTCACACACACACGCACGCACACACACACACTCACTCACATGTAGATGTTTAGAGACGTGACTGTCTAACTGTTGTCGTAGTCTGCATGCAAATGAAAATTTGCAATGCCAGAGGCGTGTCTTCTACCCTTGATTATTTGTGCGCGTGTATCTGTGTGTATCTGTGTGTGTGTGTGATGTGGAGATCGAATGCGTGTGTGTGTGTGTGTGTGTGTGCGTGTTCAAAATTTTAATTAGTATTATAAATTATTGCCAACGGTGTTGTAATTAAATGTGTGTGAGACGAGTTACACACACACAGCAATTAAATTCGGCTGCCGAGATACGGATAAAGAGAGACAGAGATATTGTGAAAGAGAGAGAGAGAGCAGCAGCCTCGCATCCACCGTTGACTCTATGCAAATATTTCGTTTAAATTTGCATAAAAATCACAAATTTAGTGGCGTTGCCATTGATTTGATTGGACCAATTCAATTGGGCACTGCTTCAAAAGGCGGCAGGCAGCAGGCAGCTGTTGCTAAGCTGCTTAGCTAGTACAAGACTTTATCCCCTCTTCCCCTCTACACCTTTCCGCCGCTCTAAACACTCTTCAACTTTTGTCACATGTGCGCTGCTGAAAATTGCATTTTTCTTATCATTTTCACTGGCCAAGCGAAAGTGGCAAGTGGCAAGTGGCAAGTGTCAAGCTGCAAGTGGCAAAAGGCAAATAGCAAATGGAAAAGTCGAGTGTAAGAGATAGTGCGAGTACAAAGGCAAAAAGTGAATTGAATTTGGTGCATTGAGCCAGCATTGAGCAAACCTTTTGAAACGTGCAGCAAGCAGCAAGCAGCTCTTAGCAGTTCATGCTGCAACAACATTAGCACAAGAATCCAAATACAACATGATGTAGGAGATTGAGAGTGGAGAGAGTATCACACAAAGTTCCTTGAAGTTGAAGCTCAATTTCAATCATCATTTGACGCACTTTATCATATGTATTAAAAATTTATTGATATTCACCCAAAAGTGCCATAAAATACTTCAGCACAAAACTCAAACTGTAAAGCTAAAACCCGAAATGAAACATGGCAAAGATAAGAGCAGAGGCGGGGAGAAGGAGAACGAACGGCAACGAAGGAGAAAATTCAATAAATTGCTTGGCTCGACATAAAATAATGCTGCATTATAGACTTGCTCGCCTCAGGCAAAAACCGCCAAATGTTGCCCTGGGGAGCGCGTTACGATGCCGAGACAAGGACAGCGGCAACAATCGCCGGAGCACGGCAGACGGAAGGACAGACACAGATACAGCTACAAATACAGATACAGATACAGATACAGATACAGATACGTGCGACATACGCCAAGTGCCTCAATGCCATCTCACTTCACTCCGACCTCCAAAAAATCCTCTTTCACTCCATGTTGGCAAACCTTTGCCAGCGATTTTCCTTCTGTTTTCCTTCATTTTTGTTGTTTTTTTCGGTTTTTTTCTGTTTTTTTTTGTGCTGGTAATTCAAATTGTCGCTGGGCAGACGAAACAATGACAATCGAAACGGCAATGAAACTGCCAATGGTTGTGGAAACTGAATGGGCATGAGCTTGAATTTGGCGGCAAAAGAATGTGGATGTGGAAATGGGAGCGGGAAATGGAAGATGGGAGATGAAGGCTGGCTGTGGAGGCACGAGCATCGATTTCTATTTATGTTTTATGGGACGTAAAATGATTGAGCCAACGGAAGGCGACAATCGACACGAGCCAAAGACAACGAACTGCCACAGCGGCATTGAAATGCGTATCAAAGTGCCGAAAAAAATCCATTCTTTTATCGTAAAATGAACGTCCTGCAAATACCCTGCAACTTATTAAAGTACGATTATTTGTAGTATTGAAATTATGATGATTATTATTATTATTTATTAGGTTAGCATAATTTTGATTAAAAACCCACAGATATTTTAATTTTAAATAATTTACTTTTTTAAATTAATAATATATATTTTTTTGAAATAATTCTACTTCCTTCAATTTTGATTGTTCATAGCCGACTTTAAATAAATAAATAATTAAAGAACATAATATTATTTTATTTCATTATTTGTATGTTTATTTTTATTATTTATTTACATTTTATATAATATTTATTTTATATTATTATTATTTCTATTATTCAAATCAAATTTGCTGGGGATTTCCACGTTTCCTTTAATTTGTGTATTAATATTACTAACACAGATTTACTTTTCTTTAAATTAAATATTATATATATTATAGTACACCCGATGTGCGCAGTTTTGCTGGGTGAACACAACGGTGACACGCATCCACAGACGAAAGATAAGGGCGTGCAATGGGCGTGTCCAATGTGGCCGATATCAGCAAAACGTTTCTGACGTTCATATTGAGCGTGAAGCGGCTGTGTAAATTACAGCTTCCTCTCTCTCTCTCTTTCTCTCTCTCTCTCCCTTTCTCTGTCTATCTCACTTGTGTCACTCTCGCCAGCCATATTCTGTTTTTTTCTGTATTTATTTATGCGTTTGTGTTTTTGGCTGCCTTTGTTACTGTTCGCATATCTTGAAAAGTTCGCGTGTGTTGTTGTCACGCCGGCCATCATCTTAAGTTGATGTGGTGTTAAGTGTACTTCTTCTTCTTCTTCTCCGTCACCGTCACCGTCACCATCTTGTAGTTGTTGCTGCACTTCAAATGATGAACTGACAGCAGTGTGTGTGCGAGTGTGCGTGTATATGCGAATGATGGCCAGCCTCAAGTGTTAAACGAACGCCTCAAGTTGCCACGGCAATAAAGACCGCAAAGTATGCTTTAAGATTTTCCACTTCACGAAAAGCGAACGCACAAATTTAATATGATTTCGGTTATTTTTATTTAGCCGTTTGTTCAATTAGCAAAAATCCAGTCTATTTCAATAAGACGGCTTCTTTTGTTTTCATCTAATGGACAACCATTATTAACATTCCCGACATTTTTCAGCCGAATTCCACATTTAAAGACTCGGGGCCGTCGAAGTACATCGATCAAACTGCGTTGATGGGGAGACGGTTCCAGGAATGGGAGACGCATTCTAAGTAACATTAATGACTAAATAATTGATCGAAAAGCAATCGGGAATAAAGAGGAATTAGCTCCGTTGTCAAATATGTTGAGGGCCAGGCCAATATGCGGCGCATTTCAATTTGCTAGACCAAAATGCCGCTAAGCGGCTTACATTCCTGTTACCCCATGTGCGAGGTGTCCCTCTTCAACAGTGTGTGTGTGCGAGTGCGTGTGTGTGTGCAGCTAAGTGAATAAAAATCTTTTTGCACAATTCATTAAACGCAAATTATGCCCAAGAGATGGACGAGCGGGAGGCGAGCGTGTGCTGCCATTGCCATTGGTTTTGCCCTTTTGTGTGTTATTTGTTTGCCACGCACACGCGAGGCATACAAATTCAACACACACACACACGCATGCCAAAGGATTCTCACACACACACACACACAAATGGCAGACGTTGGTTAGCACTTTGGTGTCTGGTCAAAAAGACAATGAACCCGACAAAACACCAAGAGAAGCAACAAGAAAAAAGGAAATGGCCAACAACAAGAAACAAAAACGTATTTGCCTGGCACAAGTGAAAAAAGGTAATAAAGCGCACTCGCCAGTGCCATTTTGCCCGCAACTGCGGAGCGCAAATGGCAGGCACCAGATGAAGTGCCAGTTGCTGCTTTGAATACCCTGTATTATCCGTCAGAGGCGCCATTCTGTTCACTTGAACAAAATCCATGCCAAAAGTAGACTCACTAATTAATGAAGTATACGTATTTTGAGCAGAATAATATTCGAATAGTCGGAGAATGATAATTACACTGTGACTATTCGTTTATTTACATATACATTTATTAATTTTTATATTTACTTATACATTTGTATTCATAAATTAATCTATTTATTTATTTATTGATTTATTTAGGTGTATAATTATTTGTAAATTTATAAATGTATTCATATATTTATCTATGCATTTAGCATATATTTATTTATTTATTCATTTATTTATTTGTTAATCTAATTATAATTAATTCATTTATTTATTCAATTATTCGTTTATTGTTTTACTTATTTAATAGAGCATCTTATTGTTCTTCACATCTGGTAGTCTTCATATTATTGCTTTGCTTGGGCCTCATAATGTTTCTGGACACAAGGCGCGCAGGATGTGGCCAAAGCTATAGATAAATAAAACTTGACAGCAATTTATTGTCACACTTAACGAGAGTGGGCACAGCATAGATAAATACGGGGCGGGGACGCAGGGCGCAGTCTATGTTAAGTTAACCCATTGTTATGCAAATTGGTGGTGAACACAACTTTTTGGCACAGTGCGTATACGCAACGTTGCAATCGACGCACAATTTGCATTGACGTCACGTGGACTGCAGGTGAGCCAGGTGTTGCAGCCAGCCTTGTTGATTTGAAGTTGGTACCGATGGCGCAAGGACTTGCCATTAAACAGAGAGCGAGAAGCAAGAGAACGAGAAGGAGAAGGAGAATGTTCGACGTTTTGTTGTTGGCGTTGTTTTGCAACGCGTTTCGTTTGCATTATTGAACCACTTTAGTGTCAGCGAACGCATTGTTTTTCAATCGTTTCACCGTGGAGCCCATGCAATATTTATAAGCCGATTGCTGCCAGCTGGCATAACCAACAACGGCAGCGGCAGTGGCGGACGCACATCGCACAATTACGGCGTCGGCAATCAGAGTTGCCAACATTCAAACTCGCACACACACACACACACACGGGGAAAGTGGAGAGCTCTTCTCTTGCCTTGGCTCGACAATGTGTGACAATCAATGACAGTTCTGTCGCCCAGCTTCCTGTCACTCGAATCGCCTCCAATGCCACTCCACCTCTCATCAACCTTGTCCGCACTGCTTTCCCTCCACCTCCTCTCTATGTGTATTGCATTCCCTTCAGGGCCATTGCTGCGCTGCGGCATCATTTGTTGCTTTTGACGTTTGCGTGCATTTAGAAAATTGGTATGGGAAAACTATTTTTCAACAGGTAAAACGGCCTCACTTCCCCTCCTTTTGCCCCTCTGGCCCAACTACAGCCCCAAACCACTTTTGTCGTTTTCAGTTCAGGACGGTCGACAGTGCTTGGCAAATACTTTCGTCACTTGAATGTTTGGTGCCTTTGTTTGCCATATTTGTTGAGTGTTTTTAATAGCAAATTCAATGGGTATTAAAGCCCAAATGCAAATGGAAATTGAAATTCTGGAAAACTGGAAAAATTGGCAAAGGCAACGGCAACGGCAATGGCAAATGCCGGAGCAAAAAGTTTTTCATTTTAACCAGGTTTATCGGTTTTTATTGAAACAAGCGAAGGGCCAACAATAAATTTTGCAGCACATACTTCAAATGTCAAATGCGGCAGCGATAAAAAATTTCTTTATTGTGCCAACACACACACACAGAGTGCGTGTGTGTGTGTTGGCCAGCAGGGCTGCTAAAGCTAAAGAAAAAATAGAAGGCATCGTCTTTCGACTTTGAACGCTTTTCATTGCATTCCCTCTTTTTGCCATGGCTTTGACAGTTTTTGCAATTTATATTTATTTTGCCAGCTGCAAACATCGCACACCAACACACACACACACACACACACACACCATCCGCATTCCGCACACACACAATGGCTTACACAGGGTCCGGCAACTGGACTTGTGCATAAATTAAGATAATCGCGGGCATTCTGCTCAGTATGTTAGTCTGTCATGGCCAAGTTGTTGCCGTTGCTGCTGTTGCTGTTAGCCTATTAACTGTCAGCTGCCTACTGCATAATTTATGGCCACCTTCTAAGCGACGTCGACAGAAAGCGACTGACAGGCAACGCCGTGAAACTCCCTATATAAACCTCTAAATGGCTTTAATTTGACGGCAATCACTTGGCGCGCTTATGAAACTTGTCGTTAATTGAAACTCGCACTTGGCAACCACATTGATCATCCAACGCGCTCTTGCCACGCAGCCATCTCTAGTAGCTGTTAATGGCTGGCAATCAGGCTAAATGCCCGGCGACAATATTGCCAGCGCATCAGGGCCAACAGCATAGGGCATTTTGACAGTTGGCCATATTTTGAGTGGCTCGTCAATGGGTTCAAATTGACAGCTAATGAATTGATTGTCGCCTCAGCTAATCATCGAGCACCGAGCGCTGAGTAGACGTGTCACTTTATTAGCCACCCTCAAAGCGAGTCCTTGCCAAAATGTTAAAGCCCATTAAAGCCAATGCGGCTAACCAAAAACCGAACAGCAACTGCTTATTTCTGAGGTAGCTACTGACCGCTAAGCACGGCTCGTAGAGCGTCTAAATTATTTGCATAAGTACTTCTGAATGCTGCTCTCGATGCCTTCTCAATGCGGTTGTCGTTGTCACGAAATGCTCGAGTTGAGTTCATTGAGTTGGGACTGCGGCACGTGCAGCTCATATTTAAACACACACACACACGGTCACACACACACACGGTCACACACACACAGAGATATTGTGATTATTGCCATTAGCTGGCAAACGGAGTCAGAGCCGCGCTTGGGGTCTGCTTATTATTTTAATGGCCATTCTGGACTGTGTCGATTTCGAAATGTTCTTGCAAGTGTCATCGCATCAGCCATGATTTTAATGCCACTTTAATACAATTTTTATGCATCGCTTAGCCGTATAAATACGTGCCCAAAAGCCCCACAAATACCCAGCATTATTTCGAATCAATGATTTGACATATATTCCGCACAAAATGACGCCGTCTCATTCAGCAATATTAAAACCAAATATCGATCCAATTGCAGCGAATTGCGTTTTGCCAAAATGCCACCTTTAAGATTATATATTTCGGAACTCTTGATTAGCCACCATTGTTCGTAATTAATTGCTCAGTAGTCTTATCTATCTATATTATTCCCCTTATGATAGTCTCTATAAAAAGCTGATGCTTTTTATAAATACTTGAAGTGTTATTTTGGTTTGTTAAAGCTCATTTTGGTTTATCAATACTTTCCTTTATCCAGTGCTTAGATGGATACAATATTAAGTCTGCACCGACACCGTCATGTTATTCTCAGAGGGTAGAATATATGCTGGTGGAGTCTCCTTTGTCTCGTAGATCGGATTAATCTCATTGGCCACCTGTGGAAGAGTTAGTCCTGCTCTGTTGAGTTGGGACAACTCTGCATATTCGGTGTATATGATGAACATCGCTCTAGCAACGAGAGCTGTAATAAATGTATTAGTCGGCTTATCAAACACCAGCCCAGATTAGATCAATTGACGACTAACCCATTGCCAGCCACTGCGCTACAAGCGCCAACAGTGAAATAATGAAGTCCCCGAAACCGTAAAATTCGAAATATTCTGCCATGTAATTAAAGGTGCAAATCGCTATTGAGACTTCCAAGAATGTCGTCACGGCCAGCCAAAAGAGCATACGTTTGTCCTTATGAAGCGGATCCTTCTTGAAAATGGCAAAGAAAAGTGCTGCAGTGGCCACCATCTGCAGTGCTCGTACAACATGCAGAAACATCAGCAAATCTGGCCATTTTTATACCAATATTATTAACGACATCTCAGCGAGAAT
Organism: Drosophila ustulata; assembly: GCA_035047365.1. Taxonomy (NCBI): domain Eukaryota; kingdom Metazoa; phylum Arthropoda; class Insecta; order Diptera; family Drosophilidae; genus Drosophila; species Drosophila ustulata. The sequence continues at coordinate 23,306,417 of JAWNPT010000057.1, read as the reverse complement.
CAATTTCACTTACCCCTATCGTCGTAGGCGTAAGTGACCAATGCCACGCCCATCACGATCCCTGCAACAATACAATGTTTATATGCCTTGTTCAACAACATCTTGATACTGCAATTCAGATACAACTGAATTTGCCAAATGCCATTCGAGGTGTGGTGAAATATTGCCATTAACTACGTACTCTCGACAGCTCTTTCATTTTTTTTTTCGTATTTTTATTATCTTATCGACTTGGAGAGCAATTTTACTGGGAGACATGTTCAATCGTGTCGCAAGTATTTATCAGTTTTGATGGTAATCACTCAAAAGCTCACGATTTTTGTTAATTTTTGAAAGTTTACGCTGATGTCAATTGTCTGAGATCATTGACTCTTATTTAAAAGCTTAATAACTAAGTAACAATTGATCAGAGTCCGTCAGACATTTGGTTGAATAACATTTAAATGTCAATAGCTGACTTAACAGCTGTTATGCTTACATGAGACTGTTAAATATTAACATATCGTGGTATCATAACATTTGTTCAATAAATTTGTCCTAATTTGAATAGTGTTAGTAAATGCGCAAATGCCAGTAGAAGTGGTCATTTACCCCATAGTACATTGAGTATAATTAATTGTTCAGTTATCTTATCGATTATATTTTATTTCCATGATTGGATTCATGATAATCTCTATAAAAAGCTATCGCTTTCTGTTATTACTTAAAGCGTACAAGCTTTTTAAGGTAATTATTTCATTCTTTGTCCTAATAGACTGAAACAAAATTTATTTACTTTTTACAAGATAATCGTTTATCTTAACTCTGGACCGACACCGTCATGTTATTCTCGGAGGGTAGAATATATGGTGGTGGTGTTTCCTTTGTCTCGTAAATCGGATTAACATTATTGGCCACCTGCGGAAGAGTTAGTCCTGCTCTGCTGGTTTGGGTCAACTCGACGTATTCGTTGTATATAATGAACATCGCGAAACCCACAACAACTGCAAGAAATGCATTATTCGTGTTATCTAACGGTAACTCAGATTAGACCAATTGACGACTCACCCATTACTAGCCACTGCACTAAAAGAAGCAACAGGGAACAAATGAAATATCCGAAATCATACATGTCGAAATCTTCAGCTATATAATTAAAGCTGCAAATCGCTATTGAGACTTCCAGGAATGTCGTTGCGGCCAGCCAGAAGAGCATAAGTTTGTCCTTATGAAGCGCTTCCTTCTTGAAAATGGCAAAGAAAAGTGCTGCAGTGGCCACCATCTGCAGTGCTCTTACAACATCCATGAAAGTATTTAAATCTGGCCAGTATTATTGACGAATTCTTACCGAGAAACTATTTCACTTACCCCTATCGTCGTAGGCATAAGTGGCGAAAGCCACGCCCATCACGATCGCGGCAACCGCACAATGCTTGTGTGTCTTATTCAACAACATCTCGATTCGGCAATTCAGATACAACTGAAATCGCGAATTGCCTTACGAGGTATGGTGAAATATTGCCATCAATTACGTTCTCTCGACTGCTCTCTCTATCTCTTTTTTTCGTTATCTTATCGACTCGGAGAGCAGCTTTCTGGGAAACATATTCAATCTTGTTGAGTGTATTTATCTTTATCAAATTCTGATGGCTGTCTCTCAAAAACTCACGTTAGTATTTGAAAGTTTATAGTATGGTCAATAATCAGAGATCATCGATCGATCATCATTGTTTAATATCTATAGTAAGTAATAATGTCTGCAAAAGATATAAGGTTAATCAATTGACCATAGCTGGCCACAGAGTCGGTTACTCATTGCATCAGCCATATGCTATATTGATTCAATTGTTATGGTTCGTTAAGCCAAATAAAAACGTGCCCAAATACCGATCATTTTGCCAAGAGAGCGAGAAAAGAGCTCTAGTGAGCGCCATAAAATACTGGCTAATTGTATATTGTTGATAAACAAAAAAGCAAAAGTATTTGAGGTGAGAAAGAATTGAGTGGTCCTCCATTGTTTATGTTTACTTCTCAGGCGCTTTATTTTTATCTGCAAAATTAATACAATTTTCTATATTCTATTAGTAAAGTTCAAATCAATATCAAAGAAAATACATTTTGAATTTTCACGGATTGAGTATCTATAAAGTTTTCTTTTTTGCGACTCGTTTACACTCGGCTCGTTTTTCTGTACTCACAGGAATAGTGGCATTTTTTCGAGTACTATTCTACTATGCTAGTTTTATATTTGAATTTGAAAAGTTGTTTGGAAAAGAGAGAATTGAAAATGCGATTTGAACTCAGAGATTTGGAAATTTATACAAATCGTTTGTCACATTTATACAACATTTAATTTGAGTACATAAATTCTGGCTTAGCTTCGGGCCTTTGCTTCTGGTTTCAGCTTATTAAATGCAACACAAGGCAATGCCAATTGGCAAGTGGCAAGCGGCATGTGGCATGTGGCAAGTAGCAAGTGGCAAATGCAAATTGGAGCAGTTCAAAAGTGAACAAAGTTCGCGACAACTTTTCAGCGTCAAGTGGCAGGCAGCATATGAAAACTGACGATTTGTCTTTCCTATTTTTTGTTTTTTAATTAAAATGATCACATAAGGCGAATGCGTTGTTGATGCCACATTGCCGCAAGTAGTTTCCTCTCTAATTAGCAGCTCAACTTTGACTAACAATTACGCTTAATCATTGCGCGTTTCCCTCTCTGTCCCCGCAGCCTTTTGGCTGCACTCTCAAATCAATTGCTGCAACAAGCAGCCAACTTTGTCTGGCTTTCAACAGTTGCCCCTGCCACATTTCGTTACATTTGTCACAAATTTGAATAATTCGCTTAGTTTCTGGGTCAATGTGTTAGTTCAACTAGTCTTAAAGTACTCAAATCGTTAGCTTGAAGCTTAATATGTTAGTTTAATCAATGATCGTAATTTCAAAACTATATTTCCATCTTTTTTCCGTGTACCAAAATTGTTAGATTATCTGTGTTGGGATACGTGGATGGCTTTTTACAAGGCTCCAGAGCTTTCGAGTCGACGTCATCTACTGTCTGGGCGACTCCGACAGTCAATTCCACATACTCGTTGTACATAATATTCCACAAATACGCCACAGCAACTGCGCAAAACATAGAGTCAAAGTTAATAAATAATATATAAACATTTCAAAGTAGCGGCTAACCTGCAAAGCTGCCAGATACCAGAACCCAGATAATATGGCCACTGATGAACAATGCTCCAGCATAAAGTATTGAGAGCCAGCAGAACACAGTTAGGACTAGCCAAAGGAGCATAAACTTATCCTTGTGCGTTGCGTGAGCCTTAAAAATGCCAAAGAGCAGACTCAAAGTAGCCACAAATTGCGAACAACGCATTATCGCCAGATCACCAGAAACTACAAGTTCAAAATGATCAACGATCGAATACTCTCCATTTGCTGCTTTGCACTTACAAGGATAGGGAAAAGTCAGCGTAGTCATGGCCAGGCCAAAAACTATAAGCCCAATGGCGACTTGAGCATTTCGATTGCTCAACCACATTGCTCCTCAAGATACCGAACAGAACTGATCAATCGAACCACAACAACAGTGGAAGTTGCCTTCCACTTGGAACGTGTATCAATGCTCATCCCATCACTAGTTCGGTCGAATACAAATGATCTGCTTGTTTTTGCGTGTTGGTGCGAACCTGATCGATCTCGAACATGTTCGCTAATACTCTTTGTGTGCTTTTAAGTTTGCTTGCCTGTGACGTCAGCGATTGACGGCACGTGTAAGTATTTGTATATGGCATGTATAAATAATGGTAAATATTGTATTCGCAAGGGTTTCGCTTAATTCTGTCATGGTCATGGTCATGGATAAAGAGTCCTTCTAATGGAGGTGTCCTCTATGGGAATGTTCTAATTGAGTCGTCTCTCTTCAGATCGCATTTTTATTTACTTAGTTTACAGAGCAGTATACAAGATAACCGTATAAGCTAATCTAGGCTTTGTATAGACACAGTAAAATTTGCTTATATGATAATATTTGGCGGGAGACTTAAAAGAAAACATATGTTATGGCCAATAGCTCTTAAAAAGTATATGCTTCTCGAAAATGCCAAGGAGCAGCGCTGCAGTGGACAATGTTCAAACATATGGTATTATTGTCTAAATGTGATTTAGATACGATTTACTCTCACAACGATAACCATATGGACATCGAAACAAGATCATTGGCAGCCCTATGTCAACATCATACGAATCAATAACAATTGAATTAGTGATTAACATTATGTGTGTACTCTTGGCCACCATTGTCTGCAATTCATTTCTCAGTTATCTTATCGATTTCGAAAGTATTTTATTCTCTTGATAGCGGACATGATAATCTCAATAAAAAGCTCGCACCTATTGTCAATACTTGTTCTCTTTGGTTAATTAGTTATTTCTTTGTTCTAGTGCTTAGATCGAAGCAACATTTATTCACTTGTCGTTTATCTTAACTCTGCACCGCCACTGTCAGATTCTGAGAGGTGGGAACAATATACGGCGGTGGTTTTTCCTTTGTCTCATAGATCGGATGAATCTCATTGGTCACTTGAGGAAGAGTTAGTCCTGCTCGGTTTATTTGGGTCAACTCAACGTATTCCTGGTACATGATGAATATCGCGCAACCCACGACAGCTGCGAGAAGCAAATTATTTGTCTTAAGCCTGCTTAGATCGATTGATTAGCGACTTACCAAATGCTAACCACTGGCCGATTACGCCAAACAGCGAACCAATGAAATATCCGAAAGTGTACGTCTTGAAATGCACACTTATAAATTCAAAGCTCCAAATCGCCAGTGAGGTCTCCAAGAACGTAGAGACGCCCATCCAGAAGAGCATAAGTTTATCCTTATGAAGCGGATCCTTCTTAAAAATGGCAAAGAGCAGCGCTCCAGTCGCCGTCGCCTGCATGCCACAGACGACAGCTGAGAACATCTGCAGTCCTGGCCATTTTTTTTTACATTGGTATTGACGAAAATTCACCAAGAAACTATTTTACTTACCCCGACACGTGCAGGCTAAAGCGACCACTGCCGCGCCCATCACAATTGCGGCAACCGCACAATGCTTATAAGTCTTATTCAACAACATCTCGATTCGGCAATTCAAATGCAACTGAATTCGAATATTGCTTTACGAGTTTTGGTGAAATATGTCCATTAATTGCGAACTCTTAAAAGGTCTCTCTTAATCTGATATTTTCATTATCTTATCAACTCGGTGGGCAGCGTCACACAATAGAAAATTCTGATGGCAAACCTGCTCAAAAGCTCACATTTAATGTTTTTATTTGAAAGCTTATTGTGAGGTAAATATAAACTCTAAGCAAATAAATAAGAGTTGCAATTGTTATTCTGCAAATCACAAGCTTCACTCAAAAGTATGGATTTCCATATTAAAATGGAAACTTATTCAAATTTAGTCGGTATCTAAAAGTCGAGAATTCGTTTTCTTGTCTTGGCTGAGTCCGAATTCTTGAGTCAATCTAAAATGTATCTTGTTTCTGCGTTGCTGCCTGGAGCATATTAACTTTTCGGCAAGCCTTTTGACCAGAGGGTGGCAAAAGTTGCATTCATTAGAAATCCAATTGGTCACACACTTTGGCTTTTCAGTTGACGCCAAAGCTATGAAAAGTTCATAAAGCAAAATGAATACATAACTAAATCAGGCACACACATACTATCGCATGCACACAATGCGAGAGAAAGAGAGAGTGCGTGTGTGTGTGTGTGTGTTTGGCACATTGTGCATTCATGTTCATTTGATAGCCGAAGTTTTGCTATTTGTGCATAGAAAACTTTTGTTTTTGGGTTTTAGTGGCATTTATTTTTACATTTAGCGAGAGGCAGAGTTCTTAAATCGTCTGCTTGCCTTCCTGCCCCCTGTCTGCCATATAAACAGGTGCAGGATGTGCATGCAAATAACCTTAAAGTCGAAACTTTTTCAAGTTTCCCATTTGAAGCAGGCAGCGAAAGTTGATCGCAACTTTTCAACGAATTGACTTTTTAATTAAAATTTGTCTTCTTCACTCTCACACCCACACACACACATGCAGACTGCATTTAATGTGTCTGTGTGTGATTCTTATAAGCCATTATACGAATTTTGGCAGCACTCTGTCGTCACTGGCATGCGTAATTTATGAATATTTGTAATTAACATCCCGCCAAAATCATCATAAATTTCATCTAATTGCATTTTTATGATGTTCAAATTGTTGTTTCGCTTTTTTCTCGTCGGAAGAATGCCCATAAATAAGCCCAACACGAGCTCGAAAGCAAAGCCAGGCCATTTAAAGTTTTGTATGAAGACGTGAACGGAAAAGACAAAGGAGAAAAGTATTTGACTAAAGACTGTCTTCGAAAAGAATGATGATTACTATTAATGGTAGCTGTATTTTTGTAAATCACTGTCTAAAAGTTTAGAGTTCATTTCAAAATTACTTTCATTTTGAAACCACTGTAATAGATTGATAAAAATATGTATTTCGAATTGTCGATGCCAATCTATTGTATTTTCATTCCCAATACAAAGTGTGTTGACATTTAAAAAAATGGACAGCTTAACATTTGCTGTTAAGTTTAATGTTTAAATTAAAGAATTTGCTTTGTTTTTAATTTATTTGCAGAAGTCATTAGTTTTGCCTACTTTCGATTAATAAAGATCATATATGTTATGTATGCTATTTAAAAATTTATTATTTTTAGTTTATAGACCATGCGAAAGTTTTTGCAGGATTGTGAAAGAGAATTTCAGAGTCTTTCTGCATTTGTCTGGCTAAAAAGTTAGCAGAGAAAGAAAAGAAAGTTAGAGAGAGAGGAAACCAAAACTTTGATGTACTATTTGTGTATTGCTTGCGATTTCGCTTAGCTTTAAGCTTTCTTTTTATTTGTATTTTGATTTGTTGTTTCATTTCCTCGATTGTTTATTAATTGGCTAGTTTATTAGGCGTGAATGTCAGAAGCGAGTAAAAGTTTTGCCATAAGCAAACGAGCCTAGTCGTGGATAAAAGGTGTGCGTTTGGGGGCTGAATAGGAGGAAAAAGAATAAATGGCACCCATGGCACACGGGGTGCCTCACAGCTGTCTGTCTGATAAATGAGTCAATTGCAGTTGGCTAAAGAAATGTAAACTCGGTGAGGCAGAGAGGCCCAACATGGTTGTGTGGTTAAAATATATCAGCTGCCATTCACAGTTGTGAGCTGTGCGGATTGAAACGGAATGGAATAGAACGGAATGAATTCGAGTGGAGAGGGTCTTGAAATGCTGCTCATTTATTTCATTTAAATGCGCATTTAAATCTATTTAAAAGTCCACATGAGCCGGGCACAAAGCCGAGGAGACAACAGTCCCTCAACGGCCTGAGCAAAAAATAAAGGGCAAATAAAGGCAAGGCAAAGGAGGGACAAAGGCACAACCTCAACTCAACTCGACTCGACTCGACTCTGTGCAGTGGAGTACGAGTTCAGCTCTCAGCATGATTTAACGATAATGAAGGTATTTACGAGTTTAGCCTTAGTCTGGCAAAAGCAAAACTCATCATAATGCCGGCAGCAGCAACAGCAAAAAGGTTACACACACACAGACAGAGAGAGATGCCTAACCTGGCATAGAGTTGAATGTAGGTACGCATGTCCTGGCACTTGTAAGATGTTTTGCAAAAACTTTTTTGTTGTCGCCGTTGATAAGGACAATGACAATGACAACTACTCCAAACGACAGCACGCTGAGCACCCACAGCAACTCACCTGTAACCCCGACTCCCCGACACTCTCTTTTTCCCTCTCCTCACTGCCAAACAATAGCTAAAAGTTGTATCTTTCTAACCTTTCCATATAGTATAGTACTACTTGAGCTGCCACACGTAATCCTGCTCGAATGGAAGAGATGGAGAGGGGGGGTGGCTATGTCAACGCACATTGTGCGCTAATAAAATTTAATTTGCTATAAAATGTTGCACACACTTTCAAACGTACATACGTACATATAGATCAATGCGAGTGTGTATCAGTCATAAAGCAGCGTCAACATAATTACAACGATTTCAAATGAAAAATTTTATTTTCCAATTTATGATACGCAGTCAGGCTGGCAAAGTGAAACAATTTTTGGTTCGTTCGTTGCCTTTTTAGTGCCTTTTAATATTAAGCAGCTGCATTGAATTCAAATTAGCCCCACAGCCTCAAGGAAAATATGAAAATCTAAGCGATAAAAGCGATTTTATTCTCACCACAAACCAACGCGCAAATACTCTTTACAATTTTATGGAAATGTGGTATTTCATTTCATTCCAAATGTCTATTAAATAATCATTTTCCTATTACCTGCAAGTTGGCTGTTGAGTTAATGTTGTTGTTAAATTAGAGCAAGCTGCAGTTCGACTTCAAATTACAGCTTGCGTTTCATTTTATTACATTTCTATGCAGTCGAGAGTCCTGCCTGCTCAACACCTGACTCTGTCTCCTCAGTCCTTGGACTATGGACTGTCCATGGCTTTCAGTTACATACAAATTTTATGATGCTGCCGTCTGCGTTCAGCGTAAATCCACTTGCCACCGCGCGGGTTTTATTATCAGCCAACTCCAAGGTTTCCCTGCAATCCAGAGGGGGGCGATGAGGCGTGTGGTTGATGGTGGATTTGCTGGTGCTGGTAGTTAGCGAGAACAATGGGCGTTGCCAGAACACCAGAATCGTATTTCTCAGCGGTTGATCTGGTCTCAGCCACTTGCCACTTTGCAACTTGCCACTTGCCACTTGCCACATGCATTCAAGCGACGCATTGCGCATCCGTCAAACTAACAAATTATTCGCATCCAGCTGAGCTGCCTTCATTACCTATATCCGAAAGTGGCACTGCAACTGCAACTGAAACTAGAACAGTCCTTGGTCAAGACAATGGCATCTAGTAGTTATCCTTTCTCTCTTTGCTGCATTCTCATCTCTTGTTGGCTTGGCACCTTCAGCTGGCATGCAGCCAAAAATGCTTTTTGGTCTGACTCTCACTTGTGTGATTTCCAGCTGATTGCTGATTGCAGTTTGCTTTGTGGTTGCATTAACCGAACTGAGCTGCAGAGGTGTAAAGACAATGCCAATGCCGTTGGCCATATCAGTGAGCCATTGATGCACATGCGGCGTATACGCAATATGCGTACTCAAATAGTATTATCCCATGTGGCTGCAGCTTGCCTTTTTCCTTTTTCCTTTTTCCCTCATTGTCTTTGTAAGTGCTGTTGCTGTTTATTGTTGCTGCACATTTTCAATTATAATTATTAACAGCTTGCAAATGCATTTTTGCTTTTGTATGCTTTGGGGAATTTCAACTCACCTGAGCAATGCACTTGATGCTTGCATAATTTCCTGGCCGTGCGCCTTGCAATACATTGCATTGCATTGTCCTTGCGCGTCGTTGTCGTTGGCGTTGACGTTGCTCTCGTTGCCTGGTTGCCTGGATGCCTGGATGCCTGGTTCTGCCTGGTTGTAGTTGTTTTAAGTGGTTTTTTCTGCCAGTCCAGGCACTTGTAGTTTTTCTTTATTATTTTTACCTGCTTTCCGTGCTGCCATTTTGCCCAAAGGCAACTTTTAACATTTAATGATGCTGCTTTGTATTTTAATACGCTTTGCTTGCTTCACAGCATCTCCCATCCTCCGCTCACCTCTCTCCGCATTCCCTATCTCTCATTCCCAATATGCCCTGGTCCTAGTGACAGCACGTGCCATAAGCAGTGCTTTGAAAAACTTTTAAGTAGACATGCAACGTGGCCAACCCCAGTCTCCCCTGCAGCTGTACCCACTTTTAGCCTCCGTTTCCGCCCACATCATTCTATTTTTTGCCTTTGCTTTTTGCGCTTTAAGTTGTCTACTCAGTTCCAATTTTTTGCTCTGCCTGAGCTCAGCCTGCCAAGGTGTTTGCAGCAATTTGTGTCACCCGACTCGGATTCGGCTGCTTGTCTCTCTCTTCTCTTCTGTTCTGGTTTGACGTCCTGCTGTCCCACTGTCCTGCCATCCATCTGGCCGTGTCCTTGACAAAGCAGCTGCTCCAACTCAGCTGTCCATTGGCTCTCAGTGCTTTAGTTGTTGTCTCAGCATGCGGTGCACAGATTGCGCCAATTTAACCTGTTGCCTTTCACGCATTCGATTTAGCTGGCGTCGCTCGGCTTTGGCTGGCTTCAAGTTGTTGTGTTGAGGGTTCAACTTCGATTTCGATTTTAGGAGCGAAAACTTTTCGCCATAGGCTGCGGCAAAGTCAAAGTCGGAAATGAACTGCAGTCGAGTTGAGTTGAGTTGAGTCGAGTCGAGGCGCACTTTTAATGCAATTCCAATTTAACTTCGTTACACTTTCAATGCACCTTCAAATCGCATTTGCAGTTCAAAACTTTTCGCCACTTTCCAAAATCACGAAGTAATTGCAATTTCCCAAATTTGTGAACAATTTACAAAATTAAGTTCGGTAAAGTTTCAAAATACGCTGCCGGGCTGCAGAAACAAAGAGAAAGAATTAGAGAGAGGACGAGGCAATGCGCTGAGGTAAAACAAAACCAAGTCAGCTGGCAAGAGTATAGAGCAAGGCTTTAGTCACCACGAAATGGAAACTTATCGGCGTTCAACATTCGATTGAAGGCCAAAGTTTGAGTACTCAATAGGCCAAATGGTAGCATGACTCAAAGCTGATTGGCACTCGGTATAAGGGCAGTACAGGTCTTCAGTTTCATCTTTTATTTTGCATAAGACGTCGGCAAATGCAAATGTTGCTGCTCTCCACTGCACTGCACATGCTCGTAGTCATTACAAATTAATTTCACACGTGACTAAGTCGACATGGCAGCCAGCTAGAAGGGAAGCGATGCCAACATCAGGTTGGGCAGCAAACTGACATTGTGTCACTCATATGACATTCAATTACGAGAAGTTGTTGCATCTTGATGAGCAAATGTGCCATATAATATGCTCTTGCGCCCCCGGCATCGTCATCTCTCCCTCCCCCTCTCACCCTCCTTGGAGCCATCGACGTTGTGCCCTAACTGCCACATGGAACTGCATGCTGATTGCTGATCCCTATAGGGAGCGCAGTCGATGATGTTGTCGATGCTGCTGACGTTGCAAGCAACAGAAACTGTTGCATAAGCCAAGGGACAATGCTGTGTGCCCCTATGAGTGCGCATGTGTGTGTGTGTTTTTGAGTGTTTTGTGCGTAAAATTGACTGAAAGCCGAATGCAAATGGAACTCTTGACGTGACTCATTGCTTTTTTGCACAACTTTTTCGAAAGTTGAAAGACCCAATATCAAAATTGGGGTGCTTATTGAAATGTATTTCTTCGTTGTATAAAAATTGAAAAAACTCTGCTGTCTGACTAAGAAAATTATATTTAAATATGCTAAACAATTAATTATGTGATTTGTTCATCGCGAGAAATTAGGTTATTTGTAAAACAACAATTTCTTAAGTCTAACTGCGCAAATTCGAATTTCTTTATTTGTATTTATACTTTTCTGTGGCTTCTTAACCCCATTCTTAATTTCAATTATTACATATATAAGCTATATTCTATTATCACCGAGTATTGGAAATTTGTGATAATAAGATTTCTATTAGTTAATAGAGAGTTATTATGAAATATCAAATATATATTGCAACTAAATGTGAAATGCATTTAGCAATGTTATTGTAAAAGCCAAGCACAAAATGAAACTATTGATAAATTGAAGTCAAATAATCAGATAGCAAAGAGATTGAGAGAGACAAGTGGGGCAAATGTAAACATCAAACAATATTTTAATGCATATACACAAATGAATATACGGCGAGATAATCGCAACCAAACACGCAATCACTCTACTTATTTAACTGGGGCATATAAGAAAATGGAAATAAGTTAACATTGTAGCTTTAAAAAATGTCAATTATACATTTTTTTAAGTTGAAACTACACAAAACAACTCTGTTTTATTTGGACATTTTTCATCAGATTAGAATAAAGATTTCAATCAGCAAAAAGAATTGTTTCATTTTTGTAGAAAAAAATCGGTTTTAATTATTCAATTTAAGACTCTAAAACTGTATTCACAAATATATATATACATCTATTCTGGATCTATTTGCCACATTTTTATTAAAAAATAAAAATTATTCTTTTATTGTAAAGTCAACACTAAAATTTAAAAATAAATCTTTTAATAAAATTCATCATCACCACAATTTTTTATTTTTTTTATTTAAATAATATTTTTTTTTTATGAATAAAACAAAATTTCATGTTCCTGAATTTGTACGAAAAACTTCTCATAAAGGTTTTTAAAATATTTTATTTGTTTTACTCTTTATTATTATTTGCCGTCCCTGCTAATTAAGTTTGATTGTGGCAAATAATGTTCCCTCAACTCAACAATTACAAGCTCTTTCTACACGCTCCATCAATGTTCATATGTATAGTACGTCGATGTTAATAAATACACCAGATACCAAAAACGCGAAGGTGCACATTCAGTTACTCAGATATCGTTGTGGTAAAATGTCGTGGAGCAAGCAAAATATCCAAGTATTATTTGGGCTCGTTGTGATGGGCTTGAGTCTGTCTACTTGTCTGTTCTCATATCGCAGTAAGCAGAAAGTAAATTGTGCATAAAACGAGGTTTCTATTTAAGTTCAACCATTTTAGATCAGACACCGTTTCTTGAAATTTCGCGAGCATCGCAAATTTTTGCCACTGCAATTATGATATTCGCAATTCTGAAGGCTCATCCGGCACATAAGCCCAAGATGTTACTCTTTTGGCTGGGCATTACTTCGATGTTTTTTACCACACTGATTCATCTCTCACTGCAGTATATTAAGGATTATAGTTACAGATATTATAGATCTGAATTTTACCTTGCTGTTATAACGCCTCTTTTGGCTGCTGGTGAGTAGGAAAAAAACGTTTTGGAAATGCATTCATTTAATTGACATTTACAGCTGGAGTGGCATACATGATGACCATCATATATAAGGAGTATGTTGAGCTCACTCAAGGTACGCAGGATCCTGTTAAAGATGATCAACCACCGATGTATGATCCTAGCTTGCACAATGTGGTTGTCTCGTCAAAAGATCACATTTAATCGAATATTAGCTCGAAATAAAATTTCTTTTAAAATTAAGAGTTAATGAAAATGTAATCTTTATAAATAAAGTTATTTGTCTTGACTGACTGAACTGTCAACCATCAAGCGGCAATCCCAAGTCTCTTCAAATTCCAGTTCTTAAATTTTCATTTAAAAATGTTTGAATTAAAATACGTTTCAGAAAAGTTTAATTGCAATGGGCTTTTGTCATATGCAATATGTAATTAATTTATGACTTAATCAATTTTGTCTAGACATTAAATTCATCCTACGAAAATATTTTAATTATTGAAATACAATTTAAATGTAAATTCTCATTAAATGTCAACTATTAATTAATTTTGTTCTCTATTCAATAATATTTTCTTACATTTTTTTCGACTCCGCAATTGAAAATTTTCAAGTTCAAAAATTAAAAACTTTTGCATACTTTTGGGGATGAGATATAAATTTCAGTCCAAAAATTAAAATGTGTTTTTCTCGGAAACTACAACGATAATTTAGATAGCAATTGGCCGCTCGATAGCCCTAATAAAAACGTTTAAAAATAACTGTCGATTGTCATTAAGAAAAAATGAATATATTAGAAAAAACAAACAAGAATTTTTCGAAAAAATCTAACAAGGACTATCAGCTGGCTAAAGGACATTCCGATCGTCCTTTTCGTTTCCGAGATATCCATGAATTTCTTATCTTGTTGCGATTTCGTACATTTTTTTCGACTCCGCAATTGAAAATTTGCAAGTCCAAAAATTAAAACTTTTGCATACTTTTGGGGATGAGATATAAATTTCAGTCCAAAAATTAAAATGTGTTTTTCACGGAAACTACAACTATAATTTAGATAGCAATTGGCCGGTCGATAGCCCTAATAAAAACGTTTAAAAATAACTGTCGATTGTCATTAAAAAATAAAGAATATATTAGAAAAAACAAACAAGAATCTTCGAACAAAATCTACAAGGGGTGGCATGGAAAATTTGCAAAAATTTCGAAAATCCTTCTTAACTTCGTCATTTGAAGGACTATCAGGATGTCCTTTGGCATGCATATGGGGACGGATTCAAGATGGACGACTATGAAATCAAAAGCCCAAATATGCTTTAAACAACAGAGTTAGAAGGACTTTTTTGCTGAGAGAAAACATGCTCTATCTTGGCCATATCCTTGCTGATCCTTATGAGTCCTGTGGCAATCAACTCGTCTTAACAAGGACTATCAGCTGGCTAAAGGACATTCCGATCGTCCTTTTCGTTTCCGAGATATCCATGATTTTCTCATCTTGTTGCGATTTCTTACATTTTTTTCGACTCCGCAATTAAAAATTTGCAAGTCCAAAATTTAAAAACGTTTGCATACTTTTGGGGATGAGATATAAATTTCAGTCCAAAAATTAAAATGTGTTTTTCTCGGAAACTACAACGATAATTTAGATAGCAATTGGCCGGTCGATAGCCCTAATAAAAACGTTTAAAAATAACTGTCGATTGTCATTAAAAAATAAAGAATATATTAGAAAAAACAAACAAGAATCTTCGAACAAAATCTACAAGGGGTGGCATGGAAAATTTGCAAAAATTTCGAAAATCCTTCTTAACTTCGTCATTTGAAGGACTATCAGGATGTCCTTTGGCATGCATATGGGGACGGATTCAAGATGGACGACTATGAAATCAAAAGCCCAAATATGCTTTAAACAACAGAGTTAGAAGGACTTTTTTGCTGAGAGAAAACATGCTCTATCTTGGCCATATCCTTGCTGATCCTTATGAGTCCTCTGGCAATCAACTCGTCTTAACAAGGACTATCAGCTGGCTAAAGGACATTCCGATCGTCCTTTTCGTTTCCGAGATATCCATGATTTTCTCATCTTGTTGCGATTTCTTACATTTTTTTCGACTCCGCAATTAAAAATTTGCAAGTCCAAAATTTAAAAACGTTTGCATACTTTTGGGGATGAGATATAAATTTCAGTCCAAAAATTAAAATGTGTCTTTCACGGAAACTACAACTATAATTTAGATAGCAATTGGCCGGTCGATAGCCCTAATAAAAACGTTTAAAAATAACTGTCGATTGTCATTAAAAAATAAAGAATATATTAGAAAAAACAAACAAGAATCTTCGAACAAAATCTACAAGGGGTGGCATGGAAAATTTGCAAAAATTTCGAAAATCCTTCTTAACTTCGTCATTTGAAGGACTATCAGGATGTCCTTTGGCATGCATATGGGGACGGATTCAAGATGGACGACTATGAAATCAAAAGCCCAAATATGCTTTAAACAACAGAGTTAGAAGGACTTTTTTGCTGAGAGAAAACATGCTCTATCTTGGCCATATCCTTGCTGATCCTTATGAGTCCTGTGGCAATCAACTCGTCTTAACAAGGACTATCAGCTGGCTAAAGGACATTCCGATCGTCCTTTTCGTTTCCGAGATATCCATGATTTTCTCATCTTGTTGCGATTTCTTACATTTTTTTCGACTCCGCAATTAAAAATTTGCAAGTCCAAAATTTAAAAACGTTTGCATACTTTTGGGGATGAGATATAAATTTCAGTCCAAAAATTAAAATGTGTTTTTCTCGGAAACTACAACGATAATTTAGATAGCAATTGGCCGGTCGATAGCCCTAATAAAAACGTTTAAAAATAACTGTCGATTGTCATTAAAAAATAAAGAATATATTAGAAAAAACAAACAAGAATCTTCGAACAAAATCTACAAGGGGTGGCATGGAAAATTTGCAAAAATTTCGAAAATCCTTCTTAACTTCGTCATTTGAAGGACTATCAGGATGTCCTTTGGCATGCATATGGGGACGGATTCAAGATGGACGACTATGAAATCAAAAGCCCAAATATGCTTTAAACAACAGAGTTAGAAGGACTTTTTTGCTGAGAGAAAACATGCTCTATCTTGGCCATATCCTTGCTGATCCTTATGAGTCCTCTGGCAATCAACTCGTCTTAACAAGGACTATCAGCTGGCTAAAGGACATTCCGATCGTCCTTTTCGTTTCCGAGATATCCATGATTTTCTCATCTTGTTGCGATTTCTTACATTTTTTCCGACTCCGCAATTAAAAATTTGCAAGTCCAAAATTTAAAAACGTTTGCATACTTTTGGGGATGAGATATAAATTTCAGTCCAAAAATTAAAATGTGTTTTTCACTATAATTTAGATAGCAATTGGCCGGTCGATAGCCCTAATAAAAACGTTTAAAAATAACTGTCGATTGTCATTAAAAAATAAAGAATATATTAGAAAAGACAAACAAGAATTTTTCGAAAAAATCTACAAGGGGTGGCATGGAAAATTTGAAAAAATTTCGAAAATCCTTCTTAACTTCGTCATTTGAAGGACTATCAGGATGTCCTTTGGCATGCATATGGGGACGGATTCAAGATGGACGACTATGAAATCAAAAGCCCAAATATGCTTTAAACAACAGAGTTAGAAGGACTTTTTTGCTGAGAGAAAACATGCTCTATCTTGGCCATATCCTTGCTGATCCTTATGAGTCCTCTGGCAATCAACTCGTCTTAACAAGGACTATCAGCTGGCTAAAGGACATTCCGATCGTCCTTTTCGTTTCCGAGATATCCATGATTTTCTCATCTTGTTGCGATTTCTTACATTTTTTTCGACTCCGCAATTAAAAATTTGCAAGTCCAAAATTTAAAAACGTTTGCATACTTTTGGGGATGAGATATAAATTTCAGTCCAAAAATTAAAATGTGTTTTTCACTATAATTTAGATAGCAATTGGCCGGTCGATAGCCCTAATAAAAACGTTTAAAAATAACTGTCGATTGTCATTAAAAAATAAAGAATATATTAGAAAAGACAAACAAGAATTTTTCGAAAAAATCTACAAGGGGTGGCATGGAAAATTTGAAAAAATTTCGAAAATCCTTCTTAACTTCGTCATTTGAAGGACTATCAGGATGTCCTTTGGCATGCATATGGGGACGGATTCAAGATGGACGACTATGAAATCAAAAGCCCAAATATACTTTAAACAACAGAATTAGAATGACTTTTTTGCTGAGAGAAAACATGCTCTATCCTGGCCATATCCTTGCTGATCCTTATGAGTCCTGTGGCAATCAACTCGTCTTAACAAGGACTATCAGCTGGCTAAAGGACATTCCGATTGTCCTTTTCGTTTCCGAGATATCCATGAATTTCTCATTTTGTTGCGATTTCGTACATTTTTTTCGACTCCGCAATTGAAAATTTGCAAGTCCAAAAATTAAAAACTTTTGCATACTTTTGGGGATGAGATATAAATTTCAGTCCAAAAATTAAAATGTGTTTTTCACGGAAACTACAACTATAATTTAGATAGCAATTGGCCGGTCGATAGCCCTAATAAAAACGTTTAAAAATAACTGTCGATTGTCATTAAAAAATAAAGAATATATTAGAAAAAACAAACAAGAATCTTCGAACAAAATCTACAAGGGGTTGCATGGAAAATTTGCAAAAATTTCGAAAATCCTTCTTAACTTCGTCATTTGAAGGACTATCATTATGTCCTTTGGCATGCATATGGGGACGGATTCAAGATGGACGACTATGAAATCAAAAGCCCAAATATGCTTTAAACAACAGAGTTAGAAGGACTTTTTTGCTGAGAGAAAACATGCTCTATCTTGGCCATATCCTTGCTGATCCTTATGAGTCCTCTGGCAATCAACTCGTCTTAACAAGGACTATCAGCTGGCTAAAGGACATTCCGATCGTCCTTTTCGTTTCCGAGATATCCATGATTTTCTCATCTTGTTGCGATTTCTTACATTTTTTTCGACTCCGCAATTAAAAATTTGCAAGTCCAAAATTTAAAAACGTTTGCATACTTTTGGGGATGAGATATAAATTTCAGTCCAAAAATTAAAATGTGTTTTTCACTATAATTTAGATAGCAATTGGCCGGTCGATAGCCCTAATAAAAACGTTTAAAAATAACTGTCGATTGTCATTAAAAAATAAAGAATATATTAGAAAAGACAAACAAGAATTTTTCGAAAAAATCTACAAGGGGTGGCATGGAAAATTTGAAAAAATTTCGAAAATCCTTCTTAACTTCGTCATTTGAAGGACTATCAGGATGTCCTTTGGCATGCATATGGGGACGGATTCAAGATGGACGACTATGAAATCAAAAGCCCAAATATACTTTAAACAACAGAATTAGAATGACTTTTTTGCTGAGAGAAAACATGCTCTATCCTGGCCATATCCTTGCTGATCCTTATGAGTCCTGTGGCAATCAACTCGTCTTAACAAGGACTATCAGCTGGCTAAAGGACATTCCGATTGTCCTTTTCGTTTCCGAGATATCCATGAATTTCTCATTTTGTTGCGATTTCGTACATTTTTTTCGACTCCGCAATTGAAAATTTGCAAGTCCAAAAATTAAAAACTTTTGCATACTTTTGGGGATGAGATATAAATTTCAGTCCAAAAATTAAAATGTGTTTTTCACGGAAACTACAACTATAATTTAGATAGCAATTGGCCGGTCGATAGCCCTAATAAAAACGTTTAAAAATAACTGTCGATTGTCATTAAAAAATAAAGAATATATTAGAAAAAACAAACAAGAATCTTCGAACAAAATCTACAAGGGGTTGCATGGAAAATTTGCAAAAATTTCGAAAATCCTTCTTAACTTCGTCATTTGAAGGACTATCATTATGTCCTTTGGCATGCATATGGGGACGGATTCAAGATGGACGACTATGAAATCAAAAGCCCAAATATGCTTTAAACAACAGAGTTAGAAGGACTTTTTTGCTGAGAGAAAACATGCTCTATCTTGGCCATATCCTTGCTGATCCTTATGAGTCCTCTGGCAATCAACTCGTCTTAACAAGGACTATCAGCTGGCTAAAGGACATTCCGATCGTCCTTTTCGTTTCCGAGATATCCATGATTTTCTCATCTTGTTGCGATTTCTTACATTTTTTTCGACTCCGCAATTAAAAATTTGCAAGTCCAAAATTTAAAAACGTTTGCATACTTTTGGGGATGAGATATAAATTTCAGTCCAAAAATTAAAATGTGTTTTTCACTATAATTTAGATAGCAATTGGCCGGTCGATAGCCCTAATAAAAACGTTTAAAAATAACTGTCGATTGTCATTAAAAAATAAAGAATATATTAGAAAAGACAAACAAGAATTTTTCGAAAAAATCTACAAGGGGTGGCATGGAAAATTTGAAAAAAATTTCGAAAATCCTTCTTAACTTCGTCATTTGAAGGACTATCAGGATGTCCTTTGGCATGCATATGGGGACGGATTCAAGATGGACGACTATGAAATCAAAAGCCCAAATATACTTTAAACAACAGAATTAAAATGACTTTTTTGCTGAGAGAAAACATGCTCTATCTTGGCCATATCCTTGCTGATCCTTATGAGTCCTGTGGCAATCAGCTCGTCTTAACAAGGACTATCAGCTGGCTAAAGGACATTCCGATCGTCCTTTTCGTTTCCGAGATATCCATGAATTTCTCATTTTGTTGCGATTTCGTACATTTTTTTCGACTCCGCAATTGAAAATTTGCAAGTCCAAAAATTAAAAACTTTTGCATACTTTTGGGGATGAGATATAAATTTCAGTCCAAAAATTAAAATGTGTTTTTCACGGAAACTACAACGATAATTTAGATAGCAATTGGCCGGTCGATAGCCCTAATAAAAACGTTTAAAAATAACTGTCGATTGTCATTAAAAAATAAAGAATATATTAGAAAAAACAAACAAGAATCTTCGAACAAAATCTACAAGGGGTGGCATGGAAAATTTGCAAAAATTTCGAAAATCCTTCTTAACTTCGTCATTTGAAGGACTATCAGGATGTCCTTTGGCATGCATATGGGGACGGATTCAAGATGGACGACTATGAAATCAAAAGCCCCAATATGCTTTAAACAACAGAGTTAGAAGGACTTTTTTGCTGAGAGAAAACATGCTCTATCTTGGCCATATCCTTGCTGATCCTTATGAGTCCTGTGGCAATCAACTCGTCTTAACAAGGACTATCAGCTGGCTAAAGGACATTCCGATCGTCCTTTTCGTTTCCGAGATATCCATGATTTTCTCATCTTGTTGCGATTTCTTACATTTTTTTCGACTCCGCAATTAAAAATTTGCAAGTTCAAAAATTAAAAACTTTTGCATACTTTTGGGGATGAGATATAAATTTCAGTCCAAAAATTAAAATGTGTTTTTCTCGGAAACTACAACGATAATTTAGATAGCAATTGGCCGCTCGATAGCCCTAATAAAAACGTTTAAAAATAACTGTCGATTGTCATTAAGAAAAAATGAATATATTAGAAAAAACAAACAAGAATTTTTCGAAAAAATCTAACAAGGACTATCAGCTGGCTAAAGGACATTCCGATCGTCCTTTTCGTTTCCGAGATATCCATGAATTTCTTATCTTGTTGCGATTTCGTACATTTTTTTCGACTCCGCAATTGAAAATTTGCAAGTCCAAAAATTAAAACTTTTGCATACTTTTGGGGATGAGATATAAATTTCAGTCCAAAAATTAAAATGTGTTTTTCACGGAAACTACAACTATAATTTAGATAGCAATTGGGTGGTCGATAGCCCTAATAAAAACGTTTAAAAATAACTGTCGATTGTCATTAAAAAATAAAGAATATATTAGAAAAAACAAACAAGAATCTTCGAACAAAATCTACAAGGGGTGGCATGGAAAATTTGCAAAAATTTCGAAAATCCTTCTTAACTTCGTCATTTGAAGGACTATCAGGATGTCCTTTGGCATGCATATGGGGACGGATTCAAGATGGACGACTATGAAATCAAAAGCCCAAATATGCTTTAAACAACAGAGTTAGAAGGACTTTTTTGCTGAGAGAAAACATGCTCTATCTTGGCCACATCCTTGCTGATCCTTATGAGTCCTGTGGCAATCAACTCGTCTTAACAAGGACTATCAGCTGGCTAAAGGACATTCCGATCGTCCTTTTCGTTTCCGAGATATCCATGATTTTCTCATCTTGTTGCGATTTCTTACATTTTTTTCGACTCCGCAATTAAAAATTTGCAAGTCCAAAATTTAAAAACGTTTGCATACTTTTGGGGATGAGATATAAATTTCAGTCCATAAATTAAAATGTGTTTTTCTCGGAAACTACAACGATAATTTAGATAGCAATTGGCCGGTCGATAGCCCCAATAAAAACGTTTAAAAATAACTGTCGATTGTCATTAAAAAATAAAGAATATATTAGAAAAAACAAACAAGAATCTTCGAACAAAATCTACAAGGGGTGGCATGGAAAATTTGCAAAAATTTCGAAAATCCTTCTTAACTTCGTCATTTGAAGGACTATCAGGATGTCCTTTGGCATGCATATGGGGACGGATTCAAGATGGACGACTATGAAATCAAAAGCCCAAATATGCTTTAAACAACAGAGTTAGAAGGACTTTTTTGCTGAGAGAAAACATGCTCTATCTTGGCCATATCCTTGCTGATCCTTATGAGTCCTCTGGCAATCAACTCGTCTTAACAAGGACTATCAGCTGGCTAAAGGACATTCCGATCGTCCTTTTCGTTTCCGAGATATACATGATTTTCTCATCTTGTTGCGATTTCTTACATTTTTTTCGACTCCGCAATTAAAAATTTGCAAGTCCAAAATTTAAAAACGTTTGCATACTTTTGGGGATGAGATATAAATTTCAGTCCAAAAATTAAAATGTGTTTTTCACTATAATTTAGATAGCAATTGGCCGGTCGATAGCCCTAATAAAAACGTTTAAAAATAACTGTCGATTGTCATTAAAAAATAAAGAATATATTAGAAAAGACAAACAAGAATTTTTCGAAAAAATCTACAAGGGGTGGCATGGAAAATTTGAAAAAATTTCGAAAATCCTTCTTAACTTCGTCATTTGAAGGATTATCAGGATGTCCTTTGCCATGCATATGGGGACGGATTCAAGATGGACGACTATGAAATCAAAAGCCCAAATATACTTTAAACAACAGAATTAGAATGACTTTTTTGCTGAGAGAAAACATGCTCTATCCTGGCCATATCCTTGCTGATCCTTATGAGTCCTGTGGCAATCAACTCGTCTTAACAAGGACTATCAGCTGGCTAAAGGACATTCCGATTGTCCTTTTCGTTTCCGAGATATCCATGAATTTCTCATTTTGTTGCGATTTCGTACATTTTTTTCGACTCCGCAATTGAAAATTTGCAAGTCCAAAAATTAAAAACTTTTGCATACTTTTGGGGATGAGATATAAATTTCAGTCCAAAAATTAAAATGTGTTTTTCACGGAAACTACAACTATAATTTAGATAGCAATTGGCCGGTCGATAGCCCTAATAAAAACGTTTAAAAATAACTGTCGATTGTCATTAAAAAATAAAGAATATATTAGAAAAAACAAACAAGAATCTTCGAACAAAATCTACAAGGGGTTGCATGGAAAATTTGCAAAAATTTCGAAAATCCTTCTTAACTTCGTCATTTGAAGGACTATCATTATGTCCTTTGGCATGCATATGGGGACGGATTCAAGATGGACGACTATGAAATCAAAAGCCCAAATATGCTTTAAACAACAGAGTTAGAAGGACTTTTTTGCTGAGAGAAAACATGCTCTATCTTGGCCATATCCTTGCTGATCCTTATGAGTCCTCTGGCAATCAACTCGTCTTAACAAGGACTATCAGCTGGCTAAAGGACATTCCGATCGTCCTTTTCGTTTCCGAGATATCCATGATTTTCTCATCTTGTTGCGATTTCTTACATTTTTTTCGACTCCGCAATTAAAAATTTGCAAGTCCAAAATTTAAAAACGTTTGCATACTTTTGGGGATGAGATATAAATTTCAGTCCAAAAATTAAAATGTGTTTTTCACTATAATTTAGATAGCAATTGGCCGGTCGATAGCCCTAATAAAAACGTTTAAAAATAACTGTCGATTGTCATTAAAAAATAAAGAATATATTAGAAAAGACAAACAAGAATTTTTCGAAAAAATCTACAAGGGGTGGCATGGAAAATTTGAAAAAAATTTCGAAAATCCTTCTTAACTTCGTCATTTGAAGGACTATCAGGATGTCCTTTGGCATGCATATGGGGACGGATTCAAGGTGGACGACTATGAAATCAAAAGCCCAAATATACTTTAAACAACAGAATTAAAATGACTTTTTTGCTGAGAGAAAACATGCTCTATCTTGGCCATATCCTTGCTGATCCTTATGAGTCCTGTGGCAATCAGCTCGTCTTAACAAGGACTATCAGCTGGCTAAAGGACATTCCGATCGTCCTTTTCGTTTCCGAGATATCCATGAATTTCTCATTTTGTTGCGATTTCGTACATTTTTTTCGACTCCGCAATTGAAAATTTGCAAGTCCAAAAATTAAAAACTTTTGCATACTTTTGGGGATGAGATATAAATTTCAGTCCAAAAATTAAAATGTGTTTTTCACGGAAACTACAACGATAATTTAGATAGCAATTGGCCGGTCGATAGCCCTAATAAAAACGTTTAAAAATAACTGTCGATTGTCATTAAAAAATAAAGAATATATTAGAAAAAACAAACAAGAATCTTCGAACAAAATCTACAAGGGGTGGCATGGAAAATTTGCAAAAATTTCGAAAATCCTTCTTAACTTCGTCATTTGAAGGACTATCAGGATGTCCTTTGGCATGCATATGGGGACGGATTCAAGATGGACGACTATGAAATCAAAAGCCCAAATATGCTTTAAACAACAGAGTTAGAAGGACTTTTTTGCTGAGAGAAAACATGCTCTATCTTGGCCATATCCTTGCTGATCCTTATGAGTCCTGTGGCAATCAACTCGTCTTAACAAGGACTATCAGCTGGCTAAAGGACATTCCGATCGTCCTTTTCGTTTCCGAGATATCCATGATTTTCTCATCTAGTTGCGATTTCTTACATTTTTTTCGACTCCGCAATTAAAAATTTGCAAGTTCAAAAATTAAAAACTTTTGCATACTTTTGGGGATGAGATATAAATTTCAGTCCAAAAATTAAAATGTGTTTTTCACGGAAACTACAACTATAATTTAGATAGCAATTGGCCGGTCGATAGCCCTAATAAAAACGTTTAAAAATAAGTGTCGATTGTCATTAAAAAATAAAGAATATATTAGAAAAAACAAACAAGAATCTTCGAACAAAATCTACAAGGGGTTGCATGGAAAATTGGCAAAAATTTCGAAAATCCTTCTTAACTTCGTCATTTGAAGGACTATCATTATGTCCTTTGGCATGCATATGGGGACGGATTCAAGATGGACGACTATGAAATCAAAAGCCCAAATATGCTTTAAACAACAGAGTTAGAAGGACTTTTTTGCTGAGAGAAAACATGCTCTATCTTGGCCATATCCTTGCTGATCCTTATGAGTCCTCTGGCAATCAACTCGTCTTAACAAGGACTATCAGCTGGCTAAAGGACATTCCGATCGTCCTTTTCGTTTCCGAGATATCCATGATTTTCTCATCTTGTTGCGATTTCTTACATTTTTTTCGACTCCGCAATTAAAAATTTGCAAGTCCAAAATTTAAAAACGTTTGCATACTTTTGGGGATGAGATATAAATTTCAGTCCAAAAATTAAAATGTGTTTTTCACTATAATTTAGATAGCAATTGGCCGGTCGATAGCCCTAATAAAAACGTTTAAAAATAACTGTCGATTGTCATTAAAAAATAAAGAATATATTAGAAAAGACAAACAAGAATTTTTCGAAAAAATCTACAAGGGGTGGCATGGAAAATTTGAAAAAATTTCGAAAATCCTTCTTAACTTCGTCATTTGAAGGACTATCAGGATGTCCTTTGGCATGCATATGGGGACGGATTCAAGATGGACGACTATGAAATCAAAAGCCCAAATATACTTTAAACAACAGAATTAAAATGACTTTTTTGCTGAGAGAAAACATGCTCTATCTTGGCCATATCCTTGCTGATCCTTATGAGTCCTGTGGCAATCTGCTCGTCTTAACAAGGACTATCAGCTGGCTTAAGGACATTCCGATCGTCCTTTTCGTTTCCGAGATATCCATGAATTTCTCATTTTGTTGCGATTTCGTACATTTTTTTCGACTCCGCAATTGAAAATTTGCAAGTCCAAAAATTAAAAACTTTTGCATACTTTTGGGGATGAGATATAAATTTCAGTCCAAAAATTAAAATGTGTTTTTCACGGAAACTACAACGATAATTTAGATAGCAATTGGCCGGTCGATAGCCCTAATAAAAACGTTTAAAAATAACTGTCGATTGTCATTAAAAAATAAAGAATATATTAGAAAAAACAAACAAGAATCTTCGAACAAAATCTACAAGGGGTGGCATGGAAAATTTGCAAAAATTTCGAAAATCCTTCTTAACTTCGTCATTTGAAGGACTATCAGGATGTCCTTTGGCATGCATATGGGGACGGATTCAAGATGGACGACTATGAAATCAAAAGCCCAAATATGCTTTAAACAACAGAGTTAGAAGGACTTTTTTGCTGAGAGAAAACATGCTCTATCTTGGCCATATCCTTGCTGATCCTTATGAGTCCTGTGGCAATTAACTCGTCTTAACAAGGACTATCAGCTGGCTAAAGGACATTCCGATCGTCCTTTTCGTTTCCGAGATATCCATGATTTTCTCATCTTGTTGCGATTTCTTACATTTTTTTCGACTCCGCAATTAAAAATTTGCAAGTTCAAAAATTAAAAACTTTTGCATACTTTTGGGGATGAGATATAAATTTCAGTCCAAAAATTAAAATGTGTTTTTCTCGGAAACTACAACGATAATTTAGATAGCAATTGGCCGCTCGATAGCCCTAATAAAAACGTTTAAAAATAACTGTCGATTGTCATTAAGAAAAAATGAATATATTAGAAAAAACAAACAAGAATTTTTCGAAAAAATCTAACAAGGACTATCAGCTGGCTAAAGGACATTCCGATCGTCCTTTTCGTTTCCGAGATATCCATGAATTTCTTATCTTGTTGCGATTTCGTACATTTTTTTCGACTCCGCAATTGAAAATTTGCAAGTCCAAAAATTAAAACTTTTGCATACTTTTGGGGATGAGATATAAATTTCAGTCCAAAAATTAAAATGTGTTTTTCACGGAAACTACAACTATAATTTAGATAGCAATTGGCCGGTCGATAGCCCTAATAAAAACGTTTAAAAATAACTGTCGATTGTCATTAAAAAACAAGTAAGAAAGCTACAGTCGAGAGTGCTCGACCGTACGATACCCGCAACCCATTTCGAGAGAAAACAAAAAATTTAAATGATATATTAACAAAAAATATACCAAATATACTAAAATTAGTTTTTTGTATATATTTGAAAATAGCGGGTAAAAATCACAACACCGTTTTGGTCACACTGTCAACTAAACAAACAAAGCGCGGGCAGCTGCAAGTGAATTTTGCATATAAAATTGATTCTTTAATAACTTCCTTGTTTTTCATTCGATCTCAACCAAATTCACAGAAATCATTGAGAATATAATTATTATTATGCATACCAAAATTCAATGCTCTAGGTCTATTATTACGGCTTTTACAGACTTTTGGGGGCGGAAAGGGGCGTGGCATCCAACTTTTGAAATAAACTTGATCTGCGTAGGACCTATAGGAGTACTGTCCCCAAATTTGGTAGCTCTAGCTCTTATAGTCTCTGAGATCCAGGTGTTCATACAGACGGACAGACGGACAGACGGACAGACGGACAGACGGACATGGCTATATCGTCTCGGCTGTTGACACTGATCAAGAATATATATACTTTGTGGGGTCGGAGATGCCTCCTTCTGCCTGTTACATACATTTTCTGTTGGCACTAAGTTATAATACCCTTCTACCCTATGGGTAGCGGGTATAATAAAGAATATATTAGAAAAAACAAACAAGAATCTTCGAACAAAATCTACAAGGGGTTGCATGGAAAATTTGCAAAAATTTCGAAAATCCTTCTTAACTTCGTCATTTGAAGGACTATCATTATGTCCTTTGGCATGCATATGGGGACGGATTCAAGATGGACGACTATGAAATCAAAAGCCCAAATATGCTTTAAACAACAGAGTTAGAAGGACTTTTTTGCTGAGAGAAAACATGCTCTATCTTGGCCATATCCTTGCTGATCCTTATGAGTCCTGTGGCAATCAACTCGTCTTAACAAGGACTATCAGCTGGCTAAAGGACATTCCGATCGTCCTTTTCGTTTCCGAGATATCCATGATTTTCTCATCTTGTTGCGATTTCTTACATTTTTTTCGACTCCGCAATTAAAAATTTGCAAGTCCAAAATTTAAAAACGTTTGCATACTTTTGGGGATGAGATATAAATTTCAGTCCAAAAATTAAAATGTGTTTTTCACTATAATTTAGATAGCAATTGGCCGGTCGATAGCCCTAATAAAAACGTTTAAAAATAACTGTCGATTGTCATTAAAAAATAAAGAATATATTAGAAAAGACAAACAAGAATTTTTCGAAAAAATCTACAAGGGGTGGCATGGAAAATTTGAAAAAATTTCGAAAATCCTTCTTAACTTCGTCATTTGAAGGACTATCAGGATGTCCTTTGGCATGCATATGGGGACGGATTCAAGATGGACGACTATGAAATCAAAAGCCCAAATATACTTTAAACAACAGAATTAAAATGACTTTTTTGCTGAGAGAAAACATGCTCTATCTTGGCCATATCCTTGCTGATCCTTATAATTCCTGTGGCAATCAACTCGTCTTAACAAGGACTATCAGCTGGCTAAAGGACATTCCGATCGTCCTTTTCGTTTCCGAGATATCCATGATTTTCTCATCTTGTTGCGATTTCTTACATTTTTTTCGACTCCGCAATTAAAAATTTGCAAGTCCAAAATTTAAAAACGTTTGCATACTTTTGGGGATGAGATATAAATTTCAGTCCAAAAATTAAAATGTGTTTTTCTCGGAAACTACAACGATAATTTAGATAGCAATTGGCCGGTCGATAGCCCTAATAAAAACGTTTAAAAATAACTGTCGATTGTCATTAAAAAATAAAGAATATATTAGAAAAAACAAACAAGAATCTTCGAACAAAATCTACAAGGGGTGGCATGGAAAATTTGCAAAAATTTCGAAAATCCTTCTTAACTTCGTCATTTGAAGGACTATCAGGATGTCCTTTGGCATGCATATGGGGACGGATTCAAGATGGACGACTATGAAATCAAAAGCCCAAATATGCTTTAAACAACAGAGTTAGAAGGACTTTTTTGCTGAGAGAAAACATGCTCTATCTTGGCCATATCCTTGCTGATCCTTATGAGTCCTCTGGCAATCAACTCGTCTTAACAAGGACTATCAGCTGGCTAAAGGACATTCCGATCGTCCTTTTCGTTTCCGAGATATCCATGATTTTCTCATCTTGTTGCGATTTCTTACATTTTTTTCGACTCCGCAATTAAAAATTTGCAAGTCCAAAATTTAAAAACGTTTGCATACTTTTGGGGATGAGATATAAATTTCAGTCCAAAAATTAAAATGTGTCTTTCACGGAAACTACAACTATAATTTAGATAGCAATTGGCCGGTCGATAGCCCTAATAAAAACGTTTAAAAATAACTGTCGATTGTCATTAAAAAATAAAGAATATATTAGAAAAAACAAACAAGAATCTTCGAACAAAATCTACAAGGGGTGGCATGGAAAATTTGCAAAAATTTCGAAAATCCTTCTTAACTTCGTCATTTGAAGGACTATCAGGATGTCCTTTGGCATGCATATGGGGACGGATTCAAGATGGACGACTATGAAATCAAAAGCCCAAATATGCTTTAAACAACAGAGTTAGAAGGACTTTTTTGCTGAGAGAAAACATGCTCTATCTTGGCCATATCCTTGCTGATCCTTATGAGTCCTGTGGCAATCAACTCGTCTTAACAAGGACTATCAGCTGGCTAAAGGACATTCCGATCGTCCTTTTCGTTTCCGAGATATCCATGATTTTCTCATCTTGTTGCGATTTCTTACATTTTTTTCGACTCCGCAATTAAAAATTTGCAAGTCCAAAATTTAAAAACGTTTGCATACTTTTGGGGATGAGATATAAATTTCAGTCCAAAAATTAAAATGTGTTTTTCTCGGAAACTACAACGATAATTTAGATAGCAATTGGCCGGTCGATAGCCCTAATAAAAACGTTTAAAAATAACTGTCGATTGTCATTAAAAAATAAAGAATATATTAGAAAAAACAAACAAGAATCTTCGAACAAAATCTACAAGGGGTGGCATGGAAAATTTGCAAAAATTTCGAAAATCCTTCTTAACTTCGTCATTTGAAGGACTATCAGGATGTCCTTTGGCATGCATATGGGGACGGATTCAAGATGGACGACTATGAAATCAAAAGCCCAAATATGCTTTAAACAACAGAGTTAGAAGGACTTTTTTGCTGAGAGAAAACATGCTCTATCTTGGCCATATCCTTGCTGATCCTTATGAGTCCTCTGGCAATCAACTCGTCTTAACAAGGACTATCAGCTGGCTAAAGGACATTCCGATCGTCCTTTTCGTTTCCGAGATATCCATGATTTTCTCATCTTGTTGCGATTTCTTACATTTTTTCCGACTCCGCAATTAAAAATTTGCAAGTCCAAAATTTAAAAACGTTTGCATACTTTTGGGGATGAGATATAAATTTCAGTCCAAAAATTAAAATGTGTTTTTCACTATAATTTAGATAGCAATTGGCCGGTCGATAGCCCTAATAAAAACGTTTAAAAATAACTGTCGATTGTCATTAAAAAATAAAGAATATATTAGAAAAGACAAAAAAAGAATTTTTCGAAAAAATCTACAAGGGGTGGCATGGAAAATTTGAAAAAATTTCGATAATCCTTCTTAACTTCGTCATTTGAAGGACTATCAGGATGTCCTTTGGCATGCATATGGGGACGGATTCAAGATGGACGACTATGAAATCAAAAGCCCAAATATACTTTAAACAACAGAATTAGAATGACTTTTTTGCTGAGAGAAAACATGCTCTATCTTGGCCATATCCTTGCTGATCCTTATATTTCCTGTGGCAATCAACTCGTCTTAACAAGGACTATCAGCTGGCTAAAGGACATTCCGATCGTCCTTTTCGTTTCCGAGATATCCATGAATTTCTCATTTTGTTGCGATTTCGTAAATTTTTTTCGACTCCGCAATTGAAAATTTGCAAGTCCAAAAATTAAAAACTTTTGCATACTTTTGGGGATGAGATATAAATTTCAGTCCAAAAATTAAAATGTGTTTTTCACGGAAACTACAACTATAATTTAGATAGCAATTGGCCGGTCGATAGCCCTAATAAAAACGTTTAAAAATAACTGTCGATTGTCATTAAAAAATAAAGAATATATTAGAAAAAACAAACAAGAATCTTCGAACAAAATCTACAAGGGGTGGCATGGAAAATTTGCAAAAATTTCGAAAATCCTTCTTAACTTCGTCATTTGAAGGACTATCAGGATGTCCTTTGGCATGCATATGGGGACGGATTCAAGATGGACGACTATGAAATCAAAAGCCCAAATATGCTTTAAACAACAGAGTTAGAAGGACTTTTTTGCTGAGAGAAAACATGCTCTATCTTGGCCATATCCTTGCTGATCCTTATGAGTCCTCTGGCAATCAACTCGTCTTAACAAGGACTATCAGCTGGCTAAAGGACATTCCGATCGTCCTTTTCGTTTCCGAGATATCCATGATTTTCTCATCTTGTTGCGATTTCGTACATTTTTTTCGACTCCGCAATTGAAAATTTGCAAGTCCAAAAATTAAAACTTTTGCATACTTTTGGGGATGAGATATAAATTTCAGTCCAAAAATTAAAATGTGTTTTTCACGGAAACTACAACTATAATTTAGATAGCAATTGGCCGGTCGATAGCCCTAATAAAAACGTTTGAAAATAACTGTCGATTGTCATTAAAAAATAAAGAATATATTAGAAAAAACAAACAAGAATCTTCGAACAAAATCTACAAGGGGTGGCATGGAAAATTTGCAAAAATTTCGAAAATCCTTCTTAACTTCGTCATTTGAAGGACTATCAGGATGTCCTTTGGCATGCATATGGGGACGGATTCAAGATGGACGACTATGAAATCAAAAGCCCAAATATGCTTTAAACAACAGAGTTAGAAGGACTTTTTTGCTGAGAGAAAACATGCTCTATCTTGGCCATATCCTTGCTGATCCTTATGTGTCCTCTGGCAATCAACTCGTCTTAACAAGGACTATCAGCTGGCTAAAGGACATTCCGATCGTCCTTTTCGTTTCCGAGATATCCATGATTTTCTCATCTTGTTGCGATTTCTTACATTTTTTTCGACTCCGCAATTAAAAATTTGCAAGTCCAAAATTTAAAAACGTTTGCATACTTTTGGGGATGAGATATAAATTTCAGTCCAAAAATTAAAATGTGTTTTTCACGGAAACTACAACTATAATTTAGATAGCAATTGGCCGGTCGATAGCCCTAATAAAAACGTTTGAAAATAACTGTCGATTGTCATTAAAAAATAAAGAATATATTAGAAAAGACAAACAAGAATTTTTCGAAAAAATATACAAGGGGTGGCATGGAAAATTTGAAAAAATTTCGAAAATCCTTCTTAACTTCGTCATTTGAAGGATTATCAGGATGTCCTTTGCCATGCATATGGGGACGGATTCAAGATGGACGACTATGAAATCAAAAGCCCAAATATACTTTAAACAACAGAATTAGAATGACTTTTTTGCTGAGAGAAAACATGCTCTATCTTGGCCATATCCTTGCTGATCCTTATAATTCCTGTGGCAATCAGCTCGTCTTAACAAGGACTATCAGCTGGCTTAAGGACATTCCGATCGTCCTTTTCGTTTCCGAGATATCCATGAATTTCTCATTTTGTTGCGATTTCTTACATTTTTTTCGACTCCGCAATTGAAAATTTGCAAGTCCAAAAATTAAAAACGTTTGCATACTTTTGGGGATGAGATATAAATTTCAGTCCAAAAATTAAAATGTGTTTTTCTCGGAAACTACAACTATAATTTAGATAGCAATTGGCCGGTCGATAGCCCTAATAAAAACGTTTAAAAATAACTGTCGATTGTCATTAAAAAATAAAGAATATATTAGAAAAAACAAACAAGAATCTTCGAACAAAATCTACAAGGGGTGGCATGGAAAATTTGCAAAAATTTCGAAAATCCTTCTTAACTTCGTCATTTGAAGGACTATCAGGATGTCCTTTGGCATGCATATGGGGACGGATTCAAGATGGACGACTATGAAATCAAAAGCCCAAATATGCTTTAAACAACAGAGTTAGAAGGACTTTTTTGCTGAGAGAAAACATGCTCTATCTTGGCCATATCCTTGCTGATCCTTATGAGTCCTGTGGCAATCAACTCGTCTTAACAAGGACTATCAGCTGGCTAAAGGACATTCCGATCGTCCTTTTCATTTCCGAGATATCCATGAATTTCTCATTTTGTTGCGATTTCGTACATTTTTTTCGACTCCGCAATTGAAAATTTGCAAGTCCAAAAATTTAAAACTTTTGCATACTTTTGGGGATGAGATATAAATTTCAGTCCAAAAATTATATTCACGATTATAGATATTTTTTCTTTCTTGATCTCACTTTCCTTTTTGAAACATTTAAGGCTCCGCTATAAAATTGTATGTCAGCTGAAAGATGTTTTTCTTTTTAGGCATTTTAGTTAATATTTTAAAGTGAATGAAAAGTGAAAATTCGAATAAATTGTAACAGCTATATTATTAAAAAATTGTATATTAATTTTTGTGTAGTGTATGATAAAATAATTGTGATTCTAGAAAATAATTCTTCTTCGACTATGGCCTTGCGGCTTTTCCGCTCTCTCTTTCATTTACGCTCTTACTTTCTCCCTCGTTTTGTTTTTATCTCTGTGCTTATCAGTTGTTGTTCATAAATACTGCAGATACAGAGCACGAAAGGTGCACATTCAGTTATTCTGAAGTCGTTGTGCTGAAATGTCGTTAAGCAAGCAAAATACCCAAATATTAATTGGGCTCTTTGTGATGGGCTTGGGTCTGTCTACATGTCTGTTTTCATTTCGCTGTAAGCATACTAATTTAAAGAGCCCTAGAAAATACTTGTATTTAAAATACAATTTTTTGGATTTAGGCCCTAGAGAAGTTCTTGACATTTCGCGGGCAATGCAAGTTTTCGCCACTGCAATTTTGATATACGGAATTCTAAACGAACATCCGGCACAAAAGGCCCAAATGCTGCTCATTTGGCTTGGTATTTCTTCATTGTTCTGTACCGCATTAATTTATCTCTCTTTAGAATATACTGCGGAATATGGTTTCACGTATTATAGTCTTGAAGACTGGTTCGCTGTCATATTACCTCTCCCAGCTGCTGGTGAGTATGTTAAGTAATTCATTGGAAATTCTCTCTGCAAATTGTCGCTTGCAGCTGGAGTAGCATACATGATGACCATTATATACAAGGGCTACGTAGAGCTCACTCAAGACACAGTGCAACTCCAGCAACCAACTCATAAATCCAATATCCAATGGCTGCTCGTTTCATCAAATAAATAAATTTCATATTACTGATATCCGTCAAATATTTACTCGAAAAATATCAACAAATATCAAAAGTTTGCATCATCGCTTTTGACAAATGTTTTGAAATCACCGATGTCCCATCCAAGCCATTTACAATTTCATAAAGCTTTTTCATTCTTAAATTTTAAAAATTTATTTGTGCTTTCTATAACTGGGTAGAGGGTATTTTAAAGTTGAGCCCAATCGACTTTCTTACTTATTTGTTATGAATCGTTGCCAATATTTTGTAATTGCGAGAGCGATCAGTAGGCTGGATAGTCTGTGTTGAGCAACTTACCTACCGAGTCTTATATTTTTTAAGTTTGGTGCACGTTTTTGGTTTGCGTGCGAATTTAATACGTAATTGAATTATCTATATTTTAAGTGCGTTAGCAATTTAATTTAAATTTATCAACTTTGTAGTTTTAGGCTGCGCCAGTCATAGACGCATGTTTTCGTATTAACAATATCAAAAGCTTAAGCTTCAGATAACTATCGTTCTTATGCATTTAAAAAAAAATCTTTTTCCGCTCTTTCCGCTCTTTCTGCTTTCTCTCTCTATAATATTCTCTCTAGTTTTCTATCTCTGTGTTTATTAGTTTTTGCTCATAAGCCATGAGGCAGCTTCAGTTACTCTGAATTCGTTGTGATTAAATGTCGTTGAAGAAGGAATATATGTACGTACATATACAAATATTAATAGGGATCGTTGTGATGGGCTTGAATTTGTCTACATATAACAAATAATTAACTGTGACTTTAGAATCTTACCATCAACGTTGGCAATGGTCCCGAATAGAAAAATCAATTGCGATGTAACAAAAGAATCCAGAAAAATTGCAATTTTTTATTTTGAATGTTTGTTGTTATGATTTCCGATGCAATAATGTAAAAACTACATGCAGTTAAAAGCAAGTCTATTAAAATGCTACTAAGCTGGCTAATGTAGGATATAATGATTGTAATTCTAGAAAATAATTATTCTGCATTGGCATATGGCATTGCGACTCTTTCCGCTCTCGCTTTCATTTACTCTCTAACTTTCTCTCAAGTTTTGTTTTTATCGCTGTGCTTATCAGTTGTTGTTCAAAAATATTGCAGATACAGAGCACGGAAGGTGCACATTTAGTTACTCTGAATTCATTGCGGTGAAATGTCGTTGAGCAAGCAAAATATCCAAATATTAATTGGGCTCGTTATGATGGGCTTGAGTCTGTCTACATGTCTCTTTTCATATCGCAGTAAGCATAAAGTAACATAAATTTTCCATAAAAAGAGGGTTATATTAACGACAAACCATTTTGAATTAGATCAATCACCGTTTCTTGGATTTTCGCGAGCATTGCAAGTTTTTGCTACTGCAATTATGATCTTCGGAATCTTAAAGGCTCATCCGGCACATAAGGCCAAAATGCTTCTGATCTGGCTTAGTATTTCTTCATTATTCTGTAGCGCGCTAATTAATGTCGCTATTGCGAATTTTTATTTCCGGTATTTCAGACTCGGAAACTTTTTAACTTTCATTAAACCTCTTCTGGGTGCTGGTGAGTATGTAAATTAATTCATTGGATATTCTTTTATAAAATTTACAATGCAGCTGGAGTGGCATACATGATGAACTTTATCTACAAGGGATACGCAGAGCTCGCTCAAGGGGCGGAACATCCTCAAGAACTGAAACGTCTACCATCCCCTGAATCCAATATCCAAAGATTGCTCGTTTCATCAAATAAATAAATTTCGTATTGTCTATATTTGTCTCGAAAATGGACTCAACAAAAACGTTAAATTAATTTACTAATCAAATGAATATTACATTCATACCACGAAAACTTAAAACTCTACAATTTATACATAAAAAATGAACTCAATAAGTCAAGTATTATTTTGGTTTTAAAGTATTGTTGTCATATTTTACAGTAAAACGTTTTCTTTTGATTTCGGAATATTTGCCTTTTAAAAAGAGCAAATTAAATTATTTTGATATTCTAGTACTTAAATGTCATTAAATCAATAATATTCACAAAAATAAATAATCAATCACTCGTATTTTCAAAAATTAGGTTTTATAAATGTTTTTGGCAGGTTTCGCCAGCTGTAAAATTGATCTTCGGATTTCCTAACGCTCATTCGTCTCATAATGTCAAATTCTTGCTTTTATGGCTGGACATTACTTTGCTTTACTACCATGTTAACTTATCTAATGATTAAATCTTTAATGATGTAATTTGAGTCTTCTTGGCCCGGAGGAGTGTGTGATACTTGTCAAAATTTGTTTATTTCAGCTCAGTCAATCACTGCACAATTAAGAAGAAGAAAGAAAGAAATGTGGTCTGCTGCCCTGACTTTGTGCTTACAATATATCACGACGTATGCTGCAATTTAATTGTTGCAGCCAGAAGTCGACTGCAGCCGCCGATGAAGCAAAAAGAAGCTCCAGTTAGAGGGACTCAAACACCTGCCATGAACACAAA
This sequence comes from Drosophila ustulata, assembly GCA_035047365.1. NCBI lineage: Eukaryota > Metazoa > Arthropoda > Insecta > Diptera > Drosophilidae > Drosophila > Drosophila ustulata. Next base: position 23,270,108 of record JAWNPT010000057.1, on the reverse strand, counting down.
TACTTTGGGAAATGATACGAATTGATGTGAGCTTCTACTTCATCGTGTTAAGCTGTGCTTGCGAATTATGAGTTCTTCTGGTGTTGAAATGGGAAATGGCAATTCTTATGTCCTGGCATGTCCTGTGTCCGATAAGTCTGAGTACAGCACATCAGGAGTATTGGCGCAATGAAAACAACGCGAATCGTTTTTATTAAAAATTTCATTTTTATTTGCAACGCAAAAATACGAAAATACGAAAATGGGGAAATGGGGAAATGGGAAAATGGCAAAAATGTGGCAAACATAAAATATGAGCAATAAATGGCAGTCGGGGGCATGCGTACGTCCATCACAGTCCTTGAGAGCCAGCCCCAAAACCAATCCAAGCCCGAAACCGAAACCGACTTGCAATAACGATCTGCCGCCTTCATCCTGTGTCCCCTTGGCTATCGTAGAGCTACTGCTTGCCCCAGGCGAAGCGTTGACGTTCGAAAATTAAAATTACACAGCAAAACTTGCAGTGCAGTGTACAAAAATACGAGGCAAGGCGGAGGCAGAAGCAGCCAAAGGAAGCTCCAAGGAAAACAAAACTGAAGAGCCGGAAACGGCGTCCATTGGCGCTGGCGGCTACAATTATTATTTTATCCTAAGCTGAAGCCCGCATCGGAATTGAGTAAACACGCAGGCAGTTAAGATTATTCCATTCTCAAATAAACAAATAAAAAAGTCTTCAGCATAGGTCAAAAGGGAATCTCATTCCCACTGCCACTCTCTCTGCCTTTCTCTTCCTCTCTATTTCGTATCCTCCAGTTGCTCTCAAACATATAGGAATGACTTCCACATTGAGTGGAATTTAATTAGAGTCATTTAGATTAATTGTTGCAAAAATGTTGTTGTGCAAACATATTTTTGGGAAATGTGTTTCCTCTCCTGCCATACATATGATTCATTTAAATGAACTCAGGCAAAGAGATAACAAAGCGTTTCTCGTAAAAACAATATATAAACACTGCACAACAACTGATAATAAAGTTCAACAAGCCAAAAAACGATCATTAGTTGAGTACGAGAGAGCAATAAGAAAAGAGAGATAGTGAGTACAGTAAAAAGAGAGATAAACAGAGAAAATACTCAGCATTGTAAACAAAAATAATATGTGGAAGAAATTTTGATTTGATTTGTGCTGCAGACGGTCAGCGTCACGAAGCTTAAATCTTAACTTAAAGTCTAAAAATGCACACTACATAAATATATTATTTAGAAGCCCAACATTGTGAGAGTTTTGTGATTTAAAAGAGTTTTTGATTTATGATTTATCGTCTTTTGTAAACATCTTTCATTTCATTTATATTGATTTATACATCGCACTGCAGATTAAACTTCAGGACGCCCGAAAAATAAAAGAACTCAGAGCTCCAAGCACCGCAAACCTTCGCATTCTGTGCGCAATTAGCCCACAATGGAAGCCAATGTGCATGTGTATATAGTACATATAAACATAAATACACGAGTGTGTATGTGTGTGTGTGTGTGTGTGTGAGTGTGGCAAGCTGCAACGTTGCAGCCAACAGGTGCCATTACCTCAGTCGGCAGTCCGCACATACTCGGCCCGAGCACTTAAAATTTAAAGCGTTTCGAGTGTAATTGCGCGGTAGCCGTTAACGAGCCGCTTGTTAAAGGCGCCCTTCCCCCCTCCCCGAACTGTCCTTTCACTATCGAAAAAATAATAAAACGCGGTTAACTGCAGCATTTAAAGTAATAAATCATGCTCGACGGGCTAAATACTCTGCAATATCTAGAGAGATGAGAGTTGCTGTTTGGGTTGTGCAACGGCAGAGTTCATGAAATATTTCAAGTTGAGCTTGCTGCATTTTAATTATTCCTAGTTGATGCCACAAGGGGCCGCGGCAGTAACAACAAGTGCTGCTGCCTAGCCAGGTAACCGGAGTCCTGAGCTGCTGTTGTTGCCAGTACGGCATTAATTAACATTTCCATAGCGAGAGCACTGCGCAAAAAAGAAAACTGCATTGCTATTTAATACGCTGACCTTAAAGCGGGCATCGTTTCATTTGCGTGGCGCCTCCAGATATGCTGCAAGAGCACACGAACTATCGCGTCGCATAATTCAACTTTTTAGTGGGTGACTGTGAAATGTGCAGCATGCAGCCGAAACTATGCAAGTTTCCCGAAAGTTAAACGCGCTCTTCGCGTGTGTGTTGTGGCGCCACAATTTAAGGCCTGACACGTCGCGTCGAGTGTGGGGGGCAGCTGCGGTCAATGCATAGCAAATTGGATACACTAATTGACACCTGTGACACCCACAACGATGGAACCGGCCAGGCGCGAAAGGACCATAAAGAAGGACGTTGGAAGGAACTGTTGAGGTGAAGTCCTGACCAAAGCAGGACCTAAACAAACGAAAGAAAATATAATGAAAATACTGCGGTTCGGGCACCTCAATCAAGCATAAGAAAAATGTAAAAATGCCTTCAAAGCGGTGTCAGAAATTAAAAATAAACAAATTTGTATGCACAACAACAACAACAGCAACGGCAACGGCAACGGCAACAATGAGAAAGGACAACGAACGTAAAACAGAAGCGGCAATAACAGCAGCTGCTGCTGCTCATTTCAAAGGGATTTTTTTTTGGGGTTTAAGCATTTAGTTGACGTTGATATGACTAAGACTTTTGATTATATATGTATATATGTATATTTATATAGTTGGCTGATGCATCGAAGTCCTCTGCTCTGACCGCCATTGTCCTGCCGTTGTCCTTCACTCACTGCCATTTACGTAATTAATATTTACCTCTCATTGTTGAATTTTCGGTCTGTGGCAAAACTTTTGTGATTTTTTGCGCTGTTGTTGCTGTTGTTGTTGTTGTTTGTTTCCTGCTCGCTGCGCGCAGACTTACAAATTACGCACTAATTAAGCGGCTTCTACGGCGGCGTCGACCATTTTTCAAAAAGTCCTTGGCTCACTTAAGGCACACGGACAAGGGACATGACTTTTGGGTCAGCCTCAGCTTTTGGCTTATTCTGATCACCGCCGAGCGTCGAACTTGCAACGCGCATTAAGCGACAAAAGTTAATGTGCATAATTAATTTGCTTTTGCACTTTGCTGAGCCTTCATTTTGTTTTGTTTCGTGTTATTTTCGTTTTTTTTTTGTTGTTTTGTTTCTTTCCCTTTTGTTTATTGTCGATGTCATTGTTGCTGTTGCTGTGCTGTAGTTGTTTTGTTGGTCCGAGCATAAATCAAATTGAAGTGAGCTGTCGACACGGGTATTCAAATTCAGCTTTCAGTCGAAAAATACCTGGAGAGGGGAAATGGAGAATGGAGAATGGGGGATGGCCAATTAAGCTGCCAAGTTGCCAAGTGGCGCACGTGAGGCACAAAAGCCGCAGCTGTTGGCAGCCAGCAACAAATTCATCATACGCACTGTGTAACATTTTTAATTGGCTGTGAAATTAAATTGCGCCCAACGCACACCTGACGATGCCTAAGATCCTTACAACATCGAGCACTGCAGGTGGTGCGGCAACCGTGGAGGCCGAGGGGAAGGGGAGGTGATTGCGTGCTTGCGTGGGTTGGTGGATTTTAGGCAGCAAATTCAATTGGCATAACATCGTGCGCAATAAACAACTTCATTTGCCAAATTTACTACCAGATAATTGAATAGCTTCCAGCAGCGACATAGACAAAAAAAAAAAGAACAGAAAACGGCGAACGCAAAGATGATGGCACAGTCACAATTGGGGCAGGCTCTGCTCAGCCGGCTTCTGTTTGCTCAGCTCCACATGCTCAACTCGTATAACATGCAAATGCCAAATTCAATAAACCCAATGCCAGGCAACAAATAGACCAAATTATTGCAAACCTACAAACAAACACACGTGCAATATCAACACACTTGCCGCATGCCGCATGCCGCATGCCGCTTGCCGCTTGCCACTTGCTACTTGCCACGGCTTAGACAAGTCGCCGAGCCACTTACGAGCACAAAAATGCCATTGCCATTCCCATTGCCATTGCCATTGGCATTGCCGTTGCCATTTCCATTACCATTGCTATTGCCACTGGCTGTGGCAGCGGCAATACCAAGTAAATTGAACGACAAAAGTGCGTGCAATTGGCAAGCAGTCTGCTCCAGCCAGGACCCATCTTCGTCCTTGCCCCCGCGCAGCGATAGATTTTGTGGCCATAAGTCGAGGGGTCGTATGCGTGATGTGAGCACATTTGCCTACAAAACAGCAGCCAGCGGCAGCAATCTAAAACACACACACACAACACGTACAGCAAACTGTATCTTTAAAATGGCAATGTCAACTTGCGCCTTGAGGTCTATTTTTCAGCAGCAACTGAATAAATTTAATTGCGATATTTAGGCAGATAAGCCGAAGTTCATATCGCAATTTGATTACTCAAAATCATATTTTCAATGAATTTATTTGTCTTATGTCTTGACATTTAACTCGACTGAAACTGAAGTTTGCGATGCTGTATTTACTTTTGTCGCAGTCGTTGTCGAGACGCTTGGGACTAGGCCTATTAATAAATTTTCCGTCTGGGAATTACCACTTAAAGTCAGCTGACCAAAACTTTGAGCTCTTCAGTCCGAATTGCGTCGCATTTATCAGCTGGCATGACGATGTTGAGCAAATGGCCGAACTCGGCGTTGTTTAAGCGCCGTCGAGGGATTCAAATGTTGCCGCAGCACAGCAGCCTGATGGCCCTTCACACTCCACTCCACTCCTCTACATAGTAGTAGCTGCTGTAGCTCGAATCTGTCCAACATTTTGTGTGTGTTTTGCTAAATGTGAGAGATTTTGATTTTGTCGCTGTCGCTGTCGCTGTAAGTATTCTGCATGTTTAGATGGTCGCTTGTGCCGGGAATTGGGGTTTCCAAATGTACCAAAGGGATGACACTGATGATTACGGGAGGGAACGAAACGAGAGGCGAAGGCGGCTGATACAAACACATTCGTGCTCGTGAAATTCGGTTGCACATGGCGAGTTGTGCATTCAGATGGCTTTAAGCTTTTTGCATGTTTTGCCTGCGGTTGTCGTCGCCATTGAAGTTGTTGTAGCTCATAAATAATTCAAATAATTTACACGCTTACTTAAACGTTTGCTGGAACCGCTTGTGCGTGTGTGTGTGTATATATATATGCATATTTATGTGTGTGGGCGGGCGTACCGCATTATGTGGTTCATTGGTTTGTGCCACACACCGCACTCCATGAAACCAACCAGAGCAGCCCAGCAAGCATAGCAATCAACTAGGACCGTTGATGCTGCTTTTACAGTTAACTAAAGTGAACTCAACTAAACTTTTCTCACACACACACAAGCATACGCTTGCACATTCGCAGCTGCCAACTGTTGTTGGTTTCTGTGGTTTGCATTTTCATATCATGCTTAAATATTCTACACCAATTTTGAACTGCGCTTGTTGCATCCGTTGTTCAAAATTATAAAATTCACAAAGCTCCAAAATGACAACTCAACACTATATCGTCATATACATAACTATAGATCCATGCATAATGTCAAATAACACTTACAACCCAAGTGCACGCGAAATGCATTTAATTCAAGTATATTACGAAGTAATATATCTGTTACTAATCTGAGGTTGTTTCATAGTAATCTACAAATCAAAAAATCGTCTGCATCGATTAAATTCCTAAAAATGCTCAATACACAATAATTATCGAAATAGGATTTATGAAACAATAAATATATATACAAATTCATCTTCATCTTTAATAATTTTTCCCAATACATTATAATTAAATATAATTGACGACTTTCACATTGAATGCGAATTGATTTATTAACTGTATTATCTCGCTTGTTTACATATTAAAAACATTTCTCTTAGGTTGCCAGAATTAAGAGATTGCTCTTTGACAAAATACGTGTTTCTGTTAAGATCCACATTGTGATTCTATCTCGATCTCTCGGTTTGCTCGGTGTTCTCAGCTATTCGATCGGCAGTGTATGTTAATCCATCATTCAAGGCACTCGCATTCTAGATTTTCTGAAGTGATTTTTGAACATTGTCTCATTATGGGGTGCATCAGAATAAGTGGCATCGTTGTTACCATCATCAATGTTTGCTTCTCAAATTTGCTTATTGGGATGATGTACATTGAGAGAGAAAATCATTGGAAGGATATCAATTCCGGTAAGATAGTTTCTATATAGCAGTGGAAATTATTTTATATATGTAAGATAGTTTCCGGTTAGATAGTTTCTATATAGCATTTTAAATTATTTTATATTTGTATGTGAATAAAATTAATGTTTGCTTGTCTTTCAGGTTATATGCCGTGGATATGGGTTGGGAGTTACTACGTGAATATTCTGCTCAATATATTTGTTTTTGCACGTATATTAGAGAACGATCATGGCGCAATCAAAATTTGGCTCGCTTTCTCAACCATTTATGTATCGCTGATCATCGTGGCCATGTATCAAAATATGGTACCCGAAATGGCCAAGTTATCTAATTTAGTGTTTGGTGGTAAGTAAAAGCTCATTAAAAATATTTGTTTAATTTTTTAACATATTTCGTTTACAGTTTTTCTCTTGGTTTCTATTATTATAATGGGTTTCGTTCAAAGGAATCTTAAAAGGAAAGACGATCTGGTGATTAAACATGAAATTATTGACGCTTAAATCTAACCAAAATAATGAGTAATTCATATTTAATTTATGTTGAACAAAATACCCAGCAATTTTAAGATATAAAATAAGTAATTGTGTTCTATTAATGAATCAATGAATCAATTTTAACAGTATGTAAAAAAAACAAATATGGGAAAAAGGGTATAATAATTTTGTGCAAATGTCAAACGTATGTTACAGGTAGAAGGTATGTCCTGCATCCATAATCAAGTTTATTTTACATGTCGGATGCTACGCCACCTTCGCCCACAATAATTAAAAATCGAAATTGTTTCATTTGTATGCTTGAAATAAATATTCACTCTATCTAGCTTTCAAAATCAAAAGGTCGCTCTTATTCTGAATTTAGTTTAGGGGTTATTATTTTAGTATTCACTTAAGCTCAACATTCCGAATCATTCACTCTCGGGTTACATAAATGCGTGGAGGGATTGTTGATCAACAGTTCTGGCAAAGGGCACAATATATGCAATTCTCTATAGTAGGAAAGTCTTTGCAACTTTGAACGGTAATAAAATGTATCAAAATCATCAACGATCTGTCAGATGGAATGAAAACGAGATTTTCGTTTGGCAAATGTTTTCACAATTGATAAGCTTTTGCCAAACTAACATATATAAAACCTGTTGTGAGAACTTTGATAATTCTAATTGCCAGAATAATATCGCACCCAATGACGAAAATAATGTTTGCTGCCATGACCTTAAAGATAATAGTTGTGGAAATCGTGGTAGTAACAATGAAGTAGATGATTGTAAAGGTGATGATTCTGGTGGCGATGATCCTGTTGGATGAGAAATAAGACATATCAATTAAAATACTCCTATACTAACTGATATGTATTTATAATTATTCATTACATTTATATTTTTCTTAAATACATTCAGTTATTTTGTAAGTGCTGATCGCATTGACAATAAAATAACTACTTATTCAGTTCTAATGAAGAACATTCAGGCATCGGTGTCATTTCAAAAACGCATTTTGAATATGCAATATATAGAACAAGTCTGTATGAATATTTATTCACTGCAGACTCACAATCCACACGAGGTTCCACTATCGAAGCTCTCTCACATAGTTACAAATTGGCGTCATCAGTTTGTGCTGAGCCCTCGCTGACAACGTTTGCTTATGGCAAGACTGAACTTTTAATACTATACATGTGCACTATATTAAACGATTCAAATCTTAAAATCTTTGCAATATGTTGTACTTAACTTTTGGTGCTATAATTTCACTTTTAAATTTGATCTACTCTGCATTCCTGTGCGCAGAGTTCGTCACAGGTGATGACTGTGGATCGTGTGAGTTATCCCATTTCCAAGATCATGTTTTCCAATTTAAAAAACGCATATTCATCTTCCAGATAAAATGGAAGGGCTGCCAATTATGACGTACGTTTGCAATATGATTGTTAACACATATATGTTTATACGGTTCATTACGAGCCACCGAGAAGGGATACGTATTTGGTTCTTTATGACTTGCATTGTGCTTATTTTTCAACTCTTTGGGATCCAGTATGATACACTGAGTTCAAGAAACAGAACCATTAACATAATGATTGATGGTGAGAACGTACGATTTTTTAAGACTTAAAACTAATCATTTTCGTCATTCGTCAGTTTACATATTAATCTCGCTTATTATTATGCTCGTTATGGAAATTAATGGACATAAGAAATCGTCACAAAAATCAAGGAGAGTAGAAAATAGTCCCGAATCAACCAAGGATGGACCTCTTGTTGCAGATACAAATAATGGAAATGATGAGTTTTTATCAAACGCAGTTACAGCTGTCTATGTTGCCTCAAATTACCATGATTATGACACAAACTGTGGCAGCGATAACGTATCTGGAGGTGACGTTGACGGTTGCTGCGATGGAGGTTGCTCAGATGGTGGAGGCGGTTGCGATGGAGGTTGCTCAGATGGTGGAGGCGGTTGCGATGATTAGAAATATCATTTTATGGAACACCTGTATTATATTATTTTCTGCTTAGGCCAACCGAAAGGGATCATTTGTTATTCATACTCCAATAAGTAAACTTTACATTTCAATTTATTTTTTAAGTTATTTTATTATTTAAACTAGGTTTTGATACCATACCTTTGCGCATTAATTAATGAAATAATAATTTTACATACTGTTAAATTTGAGATTTTAGAGTATTTGCAAGTCGATTAGAATTTTACTGTTTGTTTTCAATTCGAATAATTGTCAACGCATGTGTTTATGGCAATAGCTTGCTGTCTCTTTTCATTCTCTCATTCGGTTGTTCTCCCAAACGCTTTACAAACTTGTTGATTTTATTGCTCGTTTGTTCTCCACTTTTACAATTTATTTTCTCTTTGGAACAAATAGAACAATCGCAACTTTAAGCCCGCACAAATAATTTTTTTTAACACAATAATACAAAAAATGTAATTAATGAATGAAACAAAATAAACAAAATTATAATATTTGTATGTTGAGGGATTTAACTGCATGTAGTATTTCTCTATAAATAATCGACATTTCTGAAAACTACTAACAAAGGAAGAAAATAAATATTAAAGTTAGTTGGTTGTCTTCGATAAGTTCTATGTGTTTTATTCCCAATCAAAGTTTAGCCTAATATCGTTGTCATACTAATTTATCATACTAATTATACGCTAATTACAAAATTAAATAATTTTAATTCAGTTCAAGTCTCTTTAAACTTGCCGATTGGACTAAGTAGTCATAGTTAAATTAGTCAGTTAAATTTACTTAAAAAAATAATAAATAATGTTTAACATTGTCAGTCAAAAGTCGACTAGTTTTCATTAACCTATATTTTTAACTCACTTTTTATCAAAAAACTTATTTGAACGTAGTAATTTTTTCTAAAAAAAAATAAAATGTGTCTACATGTTTATTAATTAAAACATCGACAATTCTCTTAATACGTGAATGTGAAAATAATGCTCGCAGTCACAATTTGATGTTTGCTCTTAACATTTTTCCAGATTGCCATTTTCTCTGTGCTTTGTCTCTCACGCAGAATTCAGACGTGCGTTGTTCAGACGAATGACCAGCAGTGTGTGCAAAACCCTCTCTCAGGGCACTCGTATTTAAAACTATCTAAACTTAGTCTTTTTAATTGTATTGCCTTAGAATGGGATGCATAAAGCCATATGGGATCGCAGTTAGCATAATTAATGTGATATTTACGAATCTGCTTATTGCGGCAGTGTACATTGCGAAAACACATAGTTTCTTCCAAGTTCATTATGGTAAGATGTTCACTACATAAAATGGTAGAAGATATCATTAAATATACATACGTCCAATATGTTTAATATGCATATTTATAAATATATTTCAGGTTATGAACTTTGGGTATGGTTATGGATTGCAGCTCTCTCTGTCAATATTCATCTAAATATGTTCGTTTTGGAACATATATTTAAAAACAATCACTTCAAAGTCGTTACGGGTTTCTCTTTTTCGATCGTATTCATATCATTAATCGTCGTGTTCACCTACAACAGATTCTTCAACGTAATTCCAATAATAGTAAATTTTTTCAATTTAATTTTTGTTGGTAAGTGCTCATCAATACTATTAATGTTATAACTATTGTTTTTTATTCTTTATAAATATGTTTCAACTTTACAGCTTACCTATTAATTTCGATTATTGCAATGGGTTTGCTACAACGGAATCTTCATAGAAAAAACGCTCCGGCAATTGCAACTCAAATGAATACTATCAAAAGCTTACCAGAATAATTATACCCTCGATGTCTATATGAAATCGATAAATTAATATGAATATTATTGAAGACTCTATACTTAACTACATCAGAATACTAGATCGTGTGGTGCATTTTAATAGCTAAGAAATATTTTTGATACTCCAAAACCCTTAATAGGCCAATAAAATTAAATTATTATTAAGTCTTATAATTTATATATGTTATTAAGTGTATTCATAGAATTTTAAAATTTATGTGTTTATGATAAAAAGTGGCATTGTTATTTTTTAGACAACAAACCGCTCTCATCAAACTTTATATATTTTTGCAATAATGATTATAGAATTGACTTAAGTTCCACATTACGGTTCTCTTCAGCTCTCTCATTGAGGGCATGTTGTATATGTGTCTGTGCCACATTTCTTTCCCCATACATATTTCTCTCTCTAAATGCGTAAAAATACTCATTTTACATGGATATACTCATTCAATGTTTTTTTTGCCGAATCTAATTTTTAGAGCATTGATCTTAGAATCTGCTTTGACATTTTTTCAATGGGCAGAAGGGATAAGTTGTAAGATATTCCCATCTAATATAACAATGGGCGTCTCTTAAATAAATATATATAAGAAGGAAATTTTAATTAGACAACTATGTAATCTTGTGAATAATTAAATACTGTGTTACCACCTTAATAAAACTAGTGTTTATTCACTAAAGTAAAAAGAATCCACCGAACAAATTATTTAATTTTGAGTTGATTCGTCCAAGAGTATTCAAACAAGACTCATTTACCATATTATATATATATATATGTATGTATGTTAGTTTCCACATTCTGGATCTCTCTCTGTCTCCAAATTACATTTAACATTCGAATTGAATCCGCAGTTGAAATACAATTAACAATTAAGATTAATGGAATGGAATATATGTATGTCACACCAACAGATTCCTTACGAATACGCGGCATGTGCCGCAGTGGAGGAGGTGGATATGTATGAGGTGCAAGGATAATTATAACATATATGGAACTTTTTGAATACTGCTGTTATACGATTTTATCAAATGCCAATAATTCGAACAAAAAAAAAACTCAATGTGTATGGGAAATGGTAATGTGTTATTCGCACTGAAATACTCATACTTAAGCAATTATTTTGTATGTGATTTTTACAGTAGAATCTTGAAATATATATTCACATGTTTATTGCAAGCAAGGAAATATATAATTGTGTTTACATTGCGATATAATTATTATATCTAATGAAGAAATTTATAAGAGTATTATCAAATCGCTATTGTTTGTTATTTGTTTTCAATGAGTATAATTGCCAACGCACGTGCTCGAGGCAATAGTCTTTCTCACTCGATTGCTTGTCTTCGCACTCTACTGTTCTCTCTATCACTCGCATTGTGGCTTTCCCGCTCTCTTGCTCTTTCGCTCTCGCACTTGCTCAATTTCTCTCTTTGCAGCGTTACTGACCGGTGATCGGTCTATCTAAAGTTCTCGCTCAACGCGGCTGTTTTCAGAATCGCTTTTGGTATTATCAAGAGTTAATTACTACATATTCGACACATATCGGCGTTTGTATTCTCTGCAAAGAAGAAACAAATAAATTATTGAAAATTCACATTGCTGGGATCAATGTATCTTACTCACTTACCTGTTTCACATTTCAATATAATGGTATCAGAAAGTTATTTCTCTTTATTGTGTCATTATGATGTAGATAATTTGAATACATATTAGAATTCGTTCGTTTATTATAATAATGTAAATGTTTTCGACTGTTTCTTACTTTTTATTTTTAATTTAAATCATTTAAATTTGCGTATTGTTGTTACTATTTAATGTTCTAATAGATGATAATAAGTTAAATGTTGTTTATTTTATTTCATTCTTGAATATTGGTGTGACATTGTATATCGTATTTACAATATTAATTATTATTATTATATTTCTGGAATGATAGAAAGAACATTCTGTCTTCTGCATATTATATGCCCCACGAGTTGCGGCAGAGAAAGTCCTTTATTTATTGAAAATCCTCTCTAAGTTCCACTTTTTGGAACTCTCAAACTTAACCCTCGCTGCCAGCATATGTATTTAGTAAAAATACCTACATCTATTTTGACTTTTTTAACATTTAAGGATATTCCTTAAGGTTCTCCAATACGACTCGCCTCAGTTCGTGTTCTATACTTAAACTTTCCAATGTATTGGTACAAAGAGCGGAGCTTCAACTTGAGAGTGATGTCATATTTTGTGTCTATGTTTGATAGTAGATATATTTCTCTCTATCAGCTGTAATGCTCTGCGTGTGGATTATATCTTACATTGCCAACGCTTCCCTGAATATGTATAGTCTAAATAAAGATAAATATTATGATTGTAATTCTGCAAGGGTATGCGAAATTCTGTTTTTTTAAATGTTTGCGAAATTCAAATATTCGTTTGTCATGAGAATAGAATCCACAGCATGTGCCCACAGTATTTTCACAGTCTACAGCTCTTGACTCCGCAATCTCTCACTTATTCGTCGTCGTTCTCTCTGTATCTCTTTCTAGTGCTGATTTAATGCGTCGCTATCTCCCGAGTCTGAGCAATAATACGCTCGGTCACCAGTCTGTGTAGAGCCCTCGTTCAGTTTGGCTGCGTTTCAATACTGTCAGCTAACGTCAATGTCAGAAGTGAACTCGTAATTAAATATAAATACAAATTTGCAGTTAGCAATTCGCTGCCTTCGATAATGTCTGAAGACTCAAGTAAACTCAAGTTGTGTGCAGTTTACATAGCACGGATTAATGTGGTCTACTCGTTACTCTTTATAGTAGTCGAAATCATCAATTTGGGGCATCGTAACGCAGGCGGTTAGTCATACATATAAACCTTCGAATGTTCCAAATGCATATGAAAGGCATTCATGTTTTTTAGTCGCGATGACGTCGATATGGATTTTTTTCTATTCTGTGAACATATTGCTAAACCTGTTCTTTACGGGAAGAGAACGCGATTGGGGGAAAAGCGAGATCATAGTATGGTTCTGTTTCACGCTTCTTTTTTTACTCATTCGAGACCTCGGTTTCAAAGATGAAAATTTGAATAAAATATTCAGTCCAATCTCAGTATGCGTAAATGGTGAGTCTCTTTATCAGATCGTTGTTATATTATTTTTAATGAGATTAATCTCTTTACAGTGTATATACTATTTTCACTTGTTATTATGGTGTTATTGCACTACCAAATGGATAATCCAAACGCAGACTTTAAGAGCTTATTGTGCAGTTGTCGTAAATCTAACCGTAGAAGAATTCAGACGTCCACACCAACTGAAGTGGCAACAAATATTGAAGATCCAGAAGATTTTCATATCTCAAGCATTGATAATGCACAGAATATAATCAGATCACCTGACATTCCAATTATCTCCAGTTTAGATGATCCTCCGCCGAGCTATAATGAGGCTATGAATTGCCCGAATTTTAAGTGATAATATAATAATTAGTTCTCATATCACTACTTCAACAGACAACGTAATCAAATATTTTGATAAGCATTGCCACGATGATAATGATATTGAGAAGGCCTAGGGCAACAATGCACCTGGAAATTGTGACTGTTATCTGGATGTTTATGAAGCCAACAATTTTGATATTGGGGTTAATAACTGCAAAAACTGGAGGGGATCAATAAGTTTGAAGGACACCAAGCACAGAAATATAATAATGAAACGAGATATTTATCAATACTTAAGAACTACCTCAATCTTAGCTGTGATTATTTCACAATTAACTAATTTAATTTACAAGTTGACTGACAGACTGTAAGTCACAAGTAAGTAACAGCCATCAATGTGAATATGCGTCAGAAATGTCGTCGATATTTTACAATGTATTTGTTTACAGCTTTTACACTTTTATATGTTTGTCTTAACAATAAATTTATAGATATAGATTAAACAGACAATCAATTAATTTTGTGGTTCGTAAGGGTATTAAAGCATAAGGAAAGTGGAAAGTAAATAATTTCCGCAGCACGTGCTACCTGTTGTTGGACTCTCTTGTTCCTTGCGTTCTCTCTCAATTAAGCATTCTCGCTCTCTGTTGTGGGGCTGACCAGCAATAAGTTCGTCAGTCTACCCTGAACTTGGTCAACTATTAATATTGAAATCAGCACTCCGGAAAATATTATTAAAGATCAGATGCTAGCAAAAATAAATTAGGTCGAAGTAAAGTTTAAATAGTCAAATACAACCTAAATCATAGATGTCACTTCCATTATTGCATTTCCGCAACCGATAGAAGCTGAAACCTTTTTAATCCACATATCGGTATGTTGACATTTTTAATTTATATAGATAAAATTAATGAATATTCTGTACTATTTAAAATGATAGAAAGAACATTCAGGCTTCGACATGTTGTATGCCCAGCGGCTAAAGTCAGAGAATATACACGCCCTTTATATATTCAGAATCCTCTCTAAGTTCCACTTTTTGAAACACTCCCACATAGTAAAAAATGCCGTCACCAGTATACACTGAACCATCGCTGCCACTATTCATGGTTAGACATGGTTATTATTTAAGGATTTTCCTTAAAGTTTTCAAATATGACTTGCCTTAGTTGGTGTGCCATAATTGCCATTACCAACTGTATGTACTCGTTGGCATATTTAATAATCCTGAGCAGCGAACTGGTTGAGACAAAGAGAGAAGCTAAGACTTGTGAGTGATGTCATTTTTGGTGTCTATGTTTGATAGTAGATATATTTTCCACTTTCAGCTGCAATACTTTGGGTGTGGATTATAACTTACACTGCCAACGTTTCCCTTAATATGTATATCCTTATAGTTCGTAATCTTAAGTCCGTGTGGATATGGTTATTTCTAACATGCGTCGTACTTCTCTTACGACTAGTTGCAATTAACTACCATCAACTAAGTTCAACAAATAGAATTGTTGATATACTTTTAAACAGTAAGTACTTCATATAAATCATGTATTTACAAAAGTAAAAATTAACTCCATTCCACAGTTTATATATTTATTTCAATGGTTACTATGCCCAATTTGATTTTTTTTTTTTTTTTTTTTTTATATATTATTTATTAAGTGTAGAACCTGTACAAACATAAACTGTACCTTAACAACACATGGATGGAAAGTTAAAATGGACCAAACCTCATAACCGAAAAGATAAGTAAAAATAAAAACAGTCGACAGTCTTCAACAGATACAACTTCTACCTGGATTGGGAAAAAAAGAATTAATATTATTTATCAGCCCAGCAATTTTAAGCCTGTGGAATGTATTTCCGCAAATCACCACACTACGAATTTGCCATCGAGTAATCATAAACACACACCCGACAGTCAATTTTCTAATTAATATAAACTAGGTCACAAAATAATAGCACATAACCGTCTATTGAACATCAAACCTCAAACCACCATTTTAAATATATAAATCTACGTATTTTATGATATGAGGAAGGACAACCGGAAATCGTGTAACAATAAAAAAAACAAATGATCTTAGACTGTCGAAATAAAAGACAAAAAATGAAGAACAAAAAATGAAGTACAAATAAAGTTTACTTTCTGTTAGGGTATGCAAAATTCTATTCTAGTAAAGAATGCACAATAGAATCAACAGCATGAACTTACCGTATTTGCACAATCTGCAGCTCTTGGTTGCACACTCTCGCTTTCGTTCTCTCTGTCTCTCTGTCTGGCTCTTATTGCTGATTTTGAGTTTCGCTATCTCTCGATTCTGAGCAATAATACGCTCGGTCACCAGTCTGTGATTAGCCCTCGTTCAGGTTGGCTGCGTCTCAATACTGTCAGCTATCGTCAATGTCATTGCTGATCTCGTAGTTACAAACATATAATTTGCAATTATAAAACAGCTGCAATCGAAAATGGCTGAGGGGTCAATCAAGTTGTGGGGAGTTTACATTGCCCGGATTAATGTAGTCTACTCATTATTCTACACGGTATTTGAAATTGTTAATTTTTGGCATCGTGACGCAGGCAGTTAGTCATAAATACCTTGGATTATCCAACTTGCATATAAAACGCATTCTTGTTTTTAGTCGCGATGACGTCGATATGGATTATACTATATTCTGTTAATATATTGCTAAACCTGTTCTTTTCGGTAAGACTACGCGAATGGGGGAAGAGCGAGATCAAATTTTGGTTTTGTTTCACGTTTCTGCTGTTAGTCTTTCGACTCTTCAGTACTCAATATCACAAAATGTTTATAGAGCTTGTGCTAATATCAGTTTGTGTAAATGGTGAGTCTTTTAATCACATCATTACTATATTATTTGTAATATCCTATATCTCTTCACAGTGTATATACTCTTTTCGCTTGCTATTATGGGAGTAGTGTGCTACCAACTGGACAATCCAACTGCAGATATTCACAGCTGCTTTTGTCGGTGTAAAGTTAAAAGTGGGCTGCAACAAACTGAAAATGTTGAAGATCGATCATATAGCCAAAATCATAACAACTTAAACAATAACAATGCTCAGAATATTATCAGATCACCAGGCATTGCAATTATATCAAATATAGATGATTCTCCGCCGATCTATAGTGTGGCTTGTCAGAATGCAAAGTCATAAAATAATCATAATTAGTACTGATATCACTACTTCAATAATTAACGTAATCGAGTATTATTGATAAGAACTGCTCGAATGTCATGTCAATAATAACCTGGATGTAAATGAAGCCAACAATTTTGATCTGCATGACTCCTAAATACAGAATGTCACGATGACAATGACATCGGCATAGATAGTGACAACAACTGGCGGCGATCGATAAGTCTGAATGACAACGAGCTATATATCAATACTCAAGTACTACCTCAATCTCAGCTGTGATTGCTTCACAATTAACTAATATAATGCACGAGTTGACTGACAGACCCTCTACGTAGTCACAACTTATCTCCAATGACGTCGAATATTTTACAATGATTTGCTTGCACTTTTTACACTTGTCTACCTTTACAATAAATACATAGATACAGATAATAAATTAATTGTGCGGTGGTAAGGGTATTCACTATTCAAGCAGACGGAAATGGAATTCGACATTTGTTTTGTGGGGTGAATGAGTTCCACAGCACGTGCTCCAACCTCTCTTTGGGTAGCGTTCTCCCGCAATTAATCGTTCTCGCTCTCTCACGCTCACGCTCTCGCTCTCTGCCTCTCTTGAGGGGGCTGACCAGCAATATGTTCGCCAGTCTACGCTGAACCCTCGTTGTGGGCGAGCGGTCTCGGGTTCGGATTGACGCCGGTGGATGTAGTAAGAGCGAACCCCTAGCTGAAACAGCTGAAAGACAAGGAAGGCAACGGAACGACACTCGTTGCACGCCGCACGCCAAGATGAGTAAATTTTTGGACTTGGGCCTTGGCATTTCCCTAATCAATGTGTACTACTCGCTATCATATTTTTTAATGTGGTGTGTGGAGCTGCAACATGAGTATGCGGACGGTAAGGCGACAATTGATTCATGTTTCATTCAATCTACTCGCAATTATTCGTAATTCGTAATTTCAACCAGATGTTTTGTTTTCCATAGACAACGAGACATTTGTTTGGCTAGCTGTTTACACATTCAACCTCTTTCTCAATGTGTTTCTCTTTCTGGGCCTGCGAAAGAGAGATCGTCTGGCCATTCTGGTCTGGTTCTCTTTGACGCTGCTCTGGTTCGCGCCCAAGCTCTACGGTCGCTCAAGGGGTTATCGCTTGGACAGACGGGGTTCAACGTACCAAGTGGTCAACATTGTTATGGAAAGTGCGTATTCGTCACTCACTATTCCGAAACTAAACCAAAGTAATCCCTCTCTCTCTCTCTCTCTCCACAGTCTATGTGATTATATCGTTTATGGTCATGATTCTGGTTTACAGCTATCTGCCTCAGAGGCGGAAACGGACTTTGGCCAAAAAGCGCACTGTACAGGACAATAATGATGATCCCCAGGATATTCAAATGGTTGACTTAATGGACAAAGCCGCCTCCTCAAATGCCAAGACGGAGGTTGTGGGCTGCATGGATCAAAAGGTCACCAGCTTTGATTTCCATCAGGCTGAGGCTGGCAGCGACGACGATAATTAGATTATGTACATAGCACAAGACAATACTTAACATTCCTGCACAAATTTTAGAGAATTTACAACGTTAGTATTTTGAAATTGTTGAATTGATTCGTGATGGGAACAATCCAAATGTAAATTGTTGTCACAAACTTGGCCAATCGTGCCAAACGCGAGTAAGCTCACCTGACGCACTGACTTATGGTTAATAGATACATACATACATATACATATATATATATATACAATTTTGAATTTGTTAAGTTTTTCCTTAGGTACTTTAAAGCCTGACAATAAAAAGACCAGCGACTAGTAGTCGTATCATTGCAGAACACGTGTTCAGATTTCAATTATTTCCTGGCAAATTAATGC
Source organism: Drosophila ustulata (assembly GCA_035047365.1). Taxonomy (NCBI): domain Eukaryota; kingdom Metazoa; phylum Arthropoda; class Insecta; order Diptera; family Drosophilidae; genus Drosophila; species Drosophila ustulata. The sequence goes on along the minus strand of JAWNPT010000057.1, from coordinate 23,251,209 downwards.
ACTTATCGGAAAAGCCAAAAGTTTTGGCAAGAAAACAAACAGAAAAGCCGAGAAACAGGCAAACAGTTAAGCGGACAAGCGGACAAGCAGACAAACAGCCAAATGAAGAGAAACTTAACTAACTTTGGTAGCTGGTGCTTTTGGGCCCAATCTCTCTCTGGACGTTGCTGTTGTTGCTGTTGTTGTTTATTGGCTGAAACTGAGATGAAAACTGGGCAAAAGAAAGCAAACGGATTACGATCAAAGCGTTCGATTGAGTGTGTCAATAAATTCCTGCCAGTCGCCCGAGTGCAGAACATTTGTCCGGGCATCAGCGATAAATAGTTGCCATACCATGCCATCCCGCCTCCCTTCCCCCGAGTTGCTCTAAGCCCGATGAGCAGCTCTCTAGAGCATTTGGCCAAAAGTTTTCGTGTGAATTTAGTGCGGCTCATTAAGCTGACCGGGCCACGTTTCCATGTCCTTCTCAGTCCGACCAACGTCACTCATGTGTGTAGTTCCCTCTATCCGTGTGTGTGTGAGCCAATGGCTTTTTGTTCAAACTTCATTATGTAGCAATGATGAAGAGGAAATTGTTTGGGCCATTGTCATTCGCAAAGTCATTCGCCTCAAAAGAGCGAAAGCATTTTCGCTGTTGATGCCACACGCATTTGTCAATCTTTTCATTTTCATTTTCATTTTCATTTTGTTCGCTTCGCTTTTGTTTTCCTTTTTATTTAATTTAACTTGTATTTAATTTTTCTTGTGCTGCCTTTTCGCCACACTTAGTAAGGTTTAAATGAGCGTGCTCATTAAGAAAATTAATGCTAGGCATTCATTAAAAGTGTCAAAGTGCGCACATTAAAATATCATACAAAACTCTAACAGATCCTTGCCCATGTCCTTGGCGGCTTGGCTACGCAACGTTTTTAGCTTCAGCTTCAGCTTCAGCTTCGGCTTTGTCTTTGCCGTTGACGTTGTTATTGTGTCTCGATTTTATTAACAAACAAACATTAAAGACACATAAAACGTTGACGCAGCGATGCGTAACTTTGTTTTCCGCTGCTCATAAAAAAGTATTATTCAGAGAGGGAGAACAAGAGAGGCAGACAGCGAGCGAGCGAGATCACATATAGAAAATATACATTTATAGTGTATGTCGTCTCAGGGCATCTCGTAAAACTAAGCCGCAATTCATCAGTAAATTCATTTTGGCCCCGACAACTGGTCGATGGCATTTGCTGCTGTTGCTGTTGCTGCTGCTCTGATTGTTGTTTTTGGCACACAAGTGCAAATAATTTAGTGCGCCGCCCGAAAATATGCTACAGTTTTATGCGCTCATAAAATGCCCAAAATTGTTTTTATTATATGTAATTATTGTGTCGTGTGTGTGTGTGTGTGTGGCAAGTTTATTGGCATATATAAACTTGAAAATGAACTGATGATTCGTTCGTTCGCTATCGTGGCACACATTAAATTTTAGCTCATTTTCGGTTGTCAGTTGTCAGCTTCGTTCGCTTATCTGTCGCCCGCTTATAAGAGCAAATTATTAAGCTTTTTGCTTAACTTTTCAGCCATTTGAAACAATGGCACAAAGTCAACAAACTTTTGCTGCAATTGGCCTTGCATCAGCAGCAGTGGCAGCCACACTAAAGTGCACAGTGCTTAATAGCTGGGGGAAAGTTGATTTTCTGTCACGCACTCTTGCAATGGAAAAGCTTGCTCTGGCTCTTAATGCTCCCCATCACACAAAAACCATACACACACATACACACGCACAAGCCCACTCACAGATAGTTTTCAACTGGCACACGTAGCATGCTGCAGGGGTTTTGTCAGTCGTGAGTGTTGCGATTGTATTACAGCTTTAACTTTCTGGCTCATTAGGATGATGTGCACACTTATTAAATGTGTAGGTTAAAACTGCCATCGGGTGTGCATTGAAAATGGCTCATTGCTGCAACCAGATTGCTCGTTGCACAAACAGAAGCAACGGCAGCAGCAATAATGACAACAGCAACATCTACGCATTTAATTAAAATTCCTCTCAATGTTGTGAAGTTGCTTTGGCCCCTGCGGTCTCTAAATCCTTATAGAACTCATTGCAATTTTCATTGTGTTATTTAGTTTTCGGCAACAATATAAATGCAGCATGTTGCAAGTAGAAAATTGCAGCAATAAGTAAGGTTTTATTTGCGAGTTTGGTTTTCTTATATATTAATTTAAGAGAAATGAAGAGTAAATCCAACAAAAAGAACTACAAAAATGAAAAGAAATAGCCAAAAATATTGTACACTATTTGTATATTTCGATAAATATATATATTGAAAAGTTTAGTTTTGTAATCACATCTTCTCAATACGTTAAGTTCTAATTACAATGAAGCTCAAGAGGAAGCTCAATAGGCAAGTCCACAAAGGCAATTATCGTTTGGACAGTGGCAACAACTAGAGTGCCATTCAATAATCAAAGTCACAATCGTGTTGATTGCCATTAAAGTTGAAGTATTCCATTGGCAGCCTCGCTTTTGTTGGCCCCTCAAAGACATTAACTTTAATCAGCGCAACGCGTCGTATACGTTATATGCGCCAACAGCAAACTTGACTAAATTGTTGGCGCTGTTTTATGACAGCAGAGGAGAAGGGAGAGGCGCATATTTTATAGAACAAGCCACAAATGCAAGAATCAAAGTTTTATTGTTGTTCAAATATTGAATAAGGAAATGTTAAAGTGGCAGCCAGAGAATGGGTCGTGACCCCACATAAGCTACAAAGGCAGTGCCAACTTAAAAGACAATCACAAAAGGGCCGAGAGGAGGATGCTGACCACCAAATGAATGGACGTTGTAATAATTGCAGACGCCGGGACGCGTCCAAAATGTCACGTACTGGCAATAAACCGCTGCTAATTTACGATGGCCCCTGGACATGGCATGGACTGGGCCAATAACAAAGCTCGGATGGCGGCGGAAATCAAATGGCAAACGAAGCGGCAGCCTAAGCAGCGGCCACTTGGCCACTTCGAGAGTTGATGCCTCCATGTGGGGCAAGGATAAAGAGTGCTGGAGATGCTGGGTGCTTGGGAATGTGGCACGTTACGGCGACTGCATAGAAATGGCCTTCAAAATGGACGCAAATATCGAAAATGCCAATAACGCCGCATAGTAGACTAAGCTTAATGCGCATTAGATGAAGGTCGTTCCAGCAACGACCAGAGCAACACAAAGAGGAAGCACGCACACGCACACACAGACACACACACACACACAGTCACAGACACAGACACAGCTGCAGAGTCAAGCCAATGTTTGTGGTAAGTGATTGGGTGCGGCGAAGCCTCCTCGAAAGTCAGTCGAGAGCCAAGTTGCCGTGGTTGCGTCGTTGCATTAGTCGTATTAAAAACTGCTTAAATGCAAATCCGCCGACCAACAAAAAACGTGGCATTGTTGAAAGTTGCCTGGAGCGTGCAACATGCAAATGGCCGAAATGCAGATGGCCGAAAAAGTTGGCTTCATTGAGGCAGAAGACGCCAGCTGACTGCCGCGTGCAACAACAATTGCCACAGCTTAGCTGGCTGTTGCACTTGAATGCTTTAATTGCAGCAAATTGGAGGCGCAACAAATTACGTGGAACAGCCCTCAACAGGCAGCCGCACGATTAAGAGAGCAGCAAATGGATTCCAATTCGAATTCGAAAAGTAGCAATCTCTTAAATTGGAGACCCGGAGACTTGCCACACAGTATAAGAGTGAGGCGTGTGGCAGGCGCGTGCGTCGACAAAGTCTACAGGAAATCAGCTGGTGGCGTTTGGAGCCTTCGCCAGAAACGGCCACATTGAGGCAGTTTGTCAATAGTTATGCTTGGGTATAGGTTAAAGACGCATGTGCTGAACCGCCAGCAACAGGACATTAAAGACCAAAACAGTTGCCAGCCTCAAGACTGACAACACACACTTGAGCGAAGGAGAAATACAACAACACAAAGTGCAAAATCAAAACTCCAATTAAATGCAACAAATTCAATCAAAAATTATGTTAAAATGTTATGGTAATCGAAAATGAAATTCAAATTAAAATCAAAGTTAAAGTTAAAGCCAAAGTTCAGAGTGCGCGTAATGAAATAACAAAACGTGAAAGACCCGCATAATTAGGACGAATATAAAAAAGCGAACAAAAAACGTGAAATCAAATACAAAATCAGCCGTTGACACGCACACAAATACCGAGGCAGAGCGACACAGATACAGATACAGATACAGATACACATGCAGATGCAGAGATTGCGGCTGTGAGTCAAGTGCGGGGGGTGTTGGGGGCATTGTTCAGGTTGCCCCTTGCCATCGTCGACGGTCGTCTGTCGTCTGTCGTCTGTCGGTTGTCGCCCCGTCACACTCGGTATAAATATTTATGTTGACGAATTTACCTGCGGCAGAGCGTCGCTAATGAAGCGAACAAAATGAATGTGAAAGGACATAATTATGCTTATGTGTGAGTATAATGAATACTTATGAATTTTCATTTTTTTTTTTCTCTCTTTTTTTTACATTTTTTTTTTAATGTTCGCCAAGGTCAGTCATCTGCCAACTGGCAGCACTCGTCATCGTCAGACCATAAATCCACAGAGTATTTCAATAACTCAACGCTGCTTCGGCAATCAGAAATCGCTGGAGAAAAGTATGAGCAAATATTTTATATTTATTTTTCGTTAGTGAAAGATTGCAGTTGCAGTTGCTGCCTCGGCTGCTGGGGAGCTACTTGCAGCTCTGCATTTTCGATTGCAATATTGTTTGTCATTGCAACTTGGCCGCAGGTCAATCGAAGACTGCAAGTTGCCATGGATCGTCCGCTTCACTTGATAAGTTCAATAACTAGCTTCACTGCAAATGGGGCACAGACAGACAGACAAAGCGTCGGCAACTGGAATAACAACGGCAATGGCAAAGTGCAATTAGTGTCGCGGCATTAGAAACTTTGCCGATATGCTGAAAGTTGCGGATTTAAGTGCAGATTGTAGTTCGACTCAGCACATCGTTAGAAACTTTCCTCACAATATCTTTGGATTTTCAATTCGCTTTAAATCAAGACTCGACAATTGCAGTGCATTGTTCTAGCATTTAGCAACTAACGTACAATATACATATTTGATTAAAACATTTGCTCAATAAAAAGCCACTGCTAATTGGCACATTGTACAACTGCCACAGACAGACAGACGGACTGAGAGGGGGACACAAAAGTTCTGGCAAATAGAATTAAAATGTGTGCTACACATTTTCAAATGTCCAGTGAAACAAGAGAGAGGGGATAGATGTGGAAGAAGAGCAGGAGGGGCTGAAAAAGAGTTGAGCCTGATAAAGATTATGCTGACACAACGGCAGACTAAGGGCGCAGCGGCAAGGGAGGAGGAGATGGGGGCAAGTGAAGCCGACGCTGCCAGTTTCAGGCAACAAAAAAACTTTTTGTATATTTATTAGAGTATGAATTAATTCAAGTGTGAGCAAATGTGAGAGTGTGTGTGTGTGTACACTGCATTCTGTACAGCGTAAAAGGATTCCATATCCCTGACTGCGGTTGTTAAGCAAACTCGCTGCTAGTCGGGGTAGCATGCCCCAAAGCGAGTTTGTTGCAAACGTCAGCAACTTGTTTATGTACGGGTTTTTTTTTTTTTGGTTTCGTCTTTTTTTACATGTTGTGGATGCTGTTACAGTTGTTACTCAGCTACCTTCGTCTGGAATTTGGCAGGGAAAAAACTGCTATACACAGCGCAGCCTTGGCGTAGAGCAACCGTAACTACAACCACAGCAGCAGCAACAGCAGCAACATGAACAGCTGCAACAACAACACGAGTAAATTCGCATTCATAATTAAAAGCGATTTGCAAAATGCACGAAAAGTAGCAAGCAATAAAAAAGCATAAAACATGGAAATAAAAGTTGCAGAAACAGACAGAAAAAAGCAACGTTAACCCTGCGCATCTGACAAACATTTAGTGCATTTATTAATAGTCAAGCCAAGCTGAGACAGAGACAGAGACAGAGAAAGAGACTGTGGAAGGCGTTGCACACTCACAGATGGGCAGGAGGCAGGAGGCAGGAGGCAGAAGGCAGCAGGAGATGTGGCTGGTTTACCTTGACTATGAAAATATTTCTCACACATGAGCTGCTTGGGCGCATCGCCCTGCCACACAGTCGCTGTTGCTTGCTGCCTCCTGCCACAGCGCTTAGCGGCATTAACATTTTAGCCAGTCTATGAAAAACCCAAAAGGCACATATACAACAGTTTCAGCTCAGCAGCAGCTGAGGCGAGGGCAGCTCGAAATGTTCCACACAAGTCCGGCTCAATGAGATGTGGCAACTTGCTGAGCAGCCCTTGCAGCTAGTCAAGGCAGTTTGCTCAGTCTGTGTGTATCTTGCTTTGCCTGCAACCACACACATTTGTTAATGTGTATGCACACACACACACACACACGGAAAAGTACACACATGGAAATGAAGGCGCCTTTGGTCGGTTAGTGTTAGTTGGATTGCTGCCTCGCTGACTGCCTTGACAGAGACAAAGGTCACCTAATGTGTTGCATTCTAATGCACACAAAAGGGCAAGTGGCGCCACCAACAGTTGCACTCTCTCTCTCAGTCTTTCTTTTATGTTTTAAATGATTACAAAGCCAAAGGTGCTACTTTTTTTTTATTCTTTATGAAAAACATTTTCAGTAGCTGTAGAACGGCGGCGATTTATGATTTAAGTGATATTCGCTGCGTCCCTCGTATGGCAGATGACTTCCCGAATTTAGGCGAATTTCCCTTTGGGGCAGACTCGCAGTTGGCCGCAGCAACTGCAGCAGACACAGCACCAACAGCGGCAGCAATCGTTGTACTTTGAGCAACATTTTGAATCGAACTGAAACACTGTTGGGCAGCGCATATAATTGATTAGAATCGATGGGAATTTTGTGAGATTAACAAAAGGTCAACGGTCGAATGGAAGCTGCAATTTCCGCAACTGCGTAGCAAATAAATACTGTGACTACATAACATTACACTGCACAACAAAGTTTCAGGGCTGCTAGATAAATGAATCACATTAGTTGCACTTTCATGTTTAGTTGGCAATTTGGTGATTTGCCGATTTGCCGATTTGACGACACGTTATGATTACGCCTGATTGCTGTTGCTGTTGTTGTTGCTGTTGTTGTCGCTGTCTGTGCTCGGATTTTGTGGCAAATCAAATGATTTATTTTTGGTCGCATTTTGTTGTTGGTCTCTTTATGTGTTTGCCATTCACCCCTGACAGTCTATCTCTCCAGCTATCACTCTCTCCGTCGCACTCCCTCACCGTCTAGCTATCTCTTTCATGCCCGTTCTCGCTCTCGTCATTTCAGTTTACGTGTTAAGTGCTTGGCAAGCACGATTAAAGCGCTTTATCACCCGCAACAACGGCACCAACACGAACGACAAGCACACCAGCAACAGCAACAGCAACAGCAACACCAACAGCAACAGCAACAGCAACAGCAGCAACGTCAACAGCAGCAACAACTGAAACAAAATCAACAGCAACAGCTGCGACGCCAGCAACAAAGGCGCTTACGGCGAGCTTTGTCGCAACAGCAACAACAGCAACAACAACTGCTGTTTTAAGCACTCGCACATACATTGCCACGCCCATTGGCAAGGAGAAGGCGTTTAAGTAGAAGCGACACAACACAACACAGCACAACACACAAAAATATTCATGTACATTATGCTTGGCGCAACGACAACGCCAGCAACATTGCTGGAGTTTGGGGCAATCGGTGATGTTCCAAGCATTTTGGAAATAGAACTGCCAGCAATATTGTTCAACGAGAGTCTCTACATTGAACTGAATGGCAGTGTGGCGCAGCTGGATGCCAGTGGCATTAACCAGACCAGCTGGAACATTGGCAACAACATTATCAGCAGCACCAGCAGCGGCCTCAGCGGCCTCAATGCCACCGGCAACAACAGCGGCATCGTCGTCGTCGGCGGCAGCATCGGTGTCAACGGCAGCGGTGCCAGCAATGCAACCTCTCACATCACCCAGCTGGCCGAGGAGGAGCAGCAGAGGGTCGCCAACGAGCGAGCGGCGGCCGAGTTTTGGCTGCTGGTCAAGATGATAACCATGACCGTTGTGCTCGGCCTAATGATACTCGTCACCGTAATAGGCAAGTACAAGTACTACATACATATACAATATATAGAAAAAGTTTATCAAAAATACATTGAAGTCGCCCTCGCTTCCGCTTAAAGCAGCAGCTGGCAATTTTGTGTTCGTGTTCCCGTCTTTTGGAGGGTGGGCGTGTTGCCAGATTTAGGCGTTAAATTATTCTCAAATTTATGCCGCCGGGGAATTTGGTGCAAAAGTTTCCATATCGCCGCCAAAGTGAACTGTAAATGAAGTGAAATTTATGATGCAGAAGATTTTTATTGCGCCCCTTGAAAATATTATTGATTTTCGGCTTACAGAGATGATTTGATGGCTGTGCTGTGTGCCACACTGAGAGAGTGGAAGGGGGGGAGCATGTGGCAAGTAAGCGTGGCAACTTTTTGCTCAGAGTCGCGTTAAAAAGCTTTGTGTTAAACGCCGCACTTAGCCTGCGACTGCGACAGCGACTGTATGGCAGATATGCTGAGCCGATGGAGCGGGTGGAGTTCAGGGATTCGCCTGGGAGACTATGCCAACAGCAACAACGACAGCAACAACGACAGGCGACAAGCGACAACGCACAACGAACACAACGAGAACAACGACGAACAAAGTTTGAAAATGTTTGTCGTTTTTTCTCTGCTTTTTTTCTGTCTGTCTGTCGTTGGTGTGTTGCAATTGTTGTTGTTGGCATCGACACGTGAAAAGCTATTAAAAGCGCGCCAAGGCGTCAAATGGAAATTACACAAGCACTAACACACACACACACACATAAGCAGGCACTCAGCCTGCACACACACACACACACACCCAGGCAGCAAACACACGCGGCGTATGTGCAACATCCTGGGCAAAGCAACAGAGACAGCGTCGTATGCAAATGCATTTCTGGCACGAGCCGAGCGAGGACAAAACGTTTTGATAACTTACAGACAAGCGGAGACTCTCAGCAACAACAAGAACAACAACAACACAGACAGACAATGGCCAAAAAGCAGGCAGTTAGAGGGTGCTGGGCGGCATGCTTTTGGGGTGCCGCTGTGGCAATTACAATTTGCCAAGTTGCATGCGCTTAATCAAAGCGATGTCAGGGAGGCAGAGGCATCAAGCAAGCCGCTTGCCGCCTGCCGCCTGCCTCTGCGTCTCATTTGCATCACACAGAAATTGACAGAGACTGCGAGCACCTTGCCACAACATGCAGCACGTGCGGCCCGCAGAGCCTGGTCGCAAGCATCTGCCATACGTTGCACGATTGCCGGCAATTAGGGAGAGTTTTAGGACAGGCTGCTCGGGCTGCTGATTGATTTCAGCATAGTTAAACAGTTGACCCAATTTCATTGCTGGCATTTTAATAAGGTCTAGGGTCAGAGGTTGCCGCTGCAAGTCACGTCCACCTCAAAGTCAATTGCTTAACGTTTAAGCACTAAGTGAATAAATGCAAATTGTACGGATTTATTGAGAGAGCTTAATTTCAATTTGAACAATTAAATAAATAGCTATCTCGATGCATTTGCAAGTCTTGATTCAATTTGTTTTACACAGACACACTTACTGCCATAGATATTATTGCATAGCATTGATTGGCATTCATCAGATAGTCATACGAGTATGTTTGACAGACAATATTATCTTACAATAACTTACTTTAAAAACTGTAATTATTATTACGGTTTGCCTTATTTATTAATTTCGATTGAAAGATTTATTATTCGCTTTTTGTGTGTTTTTGTTTCGTTGCTACATTCATTTGAAGCTTATGATTCAAAATTCATTTAAAGAGGAGATTCAACACAAAAGCTCTAAAAATGCATAATTTTTCAATTCGATATAATTGTCTAAAAAATATAACATTTTTTTTTGTGTTTTGTGTTTAATTTTCGTTTATTTCAAGCTAATAATTATTACAGAATTAATATTATAAAAAGTGTAAATAGAAGCAGCTTTTCAATTACAAAATTTAAACATTTTTGTATATTTGTTACATTATTACATACTATATAGCAACAAAATGTTAGGATTTATTATTTTTTTCTTAGGTTTTTTTTTCTTTCTCCATGCATTTAAAGCTTATGATTCATTAGTAAAATAATAATGAGTTGGAAACTTTTTACTTTTTTGCAAATTATGTAAAATGATATACATCTATAGTTACACAATAAATAATAAAATGCTATTAAATTTACAGGAAACGTGTTCGTTATCGCTGCGATAATTCTGGAGCGCAACTTGCAAAATGTTGCTAATTATTTGGTGGCATCTCTGGCAGTGGCTGATTTATTTGTTGCCTGTCTCGTCATGCCACTTGGCGCCGTCTACGAGGTGAGTTGTTATTGTTGTAAATGTAGATGTAGTCCTCTCGTTGTTGTCGTTGTTGTTGCTGTGCTGCTGCTTTATTGTCGCCAACGTAGCTGCAACACAAACTTCATTACCCTAATGGAAACTTGGAACGAAAAGCGTGCAAATGAAATTAAGCGCAAAGAGTTGACTTTGCCACACACACTCCACAAAGACGAAGACAGCTTGTGTGTGTGTGTCTGTGTGTATGTAAATGTGAGTGTATGGGTAATGAGCCATTGCGCGCTGTTAATTGTTTAACTTGCGTCATCTTGGCAGCAGTCAGAGACAATGACATAATTTAATTGCACTCAACCCACTCAAATCTCGGTGTTGCCCTCTTGTCTTGTCTTGTCTTGCAAATCGCATTGTCGAATCAAATAAATATAGATTAGCAATGGCTGGATACTGGGACCCGAGCTCTGTGACATTTGGACCTCCTGCGATGTGCTCTGCTGCACTGCATCCATTCTCCATCTGGTGGCCATAGCGGCAGATAGGTGAGTTAATGGCACGGCAATTGGTTAGATTGGCACGCATCACGCATACGCTCCGTTGCACGTGTGTTTAGGTACTGGACTGTCACGAATATTGATTACAACAATCTGCGCACACCGAAGCGAGTGTTTCTCATGATCTTCTGCGTGTGGTTTGCGGCACTGATTGTCTCGCTGGCTCCGCAATTTGGCTGGAAGGATCCGGACTACATGAGTCGCATCGAGGAGCAGCAGTGCATGGTCTCGCAGGATGTGGCCTATCAGGTAGCTTTCAAGCGATTCGATTCGATTCGATAATGTTGCAGTCTGTCAATGGTGTATTTCTGCTGCAGATATTCGCCACATGCTGCACCTTCTATGTGCCGTTGCTGGTCATCCTGTTTCTGTACTGGAAGATCTATCTAATCGCCAGGAAGCGCATTCAGCGACGCACCCAAAAGTCATTCAATGTGCGGCTAACTGAGACGGAGGTGAGTAATCGATGTGCCTGCTAATGAGTACAATTACAGTGATACATACGCGAGATTATTACGCATACGCACTGAGTGCCAATGAAGGCTAATGAAATTTGAGACGATAACCCATCTGGCAGTCGCATAATGAACGTGTCATTAACCGAAACAATAATGCGAATCCTTTGCCGCCCATTAGCATCTGGCCCCAGCGAGCACTTGAAGCCCCAACAATGCCAGAGCCACAGATTTATGCCCATTTGGGCTGAATGGGTTGCGATTCGCTGGAATAAAGCACCGAATTCCGCTGAATTGTCTAAATATATAGAGCAGATAGAAAACGAAATGTGCCTCTGGGGTGCGACTAGCATCAGTGCTCTTGTAATGGTTTCCATTTATGAGTCAAACGTGTAGTTGAAGAGGCGTCTGAATCAGACGTCGGCGAGTCCTAACTAAATATTTTATTAAATACTTAATTAAAGCGAGCGCATCTCTGCTTTTATGCAAATCGTTTAATAATGAACCCGGCAATTTTCCGCAATTATTTGAATAGTACGATTCGACGGCGCGCGAACTGCAAAAGGAGCAGCGCGAGAAGCGCCGCCAGGCCAAGCTGGAAAAGGGTCGAGAACTGGATGTCGAGGAGAACGATGCCGGAGACGGGCAGCTACAGCGACGCACCCGCAAACGCATGAAGATTTGCTTTGGCCGCAAATCGAATGCGGCCAACATCATTGCGGGCTCCGAAGGTGCCGTGGCTCGTTCGATGGCCGCCATTGCCGTTGACTTTGCCAGCCTGGCGATAACGCGCGAGGAGACCGAGTTCAGCACCAGCAACTACGACAACAAAAGCCACGCGGGCACCGAACTGACCACCATATCCAGCGATGCGGATGATGTGAGTAGCCAGCTCATCGCCTTGTCTGTCTTACGCCCTTTTGTTATTCGCTCTGACTCGCTTTTCGCAGTACCGCACCAGCAATGCTAACGAAATCATTACGCTGTCGCAGCAGGTGGCCAGCGCCACACAGCAGCATCTAATCGCCTCCCATTTGAATGCCATAACGCCGCTGGCGCAGTCCATCGCCATGGGTGGTGCAACAAGCGGCAATCAGACGCCAGGCGGAGCGGTAGCAGGAGCAGGTGGCAACAGTCCGATGGGAGGGGGCAAGGGCGTGCTGGCCAGCATTGCGAATCCCCATCAGAAGCTGGCCAAGCGCCGGCAGCTGTTGGAGGCGAAGCGAGAGAGGAAGGCGGCGCAAACATTGGCCATCATCACCGGCGCCTTTGTCATCTGTTGGCTGCCCTTCTTTGTGATGGCACTCACAATGAGTCTGTGCAAGGCTTGCGACATTCATCCGGCGGTTGCATCGCTCTTCCTCTGGCTGGGCTACTTCAACTCCACACTCAATCCGGTGCGTAAATGCAAAGCGGAAATGCGATTTGTCCTTGTTGCCTAAGTGCACGCTCTTTGTCGAGTCAATTATGATTGATCAATAAGCCTGCGTGCAGGATTAAAACTCATTCTCTCCTTCCTCCTTCTCGTCTCACAGGTCATCTACACCATATTCAATCCTGAGTTCCGACGCGCCTTCAAGCGTATTCTCTTTGGCCGCAAGCATGCGGCACGTGCCCGCAGCGCGAAGATTTGATTTCAACTGAAGGGAAACGAGGACCAGTATCTGTAAGTCCCACAAGAAAGGTGAAAGCGAAAGTTACTACTTAAACTCGTTAACCAACTAACCAAATGGTATGTAAATACACAAGAAATGAACATGAACATGAAAATGGAATTGAAATTGACATTGCATTGCATTAGATTACATATTAGTTTATTTTAAGCAACTAGTCGTAATCTTAGTTGTAGCGCGTTGAACGATGTTTTAGCAGTGACAATCCCAAGTACATGTACTCTTAAGTAATTCCTTGCCTACCTTAAAGTACCACACACGTGCCCCAAACAAGAATACAACTAAAGCGAAGCCGGAGAAGGAGAAACCTAACAACAATTTTGATATGCTATTAAAACACACACAGCTCTCGATGTATGTACATAAGATAATTACTATATATTCGAAGTACGGTAATTGTAAACGCTTAATTATATTCGTATTGTAGTCGACAAATGTATGTGTGTATTTTATAAAGTTTCTAATGTCTTCCCTGTGTCTTAAAGAGGTCAGAACAATTAATGTTACACGCAGATTCAACATCTCCACTTTCACATCGATTTCAGGTAACAGAAACCAAAGATAAACTTATTAGAACATTCTTCATATCAACTCCAGCTGAACGAGGAGAGTATCGCACCGAATACTAAAGTATACTCAGGAATTGAAGGCGAAAGTGGAGACGGGAACAACAAACCCTGTAAATAGTTTTATAGGCTGGGTCCAAAACATTTTACGCTTTCCAAAACAACAAACACTGTGTTAGTTCCATGTGCTGTAAAAGACATTTATGTTTCGCGTTCAATTAATTAGCATAAATTAAGTTTAAATGTCAAATTGCAAATCAAACTCACTACAGTTAATAGCAATTAGCAAGTAGAGCAGTAAGACAAGAGCAGCGTATTAAAAACTATTAATTGAAATTATTCAGTAAGTGTGTAATCATACTATATAGTATATGTGAAGACTAACAACAAAAGGCGAGGCAAACACTTGCATTTCATTAGCTGAACGTGCAACATATTTTTGCATTTTATTTGTTGCCGCTGATGCAGAATGTGTGTGGCAAGCAAACAAAGCAAATGCAAAAGCAAAAGTCAAACTTTTGTTTATTATCTACTTTGAGTCTGCTGTGGTGCGGCATGCAACAAAGAGCAACCGCAGGACGATGAAGCAACCGCACTTTTATGCAGCATTCAGGTTTTAACTACGAGTATTTACAGATCATTTTCAATGTAAATGGACTTAAAGCCTTAGACTAAATAGCCGAGCAAACTGCAAATACGCTTCAATGTGCAAACACATATATACATATATGTACAATAGGCGATATAGATGTACTCACCTAAGCATTCATTAGAAATTACATATATATATATAGTATATGTGTACATTATACTTGTGTGTGTGTTATTGCAATTTCTCAATGTGTACTTGATGTCAAAGTTATTAAAATTGTGTTTTATCAAAAACTCTAGTGTTTTATTTGTGTTTCGTGTTCGTCGTGTCGTGTCGTGTCGCTGGTTGACTGGATGGCTGACTGGGGCAGTCCTCAATGTTTGCTCTCAACTCAAAATTGACAAACTTTTGCATGCCACATGCCGCACGCCGACCGCACGCACGTAAGCAAATGCCAGGCGCATTGAAATGCCAAAGTTCAAGTGCACATGTCGAGTGTCGGATCTGGGATTCGGATCTGGCTTCGGATCCAGATTCGGGCACACGCTTGACGAGTGCCGTGGCAAGTGGCAAGAGTGGCAAGTGGGGCAAGTGGGGCAACTGTGCTGGCAGCAGCATAATATAAAGATGGATTACGCATTGGCATACAACCCGGAACACCGGAGCGGGCGAAAGCCGACAAATGGCCCAGAAATGGCTGTGCTTCCACTGACAAACGACCAGCCGAGCCAGCGGCAGCAACATCACCCACAATCAACAACAACAACGGCAACAATAACATCCACAACGACAACAACTGAAAATCAATACATCATGCAACACTCACATTACCAGGGCCAACAGCTCTTACTCTCATTCTGCCCGCTGCTGTTTTGCTTGTTTTGCCAACATTGACAACATTGTCGCCGCGGAAGCTGCAACTGCAGCAACTGCTGCTGCTGCTACATTTGCTGCCGCATTGTTGCAACTGCAGAGAGGTAAGCTTATCAGGTTCCAACAGCAGCCGCCATATCCCCAAGGAGAACCCATATTGTAAATATTTGCCAAACACATTTAATTTTCTGCAGCCTCAAGCTCGACAGGTTGACATGTCAAAGATTGACGACAACAGCACAAAACGAGCCACTCTCCGCATACCCTATGAAAATAAAATAATTAAAAGTGTACACAAGGAAAAAAAAAGTGGAAAATCATTAAGCAAATCAAGTCGAAATTGAGGCTAGAGGACTTTTATATCTCAGAAATTTTAGATCTTTAAAAACTCTAGAGCCAAGATTAAAATCTTGAAGCAACATTATTCTATTGTTAAGAAAAATTAGGATTGAAATCCAGTTTTAAGGATGTTTTCAGATGGAAATCTAATCTCATGAATTTGTTTTAAGATCAATATATTCTAAAGAGTCCGAATTTTATTTATTTTTACTTTTCATTTCGTGTATATTTTTTGTTTAATACAAATTTCAATTCAACATAAAAATTAAAAGTGATGGTAATAGAAATTTTAACAGTTCCGCTTTTTGAATAACAACAATAATTGTAATTACAAATAAACTTTCAGCCCGCTGCGGGCAAACAATAAATGCCCCAAGCAGCTTATGGCATTTTGGAAAACTTTAAGCTCAGCTCATCCCTTTTAAGAGCCGACAAATATTCAAGTAATTTTATTTTATTTTACGATATTTACGATTTATATAAACAAAAAATTTGGCGTGAAATTCACGAGCAGCGTTCAAATAGTTGGCCAGATATGTGTCACGAATGTGAAAAATCAATCAATAACGCAACCTTCGTTGTTGTTGTTGTTGTTGTTGCTGCTGACTTTGACTGAATCCAATAAGCCGCGTCATAAGCCCACAACCGCAGGACATAAGCCCACAAACCGAATACTTAAAATATGCAACATCATTCTGCCAACACGCAGCACGCAATGGTGTGCGTGACTGTGCGTGTGTGTGTGTGTGTTTATTTGTTTATACACAATTGCATATGAGTATATGTAAATATGCGTGCCATTATTAGCTACTACACAATAATATTAATTTCCGTTCGTCCTCTCGTTCAGCCGCTGTCTCGTTGAGGCATCATAATAACCGCAGGATAATGTCAATAAAGTTGCTTTTTATTAAAAAATGTCTTTGCCCAAATTCCATAAATCGAATAAATATCCTTGTGCCGCACAAGTGCCACTCGCAAAGTACATACTCAAGTGACAGCTAAGAGGGGGCGGAGAGGGGCGGTGCGGGGCGTGGCTGTGCAGCTAATATGCCACATGAGCGTGGCACGTTGTTTGCTTGGGCTGCGTTGCCGAAGCCTACGTCAAGTACGATAAAGTAGTATAAAAAACTTTCGAAAGCAATTCGAAAGGTATTAAAAGTATTAAAGAGAAACGGGTGATTATAAACTGACGAACTGCCTGACCGAACTTCGAGTGCGTCTTCGTATCTATCAGATACTTTTAACAGACCTACTTGAAGCCACTCAGCGCAGAGTTTGCTGTGTATCTATCTCACCGTGTGTGTGTGTGCAAATAACACTCGAACGCTTCCACAACTGTAAGTACATGAGTACAAGCATCGTGGTAGCTGCCTCTGATTCCCACTCAATCTTTCACTTGCTCTGCTCTGTTCAGCTCTGCTCTGCTCGACTAGTTGTGCTACACAAAGTTGTAATTGAATTGCAGCGAACGTGCGTAAATTGCTTGAAATGATTAAGGGCTTAGAGCGCAGCATTAGTTCAAGGACTAAAACGACTTAGACATGGCAATTAAGAACACCTGCCGATCGACCAGGCAAATTAAAGTCACTTCCACAGCCAACTAGTCTAAGCCAGCGACACTGATGGAGCTGTCTTAAAGTCACTACAACTTCAAGCGCCCACAAAAGTGTGTTTAAGTTTTTATATCCGAGTACACAAGGAAAAAAAAGTGCTGAAATGGTAAAAAAAAGATGAGTCGAGCCGATAAATTATTAAATTACGACAAACGTTCTAGAACAATTCTCTCAAAATAAGGATGTGAAACACTCTCAATATTTTGAACAAGTTCTTGAATTTAAATTGTTAAATAAAGTATTTATTTTATGTATTTAAGAATGAAATATTGTTTCAAGAAATTTTGGTCTAGATAAAAAAAACTCTTAAAATTTAAAAATAAATTATTTAAATACCACCAACATTCAATAACAATTCTAGATTGACCTTTATCGAAATAAGGATGAGAAACACTCCCATTATTTTGAAAAAGTACTTGAATTTAAATTGTTAAATAAAATATTTACTTTATGTACTTAAGAATGAAATTTTGTTTTTAGAAAGCGTGTTTTTCGCTCAGTGTACATGCTATAGTTTATTTCTTTTAACTACGCTGCTTTGAATGCAACGACGCCTGGCAGCCATAACAGTGATGAAAACAAGTTGTGTTTATTAAAGCGCAGCAGGTAAAACAGCTCGTAAAATGCTGAAAATATAAAATATAAATTTACGGCTTATGTACGGCAACAAACTCATTTTAAAGTTGTTGACACCACTCTGCTTGCCCCCTGCCCCTGCCCCACCTTGTGGCAGCCATTGCTGGCGGGATACAAAGCGCCGTTGACAACTTGGACTTTGCTGAAGTCTTTGCAAATTTCGGTCAAGTGCACTTCGGCAATGCCTTTGCAACAAGGCGCTGAAAGCTTTGCCTCCGGTTGCGCTTGCAACGAGGACGGGCATAAAAGATGGCAATCAATTAGAGCAGTTACAAAAAAAAAGGTGCGTTAATTAAGAAGAAAAAAATATTAAAGATGAGGTTGCCACTTGGCAGTTGCCACCTGTCAACTGCAACTTATGGCAGAGTACTATAATAGTTGCTGTAAGTTGAGTCTAATCAAATTCCAGAACGCGTCAAATCTTATCTTTGTTCGGCATACTCAGCAACTGTAGCCAAGAACGTGTCCAGCTCGTGGCATGCTGACAACTTGAGCGAAATACCAAAAAGGACACGTACGTAATAAACACCAACACGTACGCAGCAGCAACAGCAGCGACAACGTTTCGGGCTTAGAGTTTCAGCTGGCCAACTTGCACATCCTCGAGCCCTTGGCTAAGCAGCAACTACTGCAACTAAAATAAAACTTGCTGAAAAACTTTTAACAGTTGTTGCTGCAAGTCTTCCAGTTTCTACTTCTTTTGCTGCTGCAGCTCGAAGGGCGTCCAGGCATTCGTGTTGCTGCTGCTGTTGCTGTTGCTGTTGCTGTTGTCGTTGTCTTGGTGTTGCTCAAGTAGGATGTGCAGCCGGCGTGACGTTGCCGTTCAACGCATAGCGGAAGTTCCTGTCGACTGTTGCATTTTCGGCGTTGGGCACTTGTCGTTCTCGTTGCTGTCGTTGTTGTTGCTGTTGTTGCTGCCACTGCCACAAGTGCAGTTTGCTTAATTTTTATGCAACATGCATATGTATGTGTGTGTGTGCAGCAGTTATTGCGCTTGTTGGTTTTACATATTTACTTGGCAAACACTTGCGTATAAACGCGGCTCTTGCTATCTCAGTTGCAGTCGAGCAGACGACCCCCATATTCTGTTCTGGCCCCTTCAGCAACCGCTCTTTGCCAAGTTTTGTGCACTTGGCCAAAAAAGTTTTTTGCCTAGCTGCGGCCTTGGCTAAGTTCAGCCACTGACATTGTGACTTCCGTGCTCAGCCCCGAAACGCTCCACGCTCCACAATGCTCTTGAATCCACTTTCGCCCCCCACTTGCCCCCGCTCTCCATCGACCCTCACAGTGAGTCGCGATAAATGAACATGAAATTGAAATTTAATGTAGCGCAGCCGCATTTTGCTCTATGATTTGCGCTTGCCCCTTGGGAACAGGATGAGGTGCCCAACAGCTGGTGCCGCTGCTGCATCTCGGCTCGGGCCGAGGCAATACAATTTGCCACAATGCACTTTGGTGCCGCTGGCACCGACGGAAGTGCACAAAAGCCGCCGATTGCAGCGACTTGACTGAGCATCACGAAACTTTCAACTCGCCACACACACACACATTATCAAAACGTGGAGGAAACTCTATTCAGTGAGCTTACAAATTTCCTTGAATTCATTCTGAATATTCGATGCGACAGTCTAAAGCGATACAGATGATTAAAACGTTTACAACAAAGTTTACAATTTCAATTTCAGAAGCGAGTCTATGAAATACTTCTTGCAGCCAAATACTTGGAAAAATGCCAGCAAAATATGAAATCACGGCACGATAATCAGAGTCAAAGTCAAGCCCAAAGTTTGTGCTTGCTAACAATGTTTAATGTACTCTGCAAAAGCGGTGTGTCAATCGAGGGTATTTGAGGTTGTACAGACAAGCTAGCAACTAAATTTAAAAAAATATATATCCAATATTTTGTGGTTTAAAGATTTGGTTATTATTTGAATAGATACTTCACCTATGTACATAAATTAATCAAAAAAATATATGCACTAATATAAAATATATAATAAAACGATACCACTAAAAAATTAAAACCCCAAAATTATAGTCCAATACATACGACCAAAAATGAATCATTATTGATTTATATTTTACCATATTAAATATAGAATTAAATACTGAACCCTTTGGATATGTTTATAATGTTTGTCTGGGATTAGATGCGAGCTGGGAACCTAGCTGAGAAGCCCTAAAAATACCTTTTAATTTATATTATGATTTAATTCATTGCAGGGCATCTGTCAGTCGTTGTCATTTCAATTGACTGCTCTGGCATGTTTTCTTATTGTGCTTACTTTCATTTTTCAAGCTGGTTTTATCTGTCGCTGACTTTTTAGATGCGAGATTCGGTTTGTTCGCCTTGCATGTCCCGGCAACATTTAAACATTCTCCCCAAATTCCACGCCTTTTTCGCACCTTTTCGCAGCGAACGCTTTCGGCATTGCCTTTTGCTTTTGGCCTTTTGCCTTACCTGTTCCCTTTCCCCCTCTCGCACACTCGCCTTCTGTGCTTGCCCGTTTGTTACACTTTTTGTTCGCATTTTGCTTCGCTTCGGTTTGATGCCTGCCCTACAAACTCTACACGCACATTTGTTGTTTTTGTGTGTGTTTACCTTTGAAAGTGAAAACACTGATAACTGCCCTGCACATCTCCTACACTCTCTGTCTCTCTCCCTCTCTCCAGCTGTCTCTCTCGCGGTCTACACAGCAGTTCAGGCAAACTCTTATACGCTGTCAGTTCGCTCTTCTACTCTCCATGTAACGTATACGCAGCGTTGCCTTATCATAGGCAATTTCATTGCATTTGCCGGCTCACACACACACGCAGACAATTGCTTCTTCTTGATAGACTGTAACAAGTTTGCTTTATAATGAACTCCAGCTCGTTTATCTTTTTGCTGGCAGCATTAAAAATGCCCTCACTAATTTGCAGTCAGATGAAATGAAATAAAATGCCAACTGCCAACGGGAAACAAAACAGAAAAAGATGTGCAGAATTCGCTTTAAATGCAGCGCATAACGCGTCCTTCTAATGAACCGCGAACTGAACTGCGTCCCCAATGGGGAGCAGGAGGCAGCTCTCCTCCAGCTCTTCTCCATCTCCAGCTGCTGCTCTAGTTCTGTCGTTGCTTCCGGCGCCTGGCCACTAGTCGTGGGCGTTAATTAGCGGCTATCATATTTCTGGGCGACTGCAACTGCAGCGCAGCCAAAACCTGTTGAGGGGAAGCGTGTGTGTGTGTGTGTGTGTGGCGAAGGCTGCACTCGTTTATTGGAATTTATTGCTCACCGCTGTGGGCCAACTCTGTTTGCTGCAAGCCATTCGCTTTTGGCTGCAGTTGCTGTTGCTCAGTCCAGTCAACATGCAATCGAAATGAGCGCACGCCAAACTGCGCTGGCATTTCCGGACCCCATTCCGGACGTGGCAGGTCAGTTGTTGCTTTTTGGGGCGGCCTGTTGCCCGTAACGTTGCGTGCCATTTAGCCAAAAGCTGTCATTTTATTGTTAGCCAAATACAAATCAGAGTGTGCTAATTACAGTCAACAGCACAGCACAGCACAGCACAGCAGAGTGTGGGCGTGGCACGTGGCATGCAACACTGAGTTGACACCTCGGCCCCAAAATGGCAAGCAAAATGAGTGAAAATTGGGGCGTGTCCAGAGCGCTGTGTTGGTGTTGCTGTTGCCTTAATTCCTTTTGATTGCAGTGCAAAGTGTGAAATTAAAATTCAGCGCATGCTAAATGCTTTGACACTTGCCTATGATAGTTCGCCCAACTCCAACACTTCTCCTTCTCGCCTCGCCTCGCCATCTCCTTTGCCATTTCCTGCCTCGGCTGTTTGTTGTCCTTGGCTTGCTGTATCTGTATCCTTCTATCTGTGTTTGTCCATTTGGCTCTTGTTAATTTTTGGCACGTTCCGAGTTGGCGTCACTTTTGTTTGTGCCCTCGTTGCAGTTATCTCTTTATATTTGGCAACATGCTTCGACGTGTCTATTCGTCTTGAGTCCATTAGGAGTGAGATACGATGTGACTAATGGTCAGTGAATATTTGTTAAACGTTTCGCTTAATAATCTGCATGAATTTAAAGGCCACAACACTTCACAGTGGGCACACTCATCAATTAACTAACAGTGGGCAACATGGTTCTTACAGCCCCACTTACAGAGCTCTCAGCACAGCAATTACACATGCAAAGCGAAGAGAGAGAGAGAGAGCGAGCGAGGCATGTGTGGCAAGCTACGGTTACAAAACGAATTCGCATGTTGCAAACTGGACAACGAAAAAGGACACCGAAAATACAAAGCGTCCTGGCTGCCGTCTGCCGTCTGCCCTCTATCGTGTCCCTGGCCCAATATATCAAATGTCAGTTGAGCTTTGGCAGCATTTGAAATGTCCACGTGCCCGTCTGCGCTCGTGTCCAGACGTTACCAGGATGCATACGGCCCGCCAGGACACATAAATTTTATCAGCAAGCGGCCGAGCCAGGGCCGTGTGATTGTGATGAATGCCAAGCCATGCAGAGCGAAAGAGAGCGAACGAGCGCTGGCATGTATCATGTGTGTGCGTGCGTGTGTGTGTGGCAAACAAATAGACGCAAAATCCCAAATTAATTTGCAGCGGCTGACCAATCGGGCAGGTCAGACTACAGTCAACTCGACTCGACTCGAGTCGACTCGATGCGGAGGCAAGTAGGAGTCGCAGTCGGAGTTAGTAACCTCTGGGCAAGTGTTGCCGAGTGTTGGATTTCTTGCACAATCAGCAGACCTAACAAATGGCACTGCATATATCAGAGTCGCAAACGGGGGCCCCGAAAATGGATACAGCGCAGGGCCCAAAATACCTTCATTATGCACGGAACGTAAACCTGACGTGGGGTGCAGAGAAAAAACCTGGTAACGAAATCATTTTATGTTTTTATGCCAAAGCATTTAATATCAATTTTCAGCTTAAACATGCAACAGTCGTTGCCACAGCAGTTACAACAGCCATTCTTGCCGCCGCGTAACATGAACCGGAAAGGCCAGCGCGCATTTGCGGTGTGGCAAGCGGGAAGTGCCGTCGTGGCACATTTAGAATTACGATGTTGCAAGCGAACGCAGGCAGCCAGGCGTTGAATCGTCCAGCCAAGCGGAGCAACCAGTAAGCAAGCAACTAACTCAAGTGCTGGCGTGTTCAAACTAATCGCTGGGCTATATGGTTACGAGTACAGTTATATTTGCAGCTAATGTGGCACCGACACCAACACCGTGTGCTAAATTCTTTATTCACATTTCGTGTGGCTAATCGCAGTCGCATAGCGAAAACAATGTATGCTCCAATTGTTCGCCTGGCCATTTGCATTTTTAACAATATTCTATAAATTTAAATGCTCTATGTGCTGCATAAGTTGTATAAGTTGCCACGCCCATGCGGCAGCTGCATGCAGCATGCAACGATAATAGCTCACTTTGCATACAAATTGCAACAACTAAGCCGAATCAAAGACAATCAAAAAGGGCGTAAAGAAAGCAGAATCGAGTATGGAGAAGGAGGCGGCAACGTCTGGTGTCAAAGTTGGCCATAAATCTGTAATAGATGCCACCTTCAGCGACAACTATGAGCATCCTTTCAATAAACTCGCACGTGAGCTGACACAGAAAGCAAAATAAAGAGAGCAAGGGACAGAAACAGAGAGAGAGAGGAAAGTTTGCTACCTTAACGTAAATTCATTTTACAAAGGCAATAAATAACGTTGCCAGAAACATGATTAACATGCGGCCGCAGCTCGAAAGGATTGTCTATGGTTAAAGCGCTTTTGCAGCGAGAAAAGCAGACAAAGACGGTGACCGAGAGGGAGACGGGGAAGGAGAAAGTGGAAACTGATGTCTTATGGACATACTTATATACTCGTATTTATGCGAGCCTTCACATTGATTTTATTAAGCAAAGGCGCCTGCGGCGTGAAATCGCTCTCAAGCAGCGCCCACAAAGGGGAATTTCAATTTAACACGCAGACAGGATCTGACTATGGCTCTGGGCTCTGGGCTCTGGGCATTGGGCTCTGGCCAGGATGGGCTATGATAAATTGAGGGTGCGCGGGGGGGCGGAGGTTGGGTGCGTCGATACAAAGAGTTATGAACACGACTTGACCTCAATAGGCATTTAAATATAAATCAAATGCTCGAAATAAACCCCATGGACAGAGTACAAGACACAGGACACAGCAAAGGACACGACGGCATAACGTTGTTGGCATGTTGTGTAAACGACTGCGACTCCTGGCCAAGGTCAATGCGTTGAGATTTGTGTGTGGCAATTTCGTTGCTGTTGTTGTTGTGTTGTCTTCCTGTTGCTTGCCGCTGTCTCCTGATATCTGTCTGTCCATCTGGCTTTTATTAACACAAGCATTAGAGAGAGAAAGTTGCTCGATTTGATGAATCGCGGCAACAAACAAATACCAATACGTCTGCAAATCTGAATTTGAATCGCCTCCGTCGTTGTCGTTGTCGTATCCGCATCCGAATTCAAGTCGAATAAATGGCAAGACCATTTCTTTGTTTTTGTGCAAAGGCGGCCAAGCAGTTGTGTGATAAATGGGTTTCACGTGGCGCATGATAAATGTTAATTTGCCAACAACAACAACACAACATTGCTCCTGCTGTGGGGTGACGTATTTAAGCGACTTTCACAGAGTTAAGACCTCTTTTCATGATACGAACACTTTCAAGCATATGGCCAGCCAGTGTATACGTAAGCTTACTGCATCCACATTGCTGCTCTGCTGTCAGAAACAATCAATATAATTGCTTAATGCTGACCAAACCAACAACACTGCCGGCTCAGAGCCATTGCCAGACTTGCGTAATTGCAATTCAGCTTCAGCTGCAACTTCGGCCACAATAAGAGCAGCATCAGCCTTTCAGCTAGAGATGAGACCATTCAGCGATTACCCACAGCACCAGCAGCGAGGGGAGCGTTCAGCAGATGCAATTATAATGATGAGGGCGTAATCAAAGCCATACCGTAGACAATCAATTGAATGCCAGCAAACATGCAGGGAAAGTAGCGAGTAGCGACTGTAAAAGCTGGGGAAAGTAAAAAGATTTCAGCTAACCCTGAAAGGACACACTGATAAAGAGCTCAAATTCGAGGAAAAACTGGCAACTATTTTAAAGACAGAAACTCTAGATTATCACGATAAAAGTTGTATCTTTAATTACGTAAACAAAATTGTAACTTTCTTCCCAAGTCCAACAAGTTGTCGATAGTTACAGACTGTCACTTTTTTATCAAGTAACAAAGTAAAGAACAAAGATGCAAAAAAATAATCTTAAGGAAAATTTCAAAATGGTTTCTAACTATGAAAGCAATAAAAAAATTACTGATAAATTTATTAAGTAATTATAAAATGAAAAGTTATAAACAACAAGTGTTGCAAATTGAACCGGTTCTCCTTAGTTTATTTTTGTTACAAAATATTATTCGCATGCTATGAAATGATATTGCCTTAAGTTATGAAATATCGAACTTCGCATTGAATAAATTAATCGATAGAAGAGCAAATTGTGTGTAAATCAAGGGAAAACGATTGGTAAGTGCATAATTCAACAATTTAATTTTTACTGATTTTAAATGTCTGCCAAGACTTGTGGATAATAAAACGCATTTAAAAAAAATATAAAATTAATTTTGATTTTAATTGTATGGACGAAATCGACCAAATAACACTCAATAAATATTTATCGAAATAATATTACCGATATCAGCTCCATGACAATTTAATTCATAATAAAAACAAACATAAATATAATGAACAATAAAAATATATATTCAATAAATTTAACAGTCTCAATTTGACGAAAGTAACAATACTAATTAATAAAAATATAAAGTAAACAAATAAAATGAAGAACTGGTTCAAGAATTAATATTATAACCTATTACTGGCAATTATACCCTCAGTCCGTAGCTTCACGATTCAGTTGGCATCTCTAATTCGAAGGGCACACACTCGCATCCACAATTTGTCAAAATCCATTTAATGCTCCAAACTGTAAGCAGCTTTTAGTTTGAAGTTTAATTTTCCCTTACTTTGATTTACGCAAACTAAAAAGCACTTCACTTCCGCCCAACGCCCGCTCCAATGCTGAGCGTAGAACCCATTGTATGTTGCACGAGCAACCTGCCACACACACACAAGGACACAAGAGGCAACAGCATTATCTATTGCAATTCTATTTACACAGGTTTCTCACAGTTAGCTCCCAACGGAAAAGGAGTAGACGGAGGCAGGCAGAGAGAAGAGAGAGGACAGTGAAGGTAAGAGAACGTAAGTTTTATCTGTTGACCGTTGGCAAGCTCAGAAAACATTTCTTGCCGGAGCATTTGTTCCCCAGCTTAAAATTTGGTTTATAATTGAACTTTTGGATGCTTAACTAAAATTGAAAAGTGTTGATTGAAA
Organism: Drosophila ustulata; assembly: GCA_035047365.1. Taxonomy (NCBI): domain Eukaryota; kingdom Metazoa; phylum Arthropoda; class Insecta; order Diptera; family Drosophilidae; genus Drosophila; species Drosophila ustulata. The sequence goes on along the minus strand of JAWNPT010000057.1, from coordinate 23,225,046 downwards.
ACACAAGCAGCATATTTCTCCCTCTCCCCCTGCCTATTTCTCTATATGGTTCCCTCGACCTGACGTTGAAAAGAAGCTGAGCATTGAATTGATATTAAAGTGAGGCCAGAAGTCAACTTTCATGTGTCTCCTCTAGTGTCCAACTGCATATCCGTATACTTGCCACTTAAAGCCATTGAAAAGGTCACTCAGTCACTTGCGCTTGGTTGACTATTGTTGTTGTTGTTGTTGCTGAGTGACGACCCCCAGAGGATGACAGGATGGTTGGCTGCTGGCAAATTGCACAGCTGTGGCCACGACTTGAGCTGACCATTTTATTTATTAAAATATTTATTTAAATGCATGCAGATGCTGTCGCAAATGTTTTCATGACGCTGCCAGCAATGAAAACAAAAGCTGGCAAATGGAAATAATAAAACTGAAAAGTTGTTCTTGCTCTCTGCTAGTTGTTGTTGTTGTTATTGTTGTTGGTGGTACTGCGCGGTCTGCATATAAAAATGTCTGACACGTTGCAAAAACTAAACAAAAACACAAGCCAAGGCAGCAGAGGCAGTAGCAGACAAATGGCAAGGCTAAGTCCAAATGAACACAAAAACAGCAAGTGAAGTGCCACGCCCACTCACCCACACACATACTCACACACCACTGAGGCCCACATATGTATGGGCCCATAAAAAGTCACTGAAGTGGTATTAAACGTACCGCCAAGTGCAACGGACGAGCGCCCCTGCCGAACGTGGAGAGCAACAAAACGGAAACGGAAGCCCAATGGAACTCCAGAGATGGCTCCAACTCACTCACACACACACGCACACACACACACACAAACTGTGGGTCGCACAGCAAAGGTTAATACTGCCTACACTTGTGGCTAAGCATTGGCTCCATGTGAGTATTAGGTCGCATTTTCCACATTCCCAGCCAACTGACTGAGCAGCCCGCAACGGCAACGGCAACGGCAACAATAATAGAAAAATTCCATCTGCAAGCAGCTGAAGAAGCAATCCACTTTCCAAATGCTCTTGCAGCGGCATTAAATAACTATATTTATGAAGGCAGTTAAAATAACTGCAGTCGACTACTATTAATTGCAGCATTTTTCATCGCATTCCATTTAAATTTTATATACCCCAAAATAGTTAGCATTAAATAAAGCGTTCTGAAAAGCAACACATAAATAAAAATAACAGCAATTTAATGAGCGTTCGTTAAAAAGCCAACTTAAAATAAACGGAATTTTTTTAAAATTTGTTTTTTCTATTAATATAAAGAATAAAATGCTAAAAAACAAAATTAATTGGAGTCTTTAAATTCAAAGATTTCAATTAAAGAAAAAAAATGAATTTCTGTCTTTAAATTAAAAAATGTTATTAAAAGCTTTCTTAAATGACAGCCTTCATATACCCTGCTGATAGGGTATTGCAAATAGAAGAAATCCAGACCAATTTGATCGGTTGTTTGGAATTGACTTTTTCTTTTTGCGTTGGCGCGTAATTTTTGATTGAAACTGAGTGGCTTTACCTTTTTTGTGCCTTCTCGCACAACTACGCTTCTCTCTTTCAGTGTGCAGCAGCTGACCCCAAAGCTTGTTTATTTGGAGTGTGCGGCTGTCGAAGGCATTAAGCATTTTTTACACTTAACTGCCATACACCAAAAATATAAAAAAAGGTGACTCTGCCAGCTGTTGCTGTTCAGTTCAGCTCCGTTCTGTTCTGTTCTGTTCTGTTGCTGCTGACCCACACAATTGGGCAGCAGCAACTCCAAAAGCTGGGCGGGCTCAGACAGTGTTTTATTGTGCGCTGAGTGGAAAAATGTGGAGAGAAAAAATAGAAGGAAGCAAGTGAAGCGCTGCAGCAACATAAAAGTAATAAGCAAAAAGGGTTTGCCACACAGCTGGGGCAACAAAGCGCTTAGAGGAATTAAAACCCAAACGAAATCGAAACGAAATCGAAACAGCAACAGGCCAAAAGTCACATACAGACAAAGAAGGTGTTTAACTAATTTCGAGGCTGTTGTTTTGCTAATTGTGCCACTCACAGGTCGCAACTCAGCCAAGTTGCAAGTTGGCGGGGCAAGTTGTGTGGCAGCTGCCAAAAATGGGCAAACAAATGTGAAAACTCGAGCGCGCACTTCAACAATTTCGCTTTTGTGCAACTTTTCGCTTAAAGCACACTGGGAAAATTCGTTGTCTTTGTGTGTGTGTGTGAGTGTTGGTGCAATAGTTTTAGTTGGGTGTGGGGCATGCAACATAAAGTTTTACCAGCTCATAAAACGCTCAGAAACATGCGCACCAAAATCGAACGCACATCGAAATTGCACCGGGGGGTCAGTTGCTGGTTTTTTTTTTTCGCTGCTTTTGGGAGGGTCGGGGTCAATTGGGGCAACACACTCAGATGGGGCACGGATTGATTTCGTGCGTTTATTGAAAGCGCAAACAAGCAAGGCCAAAGTGAAACTGCGAGACGATGTGTATGTTTGTCGAATCGAGTGTGTTTGTGCATGAATGAGAGTGAGTGTGTGTGTGTGAGTACTTGTGGCAGTTGCAAGTGCAAAGCGTTTTGTGCAAACAAATGAAAATCGAAGCGGCAAACGATGAAAATCAAAAGTTACGGCACTTTGACGGCGGCTGTAAAAAGATTAAACTTGCCACTGCTTAGATTGCTACAAAGCAGCACCAGCTGCCCCTCTGCCCCTCTCTCTCCCTATCACTCTCTTTGGGGGGCAGCCTTAGTTTTTGTAGCATACTTTTGAGCGCAGTTCACAATGCTTTATAATTTTTTATCACTTGCAATTTGGCTGGCAAATTGTGAGGTCATAAAACAACAACAAGAGCACAAACGTTTGTTGTTATTGTTGATGCGGAACGTGTTCCAATTAAACGCAAACGCAACGCCACGCCCCCCCCGCCTATGTGCCGCCTCCATTCGCTGCCACGCCCCGCGACGCAGTAGTTAATTTAAATGAAATTCGCAACGTCGCACGTGATACATGCAAATATGGCAAATAAAAATTACAACTCATAAAAAAATCGAATCGTGTAGAGATGTTGTTGTTGTCGTTGTTGTTGTCGTTGTTCGGCTTGTTGTTGTTGTTGTGGTTACTAAAGTCGCTAGACATCCAGGGCAGAGTGAATGCGGGGCCTCTGCCAAAAACTGTAATTTATGGAGCTGGCGCGTGGAGTGAGAACGCAACTTGTAGCTGCTTTTATTTCGCAGCTGCCACGCCCACAACTCGCATGTGCAGCACATAAAAATAAAGGCACAGCGAAAAAAAAAAGGCAAGAGGATGAAAAAAGCGGCGAATAAAAAATGAAAGCGACGGCACTTTGGCAAATTGTTCGCTTTAATTTTGCACAACTTTTCATTGGATCTCTCCCTCTCTCTCTCTCTCCCACTCTCTCTCTCTCTCTCTCCCACTCTCTCTCTCTCTCTCTCTCGCTCTTTATAATTCGTAAAGTTGATTAAAATGTTGCATTCCATGGGCTGTGAGCCTTGCGCCTCTCTTAATGTGCTAATTGAGAGGCGTCGCCGCTGCGTGACATGCAAAATGTTCGCATTTGATTCAATTAGATAAGCAAATGCATGGAGCATATGATAGAGCAACTTAATGTTGGGCTGGGGCAGGGGCAACTTCACGTGTGGCAAGCATTTGTCCTGTAATTTGTGGGGCCCGACTTCTGCCAATCAAAGGTTAATTGCGACGGCTGCAAATCAACGAACTTTATTATGTAATCTGGCGTCGAACGAAGGCGTTGCGATGCGATGCGATGCGATGGGAGGCAGCCATAAAGTTGTACAGCACTCAACACTCAACACTCATATACTCACCATCCATTCATTCACGCACTCACATGCATTTTAATCACATAAAACTCACTTACATTGGCAACATTTTGTGTTATTTGTATGAGCCAGTAAATGTGAGCATATGTGTGTGTGTGGCAATCGTTTTGTTTTACTCTGCAAGGGATATTATAACTTTAGCAGCAAGTTGTTAATCCACTTGCTACAGTTTCTACCTCAAACTTTTGCAAATTGCAATAAAATTATTTTCACCCAATTTCGTCGTGTTTGCCACAGCATCAAAAAAGGCTTATACCACTTCATTTATCCTAATATCGAGTAATTATAGTTGCATTAAATTCAAATTAAATTATGAACTTTTTCCTCAAATTGCCTTGGGCATCATACGCATATTTATTAATTAAAAATATAATTTTAGACAATTCTGAAACAATAATTGAATGGATTTTTTAGTTTTGAATATCAGTGTATCAATAGTTCGTGTTGCTCCCAGCGGTATTTTTCGTGATGTGTTCTCTGGATGGGAGAAGTACTACGTGGCGTATGCTCAACATTTGCTGGCAAACAAATTTATGCGATTACACATAAATCTGCAGCTGCTTTCAGTGCTTGTTGTTCAAGTTGCTGTTGTTGTTGTCGTTGTTGTACATACACATCTGCTAAACCATATAGTTTATGTGGAACGTACCGAAAACTTTCATTTTGCAACCGAAAACATCTTAATTTAATAAAGTGGCAGGCAGCCAGCCAGCAAATTTTTGCTCTGTGGAAATCTGTGGAAATTTGTTGGGGGCAGCACTGCAAATAAATCTCAATTAGGCCAAGCTGACTGCAGTGAATTCATTATGTGTGCTAAATGATTGGACCAAGTGCTCTTTCACTCCAACTCTGACGAGTTTTCGCTTTGCTTTTTTTATTCAATAAATATTTATGTGTGTACGTATAGTATTATAGTATATATATTGTAGTTCCTTTCTTCGTCCTCTTCTTCTGCTTTTTTTGTGCTTCGTATTAACAAGTTTTTCGATTTTTTTTCATTTTCCGAGTTTGCTACTTAAATGATTGATTGATTTCTAGGCCTAGAAATGTCGACATTCAATTATTTTGCACTCACTCTTTTAAGGGAACTCAAATTAAAAATTCTTTAGAAATCATAATTACAAATCATAGAGAATAGACCAAATAATGCACTGGGTGTGGACGCTGGCGTGGGCGTGTTGGGCGTGGCCTAGAATACCTGAACACGATGATTCTCGCGATCGCATACCAAAATATTGCCGTTCGACATAATGGCGACGCCCTCGAGTCCTTTGAACTCCGAGTCACCGGAGCCCCAAGAGCCGAAGGTCTTCAGAAAACTGCCATCCGGATTGAAGATCTGTATGCGATTGTTGCCCGAATCGGCCACGAATATGTAACCTTGATCATCCACAGCGACGCCACTGCAATTAAACGAGTTTTGTCGTTGTAAAATCCAAATTGACATCGTGTAATTCGAGTTTCTTACCGTGGAAACTTGAATTGTCCGTCGTCGGAGCCCTCGCCGCCCACTGTGGACAGCACCTTGCCATTAACATCGAATATCTGTGTAGAGCAAAAAGACGTTAAAGAAATTCACTTAATTGGATGGGTGCAGGAAGGGAGAGAGCGAGTGGAAAATCTGGAACATATTTTAATTAAAAATGTTCAAGCGAACTGACAGCTTACCTGAATTCTGTGGTTATTCGAATCGGAAACAATAACACGATTCGTATTCGATACGGCTATATAATGCGGATGCTCAAGCTGGCCCTCGCCACGGCCGCAGGAACCGAATTTACCAACGAAGGAACCATCGGATTGGAAAACCTGACCACGACACCAACACCAACACCAACACCGGCAGCGACAGCGACAACATGCAACGAAACGTATTCATAAGTTTTTTATCCAATTGAAATGCAACAAAAAAGTATAACAACAACAGCAAGCAGTCCAGCTCTGGTAGTTGAGTCAATCCAAGCACAGTTCCACACAAAGTTCATCCCAATCCCAGAGTCCATCAGTGTGCCGTACACGAATATATTGCAGTTAAGCGCACGAAAATTGTTCTGTGTCAGAGGTGAGGCCGAAGGACAACGTCTGAGGTTGAGGTTGCCTTCTGCCTGCCGTAGTTCAAGTGTGACAAATTGGGCAAGACTCCTCTCTGGTCTTCTGCCGAGCTGCTGCTGCTGTTGCCTTGCTGCTGATGATTATAAATATTTGCATGCAAATGAAAAGAAGCAGCCATTACCTGCACTCTGTGGTTCTCCTTATCGCAAACGTAAATGAAGCCGAGTGCATCGGTTGTTACGCCCCAAGGATAATTGAATTTGCCATCTGCGGTGCCCTGCGAACCGAAGGCGCGCAGGAAGCGTCCTTGTGGATCAAGCACTTGTATGCGATGATTGTATCTGCAACATAGTAGACAGTTGAAAGGCAGCTCGTGTAAATGCCATGTGACAACGTGATGCAAATTTAAAACTCAATACACACATAATCGTATGTGCTGCACACAGTTCAGCAGGCGAACTTTGCAATTTAAAGGGCGCACAAATACTTCTTAAATAAATGGCATTAAATATGCTGCTTAATGTGCTTGCCAAGTTAAGCTTCGCAGAAAGTCTTGATTAAATTACAGCGAGCACACATTTTTTACACTCTAAAGTAAGTAGATGTAAGTAACAAAGGAATCTCAATCTGGTTGCTTATAGTTTAAGCAAATTATATCGAAGTGGAAGTACAATATTCTTGGAATAGAACTCAGACGAGACTATAAGGATAAGCCGGTCAATAGATGGCTATCTCAATTATATTTAACTTGCTTTCTTGGTAACTTGAATCGGGTTACATTCTCCAGTTTTAAATTTATTTTTTTCATTTTAAATTCAACTATGAATTGTCGACATTGAAGAAATTACTTTTATCAAATATGAATTAGGAAATATATTCAAATTACAAAATGTTTAGTTAAATATTGCAAATACGAATACATTATCAAATTAACATTTTTAAAAATCTAGAATAATTAAAAACTCTAGCGGTTGTTAAACAATATTAATCTAACTCAGCCGTATTGATTGGGATAGAAAAAACCCAATTAATAAATAATACTCATGAATAGGTTGCACAATTAATTTTGCTTTCAATTAAAACTTGGTGTTTGACAGAAATTCCAGCAAAGACAATTTAAATGAACTTACATAGAATATGTCTATGCAGCGTTGTTTATCTCAAACACGTTACTTTAATAGAGTTTGCCGTGCATGCAGCTGAGCATCAGAATGTGAAAACTCTTCTGACTGTCATTAATTACAAAATGGCCGTAGTCGAGCTCATTACTACGCCGGAACTTTAGGTGTGTGGGAAGGGACAGACTGTGACGCATTTCGTATGCCGCTTTTGGGTGGGATTGTCGAGGTGTCGGGCTGTCGGGGTGTTGGGGTGTTGGGCTTAGGCTAAGCCGCTTAACGTGCAAAATCAAAGTTGAGGCACACAATGAGCCGAGCCATGCACAACGATGGTGCTTAACGAGATTTTTCGTCAGACAATGACAGCCCGGATGAAGCATGAAGATTGGCTGCCCAGATACACGTATGTACAAGTCTACCGAAATACAAAAAAAAAAAAAAAAATAAAATAAAACACAGGCAACAAAGCAGCAGAGCAACAAAAAAGGTTAGCGGAGAACATGAGGCTTAAACTCAGAGCAGTGGCTGAAACTGGAGCTGAAACTGGAGCTGGAGCTGGAGCTGGAGACGCAACGCACATGTTTCTCATTAACGCGGCTATTATGCGCTTAGCCGTGCCAATTACCAGGACTCGGACCGGACCAGCCACATGCAGCTGGGTCCCCAAGGCGGGGGCAAGCCAAATCCGAGAATTAATCATGGACTATTGTTTCGACTTAATTAAAATGCAGCTGAGCAGGCGAGCGAGCGAGGGACTGACTGTAAGTTGAACTCACCTATCGGCTATGATGTACTGGCCAATGCGATTGACCGCCACGCCGGCGAGGCAATCGAATTCGCCCTCGCCGTTGCCGTACTCCCCGAACTCCTTGACGAAGATGCCGTTGGAGTCAAAGACCTGGACGCGATGGTTGCTGGAGTCGGCGACGACGATGCTATTGTCGGGACCGACGGCAAGGCCGCGCGGCCACGTAAAGGATCCGGGCTCGCTCCCCCGGCCCCCCAATTGGAACAGCTGCTGACGCTTGCGGAGGTACACCTGCTTAGGGATAGTACCTGCCACTCCGGTTATACCGGCTGCTGCTGCTGCTACCGTAGGGGACGTAGGGGAGCCTAGCCCGTTTTTTGACCCGTCGTCGTCGGAGGAGGCCAGCTCGTTGGCCTGCCGCAACGGCAGCCCCAGGCTCAGGCGTCGCGACACATCGCTGGCCGTGCTCCGGCTGCTGCCCGCCCCCGTCGAGCCGGAGGCGTGGCTGTCGCGAGAGCTGCCCACGCCGCTGCCGCTGCTGCTGCTGGGCGCATCCTTTGAGCTCTTGTTGCCGTACTTGCTCTTCAAGTAGCGCGCCCAGGAGCTCAAAGCCTCGCCGTCCTTGCTGTCCGTCGAGTTGCTGGCCAAAGCGCTGCGCGACGATCCCACGCTGCGATCGGTGATCGGCGAATTGTCGCGCGACTTCAGCGCATGCGTGGAGCGACTGCGGGACAAATCACTGCCGCCATAGCCGCTGTATCTGTAAGATATAAGTGCGGGATTAGCTGGAAGTTGGCCGCGACGAGAGCTGAGCGAGGCAGCTGCCAAATATCACGAAATTAAATGGCGATATTTGCGAAACTGTTCGAGCAACTCTCGTTCGAGACGCTTTTGACGTTCGGGTTGGTTTCTAATGGATGTCGGCTGATTGATGACGAATGAGGCGCGCTACTGAAACTGCAACTGCAACTGCAACTGAAATGGAACTGCGTGATGAGAGTTTCGTGAGACTGCATGTGATTTGTACAGAGTGGGCAAAACAGTTGTCAGAGAGCTACAAATGTGGCTTGTTCCTGTTAATTTCGGTTAATTTGTAACGCGCTAAGTAACAATTTTTATTCTGGTTTTCTTTTGTTTTCGACACAAAAATAAATGAAATCAAAATTATACAAAATGAAAAGAACTCAAATCGAAATCAAAAATATAATTATAACTTTGAATTAGTGTGTGTTCGTGTGTGTGTGTGTGTGTGTGTAGAGTGCAACATAAACGAGAACGAGAAACGGAGAAACGTGGGACGAGCACGCAGAGAAACTCATAAAAAATTATAAAATAAAACTCGTAAAAAAAAGTTACAAAAAATATTCATCAAAATCGCTCGTGACTATCGAGGGGCGTAACGGGGCGGGGCGTGGCAGGGGCGATAGGCAGGGACAAGGACGAGCACACGCACAATGAAAGCGCCCAGATACAGACACAGAATACATATATAGAGATATACTTAAGATATGCGCGATATATATGTACAACCGATAGCATCCCTATCATATATACAACTGAGATCGAGAAATTTGGTTCGGGATTCGTTTTCAATATTTTTTCTGATATTTGTGGATTTGGTTGTGGTTGTGGTTGTGGTTACTCTGCGCACCTTGAGGCCAAGTAAGCGGATGGCGAGACGGTTGTCGGTGACACGGGCTCATCCAGATCGTCGTCGTCGTTGCCAAACTGGTGGGAGGAGCGACTGCGGGCGAGTCGGGTGCGACGCTCCTTCATGGCCAGGTAGCGGGAGCGTCCCGTGCCGTAGCGGCTGTCCGAGTCGTCGCCGGTGCCATTGGCGTCCTCATCGAAGGAGGCGGTGGGCGTGGATAGCGAGGGTTGCGCCACAATGGCGCTGCTCTTGCTTTTGTTTAGGAAGCGGCTTGTGTAGCTAGAAAAATGTTGATTCGTTTTTGGTTTCTATTTGCTTTTACATTTCTATGTTTCATATTTTGTTGTTGCTTTTGTTGTATTTGCATTGTTGGTGTTGTCGTTGTTGTTGTTGTTGCCTTGCCAGCGTGTTCAGTGTTGAGTGTTCGGTGTTCGGTGTTCTGTGTAGCCTCGCACCTGGCTCAAAACTTTGTAAGCCCCTCACATTTCGGCAAATCCGCGACCGCTTAATGAACTAACTTTTAACTAGCTTAAATCTGTGTAACGAGTTCAAGTTCGGGTCGCAGTTAAAGTAAAGAGTGAGCGTGAGCGTAAGAGTAAGAGTCGACGTCTGGTCTACACTTTATACTATATACTATATACAACCCTGGTTCTCTCTGTGCTTTTTGGCTCATTTATTAGGCAACCAAATTCAATTAAAATACAAAACGCAAGAATAAAAAAAAAGAACCAACAATGCGCTCGCAAAAGTTTCTAATTAAATTCACATTTCACATTATCGAAAAGTTACACAAAAGTAGCAAGAAAGTTAAGTACGAGAAATTATGTCGCCAATTGGCACAGCTTGGCAGGATATAGGATAGGTGAAAAGGTAAATAGGTGGATAGGTATAAGGTACAAGGTAGTATGGTAGTTTGGTAGTTTTGGCAAAGCAACACAGAAAGTAGAAAAAGAGCAACTACGAGTACAACTACTACAAGGAAAGCAACAACAAAAGGACACACTTATCATATTTAATGCTACTCCAAAAAATACTGGAAAAAAAAGCTCATTAGTTGAGTATTATGCTGAAGCTGTGGCTTAAATGCTGCGCCAGCTGTGGCTGTGACGAGTTTTTACTGTGTGACAGCGCATAAAAGTAAGCAATGGCTTTTTGTTTACTCTATTGCTTTTTATTTTTTCACATTGCTCATCGATTACATTCAATATGCCCTTGCAGTGCGACCAAAACAATGATACAGAAAACAGGCACAAAAACTGGTGAGATGGTAAAATGGTGATATCGTGAAATGGATGCGAAACAACCGATTCTCGTGGCATGTTTGAGTTGGTTAATTGCTTCGCACTTGTTTACAAGTTAACAAATAACAGCAAAAAAAAATCGGAAAACTGAAAACTGAAAACTGCTGCTGCAGCATTCAATGGCATGCAATCAATGAGGGGGAAAAAAAGGAAAACATGAAATGCGGGTAAGCTGTGAAACCAAATTCCTCACATACTCTACATACATATAGTACTGCACTGCACTGCACTGTATGAAATATATATAAGCTCACGGAGTGGAGCATATTTTATTGTTATGTCGGGAATGTCGCTTAAAGCGTAAAACAATGGCAAATCGGAGCCAGAATATTTGAACAATTGCTGGCTAACAGCTGGCACTTCTTGTTGGCATCAACTTTTAATTATATTACCCAGAAATTTGTGCCCAAACTGACCGAAAGCATTCAATATTGTTGTCGCTGTAGTAAATTAGGAGAAGTACAGACACAACACAAAGAACCCTTTTGCTGCTGCTCCTGTTCGAAAGGTCACTGAAGTGATGCTTCCTCAGCTGTGAATTGAATTGAATTGAAGTTGCTTTCAGCCACTGAGTGGTGCTTTCAGCAACGCCATCATCTCTAACCTCCACCAACAGCACCGTGGCATGTGCGTCAACTTACTTCGAGTTCTAGTTGACTTGCCACCTCGCTCAGTCTCTCTGTTGTTCCTTAACCCCTTGTGCCGTCGGCCCAAAAATGCTGCACAATCTGAATGTGCCTCATGACGAAATTTAACAACATTTCTTTTGACTGTTCAAAAATGTCAGCGTACAGAAAATTCACAGGAATCTCAGCGGATTCTCGGAAATACCTCCGCAACACAAAGCAGCATAAATTCTTTTTTATTAAAGTGCTCAAAGCGAAGCACAATGAAACAAAGTCAACTCCGAGTGAACTAATTCTGGGTAATTGTTAACGTCTAATTATAATCAAATTAAAAATTAATAATAATTTCAAATATCCTTATTCGAAATATTCTATTTTTATGCTCATCTGTGTGCCTGCCTTCTGGGGTTAAATAAGAGCTTGAGTTCCTTTAACTTTGTATGCGGTGCGTTTGTTAGTTTCTTGTTAACTTTGAAATGGCTTTTAATGAATAGCTGATTGAAGTATGGCATAATGGCTGACTGGAGAATTGAATAAATAGTCAATTTGGTGAATGCAGTTGCACATTTAATGGCACAACAAATATGAAAACATCACTAAACCAAAAAGAAGAAAAATAGAAAAACTAGGCAAAAGTGGGAAGTTTGAGGGACGTCTCTGCATCTATTATTTAATGACGTGTAACATCCGCAAGTCGCTTTCGGTAGCGGGCCCGGTAGGGTCTACTTATGTACGGTATGCTAAGGGGCAGTGCGCTGCAAAGACGAACACAGATACAGATACAGATACAGATACAGATACGGATACATAGATACGGCAAACAGTGTGAGATACAAATACAAATATTTGAAATAGTGCGGAAGGGGGAAAGTGGGGAGAGACTGACTACGAGCATGTTTACCTATAGCTGGCTTGGCTTTATCTTTGGCTGCGGCTTTGGCTGTGGCGAAGGCTGCGCTGGCGACGATTATGTAAAGGTTATGAACTTGACAATTAGACGCCACACGAGGCGTATGAGCAATATTATGGCCACTGCGATGCTAATGCCAATGTCACGCAGTATTACAAAGCTGCAGCAGAGAGAAATCACATACAAACATACATATAGACACGCATAGACGTGTTAACAAGAACAACAACGAGAACAACTGCAACGGCATATTGAGCACTAAATAAAAATCAATTAATTGCATTATGCATATCAGTTTAATGCTAATTGTTTGCACAAATAACAAAAGTGTTAGTATTTGTGATGTTGTGTGTTATGTGTGTGATAGTCTCTACTGTAACTAATTTAATTGCAAATTTAAATTAATCACCCGCACTTTGTTGGCCTGCTGCAGTAACATAATTTGATTTATGCATCTGCATCAACAATTAACAACTTAAAAATACAATTAGAGACTGAGCACATTAAATTACGAGCATTGAATACCCTAGCACAAATTAACGATTGTTTGCCTCAATAATAAAATGACAAATATAGCAAATAAATTTTAAAAATTAATTCATTAAGTTACGTTTTCAGAAGTCAAAAAAAGTATAATAATTCAATTAATTTTTAAAATAAAATTAATTCAATATTGTCTGTCTGTATGTTAATAAACATCTTTGGACGTCAAATATAATATTTAAATTATATTAAATTAATGTAGAGCATTTGTCATTTTAAATAATAATAAATTCAATAATACAGACAACTTGTAGTGCAATGAAATAAAATTATTGTAGACATATTTGCGCATTTACATTTCGCAGAAACCATTTGCAGCTTTTAATTAAAAATGGTTTGTATAAGTATTGTCTTTAATTGTGATGTAATAAAAATTTGCAAATGTAATTAAAGTCTTCAAATAAAATATTGTAATTGATTTTCGCGTTCGCATATTTTCAGTTATTGTAAAGTCCCCGAAGACTGAATTCAAATACCCGCTGCAACAAATGACAGTTCATTTATTTTGCATGCTGCGCTGTCTCTTTGTTGTGCACGAGTGTGTGTGTGAGTGTGAGAGTCTGGCAATTAATAATTATACTACTTTAAGGCTAAAATCAATAGCAAATATTAAACATAGTCAAGCGAAAGCCATGCACAGTTAGCCAATCAATTTAAATACATTTCGACAGTTTACTGCAATTGGGAAACTTGGAAATTCGGATGAAATACCTGCTGCTGCCGCTGCCGCTGCCGTAGCGATCCTCGTTCTCGCTCAGGTGGTGAGGGGCAGGCACGGGTCGGGTGCGGGTCGAGCTGCTGCCGTAGCCGCTGCTGCTGCTGGTCGAGCTGGGCGTGGCGTAGCTGCTGCGCGATGTGGCAGCCGTGTCGTCGCGCGAGGCACGACGCGCCTCCAGGCGGTCCCGATACGAGCTGCCCGTCGAGGCGGCTGCCGTCGTGGAGCTGGCCGCGCTGCTGGGCGTCGACTTGGTTGCACTGCTGCTGCTGGTCGCCGCACTCGTCTTGGGCTTGCTCTCCGCCTCCGACTCGGACTCCGACTCGGAGCTGGTCTCCTCCTCGGTGCTCGACTCGGACTCGGCCTTCTTCTTGTCCGCCGCACCGTTGGACGCCGGCGGATTGCTGTGCTGCGGCAAGAAGCGGCTCACGAACGGCTTCTTCTCGGGCGTCGCCGTTGCCGCCGCCGTCGATTCGCGTGTCGTCGAATAACGCGCTGTGCTGGCCGCCTTCGGTTGCGAGCTGCTGCTGCTGCTGCTGGGCGCTGCACTGGCGGCTGCCGCAGCAGCTGCTGCTGCCGCTGAGCTGGCCGAGCTTTCGGTGGAGGCGCTGCTGTCGCTGCTGCCGGAGCGTTGGGTCTTCTTTACCGCTGCCACCTGGGCGGAGACGGCCGGTTTGGACTGTTGGGTAGGAGTAGGAGTTGCATCAGAGTCTGTGGCGCTGTCTGCCTGTTAATGGTTTGTTGTTGGTTGTTGTTGGGTTGCAAGCGAGCAAAACGTAACGAAATGCAAGTAGAGAGAAAGATATCGATGTGCGTATGGATGACTGTGGCTATGACTATGGAAATGGACAAGGATGTGGGCGTGGACGTGGACGTGGACGTGGACATGTGCAATTGACAACGATGTGTGCGTGTGTGCTGGGGGAGGGGCGTTTGTCAAACTCAGCCATAGAATAAATATGACGCACGCCTCCAAATGCTTGGCATAGTTCTTCAGCCAGCGAGAGTGACTCGAAACATTCCCACGAATTCATTTCGAATGCACAAATTCTACAAATACTCCGAGTAACCGCTTCCATATACCTATAGCGAGTATCGAACAAAAATGGTTTCATCAAATTGCCGCTATCTGTGGCTGCGATATTTCCGGAAAGTATCGGGCGACCTTTTTTTCGTGCGCGCGCGGTTTGCACATTGGAAAATGCCAAAAATACTTGATAACAAAACAAGACAAATATGCAACGAGTGCGCATATGTCATACACACACACACACACACACACACACGCACACGCACACATACAACAACAGGAAGCGGCAACGCTGACAGACATGATTGAAATGTTCCCATTGAACTGCGCTTTGTGTAGGGGCAACAATGTAGTGCACGAAAAAAAGGGAGAGATGAAGGGGAGAGAGACACCCACATACGCACAACAAATAGATATATATATATGCATGTGTATGTGTATATATACAGCGGACATCAGAAATTTGTGACAATGAAATAAAAAGAAAAATAAAAAATGGGGAAAAAAGGCAAAGATAAATGCGATTCGGGCTTTCGCTTGGCGTTTTTGGCGGTTTATTTAGCTGGTTCTGGTGTTGGCCAAAATCGAATAGAGATATTTAGTAAGGTTTAAGCAAATTAACATCACTACCACATCGTTTGTCCACTTGCAAAAACAAAGAAATAGAAAGAAAGAGAGATACAGATACAGATAGAGATGGCAAGATGCAGAAAGAATCGAGTCTATCTTCTTTTCGTTTTCACATATAAAATTTTCGATTTATTTGTAACTTTTTGCAGTCTCTAACTAAGCATAAAACGACAAGGTAATAGATGTTAAATTACTATGTGATGATGAATAAAATGGTTACGATTACGAGTATGCCTACACAAATTTTGTACAATTCATAATTTCTGATGTCCCTGCCTTGGGTCGCCAACTCAGCAACGCAACAATAATAATAATAATAATATTCAATTAATTTTGATTTCTTTGCTTTGCAAGGGTATTGAGTGTTCGGTGTTCGGTTTTGGGCCATTAGTCGATTAGGTTTATTATTATTATTATTGTTGTTGAAAAGGTCGGACCCAAAACAGCATTAAAATAAAATGAAAGGCGCTCACAAGACAAAAGAACAGAACGTGAAATAAATAAATAAACGAATGAAACTTAACGTACACATAAAACAAAACATTTGTTAGGGCGCAGAGAGGAGGTAAACGGTATAAAGGTGAACAGGTGAACAGGTCAACAGGTAAACAGGTAACAGGGTAACAGGTAAATTGGTAAATAGTTAACGGTTAACAGTAAGTAATTTTTGTTGGCTTTTGTTCGTTACAATTACAGACTTACGGAGCGGGGGGAAGTGTGAACAGTGAACACAAATAAAGAAGAGTTTTGTTGGACAAAAAACACAGTTGGCAAACATGGCGTATACGTAACACAAACAACAGAATACTGTGCAGCAGCTGCGTGGCACGTGGCAGCTCACAGAGACTGACGCGCTGACTGACTCGCTGACTGACTGACTGACTACTGATTGAAACTAATCCTCATCCGTTCCATACTCCTCCTCGTCATTATCTCCCTCTGGAAGCTGAGCTTCAGCCGCCTCTGGCTCCCCCTCAGCTGTGTGCTCAGAGTCAGAGTCCGATTCGTCGTCGGTCACCTCGATTTCCTCCTCCGTGTACTCGTCTTCGTCTTCTGGCTCTTCAGCCGATCTCTCCGGCTCTTCCTTATGACTAGCGCTAATGAGCTCAGCCTGGCTCTCAACTCTCTCTTCCGCCTTCACCCCGAACTCTGTTCCTGTCTCTGTCTCTGTCTCTGGTGGCACCACATTAATCACAGGCGCCTCTCGCTCAGCCCGCTCGTCGCTCTCCTCGCTTTCGCTGGCTGTCACCTCGATGTATTCGTACTCTGAGGACGAGTCGCCATCATCTTCGCCAACTGTGGGCACAGTCAGAAACTCTGTCGGTTTCTTTGCCTCGACTTGTGGCTGCTGCTGCTCTGCCTCACTCTCGCTTCCAGTCTCGCTCTCAGTCTCGCTGCTGCCACTGTCATCGTCATCGTCATCGTCATCTTCTTCATTTGCCCCACTCACACTTACCTCGGCTCGTGCTGTCGTCGCCGCAGTACGCACTGGAGATGCCGCCGCCTGCTGGTTGCTGCCGCTGTCGCTCTCCTCGCTGGCTCCCTGGCCGCCACGCTTCAGCGCCGTCACACGCTCGGGCTCCGTTGCCGTCGATGTTGCCGCTCCAGAAGTGGCGGCTGTTTTGCGCTTCTGACGCGCCAACTCATCCTCGTCGACTGCCGCTGAAGACTGCTGATTCTTCTGCTGCTGGCGCTGCATGGCTGCCTTTTGTGCCTGGATGGCCGCCTGAACGGCAGCCTGAGCAGCCACGGCCGCATCCGACTTCTTCTCCTTCTTCTCCTTGCCAATGTCCGCCAGACGCTGGACAACCCGCGAGCAGTCGCTGAGCCTGATGATGCCGCTCAGCTGGCCACGCGACACATCCTCGCTGTCGAGCACGCGATCCTTGCGCTTCTCGATCTCCTGCTGGCGCTGCTGCTGCTGCTGCTCGCTGTCCGAGTCCTCGTTCTGATGGGAGCGCACGAAGCGCGAGCGGAAGCGCGACGATTTGCCCGTTCGGCTCGCCGGCTCGTTCTCGTAGTCGTTGTCGTAGTCGTACTCGGAGCGTCCATATCGATCGCTGTAGCGATCGCTGTTGTTGTTGTTGCTGGCGGCGCTGCGCTGAGGCCGCTCGCCGAACTTGCGGCCGCCCAGCACGGGCTCGTCGTTGTAGCCGCCGCGCTCCTCCTGCTGGCGGAACTGGGTGGCCAGACGATGGTCGCTCTTGGAGCGCATCAGGCCGGGCTGGAGGGCGCTTGGGGGCGCCAGATGGGAGCTGCTGACGGAGCCGCCGGGCGTCGAGTGTGGCGCTATGTTGAGATCTCCGAATGTGGCCAGGTTCATGACCAGCTGGTTGGGATCGATGGAGACTATGAAGCGCACGCGGCGACTGTAGTCGTTGTTCTCGTACTCGAAGTGGCGCAGGAACTCGACGGTCTTCAGGAAGATCTCCTTGGTGTCCATCAGTTCGCAGTCGTCCCATTCGACGGTCTCGTTCATGTACTTGTCCACGATGTCGCAGTTGCTGGTGATGTTGATGATCTCCAGGTCCAGGTTCTCCTTGAGCGTCATCAGGTTGCGCAGCTCCACGGCCAAGTAGCGATCGATCTCGCCCTTCAGCTGATCGGATCTGTCCTTGATGGCCTTGGTGATGCGTCTATAGATCTCGTCGATCTCCTCCGTCACACTGATCGCGTTCGTCTGCAGGCTCATCGTGTTCTTCTCGATGATGGCCAGCGAGTCCTGCAGCCGATGCAAACTGCGACGAATCTGCCAATGCAACGGTTGCCATTAGTTGATGCAAGGATTAGTCAAAGATTACTGCTCACCTGTGAGTTGAAGCGGGTGATCTCTCGACGCAGGATGTCCATGTGGGCGCTCTTGCAGTCCTCGCAGATCTTCTTCTCGCAATGCGCACAGTGGGAGAGATAGGCCTTCTCGGAGCAGACGCCGCAGCGCTCCATGATTTGACCTGCAAGCAGCCGAACAATTGGAGTGAAACATTAATTATGTTCTTAAGTTAACACTGATAAGTGGAGCAATGAAATTTTAACATTGCGGTTGATTTCAAAAATGAATAAGACTAGCTTTTTATGAGTGTTGAGAATGAAATTTAATCAGAGCACAGAGAACTGAAATTGTAATATATCATTAAAATATTTTAGTTTTCTTTTAATTTGTATTTTAATGGTCTATAGCAATAGTTTATTTAGATTGGAACGTATTTAAAATTTTATTTGAATTAAATTATTTATGTTATTCAGAGTGAAGAGTAATTGAGGCATATGTATAACAATGTTGTAAATTTAAACTTTAATTGGACAGTAAAAAAAATATATATCGAAAATTTATTATAGCATTATAAACAGGTTTTAAATGTCTATTCTTGTGTAAAAATATTCTTTATTAAGATAGGAATTTATTTTAATTAAAAAATGTGATTAGTTCATCAATTATTGACAAATTAAATATAATACTTTGAAGCAATATTAATCAGTTGTATAATTAATTAATTGCGTAGCCTTAAGAAACCGAGAAGTTAGATTGAAGGAATATTCAAAATAAACTAGCAATCGACTGCAAACAATGTTCATAAAGTGAAACTGTTGAAAATAAAGCGTTTGCCACACATTCCAAAATTGAAACTGCAACAAAATTGCTTTTAGCAAGTGTCCAATATGCACATAGCGTGTCAAGTCCCAATCCCAGAACGTTCCCTGTGGCCACAAACAACTGTCAGGCAGTGTGTGAAACAGTGCCAGCCAACAAGCTGTCGATGCTTTAGCATTTTTTGGCAATTGCCATTCCAGGGAACGTGCAATCAATTGGCATTCCTTTTCGGCTTGTTTAGCATTGCCAAATAACCAGGCAAAAAGTCAAAGCCATGTTAACCGTGCGCTGACTTGTCACACTCACTGTAAAACCCACTGTAAACTATGCAATCAAATGCCAAGCGGGGGGCCGTTGACAGGCCGCTAAGCCATCAATTTGCAGTGTTGGCAGCAACTGCAGTTGCACTTACAGAACGCATAACACAGCAACAGGAATCATTTGATGGGGCACTGGAAGGCAGAGGGATGCGAGGGGGGAACTAATGCGATTTCAAGAGTGTCGCCAAATGCAAGAAATCAACTGCACCTAAGCGCTATTCTATGTGTTCTAGATGTTTATGTGTCGTTGGCAGGCACATCCTGCCAGGACATGCCGATGTCTTGGCTCTGCCAAATGCAAATAACGAGCAGTCGCCTCCCTCACAACAATGTGCAGCAGGCACAGTTGGAATCGCAGTCACAGTGCAGAGTAAACTTTTCTGCTTGAATTGCTGTCCCCCTCTTCCACTCCGCACTCCCAGTTGCTGCCAATTCCCATAGACTTTCCCTCGCCCTCTCTCCGCGCCCTGTCTGATGAACTCGCCTGTGCTCCGCAATCTCTGCTGGGCTTCACAATAAACTTGCTTCGCACACTCGTACCCTGAAAAGTATGCTATGATGCTTGTGCTGCGCCAATAGTTGGCTGTATTTTCTTGTGTAATCATATGGAAAAGTGAATTTGCAAATACTACATGAGATTGCGAGTCCTTGTATCATGGCATCCAGTTATCCATAACAGCGGCGGCTCGCAAGGATTTGTCGCAACAGCAACAGTAACTTTTGCTCTTTGTCTCCACAGCAGAGACTCAGACATTTGCATGGCAATTGCTGAAAATTGTCAAAAATACTTGATGCTTTGTCTGCTTATTAACTGTTTGATACTGATTGCGAATACACTCAGTATTCAGCATACTAACAGCTACTATTTGCATTTACTGATGACTGTCGTTCTCATTTCTGTTGCCATTGCCATTGTCGTTGTCGTTGTGATTGTCATTTGCAATTTGCTGCGACTATCAACTTTCAAGTTATTTGCATAGTCATGGTTACAACCTGATCCTCAATATGGCCGCAATGTGAATTATTCAAACACACACCGAGACAGAAAATGAACCAAAATCAATTTACATTTTGCTTAGTTTAAATTGCCGACAGCAGGACCAGCGGGGAGAGCGCGGAGAGTGCGGAGGGAAAACGGCGACAAAATACACACAAAGCAGTCGATTTTTAATTGGAAACCAAATATTATGGCAATGGCATTTGTTTTTGTTTTTTTTTTTTTCTTTTTACGCCCTTTTTTTTTGGTGTTTTTGATTTCTTTGTGTATCTTTTTGCAGGGAATTTAATTAAAGTAACGCAAAATTTGTTGCAAAGCAAAAATGTATTAATATACATGTTTTTTTTTTGCCGACTTTTGTGCAGGGCCAAAAAGTTGCAATTATCACAATGCACAAAATGCCTTTAACAATAAATATTAAAAATAGTTTATGCAAACAAAACGCTGTGAAAATCCATTTTCAATGTGCAAATGCCAATTGCAATTTCATCTTTCATGGCCTTTTGCACAGCAATTTCATACACGATGCCGACAAAAGGATAACCAAACAGTCGGACAGACAGACATTCGGACTGACGGACAGTCAGGCAAATACGAATAGACGAGAGAGACAAGGAGAGAGAGAGACAGAGCAGTTGGATAGACAAAATGTCAGATACAGTTTTCAATTTTTCAGTTCTACTTAAAATGCAATAACAAAATTCCATTCAAACGCTCTGTTTATCTTTGCCAATGAATATTCATTTAGTTTGTAGAGTGACTGATGATTTGCGTTGCAAGCGGGGGGGCAACTCACCTGAGGTGGGATCCGGCAACTCGCCGGTAATTTCAATATGCAGCTCCAGGAAACGCTGCAACGTGACGTTGGTGGGAAAAGCCTGCACTCCATTGTAGGGTATGCGATGTTCGGCACGGCACTCGGGGCATTTGACCTGCAAGAGTGTAATTGAAGGGTATACGAATTAAAATAAATTTAAGAAATAATAAATATAAAAATTATATTAAAATAAAAATTATTTTGATAATGATCATCTTTGTAAAACTGTATCAGATACTTAGTTACTTAATTCAATTCAAGTTGTACAGAATAATAATAAAGTTAATCAAACAAATTATTGCTACAAGTTAATTATTTGTTCACTGTTGCCTTATAACTGTTAGATCTATATGATTTAATTAATAAGTATTTATTTAGTGATGAAAATAATATTAAATAATCATTATGAAAATCTGTATCTGGCTGAATTATGTTATTTGTAACAACGATTCTAGCCTTATAAATGTGAGATCTAAATAATTTATTAACTGCCGCATTAATTAATATCTATTTATTCAGTGATAATAATATTAATATAAGTATAATTTAGAATAATCATCATTACAACACTGTTGGATCTAGTGACTGTCGAATATTTTAAAACATATTTCGTTGATATAAAATAACTATAGAAATTACTTTCAATTAATAATTTAGTTATTTGCATCACATTTACCGCCTTACAATTGTAAATGATTTAGTAACTGTTTTCAACAAGAAGTATTCATATGACACTAGGAAATTACTTAAATACAACTATCATTATTGCAAATTAATTGTTAATCGTAGTTACTGTAGCACGCCTTAAAAACCTCACAACATATATTTTACTCTGTGGAGGCATCTTGAACGTGTCGCAATACTTTGATCTCTGTCTTCGTTTATGGCCTGGCTCGCAGAGCTAGAAAGTGTTGGCTAAACTATGGGGCTTCTGGCAGGCTTAAGACAGTTATTGGTAACAGTTTTTGGCAACCCGCCCATTTGGCCACAACACAACGGATGCGCTGCACAATGGCAAAATGCTTACCAATTATTTGCGTGTTGCTGGCGCAAAGCCAAAACAAATTTATAAATACACACACACACGCACGCACACAAGCAGACAGAGAGCGAGAGCGAGAGCGAGAGCGAGAGCGAGAGCGAGAGCGAGAGCGAGAGCGAGAGCGAGAGGCAAACAGGGGCTATAAGTAGCGAAGTAGACACATATTCATTTTTATATATAGTATGTATAGATAAGTACGTGTATGCCTGGTTTATATGTAAATTTTATAATTTTTCAGCAGCGGAAAACACAACAGCAACAAAGACACGAACAAGAGCAGAAAAAAAAGCAAAGCCAAATCGACGCAAATGCGCCGCAAGCGACATGGAGAGGGGGCGGGGGACAAAGAAAAGAGAAAAGAAATTACGTACAAGAAAAACAAAAAAGAAAAACCCAACTCATTTCGTTTCGTTTCAATGTTGAGTTGCCTTTGGACACATTTTGTTTTCATTTCCCTCATGCGATTTTTCGGGCTTTTGCCGAGCGATTTATTAAGCAGCTTTTGGCATGTGACGTAGCCGCTGAATAAATACGCCGCATTTACCAAAGATTGCCTCACACACACACACACACTCGCAAGCCAATGGCTTATGCATTTGCTGTGATTATGATTTATGACTTCTTTGCTGATACAAATTCATATACCATAGAGAGAGGCTGTATGTGACAAATAAGTAATCTTACCTGACGTCGCACATAGTCGACCAATCCCTCCATGCAGGGCTCCATGCAGAAGGAGTGCTGGCATGGCAGCAGCTTCGGGATGCGGTACCTGTCCAGGCAGACGCAGCACGTCAACAACTGTTCGAATTGTTCCATGGTTCACTGGAAGATCACAGAGCAAAAGAGAGAGAGAGAGTGAGAGAGGCGCATCATTAGACCTGACTTGATTTGATTAGATAGCATGAGACAAAGTCCTGTCAATTTGATATTCATATCATTATAAATTCGCGTACCTCCCGCCGTTAAGCTCATCATAAGATGTTCCTGCCCCGCCGCCAAATCGGATTGCTACATTACGAGTCCTTACATTCGAATAAGCACAAGGACAGACCCACAAAAATGCAGAAACAAAAGAAGACAAAAGGAAACAAAAAGCAGCGGCAGGCATACAATAAATTGACCATTTCAGCGCCATTGTCGTAAATCGGGAGCTTCAGCCGCAGCCACAGCCTCTCAGTTTCACTTGCTTTCCCTCGCCCTTCCCTTGCCTCTTGGCCGACGAAGATTGGGTTCATTTAGCCTTGGCAAATATTCTAAGCCACAAATCTGCTTACAGCCTGGCTTCATTAAAAGCGGTTTATTTAAAAGTACTCAATGCGGCTCACACAAAAATGCGGCAAGCAAATGTAAATAGACATCACGGCTGCCAAAGAGAATTGCGAATGTGGATGCGGATGCGGATGCGGACGATGGAGCGAAGGGGACGTGGCATCATTGCAATTTAATTGCCAATAACTCAGCTTAATTATGAGTACACTTGAGGTGAGCCTCAAAAGAGTCTGAGCCTGCACACATAAAGTGGGCTCGAGGGTACTCAGACATTCATTGTGCCACACAACGATGCGTTTAACTGCCACTGCAATCAAATCAGGCAACAAATATTTATTCTGTGAATATGAATACAACAAACTATTTGCACCTCATTTCATTTGCCGTAAATCGATTTTGTTGCCCCCAAAGAGCTGCAATAGCAATCAAATGAATGGCAACATGAATACCTCAAAACTGAATAGAAATTCCAGTTTTGCATCTTAGTTTGATGTGCAGCTTTGTGAAGCCATTTTCGGAGAGTCCATCAAGAAAGCGAAATAAATTGCATTTGCATTTGCATTTGACATTAAAGAGCAAAATCGAGGTAAACTCAAAAGTTTAATTGTAGCATTTTCCACTTTAAGGCGTTGTGGAATGTGTCACAAAATTAGATTTGCACGTTGCGCAAAGGGATTCTGGCGAAAGTGAAAAGTAATTCAAGCAGTCAGGCGGACAGGCAACGAGTGCAAATTCTCAACCGAAAATAAGCTGAAAATGTGCTGTGCTTTTAATAATAAAAATGACACACATTTTCACCATCAAGCCCAAAAATATTTGCCTCTCTCTGCCGTACAGTACTATATGTATAAATAAATGCAATAACGTGCAATCTGCTGCTGCTGTCGCGCATATTGCGTATACGCCACGTCAGCAGCCGGCATGGACAGGAGCAAATGCGCGAGCAAAGAGATACGTTACAGCCACGCCTCGTTACGCCCCTCTCAGTCTGTGCGTGTGTGTGTGTGTGTGTGTGCAATGCGCACTTCCTGCACCAATAAATAAACATCGAGGTGCACCACTAATTGTCGTGCGCCTGTTTGCCATTATCGTGTTGGAATATTTAAAGCGTTGCTTTAATGCGGCCAAAAGTTCACATTGTATGCTGTCAACCCCTCCCCCTTCCCCTCCCCCCACTCCCAACTCCCCTCGCGAGTCGTGGACTCGCAACAGGCGTTTGTCAGTTGTTGAAAAACTCATGCGAATGGCGTGCAATTAACTGGAAAACACGCTTAAAATCAAATTGAATAGAAATTTTGTCGTCCGCTCAAATTGTGCGTACTCGTAACGAGTGTGGAGTGTGGAGTGAAGAGGCGTTTCGAATGGACGAGGGGGCGTGGCAGTGGCAGTGAAGTGGAGTGGAGAGCCACATGTGTGCGGCCAAACTAATTTTGCAATTGCATTTCTGAATTGGCGCTGAAAGGATTAGAATGAAAGGCACGCCCGGCCATAATAGGAGCCATCAACCAGCGCGTCCTTCCATCCCGGCCCCCCACTCACATGTATTCTTAGTTAAATTTGGACAGCAGAAAGAGCTGGGGCGGGTCCTTTTGCCAGACTTCAAAGCACATTCAATGCACAATTTGAATGGCCATAGAAAGCGGCAACTTTGTGGGGCAGCTTCAGCCAATGGGACGCAAAATGGAACCCTAGAGCAGCAGCAGCAGCATCAGCAGCAGCAGCAAGGCTGAAAGTAATTTGAGAATATGTTTATGTCCTTGAGCGCAATGGCAGCGCTTTAATTTGCACTTCCATAAACAAATGCATTAAAAATAATATGCCTGAAATCCGAGCTCAGTAAAATCAATTACACAACGAGCTGGCTTTTGACAGCATTTGCTGAGGCTATTATAATTTGGTTAGGCAGCTAAAGGCGACCAGACGACGACGACGCTTTGGAAATTGAAATTTGAATTGTTTAATAAACAGAAATGCAGACGAATATCTTACGAATATTTAAGCAACCGATTGTCATCGCCATTAAACCGATAAGGCGAAACTTCAAGCGATTCAATTATTAAAATAATAAATATTAGCTTCCATTGATGAGCAGCCAAATGAATTGAATTATCAATGAGCCAACGAATATATTTGTTGTTTGTTTTGCCAGCCTTCTCTTTTGTTGTTTATTCGCAGAGTGCGCAAGATTGATGGGGACAGTTGCTCAATGTTTTGTTATTCTTCAACAACAACTACATCAAGTATCTATATAAGCATTAACCTTGATTCTTAAAATTAGCAAATTGTGTAGAAAAAAAGACGCATGGCCGGCGGAAACGGAAATGCTAACTACAGTGTTTGAGTTCATTACAGAAACGAGTTCAAAGACTTGCAGAGCTATTGACCCTGGACGCTTGCCAGCTGCATTTTGCAATTGCAGTTTCAGTTGCAATATATTCTCATTTCTCATGGCAATACATCAATTTGCACTGCTTCGGATATGGGTCAGGCTATTCGCCAGCTGTCGCAAGTGACAAAAATCGACGGTTCGATGATGGATATAAAGCGATTGCCTGTCACAAGTACAAGAACAAACCACACGCAGTGCAAAAAGATTGAAAGCAAATACGAGATGCGAAATACGAAATACTCGAAATGCGGAATACGAATAGAAATTGAATTGCACACACAACACAACACACACAGCAATTTAGGTCACACATTTGGCAGGGCCAGCGAAATGCAAAACCGCAACCCAAAAACCAAAAACACCCACAACTTGTTCCCCCAGTTTCCTCATCGCTATACACAACGCAGTACACAACTCACCAGTAGATATCGGAAACTGTTTCTGCTCTTATTTTGGATGTTGCTGTTGTTGCTGTTGTTGTTAGTGTTGTTGCTGTTGATGCCACTGCTGCTGATGCTGCTGTTGCTGTTGTGTCAAAGCGGCACTCAGAGGCAATCATAAAATGCAATTGGTTTGAAACTTGACTAGATAAAAGAGCGTAACGGGTAATCGGGTAACGGGTAGCGGGTAGCTGGTAAGTGGTAAGTGGTATCGGTTATAAAGAACGTTCGTTTATTCAATTTATATTTATGTAGAGAATAGTTGAAAATATTTTCAGCTAAACGCGAGGCATCAAATCGTTCATCGAATCGTACTCAAGCACTTTAGGATTTTAAGGTTTCTATTATTTTCAATTTTAATTACGTATATGCATCAATAATCGTTTCGAATTGCGTTAGACTAGAGAATATAGAATTTTCATTTGAATCGATGCGCTGCTAGTTTTTCGCAACGCGCCTCGTATAATTCGATTGGAAATGTAAAAACCGACTGAAGGCAGCGGAAAATTGCCAAGCACATGAGGCAACAACGGCATAAAAGCGAAACACAAATTAAAAAAAAAAAAACAAGAGCACTGTATTATATTTTAAATATATACAAAAAAAAATCAGCGCTGTGTGTGTATCTATATATAAGCATCTGTATCTGTATCTGCGGCAGTACGCGGAGAGCAGCGAGCAGCGAGACACAAACAAACAAACGAGCGCGATCGAAATACAAACGCCAAAAGATATTCTTGGCATCAACATCGTCGTCGAAGTCGACATCGGTGTGTGCGTGTGCGTGTGTATCTGTGTGTCTAGTTGCGTATGTATGCTGCGTAGTCGTATCTATAGCTATAGCTATGCGCTCAGCTCATTAATGAGTTACATTTGTTGCACGTGTGTGAATCGAAATGAAGTTTTCACATTGTTTTCCTTTGACTCCAGACCACAAGAAAGCGCTGCTAATTGCGGCCTACAGCAACAATGTAATTTGCCTATCTACACACACACACACGGAGAGCGAAAGAGAGAGAGAGAGATGGAAAGTGAGAGGCAGAGATCTGGCCTGTTGCTGACGTCATCAAATGACTGACTATTAATAAAGCTGCCGGCATTTGCCGTTAGCATCTTAAGTATGTTGGTGTGCGTGTGTTGTGTTTGTGTTTCTGTGTAACTAAGTATTATGGGCCGTTGTAAAGCCTATAAATAAACTCCATTGAAAACTGGAACGCACATTGGGCTATTTGAATTACGCTCTAGTTGTGCCTGTTGCCACTTCGCAAATTCCTCGGCAACGATTTCATTTGTAAACTTGTTAGGCAAATTAACAACTTCAATTTGTGTCAATTCGATCAATATATAGAATATTAACACACATTGACAGCCAACAAAGGGACTGACACAAAGGCACAAATACCTTGCCATGGGGTCCATTAGCTGTGTTGCCTGGCATGAGTTGGCAACTTTGCAGCCCGAAGCAGACAGAAACACACAGCTCAAGGTCGAATCCGTGTGAGACCCTTGGAGGAGTGCACGAAAGGCGCTAAAAATAATAATGCGATTGCCCGGAATTCGACGACAGCCGGCAGACTGCAGACCAAAGACTGTAGACAGTAGACGGTTGACTCTAGACTGTTGGCGGCCTAAAGATAGCACTGCAAATTCATGGGCTATAAATAGCAGCCAGACACAGCACAACAAACAATTGCAGCGGCTGAAACTTCGTTGAAAATGCAAAGTAAATGAAAGAGAAAATTCAAATACTTTAAATTAAATTTACAAACTTCTCATTTTTCATATGAATACCACTTTATTCATGCTTGCAACTATTTAATATCCATTTGTAACTTCACTATTTTGAATTGCAAATTACCAGCATCCCAAATTCGTAATTGAATTTATTGTTGATAAAATAATATGCCAATTGTCATTTCAATTTGTTGTTTGAAATAATAAAGCAATTTTAAACACATTAAGCTCATTTTAATTCATACGAGTAGTTTGCATATATTTCGGGAAATATATAAAAATGATATATTCATTTTTGATATTGCTTTAAATTGTGCTCACCTCGTACTTAATTAAATATATGGCACGTTTCATTTAATTGTTAACAAATTGCAAATATAATTTATGACAGTCTTGTGTGTGAAAATAGTTTAATATTTGCCAAAATATTACTGCTGCTAAGTGTATTTCAATTATTAACTATTCCATATATTGTTTACTTACAGCGTGTGCTTCTTCTTGCTCTGGCTTTTGTTGTTCGCTTCTTCCGCTCTGTTTCGACTTCCTGTTCCTGTTGTTTATCCGAGGCGCCCGTTGGGGCCCTGTTGTGTCTCTGTTAACTGTGTTGGCTGCAAATGCAAGACAAAGACAATGAGAATCAAAGAGAGAGAGAGAGCAATAGATAGAGGGAGAGACAGAGAGTGAGGGAGAGATTGGATCCAATGTAGCCAATGCCAAATCGCATGATTAATCACTTCAGTTTTGGCTGCCATTCAACTGCAATTAGACGAGGCAGCATCGCGACCACCTTCCACCCAACCACCATCCTCATCCACATTCAATCCTCCTCCCTCGCTGTTTTGTCGAGGTGAGCATGCATGATGACCACATCAAATAGTCGGCGTACACGAATTGATGAATTTCGGCATTTGACCAGAGAATGGATTGGATATTGCATTCATCTGCCACATGCTACAATATGTGGCGGCCGTTGTTTGCCTGCTCATTAACATTATGAGCCAAAGCGGCATGCTGCCGCACGTGGATGTCACATTAAATTGCATTTCGACAAAAGAACCGCAGCCCAACAATGCTGCCACTTTTGCAGCAGTTGCCATGTGCAACACATTAACAATCGCTGCCAACTCAGAGATAAGCGACATTCATTTCATATGCAATCTGGTTGCAAATGTTTTGCTTAATTAACGAGCTGCTACTGAGGCAATATCATCTCAATATTGCAGAGGCGTGCGTCGCATCGTCGATAAATCACTGACAAACGCAGTCAACCTGAAGAGGCACAGCTTGCATTCCAATAACTGTAACTGTAACTGTAACTGGTGGGGCAAAAATTGAGAATTATTCGAGGATTGAACACTTGGGATATTAGTTTTCGTTTTCCTTCGACTGCATTCACATTCGGTGATTATCCGTTCCGAACGTTGCGACGTTGCAATATGCAAATGAAAATGCAACTCGTTTTTATATGTATGTGCTCTAATTACACTGCGAGCGACCTTGAACTTCGATATCACGCATACGCAGTGTGGCACGTCACAGGCGGACAGCGCTCACGTTTTGTTATTGTTCCGCAAATCTGTTGCATACTTTTGGGCTGGCGCCTAACGAACCATACGCGAAAATCGCTTTCCATAAATTGAGTGGCATTTAATCGGCGTATTTATTTTGCGCCTCGTAAAAATGCCAAATGAAAATACAAATAAAAAAGCCGAATAACAATAAAAATAGAAGTTGAACAACAAAAAAAGTCAAAATGTGTTAAAGCAAACAAAAAATTCGCAACATAAACAATCAGGTGTGCATGCAAATAGAAAAAAAAAAAAGAAAACGCAAAAAGAAACTGAAAAGAGCCATAAAAGTGCGCGAAGAGACAAAAGAATTTTCAGTGCGCGAAATTTGCTAAATAAAAGCGAAAGAAAAAGGGAAAACTAATAAACGAAACCAGAAAGCACAGCCAGATAGATGAGAGCTGAGAGCAACACACAAAGAGAAGCAAAATATTCGGAAAAAAGCTGAGTAAAATGTCGCTGATTGAATAGAACTAAAAATAAAGCGTTAACGCGGCGTATGAGCAATCTGCCGTGTACCGTGGCTAACTAAATACAAGCTCATAAAAAAGCAAATACACCATTTATATGTATTTTTAATGTGATTATGCTTAAATGTGCTAATAAAACGCCAGAGATATATATGCGTCAATTTGAGCAGCAACAAAACGAGATGAAAATATTTTTGACAGCTCCGCCAGCTGTGGGTGGCTACGATGAGGTGCTGAGATGCTGTGGTGCGGTGGTGCGGTGGTGCTGTGGTGCGATGAGGCGCTCTTCTGTCTGCCCAGCCAGGTGACATTTTCAGTTTTCAGAATTTTTCACCAAGTTTTTCTTCAATAAGAATTTTACATAATCAGCGCGGATTGCACGCAATTCATTTGCTTCATTTTTCGGGTAATCGATGTTGCAACTATGCTGCAACTTCGAGGCACTCACTTGGGGGCAGCACTGCAATTTGTCAATTTGAATTTGGTTAACTTTAGCACACTTATTCGCATGCCTTGGCGGCACGTTCAGTTGCACGAGTTGCGAGTCGAGTCGAGTTGCGAGTCGAGTTTTGGTGGCACAAACACTTTTTGTTAATCCTGCTTCGATTGGCACTGGTGGTTTTCGCACCCTACGCGCTGCGCGGCAGGTGTATGATCCACTATATATATTCGATAGGTATATATATATATGCAAGACAGATATATATATATATATACTATATATAGGTGTTTGTGCTATATAGCGAAAGAACTGGGAACTGCGACACGTCCACTCGCGAGCGTGCTACAAATGAAAATGAATGTAGCTCGATGCTCTCAGTGCCTCGGTAGCCAGCAGCAACAACTTTGATGATCAGCCGTTTTGAGGTGAATTTTATAAAAATAAAACGTGCAACAACAATAACAAATTGATAGAAAGAATTCCGTTTGCCTGTCCACTTTCACACCCCACAAAAAAAGGCAACTGTTTGCGTGCTCTCCTCCTCTCATCTCTTTTATCTGTTGGAGATCTTCAGTCATTCAGTTCATTTCTGCATTCTCGCTACAATGGACATTGCAATTTCATTGTCGCCTGGCCCAAGGCTGTTATAATGTGCATATACTGCGAGTATCTGTTGTTTTAATTGATATTATATAGAGCTTTTAATTATTTATATTTTCATTCTTTTTCTTATTTCGCAGTTTGCTTCTTGGAACGCCCACACACTCTTCACGCCTCCCCACGACTCGTTCTCTTGCGTCCAGTCGCCCACGCATTGAGCCCAATACCATGAATCATTTTCTGGCTATTTCTAGGGGTATTTATAAAAGAGTATTCATATTTATTGATATGCCAGCATTGAGAAAGTACAAGTACCAGTAAGTTCTTTGAATGCGAAATGCATGTACTCAGTACGAGTTCGAATAAGAGTGTGAGTACGATTCGTTGCCCAAATTGTCTGCGCAAAAAACATTTCATTTCAATTTGCAAACTCATTAAATATGAATGCTAAAATACAGCAAGGCTTTTGGTAAGTCCAAGTAAATAATTGCAACATCGTAGCTGCAATACCCTGGAAATATTGTTTATAATAAAAGAGGCAGAAACGTATTAAAAGTCTTCAGCCATTACATGTTATTTTATTTATTTTAGTATTATATGGAAATAGAAAAGAAAGAGTTATGAATACTGAATTTAACTGAGGGCGAATACTTTTCCAAATATAAACTTCTATAGCATATAGCATATTAAAGTGTTGAATTTCCCAGAGCTAAATATAAGTGTGAATTGATTGAATTAGTTAAAAAGTTATTTTTTTATGTGAAATACAAAATTTGTTTTTTTTCCAATTTTAATGATTTGCATCGATAATATTTTATTTTATTTTTTGCCTATAGTGGTACTTTCATTTAAAGCTTTTTATACATAATTAATGTACTACTTAGTTTCGCTTTTCCACTGAAAAATTTTTAAATTAAATTAGCTATTGTTATTCAAATTAACTAGAAAATAAATTGATTGATTCTATCGATATTATTGATGTCTGCAATTTGACAAGTGCGACAAAAATAAATTACATTTTTAATGACAATAGAATAATATTTTGAAACAAGTTTTTATTCAAACATAAAAATGATAGTATAACAAAAAATGTTATTTATTTGAAGCATAGATAAAAATCTATGATTGTAACGTGCTTGAATAATGAGTTTTTGTTTTTTCCTATGTTTTTATTGTGATTGCCAGAAAATGAAGCTTTGTCTTGTTTTTTTGCTGCTGTTCAGTTGGCGAGAAAAGAACGCAATTTGTTGACGTTAATACCCAATAATACCCTGCAGTGTTGAGGCAAGTTTGGTAGTTTGCGAGTCTCTTGGCCGCAACTTCAATAATTTTCATTTTATTTTATGCAGAGACGCACTATGAATGCTAAAAGCCTTCGACCAGCTGCTACGTCGAGGCTGCAGCAAGTCCACAATACTTGCAACGCAATAGCAGCTCTGCATGTGTGTGTTGGTGACTGGTTAATGATCTGTGTACTTGTGTGGCATTGGCCTCTGCCTCTGTGACTGTTGGCTGGACTTCATTTGCGTTGCTATTAGACTGTTTGTCTTTTGTTTAACGCCCCCGGCGTAGCTACGCCTTCCCTCCAACCACAACCACAACCCGCTGCTCACTGCAGCAACTGCGACTGCAGCCAGACTGTCAGGCTGTTGTCAATCTTCGCTGATGAATTTATGTTGTGATTTTTTCGCCGGCCATAGACAAAAGCTGCAAGTGAAACGTTGTTGCTGCGCCAATTTATGACAGAAATGCAAACTTTTCAAGCTTATCAGCAAGATGTCAACGCGTCGCAAATGATGTCCGCATTGCCGTCTTCCCAATGCTGATGGACTAGGTCATCCTCCACTCTCACTATCTGTTTGCCTCGATGCGGCCTCAGGCTGTTGGTTGTTGGTTGTGTACGCTCAAGTGAGTGCCACAAGGAGGCTTGCAACATGTGAGAGATTCTCACATGGTTTAGTTGGAATTTTATATCGATGCTAATTGCGGCATCAATTTGCCTGCATCGTCTGCTTGGTATTTGAAGTGGGAATCGTTAGGCTGAAGCATGATTAATTACAATTGATGGATGGCCAATTGGCATAACGAGGGGCCGCCAACCAGCATTATTAATGGACATCTATGGGCCCCCACATGCCCAGACAGACATAGTGAGCTCGGCTAATTGCTGCAGGACAGCGGCTACGGGAGATCCCAGTGTATCCTTGTTGTGAATGGAACAATTAACTGGCATACTAGAGTGTGGCAATAATAACGAATTAGCAAACAATTTCAAGGCGAAAGTATAAAGCGAGGGTGGCCATCAGACTTTCGCACCTGCAAGCGAGTGCAGCGCGCGCAACTTGTTGAGCAGCCCTCGCCCAAGCAAATACAAAACTATGTTCGTCAGACAAATGGCGTTAGGCACATAATAACCAATTTCTCCAAATACGGCCATAATTATGAACGCCTAAGCGGAGAGTGCTTCACAGTGTGTGTGTGTGTGTGTGTGTAGTGTTGGTTGTGCTTCATTTGCTCGCGCTTGTTACGATGATTAGGTGGGGTTAAAAGGGGGACAAGGATTTGTCGTAATTAGGTATGCATAAGCATATGCTGTCGTCTGCGCTTCAAGCTCAAGGCTCAGCCGCTTCTGCTGGCCTGCGCAAACACAGACGAGGCAAACACACACAGAGAGAAAGTGAGAGAGAGAGAGAGAGAAGGAGAGCGTGTAACAAAACAGCAGCCGAAACACTCTACAAAGGACCATGTACATAATTAATTGTGCTTGTTGCTATTGCTGTTTCCCTTGCTTGTTCGCCGACACGCGCGCCAGCGCCTATAAGTAGGCAACGCTTTTTCGCAACAAAACTTAACTCATCTGGCGCTCTGGCGAGGGAAGAAGGGCAAGTGAGGAGACGGGGGGGGGACAATGGGGGCAGCTGGTGATGAAACGGCTTCTCCTTGACTGCCATAATTGATTGCTTTGCACGTCACAAGCCACATGAGCAGGCGCCGCGCCCCCTTGCTCCTTCGATGGGATCAAAACAGTGCTTGTGTGCGTGTTCGAGCTACAAAGATATTTTTAAACGAATATTTCTTTAATTAGTTGTAGCCTGGCTAAAAGGCGCCTCGAGGCGACTTCAGCTACTAGCTCAAGCAATTAATTGGCTTCAGGCGGCAGCAGCAGCAGCAGCCGCAAACTAAAAGGCCTCGACCGCACAGCCGGAGCTTAAGAGAACACAAGAGCCAAGCGAACCTCAATGACCGCAAATAATATTGCACAAATGTTGCCAGCCACAACACACACACTCACACACACGTGCGTGTGCATTGGGTTTGTTGCTTCAAATATTTTCTTAAATTAACATTAGCAGCATTTGCAGCCGCCATTAAGACGAACCCATTGCCTGGCCGCAGAATGCGACTTGGAGTTGCTGCTGTTGCCTTTTTGTTTAATGGCCAACAACATGCGTAAATATTGTTGTTGCCAACAACCAACCAACAACACTACACACATACTTACACATGTATAGCCCGTATACATGCTATGGTTGTATGTGTGTGTTTGCTTTTGAGCCATTTCAGTTGTGGCCACAGCTCGAGGCAAGGACATTGTCCACAGTGGCTCAGTGTTTCATGGTTTCTCTTCTTGAACATAATGCGCAACTTTCGTTGTGTTTTTCGGTTTCTGTTTTGTGTTTGCGTTTGTTTGCGAAAGCGACAACTACAAAATAACTCGCACCTTTGGGGCCGGCAAATTAGCAAGACCGTAAAAATTACGTATACGCACCATTAGGCGAGCTTGGCAACCATAGTGTCTCATAACCCGTTCACAGACCTCCTCGTTCTTGCCTGGTTGCCTGGTTATAAAACAAACGTCAAATGTGTTGTAATGGTGGACATTAACATTTAACCTTGAGGCACAAATTACCGCATTTTTGTCGCCCCCAAGCGACACACACGTTCACGCACACACACACACACACATGCACATCAAGGAAAACTTTGTTTGCCACAAGGCATTTGTTGCCAAAAAGTTGGGCTCTGAAGAAGCGAGACCTATAAAAAGCCAGCGTGAAGCCGCTTCGAGGCGAGGAAGCTGCTGCTCCTGCACCTGACGATGCTGCTGCTTATAATGATGATGATGATGATGATGATGATGATGATGATGTTGTTGATAAGAGTCCCAAACATCAGCAAGCTCATGACTCTGTTGCCGCCTACTGATAAATATGAAGCATGATTTTTAACAGCAATGCCAAAAAATTCCATGTGTAGATTTATGACACACATTTATAAGCCCAAAAAGTCGTCGCTAGCGGCTGAAACGCCGCCCCATCCCCCTCCCCTGCACTCTTCCCCCTCCCAGACGTCGACCTAAATGAAAAGAAAACATGTGGAGTAAGGCAAAGGAGGGTAAATGCGAATTGATTCTGAATATGGATGGTTTTTCACAGTTTATGATTGAATTTCAATTTTAATGACAGCTCAATGTAATGAATATAATTTCAATTTCATTTCCAAATGCAATTTATTCATTTTAAGCTCAATTTTATATGTCTTGTGTTTACTTTGAAATTGCGAAAAAACGTTTTTAAATTATTTTGCCAACGATTAAATGTAAAATTCAATAAATTGTTTATTGTATTTACATCGATTTAAATTCAAATTTTATGTACTTCTAATTGCTTTATGATTGTTAGTTAGTTTAAGCACTTACTTCTGCCTTTACTATTACATTATTACATTCTTAAATAATACAGTTAATTTTTAGTTTGTTTTAAGCAGCATTTAAAAATGTACAAAATAAATGAAGTGATATATTTTATGTTGAAACGTTCCACTAAAAGCTCGCATATAAATTTATTTAATCCGTGAATTTATGATCCATTGTCTTTAATTAATTCGAAATAAAGAACATGACGAAAGTGATGCCGAATATCGCAGTAGAGATATTTAACTATGCGATCGGTTACTGAAATCGATTGGCCACTAAATAAAAGTTATGTTTTTTATATGGAGTTGCAATTACCTCAGAAATTGGCTTTCACTATATTTATGGCTTGTGAAAGCAGCTCAATGTTCTTAGAGCTTTTACTTTAATGGCGCATGCATTTGCCCTTGACGTCGCAAGTTCGATTTTAATGTTGCCGCTTATCAATTTCGATTTACGATAAGATTGAACCCAACGATTGGCCAGCTTAGTGAGCTGCCCCACGCTGCCCCTCGCCAAGCAGATCGTGACACGAACATTGTCATTGCACTTGGCATTTGTAACGACCGCAAGTTTTTAAGTGCTGCTCTTGCTAGTGTCTCTGCATGTTGCATGCAACAACACAGGCGATGCTCACTGTCCTTGCACCCCATGGCCGGCACACGCATTTTACGACCCTGGCAAAAATACTTTTGCGAATTTAGCTCGCCTTCCCTTCGATATCTCAATGTGTTTTGAAAGTTTGCTGGGCTAAAGTTTTGGATTTGGAGTGCGTAAATTGAGTCATTGCTGCTCCACTTAAGTTTTGATTGAGCATTTAAAGCCTGCCGCGATTGGGTTTCCCATGCTGTGTTGCGTCTGTGTCTGCCGCCGCCGCCACTTTGTATCCATGGCAAGTTTCATCATGATGTTGCCAGGGCCAACAGCCAACAACGAACAAGCAACAACGGTGGGCGCTGGCTTGGTAAGCAGCTTATGTTTGCGACGAGAGCGCTTCAAGCGTTGGAGAACCTCAACAATTTCAACATTCAACATCCGGCATCCGTTGCAATGTAATGGAAACCCAGTCGAGTCGCGAAACGCGCCACACTTTGTGCCACACGCTGTGCGGCAGCATTACAGCAAATGGCAAATGGCAAATGGCAACTGCAAGCAAATAAAAAAAAAGCGAAAAAAAAGAGTGTTGCGAACGGAAATCTAAGCAGAAATGAAAGTGACACTTGGCCAGATGAGGCAGAAGAAGGCGATGGAGATGGAGTAAAAGGTGTATACGGCGAGATAGCATCTGGAGGACACAGCAGGATATCGGCGTGGAAGGTTTCGAATTTGTGCAGGTGGAAAAAATGCAAGCACATAAATCAAATCAAGAGCAGGCGACAAGCGACAACAACAACATTGATAATAACAACAAGCGTTGCCTTCATTAATGCTTAATGTTAACCGGCTAACAAAATGCGGTTTCCACTCGACAAAGGATAGCACACACACATCCATTTACATATATATATTTAATACTATCTTGCTTTACGAGCATAATTGCCGAATTGCGGCATATCATTTGCGGCTTTTGATTAATTGCCCGCTGCGGCAAATGTGGCAATTATTTTAATTTTTACTTCGCGCCTCGCGCACATTTTAAGATAAGCCCCAAAATTAAACATTTATGCGTGCCATAATTCTCTGGCACTCGAAAAAAGCCTCGCGTATCTCATATTATCATCAGTCTCAGCCATAGTTTGTGCTGTGTTTTTGTTTCGCATTTTCATAAAACTCGCATAAAGGCGCTGATTATTATATTAGTAACGGCGCCTCTCTCTCTCTCTGTGTGTGTGTGTGTGTGTGTGTGCGAGGACGACTGAATCAAACGATGCGTATAGTTGATATCTGGCTCGTTTAATTCTCTTGGCGGCGTAATTTACAACTCAAACTTAAATCTGGGCAACTTTCTGACTTGGCAATCAAATTGTCAAACCGACAACCAACAAAACACCCTCATCCTCGGGTCCAGCCCTCAGCGATCCCGCCTAAGCTGGGCTAACCTGCAGCTGCAGCTGCAAAATGCAATGGAAACTGCTGAAAAAAGACAAGCGCAAAGCATAGATTGACCGCTTGATACCCTGTAAACAGAAATTGTTGCAGAAGAGAAGATAAATATATTGAAAGTAATAAGTACAAAGAAAAAGTTGCGAGCGAGACGAAAAATATATATTGAGACTACAAAATTAATATAGGCTAATCTATCGATGCTGTTGTACAGTTTTGAACAAGCAACTTCATCTGCAGGTTATAGAGTGAATAATTGCGAAACCAGGTGAAATATTGAAACTGAAAAATCAATGTTTTTAACATGCATTATCCACGAGCAACTTCAGCTGCAGGGTATGCAGAGAAAGTTTGAAGCGTTTCGCTTTTATTTCTTGGCTAGCAGCTTGGCGCGGATGTCTGTCGCTCCGTCTGCCATTCGAAGGGCTGTCAGCTGGGCGGCGAGTCAGCAAGTCAAATAGAAAGTTTTTCGTCAACATTACGCAAATTAGTTTGCCTGCCGAGCAGCAAATGCAGGCCAAGTTGGAGCTGAAGACGTCTGCGAGTGAAACGCAAATGACGCTGGCGATGACGATGGCGATGACGAGGCTCTAATGCCTTATAGCCAAGGGCTAAGTTTCAGTGGTGACTAGGACGACGCCATCTCGAAGTTGGGCTAAGTGAGATGATAAAGCTGATGGGCAGGATTGAAGCCAAATATCTGGTGTGTCTTCTTTTGATTGGGACTTGAGCTGGCGAGATTTAAATCCACTTTACGGCCAAAAAAGCGGCCATCATCTCTGGTTCCGTCCGAATTGGAGGCGGGTCGCATTGATATGCATTAATCGCCTCCAGGCAGCCCCCCTCCGCCCCCTTTTGGCGGCTACACCTGCGAAATCATAAAATCAAATATGCATTGAATTACATTGTGTACC
This sequence comes from Drosophila ustulata, assembly GCA_035047365.1. Taxonomy (NCBI): domain Eukaryota; kingdom Metazoa; phylum Arthropoda; class Insecta; order Diptera; family Drosophilidae; genus Drosophila; species Drosophila ustulata. Next base: position 23,186,550 of record JAWNPT010000057.1, on the reverse strand, counting down.
CGGGGACAATTATATTATCCCTTTTTTTTTGAACCAACAGCAAAAGGGAAAAAAACTTAACTCAATTTGCTGCCCATAAATTTGCTACCACAAGCGGCCTGCCCCTGCCCCTCCCCATGCCCCTGCCCCAGCTTCAACCACCTTCGGCTGCCGCATTTTTCACTCGACATTTTGTTGCTGTTGCTGGTGTTGTTCAATTTTATTCGGTTCTCGTTTTGCGCAAAAGTGCGTGTAATTCAATTTTTCATGCCACGCCAGGCGACACTGTAACCAGAGGGGTTTGGGCAGCGCCATCTTTGGTGGACAGGGAAGGGGCTGCGGAATTAAGACAAAGGACTACAGCGAGAAATATGCGTCAAAGGCATATTTGGCACGCAATTTTAAAACGGCCTCATGTCCTTATTGATGAGAGATCCCTTTTCAGTTATCCGTTAACCGTTAACGGTTATCAATATTTGATGCCGGCAACCTTTTAAAACTTTTCTTTGTTCAGCTCAGTTCAGCTCAGCTCGTTTTATTTATTATAAATGTGCATAATAATACACAAAAGGCGTTCAAATGTAGCATCATCCCACGCCCCATCCTCCGCGATGCCTCGTTGTCCTTTGGCTGCCACGTGCAGCACGTATTCAGGTGCCTCAGAAGTGCGATCTATGTGCTAAAGCGTCTCTGAGGCCCAGTTATTCTCGATCTCAGTTGAACCGGAGATCTTTGGGGCAGCACAGGTTGAACATTGCGCATTGTCGCCAGAGCACTTGCTGCCACCGATTGGGAGCGCCCACTACCCACTACCAAGTTGTCGGCGACTGCCTGGCCAACGCCAACGGTCATCTCGAGGCCAACGTCAGCCGGAAATAAGGGCACCAAACATTCAGTTTGACTTGCAGCCGCAGTTCGAGTCGGACTCGACGTTAGGAACTGACTTGCAGCATGAGAATGACGCTTCTTGAACGCACGACGGATCTTCTCAAGAAGCGGTGCCTGCGACGCGACCATGTCGACATAATCGTCCAGCACATCGGTATCCTCATCCTCCAGCTCAACGTTCACTGCGAAAAAGTCAAAGTCTTCGTCCACCTGGCAGCTCTTCGCGTATTCCGGAAAACTAAATACACCCGGCAGCACCTTAAACTCATCTCCAAATCCAAAATAGAGCACTTCGAAGTAGGTTAGTTTCCTGGCGCTGTACTTCATATTGCAGTCGTAGCTGATTAGGCTATCGTACGGTGAGCACGCAAAGTTCTTCAGCTCATGTACGAATTGATTTGCTGCTGGACCCAAGTGGTTCATCACCTCGTATAAGAAATCATCGCTTCGGATGTCGAGCTGCTGCAGCAGGGATTGCAGAGCGTCAAAGACCTCCAGCAATTGCTTCTTGCCGAGACTTAACAGCAAGGAAAGATCGCGATTGGCAAAGTCCATAATGCGGTGCAATTCACTCGGATTGCGTCTATGGGAAACACAAACTTGAAGATCTACATACATTTCTGTATATCATTCAACTTACCTCAAAGCAGTGGGAGAGCAGTCCCGAAAGACGATTGAATCATTCCCGACAATCGAATACAAATTGTGCGTATAGACAAAGGTGCGCCAAGTGACCATTCGACTGGAGAGCATTCTGACTAATTACTAATAGCAGCTAATAATTGACTTGAAATAATTAAAAAATTGCCTAGAAAAGTGATGTGATGAATCTCGATTAATTGACGTACACTGATAATTATTTTGCAAAAGTCAAACTTGTCAACTGTTTCAATTTCACTTCATTCCAAACAAAAGCACATGCACTGCAAATGTCATTCTGTTTGTAATTTGTAACACTATTATTTATTTATTTATTATTGGCTCACCAAAATCCCAGCAAAAGCTGCACTGCTCTGCAAAAAAACAAGCAAGAAAGCTACAGTCGAGGGTGCTCGACCGTATAATACCCGCAACCCATTTCGAGAGAAAACAAAAAACTTAAATATTTTAACAAAAAACATACCAAAGAATATACTGAAATTTGCTTTTTTTGTATATATTTGAAACAAATCCATAACATACCGACATGGTCACACTGTCAACTAAACAAACAAAGCGCGAGCAGCAGCAAGTGAATTTTGCATATGAAATTGATTCTTTAATAACTTTCTTGTTTTTCATTCGATCTACCAAAATTACAGGGTATATCAAGAGTATTAAGCACAGATGGCTTACCACATTACACATCATTACACAAAGAACTTTTGGAGTTATACTCGATTTACATAAAAAGAACGTGACTTGTTCTAGATTTATGAATATACTTTATATTTACAGACGGACATGGCTATATCGTCTCGGCTGTTGGCACTGATAGAGAATATATATACTTTATGGGGTCGGAGCTGGCTCCTTCTGCCTGTTACATACATTTTCTGTTGACACTAAGTTATAATACCCTTCTACCCTACGGGTAGCGGGTATTAAAATGGAAACGCACTGCACGTCAAACAGTTTTACTTCAAGTGCAGATGCAGACATATTTTTTAAATTTATACCGATACTTTTCAAAACACGATACTTTTATTTTCTGCTATCGATGGGCAAAAAAAGAGACAATAACATGAGTTAAGCTTACTTAATTAGTTTTTCATGATACGGGGTTAACTCTGCAGTCAATTATATTTTTTTAAGGAACTGAAATTTAATTAAAAATCCCTAACAAAATTTTCAATCTAACCCAAAAGTTATAGTCATCTGTAGTTATCACAACCATCAATTCACAACGACATAATAAGCGAATTTTCCAATGTTAAGCATTACCCCGTTAACTCTGGTTAGGGAAATAAATTCATCACTGTATAAAAATTAAAAAAAAAATTTCTAAATATCATAAGTACTCGATATATCGATATATTTTTTTTATATTTAAAAAAATCATTTTGATGTATTTCAAAAATGACAATATCATTCATACGATATTTTTTAAATATCATGCAACCTTTATCGAAAAGCAAACATACTTGCAATTGTTTACACGAAGTAAGATGTAAGCAATAAACTAGTAAGTCAAATACTTGATAAACTATTATAATTAGTGATAAGGGAAGCGAAATTGCGAAGAAAATAAAGCTGACTCATCTCGAACTCAAAATACATTACATACGGCAAAATACGTCATTAGACAATCCACAGTATTAATTCTCTTTATTGATTTGGGAACTTTTAGCATAGAAAAGGAAGCAGAATATTTCTCAATTCTAAAAATATGTTCTCTTATCGTTAGAAGTGAATTCGATACATGTATAGAATGAAGATTCCGCATACTTGAAGAGATATATATGTACTATATACAGACTTGTTATAGATCAAAAGAATTCGCACGCATTATCTTACTCGATATCTTTACATTTATTGCATTTGTATTTTTGGGATATAACTTAAATATTTTTTTTAACGGGCTAAAATTTGTTTTGAAAAAAAAATCATAAGATGTTCTTTGGACATGCTCGGCATTCGGCAGACGTATGCGGTATGGATCTGGGGTTTCGTTAAAATTAGTTTGTCATTTGTTTAAACTAAACTTACAGTATATTACTTCATATACATATATAATTATGTAAATCTGTAAAGTTATTATAATCTATATATTAATACATTATCATAAATTAGCATAGTATACATTTACAATTAATTTTCCATTCCGAATGCGATGCGAGCACATCATCTTGCTGGGATTCTCAAAATTATTTTCTCTTATTTTTGGGGGTAGCAGGGTGGGTTGGTGGTATGGGCAATAATACGAATTATTGTGTATTACAAAGTGATGGATAATGTGTAAATTACTCGTAATTATAGTTTTGTCTCTGTTATCGGTATATGTCTATGATGACTTCAGTAAATCTCTATGGGTATGTACAATTTAGGACGTTAAGCTTAGGTCTGCGCGTAGTATAAATACAAGTGATTAAGATGTTGGTATTCAAGCTAAATAATTAAAATGTGTGTTTAGTAGTCAACAAGAAGATCGATCGATACACTACATCAATCATATTTCTCTTCGCGAGGAAGAGTCCAACGATTCGACGATAGTCTACAAATAGTAAAACATCTATCAAAAAATTTTTAAAATCAAATTTGTGTATAAAAACAGCTTATGTTAAACGCAAGCAAGGCGTCTTTAATAGGCATCCGGGTCGGGGTTCGAGTCTGTTTGATCAGATTCAGGCGTGCCAGGTGCAGCAGCATCATCCTCATCCTCATAGTCCTCATCATTCTCCTCCTCTTCCTCCTCCTCCTCCTCCTCCTCATGCTCCTGCTCTTGATCATCTTGCTCTTCTTCCTCCGGCTCATCGCGCTGATGCTCTAACTCAATCTCTTCATTCTCATTCGCATTGTCAGCAGCATTGCTTATTTCCCCGCCAACCACATCGATAGCCAGCTCGGGCTCCTCTGTTCGGTAATGCTGCAATTCGTTGCTGGCATCCGAATAGATGCCCAGCTGTGCATCATCACTGGCGCTGGGCAGCGTGTTATGCAGATACCGCATCGCATCTTCGACGCCCAGCGACTGCTCATTGAACAGACCACTGCCAGTTGCTCCCACACTCATTGTGGACAGCTCAAGCAGCGAGTTCGCCGTGGCAACCATTGAGAGCGGTCTGTCTGCCGACGTCGCTTCGCTGGCTTCTCTGTTGTGGTTGTTGTTGTTGAAGAGACTCAGCAATGAGGCGCTGGACATGGTCGTGTTGTGGCTGGCCAAGGTGCTGAGGGCGCTGTTGCTGTGACTGTGATTGGACGACTGGTTGCTGCTGCTGTTGCTACGCCTTCGCTTTATCACCACTTCTAGCGGCTGCTGCTGCTCCAAGATCTCCTCGCCTGCATTGTCTGTGTCCAGTTCTCTTTTGGGCGGCTTCGTCTCCGACTCGGCTTTCAATTTGTTACGCAATGAGCTAAAGTCCAGATCATCATCGCTGGAGCTGCTGCTGCTGTGCTCTTGATTGTAGTTGTTGGCTGGAAGATTAAGTGTTTGAGATTAAGTGAAATGATTCAATGATTGATATGTGAGTTGCTTACCTGGTGGCTCTGTGCTGTCGCCGGCAGCTGCGTCATCGCTGCTGTCATCACTGCTACTGCTGCTGCTGCTGCTGCTGCTACTGTTGCTGCTACTCGCCGCCGCTGCCTCCTCTTCCTCCTGCTCCTCCTCCAACTCGACCTCTACCTCCACCTCCGTCACTTGCTTTCTTCGTCGCTTGCTCTTGAACTGCTGAGTGGCAGGTTTGCTGTTCGCTGCACGCTTCAGTGCCTTGGGCTTGGGCTTGCGCGCTGCCCGCCTCTTACGTCGCTTGGCAGCCGCCGTGGAGTCCTCACTACTGCTGCTGCTGTCGGAGGAGCTGCTCCAGCGTGTGCCATCGCTGCTGATGCTGCGCGTTGCAGGCGCCGTACGCTGCTGGGCGCGCGTCAGATTGCGCTTGGAGCGACTGCGCAGACACATCGGATCCTCGCGACGCGCCTCCTCCAGCACAATCCGCCAGTTCTTGCCGGCCGTGGAACTGACTCCCGTGCTGGTGCTGGGACCCATGAACAGCTCATTGGCCAGCTGGGAGACGGCCTCCATCTCCTGATCAATGCTGACGCTGTCGCCCGCAGCCGCCTTGGCCACCGGACTCGCCTTCTGCTCGTCCACAAATACCACATCCGAGTCGCTATTCGAATCCAAGCTAACCAGCTCCGGCGTGCGCAGATGTGGGGGCTTTCGTTCCAGCACAAAGACGCACTCGTCGTCGTCGTCGCTGCTGTTGCTGCAGTCGCTGCTGTGCAGCTCAATGTGAGCGCTGATGGGCAGACTGGCGCCCGCCTGGCGTCGTCCTGAGGCGTTGCTGCCGCCATCGTTGATGGCAGCCACTTCGGCATTGGCGGCCGCATCGCCGTCATCGATCTCAATAACCTCGTTGGCGGGACGTCGCATGCTGAGGTTGATGGCCACCGTCTGCGAACCGACATTGGAGGTTGTTGTTCGGCGTATGGAGATGCCCGGCAGCTCGCTGCCATCGGTGGCCATGGTGACGCTAAAGGAATGTGTGGCACTGGGATTGGTGACAATCACGCTGGTCGACGGACGCGGCATGCGGCTGCTCCACTCGCTCTCACTGCCAACTCCTGCTGGTCCATTTGCAGTCGCATTCGTCTCGCTGGAGTTGGCTGTTGTCTCCAGCGTTGAGTTGCTCTCGTTGCTGGACACCAGATCGAGCAGATCCACCTCCACCTCCTCGGCCACCAGCGCGGAATACTGCACCATGCGGTCGTAGCCAATCATGTCGTAGGGGGAGCGGGCAAAGTTGAACAGCTCGTGGATGAAGTGATTGGTGCGCTCGCCCAAAAACGGCGACAGGCGGCGACGGAATGTGCGGGTCGGTATGTTGATCATGGGCAGAATGTCGTTCATCATGTGCATCACCTGGGTGACGTTCTGCGGCGAGGTGCGCAGCAGACAGACAATGTCCCGATTGATCCACGGCATCAGGCGATGCATCTGAGCGGGATTGTCTCTGTGAACGAACAGAATTGGAGTTAGTTTTGTTCCATCTGCTGCCCCAACTATTTGATTGTGCTCACCTGTAAAAGCGTGCGCTCCACTCGCGAAACCTGCCCGTCAGGCTGTCGCTGACCGGCAGCGCGTAGAGCTTGCGATCGTAGACGTAGCGACGCCACAGCATGCTCAGCGAGCCGGCACCACGCGCATCCTGATCGTGGTGATAGAAGTTCAGCAGATCCATGCGATACGGCTCGAAACGATTGTGCGGCACAAAGATGCGCGACGGCTGCTGCCCATGGGAGCCCGTTCCCGTGCTCGTGCCGTCCTGGGACTCGTCTGTGGCCGCCGCATCGATGTCATCGCCATCGCCGAGGCCCTCGGCCGTCACATGCTGCCGCCGTATGTTGACGATGTGGAAACTCAGGCTGGACTCCGGCGAGCTGGGCTGCACCGGGTAGCGATCGTAGTCGTCCAGCGTGCGCACGTTGTGTATGATGGTCTTGAAGGGCTGCTTGCAGAGCGGGCACTCCGGCTTGATCTGTCAATAGCGAAGGGGGTTAATGTGGTAATCTTTTAGTTGATGGACTCTTCACTCACCTTGCTCCACTCGCAGAGGCATTTGAAGCAGAACTGATGCATGCAGCTGTCCGTAAAGCACTTGCGCCGACAGCGCGACAAGCAGATGGCACAGTTGGGCGGCGGCGAGGAGCGCGCAGCCGGCGTGTTGTGACCGGAGCCGCCGGTCTCCAGATGCTGCTGCTGTTGTTGCTGCTGCTGCTGCTCATCCTGGCTGGCTTCGTCGCCGCTCTCGCTGCCGCTCTCGGTGAGATCTGCAAAGTGAATGGCGGCGGCGGGCAGTGTGATGGCATCGCCAGCCGGTGGCTCCATAATGACGGAGGACGCGATGTCCTCCACCAGGGGAGGCGGCGCCTCGCCCAGCAACAGCGACTCGGCCATAGTTTGTTGTGCCCCCCTTTGGCAGGCAATTTAGAGAGGTTGCAATTGAATGGACTCGGATTTGGAGTCTTGGAGTCGCTGTCGGAGTCGGAGAATCGCTTCGGGTTTCTCGGTTTCTCTCTACTCGCGTCTACCCGTCTCGCTCACTTGCACTCTCTCGCTCTCTCGCTCAGTTATCATCTGGTTTTGTTCGCAGTAGATGGCCACAAAATGAACATGCGTCTATTTCTGCTTGGCTTTTTTGCAATGTCAATGAGCAACGCTGCAGTGCAAATGGCCAGCAATGCTTGTCCGTGGCGTGAGCTTTGATTACACACTTGCGTTACGCTTCTATTTCACAATAAACTGCTTATTTAATACGTTTAAAGGTGACAGAAAATAATTTCCTGTATTCACATTATAATGATTCCGTATGATTATGGGCAGCACTAGCGCACGACGGGCAGCACCGTCAATCTATCGATAAATACAAGAAGCCGTCTTCAAATGATTATCGAAATGTTAAATGTGCACAAAAGCGTTTAAATAACTCGCAGACCAATTTTGCAATATTATTTATGTATTTATCTAAGAAATAGTAAATGTGTTACATTGTAAACACATACTTATCGTTTTGCTTACGTTGCGCCCTTAACGTAACGCGAACGCAAAATGAGCAAACGTAGCGCAAGAATAATAAAGTGGCATCGATAAGCGATAACCACAGCAACGCTGCACAATTGAGAAATGCACTAAAAAACGCGTAGCGCGTAAAAATTGTTTGCATTTGGTGGCGTCGATTTCCACTTTTCGTGTTTTAAGTGCAATTTTCGGTAGGAAAAAAGTTGGTTCAATTGACAACAATCGCGCAACAAAATGGATCGACGCAAAAAGCGCACCTCCTCGGAGCAATACCAAATGTACATCGAGCTGATGGAGAGCGACCCAATTTTTGCTAGCGGACGCGTGCCGCGCGATTACGATCTGAATTATCTGACCAAGAAGTGGAAGGAGCTCTCCGACAGGCTCAACAAATGCGGCTCGGGACCCACGCTAACAGCCGAGGAGTGGCGCAAGGTGAGTTCCGTTGCACTGCTGCAGTCGTGGGCTGGGGTTGGGGGGCGTTGCGAGTCTTGGCGGCAAATGACGCGCACATTTTTGTTGCAGCGCCTGAACGACTGGAAGAACACGACGCGGTGCAAATACAGACGCAGCCTGATGTCCAGTGAGAAGGACATCTCGATGTCGTCGCTGGAGACGCGGGCACTCAATCTGTTCGGCAAGGTGCCGGGCGCTGGCGAGACACTGATGAACTTGAAGTCGGAGAAGGACGATCATGAGGACGACATGGAGGAGCTGGGACAGCGGACATCGGCATCGTTCCAGAAAGAGCTGCAAGCGGCCGTGGAAGAGGCAATCAACGATGAGGTCGATGACGACGAGATGGTCGAGGAGCATGTGGATCAGGAGGATCTCACCGATGAGAACATGCACGAGCCGGGCGGCGGCATCGATGGGCCCAACGTGGGCGGCACAACCGCAGTGAACACAAGTGGCGGCGGCTATCGCACCATTGTCGTCGACAACTCCAGCTATGTAGACGACGATCCGGAGCAGCAGGAGGCGCCCGTCGAGCCCGTGAAGTTTGTATGCACGCCCAACATTCATGCGGTCGGCTCTGGCGTCGTCGGTGGCGGCACCAAACTCATCAACGGCGAGCTGCCCGCGAAGCGTCTGCGACGGGATCAGCAAGTCATCTATGAAGGTAAGCTGGTCATTCGAATGGTTGCTTGAATGTTATCCACGGCACGCTCTGTGTTTTTGCTTGTAGTTAAAAATGCGCCGCGGTCTTATACCACCATCCAAACAGGTGGAACGCTGCCCACGCTGCACAACACAAAGATGCACCATGAGGGCGGGCAGGGAACGACGCTGAGTGCGGCGCTGAGCGGATTGGATGCCCAGGAGATTGCGCATCAGCTGAAGCGGCTGGCGGACATCAACTATGAGACGCTGCAGTTCGAGATAGCGCGGTTCAAGTTCAACAATCCTGGCTTCCACTATGAGCCGCCGCCATTATAGTCATTGCCCCAGGCAGATCCAGATCCGCAGCAGCAGCAGCCGCAGACACTGAAGCGGGAACAGTTGCCACAGCCAACAACAACAGCACATCAACTGCAGCAGCTGCAGCTGCAGCAACAACAGCACCAACAACAGCAGCAGCAGCAGCAGCAACATAAACCGCAGCAATCGCTGCAGTTGCAGCACAAGAAGAAGCAGCAGCAATAGTAATAGTTTTTATTGACACAAACACCAACAACAACAAGAAGTAACAGCAAAAAGATTCAGTTCGTTTGTACATTTTGGAGAGCTGAGCCCGAGAATCGATTCACACTTTGTGGATGGCTTTGAGAGAAGACGTCGACGCCAACTATCATAACCTAAAGTAGCCAGTTTAGTTTAAAATTTTACGTAGTTCATATTATTGCAAATCATTTCTCTTATATACATATATATATGTATATATATATAAGTATATAAACACACAGTCTCAATAACGAGTTCGAGTATCATACAGAACATGTATGTATGTATTTGTATTGTATTGCTAAAGAAAAGGGTATGTCGAATTCTAGATGTTCTTGATCTTGATCCTAACAATAATTATATCATCATCATAATTCTCGATGCGAATCGATCAATTGCGAAAAAAAAACACAAAAAAAATCTACCTTTAATCTAAATGGTAATCCATGTTGAATTGGACACACATAATTTTAAACGAATTGAATGTAAATGTAAAGAATAAAGTTTACCAATGATAAATACGCAGTGATCTCCCCTCCGCCCTCCGCCCCCGGTACCCTCTAGTCATGGTCAACTCCTACTCACACACATACACGAGGCGCCTTTGGTCGTGCTCCACCTTTCGCTTGTTTTGCCAATACGCTGGCGCATTCTTGTTTATTTATGAGCAGCGCGAGCTTCTCTTTTCCCCCCCTTCACTCTCGGTGTCTCGGTGTTCTATGCAATCGATGCCAACACTGAAAATCCATTAATCATTAGCAAGGCGAGGGGGCAACGTGACGAGCGGGCGGCATTTGTTGGTGTGGTGTTGGGTCACTTCAAAATGCATTTGCCTGACCGCCAACTAACACTTTTTGTGGACTTGTGGGCGCACTTTATAACTGTCTGGCCCTTTTGCCGAAAGGCGAGCGATGCGCGAGAATCATTTTAACTGTTATGCTCTGTGTTCTTCGGCCTTTGCGATGCAACAAGTGCCGATGTCGATGCCGTGGAAGTGACTTGCAAGGCGACGCCTCGCCAATAGATCATTTGGACGCCGTGCGCTGCAAATCATAAATTATGAAACTGCCGCCAGTCGCAGTCGCAGTTGCAGTCGCAGTCAACGCATGCCGTTCCGTTAGATGACCATTTCGAGTTTGGAGCACAGCACAGCACAACACGTCGTATACTTAATCTCTGTTCGCTCGCTTTGTGGCCCACTGTGAATTGTGGGTGCCGCTCTGCGCTCTGCGCTTTACGCTTTGATGAAAGGCCAGCAAGCAAAGCTGATTAACGGGCAACACACACACATATACATACGAGTATATGGTAGATTGCAGTCTGGGCAGTCAGATGTCTTCTTCTCAGCGCATGGCATGCCAGGTCCATTAAATAGTTCGTGTTGCACTCGTTTCACCATTGGACCATGGCAACGCGACCGCGGCCGAGACCTCGACTGAGAGTCGCACTCAGAGCGGCCTGTTGCATGGATCAGGGCACACATGACAGCGTGCAAAATCGAACCCTAAGGCGGGTGTTATACTACAAAACAAAAAAAAGGAAACAGCTCAAAACTATTTCAACGCTCAAAATAGGCAATCGCTGCGCTAATCAAAATCATCTACAGCATATTAGTTCTAATAAGTAATATGCTGTAATAAATATCGAATTACATAAAACTTGTATATTTATAAATATCGATCGAAGGGCATATGCAAAAGTTTCACATTTCAGATTTTGATTCAAAATTGTGCTCACATATCAATTAAAAAATAAATTCTCATCATAAAATACATATATAAATAAATAACAAAATATATATGCATATATTATTGCCCATATAAAATTGAAATCAATGTCTTAAAATGAAAACACAAACTTCTATTTAATAAATAACTTCCTTTTAGGCAGCGCGCCAATGGCTGGGACGCCACTGTAAGCGGTTAGTACAGTTAGCGCAGTCTGCATCCCTTAGAGCGATTTATTTACATTGTAGAGTGCATCGAGAGTGCTGCGCAGCCAAAATGCTGCATGCAATGGCAATATTATAGTTGTCAGCGAGCAGACGCGTCGCTGGCGGCCCAATTGAAATCTCCATAGATAATTCCCCCCTATATATGTATGGATATGGATATGGATATGTAGTTGTAGTTGTATATGTTTGCAAGACGTATGCTTAAATTAATGTTTTATTAAACGCGCTGAGACTTTAGCGATTCATCTTCATTCGTTGCCATTGCCATTGGCTATTGGCTTGAGTCTGACTCTGACTCTGACTCTGAGTCGCAGATGGAGTTGGAGTTGGGATTGGAGTTGGAGTAGGAGTTGGAGCAGGGCACATATGCTGAGAATAAGATGGCTTGGGGTTCTCAGTGTTTGGGTCCCTTACCTGGAGATGTTCCTCGTCTATTGTTGTTGTTCTGTTCCGTTCTGGGCGCAAGAGTGCAAAGCGTTTTTATGCTAGCGATTATTACGCTTGATCCTAAAGCACCGAAGGGTCAATTGATGTTTGTGATGTTGCTGAATGTTGTTGCCACCAACAACAACAACTGTTGCTGCAACAAACATTAATGCCTGGCGTTGTTGCCCGCAATTTGCTTTGGAATTTTAAGCAGCGCGACCGTCGCGTCGCATCGCCATTTACCATTTACCATTTTGACCATTTTACAATTTTACAATTTAAGCATCGTCGACGTCGACGTCGCCGTCGCCGTCAGAGACGAATATCATTTTGCACATTTTGCTTTCGCCATGTATTCTATATCTATTCAATGTTGTTGCCCGCTGCCTTTTGCCTTTTGCCCAAAATTGCATTTCCTTTTTTTTTTTTTGGTTGCTCCTCGCTGCGAGCGATGAAGCGTCAGCAACATAAAGTGCAGTCAACAACAATTTGCTGGCGGTTTTTTTTGTTATTATTTTTTGTTTTTGGTCTTTTTCGCTGTCTCTCTCATGGCACTTGATATATCACAGCTGATATTCTTCTTTCAACTGCCTAGCTTATCATCGGCGCTCTGGGGCGAAATTGTTGTTGTTGGCGGCTGTCAAAAATTTGCAAGTTGTTCTCATGCTCGTTTAATATAGAAATTATTTAAAGTTTTTTTTTGTTTTGTTTTCGTGAAGTTGCTTGGGAAAATGGTAAAATCGTGAGCGCTGCGTCAAGCATTTCATCTCGCTCTCTGTCTTTCTCTGCTCCATTAATGACCCACATTTTGGCTATGCAAATGAAGTTGCCTGCCCCGATCTCAACTCTGACTTTATTAAATCTATAAAAGTTTCAGCTCCATTACCTAACTATCGTATTTATGCTATCTTTTTATTTAATGCTGCTTCGCATCTGTTGCAGCATTTTTATGTGCTCTCTTTTGGCATTTGATGATATGATATGAGAGCAACTTTTGATGGCCCGGCCTCCATATAATTATATTAGCATGATCTATGTCATTAAAGGAATTATACACACAAATACACATGCACACATGGATAGTGCAATTAGTGCAGCAGGCGTAGAAGGCAACCACAGCAACGGCAACAACAGCTGCTGCTGCTGCTGTTGCTGCTGCTGCTGCAGCAAAACAACTATCGACTGATGCGGCTAACAATATGGCCGGCGGGCGTTTATGGCCATGACAGCGGAGGCAAACGACAGGCCATTATTGACGCCAATCGACGCCACGACGACACTAGACCCACTGGACACTGGACACTGCACCAGTTGCCCAGTTGCCAGGCATCATGAGGGGCCATTGTTGCAAGAGCAACAGCAGCAGCAACAGCAGCGGCAGCGTTGCATGCAAATTGTGCGCTGCGCTAAACATGCAAAAATCGCCTAACAGACAGCTAAAAGTACAAAATATTGAGCGCTGAAATGGCGCTGGCTATTTACCCGTATCTCCCCCCTCTCTGCCATCCCTTGGTTTATGCTTTGGCTTGTAGACAGCCTCTTCTGCGCTGTCCTGTGCTGTGCTGTGCTGTGCTGTGCTGTCCTGGCTGCCAGTCATAAACACGCACTAATTGCAGCCATGATTTGTTACACACTGCATTAATGGCGCTCACAGGACCGCAGCAACATCGACAGCAGCGACGGCAGCAACCATTCAAACAGCAACTAAAATCAAAGCCTAATTGCCTATAAATGGCAGTTTTGTAGCAGCAACAACAATGTAGATAACAGCAGCAGCAGCAACAACATCAACAGCAAAAAAGCACAAAATGTGGCGACATCAAACGTAAAGCTTTCAGCAGAGCGCCAACATCAAGAACAGTAACAACAGCAGCAACAGCTAGCAACATGCTGGCGACACCGCACCAACAACAACTACAGCAACAACAACAATCACATGATGTGCGGCATGACTGAACGCTTGAAACGACTTGCCAAGCATTATGCCTTTTGATTTATAAACAAAATTTAGTAACAATGCATTAATGTTGCTGTTGGTACTGCAGTTGCTGCTGCAGTGGCTGTGTTGCTGGCGGGTATGCAATTAAGCGCGAGATGGATGTCTGGCAGGTACAGTGGGGTGGTCCTGTGTGTCGCCAGCATGTCCGACGTATAATCGAGAGATCGATGCATCGATATACAAATCGTTTGCTTGATCTCTCACTTGCAGCAGCCTCAACAGCAGCAACAGCAATATCGCTGCGATGCTGCTCGCGTGGTCAGCGCCAATTACTTAGAGCATATCAATTATATGACTGCTGCAATGCATTGTAAAAATGAAAACGCTACAAATGAGCAGAGCTGCCAGAATGATACACAGTCGAAGGAGTTGTTGTTGCTGCAGTTGCTGTTGCCGTTGCTGTTGCTGCTGTAATTGAACTGCGCGTATTGCAAATTATTATTTTGTGCATTTGCAATCGCATTGCCGCAACTGCCTACTGGAAATGTGCAAGCCATGCCCCCAGTGCGTGCAGGGCCATTCCAACTAACTCTATCTTGCTGCCCCCCGATCCCCTCGTTGCCCCATCTTGGTCCTCGTCTCTGATTTTTCCAGCTACTCACACAGCTCGCCCTGCGTGTCTGTTCATATGTTTTCATTACTTTTGCCCATTATGCGTGTACGTGACGCACAATTTGAAATTGGCAGCTTATAAGCCGGATACCAGGCGACCAATGTGCACAATTGCAACATCGCCATCGGTCTCCGTCTCCGTCTCCATCTCCATCTCCGTCTCCGTCTGCAACTCCTCCTCCAACTGCAACTGCCACCTTCACTTTGCAACGCGCGTCTGCTGCTTGCGGCTGGGGCGACGTTGAAGGGGCAACCAATTGGCCAATCGACCAGGCTACACCACAACCCATGGCCAGGAGTTGGAGCTGCAAACAGGAAGGAGAACAAGAGAGAGCGAGAGAGAGAGAGAGAGAGAGAGCGGGGGAGAGCATCCAGCGCATCCAGGCGAGTGAGCGTCGAGCGTCTGTTTGTGGCTTTTGTTTGTTGTTGAAGTTTACAATTTTAATGCACTGCCACTTGACTGTTGACAGTGCAACACGCCGAGTGTGCATGTCTGTGTACACACACACATACATATATATATGTGTCTGTGTGTGTGTGTGTGTGTGCATTGGGCTATTGATTTTATGCGCATGTTGCGCTGCAGTTGCCGTCATCGAAGCTGCCTCTTTAACTCATTTCGCCCTTGCACCAAATGAAATTTCCATTTAAACAGTTTAATCATTCGCAGAAACACACAGAAGTTGTACGGATGCGAGGACGGGCAACAAAAATAATAAAACACGCCATACAAATAACGCTGACTCATGCGACAACAACAACAGCAACTACAACAACAGCAACATCAACTTACAACTTTACAACGGCGCATCCATTAAGAAATCCCATATCACAATTTGTGCATGTAAATAAATATTTACATTGAGTGCGAAGGTTATAAATTATATAAGCAAAAGGGCAGGCGTTTCGTGTTTGTTTAAACAATTACTTAAATCAGTTCAGCAAATTGCTCACATTCTGTTCACTTGCTTAAATGGAATGCATTGGTTTAATCATATTTGGTTTATGCATTAAATATTCATCAGTCAAGATTTTAAGTGTAATTTAATTTGTATCTTGTTTTGAGTTAAAAATGTATTACATTTCATAATGAATGCAGATAATGAGATTTATATTTTATTTTATTTAGATGTAAATAAATGACATTGATGTTAAACAAATTTTATTAACATTTCGTTACAGTAAAAAACTTTGATTTACAATTTAAATTATTATTTATTGTGAAATTGCAATACAAATTTCAACTGATAATTATTTTAGAATTGCAATATATTGTCGCTGTAAATACAGTTTTTACAGTTTACAGTGTAATTTAATTTGTAAATGAGTGTGATTTAATATTTATAAATTCATCAATAACATTTTTAATTCGTTTACAACTGAATTAAAAATTCAAATGATTAGAGATTTTTCAATTGTAGTATAAGTTAACTTTACTTAACGTAATGTTAAATAATAGTTATTATAGAATTGCTCTGTTAGACGCACTGATTTTGCGCTTATCTTTTCATTTAAAGAATATTATAAATTAATCTAAAATAATTATAGAATAAGTGTATTTTTTGAAAAAATTAAGTATATAAAAGCGTAGCTTACCTTTTCACTTTTGCTTTGAATTTAATGATGAACAATCAATGCAACATAGATATTGATATGTATTTGTTGGCGTTCCACTCTCCCCATTATGGCCTTATCTGGGTTCTGGCCAACAGCTTAATAGGACAGGCCGCAGCGAATGGATTCGCGTCCCGCGGCCCAAATCTCATTGTCAGGGACTGAATATGATTGAAGTACTACAGCAGCAGTTGTTGCAGTCGTAACGAGCTGGCATCTATCATGGCCATATCAAACTGGCATCAAACAATTTCAAATGGATCGAATGAAAAATCAACTGGCGTTCAAAATGGCCAGGCCAATTGCAGGAAGGCAACAAAACAGAGTCAGCAGCAGCCACAGCAGCAACAGAGTCTGCAACTGTTTTGTATGCATGCGGCGAACGTGATCGGTTGCCTAACAGCAATTTAAGCTGCAAGATATCGCTCCAGAACAAAGTGGCGAACGCGCAGCGACAATGTTGCAGATAGCGACGCACAGCAACAGTTGCAGCAGTCGCAGTTGCAGTTGCAGTTGGCAGCCAACTAAACAAATCAACAAACAGCAGCGGCAGCAGTTGCAACAGCTGCCATCGATGCTGAATGCGAATGAGAGGAGAATCATTGGCGCATTTCACTTGGCCAAAGTCAATGATTGAAATTCTAAAACCAACTTGTTGCTGCTGCTGTTGTTGACCTTTTCGCATGAGAATCGCATGCTGATGATGGATACACTGCAGATATTGAGCTGGGCACACTGTCAGCCAGGCAGTTGCTCAGCTGTCAGCTGCGCACAGCTCGTCATGGGCAATTTAAGTGGAAGTGGAAGAAAGGTTTCGGCTGCATTCGCATTGCATTCGCATTCACATTCACATCGACAAGCACATCAACAACATCGATGGCAGAATGCCAAAGACACAGTCACAGTCACAGTCACAGTCAAAGTCAAAGCAAATACGCGATGGATAATTGCGCTCAGAGCCCAAAAACACCCATAGAACAAGCCATAGACACAGCGACAAACCAAAGAAACAAACAACCATGGAACTGCTCTTCGACCACGTTGTCGTCGCGGAATTTCACAGCAGCATGGAAATTTGTTCGATGCCTTGTCGCTTTCTTGTTTGCCATAGACTTGGCGACTGTTCTCCGTTCTGTCTCTGCTCGCAGTTTGTTTTGTTTGATTTGGATTTGATTTGATTTCACCAGCAGCAAAGCAGCTTCTCCTTCCGCTCCTTCTTCTGCTCCCACCTCTTCTGCGGCTGTTCCCAACTTATTCAAATGACGCGCACAGTTCCTTGACCTCTCCGCGTGCCGTGTGACGCAGTCGCAGTCACAGTCGATGTTGCAGTTGCAGTTGCAGTCGTAACTGCACATGCGCGCATCAGACGCCCTCGCCATCCCGCTTCAGCTGGCATCCAACATTGCCGTTTGGCAATCTTTTGCTGCTCACTAACTTGCTGCAAAAGGTTGCCAACAACATTGCCGGGAAATGCGATTGACGGTAATTGGTTGACGTTTGTCTTATTTAAATTTGTTTTCTTTGGGTTTTCGCTGCTGCATCCGCAACCCGCCACTTGCCACTTGCCACTCGCTTGCCACCCGAGTCTTCCACATGAGCCTACCTCAAGCTGGATACTGCCGCATGCCAATGCGGTTTGCTACACTTTACTCAACTAATTCAATTAGTGCTAACTATTTATAGTAAATTTTTTTTTTTAGTTTCTACACAATTTCTGCTCAAGATTCAATCTTTAGAGCTAGTTGCATACTCCTCTTGCACCTGTTGTGCAGGGTATTTCTGCCCTCGCTTTGCTTTGCTCAGTTGATTTCGAGTTTCTTTTTCTCAGCCGAGTTGAAGTCGTAGTCGGAGTCGGAGTCGAAGACGGCGTGCAACTTTAATTGAAATGAAATGAGTTTCGTCGATTTGTGTTCTAGGAATTTGTTTTTGATTGTTTTCTTGTAAATTTGAATGATTATCGAGGCAGTTGCAACAGTTGCGCAATTGGCAAAGAACATAATAAAGAACGCGCAGAGCGACTAGAAGTCGTCGACCCGCGTAATTGCAGATCAGTCTATGACCGAAACCAAGACCAAGACCGAGTCCAAGAGCAAGATCAAGACCCAGACCCAGACCCATACCCAGACCTAGGCCCAAGCAAAAGGGGAAGTGGCTCTCTGTTCTGGGTAATTGAACTGCGCGCACTTTTAATTGTGTGCATGTGACGCGGAAGCGACTTAGAACTGGGCCAGGATCTGCATCAGTATCGAGTGGAGTCGCGTGGAGACTGCGTAGCGAGAGGAAGCCAATAAAGCCGACGAGGCCAATTTGTTACCGCTACAAACGCATATCGCGAACGGAGTATATCGCGATAAAGTTGCAAGCACGCTAAACGAAACGAAGCCACTTCCTCAACTCGGCTCAACTCAATTCAACGCTGCTCAGCTCAGCTTAACTGCAGAGCAGAGCAAAGCGTTTAAATAAACATATTGAGGGACGCATGACGACGA
This sequence comes from Drosophila ustulata, assembly GCA_035047365.1. Taxonomy (NCBI): domain Eukaryota; kingdom Metazoa; phylum Arthropoda; class Insecta; order Diptera; family Drosophilidae; genus Drosophila; species Drosophila ustulata. The sequence continues at coordinate 23,167,711 of JAWNPT010000057.1, read as the reverse complement.
GACGGAGCCGAGGGATCGCCAGCAAGTTCAAGATTGAAACCGAAACTGATGCGTAGTTTAGGGCGATTTACACAGTTTAAACAGACGGCGATACAAATCGCCGGCACATGAGCCGTTCAACCGATCTCAGCGGATGGGGCAGCTGTTCAGCCAGTTCTTTTCTTCGGTCTTCGGTCTTCGGTCTTCGGTCTTCAGTCTTCCTGTGTGCCAGCGTCATAACTGTAGCAAATGGCTAAGCAACATGCAGACTGAGACTGATACGCAGCTCGCTACACTCAGGCAAATAAGGAAGAGCTTGTGAGCCTCGGCTATATATTTATATAATGTTCTTAAGTCGCTTGACTTTATTTCTTAATTGAGACTAATTGTTTTCTTCTGCAATATATGCAGAGCTCTGCTCGCCAACAAAATTTCCTTTCATGCTGCGCATTGAAATTTTCTCCTTTTGCCTTGGCAATTTCTCAAAGTGCAGACTTAGAGGAGAGACTCGGTGCCTGAGATTTTGGCGTAGGCGTCTGCTGTCGGCTTTTTGGTTCCGCGGTTGCCACTCATAGGAAAATGTTATAAATTGCACATTTGATGAGCAGAGAAACGTTTATGGTTCTCGGTACGAAGTCGAGTCGGGCCAGCTGTGCGTCTCAGAACCGGAGCCACGGCTAGATTTGGAGTCGCTGTGGAGCGGAGTCTGCCTTTTAGCGCTTGCATGTCGGCTGATTAATTGTGCCAGCGTCATAAACGTGATGATATCGCAATGTAAGCGCATTTTTCATGTTATTCAATTCGTTGCCGCCAGCCTCAGCTTTAGCTTCAGCTTCAGCTCCGCCACAGCAAACGGCAACGGCAACAATAACAGTCGATCTATTTGCATAGCAAAAGCAAAACAAAAGACTTAGGCAACAAACTTGATCGCCTCGCACCGTTTTGGGTTCGCGCGCCAGCTCAAATTAAATCTTTCGATATTGCCAACTAATTACCGGCATTAAAGCAATTGTGCCTCCTCTCCACGTACAATATACTTCGCTTTAGTTTTGCTTTCCGCATTCGCCTGCCTCTATGGAAATCTATTGCAATTCAGATTTAATTCTTTGCCCAAATGGGACCAATCAAAGCCGTGTTCCTGCCAGCTGTCGAGCTGTTTTTTCAGCAGGTGTTTCGCCTCATTGTCTCGCATCAGTTTCAGTTTTTAGTTTCCAGCTCGGCAGGAAGCATTTGGCATGTGTCCATAAATTATCGAACTGCTTTATTGAAATTTTCGCTTTTGCGTTGCGTTCGTCTAAATGCCAGGCAATTGCGCAGTTTTCACCTGGCGTTGAACCCAATTTGGTAAAAGCTAGTTGAATAACGCTTCAAGTGCTAAAACTTCGTTGTTGCTGCGATTCCGAGCTGAGCAATTCAATTCAATAAACTGAATTCGAATTTTCACACGAGTTCTAAATAATATTATTTACTTTATCTGCTGTGATTGTTGCCTATTTCAGATTCATATGCATATTTACGTTCTCTCATACTTATTTACGATTTCAGTCCATTTCTATTACCATGATCGTCATAAATAAAAACTAGAATCGATTGCAATTCCGTCGAAAATATTATTTTATAATTAACTATGATTGACTAAAGGCTAATTAACCTCAGTGTTAAGCAGTTAAATTCCGTAATTTATTCTAAATAAACTTACGTTAATAACTATACACATACCCTATAGATGGGAATATATTGTGAATTAATTGGCTGCTAATAAAATTTTACGTCGATTTAAAAATATTTCTCACCCCCTAACAACTTTTACTTACCTACAATGTGCAGGGTATCTGATATGTTTGAATACTTCTACAACAAATTGAGTTCGCATTTATAGTCAAATCAACTTAGTGACCATATCTCCATCTAGAATGCAGCTGAGATGAGATGACGCCGAGCTGGCAATAGAAATTATTCCCGTTTGGCTTTCGTTTGATCGTGCACACGATACGCCCACACTTTATGGCCATAAGGCGAGTAAAAACGTAATAAGAACAACAGCATTTTTGCATATACAATTTATATTTTCTGAGACATTTATTAGACACAAATAGAATGTAGTTATAATAGGTAATAATGTACTCTAGATACTCGTATGCTATGTAAGCGATATAATTGTAATAACTAAAATGTACATACTAAACGACTAAGACAATGCATTTGCCAGAGGCTGTTCGGGAGCTGGGAGCGGGGAGCGGGGAGAGTAGAGAAAAGGGCAGAGATGAGTGTGTTTATCATTCTCTAGCTCTTTCACTGACGATCTCCCCTCCGCATCCGCCTCCTCGTGCTCTCACAAGTGTTCCAAGTGTCAGCTCTGAGCAAACTAAAGACTAACAAGAGTAATAGTTAAGTGTAATTGTAATTAAATTGCATAATTCGAAACAATTACAGCGAATACACTCACAACATGCACAACGAACAACATTTAAATTATGAGGAGAAATTAATAAATTCATTTCAACTATTCGTTATAACATTAAATATGCGCGTTAATCTGCTTGTTGTTGTTCTTGCTGCTGTTGCATAACTTCGTCTAGGTAAATAATGTTTGATATTTTGTTTATTCTGTGTAATATTGCTTATCTATAGTATATAGTTTACATACGCACATGCATATCTGTGTGTATGTGTATATGTATCTCTTTCATATATGTGTGTGTGTGTGTGTGTGTGTGTGTTAATGTGTGTGTGTGTGTGTCTTTTGATATTCGCTGCGGGCGTCGATCGCCTTTGCAGCTTTTGCAACTCGAGCTTTAGGTCCAAGCTTAATTAATACACCGTTTCGTTAATTTGCCGTTTGCCGTTTGTTGTTGTTGTTTTTCTTATTTGTTGTTTAAATTTGAAATGTGACTGAAAACAGAAAGCGACAGCAAAATGAAAAATGGCTTTTTATTTATTTACTTTTTTTGCTTCATGTTTATGATTATTTTGTAGTTTTGTTTTGTTTTCGCTTTTGCTTTGCCGCGTCGCCTCTTCGTATTAAATATTAACTAAAAGTGTCGCAATATTAAATTAAATTAAACATAAAATTAAATCACAATTTTATAGACTTGACGTGTGAGTGTGCGTGTGTGCGTGTGTGTGTGTGTGTATGTGTGTGTGTGTGTCATCAGCGCTTCATGTGATTGGTTTTTTGTTTGGTTCTTCTGCTCTCTTCATCATCATCATCATCATCATCATCGTCTTCGTTTTCTTCGTCTGTCTGTTCTCCTTGTCCATCCAGGCAAAATATTCTTCAAAAATATTTCATTGGAATTTTAAAGCATAGTTCTAGGCGCAGGGGAAGGCACAATTCAATGTTAATTAAAATTGCTGCTGCAAGCTAAACTGGTGAAAGCTGCAAGGGAGAGAGACAGCAAGAGAGAGAGAGAGAGGAGAGAGGAGGATAGAGATAAAGAGGAAATTATTTAGTTTAGCTGCACGAATTTAATAAGCAAAACAATCAGAGGGCAGCACGATTTGCATTGCCACACCTCCCGCTCTGCGCTAGCCGCTTGCCCCTCCTCTGTCTCCCCCTCTTTCCACTGCCCGCTCTCTTCGTCTGCTCACCTGCAGGAACACACACAGCGCTAAATGTTGGTGTTGCTTTTTTGTGGTTGTCTGTTGTTGTCGTGGTTGTTGTTGTTGTTTGTGGTTGTTGTCTGTGTTGTTGTTGTCGTTGATGGCAGCGAAACGATTTGGCAACGAATCTACTCCGAACCCGAGCATCGCATCCTCATCCTCTTCTCCGCCTTCGTCTCCATCTACGTCTCCATCTACATCGTCTACAGATAGAGCGTCGCCTGCTGACGCTGATCGAAATGATGAAAATAGAGTTTCTTCTTGGACTTCTCCTTGGATGGCCGCAGATCCCACACCAGATTGGAGAGGCTGCGTGGCCGCGACAGGCGTCGCGTCTTCTTCTCCGGCAGCTTCTGCGAGTCGCCCGAAGTGCGTCCCCCGCTGCGCGACGAGTCCAGCGTGCCCTCCCTGGGGTTGTTGTGGTGATTGTTGCTGCTCGAGCTGCGGCTGTGACTGTGCGCCAAATAGCCATGCGAATTCAGAATGCTGCCGCACTTGAGCACCACATCGGGCGGCGACTGGGAGCCGGTTGATCCTCCAGCAGCTGCTGCCGCCGCTGCTGCTGCTGCTGCTGCCTGCGCCGCCGCTGAGGCTGCAGCTTGGGCCGCTGTTGCTGCTGCCGTTGACTTGGCGTGCGCTGAGATCGTCGGCGGCGTCATTGCGCCGGTGTTGTTGCTGTCCGGTGTCAGCTGCAGGCTGCTGAGACTCTTGTATCTGCGGAGGAGACACAACATTGACTTCCCCTCTTCCACAATTCCCCCTCGTCTGCTGCTACTCACCTGATATGAAAGAGCGGCGACTGCGGCTCAAGGGATTCCTTGACTGGCAAATGGTTGTTGGGCGTCAGCACCTTGCTGTGGTGATGCGGATGCGGATGCGGATGGGGATGGGGATGAGGGTGTTGATGGTGATGGGGATGGGGATGATGGGCGTGGGCGTGCGAGTGGGCGTGGTGAGCGTTGGCCGCTGCTGCCGCCGCACTGGCAATAATTGCTGCCGTGCTGCTGCTGTTGTTGTTGTTGTTATTGTTGCTGTTGCTGTTGTTGCTGCCCGGCGTTGGCGGCAACTGTTGCTGCTGCTGTGAATGGCTGTGACTGTGACTGTGACTATGGCTGTGACTGTGACTGTGACTGTGACTGGTGCCGCCGGTTGAGTTGCCATTGCTGCTGCTGCCGGCGCTGTGCGCATTCGCATTCTTGATGTAAAGCTTTGGTAGTGTGGGACGCTGTCGCTTCTCCGCCGGCTTCTTGCCCGGAATCGTCTCGATGGGCGGCGGCACCGGCTTGATGTCCTCCTGTATATGGCTGTGATGATAGTGATTGACCAGCAATGCCGACGAGTGGTGAAGATGCGACTGCTGCTGCTGTTGCTGTTGCTGCTGTGACTGCGACTGCGACGAGTATTGCTGATGATGATGATGGCCACCGTTGCTGCTGCTGTGCTTGTTCGACTCCAGGCTGCTGTAGTTGTTGTTATTGCTTGTCTGTTGCTGTTGCTGCTGGGCTGCTGTTGTCGGTCCCCTGATCAGGCTGCAGTAGTTGCCGTTGCCGCTGCTGTCCGTGTGATGCGACTTGAGAGTCGGCGACTCGCAGATGGGCTCGAAGCGGGCCAATCCCTTGGAGAGCGGCGTCAGACCGCGCACATAGTCGTAGATGTGATCAATCTCCTTGTACTCCTCGGCAATCTCGCTGCTGCTCAGCGCCTGCTGCTGCTGCTTGGACCACGAATCACAGCTGGCGCTCTTGCGCAGCACATAGCCGCTCTCGGCCAGACCGCTGGCGACGCCGGCCGCCGAGGGCAGCATGACGACGGGCAGCTTGTTGCCGCTGTTGCGGCTGCTGAACTTGGAGTCCTTCTTCTCCTTCTCGCTCAGCTTGAGATCGACAATCTGCAGGCGATCGCGAGCGTCGGCCAGCAGTCGTTGCGCCTTGTCCAGAAAGCGCGTGTACTCAATGAAATGCTCCAGCTGCTCCATGTTCTTGGCCCGCTGCAGCTTGATCTTCACGTTCAGCGGCACCGGCACCAGATCCGTGTCCTTCTGCAGCGGCAGCGCGAAGATCCGATCGATCTCCACGCAGCCCAGCAGTCGCAGCTCTGGCACAAAAGGCTGCTTGAGTCCCTTGGGCCCGCTGCCATGAACGAGTCTACAGAGCGTTGGAGAGAGTATGAATATTTATTTATTACATTCAGATCAATAGCAAGAATCACAGTTAAATAGATGTAGAAAAATAATTATATGATATTACATTGCAATTAAACAAAATTCACAATTAAAAATAATATTTTAAATTTAACAAAAAAATATGTAAAATTGTATTTTTAAATTTTGTTTTTAATGAGTTGATCTAAATTTCTCCAAAACTCCAATATAAATTTAAATTTTTAAATTATACATACAAAATTTTTTATACAAATTATTCTTAAAAATGTTGAAAATAATATTTTCCTAAAATGCTATAAATTTAAGATTATTTCGGAGGTAATCAGAATGTTTACAAAAACTCTAATTAGATCAAAAAAATATAAGCATCGAAGTAATGTGAAATATTAAATGATATTTTTTATTTAAAATATATATAAAAAAAAAATTTACGAAAATAAAAAAAAATAATAGTGTTACTAATGAAGTAATATTAATTATTTACTTGATTGCATGAATTGAGTTAAAATCAAAAAACAAACGGTTCCAAAAATTAACTTCAATTAAATGTGGTCAGGAAGGATTGAGGTTTGGGTTAATAAATGATTATTAAACTATTAAAATTTAAAAATTGAAAATCAGATCTGTTTGGAACTCACCTCACGATGACGGGCATGCGCTTGAGCAGCAGATTCTTGACGGTGTGCACTCCGCTGATGCTGTCCTCGCGGGCGATGGGCGAGAACTTGGCTTTGGTATCGAGTGGCAGATTGATGATCTCGTCCTTGATGTTGCGGCACTGCAGGTACTTGCCGTTGTCGTTCATGGTGGTCAGCAGCTCGCCGGCGTGAATGGTGCGGTTGAGCTGCTGGCAGCGGAACGTCTCGCGCACCAGGACGCGAGCGTTGCGACGACGTGCCAGCTCCAGGACGGAGTCGATGCAGCGCGTGGAACGGCCGTCCTCGCTGAGCAGCTCGAAGTAGCCGCCATAGGTCTCCGGTATGAGCACCTTGGCGCCCACATTTGTGGGCTTGCGTCCCTCCTTGATCTTGATGGGCTGCGCCAGAATCTGATACTTCTTGCCGGCACTCAGGAAGAGGGCTGTGCTCTGGAGCGACGGTGCCGATAGCGTTGGCACCCCCAGAGCTTGGTGCTGGCCCTTCAGGATCTTGGCCACTGCCGGCAGCGGCTGCTTGGAGAAGTCGCGCAAATAGACGGGCGTCGCATCCCCGAAGCGGGAGGCGGCCAATATGATTTGGCCATCGGTGGCGGCCATGTCGCGGTTGAAAAACGATAACAGCTTGTTGCGCGCCAGTTGCACATTAAATGAGAGTAAATTTCATTGGACTGGCTGCGGCGCCGACTCGCTGGATTTGTGGACGTGCTCTGCCCCCGTCTCCGCCTCCAGACGTCCTCCGACTGCGCCTTGCTCTGACTCGCTGGATGCCTCGCTGTGATCGTCGTTGTCGTCGTTGTCGTTATCCTGGCCGCAGCTGATGGCGTTGGCGTTCAGCTGATCCTCTAGCTCAAGGGCACGTCGCTTGGCCAGCTCCTGGTGGCGCAATCTCAGCAATTGGGCGCCTCGACTGCAGCAGGCGTGTGCTATTTGTTCCTCCTCAATGTCTTTCTGTTGCTGCTGTTGTCTGCTCGCCGTCGCCGCCTTGGCTGCCGTCTGACTGTGGTTGTTGCTATGGCTTTTGCTATTGCTATTGCTATTGCTCTGGCTCTGGCTGGTCAGCAGTCGCGTGGATGTCTGCAGAGCGTAGTTGAGATACTGCATTCGGGTTGCTGCTCGTCTCCCGCTGGCCACAGTGTGCGAATTGTGATGGCGACTATTTCTCCGTCAGCTCAAGCTCAAGCTGTCTGTTGCTGCTGCTTTGACTCCTGCAAGATTGTTGTACACACAGAGATTAGTCGATGGTCGATTTTATGACATTTTCTTAGCCTATCGGAAATGCAGTTCATATTATTACCCACGCGGCCCACGCACAAGGACTGGCTTATTTATGGGGCCATAAAGTTGAAATGAAATGGCAGAAAGTGCAGCCAGCAAAATAAATGCATGTAAATATGGCCAAGATGATGGCGACAATGCCAAACATGCCATTAAGACCATTAGGGGGAGGCACGAACACGAACCGAGCAGCGAACAGCAAAGTGAAGAGAGAGACAGAGAGAGAGAGTGGAGTGTGGCATGCAACTGCAACTCGGGACATTGCATTGGCAATAAGCCAGGCCAACAAATGGCAAGACATTAAAAGTACTTAAAGAATATTTGCATATTTATGAGCCCACATAAATGTGGCTGATTACCAGTGGGAGGAGGGCCAAGGACTCCTCCGTTTGACTAAATTAGTTGGCAATTAGAATAAGTGAACGAAGGTGAACGCGGAAGGGTTCGCCGCCCACTTTAGCGACTGGGCGTGGCCAGCATATGCATCCATTTCAATTGGCGTTGAGTGCTCATCGAGAAAAGCGGCGCATAAACAATTTACGAGCCTTTTGGCTTCGCCAAAGTTATAAACATTTCGAGCAAGGCACATAAAAGGCAAAGATTTAATTGAAATTTTTATGCGCATGCCAGTGTTGCAAGTCAAAGAGTCATTGTAGGTTCCAAATTTAAACTAAGTTCAATTCCTGAACTACATATTGTACAGCCAAGTTTTGTTTAGTTCAATTTTGATTCGTCTTTTTTGCAGTTGTTTTTACTTTTCAGTGGCTTTCCAATTAATTGCTTGGCCTGTGTTGTGTTGCTGAGACGACGATAACACGGCCTGCAATTAATTTTCACCATGGAAAGTACCTTTTCCTGCAACAAGCGAACAACAGCAAACTGGCGCGCAATTCTCACGCTTGGTAACTTATGTGGAAACGTGACATTTTCTCGGCTACTGGACAAAAATTGATGCCACTAACAGGAGGATTGGCCAACCGACTTGTGGATCTACCGATGCATCTGAAGCTGGCTGTGGCTTCGATGCTGCTGCTGCTGGTTGTGGTTGCGGCTTCCTGGCGCGTACGTGTCTGGAGTTTAAGTTGCTGTTTTTATTATGCCCGCTGCATGGCCTGACACAGTTTCAGCATTTGCCTTGCATTTAACTTGATTTCATTGAGAATGTCTTAATTAATTAGTGGCGCCCCTGGACTGGCTGAAAAGTGGCACAGGCACAGAGCGAGTCTCGCCCAGGGCTGAGCACTTGAGAGAGTCAGCTGCCAACCCTTCACGCCACCGCCCGCCCCTCGCTGCTAGAGTGTCTTCACAACGCTTAACAACTTCCTGTGCAGAAAGGCAAAAAATAAAAGAAGAAACTCATTTAACTTGTAGCTGACACGTTGCAGCATCGAAGAAGCCCGACAAAAAGTTTTTCGTTTTCATTTCTTTTTTTGTTTATTTGCTTGTTTTATTTTTTAATAAGCAAAAAACTCGCAATGAGCAAGAAATCCTTTTCAAGCTCCTGCCACAGGCGCGTTGCCAATGACGATGACGATGGCTATAGCTGAGGCGATGGCGATGGCGATGGCGATGACGATGACGTTGGCATATGTCGAGCTCAACCCCTTTCGGCCAGTTGCGGATGCTTCCTGCCCCGAGGGGTCGCGGGGAAAAACAAAAGCCGCAGGCAAAACACTTGAACAAACGAGCTATCATCCGAGCAGAGTCCCAATACGAGTTGACTGCGAGCCACAGGAAAAGTGACAACGTTTCCTCTGTTCCTCGCCACACCCCCCTTCGCCTTCACTGTCACCGCCTGCGGTTATGACTACGAAATATGAAATATGTAACCCAAGACGTAGACAGCCACAACAACAAGTACAAGAAAACGTTGAAGAAAAAAGCGAAAAAGGGAAAAAAGAAGAAGCCTGACGCATAATGAGATACACAAAAACAACAAGTTGTGAAAAAACGAAACGGAAAGCAACAAAAGCCCAGCATAAAAAGCAAAAGTTAATAATGATGCAACGAAGCTTAAATAATCTTGCTAATGATGATATCACAACCGATTGCTGCAGCTGCAAAGCGACGAAGGATGCAGCTTTTTACAGGTGCTAAAAAACAGCTAGAAGTTATTTTTAATTGCAATCAAACTTTGTTACTGCACAATACTTTATAATTATAATTGTCATTCAATTAATTGTTGCCAAGAAAAGTGCGGCTTAAAATAAAATAAAATTCAACAGTTTGAAGATTAAATTGCTGTTATCAATGGAAATGTATCGAAAGCAATAGAAGTGTATAAATTCCTTGCTTTAAAACCCGCTTCAAGTGTTGCCAAAATATGTATTTATATATATAGAAATAATCAGCTATGTCTGGTGAGACATAATTAAGATATGCAGATAGATAGCAGCTCATGCACACCCGATGCCATTATGCAAGTGCAGAGAAGCAGCAGCCATAATCTTGGGGTGTATGTGAGCACATATGTGTTTGCCCCAAATATGGCCCAGAAGGGACGCTGTTGTTTGGCCGGGTAAATACAGCGTGGAGGGTGTCTGCTTAATGACCAAGTTATTACAACCCGGGGTAAGTGTATAAGTAGAAGTAAGTGCGATAAAAGCAGCGTTCAAAAGGATTAGGGCAGCTCTGCATGTGTGTGTGTGTGTGTGTCTGTGTAAACAGAATCTCTGCAAAGGTGTGTGGACACACACACACATAAGCACACACAGGCGGAGGTGGGTGGCTTTTGTTGTGCTAACAAAAGCAACAGACGAGCCAAAAGAAAAAAGGAAAAGTGTAAGGAGCACGTCCCGGTCGCAGGTCAGGCGCAACACAACGCAACACAGCACAACGCAACAGAACACATCGCAGCACAGCACAGCTCATAAAAGGAAGCAAACACACTCACACACACACACTGAAATATGTTTGCATAGTTTGTGGTGTGTGTGTGTGGTGTATATGTCTGGGCACATTAATCACACTAAAGAGTTTTACAAAATGCAACTCAACTCTGCGAACCAAAGCCACAGTCATAGTTGTAGTTGTTGATGTTGTTGTTGCTGTTGCTGTTGTTGTCACCACTTTAAGCTGCGGCTTAAAAATCGCGGCCCCGTCTTTGCGGCAAGCAGCTTACCCGGCTAAGAATTTCGCGTTGTCGCGTTGTCGCGTTGCCAAGTTGCCTCTTTGCTCTGCCCCAACGCCAACGCCAACGCAGCAGCAGCAGCAGCAGCACTTGATGCAACGCTGAAGTCGACGCCAACGTCGACGCTAGGGCATATAATGCAATATAATACGAGACTGAAACTCCTTCATGCTTTTCTTTATTTAATTTCATTTCCGTTTTGTCAAGCTGCTGCCTCGGCTGCTGGGAACACCTTCAACTTGAGCTGTGCAGCCTCATCTCCAGCATCATCTCCTCTTGGCATCTCGGCCTCATCTTCATCTTCGACTTGGACTAGTCCTGTGCTCAGTTGCCTTATTATGTCGTTCTTAGCGCTTTTGATTACTTTTTATCCGCTTTGCACGCGGATCTGGCTGGCAAACAGCTTATTGTTGTTGTTGTTGTTCTCGGTCGTCGTCGTCGTTGTTCTTGTTGTCGTGGTCGTCTTTCATATCTACCCATTGGTGTGACTAATGACGTGCCGGCCAAACGGACAACGCTCGCCACTTGCCACTTGCCACTTGCCACTTGCCGCTCGTTTGTTTAGCCCCCTCGCCGCTGTCGCTCGCTGATGTAAATAATGAAATAATATGGTTTTTCTCTTGTCTACCATGAAAAATTAACGCTCTGCCCATTCTTGACTTCTTTTTTCATGATTTTTATATGGTGGACAGTTGGTTTTTGCTTTCATTTGTCAAGTCAAGTGGAGTTTTTTGCGCTTTTGCTTTTGCTGTTGGGTTTCAGTTTGGGTGTGAGAAAAGCATTGCCGCTTTCGGCCTTTGGGGTTGCGAACCACAAGGTTGTTGAATGACCATTGTGGGTGTCTCTCTCTGCGTATTCATAAGGTTATTGCACCGAAACCAAAAGTGTTATGAATTCCCTCTTGCCACCTCATTCCCTGATTATCTCGGGGGGCTTAACACCGCTTTTGGGTTACGTTGAGTAATGGGACTCGGTAGCTGCTTTTGATAGGCTGATGTTGGAAACCCTTTGGGTTTTGCTTGTGTTTCCAATGTATTAAACTGGCTTAAACTGTTGCCCTATTGTTGACTACTAACTGAACTTGTTTTGTAAGACGCATTCAGTCTGTGAGCTGACAAATGTGTGTGCTAGAACCTTGACAATGTCAATGCCATTAAACGAATCCATACATCTGGTATGTAAATATAGATATGATGGCTCATCGTGCTCCATATGCATAGGCAGACAGAATGTAACGTATTTTTCCCCGTCTCGCATTCGTATTCATATGCTAAATTTAACAGTCGGAACGCGCCCAATTCCAATTCCAATTCCAATTCCAATTCCGATTCATAAATGGCGGGGGCAGCAAATCAAAAGCAATTAAAATGCAAAGCCACAGAACGGCAAAGGGTAACATTATTATTGTTGTTGTAGTCGTAGTTGTTGTTGTTGTTGTTGTTGTGACGTTGATGAGGTTGCCTGCGCCAATGATTTCTGTATTTCAGTATTTCTGTGTGTGTGTTTTTCTTTTTATTTTTTATTGAAATGTTGACGTGCTTACTAATCAACGAAGCGGTCAGAGTGGGAAACACATTGCTGGCATTTTATTAATCATGCGCTGCATGCGCAAACACACCACACAAGAACTAGGAGAGGTAGAAGTAGACGCAGGGATGGGGACAGGAACGTGGAGTTGGGGTTTCTCAAGAACCCGAAGAGCCACAGGAAATCGAAACCGAAATGCAGCGACATTTGCTGTATCATATTTGGAACTGTTTAGCGATGGCAAAAAGAAAGAACCGTTGACTGCCTTTTGAAGTCCAATCGAATGTCGCATAAAGTGCTTGTTGTTGTCATTCTTTTTTTGGGGTCTACAGTTCATTGAGCATTCCATGCCCAATGACTTAAATTTATGCTCGGCGAGTGCTTTGTGATTGTTGTAGGGTTCTAGCTGACACTTTGTAACCGTTTCTGTTCTGTTTACCTTAAGCAGACCAAACGAAAGTATCTTTTCTTCACTTTGATTGACTGTGTGTGTGTGTGTGTGTGTGTGTAAAAGGGAAATCCCTTTTTGGGGCTGCCTCATTGCCATTTATAAACAAATGCTGCAACTTAGAGAGACAAATAGACAAGGGGCTGGGCACAGGCAGACTGGAGACTGGGGACTGGGGACTTGGGACTACGACTGGGGACTGGGGCTGGGCCCAAGCCTGGGTCTGGGCTTGGCACTGCCGAGGATGGGCTTTTGTTGCTTTGCTTTTGACCCAGAAAATGAAAATACAATAAGAAAATGTTGCGCCCGTCTTTTGTAAGTGAAATTTTCAGCTATCTGCTGCATGTCTTTGTTGTTCTCCCATATTAAAAATTAAAAAAAAAAATCGAAAAAAGTCGAGAAAGAAAAAACCCAATACAAAATGGTAATGGAGAGTGTTCAGCATTGGCATCGGCGAGAAGTGCGTTGGTGTCAACTCGAAGAAAGAGGTAGAGAGACAGTCCATTAACTTGTCAGCCCCCATCGGAGTTGAGTGGGCAGCAATGGGCATATAATCGAGCTGATAATGAATAAGCGAACAAATTTCTTTAGCATCTAATATTTCTTTTCATTTGCAAGTAGTGAAAGGCAGACCAAAAAGTGCTAGAACTCTTTATAGGAAAACACTTTCAGACTAAGGCTTTAACTACTGCAGAAGTCAGTGGGAAAATAAATCCCATTATGGCCGTTTCTTGACGTCATTATATTATTGTTATTGATTTGTTTTTATGATAATTATTTGTAGCCTTTACTTCATTGTTCAGAGCGATGACTAATATTGAAATTAATTTATATTGCTTACTTAGCGGACGCACATTTTTAGCCTTGTCATCTCATAATTATTATTAATTTATTTTATTTTAAGTCTTTATTTAATTGATATGTTTTAATTGATTGGCTTCCGAAAGAAATTATCGAATTATATTTCTTCGTTTTGTGGCATCAAAGATGTTATATAATATCTTAATTATTTATTTACTTTCAATAAATGTTGTTTTCTTGTTTATTACGCAACTAATTGCTGTCTTAAAATTTGTATGTCAAATCGGGTGTACATATTATTAAATTTTGTGTCGTTAAAATTCGCTTTATTATGTTTGCTGTTAGTTCTCCACAATTCCTCGAGTTCTTTTCATTTCAAATTCAAATGGCTGAGAATCACACTCTGGTGATTTCGGAAGTCTCGCACATAAATTCATAAACCAATTTTGACACTTAATAGGGCCAGGCAATTAGCAGTCTAAAATTCCACAGAGGCCACACAATAATGTCCACACTTAACCAAATTTATAGAGCATGACGCTAATTACCCTTAAATGATATATGCATTAATATTATTATTATTAACGTATAGTATTCGTATTAATATTTCCCGAATGAGTGCGGGGGATATTTACATTATTATTTATGGATTGCTCACCTACAATGTACAATGCAAATAACGGTAGAATTTGCTCCAAAAAAGTTGCCGTTAAATGTGCACAATAAACATTTACATTTACACTTTTTGGCAATCAATTAGCACACAGACACAGACACATGCACATGGGGAGAGACACTGAATAAACTCTCATTACTCATTTCTTGACTCGAATTTTGTTTTCTATTTGCTTTTGTTGGTGTTGTTGTTGTTGTTGTTGTTGTTGCTGCTGTTGATTACGCGAGTTTTACGATCATTTCGTAATATTCGTAATATTCGCAGACGGAGCGAAAATTTCTTTTGTTGCCGATGCTGCGGCAGCCACACAAAACTATGAATAACTGTGAATTTCACAATACCAAATGAGGCACAAAGAATTTTTACTTTCACGCCAGTGACGAAATGTGATTTTAGTTTGTTATTTCGCCTTCTGCGTTTGCACCGTTCTATACTTATTCACTGCTCGACGCGATTTGCATAAAAAACGAAACGTTGCCGGAGTATTCCCCAAATCGCAATCGTATCTGTTCGGCTGATTCTCTTCCTCTGACTCTGTCGTTGAGGTGTCTCGCGTGGGTTGCTCTTGTTGTTGTTGTTGTCGATGTTACCGTGTTGTTGGAGCCGCGCACGCGCACAGATCTCGCTGCGAGCGACGACGATTGTGGAATGAACCGGTCGCTGGATGCGAAGCTAATGAAATGCGAGCTACGGTTCTGAGAGCTGTCGAGTTGAGTGCCCAGAACATGCGCAGTCTCAGCCGCAGTCTCAGTCGCAGTCGCCGTCGCCGTCGCAGTCGCTGTTGGCGTAGCAGCCGCATTACGTTAACAGAGGCTTAGCAGAGCGCTGTTAAACCGGTCTAAGGTCTAGCGCTCTGCTAGTCGCCGCTTAGGCGGAGCGAGGAGGGGAATTTCTTTGCTCAACTTTCGGGCATTTGTTTTGGGCTCTAATTTCTAAGCAAACGTTGTGCGAGAAAGACCAAGAGAAAGAGAGAGAGCGAGAGCGAAAGAGATTCTCCGGCGATAAGCGACGGACAGTTGTTTAATAGTTTTCTTTCGAATTTTGAGGATCTTTTTCTATGTTGTTTTTTTCTCTCTTCTTTCTTTTTATGTGTTTTGGTTTTTGTGTTGTGTTGTACGTCTCAGATGTTTGCTGAGAAAAACGCGACTCCCAGCCAACTGTTGATTTGCTTTGTTAGCATCTCTTTAAGTTTCATTAACATTTCTGGCTGTGGACTGTGGTGTCCCTTGTCCCTCTGTGTCAACCGTCTGCAGAGTCGTTATATTTTGTTTGGATGTGCGTGTGAATTTTTATGGTTCATTAAAATTAAAAGCAAGCGCTGCTCTTGTTGTTGTTGTTGTAGTTTTATGTTTTGTTTGGCTTTATTTATAGCGAGCGACCGATTGGCATTTAGAATGTGAGTTCGTTGGGAGTTCTTTGGGGCTCTAGATTTCGGGTTGATTGAACCAAAAACGGTGCGACTGTTAGTTAAGTAGCTTTTGCCATTCTGATTTGTATCACAAGAGGCGGAAGAGATGACAGCTCCGCAGAGTGAAATTCCAATGCTGATGTAACACTGTCCAACCCAAAAGCAACAACAACAACAACAACCACATACATATGCATATCATCGTGCAGCGGCTCGGCTTTGCCAAAAAGGGTTGAGAACAGGAACATGAGCAGCACAACAACAACAGCAACAACAAGAACTGCGAGCCGTCCGGGCCGATGATTTACGACAAAGTTACTTTAGAATATTCAATCAGAAAACCTTTCAAAATGCCGCAAGGCCAAAGTTCTACTCGTAAAAGCTGGACCATAAAAGCAAAGCCAAAACCAAAATAAAAAATAAAACGAAACGAATAGCGTACGAGTATAAGGAAGGCAAAGGCCGCTTGCATAGCACATGAAATATGAGCGCAAATTATAAACAGACGTCACGTCAAAGGATTAACAAGCAGTACCCCAACTTCAGCACCCCCCCTCGTTGCCCAACGACCAGCAATCAACAACAGCCCCAAAGCCAGTCCGAAATAAAAATCAAATGAATCAAACGTCGAGCCGAGGCGACTTTGATTTCAAGGAAGTCTTCATCGTCGTTGTTGTCGTCGTCGTCGTCGTCGTCCGATCCGCTGATTTGATTTTTATGACTGCCAACCTGAACCTTTTCTTTCTGTTTTTTTTTCGTATTTTATTTTTCAAGCGAAAACGCAGCAAAGCGATTAAAATCTAACAAATTTTTCTCAGCCCCGCAACGCGACAAGGGCCGCCGTTTATAACGAAGCGGGGGAGCTCAGAAGGGGGAGGAGGAGGGTAGTGAACAAGACGCGTTAAATGGTCAACACCCAACACGGACAGCGCCTGAAGCTAAAGCTGAAGCTGAAGCGTAAGCTGAAACTCAGTCTCGAAACTGAAACTCAATTTTAAAATGCAGATTATGTGCGTTGATTAAATATTGTTTTTTAATTTCTTTCTGCGTCTCAATGGGAAATTAAAAATGCAAAGCCAAATGCAGCTAAGGGAAATGCAGCCAACTTGTTGTTGTTGTAGTTGTTTTGACTTTTTTTTTTGTTTTTTGCGTTTAGTGCATGCCACGCACGTCGCGCTTAATAATAAAAAAACATTTATAAAATTGAAAAAGAACAACGCGGCGTTGGGTTGGGTTAGTGTTGCTGTTGCTATTGCTGTTGCTGTTGCTGTTGTTGTTGCTGTGGCCGGTGTCGGTGTCGGTCAAGGCGTAGCCAAAGCAGCGCCGCCTATCGAAAGGTTTATGGCTCGAACATTCGCCTTTCGACTTGACCGGCAACAGACAAGAGTACATCAAGAAACGTCAAGTTTATACCCTGTACGGCGCAAAGTTCTAAAGGGTAGATTAGTTGTGCTACTAGAAATACACTCAGCTAATTAACTGCTCTTAGGGTATGCTGCTGGTGTGGCAAGCGTAATTGGTAACAGTTTAAGTTGAAGTTCTTTTACTGCTGCTATCTAATCATGCGCAAGTTCGTTGCCTAAGTCTTTTGTTTTCGCTGCGTTCGCCGCGTCGCTTTATCAAATTTGTGGAAATCGGACTTATAACGGTTGAACGTGTGCATGTATAAATGTGTGTGTGTGTGTGTGTGCATTTATCAGGAAATTGTTTGTCGGCTTAAAGATTTGCATAAGACACTCAGACTGAGACTCAGACTCAGTGTTAAGCGTCTGCAGAGTCTTTGTGCGTGTGCCAATTTTAGCTGCAGCCCACGCCAAAATCTCATCCATAACTCAGGCGATGTTGTATGCAAATGAGCTGCAATTGTAACTGGGGCTGCATATGGTTCTCCAAAAACGAAAAATAAAGAAAAAATTAGCCGCGACTTTTGTTAGCTTGCACTTTTTTGGGGCGGCCTTTCTTTGGAAAGCGCGCGCGCGTTGCACGCTGATTGATTGCCTCGGCCATTGTATGGAGGCAGTGTGGCAAGTACTATGTATGTGATGGTCTGAGTGTGTAGTTGGGCATATGCGGGCCGTGCGCTTCCCTGGTGCGGGCCTAACCTTTGCACTGCACTCTCTTGTCTGTGCTGTGTCTTGACTTTGACGCTTCGTTTCCTGCGCAGCATTTTACGCTTAATTTGGCTTTGATTGATGTTTAGGCCGGCTTTCGGCTTCGGGTTCGTTTTGCGCGCTGGCTTGACTCAGACTCTCTTACGAAAATTAGTTAATTTTACTGCCTGCTTGCTGGTTCAGTGAACTCCGCTCACAAACTGCCCAAACACAGCTGCAATGGCCGCGAGTTGCCGCAAGAGTTGAGCCACAATTGCTGGGGCTGCCCTCGGTTAAGTGATAATTTTCATATTGAGCCAGCCTGACAAACATTATTTGTTGCAACCTCGCATTCTGATGTCTGATGTCTGATGTCTTGTCTCTCAACAGCTTTGACCCATTTAACTGTGCGGGCTGCTGCCGTTGTCGTTGTTGCTGCCGCATTGTGTCTTTTGGACACTTTCCAGCAAGCTGACACACAGGTTGGAAAGCAATTAATTACATTGCCAACTTGTACGTGGCCACAATGAAATTGTTAACAGCAAAGAGCTCAAAGCGCGCGCGTCAATCAATCAGTCAGTCAGCCACTCTTTCAGTCACTCTCTCAATATAACAACAAATACAGTCAATGGCCTCAGCAGCCACTCGGTTTTGGGTAGTTCCCAGTTCTCAGTTCTCAAACTGTTTTTCTAGCTGTCATGTTGGCGCTCCAGGTGCCATTATTTATTTGGCAATCGCGACAAAGCAAAACAAACCAACCAACCGAAAAAGAAAACAAAACGCTGCCCACACCAATT
The DNA here is from genome assembly GCA_035047365.1 of Drosophila ustulata. Classification (NCBI taxonomy): domain Eukaryota; kingdom Metazoa; phylum Arthropoda; class Insecta; order Diptera; family Drosophilidae; genus Drosophila; species Drosophila ustulata. The sequence continues at coordinate 23,149,158 of JAWNPT010000057.1, read as the reverse complement.
AGGACACACAAACGCGAGCACATTTTTCATTCGATCTCCTTCTCGATGCGGAAAGTTGCCAATTTGGCTTTCATTTTCAGCAGCTGTTTTGCTTCGGGGGCCCTTTGGAGGAAAGTTCTCATGTTACGATACAATGCGATATATACCCTTAATAGGTCTCAGGCCAGGCCAACTAACAATGCTGCTGCAATAACAAGGACAGCTCCATAGAGCAGCATTCTAATAGGAGCAAAGTCACTGTCGCTGCAAACCAGACGGAGACGGAGACGTGGACGTGGACGTGGACAGAAACATTGCCACTGCCACTGGCTGCGTTCGCTTCCTAAAAAACAATAAGCAAGGGCAGCAGGCGAAATCGAGGAGAGAATTCAGGCAAATAAAGCAACGAACGAACCAACAAACAAACAAACAAACAAACATAAAAACGACTTGCAGCATCACGTTTCACGAATTCGCGGCAGAACACGTCCCTGTTCCTGGGCACATTAAATGCAAACAGGCAAACCGACGACAACAACAACAACAACAACAACACCCATGCCTTAACCCCAAACCGAAACTCAAACCAAAATTGAAATAAACAACTGCGCGGACAATAAGTAAAAGTTGCTACAGTTGCAACGACTCCAGTTGCAGCCCAGGCGACTCCTCACTAATCTTTGCAGCGTATGCGCAGAGATGCGGCTTATTCTCATTGCATTGTTCGCCCCAGCCCCCGCTCACCCCCGCCGTGCCGCACCACCCGCTGCACGCTTTGGGGGCGCACGTTCGCATCCAGCCAAGAAATATGGAGAGAAAATTGCCATGAACTCGCACATTGCACATTGCACATCGATTTTGCTTCTATTGGCCTGGGAGCTGCAGCAGAGCAGCATTATTCTAGTTCGCTGTGACGGGTATTATAAGTTGAGCCAGCTGTTTGTCAGGTCAACACAAAGCGCAGCCAATTGCATCTAAGTAGTCCCCAAATTCCACAGCTTACATGTGGCATGTTGCATAACTAGCAACTAGCAGAACAGACGCTAAAATTTCTGCTCGCATTGCTGGAACAACATAACAATGGATAACTTATCAAATTTAAGCTGGTAGTTGTGATTGCTATTGTTGATCATATATCGCTAGATTTCAAGAGTCAAGATATCAAGAGTCATATAGTAAAAAAAATCTAATTCACCATTTTAACTAAGTATGCTATGCAAGTAATTTCTGTTATTATTTTCTTTATTGTTATTTGATATTTTCCTTGCAACAAGATATAAAAGAATCTCAAATATTTCAACTAAATATTGTGTACTATAAAATGTATTCCAATAGTACGAAACATCTTTAAAACATTAAATAAAAAAAGTATTCTATAAAATATCTACTCTTTACATTATCAATCCATACTAAATTAAGTGATCTCTAAGGTTACAGAAATTAGGTTTAATGCAATAAAAAAATTTCTAATAAAAACATAGAATTAAAAAAAAGTTGAATAAAGTATTAAATTTCTCTAAATGCAAATGTTATTCAATGTTCATTCAACTCTTTTTGATTACTCTAATTGCACAGGGTATGCTTTGAGCCCAGGTTCATCCTTTGTCTGGCTTTCTAATTTTGTTCCTGCATAAAGTGAAAATGCGCGCAGCTTTCCTTCTGTTCTGCAATTTACTTTTGGTTTTTCAATCAGCTCTGGTTTTCCCTGTTGTTGGTGTTTCCCTTTATTTCATTTTTTTGTTGTTTTTATTTTTTTTTATAGTGAATCAGTTTTCAGCTTTTGCTCTCCGCTAATTTATCACTTGCCCACGTGATGCATGTGGGTTGTGTGCTGCTTTTGGCTTTATTGCTACTGTAGCAGCAGTTGTTGTTGTTGTTGCTGCGGCTGTGGCTGTTGCAGTTGCACAGTTGCATTGAACTTATCGAAACCGCACAATCAGCACTCGCAAAAAGGGGCACAAAAGCCCAATCACTGAAAGGCAACTGGCAACCGATGATGATGATGCCGATGCTGATGCTGATGGTGATGATCATCCTCCTGCTGCTGCAACTGCGACCAAGACTCCAGTTGCTGCTCCTGCGGATGCGGATGACTGCAGAGTTACAATTTCAAAACAAATAAATTCATGCTGCAGGCTAAAAAGGGCAGCCCAATGGACAGGCCACAGACACTGAGAACAGCAAACAGCAAACTGAAAACTGAGAACTGAGAACGCAGAACTGAAAATCGAGAACTGAAAACTGAGCTGAGCCCAAAGCAAACAAATCAAGGAGCAGCAGCGAACCGACGACGACGACGACGATGAGGAGACATAGACATGGATCTGAACCCCTGGATTTGCCTGGAGTTAAAGGAACGCAAAAAAAGGAAAACATTGAGGCTTGACTTCAATTGTTCTGCCTGCTGTTGCTCCCGCCTGTTGCCATTTAAAAAAACAGCAGCAATTATTGCTAGATATACACACTCAAACACACACACTCACACACACAGTGTATACAGCCGGCGGTGCTAGTTTTTGTGCTCATTTCAGCAAACGGCGGCTACAATAATAATTCCCCCTCTAAACGCCCACAGAGCTGTGTTTTGGGATGGGGCAAAAGGAAATCCAAGCCAGGAGAGATGAGGGCTGCAGCTCATTTGCATGCCGCTGCTTGGCCGTGGCAATGTCGTGTTCGGCTTCATTTTGCAGCTGCTCCCAGTTGCCGGTTGCCAGTTGCCAGTTGCCAGTTGCCAGTTGCCAGTTGCCAGGTCTTAACTGGCAGCTCTTGATTTCATTTCATTGCGCTGCACATGCAACGCTCGCATCGCAAAGTCGAAGTGGAATTCGGTCTCGAACTGTTGCTGACCCGACGTAGGACATCCATATGCATGCTTTGATTTCGTTTCCGATTTCAATTTCATTTGGTAGGATTTTGCATTGTTGTTGCAGCTTGCAGCTTGCAGGTTGCAGGTTGCAGTCCACATTGTTGCCGCTTTCATGAAAGTTAAGAGCAGCTTTTGCATGTTGCCCTCGAGCTGCAGCTTTTTTGTTGCTGTTGATGTTACGACTGCTGTCGTTGTTTGGTCGTTTGTTGAGTATCTTTTGTTCAGGCATTGCTATTGTCAACATTTTGTTTTCGCCTTTTGGGGAGGCGAGGCGCGTTTAGACAGTGACCATGCCCACATGCCAGCGTCTACTCTAGTCATAGTACCTGCTTTGTTTATCTATGCAAAACTTTCGTTCTTTCGCATAAGTTTTGCTTCTTTGCGTTTTGTTTGCGCTCCCTTTCTCTCTCCCTGTCTATCTCTATATCTGTGTGAACTTGTTTAACTTGTCAAAATGCTTGTTTGTCTGTCGCTGTTGTTGCTGTTGCTGTTGCTGTTGTTCTTGTTACAGCTGTGCGCCGCTGGCAATTACATTTAAAGCGTGTTGCAACTTAAGCGCATACCAATAGCAAATTGCACCAATTTCAATCTCATAAATATCACCTTGAACCCCAGCCAAAAAGCCACAGTCTGCACAGACACAGCTGGGCAAGGTCATGGCTTAAAGACATTCAAGCACAAACACAGACGGCAAGTAAACACAAATAAACAAACGACCATTTGGCCAACAATGATGCAACAAATTCGATTGGCTGCCCCCTTTGAACAAAGCATCGAGTAACGTAATTTAATAAAACGTTTAGACGATTAGATTCGTTTGTATGCACTAAAATGTAACCATTAGATACGCTATCTACTCACACACATATACACACACACACACACAGACACACTCACAGACACACACATTGAAGTGCAGGCAAAGCGACGTCGGCTTCCATTTGGCAGCAGCTGCTGCACTTGCTGAGGCCAAAACGCTAACGAGCCTTTGGCCACGCTCTCCATAGACCTGCCTCTCCCTCTCGCTCCCCCTTCGGTCTCTCCCTCTCACTCCTCCAATAACTGCATGCAGCTGTTGTCCATGCTTGGGCTCCGTGTCGAGACAGCGACGCTCCCTTTTACTTGATGCTGGTTTTACTTTTCTACTGCGGCTGCTGGAGGACTCCGTCTGCTGCCTGCCTGCCTCAACTTGCCCCCTGGTTGCTGCCCCTGCGGCATGGTAAATCTGCGCTGCCAATCGCTGAAATTATTGCGCTCAATCTTTGTTATTAGATTAACTTCTATTTTGTTTTCCTATTTGACTTTGCCATAAAAACGAATCGAGCTGAGCCTCCTTAATGCCCTTACTCAAATGGACCATGCCACATGCCACATGCAACAGTCCAACTGCAGTTAAAGTAAAACGCTATTCAATTGCATTTAAAGTCTGAACTCAGAGAAAATGGCAAGTTCATAAAAACACAAGTCGCTTTAAACATTTAAAGTTCAAGCTATTTAAAGTGCTCGAATCAACTTGAGAAAAAAATAGGAAAAAAGTAAATTAATCAAATAAAAAATATTTAAAAAATGTAAAACAAATAATAAAAATTGAAGATGTGCAACTGATAATAAAACTAAGGTGAGTGTGATGTCCTTCCTGAAGTGAAAAGTGCGTTAACGGAATTCAAAATAGACCAAATTGTAGAGGGACGGATCGAATTGTAGAGCATTTGCAGTTCGTTTTGTTGGTAGTGTATTAAGCTCGCTTGTTATCTGTCGGCTGCTGCCGCTTCTGCTGTTACAATTGTTGCTGTTGCTGTTGTTTGAAAACTGAAAGTGCGCCTGGTCAGTCGCTGTGCCTGTTGCCATTGCTGTGGCGGAGGCTGTTGCGGTGGTGCAGCCTCCTCCTTCTCGCCCTCGTCTGGTGGTATTAGGCAATGTTGCATTAGCTATGCTCGCCTGGCATTCGGTTTTGGCTTCATTTGTTTTTACGGCCTGCATTTTGTATCCATTGCCATTACGAGACAGCAGTGCATCTGCAACTTCTTCTTCCCTTTGTCTTCTGCTTCCCCATCCCCATCCTCGTCCTCCAACTGCTCTTCTTCTTCTTCTGCTGGTTTTATCTGCGGCTTTGGCTGTGGTTTTATCTGGCCAAAATGCAATGCGAGTACGCGATGAGTTTGTGCCTGTTTTGGGTCTCCTAAATTGGTTTTGTGTTGCCTGCCATGTTGCTGGCGCATCAATTGAACGGCAAACAGGCAATCGGCAACAGCAACAACAGCAGCAGCAACAATACGTTGCAAGTTGCTAGTGGCTGCAACCTGGCGTGCTGTAACTTGGCCATTGTTGGGGGCCATCGACTGCGAACGTCTATTCTACATAGCGAAGTTTTAGAAAGGCAACAACTTTCCTTGCAGCAAGCCATGATGCGGTCATAGACTTGCAACTTGCCACTTGCCACTTGCCACTTGCCACTTTGCAACCTGCAACTTTCGCCCCGCCAAAACGCGATAATAATGATGTTGCAGCAGCCTGTCGCAAGAGAGCGTGAGTTTTTGCTTGTTGCATAATTAGAGAACTGCCTTGCGAATATGATTCTAATTAAGAAAGGGACAGAGAGAGAGAAAGAGAGCGAGTTGGAAGTCTGTTTAAGACTCATTAAGTTTGGCTACCAAAAATTGTTTAATTGCTGCTCAAGTGAACAGACTCAACTGCTCATTAGATGCCGGGTATTTATGCTCTGCTTTATTAATGAGGGAATTTCTCAGACCCTTTCCTATAACCTTTTTTGTTATTCCCATCCCCCTGTCTGTCCCCTCTGTTCTTAGTAGCATTTGCCATTTCGTGTTATGGAGCCCTGTGACAAGTGCGGCGTAATTGAAAGAAATTAAAAAGGAAAAACACAAAGCTGCAACAGTTTAACGACAGCAGCGGCAACTTGAACAGCAACAGCACATATTAAATGATGATGATAATGTGCCACGGAAGTGGGTTAAGCTGCTTAAATGTTCTGCTCCGTTCTGGCCTGGCTTGCTCTGACTTGGCTCGGACTGAGGCTGGGGCTGGTTTGGTCTCCGGCTCTTAACAAAATCATTCGCGTACGTGAGTTTGCTCGGAAGTTTTTGCCAGCAACAACGTTGTCGTTGTCTTTTGGTTGCCGCTCTTTAAATGCATTAAAATGAGCACGCATCAAAGTAAAGCTGGCCGCAATTAAAACAGAGAAAGTGAATAATACCCTGCCCCCGACGGAATACATACATCTTAGCATACCACACACATCTGCACACACCACACACCACACACCACTCTGAGATACAGATACATTAACTGTAAGTGCCTGACATTTGGTAGCTTTTACTCACGTGCCGCAATTCTATTTGGGGTTTATGGGGTCGACGTTGCCCTTCGCGCGCTTACCTGCAATAACAAGAAAAAATAGAAAATATGAGATAAAAACATCAACAACATTTACGTGTAAATGCTCAACAGCCAAAGCAATTAAATTAATAATAATAATTATAATTTTAATGTTGATTTCTTCATGTGGCAATTGGATAACTTGTTTTGTTATATTTCTTTTTGCCACCAGACACTAACCGTGTTAACGGATGTGTGGCCACTTTAAAATGGGGATTTTAGTTTAAAAAAGATTTCGAAAATATAATTTTTGTCATCGATAACGTAGTACCCGAAATAATCCACTAAGCTTTTATTTTTCTACTATGCCTGACATAATTCTGTGTATTCGACAGACTATGTTATGCTAATGTTGTTAACAGTTTATGTTAAGTTACAGTGAGCTTATATGTTGACAGCGAAGCTGTGAGCTGTTAACAGATGGTTAAATATAAATATATTGCACACCTGACCGCTTTATAGAGTATATAGAAGTCAAGAAGTCCCTCATGTAATTAATCTTCATTGTAATTACTGTTCGTTTTAAAGAGAATTATTGACTGAGAACTGCGGGTAAAACAAAGCAGAAGCCATATAAAAAATACAGAAGAAAAAGGAAAGAAAAGTAAATCAAGTTATTGCTGCCACTTTAATTAGTGTCAACAGCGGCCAACAGGTGGCGCATAGCAATTATCAATTTGCAATTTCTATGCAAGAGCACTCGATAAAAAATAATTGAAACAAGTTTCGCGGCATTTAATTTGTATGAAAATAGACTTGGCCACGCTGTGCGGACATCTTAGAGGCCTCGACGACGCGACGCTGCAACAACGATGCTGCGGCCGTTGCCTGTGGCTTAATGAAAACCCGGCGCCTGCTGCTCGCCCCCTTTGCCGCTCCCCGCCTCTCCAACCACCATCATCATTGTCGTCGTCGTCATCTTCGGGAGGGAGAGCGTCAAGTGTTTTAAATTGAAAATTTAATTAAAGAACTTTGCCAGTGCTAAGCCTTGTCTGCTCTTGGTTCCCCCTCGTCCCTCTTTGCACTCTCCAGAGCTCAGCTGTTGGCCGGCATAAATTAGCCAAACAAAAGCTTATTGAACTCAAGGCGCCGTCGCGCAACAAGCTGTTGATGTTGCTGTTGCTGTTGTCGTTGACTGGCTTCATGGTCAAAATCACCGCAAATCGCTGTCAATAATAGCCGAAAACCGGACCGCAAAGGCAAAGGCTTAATTTGTAGCCGTCTTAAGTTATATATTCACACGCTTTTGATGCCAATTTCAAACAATTGCCCTACGTCAACGCTTGGCCAAGTCACGCTTATGGCCAGCCCCCAAATGGAAGTTTGTCAAAAATGGCAAAAGGCGACAACAACTTCACACACAGACACACACTCGCATACACACAGATTATGGGGCTGATAGTAATGAGTCGACTGAGGGCAATCAAGTTGGTAATGAAGGTGTAACGTGGTTAAGGAGTTGTGCAGTTGAAGCATGGCTTTATTAGGCTCATTTTAGCTCAGTTTTAGCATAGGTTCTAAGCGTTAATTAAAGCTCACCGAGCTAATACCCTGACAGCCAGCTTATTGCCAGCTTATGTTGCCGTTGTCGAGCCAAAGTACATTTTGGCCACATCTTTTTGCCAGGCCGAAAATGATCAATAAACTATCAACAGCTGTCAGTCTGTGTCTGTCTGTGTGTTGGTCTTTCAGCCATGGTTAGTTGCTGCCTAGTCTTCTGGCCTCAAAGTGCCCAGACGGACCATTATGTCTTTTGACTTTGGGCCGGGCCAACGGCAGAGGCAGACACTCTGTCGGTCTGTCAGTTTGTCTGCTTGTCTGTTGACTTGTTGCCATTAACTTAAATGACATAAGCATAAAGATTTACGCCACGAAAATGGCAAGAAATCAAATGCTGTCAGCCAAAGTGTCAAATTTGTAATGAGGCAAACACTGAGATACTGAGACCTCAAATGAAATGAATGAAACACAGAACGCGCTGCTTGAAACACACAGAAATGTCGCCACGCCCGATTGTTCAAATGCTTTTTGATTAAAGAAGTTGTCACTGCTAAAGACTGCCTCCCGCCCCTTCCCTTCCCCCTGGCTGCCCCTCGAGTGCTCAAGTGGCAACAAAAGCCGCTTGATAATTGCGCGTGGGCGCCCCCGTTTTTAGTATTATTATTATTATTGTTCAGCTACATCTCGATCACATTTATTGTTAGCTACAGCGATTTGCATAGAGCATAGACAACAGATACAGATACAGATAGAGACTGAGACTGAGACTGAGACTGAGACAGCGACCTGATCTGAAGCATTGTAGCCTTGGAGTGTGCTTCATGCTTGCGTATTGTTGTAAACTCTTAAAGCCTTAAACAAACACACACTGGCAACAAAAGGCAACGGCCTTGCCAGGGAATAAGCAATAGCAATAGCAATAACAATTGCTTCAGCAAATTGCAGCATCTACAATTAATAATTTCTCTTTCAATTCGTTGCTATCAAAACAAATAAGTATAGAGCATAGTGCGGGGGTGGGCGTGGCCGCCACCGCCGCCGCCCACATGGAATGCTTGTTATGAACCGGGAAACAATTATCTTAATGTCGTCAAAAGCCATCGCCATCAAGCTATCATCGACATTCACATCGACACCGACATCGACATCGACATCTCCATCCTCATTCACAGCCACAACATGAATGCACTTCCATTTAATGAGACACACTCAGTACACACACACACTGACACACACACACATAGACGCACATCGATACCATCATAATAAGAGTAAAACAAAACCAAAAAAAACTTTCATTTGTTTCGCTTACTCAACATAATGAAAAACGGCGACAGGGAAAAAACCAGCAGCAGCAGCAACAACAACTAATTGGAAAAACTGCAGCAGAGTTTAACGAAGTGTGAAATACACTATGCAGTTTTAAATATTAAATACTTAAGATTGTGTCAAATATACTATACTTTAAATAAATTTAATTTAGAATAACTGAAGGGGCATATAATATATAATTTATTTATTTATACAAATGTTAACATGAAAGTCCTTGCATCAAATGAGTTTTTATTTTATTTCTCTTTAAAGTCCACAACCATCTACATTAATAATAAGAACTATTATTAAAACAAAAGTATGAAATGGAAAAGGGATTGTATAAATTGTACATTGTAGATTGAAAATATGCATTACATTATAAATTAAAAATTTGTAAAATAGAAAATTCAAAAACTGAATCATAGTGTTCAAAAATTGAGATCATGTCAGCTCTATATTAAATAAATCGAATTGTAATTTAATATATATCACATAATAAGTAAGCATATTTTTGCAAGAGCTTTTGATTAACCACCATACTGTCGTTTGCAGGCTACCCATTTCAGCAACCAACTGGCAGTTAGGGTATTGAAAACGTTTAATAATATGCATGTATGTATATAAAGTGAGGCTGGTTTCGTGTGTGGGCTGTGCGGCAACTTTTGATGCCTAGACCTCGCCCTTATTCCCCACTTGCAACACCCTGTCGCAGCTGAGCAGGGCTGCGTAGGTGTCAAGCTGAGAGCTGAGAGCTGAGCTGCATTTGTGATTAGAGCATTTGATAAGCTTTGACGGCAAGCCTAACCCATAAGCTCAGTTCGGCTGAGATCCAGGCTGTGGCAGAAGCCGATTGTATATCATATGCAAGTGGGTTGGCTTTAATGTTCGTCTCAGATTTCCGCTTTGGCATTAGACGATTGACAGCTGCAATGACAGCAACTGAAGCAACAGCAGCAACAGCAACTAAAACAGCATTTGGGGCCAATGATGAAGACAAATGTTAAGTGCGCGACATTTTCACTGTCAATTAGCGCCTAGGCTGAGACTAAATTGCAGCTGTGGTTGTTGTTGCTGTTGCTGCTGTTGCTACTGTTGCTGATGTTGCTGACAGTTAAATAACGCAAACGTGCCGAGATGCAATTGCTTGTTGCTGCTGCCGCTGCTGCTGCGTCTGCTGTTATTGTTGTTGTACCGCCAAGCACGTAACTCAATAACGCGCACATTCTAACAGCAGCAACAACAGCAACAACAACATTAACAACAACAACAGCAGTCGGAACAACAACAACAATTAAGCTAACAATGTACCACACACAAGTAAAAGTTGTTGTTAGTGTCGACTCGACTCGACTCGACATAATGAAAATCTGCTGCAGCCACACCCCGCGCCCCTAGTTCCTGCCTGCTGCCTGCTGCAACAAAGTGGAAATTTGCCCTGTGCTCTGCTGTCTCTCTCTCTCTCTCTATCGCAAGTGGCAGCTGGCGTTGCCTCTTGTCGCCTCACCTCTCTGGGGAAATTGTCTAATGAAAAGCTGCTGTCGACACAAACGAAGCGTGGCCAGAGCAGAAGTGTAAAAAAAGCAGCAGCAGCAGCAGCGTTGCACGTTGGCAAGCGGGAATTGAGAATTAGAGCCGAGGGTTTGGCACGGATTGCGGGGCAGGCAATAAAGCGCCATCGATTAAGCCTTAAATACTTTGATGCTGCTGCTGCTGCTGTTGTTGCTGCTGTCGTCGTCGCTGGCGATGAAAGGCTTTCATCCTGTGCAGCCAAAAAGGCCCAATGAATACCCTAAGTGGCAGTCAGAGCAAATAGAATCTGAAAAGGTTTTCAAGCGAAATGTTTTCGCCTCACATATCAAGTATCATGGCTGAGTTTTAATAGAGTATTTGAGAAAGCATTTGGAGTTCTCTCTTTCTCTCTGCGGCTCCAGCAGCTGATGGCTTCATTATGACAGCTTAAATTATTGGTGTTGCTGCCAATGCTGATGATGATGATGATGATGAGGCAACGCTTGTGGAGGGCAGAAGGCCGCGTGGCTGCCGCTGCCACAAGAAATGGCTTAAAACCGCTTGATGGCCTAATGGCTGGCAGCTGCCAAGCGTTAATTATATGGTCAGCACTTCAATTGCACTCCAATTGGTATTGGGTTTGGTTTCAGCTGCGCCCACATTTGCCGCTCTTTATTATTTGCATACCCAACCCCCCGCCCTTGCCCCATCACAGCGCTTCATTGTCATGGCTTGTGCAAATTGCTTGGCTTGGCGCAATCACGACAAAATTCTTGGCGTGAAATTATTTTGGCAACAGCTTCTTTTGGCCATGAGCGCATGAGAGGCTAACAAATGAAATTATTTTCATATTTAAGCAAGCGAGAGCTGCTAACTTATGGCCATGTTTTGTGGCTTGGCCTGTTCGGTTGCTGCCAAGTATGCCGTTGTCCATTGTCAATGAGTTATGGAGCATTACGGCGCAAGTTTTAGCTAACTGCTAAGCAAATTGCATTTCGACTGGCAACTCGCAAATCGCAACTCACAAGCTGCAACTTGCAACTTGCAACTTGCAACTGCCAACTGCCAACTGCCAACTTTGCAATAAGGAACTAAGGAACTGAGTCAGGTTTTTTTTTTGTAGTGGGAGGAGCAGCGAATCAGGAACTGAAAACTGAAAACTGAAAACTCAAAACTAGCTGAAGATTGCGAAGGTGAAGTTCGTTGCACCCGCTGGCAAAGATTACAAAGCTGCCAGTTTGCAAGTTTGCCATTTGCAGTTGCAACTTGCGAGTTGCCAGTTGGCAGTCGGCAGTTGCAAGTCGTCATCGTTGTCTGGCCAGACGGGGCAAATAAATTGATTGATTTATGCCATGAGCCCTGCAGACAGTCGCGATCTTCAGCTGCTCATGGGTTTTTTGTTTGCTGTTGCTGTTGTTGCTGTTGTTATTGGTGCTTTTAATTATGGGCGTGCAGCTCTTAAAGTCAAAGCCACAGCAACAGCATCAACTCCCAAACTCCCCACTCCAAAGACAGACACACAGCTCGAGCCATTAGCAATTTTAATTTATTTATGTATGCGCCGCAGCTTCGAGTGGAGTTGAAGTCGAAGTTCTACCCGAGGCAGCAGCGTCTCCCCATGTCTCTAGTCTGTTTGTTGTGTGTTGTGTTGTGTGTTGTCTTGAAGCGTACGAATGTTTGCATAAATTAATTTCAAATGCACAAACATGGACTAGAACACCACTCGGATTGCATGTTATAACAAACAGTCACAACAAGCGGACAGACAATCAGAGACTCCAACTCCAACTCCAACTCCAACTGCAACTGCAACTCCGACTTCATCTTCATCTTCATCTTCTTCTTGGTCGCAGTGAGTTAACTTTTCTCAATTTATTTCATGTGACATTTCGGCTAATTAAGTGTGCCAAATTGTAATTTACATGCACTTGACCATCAAATAAATTGTGTACAAAGCGATTCGTGTTCATATCATCGCCCATAAGTCAAAGTCAAAAGCGCAAATTGCAAATTGCAGATTGCGAATTGCGCATACGACGTGTTGCCAAATTATATGGCTAAAACATAAACGTTTCTCTCTCTCTTTCCGTCTGTCTTTTGTTGCGGCTTCTTCACTTTTAACACCTTTGGCACTGCTCTTATGTTGCTGATAATTAAAATAGAAATTAAGCAAGACGAATTTGTAAACAACAAAGAGGCGCTTTGTTGTTGTTGCATAACAACTGAGTTTCGGGCTAACCTTGAGCTGGCTTTTATATAGTCAGAGCCACTAAATGAGTGATCAGCACATCTGAGCATGCATGAACATGTTTATGATGTGGCCACAGTTCTCAGTTCTGGCCATATTTTAATTGCCATGTGCGCTCAGTGCTATGAGCTATTTTATTGGCCAATTTGCATTAACATTTTTTTAATTATTCGATTGCTCGAATGCGATGCTGTCACGATTCAATTAATTTCTAATTTATGCTGCATGCTGCAGCCGTTAGATGCGCACTCAAACACACGTGTTATGTGTGGTCTATGTGGCAACTAATTGTTGCTGGTAATTATTTATACATTCATTATTCACAATTCAAATGGCTGCTCAATTGCTCAATCGGTGAAGTGAATGCGTCGTGTGTCATGTTCGAATGTTTTCAATGAGTGTGTTTCCTGTGGTCAAACAACTTTCCAACACCGAAAATCCCTCAGTCGACTCAGACTTTTCTTTTGTTTTCGCCGGGCTAATTGCGACACCTTGGCAACAATCAATTATGACTTGGGTTGGGTTCGGTTTCAGTTTCAGTTTCAGCTTTGAGTACTCAATCTTTATTGCATTTGTGCGCCTGTCACATGCCAATGCCACGCCCCGTTCGAGTTCCACTTCCAGTTCCAGTTCGAGTTTGGCTACGAGTGCATTGACAACTCTCTTAACTGATTGCCAGGCGGCTTTGTCCAATTGCGGACTTGTCAGCTGTCTGCATAGAATGGGAACGCGATAAGCATCTCGACAGCAATTTGAATACTTATTATTAGCCGGCGTTACGTAGTTAGATGGAGTCTTTAGCATTAGCACCGATGAGTCTGCGATACGGCGATCACATTGATGACTTCATTGACCTTGCCACTAGCCACCAAGCACCCAACACCAACTAGTTGCCACTTACCTTGGCAATGGACACTAAAAAAAGCACAAAATAAAAATAACTCCATCCCAGCTGTCTTTTTATATGTACTTACAAGCTTACTTTAACAACTTATGTATGTACGATACATATATAAAAAAAACACATGCTAGTCGTAAAAAGAGCAGACCAATGGATACTCTGTGCAGTGCGTTCTGCTGCTAATGATTCGCAGGGTATCTGCGGCATTAGCTTCAATGTTGTTGGCAGTGTTTTGGCGTTTGGCTTTAATGACTGTTTGAAAATTATATAGCGCCAGTTTGTAATAGTTACAACAACTCAGCTCAGCCGTGTGTCTGTGGTAATTAAGTGCCAAGTGCTCGATTAGATGATTGCCTTCTGCCTGGAAGTACTCACAGTACTCACAGTACTCACTACTCAACGATCCCAGCAATCTTGGCATTCATTCAACTGTTCAGCTGATGTTCGTTTCAAATCTTGGTATGTGCTTGTGCTTGTACTCTTCTTAAACATGTTTCCCCATCAAAAGTACAAGTATTATTTATCTATTTTTTTTGCTTTTCTGCTTTTTTGTTTGTAGGCGCACACACATTAATCTAAGCTTAGAATGAGCCCGTTTATTTATAGCCATGCGCCAATCGGCATCGCCATCATCGGACTCTGCAGCTGAGTGGATGAGCAGCAACATCTCAAAACATATATATCTATCTCTATATAGTATGAACTCAGAGTACGCGTCTCTCTAGTAAGGCAGTCAGTCAGCAATGATTAACTGTTGTACAAAAGGCGAATAGCAGCCAGCCAGCAAACATTTTCAAATCATTTCTATGCCCTCTCCCGGTCGCAGATAAGTCGAATTGTTCACAAGTTTGTGCAAAACTTGTTCGATGTGAATCCCTGAGAAAGTTGGAAACTAACGCGGCTTGTGCATTCACAATCTTGTCAAGTTCTTGCCGAAGTTGGAATGTTATAAGGAGACAATACTCAAGACTCTAATCTGCTATAATTAAAGACAATCGTTATAATATAATGCCAGAGAACTATAACAATATGTATTATAACAAATACAATAAAACAATAAATATTATTGACGAGCTTTACTTCGTGAAGATCCATTGTTATTGAAATGATTCTGTGTTATTTTCAATAATGTTCTTTAGTTCTTATAATAGAGAATAAAGCTGATAATAGCAGAGAGCTATAACGATAATAAATTGAATAATGCGCATAATGCCAGATGACTATAACAATAAGTAAATTAAGAATAATAAAATATATTATGGCAAATATAATAAACAATAAAATAATAAATATTATTTATGGGTAAATTAGAATTGTTTTTAAATAATTCTGTGTTATTTAGTCAAAGTATAAAGCATGTCGTTGATAAGTATTAAAAAAAATAGAACAAATTTCTCAACCAATTTCCGTAGTGTATTTTTCAGTTCGTTGCTTTACACCAAAATGCGGTTTTGGGTATTTGATTTTTGAGCGATTTGTTTGCTGCTTAAAAGTCAATTAATGGCTAAGTATGGGCTTTTCTTTCCGGCTTGCCGTCTCTTTGGGCAAGGTCATTGCACAATTATTGAACAACAATTATTAATCATGGTTAAATCATAGTCAAATTGATTTAGCCGGGTCACATGCAGTGCACGTGTCGTTGACGTTGTCGCTGTCGCCTCGATGTGCTCTTAACTGGGTTAGTTGGCGAGGCGGTGGCACGCCCACAAATTACGTGGCATCATCAATTTCATATTTAGCATTGTCGCATGTGACGACGCTGCTGCACAGGGGAAAAGCCAAAGAGCTGAAGTGGAGAGTCAAAGAGTCGAAGAGTCGTTGAATCGACGAATGCCGTTAGCCATAATTGACCATAATAACAAAAGTTAAGCGCAATGGCATTCGAGAGTCGCCTTTGAACATATGTGTGTGTGTGTTGTCGTTGTTTGTTTGTTATTGTTGTTATCGTTGTTGCCCCCTTGTATACATGAGGTTGCACAGTTATCGTTGTTGCTGTTGCTGTGACATTAACCCAAAGCGGCCTCACATCTCGCATACCTCGCACGAAAAGTGCCGCAAATAAAACGTACGAAAAATTTAATTCAATTTAATAAGCGAATATGTTGCGTGCCACGTTGCTGCAGTTAGGCGGCAACTTGGGTGCCACACTCAGCTCCTAAGCTGTATCTATCTCCCTACCCCTACCCCTCTCTCCCTCTCTCTCTCTCTCTATTTTTATTCTCTCTCTGTGTGTCTGTGTAATGTGGCGCACTCGTGCATGCTCCAGAGCTTGAGCTCCACCAGATGCCTGAGCTGACGTCGCACGAGGAGGACGACGCCTGCTCCCGGTGTGTGCTCGGTGTGTGTAGTCATGCGTGCCCGTAAGTGTGTGGCAGCAACTCCATCTGATGGTCTGAGTCTTGGTCTGGGTCTTGGTCTGGGTCTTGGTCTGGGTTTTGGGCTGTGCTCGGGGGACTTCAGCTTCAGCTGTCGGCGGGCGTTGCTCGCTCGTCCAAATGTGAAAATAATCGTAAAAGGCAATTAGCGCAAAATAGCTTTGACACTCATTCAAGTTAGCTGGCCATGTAGGTTACTGGTAGCTCCCCCATTACTCCACTCACTACACCAAAACCTTCCCTCCGCCCTCCACCAAAGGTGGCAAAGCCCAACGGGGCCCCTCTATTTTTTTTTTGTGGTCTAGGCAATTTTCGTTCACATTCGGTTTTGTTTCGGCGACTCTTTGCATTAGCCAAATTAATTGTATGTAGGCCAGTGGAAACGTAATTTGGCCGCAATGCTTGGCTGACTCTCATAATAAATCTACAGGAACCTTAACCTTAGATGGCTTTCGATATACAAGATAGAACAGAGATGTATATTCAAATTTATTCTTTTTATTTTATTGCATACAAGATTCTTTCGTTCGCCATGTTTTATTTATTTATTGACTACGCTTCCTAGCACTACAAGCCAAAGTTTATGGCGACAACAATAAAAAAGCTAGACTTGCATTTCAATACAACAATTTTACTAACAGAACATGTCATTTTTGTAATATTTCCAATTGTAATACAATTATTAATTTAATTATTTTAATGCGGTTTTTTATTAGAGTATTTACAACTATGGAGGATATTTAAATTTTGCTAACAGCATCAATATAAAAGTGTTTTTTTTTTGTTTACAACGATTACAAACTTCATTTCATATTTTTTATTGTTTTTGCTTTCTAAAGATCAATATCTATTTGCTTTCTATTCTCTTGTACACAGATAAAAACGATTTACTAAAATATTAATGATGTTTTTAGATTTGATAATATTTAGAGCTGAATGAGTTGATTTCATTCCTCAAAACATTTCTAAAATAAAGTTTCAATCTTAAAATCAAACATCTTTTTCTGCTTAACTCAATTTCTCTTCAAATTTGTCTAAGTGCCAGTCAATCTATCTTACTCTTTATCCATTACCCTGTAATTCCAACCACAAATATGTTATATTAATGAAATATCTATCAATTGTTAGAGCAGACTGTAAGCTTGCAAATATCATGCTTGGCACATCTGAGCCATCCATTTAGAATAGAATTTAATATCTGAACTTTGGAATATTGTGGCCTATTTACTATTTTATGCGTTGCAAAGCGCTCCGGTTGTGTGGCGTTTGGCTTTGGTTCATGTTGAAAGGCTTTTGGCCCTTTTTGTGTGACCTTTAAGTCATTGTTTATGCAACCCTTTTGTCGTGCCTGAAATCTGAAATCTGGCAGCGTATCGCATTGCCCCTTTGCCACCTTCCGCTCCCTCGCACATACATACAAAGCAGCCCCTTTCAGCCAGGCATCCTGTCTGTTGCATTTTTAATAAAAATGCCGCAGACTCGGGTACGAGTTTTACTGGTACTCGTATTACTCGAATTTTTATAAGCGCCTGCCTGCCTGCCTGCCGTTTGATTTTATTTTGTGTGTCAGCGCGCCGCTGAAAGTCATGCGGCCAACTTGAACCTGAGTCATGCAACGGCTGGGCCAGGTAGGGGCGCCACCAGCACTGGGCCACCTTCAACAGTGTCATAGAGACGCAGTCTCAGTCATGCCACAGCCACAGCCACAGAATGGGGTCTTGTCTCCATATGACCAACATATTGTGTCGCAGTGGCTGTTGTTGCCACTGCCACTGCTGCTGCTGCTGCGTCAGCGTTGCACACCTGGGCACACTCGATGGTGATGGCAATGGAGTGGTGCGATATGCCGCCTATTTGGGTTGCTGGATTGCTCGATTGGCGATGGCGATGGCGATTACTCAACCCCCGTGGCTACATTCAATATGAGTGGAAGTAGTCAAAAATGTATTCGCAGTCGCTGCCCGAACGTTGCGCCAATTTGTAGGCAATTGACAATATCCCCTCCTGACCCCCTCTCCATCGCTCCACCAAGCGACCCCTTCAACTGCCCTAACAAAAATAACACATTCAACGCAGCGAAACAAAGGCGCATTAAAGTTGATAGCGTCCGGCGTTGCTGATACCCTATCTAGTACACACAGCATGGGGTATATGGTATATAAATTCATATATATTTATATGATGTAGATTATAAAATAAGCAAAAATGTGTGTATAGGGATTACAGATACATAAATGTCATAATATAGAAAGTATTTGTAATTGTTATGTGTGATAATTTAATTTAATTTGATTAGTATAATCTCAATTGTTAGTGACTAGTGACAAAGTTAATAAGTAATATTTCTTGGTGTTTTATTTAATTTTGAAATTTGAAATGAATTATTTTTATTATTTCTGCAATCTTTAATTATAAAAATAGCTATACTTTAAAGTATTTTATTTCGTAATCCTAATTTATTAAAAATTAATATAATTTAATATTTCCATCTCGATATTGTGTGTCGTGCAGAGTATTTGTGAGTCGTAGTTGTTTTTAATGCTTGCCAAAAAAAGCGCTTGCTATTGATTTTGATTTTTATTGAAATGTTTTGGGCTGTTGTTATTGCTGCAGTTGTTGTGTCGTTTTGTTGTCTGCCTGTTTATATTGACATATTTATGGCTGCGGCCATTGACTACCCATCGCACCCCGCCACGAACCCCTTTCGCCATGCTATGGATTGCATGGATTACATAAATCTCGGGGTGCGCCATGCGCAATTGACACACCTTTTTGGCACATTTGACAGCGAGCGGGCGACGGGGGCGGGTGACGGGGATAAGCTGATCGCTGCCACCAATTAAAATTGAAGGACTTATGTCCTGCGTGCTTGAATTCTAATTGCTGTGGCAGCAGGAGGCCGCACAGGCTCTGCGCGCCACATGTGGCGGCATCTGCTCGGTGTCCTGCAGCCAGCACACAAATCATACTCTTTATGGCACACAGGACGCGTCTTAGAAACTAGAAACTAGGCGCTGACATGCAATCAAAGACGCAGCCAAAAAGCTATAAGCTCAAATGCCTTTTGCGGTTGATATTTATGTGGCTGCCTCAAGTTATATGCGACGACGATGGCGACGACGACGGCGCCGCAGCGGCTCGATTAATTACAGATTTCTTGTTTATAGCACTTGACGGCAATTGTGATAAATCAATGGCAATGTCAGGCCCCCGTCTAGCATGCTATAAAAAATATTGTAAAAACGAAATGAAAATGAAATAATGGACAAAACTGAAAACGAAAATATTGTTCAATAGTCGGAAAGACTTTCCGTGTTGACAATTTCGCGAGACTCGCCGGCAGAAATATGCTTTTCCACGGCAGCGAATTTATGTTGCAAGCTATAAATTTGTGGCAACACACACACACACAGACACACACATAGAAGAACACCCACCTGGGCCGGCGAGTGAGGCAAGGCTGTGCGGCAGACCGGGGCATGCAACATGTTTATGGCCAAAGCAGCAGCAGCGGCGGCGGCAAAATAATGAAAATGTTTTCCATTTCGATTGGCAATTTCCGCAATTCCTTGCCGCTTGCCCGTGCCCCACCTTGTTGTGGCTGCCACAAATTATTGAAAACGAGTGCGCAAATATGTCGCACTGACAGTTGCCAGTTACAGCTGCCCGACTTTGCCAGCCTGGCTTCCATTTGCGGTTGCTGCTAAATGGGCTACAGGGGAAACTGCTCCAAATTGTTGTTAGCCTTTTCAGCCGTGTGGTCAGTGCGTCAAGGGTAGATTTAATAGCCAATACACGGACTTGTCTTGAGCTCGTTTTGCGGCAAGTCTTGGTGTTGCACAAAAATCACAGTGCTGCGGAGTTGTTGTGGTCTGATAAGACTGCAGTTAATCGGTGGCATCAATAGACAAACTAAAGCTGAAACCGCAGCGCAGCGCAGCGCAGCCATTGTGGCAAAATGGCCAAAAGGCTTGTGAAATTTCTCGCTGCCGTTGTTGCTGTTGCTGCGATCGTCGAGGCTGGTTGTAAAATTGAACAATGCCACTCAAAAAGTTAAAGTTCTGTGGGTCAGTAGAATTTTCTCAGGCTTGGCAATCCACCTCAACAACGAACTGGCCAGCATCGACATCGACATCCACATCCACATCGACAACAACTCTCGCAACGACAACAACATGCCATTCGGCTGAGGGGCAAGTTGGCTACGCATGCGCAGTCAAAGCGAGATGGCAAAGCTATAGACCATGTACCATGCATGTGGAGTACTAATGAAACCATAAAAATCAACCGCAGACGCAAAAGCAGACACAAAACTGAGACGCAGACGCAACGCAGACGAGGCAGATGAGAACCGAGAACTGAGCATCGAGATCCGCTTGGGTTACAGCAACTTGGTCAAGTTGAAGTTGTTATTAACGTGTTGCGCGTCTGCTTTGACCCGGTCTGGCTGCTTTGGTCGCTTTTTTGGCCCGACCAGAATATTGTGCTGCGTCTGTGTGTCGAGTGGAGTAATTTCAGGTAGGGCCTTAATGTTGACCACAAAATGACTTACATGAGTGCCGCATGAATGTTGCATGCAAATAATTACCCGACGAAACCTTAGGAGCACCAACAAATACGTCCGTCAGTCCGTCAGTCTGTCAGTCTGGCAGTCTGTCCGGCTGCTTGACTGGCACAACAATGGAAGTGAAGCATGCGTTGTTGGGAGATTTAACATTTCCTGCACATATTTAAGTGAAATCTGTCAAAATAATCCAACTGCGACTGCAACTTCAGCTTCAATCTCGGCTTCGTCTTGGCTGTTGACACAGGTAATTAGGCTTAATTACAGCCTGAGAATGTCAACGCTGACAGCAAAAAATGTGCGACTCCAACGCCTGCCACACACACAGTTTTTTATTGTTATATATTTACTATATATCTAACTATAGCCGCGACCCAAAATGAGGCTAATATGCGTATTTATGACCTGGCTTTCACACGTTGCCAGAAATGTGTCATAATTTTCACTTTTTTACCGTATACTCGTGTATACACTGTTTTTTTTTCGGGCTCTGTTGTCGCAGTTCTCGCTCAACTTTTGCTTTCTGTCTGACATAATTTTTGTTTTTGTTTCGCTTGTTTTATTTTGTGTTTGTTTTGTTTGTTTTGTTGTCGGGCGCAGCACGCAACAACAACAGCAGCAACAGCAGCAGCAACAACGAGAAAAGAGCGCAAAACATATTTATTGCATACAGCCGATTTGCATGCCACATCTGAGCAGCTGTGGGCGCACGTGCGCGTGGCATTTGCAACGTTCGCTTTTTATTGTGTCTGCATTTTGTCGCCTGCGTAATTATCGTCAGCGAGCTGCAAGAAATCATCGCCGACTTAAGACTCTGACTGCCCCGGCAACAACATCCTGTTTGGCGACTTATCCTCTTCTCTGACTCCCTCGCTCTCCTTCAGATTTGGTCCTTGCCCCCTTTGCCACATCAATGGATAATTTACAAGTCACGTGTGTATGAAATTGAAACAAAATGCGCATAAATTTTTGTTTTTTTTCTCAAGACACTTGCATGTCTGTGTGTGTGTGACTGAGGGGCTTGTCTTGCCTGCAGCATTTAATATTAATGAGTTATAGCACATAGCCTATATGTTTGACGATGCGTCTGCTGCAGTTGTTGCCTCTTTGTCGCTGATGTTGCTGTTGTTGCTGTTGCTGTTGCTGTCGTGTCTTGTGGCCTGTCTAGGCAGTGCTCACTTCTCGGCTCGGTCCTTGCCAAGTTGCCGTGTTGAGAGTTGCATTTAGTTGGGGGCTCTTAAAATGCGCGACGATGACTGCACTACATGTTCAAGTGGGCAACAGCAACAACAACAATTGTTGCTGTTGCTGCTGTTGCTGGTGCTGGCCTCGCTTCGTTGACTGACTGATGTAGTAGACGCAACAGGCGGGCGGCAGACAGCACAACACAGCGGACGGACGAACACGGACTGCCATTAAAGGATGTGCCTTGACTCTTGACGTTGTTGCTGTTGCTGTTGCTGTTGTTCTTCGCTCTGCTGTTGTTGCTGCTGTTGCTGTTGCTGTTGTCTTGGCAATGCCCATGTGAGGCCAAGATGCTGCAGGGCCTCGTTTCGATTTCTATTTTGCTGTTTATTAATGCAGATACATATATCCAACCTTACACAGCAACACTCTGCACCACAGCATGCCACACCACACAGCACACCTTGCCACACCCTGCGCCCCCTTTGCCGCCAGCTGCACGCATTTTAACTAAGTCATTTCCGTGACATACTTCGTGCCGTATAATACTTTTACTTGTCCGTTTCTTCGCTGTGCCCCGTGGCCACGGATGACATTAACCCAGGGTCTCAGTCGCAGTTGTGGTCCAAGTGGCCATTAATAAAGCAATTGGCAAAATACTCGAGCGAGGGAAATCGAGCAGACAAATCTATAAACCAATTAGAACAGATCGCAGCTAGCCGCAGGGCGGATAATGTCTGACATTAAAATGAAAAACCTGCGTTCATAAATACTGATCTATATGTATGCGAGTATGTGAGCAGCATGCGAGGGTTGTCACTATACTTCAGCGAGCAGGCCAAACAAGAGAGTTGGTGAGATGAATATTCAAATGTAATTCGAAATAGAATTTAAATAATTTCTATTTATTTCAATCAATTAGATCAATTAGTTAGCAAGATGCAGGAAAATTAGTTGAATTTTCAAGCAAGAATTAATTTGGTTACTTAAACAATAATGTCTTCAAGAGTATAACAATAATTAAGATTACATTTCTAATAAAACAAAATTCTGATAAGCTTATCATTCAAATATTCCCAAATAATTATTTCATTCATTTCTATTTAGTTTAGATCATTTTACTAGCCAGAAGCTTAAAAGATAAACGAATTGTGATGCAAGAATTGATTTGAGATTTCCTCAGAATCTCTTGCGATACACATTAAAATATAATTACAAATAATAATAAAATCTATTTCTGGTAACAGTTTGAATGATTTACAAAAGAAATGTTATAAATTCGTACTCCAAAGAGTGATTTAGATCAATGTATAGGGAAGTGATAGACTGATAAATATTTGTCACACCAACAATAATTCAGCAGACATTTAACAGCAGTGCAATCAAGTTTATAAAGTACCTAATAGAATGAAATTCTTAATAATTTATCAAACAACTCTCGTCTATCGGAAAAAGTCAACGTGTACCAAAGTGGAAATCTATTTCCCTCACTGACACGACGACAACTTCAACTTGCAGACATGTCAGGCAAAATGGCAAAGTCGAAATGGAAACCATTGGCGTTTCGGCTTTGCAGTTGCCGTTTGCTCGCTGCCTGTTGTCTGTTGGCTGTTGCCATTGCAGCAGTTGTCGTTGCCGGTGCAACTTTGTCAAGCTGAACAGCTCCAAGTGCAACTGCAACTGCAACTTTGACTGCGACTGCCACAACGACTTCAACTGCGGCAGCGTCAGCTCCATTGCCGGGCAGTTTGTCAGTGGCTGTCGTCGATAAGCAGCCGCAGCGATGTAATTGACACAATTTGAATTTATATCTGTGAATGCCTCAAATGTGAATACGAATACAAATGTGAATACGATGTCGATGTCGCCGATGTTGTCGTTGTCGCAGTCGTTGTTGCTGAGGTGACTAAGCTGCCGCAAGCTGAAATCCTGCCGCCAAGGCTTGTCCTTGGCTGTCGCGGCACATTAATCATCCATCCCAAGCCCCAATTGTGCAGGGTGTGGCCCAAAAGCACAACGGCAACAAAGACTTGGCTTGGCTTTTGTTTTTGGGGCCAATTGCCGCATACATTTGCATGCGGCAATGCCACACGCCACACGCCACACTCGACTCCGTCTGCGGCTGATTAGCTGCGTAATTTGTATATTAATTAGCAGCGTGGGAGAACAAACATTTTGGCATGTTCGACTTAAATAAAACATAAATTGAAATTGCGAGTCCGACCAACCATCTAACTGTCCGTCGGTCTGTCTCTTTCTTGGCCACCTTTCACTCCACGGCCAAGCTATAAATTTCATGGATGAGATGCCAAACAATGCGGATGTAAATGAGCGCGAGGGGCAGGCTGGAGAGCGGGGCAACGGGGCAACGGCGGCAGATGCCATAAACGGGGCGTGTGGCAATGTCGAAGTGGCAAAGGGCAGTGTGTCAGTGGTTTTATGGTTGCCACAACGTCTGCCCGTCGTGGGTGCCGAGATGCAGATACAGCCAACACAATCAATATGGAACTCAGAGCCAAGTCTCAGTCTCAGTCTCAGTCTCAGTCTCTGCCTCAACCTCGGCGTACTTGAAGTTATGGCTAAGCAAGCGTGAAACATTAGTGCGGCCAGTTAATTTGTAACAATTGAATTGTAACGGCCAAGAGGCAGAAGTTGGCTTATTGACTCGACTCGACTCGACGCGACTCGACGCGACTTGGCCATATGAGAGCGCGGTAAAAGGCAACACAGTCAGACGCAGAATAGAAAGGTGTTAAATTGGCGAAAAAAAAAAATTAGAAACAAGAAACAAGTGAAATAAAAAGAGCAAAGCGAACGCGTCGAGTGGGCGTGCAACAGCGCTAGGGGCGTGCCACACAGCAACAACCACAAGTGATGGAAAAAACGTTACAAAAAGGTCATTAACTTGGTTCTCTTGGCAAGCGGCAAAACGAAATCAACTTGAAATCAACTTCAACTCCAACTACAACTCGAACTCAAACTCAAACTCAAGTCAAATCGAATCGAATCAAATCAAATCAAATGAAAGAGCAGCTGGCCAACTGAGTCTGGGCCACCGGGTAGGTAGACACTGTGTCTGTCTCTCCGTCCCCGTGTGGCTCTGTCTGTGATTATTTCGATGTCCATCAATTTTGGGCAGTGAAAGTGTCAAATTTCTGACAGCCAACTGTCACATGTGCAAACAATTGCTGGCCACAATGGGTTAAGTGCTGCCCCCAAGTTTTGCCGTTTACTTTCCATCAATTCGAGTGCGCGAATTCTATTCATTTCCTATAAATATTGTGATGTATATCAAATTCGAGTGCCGCACAGCTGAAGAAAGCTGTTGCTGTCGCTGTGCAAAAATTTGATTACTATTATTCATATGTGTGGGAGATAAATCAAAGATTTGTTATGTGATAGGAAAGTAGCATAGTTATTTTTATATTTAATATATTGGCAGCTGCTTCTTACATATTTATAGCATTATGCAGAATGTCAAATCAATTTTACTTAACAGATCTGTCAGACAGACATGATAAATCAAAGATTTTATTTGTTGCAAAGAAAATTATGTATATTTAATTTCATATTTAATATATTGTTGGAGGACGTGGCAGCAACGTCTAAAATATTTAAATCAAATCAATCAATCCAGTTCTTCTGCCAGATAGACAGAGATAAATGGGAGATTTTATCGATTGGAAAGCAAAGCAGCATAGTTATTTTTATTTTCAATTCCTCTCAAATATTTATAGCATAATTCAGACTGTCAAATCAATGTGGAATGCGTCGTTCCACTTAACAGATCTCCTACCTACAGATATAATCTCACTCATGGCACACTTAATCCACTGTTTTTTGGGTATTTTATGAGTCGCAGTTGTTTGATAAATTGCAATAAATAATTTGGAAACCTTTTTGGCATTATTTTAAACCAATTGATTTGCTGATTGGTTCCGCATATTCCATTAGGCAAATTGCCAAATTCCTTTCAACTAAATCGCACCATACATGCCACGCCCTGCTGCACTGCATTGATGTCTTGTTTATATGCATGTGTATGTGTGTGTGTGTGTGATTTCAATTTGATTTTCTTCTCTCTTTTTTTTGGTTATTTATGCGCATTTTTAAGCTTGTTATTTTTTAATCTCGCGCCCTTTTTTGTACGTAGTATGTTGCCCCATGTTGCACACCCCCCGCAATGGTTCGCAATTATTTTGGGGCTGGGGCCACAACATGTGTGTGTGTGTGTCCCTTGTATTTGTATTGTTATGTATTTTTAATGAATATCTTTTCAACACATTGCAGGTTTCAAATTGATTTCCAGATACAAATTAATCAACTCTCGTTTCGAGCTCTTCGACCCAGTTTACAATTAAAATTATGACAGGCTTTTTCGACTTTGTTTCCGCTTTTGTGTGGCAACTGCTGCTGTTGTAAGTTGTTGTTGTTGCTGTTGTTGTGCCCGCAGTGGAAACTTAATTAAAAATTAATATTTAATATGCCGCACGCTGTGTTGAGGCATTGGCCGCGCTAGCCCATTAGTTAGCCAGGCCTAAACCGAGAATTGGCAAGTTAATTTGCCATTGATTAATGGCAAACACTTGAGTACTTATTTGGGTCACTAACCCGCCTCCCTCCCCCCCGCTCTCTAGTCGCACAGTTCGACTGCTGTCAATTCAATTCTGGCCTACGAAGTGACAACATTGCCAGCGGCTGATGCATGCCCCATGCTCCACGTCGAACGCAGCTCTTTAGCATATAAATCAAGGCATTGTAAATGCTGTTGGCTTGCGGCAACAGGCTTATAATAAAGACATGCCAGCCAGTCAGCCAGCCAGCCAGCTCACATGGCAACCGAGCAACGCCCGCGCCATGTCAGCAGCTTGAATGTGCGATGTGCGATGTGGATGTGGATGTGGATGCGATGTCTGCTTCAAACCAATCAGCTTCAAACTAAATCAAAAATCATAAAAGAGCAAGAAACGTACAACATCAGATGCCAGTCAAAACGGAATTGCACACATGAGCAGCCACCAGGCACAAGAGACGCAGGAAGGTGCAGCCATTGGCCCAGAGAGAGAGAGGAGCGTAGGATTTGGGCATATTGGATGAACTGGAGACGGGATACTGGAGACTGAAGATTGGAGGATGGCAATGATATTTGGGGGCATCGTCATAGATGCCAGGCTGGCTTGTCGTTTATAAATAAAATTTGCATAAATTTAATAAACCCTCTCGTTGTCAGTGTGCCCACAAAAGGCAGTCAGTTCTGCTGGGGCCATGTGCGCACTTGTTAGTTGCCATTGCGCTGCAGTGGTTGCATGCAACAGCCGCTAGCCACAGTGGCAGGCAGATTTGTGATTTACCGATTTACCGGTAAAGCGGTTTGTCACAAAACGCCGTTGTCTCACCCAAAGACCCATAAATAACCCAATGCCGCTGTCACAAATAATGATGACAATGCGCCCAGTTCCCAGTTACCAGTTTTCGGTTTTCAGTTGCAAGTTCCCAGCTCCCAGTTAGCTGCGCCCAACACCGGAGTCCTAGACAACCATCCAAACGGCTGCCCATCTCGCGATCCCTGGCCATCCAGCACGTTCTCATCATTTTGCACGCATTGCCATTGCCATTGCCAACTGCAGCAGCCGCAGCTTGTTAACAACATCCGTGCTGACTGACAATGGGCCAAAAACCATAACCATTTCGCACATGGCCAGCAAAAATTTCGTTTGTTTTTCTATCGACATTTCATTTACATGCCAAGACAAGCAACTCTCTGCTATCTTGCCATCTTTGGCGCAGTATTTCTTATGCAACTGGAGCAGACATTTGGTGCCCACTGTCGACTTTTGGGGTCGCACTTTTTTCTTTTATTTCGAATTTTTTTGCTCGTTGTGATTTAAGTACGCGTACTTTGAGTACGAGTGCAATGCTCTCTAAATCATCTAATGTATAAATATTTGCGCAATGCCGGCGCGACTTCCTGGTTAAGGCAAAGTGCGGCCACAAATTAATGTCAAAGTCAAATGAAAATGGCATTTGGCAAGACGCCGCCAGGCCTAGTCGCTGTCTCAGTCACAGTCTCAGTCGCAGTCTCAGTCTCAGTCTCGGCCACAACTGCAACATCGAGTTGCCAATAGTCCGAGTTGGAGCCAAAGTCACGCCATAAATTTTGCGCTGCGAAAAAATGACAGAAATGCGTTTATTGACCAAATGCGCAGCAGCTCATCGATTACGAGGCTGAGACGAGTGAGAGAGGTGCAGTGAGACTGCCTTGACCATTGGCTTGTTGTTGCTGTCGTTGGCTGCGTTGCCTTTTGGGAAATGCCGTTGTGGCATGCACACACATGTCGTATACGTAATAATGTTGACTATGTTTTCCATTTGTTGTGTCTGTTTGGTGTGCGAGGCAGTTGCAATGCGCCGCATAAATAAATTAAATGAAATATCAAATATATCGCTTGCAATTTATTTTTAAACATTTCCCTCCAAATGCAAAGCAGCCAACGAGCTTTCAGTGATGCGCTCACTTTAGCTGTTTAACGGCTAGCAGCAAGGCAAATTAAATTAATATATTGAAAAGGCATAATATGCTTTTAACAATACTCGTATTAAGTCTATGTTGTATTGTAACTGAATAGTAAATATTATATATTATTATATTATATATTATTGTAATAGTAAATATTTCATATATAATTAAAGCTCAAAAAATTATAAATTAAATTATTTTCAGATTTCACACATCTTAGAAATTAAAATGTATTTATTATGTGAATCTTAATCTGAAATTTATAATCTCCCAACTAATATTTACATCATGTAAATAAATATATGTTCAAAAGACAAAAATAAACTTAATTAATTATTATAGAATGTACAATCTGAAAATACTAATCTTACATAAGAATGCTGAATGCCTTCCCTGACTATATTCGTGTACTTAAACATTTAATTTGAATAAGTAAATAAATATTTAACGCTTTTCATGCATTTACAATTTGTAAAAGAACAAACTGGGCTTAATTTAAATATATTTACTGCTAACTTGAGGCTTATCAGCTTAGCGGTTTTTTGGCTTAATTGTCAGCACTGAGTGCAGCGTATGCAAAGCGTTTGTGCTGCTGCAATCGCGACTGTCGTCTTGGTACCTGTCTGCTGCCCCTCTGCCGCCGCTGCTGTTGCTGCCACCTCTGCTTGCCACCAGCTCCGCAGCAGCCTTTTGTGCCTGCCTAATCCCCCGTTGGCTGTCTGTCTAGCATACTAGCTGCCTGTCTAACTGGCTCTGCTCTTTAGCGAATATTTTTGGGCTGCTCGAGCGCTAAATGTGTTTTACTTCCGAGCGTTGGCAAAAGTCGTGAGCCACCTCTACCAACCCCCTCCCCCCTCGTTGTGCAGCCCTGGCCTTCTGGACGTGTCTCTCTGAGCGCTGTTGATGGCCTGGCAACATGTGACAGGTAACAAGGCAGGCAGCCAGCTCGCTGCCGACTCTAATGCATGATTTATAGTAAAATATTTATTTTACTGTTAAGTATATGCTGCGACCAGACACGAGTCGCATCGCCACAATGTGAGGGGGGCGGGGCGGGCGGTATGTGGACTGTGGTTGGGTGGGTGCCACATACGGAACGGGACAGGTTGCAAGTCGCTGCTGCTGCTGAGGCTGCCGCTGCTGTCACTGCTGCTTATTGTTGTGCGCCTTATCAGTGTGTATGCAAAAGGCTAACTGTTGTTTTTTGTTGGCGAACTGTTAGTTGGTAGCTGGCAGCTTGTTAGTTGGCTTTGCATTGGCTTGGCTTTTTGGCTGATGTCACTCATACGACACGTTGCGCAGCGTAGATAAAATATTTATGTCAAATGCGGTTCGTATAAATCAAATGCTATCAGCTGATGACCCCTTTCCTTTAGTACTTCGAAGCTTGCAAGCTGGCAAGCTGGCAAGCTGCAGCAGCTTCAGCGGTTTTATGGCTTTTCAATAAGCGTGTCAAGCATAAATCATCCGACAGAACGAAACTACAGCACAACTTATCTCAATCTAGTGTCGAGTACAACGCTGCTGCTGCAGTGGGTAGCACAAGTCTTTCACTCGCACCAAATTAAGCCAAGCGCTCTTCACAAAAATTATGACAAGCTGCCAAGCATCGAGAATCCAGCCAAACACAATTCCGATAAGCATCGCCATCGATTTTGCATGACTGAGTCTCTTTCGCACTCACACTCTCACTCCTCCACTCGCCAGTACGTTTAAAAGCTTTTCGTTGGCTTAAACAAAAGTGTCATAAATCTTGCAGGTCGACACAAAAGAACTTGACACAGTGAAATAAATACGCAGCACCCCACGACAAGATACACAAAAGGCAGCCAGCCAGCCAGCCAGTCAGGCAGCTAGTCAGGCAGCTCGAGCAAAAGGATACTAATGCACGTAATACGTTCCACTTGAATTGATAACAAAGGAGCCTGGCGATGTGGCCGCATAAAGCGCTCATGTGGGCCAGGGCACGCCCTGTCCCCAGGGGCCAAAGCCAAGCCAAAGCCCACGCTGTACTTGTGGCCATGGACTCTCTGCCTCTGCCTCTGCCTCAGTCAAAGCCTAAAGACTAACCCTGAGTCTGAACTGCATGCGAAATTCAGAGCAAGTGCGTCGTCGGCTTGGCTTTGCACTCTATTAGCCAGACAAAGCCAAAGAGCCAAAAGTCTTTTGTCAGGACAGCTTCGAGTGTGATGAATCACTTGAATAAAATTGCAGAAAAAGGCTTGTCATTAATACGAATCGTAGACAAGTTAAACTGCGCTTAATTAATCTTAATTTTCAGTTGGATACTTTTCGCAGGTTCGTCTGCTGATAAATTCGTTGGCACGTTGACGACGACACGGGATTTCCTGTGGCAGGTCGCGATAAAAGATATAACGAGTCGCAACTCAAATTACGTGTTGAACAAATATAAAGAAAATGCCAAAATTGTGGCGGCCTAAAATTTGTTTTGGCCGCGCAGACGCAAAAGGCGCGACTGGCCAAATGAAAATGAAAAGAAGATTAATGACAAACGACAAATTGCGTTCAATGTCGCATTAATTGAGGCAATGAGCGCATGAATAAATGCATGAATTTACACAACAACAACAACAACATCAATGCTATTAACAATAAAAAACAATGACAAGTCAAATGAATTCTACCAAAAAACCAAATGCGCTGTGAAGGTCGCTTACAAGATTTTTGGGATTCGTCGATGATCAACTGGAGGATGGCAAATGATAAAACTGATGACTGTTAAGCCCCAGATTCTTCACAATAATATAATAAGAATATTTCACGTAGATTGCGTAATATCAGCGATCAACCAAATGCAATTCAAACAAAAGAAATACAAATGACAAAAAAGATTAAACCGCGAATTGCGCAATCCAAACAAACATTTAGCATAAATTGCAAATGATAAGTTGAAAAATAAATATAAAATAATGCTTTGCAGTTGCTGACAATTTATGACTGCAAATATTTGATAATGATCACAGATTTGTCAGAATGATTTTAATAATATTTTGCGGTCAACTCGCACATCTTGGCGGTGATGATAAAAATATAAGAAACTTGGCTAAAAACAATTAACATGGCAAATAAACTGATGATGCAAGCGGGAATTGTTGAACGTAAAGAATTTAATGAGAGAAAAGCTAAAAATAAAACAATAATCAAAAGCGTGAATAGTGAATCCGCAACGCTCCGGCATAACTGTTATAATTTCAAGCAATTCGATTTCGATTTGATAATGAATGAAAACAATGCGATATGGGTCTCAATAGGTTAAGGTCGCATTTTGATACAGTTTGTGTGGCAGATCTCTACAGAGTGAATGCCGCGCCCCAGAATGTGGCGCGTGTTACGGTCAACGACTGCAGTCACTTCTATTTGGTTTATTTGGCTTTCGGTTAGCCACCCAAAAGCCACAGTTGGCTTTAGATATATTGGCCGTGTCTATTAGACGCTTTTATGAGCAAATTACGGGAGCGCCGCTGCAAATGGCGATGCTGTAACGAACTGGCTGCGGGTGGCAGGCAGCCAAGTTGCCACAAAATATGAGCAAACCACCAGCTAATTGCACCACAACATCAATGGTTCGTTGGCAGCCCACGTTGCCTGCGGCCTGCTGCGGTTTTTACCATTCGATCTGTTTCTTTCCTTCTCATTTTATGTGTGTATGTAATATGCAACAAATCAACGCGCAAATTGTAACATAAAATATTTACATTGCACTCGTTTACCACCGCCACCGCCAGAGTCACCGCCGCAGGCCAGCTTTGAGCCACCCTGTATTTTGTTTATTGCATTTAATTTGCGCATTGTTTGCGCGGCTTTAGATAATTGCGAGCATCAATTGCAATAGCAGGCGGGCAGGCCAAACAGCAGATCGCCCACACACAGTGGCAATCAAATTGCCAGGCGCTGACATGGTGGGCGGCTCAGGATGAGTGGGCGTGTCAGGTCACCGCACAAAGAAAATGAAGTAACGAAAAAAACGCCACAGCCACATTTGCCTGCTTTCATTAAGTTTTCAAATGCGAAGTGCTGTGTATAATCAACGTCCAGCTGTCCCACTGTACTCACAGCACTCTCTGTGCCCACTGTAGCACCACAGTCCAGCAAGTTAGCTGTCCAGCTGTCTGTCTGTTTGTTTGTTTGCATTTCACGCTTGAGCCTATGGCCCCATGTGTGATTAATCTCCCACACGGCGAACGAAGTCGCGGCTCCAATCAGACAGAAAGACAGTCGGAGCGTTTGGATGGACAGCAACATAATGTGCACATAGAACAAATGATTTCCCACTGTTATTGATGATGTGTTGATTAGGTTCTGAAACACAACACAGCAACAAACAACAGCAACAATAACGGCGAGAGCAAATTGCGGCCATGTGAATTTCGAGTCGATTGAGTCGAGAGTCCAGAGTTGAGGGCGCGCTGCGTTTCATTATGAATTTCACTTTGAACTCGTGCCGCACACACACATACACACACACACACTCATGGGACGCCCTGCTGGGTTGTTGGGTTCTCTGTTGCACATATGTTTTAGCTGTTGTTGTTGTTGTTGTTGTTGTTGCTGGTCAAATCCGCAACAAAAATAATAAAACAAAAATTGGGTCATGTTTGCTCAAAATATTTTGTTGCAAATTGCAAGAATCATGCAACACAGCGTGTGTCTAATGAATTGCCAACTATGTGTGTGTTTGTGTGTGTGTGTTTTCAGCAGTCTTTTGTTTCGAATTACGCAGCCAACTAATGACCGGACAATGTTGCACGCGCTTGTGCCACAAAATGCCGCAGTTACGCAAAATGCAACGCCATTCGTTAGAAGTTTTCTGCAGCTGCCAGCGCCTGTCAATTCCAATTTATGTGCCACATAAATTAATCAAACTAAGAAACCACCGGGGAGCAGAGCAATGTCTAAGAAACTCTATTATTATGCTGAGCAAATAAATTGTATATGCTGAAAATATATTTTTTAAATTTTATAATTTTTTAGTATATGAAAAAGAATTATTAATTTGCAACTATGAAAATAACAAATAAATTTAATTATTACGTCAATTAAATGTATCTGCCAAATATATTTAACTATTGAAATTTGGTACATAACAAAATATTAATACATTTTCTGCCAATCAACTAGCATTAATATTGTCTCCACTTGAAATTGAATTATTATAGTAATCAAATGTGTCTGCTAAACAATTTGTACTAATTAAATATTTGTTTAGTGTCTAAAAAAACAACAATTTTTGATTGAAATTATATCTGATTTGTCCTTCTCTGCCTGAGTGCAGAAAACCTTAAGAAATTAAATTATTATGTATCTGCTAAACATATTTTACTAAATTAATTTAGCACTTAAGAAGCATTTATAAATTTGCTGACAACCAACTATTATTTATGTTGTGTCTGCTTTGCCCTTCTCTGCTTGAATGAACTGCAATTTGCATGACAATGTTTTCGACATTTCCTTAAAATTAATCACATCATTTGTTGCATGCCTCGTTGCATGATTGTGTCAACCCCACAATCAGCAAACTGTCTCTCGGGGGCATTCACCGCTTATTAGCTTATTACATTAAAATATGATCGTCATTTCATGCCAGAATTCCTGAATAAATTATTATGTAGGGGCGAGCTGAGGTTGGAGTTGCGGTGGCCACGCCCACACTTACTGGTCAGCGGTCTGTCTGTCTGTCTATCAGTCTGTCATTCAGTCAAAGCCAGACTGGTAGATAGTTTAGCTAATGGTCCAATTGTCGCAATTTAGTAAGGCCAACACACACACATACTATACACTCTCAGTTTGATATTGTGGTATCACTCGCACTCATGTGGAGCAGGTGGGACAGAATCAGGTAAGTACGTAAATGGCCAAGTACCTGGCCAACACCTTAGGCCAATCACATGCACAGCCGACTAACGGTAAACACTGAAGCAGAAGGTAAAAAAGAACTAAGCGAAAAAAAAGAGAAAAACAGCTATAAAGTTTACTGCTACAATTGGCAAATTGAAAATTGTGCGCTGGTGGCAGCGACGACGTCGTCGACGCGTCGACCACAAAAGAGCAGCCATGATCGGACTCGGCTCAGACTGTGGCCAAGAGTCAGACGCGGGCCTTGGCATCGCCCCAAAGCCAAGTGCGAGCGCTTGATGCGTCGTCTGCCAGATAAGCTCAACAGTTGCCGCCGCCGGCGGTTGATGATGATGACGGCGAAGACGCAGACCAAGATGCATTTGTGCCGCGACGCAGCCGCAGCGGAGACGTTTCAATTTCAAAAACCATTTGGCCAAGGCAGACATTTTAATGAAGCGCTGCAAGTGACGGGACGGAGACTTATAGCCTGAGACTGGTAACGGTGCCAGGCCAAGATCAAGCTGGGGCTAGACGTCCACGCACTGATGCAACAGCAACAGCAACAACAACTGCGGCTCGTCACAGTCATAGAATGATAAGGTCGCAAAACGAATGACTTAAGCAACGAACTTGCTGCAAGCTGCGAGCTGCACGTTGCAAGTGTCCAGTTCAATGCCAAAAATCTTAACTGTTGCCAAGCACAGTTAGTTCTTAAGTGCTCGGCTCAGCGTCATGTGATCTCTTCTGAATATGAATATGAGTCATGTAAATAAAGTTATTCTCTCCCGTCATTCTCCCTTGTAATTTGTTTAATTAAAGAGCCCACCATTTGTGGCAAGTATGTACACGCAAGTAGCCACAATTGCTTATTCTTTTTCGGCATTGTTGTCACTTTCAACTTTCGCTTGGCTTTTGCTCTCGTTTCACCCAAAACTTCATCTCCTAACTCCATTCTCTGTTCTGCTTCGTGTGCTCCAAACTTGACCCGATTTCCGTAGAAGCAGCGGCTCAACTCTCAGCTTCTGCCTCATATGTATATGTATATTGTAATTAAAATGATGCCCCCTCGCTTCTTGATTGCCATAATAAAGCTGAAGAGCCTGAGCCGAATCTGAAGCTGTTTAGGCGATAATTTCGGGTTCTACTTGGGGCAAATTACACGTTGCCAGTTGCCAGTGGTGAGTGCACTTTCTCCTCTCTTTCGCTGTGATTGAAAAGTGAATGAGTTGCTGGGCGTAGGCGTGGACGTGGGCGTTCACTTAATTGCTCTTTAATACCCGAAAATCTAGTGGTGCTTACCTTTTGATGGCGTCTACTTTGCGGCTGTTCGATCCGACTCACATCACACTGTAAGCAGAGGGATAAAGAAATGCCAATTAGTTGATGAAAATAATTCTATAAATAAATCGTGTTTAGAAATTCTGCATATCGCTGCCAGTTTCATGTAGACCAACAACCATATCTCCGTCTCTTTCCCTGCCTGCAACTCGCATTGTTTGCAGCTGCAGTTCTGAACACGGTTTTCGGCCACGTTTCAGTTTCTGTTTCAGTTTCAGTTTCGGTTATTTATTGGGCAGCATGCAAATGGAAACCAATTGAATTGGCTGCAATTGTTTGGGCCTGGGCAAAAGTGAAAACGCAGCCCACTTTTGCTTTCCTTCAACTTTCAATTGGTGACTTAATTTCTTTGGCAACAAAAGTGCTGCAATAAAAGCTAATGAAATCGAACGACAGCAACGAGAGCAACACAACAGCGGCTTATTGTCCACCAACCAAAATGACCACGGGGCAAACTACGACAACAACAGCAACAGCAACGAGCAGCTTGCCCAAGAAATTATCAAGTGCAGTGCGCTTTGGCACTTTTACTTTCATTGTTTGTAGCGATCTTAGCCATTGTTGCCAACGGGCTTATTGTATACCAAGTTGTTGTTGCTGTTGTTGCTGCTGTTGTTGTTGGCCGACGCTAACGAACATTTTATGGGCCCCGAAATTTTCACCAAGCACATTTTGTGTCGATTTTCCTTTTAGCAGCAGCTAATGAGTAAAACGCTTTTGGCAACAACAACAACAATTACAACAACTCCGACTAACAACAACAACAGTGGCCCAAAATTACAAAACAATTTGTCTCAAACGCTTAAACTTCGATTTGTATGGGAAAATGTTGCTGCATCTTTGTGGCATCTGATGAGAAAATAGCGACAGCAACAAACACCATAAACAACAGCAACAGCTCAAGTTGTTCAGCGCCTTACATAAGCAGATTCAGATTCGGATTCAGCATCAACAAGAGCTATGAATGCACTTTGCTTGAATGCAAGCGCTGCACAAAAATAGTAATCAAACAACACTCAAAAGTTGCACAGTATATAGAATTTTATTGAGAGTTTTTTTAACTCTATTGTATGGTAAATAAAATGCAATTTTATTACTCGTTTCAAGCATTAAAATATCTCCAATTTTAAATACTCTAATATTCAGCATGAACCAAAGCAATGAATCCAATTTGATTAAATTAAAAGAATGCATAAATATAATAATCAAACAGTATAGACATTTATTGAGTATTGCTATTTAGCGTAGCAATTTTGTTACTTGTTTGCAGAATTCAAATCTCTTTCCTACTCTAATATTGGGTGATAATTTTGCTTGAAGCCAATTGAAATGTGAAAACACGGCTCCACATGTTGGAGCATTGAGTCATAACACCAATGGTTCCCTTTCGCTCTCTTTAATGCTTTTGGCTGTAAAAACATTGAGTAATAAATAAATATTTGCATATATCAATCTGAAGCGTAATCAGCATTAGGAACAGGGTTGTATATACATATGTATTTATGTGTGTGTTTGAAGTGCACAACTCGGTTTCCCAGCGAGAACAAAGCAGCAAATTGCAGGCCAGCGTTAATGTTTTATTGTGTTGCAAAGGCTGAGAGATGTGGGCGGGTCTCAGACGGAGACTGTGACTGCAATCAGGGAGCGGGAGAGAGGGGCTGAGGGGCAGGGCGAGCTCAAGGGGTCACAGCAGCATGCAAACGCTAAATTATCGCTGTTGATCTTATGCACAGACCGTCAGCTCGGACTTGCTCGACGGCAGCTACTCGTATTAAGTGGAGTCCACAGCAAAAACAACAACGACAGCCACAGCAAAAAAGACTTGTCTCTAGACGTATCAATTAGCAGCAGGCACAACGAAGCAAGCCTGTGCCTAGATTCCAGTCGAAAGCCAAACAAATACTCAACGAGAGCATTCGAGTATTAGAGACATTGGCAGCAAACTCGATCTCAGCATGGCCAAGGCATTCTTTATGAGCGAGGACATGGAGCTGGCGCAGCTGCTGCTGCACGAGGACAACGCCTTCAACTGCCTCGTCGAGGTGGGCCACACGGGCGCTCTGCACTTCAACAACGTGTACGACGAGGATCGCATGCTCAACGGCATGTACACCGCCAAGGTGAATCTCTGCAGCGAGCTGCTGCGCTACAACGACTTCCTCGAGAGCCAGATGCCCGCCCTGAACATTGAGCCCACCTACTACGACAAAGTGGACATCGAGGATCGTCCCAGGGAGTCGCAAATACCCGTCTACGAAGACCACTTGCGCTCCCTGAACACCGAGATGCGCTCTGTGATGGAGCACTACAACACGCTGGAGCGGCGTCACAACTATTTGATCGAGAAGCGCTTTGCGCTGCAGAAGGCGCAGAAGATTCTGATGTCCGATGGGCCGCAGGGCGCCGAGCTGCTGTTCACAGAGAGCACACTGATGAAGCTGCTCAAGGATCAGTCCGAGGCACAGCCAGTTAGTACGCAGCTCAACTATCTGCTCGGCACCATCAATGTGGCCAAATTCGAGACATTCGAGCTGATGCTGTACCGCCTGTTTGGACGCAATCTTCTCGTGCGACGCGCCGAGATGCCGGAGCGCGTCTACGAACAGATCGGAGCCAAGCGGGAGCTCGTCCACAAATTTGTGGTGCTGCTCATGACCATTTCGGCGACGATTCGCCCCAAGCTGCTCAAGTGTTGTGCGGCGTTTCATGTGACCATCTTCGAGTGCCCCGAGACGTCCAGTCAGCGGCTGCGCATGATCGAGCACCTGAACCGCGAGGCATTGGACGTCGATATCGTGCTCGCCCAGACGCGAGTGGTGCGCAAGAAAATACTCTACACGGCCGCCACATTGACGTACACCGTGCGCATCAATCTGAACAAGGCCTTGAGGATCTACGATCTCATGAATCGCATGAATCACGTGGGATCGCAGGAGCATCAGAAGTATCTGCAGGCCGAGTGCTTTGTGCCCAAGTCGCAGGTGGACGAGGCGCGTGCCGCCTTGACTCGTGGCTCGCTCATCGAGGATGGCGACGTTGGCGGCCTGAATCCGCCGCCCCTGCTGCTGATGCGCAGCCGCAAGGCGAAGCATGTGCCGCCCACGCACTTCAGGCTGAACAAGTTCACGCAGGGCTTCCAGAACCTCATCGATTCGTACGGCATGGCCGACTACAAGGAACTGAATCCGGCGCCGTACACGATCATCACGTTTCCCTTTCTGTTCGCCATCATGTTCGGCGACCTGGGCCACGGCCTGATTCTGGTTGTGTTCGCCTCGATCCTCATCCACCACGAGAAACGCATTGAGGACGCACAGCGCGTAGCTCGCAACGAGAATGAAATCCTTAATATACTCTTCGCCGGCCGTTACATCATCCTGCTGATGGGCGTCTTCTCCGTGTACGTGGGCTTCATCTACAACGATGTGCTGGGCATGCCCATGAATATATTCGGCTCCAGCTGGAGCTGTGTCTACAACAGCAGCACTGTGCAAAAGCTCAACAGCGAGCTGGGCCTCGATCCCAACGATCCGAAGTTCTTTTCGGGTCATCCGTATCCGATGGGCGTCGATCCCATCTGGCAGATCAGTGGCGAGGACTCGATCACCACGTTCAACTCGCTGAAGATGAAGCTCGCCATCATCTTTGGCATTACGCAGATGATGTTCGGCCTGGTGCTCGCTGCCATCGAGTGCGTGCAACGCAATCTCATGCCGGATCTGCTGCTGGTGGTGCTGCCGCAGTTTGTCTTCATGACCTGCCTCTTCTGCTACCTCGTCTTTCTCGTCTTCTTCAAGTGGCTGACCTACGGCGGCCTCAAGCAGTCGCCCTACAACTCGGCCTGTGCGCCCTCGGTGCTGATCACCTTCATTGACATGATGCTGATGAAGACCTCCGAGGTGGAGGAGAAGGGCTGCAACGAGGGCATGTTTCCCAGCGAACGCCTCATCGAATACATCCTGGTGATGATCGCCTTCTGTGCTGTGCCCGTTCTGCTGTGCGGCAAGCCCATCTACTTGATGCGACGCCAGCGTAAGCTGAAGCGGGAGCACAGCGAACGCGATCTCAAGTCGCTCAACCAAAAGGGACGCGAGACTCTGATGGAGATGCGATCGACGCCTCAGCATGGCAGTCCCGCCGAGCCCCGGAAAGGCGAACTAGTCAAATCAGCGCCAGCCGACGAGGATGTCGAGTTCGATCTGACTGAGATCTGGATTCACTCCGGCATCCACACCATCGAGAGTGTGCTCGGCTCGGTGTCCCACACGGCATCCTATCTGCGTCTCTGGGCTCTGTCGCTGGCCCACAGCCAGCTGGCGCACGTGCTCTTCGAGATGGTGCTGAACAAGGGCATCAAGAACAGTCTGCCCATCTTTGTCGCCGTGCCCATGCTGGCCGCTGCCTTCTTCATGTGGTCCGTGCTCACCATTGCCATACTGGTCATGATGGAGGGTCTGTCGGCATTCCTGCACACGCTGCGCCTCCACTGGGTGGAGTTCCAGTCCAAATTCTTCAACGGTACCGGCGTCATCTTTCGGCCCTTCTACTTTCGGCCCTCCACCATACGCGGTTAGCTGCAGCCCTGTTTTTGTATGAACGTTAAATTAAAATGAGACTTTTGCACCAAGTGGCAAGTGGCAAGTGACAAGCAGAGTTTGTGGCAGCCCACGCAAATGACCAGCATCTGCACGGTGGACATTCCACAGCAATTAGCATTGGCGGCGACAGCGTCTAAGGCCATCAACCAAAGCAAACTTTAAACAATTTCTATTTATTTGGTTTATGCCACTCGCCGTGGCATTGCCAGCTGCACATTGGCTCTCAAATGCTGAACGCCGAACGCTTGCCAATGGGTGCCAATGCGGGCGCAAAAGTCGTCGACCCTTTTGAAGCTGCCAGCACATTTTTTTTTTCTTTTCGTTGCACAGTTGTTGCTAATGTAGCTGCTGCTGCTGCTGCTGCTGCTGCTGTTCTTGTCGTAGTTGTTTAGCTTGTTTTCTATACCCAGCACACAGCTGAGTATT
Source organism: Drosophila ustulata (assembly GCA_035047365.1). Classification (NCBI taxonomy): domain Eukaryota; kingdom Metazoa; phylum Arthropoda; class Insecta; order Diptera; family Drosophilidae; genus Drosophila; species Drosophila ustulata. The sequence goes on along the minus strand of JAWNPT010000057.1, from coordinate 23,108,586 downwards.
TGCTGGCGTGACTATTGCAAGTAGTTGCTGTTGTTGTTGCTGTGGCAGCGACTGTTGCCGCTCTGTTTGCGTCGCGCCGCCATTAACACCCACGCCAATGCCTGTTGCCGTTGTCGTTGCTCTTGCCTTTGTCGTTGTCGTTGTCGTTGCCTTTGCCTTTGGAGAGGCGAGTCTCGGCATAAATTATGAACAGCAACCGATGACGCATGCAGGCCTAAGTAGACTTGTTGCATGCATAAATAACTTTCGTTAGCAGGCACAGTACCTTATTATTAGATCTCTGGCCGCCAAACAAAAGACAACAACACGACAGCGCTGAGAGCAAATGCATTTTCACGATCAGAGCAGGTTTGCAGCTCAGTTCAGCTGAACAGCACGGCTACGCAATGGCAAAACAGGCTTTGGCTTTGCTTTTTTATAGTCATAGTCATAGTCATAGTCAGAGTCATAGTCACAGCACGCGCCATTGTTTAGTTCTGCGGTGCGCAAGTTCGTTGCCTAAGTCTTTTGTTTATATTTGGTAAGTTGTGTTCTAATGTCCATAGATGTGTGCGTGTGCGTGTGTGTGCCCACAATGGGCAGCTGCTTAGCGCGTTTATGGCCAGCAATTGTCAAGTCCCTCGGGTGTGCGAATCCGAATGCGAATGCTTTGCTTTGCTCTGCAGTGCACTGCAACCAAAGCAAGGTCAACGTCGCAACGTTGTTCCAACGCCGCATGGGGAAAATCAATTTCAAACTAAAACGTCGCATTGCTGTTGCTTCCTTCTCCCACTTCACTTCACGTCACGTCACGTTTCGCGTTGGGTCATCAATTTTTTGAGTGCATTGCGCCGGCCTTAAAGGGCGCTGCTGTTCTTGCAGCAGTTGCTGCTGCCGCTGTTGCTGTTGCTTCTATGTTGTCATTGTTGCATCGCTTTTTTTATTTGCGCTATTGTTGGCCAACAACTGTCTGGGCTGGCAAGCAGACTCTAGGTAGCTCTGCTTTTGGGCTTTACATGCCGGCCATCACAAAAAAGGTGTTAAATTCAACTCAGCAGCAGCAGCAAGTCAAGTCACTCGAAAAGCACAAGCAATGTCAATGCACGCTGAAGAATTTCTGCCACAGCAGAAGGACATTTGAGCTACGTGGAGCTACGAATGCGAACTACAGCGAATGGGGAACTGGGAATGGGATTGGGAATGGGGAATGGGGAATGGCAGGCCTGAAGCACCTCAAGTGCTTACCTCACTTCAGCGGCTAACAAAAATATTGTTTGGACTTGGCTGCGTCTCAAACGAAGTCAAGAGTTCGACAGCAACAAAAACAGCTGCGCGAAAACAAAACAGGCAAAAACATCGACAACAATGGCAGGCAGGGCTACCTGATGAAAACATCAACAGCAAACACAACGCAAATGAGCAGAGCAGCAACAAAACATAACTGTAAACAGCGCGTTATTAAATTAATTAATTAACTTGCCACACATTTTGCACATTTTAGCCACAGCCCTCGTCCGACTCCTCCCCTTTGGGTTGGCAAGTGAAAAAGTGAAATTGCCACAAATTGTGCATTGTTTTTGCTTTCTGTTGCCCGCTGCTGCTGCTTTTTGTTAGCTCGTTTTAATTAAATTTAATAGCATTGTTGTTTTGCACTTATTTGCTAGCTGATTCTTAACGCAACGGAAGCCGACAATTGGCCCCATTAAGCAAAAAGTTGACCAAATTCTGGACTCTATGCCCGAGACAGACAGACTTTCACTCAACGCACACAAAATGCTTTAATTAAAACTGCAAAAAGAAAAATTAATTTTAACTATGTCGGAATTTGTTTGGCAATTTAACCGGTTTTTAGCTTCTGTTTTATTTGTATTTGTTTTTATTTATAAGCAGACAGAGCAGCATCAGCATCAACATCAGCCACATCCCCAGCCACAGACTGAAAAAGTGAAATTTCGTCGAGCTGAGAACCCATTTTTGGCATTTAGCAGTTTATTGCCAGTCAACAGAATTAAATAAACGTTTGCCCGAAGAGAAAGAGCAGCATTCGATTTAAGAAATGCAAATGTGTCTGGAATATCTATGCAATAAATCAACCTGGGAAACCGATTTTGTCTAGTTAGGCTGGCAAAACATTTTCTCCAAATTCAAAACAGATTAGCAAATTAATAACACATAAATATCTGCAGAAATGTTTCGCCGAAACTGAATAATATTTTAAATTTTGAAACCTCTTTTGGAATGTTGTAGTGTTGATGCTCTTACGCTGCTTACGTAAAAGACAGTTGACTAATTTTAATGTACATTAAATTAATGCAGAATAATCAGGTTTTCATTTCTAGTTCACGTTGCAATGAATTTTTGCTTCGTACAAATTGTACGTCAAATGATTAAATTATTCCCAAATCTTGCCGCAATAATATTCTTAGTATTATTCCGAGGTAACTATAAAATCGCAATTGAGTCGAACAATGAAGTCAGTGATAGCTTTATTGTATTGTTCGCATGTGTTGAACATGATCTTGGCAAGTTCGCTACCTCAGTCTTTTGTTTCTCCCCCTCCAACCAGCGTGCATGCATAATGAGAATTTCGGCCAGCCGACAGAGAGAGAGAGGGACACGTTAACTGTATAATGCGTCCATATATATGTCAATTACAGCACGATTTTTGGCAAATTTGCTTGTCGCTGACACATTTCCAGCTGGCATCAAATTGTGGGTCAGGCCTGATACCGATTTATGTCGCCGGCGACAATAAATTTGTGAGCTCTTTGTGAGCACCGTTAAGTAAACGCAATGCATGATTTGTGTTTTATAATGAGGGCGAGCGAAAGACACAACGATAAAGATGATAAAGACGTCGACAATGCCAGAAAGCTCGCGGTGAACTTATAAGATATGCAAGACAGGCAACATGTGTACTACGACATAATAGGCAATATCGGCTAGCTATACATATAGATTAGTGCGGGGATAACACTCTAATTGACTAATAGAATTTGAATTTTATTTTGTACAATTTGCACAATTTAAACTGCAGTAAATTTAACTACCCGAAACTTGAAATTATATAAAACAAAATAGGTAATTTCAGATACATTTAGTTTAGATTTGGAATAGCACTCTTATTATTTTCTTGATTCTTTTAATGTCGAAAAAAAATACTATTCTTATTTTAAGATTATCAAATAAATAGCATGAAAGTATTTTATCATTCATCATTTAAAATATGAATAAATTATTAATTCAAAATGTACATAATTGACAATTAAAACAGTTTCTATTATTAAAAATACTCATCGAATTTCAATTTTATATCGAATTTAAAATTAATATATTTTAACTGACTTGAAATGGAATTAACTAATAGATTTTTTATTATCTTTCGTACGGTTTGCATGGCTGAGCTAAAACAGAATTTAATCAGCTGCGACTTTACAATGTGCATAATCCGAAATTATACAATATTATAATAGGTAGTATTGTAAAGCTTCATATATAGTTTAGTGCCAAGAAAAACACTCTATCGACATTGAAATAATTACTATTATGAAATTAAGATTGGGAAATAATTAATTTTAGAGCTTCTTTGAGTTATAAATTTGAAATTTAACTATGAATTAATTTGACCAATAGTATTTTCATTTAATTTCGTATAATTTGCATTTTTGAGATGAAACACAGTTTAATCAGCGCTAAATTGAGCAACATAACAATGGGCATAAATCGAAATTATACAAAAATATAATGGGTAATATAGTTTAATACTAGAAGAACACTCTAGTTTATTTAAATTTGTATTTTTTAGTCAATTATTAACTGTTGACATTGATAAAATTACGTATATTAGATAAAGATTAGCAAAAATAATGAATTTTAAAGCATCTTTGAGTTCTAAATAAACTTAGCTAATTGTATTTTCATATTATTTTTTACAATTTGCACTGCTGAACTAAAACACAATTTAATCAGTTGGAAATTGAACGACTTCAACATACAATGTGCATGAATATATCTCAGACTGTTTATGCATCTGTATCTCAATCTGTAGCGCTGCAAAGTAAGTAACTTGCCTGCTATTTACATTACATTTATACCCCATGATGCTGTGTGTGTGTGTGTGTGTGCTCCAGTTGCCAGCACGAATCAAAACATCACGAAATCTCGTTAAAAACCACAGCGCAAAGCAAATACGTAGCACAAATATGTACCGTTAGCTTTGTTTTAACGCTTTTTGCTGCTGTTTACGCGCACACGCGAAATAGAAGAAACCCCAAAAACAACAAACAACAAAACGCAAAACAGAAACAGCAGCAGCGATAGAAACAAATAAGTATAAAGCAAACAAAAGCAACAAAATGGCATTGACCAGCCAAGTGAGCAGCCACTTGGCCAAAAGCACCAGCTGCCCTGGTCAGTTGCTAGTTGCCAGTTGGCCAGTTTGTCAGTTGGCCAGTTTGTCAGCTTGCCAGTTTGTCAGTTGCTTTCAATTGCTAACCTTTCATAATTTGCTACAATTAATTTGTGTGGGCCACAGACACTACACTGAGCGCAAATATGACAGCAATTTAAGTAAATAATTAATTTTAGCAGTTTAACTGCAAATAAAATGATACTTATTTCGGCAAGGCGTTTTTATACCCGCTACCCATAGGGTAGAAGGGTATTATAACTTAGTGCCAACAGAAAATGTATGTAACAGGCAGAAGGAGGCATCTCCGACCCCACAAAGTATATATATTCTTGATCAGTGTCAACAGCCGAGACGATATAGCCATGTCCGTCTGTCCGTCTGTCCGTCTGTCCGTCTGTCCGTCTGTCCGTCTGTATGAACACCTGGATCTCAGAGACTATAAAAGCTAGAGCTATAAAATTTGGGGACAGTACTCCTATAGGTCCTACGCAGGTCAAGTTTATTTCAAAAGTTGGATGCCACGCCCCTTTCCGCCCCCAAAAGTCTGTAAAAACCGTAATAATAGACCTAGAGCATTGAATTTTGGTATGCATATTAATAATTATATTCTCAATGATTCCTGTGAATTTGGTTGAGATCGAATGAAAAACAAGGAAGTTATTAAAGAATCAAGTTTATATGCAAAATTCACTTGCAGCTGCCCGCGCTTTGTTTGTTTAGTTGACAGTGTGACCAAAACGGTGTTGTGATTTTTACCCGCTATTTTCAAATATATACAAAAAACTAATTTTAGTATATTTGGTATATTTTTTGTTAATATATCATTTAAATTTTTTGTTTTCTCTCGAAATGGGTTGCGGGTATCATACGGTCGAGCACTCTCGACTGTAGCTTTCTTACTTGTTTATAATTTAAACTGCAAACAAAATGATACTTATTTCAAAAATTATTTCTAATTGCTCTTAATAGAATTAGTTGAAATGTCTCTAGGCATTAATAACTGCAATTAATTTGAAAATGGCATTCAAAGTATTTGCGCGCAGTGTAGAGTCTGATTTAATCACTTGACAAACTGCAACGCAGGTGGAAGAACAACAACAAGAGCATTTTGACCTTCGCCTGACAGCCAAGAAAATGCAGCTCAAGAGTCACAAAAAAAAAAACTAAAACGACAGACAGACGAAAACATCAGAGCAGCTAAGCTTAGAGCTCTCAGCTCTCAGCTCCTCAGCTGGCAAACACTTGAACACGAAGTTCGTTGGCTGTCTGCCATTTGAATGACGTGCAACAGCAGCAGGGCTAACAACAATGGCATGCAATCACAGCAACAGCAACAGCAACGGCAACGGCAACGGCAACAATTGGTGTCAAATGCTACTGTAACACGCCACACTGCTAAGATTGCTGCCAGTGCCACAATTTATAGGCGCAACTCAAGAAATTAGCCGTAATATGGTAAAAACAAAATAAAAGTGGCAGCAGCAAATACAAGTCGTAAATAATTATAATTATTATTGCAACTAATTTCACTGTGGCCCAAATGCGTTGTCGCCTCCACATGCGCGCTACTTTCCAAAAGGGCAGCAAGAATTTCGCCAGCGGCGGCGGCAGCGGCAGCCAAAAAGACACTCAAAGAGACTCGGCGATATGGTGAAAGAGGGTAGATATGTAAAGTCTCTATGGATTCGGCAACAAAGTGACAGCTTCCAAATGCTGCGCAATTTGCAACCGTTTGCTGCCGAAAAAAACAAAAAAAAAAAGGCAACTACAACATCGCTTGCCTCGCTGCCTGCCCACGCAGCCCATAAATAAGTCAGCAACGGCAACTGAGTCGCTTAGCGTCGCAGCTCGCAATAAATCTGAGCGCGTGGGACGGACCAGAGCAGCGTCGTGCGACAAATGTCAGCGGCAAATGAGGCCACGCCCCAAACTGCGTCATCAAGAACGCTTCATGGCAAGGGGCAGCAACATGCTGAATACTTGGCCACGAAGCGCGTATTAAGCATCTTTCAATCTACATGACTCAACCAAAGTGGCCAAAAGCAAAAATAAAGCAAAACTTCTGCTGGCCCGCGAAAGCCATTAAAGAAAAGTGAGCGCACAGTTTTGATAATCTGTTTATGGTCACAGAACTAGGCCTCATTACCATATGCGTTAGCATTCATATCTATGTCGAGAGATGGAGTGAGATGGGGAGAGAGCGCGCTCGCAGCTAAGCCAACGCATTTAGCACTTGGCCTCCACTTGGCAGCCAAAGAGGAGCAAGACATCGACATCCACATCGTCATCGCCATAGACATCGACTTTGCCAATGAATTGACACATTTGGCACAAGCTCAGCGAAATTCAAGCATATTTTTAGCCAGAAAAAATAAATGTGCCCAAAAGCTGTTCAGCTGAAAGGAAACGCTAAGTGCGGCTCATCACAAAAAATTGCGGCAGCGAAGAACATCCCAATAAATCCAAGTCTCTCTCCAGCTTGTCTTTGCTACCACATCCCAAAATACAACTGCAATTAATATTAATCCATACTGCGCAGTTTGTATATAATTTGTTGCTTAAATTGTATTTACTTAGAACTATGGTATCTGCAAGTTCTTTCTAGTTAAACTTTAAATTATGCTCATATTTCTTTTGGGATTCAAAGATGTTACCTGTTGCCTTTGAGAGCTTCAAAAACTGCCGACAGCCCCTGAACTTGAGACTCTCTAACTCATTCCCAGAATAGATTAAAAATAGAAATAGTATGCTTCCTTATTGCCACACACGACTAGTAATTAAACCAAATACATATATGTGGTTCTACGATGCGTATGCGTAATATTAAGTAACTCACCCGTAGGAAAACTTGGCTGCACTTGCAAATCGCCGTTGTTGCTGAAATGATAAAGATTTCAGAGCATTAATTTTAGCTGGAAACCCAAGTAGACATACTTGTTGGCATATTAGTCGGGGCATAAATCAACTCAAATAACATAATACAAAAGCTGTGCTGCGGACAGTGGCTAAATTATAGAGTATTTGTCACGTCAGACGTTGACTTAAATTATCACTCGAAACTGATCTATGAGCAGTTTTGAGCAAACACTTTCTATGACAAATTTGCGAGCGTTCAACGCAAATTAGACTCAAAATCATGTATGTACATGGCGACTCGAAGAGGCAGCTGCAACAACAACACGTACTACGATTCGCTTGTTAACTCATCCAAAAAGTAAACCACATTCTTTAGAGCATTTGCAACAACAAAAAAACCAAAAACGATACAAAACAACATGCAAGGCATGAAAAACAACAAGCAACAGCAACGGCAACGGCAACAACAATAATGTTCGGGCAAAAACACGTTCAGCGCGTGTAGCCGCATGGGGCAAACATGAGAGGCAGCTGCATGAGTGCGGAGTGTGCGGGCGTGGCATGGCTGCAAATGCAAATGCAAAACAACATTGAAAGACGAGAAATCTGGCTACTGTAATTTGTCTGCCCCACCAAAGAGCCTCAGCCGGAGACACGCGCTCGCTCGCTCGCCCGATTTCAATTCAGTGTCCAAGTGCGAGTCCAACTCGCACTGCAGTAGCATGTGTTGCAGGGGCAGGGGCAGCAACTCTGGGCAATTGCTGCTCCACTTTTGTGCGCTGTGTCTCGATGTGCGCCTCTCTGTCTCCAACTATTTGGCTTTGGCTGCTAACATCGTCTAACGTCGACATCGCCTTTGTCGCTGAGGTCAATTTTTATGTTGCAGCCATTTTTCAACACACACACATAGACACTCAGACAGATAGGAAAAAAGGTTCGTTTTGTTAGTTTCATTTTAGTTGGCTTTTTTTTGGCAACAGCATTTTTTATATTGTCTGGTGCACTTAAAGTTACGTATGTGAGTTGTTGGCGAGTGCAGCAGCAGCAGCAGTAGCAGCAACCAGCAAACTTTTCAGCTTGCCACTTGGCCGGCAAACACTTCAACTTCAACTACAACCGGAGTACAACTTTTGAGTGCGACTATAACTATAAACTGCCTCAATTGCTTGACACTTCAGTTGTAATTAGTTTTGTGGCCATGCATGAAAATTGCATTTAGATTTTAATAGCTTCATGAACAATAGCCACGTGCTCAACTATTATTTGGCTGCTGTTCTCTGCCAACTTCAGCTGCAAATCTAATTTAATCATTTCATTTATGTTCGCCAGCAAGATTCTCATTGTCATGCCTAAATACTTTCCAATCAACAGTAATGAACAGCACTATAAAAGTGCATTAAATTAAATGCAATGAACTATTAAAGTTCAACCAAATTGAATTTGCTGCCAGCGTCTTCATATAAATCTTCTTCAACTTCAAAATGCATTAAAGCCAGCTCGCAAACTTTTTGGCAATACTTGTTATGCATATAAGCTCTAACTTAAATGGGAGCCGCAGAAACTTTAATGTAGGCTCGTATTACTCGAACTAACGACATTATTTACTTGGAACCTTGAACTATTGTTCAACAGCAACTTTCGACAGGCATGTATAGCTAATAAACAAGCCTTGGAAGAGACATTCACACACACACACAAACACACAGAGAGACACAGAATAAATTGAACAAATTGTTCGTGAGCGAGTCCTGAGAACGGAATTCTCCCCAGGCACTTTCAAGTGTCTGCCAATCAAGGGGAATCAAGTTGAAATTATTGACAAAAACAATAATGGCAAATAATAATCAGCTTATGGTATGTTTTGCATGTGGCATGCAACGTTTCGTTTCGCTGTCTTCCAGGGGCACAAAGTACTCAGCACTCAGCACTCTGCCACGGCAACAGAAGCCACAACAACAACAATGCGCATGAAAAGTGAAAATTCTCGTTGCTGTTGTGCAAGTGAAAACTGCAAAGCAGGTGAGATACATTTGTATCTGATACTCGTACTTTTACTTGCTATTTAGGCAGGGCTTTCATATGTGCCCCACACACACACACACACACACTATAATACATCAGACATCAGATCATATGAAGAGCCAGCAACGGCTGCTGGTTGCACACATTTTCCCATTTTGCCGGCATGAGTTTTCATAAATTTTGTTGCTGCTTCTGTGTGTGTTGCATTTCATTTGATTACAAACTGTGCAGCCGACATGTGCCACTTTTTGTTGCAAGTTGAAAGTAAAACGAAACAGCCACAAAAACAACTGAAACTGAGCTCGGCATGAGTAGCATAAACCTTTGAGAAATTCATATATAAATGCGCCAACAACAACTAGAACACAACAGCAACATCATCAGCGACAGCAACAACATCTGTTGTTGTTGCTCTTGTTGTTGCATGCCGTAAACTTTCAAAGGCATCGAAATTGCAGTAAATACTTTTTACCAGCTCAAATATGAAAAGTTTATACACAGGTAATTATCTGGGCACAGCTTGTTACCAGTTCTCAGTCTCAGTCCCTGTTTCACCATTTTACCATTTGCTCATGTTATTTGATAAAAAACAGCTAAAAAGCAGGCATTATGCCAAAGGAAAACTTTACTTGTTATTAGACAAATGCAAAAACGCTGCCCTAATTAAATTCCTCAGACAAAATATTGTGGCACTTACAACAAGAGGCAAGAAAAGCGAAGGACCGCAAGGGGCGACTGCGAAAGGAGCGGCGAGGGGAGAGCGAGAAGTCCACAGACCAGCGGCCGCTGCAAGTCTTTGGCAAACACTCGTCAAATGTTGTTGCCGCTTCACTTTGTGCATTTGCGTGAAAAGTTTCAACGCACACAAAGTATGAAAAGAAAGTAAGCTTCTGGGAGGGGCCTAGGCGACTAACCGAATGAGCTGCAGTTTGCATTTCAGCGATGAGCACGATGGGTGTGTAGAAATCTATGGAATCTAGGCATATAACAGATCCTGATGTAAAATCAAAGTAACATATTCATAATTATTTTGTTTCAAGCATGCTAGATAAAATGAACAGAGAATTTTTGCAAAACAACAATTTCAAATTATTTAGAAAAACTATTATTTTTCAGAAATTATCACACTTAATAGTTACGAGTAAAAAACTATTTTCTTAACAATTAGCATACTATATAAATATTTAAAAGAACTATATTTATTAAGAATTATCTCACTTTATAACTTTGGGTAAAAAATACTATACAAAATGTAAATATAATGTAATATATAATACTAAAAAAAAAATCAATTAAGGACTTGGCATAATAACAGATATAATTTTAGTCAATGTGAATTAATGTATTTTATTTACTTATTCAGTTCTTTTTATTTATTAAATTGAAAATTGTAGATACTCTTCATGCTTATGTAATAAGCTGAACTTTCTATAAAAAACTATATACGAAATTGCACACACTCAACATTAAACGAGCACACACAACTGATCTATCAAGCTGATAATCGACTCGTTGTCCAACTAGTTTATTATTAGACTTACTTTGTATGCGAAAAAGAGAAAAACGTTTGTGGGCAAACTAATATGCTCAGCTTTCTATCTTTTGCTTGAAGTTTATTAAAAGATGCGAATGCGAAGAAAAAAAAGAATCTTTTACTGGCGCAAAGTTCATCAAAACGCTATAGCTGCAGTTGGCAACGGGCAACAAATAAAGCCACTTCACTGCCGTCTTCAGCCACCCGCTGAAGCCACCCACACTTGGCTAAGACAGGCTAAGGAACGGTAAATGTAAGACTTGCTACAGATTGGGATAGAGATTTGGGATGGAAGATCGGGCCACTTGTGCAGCAGCAGCAGTTTTGTGGCAAACAATGCATATGACAAACTTTTGTCAATTTATTAAAAAGTTTTGCGCGCTCTCAATGTTAACCTGATTCCCATGAGAGGCAACTCTGAAGTTGTTTCATGGCTGCAAACTGGTCAGCAGTCAGCAGAACAGAACCACAGCAGCAGCAGTTGTTGCAGTTGCGGCAGCAACAACTCCCAGTTGTGCATTGGGCTCATCAACAACATCAAACAACTTTCGTTGTTGTCGTTTATGAAACGAGCGCATAAATTTATGATAACAACACACAAAGGCAAACGGGCAATTGGCCAAGTGATTGCACATCCAACTGGAGCTGTTTGTTGTCGTTATTGTTGTTCTTGTTGCAGCTGGAACAGATGCATCCGCGTTGCAGCAGCAACAGCAACAGCAGCAGCAGTTACCCAACTGGTCCAAAAGCCATTGCAGTTATGAATTATGTCAAATGGCATAATTGCCAACTCTCGGCTCTCGGCTCTCGATACTCGACTCTTCCACTCTCGACTCTTGGCTGCAACCACACTTGGCTGCAGTGTCATCATCATCATCGCCAACATTATCATCATCTGATGCCATTGCTGTTGTTTTTGGGGGGGATTTTGTTGGTGCGACGCGTAAAGCAGGAAGTAATAAATTCTATACATTGCACCCGATACAATTTGTAACCGATAGATACGCAGATAGATAGATACTAGATATGGACAGATAGATGGCTAACTTCCCTCCTGCTTTCTCTCTCTCCTCCTGCGGTTGAACGGAAATGCTGAGAGCTGTGCTCGTATTATGGCCAATTGTGGCCCACATCCCTCCGACTCTCGCTCTCTCTCCTTCGCGGTGGCTAATGAACGTTTGCCGGTCTCTCGCTTGCAGTTTAATTAAATTTAGTTCTATTTTTCGTTTTGTTGTTGCGCATTTCAGCGGTTTGCTGCTTAACGGTACACCCGACTAAATTATTGGCAATTTGTTCTGCACGTCGAGACCATAAATTTGCATTTATCTGTTACAGTTAGAGGCACGCACATGCACAGCGTCAAAGCCGTGGCTAAAACCAAACCCAGCCCAAACGCAAGTAGCCGCAACTAGCCGAAAAGCAGCGAACTTAACTGTTTATCTTGGCCATGTTTGCTGTTGTTGTTTGCGTTACTTTCGCCGGCAGTGAAGCGATGCCAACAACGACGACGACGACGACGCCGACGCAACAAATTTGTACTCTAATTATCAGTCGCAGTCGCCGAGTTTGGCTAACATTTCACACTCACTTTTCCTGACGAGGGTCTTTCTTTGTTTTTGTTGTCATAATGCTTCACCTGCTCGAAAGCTTCAGCTGTCTCGCTCTGGTCATGCATCTGAATCTGAATCTGAAGCTGTTGCTGGAGCTGAGAACCCGCGAGTGAAAAGTGATAAGTCATTAAAAAGGCAAAGAAAAGCGAAAACTGGCGAACAGCAGGCGAAATATGAGCAGCAAGACTTTTCCCTCCAGCCCAGCAACAATGCGGCTGCAAAAAACTTTGACATTGATATGACGAGGGGCGCTTCAAAAGTCGCGTGATTTTCCAAGTGCTAAAGTGAAAATAATCTATTGTGTGGGCAAAATGGAAACCATAAAACAACAACAATAAATTATACAACTTATCAAATTCCATCTCAATTCTTTTTTTTTTTGATTATTTTTTGCACTAAAGCGGATCCTTAAGGAGCTTAGGTTCAACACATTCTCGTCTCTAATTGCGATCCGTGGAACTTCCCTCCGCGTTCTCTTGTGTCTAATGGAGGGAGGCGCCACAGCAGCTGTGAGAGTTGCCATATTGTTTTCCAACTTGCAACTACACTCATGTGTGTGTGTGTGTGTGTGTGCACACTTTGAATTGAGGTTATTAGTAACAAGGCCGAAGCTGCATTACATGGCTGAGGGTTACGCTTGCGGTGGCGAAGGCGGGGGCGGTGAATGGGAAAGGGGCCAGAGGGCAAACAGCAAACAAAAGTTTGCGGAAAGCGAAAACTTTTTGCGCACATTTTCAATGATAATTTATGTCTAATATTTGAATACAATTGCAACGGCAACGGCAACCGCAGCAACATAGCAACAACGGCAGCTGCCCAATTTTGTACCGAGTGTTTTTTCAATTTTCCCCAGGCTTCCCCATATACCGTATTGCCCCCGCCCCGCCTCCCGCCTCTTGGCAGAGCAAAAACAATGGCAATGTGTGTAAATGATGTCGAATTCATGAATAAAAGTCGGAAACTCATAACTCTGGCAGAGCTAACATAGAGCTCATTGTTGCCACTTTGCTGCATGCATCTGTTACACTCTGTTCCCCTCTCTCTCTTTTGAGTCTTTTTTGTAAATGTATCTTTATCTGTATCGGTCATGTATCTGTGTATCTTTCAATGTGCGTGCATTTGCAAAATGTCCATAAAATATTTACGAGCCAGCGCCTGAAACTTTTATATGACAATTATTTAATGTGCTCTGCAAATGTTTATTATTTTAATGGGTTATCTTGTGTTGCTATTACTTGCACCTGAGGCGCCTCTAATTGACATAAACATAGCAGCAGCCGTTTGAATTCCAAATGGGCAGTTACCAAATGAATGACCATAATACAAATGCTTAGCAACAAGTGCAAGATTTGCTTTCAGAAGCTTATTGACTACCGGATGCCCTCTGGGAAGCTACTGCATTTTGTATATCAATAAATCATTAATAATCTTTCATTAATAATTTCAAATTTCCGATTGAATTCAAAGAATAACTCGTAAAACATTTGTTTTCGATCTTAAGAAAAGTCATAGAAACAAGATTTCATTTTTATAACAACACGGTTAAATAATATTAAAAAAGAAGAGTGTCATCAAATAAATAATTAATAAAAACATAAAAATGAAAATTACAAAATAATTGTTTATTTTTTAAGCAATCTAAATTTAAGAACTAGTTTTTTGTTATTTATTATCTGTCTTAGAAGAGTAACTAAACTTGCTTTTGACATATCTAATTCTCGAATAAAGAATATATTCTCGAATTGAGAATATTTATAATCCATATAACAACTAAAAACAATCTTATTTCTAGAATAATTATTGTTCTTGAATTTCGATCTAGATTTAAGAATTTATATTCTGGTTATATTCAAAACAGCATTGTTTTTTTTATTTAGCAAGTTTTATCTGTGTATGCACTAATCAACATATGTGTATGGTCCGATCTTAAAGCCAATCATCTATTCTCGAGTATATAATCTTCCCATACTCACAACAAAATCTTCGCCTTTAGCTGCACATAACTGATATACCCTCGTTGGTCCAATTTTTTTCAACGTTACCGTTTAATACTAATAAAGAAATAGATACAACTTACAACTGTTCATTTATGACTGTTTGATAAAAACAATTTTGCTTGCAGTTTGCTAGTTTTTATCGTCTCGCAAGACTTTACGACAAGATTATTAGATGTTCGGCTCGCCAAGGGCAATCAGAACCATAAAACTTTATGAGCTCACATTATGACATCACAAACTCGATTTTTGATTTATACGCTTGCGATTCGGGCTTCACAAAAAAATATGGAAGAAAAAGAATTCGGTCTATGACATTCGAATGGGGTATAATTAAGCTAATTTAGCGGCCTTTAGAGCTCCAAAGAATTCCGAAATTTATACATCAGAAATCGCTGACAAAGCAAACGTCAAATTCGCATTCGCATTCGCATTTGAATGTAAACAATAAAAAAAAACACATATTTATACAAATTTAATTTGCATGATTCCAGGCCGTTTCATAAGAATCAAAAAAAAAAAAAAAAAAACAGACAGCAAGTCAAAGAACAAAAATGAAAAATACCATATAAATTATGTGAGCATTTCAAAAGAACATTTTGCAACATTGCGGCACGCCCCCAGCATGCCCCAAAAAGCAAGGCCAATAGCCCGAGAATGTTGTATTCGAAATTGATGCGGCTCGCTTCGCATTTGCTGCTGTCCGTTTGTTGCATTTGTTTCAGCTTTGGACGCTGAGCTCCAGCTCCAGCTCCAGCTTCTGCCTTAGCTTGAGGTTCTCTTGAAATTTATCGAATTAAATGCTGCTATCAACTGATGAATAATAAGCACTCACCGAGCTGACCAAACATTTAATTACAAAAACGTCGCCGCGGCCTGCAATAAATTTTGTTTGCCTTTGTGTTGCGCTTGGGGCCAATGAATACGAGTATGGCAAAAAAAAAAAACAGAAACAAAAACCAAAGTCAAAAACAACACCAGCAGAACAGCAACAACAATGTACAATTTGCCACTTTGTTGAACCGCCTTTGTTTATTAAAAGTGCGCTCCAAAAAGTTGCACGCTCATCCTTATCCTTGTGGCAGCCATTCTCTCAGTCTTAGCCCTGCATAAATATGTTTTTATTTATAAGTTGCAAGCACCCTTCGCGCTCTACCCCCCATCCCCCCTGGCAACCTTTTCAAAGCCCAAAATTTGCAGCCCTGGTCCAGCGAACTGCATTGCCTTCACTTTGGCTACTGCTAACTCTTGGCCCAAAGAGAGCAGCTCGCAAAATTATATGCTGTATATACAATATTGTATACAACAAAAAAAGAAGCGAAACTACTTTTTGTTGCCGCTTGGCTGCTGCTGTGGCAAAGTGTTGGCCAGAGTTGCCATTGCCCGCTTGACTGCGACGGAGACTGCGACTGCGACTCGGCTGCCTTATTTACTTTTTTACTGCATTTATTTCAAATGGAATATACTTGTAAGCCCTTGCTGAGCGTATTAAAAACTTTCCACTCTCTCGCTCTCGCTCTAATCATCAACTGCTTGTTTTTCAGCAACAACTGCATCTTTAAATATTATGGCATCGTGAAGTTACGTCTTTAAAGATAGCTTCTTATAATTCCTCGTGTCTTCTCTTTGATTGATTAATAACGCACCGTTAACGTGCACATTTTTCAGCAATAATATTTTCATGTCGCATTTTTATTCTCCACCATTTTGCCAACCAGTGCATGTTGCATTATTGCGGTTCAGCATCAGCCTCACCTTGCCACAAGGCTTGAAATTATTACCTTGCAACGCACATAGCTTATTAAAATTTATATTAAAAGTGCAGTCATTGCATTAAAAGCGAAAATGCAGCCACAAACGGTCGACCACGACTTAATTTCATTTTAATTAAAACTGCGAACTGCGAACTGCCAACTGCAAACTGCCAACTGCAAACTGCCAACTACAGAGTGGCAAAGCCCGCGGCAACAGTTCCAGTTTTGTATACATAAATATGTCGATGGTTTGCCCTGGGGATCGTCATACAGACTATATGCCACTTATCTATCTATGTACCTGTCTGCCATCTATCTGTCTGAATGCCATGTATCTATTGGTGCTGCAGGCGCTGGCAAACGCTGCGTATGCGTAACGTTGCCTAATGACCTCACAGCAGCTGCCGCAAATTGTCGAATTTAGTGTGCCACGCCCAGGACACGTGCCGCCCGAAGGTTGTTCCACACAGTCGAAACTATGCACACATACATAGAACACACACACTTCTAGTCAGATATACTTTAATCAAGTGCGCGCCTAGCACGAAGAGTGCTCCAAACTCAATGCCTGGAACGAGCTCCAATAAATTTGAGACGAGTCGCTTTATCAGCTACGTCACCATGTTGTGTGCATGTTTATGGCCAGAACGGAACGGAACGAAACGAAAAGCCAACACAAAAGGCAACGCGGTAAAAATACTTTGCATGCTTTGCTAGCGAGCTGAGCTGCCTTTGGCTTCAGTTCTGCCTCTGCCTGATGTCAGCCAAAGTTTCATATGTCATAATTTTATCAGGCAACAAAAAAGGCAAGTGATGTCTATCTGCGAGTGTGTGTGCGCCGTGTGTGTTGTGTGTGTTGTGTGTGTGTGCTTGGCAGCTCTAAAGTGGAAACGCGGCGCTGCCATTCATGACACGCAGGCATTAAGAGCTGCGACAGGAATGAAAGCCCTTAACTCGACCCCTTCCCCTTACCCTTCGCCTTCGTCTGCCCTTCTGCTGGCAGGTGCAACAGCCGAGACGCGGCTGTTGTTGCACATGCTAACAGGTACGTTTGGCCGTTTGGCCGTTTGCCGCGTTGACTTTGATTACAAGTTCAGGCCAACTACAGAATTTAGTGTTATGTTTCGCTTAGACAGGCGGAGAGTGCACGGGGTGCACTTAAAGCCCAAGCATTTTATTAACTATTAGCTGGGGCAGCAGCAGCAGGGGCGCCATTTTCTCACTCTCTTGAGCGCTTGCAACATATTTCTTCAATTTGCAGGCACCAGCAGCGTCACCAACACCAACTACAACTCGCAGCAACTACAACAACTACCATAAAAAATATGATGTTATTTTTAACACACTGAAAGCGTTTGGAAAAGCTATTTTTAGAAGGCAACACGACAAAAAAAAAACAAAAAAAATGCCAGCGAGATCGAGGAAAAAAGCGGTGGAAAAACACAGAAAAACTTGTGGTTAAAAGGGAACCAGAAGCAGTGCATTTGCCACTTGCCACTTGCTGCTTGCCTCTTGCCACTTGCCACTTGCTGCTTGCTGCTTGCCACTTGCCAACGCAAACGACTTTGGCTTTCTGTCGCGGCACTCGGACTCGAACTACATGTTTTATAATAAATATGGCCAATAAATTGCGCAGTTTAAGCGTCGCTTCTGCCTGTGCTAAGCAAATGCGTTTGCCACAAAAGGTTGCACAAATTTAATGAAAAGTATTTGCCAGGGAAAAAAGCGAATATTCATAGAGAGCGGCATATGTATATGTATTTTTTAATACATGTATATGTAAGTGTGTGCCTGTGTGTGTGTTAGCTAAAGCAAACAGTTGAAATTGGAAACAGACGCACACACACACACCTACATGGTTTGGTGCGAGGCAACACAGATAAAGCTGAGCAAACAGCGCCGCAAACACGTTGCACAAATATTCAGTTTGCGGGGGCAGGAACAAGCTGCCGGACACTTGGACATGGGGACAGGGGACAGGGAACATGGCAATAACTGCACATGCCACATGGCGCAACAGCAAAAGAAATGCGAAGCAAAAAAGAGAAATATCAAAATAAACTAGTGACAAATGCAGCCAGCAACAACAACGCGGCACTTGCAACAAACCGCAAAATGCATTTGCAAAAGTTTTTGCCATGAAATTTAAAAGCGCAGGATGCGGCGTGAGGGGCGTAATGCATTGGCATGTTGAATGCAACGATAAAACGCTAAACGCATATTAAAACAGCAGAGCACACACACACACACGCACACACAGAGATGCAGAGATGCATGCGCATTTTGATGGCTGCTGCAAGTGGTGGTGGCATGCAACACAGGGTGCTGATTTGTTTGCTGTGGCGTGGCAAAAACAACTCCTGCGTCGCACGTAATGCGTTCCAAAAAGAAATCCGAAAGATTGAAACAGAAACAAACATTAAAAGCGCACACACAAAAAGAGCAATGCAAACAACAACACTAAAGTTGAATCCTGAAAAAGGGATTTACGAGTGTGTGCATATTAAATCTATGAAAATGAAAACACTAGAGATATGCACTGTTCTGATGCATTCTGTGCTGTGCATTCATGCCACTTGCAGCGTGTGTGTTGCAGGTAGCAACATGCACATCAAATATGCAGCAATTTGTGTAGACAAACTGCAAAATACTTTTAGCTCGCAAAATCACAATAAAAAGTGCCAACTCGAAAATCTCGGATTAAATTTATTTACTGCAAAACTTGCCACATAACCGCATAACGGGAATTAATGCAGAATCTGGCCACACTCCGCAGATATCGCAAACTCACTTAAAATTATTTATTATCCTGTCAGTTCGCAATTTCCGCAGACGCCTGTAACTCAAAGCACAACTGCGAAAAGTTGAAAATACAGATTGTGCATTGTAGATTAAAAGCAAATTAAATACTTATCAGCACAATTATCTCCAATATTTATATTGCAGACAAATTTGCATGTTTAACTCTTTATTTAACACTTTTATTTATTTTTTTTAAAGTCAAATCGAAACATTGATTTTATTAAATTAAGATTGGGGAATCAAAAACTTTAAAGTATCTTAAAGTTATAAATTTCAAATGAAAGAAAAATTAAAAGTAAACGTTCAATCAATTGTTTCTAACATTCGTCAACAAAATCAGAACGATACTCTTGTGCTCTGCTCATATTCTTAAACTTTCTCTCAACTAATTTCATCGTATATTTCCCATTGTTCTCCCCTATGTTCGACCACAAGGGCATCGAAGAAATCTCGCCATCTCCAACCCAGCTTTATTCGATAGCGCTTGTTCTTGTTGCTCGTTGTGGTGTTAACAAGGCCGTCTCTCGAAAATGAATTGTAATAAGCGAGTCGAACAAGTCGGGCAAAAGTGAGATACAAACCACTGTTTCACACTTAATTGCTAACTCGAAATATATGAAATTAGCCAAGTGCGGCGCAGTGATAAATTAATGAATCTGAACTGCAACCGTTAAGCAGAGTGATTTTATTTATGTTTTTTCCGAGGCAAGTCAAATTGCCCAACTGCCCAAACGGGTTACCACCACAAAATTCATAGTCATACTCGTATTCGTATTCGGATTCGGATTCGTATCTGTATCTTGTGGATACATATTCAGCTGGGCGCTAAACGAAACACACAAAACATGTTTCGCGTAATTTATAAACCAAATATTTAAGGCATGTGGCGTTTCAGCTACAGCTCCAATTTTTTGTTGTATTTTTTCAATCTTATTTTTTATCTCTATTATTTTCAATATTTCATGTGGTTTTTTCTTGCGATTTATTACAGTGAGCGCAGCAAGTTTGCGGTAGGTCAGGCGAGTGCTGAAAAGTGAACTGAATTAAGTATGCAAATTCAAGTTTTTTGAAAATATTTATGCTAATGCCGATTTAAGTGCAGCTCAACAAAGTTGTTGGCGGCCACTTAATCAATTTTAAATAACCTATGATGTCCAACTTGAGAGCATAACAAACAGCTCTCGAATATGATTTAAAGTTGTTATTGTGCAGCTCATGTCATTGCACTTTGGTCAATGCACCTGAAGACGAAGCTACTGTTCAAGTCTCTCTAGCTTGTTACTTCTTAAAGCTGTGCTAAAGTAACATTTTTAAGACTTCACTCCGCTGCTATTCTTAGGTCTTCCCATCGTGAGTCTATGGCTTCTCTGTGGCTTGCTAAGCTGCTACTTAACGTCGCATGCATAAAATGTGCATTAGATAATTAACAAAAGTTATGGCCAATCAAAGGTCAGCACATGTTGGACATGACAGCATCCTTTAGTTGCAGTCGAGAAGTTGCATAATGCGATTTGAGTTGCAGACACATAAATGTCACAAATGCTACAAATTGCAATACCAAATGAACATCAATAAAAGCACTTTATGTCGCAAGTCACTTAAAGCACAAACACACACACAAACACACACACACAGCTGCAGTTAAGTAGCCGCCCAGTTGCCCAGCTGCCCAGCGGCGGACCAGTAAACAAACATGGCAACATGTCTATTTCTCGTCGTTGTCGTTGTCGTTGTCGTTATCCCTTTTGCAGAGTCGAAAGCTGGGAATAAAAACAACAAGGGACAGAGACGAAGGCAAAGCAAAAACCTAACGAATCGAAATTCAATCAACGATCAATGAATCCACTCACATTGAACGAATAGGGAAGTCAGCGGGGCAGCAAAAGGAAGCGAGGCAGCGACGGTGGCGGTGGCATTTAACATTTCCGTTGCCATTGTCGCATCTCCAGTTGCAATCCCTTTTGGCTACCTGGCTCCGACTCTGACTCTGACTAGCTGGCTGGCTGTCTGGCTGTCTGGCATCCTGCGCTGCCGCCTGCGGAAGCTGCGCTTAGTGCCTTGCCACAACGGATGTCGAGTGTTGCCACCGCGAGCAGAGCCCACGCTCTGATGGTTAATTCAGTTTTCTGTTTGGTTCTCATGCGTTTTGTTTGCGCTTCCTTTTTTATAGTCGCCTCCTCCATTTTTTTGTGCATAAATGTCGCTTAAATATTTTTATTGCTGCCCGAGGACTGAGCGCTTTAGCTCGCTGCAGCTCTCTGTCATCATCATCAACACGGGCTAATCGCTTTTGCTGATGCGAATTTGCATTTTAAATACCAACAATGAATGCAGCTCTCACAGATGCAGTCACAGATACAGATACAGATACAGATACAGATACTGATTCATTTACTGATACAGATACAGTTGGAAATGCTGTGGGGACAGCGATGCTAATCTGTTGGCTGAGTTTAATTTGTTTTTGCTGGCTTTATAAATGGATAGCATGGCTGATTAGCCAGCTAGCTACACATTAAGTTGGCTGATTATGACCAGGCTGGGAGCAGGACAGAGCGTCACAGGATCCGCCACTGGGAGCCATCTACATAAGTAATTAATTGCATTTCTCAGCATCGACAGCAGCAACATCTCCCCCTGATGGCAGCTGGCCAGTGAGTTTCATTTCATGGTATCATCATTATGGGCATCGTTTGTCGATTGCCAACTTCCTGCATTGAGCTGCCACACAAATTGCCAAAGTCGAGAGAGCTGACAACTCAAAGCTGATATCTGGCTAACTAAAAGCGGTATCTGCTTGTTGGCTGGGAATCTAGAAGCTGGCCAACTACCGACTACCGACTACCGACTACCAACTGGTAGCTGGCAAATTATGAAAACCAACAGAGCAGCTGCTCCCCTCTGGGGAACACTTTGACAAACAATGTAGCTGACAAATGACGAATGCAATTTGTTTGGCTAAAATTGTGAGTACACTCGTTGAATGAATTTAGCTGCGTTTGAGTAGTGGCAAAATATTTGCAAATTAACTCACTGGGGAGTCGCGGCCCATTGCAATCCATCAACAAGCTTGCTGCGCTGCCAGATACTCTGTAGATGGCTTCAGTTTAAAAGCCTAGAAGCGTAATAAAATATTAAAGTGGGTTTCCATTTGGGATATTAGGATAAATTTCGGTAGCAAGTGCATAATAAATGCGATTGATAAATTACACTAAAAAAGAGCTTCAGCATAAGTCATTAACTATTACCGCTAGTTGTATATCCTTCCTCATAAATGAGAAATTTCATCAGCTAAAAGATTTATTGAGGAATTCGCTGCAACATATTACACAGTTCATGTGTATCAATAAATTTACTATTAAAAAGCAAACGTGTTGCGAGGGCGGCTCAAGCAATTCCGTCTGCTCTTTCGCTTTTATTGCGAAATAAAAACTTTTTCATAAGTGTGCGAGTGTGTGTGTCAAGTAGAGGCAGCTGCCAGAGTCTCTTGGCAATTTCGGTTGCCTTTGCCTGTCCATTCAATTGAACACTCGCATTACACATACGACACGTGGGTCTAAGGTGAAATCCTTTTTTTCCCATTTTAGTATCCTGTCAGCAAAGTGAAATTTTTGGCAGCTGTTGCTAGTTGAGAAGGTGTTCGAAAGGACGAAGGAAAAAAGAGCGAAGGTAAAGGGAACGCAAAGCTGATTTGGCAGCCAGCAATATTGACAGCTGCTGCAGCTTTTGTCGTTGCACAGTTTCTAGTGAAATGTGGAAAAAAAAGAAACGGAAATATGCGAATTTGGCTCTTTTCTGCTTTGCCTGCCATTAACAGGTTGCACTTGAACTTGAGGCGCCATAAAATGTTGCCGCATACATATTTAATGTTGACAGTTGACTGGATACGCACTGCGTGTGTGCGTGTGTTTGTGCATACACACATGACCTTAAACTTCAACTTGTTTTGTGCCGTGCCGCCTGGCGAATCGCGTCGAATCGCGTCGAGTTGCCGATGAAGACACGCGAAAAGCGAAGCGGCCAAAAACAAACAGCCGCCGGGCCTCGAGGCAGGTTGTTAATGTCGATACACTCGACGAAATGCAGCCGCAACTTGCAGATATACAAATGGGCAGAGCAAACACAATCACTTTGCTATTTCGTTCAGTGTCGCTGAGAGCTGAACACGTTGATCGGACGCGCAAACGACATGAGCAATTAAAAATTTGTTAAATTAATTTTGCAAATTTCTGTTGTTGGCTGTCTGAAAGCCAAAGAAGCAGAACCCAAAACCCAGCTCGGAACCTCGCGAACCCGTGCCCAGAGTGCCCAGAGTGCCGGGTCTGACAACGGTCCCGCATTCTGTGTAATTCATTAGGAACGCTTGCCGGTTTCAGTTCAGCAAACGTTGCCCCATGCCCCGTGCCCCGTGCCACACGAGTAGAGACCATGACAGCACTGGCCTATCTGCCGACTATTCCCCCCATGCCAGTCCCTTTTTCAGCACTTGCGCGTTTTATTGCTACACTTGACATTTTGTCAGCAGTTGCGTATTTTAATTTAATTCATTTTTATTAAATGCGGGCTCAGCGCTAAAAGAGATGAGTCTCTGTCCCTCCGCCTGGTCGCCTGGTCGCCTGGCCGCTCTGTCAGGCCCTGGGCCAAAGCCAATGTCATCTAAGTTGACATTTATTTGTGCATTGCGCATACGCCGCATGTGCCAGTGAATGTTGCCTCCTCTATGCTGTGGCGGTTAGCCAAGTTTGTCAGAACTTTGGTCCAGCAACGTCGGAGCGTCAGAGCGTCAGTCAGCGAGTGAGTCAATCCTTCGTCTTGTCATGTGTGACCGACCGTTGTATGTTTATCTTCGTTTCGCATTTGGCTGCGCGCTTTAAAGTTTCGACGTCATTGCAAATGGTTTTAGCCACGGCAACGGATTTGGCTCAGATTGGATTTTCGACTTTTGAGCGCTCTCTCTGAGGACGTGACCCAAGCGGCAGCAGCAGCAGCAGCATAAACGCTACTCTACATTGGCAATTCAATTAAAAGACATTCCAAGTCCGAGTTCACTAAGAAGATAAAACTTAGCAGGCAAAAGCTACAACATACATATATTGGTGTATCTCTCTAGGTGTGTGTGTGCGCAATTAAATTAAAAGTTTTTGCTGCTGCTAAATAGAAACAGCTTGCCGAAATGTTAATGACTTTGGAAATGGAAATAGCTAAAACGCTTGGCAAAAGTTCGGAGTGCTCGCAACAAGCCCACCTTCAATTTAATCAACGACAAATTGCTCAAGGAGCTTGAAGCAATTGACGAAAATGGGCACGACCCGGCCACGATCCGGCAGGCAAATCAATTGACCGATTGAAAAGGGCCACGACAAACTTGGCCCACAAAATACTTGCGAGTTATAAGCCATAATGGCAGCTGCAACTAACTGTTGTCGCTGCCGTTCCGTTGACAGTTGTGCAAATCAGTTGGCCAAGCCAAGGGATTTCTGCTTGATTTTGGCCAATTTCTAGCCTGCGGCCGATAAAGCCGCCAAGACATGATCGCATTCCAACGGAAGAGGCGAACGCTCAAAACGCTCCAAACAATAAGCGGCGAACAATTTTTTGTTTTTGCTTTTGGTGGCCGCATCGATCACGATCGCCAGACTGAGGGACTGAGTGACGACTGACATCAGCTGGCGGCCCTGGGGCATTGGGGCAGCTCTCTATCATAAATACATAATGGCAAATCGAAATCGCCCACAACAACAACAGCAGCATCGACGACTGCAACTAAAAGTGATCTTTTGCCTGGCCAGATGTCATAGGTTGGCCCAAAAGTCTGCGGCGCTAAGGTCGCGCTGGCCAAGTGTTGTTGGCTGCAATGCCGCGTGCTTGCATAAGCCAGACTAGCTGTTAAGAGCCAACTTGAACTTCGGGCCACAAACCCAAACTATGGCCAAATGCTAAAGCGAGACAATTGCACAATTAAAACTTCGAGAAACACAAACAAACAAACTATAAACAAAAAAAAAAACAGTTGGAAATTAATTCGGCTTATGCGCCAGCCACATGGCCAACAACAATTGACAATAATTTTCGGCAGCAACAGCCATTAAAATGCAGCCAAAAGTTGAGTCACTTTTAAACCGATTATCGGCCACAGCGGTGGCAACAACAATAGCAAACAAACAAATGCATTTCAACAAATGCAACTGCAAACAATTAAACAATTGCAACTACCAGCTAAATTTATGAGCATTTTTTGTCTATTTGTATTTTTTGTATTTGTATTTGTAGATAAGCCAAGTTTTCAAGCGGCATGCAACACACATGGCAGCTCCACAAGCGACCACAATGGGCCAGCGAATTAGGCGCAGCAGCAACAACAACCACGTCAGCATTTCCAATCATACAATTAAGTTTATTGTGAACCCAAAATAAAAATCCGCATAACATGTCAAATGTCATTTGTCGCACAATCACGATCTGACGACGCTGTTAGATAAGTTGTACAGCAAAACGGAGAAAGATGCCGACAGCTGGGCCAAGTCAGAGATCAGGCTGTGGTTTGCCCCACAATACAATATCTGAGTCCGTTGGCTGCTTGGCTGGTCTGGCGTCGCTTGTCGCATTTAAGTCCAATTCAATCAGTCGTCTGACGAAAATCAATTAAAGACACAATGTATAAAAGCTGCGTTTATGCCTCGCCTCGTATCGCCGCAGCCAATCAGTGCGTGTACGAAATAAGCTGCAGGCCATAGGAAGACAGAGGGACAGACAGAGGGCCTTAAAACAGGGCCGTTTCTGCGGAAATAGGGCGCCAGTGAGAAGGTGAATTATGGACTAAAGATAACAACTGCAGCTGGAAGGCTGAAGAAGCAACTTAAAGAGCTCTCTTTTCCTTACTGCTCAATCAGTTCGCTTTTTACATAAATGTATTTCAATTCCTGGAAATTTTAATCAGCAATTAACTTTAAGCGCTTCACGACTCAGTTGTAAAATAAATAAAATATCGGCCGTTTACTGCTCTTAATCTCTTCCTACACCATAAACTATTGCCTTGACCCGAAACCTAGCCTAGAATCTCTGTATCTACAGTAGGCATATTACCCACATTATTTAACATTAGATACTATCTAATTTAGCAACACGCTTAGGTTCTCTCTATGCAAATCGATACATTCAAATCAAAGGCACAATTATTGTTGCTATTATTGAGTCTAGCCTTAGAGCTGAACACACGTGTATTTCAGATTGATATCCTTGCCACACGGTAACATTTGCATATGATATGAGTAAATACTCAATTTGTATAATAGAGTCCATTTAATCTTATCTTGTTATGCGCTTTGGATTATTCTCAAACCTATTGTTCTCTAATTCACTCGAATTTCTGTGCAGTCCTTTGTCGTGTTTGGTTGCTCTCAAAAAAAATAACTGGCTAACCAGATTGAGGACAGCATAGCCAGAGTCTGTCATTAGCAGAAGATCGAATATGTGCGTTGATTAGCTGCCTCATCTGGTTACCTTGCCCCATCTCGCATCTGGCATCTCTGTCTCGCCTCGGCAGCCATGTGAGGCGAGCTCAGCCATCTCATCTGTCACATGCCACAAGGTGTTGCCGTTTTTCCCTTTTGAACAATGCAATCGAATCGATATGCAAAGCATCGTCTGCACTGCAATTGCCTTCAACTACACATACACACACAGTAAGACACAGACACGGACACCTTGCGTCGCCGTCTTGCCCCTCGTGTGGCACGCTGTCATTGTCACCCCATCAACAATTGCTGACAAATCATTTGCCATTTGGTTGAACTCGCTTTTGGCATTTTTCTGCTGCGGTTGCCATTGGCATGTGCCAAAATTCTGAGCTCAATATGTCTGCAGCAATCTTTCTCTTTTGCAGTCAGTCTATCTGTCTCCGAACGTATGTATCTAACTGTCTATCCATCCATCCATCCATCTATCTGTCTGTCTGTCAGACAGTCTATCTGTAGGTTTTTCGATTGCGACGATTTCGCAACCTCAACAAAGAATGTACCTGTCACAATGTGTATCGAGGTATTTGTCACTTTTGGCCGAATTGCTGCTGCCAATGCAGTTAGCCATTTTTCACACTACATCTCTCACTCCTGCCCCTCCTGCCCCCTGCCTCCCCGAACACCCCCTGACTTCTGCATTTACAACGTATGTGCTTGTAGCTGTAGGCGCGTGGCCCAAATTGCAGCCCGTGTCCGGTGCAATAAACACTAACAAAAAACCAAAAACCGGCTTTGGCCAAAAAATATTTGTGAGACTGCAGCAAAAAGCAAATGTGTAATCAGGAAATTAAGATCACAACGAATAGCAGATGCACTTCAAGTACACAGAATGAAAGATAAGAAACATAATAACCATAAATGGGGAAACAAAACTATTAAACGTAAGAAAAATATTCAAAATGGACTGCAGTTAAAAGTTCATTGTTGAGGTTGTATTCAAATCAATACATGGAAAATGTAATCATTTAATGAAATTTAAAAAACTAATAATAAATTATTCCTTCTACCTATTATGAGTATCAAAAAAATACAAAATCTAATTATGGATATAGTTTATTGAAAATGTGAATTTTTGATACCACCCAGACATGAAAATTATTTAATTCAAATTTTTCGAATTTGTATTTATTGAAAATTATATTCTGAATTTTGGAACGCCAATATATGAAAGTTTAGTCTTTTATAAATCCATCATAAATTATAAATGACTTAATAAAGAATTATTTTTTGTTTGGTTTTGGTTTATTTAATTTTTCATATTTTTTATTTATTGAAAATTATATTCTGCATTGTTCAATGGTCAACTTAATCGTTTAAATAATCAACAATAAAATATACTTGTTTTCTACTTCTTGGACAATTAACCAATCGGTTGTCGACTCGAATAAAGCAATTGATTAACACTGTTGTGCGTGATTGAAAAAGTCGCAACACTCTGGCGAGAATAGAGTGCAGGGTGCACATGAATAAATGAATTAAAATTTTTGTGACTGCAGCGACAGCAGCTAATTAAATTATTTACTTTAGTCTGCAAATGCATTTTGCAGCAGGTCGTCGGGCGTTAATTGTTGTTGCTGTTGTTGTTGTTGCTCGTTTTTTGGCGGTTGTTGTTGCTGGCGAAACACCTACCGAGTGTTTGTTGTTGTCGTGGGGGTTTTTGTGTTTGTGGAAAATATGAAAATATGCTTGTCTGTTGCCGTGGGCAGTCAACTGACCGGTCAACATTGTGCGCTTTTTGCGCCTGTGGCGCAGTGTAAATAATATGCATTTATTTATTTTAATTTTATTTTTTTGTGCTTGCAGAAATTGCGCATACGCCGCATAGGCTGCAGGCCAAGCAATCAAACAGCGATGAGCATCAAATAAGACAATTGCAAACATGGACATTGTCGACAACATGAACAGCAACCACAACAATAAATTTGTGCAGCATAAAGCCTTTAAGCAATTACAATATTTGCAAAACGAATATGTCAGCAGCAAATGGCAAACAAAAGCAAACTCAACTTTCCGGGCCACGTTTTAACAAATTGCAAATATTACGAAATAATTTCAATAGATTTTTCCTTCCCTTTTCTACTCTTTCAACATTTTCTTTTGCAGCTGCCGTTGGACGTTGTCGTTGCAGCTTCGATCTTTGCATAAGCAAAAGAAATTAAATTGAGTTGTTTTGGTTTTGGTTTTGTTTTTGTTTTTGTTTGGTTTGAATTGGATAATTTTTTGTTTCTTTTGGTTTCGGGTAGTATATTCGATATGCCAGCCATAAAAACAGATGAGTCCGAGTCCCATTCAAATTGGACAAATGCTTTCAGTAAACTAAAGAAAATTATGTAAAATTGTTGTTGTTGAAAAGCTGCAACGGCAGCAACAACAGCTGAACAAAAGCACACAGTTTAAAGGTATTTTTGAGTGCTGTTTTGTCTGAAACGTGCCGAAGTAATCTTTTTCTTTTACCCTATAATCAATGGAGTTGCAGTGAAGGTGTATTTTATAATATGTCAAAAAATGCAGCTGGTAATTTTGTCAGATTAAATTGAATTTTAAAGTACCATTAATATGCACAGCTAAGATGAAATTGATAGAACTAGTTCCAGATTATTATAATTTAATATTTGCTTTTTTGGATTTATATATTGTCATTACAACTTGAACTAAATTAAAGTAATGGAGAAGAACAATATTTTAAATATTTTCAAAATGTTGACTATAATTGCTACATATTTCTGCTTATAAAACCTGCTTGAAATATAACATTTACCTCTCCCATTACCTTGATTTAATTTAATTAAATTAGTAATTGACAATTCCACAATTAATCATTTAAACGATATTCTATTACAGGGCATCTAGTTCTCGATCATTTCCGTTCACGTCAATTTCCTCATTACTGTTGTCAATTCAATTGGTGTTTCTTTTGTTTCCATGTCTCTGCTGTTGTTAGACTATAGTATATTGATTAATGTATAATTATGAAAATTATGCTTGATCTCGGGACAGCTTTCATGCAGAGGTGACTACTTTCAATTTGCTGGAATTGTGAAACCCTTCAACCCCTCCCCCCGAT
Source organism: Drosophila ustulata (assembly GCA_035047365.1). Lineage (NCBI taxonomy): Eukaryota > Metazoa > Arthropoda > Insecta > Diptera > Drosophilidae > Drosophila > Drosophila ustulata. Next base: position 23,079,043 of record JAWNPT010000057.1, on the reverse strand, counting down.
TCTTCCCCGGTCTGCGCCCCCACCAAGACATTGCGTTCCGTTTGGGTCGAGATGTAATTGAGCTGCTGAAATCTTGATAAAGCAGCTCTGTAATTGAATATAATTTGTACAGAAGTTAACAATGTTCTATGCTGACCTGAATTCGTGATTCGGGTTGCCATTTCTCAATTTCTCAGCGCTTTGAATATGCCATGCCACTTGGGGCAGCTTCTCTCTCACAGTCAGACAGCCAGAGAGCAGCAGATGATGCATTAGGCAGTAGGGTTAAGGGACTGTAGGGAGTGTAGGCAAATATGATTGGCTGGCAAGCAACAAAGACACATTACTTGGGTTGCCACATGCAACATGTTATTTAAGCGTAAATCATTTCGTTGCCAGTTCTCAGACGCAGCAACAACAGCAATAATAACAACAACAAGACAACAAGGCAGAAGGAACAACGAATTGGAATTTCGATTTTTCACAAGTTCACATGTTGCATGCGGCAAGTGCGTTCGTTCGTTCGTTCGCAAGTCGTGTCTAGAGCTTAAGCTGGAGTTGAAGTTGGACTCGCAAGTCGCGCTCAGCAGAGCGCAACGCTTGCCGCCAACGCCGCCAACGCCGCCAACGCCGCCGACGACGACGACGGCGAAGTCGACTTTGTGGCATTTCCATTTTCATTTTCACACGCGGTCATTAGAGTTGAACCCCACTTAAGAAGAGAGTGAGACTTGGACTTGGACTTGCCGACTCCTTTGGCCATTTTTCACACACACACATAGACTAAGAGGGAGAGATAGAGAGAGGGGGGAGGGGGAATTGGGGTTAGACAAGCGCAGCAATCGCAGCAGAAATAAATTAAATTTAACTTGCATTTTTGCCAGGCCATGGGCCATGGGCAAGTCCAAGTTGCTCGTTGCTCGTTGCTCAGTTGTTGTTGTTTGTTCTCTTACTGTTGTTGTTGTTGTTGCCCTGTTGCTGTTGCCCTGTTGCTGTTGCTGCTGCCCTGTTGCCGTGCTGTGCTGTTTTTCCACAAGTTGGCACTTGAAATTGCAAGGGCCGCCGCGCTCGCTAAGTACTTGCTGCGATGCATGTATCTAGCAGATACTTACTTAATACTTTGTATCTGCTGGTTCGTTGCGCTGCTCGAGCGCGTTCTGCCATATGCAAATTAAAATTAAAAGCCTTTTTGTACTGCTTAACTTTAACTTTGGCTGCAGCCAACTCAGCCACTCGAAGACCAGCTCCAAGTTGGACTTGGACTTGGTTTCTGTTTCTGTTTCTGTTTCTGTTTGCCATTTCTGCGCTTCGTCTTCATCGTGGCTGCCTTTGCCTTTGCTTGCCTATGACTTTACAATTTGTTTGGCTTTTTGTGGCCGCCGATAGGCTCTGAAGTGTGAAACATGCCTTCAACTTGAGCCACACACACACACACACACACAGATGGCCACAACTCAGCATAAAACGACTGTCTTCGTTTCTTGACTGTCATTCCTCCGTCTGTATCTGTATCTGTATCTGTGTCTCTGTCTGTGTGTGTATTTGAACTTCTTTAAGCGGAAGTTCAAGGCGTTCACTCAATTGTATCGTGTAATGAAATGTTTTATAAGTCAGACAAGAAACCAACAAAGACGCAGATATAGTTGAGTTCGCATTAATAATTGCTCGTTTATTTAACAGTTGCGTTTGGGTCATTGGCTCCATTGGTTTGCCCGCTCTATGGCGTCTGCTCCCGGCGGCAACTTGTCATATCAAATGATCAGATGATGGGCCCACACTCATTAGCATCAAATAGCCTTAGATTATTGTAATATTTATGCTAATATTTACACGCATCTTAGTCAAATACGTCTACTACATACTTAGAGTGCACAAACACAGATTCTAGAGTCTTTCACATCATTTGTCAAACGTAAAAGCAATCCGTTTACAGCATCGACTTAATTAATGGCAATAATCAAAGCAAAGCAAAGCAAAACTCCAAACTTGGAGTCAAAGCAACACACAGACAGACAGACAACAGTCAGAGCCAAAGTTGCCACTTGGCCAACTCCAAGGTTGTAGACCTTTTCGAAAATGTATCCCAAAAGCCAAACACACAAAAATTGACGTAACTTATTCGCGTTTATATCACTCTCGGCTGTAAGTCCGGGCCCCAGCTATAGATACCATCATCAGCCACAACACACCGCACACACACACGCAATAACAACAACAGCAACAACATCTCGAAAACTGGCGCGTCAAAATTAATACGTTTTTAAATGCCAAGCGACGCAGCTTCCTGTTGAGAGCCCAAGCAGCAAGCTCTCAGATCTCAGCCCTCAGCTCTCAGCTCCCAGCTCGAAGCCAAGTGCCCAAGTTAACAGAGTCTTACGCACATGCGCGTAATTGTTGGCCCGCAAAGTCGCAAGAAGACCACATGACTATAAACCATAAGTTCTTCTTACGCGCTTCGGCCCAATCAGACTGCGCAAGAGAATTCGAAGCGAGGGTTTCGCCAGCAATTGGTAGTAAAGAGGGCTTGATCTTTAATCTTTGATTTAATGGAAATTTTAGTATAAGTGCATTTGACTCTGCATTCTCATAAAGTCAACAAGAACATTCCATTGGGTTAGTTTAGATACGGTATAAAAGAATTCATTAAATTTATGTGACTTAAGATGCAACGAGCAATGAGACGGAATTCCAAAGATATAAGATTTATTTAAAATACTTTCAAGTTGGCCAACACTTTACATAAAACGTTTCTTCTTGTCTTCATTCAATGAATTTAATTAAATTTAATTTAATTTTATACTTTTAAGCAGTCTTAGTATAAGTCCATTTCCATTTACATTCTCATTTAATCATAAATTAAGTATAAAGCCATTTAATACATTCATTTAAGTTTGATTTAAGAACTTTGACGGAATTTGAAAGATTTCAGATTTATTTAAAATACTTTCAAGCTAAAATTCTTTTTAAAGTTCTTTTGGTAATTTTAACTGTTTCAAACACATGGGCTTGAACCCTTCAACCAATAAATTTATTTATTGATTTTCAAAGCTCTTATTGTAAAGTCTTTTCAAAGCTCAACTTGATACATTCGAATTAATGTTGTGATAAGTCAAATAGTTCTTGCTTTGGTTGCCTCATCTTTGCCGTCATCTTGGTAACTTCTTGCACCCACCTCGCTTTAGAAAATTAATGATGACTTGGCCAAGAGTGGAACCGAAATGTAAATTGAATTTTAAAAGGCAATTTAACGTGTGCGTTCTGTATCCATAATTAAAAATTAACTTCAATTTAACACTCGGCACACAAAACTTCAATTTGTACTCGTAACATAATACGCAATTTCAGCCGCGTTTTTTACTTTTTGATATTGTTTTTTTTGTTTTTTAATTAACCCCAACAATAAGTCCGATGATTTATGAACAATTTTTGAGTTGAGTTGAGTTGCAATCGGAATAATGAAACAGAACATGCGAACATAAAATGAATCGAATCGAATGCAATCGTTTGATGATTTATATGCATTGCAATTGCATTTCAATTAATGCAAAATTAATTAGCGCTGACAACAAACACACATAAAAACAGCTACAACAACTGGGAAAGAAACTTCAGCTGTGGCCATAATTTAATAATGTAAGGCCACGCCCACGTACGCCTTTATTAGCGCAGTTTTAATTCAATTATGCGGCATTCAATTGGAACAATTTTGGAATCGCGCCCAATTGTTAAATGGATTTCCATGTAATTATATCCCAAATTTCTCAAGTGGATTTTAATGAGTTATATAATGAAGTAATCAGATAGCTGAATGAACGAATTCCATAAATGTAAATGGAAGTATTTGTAATCGAATAGGAAATGCGAAAGGATTGCATGCAATTAAGTGATGAACAAATGTTTTAAATCAACAACACATACTAATTATTAAACTGGAAATATTATCTCCATATAGTCTTAACATTAAATTATAAATATTTTATTGAAAACATAATTGAAAAAAACATATTTTAAATATTTTCAAATTCTTTTCATAAATCCATCGTTGCTTCAACAATTCTACACATATTAAATATCTTACTCAGCAATAATATTATAATACCACGAAACCATTTCAAAGTGCAAAAATATTTCAAATATTTAACGTGCCTACAAAATTAAAAATAAGCAATAAATTCGCGCGACTATTGTGCAAAATTATACGAAACTCTGCAGCAATTTGTATGTATTGACAATAATTTTAAACAATTCGTAATTATCATAAATCAGGCGCAAACATGCGTTTTGCATATTTTTCATAAATATTTTTCGTGCCTATTAAAAAATGCCTATCGACAGTTGCAAAAGTAAAGTTTTGAATTGAACATTTAAACATTTCATGATTAATTTGTTGGCCGTTTAATTGCCAACACACACATAGACACATGTGTGGACAGAGACAACAAATTCATTGCGTAGCAAAACAAAACGAAACAAAACAAAGCGGAAAAATTTGAAATGCAAAAATTGACTCGTTTGGCGTTTTCAAATTTGAATTTGAATTTGAATTTCCAAGCCGAAAAATGAGACGCGCACATTTTATGCAAATTCTGCATGCTTGTTAACATTTATAGCCGTCGGCGGACTGTCTGTGTGCTCTGTGTGTTGCCCATTTGAGAGAGGCAGTGGGGGCGTGGCACAGAGGTGGGAACGGGAAGGCTTGTCGCACACGTGCAAAAACGAGCAAAGCTAAACAGCGAAATCCGAAACGAACCCAAAAACGCAGCGCAGCAAAAGATTTTTAATTAAAATGTTGTTGCCTCTGAAATGGCAGCATTTAAGCAGCTTTCAGGCCATTGTTATGCAGATTGCAAAGGTGTAGAGCGGGTTGACAGCGCGGTCCAGAAGCATAAATATAAACATAAGCAATAACAATAACAATAACATTGGCGATGCAGCATTTAACAGCCGCATAGAAATAGACACTGAATTGAGAATTGAGATTTTAATTGATTTGCATTTCGCACATCTTTGACGCCACCATTTTAATAATCCAAAGCACGTACTTTTGTTTGCCTCCCCCTCCCGCCTTTCTGTGTGAATTGCGACAGCAATTAGCCCACGTGGCGTGTGAGCGATATGGTAATTAAACACCTGCAAAATACTCGTATTACGTATACGCATAATTGAAAGTCTTTCGATTAGACAGTTGAATTGAAGTGAATTGATTAAAGCCCGCAAAACAATTCAATTTCATTTAATTTCAACGTTTTTAACGCCAGTCCCAATCCCAGAGGTGTCAGAACAATATACGGCGTAATGAAAGCCATTTGAGTAATTAATGTGTGCATGAAATGAGGCATTAAAGGCGCCGATTAAAGCGGAAGATAAATCCGCAAACAAATGTATTACACAAAACTGCCAAAATATCTTCCCTCAGTCAGCTTAAAGTGTGGATAAGAGCTAAACAAATAGTCAAATGACAAAGACACCCCTCAAGTGTTTGGAATTTTGCAATTTGTGTGCAAACAAAATTATCAAATATTTAATATAAATAGCATTTAAGCGATTGGCAGCAAAAGAGCTTCCATTCCATTTCATTCATTGACAGCTCGAGCAACAACAATCTTGCAATTGCAATTGCAATTTATAAGCGCATTTAGCTAATGCTTTCGTTAGACTTCAGAATGCAGTTAGCCAAAATGCAATTAGCCAGAAGCGAGCAATGGCAACGCATTTCGGCATTCCTCGGCTTAGCTTGGCAGACTTAAGACACCCTTCATTCCCATTCCCATTTCCTACTCTGTCCCTTGTTGCACATTATGTAAAGCAGCAGCATCGATTAGTTAGTTTGGCCAATACGCAATGTGGCACGTTAACAACTCACCTGTGATTAATGAAAATCCGTTGGCCTAATCAGACACCTGTCCAGTGGCTTCGCCTTTGATATTGGGGCAGCTCCTCCTTCGGACTGATCGAAGTTTGCGCGATGCCTTTTGGCCATAAATTACAATCAATAATGCAAAAACGTTTGAAGCGTTAGAAACGAAAGCCACAATTCAAAATGCACACAGTAGACTTATCAATATTATTATAATTTTTTTGGATTTTCGGATTTCATAAAACACAATCACACACATACACATGCACGGACAAAACACGCAGACACACACACACAAAAAAACTGAACTGATAAAGTAAATTATGAAATTCTTTTTAGCAAATTTTCATTTCTTTTGACCTCCAGTTGTGTGTGAAAATCATGCTGCAAAATATACAAAAAAAGAGATGCAAAAACGTGAAAAACAAAACAAATAGAAAAAGATACGAAAAAGACGAATGAATAACAGGCAAACAATGGCATGGAATGAGAGGCTGAGAGACAGAGCGAAAAAAAGCTAAACTATAGTTAAGCAAATAATCATTTGGAATATATATGGCACTGGGAGCATAACTGGTAGCAGCCACAGTCACAAAAGAGAAGCTGGACTCCGGCTGGAGTTTGAGTTTATGCCCTGCAGATTTATGTTGCAAATATGCAAAAACTAAAAAACTGCCGGCCACTGTAGCTATTGTGTGTGTGTCGAGTGTGTGTGTGTGTGTGTGTGTGCATTGTGTGTGGATTTGGGGGCTGGCTACTAAAACTGTCTCAAGTTAATCGCTTTTATTTATTTTCGCCCAGCGCAGAAAAAAAAAACGCCAAGCGCAAAAAACTTAACTGCAACCGGTTTTTCCACACACACACACACACACACGCACTTACATACTCACACACTCACACACTCACACACACACAGACGCAGACAGACACATGGATACACTTGCATATAGAAATTTTGCGCGCCTTTTAGCTATTTTCTTAGCATTTTAGCTGAAATTTGTAGCGCATCCGTTGTAGGGGCAACTGTTGCAGAATTTATGGAAAAAACTCATCAAAACAAAAGCGAATTTTCTTTTATTTTCATTTTTCATCTTTCTGTTGTTCCTTCGCTCTTGCTGCTTGCAGTCTTCCACTCTCTCTCTCTCTCTCAAGCATTTTCAAGCTGCAAGCGAACATGTGTGTGTGTGTGTGTGTCTGTGCAGTTGTGTGCGTATGTGTGCATGTTGCAGTTGCAAGCTGGCAGCAACAGATAGACACAACACCAGGTTTCATGTCTAGCCAGGTAGCTGCTGCTCTTGGCCAGGTTAACACGCCAAGCTGGCGACGTCATAAAGTCAGCTGCGCGTCTTCCTAGCATTGCCAGCTTTGGCTTTGCCTCTGCCTCTGCTTCTGCCTTCTGCCTTCGACTCTGCCTCTTGATGTGGCTCTTTGCCAGTTTAAGCAACGTTGCTGCTGCTGCCGCTTTTGTTGTGACTTGTGGAACGCTTTGTTGTTCGTGTTGTTGCTGCTGTTCGGTTGACAGTGCAGCAGAGGCTGCCTGATGCGAGCCAGCTTTCAAGGCTGTTTAGAAGGCAGTCATCACACACACACACACACACACACACAAACATACTAACACTATCATACACTTGCAGTTTTTGTTTTTGTCAAGCACGAGCTGCCCTTTTGTTTAAGTTTAATGCAATCTACTTAAGACAAAAAAAAAAGCAATATATATATTTGTATATATATTCTTGTCTCGTTTGTTGTTATTTTATTTTAATTATTGCTCTGTGCCTGAAACTGGTTTCTGCTCGAAAGGTGGATGAGGAGGAGGAGGAGGAAGGAAGGGGAATTGGAAGCGGGCGGTTGGCGAAATGGCCTCCCAGAGTTGTTAGCTTTTTTTCTGCTCTTTCTCTCTGATTAATTAGCAAGTTTTGTTTTGCATTTGTTTACGTTTTGTGCAACTGAATTTACCGTTTCGTATTTGTATTTATGTTTGTGTTTGCTTGTCTAGAACTTGTTGGTTGTTTGTTTTTGTTTTGTTGTTGGTAGTAGGTTGTTGTTGTTGTTGTTTGTTGATTTGTTGTTTAGTGTTTAGTTATTTGGTTGCTTGATTGAACGCGACGCGAACTCGTCAATGAGTCTGAGAGCTTAACTCGAGATGCACCCAACGCAGCGTCGTCGTCGTTGTTGTCGTTTTGGCTGGCAAAGCTCAACTGAAACTCATGCGCCAAGCTGCTGTTGCTGTTACTGCCTATGTTGCTGCTGCTGCCGCTGCTGTTGCTGCTTTGCTACAATTGCCGCTGCTGCTGCTGCTGCTGCCAACGCCAACGCCACTGCCAAAGCAGCTAACTGGTTTTTCGCATCGTCGTCGGCCCGAAGCCAAAGTCGACCGAGTCGTTTCAAGTCGTTGTCATTTCGGCCTCTCTTTGGTGGTGCTTCCGCTTGCCCAAAAAAACTACAGAAATACTTGCACACGAACGGCACCAACAGTAACAGCAACAGCAACAGCAAACAGCAACAGCACCAGCTGTTAAAATAGTAGTAGTAGTAGTGCAAATTAGTACTATTTGCACGAATAGTAGTAGCACTCAATAGTGCTCTCTTTGCAGCGTTCTCTTTGGAGTGCGTGCCTTCGCTCTCACGCCCTAGCTCTCTGGCTCGCTTGCTCGCTCTTTAACGGAAGTAAAAACTGCAGCGACAGCAACAGCAACAACAACAGCCGGTTTGCGCTTCTTGTTTACTATTTGCTCTCGCTCGCTGTTATAACTGCCACTGTTATACGTCTGTTATATGACCAAACAGCTGTTAGCACTGACTGCGATTTAGTCTCTTTGCCATTGTGGCTACTTGAGTGTTTTGGGTGACTGGGTGGTTGGGTGGTTGAGTGGCTGGCTTGCTTGTGGCCAGTTCACTGGGTGGTTGCCATGGCACATTTAATAAATAAGCAAACAAATAACTAAAGCTTCAAGTGTGGCCACAAATTGACTCAAATTTTTACTTTTACTTCAACAAACACATGGAATGCAATGCAATCAAACGAATTGAAACGCTTTTAGCTTAAATGATGCGTTAATTATGACACTTAAAGCAATTAACGGCTCACACTCACAAGGCAGAGAAACTTGCAGGTTACAGTTGAAGCTATCGTAAAATAACCTCATATAGTACATTAATATAACATATGTTTTTCAATGATTAGATATTTAATCAAAACGTTCGCAGCTCCAATCATTTATCAATTTAATTTTACTAAAAAATGTCCATAACAAATCCATTATTTATATATTTTATTTATGTTTACTATTAAATCTTAAATATTAAATAATTTATTCTACGATAGCTAATTGTCGATAGTCTCTATATAATTGTAATATTATTTAGTTGTAGTGTATATTTGATCAACAGTCTTTTTGTTATAAAACATATACTTATTTTATCAAATAAAATACAATAAAAACAGAAAAACAAAAAAAAAACTAATAAAATATAATTATTTATTTGAATAATTTGAATTTTCAATGACACACAAAATAATTCAAATTTAATTTTCGCAAATATAACGATAAATTTTCATATCTTCTGATAAGTCAACATACGATATTTTCATTTACAAGCGAAACAATTAAAAACTAATTTTTGGAAATATCACGCTTAAATTCAATATTAGCTTTGTCGTAAATTGACCCATAAAAGTCGAAAATGTTGAGTTGAAAAGCCTAATTGCTGTTGCTCTGTTACAATTGCTACTGTTACGAGTGCTTTCTTTGTCCCAGCGGTCAACACACCCTTTTTTTTGAACACAATTGCGAATTTCATAACTTTATTAATAGATTTGTTCATTGTCTGGCTTTATCGAACCGCATTCAGGCGCGACACAAACACAAAAAACAACAACACCAACAACAAACAACAAAAATAAAAGAAATAAAAAACCAAAGCCAAACCCATAATCGAGGCTACCGGTGTTCGCAATTGTTGCTGCTGCTGTTTATGTTTTTGTGGGCAGAAAACCCCCAGGAGTCAAAACCAAAAAAATTCCAATTAATGAAAATGCGAATAACATGGCAACGAAGGGGGCGGGAGAGAGAAGCGAAGAGTTTTTAGGAATAAAATTATGCAAACAGCAGGTGTTTCATTTTACTCTGTTGCTTTGCCATTGAGTTTTCAGGTGTTATTGACTCACTTTGATGCTTGATGACTTTTCACTGCAGTCGCCAATTTGGGGTCATTAGCAGGTGGTTTTGTCCTCTTGCTATTGTTATGGCCCGATTGCCCGCTGCGAATCAAAGTTTATTAGGGGCAGAACTGAAAGATGCCGCCGCCAAGTGAGTTGGCCAAAAAGTAAAAAAAATGTGTAGAAAATTTAATTAACTGCTAAATTAAATACACTTGGCAAAGAACGCGCCACGAAAATTTCCAATTCTTTGCTCTCTCTCTCTCTCGCATGCCTCAAACCACCCGCAACGTTGCGTCCAGTGTTATTGTTGTTGGTTGTTGGCCTTTTTCCAGTTGTAACATTGTTGTTGTTGTTGTTGCTGCTGGTGCGTCGGAAGTTGTCGCCGGCAGTCAACAAACCATAACGCACAACAAACGGTACTTTGAGAACTGCAGAACATTTAACGCCTCTTTTGCTGCCAACTGAGTTGAGGTTGTTGTTGTTGTTGTTGTTCTTTCATTGTTGTTGCATATTAAAATATTAAAAAATTCATTAAAATGTGCGCTGTTGAGCGCTCAACAAATTAGCCAAAGCCCAAAAAGAAAGAAGCAGCCGCCGAACAATCTAACAAAAATATTCATAATGTCTGCGGCTTTTGCGGGCAGCCATAAAATATGTTAACCGAAAAGAAAACTGAATAATTTCTAAATAGAAAACTTTACGAATAGAACAGACAGACCTCCATTTAAGCACATTTTAATGTGGCCGCATTAATTGCGAAAGCAATATAATGACGCCTTAAGTGGAGAAATAAGAAATGTTTATTAATTCACATTTGTAGAATACGTAATTTGAAATTAATTTATTTGAATTTTAATGAGCAGGAAAAGCTTTTACCACATTTTCACTTACTATGTTAAATTCTTTGTGAAAAACAATAAATGCAAAACTATTTTATTTTTGTATTTTATTAACTAAGATTTAATATACAATACTAAATCTAAATTCGGCAAGAACAGACTTTGTTGATTATCAGTAGCTAAATTTAGCACCAAAATAATTACTTATTAATCTGAAATACTTCTTCTAACATTGCCTAAATTGTTTCCTGTATTATATTGCTTTCCTCAGCGTATTTCGCCGCCAGTTCATCCAAGAGTTTCTCATCGGTTTTGGCATTGGTCTCATTACCCAATCAGTGCATTTAATCGATCATAACTATTTCTAGTTTATCGATGATCATGCAACGGATAAGCATGAATAGAACACAGTCGTTTTTCAATTTCCTACCCATAAGCTGTCAATTTTATGGCCAAAAACGGCGCTTGCTTTTATGAGTTTCAACACCCAAAAACGCGCGCGGTACTCTCCTCAAACTCCGCTCCACTCCACTTCGAGCTGGCTTGTTGACTGGTTGGTTGGCTTGGTTGGTTGGCTGGGGGCACGCAAACACAGCGACGCACTAAAAGAAAATTTATGTTGATGATTTTGTGTGGCCTCCGTCGCCGAGACCCGAAACTGTGGCCCATGTTCGGACCCAGGATAGGCTGGAGCCGCGAGCGCACGCAGACAGACTCAAATTGGAGTTGAAGGCAACAACAGCAGCGGCAGCAACAGCAACAGCAGCGGCAGCAGACAATGCCTGCTACAAGTTGCAACAACAGCAACATCGACTGCGGTCATCGCACTGCCCACCCAAAAAGGCGGCACTAAATTGCCCAAATGCCGTTAGAACAATAATTGCGCACACACCAACACACACACACACACACACATAGCAGCAGCCCATGGGCGGGTAGAGGGGGGTTCAGAGGGGCCTTCATTGATTGGTAAGCACAGATAGAAGCGCTGCCAATTTATTGAGTTGTAAAATTTCAAGTGGGCCGCACGAGAATTGACTATGGGCAGCGCCAACGGGGGGGAGTTCAACATATTAAAAATAAATAAATTAAAAAATGCTCGCACTTACCCGATCCTCCTCCCCGAAAGCGTCTAACGCTCATTAGTTCTGGCAAGGGGCCAGTCGCAAACGGAGTCCAGACCCGCGTTGGTCCAGACTAATTGCCCACATAAATAAGATGAATTCACACGAAAATTTTTAGCTCGGCTGCTGCTTGGGACAGTGACGAATGCCGCTTCCTTATTGCAAGGTCAGTTAGTCCTCCATCTTCTCGCCTCAACCACGTCGCCCCCGTCTATCCGCTGCTCTTTGTCGTGTGCATTGATTGATGCAGTGCCAGCTGCCGTTAGAGTGGCAGCCGAGTGCCCAGACAGACTGTGGCGAGCACTTCACACCAAATTGGCTTCTAATCTGCAAATGGTCAGCCCAAAAATGGCCAAAGCAACTCAGTCGCCAGCCTTAACAATTTTTGTCAATAATCGTAAATTAATGAAATGCAACAATGTGGCCACACGCCATGTTAAAGCAAAAGCCGCCAACAAATGCGGCAACCGCAGGACAAAAATGATGCCAAGTCGCCAATTAAATACCCTCAAAAGAAGATATAGATATAGATATAGATATAGATATAGATATAGATATAGATATAGATATAGATATAGATATAGATATAGATATAGATATAGATATAGATATAGATATAGATATAGATATAGATATAGATATAGATATAGATATAGATATAGATATAGATATAGATATAGATATAGATATAGATATAGATATAGATATAGATATAGATATAGATATAGATATAGATATAGATATAGATATAGATATAGATATAGATATAGATATAGATATAGATATAGATATAGATATAGATATAGATATAGATATAGATATAGATATAGATATAGATATAGATATAGATATAGATATAGATATAGATATAGATATAGATATAGATATAGATATAGATATAGATATAGATATAGATATAGATATAGATATAGATATAGATATAGATATAGATATAGATATAGATATAGATATAGATATAGATATAGATATAGATATAGATATAGATATAGATATAGATATAGATATAGATATAGATATAGATATAGATATAGATATAGATATAGATATAGATATAGATATAGATATAGATATAGATATAGATATATCTTAAATTATTTTTATATATTTATATAATTAATTGTTTTTTTTATTATTATTATTATTCAATAAACTCTCCAAATAGCTGATATTTACTTGATCAGTGAGGGTATTTTAACAGCAATAACAACAACTTTTACAGCCATATTTATGGGTCCTTAACATTGGCATTGTTATTGTTATCGTGGTTTGTTGTCACCGTTGTTGTTACTATTTGCTGTTGTTATTGCATTTTCATTTGTTCTTTTGCCGGTTCGGGTCACCATTTTTGGTAATTTGTGAAATGAACATTCGACTAGCCAAAAATACTTGTGGAGTTGTGGTGAGGCTGCAACCGCTTTAAGTGCTATTAAATAATTAAAATATTTTTAGCAAATGCACAAAGGAATTTTAACGACTCAATAAATGACACTTGAAGCCAAAGAGCCAAAGAGAAAGAAAGATACATAATAATAGTAAGTACGAAATGGCAAGAGGGCCGTGAACAACAATACGACTAAGAAACTGGAATTTGTGCAGGGAAATTATTTGAATGTTGCTGCTGCTGCTGGCAACGGTAGTTGTTGGCAGTTGGGACTCATCGTTTGGATGTGATTAACTTAAGTACACAAGACATAAATATTTAAACGCTTGCAGCTCGAGCGAAAGCGTGCAAAGGGGCACTCGAGGAGTGGCAAGTAGGGATGGGGCATGGGCATCGCACAGTGGCAGCAAAATGTCAGCAACGCGTCAGTCAACAAAGCCCGTCCACAATGGACAACGACACTTGGTGTGCTGGTAATGGCCAACTAACATTGGCGTTGCACAGGAATCGAAGCTGCCGCCTGTTGTGGCAACATTAAGCATAAAATTGCTCAACGGTTAAAAAAACGAAGAAGCAAAAGCCAAGCACAACTGAAGGAGTTTCATGCTGGGCACTTTTTGCTATAGCGCTTAAAAAAAAAAAGAAATCTGTGCAGCGCAGTCTTGACCACCGGCAGCAACGGCAACGGCTGCTGTGGCAGGGCCCATTGGCTGGCTGGCCGGCCGATTGTGGCACCTTGTTGATCAATAATTGCCACACGACAGCTAAATGGGCTTTAATGCCATGTTAGCGACGCGTCGCGCACCAAGGAAATGCAAATCAAATTCTAATGATGTTGTAATACAGACACCACACCAACACCAACAAACAGCATCAGAATCACAGTTCCCTCGTGCCACAAACGAAGCCACAAACGATGCCACAGCTATGTCGATGGCTCTTGAGACAATGCCCAGGCACGCAAATATTGCCCAAGAAAAAAATTATATTATTAGAATTGAACATGCAATCTGACAAGTGTTTTGGCCAAACATTTCCTGGTTTCGCTGCCAGGCGAAACAAACAGCAACCTGAGCTGGCCACTGACCAGGCTAATTGCCACGGCATAAGCTCTCTGCTCCCCCCCTCTCTCTCTCTCTCTAGGTATCACTTCTCTATAGTTCTATTGCAATGACCATCATTGCGATTTATGATTGCGTTTCCTGTAACTCTCTGCTCAACTTCGACTTCGACTTCGACTTCAGTTTCAAGTTGAGTTTGCTGACGCCAGCCAAAAAGCTGATCCGCAACACCCGTTGCAGTATTACAATGTTGCAAGGTTGCCGTTGACCAAACAAAAGCATTCAACGAAAATGCAATTGTCGTCTGCACACCCAGAAATCGTACGACTGTGAATATAACTTATCGTACGTGTCGAGAAGCTCATTGATATTCCACGTATTCTCTTTGACTACTTCGAGTACTTCGACGTCTTTCTTTGGCGCTGTTATTGGCCACATTGAGGCAACTTCTAATAAGGTATTAATAACTTTTGACAAACACATTCTTGGCCGGTTATTGAACGTCGTTGTTATTATTGTTGTTGTCGACCGCCATGAATAGTGTGGTTAGTGTAATTGTTATTGTTGTTCCTCGTCGTGTTGCTGCATTTTAAATCATTTACACATGTAAGAATGCTAACCGTCGATAGATTTTACATAATATGCTATAAATATTCAAGAGTACTTAACTTTAAGCAGTGGAATATTTGTTTACCCCGTTGCAATCAACTATGGAAAAATAAGTATATTCACAAAATTATCGTCTGTTTAAACAATCTTATTTTTATCCCCATTATACATTGATCCAAATTGTAAATGAACAACGATATTCAATCATTGTTAAGTTCATATACATATGTTTTATTGAAAAATAAGTAACTTCAGAACAACCTTGCATTAAAGTCTTAAATGCGAAAATTGCAATACGATAAATTGGAAAAGATTGCAATGTATTCTTAATCACCATAATTTAGTATTTATTTTTTTTAAATATTTGTAAATATTTGCCTTTTTTCAATTTATTAAATTTTCGCTTATAGATATAAACATATAAATGTTAATGAAGAACGTTAATTATGGCCGAGGAAGCAGGGTATCTTGTAGTCGAGCGCCTAATGCGTTTATTATATTTTAAGCTTAGTCACTAATTTACATATGTATATGCAAATTTCAATATTTTATTAAAGAACAAAATAATTTTTAAAGTAACTGATAAGCAATCTTCCTAGCAATTTATTAAATACATTCAGTGTGGATAAATCACATAAATCCCAATTGATTTTCTATGCACAACAAAAACAAGTGAAGCAGAATTTGTAAGGCAATATTTTGATATATTTATTTGAAAACAATCAACTTTATCCAAGATGCATTTTCTCAGCACTTGAAACCCTTCAGTTTAAACCCCTTTTAATTACGTTCGAGCTCTTAAAGCTGCCAGATGCCTGTCAGCATAAATCCTGTAAACTTGTCTAGCAGCAATCAAAGTGAGGCAACTGAAAGGCAGCCAGAACTTTGCAAGCAGCTCATAAACAATCAACTTGAGCTGTTCCCAACTTTAACTGCAACTTTAAATGCTGTTAAGCGGAGTCGCAACCTTTTCACGATGCTGTTGCCGATGATGATGACAAATGCGCGGCAATGATGCAACTGATGCTAAAATAAACCAATGAATGGCAGTTGTTGCACCTGCCTGCTGTAAAGGTCAGCGGGCGCGTGCTGATGAAGTCGAAAGTTGACGTGACCCGTTGGACAATAGCAAAGACAGCAACGACAGCAACAGCAACAACAAAAACAATGGCAAGTCTGAAGTCTGCGGCTGCCGGTGACTGTAGCTAAAGCAGGTGATTAATCAAGTTATGCATATGACAAATCCACATCAGCCATGGGAAGCGGTTTTGGCCATTCGATACTGGGTGCTGGGTGCTGGGTATTGGGTCTGGGTCTTGCTCCGATGCTAACCTCTCTGCTCGGTGAGAGTGGGGCGCAATGTCAAACGCTGACCATGGCCAGCAATTGACGACGACTTCGAGTGCCCACTTTGACACACTCAAGCTGGCTACGTGCCGCTTGTAGCTTGTAGCTTGCAACTTTGAGCGCTTGTTGCAGATGCCAGCACTGAGATAGCCACACACTGCCACAGCCTGCCATACAATTTCAATACAATATTTGAAATAATTGGCTACAAATCGTCATTACAATGTACATAGCTGCTGTTGCTGGTGCTGCTGCTGTTGCTGTAGTTTGACCGTCTGCAACTGCATCGACATGCAGCAAAGTCGTCGGCCACAAATTGCAGTTGGAAAACTGCCACAATCGTAGACACATTTCGTTGCTGCTGTTTGGCAGCGGCTGCCTGACCTACGACACCATCATGTGCACCAGTCCCAATACCAATACCAATACCAACTCCAACTCCGAATCCCAATCCCAATCCCAGACCGAGTCCCAGTTCAGTTGCATCCCACTGCCCACTGCCCACTGCCCACTCTTGGCTTGGCCGCTTGTCAAGTTTTGTGGCGAGTGAAACTTGAAATTACTATTGATACTGATAGCAACTGCAACTGCAACTTTAGGTTGCCGCTTGTGGCATGCCTTGGCTGGCATTTTGCTTTTAATCTGTGCGCCGTAATGCGTTACGGTAAATATTTTTGCTGTTAAGATCAAAGCTGGCCATCAAAAGGTTTCGTTGTGCTGTCCATTGTCTGCCATTATTTGGCTAATTGAGCTGCGTTCGGGTCAGCATTTTGGCCAAAGCTTGCTGCCAATTAGCAGCTAACCCAAGCCCTATACACTCCTCCACTCCTCTGCTCTCCATCGAGCACCAGGTGCAGAGAACTCAATCATCGACAGTGGCCGAAATGCAATTGTTGCATTTAATGCGCAAAACGTGAGCCCAATTTGCATGGCGACAACAGCAACACTGCAACAAAATCAACAACAACAACAACTTCAACTACAACAGAGCAACAAACTAACTATCGACTAACAACAACAACAATAAAGTCAACCTTCATTTGCGATCCAATTCTCAATGCATTTCACACATTTTACTGCATGACTCAGTTTTATTGAAGATTTATTACATTGCCAACTCGCACAATTCATTAGCCATCAGCTTAAGCCATGGCAACAGCTCCAGAGATGTGCACGTGACTCTTAGCCAAATTGTCAGAGATGGGCACAGAATAGTGTTATCTGTAAATACTTTCAGACTTCAAGGTGATTTTTCGATGTCTATGGTTCCTTTATGCTATTAGATGTGATTATAGCATTTCAATTGCAAGAATCAAATTTGACTACGCACTGAGAAGAACTGAAAGTTAAATTTAGTTGATAAAGCTTATCTGCATTATTTAACTGTTTTCTTAATATTCCAAACATTTATTTTCCAAGACTAAAATTCTAGAACGATTATAGATTGGCAATTCATGAAATAAGATTTTGTTGGTTTCACAAGAATGAAAAACATTCTCAATTCAAGAACACTTTCTTAATTAAATATTCAAAAAGTTCAAAATTAAGCCCAGAAATTAACTTAAAACAATAATAATTAAAGAATTAAGAAAAAATGACATTTTCTTAAATCAAGACTATTTTAAGTTTTGAACAATGAAGAGAAAGTTTTGATAAGAAATATTCTTAATTCAAGAATACATTCTTAATTCAAAAATGTAAAAATTGTACCAGAAAACCAATTCTGGAATTTTGTTGAATTCGCTTAAAAAAATGTACGATTGAAATCTTGATTTAAAAAAAGTTGTTTAAAAACTAAATCTATTTTTATTTTTTGTAATTTTATTCTAGTTTTTAGAACGTCATTTATCTCTCTACGTACTGTCCTCAAAGACAGTCGAAAACATTTATGAACTTTATTAATTATGAAAAATCAACCAAAAATAAAATTTAAAAAAATTATGTCAAATGAGCGAAACTAAACTTAAAAGAGAATAGTTACGTTCAATGGTCTATACCGTTTTTACTAAATGAAAAATAGTTTCTCTCAGTGTAGCAATTTTGAATACATTGTTGCAGCATTCCGTGAGCCGCGTTGCGTGTCACGCGTCCATATCGATCCCCAGACACTATCGCCTGTTGGGGCAACTACTACTTCGGTTGCTTGGCTTTGTGCTGTGCTGTGCTGTGGATAGGTCACGTGTTGAGTGTTTTCTGTGTTTTTCGTGTGGCACTAAAGCAAAATATCAGCAATTGAACTATAGACATTTTGGCCAAATGCAGTGAGCAGCCAAAATGCCGCGCTCTTCTTGGCCAGAAGAGGATTGGCAGCACCAGCGTTGAAGGGGAGTGGGAAAGTTGCTTTCATGTTTTTGTTGTTTCTGTTTTTGGCGCATCTTGCAAGACTTGCACTAAATGTCAAATGCAAATGCAAAAGCCAACTCGGGTTGCCCATTTGAAGTTTGCCACCTGCTAAATGGCTTAAAGTAACTTTCAGGTTTTAGCCACTTCTCTGGCAGCGTCTTCTTCAGTTGAACCCCCTGGAATTGTTGTGGCAAATTCCCGTACCTGTTGTACAGCTGGCTTGACAGTCATAATTAATACGCTTAAGTTGGCTTACTTAATTTCAATTTGCACGTCGCTGACAAATTTCTCCACCCCGTCAGCTTCATTAAAAACCCATTAGAGCCCAGCTTGGCCATTAGAAACATCTCTCTCGCCCTCTCTCTCTCTCACTCTTGCCGAGACTGCAACATTTTTGACCCAGCAAATTACGTCCACACGTATTGGCCAAGTTGAGGCATCTGCCTCAACGTTCGCTTTGCTTTGTTGTTGTCTGTGTCAACTTTAAAAGTTTGTTGGCCAAACAATTTGATTTGCTTTGCTTGGGCCCCCCGTCTCCCTCGTCAGCATTTTCCTTTAGCCAAACTTGCGTGGGAAATGCCGTCGATCGGTCACGATCAACAAATCCACAATCCACAATCAACAATCAGCGAGCTGCGATCTGTGATCAAAGAGCGAAGTCTGAAGAGCGAAGACACAAAACCAGCTGAAAGTACATGCAAATGCAAAGTTGATGTTTATCGCTTTGCTTGGCTTTGTTTTGTTTTGTTTGTTATGGCTTTTCCTGGCGTTTTTCTTTTCTGGCCTTTCAAGTGATTTGCCACTTGACAAATGAGCTGACTGCCACATGTGCAATTTAAGAGACAACTCTGCCACAACAACAACAATTTGTGAGGCCAATTTTCGCTCAGCTCGACAAAAAAACAATTGTCTATAGATACGAGTGGAGCTTCTCCTCTGACCTGTGCTGTGGCAATTTGTGCATTGATTTGGAAAATGCCTGTGCACAACAAATGACCAAGAAATAGAGCGCGCACACATATATGTATGCATGTATATATAAAAATGACATGGAAACTCTCCGCACACAATGCTCAAAAAAGAGAAAATTGTGGCGCAACGGCACAAAGGCAAATTGCACTGAAATTGGTGCTATCAACAAAAGCAACTTGCAGAACAAAACGAAGCATAAGAACACAGCGCAGGGTCCCAAAAAAATAATATTGGACAATTATTGCACAACTAGCAGATACCCTATAACCCACTGAAACTATGTATATCAAACAACTAATCATAAAGCAGCTTATACAAAACTAAATACAGTATTTCCTTTCATACATAAATTCTAAAAATAATATAAAGTTAAATAAAATATAAAAATAAAAATACAAGAAAAATCAGTTGAAAAGGTAAATTCTGTATAATATTAATTATGAATCATAAGCTTTAAATGTACATATGTATGTATGTAAACAAAATAATTATAAATAACGTATACAGCCAAGCACAAATATAGATTACTACATTATATTATAAAAATATATTAAACAAAGAATTCCTCACATCCCACTATCTTCATCAGATACTTGCCTATCTTTAGCGAACCCTTTTCGTAGCTCATTTTATGCAAGCGAGGTATTAAAAACAGAATTTGTTACCCTATAACCTGACCTTCGTTGCTGTTTGCTACTAACATTTAAAATTTGTTTGTGCAGTCAATTTTTGTTGTTCCTCATTGGTGTTGTTGGCGTCGTTGTTGTTCTTATTGGATTTCAACATAAAACGTGCCGAGTTTTTTTGGTGCAAGATTTTTGTGCTAAGCTGTTGGCACGTTCAACAAATTTAATACAGTTCAACGAGACGAGGCATGAATATTCAGAGATGACTTAAAGCACCTTTCCCTCCCCCCCGCACACACTTCACAATCGGCGATTGCTCATCGCTTTGTTGGTGAGTGACTTTTTATCAGCATTGCTGACTGATAACAGGAGAAAGGGGCGGACAGAGACAGCTATAGAGATGGGGAGAGAGAGCGAGAGAGAGGCAGCCTAGGGATAAGCTCGACTCTCGAACGCTTTTCATTTAGTACAATTCGCAAAATTGAAGGTGAAACATTTGAGCGCAAAATATGTTTGGCTTATTGAAACTTATGTTCTTTGTGTTGTGGCTAATTGGTTTGAGCCAAGGGCGTGCCACAACAGCTGGCGATTGGCATGAGGTAAGCCGAAAACTGACAGAACTGACTGTATGCACATAACATAAATCTGCAAGTACAACTTTTTCAATTGGCAGTCACCCGATCCGGATCCCACAATCTTTGAGAACAAATGGCCCTTCGACTTTGAACTGGATCTCAACGACAAAGACCCTTAGCCCAACCTGTGTGTGTGTGACCCAATTGAAATGCTGTTGTTGATTAAAATGTTTATAATTTAATTATGTTTAAGATTAATTTGCTTGCGCCTAGAACCGGAATGTGTACTGAGCACCCGCCCCCCAGTTGGGTCGACTGTTGCCATAGGGTCCGCCCAAGTGCTGTGAATACTGCCCGGTGGCATCGATGGAGTGCCGGCCATTGTTGCTCTGCCACACCGGTGCACGTCCATTGACACTCAAGTCAAAGCCCTGTCGGGGGCTGCCGCCTCCCTGCACATTCAGCTGACGACGCACACGCTGCAGATTCTCATCGGGCGTCGCCTCCCAGTCGGGTTCCAGAGTCAACTGCAGAGTTGACAAGCATAAGGATTTACACTGCTAAGCAAACTTTAGGCACTTCACTTACCAAATCTCCATCCGCATCCAGGTACGAGGACACTTCATCAATTGTACTCAATGGACTGGGATACGCCAGAACACTGGCAGCCAGGCCAAGGAACATTAAACTGAAACAAACTTTCATTCTGTGTTTGAGTTTACTGATTTGTTGGCACTCTTGATAGACGTGACTGATGGCTGATGTCTGCGGTCTGATGTCTGGCTGAGGCTGCCCTTAATATTTATAGAGGTTGTCTCCAACTCAATTGCATGAAATATTCCCCTCAGGGGATTCCGCCACAAGTACATTCCCCCATCGTGTGCCGCTGATAAGCCAAATGATCTGCCTACGAATATTATGTTTAGAGAGTGAGGTGACAGCGCTGTGAGTCCCCCTTAATTACGAATCTTTAGGCGGAAACAGATCTTTATTATGCTGTAATGCGGTTACTATAGAATCAATATAAGAAGAACATTATTTTACGTACTCGAAATTGGCCTTATTTAAAACTATGCTCATTTACTATCTGTATATGATATAACAATATATAATATGTACAAGTGTGAGACAACATTTTGTAACCAAATAAATTATATGAATTAGCCTATTTTTATTTTTTTACAATTCCTTACAAGTCCTTCAAATATTTATGTTTTTTGTGAACTGCTGAAAATATTCATAGCAAACCTCATATTTTATTGCCGACCGAATGAAATTAAATTGTTCTTCAAACACAATTATTAAAATATAAATGTAATCATTTCTCTTAAGAAATATAGTAAATCCAGTTATGATAGCTGCGAAAGTATTAATTGTATATAAAATACCTAACAGTATGATTTGACTGTAACATATCATAAAGATTAAATATGTTAATTGTAATGCAATAAAAGCTGTAAATAACATAAAGAATACCCAATTTGTATGTTGTGTGTGAAAAAGGAATAAGAAGTCAATCGATTACCAAAAAATTCAAATGAGAAAATTCCCTTCATTCTCGAATATAAATATAAATAAATAAAACATTTTCTGAACAAATATAAACCACTTAAATATATACGACCAAATGAAATTAAATCATGGCAAGTATAAAAACAAAGTATAAAATCAAATCAAAAAGTTAATTCTATAATTTAATTTTTTGATTTACCTGACAAACTGAATCATTAGTATGGAAAACTTTTTCTTGATTGTGATTGCGCTACTAGAATATTTAGTCATCGACGTGTCAAAGAAAGAGTTTATTTATTACTAGTATTAGCTATATAAAGGCATTTCAACTAAACTCTTCTTTGAATAATCTATTTTTAAATTCATAAGCTGTCAAGGTCGTCTAACAACACAACTCAAAGCTCGAATTTTTTGGCAATAAAAATATGCAAATTATGAGTAAGAAAAGCCAAAAGTGAACAAAGGCTATTACCGTTCTGGAAATGATTCATTTTTAGCAATTTGAAATGGCAACGCCTACAAATCAGGCTCGGAATGTGGCATCTTCGCTTTCATTAGTTCTACACATAATGCTAAGTACATCATTTGTTAAACAAGTTTTTTTTTTCATAAACATTTTGGGGCTAGTCAGCGACATGATAGATTTTCATTGATGCTTCTCATGACAGTTTACGCAATAAATCCAATTAACAACATCAGACCGTCGGACAGTTTTGTTGCGGCAGGTTTCATTAACGTGAAGTGAGTTGTTTCTGCTTAATTTGTTATTACCAACAAGAATTAAAAACCATGTACAATTAGCCAAAATGCAAGCTCATCTCAACGGATTTTGTTAGCCGTTAATTTTTGGTTCATACTTCAACTGTGTCCCAAAGTTCCGGGGTAGATGAACCTAGCGTTTGTTCAAGGATAATCCAAGTCAGACTCATACTTTATACTTAATTGGTCAGTAAAAAATTCCTTTAAAACTAATTTTCATAAATCACTTTAATTTGAATAAATATTTTTAGTTAACAAATTGCATTATAACAGACTATTTAGTTAGAACCTAAATCTGTATCCAGCGCCAGCACCCCATTGAGGAGGAGAGTTGCCATAGGGACCACCCAAATGTTGTCCATAATGCCCGGCAACATCGATCTCGTGGCGTTTGTTGTCGCTAGTCCAGACGGGCACTTGAGCCTCCACATGGACGTCCTTGCCGAATTTGTCGTGGCCAACGCCTCCATCCAGTTGGAAGCGTTTCGTCTGCTGATCATTGTTTTGCTGCGGCACGTCCCAGCGTATCTTCTCCTCAGGATTGGGATTGGGATAGGCCACAACGCAGCCAACGAAGCAGCAGACCAGAGCAAGGATTGTGAACTTCATGTTTTTATTTGTATTGTTGTGGTGTAGCTAAGTGGAGCTAAAGCTTAAGATTGAACTGATTGACTGATGATTTGAGACAACCTGACCAGCGCTTTTATAGTCGACATTCCTCATACGATTGCAACTGGTGCAGGGTAAAGTACCGAGAGCAGAGCAGAGCAATGTCTATCTCTTATCAGCTGGGTGCATCCCCCGGGTGATTCCTTTTGTTTGTCTTGTCGAGTCTCAGCTGAGCTTCGTTTCATTTAAAAAAAATATTATTGCTCCCCTTGACAAATTGCAATTTAGCAAATTTTCCATTTTCATTTATTCTTCTACTCTTTTATCTGGAAATGAAAATTTATTGTGAAACTCTATTGCCCATAAGCAAAAGCAATTGTGTGCGAAATTCGACTTAAACTTGTGACAGATTCCGATTTTTGCAGGCAAAAAATATCCACATGGTCGCACATAAAACTGTATAAATATTTGTCATACGGCAAGTGTTTCGATAACTTATTGTTCAGTCATATACCCTGTACTTTTTAAATAACTCAATGAGGTAGAAAATAAAAATTGTATCCTTTC
This sequence comes from Drosophila ustulata, assembly GCA_035047365.1. NCBI lineage: Eukaryota > Metazoa > Arthropoda > Insecta > Diptera > Drosophilidae > Drosophila > Drosophila ustulata. The sequence goes on along the minus strand of JAWNPT010000057.1, from coordinate 23,054,700 downwards.
GTATACATTTTTGTTTACTTATTTATTCCATTTCCTACCGCTACAAGTATAAATACTTATTGATAACTACATCATTTCTATTTAACAATTATTATGTATGGAAATAATAACTTTACTCTATCTCATACAGATACATTTTAGAATGATGAATAATATGAATGTTATTCATGTGTTTCTATTAATATTGTTTGTATTTTTTATTTTTTATTCTGTTTATTTAATTTTGTTATTTTCATAAGGTCAATCATTATTATGTATTTAGATCTTCCTCCAAATTGTTTTCTCAAAAATTAAATTATAACAGAAGATGAAAGAAGTAACATAAGTAAAGTACTTTTATTTGGACTACAGAGTATCATATAGTCGAGCATTAATGACTGGACAACGTAGTTGTTTAATTTGCCATTCATTGATCTACGAGCAGTTGTGGCTTCTGGGAAAATACTTTCAGTATTTCAGTGTTGATTTCAATTTTTACGGTCTTTTGCCACGGGCGCTTATCAGCAGCTGATAAAGCTGGGGCATGAATAAAATATTAAATAAAATAAATATTGTGAGTTTTGTTATTAATGCGAGTAAACATGAAACACGAAACAGTTGAACAACAGGCATCAGTCGACAGACAGCTGACAGCAAAAGGCAGACAGAGAGACTGAGAGTGAAAAATGCGGTTGCAATTCATGTGCATTAATATTATGGCCATGTTATTGGCCCTGATGTGCTGGGTAAGTGCGACAAGTGTGAGAGGAAAGCTTACTGGTCATTTATTATGGCTGTTTAACTGTTTTACAGGTGCATCAAGGTGCAGCACAGGTGGATGACGCACTCCTTGGCGTTGATGGCACAAATACTCCCACCAAGAGCCGATTTCCTGTCTGGGATGATGCACGTGGCGAATGGACCGACAAGGATAATTAATCGACCAAAAGTGTATCCATATTCCTCGCACTGTAATAAAGACGTGTATGGCAGCGGTCTCCGAATTGCAGATTAATATCTACTTATTTATTGCTACAGGCCGTTGAAAGCTAATCACAATGCGGCATATTCGGAAATATTGCTCATAATACTAAGCTGCATCTCGCTATCTCACTCTCTCTCTCGCCAGAGTTGGGTTTATACGCTGTTGTGTAGAAAATGTTGCCTACTTTCAGGCTTATTTGAAATCAGCCTAAAAGCACGCAACGAAATATTTTACGTGTATATTACGTTCGACAGCCGTCGCGACGGCTTTAATGACTGCAAGTGCTAAAAATACATTTCCATTTGCTAATGAATGCATAAATTAATAAATCAAACTGAAATTTGCTTATTGTTAGACTTTGTATTGGGTGAAAATCAATAGTGTTCTTAGTCTCAGTATGCAGTCGAGTGAGGCAGGTAATATTATGAAATAGTTGCCGGCTCATGACATGTCAAAAATCAATTGCACACGGTTCAATGTACCTCGCCATGGAGTGCGTGTCAGCTCATGATAATTGCGGCCATTACACGAGGCGGTAACGGGAGCTATGTGTACTCAAAACACCCAACTTTATAGAGCGGTAGAAACAATAAAAAAAAATGCCAAGGAAATAATTGCACGAAGAGCTCAACGACAGTGGCATACCCTTTAAATATCAGTTATTTGATTTGCTTATCTGCATATAAGATTGGAGAGTTTAATCTGAACTGATAACCAAATTTCTTCCACTATTTCGGTAAGCGTAATCTATAATGTTATTCAACGAACATTTTGATTTTGATTCACAAATACTCCCTACACAATTACAGGGTATCTGCAACACACTTAATGAAATGAAAAGCTAAAGCGAAATTGGTGTGCCCCCGAGGCGAGCTTGCCACAAAATGGCAATCCTTGTGGCTTGCGGCAAATAAGGCGCCCATCAATGCGGCAATTAACGGTTACAGTTGCTGCCACAGATCGTGGCATGGAAATTGTTGCGGTCCCTTTTGGGTTAGTGCCAGTTTTTGACACGCTTCCAAGTGCTTTTGCTAAGCGCTATCAATTCGATTTGGGCGCGGCACGCAAAGAGGCGGCAACCCAGACGAAGCTACTCGAAGGGGCAAGGGTGTGGCAAGTTGGGAGGGGTCAGGGGGAAGCGCGAACTTTGCCGCATTTGTGGTGCAGTGCATCAGTTTGCGGCAATTTTGCAACCAAAATCGAATCGTGTCCTAACTCCAGCGGCCTAATTGCGTTAATTTTACTTGGATTACAATCCACATTGCCGAATTGTTTTGCCAGCAGTCACGCCCCTTTTGCCCCCGAGGGTTGGTGGCTCGGAGGGTCGGAGAGAGGAAGCTTGCATGTTCGGCGGCACTTTTGTGGGGTGCGCTGAGCGTTCTCCTGGCACCGCTTGTGCATGTCGACAACATAATTGTTTGCCTTACAATTTATACAAATTATCCCAAGCAGCGTCGTCGCCTTTGAGTCCTTGCAGCGACAAGTGCAACAACCCCCAAGTCGCCAAGACAAAGCTCGGCACTTCCACTCTTCGCTCTCTGCGCCCCTGCGGTTCATTGACATAGCGTATGTCAAGTGGAAACTTGATTTATAATCATGCTCAACAACACACACAAATTAAAAAGCAGGCAGGCATGTGTCTTTAGTTGGACAACGTGTTGCTGCCCAGCGTTGCTCCATCTCCAGCCTCGGCCTGATGCTTCACGAACACCTCCAGCAAGTCGCCCTCCTCCAGGAATAGCGACGACGCCGTCTCCTCGTCATTGATCTTATCGCCATCGATGCAGAGCACGGTCAACTCCTTGGGCAAGCCCATCTGTGAGCAATATGCATCCTTCAGCTTGCCCAGCGACAACATTCGCCTAATGCGAAATGGGACCACGCCCCGATTGAACGATTGAAGTCTTAGGGTTATATGCGGAGATATTTGCACTTCGTCAATCTCCGACATAATGCTAGATTAAGTTGTGTCCAATTAGATTAGTGTTTGTCAGTATCTGACTTGAAATGCTGGCAAACATTTTTTGTCAAACTCCACGTGGCCTACTTGTGTTTGCCAGCCTAAATAGAATATGTGGCTACTGAGAGCCACATCATCATCATCATTTGGATCGGAGGCGTCCGCAGCAAGTGGGAACTAAGTAATAAATAAGTTCCATCGAGCACTCTGATAAGATACCGTCCACTTTAGGCGCAAACAGTATTCCCGGCATGGTCTATACATATCTCAAATAGAGTCTTAACAGCCAGACAAGCGACCGACAATCTAAACCAAAATTATTGTACAGTGGTTAAAGGAAATCATTAAATATTTGCATCGTCAAATATTTTAACAGTGAACTCTTTAATATTTAAACCTAAATTGAGAATAAAATATTATTGTAACTGGCCGACTGAAACTTTTCATTGCCTTTCAAATAAATATGTAAATATGGATAGCTATTCCAGAGTATCTGTATTTCACAAGATCACAAGATCGGCTAATAAGCTTTAATACAGTTATATAATTCATAATCAATCTAAATTTGTATGGAATTGATCATCATAGAGAGGTTTGCCTGTACGTACATAGTATATAAAACTGAATGAATTAGGTTCTTGCCAGCCAGAACTATCAGATAGCGAAAGTAAATCATAAAAAAGTCGACTTGTCATGCTGTGTGGGTTAGATTGATAATTGAGAATACGACCTCTTGTAACACGCACTCGGTCAAACACGATTTGAAATTCCTAAAATTCGTTTTAATACATAACTATTTTCAATAAGTTCAATAGTTATTTAGAAAAATTACGTTTACCTACCTTATAGGCAATGATAGTATAAAGTTATTAAATTCACAACAGAAAAACAGGGCAAGACAGAAAACAGGTTTAAGCCGACTCAAAAACAAGAACTTATTAAGAACCAGAAATTTAAACAACGAACTTACAATTATTAGGCTTATGTGATAAACTAGACGAAAATGTAAATTAATAATGAAATTTTGTATTATACAGTTTTAGTTTTTGATGGAATCTTACAACATAATCCCACATTTTGTACTAGTCAACACAATATTTTTCAAAAACCAAACCGTTTATTGGGGCCCAAGTGAATTATTTATTATAGAAAACAAAAACTATAGCGTATCAGAAATAATTTTAAACTCAAAAGCTTATTAAAGATTTTACGACTGTATGTAGGTATGTTAGGCTAAGGTTCAAGAACTGTTCAAACAATTGGATTATAGAAACAATAAGAATTCAGCAAACAAGTTTCGCATTTTTATAGTAATTCGAATTCTGTTCGCGCCTCACTGTGCCAACCGTATCATTTATTTATACCCATATTGCAATACACAACTACACACATTGTTTATTAATACACACACAATTCTTGAAGTGAAATTCTAGCGTTGGCTCATCGAAGCTGAAGCTTCAGAGAGCCGTCAGTTGTTGTTCGGGTGTCACGTAGAACGGTTGAGCACACTCGATGCGAGTTGAGAACTAATTACAATTGAACGCATTGACCGATAAATAATCAAAACTTGTGGGCATTATGAAGTGCCTGGCAATATTTGGTGTGATTGTGGCCATATTTGGAGCCATCGTCGGTTACGGTTATCTGGTCTTCACGGATCTGACACGTCCGCTGCCCAAGCCGGACTACAAAGACGACACCTACTGGGGAGCTGGGGATGGCAAAAACTACAAGCCCGATAAGAAAATCTACGATTTCAAACTGGATGTGCCGCAGGCAGAGATTGATGATCTGCGTCAGCAGTTGAATCGCACTCTCAAGCTGGCCGAGCCTCTGGATGGCATTGCCTTCGAGTATGGCTTCAATGCCTATGCGCTGCAACAGTTTGTGGACTACTGGCGTGATAAGTACCTGACCAAGTGGGATGAGCGTCAGGAGTATTTCAACGCGTTGAAGCAGTACACCACAGAGATTCAAGGGTAAATTAGAAAGATATTCAATTTAGAACACATGTAATTAATCAATCTCGACTTTCGGCAGCTTGAAGATTCACTTCATCCACGAGCGCGTCGACGAGGAAGTGGCTGCCAAGAAGCATGTGGTGCCGCTGCTGCTGCTCCATGGCTGGCCAGGCTCGGTTCGCGAATTCTACGACTTCATTCCCATGTTGCGCAAAGAGACAAACATCAGCGACTACTCGTTTGAGGTGGTTGCCCCCTCCCTCGTGGGCTTTGGCTGGTCTGATGTAAGTGCAAAGTGCATATTTGATAGATATCGATTGATTGATTGCCAACTGTTGTGTTTCCCTAGGCGGCGCCTCGTCCTGGCTTCAATGCAGCCGAAATGGCCACCGTGATGCGAAATCTTATGCTGCGACTGGGCCACAAGAAGTTCCTCGTTCAGGGCGGCGATTGGGGCAGCATTATTGGCAGCAATCTGGCCACGCTGTATCCCGATAACGTGATCGGCTATCATTCCAATATGTGCATCTTGAACACGCCTCTGGCCATCCTCAAGAGCATCTACATTCACTACTATCCGGAGAAAGTGCTCATCTCACGCATGTTCTACGACCATCACGTTGGCATCTGGGATAAGTACAAGGAGCTGATTGAGGAGAGCGGTTACTTCCACATTCAGGCCACCAAGCCAGACACCATTGGTGCTGCCCTCGACTCCAGTCCTGTGGCCCTGGCCGGCTATATACTCGAAAAGTTCCAAACCTGCACTGGACCAGCTCTAAAGCAGGACTTTGGTGCCATGGTCACGGTCTACGGCCTGGAGGCAGTGCTCGACAATCTGATGGTCTATTATCTGAACAGTGCAGCCACCACAGCTGGACGCTTCTATGCGGAGAATACGGCCAAGCCCTATCGTGATCTGCAGTTAGATCGTGTACAGACCCCAGTGCCCATGGGCTGTGCCCGCTTCCGTAATGATCTGCCTCCGGCTTCAGACTGGCAACTGCGTGACAAGTTTACCAATCTCAAGCACAGCATGTACTTCCAGCACGGAGGTCACTTTGCCGCCATGGAGATGCCATCGATGTTGTACAATGATTTCACGACATTTGTGTCAAAGATCGGACTGCATGAGAAATAATTTGTAAACATTTTGGTGTGATAATTGACAGATTTGTTATGGCTCCCGAAGGGGCTTCAATTAGTTATTTTTAATAAAGTAAATCCAAAACGAACTATGCGTTTTATTAAACATTAAATGAGCTAGCAAAAACATACAAGCATACGGAGTATGCTATATATATTCACAAAAAAAAAATGTTTTTATACATATATATAGAAATTATGCTATTTTAAAATTAAAAACCATAAATATCTAATCAGCGTCTACACTTTGGAGTTTGTGCTTGAATCGCGCGCCTTTAAGAACTTTGCAACCGAGCATTTTACAACACTGCATGACGCTGCCTTGCACTTTGAATTTAACGTTTCATTTATTTTATCAGTTGGTCACGGTGTTAACAGCGTTTTTAGCTTTTGCTAGATATGACAAAGCTCATATTTGATTGATTGATAACAAAATGACCTAACATGTGTGTATGTATACGAAATATTTCAATGCCTCAATTTCATGTTTATCAATTGCTCCGCTGCTGTGTCATGCTCGCGATGCTCGAATCCGCAAATAGAATCAGCGATGACAGTTTCAATTACTTGCGCCGCATAAACAAATTTGCAATTTAATTTTTTAAATTAAATTATCATCATATGCAGAAACATAAAACATTCGAAATGGTCTCAATTTTTTACAAAGTCAGTATTTGATTTAATAATTATTCAGTGGCAAGTTATACATACACAGATAATCCCAAAAAGCTTTCACGCACGCAATGACGGCGTGCCTGCAAGCACACTCACGCACCATTCCTAACAGCGAGTACACACAAGTATACATGCACATACATGTATGTAAGTATGTTGTATTTGTGTTCAAACACCGCATCGCTTCTATTGTTGTTGACTCTCTCGCTCTGGCTCTCTGTAACATGCACTCTCTCTATCACGTATAGTATAAAGAGCGCTGCAGCAACTGCGATCAGTTTACTTTGAGGGCTTAGATCGTTCGGTCGTGCTGTTTTAGTTTCGGCTTAGTCCGCTCCAGTGATTGCAACAATCACTATTACTCAGCAGCAAAAAAATAAAAAAAAGGAAATTAGGAACATCGCAAAATGCCGTCCGCAGGTGTTACCGCAGTGCGAATTCTCATCGGTGTGCTGACCGCTATTGTTGCGGTGAGCATCAAGAACTATCGTGATTTGTCGGCACCCGGCAAACGTCCTGATCTCGATAGCAACGAGTATTGGGGACCCAAGCTAAAGGAGCCGTACAAAGAGAACAAAGCGGTGTTGCCCTATGACATAAGTGTTGCGCCAGCGGTAAGTAAAGCACAGTTAGGTAGCAAACCCGTTTGCCCAATTGCTGCGCATATTCACTCTTAATGTTAATCTCTCCCCGAACCCGGTTTAGATCATTGCCGATCTGAAGACGCAGCTGGATCGTCCTCTGAATTTCCAGGAACCGCTGGAGGACGTTGGCTTCCAGTACGGCTTCAATTCCCATGAGTTGCAGAAAGTGGTGAAATACTGGAGCAATAACTATCTGAGCAAATGGAATGAACGTGAACAGTTCCTCAAGCAGTTCGAGCACTTCCAGACCGAAGTTCAAGGGTAAATAAACTGATATGTAATATTCATAATTGCAAATTTCTACGAGGTCAAATGTTTAATGAACGACTTTTTAACTAAATTTTTAAGTGCTGTAAATTAACATTAGCAATTATGTTGCAGCTTAAAGATTCACTTTATCCATGTAAAGCCGAGCAAGGCAGAGGGCAAGAAGGTGCTGCCTCTATTGCTGCTCCATGGCTGGCCAGGCTCTGTGCGCGAATTCTACGAAATTCTACCACTTCTGACAACCGGCAACGATAAGAGCGATTACGTCTTCGAGGTGATTGCACCCAGCTTGCCCGGCTATGGCTGGTCTCAGGTAAGTTTCATCTACCTAACTTTGATAAATAAACTGAAGATACTTTTGCATTCCCAGGGCGCTTCAAGAACCGGTTTGGGAGCTGCTCAGGCCTCCATCGTGCTGCGAAATCTGATGTTGCGCCTGGGCTTCGACAAGTTTGTGATCCAGGGCGGCGACTGGGGCAGCATTATTGGCAGCAACATGGCCGCGCTCTTCCCGGAGAACGTGCTCGGCTACCACTCCAACATGTGTGGCAACAACAGTCCGATCGCCAGCATTCGATTGATCTTGTCATCGATCTTCCCCAGCTGCTACATTGACAAGCAGTATGCGCATTTCTACAAGGGAACGGGCCACATCTTCAGGACCCTCATGGAGGAGATGGGCTATGCCCACATTCAGGCCACCAAACCGGATACCATTGGCAGTGCTCTGGCCCATAATCCTGTTGGCCTGGCCGCTTACATACTCGAAAAGTTCTCGACGTGGACCAATGAGGAGTACAAAACGCTGAAGGATGGCGGTCTTACCAAGCGTTTCACCCTCGATCAATTGCTGGACAACATCATGATCTACTATGTGACCAACTCGATCACCACCTCAGTGCGCCTCTATGCCGAAACAATGAATCCCACCCAAATGGGATTGAACATCGACAGTGTGCCAATTTCTGCGCCAGCTGGATGTGCCCATTTCCTGCATGAAGTAATGCATTCCCCGGACTCTGTGCTGGCCAACAAGTTCCCCAATCTTGTACAGACCACACACTACGATGAGGGCGGACATTTCCCAGCCTTTGAGGTACCTCAGCAGCTCTATGACGACTTTGTGACTTATGTGAAGAAGGCCTTTGCCTAAATCTGCTTAAGTTTGCCTTACATTGTATTTCTATGTTTTCTTAGAAGTGGAGTAGGAATTAATAAAGATATTGTTAGCATTGTAAGACACCCGATCCATTTATTTTATACGCAAACTGATTGATTAATTTGTTTAGAAGAGAAGGAATTGAACATAATTTGCTAGCTTTGTATACAAGGAACATTATCCATCGATTCATTCTTCTCGCAATTCGATATAGTAGTGTATGTGTTGACACAGCTGAACTGTAAGTCGATATGTGTCTAATAGGTCTAAACGCAAATACTGGTCAATGTTCAAATCGCACTTAGAATTATAATCAGACGTTGAATACGTAATCGAATGGAGAACTTAAGAACATTTAGTTTGAAGAACAAAAATGAGCCTCATTATGGAGTCCACATTAAATGAATCTTTAAATACTTCCGACCTTTAAAATAATTTAATAAGATATATAAGTAAAATGTAAACATTATGATAAAAAGAATGCGTGACCCTTTTAAGGCCATTTGTTCTTCAAACTATACACACTACGGCCACTAAAAAGTTTTATAATAACGGATTAAAAAGATTTATTTTATGTAAACATTCATTCAGAAGGGAAATGGCTATATAGACTTACATAAATCGTCGTACTGATCAAGAACATCACAACCAAATTAGAATGCCCTTTGCCCAACTATAATAATAATATTCAAATTATTATTATAGTATTCTTAGTTAATGTCAACCAAGTGTAACTTCCTATGTACCCACAATTGGTAACAGCACAAATTGTTGAACATCTTCGTACTTGTTGCCATATTTACTTAGCCCGGTTTTAGCAACCGAATGTCGCTAGCGGCTGAAGCAACGCTTTGACCCAGCGAACAGCTGCGTTGCAAATTATAAACAATTAAGAAACTAATCAATTACTCAACTAACAACACGCAAAGCTCGCCGAGAAAAGCTTTCAAACAGTCGGCATGATCGCGCCCGATCATAGCTGACTTGCCAAATCCCCTGCAGACTGAACGAATGACAAAGCTGGAGTTGATAATTCAACAAACTGATATGTTCGGCTCACACTCGTAGCGTAGTTAAACAAACCAAAAGCGCTTATCATCGTGTGTCTGCGAAGTTTAACGATCGTCGTCGTCGTCGCCGACATTGACAGCAACAACAACCAACAACAAACAAGTCGTCGCTGCAATCTCAACAGAATGCTAAACAGATTAGACGTTTGTGGGCAGTCAGTGTGACGAGAACCTTTGAGCAGAATAGTTTGTCCGAATATGTCTCCATTAACCCGTCTTCTGGTGCTGCTGCTGGCCATTGGCGGCGGCCTGGTCTACAAGCAGCTGAATCAGCTGTGGGGCGATCTGCCAGCGCCCACTTTGGACGAGAAGCAATGGTGGGGCGATGAGGCGTCGCCCAAAGACTATGCGGCCTATTTGGCCAACACCTCAGAAGTGATTAACAATCGTCTTTTGTACCCGGAGTCGGTAAGATAACAGTTCGAAGTCATTTTCCATTGACCATAACCTATTTTGCCCACAGACAATTGAGGATCTTCGGAAGCAGCTGAATCGCACTCTACGCCTCGCACCTCCTCTCGAGGGCGTGGCCTTCGAGTATGGCTTCAACTCGGACTATCTGAAGGAACTGGTGGCCTATTGGCGTGACGATTACTTGCCGCGTTGGCGTGAACGTGAAGTATTCCTGTGGCAATTCAACCACTTCACCACGGAAATTCAGGGGTGAGTGCGAGCATGATAACAGCTTATCACTGCCGATGATAATGTGCTTTTTATTTTAGTCTACGCATGCACTTTCTACACCTGATGGTCTACGATGAGAACAAGGTGGGCAAGCAGCACTATCCGGTGTTGTTGCTTCACGGCTGGCCGGGATCGGTGCGTGAGTTCTACGACTTCATTCACCTGCTGCATCAGACCAATGTGGATCCCAACAACAAGTACATATTCAACGTGATTGTGCCCAGTCTGCCTGGCTATGGATGGTCACAGGTACAACTAATTGCAACTGTACGATCTCAGGAACTGTTCTTAATGATCTCTTTACTCTTTAGGGCACTTCTCGTCCAGGCTTGGGACCAGCTCAAATGGCCGTCATGCTGCGCAATCTGATGTTGCGTCTGGGCTACAAGAAGTTCTTCATTCAGGGCGGCGATTGGGGCTCCATTTTGGGCTCCCACTTGGCCACACTTTACCCCGAGAATGTTCTCGGCTATCACTCGAACATGTGCAACAACATGAACCCCAAGTCACAGGTCAAGGGTCTGCTGGCTGGCCTCTTGCCCAGCTTCTTTGCACCCAGCGGCTTTGGGGACTTCTTCTTTCCCAAATCAAATGAGCTGAGCTACATGATCGAGGAGAGCGGCTACTTCCATCTGCAGGCCACCAAGCCGGACACAATTGGCTCTGCACTCAGCGATAATCCTGTGGGTCTCGCTGCCTACATTCTCGAAAAGTTCTCCACATGGACGAATGCTACCTATCGCGCTCTTCCCGACGGTGGACTCACAAAACGCTACACGTTGGACGCCTTGTTTGATAATGTGATGATTTACTATCTGACCAACTCGATCACCACATCTCAGCGTCTGTATGCTGAAGCCTACACTAAGGAGCAGCGTGAGCTGAAGCTGGAACGCGTGCCGACGTCTGTGCCAACAGGATGTGCCCGGTTCAAGGGCGACATCATGCAGTTCTTGGACACGCAGCTGCAGGACAAGTTCAAGAATTTAATCCACAGCACCTACCACCGGAGAGGTGGTCACTTTGCCGCTCTTGAGGTGCCCAAGGTTCTGTACAAGGACTTCATAGATTTCGTTAAGAAAGTTGAGCGCAAGTTTAACATTAAAACTTTGTGAGTGAATTGCGAATAAAATGTATTTCAAAATTTTAATTTACATATTTTACTTGAACACTTAAAGGCGCATTAAAGATAAAGATATCCGCCGACACTAATTTATTACCTACATATGTACATACATATATGCAACGCAATAATATAATTTTAAAATATTAATTCAGTTACATTTAATTTAATTTAATTTGCAATATTTGTGTTTGTTTTTTAAATAATTTGCAATCGCAAAAATTCATAACAAACAAAATATGTAAATAAATTTGAAATTGAAGTATAATGTGAATTGACATTAATTGTATATTTGGGATAACTGCTCAATTATCGTGTCAAAGAAGCTGAGCAAGCTACACACACTGTAATATTTAATGCATTGCCATGCATTGAATTATATTTTATGCTTCCAACCGATCCCGCTGAACTATATACCGGCATATCGGCGAATGTGTCGATTCCAAGTGCCGTCGCCCGCCTCCACAAACAAACAAAATGCGCATGTAGAATCTATTATTAAGTTTATATAGCTGTGCGGTTGCTACAGCAACGAATATCGCTTATCATCATGTGTTTGCTATGTTTGCCGATCATCGTCAACAACAACAAAAAACCTGAAGGCAGCTTCGACAAAATGCTAAATGGTTGACTAGATTATTTGCTGGGAAGTCAGTGTGACGGTAACGTTTGAGCTGAGAAGTTGCTTGGGTTGCTAAAATATGTTTTCCCCAACACGCTTGCTGCTGTTGTTATTGGCCTTAGGCGGTGGTTTAGTCTACAAGAAGCTCGATCAACTGTGGGGCGATGTGCCGGCGCCCAATCTGGATGCACAGCAATGGTGGGGCAACGAGGCATCGCCCAAGGACTACGCCGCATACTTGGCTAGCTCTTCGAAGGTAGTCGAGAGTCGTCTAGTGTACCCAGAGTCGGTAAGCTGATTGTCAATTTAATGCTAGCATTGAGGTTCTTAAATATAATCCAATGCTTTTAGACCTTGGCGGATCTGAGACAGCAACTCAATCGCACTCTTCGCCTGACACCGCCTCTAAAAGGAGTGGCCTTCCAGTATGGCTTTAACTCGGATTACCTGAAGGAACTGGTGGCCTATTGGCGAGACGATTACTTGCCCCGTTGGCGTAAACGTGAAGAGTTTCTTTGGCAATTTAACCACTTCACCACGGAAATTCAGGGGTGAGCATCATACAAATAAATATTTCTCGCAATAAATATATTGTCAATTTCAGTCTGAGCACGCACTTCCTGCATTTGAAGGTGAAGGATGAGGACAAGGTGGGCAAGCAACATTATCCAATACTATTGCTTCATGGCTGGCCGGGATCAGTCCGCGAGTTCTACGAGTTTAGCCACTTGCTGCATCAAACGCAATTGGACGCCAAGAACAAGTACATTTTCGATGTGATTGTGCCCAGTTTGCCGGGTTATGGATGGTCACAGGTACTGAATGATACAACTTTTAGTTGCCTCTGGTTTCTTACTGACCACACTTTTTCAGGGTTCTGCTCGTCCAGGTATGGGACCCGCTCAAATGACCGTCATCCTGCACAATCTGATGATGCGTTTGGGCTACAAAAAGTTCTTTATACATGGTGGTGATGTGGGCACCATTGTGGGCTCACATATGGCCACACTTTACCCCGAGAATGTGCTGGGCTTCCACTCCAACATGTGCACTAATCTGAGCCCCAAGTCTCAAGTGAAAGCCTGGCTGGCCAACATGTGGCCAAGTTTCTTTGCTCCCAGCGGCTTTGAGGATTTCTTCTTTCCGAAATCCAAAGAAGCCAGTTTCATGATAGAGGAGAGCGGCTACTTCCATCTGCAGGCCACCAAGCCGGACACAATTGGCTCAGCACTCAGCAATAATCCTGTGGGTCTTGCTGCCTACATTCTCGAAAAGTTCTCCACATGGACGAATGCCACCTATCGCGCTCTTCCCGACGGTGGACTCACAAAACGCTACACGTTGGACGCCTTGTTTGATAATGTGATGATTTACTATCTGACCAACTCGATCACCACATCGCAGCGTCTCTATGCGGAGTCATACTCCAAAGCGCAGCGAGCGCTGAACCTGGAGCGTGTGCCGACGGCTGTTCCAACTGGCTGTGCTCGGTTCAAGGGCGATCTTATGCAGTTCCTGGATCTGCAACTCAAGGACAAGTTCAAGAACTTAATTCACAGTACCTACTACAGAAGGGGTGGCCACTTCGCTGCTCTAGAAGTGCCAAAGGTTCTATACGATGATTTCATAGATTTCGTAAAGAAAGCCGAAAGTAGATTTAACATTAAGACATTGTGAGCGAATCATAAATAAAATGTTGTATATGAAAATTTGAATTCGATTTGCAAAAACACATCGAAAGCGATTATCGTTAATCGATAATCATGCGTATCGACAATCCGCTTATAGAGCCAGAATTGACAGTTGATCCTGTCGAAACGATTGGTCGACTTATCATCGCCAGAGTTGCCAGCCCGCATAACCAAAGGGTGGAGGGAGGAGAGAGAAGCTTGATGATAAAGAAGCAGCAGGCGAGGCGCATGCAACAAAGAACAAAAAGTGCTGTGAAAATAACTGTTTAAGTTACTCTTCAATTTGCTGTGCTATTTATATTTAAAAACTAACAAAGTAGGTGCCGAGAGTTCGAGTAAAGTGTGAAAAGTTGTCAAGATTAAAATAATAACATTAAACATAAATTTAAGAGCTACTTTGTGAGCAGCGGGAAAAACAAATTTTCTAGATACAATCACATACATACATACATACTTAGAATCCAAACAGCTGCAAGATAGTCGAGCACAATAATTCCATTTTATTGGTTTCTTCCCTTATTTGACCACCACACAAGGATGACCGACCTAAAGCCAACCGTCGCCCTGACCAGCGTCAATTCAGAGAATATGTCGCGCCATCAGATGCTCGATTGGGTCAATCGAATGGTAAACGGACATTTCAAGAAGATCGAAGATCTCAGCTCGGGTAAGATTTATCTATCATCAGATCATTGTACTGATCGTAGTAACTGTTTCCTGCCGATAGGTGTCGCTTATTGTCAGATGATGGAAATGATCTTTCCCAATTGCATAAATTTGAAGCGCGTCAAAATGCTGGCCAAACTGGAGCACGAATCCTTTCATAACATGAAGCTGTTCCAGGGCGCTTTAACACGCCTCAAGCTGGACAAAACCATTCCTGTGGATCGCCTAATTAAAGGTCGCTTCCAGGACAACTTTGAGTTCCTGCAATGGTTCAAAAAGTTCTTCGACTCCCAAGCGCCGGGCATGGAGAACATGAGATCCGCTGCGAATGTGGCGGAGCAGCCAAAGCCAATCAAATCACATCCCATTAGCAAGCCTAAAGATCTGAGCTCTGATGACCATCTGAAGGAAACCATGGATGAACTGGAGCAGAAGACACAGGATGTGATCGAGAAGCGGGATCGAGCGTACGAAACATTGCGTCAAATCGAGATTCTGTTGGAGGAGACCATCGACAAAAAGGAACATGTTGAGTTCTGTAATCGCATCTGTGATGTGCTTTACAAGACGACGGACAAGGACAACGACGACGAACTGAAGCAGCAACCGGAGCCGGAGCTCGACCATAATGGTGTGGATGACGAAGAGGAAGATGGAGATATAAATATGGGAATGTATTGAAAGAGCGACTGTTGTGTATATTATTCGGAATAAATAAATTCAATCATTTGGATCTGCGATGCTGTCTTCTGAGCTGCAACTGGAGTCCGCATAGTCGCCCACCAGGCTGATGGGCTTCTTCTCTGCACTTGTTGTTGGCTGCTCCGTCTGTTTGCGCTTGATGCCCAAATCCTGCAATTGCAGCTGAGCGTTCAGCGCCTTTTGTCGCTTCAGGCCACCAAAAGTTGTTGTCGTCGCTCCCGGCAGCGCTGGTCGCATGAGCAGTTCCAGCCGCTGCTCGGACTCACGTTCGATGGCGGATCTGGTCTGTAGCTTCATCAGCGCTGCCATCTCTCGATCCTGCTCCGTTTCCGGCAGCAATGCAATGTCTAAACTGCTCTTGGCGAGCAGCTGCCGGTCGAGCTCCTGCTGTCCCTTGATCTCCTTCTTCTGCTGACGGAACTCGGAGCGCAGCCGGCAGTTGGCCACATAGCTGTCGTCCCAGACGCTTTGATTGCGCTCCACCAACTTTTGCAGCACGGGCTTCGCATCGGCCGCTGCCTTGGCGTCTTTGGCCTGATGCTCCAGCTTGTACATGGCATCGTCGAAGAGACGCTTCTGCACCTCCTTCGTCTCGGGCACTACCTGTTCGTTCTGCAGCGGATCCCAGCGGTTCTCCTGCCGTCTCGCGCCTGAGAGAATCACATAGTCCAGGTTGCCGGGATCCGTTTGAATCTCGAAGTGATTGTCGCACAAATGACACTTCATGCGGAACTTGTAGATGGGCGTGGTGTAGTACATGCCCACCTTGGTCTTCTCCGCGTTGTAACGCACTCCCATGCCAATGTGATTCTTGCAGCCGTCGCACCAAATGTTGTAGGGCATCTCGAAGCGGATGATAATGATGCCCAGATGGATTTTGCGGGCGCGCTCGCGAAGCGCATGGGTGCCGCGAAATTTGTTGAGTCCGCCCTTCTTCGGGTCATAGTCGGGCGGATAATATTTGTTTTGACCCTTCCGTTCACCCATTTTAACAATTTACAATTTTACACTAAACACCGCAAATGTTTACGTTTCGTGAAAACGACTGACCAACTGGCGCCACCTATCTCCGCCAGCTGACTGTCGCTTTGCGTTATCGATGGTTGCTATTAATCGATATTCGCACATTGTGGCCACTTGTGGTATTGTTGTGAAATCACACTTAGGGTCACACTGCGCGCGTGTCAGTTCACTAACGAATACAGGAGGGGAGCTTTATTTTTAATTTAACCCTTTTTTGCCACGTAAATTGCGAAATTGTGAATTGTTGACTGTGCAAAATGATCATCTACACCAACGAGGGCAATCCGCTCGGTCTGCAGCTGCTGATGCTGGCCAAGTTCGCCAAGCAGCAGGTGCAACTGCAGCTGGTTAACCTAAATGGTAATGAAATGTTGCAAACCGGCAACGTGCAACTTTGGTAAAAACGACTGATGCAATAACCGCTTTGCCTTTCAGATGCCAAGTACAAGGACTTGCTGGTGCTGCCCACTATTGAGCTGGACAACGGACTGCGCCTATTCTCGGCAGCAGCGATCGCCAAATATCTGCTGGGCGACGATGAGGGGCAGCTGCGGGACGAGGTAAGAATGTGTTGCCCGCTTCAAGGTTAAACCAATTAAATTGTGTCTCGCTCACTTAGTGGCTGGAGTGGTCGTCGACGCTGCTGGCGCCAGCATTGGCTCACTACATGGCTGTGGGTCATCGTGCCGATCCCAATGCTTTGCCTGTGCTCAACACGTTGGTGAAGAAACTCAACGATTGCCTCCAGACTTCACCGTTTTTGGCTGGGAATAAACTAACAGCGGCTGACATTGCAGTGTGGTCGCTGCTAGCGCCAGATGGCACCTTGAAGGGTGCTCAGCATGTGGAGAATCTGCGCAGCTGGTACGACAAGATCAAGGCGCTGCCGGAGGTGCAGCAAGTGCTGGCGGAGCAGCCACTGAAGGAGCTCAGCTTCAATGCGCTGCAGCAGTCGAATCGTTATGGTGGCCTGCATCATGTGCCGCTCAAGCGTGCCAGCCTGGCAGATGCTGGCAATCTGCTGGCCGACACCGGCTCCACATTGGCCGACACCATCACAGAGGATGAAATCAATGCGGCACGTGCCGCATTCATCTACCAAAAACCTCAGGAAATCAAGGAGCCACGCACTGTGCTGCCCAAGGCGGGTGAGCGCAATGTGCTCATCACCTCGGCGCTGCCCTATGTCAATAATGTGCCCCATCTGGGCAACATCATTGGCTGTGTGCTGTCCGCCGATATCTATGCTCGCTACGCGCGCAGCGCCGGCTACAACACGCTGCTCATCTGCGGCACAGACGAGTACGGCACGGCGACGGAAAACAAGGCGCTGGCCGAGAATATGACGCCACGCGAGATCTGCGACAAGTACTTTGAACTGCACAATGCCATCTATCGCTGGTTCGGCATTGGCTTCGACTACTTTGGACGCACCACCACCCAGGAGCAGACCGAGTAAGTTCGAGTTGACTAATAGAGGGAATTATTCTTCTGAAGAGGTTAAATTTACTTTACAGAATTGTTCAAGAGGCTTTTAAAGATGTCTACAACGCGGGCTACATTCTCAAGGAGAGCGTGGAGCAATTACTCTGCCAGAAGTGCGATCGCTTCCTCGCCGATCGGTGAGTATCAGTACAATTTATTTATTTTTTATTAAGTTATAGATATTATATATAAACACATTTAAGGAAGGACAGTACTGTCAATTAAGGCCTTAACCTTTTAAAATAATTTTACATATTCGATTTTATTAGATAGCTTATAATCCGAAATAAATGGAAATATATTATGTATGTTAAGGCAGTCAGATGCATTTTTTTGAACTAACGTCAACTAAAGGCAAATGACAAATATTAAAATTGGAATTTTATTGAAATTTAAGTATTCGAATAATTGGCAAGTCAAACAAAATAAATTAGGCATACAAAAGTATTAAAAAAGAATACATGTGTTTTTATATTATTATTTTTATTATAAATATATTTTACAATATTCAAATACAATGCAATATAATAGTACTAAATAAATTAATATTGCTACTTAACAATTTGCAAAATGCGTTGTAAATTATCAGTATTGCATGAAATCGATATATTCTGTTTTTATTTACTTATCAAATATTTATGTATTTTGCAGCTTTGTGGAAGGCACCTGCCCGCATCCTGGCTGCGGCTACGAGGATGCACGCGGCGATCAGTGCGACAAGTGCGGCAAGCTGGTAAATGCCACCGAGTTGCTGCGTCCACGCTGCAAGGTCTGCAACAGTGCGCCAGTGCTGCGCTCGTCTGATCAACTGTTCCTCGACCTGCCCAAAGCGGAGCCCCAGCTGCGTGAGTGGGTGGATCGTGCCGAAAATGGCTGGACACACAATGCGCGAGTCATCACACGCGCCTGGCTGAAGGAAGGTCTCAAGCCGCGCTGTATTACGCGCGATCTCAAGTGGGGCATCCCCGTGCCGCATGAGAATTTCGAGAAGAAGGTCTTTTACGTGTGGTTCGATGCACCCTTCGGCTATGTGTCCATCACGAAGCGCTACACCAAGGAGTATCTTCAGTGGTGGCAGCCCGCCAAGGGCACCGATGTGGAGCTCTTCCAGTTCATGGCCAAGGACAATGTGCCCTTCCATTCGGTGGTGTGGCCCAGCGTGCTGCTGGCCATCAACAAGGGCAACACACTTGTTAGCCACATCATGGCCACCGAGTATCTGAACTATGAGGACGGCAAGTTCAGCAAGAGTCGCGGCATTGGAGTGTTCGGTAATGATGCACAGGAGACGGGCATTCCAGCCGATGTTTGGCGTTTTTATTTGGCCTCTGCACGCCCAGAAGGCCAGGACTCCAGTTTCAGCTGGAATGATTTAGCTGCACGCAACAATTCGGAGCTGCTCAACAATCTGGGCAACTTTGTGAACCGTGCTCTTGTCTTCTGCGAGAAGAACTTCAACAGCACTGTACCGCAAATTGTGCTCGCTCAGGATGAGCTTGTGCTACTTTCGCTGATCAATCGCGAGCTGCGCGGCTACATCAATTCGCTGGAGAAGGCCAAGCTGCGTGATGGCATTCGTCATTTGTTGGCCATCTCACGACATGGCAACGGCTACATGCAGACCCAGCAGCCTTGGGTGCTGCTCAAGGGCACCGAGGAGCAGAAGACTCGTGCCGCAAGCATCATTGGTCTCTGCGCCAACATTGCCTGTCTGCTGGCCAATCTGCTCTTCCCCTACATGCCCAGCACGGCGCGCACAATGTTCGCCCAGCTGAATACCAAGCAAACGCCGCTCAATTCCGAGTAAGTGACTCTGTGTAGCTTCTCAATTTAATTGTCAACTAATTCGATTTGTTTGTAGCAAACCATTGGCTACCATTCTGCTGCCCGCTGGCCACAAGATCGGCAAAACGTCGCCACTGTTTACCAAACTGGAGCAATCCTATATCGATGAACTGAAGGGCAAGTATGGAGGTGCTCAGGAGACTGCAGCGTCAGCGCCACAACAGTCGAATGTGGCCGAGTTGGAGGCGGCTGTCCAGGCTCAGGGCGATAAGGTGCGACAGCTGAAGGCGAGCACAAAAGACAAGGCAGTCTGGCAACCGGAGGTGACCAAATTGCTGGACCTGAAGAAACAACTGGAAGCCGCGCAGAAGACGGCTGCAACAGCAGCTCCAGCAGCGGCAGCGGCAACAGCTCCACAGCCAAGTGGTGCACAAACGGTGCAGCAATTGGAGCAAGCTGTGCAGGCTCAGGGCGAAAAAGTGCGTCAGTTGAAGGGCAGCACAAAAGACAAGGCAGTGTGGCAGCCGGAGGTCAATGTGCTGCTCGATCTTAAAAAGAAACTGGAGGCAGCCAAGGCAGCGCCAGCTGCAATTCCAGCAGTAGCTCCAGCTGCAGCTTCAGCCGATGCGGGCAAAGTCAAAGCATTGGAAGACAAAATCGCACAGCAGGGCGAGAAGGTTCGCACCCTGAAGGCCTCCGGAGATGCTACCGTATGGAAACCAGAAGTTGATATTCTATTGAATCTGAAAAAGGAGCTGACGGCGTTGACTGGCGCTCCTGCGGCTCCAGCTGGTGCACAGGGCAAGAACAAGAAGAAGAAGTAAAACTCAACGTGTATTTATTTATTTGATTCAAGGTTGCAAACTAATACTGTGGACAATTCTAATCATTTTCATTAAGTTATTTTCACGATGCTTTTGCATTTCAACAAACAGTTTGGTATTTATTTGGATAACAAGTATTGCAGAGTTCTTTAAGTAATTTATTGCGTTTGTAAAAGAAATAAATAAATATATGCTGACTTTGATCGAACAAGTTTTGCTACTTTTGAAATGTTTTTAAGTGAAATCGAAAATAACGAGTAACGTTATTTAATGTTGGGTTATCGGTATATCGATATACTGCTATAAAAATATTTGAAAAAAATGTCTTAAAATTAAATACTAAATACTGAAAGATATAATAAAATAGGAGTATGCAAAAAAATTGTAACTTTTATTTACGTTTAAATATGTTTTTAATTTGCTAGTCTATAAACATTGCGAATAGAACACATATCTAGTGAGTGTCATTCTAGTATCACCTGTGCTGCGTATCGATAGGCCGATATATCGATACAGCTATTATAATGTATTAGAAAATGTAAGAGCACGGACCACGAATAGAGCAGTCTGTATTATTTTTATTGTAATTTTTTTTCCTCGCTGTAAATACATAAGTTAATTGATATGTGAATCAATAGAATAATAAACAAACATGTGCAATTATCGATGGCGACACAAAACGTCGTAAAAGAGACGAGTTCGAGTTATAAACAAAAGTATTTTGCTCTGCGTTGCGTGTCTGCAAAAAATTCGTCATCAGCTGGTTTCGAGTCTCGAGAGTCTCCGATTTGAGCCCAGAGTGGACGACGTCGTCGTCGTCACAGTAATTGCATTTGCAGTTAATTGTCTGACGTGCGCGAGAGAGCAAACAACAAAAACGCATAAAAACACAATAAAAAAAACAAAAACTGTGCTGCCCACTGCGGGTTAATAAGGTGAAATGTGAACAATACTAGAGAATCAAATTCAATTTGCAAATAATAGATACCACGTCTATGCTGAACAAAGAACACATACAACAACAGCACATACACACACACATACATATATGTACATATATGTATATTTGCTTTTCGCTTGTGATTTGTGTAATTTTGTCCATTGTTGGCAATCAGCAGAAACAGAAACTGCAGCTGACGCAGCAGAGCAAGAGAGTGCTAGAGAGAGAGAGAGAGAGGGGGATGCAATACTCATTTAATGTGTATGCTTTTTAATAAACAACAACAAGACGCAGCAGCAGCAGCAAATCTCAAGGACACGACGCGTCGTCGCCGTCGTTGTCATCGGCAACAAGTGTTTGGTTAATTGTTATTGATTTTTTGTTTGTTGTTTTTCTTTCGCCTTCGCCGACGTCTTCTTCTTCTTCTGGTAAAGCAGCAGCAATCGTCAAGTGAGAGAGAGAGTCACAAAAACACGTCGCCATGGAGTCTGCGGACACACTCATGGAGGAGCAGAAGCTCATGGCCGAGGCAAAGTATCGCCAATACATGACGAACATCGATAAAGCGCTGCGCAATTTCGAATACTCCAGCGAGTGGGCGGATCTAATCTCCGCCCTGGGCAAGCTTAGCAAGGTACCAAAAGAACTGCGACACAATTGATAATCTTTCACAGTGAAAACTCTCTTTGCCGGACACTTGCTCTAAAAACTACAACAAATGCCGTAGAAAAACGGACTCCGGCTAATAGAGGTGTCCGGCTAACAGAGGTGTCCATCGGACACATTTT
The DNA here is from genome assembly GCA_035047365.1 of Drosophila ustulata. Classification (NCBI taxonomy): domain Eukaryota; kingdom Metazoa; phylum Arthropoda; class Insecta; order Diptera; family Drosophilidae; genus Drosophila; species Drosophila ustulata. Next base: position 23,032,521 of record JAWNPT010000057.1, on the reverse strand, counting down.
ATACCCGCTACCCATAAAAGGGTATCATAACTTAGTGCCAACAGGAAATATACATATGTAACAGGCAGAAGAGGGCATCCACCCCATGAAGTATATATTCTTGATCAGTGTCAATAGCTGATGTTCGTCTGTCTATCCGTCTGTTTGAACATGTATGTAGATTCGATAAACGAGATAGTTTTGAAGATGAAAATATTATCTAAAGTCGAAATTTCGATATGATCGGTCGAAAAAGAAACACAATTTTAATGGGCGAAAATCAAATGCTGAAACTGAACATGGTTTATTTTCAACGCAATAGAATATTCCGCATCAAATATAGTTTTTGATATGTTTAAATTCACGTTTAGGAGTTTTGCAGTCTCGCAAAACGGGTAGCGGGTATCTCACAGTCGAGCACTCTCGACTGTAGCTTTACTTAAAACCACGTCAGATAGTGACCAGCCCTCCTATTGCCACCATTCCTCATCCCCATCATTAGCTTGCAGTTTTCACAACCGCAGCGCTGATTCATGCTTTATATATCAGTTCGCCCTTATCGGCAGTATTTTCACTGACTTCTGACTTTATAATTATTGTGGGACTTTTAGCAGGCCGACAACACTAAGTATTGCCAGTTTTGTTACGTCGCGTGTCGTCGCGTTGCAGCTTTTAGAACTGCATAAATAATTGAACTACGTTTCACTCAAGTCGACCATAAATAATTAACCCAGCTAAACGGGCCTTGAGTTGACGTCTGTTAAAAGTCAAGTATTTTTATATAACCGAGAATATTCGGGGAATAACTGAATTCCATTTCCCTCACTTCAGCTCGAGCTCCAGTTGTATTTTGTAATTATCTTCTGATATGTATAAGACACACTCAAGTTATCTATCTTATTGAAACTTGACACATTTAGCTATCAGCAGTTCCTATGCTAGAAACAGTCAGTCGACAGTCTAAGCTCAGTAGATAAAAAACTCTGTTTACATATCGTTTCTCACTTGATCACGATAAACAGCATGGATAAAAACACTCGCTTGCACTAGATTACTGAGTTAACTAAATATAACTTGCATGTCGGTTCGACCGTTTGTTTCTTATGTGAATAAATCTTGGAGCTTATGAAATTTCACAAAAAAATTCAATATTTAAAAATTCAAATATATAAGGCCAACGTCGCCTAGCCAAAGTAAAAATAAATAAATATTATATAAGTCAGACCAACCACATTGGAATAATAAATCAGCAATTGAAGATTAGTAAAGTATTGAGCTTGCAATTGACAAAATCATAATTAAGTTGACCTCAGTCTCTCAGAGTATTTAATCTTCGGGTAGCCGAAAGCAGCTCTCCTTCATTTTTGCCCTTGACTGTTTCGAGTGTGTTTTAACTCTTCTTGAACTTGCTTTTGCGATAGGCGATATCGAGTAACACACAGTACCAAGTCATACCGAGGCGACTGAAGATAGCCAAACGTTTGGCTCAATGCATGCATCCAGCGCTGCCCTCGGGCGTTCATCTGAAGGCCCTCGAGACGTACTCGGTGATATTCAGCAAGACGGGGCCCGAGCGTCTCGCCCAAGAGTTCATATATGGGTGAGTTAACCGATTAGCATTTTATGTTATATATTTGTATATATCGCTTATCTGTCTTCTGTCATCCTTTGTGTAGCGCTGGCCTGTTTCCGCTGCTGGGCTATGCGGCAATGAATGTGCGTCCCGCCCTGCTCACTATCTACGAGACCTACTTTGTGCCCCTGGGTGATAAGTTGCGTCCAGCCTTGAGCGGATTCCTCAGCGGCGTGCTGCCCGGCTATGACTGTGGCCTGGACCACTTCGATCGCATCAGTGCGCTGCTCAAGAATGTCTGTCTGGCTGTCAACCCGATGCACTTCTACACGGTGCTGTGGGAGTCGGTGGCCAACAATGCGGCCATTCGCCTGCCCGCAATCACCTTTCTGCTGGAGCACTTTAACAAGCGGCTGGACATGCAGAAACAAATCTATATTATGGGTCACAATCGCGAGATTATGATGTCTGCGCTATGCGCCTGCCTCAACGATACTCTGATCTTGGTGCAGCGCAATACGTTGGAGTTTCTGCTGCTCGGATTTCCCATGCACACCAGGCTGCTGGACGAGGATCAGCTGGTGCTGCTGGTCACAAATGGTTTGAACACCATTCTGAGGCGTGACATGTCGCTGAACCGGCGACTCTTCTCCTGGCTGCTGGCCAGCGAGGTGACCAAGAATTCGCCCACTTATGATACACTCTCGCTGGACTCGGCCTCCATCGATGGACAGCAACAGAAGGAGGCGGAACCGTATTTTGTGACGCATTCGCGACACATTTTGATCAGCGCCTTGGTCAGCACACTTCGGCTGAGCTTGGCCTGCCAGCCGATGGATCTGAAGCCGTATCGCATAATGCTGTCGCTGTTGGACAAGGCGGAGATCGGCAGCGCCGTGCTGGACTTTGTGCTGCATGACATCATACGCGCCATGTACATATCCAGCAGCAATGCGGACGCGCTCAAGTCGGCCAATCTGCTGTTTGCCACCTTTGATCCGGCCTACATTTGGAGCTACATGACCAACATGTTTGAGCGCGCCTGCCAGCTGGCGCCAGCGCCAAGCTCCTCCCAGTCCAGCAGTGATGGCAAATTTGCCAGCATCGTCGGCTCCGGGGATCCGTGTGTGCTGGAGATTTGTGTGCTCACCGAATTCCTGCTGGAGACCATCTCGCTGGAGATGTACACGGAAACGACACGCGTTTACCTGCCGAAGGTATTCCTGGCCATCACACAACTGCTGTCGCTGCACATGAAGCGTCTGAGCAGCGAAGAGATCACTGCCGCCCTCAAGCTCTGCATGAAGATCGTGTCCAGGGTGCAGCCGATGATCACGTAAGTTGGCCGTTTCATACATAAACAGAATATTCAATATTGATATGAATATATGACAGTTTGTTGTCTTCGAAAAGTTTTTCTCCCGCTTACTGTTGAAACGCTGGTGAATTCAATAAGCACTTAATTAATACACAAATTCGGTTTATTTGAATGCACTAATTTTATTGTGTAATAAGCGCCATATGTTGGTTTATGAGTCCACTAATTTCATTGCCAATAAGTATCATCTATCAGTTATTAACGTTTGAGAACTACAAATCTTGTGTTCGTGCTGAATATGGGTTAGTGCATGCGATGGTTTGTGACTTGATTAAGACTTTCATACTAATTCGAATTGGTTCATTATTAGGTATTACTATTAGTTCAGTGTGTGTTGTATATATGTTGCTAGATAGTACGGTTTTCTAATGATTATTTTTCGATCTACTTCTGCAGCAGTCCTATTAAATTGAACAAGCTGATGGAGCAAAGCGTCCATGGCCTAGACGAGAAGACGGGCCTTGCCAATGGCAGCAGCAATGGCAACGGTAGCAGCTTGATCGAGTCTGCCACGCAATCGAATGCGCTGGAGAAGAGCAAATCGGACTCACGGCTCAATCAGTTTGGCGAGCACTCGCTGCAGAGTGGCGAGCCCAATGACGAGGAACTCATACGTCGATCCGCCTCCAATCAGAGCGTAGTGCGACACAGTCCCAAGAAGAAGGCCAAGTCCTTCTCACGCCTCTCCGAACTGGACAAAGATGTAAGTGTGCTGCAGATATTTTAAATGCATTTTGTTTAAAGCTAATCATTCGATTGTCGCAGATAAACGGCTCTGATACTGGCCATCAATCCTCGTCGGATCTGGACACGCCGCGCAGCATTAAGAAGATCAAGGCCAAGGCCAAGGTGCCCTTCATACGCAGCAGTCCCAAGAAAACGCGGCCCAAGGACATCGTGCTGACACCCAATCCAACAGCCGCCAACGATGTGCCCGACGATGCCGGCGAAGAGCCGCCCAAGAGTGCGCCACCCGAGCACTGCCTCGAGTTTCAGCTGGAAGATGAGCAGAGCAAGGCCACGCAACAACGCGGCTTCTCCATATTGGAGAAATGTATACGACAATACGAGATCTTCTTCGAGGTCTATTTGGCGCGACAACTGCTGCAAATTGAAACTGAAGCCAGCTGCGTGGACCTCAGCTCCAGCAGCGACAAGTGCGCGATCAAGGTGCAGTTGCAGCGCTCCACAAGTCACACCTCCACTCTGTTCATGGTGGAGCAGGTGCTGGAGCATCAATGCCCACAGCGAGAGTCACAAATCGATCGATTGTTTGGCCTGTTGCGTGTGGATATTGTGGCACGTTCCAAGCAGCTACAACGGCTGCTGAATCTCTCGCTGCCCACAGTCAGCGCCAGCGAGATAAGCAGCGACAGCGATGCCGCCGAGGAGCCGCAGCAGAAGCTGCTCATCGATGCCCAGACGCAGCGCAGTGTGCAGCAGCTGTCCGAGCTGCAGCTGAGTTCAGCGATGCGCTCGGCCGTTAAACTGGCCGCCAGCCTGCTGGTGGAGATGTCCACGTTTCCCAACTGCAACAAGCACATCATACTGGACAAGAGTGGTGAGTGAACAAGAATTTACACTGTCTCTCTTTGTCAATTCTCCCGACCCAACATTCTCCAAAATATTATTCAATATTTTAATTCTTCAATAATCTTTATTTAATATAAACGTGAAAAATATGGACAACTTAAAGAATAATTTTGAAAACTTATAAAATAAACCATACTATTTGGAGAACTAAATTTAATGCACTAAATTAATTGCTTATAAGCACCATCTATCAGTTATTAATGTTTGAGCACTACAACTGGATTGGTAGTTAATACGTTACTTTAAGTATAATAGCAAGTGTTAAGATCTTAAATCAATTAAGTTTTAGCTATATACACTAATTAAATAAATATATTCTCTATAATTACAGAACCAGAGCTACCCAACTGGCTGAAAGTGCTGTGCCTGGTGGCCTGCTTTGCACAGAGCGACAAGGAGCTGCAGGTGTCCGCCATTACCACGCTCTTCGATCTGATCAGGTAAGCAAACCAAGTCGAAATATCTGCCGCTTCAAATAACACTCTGTTCTCTCTGCTTTCACAGCCTGTTGCGATCCCAGATCGAGCACACGACCAGTCCTGGCGTCACCTTTGTGGTGATGCTGCCGCTGCTGAAGTTCGGGCACGTCAACTACTTGGAGCAGCGCACACGCGTCTTTCAGCTGGTCAGCTCCATGCTGTGGGACTATCTCGGCACCACGGGCATTGATCCCTCGCAGATTGCAGCGCTGCTGCATCAGCTGCACAGTTGTCTGGAGAGCGGACTCGTTGAGTCGGTGATTGGCAATCGCATGCATGCTCAGCACTTGCTGCCAGCTCAATCACAGCCTGGCCTAGGTGCTGGCAATGCACTGCGCAGCTTCCAACTGGAGCGGCTTACGGATGCACAGCTGCTGTGTCCAACGCCCTGTCTGGAACGTCTGCGCGAGAGTCAGGCGCGCAGCTACAAGAAGTTCGAGCTGCTGTGGCATCTGGGCAGAGAGAAGCAGATGTCGCGCGGCTTCGAGAAGACCCTGCTCAAGGTGCTCGACACATTGGCGCTGCCGCATTACATGTCCGAGCGCACCTTCGTGACCAACTGGCTGCAGGCGTCGCTGCTGCGCGGCGACTTGGCGCGTCTGACCAAACCGCTCTACAAGATTCTGCTGTCTTCCAGTTCAAAGCGTGTGGGCATCGTGCACATGCAGCAGCTGTATCGCGAGGCTGCCGAGGCGGAACAGTCAGCCTACGATGAGGCACCTGCCTTTGAGCGCGACGTCTATGCAATCAGCTCGGAGCAGGGCAATGTGAAGTACCATCACATGGAGGCGGCCAGCAACAGTGGCAGCGTGGGCAGCGGCAAGAAGAAGAGTCCCATTCGGCATCTGCCCAAGAAGATCTTTGGCGTGACGCTCAGCGGCGGCAACAAGTCCAGCAAAACCGCCAACTTTGTGAGCGACAAGACGCCGCTAGCGAGCGAAGCACTGCAGGATATTAACACAATTGGATTGATCATTAATCCGCTGGAGAATGCGCATGACTTTGATGACGAGACGGATCTGGAGGAGCCGCGCATTGAGCTGGTCTCCAGCGCCGGCAAAGATGCGCCCCAAACGCCGCTGGAACAGAAACTGGCCAGCGCCATGGACGAGACAGAGACGCGAGTCAGCGAATCGCACGCAGCTGCAGAGCAGGAACCATCGTTGCACTTCGATCAGGACATTACCGACAACTCGGAGAGCAGCGACTTTGAGTCGGATTCGGAGCTGCGCGAGACGAGCATCGACAAGGAGGACAGCTTGACGATCAGCTCAAGTGCTGGAGCTGGCGCTGCTGCCGATGATGTGAAGCGCTTTGTGGGCGACTGCGAACGTGTCACGGAGGCGTTGACGCAGCACGAGCGCATCAAGAGCCGCAAGACGTATCGCTTGACGCGCGAGAAGACGCCCGGCGACTGCAGCCTCCACGACCCCAACGAGGAGCAGCAGCAAGCGGCGCAACAGCAAGACAATGAGCATGCGCTGCCAGCGGATGAATACTTTAGCGAGGCGGCGCTGCTGCGGCCGCAGGACAAGAAGCTGGCCAAGGAGTTGCGCAAGCGCAAAAAACTGCTGACGAGCAGCGACAAGAAGCGTCTCAGCTGCATCTCCAAGACCTCGACGGACAGCAACCACAGCAATCTGGCCGAGCAGCTCGAAACGGAAACGACAGCCACGCACAGCGAGGAGGAGCCGGAGACGAGCAACGAGAGTCAGCCGATCACCATCAATGTGGAGGACAAGCGACGCACGCTGAGTCTGGAGACAAACAAGCTGCAGCCGGACTGGCAAAAGACGCTGGAGAAGGGCAAACAGAATGTGGAGATCTTGCGACAGAATGCTGCAGCTGCCGCAGCAGCAGCAGCCGCCGCTGCTGCCGAGGAGCAACTGAGCATACGCTCCTCTACCAAGAGCAACAGCTCGCTGGGCACATTCCGGCACACGGATGCCGCCCAGCTGTATCACAATCATCTGCTGCTGTATCTGGCCATCTACGACACCCGCCAGACGCTCTACGCGCTGCAGACGCTGCGCAACATCATCTGCTGTGACAAGCGCACCTTCCTCTGCCTCTCCATCACCACATCCTTCACCAGCGGCAGCCTGAAGCAGCTGCTCATCCGACATCGCAAGAGCATCTCGGGCAAAGGCTTTGCGGGCAGCGTCAGCAACTCGGAGTACGCCCAAGGCTATCGCGGTTGCATGCATCTGGAGCTGCTGGTCACCCTGCTGCTGTTCTATGCGCGTGGCTACTTTCAGCGCGAGTCGCTGGACGCCCAACGGCAGCCGCCCACGCTGCAGGATGTGGTGAACAATAGACGCATTCAGCTGGAGAGCATTGAGTTGCTGGCGCTCATCTGCACCGAGCTCATCGAGATTGTCAAGGGCATGGGCCGCGGCCTCGCCTGCTACATTGCCGATCTGCTCGCCCGCGCCAAGCTGCAGAAGGTCATGCTGCACTGCCTCAACAGCTCCGTTTGCAACTACGGTCGCAAGCCGTTGCAGGCGGGTAGCAGCTATGCCGAGCAGGTGCTCAACTTCAATGATCCGCAGGACGATCAGCTGCATGCGGACTGCTTTCAGCTGCAGCTCCTGCGTCTGCTGCTGGCCGTGATTCGACTGGAGCACGAGGTGCATCAGCTGCGCCAGGACACGCCCAGCAATGCGGCCAGCGAGGAGCACAATGCGTCCGGCAATGCGTCGCCCACACGACTCGCTGAAGGCGCCGCCGCCAACGTCAAGTACTTGCCGAATTGTCTGATCAGTCAGCAGCCCATGTTCCTGGCCGCCGTGCTCGGCGCGCTGCAGCAGGAGCGGCTGCGGCATCTGCATCGCAACTGGACGGATCTGGTGACCAGTTCACTGAACTGCTTCAGCTTCGGTTCGCTCACCAACATTGTGATCAGCGTCGTGCATCAGCTGTGCAACAATCTGGATCGCCTCGCACGGCTCACGCTGCCGCAGCAGCGACACTTTCCGCCCGACTATGTCATCTCGCAGCTGGAGGCGCTGACCATTCTGTGCCACTATTGCCTGCTGGACAACACACAGCAGACGGCGCTGTCGCATCTCTTCAATCAGGCCTATCCACAGACCAGCGTTGCGGTGCAGAGTTCCAGCACTGGACAGCTGCTGAACAGCATTGTGCACTCGTTTCTGTCGGCCAGCGAATCCTCGTCGATGGCTTCGGCACCGCGCAATCCACAGCTGCAGGCGGCACGCAATGCGGTGCTGTCGCATCTGCCGCGCATCATGACCAGCGTGGCAGCGATTTGGGACAGCGAACTCGGTCAATTGCGTCCGGTGCGGCAGCAGCTGTTGGAGTTTCTGTCACCCGTATCGCTGCATCATGGCTGCAACTTCCTCGCCGCCATCGCAGTCACCTGGCAGCAACGTGGCTGCAGCAATGGCAGCGCACCAGTCGCTGGCGTTGCAGAGCAGTTCCAGCGCAACTCCACGCTGCAGGCTTGTGCCGCACAGCTCAGTCTGGTGTCGCTGGTGTCCAGCATACGCGTGATGCCCATGGACTCCTTTGTGCAGACGCTGCATCAGGTGGTCAAGTCACCGCCGCCCATTCATCGGCCGCCAGCTCAGCTGAGCATTGAAGTGAGCGCCCTGGAGCTGTTCTATTTCTACATGCGTTCGGCGCCGGCGCCACAGCTAGCGGACGCTTGGTCGGCTTTGCTGGTGCTCATCCGCGATGGCCTCAGCTTGACGCCGCCGGCGCAGTTTGCGCTGCTGATGCTGCTCAACGAGTTTGTACAGCGTTGTCCCCAGATGCCGTTCCCCGACAAGAAGGAGGTGCGGGAGCTGCACGACGTGACCGCGCGTCTCGTCGAATCGCTGTCGAGTGTGGCTGGCGCCTGCTTGGAGCAGACGACCTGGTTGCGTCGCAATCTGGCCGTCAAGGAAGACACCGATGGCCATGCCAAGGACAACAGCTTGGGCGGCGGCATTCAGCAGTATTCGCTGCAGGCGCAGAGCGTGCTAGCGGGCATTCTGTCCAACCTGCTGGACGTGGCCTATGGCTCGCAGGAGAAGGACAAGGTGGTGACCATTGTGACGACGCTGCTCTACAACATTACGCCGTATCTGAAGAATCACACGGCCCGCAATGTGCCCTTCTTCTACGCCTGCTCCGCGCTCCTGGCCAGCCTTAGTGGCTATCAGTATACGCGGAAGGCGTGGCGCAAGGATATGCTCGACCTGCTGCTGGACACCTCGTTCTTCCAGATGCACATCTCGTGCCTGCCCTTCTGGCGTCAGATCATGGACAGCCTGATGACCTACGACAATACCACATTCCGGGAACTGATGACGCGTGTGTCGCTCTCGCAGGCGGGCAGCCTCAACATCTTTGCGTCGCGGGATCAGGAGTACGAACTGCGGGCCATGCTGCTCAAGCGTCTGGCCTTCGTCATCTACTGCAGCGAGTTCGATCAGCACAACAAGTATATGCCGGACATTCAAGGTGAGTTCTGTTAATAACACTTATATATTCGCTAAAAGACGAGAGGGTAAAAAACCAGAGTGCCATACAATATTTTTTTAACTATAAAGTATACACAAACAATATTGATCGAGTCGCTATAGGCAATTCCGTCTGTTCGACTGTAAGAACGCCTTAATCGCATATATTATACATATTACAAACAAACAATTTGATAAGAATGCTTCTGTAGGCTCAATGCCGATGGAAATCGAAAAATTCATCAGAACTGCATGCGTAATATCGTTCTGAGTGTTTTCAGAGAATTTCATTACAATCTATTTTGTGATAGTCTCTTAGTAATATGGCAAACATTTGCAGTAGGCAATATATCAATGAACTCAACTATAGTTGTTTTTTAATTTTATTTCTGCCTGCAGAGCAACTTGCGAACAGTCTGCGCCTCGTTCCCCTGGGTCCGTCGGTGCAAGCCGCCGTCTTTCTGTGCTTCCGCGTGCTGTTGCTGCGCATGTCCCCCGACCACGTCACCTCGTTGTGGCCCATTCTCATAGCCGAAATGGTGCAGGTATTTTTGCAAATGGAGCAAGAGCTCAAGTCCGAAACGGATGAGCGCAGGTAAGCTACAAATGACAACTAATCAGTATTCGGTCACGGCAAACTAATTGTATTTTTTACTCAGTAGTCAACAATCGCGCCTGCTGCCAAGCATGGAGATTCCCTGGTCAACATCGAACTCCAGCGCCAGCAACGGCATCAATGCCCAGACGCCCATGCAGCACTGGCGCTCAGTGCAGCTGGAGGCATGCAAACTGCTCGAGCTGGGCTGTGTGCTGCCGGCCACTAAGCTGCCGCATTTCCAAATGTATCGCTGGGCCTTTGTGGGCACGGAGTTCGATGTCCATGAGGAGGTGGTGCCGCTGCCGCTGCCCAATGGCAGCGTTGAGAATCTCGCTGCGTTGCCCAGTGCGCTCTATGTGCCGCACGTGAAGCGCGTGTCCCGTCTGATGGACATGAAGTACACCAGTCACTCGCCGGTAAGTTGATCGCTTTGCAAATGTGTTGTTTCAGTGACGACAACTAATTGTGATTTTTTCATAGTTGATGCAGCGTCCAAAGAATCGTCACTTGATGTTGAGTTTCCAGCAGCTGCAGTCGCTGCATGAACTGTATCCTTTCTTCTCCACGCTGGGCTTCAGTTGCCCCAACTCGTGCAATTATGCGGATGCGGAGCAGGATGTGGCCAATTGCTTAGAGGAAATTGAAGATGTGCTGGCCCACGATTTTCTGGAGAAGCTGCCGAGCATTACGACGCCCAGATGAAAACTGGTCGCGGCCTACAGGCAGACGCAGGCGCAAATTCAGACCGCAAGCATGACACAGTTCGAACTGGAACTGAATCTAGGCGCCAACGGTCAGACGGCGCGCATTGTGGCCGCCGTTCAGGCCAAATTGGGCAGCCAAAACGCCGAGACGAGCTTCACGCAGGCCACCAAGAAGACAAACTTTCCATTTTACGTTTAAGCAGAGCCAAGCAAGCGCCAAGCGATACGTTAGCTGTAGTTAGATAGAAATGATAAACTAAATAGCCAACCGATTTCGATTCCGATTCTTTATCCGTATCTGTATCCGTATCCTGTATCTTCGTATCTTTATCTGTATTAATGAATATCGTTTTAACTGTTGAGTCAAAGTTGAAGTCGAAGTGGAGTCGTCGATATCGATGTCAAATTCGAATTCGAAGAGAATGTCCTATGAATTGTTTAGCTTATAGTAGCACCCTGTATGTATGTATATGTATATTTCAACTGTTGATAGCTGCGCCGAAGTACGAAGTAAATAAGATGTTTAACAACTAATTGCAATTCAATACAACAAAAGTATTTTATTACAAAACTCCACTCAATTCCATTCGATATTGATATAGATTAATGTGCGTGTTAAATATAAAAAGGTACACAATCAACTCTTAGATTTAACAATTAATTGCCGGCTAAAATTGCCTTGAAATGCATTCGATGCATTTGTGAGAGTTTTAAAGAGATTCAAACAACATTTGCGCTATGTGGACTTGACTGGCGATTTTTCAGCTGCAGGTAATACGAGTAGACGAGGCGAGCGCAGAACAAGAAAACCCCTGAAAAAACACAAACAAAAAGTGTGTTAATTCCATAATCCACATCAGATTATCAATGTGATACTTACCGAATATAACTATATGGAAAAGTAACGCCAAGATAACATTCTGGAAGCCTGTCGATTCGCGATAGCCTCCAAAATGGAAAATGGTGCCGAAAATGGCAAACGGAAAGTTGATGGCCACTAAGATGGCGTAGACCAACCAGGCGGCCACCAACATGTGGTTAAACTGTAGATGATACAAACATATGAATATTTATTAATAAAAATAGAAAGCAACGATGCCCCTGGATTGTCATAGCCTCTCGTGAGATCGAGCAGACGTATAAAATTACATAGTTTACGTTATCGCGCGTTATCTCTAAGAAGCAACTGTATATCGCATGCAAAATAATTATTTGCTGTTTGGGGTTCCAGATAAATAACAGAACCATAAAGTTTATCACAAACATACAGAAAACGGAACCACTCGGACCGGATATTCATGAGCATTACGCATGTCTAACGCCCTGCAAAATTTACTAAGTCCCAGTGGGGAAGTCGATGAAGTAATCCTTTATATCATGCAGTTAAAGGTGACTAAAGCAGAGCAACAACCACCATAGAACTTTGTTATTTATAAATATTCGTGTTACAAAAGTGCTGTTGTTTATAAAAGCTTATCCAACCAAGGGCATTTGTATAAGTATTAGTTAGTCACATCTAGAGCTGAATAATGCGCTAAAAAGAAAATTGTTTGTTTGAAAAATCTCTAAAGAAGCTGACTAATTTTAATTGTAGAAATTAATTTCATTGAAGTGAAATGAAAGTATCAATAATGCTGGCCTAATTTGAAGTGATATTGTTTCTATTCGCCCAGAGTCAAGGTCAAGGATGTTATCATTCCCCACATTCACTTACCTTAAGGCAGCCGAAGAGCAGGCAAACATTTCCGATGACTGTGACTGCCAATCCAATGAAAGTGTAAACTGAGAAAAAACAACAATAACAAACACAATGAGACAACGAATTCGTATATGCATGCATATGGATGTATGTAAACTATGTTTGATCATCGCTGTATTTCGACTTGGCGTCATCGTCATTTAAAATTCCAAACTTTGTATGTAATTAAAAAAAAAGAAATCGAAAAACAACAACAGAAAACCTCGCCTCTGCCATGAGAACATGTTTTACCTTCTATAGGAGAAACATTAGCTCATTCTTTATATTTATGTGCATTTTACATATACATATGTATATATATCAACATACATATACATATATGTACGTCTGTGTATGTAAATATGTTGTATTTTGACAATGGAATTGTTTTTTATTTAAATTTAAACATACGTTTATTTAAAATAAAAAAGTGCTAAAGTAATCTCAATTCACTTACCCGACGGCGCAAATAGAACATTTAACAGTATGGTAACTAGAGCATAGATCGCTATGCCTAAACACCAGCTTCGCAAATCAGCGCCGCATGGTCCCTCATCAACAGTTAGATCGATTTTCATTTTGGAGTATTGTCTATTGTTCTTTTTTTTCCCAGAAGATGTGGAAGTACTATTTGTTAGCTACTTTAACAAATGTTTATTTATCACAACCGACGCGCGCGAAATGCGAACAACAACTGACGCGTCCCCAACTTTTGTGACCCATTCATCTCCTATTTTTCAATACATATGCATATAATGATGGGGAGAGGAAAAAAGTACACGCATTTGGGTGTGTTTTGGGTCAAGAGCGCGCTTGGGGAGATCTCTATGGCAGTCGAGAACAGTGAGTATGCAGAGAGCAGGTTTATAACAGTTCAAATACAACATTCAAAAGTGTTATACGTTGCACGAAATACAACTGTTGCTCTTTTTTGAAATTTGAGACAGTTGCAGTGATCTGGCAACACCTGCCTGCTGCAGTAAGCAAAAAAATACAACCACTTCTGCAGGTGTGATGACAAAATAAATATTAATGTATAAATATTTATTTTTATTATTTTATATAGATTCATACTAAATTCTTTATTTAATGTTGAAAAAACAAACATTTTGTATATACACTTCATGTGACGTCTGGCAACTCTATGCCGCCATTGCATTTTGTGTCATTCTAGTGTAAATCTGATCTGGCAATTGCTTGCTGCGCAAAAATATTTTCCATTCAATTGACATTGTGTGCTGAAGTAACAACGACGTTAGAATTTTCCGCGGAACTCGTAATACGATTTGTAATTTCACAAGAAAATCAAACATTTCCCAGTGTGCTGTAACAACAAAAAACCAGTGAAAATGCTCAAAAATGTCTGCTGCATGCGCCTGCACACGGCCGGTGTCGTTGTCGGGTATTTGGGCTTGGCAGGCTCCATTTTGGTGACCGTCGTCGCGGGCTGCGCAATTGGCTTCGCTGATGTGATCGTTGATCACTTGCAGCAGTCGGGGAAAGTACCCGATCCAACAGCTCATGATCAAATGCGTATGGGTAAGAAACTGACTATGATTTACTTAATCTTCGGAATGCAACCAATTCTTTCCTCTTTGTTCAGCGGTTGTCATCGTCGCCTGCATCTACTTGGGCAGTGCCATTATCAGTACTATGGCTTCAGGCATGCTTGTTCTGGGTACAATTAAGGTAATGCAAACTCGTTATCAATTTGGTTTTATTTATTAATTGATTCTAATTATCATATGGTCACACAGAATCGTCACTTGATGATGTTGCCCTGGATGGTTCTTCATGGACTTGGGCTTATTTCTCAAGCTATTTATAACTTGGTTTTGATTTATGCCCTGATTCGAGCTCCACTCGACGTTGGATTCTTTTTCATTATGTCAGTGCTTTACTTTGGTGAGTTATCTCTTTTATACTATCTTTTTTATATTGGATATTGACATAAACCAGTACTCGACAGTACTGTACTGCTTTTCAAAGTACTTTGTGACTCATCTGCGTGCAGCTTATCAGTTCTAGTATATTGTGAATTCCCGTATAAATCAATTTTAATTGTCCCTTACAGCCCTTTATGCATACATCTACGCTGGCATCTATTCTCTGTACAAGCACATTCAGATGAGCAATGACGAACAGCGCCCCTTGGTGCGCCCTGAGGGAGCACATGACAGCACTACCTATCCCAACTACACTAAGATCTAAGTTCGGGGAAGTCCCGTCTCCAGTGCGAGCTAATCGATCGAGATATCGCTTCCAATTGATAACGAATACCAGCATTTGCTACTATTGATCTTAACCCATATGCTGTAAACTTACAAATGCGTTCATTCATGGAAATGTATGCTTTCAATCAATTATTTGTATTGTACGTAATTGTGATAATATAACAAAATCATTTACATATTTTGGCCCCAATTTGTACGTTTTATATATTCAACTGAATTGTTTACAGATGCAGACAAAACAATTATAAAATCTAGAGTACAACATAGGATCTTTGTGTTAGCCCCAAGCAATAGCTTCTTAGGTTTTAAGAAACATTTATCAAATAATTCAATTAAGTATTCAGTTTCAAATGTTAATTAGTAAGTTTAGCGACTCTGCCAACGGACACGTAAACGATTTTTTAAAGATGAATTGGCTTAAACGACGTCTTTTGATTTATTAAGGGTTATTTAGTAATATGAGTTGCAGTGTTCATCATATTTCTTTTCGAGAAAAACTTCAAGAACTCGCCAAAAAATAAAAAATATGTGAAAAAGCTGATCCGTTTGTTCTGTCGTTATCTCGCATAATGTATTAAATGCCATCTGTTGCTATATGTGTTCAAATCCGACACCGATCCGTTCACGTAAGGAGCAAATCTCAACAAACAAGAAGTCAGCAATTTTTGTATTTTTTTATGTATTTATTTTTGTTTTTTAGTTATTCTCGCTTAGGTCAGCATCTACTTCGGTGGTGCAATAATCAACCAACGCTGTGGCATCTGGCTTCTTCGCTAATGAAGGTTTGGATCACGACAATCTATTAATTAGATTGTAATTCATAATGATCATATCTTTCTATCCAACACAGAACCGACATGTTGAAGTTGTTTTTGGCCTGGTTGATACCCAGACTAGATGTCGCATATATAACCATCACTGTTTAATCTCCGCAGTATTTTCTTGCAGTGAGTTCATTTTATTATGTTTTATTTTTAGTTTGTCTATATTCATGTGTACATATTATATTGGGCGGATTTTACATTTGTTTTAACAAATATTTCAGTACATATCTTGTTTATACCTTACAGCTATGGATGTACTGCTATTTTGCCATCTACTCAATGTGCCAAAAATATTCAAATGATTTTGATCATTTCTAAAGTACAGCCTTAGTTCGAGGAAAAAACGTTTTTAGTTGAAGATAGATGTTATCTATTTCTGATAATTTATCGCTTTAAAATGATCCCAAAAGCTACAGTTGAGGTTAACCTGATTGAACTATATGCTAAAACTGTGAATATTGTGTCCTAGTCGTCAACTGTATGTATTTACTATTTTTTACCCCAACCATTTTCATTATTTAAAAAAAAAAACTTTCAAACACAATCATTACTAACCATTGCCAAAGTCACTGCTCATCTATTTAGTATTTTGACATTAAAAAAATATAAAGTATTGCCATAATCCTTTCGAAATAAAAACTCAGCTCACCTATTATAATATTCACACTCTCGTTGTTTTGTACATTTAGTTAAATTTCCAATGCACTAACATATTTTGTTTTGTGTTTTCAATGTATGTATATCCAAGCTGTTAAAAAGGGTTTTGTTTTTGAGTGGATTAACATACATATATGTACGTCTGAGAAAAGATTAGGGAAAAGTCAGCTGCTATTTTTTTTTTGAGTATTCAAATATCTTAGTGTGACCGAAGCAAACATATTTTCGAAAATTAAGACATTTGTGGTTGCTTTAGGTGGTATTTTACGCACAATTTGGCGGCTACCAGTAAAATATTATAACAGTTCAGAGGTTTACATATATCATCGATGGTTTGTTTTGAACTTTGCAGCAATCTGGCAACCTTGACCTGTAGTAACTGCTACTTCTGCTAACGAAAACGTTAACGAAATTTTGATGCTACTTTTGTTGGGCAACTCTTACCAGCATTGTTGATTGTGTCATTCTAGCACAAATGTGATCTGACATTTAAATTAGGCTGCGCAAATTATTTGGAATTCAATTGGATTTGTGAGTTCAACGACATCGATATTCTAACGAAAGCTGAAATACGCTTTCTAGATTTATAAAAGGCGCCCCATTTTATATACTTCGAACTTTGTGAAAAAAAGAAAGAATTGAGTGAAAATGGTGAAACTGCTGGAAAAAGCTGGATGCATGCGCCTTCGCACCGCTGGATTGGTTATCGGATGGTTGGGCGTAGCGGGATCCATTTTGGCATTTTTCCTCTCTATCATTGTAATAGCTAATCCTGATTCTGCTACCGATTTTATATTAAGGGCGTTGAAACTCAATGCTGATCAGGACTCATATGATACATTCCGCACGTGTAAGTATTTAATCATAAACGAAACTCTCCCATCTTGTTTTCCAATTTCCGAATACAATTAATTGGTTTTTATTTAGTTGTCGTCGTATACGCCTACTGCTACTTGGTGGGCGCCATAATCAGTGGGGCGGCATCAGGCCTGCTCATTTTGGGTATAACAAAGGTAGGGTGACGTCAAAACTTTAGTTTTTTTTTTATCTATTCTTTAATTAATTTGAATTCATGATATGGTCATCTCTTTCTTACATACGCAGAACCGACATGGGTTGATGATGTTCTGGTTGATACTCAATGGCATTGGCATTGTTCTTAACATTTTCAATGTATTGGGTGCCGCACATGGCATGTTTTCAGGAAATTCTGTATCCAGTACTTCAAATTTCTTTTCCGCAATACTTACTTTCAGTAAGTTCATATAGTTTTGTAATATTTTGCACCTATTTGTACAACCTATCCTTGTATACATGTGTGTAAACATGTATCTACATACAAATATGTGTATTTACATATATATGTCAGTACATATTTATAAAAAATATGAGTATTCTTTATAAATATGAGTATTCTTTATAAATATATATGATATATGTATGTATGTATGTATATGGACATTCAGAAGTATTTTAGCCTTTGTTCACATACGGAATTGACACTTCAAATACTCTGTTTATTCCTTACAGTTACGTACTTATACTGCTTCTATGTAGTCTACTCACTGTACAAAACAATGCAAATGGACAGGAACAGGGGACATGTGATGGTTCCGGGTGCAGCAGCAGTACCATTGCAACAACAGGATCCCAACACTTATCCCACTTATCCTGTCTATAATAAAGTCTAAATTCCGGGAAAACCCTTTGGTTGCCGATAAGAAGCTAATCGATGGTGGACTTGAAAGGATACCAAATACCGCTAAGAGCTTTATACGTACTCTATGAATCTTTATATATTGTTCAAATATGTCTTTATTTAACACTCCAACGCATTTCTTCATGCTTAATCAACACAATAAAACTGCTTAAGACACTGCCCACCATGGTAATTAACATGGTGCTATTTGCTTTTAAAAAAAATTAAAAATGTGTCATAATCTCTGGAGAATAATTAAATCATAAAGGTATAGTTTGTTTCCGTCAGATTTGCATATTCACGTGCAAACAGCAATTGCAGTTTAAAAGCTAGATATATGTACAAACATTTGAACTTGTTTATTAAAATGTATGCTTGGAATCAATTACTAGTGTCGTATGTAATTGCGGTAAAATAACAAATTCATATATTATTGTTGTGCATTTGGTACGCTTTATTCCTTTAATTGAATTGGCGAGCAAAAACAAATAAGTAAGCTACAGTTCAATAACGTGCTAGATTCCGGAATACGCTATATATATTCTTCGGGTGTATATGTATGTATGTATATACATACATATAAAAAACTTAATGTGACCAAAGCACATTGTCGCTGCTTGGGCAACAGGTTGTTTCTTCAAGAATATAAACGCAAACTACGAATGGAATCATACAATTCCCAAATGCAATCCTAAATGTTAATTAAAAACAAACAATTGGTCAAGAGCGCTATGGATTAACTTAAAGCAGTTCAGAGAGTTCAATTGGTGTTACGTAATACCTACTTATGTATGTATGTATATCATGGATGCCGTCATCTGTCAAAACAGTAACGAATTTTCAATGATATTTATACCCGCTACCCATAGGGTAGAAGGGTATTATAACTTAGTGCCAACAGAAAATGTATGTAACAGGCAGAAGGAGGCATCTCCGACCCCACAAAGTATATATATTCTTGATCAGTGTCAACAGCCGAGACGATATAGCCATGTCCGTCTGTCCGTCTGTCCGTCTGTCCGTCTGTATGAACACCTGGATCTCAGAGACTATAAAAGCTAGAGCTACCAAATTTGGGGACAGTACTCCTATAGGTCCTACGCAGGTCAAGTTTATTTCAAAAGTTGGATGCCACGCCCCTTTCCGCCCCCAAAAGTCTGTAAAAGCCGTAATAATAGACCTAGAGCATTGAATTTTGATATGCATAATAATATTTATATTCTCAATGATTCCTGTGAATTTGGTTGAGATCGAATGAAAAACAAGGAAGTTATTAAAGAATCAATTTTCTATGCAAAATTCACTTGCAGCTGCCCGCGCTTTGTTTGTTTAGTTGACAGTGTGACCAAAACGGTGTTGTGATTTTTACCCGCTATTTTCAAATATATACAAAAAACTAATTTTAGTATATTTGGTATATTTTTTGTTAATATATCATTTAAATTTTTTGTTTTCTCTCGAAATGGGTTGCGGGTATCATACGGCCGAGCACTCTCGACTGTAGCTTTCTTACTTGTTTTTATAGGGAAATGGGCAACTCTTACCCTTATTGTTGATAGTGTCATTCTATTACGAACTTGTGCTGCTCAGAATATTTGGTATTCAATTGAAATTGTGAGGCCAACGACATTTAAATTCTAACGAAAGCTCAAATTCGTTTTCTATTTTATTAAATGGCTTATTTTGTCATGTATTCAATTTAGTGCAAAAAATATAGAAATTAGTCAAAATGGTGAAACTGCTGGAAAGAGTAGGATGCATGCGCCTTCGCACCGCTGGATTGATTATCGGATGGTTGGGTGTGGCGGGATCCATTTTTATTATTTTGCTCTCCACCTTTGTGATAGGATATCCCGAAGAGTCCTCCGATTACATATTGAAGGCTCACGGCACGGATTATTATAGTCTCAATGCGTCAAAGAGTGAATTTATCTCGTGTAAGAAAGCTCTCCAATCATTTGTTTTTTAGTATCAATTGAAATTAATTCTTTTTTCTTTAGTTGTTGTCATTACAGCCTACGTCTACATGGGAATTGCCATAATCAGTGGTTTAGCGTCGGGATTACTCATCTTGGGTACAACAAGGGTAGGGTGACGACAAATATTTGATTTATTTTTATACATACATATATATTTTTTTAATTAATTTAAAATTATATGGTCATCTCTTTCTTTCATACATAAACAGAATCGGCATTTGATGTTATGGCCCTGGTTGATATTCAATGCGATTGCCCTTGTTTACGACATTTTCATTTTAATAGTTGATAAACATAACTTGATTTCAGGAATATTTGGTTTAATGTTCTTTGTTATGTACTGCTACTGCTATTTTGCTATCTATTCACTGTACAAAAATATTCAAATGGAAAAAATTAGGGGACACGCAATGGCAGTGCCATTGCAACAACGCGATCCGGCTCATCCCACTTATGCCCTCCAAAATAATGTCTAAGTACGGGGAAAACCCGTCTTTGGTTGCCGATAGAAGCGATGATGGTCTTGAAGAAATACCGAATATCAAGCTTGGATACATACACAATGAATCTTAATATTTTGTTTCAAGTTGTCTTTATTTAACTCAACAATACGTTTTTTCATTATAGTGGCATTTAAAAAATGTTATTACAACAAAAAAACTGCCTAGCATGTTAATTATTTTGCTATTATAACAATAAATAAAAATCTTGACTGTTGCGGAATAAGTTTCCGCGGTTTTATACATTTTGCATACATACATACATAGTTTGTATTCGTCAAATTTTAATTTTCAAGCAGCGATTACAATTTAAAAATTAGTTACATACATACATATGTATGATTATTAAAATGTATGTTTCCATCATTTATTAGTTCGCATTTTTTTTTTAAATTAAGACATTTGTCGCATTCACAAGTTAAGTAAATACAAATTTAAATTAACAGTAAAAAAATACAAACGCGCGAACTGGATTATTTTATAACAGTTTAAAGTCAAATGCCTTTAACCTATACCATGATTGTTTCGTTTTGAAATATCAAGAAGTCTGGCAACGCTTCCATTCATCTGGCTGTAGCAATGTAACTGCTACTTCTAGTGATGAAAATATAAACGCCTGATGTTTAATGTCATATCTGCTTTAATTAATAATTCAATTAAATTTAATAAAAATAATAATCATTAGATCCTGTTAAGACGATACGATATGGGAAAATAAATTTTATTACATTTTTTTCAACCATTGGGCAACTCTATGCCCCAATGTTGATTGTGTCATTCTAGTACAATTGTGATTAAAGTTGCTGCGCAAATATTTGTGTATTCAATTGAAATTGTGAGCACAACGGCATAAGACTAAAATTCCAGCAAAAGTTGGTGTTTAATTTCTTAATAAAAGCAACCAACATTGACTTGGCCCAAATATTGATTTTGTGCAAAGAGAAGAGAAAACTCTGTGAAAATGGAACTTCTGAAAAAAGTCGGTTGCCTGCGTCTTCACACAGCCGGTGTCGTTGTCGGCTGGCTTGGAGTAGTATGCGCCTTTTTGGCCATCATTATCTCGGGCTGTATAATTGGATTTTCGGATGAGTTCGTTGGCTTCTTGCTGAAGTTAATGAAAACTCCAGACAACGACCCGGAGGCCCATGAAATATTCCGAACATGTAAGGAATAAATATCAGTCTATATTTTGTAGATTTTCAAATACAATTAACTCGTTTTTCTATAGTTGTTGTCATATACGCCTGCATCTATTTGGGCGGTGCCCTAATAAGTGGTGTGGCATCAGGATTGCTCCTCTTCGGTACCATGAAGGTAAGAATGACGTCAATCTACTGTTGGTTGTATCTACATACTTTCATTGCATCATATGGTCATCTCTTTCTTTTAAACGCAGAATCGGCATTTGATGTTATTGCCCTGGTTGATCCTCCACGGTATTGGCATTTTTATCAACATATTGTCTTTATTGGGCGCCATGTATGCCATGATCGTTGGTCCATTCGAATATACTATAAGGTTCTTTACCGCAGTATTTTCTTTCGGTGAGTCCTCCCCATGTTTTTTATTTTAATTTGTTTTGTGAGTGGTAATATGTAGATAATATGTACGTATGTACATGATTTTCAATTCGAGTGCTGCTCTGTATTTGTTAGTATTTGTTAATGTCAATTCGCGTATTTTGTTTATCTTCTTCAGCTATTTACTTCTACATATACTGGGGTATTTTCTCGCTGTACAAACATATTCAATCGAACAAGGATGCTGGACACGAATTGGTTCATCCTCCAGCAGCACCAGTGCCACAAAACCCTCCCAGCTATCCAATCTATAGTAAAATCTAGATTCGGGAACGAAGCTGGATCCAATGGCAATTTTTACCTTAAACATCGCAATCATTTCTCAGACATTAACATGTCGGCAGGTAAAAATATCAATCTCTTAGGTACTTTTATATAGATTTATGTATTCTTTGAATCGAATGTAATTCAGATTATATACAAATATGAACTTTTTGTGAACGCTTTATATGTACAAACATATTCATATGAACAAAAATGATATATAAGAATTGGTTCCTCCTGCAACAGCACAAGTGCCACAAAACGCTTCCAATTATTTCATCTATAGTAAAATCGAAGTTCGGGAAAGAACCGTCTATAGTGAAAACGTTTGGTGATATTGCGTCACATTAAAATCACATTCTTATATCGAATATGCGATCTTCAGCTAATTAAAATTGTTAACCTATTGTTATTATATTTGCATTTATTTATTGGAGTGTGCTTATTCGTATTCGTGTCAAATAGCATTGAGATTATCTACATACTAATTATAAATCAAATAAATTTTGTATACATTATATCTGTAATCAAAACACGAAAGAACATTTTAACTGGGGATACATGGTATCATCAATACTAAAAAACGAGGAAGTAAGTATTATACAAAATGACTCCAGCACTAATTTAATTTGTTCAACGGTATTTTAATAAAAAAGATTCAGTGCACTAGGTGTCTAAAAGAAGTCTGCATGAATTGACTGAACGTGATGGAAGCAACTCAAAGGTAATCAGTGGAATGCGAAGCAAATAGTTGATTTTTTGTAATGCATTGGAATGCCAAAACAGTTTTTTTGTTACGGCAAACCAAAATTTTAAACTTTACTATTATAGTATAGTATTAAATTACTATACCAAATGAATACACAGAATTCGCAAACAACATTTGAATAATTAAAATGTCATCTGCTTTCGGTTTGATTTAATCTCACTCATTCGACTGTATGTCGTATGCATTGAGACACACACTCATTTTGATACTCTTCGTTTCATCTTGTGCGTCACACTCACTCAACTCAATTTAATTCGATTACATACATATGTATAAGCATTTGCATTACATTGCGTATGTGTGTTGTTGAGTGCATCCGTGCATATGTCTGGTATTTAATCTGAACCGCACGGTATATTTTACCGGTCAAGTCGCAGTCACACTGAATTCGAATTCATATGTTATTTAACATTTAAGCTGCTGCGCAAAATATTTCGCATTCAATAGAATTTGTCGGCAAAAGTGATAACGTCAGAGAAATTCCCAAGAAAATTGGAATCCGGTTTCTAATCTCATAAAATAAGGAACCAGTTTCGGTCTTTGTTTTGATTTTGTGCACAAAAAGAAACAAGAAAAGTTGTTTAAATGACGTTGCTGCAAAAAGTGGGTTGCCTGCGTCTCCACACAGCCGGTGTAGTTGTCGGTTGGCTTGGTGTAGCGGGTGCCCTTTTCACCATCATTATCTCTGGCTGTTTAATCGGATTTGCAGATTCGTCCGCTGATTACCTTATAAGTGCTATTGAAGTCCAAAGCAATCCCGAAAGTCATGAAGGAATCTTCACAGGTATGGAATAAATCACAACCAAAAAAAAAATCCCTGTATTTTACGATTTGAAATGCAACTAATTCGTTTTTCTCTAGTTATTGTCGTTTACGGCTGCATCTTCTTAGGTGGTGCCATAAACAGCGGCTTGGCAGCAGGTTTGCTTGTCTTCGGTACGATAAAGGTAAGAGTGGCGTCGATGATCTCGAATTTGTTTCTGAATATTTAAATTACTTTAATTTTTTTAATTCTTTACAACACAGAATCGGCATTTGATGATATTGCCCTGGTTGGTCGTCCATGCTTTTGGTATTTTCTTTACCGCTTTGTTGATATTAATTGCAAGTTATGTGGAACTTACTCTTATGTTTTTAGCCGGACTGTTGTATTTCGGTGAGTTATTTTATGTTATTATATGTACATGTGTATTGTTCATACAAATGTAAAAGAGTTTCAGTTTGTGTGCGAATTTGCCATTAAATTTGTGTGGTGCGTTTTATATCCTCTACCTATAGGGTAGAAATCGAAAAAGAAACGATTAATGAGTCAATCACTTTAATATATACATTTTTCTTTTGTTTATATCTTTCAGCGCTCTACTGCTACATATACTTGGGTATCTTTTCGTTGTACAAACAAATTCAAATGATAAATGATGTGGAAAACGAAATGGCTCGCACTGAAGCAGTACCAGTAGAGAAAAACGATTTACCCAAATCCCGAATATGTTAATTTGTAAGCTTTTCTTCAATGCAAGCTTTTGCCGATAATCCATTGGGATATTGAGCATGTACATTTCTGATTTGATTCGAATGTAATAAATTGAAATTATTTTTATACTGTTTATACATACATATGTATCAGTAATTTAATTGGTTCGTCGTTTGTCATTTCATGGACATTTAAATGGCTGTTTTTAAGATTGTTAATCTATTAAGTTGTTTTATATGCATTTATTTTATTAGAATGTATACTTGAATAAAATGTAATTTGAGATTATATAGTGATATTGAATAATTTTTGTATGGTTTATATCTGTAATCAAAAATCCAAAAAACATTGTAATATTAATTGTTATGCTGATTAGTGAACTAAATGCAACTTTATTTATCTACTGTCCATGCTTTTTGAATGTACGAGTATTTTATTTTGGATTTTTAACGCCTCTGAAGTATGTATATGTACATACATATGTACAAAACTTCTGCTGGAAGTGACTTAATATATAGATATTATATATATTTTTCCGGAAAATAGTCTTATGTTGTTAAATGACCTGTACAAAAAAAAATGGTCATGTCATTCTTTTTTATTAGATAATGGATATTTGTAAGCATACATCGATCTAAAATAATAGTTTTTCATATTATTTGTTCAATGGTATAAGTACTAATGAAATGTGTGCAGTGTACTTGGTATATTTATTTGAGCTGCATGGTATAATTTAACGGCTAAATGCAGTCACACTGAATTTTAAATTTAAATGCGATCTGACATTTAAGTAGCTGCGTAAAATATTTGGCATTCAATTGAATTTCGGAGCACAAGTGATAACGTCAGTGAAATTCTAACTAAAAGTGGAAACCAGTTTCTGATTTCCTAAGAAAGTGATCGAGTCTAAATTTGCATCATAAATTTTGAGTTAGTGCGCAAAAAGAAAGGAAAGTTGTGAAAATGGTGAAATTACTGGAAAAGGTTCTTTGCATGAGCCTTCACACTGCTGGTTTAGTTGTCGGTTGGCTGGGTGTAGTGGGAGCAATTTTAGTTATCATTGTTTCGGGATGTATATTAGGCAATGCCGATAATTTGGCTGATTACCTGTTGAAAATGTATGGCATCCCCATTAATGCGGAAAGACATGCTGAGGTCCGTTCAGGTAAGGAACAAATTACATGCAGTGTACTCTTCGATTCATAAATGCGATTAATTCGCATTTCCATAGATGTCGTCTTGTTCGCCAGCCTCTACTTAGGTGCAGCCATACTCAATGGCTTGATATCAGGTTTGCTCATTAGCGGTACAAAGAAGGTAAGGTTGACGTCAAAAATCAGGTTTAATTAACTATTTTTTTCAACATACGTATGTTATGCATTCAAATATAGAATCGCCATTTGAGGATTTTGCCCTGGTTGATCCTTAATGGAATTGGAATGGCTCTCAACATTTTGTATGTATTAGGTGCCGCTTATAACCTGCGTCTCGGTACAGTTGACTCTTTCGTAAGGTTCTTCGGCTCATTAATTTCTTTCGGTAAGTTACTTCTGGCAATTATTATGAATATTATATAATTAAAAATATGCACATACATGAATTTGACAGTTGATTTTAAATATGTGTGTGAGTTTGCGCGCAGATTGTCATAATTTGTGTACCCGAATTGTAGGTGCTTTGTATTCTGTCACAATTGGGATCGGGTATCTCACCGTCGAGCTTTCTCGACTGTGGCTTTCTAACTTGTTTCGTTTAAGCACATGCGCATGCATCAATTCATATATTTTGTTTCTCTTTTTAGCAATTTTCTACTACGTATACTTGGCTATCTTCTCACTGTACAAAAATATTCAAATACGCAAGATCACCGGACACGCCTTGTAGCACCAGTAAAACAAAGAAAAGAGCGCTCGAGTGGGAGAATCGTCTTCACCGACCGTAACATTGCGTCACTTTGAATTATGCCGAATATTAACATTTCTACTATTCAAGAAGTTTACTATAAGATATACATTTAGGCATTGCAATGTATGCATATCTGGGTCAAATATAATTGAGATTTTGTAAAATATTTAAAAAAAAATTTTATACGCTTTATAACATAAAATCGAAATGCAACATACAAATCTACATACTATATTATTATGTAACGATTATTCTGGGAAATTTGATTGTATCTAAATAGTGAAAAACCGATCGCAGGGGAAGATTGCTACTTATTGAATAGGAGTTATTCGGCATATCAACTGTGCATGCTGTGACATTAATAAAATATCATGGCTGTCGCTATATGGGCACGACGTTATTTCGTTCTGAAATTCCACCCATGTATATTGATCCGAACCAGGCGATTAAATATAAAAAAAATGTTGAGAGTACTTGACTGCAAGATACTTTTTACCCATTTCTTTTATGATCACAAAATAAATCATATAATCTTATTAAACATACATACTCACTTTATTACTTGTGAAAAAATCTTTTGTATGGCTGGTGAGCTTTCTACGAAAATTTAAGATTTAATATAATTGGTTTGTGTGACGACCTCTGTGATCCACTCATACAGACGGATATGGCTAAACAAACTCGCCCGTTAATGCTGATCTGCCTGGTAAAAATATTCACATAAAACTGCCCAATTGAATGGGCATAGGTTTTAGAAATTGCACGAGTACCAAGACAACTGTTATCTATATCAGCGGTTGTGTCTAAACCATAGACGCAGTCACACGAATTCCAGTTCAAATGTGATCTGACATTTAAAATACTGCGGAAAATATTTTGCATTCAATTATAAATTAGAGCGCATGTGATAACAACATAGAAATTAGAACGAAAATCATAATTTTATATTGGCTTCATATATTTTTGTTAACCACAAAAAGAAAAAGAGGAAAACTAAGTCAATGAAGCTGAAAAAAGTGTGTTGTATGAGCCTTCACACCGCCGGTTTATTTGTTGGGTGGCTGGGCATGATCCTTGCTTTTTTTGCTATTACTATCTCGGCCTTAACAATGAGATTTACCGATTATGACGATAAATTCCTGAGTATAAATGGAGAAGTTCTCTCAGGTAATAAATACATTTTAAGAGTCTCTATATATTTTGGTTCTCAAATGGAATTAATTCGGTTTTTTTCAGAGAATATTGTTAACTGTATCTACTTAGGTTCTTTCATAATCAGTGGCTTGACATCTGGCTTGCTCGTTCTCGGTACAATTAAGGTGAGGGGACTTTAATAATCCCTTATTTTTCCTAATTTTTTTTTTTTAATAAGTCTCACTCTTTCGTTCAAATATAGAATCGTGATTTGATGTTATTGCCGTGGTTAATCCTTTATGGTATGGGCATTCCTCTTAATATATTATCGTTAATAAATGCCGCTTTTGCCATGCTTGTAGGCCCAATTGAACATACTTTTAGGTTCTTTATATTAGCATTATATGCCGGTAAGTTTTTTTTATTAAATTAAAATTAAATGCTGAATTGGCATTCCTATGTATAGCATGAGTGTTCCTACAGACACACACAGCCTATGTATGCTTATCAGTATTTTAAAATTTGAATGTATAAGCATCAATTCACATGTTAATCTCTTACAGCGCTTTACCACTACTTCTACTTGGGAATATACTCATTGTACAAACATATGGAAAAGAGCAAGGATGCCGATCTGAAAATATTTTGTCCTGTATCAGAACCAGTGCAACAAAACACTCAACCAAATACATTTAACCATCCCATCCCACTAAGGTAAAGTTTAAGTTCAGTTCGGTTATTACTGCAATCTGTTGCGGATTGCAACAGCTCAATAGCGATACTTTATAATGTACTCGAATGTTAACAATTCTTAAGATGTAATAAATCAATCTAGCTTTTATATGTTTACTAAAGTATAGAGACAACTCTCAAAATTGTGTATTGAAAGATGGGGTTATCTGACAACGCTTGTTTATAGTTTGCCTACTGTAACTGCTATTTTCAGTCATAATTCCTTTTTTTTTTAACTTTATACAATATTAATATAAGACTTCTAAGGGAAACGAAAATTCGAAAACAAATTTTTGAGACTTTGGGTAGGGTGACCGTTTTTTTTACAAATATACCTTTTGGTATATTATGAAATTTTTGCACATTCCCATTCATACTTGGAACATTTATTTGAACCACATAATATAAATTTGCGATCAAGTCTCAGTCACATTGAATTCCGGTTCAAATGTGATCTGCTTTTTAAACTGCAGAGCAAATTAGTTTGAATTCAGTTCAAAATTGTGTGCGCAAGTACGACATAGACATTCCAACGAAATCTGGAATCTTTTAACCTCTAAAAACCCTCATTTTGTATTAGCATCATATATTTTCATTAAGTGCAAAAAAGGAAATAAGGAAAATTGGTGAAAATGGTGAAACTTCTGGAAAAAGTTGGTTGCCTCCGTCTTCACACCGTCGGCATAGTGATCGGCTGGTTAGGTGTTGCGGGCGCAATTTTGGCTATCATTATCGCGTCCTGCGTATTAGGATTTTCCGATAAGCTCGTTGATCACATGATGGGGGTTCCTAACGATCCCGATAGACATGAAGCAAATCGTTCGGGTAAGAAATCAGTTACATGCAAAAAAAGTTATGGCATTTTTCGATTCTGAAATACAATACATTAATCGTTCATTAGTGATCGTCATAATCGGAAGTATCTATTTGGGTGCTGCCATAATCAGTGGCATGGTATCTGGCTCACTCGTCTACGGTACAGTAAAGGTAAGTCTGACGTCAATCTGATGTTTGTATCTGTTTGTAAATTATATTGAAATTATCATGGGATTATCTCCTTTAAAACACAGAATCGGCATTCGATGCTTTTGCCCTGGTTGATCCTTCATGGCATTGGCTTTGTTCTCAAAGCCTTAACTGTGTTAAGCGCCACAGTTTCCATGTTTACTGATCCTGGTACTGCAAACACTTTAAAGTTCTTCATCGTGGTATTGTCTTTCGGTGAGTTTACTTTATTTTTTGTTAATTTTATTTTTGTCATAAATATTCGTGCATATACATATGTTTATATGCTTGAATTTGAATGATTTCACATTCCGAAGTATTGAATGTATGTATAAGTATGCATGCAGCTTATCAGTATTTCAACATTTTCTTATACAGGTCTCAATTCATATATTTTGTTAATCTCTTTCAGCGCTTTACTACTACATTTACTTGGGTATCTACTCATTATACAAACATATTCAAACCACAAAAAAAATGGATCGCCCTGTAGCTACACCCATACATCAATATTCAATATATGGCAAGGTCTAAGTTCAGTTTGGGCTTCACTGCGATCTGTCGCCGGTTGCAGCCAACCGATATTGAAAAGGAGTCACCCTGAAATTTGGTCGAATATTTAATTTCACCTTTAAAACTTCTTAAGCAATTAGATATTTTTCATAAATAATTTTTGTACGCTTTATACATCTTAATTAAAGATATTTCTTTATGAGATCAATATAATACACTGGATTCCATATTTTTAATAGGCATGACGGAAAAAAATTAACGATCTTAGAGACCTCAAAATCATCGTATCAGTAATATTTATATTAAAGGCTTTATACACTTAGCTCTTAAAGGCGAATACACTTAGCTCTCGCTTAACTCGGAATTTTATTTTTTTTTAACACAGTCTTATATGGTTACAAATTTGCACACTTCCTCCTTTTTAAAATAACGATTTTTTTTAAAGATGTAGCAACCTTGCAGCATTTTCTTAGGCATTGATCTACAAGTGTTATTATATCAGGGTAGCCCTAAATACATACATATGTATAGTTTTTGGTATATTATGAATTTCCAACTGAGTTTAAATGCAGAATTGGCTTTGCACATTTTTAGATTATAATTATTATTTATCATTCTCGAGCTTTATGGTATAATTTAATGATCAAGACGCAGTCACACTGAATTTAAGTACAGATGGATCTGTAGTTTTGCAGCTGCGCGAGATATTTCGTTTCCAATTGAAATTGTGAGCGCAAGTGATAAAGACGTACATATTCTAGCGAAAGCTTGAATTCGGATTTGAATTTCACAAGAAAATCAGTCATTTTGTTGAAGCATCATATATATATTTATATATTTGTCTATTTTCATCAAGGAAGAATAAAAGTTGAAAAAATGGTGAAACTTCTTGAAAAAGTTTGTTGCTTTCGTCTTCACACCGCCGGTATGGTTTTGGGATGGTTAGGTGTGGCGGGGGCATTAATGGCTCTGATTATTTCGGGCTGTGCAATCGGATTTGCCGATAAAATCGCTGATTCTATGACGGGAGCCGCCACCGATCCAAATCAACATGAAAAAGCCCGCTCGAGTAAGTATTGAATCTCATGTCCTAACATTTTTCGATTCTCAAATTAACACATTCCGCAATTCTTTAGTGGTTGTCATATTGGGAACCATATATTTATGTGGTGCTATCATCAGTGGTGTCGTGTGCGGCCTGCTCATCTTGGGTACTATGAAGGTAAGGGTGACGTCTATCTGATGTTTGTATTTACATTGAAATTATGTTTTCTGTTTCTCTCAAACATAGAATCGCCATTTGATGCTTTTGCCCTGGTTGATCCTCCATGGCATTGGCCTTGCAGTTAATGCTTTATCTTTATTGGCATCCGGTTTTGCAATGTTTGCATCGATCCAAAATATTTTTGCGTTCTTCATTTCAGTATTGAGTTTCGGTAAGTTAATTTATCTTTAAGAGGATAGGCTTGAATTTGAATACGGAATTGGCATTCTTAAGAATTGAATGAATGTGCGTTTGCAAATGTATACGTGCAGCTTATCTGTATCTCAATATTTGTAATAGATACACATAACAGATTCGAATTGAATTGAGTTGAGTGAGTGAAACGAAATGGTATCTATATGAGTGTGTCTCATAGCACGACATTCAGTGGAATAAGTGAGAATAATTGAAAAAGGTTGGTTATATTTATTGAGGTTGTTAATTTGATTATTTATTCTTTCATGCCATTTGGCATTCCAAAGCATTAAAAAAAATCTACTCATTACTTCGGATTCCCACTCATTCACTTAGTTCATCTTTGCTTCGATCTTGGGCGGTTGAGTCATACGTGAACTCAATCACTCAATCTAACCGAGTTAGCTTTGAATTCAAATTTACTCAATTCAAGTTATGCATTGTTAATTTTAATGTGGTTTTTGCAATTAATGACATGCTATTTGTTTGTTTTCAGCGCTTTACTACTACATATACTTGGGAATCTACTCACTGTACAAGCGTATTCAAGCCGACAATAATCCCGGTTATGAAATAGGTCGCAATGCAGCAGCTCCCGTGCATCAAAACGCTCAACCATATGCTGGATATGGCAAAGTCTAAAAGACTATATGCAGTATGCTATGCACTGCAATCTGATCCCGATTTGCAGCAATTGTATACATTTAAATTAAATCGAATATCAGCTGGGGAAGCAATTTCGCCCGCTTTGCATTTAGATTTACTTTTCCGTATACATATTTGTATTTTTTCCATATTTCCATCGA
This sequence comes from Drosophila ustulata, assembly GCA_035047365.1. Taxonomy (NCBI): domain Eukaryota; kingdom Metazoa; phylum Arthropoda; class Insecta; order Diptera; family Drosophilidae; genus Drosophila; species Drosophila ustulata. The sequence continues at coordinate 23,000,476 of JAWNPT010000057.1, read as the reverse complement.
CAAATTCTTAAAACTTGATATTGAAAAAATAAACAAAAATTCCAACATTATTGGCCTCGATAAGCTTTCTTGGTTCTGCTGAAACTGCAGCCTGTGTGGAAACAAGTATCGTTTTGTTTACAAACAAATATTTGCAAAACAAATAAGATAGAAAAAAATCTTTGGTCCATTGAGCCATTGTCATCGCTGAAGACAAAGATTCGAAAAATGAAGTTTTTATTTATTCTACTTCATATTCTGCAGATGCTACGAGTTAGAAAATAAATATAAACGCGAACGAAGGAACAAGAAATGTGCAATGCCAAAAATAAATGTTTACATACTATGTATGTATTGTTGATTGAATGGAATGCGTATATTGAGCAAAAGCAAATTTTCAACACACGCATTGCTCTTGCGACTATGAGGTTATCAGTTGGCGATTATGGATGAACTCACCGGGATTTCCTGTGAATTTCGTAAGCTTTAATTTTATTAACATGACGATACGAAAAAAGGACACAGAGTATTTGATTTATTTTTAAGTTTTTTTGGTGTTTTGATAAAATTTCATCAAAGTTCTTGTAAATTTACTTTATTTTGCTGACCTTCCAATTTAGGTTTACTAAAGTATATAAAGTATACTAAATTTTGAAGAATAATTAAATATATGTATATTTAATAAGTAAAATACAAATTTTAGTGATTAAAATATTTATATTTAAAAAATAATGCAATTAAATATTTAATCAAATAATACACATTTTGCTTTACCATTTCTTGGGGCTGTTTTTTTTATATTTATTTTAATATCTTCCAATAACACACACAAGTACAACTATAATAAAAACACTAATACACAGATACATATGTACACACAGAGATAAATTGAATAGTTGAAAAGTTGGGGCTGGACTTCGGGGGAATGATGCACGCAGCGCAGCTAATCGTTGTAACCCGTTGGTTGTTGGTTGTTCAAGGCCTACGGTCATTTGCCCAAACCCAGCCACATGTAGCTGGGATCAATGAACTGGGAGCCCCGATAGCCATTGGGATTGCGGGACACCAGCGATCGGATCTTCTGCGAGGGTCGATAGCTGCGCACGGACTGCAGCAATTTAGTTGATTTGTGATCTGTCGGCTGCCCGGAGTCATAGTCGACCTCATCGGCTGTGTCGCTCTCTGGTTCCAAAGGATACGGATGCAGACCTTCGAGTAGTTGTGATTCACCCTCGCCGAGCTGCTGCGAATGCTCGGCAAAGTGCACGTTTGCCTTGAGTTGCTTGAAGAAGTCACCTAGATTGGTCATGACTCCTGGAAGAGAATCGAACACTTAGCAAACCGTGACTGGCATACGGAAAGCCCAAGGCTACCCACCAGCACTGATGGATGGCCTATAAAGTGGTCCCTTGTAATCGGGCGGTTCGCGTTTCATTTTCAGCTGTTCCCTGGATTTGTCGTCATAGACATCTGCATCTTCATTTGCAGGCATTAATTTGTGCCTGCGTTTTAGCTTGGATGTGGAGACAATGGCCGGAGATTGCAGGTCGCCCAACCATGACTGATGCACCTGCAGCTCCTTCAAATGTTTGTTATAACGCTGTTGCCAAAGGCGCCATGGTCGGTTCAAGGGCGTCGGAAGCAGTGGGAAATTAAATGGTTGCGCCAACGCATTGTCGAATTCGGGCACCATTTCCTCAGCTTCAATTTTTGGCAAAGGGCTTCCGCTGTCACGAAAATGGCGGTATGGGGTTTTAGCCATTTCCATTGGCCAATTCCAGGCGGCCAGCGCACTCGTCGCATCCGCATCCGCCTGCGCTTCTGCCGCCTTCGCTTCAATGGCCGCCGGTCGCATTGGTGCGGCTGTGAAACAACGCTACATTAATTGACTGTGCCCCAGGGATTAATATGAAAATTCCGGAGACTGAAACGGATGTCCAATTTCCGTTCGGACCCTGCAGATTTTAATTGCTGATACTCGCGAAAGGCATTCAATTAATCGAATTTCAAAAGTTAATTTCACTAGTGTGCAAAGGATATAAGTAGAGAGGTTAATAGACTAATATAAATTGTGTTGGCTACAATTTCAATGGCAATGGTGCTGCAGATAGAAAACTGCTCAATTCCTCGATGTACAACTTAATTAACTATTTTTTCACTGTCCTCGATATACAATGTAATTAACTATAATTTTTTTTTTATTTCACTATCCGCACGAAATAATAATTACTGGGAAAATCCAAAAGTTATGTCAATAGGAACTCATTCAGTGAACTTTTATCTTAGCTTAATCCGGCTTTGTTAGTTAATATACAATGTGGTCTTTAAATTACGCAGTAATTGTTATTAGTATTCCAGAAGCTGATTATTCCAGAAGCTGATTCATTTATATTTTTATTTCTATATGATACTGCGAAATGTTTGCCTAATCCGAAATTACCCTTATCAGCATGAATGTTTATTTTAAAAGTTCATCTGTAATGCGGACTTTAATGAAAAAACCCCTGTGAAAATGGAAATTCTTCAATTCGATTTATTCAATTCAATAAACTATGGCCATTAAAATGGATTTCTGAGTTCTTAAATACATGCAGCTGTAGCTTATTTTATATTTTTTGTGGTTTCCGGATATCGTTTTCACTGAGCAGAAAGTTGAGAATGCTTTATCAGTATGAGTCACTTATTATAATACACACAAAATAGAGCGAATAACTTTATATACTGTGCGTTATTCGACCTCATGCCTATAATTTTGGAAGTTTTTTCGCATTTTATTTATTTTTCTTTTACTGTGCACTTAATTTCAAATTATAAATAAAACTCACCTGCTATCAACATCAACAGCAACGAAATGCGCCAACTTAAACTCGGATACAGAGGCGCCATTATCCTGATTTCTGTTTGTTGATGTGGACTAAGCTCGAGTTGTCCACGGGTTCTTACATTTTATGAGTTAACTGTGTCCGCGTTGGGTGAGGAATGTTTAGAAACATCTCAGCGAAAAGAAGTTCACAATATTATTCGGTGCACACAAAACTCAAGTGGAAGCAGACGATCACGTGCCACAGCGAGGTAAATGCGACTAACGGCGAATGCGACAACTTGGTCCGTTTTTATAGCCCCAAGTACGTGTCTTGCCCGACCCCGGGCACCTGTTGCCCGAAGTGATGGCCACGATGGCGATGGGAGCCTGCAGCTAGCAGGTGGCAAGCGACAACTGGAAGGTGGCTGGTGGCAGGTGGCATTTGGGCATTTGTGCCTCCTCGGGACATGCGCAGCAGGCGCGGTCGTCACATTAGTTGGATATTTGAAACGCGACTCGAGCTTTCGATGGCAATTGGCCAATTTGTGAATGAATGTGGGCAGTCGCAGTGGTGTCCTAAGTACCATTTTCATTTTTAATCCCGTTCAGTTTCTCAGTTTGCACTTGTGAAGCGGCAATAAGGCTCAGGTGTGCTAAAAGGGATTCGAGTGTGGCAGCACGCACAATTATCCAGTCATATTGCGTAAGACTCTTTTGCATTCGATATTGAATTACAGAATTTTCTTCTTTTTTATTTTATTTATGTATGTGTTTCTTTTCCATTTTTTTGTTCACTCTTTACCTTTGAGTTAGCTGGTTAGCTGCTGCACCTGTCCAAATGCCCCTAATGTGACGTCAAAAGCCTGCTGCCTTTGAGAGAACAATTTTTACAAAATTTACATAATTGGGTCAGCGGCTAGTGGTTTGGCTGGCCATCTCTTGTATGTTATCTGCTTTGTTGTCGTTTGCTATGCATACAACATGTCCGTTCGCCTTTGAGGCTGTGCTGTGTCCTTGCCACCGGTTGCTTACCACTTGCCACTTACCACTTGCCACTTGGGGGGCTGCATACAATCTAATTAGACTTGTGGACAGCGCCGGCTTCTTTGTAACGCGCCCAGCGAGTTAATGGCCAATAACATCAGCAAGCGCTGCAGCAGAAGCAACAGCAAAGTAACTTTCAGCAAAAACCATTTAAAAGTTTCCAACACTTTGCTAATTTTCTCCATTCACCTAATTTAGCTCTTTTGCGACAGTTTTCAAAACACAAAAGCGAAGGAAATGCAGCACATTCAATATTTTCAGATATTTATGATCGTTAGCCTTTTGTTAGCAGCCGAAACGTTTCAACTCAGAGAAGCTTTCTCTCGTCACAATGTTTATAGATCAAGAAACATAAAATTTAAAAACAAAATATTTTTATCACAATTGGCTTCCTTCTTTTATTTTTTTTTTAAGAAACTGTAACTTTTACATACAATGTACATATATAAAACTTGGTACACCCAACATCTTCTGAATAAGTAACTACATTAGCAACATATGTATGAACCTATGACGAATTAAGTTAGAGTTTTTCAATAGAAATTAATTTCTAAACTTATTTCTAGTGTTATTATTATTATTATTATTATTATAATTAAAAGTATATTTATCATTATTATTATTATTATAATTTAGTTCTAAATATGTTGCATTTTTATTATTTAATGTTAGAATGTATGTAGCTTACATATAAAATTAACTTTGCTTTATTTGTTTTTATGTCTTATACTATTATCAATTTAAATTTGCAACGTTATAAAATTTTCATATAACTTTTGTTTTTGAGTTTGTAAGAAGACGCTTTAAATTGGTTATCACAAAACAATAACAATACTGAAAACAACAAAACAAATAAAATAAAATAAATGTAATTAGAATTTAATTAATGAAATTCAATAATTTTGTTGACGGTTTGAACATATTTATTGTACATATGGAAATATGTACGTACTAAGTTGATATAATTGGTTTATTAGTTCTTGTAATGAATAAGAAGTAAGAAGAAAAAATGTGATAAGATCCATTTTATATTGAATTGGTCCCGACGCTGGAATATAAGTGAGTTATTATGAATTATTAAGAAGTATGAAGAAAAATCAAACAAATTGATTTCGGATCGAAATGGTATTTTCTGATAACGATATTTTAAAATTTTGCAATATATTCGTTTAAGCCGAAATGGATTTTTCAGTGATCAAGCCGAGGTCACACTGATTCAGTCTCATCTCCAAGCTTCTGCCGCACACTTATTTTTTATTGTTATTTTTTGCATTTTTGTGATTTTGCGCTTATTGTGTAAAATATGGAGATAAAAGTTCGACAAAAGTACTCAATCATCATCGTCTGCTTGCTGGGTATAACTAGCTCCATTCAAATGGCATTATATATGTCAACATTCTTGGCGAATACGGATCGGACTGTCATTGCAGTGAGTGCCGCATACCTCATCCTTATTCTGACGAACTTGGTGACATCAAGTGCAACTTTATATTTTGCGATAACGGTATTTATATTTCGGATACATTTCTTCTTCATTTTTCACTAAATTTATTTATTTCAAATATAGGGAAATCTTCTGCGGATAATGCAGTTTGTGATCGGTAGCATTGGCCTGATAGTGTTTATCAATTGTCTTTTACTTGTAACGCGAACTACAAATTCGTGGTTAAATGAAACAATTGATGCAAACTTTCCGTTCTTCGTGTACTTTTTTGCAATATTAGGTGAGTTATTCTTACGAATTTCAATGTTTTCATAATACTCTAATCTTTGGTTTAAATGTTTACTTTTTGACATATTTCAGTGTCTCAAATTGTAGCCTACCTTGAATTGTATTCGGCAGTTCACAGGCAGCCCTCATCCGAAATCCGGTATCGTTTAATTTATTTCGCTGCTTTCAAAACAGCTCCAAAGCAACAGTGTAAAATTTGGGAAAATCCCTCTATATGTGAAGTTTAAAATTATTTGGTTTCCAATAAAAAGTAAATCATTTAAATAAGTTGCGCTTGGTGAAATTACATTTTTTAGTACAGCACAACAAAATACTAAACAGATGTATTTTTCTGTATTTTTTGAGCTTTAAAGCTGTGGCATATTTTTGTCTCACCACCATTTGATTAAAAAAACCGTTGCGTGTTTTTCGTTCTCGTATTTTTCAGAAAATTTCGTTAAATTATAAACAAACAGAAAACATGAATATTACAGGTTTAAAAAGGTGGAGATTTTTTAACATTTACATTTTTGTATTTCGAAAAGACACTTAAGTGTGACCAGGTGACAATTATTGAGGTTTCTCATTTTGGTATTTCTTGACCCCAGCTTTGCTGCGTGAAACAGAATGCCAATTTGAGTATAACAGTCTTGTTAACGTTACTGTAACGATTTCTGTTAATCTATTTTAAATGGAATAAGATTTGTACATTTAATAAAACGAATTTAATTAACTATAATAGTGCATTGAAGTCTACTTTACCTTCCGACAACAAGTCTGTATGAAATAATATCTTTTAATAATTTACACACTTAGTAAATCGAAGGGGATTCAAACTGTACGCCACTGGCAAACTTACAGTTTTACTGAGACTGAGTGCCGATGCCGAAGTTGCGCTCAGTCGCGTCTGAGCTTTCGTGCCGTTAAGTTGTTGACCGCGCTGAGTTGCCCAATTCGAGTAGGAAGTTGTCCACGCGACGCAGGCCGCAACTGAATAATTGGCTTAACAGCAGTTGAAATTTGTTAGTGTGTCTTGTGCGTGAGCAGCAGGAGTAATCGCTGTTACTGAAGCAATTGGGCAAAGGATACGGATACGGATACCGGAAGCAGTTCAAGTGCCGTTGGCTAATGAAAGCTAAAACTATAATTGAAGCCAAGCTAGCAAAGCAAAACAAGGAACAAAAAAATAGGGAATAAGGTGCGGCAGTAAGTTAATGTGAACACTGTGAAAATTTAATGGGGTTGGAGGAGTTGGAGCCCGTGTCGCTGTCGCTGCCGCTGCACTGGGCAGAAGCTTCACAGTGCTCCCCAAAGTCATGCGCAGACGCGACAAAAACACAAAACGGCTGTTTTCACATTTCCCGCGCTGCCGCTTCGGCAGCGGCAGGTTGACGACCCGCAACGAAAATAAAAACGCCGGCACACAAACACTTCGAGTGTGATAACAGCAACGGCATCGGGCTTAGGGGTGTCGACTGCAACCCATTCCACACCGTGAGATACTCACTTTCATTGAGAATGTGCCCTTGTTGACCATGGGCAATCAGACGGGGGCCAAGAATAAACAGCAGTTACATTAATTGCGGCATACGCTGCGTATGCTTAACGCAATAGAAATCGTTGGCCGCCTGTGGGTGCTGTTAGCTGTTGGCTGTTTACTTGGCACACATCTGGCTTTAGCTGGTTGCCCAGCTACCTACAGTACACTCCTCTCCATATTTGGTCACGCTCTCGACTGTCTTTTATTTCGTGTTTTTTCACCCAGCACGCATTGGCACTCGAACGCATGTTGGGGGCGCTTCAAGAGGCCCCATAAAGAATGTGCTAAACATTTCTAGGCCGGATAGATACAACGGGAGCAGGCTTTAGACAATGCTAATGTATCTGAAACATAGTTCCGCCTTCAAGTATATATTTAATTTTAGTGTAAAGATTATAACCTTTTAGGGGGTTACATTATATTGTTTAAATTATTTTCAATTCCCTCACATAACTCTAAGAATATATGCATCACAATATCTGAGCTGACATGCTGCCGTCTTACTCATTGATTTTAGCCGTAATCGAAGCTGAGTTGGCTTATTCCGGCTCATTTCCGTCACAGTGCATAGACCGAAACTGGTTGACCTTGATGGTTTTAGACAATTGCATAGTCGCCGCTGCGCGTTGCGATTAATCATCAATGAAGCGTGCAAGAATCGGATTCAGTTGCCAACTGCAAGTGGCTAAGTTGGCACATCACGTGGAGCATAAACAAATGCCAAATGAGCCAAGCAAAAGAAAACAACAATAATGAAAACGTAAACGAAATCGAAAAAAAAAAACGAGCGAAAGAAAAGAAGTATTCTAATACAACTACAACCGGTTCAATGTTTGCACAATATTTTTTGTCGCCAGCCGTTAAAATATTACTGAATGGTTTGCCGGGAGCCAACTTCAACGCGCTTAGCTCTCGTTAACTGCTTTGGGCTACGTGTGGCGCATTCGTTTCATTTTTTTTTCTTTTTTTTTTTGTTCGCCTCATTTGCTTGTTAATTTGAATTTCATACACAAACACACCCCACACACACACACACACACACACACACATTTAAATACACGGCTCCGCAGAAAGATGAGTGTTAAATGCTTGTTTAACTTTATTTTGGGTTATTTGAACGCGTTGTCTGTGTGATTTATTGGTCAACACTGGCCATATTTGAAGGATATTTCCAGCACCTTCACTTCCTCTTCCCAGCACTCAAAAAACCGACAACAACTCACAGTCAATTTAATGCCCTTTGTGTGCAATGCACTGAGAGAAAGCAAACAAGCATCTGTTGGCAAAAAAAAAAGTAATAAATTTAGTATCATATAGTTAAGAATTAATTCTAAATGTAGTTGGTTAACTAAACATATTTGTAGTAAGAAGTTAACTATTATTTAATTCGGAGTTCATTCGAAATGTAGTTAGTTAAGCAAATATATTTTTGTTTGTCGCTTTTTAACCGCACAAACAGTTAGTCCAAGCGTGTTGTCACTGAGATGAACAACCGCAGAGCGTAACGGTGAACAGTGTCCGACCCTGGTGAACTGCTTTAATTACACGCACAATGCGCATACGACATGTGGAACTGTGGAACTGACCCTAAAGTGTGCCTTAAAAGCACAGTATCGCGAAGCTGCATGCGAATTGGCAACTGTGGCAATCCCACGCCAGCTTCTGTGTCAAGTCCGTTTTGCAACAGTTGCAATTGGGGTGCGAAACACTGTGTGTGTGTGTGTGTGTGTGTGTGTGTGTGTGGAGGGTGTGCGTCTGCTGCAGTAATAAGCACCTAATGGGGCTTCTTTGTGCCGCGTGATAGGGGGCAGCAATAGGTCTCTATAGACGGCCATTGCCCTCCAGCACAATTGCGCCCTCAAGCATGCCAGATCGTTGTTGTTGCTGCTGTTGTTGGCAGGCAGATAAAAAACAAAACAAAACAGAAAAAAAGGCTAAAACTAAAACCGAAAATTGTCGTTAATTTGTTGCTGTTTGTTGCGCCAAGTGCGCAAAGTGAAATTTTCGTATGTGTCTGAGTTTGTTGTAATTTGTTAAACGCTGTTGTTGCTATCGCTATTGCCATTATTGTTGCTGTTTGCTGTGGCACTCTTGTATTGTTGCTGCTGTCGTTTTGTTAATGCAGCGTTAAAATTCGTGACGTTGATTTCACACATGTCGCTTTAGCTGTTGCTGTTGCTGTTGATGTCTGGCCACGTTTTGTTGACCCCAGAACTTTCCAAGCGTGATATTGCCCACCGTGCGACACCAGCAGTGAAAAAGAGAGCGAGAGAGATGGAGAAGGTTCCATATGCCGCGAATACGAGTAAGAGTACGCGTATAAAAATACGCAAAGCTTTTCGTTTATTTGCATAATCTGCCCCAATGCATTGGGGCTGTGTTTATTGCATGGCCAGCCATAAAGTAAACATTTGTCACAAAAAAAACAAGTGCACAACAAACGAGACTCTTAAATACTCTTGAATCGAAAGTTAACGCATGAGCGCATGCTTTCAAAGTGATCATAAAGTATAAAATATTATGCATATTAATTGCGACTTCCTCAAACAAGATCGCCGTGTACTTATTGTATTCTTTGGCAGCCAAAACAATTGTTGACTTTGTCAAGAAATATTACTTCAATCAATCACTCTGATTGCATTCGCGAACGTTCATTTTATAATCATAATTAAAAGCAGGAAACAATTCTGCAATCTGCGCGTAAAAAGTTAATTGGATTATATTATAAGTAAATATGCAATATCAAAAGAAATATAATGCGCTGCGTATACTTAATATGCGCATAGATTACTATAATGAATTCTTGCGTCGCGACATTTAATTTGCTGCAAGTCAATTGTATTTTTTTTTTAAATATAATATATATCTTGCAAAATATTAAATTAAGTTTTGTAAATATTTCAAATATATATTATACTCGATGAGCTGCCTAATGTACCCTATTGATTGCCAATGGCATTTCTGCTTATGGCGCAACAAAATAAACTCGGAATGTACTTTTAGTTTTTTATGTACTCGCTGCCTCCCCCCGCCCGACCTTGGCGATAAGAAAACTCCAGCACTGACCACATCAAGTTGTGAATTGCTGTTCTGGCAAATGCGCAAATTGCATGCGGCATGTCGTTCGTTTTGTTCGTTCGTTTGTTGCGTGCATCCTGTGAGGTCGGCAGGGGAGGGACATCAAAGAGACCGAGTCTAACCCAAATCCGCCGGGGTGCAGCTCAACAATGGGCACAATAGAACCACAAAGAAGCAGAGATGGGGAAAGCTGTGGAATTGGCGGCACTTAACCTACTTTTTGCCGTCTGTTTAGATGCTTTCTTTTCGCATTGACATGCCAGGAGCCGAGCTCGGGGCGGCATGATCTCATGTAGTTGTCACCAACCCACCCCAGAAAATACGTGTGACCCACATTTTTTTTTCATTTTGGTTTTTGGGTCGTGGGGCGACAGTAAAACAATTACAAGGTATTGATTTTTACTTTACGCGCTTCATTACAGTTGCAACTCGCCGGAACGCAAAAGCAAAACAAACAACAACTGCCAAAGAAAAGACTGAAATTCCATTCTACCCCCAACACACAAACTCACACAATTCGAACGAAGGACCAAACCCAAGTGGAATATCTGAGCATCAACATCAACTTTATCGCATCCCAGCTGCCTGTGTGGAGATGTTGTAGAGCCAACACACAAATTTGGGGAAAAGTACGAGGCATACCACAACGCTTCAGCCGCAATGTTTCTGCCCGTCAAATCGAATCAGTGAGTAAACAGCGAGCACGTTTTCATTCATGTTTATGCGGGGACCAACCCTCAATTTGGTTTGTGGAGCGAGTTTCAGCATAAACAACCCCCAAACAACTGGCAGACAGACAGACAGACAGACAGACGTGTCTGGCGTCATGTTGTCGCCTCCTGACGTTTGTACTCAACCAACAACACTCATCATCATCATCGTCGTCATAAACCATTATCGGCGAGATTTGATTTGGCTGAGCTTCATGTTTGCATTTCGTTTTTCGCACTTTTGTCGCAGCTCCGCCGAGGCGAGTGGCAACAACGAGGACGTTACCACCACCAGCAACAATTCCACACAAACGCCCAGCGATCTGAGCCCACCGGGACCCAACGAGGAAGTCTTGCCACAGGCCCATCACCAGAATCCGGGACACTGCATCGCCTCCTTTGCAGCCATCAATCAGATGCGCACAAATGCACAGGTAATGCATGATAAAATATTCTCCCCCCCAAATAATTCACTTTCCCTAAGTGCGAGCAATTTGGGCTCATAATCTATGCTCAAGCATCTCGAATCCAATAATTGAACTAAATGAAATCATTGAAAGGGCATCTGGAGTTCCAGATCTGCCCTATTAATTATTCTGAGCAGTTAGCATAATTAAAATATAACTATTTGTGTACGACTTAAACGATTGCGTGATTGAGGCGAGAGCGCTCGCCAAAAACTCGAGTTCTTTCTCACTTACAGCTGCGGCTCACATGGCGCATACATAATTTCATTTCCCCCAAAAATTGCTATTTGGGCAGGCGGCAAAATTAATTGCCTGCCTCTGAACGCCTGACTGACTAACTGACTGACAAGCTGAATGACTAAATGACCGCCCCAAGCGAGGGCAGCTGGGTGAGCCAATAGAGCAAATTTGTCGCTTAGTGATAAAGAAAATAAAAAGACATAAACATGAATTTTGCACAGCGGGTGGAATGGCTTGGCCTTAGCCACAGAATTCAGAATTCGGAGCAAGCGGCAACCAAATGCGACTCCGCCCAATGCGGCACGGCACGGCATGACGTGTGCGCCAGTTTTTATAAATATGGAAAAAAGCGACATTTACACAGAATTGTTGTTGCAGACCTATTAAAAATAGATATTAATCGGGTGCACTGACTTGACAAGAGGACAGCGGGTGCAGACTGGAGACTGGGTTGAGTTTGTGGCGTGACTCGCCGAATGAAGTTGAAACGAAGCCCTTGTAGGGATTCAATAGGATTCGACGCACAGTGGTTCAACATCCAGCAGGAACTGCATAAATGAGATACAAACGTAAAGTCAATAAAATTGCCAAGCTGTCTTTTATAATTTATAATTTAATAATTTTTCTTGTTTCATTTTATTACGAATTGGGACAATATTTTATATATATTATTTTATTAGATGGTAAATGATTAAGAACAATCTTACATCAAAATCTTAGTTGTTGAAAAAAGAGGTCGTACTAAAAATTGAAGACCTTTTTCTAAACAAATATAATTTGCAATTTTAAATTTGCAAATTTACACGAATTTTCCGTCTATATAAGGATTAAAACAACAATGAAATACAGTCCTACAGTAATGACTTCTATTTTAAATATATTATATGTTTACGTTTTAAAGTAGAACTCATTATTATTTATTTCTTATTTATATTTTAAATATATTTATATTATATTAACATATATCTTAAAAGAAAATCTCATTGAAATGTACAAGATTTTGAGGTAGAAATTAATTCACATTTGAACAGGGGGAAACAAATAAATATTCCATTTGGTATTAGATATTTTCTATGTCGTACATCGGAAATCATTACTTGATAAATGCAAAGTCTGCTTGAATCACTGTGCCTAGGGCTGCACTATGCTGTAGTTGAGCACTTCGTCAGGATACGTGTTATTAATCGGATTTGTCTAAGGGCGCACTTTGTACTGTGTCTCGTCTGACGGTTTTTGCTTCCGCTTCTCGTTGCAGCTGTGCGATGTGCGCCTCGAGGTGGGCGGCGACACCATCAATGCACACCGCGTGGTGTTGGCCTCCGTCTCGCCCTATTTCTACGCCATGTTCAACGGTAAGTCCTGCAGCCCAGAGGGGCCAACATTGACACCCACTTCACACGGCATTCTCCATCGCTTTGCAGACGACATGCTGGAGCGCACCCAGGGATTAGTGCGACTGCACGATGTGGACAGCTCGGCGCTGCGACAGCTCATCGATTACACGTACACGGGCGAGATTACGATAACGGAGCAGAATGTGCAAGTGCTGCTGCCCGCATCGGGTCTGCTGCAGATGCACTCGGTGCGCGATGCGTGCTGCAAGTTTCTGCTGCGGCAGCTGCATCCCTCGAACTGTCTGGGCATCAGGAGCTTTGCGGACGCGCATTCCTGCAAGGAGCTGCACACGAGATCCCACAAATATGCGCTGCAGAACTTCCAGCAGGTGGTGGGCACCGAGGAGTTCCTGCTGCTGCCCTTCGAGGAGGTCAAGGAGCTAATCTCGAACAGTCAGCTGAACATCAGCTCCGAGGAGAAAGTATTTCTGGGCGTGCTCAGCTGGGTGAAGCACGATCTGAGCCTGCGTCGTCTGCACATCGCCGAGCTGATGTCGCACGTTCGGCTGCCACTCGTCAGCCGCGACTTCCTGATGAGCTGCGTCGAGTCGGAGACGCTGATGCGTGACGATTCCGAGTGCAAGGAACTGCTGCTGGAGGCCATGAAGTATCATCTGCTACCCGAGCAGCGCAGCATGATGGGCAGCCAACGCACCCAGGAGCGACGTCCCGAGGGCATGAAGCCCTACGTCTTCGCCGTCGGCGGCGGCAGCCTCTTTGCCATCCACAACGAGTGCGAGGTCTACAATCCGCGCTGCAACAGCTGGTCACCGGTGGCGCCCATGCTCTGGCGCCGCTCCCGCTCCGGCGTCACATCCCTGCACAAGCAACTGTATGTGGTGGGCGGCTACGATGGCGTCAGCGATCTGGCCACGGCCGAGTGCTACAATCCGTTGACCAACAAGTGGAGCAACATCACGCCCATGGGCACAAAGCGCAGCTGCCTGGGCATCTGCTCCTACGACGGCCTGATCTTTGTGTGCGGCGGCTACGATGGCGCCTCCTGTCTGAGCAGCATGGAGCGCTACGATCCACTGACCGGCATCTGGAGCTCCTGCCCGGCGATGAGCACGCGGCGTCGCTACTGCCGCCTGGCTGTGCTGGAGAATCAAATCTACAGCCTGGGCGGCTTCGATTCCACCAACTATCAGTCGAGCGTGGAGCGCTTCGATCCGCGCGTGGGCCGCTGGCAGCCTGTGCCCAGCATGACCGCCAGACGCAGCAGCTGCGGCGTCGCCTCCACCGACGGCCATCTGTACTGCATTGGCGGCAACGATGGCACCATGTGCATGTCCAGCGGCGAGCGCTTCAACATTCGTCGCAACTGCTGGGAGCCCATTGCAGCGATGCATTCACGCAGGTAAGTAACATCGAGGAGAAGTTGAGTCATTTATTTTAGTTTGCATCTCTCTGCAGATCCACGCACGAGGTGGTGGAGGTGGAGGGCGTGCTGTTCGCCTTGGGCGGCAACGATGGCAGCTCCTCGCTGAACTCGGTGGAACGCTACGATCCGCGTCTGAACAAATGGAGTGTGGTCAACGCGATGGTGGCGAGACGCAGCTCCGTCGGCGCCGCTGTGCTCGACTGCTTCCATCTGGAGCGCGGACTGGTCCAGACGACGAACTTATGACCCCCGCTCAGCAGCATCAGCGAATCCTTCGCCGCTGCCACAGCGAACGCCGCTAGCAGCAGCAATGGCAACGTCAACGGCAACGGCAACAGCAATGGCAATGTAATAAATGTTAATAGCAGCAATGGCACCTTGACGGTTCCGAGTCGCGCTGAAGCCGCCGCCTTTACGGCCAACATCGCATTGAGCTCGTCGGCGCCCTCGGCCAGCTCCACATTGCGACGCCATCGCCGGGAGACGCCCGTGTTGGCGGAGAGTCGTCGGGCCAATAGCAATGCCAGCAGCAGCAGCAGCAACAGCAGCGATAGCAGCAGCAGCCCAGGAGGAGGCGTTGGGGGATCAACTGGCGGAGGTGGCAAGACACCGTCGACTGCCTGATCCTGGTCTATGTCGAGTGCACGACATCCCTAAGCATCAAAACAAAACTACACTAAACTACAAAACAAAGCTAACCCCACGCGCCTATTGCAGGAATTTGATTGATTGTTCCGAGTTCGTTATTATGAATAGATATGATAGATATATATACTATATAAAAATATGAATATTGATGATAAGACACCATGATATGATGGCAGCACCTTTACTAACTACACGACCTTTGTCAGGGGGCACTTATTTTGCTCAAGTAGACCAAAAAACACACTCCCCACACACACCCAGCAGATGCACTCAAAGTTGGTTCGATAAGCGGATGGAACTCGCTCTGAGTGCACATAAATATTGTTTAGTTTATGCGACCAGGAGTTCGGAATAAATCCTTGCAATTACGCATACACATAACAATAAATTACACACACACACACACACACACTTGTAATTTCTAGTCAAGATCTCGCACGAATGCTACACGAAAAGCTGGCTGAACCTTGGAACGCACCCTCTCCAAGGGACAGCAGCTGGATCAAGGAACCTAATCTGCCTACAATTTACATAACTCTATGAATCGTCTATACATACATACATATTATAGAAATTATACTATATACACCCTCTTATGTACTATTCTTATGTATTTTATACATGCAATTATTATAAGTAAATGTTTCGTATTTGAAGAAAAAGGCCCAAAACGTCAAGTGTCTCTTCCTCTGGGGTTCTTTGTACTGGGGTTGATTTCATTATTGGATTCGGCCAAAATGTTAAACAATACACTTCGCCGCCTCCTCTCGGCTGCATCATCTCTGTTCCGATTCCGTTACATAATGCGGCCCGCAGTGTTGCGTGCCACATCGCCCACATTCGTGTCCACATTGGGTGTCATTTTGCGTGCGTCGAGCCAATTCTTGGGCAAGCCCGTGCCAACTGCAAAAACGATGGTTTAATGAGAGGATTTAGGTTCGTTGGCATTCTTGTGTTGGTGTCGCGCAACCCAAGTTTTGTTTAAATTGAGTTGACAACAGTGATTTTCTCAATGCGCATTTATTAACAGTTTCCGATGTGGTGATTTCTTTTCTTTTCATTTGTTTTAATGGGAACAAACGCTAAATGCTGCGGCGATTTGACCGCGTCATCGTCAAACGACTCTTGCCACAAACGGCAAAAAACGATTTCTCGCCACTTCACGTATGCTGTGTGCTTGCGATGCGGAAATGATGTGGGATGAAGTTATTTCCGAAAGGCAAACAGAACATACGTGAATTGATTCGAGTAAGAATGTTGACGATGAGCCGCTTTTATATTTTTTTTGGGGAAGAGCGGTGGCCAATGGGATATTTAAGAAGTTAAAACTAAACGATACTTAAGACACTAGCTTATATGTAGGCAACTTGCTGTGTACTCTTGTACGCGTAAACATTGAAAAGAATTAATTAAATTTGTTCAACAAGTTTAAGGAATTAGCCCGCTCGCTCACTTAGTCCAAATCGTCTGGAACTGCGTTGCGCACAAAAAAGTTGTTAACGAAATTGTATATCATTGTTGGCAAAGAGAAAAAAAATGTGGGAAGAGAGATATTGAATGAAACGTTTAAAAAGTTACTCAATTACAACACTCGATCGATAAATGTCTAAATTTTGGCCAATGCTCGAAACCAAAAAAAGAACAAATGTTTCCGTTTTTGCTTTATCAACTTAAATTTAAACTCAATGACGAAACGAGCTATTTACTTTTGTAAACCTTCTCAGTCATGTCATCGAAGTTGGAGTCCTGAATGTTCAACATCAGACTGTCGGCCGACAGGTAAACCTTGTTCTGTGAGCTGGCAATCTATTTGGAAGGGAAGAGAATTACACAAATATTACAGTTTGTCCATTCACACATTATCGCGCGTTCACGCTAATTGATCTTACCGTGCGGGCAATGCTCTGTGCGGCGCGCAGCTTGCGAAGCTTCAGGTACGCCGGATTCTGCTTGACGGCCAGACCTAAGTAAACATATCAGTTAAGGTGCAAACCAGAGGCAAATAAACGCTGGAACAAATATTATCTTATGGGGTATAAAAAGTGTTTGTTTTGAAAAAAGGATATCATTTTGGCTGCCTCGGCTTCACCCTCAGCTTGCACAATCTTTTGCTGTTTCTCCTGCTTGGCACGCTCCACGAAGAAGACGGCACGCTGCGCCTCCTGCTGGGCCACCTGTTTGGCCTCAATGGCAGCTGTGTATTCCTTGCCGAAGCTGAGCTCAGTCAGCGAAACGTCATCCAGAATGATGTTGAAGTCACGTGCGCGCTCCACCAGCTCCTTGCGTATCAGCAGAGAGACCTACAACAGAGAGAGAAGCTTTAGTTTGGGAGACACCTAAATGTTTTGTGGGCTAATAGCTGACCTGTTGACGCTGTGTAATCAGCTGAGAGGCATTGAACTTGGCAATGACGCTCTTGAGCACCTCATTGCAGATCGAGGGCAGCACCTTCTCGTCGTAGTCCACGCCCAGCTGCTTGTGCAGGAAGGGCAGATTGATGGAATCGGGACGCGACAGCACACGCAGCGAGATGTTAATCATCTGCAAATCCTTGGAGCCGGTGGGTGATGAAATTTTGCGGGGACGCGAGCGAATATCGTAAATAATGGGATACTGGAACCATGGAATACGGAAATGTAAACCTTCCGAATAGATGTCATTCTGAATGCCGCCCAAGCGGCTGAAAATAATAGCGCGGTGACCACCTTCGACTGCAAACAAAAGAAGACGAGATAAGTTGGGAGTTTGTTATGCAACCGCAACTAAAATTGAATGAAAACAGCATCAGCTGGAGGTGACATCAATAAGACTGTGTCCAATTGGACACCTGAAGTGTTCTTTTCACCATATTAGAGCTGTGCAATTGTTGCAGTTTATTGTGCAAGCTTCTTGATTAGTTATGAAATCCCACCACAATCACACACACACAGCCGCAGCACATATGAAGGCGGGTTTGAGGTTATGTGCGTGTGCCGCAAAGTTAGCCGAATTTTGTTGTTTTTGCCAATACGAGAAAACGAGGTGTATATTCCATTACTTACCGGTGTACAAGGATTGATTAATGCCATAGGCAGCTGCACCAACGGCAGCCAACAACTTCAATCCAATTCCCAGTCCGGGTGGGCCACCTTTGCCCAGCTTGCCCGCAAGATCGTTGAGTTTACTTTGCGCCATTATGTGTGCTAAACGAATAATAATTTATGATTAAATTGCTCGACAGTTCTAAAACACACACTTTCTTCAATTAATATATATGAAAAATGAGTTTATTTTCGGTGCAGAAGCGAAAAACTTTACGCACGTTATTTACTTGTGTCAGCTTGTACAAAATTTCCAAGTGTGATACAATATCGATGCTTTGCGGCCCACTATCGATAACTCAATTGGATATCGATATGTCCGCATAGTAAGTAATTATCGCTGTGATGAATCGATGCTCTGCGTTAACAGCTGCTTTGCCCGCAATAATTCAAAGTTTATTGTATTTGTATATTTATTAAATGGGTTTGGCATTACAATCAGTACATATTGAATATAGTATAATAAAAAATCACATAATATGTGTCACATATTCGCCACGTTGTGAGGCTCGTTGCGCCCGTAATTCGTGTCACGCAAATAGTGCACAGTTTGCTCGTTGATAAGCGACATGACAATCAATTTCAGTCCCAAAATCGAAGCCAATTTGTATTTGAGGGTGACGGAGCGAATGTGCTCCACCAGCTGACCCAGAGATTCCTGCTGCTGGCCAGTGGGTGCATTATTTTGCGTGTGCAATATGTAACTGAAAACGTACAATATTAGATATGTTAAAAGTTTATTATTATTGAAGTTACTTACCCCTTGACCACCTGCTCGATGACATTGTCGTTGATGCGCTGATGGCAGCGATAATCATGCAGATAGTTGCGCCTCTGCAGCACCACGAATTGCGATAGAAGTGCCTCGCTCCAGTTGACATCGTAGCCATAGGCACGACTCAGAATCAAGGTTTGCGGCACGCTAAAAAGCTAAAATTAGCGATGGATTCAATTGGGCAACTGTCGCTTGGACCCACCTCAATTGCTGGTTGACCAGCTCGCGAAATTGTTCCCGTGATTGCACGCCAATGACGCTGACGCAGAAGGGCGCCGCATTATTGTTGTTGCCCCCTGCTCCGCCTCGCTTTTCCAGAGCCTTGTTGCACAGATCCAGTTGCATGGCCATCAGCTCGGCCCGAGCGACGCTCTGCTGAGCGGGCATCAGCTTGTTGTCCAGCAGATAGTTCTCCGTGGCATGCGTGTAGTTCTCCAGCGCCTGCTGCAGCAACGCCTGCAATCCCTGTGAGCATTTCAGTCTGCCGGCGTCGGCTGCAGCCGAGTTGATGGTTTGCAGCACATCTTGTGCTTCGCCTGTCCACATCTCGGCCAGCTCCTTGTACATGAGAAAGTGGTGAGCCGCCAGGCGCAGCAGCTCCTTGCCATTCTTGGGATTATACTCACGCAAATAGCACAAAATCGCTTGACGCAATCCGCTCTTCTGATCATCATCGAATTGACCCAAAAGTGATTCAAACTGTTCGTTCTCGATGAGCGAATCGAAACAATAAAACATCTCGCGATAGCGTGCGATGCCAATCAGCAGTCGAACAATCAGTGACCAGGACTTGGCCTTGGCCAGCTGCCCATTCAGATGCTTGGCACGCTCCAGAACGCTGGCAATGCCCTCCATGGAGCACTCGTGCACAAAGCACAGATTCGCCTTGATCAGCAGCTCCACATAGATCTGATTCTGCTTCTTGTGGGACAAGACTTGTGGAATGGCTGGTGAACCGGCCACATTGCTGCTGCTACTGGTGTTGGCGACATTGGGCAGTCCATAGAGCGTGATGATGTTCGAGAGGCGTTCAAAGGCATCGGTCGGCTCAAAGGGCTTCTTGTCCTGGTAGCGTCGATACGCCTTGAGGGCATCACAGTACTCCAGCAGGCAATTGCCCAGCAGCGTTGTGTTGGGCGTCAGCTCCAGAAACAAATGGAAATCCCTGTCGATGTTGTGACCCCAGAGATCAGCGTTCCTGGGCGCATTTCGCGGCTGTTGGCTGGCATGGAATATGTAGAATCTGGGACGCACAATGCAAGTGGTTAGCTCCAGGGCCAAGGAGTCGGCAATTTCCTTGGGCGTGAGACGCGTGGAGATGTGTATATCGCTGACCACCAGCAGACGCTGCAGACAATCCTCTTCGGCGGCGCTCCTCAGTAGTACGCTGGCATCCTTGGTACGCAGCACATCCAGATACTCCTTATCTAGGTACATGGCAGCACGATAGGCCAGCACAATGCGTCTGCCCAGCTCGACGCCATGCTTCAGCTTGGAGCCGATGCCGAGCAGCGTTTCCAGCGTCTGCTGCTTCTCCTTGGAGGGAATCTCCTCAAACTCCAGCGTCGAGCAGCTGGCGGACAAGTCGCTGCTGCATCTGCCCAGCGGCAGATTCTGATTGAGTGTCAAGCGATTGAACTTGGGGAAGGCGCTCTTCTCAATGTCGCTGAGCAACTGACGTTCCTTGCTGGACAAATTGACGATGCTGGTCATGCCCTCGGCCAGCGCCATGGCAAAGACAATGAAGCGCAGATCATTCGGGCGAAACTCGAAGAGTTCCTGCAACCGCAGTGCCTCCACAATGTCACCCTCATCGAGCAGCAGCTGCAGCAACTCGTCCAGACGCTTCTCCATCTCTGGCGTCAGCTGCGTCTTGTTGGCAATGCTCAGATCATCGATGCCCGCCAGCTCTTTCAGCTCTGAGAAGGATTTGTACAGCACACATCGCTCCTGCTGCATGATCTGCTCGAAGTATTCCGAGTGATAGATGGGCAGCGGTGTTGCCTGTTGCGGCTCCAGCTGCATGTAGCACAGGACCATGTCGTATTCGATTTGATCGCGGTCGAAGCATTCGTTGGGAAACAAATGATGCTGCTTGATCACGCCCAGCGCACTCTGCAGCAGCTCATAGCGACGTCGCAGATTGCTTTCAGGCTGCTGGGCAGCAGCTTGCAACAGGAAGTTTACCAATATGGCCGGCGGCAACGCATGTTGCTCAATCTCTCGCTCGTAGTCCGCATGCTGATGCAGCTGCCCGGCCTCCAGCTCCGCCAGCCACTTGGCATACACAATGTCGGCCAGCGGCAGTTGCAACAGCGCCGCCAGCTGCAGTGCCTCCTCGTAAGCCTTGGCCTCGGTCAACGCTGCCACCAGACGCTTGTACTCGGCACTGTCCCGGCGCACCAGCTGCTCGTAGTCGATGCCCAGCTGGCGTATCCAGGTGGCGGCCACGCCAAAGATGCGATGCAGCAGACAGAAGTCGAGCAGATCGCAAATGTCGCCCACATCCGAGCGACAGATGCACTCGAGAAACTTTTTCTGTTGCATGCTGCAGTCAAAGTTGCATTGCAGCTGCATCAACAGCAGCCCAATGCAGCGTTGCATCAACTGCTTGCGGGCAAGTGGCGGGCACAGCGGCAGCTGCACTGCGTCCTGGCTCCAGCTGCACAGAAAGTGTCGCAGCTCCACAATGGTGGCTTCACTAAAGTCCTGCTGCTTCGCGGTGAGTTGCAGGAAGCGGCAAAGATGCACGAACTTGCAGTCCTGAAAATACAGAATTAATTGTTAATAACATGTATTTGGACTGCAGTCGAAGCATGACTAGCTATAGTTACTTAAATAATTGTTTAACTGATTTACGATAAGAACCACATGTTGAGTAAAACATTTTAGATTATCACATAGTGTATTCTAAAATTAGATACCTGGTTTATTTTCAGATATAGGAACATTAATATTACCTTTTCAGGGCGGGATTTTCAAATTTGAATTTGAATAAAATACGTTAATATTAACGACGAAATTCTTTCCCAAAGCTCACTTCGAGCTGCTGAAGTACCAGGCGAACATAATCGAATAGCAAGTAGATTAGCCAAAAATTTAAATTTTCAGAAGCAGGGCGGGATTTTCAAATTTGAATTTGAATAAAATACGTTAATATTAACGACGAAATTCTTTCCCAAAGCTCACTTCGAACTGCTGAAGTACCAGTCGAACATAATCGAATAGCAAGTAGATTAGCCAAAAATTTAAATTTTCAGAAGCAGGGCGGGATTTTCAAATTTGAATTTGAATAAAATACGTTAATAATCTCGACGAGATGTAAAGTTGGTATTTACCGCCGAAACGTATTTTATTCAAATTCAAATTTGAAAATCCCGCCCTGCTTCTGAAAATTTAAATTTTTGGCTAATCTACTTGCTACTCGATTATGTTCGCCTGGTACTTCAGCAGATCGACGTTGGTTTTGGGAAGGAATTTCGTCGTTAATTTTAACGTATTTTATTCAAATTCAAATTTGAAAATCCCGCCCTGCTTCTGAAAATTTAAATTTTTGGCTAATCTACTTGCTATTCGATTATGTTCGCCTGGTACTTCAGCAGATCGACGTTGGTTTTGGGAAGGAATTTCGTCGTTATTATTAACGTATTTTATTCAAATTCAAATTTGAAAATCCCGCCCTGCTTCTGAAAATTTAAATTTTTGGCTAATCTACTTGCTACTCGATTCGGTTCGCCTGGTACTTCAGCAGATCGACGTTGGTTTTGGGAAGGAATTTCGTCGTTAACATTAACGTATTTTATTCAAATTCAAATTTGAAAATCCCGCCCTGCTTCTGAAAATTTAAATTTTTGGCTAATCTACTTGCTACTCGATTATGTTCGCCTGGTACTTCAGCAGATCGACGTTGGTTTTGGGAAGGAATTTCGTCGTTAATTTTAACGTATTTTATTCAAATTCAAATTTGAAAATCCCGCCCTGCTTCTGAAAATTTAAATTTTTGGCTAATCTACTTGCTATTCGATTATGTTCGCCTGGTACTTCAGCAGATCGACGTTGGTTTTGGGAAGGAATTTCGACGTTAATATTAACGTATTTTATTCAAATTCAAATTTGAAAATCCCGCCCTGCTTCTGAAAATTTAAATTTTTGGCTAATCTACTTGCTACTCGATTATATTCGCCTGGTACTTCAGCAGATCGACGTTGGTTTTGGGAACGAATTTCGTCGTTAACATTAACGTATTTTATTCAAATCCAAATTTGAAAATCCCGCCCTGCTTCTGAAAATTTAAATTTTTGGCTAATCTACTTGCTACTCGATTATGTTCGCCTGGTACTTCAGCAGATCGACGTTGGTTTTGGGAAGGAATTTCGTCGTTGACATTAACGTATTTTATTCAAATTCAAATTTGAAAATCCCGCCCTGCTTCTGAAAATTTAAATTTTTGGCTAATCTACTTGCTACTCGATTATATTCGCCTGGTACGTCAGCAGCTCCAAGTGAGTTTTTGGAAGGAATTTCGTCGTTAACATTAACGTATTTTATTCAAATTCACATTTGAAAATCCCGCCCTGCTTCTGAAAATTTAAATTTTTGGCTAATCTACTTGCTACTCGATTATGTTCGCCTGGTACTTCAGCAGATCGACGTTGGTTTTGGGAAGGAATTTCGTCGTTAATTTTAACGTATTTTATTCAAATTCAAATTTGAAAATCCCGCCCTGCTTCTGAAAATTTAAATTTTTGGCTAATCTACGTGCTACTCGATTATGTTCGCCTGGTACTTCAGCAGATCGACGTTGGTTTTGGGAAGGAATTTCGTCGTTAACATTAACGTATTTTATTCAAATTCAAATTTGAAAATCCCGCCCTGCTTCTAAAAATTTAAATTTTTGGCTAATCTACTTGCTACTCGATTATGTTCGCCTGGTACTTCAGCAGATCGACGTTGGTTTTGGGAAGGAATTTCGTCGTTAATTTTAACGTATTTTATTCAAATTCAAATTTGAAAATCCCGCCCTGCTTCTGAAAATTTAAATTTTTGGCTAATCTACTTGCTATTCGATTATGTTCGCCTGGTACTTCAGCAGATCGACGTTGGTTTTGGGAAGGAATTTCGTCGTTATTATTAACGTATTTTATTCAAATTCAAATTTGAAAATCCCGCCCTGCTTCTGAAAATTTACATTTTTGGCTAATCTACTTGCTTCTCGATTATGTTCGCCTGGTACTTCAGCAGATCGACGTTGGTTTTGGGAAGGAATTTCGTCGTTAATATTAACGTATTTTATTCAAATTCAAATTTGAAAATCCCGCCCTGCTTCTGAAAATTTAAATTTTTGGCTAATCTACTTGCTACTCGATTATATTCGCCTGGTACGTCAGCAGCTCCAAGTGAGTTTTTGGAAGGAATTTCGTCGTTAACATTAACGTATTTTATTCATATTCAAATTTGAAAATCCCGCCCTGCTTCTGAAAATTTAAATTTTTGGCTAATCTACTTGCTACTCGATTATATTCGCCTGGTACGTCAGCAGCTCCAAGTGAGTTTTTGGAAGGAATTTCGTCGTTATTATTAACGTATTTTATTCAAATTCAAATTTGAAAATGCTGAAAATGGCATCCAAGTTTTGGAATAAACTTGATCTGCGTAAGGAATGCTGGAGCCTATGTACCAAATTTGGTGTCTCTATGTCTTATAGTCTCTGAGATCTTGGGGTTCATACGGACAGATAGACGGACATGGCTATATAGTTTCGGGTGTTGACACTGATCAATAATATATGGGGTCGGAGATGCCTCCTTCTGCCTGTCACATACACTAAGTTATAATACCATTCTACCATATTGGTAACGGGTATAAAAATAAAGTTAAACATAAGCTGACTGGTGGTCTCATGATAAAATTAACTTAATCTGTCCATTCAAGAATAAAAAATATAGTCGCCTACTTTGTTAGCTCTCTCTACCTTACTCAGACGGATGGCTAACTTAAACTAGCTGCCACTTACCGGCTGAAAGATGCAGAAGCTGTGCAGCAGCGCATTCAGCTGCCCCTCCTTGACCACGTTGCGTATGAGCGACCAAACGTACTCCTCCTGCTGCTCCTTCGCTCTGGTCGCCTCCTGCAGCAGCTGCGTCCACTGTCCGCTGGCCACCGCCAACCAAACCAGCCAGCACCAGTCGCGATTCTGTTCGCTGAGCGTGGCCGCCAGCACGGCGAGCACAGGCATCTGATGGCGGACGCAGTGCTTCAGCAGATTGACGCTGGTGCATTGCTGGCAGCTGCTCTGCATCAGGTGCACAAATCTGGGCGTGCTGCTGATGCATTCATCCGGCAGATTGTTGCTGCTGCACAGCACAATGGCGAACACATCCTGCTGCGCATTGTGGGTCAGCAGACTGCACATGGATTGCCCCGAGTCGCGTTGCAATTGCTGCAGATTCGCATCCAGCCCAGAGCTGTGCGAGGAGTTCGTCATGGTGTCCTGCGAGGAATTCGTTTGTCCGTCGCTGCGTCGCGTCTGTCGATTGGCGGCACGTTTATGTTGTCGCTCGTGGCTGCAGTCGTAGCTAAGGGCACGCAGCAGGTGCACGCCCAGCGCTCGGCACTTGAAGTGTGCCAGGAGCTGCTGCAGCTCGCTGAGTGGCAGATCAAAGTACTGGAAGAGCAGCAGCAGCTGCCACCAGTCGTTGCTCGCCGCAAAATGTTGCAGCATTGCCGTTGGCCATTTGCCCTGCAGATTACGCGCCGCCAGACGCATCAGCGCTGTGTAGGATTCCAGTGGAAACTTGGCTGGCATCTGCGCCAGTTCGTGCACCAATGCTCTGTCCCAATGCTGCAGTTGCTCCGTGTAGCTGCTCTTGGCTGTGCTCGTTGGCAGTCGGCGTTGCAGGTGCAGAAAACTGCGCAACGTTTGCGTATCGAAATCCAGCATTTCACAGCATGCCACACAGTGCGTGACGAGCTCCTCGTCACCAGCATGCTGCAGCGCCAGCTGTGTGGCCGTCTCGCAGGCATGGAACAGCTGAGTGCGTGTGATCTGGCCATATAGCTGCAGTTGCTCCATTAGAAAATAGTATACAGCATAAGCACTGCGTTGCTGCTTCAAATAATGCGTGTAATTGAGCTGCGCTTTTCTAGCATAGCGCTGACTGAGTCGTGGATTCGAGAAGGTGACCAGCTCGCCAGGATGCGCTGCAGCCATGGCATCCAGATTCACCTGCTTGAACTTGTAGAACAGTTCATGCGCTGTCGGCAGAGCAGCTGCTGAAGCGTTGCCGGGCAGATGACGCTCGAAGCGCGACATCAGCGACTTCAAATAGGGCACGCGACTGAGATTGCTGGAGGACAGGAAACCCTCGAGCGCATGCACGGTGGGCTCGTGGCACAGGAAGTCAAAGAACGTGAGCAGCGGCTCCTCCTGCAGCGACTCGGCAGCGTTGTGCGTGCGCTCCAAATAGCTCTGCACGCTCTTGGACATCTGCAAGCAAGCATAAGCATTGAATTACTTTATTTGTATTTTTCATAATAAAAAAATCATTGATTTTGAACTGGTTACGAATTTACCAATTCGAATCCCTCGCGCTCTGTTGGATCGTTAGTCTTGAGATCGATGAGCAGCGTCAGCAGCGGCTCATTCTCGCCCGCCAGCTGCTCCAGCGCACTCACGGGCACGCACTCGAGCAGCAGCAGCGAGTGATAGCCACGCTCGAGCAGATGACGTGCCAAGGGCAGGCGGCAGATGAGCTCCTTGTGCTGATCCAGGCACTGCATGGTGCACAGACGTCGCAGCACCGTCGACACCTCCGCGGACTCGGCCGCAAAGAAGTAGCCGGCGCGTGCAAAGTAATTGCGAAGTGGTTCGCATGGTTGCTCCAAGTGCTCCAGAGCATACTCGAACATGACGGGTTCGATTTTCCACACCGCATAAGCCTGCTCCAAGGGCAGCAACGCAGCTGTGTCTGCGGTATCTTGACACCAGAACCAGCGACGCAGTCTGTCCAGCTGGGCGGTGTCCACCAGATGCTGCCAGACCAGCTGCTTCTTCAGCTGCGGTAGCAGCGAATCCTTGTTGTTGGCAAAGTAGAGTTCGACGAGCAGCAGCTCCAGCGTGTACTCTGACAGCGTCATCAGCGCCTCGATGTGGACGCGTGGCAGGAGCGTCTTGTGTCTGTTCAGAAGATCGCTGCATTCGCGAAACTGCTGCACCAGGGACCAGTAATACTCCAGCACACTCTGCTCCTGCTCAAAAAGCTGCGGATCACGGCAGCGCAAATGATCCAGCACGAATTCACTGAGATCCTCATCGTTGCACTCGCGGGCATATTGGTAGAAGAAACACTTGACGTCGCGCTCCACATTGTGGAGTACATTGTCCGCCTTGCAGACGAGTCGCTCGGACAGCAGGCGCCGCACATAGGCGTGCACGACGTCGTAGAAATAGTGTCGGTACTCGGAGACGGGAATCTTCTGCTTGGCAGCCCAGTATTCCATGCACAGATCGATGTGTTCGCCTTTGGTGGCCACCTCCTTGATGATCGACACCTCGCTGATGCCCGACCAGCTCTTGAAGATCTTGTTGCGTGCCTGGGCGGAATGCATTTCTTTGTTTTTGTTTTTTGGGCGTATTCAGTGCGCTTTTTCACATTTTCACTACAAGTGATAAAGTTCGTTGTTGTTTTGTCTTTGTCCCTATTACAAACTGTTGCTGTTTTTGCAGCTGTTTTGTAAACAGCTGTTGGGTGTTGCTGCAGAGTTGCCAGATCGTCTTGTGAGTATCGAGTAGCAAGTACTTTTGCAAGTGTGGCGGTTTGTTTTGAATGCAATTGGGGAACATGTGTCGAGGTATCGCCTTTCCTTTTGGTAATTGAATATCGCAACGAATTGTCCTTGCCTGCCATGTCGTAACTTGTCTGAAATTTAATAAATTGCAGGAAACGACAGCCGCCACAAACAAGTTCCATGGCAAAGTTCAGACCACACAGCGAAAAAGCCAAGCAGGCAGAGCAAAAAAAATTCCTTTAAGTTGAATGCTTAATGTTTTCATGTTTCGGTTTCGTTGTTTCGGGGCTTTTTCGCTAGAACAGCAGTAGCAGCTAGTGTTTACTGTTTTGTATATTTGCAAGTGCCCAGCCCAGCTAGCTAAAACGCTTACAACATCCGCTTACAAGTTTGGTGGCCAAAATAAATCAACTTACAACAACGAGTGGTAAATGACCATTTTCCAAGAATGTCACATTTTACATGATCTAAGCCCGAAGACACTTTCTAACAAGACTTATGAACTTGCAACTGGACGCCTCGGGTGTCATTAATAAATTTCACACGATTGTTTTACATGGCATCTCTACATAAAATGGAGCTGCCCCAACCCCAGGTACCCCATATTCCCCCATTGCCCCGCTTCCCGTTCCCCTTGCCGCACTTCGCGCACTTGGAGTAAACCCTAAGCTTAAGGCCAGGCCAAGTTGCGTAAGCTGATATTTCTTTCTTTGGGTTTATGCAGCAGCATAATTATTCTTTATATCGTTTATGAGCGAAGAAAAGGTACCTTCAAAGAAAGAAGCCAACACAAGTCAACAACCCACAGTCGACTATGGAATACCCGGCAAGAAAAGCTCAAAGTAGGCTAATATTGAAATATTTGGTTTTTTCCAATTCATTTTATACAAAGTTTTCGGACAGTTAAAAAAAAAGTTTTAAATAAAAAATATATACACAATAATTAAATAATAAATATGTTTTAATTACAATCACAATTGATTAGAATTTTTTAAAGTTAAATAATTATTCTGATCTTTTAAATATTTTGCCGTGACGACAATTAAATAAATTTCAAAATTATTTTGCTGTCGCTTTAAAATGCAGAATTTAATTAATTGCAAGGTATTATTAAGGATAGTCTGTTGATGCTGAAGACGTTCAAGAAATTGCCTTCTTTTATAATACCCTTTTACCTTATTGGCAGCGAGTAAAAAATGCTGCCGCTTCTTGTTGACGATTGTTGTTGCATGTTTGCTGCCTGTTGGTGTTGTTGTTGTTACCGTTTTGGTCACTTAACAAATAGTCGAAAAGCTTTATGGGATCCCGCGGTCTGCAGTTTGTTTATAAGCGGGTGACTTGGCAATCCAAACCGGTTGTCTCAGCTCGCCTCCCCCTCTCTTCAGCGAGCGAGTGTGTGATTTATAGTTACGCACAAGCGCGCAAATCCAATTAGACGAACTCGCTGACTGCCTGACTGACTCACTGACTCACTGCCTGACTGACTGACTGACAGACTGACTGACGCACTGGTCTCCGGTCCAATCCGGCAGCAGTAGCCGCGGGCCCCAAAATGCCGCCAGGCCAAGAGGACGGCCGCAATCCAATCTGATGTCTCACATGCTCCTCTTTCCCATATACAAACTGCTCGAACATACAAAATATATTTCAAATCGTGGATAGATTCGGGTCGCCGCGTTGTATCTGTATATCTGCTTTATTACTCTTTGGTTTTTTTTTATATTTTAAATTTGGGATGTTTACATCATCGCGGAACTGTCTGCGCCTTCGATTCGTTGTCCAATGTCGTCGACAACGACGAGAGTTGAACGCTGAGCGACGCGACGCGGGAGTGCGGCCTTTTGTTGCATTTTAAATATCAAAGCGAACTCGAACTGCAGCGCGTCGCATCTTTATCTAAACAGCTAAAATGTGTGTCATAATGCCTCCCGTCAATGCCTCGCCGCATGTCGCATGCAAATTCGAAATACAAAATACAATATACACTATAGACCAGACTATATCCAGCATGTGGAGCAATGCATGACGTCATCGCGGCGCCCAATTAAGATGCAGCGCGCGCATTGCAGCCTGCCACAGCCACAACCCTGAAAAAGTTCCTCCCCTCCCCTCCACATATTCCACAGCAATAACAATACATAATGTAATAATAATATATTAACAACAATGAGTGCAAAAAGGGCTGAGCGATTCCCACGTGAAATGTGGCCAGGTAACTGGCAACTGGGTGTGTTTCTCTTGTCAGCGTGTTTCGCACTTGGAATGCTTAAATAGCGAATTGCTCCCGCACTATGGATACTATATACTACCATATATATGTTGTAGTATGTAGCGTAACCTTCGGCAGCTGCTGCTGCATTGCTTATTGAGGGCTTTTCCAATGGAAAGTCGAGCCGGTCTGGTCTGGACTGGTCGGGTCTGATCGGGTCAGCTACAGATTTGGTAATGGCCGCTATTGGTCATAGACAATAGACATAACTGATTGATAGTCGCGGCACATTCCACGCTGCCTCTTCGCACTCTCCGCTCCTGGAGCGGACGGAGACGGCGGCAAACTTGTTTTTGTTGTGTTTTACGCAAAAAAATATTGAGTAGAAATGAAAGAAATAAACAAATGCGAGCCAATGAGCGCCCACCGCCACCACCACCACCAAAAACAACAAAAACTATGATTAATTGCAGAGGAGCTGCTGCGTCCACAGGCGCGAACGCGTGTGCTGGGCTGAAGTTGGCAGTACCAACCTTACCTGCCTCTCACCTCCTACCATTGGGACCGCAAGTCGGCGGGGTTTGGCAGTTTGTCAGTTTGGCAGCCGGGAGCTGAAGATGCTGATCTCACAAAAAACACAAAACAAGTAAGAAAGCTGCAGTCGAGATGTGACAGTAATAGACCCCTCACTTTTTATTGGTCTACTTTACAACTTGGCCACTCGAATTTATTTACGATTACAAATTTATGATCACAAATAAAAAGGAAAATATTGCTATTCACTCTTCACTCCAAAATTCGATTTTACCGAAATATAATTTTATATAAATTGTATACTTTGAAATATGTTTTTTTTTAAAAATCCCAAAGTAATAGCTTTATTTAATTTCATAATTAACTTAATTTAAAAAATGTTTTACTAACTTAGAAAATTGTAATATTAAATATAAAATAATATAACAATAAATACCAAATGTTTGTAATCAGCGCTCTAATTTTTAAGCTTTAGCTCGTAGGAAATTAATCAATAAATAATAATAAACGGATTAATGAAAAGACAAATAATTATGGACGCAGAGCAATCCGATCGTTATTTTGTATTTAGTATGAGGCAAGTTAATATTATATGTAGAATCGGGAACATATGCAAAAAGATAGGTGTCTACATCTACAGTCAGATAAACGGACAGACGAACAAGGCTTTATGACGCTGATTCAG
This sequence comes from Drosophila ustulata, assembly GCA_035047365.1. NCBI lineage: Eukaryota > Metazoa > Arthropoda > Insecta > Diptera > Drosophilidae > Drosophila > Drosophila ustulata. Next base: position 22,969,408 of record JAWNPT010000057.1, on the reverse strand, counting down.
AAAATATATCTTATGGGATCCAAGATATATCCGTATGCCTGTTACGCACATTTAGATTTCGACAAACTCAATAGACCCTTTCTTTAAAGGGTCTAATAACATGGCTCTAACCACAAAACTCCCCCTCGGGCTGACTTCTGATCTTTACGGCTGAAGAGCAGCGCGATTCACTCGCTTTTGGGATTTATCATTTAAAATCGGTTAATGAACTGTGAGAATGGCGAACGAAAGTTCAGAACTAGTCGCCGGAGAGAAAGAGATAGCGAGGCGGAGAAAGAGAGAGAGGGAGAGTACGAACCCGTTGATTATTGTTTTGTTTCGTATTTTTCTGCTGTTCGAGGAGCTCATGTCTTTTATTGTGGCAATTTGCATGTTGCCACCTTTCGCTTGTACCGTTAAGTTACGCGTATGTAGATGCCACAAAATGGGCTCATTAGCACCTGGCTGGCTGATTTGGATTGATTTGCATGTAACGGCCATAATCATAATTGGGCACAAAGATTGGCCTGATTAAATTCGTATCGCCCATCGAATCTAGTCTGGTCATACTGGCAGCCTCACCTTGTGGCAACGTTGGTGGTCGCTCCTTTTTTTCGGTTTTTGCTTAATTGGAAGCGACTTACGCTGAAAATCAAAAGTGCCATAGCAACAACAACAACAACATTGTGAAAAGAGAAGAACAGCAGCAGCAGCGACGGCAACGGCGACAACAACAAGCAAAACATAAATCAACTTTGAAGTGCAGCGCAGTCAGCTGCGGCAGCGACAGCAGCTCAACACAGCTCAGCTCAGCTCAACGCGGCCTTGCTTATCAACGTTTCCTTCATTTTGCGTTCTTTTTGCCTTTTCTCTCAAGTCTTACTTTCTTTGTTTGCCTTGCCCGCACGAATTTTGGCTAAGTGCAGGCTAAGCAGCAACGTAAACGCAAACGCAGGCTGCGCAGCCGCAGTCGCTGTCGACGCTAGCGGCCGCAACAGGTTCTTGTTGCTGCTTTTTGTTCCTCAGCAAGAACTGGACGCATAGCACGCGCAACAGGTTCTGTCCGATGCCTGATTAAGTGGCGAGCGAACGTGCCTGTGTCTGCTCTCTCAGCTCTCTCATTTACACACACACAAGCACACACAATTGGACTTGCAGTCGGCTCTGCTCTCACTGGCTCTCGCACACACACACACTTGCGCAAGCAATTGGACTTGCAGTCGGCACTCACTGACAGCTGAGATAAGTGACTTTCAATAAAAATACCTGTTTATGTTGTTGCTGTTGGTGGTGTTGCTGCTCTGCTTTGGTTGCAAGCAGGCCTATGATAAGACTACGACTGACCCCCATTAGCAAACGTTTTTACCGTGTGGAAATACACCCCGCATGTCCAGCACATTGCAGAGCAGCGTCCAAATTTCCACTGGGGTTTTTGGACAGCGACGCAGGTAAGGCAGACTTAAGATTGCCGCTTTGCCTTTTCTCTCTCTCTCTTTTTCTTTGTATTGTGTGTGTGTATGTGTGATTTGCTCTCTTGTGGCTGCTTGTCGTTAACGTGGCCAAAGACAAACATTTTCGCAATTGCCGCTGCGAGAGCGCTCGTTTATCTGTGTGTGTAGGTGTTGGACTCTGACTCGCAGTCGTTGTCGTCTCAGTCTCAGTCGCCGTCGCTGCCGCCGTGAGCTTTGCCTGATCGCGCCTCAGTCGCAGTCTCGGTGTCAGTCCACTTTTGGCTCTCGAATCGTGCAGTTAGCAAGCAAGAAAAGGTTCATGCCGCGTTCATTGGCCGCGCGTAACGTGTCTGTGTTTCTTGCTGGTGTGTATATGTGTTTGTTTGTGTTTGTGTGTGTGTGCGAGCGAGCGCATTGAAATAATTAAATGAGAATTAATAAATATAAAACATGAATTAATTATCGATGCTCGGTTCCAATAATGAAATATTTATTATTTACTCTGCATAAATTATAACACGAAAGTATTACAAAGGAATACAAAGCACAATAAATAAATAAACAATTAAAAATGTAATAATTGACAAATGCTGTGAGTGTGCTCTTTTACATTACATTACACGCCTGTGTGTGTGTGTGTGTGTATCAGTGTGTGTTCTTGTTTCGATGTGTGAGTGAAGCAACGGCGACCATCACGCGTTGTGCTAGCAAACAAAAGTGCTACAAAATGAAACAACAACTAAAACAACAACAGCAACAACTGCAGCGACTGCAACACGAAACGGCATTTTGTGGCTCGGCAACGCGGCGTGTAAAATGTGCCTCAAGAATTCCACAAAAATTCAGCAAACATCAACAAAATAAATACAACAAAAAAATATCGAGCGAAATGAATACAAGCAAATATTGAAAAAGAGCCGAAAACTGAAGCGTAGCCTTCAACGTGCAACATTTCTTCCGCTTACAACCAAAGTTCTTCTTCTTCTTCCACTCGTTCTTCGTTTTCTTCTACTTCTACTTTATCGCTGCTTCGCTAGCGGGTGGCAAGAAAGATTCTTGTGCCTCTTCTGCTGTTTCTTCTTGTACAGCTTTAACTCCATCTTGTGCTTTGAGGCCAACAAGTTTTGCTCAAGCTTTTTGCCTGCCACACCGCCACCGCCACCGCCCCCTCTTACTCCTCTTACCCCCTGCGGCAATCCGCTCAATCAACATTTTCCTAAGGCAGACCAGTTTTTGGCGGCGGCTGCATTTTGCCATTTTCCGCACTTCACGAGCCTCAACTGCAACAACAGCGACTCCAATGTGTGGCTAGAAGAAGCAGAAGCATCAGAGTTGTTGGAGAAGCCAAGGCGGAGCACTGAGCGCTGAGAGCAGCGCACTTGGGAAAACTCATCTCAGTCATATAAAGCATACGTATATTTGTACTATACGAAGACGGACAGTACGTGTTTTGAATTGTTTTAATTGGCGCCAGACCGAGACAAACTCACAAAAAATCGTAGTACATATAGTAAAAAAAAATAGAATATTATAAGAGGAAGCAGACAGAGTCTAAACATTTGCTTTGGGGTCATCTCTGATGTTTCTGCGACCAGAACTTGTATGAACCGAAAATCAGATGCGGACATGTAGACCTGATAAAGAGCTAACAAAAAAAGAAAACAAAAACAGAACAAACTGAAAGTTGATTTAAATGGATGACATAATGTGTAAAGTAAACTTATAGAGCAAGGTTGTCTCTGAAATAACTCGCACTTTGTTTAAGATATCTAAAGTGATTTTTCCGATGTATACATATCAATTCAGAAATCGTTTATTGCCAGATTCGAGCTAATACTTTTTAGAGTCGAATGCGACTTCAAGAATATATATAATAGCAATGTAATTTATAAATAGAAAAGCGACGTAATTGAATTATCGTACACTTTGGAAGGTCAAAAAAGATTCTCGAGTTAAGATGAACTTAAGTTATTTGCCGAGTTCTGTTTGGGCTCTTTCGCAAGCTTGTTAAGTTCTAATTAAATCCGGAAGTCTTTTCCACTTATAGACTCACTGGTTAAGCTTCTTTAATCTGCGGCCAAGCATTTTGGCGAATTTCAGCTTGTAGCTAAATTTACAAGCAGCTTAACAGTATTTCGAGTACTTTTCGGATGTGGTAACTGTGATTGCGATAAGAAATGGCAAAAATGAAGGGAAGATTCCCCTATGATATAATCTGTAACTGACAAAGGGTTGCAACGGAATCAGAACTTGGCGTGATGACTTATCAACTGTTCCAGACTATGGCGGATAGCGGGTGGTTGAGTAGCATCAACGACAAATACGACAAAAGAATTTCAAAACAAACTTGTTTGCTTTTCTTGGGCAGTCCGCTGGGGAGCGGGCTGGCGGCGGGGCTGATGGGTTCAATACACTCGGGCCCCGGCATTCAGACATCAGACATCAGACATCGCTCCAAAAATGTGTGCGTACATTGTGAATGAGAGATTGATTGAATTATATTGAAGTTGAGCTACAAAGCAAGTGCTGCCGAGCTGCAGATGGGGGACTATCTGGAGCTGGCGATCGCATCGCATCGATTCAATTAAAAGTAAAACATCCATTGCATGCGGCGACCTTGTCGTGTTTGCTGTATCTGACGGATACGTATCTGTAGCTGTATCTGTATCTGTAGATGTAGCTGTCTCATTGCCAGGCTCCCATTGGCAACCAGTTTTGTTATATTTTTTTTGCGTGCATGCGTGCAGAAGAGCTTCATTTTATCTTATCATTCAGGCAACCAGCCAGGCATTCGGCTTGCCTGGCTAAGTCGAATTTTAATCTTATCTATCTGAACTAAGTAAGTGCAAACATCAGCACAAAAATAACAAACGAACAGGCGAACAACCGACCAAAAACTGAAACGAACGAATCAACAGCAAATTCAAGAATTTCGAGAGTGCGTTTTACGTCTCATCGTTTGTCATTTGTAAATTACTCACATAACTAAACCCGAAATTTCCCTGAATACTACGAGTATATCATAGCGAACATACAGATATCGTATTAAGTACAACGCATAGAAGTAATTTTCCCTTAAAAACAATTCAACAAATTGCGCACAACAATTGCTGTCGACCAGTTAAGCAAATAGCAAACAGACAGTTAAACACGCAAAATGCTACGGAATAAGTTCCAAAGAATTAACAATTTCATCTTGAATTTCCCATCTGAGAATCTGCTTACGAGGCTCGTAATACATGCATGATGTACTCAAGAGCAGACGGACAGGTTGTAAACTAGGGAAACCTTTTGCGGAAGATCGTGTGATCAAGTTCATTTATGTATTATCGCTTAGGTAATACTATTATATTAGAGAATAGAAGAGGGAAAACGAATGGGAAAACTATCAGATTATTATTTTGGCAACAAAAAATACAAAAAGAATAATTACTAAAAATGTTAGCTAACGCAATTCAGTCTCTCCCCAGTGCGAAGCTTTCCTTGGAGGAATTTACTTTGCATTATAATAGATCAATTATTTTCAACATCTTTTTGACATAAATCGTGTTGTTAACGCTCAATTTGACAAAGATATTGCAAACACTATAAAGCAAAGGAATCTGCAAAGAAAGCCGTTTCTTTGTCGTTTCATTTTCGTTACACAAACAACAAGTCGCAAGTTTACGGAGACACAAATACTCATTAAAATTTAGTACACACATGTGGCGTGTATATAAATACTATAAGTGCTCGCTGCCGTACATACTTATGTGTTTATATACTTAAAAGCGAGTACTTATATAAACATATGTTAGCTAGCACTCATTACTATTTAATTATTTAGTTATTTATTTATTTTTTTTGTTTTTTCATTATTTTTGATATCTGTAGTGGGGACTTTTCTCTTGCTCTCTTTGCCATTTGCCATTTGGCTCCGCTCTCACGCTCTGTTGTACTTGGGCTTTTTTGTTCCCGTTACGTTGCACGTTTTACAATTTTTATTTGCGCTTCCAAAGTGCTTGGAATGTGCTGTGCAAATATTTGTGGCACATTCGCATACATCTGAGGCGGTTGTGTTTTTTTTTTTCCCGCAAATGAATTGGTCCACGGCCTGCTCAGGTGATAAGCAAAACGCTGCCGTTGCTGTCGCAGCCTGGACGACCTTGCGTCTTGCCAACGACCTTCACATCCTGTCCGCTGTGTTGTTGTCTTGTCAAGGCGGAAGTAAAGCGCACAATGATCAACTGCGGGTGTACCCAAAAAAAGAAAAGAAAAAAGTATCTGAAATCTAAACTCGATCGACATGCTCGCCAGGTATCTAAGAGCTGTTGACATGCCCCTGACGAGAAGCAGAGGAACGTCAAAAGCGAGAACCGGTGCGAGATGAGATGTTGTGGCATTGAGGATGAATGATGCCAGGCACTGGCAAAATATCTACATGCCTCTTCATCTGCGGCTCTCGGTGCGGGTGTTGTTGCTGCTACCAAGAAGCGCGCTTGGGAATCTTTATGTTTCCCATTTCATTTCTGCTGCAAACGAAGCGCGGCGAGCACTAAAGAAGGCGTTGAACTTGCCACAAGCGCTGCTCACAATCGCAACTGCAACTGCAGTTTTTTGTTGCTGCTCGCTAGCAACAATTGCTGATTGTTGTTGGCCCTTTTTTTGCTCTGCGGCTCTGACTCCGGCTTAGACGCTGGTTTTGTTTTGTTTTTGCTTTTTTGCGGAAATCCAGCGAACGAATTAAATTTAATTGTAAATTTATGCGTTTTTGCTGTTAAAGTTGCTGTTGCTGTTGCTGTTGTTAGCGCTGTGTGAATGTCTCAGCGCCATGCGATCTTCACCTTTGTCTGATCCCCTTGATCCCCTCGGGTCCCCGCTACCTGTGAGAATTGACAAAAATTATAATGAATCGCAGCAGTGGCACCGCAAACAGGGCTAAGGCAGCCTTGCAAGCTGAAATGCAAACACCTCGGCAGGTAAACCTAATCACAACATAACCGGGCAGGTAACAGTTTCATTCATCTCTCTGTCTCTCGAATGCCATTGCCAACGTTTGTTGCTCTTACCATTGCCGTCGTTGTCAAGCACTTTGTTACGCTTGTTAGTAGCTGACACTACAACAATTTGAGCGGAATTTATGACAACCAACAGCAACTATGGCAACTATAGCAACAACAGCAACTCGGTTCAGGGACATTATCTTTATCAGGCATCTCAATCTTTGACGAGTCGTTTCAAACTGGCTAAAACTGTGCCGCAAAACGCAAAGCAAGAAATCTTCAGCAGATAACAATTTCAAATGACAAAGTTGTTAAAACTGTTAATTGCCACTTAAGAAGAAACTCTAAAGTGCTGGGAAATTATTGAAATTCCACATACATGCGAGTGTATAATTAAATTAATATGCAATTTGTTTATCTAAGCAATCTGCTTATGATATCTCTTATATTCCTAATGACGAGAACATTTCTTTCAACTGCACGTCGAGGATGTTTGAATTCGTATTTATTGTAGAAATTAAACAGACAAAACACATTTCCTGTGAGTAATATTCGATAGAATTTTCATTGCACTTCTCAGCTTTTTATTTATGATCTGGCATTGCCAAAGTCTTTGGCTGTATTTGAATATTTATATTAATCTTTCTCATTTAAATTAGCTGAATGACTGAATCATATTCATTTTCACAATCGAAATCGATCTACAAGCAATGCTTCTTCTTCATAATAGAGATATAATCTTTTCATTTAAATCCCCTCTGCTGCTGTTGTTCCCACAGTAAATTCCACTACAGAATGTGTATTTAAATCAATCAATTATAACAACAGCAACAGCAACACAACAAAAATTTCCTGTTTAGGATCAACAACAACAAACTTGGCCGATCGTTTCAGTCAACTGGCCAGACGACAGTCTTGGTTTCTGATTTGTGATTTGTGTAGTTTAGTGTAGTGTTTAGTGTAGTGTAGCCTGTTTTTGACCTCGCCGAGTGTGTTTCGTATTGGAATTTATTGGACTAGCCGCGCCATATCAAATGCTTGGCCTCTTGCTTCCAAACTCGTTCTCTCTCGCTGCACGCGTCGCTCCTCTCTCTGGGTGTCTGAGGGGCACGATGAGGTGGAGGGAGGCGGAGGGGGTTGCAGCTACTGGGAACTGTGCCCATTTCGCTGGCGCCACTGTTTGCCGTTGTTTTTCCGCAATTTTTTATATGAAGCAAACTGCCCAAAACTGTCATTTTGCATTTTGCATTTTTCGTGTGTCGATGTCGATTGTCGATGTTGATGTCGATGTCGATGGCGATGGCGATGGCCAGCAAAAGTGTCTAATTTCGCTTTTAGCGCAATAACAATAACAGCAACAAGCAGCAGACAATGTTGTCTGCGCTGGCCGAAAATCGACTCCATTAGTGAGCAGCAAAAGCAACGAATGCCCAGTGGCAGAAGTTCCGCTCTCGCACAGTTTAGAGAGCTCCTTGGGGCCATAATTAACGAATTGCTTGTTGTGGCTGTCTCTCGATCGCTCGCTCTGTCTCCCATTTTAGCCAATCTTTTTTTGGGCAGCAGCTTTCACACACAGCCAAAGCCAAAGCAACGCAGTGCCGCTGGGCACAAAGTCGATGCTGCTGCTGCAGCTCCTACTGCCTCGCCTGGCGACAGGAGCTGCAACAGGCAGCAGGCAACAGGCTGCGATTGCCATGTCATTGCACTCGCAGGCAACTAGGCAAGAGAGTTGCCTCCATGTCGTAGATTTATCTGCGCCGTCGCGTACTTTGCCCCCTCAAACAGGCTTCTTTTGCTTTTCATCTATCTGCTAACTTGGCTTGTATCTACCTCTCTACGTGTATGTGTGTGTTTTGTGGCTTGCAGGGTTTTGTCAACGGTGACTTAGAATCCAGTTTTGCAGTATTTGCAGTTCCAGTTCTTGGGCGCCCCGAGTGCGGCAAAGGCAGTTACGCAGCCACAGCCACGGCCACAGTTGTTATCGCAGTCAGAGCCAGAGCGAGATCCAGAGCCTCATAATTATGCATTAAACACTTGAAGTTTACGGGGCAGTGCTGGCATTAATGGCCAGCAATTTGCATAGAAACCATACACAAGATGCCCATTTGACATGGCATCAAAATGCCCAGTTGACATTTAAAGAGGAGCAGGCAGAGGGGAGGGAGGAGGAGAGGGAATTGACGGAACTGTTGCTGCTGCTGCTGTTGGTGCGTGGGTCGTGGCTGTGGGCAACGAAACGTAACCGAAATGCAGTCGGCAAACAAATCGCATTTGTAAAATATATAAAGAAAGAAAAAAAAACTTGTTTATTGGCTTAGACACACAAATGAAGGCAAGGCGATGTCAAAGGGGCTGGGGAATTGCCCGAGGGGGTTTTGTCTGTCAGCAGATGCCCTCTTGGGTCAATGTTATGTAAACCTGGTTCACTTTTCACACAAAATGCATCAGCAAACACATAATACCCGAGCGCATATTACACAAAAACCCAAATAACTCGACGGCAGCAGCAACAATAAATAACACGGCCAAAGCAATCGATTCAATTTGTTACACGCTGCGCTCCTCTAACGCTATCTATCGCTCTCTTTCCCGCTCTGCCTCTTGGGGCTGCATTCCAGAGATGCGCAACACGGCTCGATAAGAAAAAGTGCAACAGCAGCAGCAGCAACAGCAGCAACAAACAATGTCGCGACTGACAAATACTAATAATAATTTAACAAAGTGAAATGTTGTTGTGGTTGTTGTTGTTGTTGTTGCATCATTCTGCTTGGATGCGTCATTATTTATTTGAATATCGTGCGTTGTGATCTTCTCTTAGAGTCGCCAAAATGCAGGCAACAAGGTGTTAAAACAATTTCAACATCCACATAATAATCATAATCGCTGCTAACAAAAGCCAAAAATAAAACAAAACTCCAAAACGAAAACGAAACTAAAACTCAAAATCCCAGACAGCAATTACTAAATGAAAATGCGAAATCATAAAGAAAACGGAAATCATCAGCAGAGCTCAGCCACGACGACAGCAACGACAACGGCAGCAACAGTTGCCGCAGCGGCAGCAGCAACAACGGCAACATTGGTGGCAGAAATGGCAACAACGACAATGCCACTAGAGAGCTCCAATGGCAGCAAAAACAACAAAAACAACAACAACATTAACATCAACATCAACATTAACAACAGCAATGGACAAACGGATAAACTGTCAGTGTCGAAAATGCTGCTGCCCGCACTAAAGTCCGCCTCGAAGGATGCAACATCTCAGCAGCAGCAGCAACAGCAGCAGCAGCAACGACGGCAACACCAATTCACGCCCCTCTCCGTGTCGGATGCGGCCAGCAATGCCAGCTTCAGTTCCGCATCGGTCGCCGGTTCCATACAGGTAAGCCTCAAACCTCAAGCCCCTGCCAAAAAACAAAAAACCAAAAACCAAAAACGCAAACTCCAACTTCAACTTGAAATGGGCAACAGAAAAGTTATTAAGAACTTGCTAACTGCTTGACTGGGGCAATACCCTATAGAAAGTTTTAATGTTGCATAAAATCTGTATAATTGCTATAAACATTTAGAACGTTCTAGCCGATGAATGAAGTAATCAGAACCCTATTGTTAGTCATTTGCTAAAAACTATATTTATGGCACCCGCATATCAATATTTTAAGTCTCGAATTGACATGCAAAGCTCTCCTAAGACAGCAGAAGTTGCATGAACTTTTAGCTGATGAGAGCCATGATACTCTGTAAAATTGTTAGATAAATTTAGTACTGAAAATCGTTAATTGTTTAAATGTTTATTGCTGCATACCCTTTAGTACTCTGTGGAGTGCTGGGTATGCAAGTTTGCCAACCGGTTTGGTTGCCGGCTCTTCTCGCCGTGTCTGCGTCTGTTTTTTGTTTCGGTTTTTATTATTCTTGTTAATAAATCCTCCAAGCGCGCAGAATTCCAATCGCACTGCCGCTGACTCATTGCCCACAGTTCCAGTCTCAGTCTCGGTCTCCGGTCTCAACCACAGCAGAAAAAGTGAAGGCTTAAACAAACAAAATTTAACTTTGATCGCCGTCTTCGATGTCGATTTACATGGCCGGCAAAAAAACTGTATAAAACGTGAAGAAGCAGAGGAAATGGAAGGGGACCAAGAACGAAAAGAAATAAGCACAGCAAGCGGAAAATAATAATAATATATGTATGTATTTTTGTGGTTGCCTTTAACCCACGCACAGTGGGTCGGAATTTTTGGTATTGGGGCAGTGTCACCGCTGCAGGTTCCTAATTGAATTATGAGGTTGACCTCCATTTCGCCAGACTCCCGACTCTCCCAACTCTCGGTTTTCGTTTTCGAAATCACGATACTGTGTCATTCAGTCGAGCGACAAAACGGTACATTTGTTATTGTTGTTGTTGTCTTTATTTCATTTGTGCTCGAGTCGCAAATGGATCATCGGAATTGTGAGAAGGGTAATGCGATTATAATCGCATGTCGCATGCGAGGCCAGGATATCGGACAGCCTGACAATGAATGAAACCGCATGGAATGTTCTCAATGAAACGCATTTCGAGAGATCTGTTATTGGAATTTAATTAACTGTTATTGGAAGAGAAACGAATGACACAGTACGGAAGATACATTCTTTTTTTCTCGTTCGCTGCCATAAACTAACATTTATTTATAGAAATTCGATTATAGCGCGCATTCTTTAATAATCTCGAGAACTTCTTCGCTCCTCTGGCCGCACCCAAACAGTTTGTTTCGCTAGTGCTCCAAGTGCCCCGTCACCCATTAACCTTTAACTGAATTACAAGTTTATTGTAATACAGGGTCGTGGCATGCGGTGGCATCATCGCCCCAAATGATGATCATCATCATCGTCGTCGTCTTCACAATGAAAATGGATTGCTTTTTGCGTCTAAATGCAAAATAATTTACCAAATTAACGGTACCATTATCAACAGCGACGATCCGATCAATCAAAGTGAATCCGATCAATTAAATGCTGCCTCGAAGCGTGCACGAAGAGAGCACAATGAAAATGGGTTATGAACAAACAACAGCAACAGCTACAGAAAAAGAAAACACTACGAAAGAACGTAGAAAGACTGTAGAAATCAAATAGAACATTGAATTGTGAATGTGAATGTGAATGCGACTCTATATCGAGTCTGTTGGCTGTGAATTGGAACAACGCTGACCTTATCACTGAGCAATGTGCCTCAGCCAAGTCTTCTCCAGCTCCAGCTGTTTCTTCTAGTTGGTCTTCTGCTTTGCATTGTTGCTTTTGGCATTGGGGGAGGGCATTGATTAATCATCGAGTTTACCATGTTTTCTTCGCCATTTTTTGCTTGTCCAGTTCACTCACCGATGTTATCGATAGTCAGGTTGTTGAACCGAGCGAAGAAAAGGAAAAATGCGTATGCTCAAGTATTTGTTACCATATTTTCATTTTCATATCGTTCTGTGGGCAATCGTTAATTGCTCGTCGCATGCTGTTGCTTTAGTTCCAGTTATTAGACATGACTTCATCTCTCTGCAGCTCCCCGTTGGTGGTGGTCTGCACTGGATGCATTTCTCCTAACCATCTCCATCGTCTTCTCGCCTTGCCTACACGGGCTTAGAACAAGTTTTGGGGCGATTTTGCATCGATTAGGCGCATTCCAAGCGTCGCCTTTGCCTAGCAAAGTGGGCGTGGCGGCAGATTGCGGCAGACGACTGCAAGCCATGGCTATTTATAGCTGCAATCAAATTAATTGCAGCCACGCCCACTTGCAGCGCTGACAAAACAAACTGTAATGCTGCCCCAGCCTCAGCTTCAGTCTCAGCTTGACGAAGGTCGCTTCGCATTCCCCCAGTTTTTCCCCCTTTTTGTGTCGTTTTGTCTATAGAGTTTTTGTCTTTCAGATGAATGCGCAGATTTCCACAGAAAAATACAACAAAATATTTTGGTTTTAGGTGTAAGAGTTTCGCTTAATGTTTTGATTTGTTTTCTTCGCCGCTTTTGATTTTTTGTCGAATCAGCCAAAACACTTAACGTTGCTGCTCCAATGGAATTTTTTCCTTACTCGATATGTAGCCCTTCATGATGTAAAGTTCAAGTGGTTAGCGTGAAGCGTTTGCTACTCTATAAGTGAGTGTTTGTGTGTGTGTCAGTGTGTGTGTAAGTGCAGCTAACTGATCACTTAGCCAAGTCGGAGTCTTAATTGCCGCTTCATTTCCGTGAAACTGTCCGGCGTACGCTTTCGTTTTGCCACGGAAATGAGCGCATATTTCGCCAAAGAGTTTAACCAAACAGTTCCGAACACAAATAGTTGCGCAATTAGGGCGGTGACTGTAGATTACGCCTTTTTCTGATACCCTGTAAAACAGTGCAGGGTAGCTGATTATATATATTTTATATATATTTATATTTATACAACTTTGAACTTATTTTCTATTTCCCAATCTTGATATCAATGTTTCCTGTTCATAGTCGACTTTAAAATAAAATAAAGTCATGCAGACCAGGTTACCCAGAATAGTTGTGGCCATAAAAAATGTTTATGTTTCGTTCTTATTCAATTATGACTGCTTTATTGCCACGTTTCTCTGACGGTTTTGTAACCAGAAATATGTAATATTGTTTTGTCGGTTTCCAGGGTATTTTTGTGAGCGTTAATGTTGCCTGTTGTTTTGCTCTTGGCCTGTTGCTTTCTTTTGTTGCTCTTTCATTTTCATTTCCAATGCTCGAGCACAAAACTCTTAACGCTCATTAGTTTTCTAACTTGCCGTCGAACTCGTTTCTCACACACGACGCGCGGTTCTGCAATTAATTAATGCCAACAGTCGGCAAACACAACAACATGCGCAACATAACCAGCAACAACATCGACATCAACAACATCAACAACATCAACTGGCTATAAGAACAGCAACAATGCCGCCTGCCAGCGCTAAATTCTAGCCAGATTCCAGCTAAATTGTTTGCGCCGTCTTTGAACTTGCGCCGCCATCAGAGCTTGCCGCCTGTCTCCTCAGCTCCCCCCGCTTCCCCTGATCACATAGTTGCTGGTAGCTGGAGTTGGAGATGGCCAACCGTCAATGCTTTGCATTTTTTCAACAGAAATTATAACAAATAATTGCAACGCTTACAATTTGCCCTGGCTGACAACGGGGCAACAGGTGCAAGAGTTTCACCTTTTGTTGTTATGGCCAAGCTCCCAGGCAGTGGCTTGAATGCGCTTTGGCCATGGGCATCCATAGGCATTTCTCTAGCTGGTTGTTAATTAATTAGCAGGCCAAGTGAAAATGCATTTGGCCAGTGCCGTTGGCCGTTTGCATACGACGATATTGATGACTCTTTAACCTGGCTTTGCTTCCTTCTCTTTGTGCCTGCAGCTAAGGAAATGGCTGGAAAAGAGAAAAAACTAAACATGGCCAGAATGCATGTAAGCCGAACATAATTTATGGCTCTTTCAAGGGTATCTTCTGGTCTCGTTTTGAGCAGCGAATTGGAACTTTTTCTTTTGTTTGTGCTGCCTGCTTGTTCTGAACCCACACGGGAAAATTTCACTTTTGTTTCTTTGGCCAGACAAAAGCGAAGCGACATTCAAGCCACGAAAATTTGAGGTCAAAAGCAACTCGTTCCCATTACAGCGTTGCAACAACGGCAACAACAGCAACAACAACGGCAGCTCTCGATCGATGAGAAGCAAAAGTGCTGCTGTCCATTGAAATTCTTGAGCTGCTGCTGCCAACCACAAATGAACTGCGTGCATGTTGCCAATGGCTCTTATACCTGTCTCAACAAACTGCCTGTCCGCCTGCCCCTGCCACCTCTTGCTGCCCCCAAACACGTGCGTAATTTAATGCCAACTTAGAAGAGTCTCCAACGACGACAGCAGCAACATGAAAAACATTCCTGTGCCGACAGCTGCCCTTGCAAAAATATGCAAACTTTCGATCCAGTTGCAATGCAATGTGACAGACACCAGACCCCTGACATGATATGCCATTTTAGGAGCTGCAACAACACAGTGTGGCAGCAACAGCAGCAGCTGCCACCAGCTTGCCACTTTGGGCCATTGATTTTGTGTGTTGTCATCGCTTGATGAGGCGGCTGGCAGCTGGCAGATCGTGGACACTCCAGCTCATCAAAGTGACCAAACAAAAGTGAAAATCTGCGCTTTCTAATTACGCGCAACAGCAGCAGCAGCAGCAGCAACAACAGTTGCCACAACAACAGCGACCAGCTGCCGCAATTCTTGGCTGACGAAGCGTGCATAATTAAAGGCCCTCTTGCAGCATGTTGTTGCCTAATTATGGCTAATACCTAAATGACGCTGCCCATCTGACTATATAATATATGTATACAATGCGTTTTCATTTGTAGAAAGTCCGAGTCCAAGAATCAGCAAAAGTCTCGTCAAGATTCTGTTGCGCATCGCTGAGCGCTGGGCATGCGCATGACCTTCACTCCACCGAGGCAGACAAAAGCTGGAAACAATGAGAGAGAGAGAGAGATTGAGGGGCATTGGCTAGAAAACATTATCCAGCATTAAGTGGAGCTGGAGCTGGAGCTGCAAACAAGTTGGACTTGTCAGTCGCTTGGTTTTGGTTTGGTTTCTTTTGGTCTGCTCGGTTGTCTTTTCGCTCAGTTTGTTTTTCGCATGGCTATTTATTTGTTCTTGGCATGCTCCTTGGCCCGCTCGGTCGGCAGAGTTGATTGCCAAGCCAAAGAGCTGTGTTGCGTTGCGTTGCGTTCTTATTGCCTGCACGCCTCAAACTTATCACTGGCCATAAATCTTGTCCCGCATACCAGAGACAGCGACAGACCAGGCCGGATCCAATGTAAGAGAGTCGCAGACTCTCAGACTGAGACGGAGACGGAGATGGAGACGGAGACTGGTTGCCATGCCATGACCATTACCAGTTGCTTGGCTTGCTCCAGCTTCATGCCACAATCGCCGCTTGAGCTTGAGCTCCAGGTTATTAATTCGCTGCCAACGGGGTCAAGGATGCAGTCAGTTATTTGTGGCTGCAGTTGCAATATTGTTGTTGCCATTTCAGTTGCAGTTGCATATCCTGCCCTGCAGCACACGCTAATGAGACGCGCCTTCAGTTTGCGCAATTCGCTGACGCATCCTTATCTCGAACCCCGCCCCCCGTTGCGGCAATCTCCTAAATGCCACAACTGATTACCAATCAGGCCAAGTGGCGTCGCTGCATCGCATTAAGTCACAAAGATTTACTTTCATTTGGCCACAGCACTTAAAGGGCTCCCCAACTGCCACTTGACAGCTGGCGAAAGGTGGCAGGCGGCAGGAGGAAACGCTTTCGGTTTTCGGCTTTTGGCTTTCAGTCAGCTTACAATTTGCGAAAGTGTGAAAATGGCCATCAACACAAGCCACTTCGATTTGCCAAGAGATCAACTCGTCTCGTCTGTGCCCACACAATGACCGGCATACGACGATATCCTGAAGAGCAATAAAATTCAATTCAAAAGAATCCTTACTCAAGTGAGAAAGGTCTTTTACAAAGGAAGTGCAATTTTAATTGAATGATAAATGTATTTACATAAATATAATTATTTAGTTGAATGGGTATTTTAATAGTAATTGGTAAAAGGAAATGTCTTTTACAAAAATTTCGAATCAATCGAACGAAAAATATATTTATTTGAATATAATTCCTTTTAAAAGGTTAATAAGTTAAGTATTCAACGAAATTATTAAAAAAATATAATACATATCTTTTAATTATTATTTCATTCAAAATACTTTCTTGCTGAATTTTCGCATTATGACGATTTCTTATATAATCACCTAAAAAATCAGAGTTGCTAAAGATAATTTATGATAATTCTAATGCAAATTCCATTTGTAGCTGTAATTCAAAATTGTACTTTGTTAGAATTTAATTAGATTATTATTAAATATGGACAAATGTTTTTTCATTTGTAAAAATCTTCCTAAACTAAACATTTTCATATGCATTAAAAAATTCTACGAATTTAACAATTAGTACAACTGGTAAATATCGTGAATACATCGAAAATTGCAGTTTTATAATAGTCTCATTTTAAAATATAATTTCTAACTCAATCTAAATTTTTACTCAGAGAATTTAATTTGATGCTTATTAAATATGAACAAATTGTTATTATTTTCAATAAGAATTTATGATAATAATGGAATTTTTTCCCCCTAAACATTTTTATATAGATCAGAAATGATATTAATTTATGGATTTGCCTAAATAAATAGTCAATATCTAGCTAGAATTTATGCTCACGCAACTCGGTTAGCAACTAATCGCTATCAATGTGTCTAAGCGATCTTGCCAATCTATTTTGACCTTCGGTAATAAATCTTGAGCATTGCGAAAGAGTTGGGTTAAATTGCAATGCACAATTGAAGTAAATGGAAGGGGAGACTAAATTTAAAAGTATTTAGTACTTGTAATAACAAAAGTGAGCTTGCATTTTGCAATGCAATTCTGAATGCTGTGGCTGACAGACAGCCCAGAGAGCTAAAGAAACTAAGCAAATGATCAACTCGAGTGACTGACTGACTGACTGACTGAGTAACTAAATGACTGACAATCGCTTGGTTTCGTGCTGTTGCCAAATTCAAATCGAAATCGCGGCACGATCGCGCCCAAGTCGAAGTTGGAGTCGAACTCGTAGCTGAGGCTGGAGTCTTGGCCACGTTGGAGCTGACACGTTTGCTCGCATTTTGATTGCAATTTCTTTTCTGCTCTGCTGTGCGGTGCTGTGTGCTGGGGCGCGTTTTCTTTGCTGGCTCTCCATTAAAGAGTCAAATTCGTGTTGGCCATTAAAAGTCAGCGACAATGGAAAACGCAAATCAAAAGTTAGAAAATTTCCTCACGAAATCCCCCCAAAAAATATAAAAGAAAAAAACTTCCATCCAGCAGCAGTCTTGGCTGGTTGCGGATGAAGCTGACGATGACGATGACGATGATGATGATGATGATGAGACCAGGCCAAAACGGACAAAAGAAAACAAGATGGAGAAACTGCGATCAGCTGTTGCTGTTGCTGCCTGGCGACATTTTCGATTTTCAATCAGTTATTGTGGTTGTAGCTGTTGGCAGCTTGACACGAAAATCTCAAGCCAAAAATTCCATTGGCTGCCAAAGGAGTGCAGTGTGTGTGTGTGTGTGTGTGTGTGTGGGAGGCGGTTTTTTGTTGGCGCATTCTCATTGCACATTCCGGCAAATATTTTTAGATCATGTGACAGCTTGGCAGCCGCAGTCTCAAGTGTGCCACAATCATAATAAAACAAAAGTCAAGTTGCCAACGCGTGGGTGGCAGTTCCCCCCCTCCTCCCCGCTCTCGGGCCGTCTCTTATCATTTTATTCATTTTTTACCGGACAATTGAATTCGCTGTCTGACATTTCTGACCCCGTGCCGCGCTGACTCGACTCGACGTCGCGAGTGAGTCACGTGTTTTCTGACGTCGCATTGCAGCGCGATATCGACGGCAAGTATTTTTGTTAAATACCGCAAGCTTAACTGAGTAATGCCGTTAGCTGTTATTTTTGGCATTGACCAATGGGCATTTTGTTCTTTTATTTTCGTTTACGATTAATGCCAAGCCAAAACAACATTCTCTATCTCCCTCTCTCTCTCTGTCACTCTGACGCTCAAGAGTTATGAATGAAATTTCACTTTTGTGTGCAAATTAAAACACGTTCTTACGCTTTTTTATTTTGTCTTACGTGTAATCGCATTTACTTGGTGCCAGCTTATGATGGCAGCATTGCTCAATGACACTTGAACTTCTTAGTGAAATCTGTGCGAAGAGTAAAAGCTGTAAAAAGTGTGGAAGTAAAAGTATTTGGCCAACCAACCAATGCGTTTGGTAATTAAATTCGATTCGGATTAAGTGCTTAGAATGAAGCAGATTTCTAAAATGCAATTAGACTGATAAATTGCGCACTTTAGCGACAAGTTTGTTGATTAACTAATCAATTCCGATTGAGACTCGCCTCTAATTCAAATATTTTTCATTTGGCTTGATTGATTCTCAATTTTATGCATTGCAATTAAGTATTTAAATATGCTTTGGTTTTAATTCCCGTTGGAATTTCACTCAATTAACATTTATTTAATTCACCTCAAAACAGACGTGTTACGCATACGCAGTGTGTTACAGCCAATTCCCAGATCTGCCGTAGACTCTGGTAACAAATTCGGTGCAGAGCGCAGCCAACTTTCAATAGTTTTCCAGCCTTAGGGCGCATGCTTAGCACTCCATCAAGTGATTTATCTAACACGCGCTAGTTGCGAGTGCGATGCGAGTGTGGAGAACAGAATCAGAGACTGTGTCGACCATTAAGAAGCATCAGGCGGCCAGCGGCGCTCAGCTGCGTCCAGCTGTTGACCCACTGCACCACTTTTAATACGCGCCCCACCATCGCTGCCATTGATTTATTGTGCGAGATGCTGTAGCTGAAAATGCTGAATGCTGAATGCTGAATGCTGAAGTTGAAGTTGATGCTCATCCGGGGCAATTTCACAGCACAGCACACAGCTGTGGATAAATAATTACGGTGGGCCAGTCTCAGTCTCTCAGACTCAGCCAGTCAGTTTCTCTCTAGGAATACGGAGTAGGAATAAAGTAAAGGGCCCCATTGCCCCGTGGGACAGTTGCTGATTTAAATTCGTGTTAGAGAGACAAAATAATTACGGCAATTGGGCAAAAACAAAAGACAGACACAAAACCCAAAAAAAAAACAGCGATACGAAACGAAACTGACGGGCACGACGAACGAATAAGTGAGTGAATGAATGAATGAATGACTTCGATTTGGTCTTGGGAACGTTTCGAACCATTAAAATTCTTTTGCTAGCTGCAAACGATGCGCCTCCAGGCAAAATGCCCAACTCCACTCGCTGCTCGAGTCTCAGCTCGATTTTCGTCTCATTGCCAGGCAGGGCTTTAAGTAGTTGACCCACAAAAAATGATTTGACTGCCGCCAACAGTTGCTGCTGTGGCTGCAGTCGACAGTTGACTTGTGTCTGCGTTTCTGACTGTCATATGATTGTTATTATTATTATTATTATTTATTATTATTATGTGTATATATTTGCCATTAAGCAGCCAACAATTCTATGGCGCCAAAGTCAAAAAGACAATCAACAGCTGCCCACGTCGATGGCGGCGGCGATTGCGAATGCGATGGCGTCGCACCACACCAGAGACATAGAGACAGAGACAGAGACTTAGAGACAGAAACTTAGAGACAGAGACGGAGTTCGAGCCAAAGTCAGTCAAGTGGCTCAGAGAAGGCTTGGTCGACTCGTAATAATGCTGCCTTTTTTTTGGGGTCTTTGAGTATTTACAATTCGATTTGCTTTAGCTTTGAAATATTAAGTATACGTATTCGTAGCGTGATTTGATTTGATTGAGCATTTGACACCAGGGCTGCCGTAATGATTGAAGCAATTGAAAACCCAAACATGCACATTATGACACGTCTCGCAACATATAAAGCAACACTTAAATAAATGTAAGTCGAACGGCCTTTGGCGAGTCGCGTTCAAGTGTTTGAAATAAATCGACATTTTTATTACACCTTCCAAAGAGTTCTGCACATAAAAAATGATCGGTACACGTTTTACGAAACGGCAATAAAACTATTTTAATTTCGATTTGTTTCTATGCTTCTACGTGTATAAAATGATCAGTACACGATTTCAGAAACTGCAATAAAACTATTTTAATTATAATAATTTGGAGTCGTTTCCATGTGCATACTCTCTATGCAAACTTCATACATTTTTGGCTGCGTGATCAACTCAGACAATCAATTTGCCGGCTGTATTGCAGCCCTGGCCAGGCAATCAGTCAGTCAGTCCCTGTGCTGGCTCAGTTACTTAATCTAGCTTATTATGGACGCTCCGTTTGCTTGCCAGCATTTTGTTGTTTTTGTTTTTTTTTTGGGCTAGCTCGTCCAGTTTTATTTGAGTTTTCTGTTTCGTTGTTGATTTTGTTGTTCGCTGCGATTATGTACAAAGTATTTTTCCAGGCTTTCAACATCGCCGAGCAGCCACTTCGTTTGGCTGCACTTCAAAGTTGTTTCCAAGTTGCCAATTTTACCATGAGCCGGCGGATTATGCGATGCCACAAACAGAAGACAGAGACTCGGAGTCGAGTGCTTATCGCCACCAATCGCTGCACTGCAACAATAATAATTTTCACTTAATTATCTAATGAGCACACGGCAAACAAACAGAAAAAAAACCAAAAGTATTAGGCAGAAATGAAATGATGATGATGATGAAGGGGATACATATATACGACTTTGGGTTTATGTTTGATTTTTGCACGTAACAATTATGCGATCATTTGCAAACTGATCTGTGAGTCAGTCGTTGACTCTGGCTGTGACCCGACGCGATGTGGACACAGCTAATGATTAAATTGTTAACTCTCCTCTCGGCCACAGATTTGCAGTGAAATCTCGCATTACGTATACGCAGCGTTATGCAATTGGCCAAAACTTAATGAAATCCACGACTCGATCACACAATATTTATTTGTTGCTTTTTGCAGGATGATATGCCGCAGACGCCAACGCAACAACATTCACATCAGCAGCAGCAACAGTTGCAACCGCAGCAGCAGCAGCAGCAACAGTCGCTGCAGCATCTGGATCAATGCGGTTTGACACAAGCGGGTCTCGAGGAGTACAACATACGCGCCTCATCCTACTACGATCAGACGACATTCCACCACCAAAAGCAGGCCTCGTATGCACAGTCCGAGGGCTACCACAGCTATGTGTCCAGCTCGGATTCCACATCGGCGACTCCGTTCCTGGACAAGTGAGTTTTGCTTAGCGATTACTTGTAGTACTTTGTGTGTTGTGTTGTTGAGGTTTTGAAGTGTTTTGGCTTGAAAACATGTTTCATGGCGACAATTATGAATTTTATTTCTGCCTCACACACAGACACAAACACTCGCAGACTGTCTGAAAAAAGTGATTAAAAATGATTCTTGGTAAAAAGCAAATAACAAACGTCGCACATGAGCCATAAAAAACAACCGAACTAGCTTAACTTTCAAGGTCTTTGCAAGAGACTCGAGTTGCTCTATTGTCATTGTTGTTGCTCTCATTGCTGCTGTTGTTGCTGTGAACTTGCCACCAGCTCGCAGCCAAATGCTTGAAGAGAGTTTTGTGTGTGTACTCGCTGTTCATGTCATGTCGCTACGAGTATCACCATCGAAATGCGATTTTGAAGGCTAAGCCGAAATTCAAGTAATTACGGCCAAAACCTTTTGTCTGTAGAAGGAAACGCCAAACATGACAGCCACAAATTTCAGAGCTTTACTTTTCTATATAGTCAACGACGCAGCACGCAATGATTTGCCATTTTTCCTCTCCATCTTCATCTAACCGAATTTTGTTTTTATTTGTCTTGTTTCGCTACCTCTCGTCTTTTGCAGATTGCGTCAGGAGAGCGATCTGCTGTCGCGCCAGTCACATCATTGGTCCGAGAACGATCTCTCGTCGGTCTGCAGCAACTCCGTGGCCCCATCGCCCATCCCGTTGCTGGGCCGCCAGTGCAGCAGCCGCAGCAGCAGCGGCGGCAACATCAGCAACAGCAACAGCAACAGCAACAGCACCAGCAACTCCCTTGCCCAGCATCATCACTCTAGCGCCAACAGCAATCACAGTCCCAACAGCAACAGCAACAGCAACAACATCAACCACAACAACAACAGCAACAACAACAACAACAGCTCGGAGAGCACCTCATCCACGGAGACGCTCAAATGGCTCGGCTCCATGAGCGACATCTCCGAGGCGAGCCATGCGACGGGCTACAGTGCCATTGCCGAGTCGGGTAAGTAATAGAATTTAATTGGCAAAAAGAATTAGGCCAGGGCTAAACAGAGTTATTACTCTACATAACTGCTAAGTATAAAAATCAGACATCTTTCAGTAAGTTGCTGAATTAGATTCCAGCATTAATAAATGATTTTGTTGTCAATCTGCAAAGTTATCCGTTTTCATTGTTTCTATTTCAAAAGTGACAATCCCTGATTCATATTTCTGCTCCTGTTTGCTTTTAAATTTTTGGTGGTATTAATGTCGATTTAAAAATTATCTGCTCAGTCAACATTTATATTATTTCCTCACAAAATGACAGTGTTTTATAAGCTTTATTTCTGTGAGTAAATTGTATTACATTCAATCAAGTGTTGATCTAGCTATTTATTGTTTGCATTCAATTCTTAACAATTTTGCGCGTTTTTTAAATAATTTAAATACAATATTAGTTAAAGATTTTCTATTTCCATAGTGAGCATTCTTAATTCATAATTTTGCTACTGTTTGGTTCATATTTTTCAGTGGCATTAATGTCAATTTAAAAATGATCTGCTCAGTCAACATTAATATTATTTCCGCACAAATTGGCAGTGTTATGTCAGCTTTATTTCTTTGAGTAACTTGAATAAATTGAATTCCAATCAAAAATCTAGCAATTTA
This sequence comes from Drosophila ustulata, assembly GCA_035047365.1. Taxonomy (NCBI): domain Eukaryota; kingdom Metazoa; phylum Arthropoda; class Insecta; order Diptera; family Drosophilidae; genus Drosophila; species Drosophila ustulata. The sequence goes on along the minus strand of JAWNPT010000057.1, from coordinate 22,946,500 downwards.
TCGTACTCTTTTGCTGTCAGTTACTTGCAATTTTCACGCCTAATAAATATATCAAAATAAGCTATTAATTGTTTAATGATTTTGCGTAATTTGATTTACCTAATTCAGTTGCAGAAATGTGTAATACTGAAAGCTGAAAGCCATCTCTTTTTATTGAATATCCATATCATAAATAATTCAACTACTTTCTGAATATTTTTTGAATTCAAAAGGAATTTCGGCAAACATGTCTGTACATTTAATTCCATAGATCGTTGGCTGGCAAGCCAAAGAATTTAAACGGCTTAACAGTGGCAGGAATACCTCTGCCGAAGCTATCGATAGCAGCCGAAACGTGTCTGGCACGAGCGTGACTTTATCTGAGTTATTTTTGTGGGTTAGAAGCCTTCTAAACCAGTTGCTGCTGTTGCAGATAGTTGGGCGACTGTCGATTGGCCACTCACATAAGCGGGGGTCGACCTTGGGTCATTGATTGTTTGGCCCCAATGACCCACTTTTACTAAGCCAGCTCCTGGCTGCGCCTTCGGGCCATTCGAATGTTTGCCCGCCAACATCTTGCATAAAATGAATGTTTGTTTTGTTTGCTTGCAGTTTCCTCGTCACAGCTGATTGTGCACAGCTCCCGAGTGCTGACGCCCAAGCGGCATCAGAGCGAGAGCGTGCTGTATCTGCACGACAACGAGGTGACATCGCCACAGCCACAGCCAGCGCAACAGCAACTGCAACCAGCATCGTCGGGCAGCAGCACCTCAATTAACAGCGTCAAGCACTCGCCGCCGATCTCAGAGGATGTTGTGCAGCCGCTGCGCGTCCAGCATCGCCACAGTCCCAGCTATCCGCCGGTGCACCAGTCGATGGCGCTGCATCGCTTCCAGCAGCATCAGCCCGCCAACTACAAGCTGACGGCCCAGAGTTCCTTGCCCGAACTGGAGTCGCCTACAGCGTCGCACGACACCCGCTCGCTGCTGGGCCAATCGCACTCCACGGGCGATCTGCAGCACCAGCAGCAGCAGCAGCTGCATCGTCCTGCCCAGAAGCACAAGAGCAGCATCTCGGTGACCATATCCAGCAGCGAGGCAGTGGTGACCATTGCGCCACAGCCGCCGCCCAGCAAGCCGCAGCTCAGCAAGCTGGAGCTGCTCAGCTGCAGTGCCCCCAACGTGGCATCCAGCACAGAGCAGTCGCCACCGCTCAGCGACTCCTACCGCAGCAACCATCGCCTGTTCCCGGTCAGCACCTACACGGAGCCGGTGCACAGCAACACCTCGCAGTACGTGCAGCACCCGAAGCCGCAGTACAGCGCCAATCTGCACAAGTCCGCCAAGTGAGTAGCTACACTGAGCAAAATTGCAGTTTCTAAAGACAACAATCAAGAAATATAAATTCCTCTATTAAGAATATTATTTTCAAAATATGGTATGCACACTTATAAAATATAAATATATAATATATATAAGGATATAACGATATATACAAAAATATATATGTAAATAGAATATATATCTCTCGAAACTAAGGTTATAATTAATACTTACCAAACAAGGTTGTCATTTATTTTAAACCATTTACAAAATATACAAATTAATATTTTTCAATATATTGACAATATAAGTGGTCTTTAATGTATAACATTTTGTTTTCATACAAAATATAGACAAATTAATATATTTCAATCTTTGTGGTTTTAAAAGTATTACATTTGTTTTCTCTCATAATAATAACTTCATCACATTATTGAGTATACTTAAAATCAAGCTGCGTTTTCTTCCTTCAAGATTTGTATGTGACTTCTCAGATGAAAATAATTTAAAAACATATAAAAAATATTAAAATTGATATTTTGTCAATCTTGTTATAATATTTGTTGTATTAAAATGATTATCTTATTTTGCTTGGTCTTATTTTTAAATGTTTTTAAAATCAAGATGCAGCTTCTTACTTTAAGATTTTCGTGTGCTTCACGATCTTTTAAGATGCAATTTAAATTGAAACATAAAGCAAATACAAATATTAATATTTTGCAGTCTGATAATAATATTTCTGGTGTTTTAAGTATACGACTTGTTAAACTTATTAAGTAGAATGTTATTAAATATTCTTAAAAATTCAGATTATGTTTTATAAGATTTCGTTGTTCGCAATTTTGAAATTATAGTTTTGATTTTAGACTTAAATGATAATTTAATCTGTACTAAACTAATTCAGATTTTGTTTTATAAGATTTCGTTGTTTGCAATTTTGAAATTATAGTTTTGATTTTAGACTTAAGTGATAATTTAATCTGTACTAAACTAATGCAACTCTCGCCCTGCAGACTACCTGTGATAACGCCGGCGGGATCGGCCGTTCAGCCCGCTTGGCACTCGGTGGCGGAGCGCATCAATGACTTTGAGCGCAGCCAGCTGGTGGAAGCGCCGAAGTTCGCCTACCTGGAGCCGAGCAAGACGCACCGGCTCTCGAACCCGGCGCTGAAGGCGCTCCAGAAGAACGCCGTGCAGTCGTACGTGGAGCGGCAGCAGCAGCAGGCGCACAAGGAGGAGCAGCAGCTGCTGCGCCCCCAGTCCCAGCATTCCTATCAGGCGCTGCAGCAGGTGCAAGAGCGCAAGTCGCTGCCCAACAACATGACGCCCATGATGATTGGCATTCCGAGCACCGGCAGCGGCAGCTCCGGCAGCATTTCGCCCACACCGCCACCGCCGCCGCCACGCTCCCGCTCGCTGCTGCCCAATCTGCTGCGACGCTCCAGCTCGGCCTCGAACTACGCCGAGTTCCGGGATCAGCAGCAGCAGCAGCAGCAACTGCAGCACAGCAAGCCGCCGAGCATTCGCAACATTGGCAGCGCCGAGAAGATGTCCTTCAATGACTGTGGCATGCCACCGCCGCCGCCGCCGCCGCGAGGCCGCATCGGGACGCCAACGCGACGCACTTCCTCGGCCACCGAGTATGCGCCGACGCGCGACAAGCTGCTGCTGCAACAGGCGGCCGCTCTGGCCCATCAGCAGCACCATCCGCAGCAGCATCGTCTGCATGGCCACGCCCACATGCACGCTCACGCCCACGCGCATGGCCATGGCTATACGGACCGTCCGCCCGAGCGGCCGCCGAAGCATCCGCATCTGCGAGTGCCGTCGCCAGAGCTGCCGCCGCCGCCGCTGGGCGAGCTGGACACCAGCTACACGTTCGACGAGCCGCTGCCGCCGCCACCGCCGCCGGAAGTGTTGCAGCCTCGGCCGCCGCCGTCGCCCAATCGCCGCAACAGCTTTGCGGGCGCATCGACGCGTCGCTCCGCCTACGCTGTGGCAGCAACGCCAACGTCGAAGCTGGCGCCAAAGGTGCCGCCGCAGGTGCCCAAGAAGCCGACGAGCTTGCGGCAGGTGAGTTGTCGCAATATTGCATTTTCCGATTGTTGATTTACTGATCCGACTTCTTCTTGCCACAGCAGCAGCAGCAGGCGCAGCACACGCAGTTGCCACACAAGCCACAGCTGTCGAATGGCGCCGTCAAGCCCACAAATCTGCCTACGAACAGCCGCAAGCGTCCGCACAATACGCCGCCCCTCCTGGAGAGCGTTGCCACAGCCACAATCCCAGCAATCCCATCAGCCACATCAGCCACTTCAGCCACATCATCCACTGTTGCTGCCACATCCAGTGCTGCACCGCCGCCGCTTATGCCGCGTGCGCGTCCCACGCACGCTGACAGCGTTATAGCCAGCAATCTGGAGAGCAATCAGCAGAAACGGTGAGTGCAGCACAGTTTTGTAGTTGGTACATCAATCATACGCCCCGTTCAACGTTCAACGTTCAGCAAATGCAGTTTCCTTTGAGCCACGTTTTGTAATCCACATTCGCGTTGCCCGCTTTTAATTGAGCCAAGCAGGAAGTTTCTTAAAGCTTACGGAACTGCTTTAAACGAGAGGGAAAAGATTTTATTTATTTATTTGATTTTATTTACAAGTAACATTTAGAAGCCATAACTACTTTTAGCATATACTACAGCAGAACTTTAATTTATAATTTTCATGCATTCAATTTTTTAATGTAGTAGAAAGCACCTTCAAAAAAAATATATTTGATTTCACATATCAGATGTATCTCAAACTTCACATAGATAATTTAAAGTTACATAAATTGCAGCAGAACTTTTTTTCAATTTAATTATTGACCAAGGAATAAATATATCAGTATATATTTGATATCAGAAATATAGTTTCGCTTCGTTTTAAGTTACATAAATTACAGTAGAACTTTATTTTCAATTTCGTTATTCAGCATCTATGCAATAAATCTATCACTATATGTAACTTAAAATATATTCAAGAAATATTTATTTGATATCAGAAATAACTCAAACTTCGCTTAGATAATTTTTAGTTACATGAATTATAGAAGACCTTTACTTTGAATTTAATTATTGGCCTTTTTGCATCTATTAGTAGAACAGAAAAAATATTTTAAAAAAATACCTCTAACTTCGCTTACATATTTCTTAGTAAAATAATTCACAAAAAAAATTAAAATTAAAAAATTCAAATTAATTATGCAGCTTGTTCAGATTTTAGTTTTAATTACCCGCATTCCTACTGCCTACATTACAATTGACATCGGAGAAGCCTCAAGCTTCTTTTAGATACTTTTGTTCAAATAAATATCAATAATTCGCAAATTAGGCACATTAAACACAACATAAACTTAATTAAGATAGATTGAAAGGCTGCTTAAGCTATTGATTTTTGATATTAAAATATATTTGGTCTGTGGTTCGCTTAAAAAGCTTATTAGCGCTTTGAGGAGCTTAAACATTAATCTGCTCAACAAACAAGATTATGTTATTTTTTAAGCTTTACTCTGCTTAATTCATTATGGCAAAGCCTCATTTGCAGCCAATGTCATTGAATAGATATCGCGAATCACAAACAAAGGCATTTAATCCAGTTCGAAATGAGTCTAATAATAGACTGGCTAATTGCTCGGTCCGCTTGCCACCTTGAGAAGTTGCTAAAATTATTTGGCGATTGCTGGATTAAAGCCGAAGCTTAAAGCGCATTAAGTGTAGCCATGACTCGCCTCACTCACAATTTGCGCTTGCATTGTTCTTGACCTTATCGAATCGCATTAAAGTCAATGCAATGTGCGTGGCACAGTAGCCATCGCAGTTGCCACAGCCGTTGCAAGCTTCACTGGGCACAAGCCGCAAGCTGGCGCAAAGTGGAAGAGAGAGAGCGAGAGGAGTGCGTTGCATTGTGAAGTGAGATGGAGTGTGGCTAATAAGCCGCTTCCTTCGGGGCCAACTTTGGCCGTCAATCAGCTGTCGCCTAATGCCCGGTGATCGGCTGTGATCGGCTGTGCCTAGCGCCTAATTGGATTATTATGAAACACACGGAGAGACAACAACATAAATCAAGCAAATCGGGCAAATCGAGCGAATCAGGCAAATCGCTTGGACTTCGAGTCTTTGCTACGATTTGGACTTTCGCTTTTAGTCTGTGGGCCATTGTGGGTGACCCAATACTCCCCACCGTCCAGCTTCCCTCCCTGTTCCTCAAATAAAAGCCAATCTCCAGCAGCCAATGGCCAAATCGCTGATCGCCAATTGACGTTGTCGCTGTTGTCGCCGTTTGTTGCGATTGCTGTTGTTGTTGCGGTTGTTGTTGTTGCCGGCGCACCTGAGCCGCAACAAATGTGTCAACAATTTATGTTGTGCTCCTGTGGCGCGTGGGCCGCAACGGAGCCGTTGGATCGTGGGCCGTTCTGTTGTTCTGATTGTGGGTAAAAGCAAAGCGAATTGTAATCGAAATCGAAATTGAAATTGGAATTGGAATTTATCTCTTTCGGCCATGCTCATAGAGCATACAAAAGGTCCATTCTTTTGGGTCGCTGACATTGATAGATGAACGCTGTTGGGTTCATTAGCGCATAGTTTTTGCACCCACTGTACCCATATGCTGGGTGCGGGCATTAGATAACCCAGGCCAGCCAAACGAGCCAACCAAGTGGAGCAGCTCAGCACAACTTGTAGTTGTAGTTGTCGCTGCTGCTGTTGTTGTTGTGGCATGCTCAATAATTTCTGTGGCCTGTCATGTTTTTTGTGGTGGCTCCGTCGTCGTTTGGCTCTGACACCGCCGTAGACCTTTGTGGCACGATTTGTTGCAGCACATCCAGCACGAGACAAATATTGACACAATTTGTGGCAAGTTTCGGGGCTTGCCTCTCTCTCTGTCTCTGTGCCCCAAACAGGGTTCAAATGCCGCTTGAACCGAACGTGCCTCATTTTGAAAGTTAACTGGCTGAATCTGTCGTCGTCTCGTGCAGAAATTGGAGCAAAGGGCAATCGCATTTCCTCGCCTCGTTGCCACCACCTGCACACTCTTTGACGCTAACAGTAATCACTGCATTGCCTGACAGCCACTATTTTTGGGACCCGCTTTGCGGTCATTAATTGGCCAACGCCAACACCTACGGCCACCGCTGTCAGTTGGCTGGAGCTGGAGCTGGGGCTGAGGTGTGTCAGTTTGGGGGCCATGTGTTCTCGACAGGCGCTAATTATCGCCTCTGCACAGCCGGCGGGCTGTGCAGACCATTTGAATTAATTTTCCACAGCAATTTTGGGCACACACTCTTCTGCAAGCTGGCCAAGACAACTAGCGTATTATTTTCAAATTAACTGCCAACTAGATTGCGCACACGCGGCGTATGCGAAATAAATCACTCATGCGCCGCGTTGCGCCTGCGCCACATACAGAGAGACAGAAAGACAGAAAGACACAAAATAACTTCAATTGCGCCTAGACAATTCAATTTGCGAGACAAGTCGCAACTCGCGACAGACTCGCGATGCAGTCGCCATGATTAGAGCGACCCAAAAGTAACAACAATGAAAACCGACGCCAGGCAGCGTTTCAGAGTCGTCGTCGCCGTCGTCGTCGTGCGCAACATTTAACAAAGTGCTTGCCATAATTTTGGCGCTATCGTCAGCTAAATATCGACAGCAATGATCGATTGAACTTTGGCTGAGAACATTGCAAAATCGCAAACACACAAAAGGCGAGCGATTGCATTTAATGCATTTATTTTATGGTCAACGCCAAGTTTTTCTCTTATTTCAGCATGTGTTCCATCTGATTTGTGTTCACTGTCATGGAACACGCAATTGTTTATTTTTTACGATTTTTCCCCATACACTCGATAGGCATTTAAAATTATGACACTCCGCTGACCCGCGGCTTGTCTGCCGAATAAAGATACGTTTATATCTTTAAGAAGTCGCGCTTCAAAGAAGCCGCGTTAATTAAGCATTGCACAACACTCATATCGATGCTTTACACATGTAATACGTTTAAAAAGTAACTGAATTTTTATTTCAACTGCAACACAAATTAAAAAAGCATTGCATGCTTTTAGGCTCACGCGTCGAATTAGTGATGGCGCATAAAAGTATGCAATAAAATCGTGTTGCTGAGGCGCAACGGAAATTGTGACTAAGTTGAGGGGCCTGTTAAGTGTTTACAATCTTTATGAACAATAAATTAATGATAACTGATTAGCAGTAAAACGAAATAACTGACCAAGGTGCTTAATTCTGCACTATGTAGTCATCGAGCCCCTAATCGATAAGAGCAATAAGCTGCGTCAAATCTGTTATCAATTGATTTCCGTATGGAAATGGGTAGCAAATGATTTTGACGAATTTCCATTAGTCACTGGCGAATTTTGCGCAGTGCAAAACAAACACAAAGCCGTTGTTCTATATTCATACAATACGGAGGCCCAGCTCAGCAGACTCGCAGTGTCAACTGCGAAAGAGAGGAGAAGAGAAGAGCATACAAAGCTGCTGCTCCTGCTTCAATACACTCTCACACTAACAATCCGACTTGCTGCGCTTGCGCACGCTCTCGCTGTCGCTCTCTCGCAAGGTGGGACAAAGAGCGCGAGAGAGCGAGCGCACACGACGCTATCGCTTCGCTCACATGTCTGCTCGCGCCGGCTGCTGCCATTGTGGCTGTCATTCAGCCAACTTCAAACGAGTGAAAACCGCCGACGCGTGCAGACGTACGCGCAGCTTTGTAGCGTTGACAGGCAACAACAACGACGACAACGGCGCGTGTGCAAATTAAATAAACCCCTCCCCCGTCTGTACATCGTAGTTTAAAGATCGAAACGTAATGCAAACGAATTTGTCATAAAAGTACGAAATACAAAAAAAATTCAAGGAAAGCAAAAACAAAACCATGCTAAACTTTCGCCTCGTTTGCATACGTGTAAATCGATTGCAATTGCCGGGCACTCTCAACGAATAGTTTTCACACCCGACTCCCACACAACGACATTGTTATAACATAAAGTGCAACCAACCCCCGAAATCGAAATACAACAAAAAAAAGAGGCGAAAAAGTTCAAGTGTCGTCCAGAGTGGACAAGGAAGTTCGCCGGCCAGGTTCAAATGTTACAGCAACAAATCGCACAACAACAAAAGTTGCATTTAATTTGCACAAATAACGACTGTGAATTACATTAAAAAAAATAAAAAGAGAAAAAAACAACACAACGGAAAACAACAACACATAAAAACACAACACGTTTTAGTTGTTGTTGTGGTTGTTGTACTTGTAGCTCAAATTGGATTTCACAACATTGGATACCGTGGATCAGCTGAAAATGGTATTCGGCGGCAGATTTCGCATCAGAAGGTAAACGATAAGAAAAAGTAATATGATAATAAATCATGCATTATAATTGCATGCGAGTATTTATTCAACTTTGCGTTGCTGGCTGACTCATGGCAACCAGGAAATTCTAGCAGATCCAATTAATTAATTAATTAAACTGGGCGCAGTGGAAAAAGCCTCTAATAAGCATACAAGCGACAGTTTCTCAAGATATTTACAAGTAATTGCACTACTTCACGTCTGGCGCTGTGTCGATGTCGGCAACTTCAGTGTGACCATATTTAGCATGTTCAATGCCTGGCGAGCCACTCGCTAATGACAACAGTTGGCTCCGGGTTAACTTAGCACACACACACACACACACAGATACACACTCACACATACAGCTGTCGTTAATAGCAGTTCACAGCTGTTGCTGGGCCATTTGCTAACTGATCTTTAAGTTGCCACAGCCACAGCCACAGCAGCAGCTCCCTTTTGTTGCATGCCACTTGCCAGTAAAAATGAGTCTGTTTAACATACACCAATTTCCCTCGTAGGCGGCAGGTGCAAGAGTAGAAGAAATAAGAAATTAAGAAAAGAAAAGAAACCTTTTCGCGGCGCACGTTTCCTGCCTGACAATCAAAATGCCTGAGAGCATAAATTTTGCAACCTTTTTGTCAGACACGCGCCGAATAAATTCCCAGTGATTTTTGCTGACAGACTGACTGACAATCAGACAGTCATTCACTCATTCAATCTCAGTCGCAGTCACATGCACTAAACTGACTTTCAAATGTGTGTAGAGTCTATAATTTTATCAGGCCTGCAGAGATCTTATCGATTTTGGTTTTGTTTTATTTTATTTTTCCTTTTTTTTGCACATACAATGGGTGTCTTTGTTTAGCGCTCGTAAACTGGCCAAAACCGGTTCTAGCCCTAACAGCCGGTCACCCTTAGCAACGCACCCTCAATTCACCCTCAAGTGCTTCACTGACAAAAGCTAATTGCTACGAATGCAAAACTTGTCCGTATTGTTGCACAGTTGGGCTTCCTTCTGGGCGAATCACCTAAAACCCTTTCAATGAAGTTGTTTTTTTGCCGATTCGTGAAAAGAAAACAATTGAGCACACGGTATGCTAAATCGACAATAAACTTCTTTAATTGCAGCGTCAGCTAATGCAGCTCGTTCACTGCCACCCTCATTTTTAGTAGGCTAAAAGTCCACATCAAAGTAAATTAATTTGTTTGCGTTTACAAAAAAACGTCGCTTTTGTTATTGGGGCTTCGCACGAATTTCGACATAAATGAATATATGTGATATGAACGAACCACCAAAGAATTTGCTGCTCATGGAGAAATGCTAACGAACCACGAATTTCATTCGCAGCATAAACAAATAATCAATAAAAAAAAAACTTTAGGAACGAAGAACTGATTTTACAACATGTTGAGAGGCCAAATGTAAAAAAATTAAGAAAAAAAATCACTTTGTGGCAATAGAATTTTGGTTTACGAGACTCTGGAATTGAAATTACTCTGACCTTCGGCTAGCGTCAAACGGAAACTATTTGGAATTGATTTGTGCCTGTGCCATTTCGTAGGGCCCCAATGTTTATTATTGTTTTCTTGGCCACTAAACAAATCAAACAATCAAACAATAAACGTTTATTGTGCCTGAGCATTTTACATGGCCAATCGATTCGATGTGGAACACGTGGGAGTGCAAGACCACCAGATACTCTGCACTCAACTGCATCTCTCACCTGTCTATATCCCTCTGATCGCTTTGAAAGTCTCAAGACATAAAGATGGGAATGATTAGTTTCTATATTTTAACCTGTAGTTTTCTGTTTATGCTATGGGATATTGTAGCAAGTTTATTCCCTCCTTCTGTCATTTCACAGGGTATTGCAAATTGTAATGCTTCCCCCTTTTGTCGGCGCCTTACGAAATGTGGAAATGTCAAGACTTTTCAATTAGCGCCTTTTGCTGTTGCTCTATAAAATTGATTGTTCTTGATGTTGAATACAGATCAATCTCTTTGAAATATGGCAAATTTCCGAAATGTTTAAACGAGTTATTTGTCTGTTTCGTTTAACTGTTGGTTTTTTTTTTTTGCGTTGCGTTGCGTTTTTGCGTTGTTATTTTTCTGCCGTTTTCGGTTATTTTCGTGGCATGCCAAAAAATACTCGTATAATATCCACACTTGAACAAATACAAATTAACATGCATTTCAATTGGAGTTCCAACAACAATATATAAAAGTTTTAACAATCCGGCGACACGCGGCAATTATTCAGTCTTAATTAAAATGTATAAAAATTCCATTTCTTTAATCAACGCCTGACAAATTGACAATTGAAGCGCTTCATTTAAATATGTACGCGTAATCGTTTTATATTTATTCAAGTAAAATTCAACAAAAAGCATTTTCGGCATTTGCGGAAATTGACAAAAAACGACAGAAGCAGAAAAACAATTAAAAACTAAATGCAGCTGCTACACAGCGAGAAATTAGGGGACACTCAGATGCAGCGAATAAATATAAATTTGAATATTTATCCGATTTTGAAACAATTTCTTGCAGTGTAGCCATCACCGGCCTGTTAAATAACAGAGTTCATTAGACCGATCGAAATGTTATCGAAAATTTGTTAAACATGCCGCTTACCGATCGCAGCGTTGTTGTTGCTGTTGTCCGAGCTTTGCTTCAATTAATCAATCAATCAATAGGCCAATCGCTTTTTGCTGCTGCTGTGCCAGTTCTGTATTATGATAATTAGACGACAGCGTCATAAAACCAACACAAATAAAACGTGAAACTGCCCAGCATGTTACCTGAAAATGTGCCTCTAATGAGTCCCTCCTTCCCCCAGTCACCTCAAGGCACGTTGCTGCCCCTCCAGGTGCTTGGTGCTTGGTGTTTGGTGTGCGTGTTAAGTTCTGGATTATCCGTACAACTGAAAATGTCATTGTACCCGCGAGCACACGATATGCAAATGCTTCCCCAAAGCTCCACATTATCTTTGTCGCTCTGTGGAGCCGTAGAACGTAGAACCCCCTTCAAGTGTCACATCCACACACACACACACACACACACAGGTGAAGTGAACCCAACCGAACCCGTCAGAGCATTGGAACAAAAGCAACCCACATATATGTACTTTACACAGTTGTTCCTACTCTATATATCATTGCATTCTAATTGTAATTTGTTTTTTGTGTTCCATATTTACGTAGTTACTTTCCCAACTTATCTGAAAGTGAACGGCGCACAGAGAACAGTCAGACAGACAGACGGACAGAGAGACAGTCAGGCAGGCAGTCAGCGAACCATCAAGTCTCGCACTCGTACTCGGAATTTGTATCTATACAATAGCCCGGGGAATACGCGAGCACATTATTCATGCATATTCTGAAACAAAAAAGTCAAATGAAGCTAAATGAGTGCAGCGACAAAACAAAGCGCTCTAGAATATATCTGAAACTAAGCGAATTTTGTATACACTATCAGGAAATTAAATTCCAAATTATTTAGATAAACATATCATAAAAAAGATACTTCTTTAAAGCAGTTCAAACTCAAACATTAAGCTTCCTTTAGTTCCTTACTGATTCAGGCAACCTTTGCTTTATTTAGCTCCAAATGTAACTCCAATTTTTTAAAGGTTCTTCAGCGCTATAGCTATAGGAATATCCCACACTTCACGCTTTTATTTGATTCTAAATTTCTAATTTACGAACCCATTAAATCGCATGTTGCAAATGCGCTGTAAAAAAATAAAAAATATTCACACTAAAATCTTAATGGACATAAAATGTCACAGCCATAAATCTAATCGCAAAACAAATAGTAAATCAGAGAGCTAATTAAATACGTTTCTAAATCCTGTTTCATTGAAATGTTAACACAATTCGTAGACAAATTCTATATGCTCAAGCTTCAAATGTGTATCTTCTGTAGTTTGCATAGTGTGCAGAGCTACCCACATGCCCCGAGGGCCTCAGGGCTGCAGATTGTAATTACAGCAACGGTTCACATTCTAAGAACAGAAATTGTGTAGATAAAGTTGCGGGCCCAAGCCATGGCCTTAAGCACCTGCAGCAGCAGCGCCAAGAATATCAACAACAACAGCAACAGCAAAAGCAATAAGAGAAACAAAAACATTAGCAAGTTCAAGTCGAGCGGGCAGACAAAGTACCGCAAAAGTTAAACAAATGTAGCAACAATGCAGTGACAGAAAAACAAGAGGAAAAAGAATGAGGAAACAAAAAGGGCAGCTGAAGAAGAAGCGCCAACCACAGCAACAACTACAGCAATTGAGCTGAGCTGAGCTGAGCAGACGAGAACATTTGCAGTGTAGGCTCTTGCGACAGCATTTAAGATACCAAAATAGCTTTTGGCCAGGTCTAAAGGCTATAGGTTTGGCCATAGTTTAGCGACAAGGTCACGTCCGAAAAGAGAAGCTCTTTGGTTGGCGGGGGGTACGAGAAGAAGAGGGGGTTTCAATTAGCTGCAAAATTAATGAAGAAACAATGCTAAACGCTCCAGTAACCTCCGGCAATGGTGCGCAACTTCCTTTCAGTCTCTGGCCGAGTCTCAGTCTCAGTCTGAGTCTGATTCCGAGTCGTGGCCAAAAGGCGAACCACGCAAATCATTAAGAAATCCAACAGAAAATTTCACAAATTAACTTTATAACACGAAAATTTCTCGCACGAGCAACGTCAATAAAAAACGCTGGGGGCCCAAGAGCTGAAAAGACAAAACATGCTCCAATGAGATACATACTCGTCTGCTGGCGAGCATATGCGAGTATTCATAATTATTATGAGCTGAAAAGTGGCCAAAAGGTAAATATGTTGGCTTCCTGTTCGGGTTAACTGTTCGCTACTGGAAGCCACATTGTACAGATACAGCGTATGAATCCATCGATCGATCGTTGGCTTCTTCTCTGGCGATGGGTTGGGACTTTTGAAGTTTTGGGTCTTGTGCCAAGCACGAAAATTGCTTTGACACAAAAATAATAATAACAACAAGCACAACAACAACAACAAAAAAGTGCTCTTTAGTGGGTCACGCGCGTCATGACGAGACGGACGGACAGACGGACGGACGGACAGACGGACGGACAGCAAATGAAAACCCTCGGCTAGCGGCCAGCCCACCCAGCTGATAAAATCAAAAAACATGCGCAAAAAACCAAAAAACGACAAAAACCCAAATTAAAATCGGAGCAGCACTTGGCTCTGACTAGGGCTCTGGCTATATGGCTTCGAGTCGGGGTCTGAGGCTGAAACTGGGGCTGGGTTTCCCGGCACAAGCGCATGTTTAACTTGTGTTTGCCTAATTTGCCTCTTTTTGTTGCTTTTGTTTTCGCTTTTGGCCAAAATGTAATGCAATTAACATTTTTTATATATATACTATATGCTATACTATATGTATTGCTATTTAAACGCAACAATTTCACAGTGCCCTGGGAAGGTTGTGTGCTGTATTTTTTTTGTGGGCTTTTAAGCAATGTAATGCTCATGAAATATGTAATTGAATGGGGTTTTCATTAGGATTGAGCAAGCTTTAAGTAGTTGTTGGACTCGCCTTGGCAGATCGGCAAAAAAAGATTTAAATTATAGATTTATCTAACGCGCGTTACTTAAGCTAACAAAGCTACCTAATTGAATTAAAATCACTCGCAGTATTTTGAAACGTTGAACCAGATTAATAGCGAAGAGGTTTGCGAAATAGCAGCTAAATATATTATGGGATTGGGGTAATAAATAAATTGCAAGTGCAGTCCATGACATTATTCGATCATTATCTAACTGAAGTGTGAATTTCAGCTGAATCGATTCTATGATAAGCAGACTGCAGTTAATTCTATTTCTGTCTCGGTTATTTTATGGCCTACATTTGACCATTATCTACCACACGGTAAAAGTCTATCATATTGATAGCGTTTCAGATTATCAACTTGTAACTGTGTTTGCTATCATATTCGACGATTATCTAATCATTCTGCAAATTTCTGCAGAATCCACCGAGAATCAAGAGTTATTCAAAAATCTCTTACGGATCTTATGCAAATACGTTGAGTTACTCGCATTTTACCGCGACGACTGGGTTAGAGGGCTTATTTGATTTGTGGCATGGGTTTTTTTGAACTTCGCTTTTGTTTTTGGCTTTTTGTCATTGCAATTACAAGCGCAAATAAATTTTGGTCATGCAATCCGCTGTGTGCTTTGGAATTCGTCATTTGTTTTCGACTCGCGAGTATTGTGCGCCTTTGTTTTGGTCACGTTACTGCTGTACAGTGTTGGGCACCCATGTCCGTTTGTCTTCTCCTAATGACCAAGTCGATAACCGCAATCGCAACGCAATCGGCGATCGACGATCGGGCGCGGTCAGACAGAGATTTCAGTCAATGAACTTGGGCTGTTTTTTCGCTCAGCGCTACGTGCCCGCAATTATTCTTGGGAGACACAACATCAAACAGCAGAAAAAGGGGCCAGAATTTGACAGACGGTTTGCATAAATTGAAATGGGAGTTGAAGCCACCGAAATTACAGAGTTGGCGTTGCGCAATGTATTTCAATATTGAAATGAAACATTTTATGCGATCTACGTGCGGCAAAGTTCGGACATGAAACTGACACTGACACTGAGACTGGGACTGGGACTGAGAACCCGGCAACATTTTGAGGCCCATAAAGTGCCGTTAGAGGAGCTCGGCTGAGTGGAAATTCAATTAGTGACACCCACAAGACGCAAGAGTTCTGACGCACTCAATGGACATGATCATTACAAAAGCAACGCACACAACACAAACTTACACACACGAGCCGTAAAACTTAAAAAGCAATTTAATTTTATTACGAGTATGAAACTCAAATTGACACCAAAAACGAAATAATAAAAACAAAAAAGCCGAACGCGATCACTTCCATTTGGAGTCAACTTCGAGCCTGGGAATCTTTTTGGGAGAGTGTCAAATTGTGAATTGCCGATCGTCAATATACACATATCTCGAATCAATTTAATTTGATTTGACGCTGTGACAATTGTGCGACTATTTTGAAAGTCATACATCGAAAACGTTTGTCTCATTGCCAATGCAGAGCGTTAAGGCAGCATTAAGGGAAAATTGTGACGAGAAGTGGAAGAATATCAAAATCAAATTGTGCATTATGCATATTAAATGCTTTCACTTTCGTTTCAAGCAGCCAAATGCGCAGAAGAGGTTCGACATGCCTGCAATTGGGCTGTAATGTCCCTAAACAAGCGATAGATACATTTGTTTCCAACTGCTGCAGTTGCAGATACAAAATGTAGCTGAGGCTCACGCATGCGAAATGGGCGTGAAAGCAGCGCTCGCCTTGAAAACGAAAGCAGCTGCAACAAAGAGCTAACGAGCTGAACTCAGCCGTGCCCCTCATTTCTCCATATGCCCCTCTTGTCTGTCTGTTGTCCGCCGTCTGTCTGTCCCTACTGTTTGGATTGCCTTGGCTAATCAGCGCCATTTGTTGGACTAGTCGATTAGCAGTCGAAACGAAAACGAAAGCATTGGGCCACAATTGAAATGCAAAGCCAGCTGCAGCATGTAGCGTTAGCCGTATCTATGAATGTATCTATAAGTTCGAGTGCGGATTGTATCTATGAGTCGCGCACAGAGCCATTGTCAACTAGTCATCGCGTCGTCTGCCTTGTGCTCAATCATTATGATTGTTATTGCCAATTGCAATTGCATGTTGTAAGTACACAAAATAAACGTGTATGATCACATGCACTTAGCCAGAGCTTATGGCACGTTAATAACTAATAAATGACTCTGCGGCTAGACTCTAGACTCAGACTGAGATTGAGACGCAGTCTGGGATTGTTGACTCTCTCAGTCAGTCAGTCTGTTGTGGTTCGTGATTGATTCTCACAATGCAAATGAAATGCAATCAATGTGAACACTTTTGTGCAGTTTGGCGATCATTATTATGCGTTCAAGTTCGCGTCCGACTCTCGTTGCACATTTTGCTTTCGTACGTGGCCAACGACAGCTCAAGGCCGACAGTCTGGAGCCAGAGACAAAGTCGAAGTCACAGTCGGAGTCGAAGACGGAGAGACCAACTCACGTTGTCAATGCATAACAGCAAGCAAGCGAAGCAACCAGGCTGTCTGTCTGTCTGTCCGCCTGACTGCATAATACAACAAAGTAAAAAGCGCCAACTAAGCGGCGAATATTGCTTTTTATTTGCTGCTGCTGCTGCTGTTCTCGATTGCATGACGAATTACCAGGCAAACAACAAAGAAAATGCCACTGCCACAAAGGTCCCCAGACCCAGGGTCCAACCCATCGGCTGACCACAAATATGCAGCATGCAACATGCTGCATGCTATATGCATCCTGCAGCGTCTTCAACTACTTTGTTTTGCATCACGTTCTTCAGGGAAAACAATTTTCAATCAGAATGCATCGAGGGCCAGAGCCAAACTCCAATTTGCAATTTGCTTTTTGCTAGCTCTGTTTTCTTTGGGCTTTCTTGGCCCTCTGATGGAGCGGCCAATTTGCAATTGCCGCCCGAAATGAAATGCAAAGCTAAGCTAAAAAATTCCACAGTTCACAACAATGCGCTGGCCATAAATAAAATGAAAAGCAGCAACGACAACGCCAACAACGCCAACAACATTCCTGCAATGCGATGCCAACTTCTGCTGTTTTTTCTGTTGTTGTACAATTTATATATTTACATTTTTTTGGGTCAGCCGCACTGCATAAATCAGAGAAAAAACACCAGCAACACTTACAACAACATTTATAAAAGCCAATATGTCAGGCATGCGTCTAATTTGTTGGCTAATCAGCAGTCCCGAAATTTCTTTGTCTAAATGGAACGGCGCCAGTTTTCCGCTCATCATCATCATCATCATCATGATCATCGTCAACTTTGTCGCCTTTATAAATTGTTCATACTCGAATTATGCCATTTATTTTTAGTCTTCCCAAAACTGAGCTAGTTTTTAGAGTGCCTGTGTGTGTGTGTGTGTTGTACGTGCGACATGCCGCATGCCACATTCCGGGGTCTCGGAGCGAATCGTTTAACAGACTCATTACACAATTCAATTGAATGCTGATAAGCAAATTGCAGTTGAATCTTATCGCTCACTCAATTGACCTTGTGGCCCGAAACAGCACAAGTATTTTTATGTAATTTGCATTTCAAATTGAATACGAAAATTAAAATCTAAACGCTAATAGTTTCATTTAGTTAACGACATTGCAGCATTTATTTGAAGTTTTTCGCGTGATGCAGCAGCTTATGAAGCAAAATGCACTTGGCAAAAAGTTTCGGGTAATAATAATTAACGAATATTTTTGGAGATACAGAAAGAACTTAAAAATAATATTGATCATTGTAGAATATGATGTTTGTGAAGGTGAATTAGCAAAATTACTTGAAAGATAAACAATATAATTTGTAGACATTCGTTAATTGATTGTCCGACAACTTTTGGTGCCGAAAGCAAATTTTAAATATACTTGTATGTATAATGCTAATTAAATTAGAGACATAAATAATAATTATAAATAACGTGTATATCAAATATTCATATAGCTTATCTGAAACGCATCTAGTATTTAATTGTGATTTAATTACCATTATAGTATATTTATGCATATCGTGCCATAAAACAATACCTTTAATAATATTTGTGATTAATTTGCAGTCATTGTTTGGCTCTGAATAAAATTCCCACATTTATTTGTTCTAAAGTAACTCCCATTATTATCTCGCTCAGCGTGTTTGTCATGCAAAATATTTTAGCAAGGGCATTCCCAGTTCGTTATTTAATTACAAGAGATTTTCCGCCTTTGTCATATGCTCAATATTTTGCGCACATTTTCATTTTGATGAGCATCAAAATTGAGGAAAATGAGGAATTGCGTCGTTTGGCTGAGTATCTTTCGGATCGTCACGGGGGCAGTATCTCAATTTCAATTTGAATTTCAGTTCGTTTTGTTCAATGAAAAGCAACGGATATTTTCGGCACATTTCGCGCAAATAAACTCGCGTATTTATAGTAAATTTTGTTTATTGTTACGGCCTGAGCACGGATTGTTTTGAGAAGAGGAGATACGCATAATATTTAGTGAAACGATGTCGCATTGGTGCCAACACTTGGGCTTTAGGTAATCCGCTAGTGAGGCGTGCAAATGGCGAATGTCTAGACGCCAACTGTATGTGGTATAGTATTATTATGCAAAACTTTAAATAGCGACACAAAATAATGAAACAAATGACGTCATTGCTGGTGCGCAATTTGGGGCACATGGGAAAAGCGAGTGAGACGAGATACGATTGCTACGTTTCCTAGCTACGAGTATACTATATGTACATATAGCAGATATATTGTATACACAAATCATGCCATATACGCAGCTCTTTTTAATTGCAGCGCGCCAATTTGGGCAATGCAACACCAGCAACAGCAGCAACAACAACGGCAAACAGCAACAACAACCTTGAAAATGCAATCAAAGCCAAATCTTGATCTCGTTTTTTGATTTGTTGTTTGTTGTCTTTGTTGCTGTTGCGAGTACTTAATTGCGTTTATTTTTTTTCATTTGCCAGACTTTTGCTCTTGGCATTCGCAGTGGTTGCTGTTGCTGTTGGTGTTGCTGCACGCGAGCAACATCAAGCCAAATGAATGCCAAATGTGCAGCCAATTTTGGGAGGCGACGACAAAAGGCAGCTACGCTTCCTGTCCTGCAACCCATCCTCGCTGCAATGCAACAAGTGTCTGCTGTCGTTGTTGTTGCTCTTTTATTATTATTATTATTTTTATTATAAAAATGCTGTTGCAGTCACTGCGCGAGTTCGTTGTACACATAAAAATTGCTTTGACTCAGCGGCGCAGCAACTATTTAGGGCCATCGCCAGGGGTGAGGCGGTAATGCAGGAAGAGAAGGAGGAGGAGGAGGAGTCACGAGCAGCGGGGAGGGGCGGGTAGGAAGGCAGAGTGGCAGGCTTGAATGTCATGGCTGCTGCCGCAATGGAGGCAAAAACAATTTCACGCTTTGCCTGCCCAAACAGCCGCATCGCTCGCCAGAGAATTATGTTTATGGCATTTTCTGCTGTTGCTGTTGTTGCTGTTGTTGTTGCACGAAAAACGCCCACCAAATGACCAAACGGGGCTTGGAGGCGAGCATGACGATGATGATGATGGTCGATGGTGATTCGATGGTGATAATCGGCCAGTGATCGTCATTACTTTTGTAACGTTTTATCAATAAACCGTTAATTATCAAGCGTCTAACGTTTGTGGCAGCAACTGGCAACTGGCAACTGGCAACCGGCAACTTGCAGCGCGCAACGTGCAACTGCAATTGTTGTGCCTCTTTGCCCGCTCCGAACAATACGCGGATGTATTTTAACTTTTTTCCTCTCGCTATCACTATCGCTGTCGCTGTCGCAGTCGAAGTCGCCATCGAAGTCGCTGTTGTATCCACAAAGCTAGGAGTGGCACTCATCACCATCGCACACAACATATAAACAAATCCAAGCACTTGGGGCCAACGATCCGTTTGCTCGGAACGCTCGCCACACGTCCACGTCCCAAGGTTTTGTAAACAAAGCTAAAGCTCTCGGCGTGGGTGTGGGCTTGGTTTTGCTCTTGCTCTTGCTCTTGGTCTTGGTCTTGCGATTGCGAGGGGGTCTATCTCTCCTTCACTCTCCCTGTTTTGAGCCAGCCTCCCCCCTCTTACACTTACTTATGGCGCTGATTTTCGTCTGGGTGTTCCGCTCCACAAACCTTCGCCTTTGCCTTATTGGCCAGCAAATTGCGTTGAACAAACACAAAACAAACAATTTAAGGCAGCCAAGTTCAATATTTGCCCATTTAAATACCCTATCAGAACTATTCGAGAGATTGTCGCTATTGTTCTTTGGGGAGCGGTAGCCTTATGGCAGAACTAAGCGTTACCTAGACATTCTTCGCAAATTCCACATTTTCTTAAAACAGTCTAAAAGTAACTCAATAAATATTTAAACAATTCAACCAAGTCGTGTGAAGCTTTTAAAAATAATGTTTGCCTTTTTTTATTTGTAATTGAAGCTTACAATTGAATTTTATATTAAAATATATTTAGAATAGGATAGTAAATTTTTTATTTTATTGTATATTTGACATTCTCTATATATAATTTTCTGGTTATAAAATTAAATTCTAATCTACTATTACGATGAATAATACAATTTGTATTCTTATTAATTTCATTCTAAATCCATTGGCAACGAAAAAACATTATTATTAATGCCACAAATTTAGTTTATTTTATGGTATAATATCGAGTTTCATTTTCGAGTAAACATTGTAAAATTAAGCAGCATATCGGATTTCCTAAGAAAAAGCTGCTCATTAATTTTCCTAAACAATAATCACAAAAATCGAATGAGCAATGTTTTGCGCAAGATTTTCGCAGAATACTTAAGTTTAAGAGGAAATAGTTTAGAATGAAGAATGCAATCAAAACTTGATATAATCTGACATTCTTGATGGCATATCTGATGCCTACAACATGTAGAATTCGTTCAAGGAAATGTGTCTAAAATGTGTGTTGGGAAATCAAAGTTGGCTCGAAGATAAAACGATCTGAGATATGACATACGCTCGGCGTAGTAGAAATCTTTGGGCTATGACTTGTGGATTTCGTTCAAGTTCTTTGCTTAGTTTTGATTACCTTCTCAGATACCCATTCATTGAGGAGAATATTATTCTTGGTCGAGAGGGGCCATTGTTTATTTTTGCACACTCTTTTGCTGTTCTTGAGTGTTTGGCCTTGTGACGTCAGCTGTCCAGTGATGTGAGTGGTTACATTCATGCTTAGAACACTCGCGAGCGTGTCTTGTGAGTAGTGTGAGTAGTATTCGTTCCCGTCGAGTCATAGAACCAACAGCACATTCGTCTGCCGCGCTTTGTTTGCTTTTCGGCTGTGAAGCGCGTGACATAGAAAACAACTGGAGTGCAGCCCCAGTCACCAAGTAAACTCACACATACACACATGCATATAGTATATATATCACACAGATACAAAACAGTTTCAATGTTGACACAACAACAACCTGAGGGCAATGCCTGACTCTGAATCTGACTCTGACTCTGAATGCGACTGCGAGGGAAATCGATCAATCGATTGCCGTTTGCTATCGAATGAAACCTGCTCTTGGCCAAGACTTTGAGCGTGAGAATTCTTTGAAGTTGTCTAATATTCCCTTCTGCTGCTTCACACTCGGAGCGCAAAAGATTTGCATAAATAATCGCCAACAGATGCAAATTGGTTTGCTGATATCAATGCGATTGTTATTGGGGTTCATTAATTACAGTTCGCTTACTGCTCCATCGAATCTAAAGTTGAATCTTATTCGAATCGAATCGCAGTTAATGGCCACCATCTGGCATTAGCCTTGATTGATTTAAGCATGAACTACATCAATAACTCCATAACTATTGTCTAGTCTAAATGTTTTTGGCATTGTCTCAACTTTGTTCTGGGCGCGACAGCAAACAATGCAAGCGATTGTTGCTCTTGTTGCTCTTGCTGCTGCTGTGGTTGTTGCTCCAAATCATTAATACGCTAAAGGTCAACAACGATCACAACAACAACAACGGCAGCAGCTAGCCGAGCAATTAACTGGCACATATACGTTGTCGTATACATAAATACATCAGCTCGCCGGACCATCCATCAATCTCTCACTTTCATTCCATAGGAATGTACTTGTACCCCGCACTCGCACTTGGCGTACTCCACATTCAGCTGTATCTGTTTATGTATCTTCACATATGTACATGTACATGTATCTGTATCTGTATCCGCAGCTGTATCTGTGCAGTTGACACGACCATCGTCGATCATGCGTCGACGAGTGTTGAAATATCAAAATGTCCATGATGTTGATGAGGTTCAGTTGTTGTTGCTGTTGTCATTGCTGACTTTTTATATATTTCGTTTTTTACTTATTTTAGTGCCGGTCTCTGACATGTTTCACTGATGAGCTCACAAAACATTTTACATATCATCACTTTACACATCTCACAGCTCACTGCAATTCTTCCACTCTCCAACATGATATCATATGACTTTTACGATTATATAGTATATATAGAAATTGCATTCAGAATTTGCATCTGACAGCTAATGAGCTTCAAACATTAGGCGCTTTCGACAACTTAATAGCACACTTAACACATCATGTCAGATGAAAGATTCCTATAAATATCCACTGATTAGCAAATTGAGAAAAGAGATGAGAGAACTCAAAACATGACTTGGCAATTGAAAAAGAATTAGCAGCTGATAGATTTTCTCTAGATGAATAAAATAAATAGACATTTTTGAACATATCTAAAAGAATGAAATAAAATAAATTAAAATTAACTAGAATGTAAATAAATCAAGGAAAAATTGATATTCTCAGTTTGTATAATATTGCTGGAATAATAATAAACAATCTTAGCAAGTCTCGCTTTAAACTCATCCGGAATTTCTCCGACATTCGAAAGAAGATTTCTGTAAATCCAGAAAATAATTTGCATTTTAAAACAATTCATTTTTATAATGCCAGAACTCATGCAGCTTTTACTTTGCTGCTCACTAAGTCAAAATAATAACAAAAGTAATAACTCTAAAAATAAATGCACTGAGAATACGCGGCTTTAACCTTTGCTAGCTCCGTGCTCAATTTTTCTGCCTCACAAATTTCATTGGCAATTTAGCAGTTTGTTTTTATCTAAGCTGCAGACATGTCCGGATCTTCACTTTGTGACATGACGAACAAGCTGAATGTTCACTACTAAATCTTGTCTCCATCCCCGTCTCCGTCTTCGACTCTCCTCAAACGTCTCTCGGCGACTGCAAGACGCCATGCACTTGACGCATTTCGCAAAAAGAGAGACAGAAAAAACACAACTAGCAAAAGCTAAGCGCACAAATTAGCAGCTAAAAAACACAAATAAATGAATAAAAACAAAAGCAGAGAGAAGAGGGCAACAACAATGCGAAATCCGTATTCAGGGCAGTTCCTCCTCAAAGAGCGGCAAACACTTTGGCATTCGCCACTGGCTTTTGTGTAATGTCTAAAACGCAAATGGCTCAAAGTGCTGCCCGCTGGCAGACCGTCCGTCCGTCCGTCCGACCGTCTGTTTGGCCGTGTCCGACTCCGGTTAGTGCGACTGATCCATGTCGGACGTGTTGCGCATGCGCCCGAGGGGCCATCGCTGTTGTTTTATAATTTCTGCTCGTATGCCGAGCGCAAAGAGTGAAAATGTCATTGGCAGATGTGTCGCGGATATTAGCAACAAGACTCTCACACACTCACACACAAGCCATGATCATTCACTTCACATGATCATCAGCAGCAACATCAACATCAACATCAGCAACTACAGCAACCGTAACAACTTGGCCCAAAACAAAAGACCCGCATTGCCAAGCCGTGTCAGCTCGCAAGGGTGAACAATGGCCGATCTGCAGGAGGGGATTTTGGAGCTTGAGCGGGGAGAGGAGATGGGAGGGGGGTCATCTAACATTTTACGAGCTTGTCTTGAGCGGTGCCATGTTGTAGCTGAGTGCACACACATGTCCAGGCCACAGTCGAGTGCTCAGCGGTTGCATCTTTTGTTCTGGCCCAGCTGCTTGTCTGTTGCCATCTTGTTGTCTCCCATATAATTATTATGACTTGGCCGTTTAGCTTACAAGTTAATTACCCAGTTTTCAGTAGCAATAACAATCCCCCACCGCAGACCCAACCACTTTCGACACTTTCAACAGCTTCAAGAGGCTTCTGTTGCTGCTCTTCTTGCTGTTTTGATGCGATGCTGCATTTCCCAAGTTGTCTATTTTGGGCCTGATGCCCTCGAGCGAAAAGCGCCATTAAATCGATTTTACATTAAAAATATTGCACAAGGCGCCGCCTGCCTCCAGAATTAATGGATCATAATTATGGCTGAGCGACAGCAGCAACATCAACAGCAGCAGCAACAACAGCAATAACAACTCTAACAGCAACATCAACAACAGGCGCATTAGAAATGAAAACAGCCCACGAAAAAGCAGGCAACAATTGTTAAGGCCCCAAGAGGCTGCTCCACTCCGCACAGTGGGTAAAGAGCTGATATCAAATCAATAAAAAATTAATTGACATTTTGAAAATTTTTCAAATTAAATTCTTTAAATATACAAAGGTTTTAAGTCTATATTTGTTATAGTAGTTAACATAATATTCAGCGGGTTAAGCTTTAGTACTAGCATCCATATCAGCATTTGCATCAGCTGCATTATTTTCATTCAAATCATCATTTATATCTGCACTCGTTTCAGCAGCAGCAGATATAATAAATCTATTAATATTATTATTATCATATTAGTATTCATAGTAATTGTTTTATAATTCATGTTCTTAATACAATGCAGTTGTCTAATTCATAGCTTATTTATAATATCTTTTATTATAAAATTATCAAAATCATTGTCAATTACCTTGGCACCACTGTGGCGAATCTTCAGCAGCTACTCGAAGCATCCACAGATGTTGCAATCTCCACTTTCAATGTGTATGAAGAAAGAACTTTTCTTTTCTTTTTCTTACTTTGCTTGACTTTGCTTCGCTTTGCTTTTCAAACATTTTCTTGGCTTTGCTGTGGTTGTTGCTGCTGCCGATGTTGCTGTTAGTATTTTACTGTAATTTTCCCAAGAGAAATTTATGCCATAGTTTGATATGTGGCTGTCTCTGAGGCTGCAGCAGAAAAAGTAAAAAAAGAAGCCTAAATACCAGAGACTCGATGGAATTTGAAGAGCACATCGAGAGCTGCAGCCGCGTCCGACACTTGATGGTGCCTCAATTTGTTCTGGTCCGAGCAGTGCAGTCGAGGCTGCAGTCGAGGCTGCAGCTGACCTTATGATCCCCCCTGTACACTGCTCTGACCCAAGTGCAATTGCATGCCCCGCCGAAAGAAGAAAGTGGCGACTGCGACGTCGACGTGCGGCCATCTGTTTATGTTGGACTTGACGTCATTTTGCGGCAAGTGAAAATGTGTGCGACGCGTTCAATCCGGTTTTGTTTTTTCGACTCAGCTTGTGGCTCTGAGATGTTTATGTTTTCAACAACAGCAGCAGCAGCAGCAGCAACAAACACGACGGCAACAGCCAAACACACATACAACACAACAACAACATCGGCGAACATTTGTTCGCCTTCTTTTTAGCTGCCTTTTTTTTGGCTCAATGTTAAGACGAGATGTTAAAAACGTGATTTCCATGCGTCGCCAGCAACGTCGGCATATTTAAATAAAATACTTTTACTATCAAAGAAAACTAGTCAGCACCAGCAGGCAGGCGCAGTAGATGGACGGGGAAGGCAACCAGCTCGTTATATTGCTGAATCAAAAATTATAGTGCAACGGCGCCAATGTTGCATACGCAACGCAAACGCGCCACGCAGAGGCCACTGACCAAACGCCAAGCACCCAGACTACAATTGCAACTGGAACTTGCAACAAGCTGGCGGCAAGCGGCAGCTGACAGTGCGTCGCCGTCGCCGTCGCCGTCGCCGCTGTGGACGCTGAACCCACAGAAGCTAAATAATCAACTAGCCATTCAAAATGGCATATCTATCGAATGATAGCACAACATGGGGCAGCCAACGAGAGGCGTTGGAGGCGTGTGGCAAGCGGGGATGCGCTTATGCAACAAGCTGAGCTGAGCTGCGCTGAGCAAAACAAAAGGCCAGGCAATTTATCAAAATCTGCTCTTTGGTATTCATAATTTGCATCACATAACCAGCGCCCCGAAATGGCCAGAGTAGCCAAAATAAAAACTGCTAGCCAGCAACAGCAACAAAAATGCGTTAATTGTATGGAAATGGAAATGTTATTGACCAGGCTGAGACTGCGACTGAGACTGAGACTGAGACTGAGATAGTCAGCCAAGCATTTCATTGGCCCTTTCTTTGCTCTGTGGTATTTGTCTTTGGCTTTGGCTTATAACTATCTGTTTGCTTGGTTTTTTTTTCTTGCATTTGGTTAAAGAAATGCGTCTTACACAACAAACGTTTTGATACAAAGAAAGCCAAAAACAATTTGCCATAAATCAAGGTATTATAATCCAAATATCATTGCGGGTGTAATTTTCTCCCCATTTGAATCGGAAATGTGGAACTTATGTCAGCCATTGCCCAACCTGTTGCTCCCAATTGTATTGATATATGCATACGATTATACATCCAAATCTATGGCTTACTTATTGTTAGTCTTAATTAGGCTATAATTAGAGTATTACACGCTTTTCATACATTGATATTCAGTTAAAACGGGCGAGAAAATTTGATTTTTCTGCATGACAAGCAACTTGTTTTATTTGTTTGGAGATTTTGGTATAAATTTGTATATATTTTTTATTTTAGTAACCAATAGAAAAAGTGAGAATTTTAATACAATTTCTTGAATTAATTTAACTGATGTAACGAAATAATTTGGATTTCATAAATAAACAAAATTTTGTACAAAATGGTAGTTATACTTTCCTTGTATGTAGAGTTAAAAAAGTAATCAAAAGCTCGCTTAAATATTTGTAGTTTATCAAGCAAACTACATTTCTCCAAGCTGAGAGATAGAGATAGAGAGGGGGAGGCAGACAGAGGAGGTAATTTTTGGCCAGACATTCTGCCGTCGTTGTCAGCATCAGCGTCGGCAGCAACAGCTCTGCTGTAATATGCAAATTAAACATATTTTTGGCCAAAGGCAACAAACAAAAAAAGCTGAAACAATAAACATGGCAAAATTGGCAACACACACACACACACACACAAACACAGAGATATAAACAGATATTATGCAGAGCGGAGAGTGCAGATTACTCAACAGGCAGGCGGCGAACGGAAGTGATTAAGAGAAGCAGCAACATCAACAGCAGCAGCAGCAACAGCAACAGCAGCAGCAGCAGCAACAAGTGGATGGCAACTGCTGCCCCCGCCAGCCCCCGCGAAGCGCTGAAAGAAAGTGAAGAAGCTGGCATAATCAAATGTGAGGCGTTGGGAACTAGACAAAAGGGTCCCGCTTATGCAAATAGCTCAACAGCTAGCTAGGCAATTGACACGAGATACAGACACAACTGCAGATACAGATACAGATAGAGACAGAGATGGAGATACGTTGACTACAGCTGTTTTCGCTGATGTAAGCGACTAAAATGTGCTCTTAATTTATGCAGCATTTCTATGTCGGCTTTCTTTTGACAATACATCTCAAGGTATATTCATATGTATATAAACTTATAAAAGACACAAATACAGCAAACAAAAAAAACTGCACACACACCGTTAGCACCAACACCTTATTGTCTAGGGCTGCCTCGGCTTTTTAGAGGGGGTGGCCACGCCAAAAAATATAAATCGCGCTTCTTCAAAATTAGCTTAGCACTTTTTGAAAGTTGTCGACACATCCGAAACAACGTTGTCGCTTCCATCTCCGTCTCCGCCTCTGCCACCGTCTCCATCGTCATCGACATCGACATCTTCTCGTGCTCGTCATACGCGCTGCACACTAAAATGAGGCCTGACTTTGTGACTAAAAACCTTCCAAAACTGAAAACTGAAACATAAAACTCTTTATAATTGCACTGTAAACATTTCACTTTCGTTTTGTCTCGCAAACTGTTTTAATACTCGTACGAACAAAATGTCTTGTCTCCGCATCGTGCACAGAATAATTTTTGTCAGTTTTTTTCGGTTGTTGTGTTTTCGTTTTTTATTATCATTTTGCTGTTTTGTTTTTGTGTTTTATCTGACAACCACTTTCGCCATGTGGGTGCTGGCTACTGCCAAGCTGCTGCTGCTGCTGCTGCTTGTATCTTTAGCCTGGGATTAGAGGCAGCGTTGAGGACTCAATTAGCCGCCTTCGTCTAGATTATGGCCCGCATTTGCATAACGGGCGAATCGTGGCCTGCGTGCGCTGTCGATGACCCCGCACAGATGACCCCACATCCCCCTACACATGATTCCTGCAACTCGCTAACTGTCAATTGACATTTGCCAAACAGCACTGTGGGTAGGGCTCAGATACAATTTCATATGCTTATTAGCTAATCTCAGCAGTTGCATTTGCCTCCGCAAAAGATTGCAAAATATTTCAAAATGTTGCTTAGGAAAGCAGATTTTTTACCAAGTTAAAAGCAGCTTAAATTTTATTATAAAGAGAAGCTTTTCTTGATCGAGTTAAAGGCAACTTTAATGGGATTATCAAGGGAATATTTTGTTATTTGATACCCTTCTAATATTATCAAATAGTTGCATTTTTTATTTTTGAACTTCTTCTTTTCAACATTGTTTTAATATTGTTTGCAAAATATTTATATATTCGCATCGGAATATTCGAATTTTGTGATTTATTTTTTCAACAATTAGAAGACGTTAAAGTTGTAGCTTTTTTCAAAGCAAATCTTAATACAATTAAATATTTATCCAATCCCTCGAATCTACCACAACTTGCAACTAATTAAATGTTTCGCAGATCAAACTCAAAGGCTTCGTATCTGCCGCGCCAGAGCCTGGAGAAGCTGAACAACACGGATCCGGACCATGGCATTTACAAGCTGACGCTCACCTCGAACGAGGATCTGGTGGCGCCCAGCAAGCCCAGCTACGGCGTCGGGGCTGGCAAGCTGAAGCTGCCCAACAATCTGCCCGATGTGCTGCCGCTGGGCGTCAAGTTGCAACAGCAGCCGGCCAAGCCGCAGCCCAGCTCGCCGCAGGGCGATGTGGTCTCGTTGCGCTATGGCTCCAACAACAACCTCGCAACAAAATCGCCAACAAACGCCACGCCCACCGCCGTTGGCAGTGGCAACAACAACACAGCCTACGCAATGATCTATGGCCAGCAGCAGCCGCAGCAGCACTCGCGCTATTCCTCGCCAGCGCTCGGCCACGCCTACATCAAGAGCAGGTCGCCGGCGCCGCCGCAATATACGCGATCTCAGTCGTATGATGTGAAGCCGCAGCAAATGCAGAGCGATGGCACACAGCAGCAACAGTTCATGTCCCAGTCACATTGCGATCTTAAGCAAGCCGTCCATGACCTCGAGACGACGCTGGAGGAGGTGTTGCCCCCACCAACGCCCACGCCGCCACGCCTCTCGCCGGCCACCTCCGACTGCAGTCTCAGCAACAGCTCCCTCGAGTCCAGTCCCATCAACCACAACCACAATCACAATCCCAATCCCAATCCCAATCCGGAGGCGCACATCTTTCGGGCCGAGCTGATCAGCACAACGACGACAGCAACGCTGCCGAAGCCACCGCCTGTCAATCGGCAGGAATCGTTGCGCGAGAACATCGAGAAGATCACCCAGCTGCAGTCGCAACTGATGTCGGCGCATCTCTGCGACACGGGTCTGCTGAGCAACTACGCCAAGCAGCTGAGTCCCAGCGCCGAGCCGAGCAGCGAGCCACAGCTGCCGAGCAGTCCAACGCCCAGCCAGGAGCTGGAACCGATGGCATCGCCGCCTGCCTCGCCGCTGGCTGACCACGCGGACAGTCTGCAGCTGCTGCAGCGCAGCGAGCTGGTGCTGATGGTGAATCCAGCGCCCAGCACAGCGGACATGGCCTGCCAGACGGAGGAGATGGTGGACAGTGAACTGGTGGCGACACGCGAGGAGCAACAAACGCGCACAACGCTGCAGCCGCGACAGCGTCAGGCCATTGAGCTGGAGTACGAGCAGATGGCGCTGGAGCTGCTCAAGCAGCTGGCGCCCAACGACAAGCTGCTCATCGAAATACTGACACCAAAAAGCTACAAGCCCACGACGCAGTACGTCAGCAATCTGTACAATCCGGATGTGCCGTTGCGTCCGGCCAAGCGGGATGTGGGCACCTCAACGCTGATGCGCATGAAGGCGTCGTCCACAGCAGCGTGCACAGGGACAGCGGCGGAGCTGCAGGTGGTCAGCGTGGAGCTGCAGCTAACTGATGACACTGGCGGCAGCGATGGCGAGGAGGGCACGAATTTAATCAAACAGAAGCTGGTAAGCATTACACGATTATGCCACAATGCGAATCTCCTGCTAATTCTTCCCCATCTCCGCAGGATGAGCTGATCAAACAGTTAAACCAAAAAATTAGCGCATTGAAGCGCGAGCAGCAAACAATCGGCGAGGAGTGCGCCACAAATGATAAACTGGGCCTCGATCTGCTGGCCAATCTGACGGAGAAGGTGCGTCCCAGCGAAGCGTCCAAGTTCCGCACCTACATCGATGATGTGGGTCACATAAGCAGTCTGTTGCTGTCGCTGTCGGAGCGCCTAGCCCAAACCGAGTGCAGCCTGGAGATGCGTTCGCCCACCAGCAGCCAGCAGGAGAAGGTAAGTTGAGGCCATCTTCCAAGCACAACACACACACTAAAACCCATTGTTCTCACACAGAGCACGCTGGAAGCGAAACGCGAACGCCTCTACGAGCAGCTGGAGGAGGCGCAACGCCTCAAGGCGGACATCGATAGGCGGGGCAGCAGCATTGCCAAGCTGTTTGGCAAACATCTCAGTGCCGACATGTGTGCCGACTATGATTACTTTATCAACATGAAGGCCAAACTCATTGCCGATGCACGCGACCTGGCCGACAGGATCAAGGGCAGCGAGGAGCAGCTGAGCTCGCTCAGCGATGCGCTAGTCCAAAGCGATTGCTAAACACGCGGCTCTTTGCTTGCGCTCCTCAATTTTCCTTGCTGTCAACTCAAAGTTGAGAGCTGTATGCGAGAATTGTGTGCTGCATCTTGGAGGGGTGGGTTGCCCCGGGTCTAGGGGGTGTGTATTAACTTAACGATGTGCTTAAATACAACCACACACTATAATGTATAAATATTTTATGTTCATTTGTGATTTTCAATTAGCTTGTAGGTTAATCTATGTATCAACCGCATATATCTAAGCAATTTTTTACATAATTATCAAAGCAAAGATAAACTGTATGCATTAATAAAAATTTTAAAACAATTTATGTCTGAAGTGCAAAGCGTTTTCTGTTCGATGGGAGAGGGAGATTGAGAGATGTTTATTTTAAACAAATTTAATGCTATACAGCTGCGCAATTTTGAATACCGCGGGCTCTCTGTCAGTGTTAGGCAACACTGGTTTCTTTGTTTATGGCGTTGCCACCTGCCAATTGTTTGGCACTATCGCTTGCCAACTATCGAGTGCACGTGATATCGATATCAAATGTATCAGTAATTAATTTAAATTTATGCAATGCATAACCAAGTATTTCATTAAATTTACACAATTATTGTGCGCAATTCTTAGCAAATATTTAAATAATGTGAGTCTATAAGCACGTTATGCAACAGCTGAATTGTAATCGATAGCTGCGATTAAGCTTCAATCAGTTGATGGAATACCAGTTCGTTTATATATGTATATTATCAACAAATTGCTATGTTTAGAGGCAAAACACTCTGCCAATCCTGGATAAGAAGCGCTTTGGCCTTAACAACGCCACAGACACAAACGCCGCGTCTCTGGCAACTAGACGAGTAAGTTTAAATTCAACTGCAACAAATTCGCAGCAGCATTGAAAGCACAGCAATCTTTAAAGCAGAACAACAACAACAACAACAGTATCAGCAACAGCAGCACAACAAAAGCAGCAACAACACCTGTTTCGTGGCATGGCGACGACGGGCAGCGAAACAAAGGCGCAGCCGCCGAAACACAATAACAGATTAGCATCTTCGAAGTCGCCCTATTTGCTGCAGCATGCGCACAATCCCGTCGACTGGTGAGTACGCTGAGAGCAGAGACGCCAAACACGATGCGAGCTGATTGGTTTTGTCGCAGGTATCCGTGGTGTGAGGAGGCCTTTGAGCGTGCGCGCAAGGAGCAGAAGCTAATCTTCTTGTCGGTGGGGTACTCCACCTGTCACTGGTGCCATGTCATGGAGCACGAGTCTTTCGAGGACGCGGCGACGGCGGCGGTGATGAATAAACATTTTGTCAACATCAAAGTGGACCGCGAGGAGCGACCCGACATCGACAAGGTCTACATGCAGTTTCTGCTCATGTCCAAGGGCAGCGGCGGCTGGCCCATGAGCGTCTGGCTGACGCCCGATCTGTCGCCACTCGCAGCTGGCACTTACTTTCCGCCCAAGGCGCGGTAGGTTGAAACCAGGCACAAATTAAGCACATTTCTAATGGTTTATTTATTGTTTAGCTATGGGATGCCATCGTTTACCAATGTGCTGGAATCCATAGCCAAGAAGTGGCAAACAGATCGCGAGTCGCTGTTGGAAGCTGGCTCCAGCTTGCTGCAAGCTCTGGTCAGCAATCAGAATGCTGCAGCGGTTGGCGAAGCTGCCTTTGAGCCGGGCAGCGCCGATGCGAAGCTTGCGGAGGCGCTGGGCGTGCACAAGCAACGCTTCGATCAGCAGCACTGCGGCTTTGGGCGAGAGCCCAAGTTTCCGGAGGTGCCGCGTCTCAATTTTCTGTTCCATGCGTATTTGGTCAGCAAGGATGTGGATGTGCTGGACATGGTGCTGCAAACGCTGGATCACATTGGACGCGGTGGCATCAACGATCACATCTTTGGCGGCTTCGCACGCTATGCAACCACACGCGACTGGCACAACGTCCACTTCGAGAAGATGCTGTACGATCAGGGCCAACTGATGGCTGCTTATGCCAATGGCTATAAGCTGACACGAAGTGAACAATTTCTGGGCTATGCGGACAGAATTTATGAGTATTTGATCAAGGACTTGCGGCATCCGGCTGGCGGTTTCTATGCCGGCGAAGATGCTGATTCGTTGCCCACTCACGAGGATACTGTGAAGGTGGAGGGCGCCTTTTATGCCTGGACTTGGCAGGAAATACTGGAGGCCTTCAAGGCGCAGAAGGCGCGCTTAAACGATGTCAGCCCGGAGCGTGCCTTTGAGGTTTACACGTTCCACTACGATCTGAAGCCCAAGGGCAATGTGCCGCCCTCCAGTGATCCGCATGGCCATCTCACCGGCAAGAATATACTCATTGTGCGTGGGTCCGAAGAAGACACGTGCTCCAACTTCAATTTGGAGCCAGATCAGTTAAAGCAATTGCTGGAGACGGCCAATGACGTGCTGCATAAGGTGCGCGATCAGCGACCAAGACCGCATCTTGACACGAAGATCATCTGTGCTTGGAATGGTTTGGTGCTGTCGGGACTCTCGAAGCTGGCCAATTGCGGCACAGCCAAGCGTGATGCCTATTTGAAGACGGCCAAGGAGCTGCTTCAGTTTCTACGCACGCATCTCTTTGATACGGACAAGCAACTTTTGCTGCGCTCTTGCTATGGAGCTGGTGGAGAAGAT
The DNA here is from genome assembly GCA_035047365.1 of Drosophila ustulata. NCBI lineage: Eukaryota > Metazoa > Arthropoda > Insecta > Diptera > Drosophilidae > Drosophila > Drosophila ustulata. The sequence continues at coordinate 22,912,486 of JAWNPT010000057.1, read as the reverse complement.
GCCACGCTGGAGCAGAACACGTAAGGCTCTAGATTAAATATTTGAAGCATGTTCGTATTGTAAACCTTTGAAAAACTTGCAGTGCTCGCATCGAAGGCTTTCTTGACGATTACGCGTTTCTCATCAAGGGATTGCTGGACTACTACAAGGCATCCTTGGACATGAGTGCGCTGCGCTGGGCGAAGGAGCTGCAGGAGACGCAGGACAAGCTGTTTTGGGACGACAAGAACGGTGCTTATTTCTTCTCGCAAGAAAACGCACCCAACGTCATTGTGAGACTCAAAGAAGGTAACGCTGGCCAAACACTGTGGTCAATCTGTAAACTAAACTAGACTTTATTGCAGACCATGATGGAGCCGAACCCTGTGGCAACAGCGTTGCTGCACGCAATCTAACCATACTCTCGCACTATTACGATGAGGATGCATACTTGCAACGTGCCGCCAAGCTCTTGAATTACTTTGCCGACGTCTCGCCCTTTGGCCATGCTCTCCCCGAGATGCTGTCGGCCTTGTTGTTGCACGAGCACGGTCTTGATTTGGTGGCAGTGGTGGGACCCGATTCGCCGGACACTACACGCTTTGTGGAGATTGTCCGCAAGTTCTATATACCCGGCATGATCATAGTGCACTGCGATCCCCAGCATCCAGATGAGGCGTGCAATCAGCGGGTGCAACGCAAATTTAAAATGGTCAACGGCAAGACAACTGTTTACATTTGCCACGATCGTGTCTGCCGCATGCCGGTGACAGATCCAGCGCAGCTCGAGGAGAATCTGATGGACAACTTCTTCAAGGAGCGCATCTAATTAGCATAGTTAACCAATTGACATTAATCGAATTCGTAATTCGAATTATACTATTAATAATAATGTTATTGTTTTTTGGCTTTCAAAGCTTAAATCGGTTCTCGGAACTAGTTCTAGTTATATTATAGAGTTTAGCACTTCCAAATGTATTATGCATATATATTTGTGTATCGTCATAGCCTGAATAAACAGACTTTACGCAAGACTAACAATTGGAAATTCTTTGCAGCAAAAACAAAAATAAAATAATCTTACCATATGGTTCCGGTAATAGTTTCCAGTCAGGACAATATGGTATATACATATATATTGATGAATATCCGAATTAAAGGAGGCGGCGCAAAGTCCATAAAGTGAAGACATTTATGATCAGCAACACCTCTCTTAAATGAATTGGTTACTATGTTCGACCATGAACCGATTGGATTAATTTGTCACTTAGTTGTCAGACTATCTTTTGAAAATCGTATATTGCTCATATCTTTAAGTGGAACCCGTTCTTAACATTGAACTGATGGTATGACAAACTTTGTTGTTTAGTCAGTTATCGCTAACATACTGATATTTGTATAAGTTTTCAGTTAATTAGATGACGTCACTCGGCTGTTGAAGGTTGTTGGTGTTGAAGGTTTGTTTCTTAATCTTATAAGAATGAAAGGTGAATGTTCCCATTAAGACCCCAAAGCACTTGCAACCAATTTTCATAAAATAGAACATTCTACTTGAGGATTGTTGTCTACACGAAATTGTTTAATTGTGACTTTTCCATAGATCATAGATTTCCACAGGTTTGCACTATTATATAGTCGTTTTGTTAAATAAACAGTCTGATTGAATAAACTTGTTTTTTTTTGTACAAATTGAATTTTTAGACGGTTCATCATGTTGTATGTTGTATATGTTTGTTTTGTAGTCTGGGATCACAACAATATTGGATCGTAGCTCGCTGAACATATGAACAATTTCTTAAATAGATCCATTTGGGATATGTTGACAGCGGCACGATTAGAAGAAAATTACATTGTTTGCTATTTCTCGTCTGTCTTCACAAATACAACACATTACTTTGTGCATTTATTGGAATCGTTTGTTGTTTTGGCTCCACTGTGCGCTCCTCCAGTCGAAGCAACCGAACCAAAAAAATACTTGACATTGTGCTTCTTTTTGTTGTTATTGTTATTGGATGATGGTTGTTGGTTGTTGGTTGCAACTGCTGAAGGGGGCGCCAAGTGAACCGACCACACACAGAGGCTTTTGTAAGAACTAAGCTAAAAACTAAATGCTCGCCCTGCGCTGCGCTATGCTGTTGATTGAGTTGTGAATGAGTGGATGGATTGGCTGGATGGACTATGAAGCCATGGAATACATTTGAATATTTGGCCAGGTTGTCCATCCAACGTGTCCAGTGTGGGCCATTCGACAAACCAGAACAACAAAGTCGCGACGGCAGTTGGGCGCAAAAGAGAACTAAATGTATGGAGAGAACAGTTCGGTAATCGATAATCGGTAATCATAATCGTAATAATAGTAGTAGTAATAAAAATAATTTAGTTGAAATTCACATTCATCACATTGGTTTGCACTCAGCCCGTGCCTGTGGTGTTCTTCTTTTTGTTGTTGTTCTTGCTGTTGCTGTTATGCGAGGCTGCAACTGCGGCGGCAGCAGCAGCAGCGCTGGCGACTGAGGATGCGGAAACAGCTGCTGTTGTTGTGGTTGACGCCGCCGCCGCCGCTGCATCCGCTCAGGTATCTGCATCGTTGAAACTCATGGCCGCATCGAAGCTGTCGACAATCGTCTCCATGCGCTCGTGATGCTCGAAGCGGGCAATCTTCCTGCCCATGCGACTGTAGGAGCGTCGTGTCCGCCGAAAGAAGCGGAAACGTGTGTCCTCCTCCTCCTCGTCGTATTCGGGCGCCGACACCGAATCCTCATCTGTTTCGCGCAGGAACCGTTGGATCTTGACCTTTGGATCGCGATGGATCTTAAAGATTTTCGTCGTCGCTCCATGCAGCTTGGAAATGTTGCGCGATGCATTGATGATGCCGCGTTCGCTCAGCTGCTGCTGCTGTTGGTGCTGATGTTGCAGCTGGTGCTGCTGCTGCTGATGATGATGATGTTTGTGCGAACGATTCTGATTCTTGATGGCTGTCAACCGATTCGTAATGGAGACCACATTGAACAACTTGGAGAGTTCCGTGTCGGCGCAACGCGATTCACGACGATTCAGATTCTTGCCGTTTTTCACAATGATGAAGTGATTATCGGGCAACAGGGTGGGTGAGCTGGAGCGTCCGTTGCTGCAGGTGCCATTGCTGCCAATGGTGCTGCAGTTGCCGTTGCTGTTACTGATGCCGCTGCCGCTTCCGAGGCCGCTGCCAATGCCGCTTCCATTGCTATTGCCGTTGGACGTGAGCAGCGTGGGTGTGGAGGGCGGCGCGGGGGGCACGTGCGGCATTGTGTAGCAACGCTGACGTCCCTCGTACAGGTTGACGGCATTGTACCGGCTAAGTCGGCACGATTCCGACTCGATTTCTTCGTGGTCTGAGCTCGGCATGTCCATTGCCTGCAGGCGGCGATGTGTGTGTGTGTGTATATGTGTATGTTTTTATACGTCGTGTAAATCGTGTTTGTGTGTGTGTGTGTTGGTGTTTTGAGAGTGGGTGCGTTCGCGTGAGTGGGCAGACGACGGGCAGAGACGGGGCACAGAAATTGGGGCGTTGTAGTAATCAAAAGATATGAATTGAGCGTGCAAAGTATGCGAATAATATGCTGCTTACCTGTAGCAAGCCCTCCACTTCCGAGTATTGACGATCCGTCAGACGGTGCAGTTGTTGATCCATTTTTGCTAAACAACAACAACAACAGCATAACAAAAATACGACCGTCCGATACCGATACTTTGCGCTGCACAGCAACCCTGCGCACTGCGCAGTCCCAGACGATACCGATTCCAACGGCGCAGCCCTGCCAAGCCGAGTAAAAACAAGTATGGCGAAACGATTGCGAAACGGTGTCAAACATCTGGCAGCACTAGTGTGCCACTTTTTTGTATACTCAATTTATTTATTTATTTATTATTTATTTAATACTCATTTGATAGGGAAACATCAATATGTTTGTATTCATAGTATACCTCGTTGGTAATGTAACAATTAAAATTTAAAATAATACAACACACATTACAATACGCATTTACGTGTTGGTATAAAAATACTGAAAACAATTAGTTTTTTGTGTGGTATTTTTCGAACTTCATTCGAACGGTAAAAAACCGTTACAGCATTTTGATTTCTTATCGGATATCGGTTTTTTGCTTTAAGCAGAAATAATAAACTGCTCATAATTTATTATTTTGAGCGATAAATCGATTGAAATACATTTTTTGCATTCGACAACTTAGCTGCCGGTGACGCCTTCGATTCCTTATAACGTTTACGGCGCTGCAACCGGACTAATACAAGTAATGCCGCCATTTTTATTTAATCATTTTATTAACAACAATCTTGTTAGTTTAATGAAGTAAATAGGTAAAACTATGGTAACAATAAATTAATTGTATGCAGTTATTCATATGAATGTATTTATATTCTTTATATTGTGTATGTACATGTTCAAATGGAAATGCGGTTCAGTGTGAAAAGTGGTAATCTTTAATATCTGTTCAACTTTCACGTGGTCGTTTTGATGCATCATATTCTCCACCAGTTGCAGTTGGAGCTTGACGTTTGCGGCAATTCTCGAACCGGTGACCACGGAAATTGCAGTGAGTGCACCGCTCGATACGACGAGCGCTACGCAAAGGAACTGCAGCTCTAGCTTCAGGCTCATCCTCTTGACTATTGTGCTCAATGACACGACCCAATTCGAGAAGATCCCGGAATGTTTTTACGCTCTGGCGCGTAATGTGTTTGCGATATTTGATATTCAGCAGGCCATATAGAAAGTCTAGCTCTGTCTCTTCACTGTGACGATCTTCTGGCAACTGAGCAAGCAGAGCACGCTTCTCGACCACAAAGGTGTCAATAGCCACGCCATCAAACTGCTTCTTTGCAAAGAAATCCATGTAGACTTGGTACGCGGGCTTGGCAGGTGAGAAATGCTCTCGAATGAGACCAATAGCGTCATTCCAGGTCTTTGCCTCTTTGCGAACACCTTGCCACCAAGTGGAAGCGATGCCGTAGAAGAGCAGGGAAATGCCCTTCAGGGCGTTCTCATCGTCGATGCCCTCCAACTCCTTGTAGGTGACAACGTTCGTTATGAATTCCTCGACCTCATCACGATTACGAGTACCGCCAAATTTGTGTACGCAATTGCTGAAGCTGCCCTTTGTCTTTGCCACAGAGGCGTCTCCAGTTGAGGCCATTGCATTACCAGCTGCACTCACTGCAGAAGATCGCACAGTCTCGATGAGCTCCCGCAGTTGTTCATTGGTCATTTGTATTGTCTGGGCCATTTTAGTGCTCAAATTGTATTAATTAGCGCAGTCAATGCTTCAATTTGTTTGTGCCGGCAAAGACTAAAAAGGCATTCAACAATTTTGCCGGTCTTATATCGCCTTGTTGCGAAATTGATCTTCGAAAAAGCTCATGTGCCCTCAAAGAGAGTTAGTTTGGCATGACTAATGTACGCTGCTCTATTCGGGTTATACTATACATGCTGCGAATATATAATTATATATACTATATACATACATACATATGTATGTATGTATGTAACTAAATGAACAAGAAACTTCTTGCATTAATGCCTATAGTATTCAAAATTCCAAAGAATTGATAAGCAGTAGTGAAGCACAATTTTTAGAACAAATGTGCGTGTGTTTATCAACTAATATAAAGTATTTGATAATTGAATTATATGTAACATATGTATGTATGTGTACATACATACGTACATACTACATTGATAGAGCATATATAGATACATACAGGCATGATTCATTTGGAGAGACATACATACATACAAATTGTGCTTACGTAGAATTCAAACCAAAATATCGAAAACACCAAAAAGCCGGTTGTTGAGCATTCGAACACGAAAATTTGCATTATTATTTTTACTCTTAGAGAGAGAGAGAGAGCAAAACAGCAAATGCTCACGGAAGCTTTTATCTGAAATTATTTAAATCGATTTGTATGGATGTGTTCAAAAAAGACTATTTTTTATTCGTAGGCGTTATTGTAGTAAAATACTCCAGAATCGAATAAAAAGAGAATCAATAAATAATTATATTGGGTCGGTCGTTGGTGGAATAGATTTAGGTATTGGTTTTTTTGTTTGTTTTTAGATTTTTTCTTAGGGTATAATCATAACTTATGATCTGTTAGTTGTAATCAGTTTGGTTCATTTACTATTTTGATATGTTCGTTGTCCATTTCTTCTGAATCGGTCTGGTTGGGCTGATGTCTCGATGTTGTTAATTCAATCAATGATGTAGGTTGAGTGGTTTCAGCATAAGGTGTTGGTGTAGGTGTGATTTTTTTATTAATTGGGTCAGCACTTTTGGAGATGGTAGCTTTTTGTAGGTTTTGTGGTTTGCTTATTGTTGGTGGATGTGTGCTGCCAGAGTTCTGGCAGAGTTTCCTTAATTTTTCTAACGTCTGTGACGTTTTGCACTTTTCAACAACTTCCCCATTGCAAGCAAAGTCTATAGTTTTCTTTTATGATAAATGGTGGAACGTTTTCAAACTAGTTGTTTTCTTTTTTTTTCATATTTTAATTTTCGAAAAAATATAAAATTTGAAAAGAATGATGATCAAGATGATGATGATATTTTATTTATATCTAGCAATCGAACAATCTTTTGAGATCTTGTTCTACATACATATGTTTTCTTTTTCATCCTGAAATAAATAATTGTTCCCCAGATATAAGAAAACAGCAAAAAGGTTTTTGTTTAGTTGTAGTTATAATTTTCAGTGTTTGATTTTTTCGAATATCAGTCTTTAGTGGTTATCGCAAGCTCTTGTGGTCATCCATAGGCCCCCTATTATAATGATTATGATGATGTCATATCATCGGGGGGTGCGGGGCCAAGGTTGTTGCAGCGTGTAATAGACCAATGCTCCAAATTCTGGCCCGCTTAACAACAATCGGAAATGTATTCCGATGGGAATGTTAATGGTACCACGCGCCTATGGATTCTGCACAAGAGATTGGATTAACAAACGAGAGTTCAGGGCAGTCACCACAAGCTGGAGCTGCTGGGCGGTGACAAATCCCGAAGGTTTTTGATGGATAATGATGGCGTGCCTGAAGCTTGCCTGGCACTGAAGTGCTCCAAGGAGCAGCTACGAAGCCAATGACAATTAAGCGTGCCAATTGCACGAATGGCGACAACATAGCCATTGTTGTGCAACTTACTTGGTTGAAATTTTTTACATAAAATGGTCAGATTCTTTTAAAAAAGATTCAATCATTGTTTCGATTTTGCTAACAGTCAATCAGCAACAGTTCCTTTCGCGAAGGGTTGTACGTCCACGTGGCAAACATCCAGGCTGGGCACAGTAACCACTGAGACATGCAAAATGCTTTAGTTCTCCACACCACAAGATGACCTTGTCCACTTGTGACAGGCGCAAACTAAAGGCAATAACAGTGCAGTGTATCGAAACACACTGCATTGCTGCTGCCTACTGCGCACTGTGTACGGCCGGAATCGCAGAACAGCAACTATGTTGCTGCCTCCTGCGCTCTTTGTACAACAGCCAAATTAAGGCAACAACGCTGCAGTGTATCGCAATACACTGCAGACTTGCTGCCTTCTGTGTACAACAGGCACTTGAAGGCAACAAACAATGTTGCAGTGCCTCGAAACGCACTGCATTGTTGCTGCCTCCTGTGCTCTGCATACGGCCGCCCTCGCAAGGCAACAACACTGCAAAGTGCAATGTTGCTGCTTACTTCAATCTGTGCAAACAACCTGGAGATCTGCCTTGATCCGTGGAATTACACCGCACAAGAGGAACTGAACTAACTGACTGTCGGCGGGGGTCCAGGGGCTTGTTTTTGCCGCATTGACCAAGGATCCGCACAGAGTTGTCGATGAAACGCAAACGAAGCAACAAGTTGTTGGGCGAGCCCTAAACTTGACAACCTCGTGCACGTTTCACCCGTCCCTGCACAGACACTAGGCCAAGGCAGCGGTTTTTGAGCGACAAAGTAGTGGAGAGAGGAGAGGCGCACGATACACCCACCACGACCGAAAGCTCTGCGCCGATGCACACTCAGCAGAGGCAACGATTTCTGTCATGTAAAGACTTCGACCGCAGTCCCGAAGAACAACAGCCGAATGCTCTACACTTCAGTGTGTCGCTGATCTGTTGGGCAGCTTCAATACGCAGAGCTTCCGCCACGAGCGAAATCCGTGCGCCTCTCCTCCCTTCATTTCCCCATCACTCGACTTTGGTAAACTGAGTTTACCGGTTGCTTGTTGTACATTGTTGTGAAAATATCACGAAAACGATTCTGGAGTTGGCGTTCATAGCCAAAAATAGCCGCTGGCGCAGCGAAAAGTTGTCTTGTTGTTGTTGTGTTGATGGTAAGCTTAGCTTTGCTTGCCGGCACGTCACTTGGCGGTGAATGAGAGAGTGAGATGAACGCTGAAAGCTGTCGTCTTCTCCTCGCTCTTGTCAATGTGGGGCTAGCGTGGCATAGAAAGTGATGTTGTTGGATTGTGACGTCAGCGTTTAGATGTGCGCCCAGCGCACGAAGATGTTGTTGATGTTGATGCCGGTGATGTCACGATTTGAAGAGATGCGTGTGTGTTGACTTTTATTCTTCATTCCCCTCGTTCTGTGCTTGACGACGTTTGCGGCAGTTCTCGAACGTGTGGCCTCGGAAGTTGCAGTAGGTGCAACGCTCCACACGGCGGGCACCGCGTAGAGGACCCTTGGAAACAGCTTCATCTTCTTGGTTGTTGTGCTCGATGATGCGGCCTTGTTCAAGAAGGTCACGGAACGTTTGGATGCCTTGACGGGGGATGTGTTTGCGGTACTTGATATTCAAGAGGCTGTAGAGGAAGTCCAGTTCGGTCTCTTCATTGTGCCGACCTTCTGGCAGCTGAGCGAGCAGCGCACGTTTCTCGACCACGAAGGTGTCAATGGCAACCGAATCCTCCTGTTTCTTCTCGAAGAACTCCATGTACACCTGGTAGGCAGGCTTGGTGGGTGAGAAGTGTTCACGGATTAGAGCAATAGCGTCATTCCAGGTCTTCGCCTCCTTTCGGACACCTTGCCACCAGGTAGAAGCTATGCCGTAGAAGAGCAACGATATGCTCTTGAGGGCGTTCTCATCGCTGATGTTTTCCAACTCCTTGTAGGTGACGATGTTGGTGATGAACTCCTCCACCTCGTCATGACTGCGAGCACCGCCAAATCTGTTGCCGCAGTTGCTGAAGCTGCCCTTTATCTTGGATGTTGATTCAGTGGCAGCAGCAGCGGTGCCAGCTGCGCTCACAGCTGACACACGCACTGCTTCGATGAGAGCGTGCAGTTGCTCGTTAGTCATCAGAATAGGTTGCGCCATTTTGAATTTATTTTAGAAGACGCGTAGTTGGGTTTTATATCTAGAATAAAGCAAACAACAAAGCCAAGGTTGGCGAATGCTACTGCTTTCGGTTGTTTTGGTCGTCGAAGACTGAAGTTCCGTTTGCAGGTCTTCCAGCTTTTAAAGCAATTCGTTGTGAAATTAAACATCGAAAATTGTCTTCGAAAAAAAGAGCGAAATAGAGGAAAAAAAAACACCTAAGAGTGACGGCGGAACCGGCAATTGCCATTTCTAGAGAGACAATATTTTCACAACAAAACTAAATTCCAACGATTATAAACGTTTAAAGTAAAACGAGTAAGATACATTTGCCCTATCAGTAATTACTTGCTGTGCACTTTTGTTAACTGGTGGAGATTATTATTATTCTCGAAGAGAGACTCAAAGTAGTAGTTTCTCAGAGTTTTACATATAACAAAATATCTATGTATGTGTAAATAATAAGAATAATTGCTGTATTTTCCATATATTTTGCATATAATATAACCTATTTATACATTTACTTTCAAATGTGTAATTAAGAAATACAAAATTGATCTATTTTTTGTTGACATGTGCACAATATGTTTACATATAAATGCTATTAGTATGAATTAAAAGAGCATTTAACACGATTTGAAGAGCAGTAAATGCCGGCTGCTCACGCATTCGAACTCGAAAGCTTGCGCATTTTTGTCACTCATTCGCAGAGAGAGCTTATTTGTATATGATTCATAAAGAGAAAAAGCTTACGTCTGCATTTATTTTAGTCAGTTTTAATAACTGGCAGCAACGATTCGGTTGTGTTTTGCAGCTTTCTGATTTTAGTGGATTTGGAATCGAATTTGTAGGTTCCAGAAAATGACGCAGCTGTCGGACGAGCAGTTTCGGATACTCATAGAGACAATCAAATCGTTGGCACCCCAGCAAACTGAACTGGAAGAACCTAAATCCAAGGGAAGTTTCAGTAATTGTCTAGCTCGGTTCAGTGGTCAACGAGATCACGACGCCGTCGAGGAGTTTATAACAGCAATTGAGACGTACAAGGAGGTAGAGGGAATCAGCGATAAGGATGCTTTGAAGGGTATCTCTCTGCTGTTCAGCAACATTGCCATCACCTGGTGGAAGGGAGTGCGACGTGACGCAAAGACGTGGGATGATGCACTGCAACTGCTGCGGGATCATTTCTCGCCCACAAAGCCATCCTATCAGATCTACATGGAGATCTTCGAGACGAAACAACAACACGCAGAGGTGATCGACACGTTCATCTGCAAACAACGCGCTCTGCTGGCCAAATTACCGGAGGGACGGCACGACGAGGAGACGGAACTTGACTTTGTTTATGGCCTAATGCTGCAGAAATACAGAGAACGCATTCCACGCCATGAGATTAAATGCTTTCGTGAACTCCTCGAACGTGGCCGCAACGTAGAACGTACAAAAGATTAAAATTTAAGTTCAATATAAACATCGGAATCTTTTCGAACCTAACAAACAATGGCTATGATTTAGTTAAGATGCTCTACATTTACATACATAGTTAGTTATTTATATTTATGTATTGGGTTATTAAATATGTGATATATGATATTTTATAAGCCTGAAAAACAATATACAGAACCATTACAACACTGAAGTCTAGCCTATTCTCTTCATTTAGATTTATTCGAATCTACAAAATTAAAACAAATTGAGTACAATTGGTTTTTGCAATGTCAACTGTGATCTGAAATAAATGGTTCCCTTAACAACCCAACCCAAGATATAAGAAAATAGCAAAAAGGTTTGTTTGTTTAGTTGTAGTTTTGTATTTTGATTGTTTGGTTTTTTCTGAGTTCAGTCTATAAATTTGTGAGTGCTTATCGCAACCTCTTGTGGGTCATCGATAGGCCCCCAGCATAATGATGACAATATGACGTCATCGGGGAGTGCGGGCCCAAAGTTGTTTTAGCGCGTGAGAGGCCAATGCTCCAAATTCTGGCCCGCTATATAACAATGGGCAATTTATACCGATGTGGATGTTGATGGTACTACGCGCCTATGGATTCTGCACAAGAGATTGGATTTACAAACGAGGTGGGTTCAGGGCAGTCGCCATAAGCTGGAGCTGCTGGGCGGCGACGAATCCGAAAACCCTTGAGTGTTAATGTAAATTTCTGGCGTGCCTAAAGCTTGTCTGTCATTGAGTTGCTCAAAGGAGCAGTCCCATAGCCAAGGACAATTTAGCGTGCCAATTGCACGAATGGCGACAACATAGCCATTGTTGTGCAATGTACTTTGCTCAAATGTTGACATAAAATGTCTAATAATTGTTTGATTTGTTCAAAGTTCTCTGCAAGAGAGAATTTTGGTTTTGCCAACAGCCAATCAATACCAGCTCCTATCGCGAGAGACGCACAACCAGTTGGCAACGGCTTCAGACCGGCCACAGTTACCACCGCAGCGCAACAACGCTGAAGTGCATCGAAACACACTCCAATGTTGCTGCTTACTGCGCTCTGTGCACAACCTGGAGCTTCGCCATGGACGTACGTCACACAAGAGGAACGGCATCAAAGGACTGAAGGCGGGGGTTTTTTGCCGCATTAACTAAGGATCCGCACAGAGTTGCAGATGAAACGCAAACCAAGCGACAAGTTGTTGGGCGAACCCTAAACTTGACAACCTCGTGCACGTTTCACCCGCCCCTGCACCGACACTAGGCCAAGGCAGCGGTTTTTGAGCGACAAAGAAGTGGAGAGAGGAGAGGCGCACGAAACACCCACCACGACCGAAAGCTCTGCGCCGATGCACACTCAGCAGAGGCAACGATTTCTGTCATGTAAAGACTTCGACCGCAGTCCCGAAGAACAACAGCCGAATGCTCTACACTTCAGTGTGTCGCTGATCTGTTGGGCAGCTTTAATACGCAGAGCTTCCGCCACGAGCGAAATCCGTGCGCCTCTCCCCCCTTCATTTCCCCATCACTCGACTTTGGTAAACTGAGTTTACCGGTTGCTTGTTGTACATTGTTGTGAAAATATCACGAAAACGATTCTGGAGTTGGCGTTCATAGCCAAAAATAGCCGCTGGCGCAGCGAAAAGTTGTCTTGTTGTTGTTGTGTTGATGGTAAGCTTAGCTTTGCTTGCCGGCACGTCACTTGGCGGTGAATGAGAGAGTGAGATGAACGCTGAAAGCTGTCGTCTTCTCCCTCGCTCTTGTCAATGTGGGGCTAGCGTGGCATAGAAAGTGATGTTGTTGGATTGTGACGTCAGCGTTTAGATGTGCGCCCAGCGCACGAAGATGTTGTTGATGTTGATGCCGGTGATGTCACGATTTGAAGAGATGCGTGTGTGTTGACTTTTATTCTTCATTCCCCTCGTTCTGTGCTTGACGACGTTTGCGGCAGTTCTCGAACGTGTGGCCTCGGAAGTTGCAGTAGGTGCAACGCTCCACACGGCGGGCACCGCGTAGAGGACCCTTGGAAACAGCTTCATCTTCTTGGTTGTTGTGCTCGATGATGCGGCCTTGTTCAAGAAGGTCACGGAACGTTTGGATGCCTTGACGGGGGATGTGTTTGCGGTACTTGATATTCAAGAGGCTGTAGAGGAAGTCCAGTTCGGTCTCTTCATTGTGCCGACCTTCTGGCAGCTGAGCGAGCAGCGCACGTTTCTCGACCACGAAGGTGTCAATGGCAACCGAATCCTCCTGTTTCTTCTCGAAGAACTCCATGTACACCTGGTAGGCAGGCTTGGTGGGTGAGAAGTGTTCACGGATTAGAGCAATAGCGTCATTCCAGGTCTTCGCCTCCTTTCGGACACCTTGCCACCAGGTAGAAGCTATGCCGTAGAAGAGCAACGATATGCTCTTGAGGGCGTTCTCATCGCTGATGTTTTCCAACTCCTTGTAGGTGACGATGTTGGTGATGAACTCCTCCACCTCGTCATGACTGCGAGCACCGCCAAATCTGTTGCCGCAGTTGCTGAAGCTGCCCTTTATCTTGGATGTTGATTCAGTGGCAGCAGCAGCGGTGCCAGCTGCGCTCACAGCTGACACACGCACTGCTTCGATGAGAGCGTGCAGTTGCTCGTTAGTCATCAGAATAGGTTGCGCCATTTTGAATTTATTTTAAAAGTCACACGCGTTGTTGGGGTTTTCAATATGTAGTTGAAGTGCAGAGAACAAAGCCAAGGCTGGCGAATGCTACTGCTTTCGCTTGGTGTGGTCGTTGAAGACTGAAATTCTGTCTGCTCGTGGGGAAGCTTTTATAGCATGCTGTTGTGAAATTGAATTTCGAAAAAGCCCTCGCGAAAAAGAGAAAAAACTATGAGTATGGGAAGAGAGGTCCGAAATATTGTTGTTGCTTGTTCTATTGAGTCAGCCAAATAAGCGATAAAACTAATGCCAAACACAGTTAAACGTTGTACGTATGTATCTTGTATGTATATCCCGTACAAGTCCGACAAAAATATTGATTAGATAGCATTGGAGAATTACCCTAGAAATAAATATTGTACATACCTTTACTATTTATTTCAACATTACCGAAGCAAGTACAGTTATTGTAAGGCTGAAACGATCGTATTTAATCAGTAAACAAAATGGCTTTTATATTTTTATAAAAAAAAATAGTAGGCGTTACTTCGGCTGAAATCATTATTTAATTATATTCATAATTAAACTAACTTTTTCAATGTGTTTGAGATATGTATATGTACATAAGCGAAAAACTGCTAATATTACAGCATGAGCAATTGTTTGTATGTATTTACATTTTTATGTACATATGTATGTATTCATAAATAATAATTACTCTGTATATCGCCTTTTTGTGTTTTGTAGTTGTTTATGCAATTTCATTTTCACATGAAACTAGCGTTTTCTGTCGGAGATAATAATAGAGATATCATGCTGATAAAAATACTTAACAAATGCATTTCTGAGTAATTAAATACATATGTACATACATATCTGCTGTGACATATGTATGTACATATGCATGTACATATGTAAATATATTATATAAAATTATATAAATATTATAAAGTTCCACCTCGATGGAAAAAATAAATTTAATTCAAATCAAATTAAATATGAAGGCATAAACACGTCTTACACATTTATGTATAATAATGTACATATGTATGTATGTATATGAGTAAAAACAAAATACAAAAAAAAAGAAAATAATGGGTGTTAGAAAAACCGCAGTATTTCTTGAGTAGTTTAGTAATATTCTCCTCTATAACGTTTTTATCATTACCCTTAGACCGACAGAATGCATTTGAAACTATGGATGTATACATTTTGGCACGTACGCCATATCCAGTTACATATGTCTAATGAAAAAAATACATACGTAAGGCGCATACATAAATCAAAGATATTTCAATAAATGGAAAACTGAAATTGTATATTATGGTTCAAAAATAATTTGGTCCAATTCGGGAGACTTGCAATATTGGATATGAAGTCTAACCGTTTCTTTCCGGACGACGTTCGTTAATGCATTAAGCAAAATAAAATTATTTGCTATTTAATGTATACATGAATTAAAATAAACATTTGTTAAGCCCCTCGTATGTATGTATGTATACACATACACATGTACATACATATATAATTTTGTGGCCACAAGAGTAAGATATCAATAGTGAAGCAATAATAATGTCACAATAAATTTTTTCCCTTTTAAATTGCAGACTTTGATTGTAGAAAATTTAATGTATACAAAAACTCACAAACAAACAGTTCAATAATGTAAACATGCTTTAAAGATATGGAATGCTGCGTTGACGTTTTGTTATTAGTCGGATACAGTTTTTTTGGAACAGATTATTTCGTTTATTTTTTGTTCTTCTATTCGGTAATTAAATATGTATTGAATTTTGAATATATGGAAAAAACCAGAAATTGTATGTTTTCCATTATTGCGTAGTAGTTTAAAAAAAGCCCTCAAATGAATTAAATTTTAAATAGTTCGCTCCTATGGCATGCAGTTGGCACACTGGCGATTTTTTTCTAATGCCGTTACTCGGTTTTCAACCTTACATTTTCGGGAAGGACACTCAAATGGCAAAAAAACCCTTGAATCCCTTGAGTCGTGCGGATTTTTGAAAACACGAAAATAATATTTTAAAAGTTGCGCCATTTTTCATATGCTTTGAAAATATCATATGAAGTGTGGCCATGTGATTGTGGGTTCCATTTTTTAGTATGTGAATACAAATAACAAATGGTATAAAAATAGCTCTTAAAAAACAACGAAGCTAATTTATCTAAAATAATTAATTTATATTTAATCAATTTGTGTACACGATTGCGTTGCAAGGCACAACCTTCATTGCGAACGATAATCAAATTTGCAAAAAACATCGGCGCAAAGCTTCGATAGTTCTATCGGTGTTTTTCCAGCTCTATGACAAAATTGCGCTGCAAAATCAAATTAAATAATAAGTTTAGAACGAAGGAACTGACGATGGAAGAATATGCTGTGGAACGTATTGAAAGAAAGCGAGTTGTCAATGGTGTCACTGAATATTTCCTAAAGTGGAAAGGATACCCGCGCTCTCAAAACACATGGGAGCCTGTAAATCATTTGTATTGCAAAGATTTGATCGCCGCATTTGAGGCATCCGTGAAAAACAAAGCTCTATTAAACACCAGGCGTAAATCTGCGACACCGGCGAGCGATTCCAAGGCAGTTATTCGAATTAAGAAAGTGGAGAACGCCGAAAATAAGAAATTTGGATTCGATCGTGGATTGGAGGCTTCGAAAATTATCGGCGCAACCGATTCGTCCGGAAAGCTAATGTTTCTAATGTCTTGGAAAAATTCGGATAGGCTTGAACTGGTGCCAGCCAAGTTGGCCAACGTAATGTGTCCTCAAATAGTTATTAACTTTTATGAGGAACGTCTCACATGGGGTCCGTACGTGGGCAATATAAAACCCAAAAGCAAACTGCGTATGATGAAAAAAGAAAATGCATACTAATACATATGCAGGACAACTGTAAACAGTATGCAAAAATATATGTATGTACACACATACGTATGTGAGGAGACAAATAATATATGAAGCAGTCTCATCGTGTAAATATTTGACTAATTTGTATTATAATAAATTAATCTTACATAAAAACCAGAATCGCTGCATTATTTGTTTCGGGCGGGTGAAGCACATTATTGGCGCCGTAAATCGCAGACATTGCAGCGTTGCCGGACTGCCAGATGTGAATTCCGCGGAACTAGTTCATTGAAGCGCATCACTCGTTCATTCTTGAGCGATTCAAAACACTGGTTGTTCAACAGTGTTGGATAATTGCTGTTAGTTGCGAGGTGCGTTTTTGTTAGTAATCTCGTGAAAACAGCGAAGAATTGTACTTTTTCGTCTATTTGCACGTTGAGTATTCATGATTTGAACGCTGTTCCATCGAGCAAATGCAATTAGTAATGCGCCGCATTGACCGTCTTAGTTTCTTGCCTATTGTTGTTGCAGACGAAGAAGGTTGGCGTCTGCGAAGTTGATGTGAACTGCCATTTGGCTGTTGCAAGCACTGTTGAAGCGTTGAAGCGTCCGCCGGGCCGGCTGTTAAGATACCGAGCAGGCAACGATGACCACCAGCAGCGAGGATGTTTTGCTGCAGATGGGCGAAGTGCGCTACAAGAAGGGCGACGGCACGCTGTACGTGATGAACGAGCGTCTGGCTTGGATGGCCGAGCACCGGGACACTGTGACCGTCTCGCATCGCTATGCGGACATAAAAAGTGAGCATATCAATAAAACGAGCAACCGACCGACACTTCAATAAAACGTTCGTTATGCCCACACACAGCACAGAAGATCTCGCCCGAGGGTAAGCCGAAGGTGCAGCTACAGGTGGTGCTGCATGATGGCAACACCTCGACGTTCCATTTTGTCAATCGGCAAGGATTGCAGGCAACGCTGGCGGATCGCGACAAGGTCAAGGAGCTGCTGCAGCAGCTGCTGCCCAACTTTAAGCGCAAGGTGGACAAGGATCTGGAGGATAAGAATCGCATCCTGATGGACCATCCCAATCTGTTGCAGCTCTACAAGGATCTGGTCATCACCAAAGTACTTACCAGCGACGAGTTCTGGGCCACGCATGTCAAAGAGCATGCGCTCAAAAAAATGGCCAAGAGCCAGGAAATTGGTTTGTCTTACTTTCTGTTTTTTGCGATTTCACAATCTCACGTAACTCTCTCTTCAGGTGTTTCTGGCGCTTTCTTGGCTGATATCAAGCCGCAGACGGATGGCTGCAATGGCCTTAAATACAATCTAACGCCCGACGTCATACACTGCATTTTTAAAACATATCCCGCCGTCAAACGCAAGCACATGGAGAATGTGCCGGCCAAAATGCCGGAAAACGAGTTCTGGACCAAGTTTTTTCAGTCGCACTATTTCCATAGAGATCGCCTTACCGCGGGCACCAAAGACATCTTCACCGAGTGCGGCAAGATCGATGATCAGGCCCTGAAGGCTGCCGTTCAGCAAGGCGCTGGCGATCCGCTGCTGGATTTAAAGAAGTTCGAGGATGTGCCCCTTGAAGAGGGATTTTGCAGTGTGGCCGGTGATCGCAATGTGGTCAACAGCGGCAACATTGTGCACCAGAATATGATAAAGCGTTTCAATCAGCATTCCATCATGGTGTTGAAGACGTGCGCCAATGTCAATGCACCGTCCACTTCAATGACGAACGGCACCAACATGGCCAACGGTCCGCTTGGTCAATCCGCTTACACCAATGGCGGCGTCAATGGCAAAGGAGGGACAGCTGGGCACTCCAATGATATCGCCGACAACGACAATGGAGCGCCATCGGCAAAAAAACAACGACTCATTGAGAAAATACACTACGAGGATTTGGGAAATCCGCTGCTTGAAGCCGAAGGAGAAGATGAAGGCGCCCAAGCAACCGATAAAGCCAAACAGTTTGAGCTGTCCAAGGTGGAACGCTACCTCAATGGTCCGCTACAGAATCACATGTACGAGAACCATAACGATGCCATGGCCCTGGACGATGTGCAGTATCGTCTGGTGCGCAACTCAGAGTCCTGGTTAGATCGCAGTGCCCAGCGCAACGTTATCTGTTCCAAGGCGGCAGTGAATGCATTGGGCGAACTCAGTCCAGGTGGCTCGCTAATGCGTGGCTTTCAGGAACAGTCCGTCGGACGTAAGCAATCTATTATAAATTTTTTTATTCATCTTATATATACATATAAAATAAATAGCCAAAAAAGGAAAGACCTAAAACTCTGAAGTTACGTATATAGTTTACGTAATTTATTCGTGCAATTAGTCTAAATTTTGTTGTTTAATTTTTACTCTCTAGAACAAAGTCGACCCTTAATAATTTGTCACAATTACATAAACATGCGTTAAATGTTACGGAATGAAGTTTTGTTTTGCAAATAGTTAAATATAATCGAAATGATTATTTTAAGCTGGCTAATCAGTTTCTTTTGTTTTTTGTAGAGCTAGTGCCACTGGATTTTCAGCGTGAATTGCGCCACTTGTATTTGTCGCTGATGGAACTGCTGAAGCATTTTTGGAACTGCTTTCCACCCACTACCGAGGATTTGGAGGCTAAGCTGCAGCGGATGCACGAGACGCTGCAGCGGTTTAAAATGGCCAAATTAGTGCCTTTCGAGGTGAGTGTTCTTCTCGATTTACTCGTTATGAGATTTTCTCTATAATTAGTGTTTGCTGCTTACAGAATCGTGCCATGCATGAGCTCTCGCCGCTTCGCTCCTCACTCACCCAACACATGAATATATTGCTGCGCACTGCCAATTCCAAGTATGCCACCTGGAAGGAGCGCAAGCTGCGCAATAATAGATAACAAACGCATTCTCAGGACCAGCAGCAGCAATCGGAACTACAACAATTACAAAATCATCAAGAGGAACAGGAGCAGCAGCATCTTCATACCGTCATTTTAAGCAACATTATTGTCGAATTGGAGTAATCCAAGAATCGATGCGATTAAAAGATACAATTACTTAAGAAACAAAAACTATAACCACTATGTGTATGTATCTGTGTGTCCATTGTGAGGTGCTTATAAATTTATACAACATATCGAAAACTATTTGTGATTTTGTGTCCAGTCGACTTGTAATTGGTTTCCCTTGGTTGCAATCGGTTTACGATGTCGATCAAAGTTCAAACTGCATCAAACCGACTCCACATGCTGACCTAAATTCGATTATCATATTGTCTTTTGTTCCATTCGATCTAATTAACAGCTTGCTGGCAAGTTTCTTGCTCAGCTAGCGATACAAACGCCGCCAGTTTGCCGCGAGTCGCGCTGTCTTAAACAATCGAATTATTTTTGGGACACTGCTCCCAACACAATGGAGTCTATTTTTAAGTATAGTTTGTGGCTTCATTTACTCGCCATTCCACCCATGTTGGAGGCAGCGCTGCTTTATCCCACAAATTCGGAATATGGTGTAACTTGTTGGATTTTCTCAAAACTGAAACACGATTGGTAATGTGAGTTACTTGCAGATCTTTATGGCCATATCGGTGCCCATTAGCTTGCCGCATCGCAATGTCTTTTTGTCGTATAATTACGAGTTCAATTATTATCAACCGGAACACGTTTACAAGTTTCCCCCAATTCTGGTGAGTAAGAGTGTCAAGTTTGTGTTCGAAGTCTTTTAATTGATGCGGACTGAAATGCAGATGGGAAATGACTTTGCTGACGGCTATCTAACGTATCCCACTAATGGAGTCAGCAGCCGAGAGTGCCACAACTGCACAGTAAGCACCAACAGCACAGCAGTCAAGTTGGAGACCACAGCGCAGACATCGTCGGATAAAAGTCGCCCGAAGAGGGAGTTGTCGCTAATGACACGCAAAACCTTCTATGCCATGCTGCAGGACAAGCTTGAGCGGTAAGAGATCGCTCTTGTATACTTATAAATAACCTCCTTAATCACCATATTCCTTCTAGATCTGGCTACCCGCCAGAGGCGTGTCTGCTGCGCTTGATATGCGAAACAAACGATTCAACGCTGGGCGAGATCAACGGTCTGCTGGGCAACATTGTGCACATTATATTCACGTAAGTTGCATCAATCAAACGGCTTTTGTAGAACTCACTTCCAATGCATTTGCAGGCCAAGCAGCTCGAGGGATGAGCAGCTGCCCTCCATCTACTACCATGCCGAGGCGGACGGACTGCAGCAGCAGTGTGGAGCATATCACAACGATTGTCCGCACAATGTGCTGGATCTGATTTCAGCGCCCGTCGAGCAGATTCTAAAAGACATTGCAAATAGAACGCGAAGAAAATAAACTGGCTTCTCTTTCACTCTGGGTTGTGGGTTCTCTTGGCTGCTTAACTGTTTGCGCCGCCAATTAACAATTGTGGCTTCAATGTAAACGCACTTGTGGCGACCCAACTTGAGCTCAGCTCAGCTCAGTTGTGTGTGGCACCTCGTGGAGATTCGAGCGTTATAAAAATGAGTTTACTGCCTTTTTGTCTTTGGCTGATGGCAAGTGCGCTCTGCCTGCAGCTTGGCAACTGCTACTTGGCCTTTATGCCCTCCAGCACACATGGCGTAAGTTAGAGCAACTTAATGTGGCAAGTACAATTGTGTGCGCTTCCTGCAGGTGTTTGCTGCCCTCGCTGTGCCTTTGGAGCTGCCGCATCGCAACGTTTTCGTCTCCTACAACTTTGAGGCAAACTACAATTCTCCCTACAACTGGAGCAAACCGACCTTATTTGTAAGTTTCATTCACGGCTATAAAAACGCCAGCATTCAGTGTCAATTAGCACTAGATTTAAAAGGCCAATTAGCAACTGTCTCCAGTAGAATAGGTGTTCTTTGGAAACACACATACCCTGTACCGAAGAAACTAGTGCAAAGGGTGTGATCACGTTGTAGAAAGTGCAGCTCTTTAGTTTGTGTTCGCTTCTAGCAAAATGGCCCCATTGAGTCGGAGGAGGTTGAACTGTCGCGTAAGAGGAATCACGATGATATCGAGGAGCAGCAAGAGGGCGAGGAGATTGAGGAAGAGGAGCAGGAAACCACGACAACCATGCCCACTTCAGAGCCCAATCGTGAGCGCAGAGAACTGCTGAGTCGCTCAAACATTTATCACATACTGATGGATAAGTTTAAGAGGTGTTTATACTAACTACAAAAATAAATTAAAATTACTAAACTGTGAATTGGTTGCAGAAGCGGCTTTGCTGGCGAATCCTGTTTGCTGCGGCTCATCTGTGAGATCAATGCTGCCGAGCTGGGCGAGGGCAACGGCGTTCTAGGCAGTCTAATGCATGTGATCTTCAGGTAAGTGATATATTTCTATTCAAAACACCAACAGCTGCAGAGCTTTCTTTCCTTTAGTCCCAGCACATCGGAGCCGGAGCAGCTGCCGCTGCGCTTCTATCAGGCGGAACACGATGGCTGGCAGGATCATTGCCATTACTATGAGGGGAACTGTGGCAAGAGTTTGCTGCAACTGATCTCGGAGCCCTTGGAGGAGATCTTGCGGCGCATCGAGAGCAACGAAATGTAGCTTATGAAAACAATAAATGATATTAATACTGACCTCGTTTGTTTATTAACTTAGCAACTTTCACTTGGCCAGAACACTTCTGCTGCCTGTTCTAATTGCTTCATCAGTTTCAGCTCGACATTGTTTCGATTTTGGCATTTTCAGATTTCAGTTTGTTTGACATCATGGACAAGCTGAGACTGCTGCAAGTGCTCTGGCTAATCTCTTTGGCTGCCACGCTGCAGGCTGCTTTCGTCTGGAATACTAAAGGCGAAGTTGCGGTAAGTCTCGTGGATGCTCTAAGAAATAACTGATTAACAGAATGTCTGGCATTAGCTCTTCATATCAATCGCAATCCCCATTGATATGCCCAATCCCCATGTGTTCCTCTCCTACAACTTCGAGGCCAGCTATTTGCTGCCTGAAACCTGGCGCAGGAAGCCGCCAATCCTTGTAAGTTTGCTGCAGCTCGAAAGGATTCAGTTCAGTTTTAAACGTGTGTCAACAGCGCAGAGGAAACGACACTCATCACGATGGTCTGGCGGACTTTGAGGACTACTACGATGAGTACGAGGATGAGCATCATCACAAGCGCAAGAAGCCAAAGCCACCGAAGCGAAAGAAACCAAAGAAGAAACACAAGCACAAGCCGAAGCCAAAGCCGAAGCCACCAGCTGATGACTACAGGGACTTCTTTGAGGGCATATCGCGGCAGGATAACGAAGTCGCCTTGGCTCGACGTCGCCAGGACCAAACGTTGCTCTCACGCACCAAATTCTACGAGATATTGAGCCACAGATTCGAGCAGTTTGTATAGCCAATAATCCAGTCAAGCCTTCAGCTAATCTTCTCCTGCTTTCAGACATGGCTTTGGCAGCGGAGATCGCTGCCTGCTGCGTCTGATCTGCGAGGCGAACAGCGCGCAGCTGGGCAACCACAATGGCGTGCTGGGCAGCCTCATCCACGTGATGTTCAGTCCCAGCAGCTCACAGTTTGAGGCACTGCCTCAACGCTACTACACGGCGGAGTCGAGGGGCAAGCAGCACGATTGCACTGCATATTACGCGAAGTGTGAACGCAGCCTACTCGATGTGATAACAAGGCCTTTGGCCGATTATATTGGCAATAAAACAGCGATCTTCTAAACCTTATCCTAAGTGCTCTTCATGAACATCTTGAGCGCAGGCCAAGCACACTTTTTCGTATAGGATCTGGCCTCGCGGCACTTCTTGTTGTTCGCCTGCCAGACGCGCTCGGGACAGTTTCGCATCAGCTTGGAGTAGGCGCAGAGGCTGTAGAAGAGGGCGTGACGGTCGCAGGCGTCGCTCTGGCGGCTGAGCTGCGTCAGCTCCTGGTACTTGCTGTGCACCAGGGACGCGCAGCTGGCGAAGTTGGCGTCGTAGGCATCGATGATGTCCTGCTGATTGCTGTAGGCTCGCTCCAGCATGGGACGCACATGCCTGGTGCTCAGCACTTTGCCCTGCAACGCCGACGTGGCATTGAAGATGCAGCCCAAGCGACACTGCCCGAGAACAAGTTCAGCAGGAGATCAAAGTGAATCAATCTTTATATTTTACTCACGCTCGGTTGAATGCCCGATCGGCCGCATTCGTTGTTGTAGGCGCCCCAGTTGGGCAGTGGCAAGGGGCAGCAGATCTGAACGTTCTGCAAAATGCGAATTGATAACTGATCGCAGGATCTGTAATAGTTGATTTACCTGCAAGGACTTGGGCGCTGCTCTGCACTTGCCAGCGCTGAGGGAAACTGGCAGAACAGCGAGCAATGGCAGCAGGAGAATGAACCTCATGTTGATGCAGTTGTAATTCAGCGACTGGGATTTATTCAATGTTACACTGGCAATTAGAAGTCGGATCAGATAAGTCCGGGCAACAAGCTGGGCTTGTTTCAGTAGCGGATGACATGGCGATTAGAGTAACGCATGTGCTCGATGACAAAGTTAGGGCAATGACGAATAAATCACTTTCATCGTGACTTGCAATTACATCGCGATAGCGAAGCGACAGATTTCGAGTTTGCGCTAAATTACTTAATCCGAGCTAATTGTTCAACGTTGGCGGAACAATTTGTCTGGCTGGGCCGACATTGCGTATGAGTAATGAGTGTGACTCAAAGTTCAATGCAAATAGCTGTCTGGTATCTGCAGTCTGAGCAGGGAGACAAACAACTTCACTGCCATTGACATCGATACATTTAATTGGTCAATAAATAATTACGAATAGTAATTCAATTGACAGACAACCATGTGCTCATTTTTGTTTCATTCGTTTGGCATTTCTTCTCAAATTCCAATATGTCATTATGTTTAAGCAAACAACTATTATTTCACTGGCTAATTCTGTGCCTTCGGCTGCTGCCAATGGCCCAAAGTCAGTACCAGGAAAATGCGAATCTGCTCTGCACCCAAATGCTGAACACTCCGCTGCTCGAGAAGTGCTGCGGCGACTCGAAGCCCAGCAATTTGCCATTCCTAAACAGCAAGTGCCAACAGTACACGGCCGATCCTGGCGCGGTAATTAGATCAGCCACAAATTGATATAATTAAATTAATATGAATTCATTTCCCAGTGCCGATACGAATGCATCTATAATCACTTTCAACTGCTGCATCGCAACGGCTCGCTTCACATGCCCAATGTCAACAGCATGATAAATCAACTTTACTCCAGAAGCCAGGGATATCACCGCTATAGACTCATGCTGCAGGAGTCCTTTGAGCACTGCGACTCCTTGAGTACCACCTACCAGGGCCTGGTGCATATGTACGCCGCACTCCCGGACCCGGAGACGGGAGCGAATAGCCAAGGCGTTAAGTGCAATAAGAATGCCTGGATCTATGCCAAGTGCGTTACGGCCAGCATGTACCTCAACTGTCCCATCGACTTCTGGCAGGAGATGGCTTCGGATTGCGTTGCCAGCCGACGGTTGCTTGCCCACTGCGTTCGCTTCCTCAATGGCATCGACGAGTTCAACAGTCCTCCCAAAAGACGAACCCGCAACGCATCCACGAGCAGCAAACTGAAGACGAACAGCCTCCGATCTTCAACCCATTGGTACACGGCTGTCATTAACTGGCTTGTCTTTTAGTCTTTGTTTATCAGATTATATGGCGATAGATCCATATCGTATGTATTTATTATTTTCAATAATATTAAGAAACAGATCTCAGATATTGAATTATTCGATAAAGATATGTATTTAAAAAGTATCTATTAAATAATAAAAGTAGTAAACGATCTAGGATATTAAATTATTTGATATCAATTAATAATACTTGAACCTAAAAATTAGTGTGTTCAACTGTTGCATATGATGTAACAGTCTGGATCTATAACTAATAATTGATAATTTAAATTCAACAAGCACATTTCGCTCTCTAAAGAGTATAAAAAGATCAACAAAAAAGGAAGCAAAACAAATGAAACTGTATTAAGCTATTTATTAAGCAATTATATATTTTGGATATTTGCTGCGCTACATTAATTTCAAAAACTCACGATTCACGATTGGGTATAAAAGGCGTCGCAGATTTTGGAAAGCTTATCAGAGTAACCACGATGTCGACCAAGTGCATAGCTTTAACCATTTGGCTATTGGCCAACTTAGTATTTGTCAACCCGGCTGAAATCGACTGCTCGAAACGATTGGATTATAATGTGAGTTATAAAAGGAATCGAACGAATTTAAATGCTGATGCTCGATTCGATTTCGATTCTCAGGCCGTGTCAAGTTGCTGTCCCAAACCCATCCTTAATTTTGATGCATTCCGGCCGAGCTGTGGCAAGTATCTACAGGAGGGCAAGCCCAAGATCTCGCCTGTAAGTAGAGTATTTAATGGAATTTGGGGGCTGGTAATGTACGAAGTTGTTCACAGTGTCTCTATGAGTGCATCTTTAATTCGCACAATGTGTTGGATGGCTTGGA
Source organism: Drosophila ustulata (assembly GCA_035047365.1). NCBI lineage: Eukaryota > Metazoa > Arthropoda > Insecta > Diptera > Drosophilidae > Drosophila > Drosophila ustulata. Next base: position 22,886,688 of record JAWNPT010000057.1, on the reverse strand, counting down.
ACTGAATGTGGAAAATGGCCGAAAAGTTCTGCAGGATATGTTGGGCAGCAACAAGGAATTCCTGGATGTCTATGTCAGCTCTCTGCAGAACTGCACCGCAAAGGCCGAGATGCTGATGAAGCGCGCAAGGAGAAACCTCAGAAGGAATAATTGTTCTACGCTGCCCGTATTATTAGGCTGGTGCACCATAGAAAATGCTTTCGTTCATTGCCCCTCGACCAGCTGGCGATCGAGCCAATCGTGTGAGGAGGCACGTGACTTTATGGTCAACTGCAAATGCGACGAAGAGCAGAGTGTATGTATCTCGTTGTAAATAAATTATTCGTTTAATTCTCGAGCAATTTGCAGTTCAAATTGTTAGACAAGTTGAATGAATTCTGAGCTATTGTAAATGCAGAATATTAGTCTAATTAATGAGTAGAGAATTTCCTTGTATTGTTATGTAAGTTACACAGCTAAATTATTGCACTTACAACTCCCTAAAAGTATGTTACAAATATTTCCATCTTTTATTTCATCATTTTTTATTCTGAGCGAACCATTTGCTTGAGTTGCACGCACCCTGTAAATAATTATTTATTCCGAAAAATGTTATCAAATTATTGGGAAATATTTGTATGATTGACACGTACGACTATTTTATATATATCTTTAATAAATTACTTTAAGCATTTTTTGTTTGTTTTTATTCAACATTTGAAAATGATATAATGACACCACTGTTTTTTTAGATTTTAATTAATTTCTGTCTAATCGTTGTAGACAATGAATACTACAAACTTGATATTTACAGGGTGTTGAAACCAAATAAAATTGACATTAGTGTAATTGATTTTATTAACCAATTAGTCTGATATGCTAGTTTGGGTGCGGAACATTAATTTACAAAGTCCCTGACTCGACTGGGTATAAAAAGCATTACGAATTAATAATCCCATCAGATCAACAATGTTCCCCAACTACACAGTTCTGGCCGGTTGGCTATTGGCCTGTTTTGCATTGGTCAATCCGGCTGAAATCGACTGCTCCAAGCGATTGGATTTCAGTGTAAGTTGAATAAGAAAGTAATACTTTTAATAATCTAGTAAATAATCAAAACAATGTTTCGTAGTCCGTGCGAAACTGTTGTGCAAGACCCAATTTCAGCTTTGAATCGTTTCGGGAAATTTGCAGCAAGTTCATTTCGAGAATGACGCCAGTGAGTGAAGTAAATATCCATAATTTTCATCTGTTAACAATATTTATTCACTGCAGTGTCTACACGAATGTCTTTACAACACAGCCCAAGTGCTGAATGGCTCCGAGCTGAATGTCGAAAACGCAACCAAGATGGTGCGCCAAATCATAAATTCGTCGAAGGAAATTGTTGATGTCTATGTGAGATCGATGAAGAATTGTTCGGAGCATGCCGACAGACTGATGGGGCGCATGAGGAAGAAAACTTTTGGGCAGGAGAAGTGCTCCATGCTGCCCGTATTCATCAGTGTGTGCGCTGTGGACAACACGTTGGTCCATTGCCCTGCCTCCAGTTGGCGCAGCGGCAGATTGTGCGAGGAGGGACGCGACTTTATGCTCAAATGCAAATGCGATGAGCAGCAGAGTGTGTGTATTCAGTTGTAAATAAACAACACATTTAATTCGCAAAGAGTTGTCATAAAAATTAAATGAATCGCGAGCTATTCTACATAAATGAAGGGTATTAACGTTTTCCGGCTGGGAATGTCGTTATATAAAGTCTGGGCTGTTTGGGCTGTGGAGTTACAGTATAGCTTAAGCATGGTTCGCTGGCTATTCATTTTACTGCCTTCGCTGCTGAGTGTCCTGGCAGGACCGACCAAAAAGGGCTGCACAGAGAAGCTCGATATTCCAGTAAGTAGATCGCATGCCCAAAAGTAGGCAATACTCATTTGAGCTTTGTTTTTTTGAGTCGACGCAAAGCTGTTGCAAGTTGCCCAAGATCGATTTTGGGCCCTACGAAAAGCAATGCGGCGATTTGGGAGTCAATGGATTTCATGTTTGGCCCGTAAGTAGGCAAATCTTTCGATGGGAACTCTTCTCATTGAGCCATTGCAGTGCGCCTTCCAATGCATCTATAAGACTGCTGGTGCGATGAATGGCACGACGCTGGTGCTGGATAAAGTGGACGGCATGATGGACAAGCTCTTGGTGGATGATGACAAATTGAAGGACCTCTTTTCGCAGGGATTCGCTGCCTGCAAGGTCAAGGAGGAGGAAATAGTACACACCTTAAAGCGTCGTCGATTCCCCGACAATGCCAAATGTTCTCCCCTGGCCATGCTGTACGGCATCTGTGCCTACAAGTACGTCTTCAACAACTGCCCCACCGAGAACTGGACCAACAACAGCATGTGTAATCGCATTCGAGCTTGCGAGCTGAAGAAAGACAACATGCAATAACACTAAATTCGCATAAATACGCAGTTTATTTGAAAGCAAACATCGAGAGACTTGACTACGTATTGGAAGAGGAAAACTGACTCGCGCAGCTTTATTTAACAGGATAGGTAACATAATGTTTATAGCAGTAGGGATTGCGTTAGTATATGTGTTATCCTGCTACAATGTTACGACTTAGTTGAAGAACACATCATACCAGCTGGGCTCTTGGCCGTAGTTGACGGCTTCAGCTGCGCCGCAGCCCATCTCCGAGCTGTAGGGCTCGGCCTCCTCCATTGAATGCATTGCAGCTGCAGAGAAATGATTAGATGAACGATTGCTTTAACCTTTGCCCGGTGTCTTACCCAATTGCTCGACACTCACGCCCAGTCGCTGGGCGTGTTGCATGAGCAGGCGGAGCAGCAGCTGTGAGTCTGCCTCGCCATGGAGCAGCATGTCCTCTGAGGCAATTAGTTCGTGGCCCTCGTTACCTGCCTCACAGCCCATCTCCAAGTCATTGCTCTGCACAGGCTGTGAATAAATGGAGTGCACTGTAAAGATTTGCTGAGGTTTTCACTTTGATTATATGCACCTCCTTTGAGTCTGATCGCACAACAAAGTCCTCGAAGGCTGCCTCCACATAGCAGCAAGTGAGCAGGCAGCAAATGGACAACAAAGCTGAATGATTCATTGCGAGATCAACTGAACACTTGGAGTACTGAACCTTGAATGAACCATGGCTCAATCTGCGCGACAAAAAAACCATTTGTCACAGCTCATTTGCCAGGGCCATCAACGCGATGGCATCGGTAATTAAGAACAAAACACAATCAGCTTTTGTTTTTCAGTTTATTTACTAGCAAAAAACGCCAAAAATGTAAAACTAATGCGATCGCGATAAGATAATCGAGCTTAGCTCATGGGCAGCGGCACATGAGGAAGAGGGTTGCACTGATGGGCGAACTGCTTGGCCACGATGCAGGGCTGATCTGTCTTCCACATCTTGGCGGGGCAGTTGAGGAAGGTTTCGGCATTGACGCAGCTGTAGATCATGGCGGCGTAGGGCGAGCAGCCTTGGGACAGCACTTTGTAGCTCTGCAACTTGGTGGACTTCATGTGGCCATGAACTGAAAGAATACGCGATAGAGATTTAAAAGTTCATATTACGCATACGCACTGTTCTCCGTGCAGGTCTCGAAGGAGCGCACAATGTGTGGCACAATCTCGCGATCTCGCTGATGCACATGCTCCTGCAGAAAGGCACGAACTTTGTCCATTTGCAGCTTGCCATTGGCCAGGGCGCCGGTCTCCCGGTAAATGCAATCCGGATAGCACTGCACGCAAAGAGGATGTGAAGGAGGCGGGGTTTGAACTCCAATTAAACGGACTTACCAGATGCGCAAATGCCGGATATTTCTCATTCGCCGATTTCAATTGATTTACGTGCTTCTGGCACTTTTGCGGCACGTTGCCCAGATTGATTTCCGGTGTGCGGCAACACGAGTTGATGTCCTGCCAAGCGATTCATGAAACATGCATTAATTCAAGCTTGCCGCTGCCTTCAATTCAATGTACTCACGAAATTGTTAAAGTTCGGCGGCGCCGAGCAATTGTAGGCGGCAAGGGCGTGGCTCAACAGCGACTGCGACAGCTGCGCAAAAGTAAATTAAATATGAATGCAGCACAACAAATAAAAAGAAAAGCGCTCACCATTAAAAATGCAACACACTGGAAAATCGTTGGACGCATTGTGATTTATCCCTTAACACTTTATGCGCAATCGAAGCGTGGCAAAAGAATAAAACTTGTGCCACTCGCAGTCGACGCTTTATATAGCCCACTGTGGCAGCACGTTCTAGGCAGCGTAATGAGCTTGTTATCGCCATCACGATGAGAATGAAAACAAACTGTGGCATTTTGGTCCAATGCGTCAGTTGAAGGTGACACATCCGAGCCATGGTCCACTTGATGATGGCTCTAAAGCCATGCGTCCGATACGGGGGAATCGCTTTCACCCGCCGACCGCCTGAGCGTGACTTGTTTTTTGTGGGGAAATACCAGAAACTTAATGGATTGTAAATCGCTGACTAAACGGAATTACATTGTTTACTATAAGTTGGGGTGAGCCACAAATGGAGTTAAGATAACAAATAGTTATGTAACTATTAATAGTCATCAATTAAAATATTATTTTTGGTTACGTAAAACTTTCAGTTTTTAAACTGGACTCAAAATTAACCATCGTTTTAAATAAATGCTACTATTGATTACATTTTGTTTAAACTACACGTGACGAACTCGGCTTTAAATTTGCTTTACTTTTGATTTGGCCATAATTATTTCACCAAAATTACAAATAAATATCTATAATTCTAACGAGTTGTTTATTCGTTAATTATTTTTTAATTTATGTTTGTTTCTGTTTACAACATACTGTACTCTACTTTTGACTAATAGCTTATGGAACTTTCGATTTTGGAATACGGATCCATGTATTTGCTCACCACAGTACTTGAAACAATGTTAAATCTATACAAAAGAAATTTCTTCATGCTGCTAATGATTCAATATTCCTGTTAAGGTATTTTAACTTTTGTGTCTCTGTTAGAAATACAGCCGTATACGTAACCTTACACCCTTATCCTTTAAACTCTGTCATTTTATATTTTATTTTCTTATTTACATATTTTAATTACTTCAATTTCGTCTTAAAAATTAATAAAAATAAATGAACATAGATACAAATATTAAAGAAGTTATTCATTTATATATTAACGTTGGTAATATATTGTTTAAACTTTTTGTATAAATATTTATCCATAATCTAAATCAAATGTAAGCTACAGGTTATTACTAATTTGAAAACTGGCTTTAATTTGATTTATCCATAATTATTATACTATAATTAAAATTACTAATTAATTACTCAATTAATTAGAAAAGTTTTTTACTAAATCTCAACTTTTAACTAATTTTATATTTGTAATTTGTTGATGTATACGTACTCTAACGGCAGCGACTAATTAGTAATGCATTTAATTAATATTAGTTCAATTTACGATATCAGTATGTTACAGTGTCAGCCAGCAGTTGTTGCCAGGGCCAAAGGCTGAAGGCTGAAGGCTCCAGCAGGCGTTTGTTCATGCATGCATGAATAATGCGCTTATATTATGATGGTTGTTGCTGTTGTTGCCGTTGGTCTCTCAACACATTGTTGGCTGGCAGCTTATGTCAGCCCATTGTTGAGCTTAATCATCCCCAGCTCGCGTCTTTCTTGTCGTCGTTGTCGTTGTGGCTGTCTTCATCTTCGGCTGGCTGAGATTGCTGTCTCATATGCTCCGCGGTTGTCTGAAGCTTTTAGCCACTAAGCCGAGCGTTGAAGATGATGTTTAGCCGTATGCCGGAATTTGCAGCTCGACATTAAAGTGCACTTGATGGAATTGAGCTTGAATAAGTGGCGCATGTAATTTCAAAGTTTGAGGCAACAGCGAAGCGAGTTAAGCATACGACAAGTGGAACAATCAACAGTTCACCAAGACAATTGTCAATTGACGTCTTTGCGTTTGGCTACAAATCGCCCACAACTCTTTCGAACAATGCGAAAACTATTAACTGTGTTAGTTTTCTCAGCTGGTTTGTGGGGAAATTGAAAAACTTTTGTGCTGTTTGTCTTGGCAATCGAACAGAAATTCAATTCAAAAGAGGCAGCCACTCACTTTTATTTAGTATGTTCCATAGGTACCTTAAACCCATAATGCCGCACGTAAAATTCAATCGGAATGCCAGAACGTGCGCTTTAATATCGGACGGACTGCCGAGCATCCGAACATTGGGACATCACAACATGTCTTTGCTTTTGGCACTGAATTTTTAAAATGAAATTTAAATGCTCTCGAGTGGCAGTTGACATTAGAATTTACTTGTAGCGTGCGAGGGCAGCACGAAGCAAAGGGTGGGGCTCTGTTTTTTTTTTTTTATGTCAAGAATGCTGAGGACTCTCTCCGAATGTGTCAGACGCATTTTTAGCCCTCGACTGTGCGGGGGCTTAATGTATTGTCATTGTGTTATTATCAGCAGATTCGCTTGCTTTTTACAAAAATCCAAGTGTGTGCGTGTGTGTGTTTGGGGCGTGTCAGAGCTCTGTTTTTTTTTCTGGTATTTTCTTTTTGTCTTTTCAATTTGGTGTGCGCTCAGGGGCAATTCGAGGGCGAGCACCTGCCGCATATTGCCATTTTAATAAATGTCGTCACGAGCCACACTCGAGTTTAATTTGATTAGCCGAGCGGAGAGGAGCGGGCGGAGGCAGAGACAACTGTCTAAATGTGGCAAAGGGACACAGACTTCAAAGCGACATCGTTATGATAGCCTTGCTGCCTGCATACTTTGGCGACGGCGATCAGAGAGCGCGCGCCTAAGCAAACACATCCTAAAGGAAAAGGCCAACAGAATACTCGACATCAACAAATATTTGCATAAATCAAATGAGCGGATTAGGACCCGCTTAGCAGGCAGCAGCATCCAACAAAAAATTGCATTTCCTAGAAAATCGGTCGGAAAATTCGCAACACACACACCTGTTGGACGGCAGCCAACGCAACGAGCTGAGATGAGGATGAGGCCGAGCAGGGTCAACAAAACAGCCTGTCGCTGCCGTGTGTGTGTGTGTGTGTGTGTGGAACGCAGCTTTCGGCGAGCTTTTGTCTTGTGGATCGCATTTGTTTCGCGCCATTTTGCCGAAGCCCAAAAGTGGTAAGAAGTTCCGTCGTCGGCTGCTTTGTTAAGATGCTCCACAAACGTTCAGTTATCAGCGGCAAGTCGGCGAGTGCGGTTCGAGCAGCGGAGAGACGTGAGCGTGAAGTGAATCTTCAGTCAATTGAAACTAATCCGAGTAATCCAAATAGTTCAATCAACCAAACCAAATATCAAACGAATCGAAATCGAATCTGTGAAATCTCTGAGAGTGTGTGTGTGTGTGGCAAATATTTAATAATGCCACAGAACGTGCTCAAAATGCATATTATTTTTAATAAATATTAATGCGAGGCGTTGGCCGTGTAATGATTGCAAATAATAAATGTAATGCCATGGCAAATAATCCAGCATTAAAGTGCGTACATCAAAACAACAACAAGTAGTGCGAGTGTGTGTGTGTGTGTGGAGAGCCAAGACAACGAGGGGCCGACGAAAGCGCTTAAACATAATCATTTTGCAGCTTAGAAGGCGTTAAACACATTTAAGCCCTGGCAAATAAGTGGCAAGGACAAAGGATACCAAGAGCATTTGCTAAGCTGCGGTCAAATGAAAAATCCACGTTAGCTTAGCGACAACAACTACAACTACAACTACAACAAAGTAACTAGCCGAGACTGCAGCAGACATCAGCAGACACTCCCCATAGAGTCGAGGTAAGTGCTACTGTGAGTGTGTGTGTGTGTGTGTAAAGTAAAAATCATCTACTGCTGGTGGGTTTAATTAAAAAGCCAGGCAAAAGGTAACTCACACGGCAGCACAAAGGCTGGCGATACAATGCGCTATGAAATCAAGAGGACGGAGAAGAATAGAAGGATTGGCAATTGGCTACATTGTTGTACAAATCTGTGTGAGTGTGTGTGTGAGTGTGTGTGACCACTCAGTGCAATATCGATTGCCAAAAACTCCATTTGACATCCTCGGCGTCGACATCGATATCTAAAAATATGGCTATAGTTACAGCTTGTTATTGTTGTCACTAACAATGGCAGGCAATTGAGAAAAACGAATGAAGAAAAACTTGTTGCCTACTTTTAGGCCTCATGTTTTAATGTTTTTCCCAGCTAACTTGTTGCCTTGCCTTCGCCTTTAACTTGGAGTTGCCGTTCGTCTCTTTTAATGTATTTCCAATTTGGATTTGATTTCATTTTATGAACTTCCGTTGGCTGCCAACCTCCCTCTCCCCTTCGTCCCTTATCGACCCACACGGCATAACATAATTTGCCGCCTGTCGTAAATCTGCTCGGCAAATCTCTGTCATATTTGGCAAACTTGCATTGCATTAAGCCAAATTTTTATTGAGCCAATAAATAACAGATTTCGCACATACTACACAGGTCTGTATTGCCGTGCCTTTTGTTTGTGTTTGCGTTTGTTTGTTTGCTCTCGCTTTTGTTGTGCGAATTTTTATGGATTTATGCGAGCGGGGGCTAAAAGCCAAAGTCCCGGACTTGTTAGCAGCATCGGCTGAAAGCCAGATTGAGAGACGCACCGCAGCCCCTCGAGAAGCACTTACGTTGCTGCAGCGCGTGCCGAGCTGCACGTGCCACTCAACTCGAGTGGCACGGGAAACCGTTAATGGCGAGACAATAAAACGCAACACTTGTTGGCAACGAGCCCTGATCCTGCCTCGAATGGCCGGCCATCAAGACGGGATAAAAGCCAACAAAAATCGGACCCTCCATCGAACCAGGTGCAGGAAGTCACATTCCACAGCCCGACCCTTCGCCAGTCTGTGGCAACAATGCAGACGGAAGTCTCTGCAAATTATGATGTTTTCGTCTAGACGCTGAAACGTTTCAAGCTGCCATCACTTACGTCACCTTCGCCGGGTTACTTCAACCCTTGACTGACCTTTGACCGGTTGGAAATAATGCTTGCGCTTTTCACGCCATCCACCATCAAATTTGATTGCCGCCAGCGGATGCATAAAAGCCAAACACTTGCCCCAAAACAGTTAGAGAGACCCTCCCGGACCGATCTATGTCAGTATGTACAGCCCCCACACACACACACACACACACACACACATCTGAACAACGAGAATACGATGCCTGGGGGAGTCGTAGGAGAACGTTCATATATTTAGCATTATTTGGCATGAGAGAGATCAAAGAGGCTGGCACAAATAGAGATTTCGTTTTGTGAATTGTGGCCAACGAAAGCAGACGGATTGATGGCCAGTTTTGCCATGGCTAATAAATAAAATATATACGCAAACAGAATGCATTAAAAATGCCTTTGCAAGTGATTCGAGCTGAGCATCTGAGGCGGAATTTAATCAAAGAGCCAAATGCCGTGTTATGCGTGGGGCTTGGGCTTACGCTGCGTATGCGTAACATTTTCGCTCATGAATTTTTCAATGTGTCGCCGCGACCTCATTGTCAGAGCCCGTGCTCTGTGCTCTGTGCGCCTTATGCTCTGTTTATGCATATAAAATTTAATGAGCTACAATAATGAGAGCCGGCGCAGAGCGGCAAAAACAGCTAAAAATAGCAATCAAGTTGTGTTGGCCTTTTGTTTGTGTCCTGACCACGTCTAACGTTGCTTCACAATGAAGGCGTCTTTAATGCACAATGCGCAAATTGTCCACGCATGTCACGGCCAATTGGCTGCCAGCCATTAAGTCTTTAAATGAGAGAGAACAATGCAGCAAGCTCCTCCTCCTCCTCCATTCTCGCATACGATGTTGATTATTATATTTTCAATTCTACATTGGAATTCCCGGCAGTTACTAGACGCAGCAACACCACGAGCAGCATTTAGAAGCATTAGGAGCAGCAGCCGGAAATTGCAGACACTCTCGCACATGGAGGCAGCCGAAGCTTAAAGTATGAGTTTGCCGCATTCCATGCTCCTGCTCTAACGGTACTCAGTCAGCCGCAGGAATTCGATTCCCACTCTTTATATACGCAGTGTGTGTGTGTCGCCTTGGGCAAATCCATTGTGTGCAATCGCACGAGATTAGATACAATCTTCTATAATAGCATGTGCGATAGCGCTGTGAGAGGGGAACCAGGCGGCAACTTGTAAGGAAACAGTAACAAATAAGCAAAGCGTTATAGTACATTATCCCCACCACGCACATACACCACAAACGGCATATCCATTCGCTCTGCTTCTGCTATTTGTGTGTGCATTTTATTTGTCCATCTACAGCTGTCCTTTCCATACCCTGTGGTCACTCAAATGTCTGGCAGGGCGTGCTTGCTTTGGAGAGTCCAGTCAAGTTGGCTGAACTTCCGCCTGTCTGTCAATTTATTTTGTTTACCATTTCGTCTGCCTCAAAGATGGCTGTCAGTTTAGCAGTTGAGAAAGGGGAATCCCTCACTCAGCCTGCCAAATTTGTAAGAAGGATGTTATAATAAGCAGCTTTAATTAACACGTTCTCAGACAAATCAGGGGAAATATCAACACTCAGATCAGAGTGACACAATTCAGTGCAGAGTATCTGCCAGTCGAGTGCAATTCAACTTCCCCTCTTTTTTCTATGTCGCCTGCCAGCCAGAGGCATTTGTCGTAATGTCCTTTTTATTTTTGCGTTGATTTGGCCAAGCTGAAAATATTTTATGATGCGAGTTGGACATTCATCAAGTTGTGAATGCCATAAATGAGATTGTCAGATGAACACACATTCCACAACTGCCTCTGTATGTGTGTGTGCTAGTTTTGTCTTTTGCCTGAGCTGTCGCAATACATTTGCATTTTGCGCCCAATGAATTGTGTAGGACATTTTGCTGGGGTTCCCCTGCCAAGAGATCGCCACATCGTTTGCGGCTAATTGAAATCAAATATGCAATTAGCAATCGTGTTTTCCTTTTCTGTTTCAATTTTACGGTTTTTCTGCTCCACAGAATATTCTTTATTTTGTAGCTGTCAGTTTCACATTATTTATGAGGCAATTAGATGCTCGGCTATTTCAATTTCTATTCTTAATTTTTACCATCGCTTCGCTTCGCGACGAAAGCAATTTGCGAAATTGCGGCTTCAAATTGAAATGTTGCGTTGTGTGCCCTTTTTTTTTGTTGTTTTTGGGTTCTTTGTTTGCTTTAAGCCGCAATTGCAGTTGGCTAAAAGCGAACGGGGCCAATGGGGACCTCGAGCGTCGCGGCCAACCGCAATGAGTAAATGAGCTCGAGGCATGTGCAGGAATAATCTTGTCGGCGGCTGGCTTTATGTTGCGCTAATTTACGAGCTAGGCGGCATAAACATCAGCAACAACAAGAGTTACAACAACAACAACAGCCACTCGGGGTACAGCAAAAAGGCGTACAAGAAAAAAAAAATGAGGCGTTTCATACAGTGAGATATAAAAATAGAGCAACCCCAAAGGACGCGAGAGTCGACTTTCAAATGATAACTAGAATTTTTAATATTTTTAATGCAGCTAAATATTAAATTAAATCGACAAATGTGCAAGCTAAATAGTTTATTGATAAGTTAATCTCCAAAGGCAATTATTTATTTACGAAAATCACTTTCAGCATTTTTCGTTTGCAGTTTTTCGCTTTATGCATAAATAAATATGAAGTATTTAGCAGGAGCTGTGTTTATGTATTCTGCCCAATACATTATTTAATACGCGCTATTAAAACGGAAACCTTTTTCGGCAAACTTTCGCACAGTTCGAAATAAAAAGTATCTGCTTCCGCTTGGCCGCTTAGTTCTCTCGCTCACTGTCTGCACGCTTCGCTGGCTCAACATCTACATATTTATTATCTGTTTACGTGCATGTGTGTGTGTGTGTGTGTTTTTATGCCATGCATTAATGTAACGATGCATCATTTATGCCATTTATTATCGGCACATAAATGCAAGATTTGGGTCTTGCTGACTCGAAAGGTTGTGGCCCCTCCACCCGCTGCCACGCCCCCTGCCCTGTCGCCCCTAATTTCTATGATGGGCTGCGGTCGGGTGCTACCTTTTGTCTTTGCCAGCCACGTACACAAATTGGCCCAACAACCCATACAGAGAAAACAAACACATTTCGCTCTTAACCAACCCGAACTGTCAGTTCGTCAGTTCGTCATTCTGGCATTCTCTGCTGTTGTTGTTGGCAAACTTTCTGCAAGCTAATGAATTTTTATGGCACTGTGTGGGGCATGCTACATTAATATGTCAGACTCAAAATGGGTCTGATGCCCAGGAGCAACAGCGTGGCGGCCTATCGCAAAAAGCCGCCTTGGCATTGCCGTTGCCATTGCCATTGGAAAATGCAATTTTCCTGGCTGCTCGAGCTGCCTTTATGGCGCTTTAAACTGTTGCCCTTTGGGTGTGCTGTGGCAATAGCCATTCAGACTAAAGCGTTGTTGGCCAATGCAATTAACACAGATACAAAGTTTGTACTAGAAGCCAACACAATTTGCGGCAGCGAATTCGGTAAGAAAGAAAAGCCATTCCAAAGGAAGCAACACAAAACGTAGTCGAAAGCAAGCCAAATCAAATCAGTAGCATAATTAAATATAAGGAAGTCTCTTTGGGCAAAGTAAAACAAAAAGATAGTTCTTGATTTTTATAAGATTTGTTAAAAAGTTTCAAAAAGAGAAAAATGAGGTACACATTGTATTTAAAAAATTCTTAAAACATGACTTATTTATTCTTAAAAGAAAAAAAGGTTTCAAATCTTGTTGCAAGAATAACTTTAAGAATAAATCTGGTTTCAAAAATAATTATTATTTATTAAATTCGAAACCTTCTGCAATCTTGAACTCAAAGTGTTTACTATAAGATACTGAGAAATTTTATTTGTATTTCCTATTTGTAATTTCTTTAATATTGGCTGTTTACAGATGACTTTATAATAATATAATTCAAAAAATATAAATCTTGTTTCAAAAATATCTTTGATAATTAAATCTGGTATCAAGAATTATTATTATTTATTAAATTCGAAACATTTTGAAGTCTATAACTTAAAGTAGTTACCTTAAGATACTGAAAACATTTAATTTTATATCCAAATTGTAATTTCAATGTTGGCTCATAGATGACTTTAAAATAAAATATTACAAAAAACAAATTTGTTGTTATTTATTATCTTTTATTTTTATTTCCTAATTGTAATTTCTTTGATGTCAATGATGACTTTAAATTAAAATATTGCAAACAAAAATTAAATTCGTAAATCAGAGAATGTTAATTTTGTGTTTAGAATGTAATTTTTGCTTGCTATTTGTTTACGTTAAGGATTACATTATTATGTTTCGTTTAACAGATAAATTTGTTAAAATATATTGAGAAACTAAAAACAATAAATTAGGATTCACTTACATTGCCAATCATTTTGTTGTCGCAGTCAACTGGCAACATGCAGCAACAGCAGCAATGAGCAGCAACAACGTGCCACACGCCAGCAGCAACAGCATTGGCAACAGCAACAGCAACAGCAACGGCAACAGCATCATCGAGCACGACAACGCTGGCGATCTGGCGTTGGGCGGCAGCTTGAATGACACGGTCTGGTCGCAAAACAGTCTGGATGAGATCAATCAGAGCGTCGAGCTGCACTGCCTGGTGCAGCAGCACGTGGAGGCGTCGACCTTCGGCAATGCCAGCGACCACTGCAACACGCAGTTCGACTCGATACTCTGCTGGCCACGGACGGCACGCGGCACCTTGGCCGTGCTGCAGTGCATGGATGAATTGCAGGGCATTCACTACGACAGCAGCAGTGAGTAGCATGCCGCATTAACCTCTGACCTTCTGCGAGTGCAGCGCTCTATCGTTGCAGAGAACGCCACACGCTTCTGCCACCTGAACGGCAGCTGGGCGCAGTACACCAACTACGATGCCTGCGCCCATCTGCCCGCTCCGGAGACGGTGCCGGAGTTCGAGACCATCGTCGAGCTGCCGACCATCATCTACTACATTGGCTACGCTTTAAGTCTGGTATCGCTGACGCTGGCCCTGATTGTGTTCGCCTACTACAAGTGAGTGTGTGTAGCTGTTTGGCTATTCTTGTAACCTCCCGACTCCATTCTCCCAGGGAGCTGCGTTGCCTGCGCAACACCATCCATGCCAATTTGTTCTTCACGTACATCATGTCAGCACTCTTCTGGATACTGCTGCTGTCCGTGCAGGTGAGACGTGCCTTGTTTACGCTTTCATCTATCTATACACCCTCAACTTCCCCTCCTGTCTCGCTCAGATCTCCATTCGCAGCGGACTCAGCAGCTGCATTGCTTTGGTCACGCTCTTCCACTTCTTCACGCTGACCAACTTCTTCTGGATGCTGGTCGAGGGCCTCTACCTGTACATGCTGGTGGTCAAGACCTTCTCGGGCGATAACATACGCTTCAACATATATGCCTCGATTGGCTGGGGTAAGTTTGATGTATGCGTCGTCCGCACTTCGTATATCTAATTAGCTCGCCTCCCCGCTGTCTGATTCCTGCTCCCCGCTGTCGTCCTGGCAGGCGGCCCGGCTCTGTTTGTGGTCACGTGGGCGGTGGCGAAGGCTCTCACGGTCAGCTACAATACGGAGAAGGTAGGCCCAAGTATATATTTTATTTGGCTCATTAAAATTTAATTCGCGCTCAGTATGACATCAACTGCCCCTGGATGGAGGAGACGAATGTCGACTGGATATTCCAGGGTCCTGTTTGCGCTGTGCTCATTATCAATCTGACTTTCCTGCTGCGCATCATGTGGGTGAGTAGCAACGCACTTAACCGCATAGCTCCATCGTTATCTTCCTTCTGTTGTCCAGGTGCTCATCACAAAACTACGCTCGGCAAACACCGTGGAGACGCGTCAGTATCGCAAGGCGGCGAAGGCGCTCCTCGTGCTGATTCCGCTCTTCGGCATCACCTACCTGGTGGTGCTGGCAGGACCCTCCGAATCGGGACTAATGGGTCACATGTTTGCCGTTCTTCGAGCCGTGCTGCTCAGCACACAGGCAAGTATTCCAACCCCATTCGTTTTTTTCGCTCCATAAATATTTGCGTTGCTGTCGCTTGACAGGGCTTTTGGGTGTCGTTGTTCTACTGCTTTCTGAACTCGGAGGTGCGAAATGCGCTGCGACATCATGTATCCACCTGGCGCGACTCACGCAACATTCAACGCAACCAGAATCGACGGTGGGTCACAGTTCTCAGTTCAAAGTAGTTAGTACTTCCTATCAACAATCACACTCTGCTCACCTGTATAGCACACACACACACACACATCTCACACACTCTTTATTTAAGTGCACGAGACAACAAACACTTTAAAACTCTTTCCCAACTTGTGCAGCTATACAACAAAAAGTTTCTCCAAGGGAGGCGGCTCCCCCCGCGCTGAGAGCATGCGGTAAGTGAAACTTGGCTAACGACATTTTTAGTATTAATTACAAACACCTGTCCGTGCAGTTAGTTGCTCAAAAGTTGCTCGGCGCCGAGACAAGCGAGTGTCACCCACGCTTTTTTGCATATTTATAAAGTTTTTGTCGCTGGCGAAAACTGCGTTACTCACTGTCAATTTTAGCTGCTTTTGACGACACACACTCCGGTTGCTAGTCATGATAAATATTTCCTCTTCACATGTGAAACATTTCATCTCTCACCCAGTGTTGCCAACTTCGCAAGTTTCTATTAGATTCGTACTTTTGAAGAGAAGCAAATAAAAGCAGCAGC
This sequence comes from Drosophila ustulata, assembly GCA_035047365.1. Taxonomy (NCBI): domain Eukaryota; kingdom Metazoa; phylum Arthropoda; class Insecta; order Diptera; family Drosophilidae; genus Drosophila; species Drosophila ustulata. The sequence goes on along the minus strand of JAWNPT010000057.1, from coordinate 22,870,927 downwards.
TTTTAACAATATTTCTTTTGAAAATGTCTCTGAAAGTTTTTAAAGAAATTGTTGTGATGGAGCCAACGAGAGCTATTGAAGTGCTAATTTCCACTCAAATGATCAGCTTATTCTGAAATATTTAATTCAAGTTGTACGTAATAACAATAATTAATTAAATAGTGATATTATAATATATTCCATAAATACACTTTTATTGCCCAAATCTGTGGACTTGTTTTTACCACATGTTGTAAAGAAGTTTTTAGCCTTGTTCTCTGGTGAAGTTTGGCAACACTGCTCCCGCCACTCAACACTTCCTGTCAGCTGCTTTTGTAGCTGCCCCTAAAAGCAGACTACACATTGTGCTTGCATGTTGAGCACTTTAAGGCCGTGACAACTTCTGTGCTCATGTTGAGGATTCTTTTTATGTGCAGCCCCCTCACCTCGTACTATGGACGTGGAAAGCGCGAGTCCTGCGTCTCATCGGCCACCACGACAACGCTGGTGGGGCAACATGCGCCGCTGTCGCTGCACCGGGGCTCCAACAATGCGTTGCACATGCTGCCCACCAACAGCAATCTAACGGCCACCGGCAGCACGCTCAGCGTCATGCCACGGGCAATCAGTCCATTAATGAAGGTACCTCCACTGTCCACACAACTATAACGTTGAGAATAACTTTCAACTTCTCTATTTGCAGCAGGGACTCGAGGAAAACTCTGTCTAATTCCGGACACACACACAGACACACTTGCACTCACACACACATTGACACATTGAGTGTAGCTTAAATTTAGTCTCCTAGGCATTGATGGTATTTGATGGAAGTGTAAATTGTACAACTAGTCAAGATTTTAGCAAGAGCAACAAGCATCTTAAGAGACTGAACTGAAACTTTTAGTTTAATTGATTTGCCTCCCCGCCTCCCTCCTTCACTCCCACCTTCGTCCTCACGTATGTAGTTGCAACAACTCATTGTAGTCTTAATTAATCATTATTGTACATGTGCTGTTCTAACTGTTGAATGTTACTAAGTGTACCACCAAAGCATCGCAAAGCAAAATCTACCTAAACTCTGAAATGTACATACAAAGAAAATGTTACTACTTGAAATGCAACAGCAGAAAAACTAAGAGAACAACAATAACAAAGAAGCCACAAAGAACACTTGAAAATACTAATAAATGGTCTATTTACTTGAGTGTATGCAAATTTGACGTTTATTCATCTCTGGTCCGGGTCTCTGCTGCTGAATTTTATTATCAATTTATTTTACAGCTTTTTGTTCAACATTTTCATTGAAATTTTAATTTCTTTGTATTCATAAATTTGCAGCACACACAAAAAAAAAAACACGATGACGAAGAGAAAATGAATAAAAATTGTGTTAACATCAAAGTCATTTTGGTTGCGCGGAGCAACAACAGCGAAAGTAATGATAAAAATTATTTACCTACCCTGTAACCAATAGAAAAATGGGGCATAATCAGGTAAGAGAAACTTTGATTTCAGAGAATTTACTTGAATTAGAAAGGAGATTAATTTCAGGAAACATTATGCTTAGAGGAAAATGTTCCCTAAGAATGTTTGCAAGGTATTTTTTGTGCCCACATATTCGCATATTCTGCCCCATTTTTACTTATTTTAATTGCATTCTTTGTGGCTCCGACAACCAACAGCCAGAAACATGAATACCTATTTTTCATATGCCACAAACAAGTTTCAAGTACAACTGAAGAGCTCTCGAGCAGCTTCTTTGCGGCTTGTTGGCCTGCTAATTAGAAATATGATTAATTTAAAGTGCGATAATCCGAGTTAAGTGAGCGTATAATTCGGCAATCAAACGCAGAAGTGTTCTATCTATGTGCGAGGAATAGGTTTACTTAACGACTAAAGAGAGTTCATGGTCCGACTTGACGACTTGACGACTGAGCCGCACTGAGATGGATGAATAAAGCATTGCATAAAGTCAGGCGCCATAAAAATGCATTGCACTTGGCACAATAAAATTCCAGTGCCTATAAATATTGCATGAGCAGCACAAAACAAGTAAAATATGCGGCAAGCGGGCGTGAACGACTCGCAGATATGCTGCACAGTTGGGGTTGCTCAGTCCAATAAATGATAGTGCAAAAATATATGCAAGGGTTCGAGGGTTTGACAAATTTACGATATGCTTTTTACATCTCACCATGGGCATAGGGTATGCTGGTAATGAAATCGAAATGGAAGCAGGATGGGTGGGAGTGTGTAAAGTCGGGAATATGAATGCAAAACACGAGATTGCCACTAGCATCCGCCGCATGAAGTGCATAAATGTTTAATGTATTTGTGTAAAATATGCACAGAATGGTTTTGCTGGCCAGTATAGAGTTTTCCTTTTTACCCCAGCAGCAGCAACAGCAGCGGAAACTAACCGACAACGTGGCGTATGAGCGATATATGAACACACTTAACTAACTTGTCGGCTGAACTGAATCGGGCTGAGCGTGTGTGCGTACTTACCCTAATGGGAATTTTTTGGGGGGCACAGCAACAAACAGAGTCAAAGTTCAAAGTGCTTAAATGCCACAAAAACTACACCGCAACAACACCAGCAACACCAGCCACAGCCACAACAACAATTATCGTAAAAGTAAAATGGGGAAGAGCATAAACATTTATTGTGCGGCCAAGTGGTTTGGCATTCAAATGTGCTCCAGCATTTGCGAAAGTTTTTTATGCAAATTAGTTGCAATAAATAAAGATTTTGTAGACTGTGCCACAAATTGCAAATTGAGTCATATGTTGCCACGCCCAGCTTGATGATGAAGTGCACAAGTTTGGGCACGTCAACTGCAGCATCCTTGAAGTGACAATGGAGGCAAGAACTGCTGTCACCACACCTGTGTGTGTGTGTGTGTGTGTGTGTGTGGCAGAGGCAGGCTAAAAGATAACCACGGGCAACAGACAGAGTGGCAACATCACACAATGCGTTGTGCCACAGAAATGCCAACGCAATTGTAACATTTTAATTAACCAAATTGTGCGCCTAAAAGTTGCCTAACACTGCCAGTATGAAATGAAACTCAATTAAAAGTCGCTTAGACCCACAATTTGCTGCATGGCGTTTACTTCCTGCCACGTGCCCCGCGCGCTGCTTCTTGCCAGTTTAGGGGCCAAATTTTTAACCGCTTTAATTAAGTGGAGCCCCCGGAGGAGAGCATAATTTAAGTTGCGGCATAATCAAAAGTGAAATTACCCCGAAGGTCAACCAAGCGGCAGCAGCAACACAAGTTGTTGAATGCCCCACCAGCAACAGCAACAGCAATAATAACCGTCGAAATTCGGTTCCAGGAAACCGTTTCGATTACGACCACACTTAAGCACAATTACACATTATTTAAAACATAATATTTCTATGGCATTTCTTTAAAACCAATTTCATCTAATGTTTTTTTTTATTAACAAAATTGAATACATAATATTTCAATGACAATTTTTTAAAGCACAGTTCATTTAATGTTTTTTCTTATCCACAAAATTTGTTAGTTTCAACTATACAATATTTAGAACATAATATTTCTATGACATTTCTCTAAAGTTGTATAGTTTATTTTGGGCAATTAATATACGATATTTAAAACATGACATTTCTTTAAAGCCCATTTCATCTAATGTTTTTTTACTAACAAATTGTCTGGTTTCAATTATATTATGAAATTTCTATGACACTTCTTTAAAGCCCATTTCATCTAATGTTTTTTTGTATTATTTTCGTATAGTTTATTTTGTGCAATTATTATACAATAATTAAAGCTTATAAAATTTGTATGACATTTCTTTAAAGCCCACTTCGTCTATTGTTTTTTTTTTATTAACAAATTGTATAGTTTAAATGATACAATATTTAAAGCTTATAATATTTCTATATAACATTTCTTTAAAGCTCATTTCCTTTAATGTTTTTTTATCGCAAAATGTGTAATTAATTTTGTGCAATTTGCCATGTAATTAGAATGTATGAATAACATTCTCGTTAGAACAATATCGAGATATCAAATGGCACAAAGACTTCTGTTTATACGCTTTAATTAATGGAAAACACCTTGAAACTGTTTGGCTGCTGTCGAATTTTATTAATAGATTGCAAATTCATTGGCTGCGAGTCGCTTTCCCCATAGAATGCCGTGATTTATGGCATGTCCAAGGAAAATCCATTTTAATTATGCTTGAATTCGCATATTTACGAGTTTCGATTAAAGTTGTCAACTCATTTGGGGAATGCTCTCTTTAATCTCGAGCCGCAAAATGAATTTCATCTGACGTGGCTCACGCTTCGGTGCCCCCAAAATGTGCCTCGGCCTCGGCATGGCCAGAACAGGATGTGGCTGTCGCCCTGTCGACTGGGCAACTCTGCGACTCGACGACTGTCAGTTCGGGGCAGACAGACATTCCCCGAGGCGCAGCTCGTGTTATAGCTAATTAAATATTTGCTCTCTGGCCAAAAAGCTTGTCACAGCTGTCCAGAGATTTGCGGAGAAAGTTTCCTGTTGTGCTGCAGTCCATCGTGATGCTGTTGCTCGTCGCTTCAAGCGCCGCCCGTTAACGTTTAAAAAACAATTTCCGATGGACAGGCGACAGGCGACAGACGTCTTCTTCGTCATCCAGCCAGCTGCCTTTTCTATATATATGCAAATGTGCAACGCTCGTGTCGCAAGTTGCCATGTTGCAATATCCAGAGCCCTCCAAGGTGACTCGCACTTAATTGAGAGCTCTTGACCCAGATAATGGACTGCGGATTAACTTCGTCTATCTTTTTATTGCACTCTGCTTTGCTATTCCAATTGCGATTTACTGCCTGTCATGCATACTAATTAATATAATGGCATTTGCTTTTAATACATCGCCATTAGCGTCATCGCTGTTCGTCTCGAGCTTTCGGCAACATTTTATTACTTGAAGAGCAACAACAGCACAGCACGAAAAAATCAATCAAAATAGAGTAGCAAGGCATTTGACAACACATCAATTGCTCACTTAATTGATTGCTTGCAGCAGCAGCAGCAACCATGGCAGCGACAGCAGCAACTGGAGAAAAGGCAGTCGCAACCACAGTCTTCACAATATTAGCAATGGTAGAAGTGGCAACAACAGCAGCAGCAATGCGAAGTACCAACGACAGCAGCAGCAAAAAGAACCTCAACAGCGATTGCATTATCAGCTGCAATTTAAAAAGCAACAATTGAATAAATATGAAAGCAACAAAATCCGCATAAGCTGCAGCGCAAAAAAAGAGCTTAAGTGGCAACTGCAACAGATGCAATAATTTAGAGTTATTTCTTTATTATGTGTACAATACATACAGCTATTTTCTACTTTAACAAATATTTCATCTTTTAAAGCACACTCAAAAAACTTGAAAATGATCGGCGGCAGCAACTGAGCTGATTTAAGCAGATTTTAAGCGTAATTAACTTAAGCTTGAACGCAAGTTGAATAAACGTGTTAATCAGCTCATAAATGCGCCGTAATGAAGTGAAAAAAGATTAATCTAGTTAGTAGTTGCAGCAGCAGCAACAACAACCGCATAAGCGAAGCAGTTTGCAACTCTTCGCGCAACTCGAAAATTCAATAAGCTGGCGAAAGTTTATGAGGCGAAGTGAAGTGCTTGCCACCGAAAGACAACAGAAATTGACAGCATTATGCAACCGGGTGCAAGTTTTCAGTGCGGCACTCGCGGCATTCGCAATTTATTCATATTTCGCAGCAGCTGTCGCAGCAGCCAACCGATGCAACTGGGAATAGGAAGAGTTATGCATAGGAAGGCACAAGGTAGTCGAAGCCAGAATAGCACTGGCAAAATGGCTGCGAGCAAAATATGTAGCATACTTTGCAGCGCGGCGAGTTGTTAAAGTTATTCAGCGGAAAAATGTAGCACGCAGCAAACCGGTGTGGCAGTGTGGCAGTGTGGCAGACTGCGTGCTGCGTGCCCCACTAATTGGGCCATTAATAATGCGGCTTGTTTTTGATTTTTCATTTTGCGGCAACAAGTCACAACGTGTATCTACAAAAGTTGTAGGACTAAAATATTATTTTAGGTCTGCAGTTCAATTCGCTGAGGCGTTGAAGCTGCGCAGGAGGAGGATGAAAAATGTGGAAGCAGGGGGCGAAATTCGAACTTTTGCTTTAGCTTTTTGAGGGTGAACTGTGCAAACCTTTTTGTGGCTGGATATGTTTTGCGCTGCCACACAAAAGGATAAACTTTAAAAGCGAATGGAAAAGAGAGACAGAGAGAGAGAAGAAGAGACAGCAAGCCGGGGATTGAGAGATGAGGAGGGTGGATAAAATTCTTTTGATAAAGTTTGTATTATGTTTTGCTGGTCATTTAATTGGTTTTGGGGCTGGCTCAAACTCAAAGCTTAGACGCAATTGTTGGCCACAAAACTGCAAACTCGAATGCGACGCACTTTGTTGCAAGTTGCGTTGCAGTGCTCGGCCAAAGCAATGCCACAAAAGTGTATGACTTGCCCCAAAGGTCAACACAGAACTTTTAGCCTGCCAGCCAACAGCTGCTGCTCGTCTCAGAGAGCTGAGGCATTTACTTTCTGCGCTCTGTTTGTGCCACATTAGCAACGCCATTTGCACAGAACACAAAAAGCGTAAGAAAAACTTTATGCAAAAGTTAATTTATAAGCATCAAAAGATACAAAATGCTGTGCGCAATTTCCGGTTTCCCAAAAGCGTTACCTTTTTTGCATGCCCCACGAAAGCAACAAGTGTTGACACATCTAGAAATGAAGGTGAAAGTAACTGGCAGAGAGTGTGGGAGAAGTTTGGCTTCGTTTTGAGTTTGACATTCGTTGAAAAGTTTTAGTCTAAACTGAACTGACAACTCGTGCTTCAGTTGCCTCGGCTTCTCGGCTCTTCAACCTCCATTACTGGACAAACTTTGTGTGACGATGTTGCCTCTCTGCCTAATTCAATGAGAACTGCTTAACGTTCAACGCTGCCAGCTACCAGCTGCTAATGGCGGTAATGCAATTTCAATTTCTGCTTAATATTATTAACGCCATCTTTTGGGCGTCAATTAATACCTGGCTGACTGGCTGGCTGTCTGACAGACATCAAAGAGCCGGGCCAAAGCAAACAGCGGATGGCCAAAGTCAACAGCAACTGGAACTGAACTGTAACTGGAATACACATTTAATTGTGTCTACTCAAATATTGGCAAGTCCTCGAGAGATAATGCTGCAAAGACAAGGCGCTGTTGTTGTCTAGCTGGCAGGTGGCCGCTGGCAGCTGGCAGGTGCGGTAAGTGACCAATGAGTTGCTGCCACTGACAGACACAGACACACAGCAGGAGACGGTATCAGAAGCAACGACAACAGCGAAGCTTCGTTTTTTGGGTTCGTTGCGTTGCTGCTTTTGTCGCATTAGCTGAACTGTCATTTTAATTGCAGCACATTTGTCAGCGTGTGCTACAAGGCGTATGCGTGATTTACAGCCAAACAGCTCTTGCCTTGATTGGCATTTCGCTCCGTTACGCTGCGGCTAATGGCCCGAAAGTGTCGGAGTCACCTCACACAGCCATTTATTTTGAAGCTAATGGCGAAATTTGTCGAAAATCAAGTTGCGACTTCACCGCACTTCACTTCACTTCAGTTCGCTTCACTTTTGCTGTCTAATCTGTCACATTTGCTGCTGGTCTGTGATGTATGCCTTTTAATCGCTTCAGCTGTCTGAACTCTTGAATCTCCATCGATATTTGGCCTTTAATTGCTGCGTTTGATTGATTATGACTAGATCACGAGTCGATAGTCGCCTTCTCTTCGTGTAATTGAGCTGAGCTGAGCTGCGAAACGAGAACAAGGATGTCGAATCAAGGATGTCAAGGCAACGCCTTCCGCTTTTGTTAGAAATTCAGATGTGAAATCGCTTTCGCTTTCGCCTTGGTGCGACACTTGAATTGCGAAACTGAATTTAATTTCTGCCACTCGCATTTCCAATTACATTTTCAAGTGAATATTGTATTATGCATGGAAATGCGAGACGCTGGAATTCATCGAACGAGACTTGTAGTCAAGCATATCAACTTCAAAACGAATCAGCTCAGCAAACAATATTTGTAACTATAATAAGCACAAGAGATGAGAGAGATGTTGCTGCTCCCCTTCTCGTTGCTGCTGCTGCTGCTCTCCATGGCAGCAACTGGCCAGTTCATGCAACTGTATCGAGTGCCCCTCCGTCGCTTTCCCTCGGTGCGGCATCGCTTCCAGCAGTTCGGCATCCGCATGGATCGATTGCGCCTCAAGTACAGCTCGAGCAGCGAGTCGAATGCCGTCAAGAACGTGGCGCTCAGCAACTATCTGGATGCCCAATACTTTGGACCAATCAGCATCGGCACGCCGCCGCAGACCTTCAATGTCATCTTCGACACGGGCTCGGCGAATCTGTGGGTGCCCTCGGAGAGCTGTTACCACAAGCTGGCCTGCCAGATCCACAGTCGCTACAATGCCAAGCGTTCGCACACGCATCTGACGAACAACAAGCGCTTTGATATCCAATATGGCTCTGGCAGTCTGTCGGGCTTCCTGTCGCAGGACACGTTGCGTGTCGCTGGGCTGGATGTGCGCAATCAAACGTTCGCCGAGGCCACGGACATGCCGGGTCCCATCTTCCTGGCCGCCAAGTTCGACGGCATCTTCGGCCTGGCCTATCGCGGCATCTCCATACAGAACATCAAGCCGCCCTTCTACGCCATCGTCGAGCAGAATCTCCTCGAGCGTCCCGTCTTCTCCGTCTACCTCAACCGGCACACCAGCAGTCGCCAAGGCGGCTATCTGTTCTTCGGCGGCTCGAGTCCGCGTCACTATCGGGGCAACTTCACCTATGTGCCGGTCACGCATCGCGCCTACTGGCAGGTTAGGCTGGAGAAGGCGCGGATTGGGCAGCTGCAGCTCTGCCAGAATGGCTGCCAGGTGATCATCGACACGGGCACCTCGTTCCTGGCCGTGCCCTACGAGCAGGCTGTTCTGATCAACGAGTCGATTGGCGGCATTCCCGCTGCCTATGGCCAGTACACGGTGCCCTGTGACCAGGTGGCGCATCTGCCGCCGCTTAGCTTTGTGCTGGGGGATCGGCGATTCCAGCTGAAGGGCGAGGACTATGTGTTCCACGACATCTTCACTGACCGCACCATCTGCGCCTCGGCCTTCATTGCCGTGGATCTGCCGTCGCCGACGGGGCCGCTCTGGATTCTGGGCGATGTGTTTCTGGGCAAATATTACACGGAGTTCGACATGGGCAAGCATCGCATTGGGTTCGCCGATGCCAAGGATTGATAACGTCATCGCTGTGTGCTCATTAAATGGCTGCCATGACAGCAAACATTTGCAGACATCACGAATTCCTGTGGCACTGCTGTCCAAAATCAAAAACAGTTTTTTATTATTTTGTTACCTGCTCGCCAGCAGCAAACAACGCAGAGACTGACGTCAATGTCCGTTGAATTGCGTGGGCGGAAGCTAATCAAAACTCGCTTGCAGGCACCAAAAACTGAACTCAAGAAGCCTGCGAAGACTCAAAAAGAGTCCTGGGCGTGGGCGGCTCTGCAGAGTTGGAGCTGGAGCTGGAGCTGTAATTGATTCGCTGGCAAAATAAAAGAGCAGCCGCAAAACAAGAAAAAACAAAAACAAAAAGAAAAGAAAAGAAGAAAAAACATTGTCCTTAGCCGCATGCTGAAATCCTGTAAGCACTTTGTGAGCACTTCAGTATGAAATAAATAGCTTTAAGTTTACGACTGACGCGTTGCGTTTGCATTTGAATTTAAATTTGTATCGCTTCCAGTTTTCCCCCTCTTTGCTTTGTGGCTTCCAATTTTTAGGGTTCGGCGAGTTTTTGCGGTTTTTACGAGCGTGCACAGCAAATTTTTAGTTATACACGCTCCATTCGTCTATTCGCTGCGGGTTGCCGCGTACAACATGCGGTATACTTGATATTGTTGCTTAGGGTAGCCGACAGTCTATGCGCACTGTTTATTTGCCGAGCGTTTTTTGCACGCTTTTTGCCATTGACCTTTCGCCTGCGCCTTCGTTTGCTTTCTTGCGGCTTACAAGACCCTTTATTGATACTCGACTCGGCAAACTTCTTTTTGGCCTTTTATAGCCACATACCCGGGCCATATTACCCGCTCCCTCGCCCCCCGGTTTGTGGCTTTAAAAATTGTTAACTTTGATTGCTGTTTGCTTAACCTTTTTTTTTGGCTTTTCATAATTTTTCCACACACAACAAAGGCGCAGGAAGGCAAATGCTGGGCTGCATTAGTTGGCCCATAATGAGTGGCTAAAACGGAAAGCCTAAGCTCAACGATGACTTTCACTTGGTATGCAAAAGTAAGCTGGCTGTCAATTTCTCATTTGCCCCGCCAAAGTCCTTTAGTCCTCGAAAGCTACCTAACATAAAATCCATTTGGCAAAACGCTACTACTTGGTGCCTGGTACTTGGAGCTGGCTTAGGCAAAGGCGCGTCGTTCTTGCCTGTTAACTGCTAAGCCTTTTTGCAGGACACAACATTACGCTTTGCAGTGTGATGAATTTGCTGTGTTTTGTATGCCAGTTGCAGCATTGCGTAAACGTGTCGCCTAGCAATCAACAACTAGAAACGAAGAGAGAGCGGGAGGGAGACTGGGAGGAAGGGACATCAATAAAACAGCTTGTGGCAGTTGTTAAAGTGCTTTATCGCTTCAATATCCGTTCACGACAAAAAGGGTTCGCTTGACACGAGCAGAGCAACAAAAAGCGTTGCCTACTTTTGAGCGCTCGATGAAATCACTCGCAATAATTGTTAATAAAAGGCACACACGCGTCCTTTTCTTGTGTGCTTAAGCACCTCTTCACAAATAATTCAAGCGCCAAATCGAATCACATGAAAACTGTAACTGTCACACATCAGCGGAAGCGAATTTGCATTGCCATGGCAGCCATTTGCCGGCGTAGAAAGTAATTGGGCCGCTTTTCCTCCACCGCACGCCCTGCTCATTTGCTAGACAATGGAGGTCCTGGCGCAAGATAAACGCGATAAGCATCACAAAGCCAAATGGCCTCTGGCGCTGCCTCTGACAGCAGAGGCTGGGCTGCAGGATTATATCATTCGATAAGATTATGCATACATTGTCATCGCCAGCGGCATTGTCCTGTGCTGTCCTGTGCTGTCGTGTCCTGCGCTGGGCTGTTGCCATGCCTGCGTCCTGTCGCCACATTTCTATGTAAATTTATTTGCTTGCCGTTTTTATTAAAAAATGTTCGTTGTCTGTTTGCCCAAAATCCTTGCTAATGACACTCAAAACTGGGCTAATGAGTCAATAAGGCAATTTGCCAGTAAACCAAAAAATGAGGCATGACAAATCGAGGCAAGAGAAATGCGGGGGGGAAGGAGAAGTTATTATGCCGCTTAATTACTTTAATATGGTATTTATGGGAAATGCTTTTGGTAGTCGGTATTCGGTTATCGGGCTGGCAAAACTGCCCGAACCGCAGGCACTTTCACTTGGCCTGTCTCCTGTTCAACATTTTGACAGGCCCAACAGGACCTGGCAGCAGGACACAGGACCACACACATGACATGGATACGGATAACCTTGCCTGTTTATTTTGTGCCTGGTCTGGGAGCTCTGGACACCTGTCTGCGTTGCAAATGTCAATTAGTTTTGGCACAATACCAATTAAATTTGTGTGCACACTCATACACACACGCATAGCGAGTGCAATTGAACTTTAGAGCCTGCTGGCAATTACTTTAAGTGCATACGCTTTAAAGGACATCAACTTGAGCTGATTGCTATACGAAAATGTACTTAGAGCACAATGGCGCAGCATCATTTATCAAAAATCCTTTTGTCTGTGCCAGCATAAACATTAATCTAAGCGCCGTATAAGTGTCCTGCCAGCGAGGGCAGCTCCAACTGTTGCAGCTCAAACCAATCACGAACTCCCGCCAAGCGCTGTGGCGACCCGCCGAGTCCCTCAGACACACACAGAAATAGCTCACAATATGTTTTGTCGTAGGTAAGGTTGTGTTCTGCCTTTTTTGCAACATTACTTGAACATGTGTTTGTTACACTTTTTATACCCGCTGAAGCGTATTAGTGACGGGATAAAAAACAAAGCATTTATTCAAGCAACAAACATCAGATGCAGCTCAGTGTGTTTGGTTGACAATGTGACGAAGGTATATTATGGATTATTAGGCAAGTCAAAGTATTTATATTGTATACTAAGATTTATTAAGACATTGAATCAGTTCAAACAGCAGATATAACAACCCAAGATAATAGAAATATTCAAACCAAACCTCAAGCTCATATCAGGAGAACATTCGATTGGCGATTGTCAAATTCGGTTTGTGTGTTTTGTATTCTTTAAAAATGGCTAGCGGGTATCTCACAGTCGAGCACTCTCACTTCTTTTCGTTTGTTGTCGCAGGGCTCAAGTCTGTTTCAAGGACATGCTGCGAGACGATTGGCAATCGTCGTTGTAACAACTTTAACTGGCAGCGTGTCTCATTTTTTAACAGCAAACGTGACAATAACAGAGCCCAATTAAGCAGCCATCGAGGCAGCGATATTTAAGTGAAATTACACATACGCCCCATGACGCAAACTCTATTGCTATTAGCTGGTTAATTGTGTGCCGCAAATTGCAGCAGCAAAATTCAGTTTTACTAGCGAATAGCAGTTGCAGCAGAGGAGTGTGTGTGAGGTGTGTGTGAGGTGTGTTTTTGGGAGTGTGTTTGGCTCTGCCATTGAGCCTTTGTCAGCTGTCGCGACTCGCTCTGCGATATGCATACTAATTAAGCAGCTTCCCCTTGGCTTTAAAATTTCCAAAATGAATTTTAACTCTCGCACGCAGAGCTTAAAAATGGCTTTCCGAAAAACGCTGCATAATGAAGCTAATCAGGCTCGAAAGCTTAGAGCCCAGCAAAAAAAAGTGTTGAATTTGGACTTTTATTGTGTCGCCGAGAACGTCGCAATTTCCAGTTAATGAGCAACTCGGCAATTGGCAGGCAGCTCTGCTGCTGCTGTTTTGCATATTCAATGGCAGAACGAATATGTCGGAGTTTAAAGCTGCCACAACAACTGCAGACCCTTTAAGTTGCAGCCCCGAAAATCTGACAAAATAAAGCAAATTAGAGGGCAACAAGCTGGTAACTTGATTTTTGGCAACGCCACTGAAACTTGCCAAAAAACATATTTAACACCTTGACAGCTTGTGTGTATCCTTGTGCATGTGTGTGTGTGTGTTGGTATTGGTGTGTTTGTGCAGCTGACAGGCAGGAAAACTTTTTTGGCGCCCCGTTGTCAAAAGCGTAGAGTCATTTTTAGTTGTTTACAACGCCCAACTGCCAACTGCCAAATGGGATTCATGTCACACGGCTAAAATTGGCACTGTCCATAAAAAATAATAATGAAACGAAGTTATTCAATCGCCACATTTAGCACAAGCTTAGTTAAAGCTCAGAGCTTAATTGTTACACAGCTACTGAAACAATAATTAAATAATAATTGGGTTCCACAACAGTTGACTCTAAAATTAGTTTAGTTAATTTATTGGATATTGCCAATATTTAAAAAAATAATTGAACATTGATTTCTAACGTTTTATCAGTTCTAATTGATTTTAGTTTAAATCAAATGATCACAACTAATAAATAAATAAATGTACAAACAAATAATAGTAATATATATATAATCAAAAAATTAATAAGTTTAGCTAATTTAAACAGTTTTCAGTAAACATTTATAGTAACAGAATGTCTTTAAATTAACTACTTAACTAGTTCATTTTTTGAGCAACAATACATTTAAAATAATTACTGCACATCAGTTTCTTTCATCAAATGAAATGTCCGTCTTAAATTAATAGGTGACTCTGCTTGACATTAAATTAAGAGCAATATTTAAATTATGAATTATGACAGTAAAAAGTAAAGCTCAAAATTTCTTTGGCATCTATTTTATAGCTCCTTGGAGTCATAACAATAAATCGGCCTACTTATTAATTTTGGTTGCCCCAAACTCAATGTAATAATCTAATAACACTGCAAATTCCTAGTAATTATTATTATTTGCAATTAAATATAAATAAATATTTAAATGTTTATGTGAATTTGTAGAGCAAAGTTTTAGTTGAAACATAGTTATGCCATGTGCTAATAATTTACTTTCTTATCTTTCTTGCCCGTTGCAGTCAAAGCAATCAATCACCTAACTAGTTTATTTTGGTTGCTCCAATTCAATTTATTAACATAATGGCACTACAGTTTCCCGTTATTAAGTTCTTAAGTGATTTTTCTGGCAAATAAATTAATAGTTACATTTAATTGTTAATATGCACGAAGATTGTAATGTGTACTTATGCAATCTTCAAGAGCTCTCAGCTACATCTCATAATTTCTCTGGCATCCCGTCGTTTGTAACTCGTTGCAGCCATAACAATCAATCGCATATGTATTTAATTTTGCTTACCCCAAATCCAACTTAATAACATAATTGTCTGCAGATACCTGCACCAAACAAAATACCTGTCTATCATTACTAACAGATTTTACTATCAATTAAATCAATAATAATATTAAAATGATGATGTGAATTAAGATTAACGTGAACTTACACAATATTGAAGTAAGCTCAGTTAAAGCTCATAATTTCCCTGGCAGCTCTTTCTTTTCCCATTCTTCCTTGCTGCTGCAGTCATAATAATGAGTCGTCTAACTAGTTAATTTTAGTTGCCCCAAAATTGAATTTAATAATAATAATAAAATTGTCTGCTGATTCCTGCATTAAACAAAATACTTGACCAAAACTACTAAGTGAGTTTACTACCAGTTGAATCAATTATAACTTTAAAATGCTAATGTGAATTAAGAGTAAGGTTGAAGTGCGCTTAGCTAAAGCTCATAATTTCCCTGGCATCTCTTACTTTTCTTTTTACTCCTTGATCCTTGCAGTCATAACAATCAATCGCCTAACCGGGCGAATTGGTTAGGTTAACCACAGTGCGCATTGATTGCATTTTGGGATAAAGTGTCAGTTGATGCAACTGCAACAGCAACAGCAATTGCCACAGCTGAGAGGAGACCTAACATATGGGGTCGCCGTTTGATTTATGCGTTCTGGCCGTTTGATAAAGTGTTTGGCAGGCGACGTGAACGTTGTAGTTGTAGTGCTCGATGCCAGCAGCAGAGTTTGTTGATTCTGTGGGAGTCGGTCATCGGACATGGCCAGCAGCAGCTTCTCTCACATTGTGGCATTGCCATTGTCATTGCTTATTGGCTATTGTTGGAGCGGTGGCCAACCACAACTGCTCTGCCTCTGCCTCTGAAGCTGACGCTGATGCTGACTCTGGCAGCTCATAAAAGTTGCTCGTGCATAGATGTGGATGGCATGTCCCTTGTGGCTTGCCTTTTCCTCTTCTTCTGCTTTGCACTCGTATTCCTTTTCCGCTTTTTATTTTTGTGTTTTTTAGCTTGGCTGCTTACATAGAATTATGTTGTGTACACAAACATGAAGTTTGCTCTTTTCATCCTGTGTGCTCAGTGCTTGCTGCTGTTGCTCCTGCTGCTCTTGTTGCTACTGCCACCTGGGCTCAAGTGTGCTTCAGTGATTCAGCAGGGCTGTCCTTCCCCTTCCCCTTGCTACTCCCCTTCCCGCCTCTTCTCATATCTCTTGTTCTGCCGTGAGGCTTTTGAAGTTTACCACGGAAATACAGAGTAACTTTATCAGCATAAAGAAGCAACTGGAATTTGTAGCTTAAGCCCTGTCTCCATTGTGGCAACAGCAACAAAAGAGCAATTGATAACGGGCAACAGAAACAGCATAATTAGCTTGTTGATTTATTTTTATTTAAGAAATTGCCTTATCTAGTGCTTAAATTATGCTCAAATTTGTCACTTTAATTGCTTTCAATTTAAAACGATTATACAATTTGCATTGTTCACGCTTTATTCACTCACCTTCCAGTCCTTCACGGGATTAAAAATGCAAATTTGCGTTAAATATATTTAATATTAACACGAACCTTTCCGCCGTTTTACCCGCAGTTCATACAATATGCAAATGCGCTTATTAAATTTTGCAATAATGTCCGGCAGAGTTGCAAGTTACAAACGTTGTGCAACAAGCAATTAAACTCATCGATTGCACAAATGCTATAAAAAAAATGCATATGTGATGAAAGAGGAGGTTAAGCGAGGTGCCGGGCATAAATCCCGGTGCCAACTTGATGTAACGCGGCGCCAGTTCCAACGCCAAACGAAGCGTTACCCAACGCCCACCAGAGAATTTGTTTGCTTAACTGCATGACTGGGTCGCATTGGGTTCGAGATCGGGTTTGGGGTTCGGATACGAGTGAGGGCTTAAATTCCGGTCCTCGGGCTCTTCCACTGTTTCGCTTGGCAATTCCCATGCCGGCTGCTGCCCGGAACACCCTGCAACTTTTAATTTGTAAAATTTGTAACGAAACTTTCTCTGCATACCCTGCAAGCGCAGCAGACGTAGGGTATGCGCAGCTAACAAAAACTAATTAAGAAATCGCATCATATGCAATAGTTGTGATGCAGCTTCTAATGAGCATAGACTAAAATTTATAGAACTATAAAGAGTATCTGCAAAGTCCATCACTTCTAGCTAAAGTGCATAAATCATTTGCTTTTGTTGTCCTTTTGTCTTGCAGTATTTACTTCATTGTTGTTTCTCCGTTCTCCATTTGTTCGTTTGCCTTCCGTTGCCCCTTTGGCCTGTGCACTCTGAAATGTTAAACAATTTGTGCAGCATTCTCGGTGTTAAATATGCGCAGCTATTTAGCATGTTTGTCTCATTTGGAGTGTTTTACAGGGTAGACCGCTGCAAAATGAAATGCAGAACGCCCCCGCAAGGACAGCAGTGTACAAAATAAATTTGATTGTGCTTTAAACTTTGAGCAAAACATAATCTCAACACAAAGCGTATGTTCGAGTGTATAGAATTATTTGATACGGCTTTTGGGTTGTCGTCTAGGCAATCAAATGTGAATCCCAGCAGAATGAACCCGCATGTTATTAACTTGTCTCAGGCAGCCAACCGTTTACGGCTTGACCAGCAGTCAATAATAAATGATACAAATGGAGCAGCACTTCATGCGAATGCCCCTATGCTCCGATTCCCTGTGTGGGAGTCGACTTCAAAGGGCACAAACAAAAGTGTATTTCAGCGTGTGCTCGATGCATGAATCCATTGAGATTGCTGTCGTTGCTGTCTTGGCTTTAAATAAAACGTCGAGCCTGCGACGATGCAACTTTTCATGTAAATTATATGCGGAATTTGCGAGCAATTGATATTTTTTATAAGACTTCTTTCAGCTTTCCGTTCGCTGCTTTCAGCGTTCGGCTTTCGGCTTTCAAGCACGCGCCTTTCTAACGAGGCGCATTTAGTATCGTGTCAGCGACAGCTGAGAGTCCCCAATTCCCCCAAGGCACCTCCCCCTTCCCATCCTTTGCCCCCCCCGCCTGTGGCAGCTGTAAAATATTTGTGGCCATCAGCAAAGCGGTTGCCAGACAACTGAAGTGAATGCTGCTGGTGACTCACAATTTCCGTTGCGTTTCTCATATTAAAAATGTGCCAAACAATTGCGGGGCCAACGAAATTGAAATGTTTGCCAGCTGGCCAAAAACAGCAGCTTACCTAGGCTCACATGGCGTATACTTTATTTACGTTTAAGCCATTCTAAATAAGCACAAGTCGGCTGTGGACATAAATCTCTCTGCCCTAAGCTTCACCAGACACAAAAATAGACATCGCACTCGCACTCCCAATCGCACTCGCAACGTGTCCTTGTATTTGTTTAATGGCCATGACAAATTTATTTCAAATTATGGGCGCAAAAAAAAGGACTGCGTCTCATGAATTTTCTTTGGCGTGTAAACAGAACGCAAAAATAGAATGTAAACACCTGAAATTGAATTTTAATAACAAGCAAAACAAATCAAATGAAATATTTAATGAGACATTAAGTCGTTTCTAATTAGTGTTCTTGTGGCAAGCGACGCATCCTCGAAGCGGCTCGCAGCAGACGGTTTGGATTTGAATACATATTAAATTTCTCGTTTCGCCCTTCATTTTAAATGCAAATCAGTTAAAACACAAACGCAGATGCCAATGGCTGGCGGGTAATCAATACGCACAGGTTTCGCCTGGGGGGCGTTCTGGCTAAACTTCAATGTTGCCACGTCTGTGGCAGCTTCTTGACTTCAAGGTTATATTTGGCACCTTAGGGCGGACGTTGCCCGCTGAGCCATAAACACATGCCACAGGTTTCTTGCTCGCTGTCAGCCAAAAGCCAAAAGCCAAAAGCCAAAAACAACAGCAAAATCAACTCAATTTGAATATTTAATCCCCCACCGAGGCGCAACTATAAATTAGTTATGAATATTGGGTCCAAAATATCAATTACTTAGATCTGCAAAATGCGATTCTCGCTACGGGGCGTATGCGCAATATTCAGTTTACATATGGCTGCAGCACATTTTCTAATAAAATGCAAAACACATTTCAGTGTATTCGAGGGCAACGTCAAAGTGTCGCCACGCTTGCAACACGAAGTCGATGAGAGGGAAAACTTTGAGCTGTTGTTTCAGCAAGGGTATCTAATATTCAATGGCCAAAGGGGAGCTGAACAGCTCGGCTTTGGTTCTTTTTCTCTCTCTGCTTTTGATAAACATAATTTGCTATGTACAATGCAGCTGCATACACAATGGGCTGCAGACTGCAAATTGACTTTATGCTGGAATAAGGAAAGTTTCATGTGCAGCTTATTACATTGTTGCAGTTATTAGTGCACTGGCAAACGCTGCCAAAGGACTTCTTTAAGAAACGCAGTGTGTGAGTGAAGACAAGCTACATTAATTAACTGCAAAGGCAACAAACAATAGAAACAAATTGCAGTCGGAGGAAGTGCGAGCAGCCGTGCAACAGAAAGTGCAAAACGATGTTGCCGCTGCCACAGTAACAGCAGTTGACAAGCAAGGACGTGCAAAAGGACGAATTCAACATATTCCATAATGCGAATGGCAAGACATGTGCATGTGCACAACTTTGGATTGTTTATTAACAATTTTCGCATTTGTCTGTGCATATCTGCAGCTGTGTTGCAGCTGCACTTGGAAGTGCTTGCAACCCCATGCAATATGCATGCAACAAAGGAGCAGTTCTCAAAAGAACAACGGAACAACGAAGGACATTCCAATAGCACTCAGTTTATTTTAGCAATTTGCAAATCTAATCAAATGTCGTTTACTTGTTTTGCTGCACTGACCCAAAGCATGCAACTGCTTTAACGCTGTGCACGAAATGGAAATGCATTTAATAAGTTCGCCCTGGACGCAAGCCAACACACCCAATAATTTATGCATGTCCGACATTCTGACCAGGACCTCCAACTGGGTGTGTACTCGTCGACCAGCAACTATAGCTGAAGCTATAGCTATAGCTATAGCAGATTGGACAGTTTGATTTGCATTTGCATTTGGTAGTTGGTCCAACAGCTTGACGATTTAAGGACGACCAACTTAAAGTCCTGACAGCCCAGCAGCAGCAACAACAACAGCAGCAGTTAAGCTCCTCAATCAGTGTGTGTGTGTGTGTGTGTGTGTTTGTGCATTTTAGGCGCTTCGGCATTTCCATTAGTTATCCAAGCATAAGTTGCGGCCATTGTGTGAGTCGTCGTCGCATGCAAACATTTATCTTCATTTGCTCACAGCACAAGAACAAAAGGCCCAAAAGTTAGTCGGAGCAACAGTAACTGAAGCTGAGCTGAAACCGAGATGGGGATGGGGAATGAAACTGATTATCCCTTAGTTGGCAGCTGAGTAACATGCGTAACATATGGCTGCACAATATCCTTGAATCCTTGACTCGGCAAACACAACTAACTATTCGTTACCTTTTAAGCCAAACGATCTCTGTGCTATTGTCGATGTTTAATAGTTATTCGCTCTGCTCGTATCCCCTTAAAAGTTAACTAAACCTTGCCATAACAATAACAATAGTGTCAAGTTGATTACCTTTCAGTCTGCGTGTGTGTGCGTTTAAACAAGCAAACACTTAACAACTCAGCTGCCATATGACGCTGCTTACATCGTTGACACTCGTCGGGGAGAAGGAGACGGGAAGGAGACTGTCAGCTCATGTTAAGCCAAGAACAACAACAAATGCTTCTGACTGCCTTTGGGACCATTTTCCAAATTAACCTGACTCGTCTTGCAGGCGACGCGTTAGTTTAAGCGGCTTGCGTGTTTAATAGCCATCTGCATATGCCATGCCACTCCCACAGCTCCCACAACGCCCCACAGTGTCCGTGTGTGAGTGTTTGGGGCAGGTCTATATCTATTTTGGGGGGGGGGGGAGCTGCCGCACGGCTGTGTCACGTTCAGAGACACAACATCCGCTGTGACTGGCATGCCAAAAATACAAAACAAAGCCAGAGATAGAAATGTTTATATGCCAGCATGGCAATGACTTCATTTGGCTTATATGCCATACAAACAAACACACACACATACATAGCAATGTGACTAAATGCGACTAAAATCTGTTTATTTATTTACTCTCGCTCTGTGCTTGCAGTTTCGACAATCGTATGCAAATGATATAATATTTACATTTGATTACATTGTTGGCTTTTGACATCGTTGCTGCTGTTGCCATAAACCATAAAATTCAATTGCATTACAGTTGCTGCTGTTGTTTGTTTAACGTTGACACTCGTTTTACGCTGCGTATGTGTAATTATTATTTATTAAATTCGTCCGACAGTCGGACTGTCGCACCTAGCTGCTGTGCTGCTGTTATTTTCCCCCATTGGTTAACCCATTGAGCAACGTAAAACTCAATTACGTTACGGCTAAGCCAATTTGCCGTTGCACTGATGGCAAATTAAAGTGCAACCGCAGCTGTAACTGCAACGCCAACGACAATGGCAACAGCCAACGGGAACTGCATTTGACCCCAGCAAATGTACACTCGACATGTGAATAGCTTCTGCTGAGGCTGCTCACATGCTGCTGCTGCTACTGTCATTGGCAGCCACTAGGTGGCCATAATGTGCGGCCACTAACACCGAAACGATGACAGCAGCGACAGCTGCTTCGGCTTCTTCTGTGGCTCTAGTTTCTGCCTCGTCGCTTCCTTGGCTGCGTGGCGTGTCCCTTGTGGTGGTGTTGCGTGCTCACACTTTGCGGTTCTACTTTACAAAATGACATTGCCACTTTTCCAGCTAGCTGATAATGATGATGACAGAACATTTGCCAAATCAATTTAGGCTGCGTGTGCGTGAGCGGGAACTTGCCTCGGAATGTCAATCGTGAAAATGAAATGGGATTTCAGCTGGGAATTAAACAGGAAATAGCATATCGATACCGCACAGCAGGCGCCCAGTATTAAATGCAGCCAGTTCTTAGTAAGGAAAGCTCTACAGTTTAAACTGTAGCCAAATGAAAATTCATTGCAATTGTCGCTGTGACTGCAAAAGAAAATACCCTTTAGCTTTACAGCTGCAAAGCTGCTTTTCTTTTTGATTATTCTAATGGGGGAATACGCAAGGGGAAATATAATATAATATGCTGTTGGCAAATGCAAATGTTTTCGTTCTAAATTACTGTCGAAGAACTTATTGCCTCGTAAACTGGCAGCACTTGCTTTATTCATTTACTTTTTAATAGATACTTTATTTGTTAACCAGCTTTACTGCTAACAGCTTAACTAGTTGCAAATTAAAAGGAAAAACAAACCTACACATTAAATAACAAGCTAACATTATACATTTTTGGAACGAGTGACATTTAAGTCATCTCTGCGTTATTTATAGGTCCTTATGCTGAGACCTTTTCCTTAATCGCAGGGTGTAAAAGATGCTGCATACTTTCGGACGCTGCGGTAATAAACTTGATGCCGCCATTTTGTTTGCGCCGGGCGTGCAGCGTTAATTAAGAGCAGCGCAGCGCAGCGCAGCGCATGCAAAGAAAGACGAGATGAGTTCCATCAACGCATTATCCGTGACGTCAGTCCGCTGCTCTAACTGTTTGTGCATTTCATTTTGATACCGAGCATTGGCATGCTCCCAGAGTCCGCTTCCCTTACTACGCATGGCGTTGTTATTGCCACACAATCTCGCTGCGCAAATATTTGTGTTGTAAAAAAACACATAAAGCTCCATCAGGCAACCTCGACTGTTGACTGAACCTCATAACTGCGTGCTGCTCCTATTGATTTCAGCCGGATTTAAAACACAAAAGCTGCAGTTATTTACGCTTCACTTAGGAGATTTTTACTGCCAACTGAAACTGAAACTAGCAGCGTAGCTAAGACTGACTTTTAAACGCGTCGTTGGACCAAAGCTGACCAGCCATTTTCATAATAAATTTATAACGAATGTCACGGCCTGTTATAATTAATGTCCTCCATTCGTCTGGTCGGACATTAAGGCGGCTATTTAAGCAAGTGAATGCCAATTGAACGCACACACGAAGCGTAGGCGACAAAAACAAAAACAAAGACGACGACGACGACGTGAAATATGTATTGTGCCACCGAAGGGGGCAACAGTGTCTCCGCTTTGCTTCTGCCACAACTTACACCTCCCATGCTGAGCAAATAGTTTGATTTACTGGCTTGCCAAGCGCAGCAAAAAAAAAAAAATCAGCTTACAGAAATCGCACAAGAGCCACGCTTAGGTTGCCAGTGACAAGCATGAGTAATAAAGATTGCATCTTGATAAATTATTTTTATGTTATTCCAACGCAATCTGACAACCTGCTGTTAATTAACTTTCCTAGAGCAAATACCCATGGAGCATAGGGAAACAGTTTCGCACTTTTTAACTCAATCGCAGTGCGTTTCAAGTATAAAACGATTTATTGAATGATTTCTTATCGCTTACCAATGTTAAGCTAAACAGGAGTCCTCTCGAATTTATGCAGCAGAGCATTCCACGATTTAACAGCTAAAGGAAATGGCCGTTAAACGTCAATTTACACGCCCGAGTCTTAAAACTTGCGCACGGACAACATTGCAATTTGGCGTTTATGGCGTGCAAAGTCATATAGCCATAAAATGGCATAATAAATGAGTAGTTAAATTCCCAAATCTTCACAGGCAATAAATACTAACACATGGTCTGGCATGACAGAAGTTTTTGATTCGTTTTTCTTTTACTGCTTGCAATGCAATTGTGCATTGCAAAATTCGCTTATTTTACACAATTAGCAACTTTGTTGTTACAGCTTCCCGTAAATGTGTGTTACAAGCGCCATTTAGCTGTGTTGCATTTATTTATATATGTATATAGAAGAAGAAATTTGTTGTTGCTGCATATTGCACGTCGACTTGGTGTACTGCAGCATGCAGCAGCATTCATAAATGATTACTCTCGATCGAGTGTTGGATGTAGATTTTTGTGTGTGATTGTGGGCGTATGTGTTTGCAGGATGCAGGATGTGTGTCTCTAATGTGTAGTCTCAATAATTATCTCGTGCGTGTCCAGATCAGGCACCGAAAACTTCATGGGCAAGTAATCGTCCGTATGCATATGCGGTATTTGATTAGCCTCTATCTGGGCTCGTTCGTGGTCTTCATGGCATTTGGCTTCATGCTTCTCATAGTCGCCAAACGTTTCGAAAATGGCACGACAGACCATACACTCAAAGAAACTTCTGCAATGAATAAAACGTTGAAATGAGGAAGTTTTCACGTTAATTGTATTCGTCGACTTACGGTTTCTGCTCTGCCTCTAGGCGCTCCCTCGCCATGGCCGTGGCCGCTTGTATTGCACCGGGCACATCTACGTCGACGCCTTCCTTGATGTGCGACTGCAGATGCCGTTTGAAGTTGGAGAGCTGCGTGAAGCCCTTCTCACAGTAGTTGCACTGATAAGGCTTGGCATTTAGATGCCCCAGCTTGTGCTTCTTAAGGTTCACCAGCTGCGAGAAGTAGCGTCCACATCGCTGGCATCGGAACGGCTTCTCGCCGGTGTGTGTCATTTTGTGGCGCTTCATATTGCTCTGCTGCGTGAAGGATTTGTTGCAAAAGTTGCATTGATATGGACGCTCGCCACTGTGCACGGCATAGTGCCGCTGCAGATTAACCGCCTGCGCGAAGGCCTTGGAGCATAAGTTACATACAAAGGGTCGCACATCGTTGTGCACCTTCATGTGGCGGTCCAGGTTGCCGCTATTGCAGAAACTTTTGGAGCACAGCTTGCACTCATAGGTAGTTTTGTTGTGGTTGTGCACCTCCTGACGGTGCAACGTTTGGTCGCGTTTGCTTTTGAACGTCTGTGGGTTGGAAAGAACACATGTGAGTTCGCCAAATATCGCCTCAAATTGAATTTGGTGAGTGAAACTTACGCGGTCGCAACGCTTGCAGCTAAACTGATTGACCACCGTCTCATCGAATTCAACCGGGATGCCCGCCATCTTGGGCGCTGCTACAACATCGATACGGAGCGATTATGTACACTAAAGCATTGGGCATATAATTAGCATCTCTCTGAGCCGTTTAAGTGGTAAAAACTTACATTGAATTGCCTAATTCTCTATGTAATTTTCGCGTCTCTTGGAAAAGTCATATGGTACTAGTAATCAGCGTGACCGTATTTGCATTTCAAAATATACCGATTAGCTTTGGTAAATATACAAATATACCACTTCCGCAATAATAAGATTGGTAACACTATTTTGGAGATGGGGCAATTTGACTCACATTGGTGAACAATCGCGCTATTTTTGAACTTACGAATTTTTATATTTATATTTTATTGAACATTTTGTTAACTTTTAAAATTGTCATTCAGATACGAAAGCCCTGTAGGTATTAATGATTTGCGTTTGATAAACAAGTTTAATACCAGATAATTATATAATATTGAAATTGGTCACACTGCGCGTTAAACACAAATATATCGAAATCGAATGCGCATCGATATTTGTCTTGGCAGTTGAACTAGTTTGTAAAGTTTATGAAATTTACAAATTTATGTATGAATAAGCTACTTTTCTTATTTTTATTATATACATTAATCATTTTTGACTTATAAAAGGTATCAAAATCATATGAAGTAATAGAGATATTTGTTTAATGGAACAATAAAGACTTGTAAAAACGTTGTTTTGCTTTGAATGGTTATCAGCATAATAACTTTTAAATTTAAGCAAAAAGGGGTTTACCGGATAAATGACACTTTAATATAACATTCTTATTAAAACTTTACTTATTTTCAAATTCTTTTCAATTCAAAACGAAGCGAACATTTTGAACCTATGTTTGTTGCGGAAATAGTATAGTTTGGTATATTTTTGCGATGAACAATGCCGTTTTCAGAAATGAAACATACGGTCACACTGTAGCTGCAGCTCCTTGCACACAAATGCGGAGATAACTAAGAATTGTATTTGTTTTGTGAGTTAGAGACGTACCAAGTGCAATGGCCACCTATTCCAACCAGCACTGGCTGCTCTCGCACATACGCAACTCGTTCATCTCAACGGACGACACGGGCATCTGCGAGACGGTAATGCTGAGCGACGATATGCCCAAGCATTACCTGAGGAAATTTCAAACTGCCACAACTACTATGGATGCCCACAGACGCAGCGGTCACCGTGCCCCGGCGGCAGCGGCGGCACAGCTGCGCAATCCAGACACTGCCACGCCCACACAACGGTCGGCGCCACTACAACACATGGTCCCGCCCAGGATTGCGGATCAGCCACTGCAAGAAGTGGACTTCTATTGCTATCCGGGCCTGGATCTAAGCGATGACGAGGACCTGGATATGTCAACGCATTCGTTCGACATACAAATGTATCCCGAGGTGGGCGCTCATCGATTTCGCTCCAATACGGCACAGAAACTGGAAAAACTGGACATTGCCAAGCGCAAGGCGGCGCGCATTAAAAGCGTCAACTACAACGAAGAAGTGTTGCCGCCCGATCGCCAAGACTTCTTCATGAGAAAGCCAGTAAACGCACGTCCCACAGAGAAGCCCTCAACATCGAAAGCCACTGTAACAAAGGCGGAGAAAGCCAACGAGGATGATTTATCCGATGAGGGGGTTAAGAGCAAGTTGAGCGAGCAGCTGGCCAAGAGTCCCAAGCAGACACAGAATCGATTTATTCAATATGCGCGCTTTGACGGCACCGCCCAGGTGGGCATGCCCACAAAGCGCATCAATGTATATGTTAATATGCTGCCCGAGCCGGATCGCAATTATCCGCTCAAAATATGTGTGCTTTCAACGGCCAAGATCATTGAGGTGATTGGCCTGGTCTGCTACAAAACTACCCTACAGTATCCAGATGCGGTGCAGCTTAAATCTGTGCAGCACTATGCATTATATATGACGGAAGACAACGATGACATGGATGACTTCCCGCCCCTAGACAATCGTGAGCCCTGCTCCAAGTTCGGCTTCTCGCATCTGACGCTCGCTGAGCGTCGTCCACTGGCGCCAGTTACTCGCATCGACTACCAGCAGGGCACCAAGTCGATCACATCTATGGACGACAAGGCGGCAGCAGCAGCTGCCCGTGCCCTGGAGAACATCAATCTCAATGGAGATGTGACAGACGGAGCAGGTGCTGCCAATGACGGCGGTGACAGTCCCCAGGATCATGTCAGAGAGTACGAGAAGCGTCTGCTGAACCATAACGATATGCTGGAAGCGCCCATGCATCGATCGTATCGTCTTAGCATCATCGACAAACGCTTCTTCAAGTGCGATGTGACGTTAAGCGTGTCGGGGGAACGCATCGAGATCGATCAGCACAAAAACGCCAAGTTCTGGGCCCAACGGAAGCCCGTGTCAACGCCCATCGATCTGGTGGCGCACTGTGAAATCGTGGAGCAGCGGCAGCTGAAGGCGCTGTTGCGCATCTGGCTGAAATCGAACTCTTCCAGCGGCATGTCTTCCAGTTGCACATCAGCACCGATCAGCGCCAGCATCACGTCGCTCAATGCGGGCAACAACACGACGGGCATTGCGCATTCGCCCGGTAGTCCCGGACATTATCCGTCGCACAGCGCGCAGTCGCCCTTTGCAGTGGTTGGCGGCATGTCGAACGTGCGGTTCAAGCACTACGACTTCGATACGGACGTGCATACGGCGGAGCAGATACGCAACAAACTTAACTGCATTCTGGAGATGCGGTCCAGCGACATACGACGCGAGTTCCTGCACCAGCGAGTGCGCAAACAGGAGAAGCAGCAGGCGAAGCGGCAGCTGAAATTGTAGTATTTTGTTCCTATGGCTGGCCTGGCTGCGCCTCTGAGGCGAGCTCCTTGCCCCGCCCCGCCCCGTTCAAGTTGTATTTTAGTTTGCTAACCTAAGGAGCGTGTGTTACACATGTTTCTGCTAGCCCATAAGTATTTATTGCAACACTTAAGTAACTAAAACCAATCCGAAGTGCAAAAATAAATAGCATCAAAGTTCATAATTATGTTAAGAGACAAGCGCCTCGCTATCAGCAACTACTGTATATACTTTATTACTATAAATTGTGTAATGACAGCAACAACCACAAACAGTCGTCGTCACCCAGTCGAATGTGACACTGAAGCTCGCGCCTTCGCCGGGTGCACTTGACAGCCCAGTCAGCCAGCCGAACATGCAAAGCATGACCGAGGCATGCAGAGAGCAGCGATCATTTCACACATCGCTAAAACGTTTACATAGAAGGTCGCTCTCTCTCCTCTCTCTCTCTCTTCGTGATTCTGGTCGTGTCACGCGCAGTATCTGTCCCGCTCACACGCATACGCTTGCATTAAAGTGATCACTCGTTGAGCTACTTCCGCATTAGCAGCTTCAATTGGGGGCGGCTGACTCGCGACTTTGAAGCGGTTTGCAGGCGTTTTGTGCGCGACTAGCGTTTTGTAAGTATTTCCGTTTTGTGCGGCTCGTTGACATTGCATTCGTCTGTAATCATTGTGCAATTAATCTAACAGACCCCCAGACGGGGTCGGGCCGTGCTAACGGCTATTTCGTTTTGTTATTGTTATTGTTATTGCTATAAGTTTGTTTTGTATTTTATTTATAGTTTTGCAATGTCAGCAAAGCAAAGCTGGTGAATGGGCGTACCTTTGGGGCGGCTGCTTAAGCGCCTTTTAACAGCTGTTTAGCAAAGTGCCGTTAGAAGTATGACAGATCTGTGTGAATAGAGCAATAAGATATAAATTATTGTTTTCGTGAAACGATTGTTTTCGTTGTTTGCTGTTGTTCTAAGGCCAAGGTCGCCAGTGAAACGAAAAACAATTGCAAATTCGCTAACAACAATTGACATTTGAGGTCAGCAGTGCTAATGATGGTGTTCGCGATGATGATGATCGTCATGATCATGAACATGTGGATGATGCTGCTGTCTGGTGTGACTATATAAAGTCAAAACTAAACAAATCCAATGAATCACAATGATCAATATCAAACGAAATTGGAAATGTTATTTTATTTTTTCTCTATATTTTCACAAACTCATTGCCATATTTTATGACGTCTGTTAGACTCTAGAAGGTTACCCTTAAGTGTAAGCTGAAGCTCATTTGTTGTATTGGGTATGAACAATGCTATGACAACGCTAAAGTCCATTTCGGGCAAAAAGGCAGGAAAATTATCCAATGTGCTGATATTGTGGAAATAAAGTAGACCCTGAAAAATAAGCATATTAATACCTTTCAAATATTCAACTACACATACCTTCTTCAAAGGACACTTCTTTGGCAGGTTGCTGTCCCTGATTATGTTCTTGAAAACATATTGGGCCAATTTGTTGGATAAGCGTCTTTCCTTCAGATACTGGCACACATCGAAACTATCCTCGAATAACACCATTTCAGTGTTTTGCATCGGACGTTGCACCATCACTTTAAACCTGCACCACACATCTACAATTGGCTGTATAAGTTCTAGGCGAGAGGTTAATCTTTCCATGTCTTCAGGGCCAATGCGACAGGTTAAGTTCCTGAGCACAGTCGAGAGGTTCTCGCAATCAAAGCGGTGCCAATTCATCCGGTATCGGTTTCGCTAAGGTTTGTAACGAACTTTTAAGTAATCTGCCGTAAAAGTTGTGATGGAACTTACACGAGCAGCATTTAAGGCTGTCCAGGAAGCGAGCAACAGAAGGCCCAAAAATATAGTACGATTGATTTTGGCCATGCCTAGAAATGAACTAAGGCTAATCCGATAATATATCGCAAAATATACCTCGAGTTATAAAAACATTACCCTCTTTCTGCCTAATCATTATCAGCATCAGTTCCAGTTAAATAACTATAAAAATGGCCAATAGATATTCGTATCTTTGAATTTGTCAAAATCTAATGTGCTATAATTTGCGAACACAATAAGCGTACTTTATTTGGTCGTATTTTTCAACAATTTCTGTAAATGATAAATGGGAACATTATATGACATATTTATGGCTGCTCCAATCTCATGATATATGCGTATCACACAAAGCCTTGACGGCTTATAACTCCACCTCCAAGCGCAGTTGACAATACTCAACTCTAAAATACCTTGCACCCAAGATAACCTCGTTGGCAGTTTGCATAAATTATGCATGCATATCAAACAGAATACACCCGTTATCAGTGCAGTGTACAGGGTACAAAACCCCAATTTGAATATCGCATGCAATTTGTCAAATTGTGGTGCAAGCTCAATGATACTTTTTTGTGTCTTTCGCATTTTCTTGATCTCTGCATTTGCTCATTGCGAATTGAATTTATTATCGGCAAGTGCAATGCGAACGCCGACAAATTGCCTTCAATACTGTGTGTGCTTATATTGTATTTTGTATTTTGTATTTTTATTTGTTTGCTGTTAATGAACTAAATTTGCGTTCGCTTTTGTAGAACATTTTGAATTTCACTTGCAAGCAGCTCTATTATCAGCTCATTTGCTAAAGAGCAGAAACACACTCACACTCTGGCATAATTAGCTGTGTAGGCCACAAGGATGTGAGTTGCGGACTGCGAGTTGCAGTTGCGGCTAATTGAAAGTCAATAAATGCTACTATATAAATTAATTAAATATACACACAAATGGCAACCTTGACATTGAAAATGAATGACAGACAACAACAACAACAACAACAGCAACAGCAACAATTACAACTATGAAAAGTTCACGTATGAAAGTTGCCAGCGTTTTGGATGCGGGTTTTTGCTCGCGAGGGGGAAGCGGCGAAAAAAAACTTGGCACGCATTGTGAGCGGATTTTCACTGCAACCAGAATAGCAGCAACAACAACTACAACAACGATAACAACAACAACAACAACAATCAGCAACAACAGTGTTGCGCATTGTAAAAAGTGAGCGGCCCGTTGTCAATTGATCAATTGCATAAAATAATAGGCCTAGGCGCATAATTTAATGTCGCGATTTTTGAAGGCCGCTCGGGGTTCTATATTGCATATATGCAGATTAATCACGATGCAGGCAACAACAACAATCTAGACACCAGTTGCATGTAGCATGCAACCGGACAATAGAAATCTGATGTGGATAGATGCTGCTTGATCAAGTAGTCAAAAAGAATAATATTTTTATTTATAGTTTGCGTTTGTTTTGTTTAGTTTACTTTGCACTTGTCCTCATTAAATTATTGCATTTCTGAAGTCTGACAAACATTTCCAGCAATTTCCGTTGCGTTTCGCTGGCATTCTCGCGTGCAACTGGAATTTTAATCGCTTAATTGCCACATGCCACAAGCTGAATAAACAATTGTTTAATGAGAATAGAGTTATTATGCAAAAGTTTTCAATAAAAATCAATTAAGCGCTTTTAACTGTATTTTATGCTAATACCCAAGCTGCATGCAACAATTATACAATAATCAATTCAATTTAATCGTACGATTATTATCTGATAAACATTTATTGGCTTGCCCGAAAACACGATCAGATCAATAGTCATAAAGTCTGTGCGAATGGGCAGCACTTATGCGTATGCATGTGCGTGCGTGTGTGTGTGTGTGTGTGTGTGCTAGACTAATGGGCAGCACTGGTTGACATGTTACGCAATTTGGTAACACTTTTATTTTATTAAGCTGCCAGCAGCCCATAAAGGCGAACGAACAGCGCGAAGTGCCTGAAATGTGCTTTACATTATTGCCATGTCTTTCATTATGGCCATAACATTTTGCACATACCAAGACCAACCCACACACAGACCCGGACTTGGCGCTGTCTCTGTGCGTTCGCATTTTATTTTGGCTCAGCACGCACCAAAGTGTGGCCAGTCCCAGTTAAAGTCGCAGTCGCAGTCGCAGTCGGAGTCAGTCAGTCTCTGTGTGAGCCATTCACAAAACGTTTGCGGGCCCAAAATGTGATTTTAATTGCACAACAATTTGTTGTTGTTGCCGTTGCTGTTGCTGTTTTCTGTTGGATGTTGGCCGGGCCCAGTTCTACATAGGCCTAAAGCGTGTTTTATGGGGCTGTTCTCGGTACTGCCTGCCTGCCGCCTGACATGTACGAATTGTAACCCAATTCTGTCGCTGTCGGAGAGGAGAAAGAGCAGCTCGCGTTGCAGGCGTTGCACTTGCAATTTTTCAACATAATTGAACGGCGAACTGTTTTAATTAAAAGCATGCGTTAAGAATAAATAAAATATGAGCACAAAAACACAAAATATGTAACGCCAATTGTGGAGGTCAACTGCAGTCAGCCAACCCGAAGAGACGGACCGAGAGCCAGAGCCAGACAACCTGTTCCATACACGCTCAGATCAATCGCCAGCGGCTTCCTGTCCAGACCGCGCTTTCTGATTACAGTACAATAAATTGAGCTTGCTCTCTGGGTCTGTCAAGGTTGCAACGAGGCGACGCCAACGTTGTCTGAGCTTCATTAATGAAGTGCCGAAACTTGGGCTCGTTGCCGCTGCATCCCCAACATCGAGAGGCACTTGCAACGACAGCGAAAACGAATACGAATATGATCAGCGGCAACCGGTTCAAGTGGATGCCACCAGCAGCTTAGTCGCAGCTTAATGCAGGTGGTGATTGCAACTTGTGGCCGGCCGCAGACAAAAGGCGTTCGCATCCAAGGTTGCAACGCCCTTGGCTGTTGGCTGTAACTGAGCCGGCAATCTCAACCTGTTTGCGGCTCGCACTCCAGGTAAAAGGTTCTGGATGATGCAACATTCACTCTCTTCACCCGCTGTTCTCATGACCTAGTTTCTCACTGTCCGATCAACTTGCAACACGCCACCCGAACTCCTGCAACGCCTGTCGATTTAATCGCCATAAATCTGCTTAAGCCTAAACAACTGCTTAATGCTTGATTAAGCATGGCTTTTAATCAAATCGTTGCCAATTGCAAGCTGAAAAGCGTTTAGGCCTTTGCCAATTATTGGCTAGAAGAGCAGCGGCAACAACGTTAAGCGGCAACAATAACTGTGCTTCCATGTTTCCAGGCGTTTAACATTGAACTTGAGGTGAACAGCGTCATTTTTTTTCTTTGAAATTGAAATTGAAATTGTATTTATTTGATTTGCGTGTTTTTGTTTTTTGGGTGCTGTCGTGATTGCATTAGCCAGTTGACGGTTTTTATATTGCTGTTGTTGTTGACTGTTGGTGTTGCTGTTGCTGTTGTTATTGGGCCTAAACATTGCCTCATGTCGTTAACCGTCATGCAATCTAATGAGCCGCGTCTGAATCATACTACGCTGCGAATAATACAGGTAGAGACGAGCACGCGAAGTGATATGATATAATAATATATTATGTGTCGACTACTAAATTATATTTAAGACTGTTTATCGACTTGGGCTTAAATTGTATTCAAATAATGTTTGCTTTAAATCGAAGAAATACTTTGGGTTTTTTTCTATGGGAACTCCACAACAAAGTTCTTCGAAAATGTTTATAAAATATAACAAGTTATTTTGACAAATTCATGTTTGAAGAAACCCAAAATGTGTTGCACTCAGAAACTCGTTTGTCGTTGGTGTTGCTGCTGTGTCAGCTGCACACTAAACCGATCCCAAAAAACTGAGGCGTCTCGTTCAAGTTCGATGTCCTCTGCATTACATGCCTTTGCCTTTCGAAAAATGTAAAAATTCGTTAGAGTTCTCGTCATCACGTCAATTTAGGAAATTCCCCAACGTCAACAATTGATGTTAATTTATTTATTATATTTGTATTTATATTTA
Source organism: Drosophila ustulata (assembly GCA_035047365.1). Taxonomy (NCBI): domain Eukaryota; kingdom Metazoa; phylum Arthropoda; class Insecta; order Diptera; family Drosophilidae; genus Drosophila; species Drosophila ustulata. Next base: position 22,837,735 of record JAWNPT010000057.1, on the reverse strand, counting down.
TTTTTATTTAAAAGTCTGCTAAACAGCTTGTGTCACAGCCTCAACTCGATTGATTTCCAACGATTCGATGCGATGCGAATCGATTTGATTTGCATCACATGTTTGCGTAGGCTCAAGTGATTGATTCCCCAGCAACATTTTGGAGTGCGACGCGTGCAAAATGTCAACAGAAGGACAAGCAACAAACAACAAATTAGAGTGTACAAGTTATAATAATTATAATGCTCAGGCACTGATCATAAGCAGATCGACATCACCCAAGTGACCCTGGGCGCATTCAGCTCCAGCCACAAAGAGTGTAGGCACAGCAACAACAGCGACAACAACACATTGCCAATGTGTGTGCAAAAGTAAATAAACGCTAAATAAAAGCAAATAAGTGCGTGAGCAACACAAACATGGACAACAATGCAACAGCAGCCTCATGTACTTAAAGCCAAAGTGGCTTTTAGACCCAATTGAAGCTTTTGGTCCACAGACTAGGCCAGAAATGTGGCTTAGAGTAGCTCTGACCTACCCAAGCCAGAGATAATTTGCCAACTTCCTAGTCGAAATTGGAGATTAATCTATCTGAGTACAATTTGATTGACACGCCCTTTTTTGTACAATAATTTTGGAGGCTGCCCCTGCGACAAGCAAAAACAAATTACGAAAAAATAAAATCATAATTTATATTTCTTTTTTTGCTTCTCAAGTTTTTTGTGTTTATTAAATAAATCATTTGTTTTGTTTTCTACCAAAAAATACTTGAATCGCTTTTTGTTTTGCGGTTTCTTATTATTGGTATTGTATGTTAGTTGTGTCTTTTACTGCAAGGTTAGTTTTGGCCATTGTTGTTGGTTTTTTCCACTGTTTTGGCATTTTTTTTTCGAAAAATCATAATTTACTTGTTGGCAAATCAAATTGTATGACTACTCGAAATCAAATGGCCCGCAAATGGCTGTCGTCAATTGCCAATTAATGGCCAGTTGACCTTATCGCACAGCAGCCGAAATGACATCAAGTATACGCCCCGTCCGAGCACTCGACGTTAAACGTTCTGTCTACACTGTGCACCTAATTGGATTGCAAATGTTTGTTACACACTTTGCTGATTGTATAAAGTTACTTATCAGTTGCATGGGAAACAGATTCGTGCCAAATGATGCAACGCAGCAACAGCGTTTCACAAGAGCTACTAAAAGGATTAAAATGCAACTGTTGCCCATATTGCATGCTTGCCACATGCCACATGCCACACGACATAATGACGAGCCAAGCTGCTCTTGAGCTTGAGCTTGAACTTGACACTCGCCATGCAAATTGCCGGACAGAAAGACGAGCCAACGATGCGGCTTATTGGGTAATGCAACTATGGATTCATTTTGCTCTACTTGAGTCGCCTGACGTGCCTCGCCATAACTAGCTGGCGTCGTAAAAAGCGTTTAACTGCCTTCTGGTTTGGGGAACAACAACAGCCATAAATTAAAAAGTGTACCATAGTATTTAAGCAAATCGCAAGAATATGGAATTAGGTTCAACTTCGTTGCTTCTTCTTTTATCTATTTTAAACGTTATATTATATAGTAAAATAAAATGTTATTGAAGGTGATAAATTCTTCTCTCTATTATCTATTTTTAACATTATATAAATTTCTAAAAACTTTGTTTCTCTTGTGTTAATTTTTTTTCTCTATCAATTATACATAAATTATTATGTTCAATTTTCTCTCATTTAAGATATTTTCAACATTATATAAACTACATTAAACTTCCTCTCTTTAGTGTCAATTTCATTGCATTTTCTTGTTATCTATTTTTAACATTATTTAAACTTCCTCTTCAGTTGTCTCAATCGCTGGAATATTAATGTGATTGTTTGTCATTATTTGTAAATATATTGTGGGAACTTCTATTTTTAGCACACTCAATTTGTAGAAAGCTTCCTCTCCAGAAACGGAACTGTCGGCTAGAACACGTAGCTACTCCATTAGTGCGTCTACTCATTGCCTTAACCCTCAACAAATTGTCATTTGTTTAGTTGCTTCCTGCTTCCCCATAGATAAATTTTAGCATGCTGGACTGCAAATTGCTTGCAACAAGGTCACCATCCACGTTGCACACAGCAACATTTGCAATTGCAATTGCAGCAGCAACAAATATTGTAAGGGGCTAAAAGCACTTTCCAAATTTTCACACACAAAAGCGAGACAACGAGGCGTACGTTGCGTATAAGCAATGCTCGCAATTCGCGATCGTTCGCTGCTTGCTCAATGCAAACGAGCTGCACAACAGCAACAGCAACAGCAACAGCAGCAGCATAAAGAGAGGAACAGCAACAAAAATAAAAAATCAAATGAAATAAATTTTGCAAATAAATAAATCGGAAGCACCTCGCAGTGTGCGTATCTGTATCTGTATCTGTAGTTGCAGTTGTATCTGTATCTTGCCAGAACAATTTATAAGATATAAAATTCAAAAGCAACAACATCTGACAAATGCATTGAGCGAATGTTGCTCTTGTAATTGTTGTTGTTGTTGTTGCTGTTGTTGCCAACGCAACAAGTTTCGTGTGCTGCTGCTGCTGCTGCTGCTGTTGCTCTGTTGCCAATAAGTTGTCGCCGCTGGCGTCGACGTCGCAGTCGACGCAGCTGCTTGCTGTTGTTGTTATCGGCTATTTCGTGCGTACTTGGACCGCTCAATAACGCTGAATGCTGAACGTTGCTGTTGCTGTCGCTGTCGCCGCTTGTGTTGCTGGCGTCGCTGCCGCCGGCAGTCGCTGTAAAAACGAAACAAAAATAAAAAGAAAAAAATAAAAATTAAACGAAAGCAGAGGGTATTTAACCGACCTCAAATCAATTTGCAATTTCAGTCTATCTCCGCGTTGCAGCGTTGCATGAACTCGCGAACAAAACGGACCAATAAATAAATAATAAATGAAAAGCGGCAACAACTGCAAACAACAAACAACAATACAGCAACTAGAGCAACTAGAGCAACAACATAACAGCTAAACAACCAACGACTGCTTTAAAGACAACGGAAATAATTAGGAAACTTGCACGGGCAACAACTGAACAAACGGAATAACAACAAAATATTTAAGCAACATCGAAATTGAAAACAAACAGCAACAAACGAAATACCCAAATGCAAACGCAGTCGAAATTGTAAATTTAAAATTTGTGTATTTATCAACAACAACAACAACAACAATTGTTGCGGTGCCGTTTAACGACTATCAAATGGTGTCGGTGTCAAGCGCGGCCTAGAAAACAAGCGAATAAAATAAATAAAAACACAGCAACAGCAACAGCAACCGATATCGAAACCAATCCCGCTTCCCCTGCCCCTTAAGCATATATAGCATATATTCCTATAGAATTCCGAGCACGTTCAACGCAGGCTGCAGAATTACGCAAAAACAAACTCAAGAGTCAACGAGCAACAACAGCAACAGCTGACGTTCAATGAACGCCCAAAGCCGAGCCGTAAGTGCAGACAGTGAGTGCCAAATGTAAGTGCACAGACAGCAGCTGTAGCTGAACTTGAAAGTGAAAGTGAAATTCGCCAGACGCATTCAAAAGCAGCAAATCATCACGGCACGACGCCAAACGGATTAAGATACACTACACACACAGACAGATACAGATACAGATACAGATACAGTTACAGCAACCTACAGATATTCATTTGAGCCACAGCCAGTGAAGCTTTTGCTGGAGTGCCAAGCGTCAAGTGCTCAGAGCATCAGCCCCCAACCAGAAATGTGCGACCAGGAGAAGATCGACTGCGAGTCCTACGAGGTGAAGGCGCCTCAGGGACACACCTTCGTGGTCAGCCCCGTCTCGGCCACGCCCATCCTCACCGCCGTGCCCGTGATGAAGCCAGCTCCGCCCACGCTGACCCAGCTGCCAGAGCCGGAGGAGCTGCCCTGCTGCAGCTCGCAGGCTGTGGTGCCGCTGTCGTCGTCGCTGCCCTCGAAGCTGCTGCGTCTGCACGCCAAGCGATCGGCGCAGGCGCTGCTCCATCAGATGGAGTCGCTGGACTCGCAGTTCGGCTCCGGCTCCGAGGATGCGCCGTCGAGTCCCAGTGCGCCGCCTCTGTCGCCGCTGCCCGCCGACGACAAGCTGATGGACGTGGGCATGGGCTCGTCCATTGGCGACTCCGAGGAGTCCGAGGAGGACGACGAACTGAAGCCGCTGGCCGTCGACAATCACATCATCAACGAGCCGGAGCAGAGCGAGCGCCAGCTGTCGCCGCCCGCAGTGCCGCTCAGCGAGGCCAACCTCGAGAAGTTCCGCAAGCATCAGCTGGACAACATCTATCTGCATCCCAACTTCAGTCTGGACGCCTCGCCGCCGCCAGCCGTGGCGCCAGCCAACTCGCCAGTGATGGAAACGAAGCGCGCGCATCGCTCGTTCCTCACCATGAAGAAGCCCACCGAGGAGGAGCCCAAGGCGGAGCAGCCCCAGACGGAGCTGCCCAACGAGATCGACACGCTGGACGCGTCGCTGGTGCCCAGCGAGGAGCTGGCCGCCGAGATCACGGATGCCGTGGAGTTCTACTTCTCCAACGAGAGCATACTCAAGGACGCCTTCCTGCTGAAGCACGTGCGGCGCAACAAGGAGGGCTTCGTCAGCCTCAAGCTCGTGTCCAGCTTCAAGCGGGTGCGCCAGCTGACACGCGAGTGGAAGGTGGTGGGGGATGCAGTGCGTCGCAAGTCGCACAAGATCGAGCTGAACGAGCAGGGCACCAAGGTGCGACGCCTCGACCCGCTGCCCAGCTTCGACGAGACGATGCCCTCGCGCACCATCGTCGCCTGCGACCTGCCGCTGGACAAGCTGAGCATCGAGAAGGTCTCCGACCTGTTCTCCAAGTGCGGCGAGATCGCTCTCATTCGCATCCTCAAGCCGGGCATGGCGATTCCCGTCGATGTGCGCCAGTTCATGAACAAGTATCCCGAGCTGCAGCAGAAGGAGTGCGCCCTGGTGGAGTACCTGGAATCCTCCTCTGCTCGCGATGCTCGCCATCTGGCCGGTCCGTTCCAGGTCTACGAGATGGTGGCGCCCAAGAAGAAGACGGGCAAGAAGGCGGCCGTCATCCAGGTGGCGGCTCCCGTCGCCCGCATGGTGGAGAACTATCGCTACTACAACGAGGCCAACTGCGAGCGCACTCGCGGCGGCAGCTTCTCCGGCCTGCCCAGCCACGAGCCGATGCACGACCTGCGCTTCAAGCTCAAGCGCAACAACTCCGACTTCCAGCCGAGCTACTACCAGCAGCAGCAGCAGCAGCAGCAGCAGCAGCAGATGCATCATCAGCTGCCGCCGTACCACGGCCATGGACATGGCTATCAGCACTATCAGCCACGCGGCAGCATCAACCTGGAGCAGCAGCCGCCGTCGTCGCCGGGTTTTTTCGGCTATGTGCCGAGGCGTTACAGCAACACCTCCACAATCTCGGCCAGCACGGCTGCTGCCTTGGGCGAGCCCTTAGTCTCGCCCTCGGCTGTCGTCGCTCCGAGCAACGGCAACAGCAACAACAACAGCAGCAGCAGCAACAATCCGACTAATCCCGTGAGCAACTTGCAGCGTCGTCTGTCCAACTGCTCCGAGCAGAACTTTGCGCCCGAGTCGCTGTCGCTGTCGCGTCGAGCCAGCAACTGCTCCGAGACGGGCGCTCCTCAGCGTCGCGACTCCAACTGCTCGGAGAGCTGCCCGTGCTCGAGACGCGTCTCGGACTTTGGCCAGTCGGAGGCGTACCGCAAGACGTCGGTGTGCTCCAACGGCAGCTGCCCGGGCCAGGGCGAGCGACGCTACTCCAATGGCTCGATGCAGTTCGAGCGGAGCTTCTCCAACGCCAGCGATGGCAACGGCTTCTATCGTCGTCCCTCCAACGACTTCAATGTGGTGGAGCGGGAACGCGAGCCGGATCAGCTGGTGGGCGGCGGCGGCGGCGGCTATCAGGTGTGGCCCAGACGCTACTCCAACAACTTCCAGCAGCTGAGCAGCAAGCTGGCCGCCTACGACAACGCCCAGTACATCGGCGGACGTCGCATCTCCACAGACTCCGGCTACGATCGCCGCTACTCCTTTGGCTCCGAGTTCGAGGGATCGCCTCGCTCCCGCACCGGCAGCTTCCTCAGCAACTACAAGCATAGCGACTACGACGGACAACCTCGCTCCCGCACCGGCAGCTTCCTCGACGGCTCCCCACGCTCCCGATCCGGCTCGTTTGCTCAGCGGACGGCCGAGAGTCTGGTGCGCACTCCGATGGGTCCGGATGGCAGCAAGGGATTCGGGCAGCGGGCTCGCAAGTTCGGCCAGACTGTGTCGCCAGTCAACTAGATCAGGAGAAGGAGGATTAGGAGGAGTTCCCATCGCATTGTTAACTAATTTTAGTGGGTAACTTTTGTTGAACGATTTGTTTTTTTTGTGAAATTACCTAATGGCTGTACACTGTGATGCTGTCCACCTGTCCAAGAACCACGACCACAAACACAACCACAACTGCAACCACAACAACATCCACGCCCACGCCACGCCCCTTTTAGATTTAAGCACGCTATTGGAAAGTAACGAATTTGTAGCTAAGTTAAGTGCAACGAAATGAATTTGCAGCCGAAGAGAATGTGGCATTTCTCCAGCACTTGCCCCACTGTGCAGGGCACCAATAACACTGCCTCTAACTAGCTTAAGTCAACAGTTTGAAGCGAGGTTTCAGCGAAGAGAAGAGAATTAGTTAGGATCCCCTCTACTGTTATATTCTTGTTAATCATTTTACATTTAAGCCCCAAGAAACGCGTCACAATCGAAGACAGTTTTATTGAGAGAAGTTTTTTATTCACTGACGTGGCCATAATTTTACATAACAACTTAATTAGACACTCAGGTTTTTAGATTAAAACATTTTTACATTTCTTTTGACAAGCAGCAGAAATGCCACATTCTCTTCCCCCATCGATATAAGTTTTTTATTATTATATTTTTCTGTTTATTTTCTGTTTTATTTTTGATGCAATTTTTGTAGCTAAGTAAGTTTTAAATAATGAATGAATTAAGAAACTTGGTTGTCCTATTGAGGAAACAGCAAACGGTTTATTACAGGAGAGAATAAAAATATTTTTCATTTTTAGCTTTTAATTTTTTTTGTTCTTTTTGCAAGCCATAAATTATATTTTATGTGTTAACAATCAAATCATATACTATTTACTTAATAGCTAACTGTAACACTTTATCATATGTATTGTATAACTTTTCAAAAAATTGTATGTGAATATTATTAAACAATTTATTTTTTCGCAAAAACAAAAGAAGCTGAACTTGAAAAGAGGCTGCAAAGACGCAACCACAAGGCTGTCGGTCCCTAAGTTGAATTTCAGATTTGTCAAATTACGCCAACTCACGGTCCATGTGAAAGATTGCGCAATATCTTCGTCGCCCCCTCGACTCTGTGCCCTCCCCATCCAGCGTTGCGAATCGAAAGCAAAACTCACAGCTCAAGCGGCGGCACTCGAGAACCGTTCGAGGCGAAGGTAACTAGGCCAACAAACAATATGCGAAATACGAAAGATACAGTTCGAGTTGTAGATACAACTCGGACACCGCCGACGGACACCCCCATGTGAAAGCAACAATTTGAATTTGAATTTGAATTTGAATTTGAGTTTGAGTTTCGAGCTCTGATTATCGATTCGCAAATGCGCATTTGTGAGCTTAATAATAATTTGTGAAGTGACACACGATCAATGCAAAATGTTGACGCGTGACGCATGCGAAGCCAACTTCCAGCCCAAGACAGAGATGGATGCAGAGACAGAGACAGAGACAGAGATGGAGTTTCAGACTCTCTCGTAATTGTTCATAAAGCGGCCGTTAGCATTGTTGGTATTTACTTGTTGCCGTTGCCGTTGCTGTTGCCGTTGCTGTGGTGTGTGTTTTTAAGCTGCAGCTGAAGTACTTATACTGCGGTACTCGTATCTTAATCGTTGCCCATGCGTGCGCGATTTTTTTGCGGTTCCAAGGTATTCGTATTCGTATTCGCATTCGCGTGTTTCATTTTTCATAAAATATTTCAATATTTTTTGTTGCTGCTTCGTGCACGCATTGCGCCGCCCACTCCAATAAAGCCACAAAGAGTTGGACCCCCACAGCAACAACAGCAACAGCAACGATAATAAAAGCAAAAATTAATAAAAAAGCTAAAACCCGTTTGCTGGCCGAACTAATTGTCGCACATTTCTCAGCGCGTGGGCAAAGGAGCTGAGCTCTCGGCTCTCGATCCCACTCTCAACTCCCAGTTACAGCATTAGCTCTAGGTAATTTACCATGAAAGTATCTGTAAGCTGAAGCTAGGAAGCCGAAGCTGTGCGTGCTGCTTGCATAACTGTAATGCAGCTTAATCTGCAGACCACATGCAATTTGGAGGATCGTGCTTTGGCTTGGAGCAGGCACGAGTGCAGGCATCGATTTATGCGCTAATTGACGATCGGAGATATATGACTTCCGGCTAAATAACTGCGTACTGCACATTTAAGTGTGCTCACTAAAATTAGCCGCCCAGCTTAATTAATGCTAATTGCGAGGAGTCCACAAAATGAAAGCAAACACAAAACAAAAGCCGAATGAGCAACCGGTGCACGTGGCGCTCAGAACAAGATCGCAGTGAGATGCAACAAGATGAGCATGGCGGGTTCATGCCCAAACACATTGAGCCAGGGCATTTCGGGCCTTATTTATAAACATTGTAAATTATACGAGACTGCGACACATAAATTTCAGTTGATAACTCTCGCCGCTCTTCTCAGCTGTCGATGACATAACCCGATCTGATCCGTGACTCCGACGGGCTGTGCATTGAACTGTGCGGTGCAAGTCAACACCAAATTGAGCTGTTCAACTCGGCTTGGCAGCTCCGCAAGCCACTTGTGGCGAATCTTGGCGTTGACCTTGACATGTGAAGCGCTTTTGGCACACTGCGTTATCCTTGGGCCTGCTAAAAATGTCTCAAAGTGGCGAGCGACGATCGACGATCGACGCGATTCAATGAAACTCGTCGCTGTGGCGTTGAACGTGCCGTGTGGCAAGTGTGGCAAGTGCTACCTTGACCGTCATTCAACAAGTCTATGCTAAAAGGCCTTTCGGCAAAATCACAGCCACAGCCACAGCCACACAGCCAGGCTGCGCTGACAGGCAATGAGAAATTTGTCTGTGACTACGTGGCGTATGCGTTATATTCACTTCCGGCACTTTAGCGCCTTTTGTTTGTCTCGTCATGTGCGAGGGTTTTGTTTTCGTTTACCTTCAAGCACAGCAGTTAAGAACACTCTGCATAAACAATACAATATTAATATATTGTACAACCCACGACTGCGACTAAAGTGCGTAAGAAATTTCCGCTACAACATCATTAACATGCACATTATGTCGGTTTTATTTAATCAAAATGTTCAATTCAGAGGCTGAAATATACACATTTAGTACACATAGTATATGTTATTTTTGTGTGTGCAGCAGCGATACGTTTATATTTCAATCTCAATTGCATAAACAATTTTAGTCAGTCTGACCTCAGCACGCTCTTCTGTTGCCAACAAAAATAAATCATGAATTATAGTACTTACATTTGTTAAGTCAATCAACATTGTTGTCACTCAACTCAACTAACATAATAAACTCATTTCACAACTTGTTCAACTTTTAACAGCCTATTGATGAGTATAGTTTTTGTACATCACTTATTTATTTTTTGTATTCTGGCTGCCACTAGCTTTATGGTAAAAGATAAAATATTATTTAATATACATATAAAAACTGTATAATAAAATGTAAAATATCACGTTGGAATAATTTTGAAGGTATATTTAAATTAAGCAGTAAAGCACAAAACGTGAGCAATTATTTCTAGCTGCAGCCCAAAAGTACACTATATTTAATTGTGAACCGCGAAATATAATATTTTTACGAGACGGTCTAGAAGTATGCAATGGTTTACGACAACGACGTTGAGGGTACATTAAATGAGTAATTAAACAATTCCAATATTTTAAAAGGCAAGGCAAATCTGATAGCAAGGCACATCTAATTGTACTTATGAAATAAAGCAATTTGCATTATACCTAGATAGAAGATCCAGACCCACGCACATGCTCTAGCCTCACATAAACACATCTTTTAAAGAATACCACACATACATGAATAGATTACTAACAGCAACTTACTTTATATGAAACCTTATGCGAAGCCGCATAACAAACTTCTATATTGTATGGACAATTCTTTAATGTCGCATGGGACTTTTATAAATTTAATATTATAGTCTGTAGTACAGGACATTTTCCACAGGACTCTTTTTAATGTCATAATATTTACTTATACTCATTTATATGTGAATTTTACTATTTGTCGTTCTTTTGGTATAATGGGTTTTAAGAAGTCGCTATAGTGGGCCCCATGACAAAACAAACAAAATTTTAATTTTATCGGATCAATCAAACTAAAAGAATATAATAAGGTTAAAATAGCTAATTCATAGAATATTATGTATTACTTTTAAAACCTATAATTTTATTTACATTGTTACTGTAATTCTTGTCCATTTTCATTGAAACAAATGCATGATAAAAATAACATTTAATTTATGTTTCTATGAATCGGTGGACGCTTTCGTTAAAGGTCCCTTGTTTTCAACATTAACTAGAATTAATTTTGGAATACCAAAACTAAAAATGTTGTTCGTACTATTAATTTTTGCATTTAAAATGAAAGCAAACAATATTTCTTCAAGCATGCTTGTCTATGGCAATATCAATACACAAACTGGCTGGCAGACAATAAATGATCCTGGCTGGCAATTCCAGGATCCCCGAAATTCCGTGGCTAGCAGGATGTGACTGGCGCGACACACTGACGACAATTTGGAATGCGATTGTCGCGCTCTTGCCACAACTCCTTGCCCCAATGGCCAGACACTGCCACCTCCACATGCCACACTAGACATTTTTATATTCTAGCTGGCGCCTAAAGGCGTTCACTAATTGCGCCTAAACGGCGACAATGGGCGGCAACAGAAACAGCAGCAATCATAAAACAGGAAATTGCTTCATGGGAATGAGGAAATCTCCTATGGATTAAGGGAGCGTTCAGCGTTCAGTGTTCGCTTTGTAGTTGATGCTACATTCAGTTAGTTGCCACATCGTAGCTAATAATAAAAGCTAATTAAGCGTTACACTGACAACACCTGTAAGTTATCTGTGTATGTATGGGGGACAACATGCCTCCTAAATACAACACTTTCCACAATAAATTGCCACTAAATGTCACTAATAAGTGTCTGCTCCAAGCGGCATGACAAAGACAGAGCTAGCGAGTGAGCGAGAGAGCAGCAGATTTTCCAGGCACTTCTAATTAATTTATGATTTTCCTCACCGCATTAATCTCACTCAAATGCTGGCGGCATCGCTCGAGGAGCATGTGGGGCGCCTAAGCAGCGCACGCTCCCAAATGAGTTGTTGTTCGTGTTGCCTAAAAAATGTCAGGCAGATGTGGCAAGGGGCACGTTATTTGCTGTTGTTGCGGTCTTGGGGCAGCTCATGTTTACTAAGACATTTATCATAATTTCTAAAGCGACGTCAAATGATGTCTCTGCTGGCTTACACTAAGCTACAAGGATTTGTGATTTGGGGCAAGTCTGTGTGCAGAGTGCAGCGTGCAGCGTGCAGCGTGCAACAAGTGCAGTCGACAGACTGCTGTCTGGTTAAGTGGCATTTGCCAAAACACTTTCTTGGAAATTAATTAAAACATATGCTCATCACTTCGGGCCATAAATCAGCCCTCGGCGACAATTATCAGTTTCAATTTGTGCGTAAAACTGTTTGATATCACACAAAACCAACAGCAGTGGCAACATCCCAGGCCAATTAGCGGCAGGCAATACTAGACTGTGCCCCACCAGCAACTGTTGCGACGGCAGCAACATCGTTCGGGATTGCCCTAACCCTTGGTTATCCGGCAATTTGCCGCCACTTGAGAGGCATGGTGAGTGGAAATGGAAAGGGAAATGGAATGGGAAATGGGGTGGCATTGGTTGCAGCTCATTAAAATGCCGCCGCAATTGTAGCAGAAGTCAAAGAAATTAAGCAAAATGCTGCTCAATGTTTAAATCTTCATCGATGCGTTGAGGTGGCAACACAAACGACTCAACTGAAATCGCGTCGAGGGGCGTGCAGACATTTTTCCCTGCCATCTACCACCTCCCTGTCACCCTCCTCCCTCTGCCCGCTCCAGTTTGTGTTTGTTGTCAACTGTCGGCCACTGAGTAATTACACTAAATTAATTGCCCTGGCGCTGTCACTTGCGCATTGTCTGCTAATTTTTTCCAATTGCGCCTACTTGCAACACGCTGCTTGCTACGTGCAACTTTAATTGCCGCCATCAGCACGTGATTACCCAAATTGATTGGTCTGCTGCCCCAGCCTGTGGTGGGCTTTGATTTAGTTAGTGCTGGCTATAAAAAGACAACCACATGGAAATCGGACGCTGCTTCCTCTAAAAATCGTGCACTTCCTTCGCCTCCATTCTCCAGCTGTCCATAAAAAACCGTTGATTTAAAGTGCATGTTTTGTAAATATCTAATTTGATAATTGGTTGTAATTTATGAGTTCTGTTCCCATGTACAAACCACGCATAAATGACGCCTTTTACGCGTTTCTCAGAACTCCCCTGCACATTAACTCAATACTCATCCTCATCTGTTGCTCTCTCTCTCTCTCTGTCTTTGGTTGGTCTTTTAATTATTATTTATATCTGTCATCTTATAAGGCGTGCAGATATAACCGAATGTAAAAAATATGAAACAGACGACGCCTTGAGGGAGTTTTCATGAATGAAATTAAATGCAGACGCGGTTGCTTAATGAGGAAACTTGTCTTCCCAAAATGAGGTAAGTTTTGTGCATGCTGACATCCGAGAAGAACGAAAAGTTGTTAAAAAAAGAAAGAAATTTATTGCTAATGTATATAAAGTAAGTGTAAATCAGAAGCAGGAAAGATGAGTTCTAGATGAGAATAATTACATTAAAAAAGTTCGAATAATGAAATACTCTAAAAGAAAAATTAGATATTGTTAAACTCTTGAATGATTACTTAGTTTTAAAATACAAATTTATTCTCTATCATGAAGGAAATAACAATTAAAAAATTTAAAAGTGTTATGTATGTAATAAGGAAATACTCAAATTGAATTTAATTTTGTATGTTAAATAGTTTCCTTAAGTATTCGACTGATTATGCTCAGTTTTAAAAAAGTAATATCATAATCTGCAAATTTTGTATCTAAAATAGTGTTGTATTAATGAAATATCAAGTTCAAAGCTAATACATATTTCTTTACTTTCATCTTCCTTCTTAAATACAGGTCAAATATTTAAAATTAAATCAATTTTCCACTGATGAAATACAGTTTTAAAATGTAATTTAATTTTCTTAAAATGTCTTTAACTTTCCTGTACGATAATATTATTAAAAATTTCCGTAAGCATTCATAATATTTATAAACATACCCGAAATTGTCGATGCGCTCAGTCTGTCGTATCTTATTGTATGAAACAAGTCTATTAAGTGTTCATGCACCCATATCGAACATTCTCAGAACTCTATTAAAAACTCTTGCACAATGTCTTGGTTTCAGTTGACAATCAAGCGGAGATTGAGCGCCATTCGCCTTGGCCTGGTTATCTCATATTGCAGCCCTATTAGTTGCTTAACACAAATTAGCGTCAAAGACAAACAAACAGCCCAACAAATTAATCATGCTAAAATTTCGAAAAGAGTTCAATGCACGCCCAGGCACAAGCCCACAGCGGAGGAGAGATCTGCTTCACCTTTGACGTAATCGGAAACCCAAACATCACGAGCAATGGCGTGGGAGTGTCTACGCCTGTGAATGTATCTGTATCTGTATCTGTATCCGAGAGTGCGCCTGTGTAGCTGGATAGCTGGCTGGGACAGATGTTTGGGAACGCTGCGCTGCGGTTCCAGCTAGACACCGACACCCGCTAACTTGAATGCATCATTAGTCGACATAAAAAAGGGACAAAAAATGAGAAGAGAAAACTGCGAGAGCTACACGCGACTCCGGATTGAAGACGAAGACGAAGACGAAGCCAAGAGCGAGTCGGGACCGTGATTTATGTTGCGTGCGCCTGACAAACACTTGAGAAGTGATGATTTATAATGAAGATGCATGCATTCGTATTAATTAAATTCTGACACGGTTGCGCTCCATTTAACGTTAAATGGCACTGGAGGAGGACGACCGCAAACTCCAGACTCCATGTCCCAACTAATGTGGGTATCGAGTTGCTCCAAACTGAGCTTCGGTTCAATTCCGACTGCGCCTCAGTTGAGCTCAGTTGAGTCTGTGTTTTTGGCCAAATTGGTAATTGATTCGGAATGCCAGTGCCAAGTTATCATGCCGTGCTCTGGCAGCGGAATTTAAAATATGGCAAGCAATAGTCGAATATTCATTAAGCGCAATTATGAAAATTAAGTTGTCATTTTGATTTGAATGTCGCGGCATGCGGCATGTGGCATGCGGCTCATAAGCATACGCGTATACTCATTAAATTAAATCAAACTGACAGCCCCGCCTGGCTAAATAGATGGGCCTGCGCCTGTGCCCCAATCCCTTCCCTCATCTCTCCCCCTGCTCCCCACAAGAAGCTGCCTTCCACTTCCCCATCTGCCGCTCGATTCCATATTTTAGCAGCAGCGCCGACGACTAATTAACGTGCTTTCACATATTTTGCTCAAATTGTGCATAAATAATGAAGACATTATCGCTGCCTGCTAACAGCACCCTGTATGCCTTGTGGAGTTGGCTAACCGCCAATTAAAAACTATCCTCGGCAATACCAAAATCCCTTCTGTCTCCCTCTCTCTCTCTCTCTCACTCTCTCTCTCTCTCTCTTTTACGTATTATTGCCATCCCTTTCAACTGAATTATGTGTTAATAATTTGGAATTAATGAACGTTTTACATGTTCTACGAAGTCTGCGAATTCAACCAAATAAAATATCTCTGAGTTTTCATTACACGAAAAGTGTGGCTGCCAAATGGCAGGTAATAAAATCGGACAGTATGATATATACTATACACGAATGCAACATAACTGCATAAGAAATTCGAAATATTATTACAATGAAGACAAATAATTTTCGAAATTATCACGAAAATATTATTTTAATTTGAAAATATAATATTCTTACGATAGCTATTCAAAACCTCGACTACATAAGATATTAGAAATATAATTATAATGAAATGAACATAATTTTAGAAAACGAGTAAAGACTCATTTTATTATGAAAATATTCTATTCTTATAATACACATTGAAAAGAATATACAAAGTAATTTATAATTAACGTAAAATGCAAATTTCCATGTAAATGCTTATCTAACAATGTTTGTTGTGAGTTCATTAATAAAAATATTAGAAAAAGTTCGCTTTCTTCTTCATTTTAATAATATTAATTCATACTAACAATTATAAAAAGTACCCTTTGTTTTTTTCGAATATTATTTTAGACTTATCCATTATTATAATTCAATTTCATTTGTGATTTTAAGAAACTTAAGTATAATGTCATTCAAGTATTACTCTAAATCAACTAATTCCCGACCGAATCTTATACCAATTGTAACGTCGCAGCCCCGAGCATCATACAAGTATTTCATCTATATTAAGATCAACATTTCGAACCCATCCTCATTAGCATAAGTACATTCATCTTTTGGATATATTCGTTCTGTTCATTTGGATCACAACCCCAATACGCCCCCAGATGATAAATCGCCAATTATATGTACGGATCTTCGCGTGAAATATGTTGGCCAACATATTATTAAATATATTTAGCAAAAGCCATCCAAATATTAAATAGCGCTACTTGTAAACAATTAGCAAAAAATTATGACTTTTAATCACACCGATCATACAAAGAACAACAAAAATATGCCATACCTCGACGGAGACATCCGTAGTCCCGCCCATCTTGAACGGAGAGGCTGCGACAATTTCACACATGTTTTAAAAATAAACAGATGTGTGATGATCGGAAAGAAGCAACGTCTAGGGGCAAGTCAGCCATTCCTTTTCAATGCACTACCAGAGATCTTGGCGATGGAAAGAGTCCGATATATGCCCAGGCCACGCCCACACACACACTTAAGATTTGAGATCTTCTTCAATACGCAGGATCTACTGTCGCGTTTTCCAATTCAAATTAGTTTTTCGAAAACAGCCGTCGCGGATTGTTGTGTTTTGGATTCCGGCTCTGATCCAATACGATCTTTATCTTTTTGATTCGATTCGAAGTGAATGAAAATGAATACTCAATCTGTGGTGCGTCGTCATCCGCACAGTTTCTCGATTGAACAGATTCTGGCCAAACCTGAGACACATACTCCCAGCAACTATGTCGATGAGGCGGCCAGTTTTCAAGTGATTACTGATAATCAAAGTCAGTTGATTCATAATGAAAGTGTCCGTAACAATTGTGATGATTCGCGTGTATCCAGTCCGGCCACATCGAGTTGCCTTGAGGACGGCCTGGAGGATGGCAAAAGTGATATAGAACTTGCGTCGGATGATGGAAGTGGTATGTACCAAATGTACCTATTGAAAATTATTTATCGATGAAATATAGAACGTAGGAGAAGATATGTGGGAAAGGACGGCTACTATATTTTTTTCAACAGAATTTAAATTATTTCAAAAACTATCGATTCAAAATATAATATCATTATTACAAATCACTTACTTATGCAGCTTGTATTGAATAATAAATTCTGGGTTATACAAAATGCTTTCGTTTTAAAAAGTGTTTTTTTGTCCCATATCACTAAAGTAACATATCTTGGATAGCTTTTTTCAATTGCAAGTTCATCGAATTACTGAATGTTCCTGTTTTAGTAAGTAAAAACACATGACTGTTTATCTAGAAACGTCAATAGACTAAGAATAGCGAAATCCACGAAAGTCTATTACCTAAGTGAAATCTACAAAAATCCGTCGGCCTATCAGAAATTAGCATGATAGTAATTCCAAAAAAACATTTAAACTAAAAACCATTAAAAAGCAAATTGGAGAATTCTCGTTAAAGCATTTATAATAATTTGTTGCGCATATTATATGTTAATCCCATCTTCAAGCAAAAACCATTAAAAAGCTAATGGCAAAATTATTTTTTAAACACTCATATTGATATGTTAGAGAATATTTATCAAAATATTTGTAGCGTTTAGATAAAAAACAAAGAGCATTCACTAATATGCAATGGATGAGTGATCTCGTCTGTCATTTGCGCCGATCCACAAACAAATAATCAGAAATTAGCTCGAGGGGCGTCAGAAAATGGGCCGTCCGCTAATGATGCAAACGTCAAAAGTAGAAAAAGGGAAGATCAGGCGACAGGGATTGGGCAGAGATGGGACAGAAGTTCATCTCTTCTTGTTGTGGGGGGAAAATTTATATGACAATTTGTTTTCGGTCAGCAAGGGAAATGTGGTGCCAAATGGCCAATTAGATGCATTGACCACATCACGATGAAATGATGCCAATTAAAATCGAGCGTATAAAATGCGAAAGTCGGACGCCGAACGTCGGACGTCGAACGTTGGGAAAAGCTAAACACTTACAATGTTTGCGATACAGGGTGTCGCTTTAGGGGCGTCGGTGGGTTTTGACCTTTAGCCAATTAGATCGCCAATTGGCAAATTCGAATTAGTTGCAAATTGTTTGGCATAGCTCGCGACAATGGCTGCAGTCGGTACCAATTGATGTCTAAATTTGATTCACATACCACTTCGGATGCCTTTCCACTTTCCCACTCTGCCATTGCAGCGCACGACGATCGCAAGAAGCGTCCGCGCACCGCCTTCTCGGCCGCCCAGATCAAGGCGCTGGAAACGGAGTTCGAACGGGGCAAATACTTATCGGTGGCCAAGCGAACGGCGCTGGCCAAGCAGCTCCAGCTGACCGAGACACAGGTAAGAAGGCGCCTCAATTTAAGTATTCCAATGCAATCAACAACATGGCTGTTTCAGATAAAGATCTGGTTCCAGAACCGCCGCACCAAGTGGAAACGCAAATACACCTCGGACGTGGAGACGCTCGCCTCGCACTATTATTCCCAGCTGGGCATGGGCGGTCTAGCGCGTCCCATGGTCGTTGGTGATCGTCTGTGGCTGTTCAGCCAAACCGCTGCCGGACCCACGCCCATACAGTCCATCATGCTGAACGGAAGCGGCGCTGCGCCGCCCATGCGTCCCTATGGCCCGCCGCCCAGTGCTGCCGCGATGCCTCAGCTGCACAACGCCAGTGTGATTGAGAGTGCCAGGAATGCCATCTTGGCGCGTGGACAGCCACTCAACTTTGCACTACCCTTCGGACTGGCCAAGCCGGTTCCCACAACGCCGCCTGGCACAGCAGCCGTCTCGTTGCCACGCTGCAAGCCCTACACGGGCAGCTTTGTGGACTATGTGCCGCCACTTCCTGCCAATGAGGCGTATCTGCAGCTGAAGTATGCCACGCTGCCGCCGGAAACGGATGCTGCGGCCAGCAATGGACTGGCCGAGCTGGAGCGCGTCTTTGGCGATGCCAACGCCAACTTTCTGCTGCAAAAGGGAACGCCAGCTGTGAACAACAGCAACACATCCAGTGGCTATGGGCACGAAGGACTGCAGCAGGCGCAGCGCAGTCGATGTGCCACACGGTCCGAGTCCGAGTGCAGCGACATTGATTGCGAGCAGCTGGACGAGGACGAGGATGCTGTGGAGTAGCTGCAGTCGTAATGATTACACAGTAGTTAAAGATATCTTTAAAGTTTATGTTTATAATGCACACACAAAAAATATGCTCATATAAATAAATGGTCATACAGGAGAAATGTGTATGTTGTCCATGGGTTAATAGCTATCACTATCTGACAGTGGCACACTTATTGGATTGCATATATGGAGTGGAACCACTGAGTCTGGGATTGGGATCATGGTCATGGTCGCTCTGAGTGGTCAAGTGTCAACTGTCCTCCAAATTGCTTACATTTAACTATTGCTATACACTATAATATATGTTATATATGTTACATATTGTGGGTCGGTTATTGGCTCTCTCTCTGTCTCGTTCTCAAATTACAAATTACAATTAGATAAATCAAAATCACAAAGACTTATTATAACTTCGAGCTCGATCTGGAGTTAACTTAAATGCTAAATGCCAACAACTAATTGTCCCTTTGTACAGTAGTAACGTAAATTAACGAGAATCAGCAGTATTAACAAAAACGAACGTTTGCAACAAAGCCAGCAACAACTGTGCCTATTTACACGCACATTCTCTAATACTTTGTTAACTTGTTTCTAGTTCATACTATTGCTTGTTTTCGACAAGGGAAGGAGGGAAGTTGGGGGATGACTACAAGGTAACAATTGAAGCTGCCTCGTTGCGCAGTTACATTTACAAACTAAACAGCTATAGTCTCTTTAGTTATGTTTCTTACAATGGAGCAGACACTGGGATGCAGAAACGGAAATCGATACGCAGTTATTTTACAATTAATTGCAGGCTACGGAATAAACAAAAAATGTTCTATGCCTATTTTTTGGTATTGCAAACAGTTTACAACTAATTCTTTTGATTAGTTTCGAAGTGCATTGAGCTGAGCTTAATTTCTAAACGCATCACGAGCTTAGTGCTGTTAGCTCCACGACAGATCGTAGCCTTTCCAGTTGGCATTCGGCGCCAGGTGCACGCGACGCTTGTTGTAGAAAAACGAGACAATGCCGTGGTATGCAGTACGTGGCACGCCGCTCTGTAAAATAGATAACAGCTTAGAAAAGTCGTGCTGGCAACAACCTCAGCGATACGCACCTTGAAGTCATCCATGAGACCAAGCATTCTGGTTATTCGCTTGTACTGATCACGATTGTTGTACTGGATGCGCACTGGTCCCTCCAGGGCAATGAGATTCCGACGCAGTTCATCGAAGGTCACAAGCGGCAGCACATAGACTTGCTTCAGAAACGCTTTATCGTAATTGTCCTAAATGCAACGTAGATAGGAAAGTTAATAACATAACAATGCATGACACGCGAGCTCTTTATACCTTCAGTAGATAACTCATATTGATTTTGCTGAACTGCACAAAGTCCTCGCTGAGCTTAATGTGTTTCAGATACTTATCGAAAAATAACCCACTGCAAAGAGAAATCATATTAAAGCATTGTTCCGGATAATTGCTGGGGTCCGATTTAAACACTTACTTTGACACGCCAATTTTGCCAAAGGTTCGAGTACGTGAGATTTCAGGTCGAATGCACACGCGATCTTTGCGCTGTTCCGGATGTCGTATCCAATCATCCCAGAACCTGATAAGTCAATAAATATTAATAGAACTCGTAATTGCATTTTAAGCATTTAAAACTTACGATTTTGGCCACTTTACAGACAGCTCCTGCCACAGCTCTTTGGTTAGCATCCAGCCCAGGCCGGGGAAGAAATCGGTGCGATATAGGAGATCTGGTCGCGCTGTGTCCACCACATTCGCCTTGCCATTGTCATTCCAAGCGGAAACGCACCACAGACTGGGATCCTGCTTGAGCAGCTTGTGTGTGGCCAGGAAGTACTCAAAGAAATCGGGTGCCACATTCAAGTCGTCTTCCACAATGACCACAAAATCGAAGCCAATCTGAAACGTGGTGTTCAGCGCCCAGCCATAGTGCCGAGAGATCTTGTAGTAGCCCTTGAACTTCTTTTCCTTGGGCAGCACAACAATATCACTCAGATCGGGCTGCTCAATCAGCGTCAACTGTTTGCCAAACGTTTGAATAGCCTCCTTGGTGAGCACGTCTCCGCAATCCTTTCAAAAATAGAAGTAGTTGAAAAAGAGATTGCTAGAGTTTAAGTAGTCATTACATACCAGAGATACAATGATGGGAAACTGCTCGACGCTGGGTCGATACTGCACCAAGTTGTCCAGGCACTTGACCACGGACACTCGATTGCAGGCGAAGACCAGAATGGGAATCACAGGTTCTCCATTCGCCAGATGCGTTTTCGTTGGTATCTGCGCGGGCGTTGATCTCTGTAGTGTGTCTGGAGTGGCTTTGACCTGCGATTCCGGTGCTGGTATCTCGTTGGATATCTCGGCTGCCACGATACTGATGCGGGGCGTTGTTGTCTGCTGCTCGGTCGAGTATTTGAATTTCAAGAACTCGATTAAATTGCGTGTCAGTTTCAAGCCTTTGGATTGCTCTGCCAGTGCTTCCGGCATCAGGCGCTGCAACTGCTGCTGCTGCTTCCGGCTGAGCTGAGCGTTGCTGGTGCGCAACAGCACATAATAGGTGATAAACGTCCACATTATGAAGAAGCCTAGCACCATCACCTGCACCTTGCGCGAACGCATATTGTGGCTGTGTCTATATTTGTGGGCGGTGGGCAGAGGCGGCGGCGGAAGCGGAGAAGGGGCGTACTGACTTTTGCTGCGCTGCCTTTTAGTGTGACATCTGTCCGACGTGGCTGCGGATGCTGGGTTGTTCGAGTTCGAGTGTGAATGCTAATTTATGGAATTCGTTAACGCGCCAGATGCGCTCATTGAATGCAAGCTGTTTCAATCGGTGGGTATGGAAGCTTTGATTTCTCTGTTGTTCAAGTTGTTGTCCACAATGCGTTGGACACCACCAGCAGCCTTTGCAGCGGCACACTTTTGCACACTTTATATTGCTGTCGCACCACATTAGCATCGGCTCCAGGCGTAGCGAAAGGGAGAGCGCTATTATTGCTGTTGCCTCTGCTGCTGCTGCTGCTGCGCTGCTGTTGCTGCTGATGGTTGGCTGCTACATTTATCAATGGACTGCGCGTTACGCACCAGCGCTTGTTATAACTGCCTATTGGCGTTGATGTGGAAAACGCTGCGCCAGCTTGGCAAAAAACACTTTTAAACGCGTATTCCAACCGAAAACGCACACGTTGCTCGCTGCAGCTAATTTGTAACACCGTTTTTGTTTGTGGGCCTCAAGTGTGGTATTTTAAAATTGTTAGATGACTGGTCTCACACACACGTAGTCAGCTGGCTTCTGCGTGGTGTTGTGCAACACTGCAACTCAAAATGGCAACCAGCTGCAAATGGCAAATCTGGTAACACAGTATTGTGTTATGCAGCACTGAAACGGCGCGCGAAATTTAAACAGTTGCATGGAATTAACGCAACGAGCTCGTTTTGCTAAAAAGCGTATTTTACAGAAGTTGAAATTTGTAGTGTAGATGCTAATTGTAAATTTTAACATTATTTTCGCAAATACTGTTCGATATTGAACATCTAAAAATAATTGTAGAAAAACACACAGCAATTGGATTGTTTAATTTTATTAATTCATTTAGTTTTAGTCATTAATTAAATTAAGCTTAACAGTTAAACTTAGAAGACTAGTAGGTGCTTACGTGTTAGACCAATTTATCAAGTTATCGAAATGTCTTTTTTATTTGTTTGTTTTTTAAGAATCACTGTGTTTGTTGTTGCTGTTGCTATTTGCTTACGATGTTGTTGTGTGGTTTTATTGCTTGTCCCTAAGGCTGGCATTTGTTGGAAGCTAAAGCAGAGAACCACGCTCATTAAAATTAAATGTAATTACGTTTTATAAATGGCAGTTACATAAGTATATATATTAGTAGTAGGTAGTAAATGTATTGTTTTTTCTGTTTTCTTTTCGTATTCTTTTTTTTTTGTTTTATTGCCATACACACGCAACGCCAACCTGATTAACATCCTGCCAGCCGCCATCCGTTTTTTGAGATTTACAATCGCCATTCCTCCGACTATTTACATGAGGCGCCAACACAGCGCACAGATCAACGCCCCGAGGCCACCGATGACTGGACTGCCGGCACCCGAGCTGAACTGTCCCAGCTCTCGCTCATCCACCACAAAAGCGGGCACAGCGCTGCTGGCTGGCGACTGTTCCATGCTGCGGCTCAGCTCCGCGAAGTTGCCGCGACTATTGCGGGCCAGACGCTGATTGGCCAGCTTCAGTTCGCGCAGCTTCTCCTCCAGCTGCAGCACCTCGTCTGTTGAAACAACACCAATTAATTAGCAGGCACATCAAAAACATTAGCAATGCCGGGAAACTCACTCTTGTTGACGCCCTCGATGTCGTCGACTTGCAGGAACATGGCCAGCGATATTTCATAGACCTTATTCGCCGAGCTGATCTCACGCTTGCGCCTGCCGAAGCCCACCTGGTTGTTGGAGCACTGGGTGCCCAGGCATTTGTCCAGGCAGACGTTGACCGTGGCTCGGAATTGCACATACGAGGAGTCGGGGAACTTGAAGGCCTTGAACTTGGCGCTCAGTATGTCGCCATCGACGGTGTTAAAGTTCTCGAACAGATACGGATCCACGGTGCAGCTGCGATGGGAAAGGGAATAGGAAATGACGAAACATTAACTTGACTAATGACCGCGACTAACGCACCCCTTGAAGATGAGCGTCTCGGAGGAGGTGTGCGTGTCGGTAACATCCAAATAATTGACGCCCAGACCATAAACTGGCGCCGAGTCTTCATCCAGGTTGATCTCCATGGTCAGCGGAGTGCCCTGCAAACAGACATTAGAGCAGCGATTACATCTGTATATGGATATGTAATTTTAAGACTTGTCACTTACCGACTTGACGGTTAAATCTCTGGTGAACTTCTGGTTGTCCTGGCTGACGCCAATCGAGAGACGCGGCTCCGGAGCACGTTTTGTCAATGAGGTGGTAATCTCGAGATCGCTGCAAGGTACAGATTGACAGAATGACAGAGATAGAGTGAGCGGGCGAGAGAGAGAGAGACAAAAAAGTGCTGTCGTAATGAGTAAACGACCATTAAACGCTGAACCGGAGGTCTACAAGGTAATTGAAGGACTTGGCGGCCCGTAAATCAACAAGCGCACTCAAAAGCAAACATTGTATGCTACTCTGCATATATCATTAAGTACATCTGTCCAACTGGACAGCTAGAGAGCTGGAGAGCTGGAGAGCTGGACTGCGGCGACGTCACGCCCAGCAATTAAATCGACCGTACTCGCATCGATTTGACGGCTAATTACCGACTGGTAATGGCAGCCACGGACCGCGAGAGGCTATTTTTTGATTTATGGCCACATAGGGCTGTGGCTGTTGCTGTGAGTCCAGTTGCTTGGCTACTCTTTTGTGGCTCTGGCTGTGGCTAAGCATTTAATATGCCATAAAGTTTGCATAGATTGCGCATAAAAATATGCATAGATGCAATTTGAGGACGTTGCATTTTGATGGGCAATTAAAAGCTGTGCAACAACAAGAGCTGGCCAAAAACTTACTCTGGTTCCTGAAAGCCCGCTGGCAGCACATCGCGTCTGACCACACCATGATGCTCCTGCTGTGACTCCGGTTGC
Source organism: Drosophila ustulata (assembly GCA_035047365.1). Lineage (NCBI taxonomy): Eukaryota > Metazoa > Arthropoda > Insecta > Diptera > Drosophilidae > Drosophila > Drosophila ustulata. The sequence continues at coordinate 22,813,287 of JAWNPT010000057.1, read as the reverse complement.
TCTTGCTCCCGTGCTGCGTTGGTGCCATTCATCATGACATTATAAACCGGACCGCTTGTGGTAATGCATTTGACGCTGACAATCTCCTTGCTGCTGGCCGATTCAATGATGATTTTATGGTAATACACCTTCTTGCCCTGCGGTGAGAAAAGCAACAGCATTGAAGGGGCTTTTCTCGTATACTATGAGTGCCATGAGGAGGAGGTCACCTACCGTTAGCTGGTTGACCATGCGCGTCACGCCGCACTCGTAAAAGTCGCTGAGCGATAGACTGAAGACGGCGAGGGCTCCATTGATTTCGGGCTGACAGCGCACATCCGGATAGCCCTTGAGACCCTCCAAGTAGATCTGCGGACGCTCGGCATCGCTGCTGTCCGACGGCAGGCCGATGTCCACGCGCATCTTGTCCTCGGAGCAGTGGACCTTGTGTGTGCCTGCAAAATAGAAATTGCAAAATGGAAATTAAATGGAAATCGCTGCCGTTGGTCGACAATGAAAGTGGGCTACCATGTCGTTGCCATGGTGTAAACAGGCCAAACTAAACGAAATGCGCGACCAGCAACGCCTTCAACGTGTCCAGCGTGGACTCGAGACATTGACGAGCTCACAGTCTCAGACTCGGTCTCGGTCTCGGTCTCAGACTGCAGCGATCGAGAGCTAAACAATTGCCGCATAATTACTATGGAAGTGGAACGCGTTCGTTGCCTAAGTCTTTTGATTTTATTGCCCCGGCTTAATAAAGCTGCAGGGCTGCTTTTAATACCCTATAAAAAACATTGCAGCCAGCAGCACTCTCACACTCCATCCCGGAGTCTGGCACTTGTTTTTTTAAATGCATTCCTCGCTCTTAATCTGATTTGCAGGACATCCCATAGTCGTGGCACCTCAGCTAATATAATCTTGCCCCGCCGGTCTGGTTGGCCACGGGCAGCCAAGAAAAGCAAAAACCTGGCATTAGCCCAGAGAGTCAGTTAAGAATCCATCTCGCAGTCTTGTAGTCTGTCCATCCATCAGTCCGTCAGTCCGTCAGACCGCGAGACACACTCACACAGTGCTTTGGTTTAGTTTGGCCAAGCGGCAGGCTTGGCCGGCCTGCCATTCGCTTTGGCATAATTCCAAAGCCGGTGCTTGGTGGATGCAGCGCCTCTCGCCTGGACTCGACCGAACTGGACAGAGTGGCAATCAAAATCTTATTATGCCAGAACATGTGTAGGCTGCTGCTGTGAGAGTGTGCAAAATGATCGGCTTAAATGTTTTGGGGTGCCATTAGCCAGGACGAACGCCGATATCGTGGAAGGCCATCCACTGATCAGCATCGCATTGCAAGGTAATTTGAATAATTTCCTCTAAGTACTTAATCTCGTTCTAATAGCACCAACACAGCACTCACATTTACACAAATTTCGAGAGAAATGCCGCCAATTAAATGTACAATATACAAAAAGGCAAACAACGCTGGCACAAAAGCAAACGGCGAACAACAGCAAAAACCATAAAACAATATAAAAGACAACAAAAGAGAACAACAAAATGAGCCGAAAAGGTAACCACAAAATTCTACGTAATTCAACAAAAGGCAACCGAGTTAGAATTGGGCATGGACTGCAGACAAAGAGAGAAGGGAACGATGAGGCAACGTAATGAAAGAGAGATAGAGAGAGTTACGAGTAGTTGCCTTTGAGCACTACTTGAAATAATTACGCTTTTAATTAGTATTTTAATGCAATACTTAAGACGGTGTACATGCTAGACTAGATAAACAATGACATTCATTTGCTCGCATATTAGCTTAAGATATGTAATTAAAGAAAATACAGAGTGCGCTCTTACAATTGTAGAAAGCAAGTTTTCTAAATGTATTTGTATTTTAATTTTTATTTTCATTGGAGAACAAAACCAAATTTTACTTTTTGTGGAAATCAACTAGTTTATTTATATATTATGAAATAATAATTCAATAAAAGATTGAGTATTTTTTACAATTGTAGAAACCCCAGCGAAGAAGCTCTTTAATTGTATTTGAAACTAATTTCATTTTATTTTATTTAATTTTAAAATAAAGTCTTTTTTTAATTGTAGAAACTTCTGCGGAGTAGGTTTTTAAATGTAGTTAAATGATTGTGTTAAGCTAATTTTGTTCTTTTTTTTGTAGAAAACAACAAATTATTGAGTTTTGCTTAGTATTTTTAAAAATTAGAATTTATCCTGCAACGATCAATTTTTTTTAAACATAAGAAGTTATTGCAAAATTGTTAACAAGTTATTAAAAATGCATATTGCAACGCATTCACAAGTTCCAGCTAAGAGCATAAATCTTAATCTTATCTTAATTAAGCACTAATTGAAAAGTGCACTTTGAAGAGAACATTTCAGCATTAGTTGACCAAAGCCATAAAGTCGAAAAGCATTTCAACGCTTTGATCTTCACCGTCACAAACTGTTGAAATAACCCACGCTGACGATCGCAGCTCAAGCTGAAGAGATGCGCCGCTAAGCTCGATAATCAAAAAGAAAGAAGCGCTTAAATTTGGTTTTAATTAGCTGGCGAGAGAGTGAAACGCGCAGTGCCGAGCTGCTGAGCTGCTGAGCTGTGGCCAAATAGACAATGAGAACGGCGCAGCGAACAATAAAACGAGGAAACAGAAATTGCAAGACAATTAAAAAGGCAGCAGCTGCTGCAGTGGCAACAACATCAGCGCTGGATGTTGCATATCTGCTCGACTTGTAATTCAAGAGGGTTTGCCAAGGTGGGTGCCAGGTGAGGCCAGCGGCGCCTATAGCACTCTGAAGGGGCGTGGCCAACTAAGTACTTCCGCCGCAGTCGCAGTCGCGGCCACAGCTAAACAAATAAAAGCATCACAGATACGGAAGAGTCGTAAGTGCCCGATGACGTTCCAAATTACGCGCAGACACGAACTGGCGAATGGAAAATGGAACTGAGGCTGTTCTGTTTAGTTCTGTTCTCTGTTCTGTTGAAGCGTCGTCACGCCCACGTGCAGCCAAGTGCTGACCAGTTAATTGAGCCATGGCTCCAAAGACATTGGCTGCAGTTGTTCAGGAAATGTTGTCTGCTCCACCTCCACCTCCACCTCCGTCTGCGTCTCGAACCCCCGCTGCTCTTGTGACAATAATTGAATCCTAAGCATTCGCTCTCGGGCCCTTGCAGCGATCGCGTTGTCAATGTCTGCTAGCCACGCAAGTTTGTCGCCTCAGTCTTTTGATTCTGATGGCAAAGACGACGCCAACGTTGCGCTGCAAATGCAATTGCGGCTCGCAACTTTAATTGCGAGCGAAGCATTTTTATTGAATTTTTACAACTCTATGGCCGAGTGCAGACAGAGAGAGAGAGAGAGTCGAAGAATCGCATTATAGACAGACTATATCAATGCCGCTGATTACAATTTATTTGACACAATTTTTATGGCTTGGCTTCAGCATCATCATCAGCATCGACTTCTCTCGCGGCTCGTGAGAATCACTTGAGGGGAGGAGGGAAGAGGGAGGAAGAAGGCGAACCTTAAAACATATCGGCGTCTGTTTCGAGTGTCTATCGGGAAAATACTTAACCCACATCTCGTGTGCTCGCAGCACATGACCACAGCATAAAAGGTTTTTATTTTGGCGCTTGTTAAATGTATGTGCAACATCGGGCAATTTGTGGCAAAGTCAGAGCCACAAAACGGCCAACAGATCATCAAATGTTGCTTGACTGGGCAGACGTGGACTTCTTGGAATCGAAATCAGAAAAGGTGCCATTAGCATTTAACCTGCAACATGACAAATCAAGAAAACGTGCAGCATGCATGAACATGCTCAGCTGTAAGTACAACACACACACACACACACTCATACACTTGTGCATTTGCTGGCAACCGCTGCAAAGCATAAATTTCCATTAACAATAAATTTAAAAGAAATTACATTAAAATGAAAATGACCCGGAGCGAAATTCTCAAGAAAAGCACAAACAGAGCCAAGCCAAGCAGCAAAGCAGCGCAAAGTGAAGTGCAGGGGAGGGGAACAGGTAGCAGCAGCTGGCGCAGGGAGCGAGGGGAAGGCTGGGGCAGATAGATGCTGCTGAAACAGCATCATCATCAGCACCATCATCAGTCCAGGCGAGGCTTCACCGCTTCACTCACTGACGCTGCATGTGCCGCTGTCTCTGTCGCCGCGACGATGTCACTGCTGCATGCCTCATGCCTCATTCCTTGCGCCGCCCGCCTCCCCTTGCTGTCTGCCCTCTACCTGTTGCCCCAAGGCCCACTGGCTGCAACTGCAACTGCGGCTCCGTCTCCTGACTTCCTATCAACATCAGCAGCCACGACATTTGGCGCTGCACATTTTCCAACAATTTGGCAACAAATGCGCGCACACAATCAAATGAATGCACAAATCAATAAGAGCACAACTAAAACAGCAGGTGAGGGCATGCTCGACTAGCAGATACTATAGGACGGTTAATCAGCTGCCAAAGTTGCGAAAATGGAATTCATATAATTTGAATTATCATAAAAATTATTCTACGCCAACAAAAAACAAATATGCAAATGGAAACTTTTCTTAATTGCAAACTTTTATTTGGAATTTATAATTGTAAGATTCTGCAAAGTTTTTGTTTCTTAACTTTTATTATTTAATTGTAGACTGCTCATAGTCGACTTTAAAATATAATAAAAATGAAGTATTTTTAGTGTTATGAAAAAGAGATTAAAAACAAATTATGGCTCAAAAAGGCACTAAAATTACATGTTTTAACTTCTGCAATAACTATAACTGAAATGCATAGACAAAAAGATTTTAGACCTTGGAAGAGTAAGCAAAGTACTCCAGTATTTATTATTGCTTTCAATTAATAGACAATAGAAATAAATTTGATTTATTGTGTCTCAAAAATAATATACAATATGAAATGGAATTTAAGTATTAATAATTGTAGATTAAATTCGGGGAAACTTCTTTTCTCTTAGTTGAATTATATTGATTTGAGATAACACTATATGTATTAATTATAGCTTAACGTATTAAATAACTGCCTGTTTCTTGAGTATAGAAACGCCCTCTGCTAAATTGTGGATTATTGCTGAGTATAGAGGAACAGCAAAGTGCCAAATGCCTTCGAAAGCCAACAAATTCAAATCATTGGCATGCAAATGGCAACGTTTTGCAGTCATCGCCAGCTAAGAAGGCAGTCGTGAAAGGTGGCAAGACATCATCCACCATCTCTCAGCACCTTTTGCCTGTTGCTCCGCCCAACTATCGCCAGCCAGCAAAGCAAAGCAAAGCAAAAGCACTGTCACCGTCGCCACCACCGCACCACACTGCACCACACTGCACCACACAGCACCACACCTCAGCACATCTTGTTGTCAGCCAATTTTCTAAGCAATTGTTTCATGGCCAAACCCCCGACGCGTTGTGTGGCGACGTTCTGGACATGGAAACAGATTTCGTTGCATTCGCAGACGGAGTTGTTGTTGCGGCTGTGTGTGCATTGCAAGTGCAATTGCAATTGGCAATCGACAATTGGCAAATGCTGGCAAAGATTATGCAATTGTCTGGCTCAGCGTCCCCTCTGTCCCCAGCTCGAGTCACGTTTGCATTTTGGTGGCTGCCAAAGGAGCTGCAGGTCTTTGCATTTTGGCCAAAGTGTTAGGCCTGCCTATGGCCATGCAGACGGCCAGGGAAGAGACCGAAAAAATTAAATTGAATGCGCAACGAACGGTAAACATGTATGGAAGCAGAGTTAACTCCCCTGCCGCAGCACAGTCAAAAGTTGGAGCACTCGCAGCGATTTGTTCGTACTGCATTCACATTAACAGACCCACGAGTGACTCTCACAGTTATGACGTGGATGTGGTTAGCAGTTGGCAGTTGCAGCTGATAGCGTTTTGTTATCGCATTTTGCAACAAATTGCTGGCAACAAAAGCAACAATCTTGACACACACGACGCACGATTATCATCAATCTTGGCCAGGCACAGGAAATACTGGTAATTTACTCGCCCCATTCTCCATCCTCTATCCTCCAGCCCATTTGCAGTCACATCAGCTGCAAGCTCCAATCTGACTGCTGTCTGTCTGTCTCTGTGACTGGTTAGCGGAGTCCATGCTTGACTCTGGGTCTGGGTCTGGGCCCCCGTCTCATTGACGCACAAATGACCAATTACACTTAACGGCCATGCATAAAAAATAAATTAGAAAACGTCGCTTTCGGCAGGAGGTCAGCGCCAGCGCCCCAAGTCAACAGTATCGAGTCTCCTTCTCCTTCTCGTATCTAGCATCGAACATCTTCCATTTGCCAATTCACTGTCAAGTGGGTGTTGTCCACACACTGGGCGGCGCATTATTGCTTTTTGTTGTTGCACACTTTGCATATGCTAAGCAGTGTCAATGTGTCAATGTTGCCGCGTAAATTCATCAAAGTGGGCGAGTCAATAAAGAAACTTGTTTAGCTGCCGCTGCCACTGCCGTCAGCAATTGCAGCTGAAAGACGACTGCAAAAAATGATTGGACGAGCGGACGACGGATCCTCAAATTGCAGACGTCAGGCAGCGTCGTTTTGCGGCCCCTGCCCGGCTTGCAATGTGGTCACAAATGTGATAATTGTTAAGTGCTTAGTTGGCCAGTTGGCAGTTGGCAGTTGGCCGTTGGCCTCGCTGCTTCAGGGGCCAAGTCCGACTACAAACAGTAAAGCAGCAAAACCTGACTGCCATTGTCACTGCAGTGAAAGCAGCAACAGCAACAGCAACAGAAGCAGCATTAACACTCATAAACAACAATAAAAGATGCACGTAACATTAACAGAATTAATTACAGTATTGGCCCAAGCTTCATTTTTGGTAAGAACAACAAACGCATTAAACTCAACAATAATATTGACAGCAGCAGAAATGCTGTCATAAATAAATACAATTTCTACATTTAAACATTTTCGCGCAAAGCCAGTTAAATCTTTAGTTAACTGCTAATAAATATTAATAGTCACAGTCCACAAGAACTTATTTACGTTGCTCATAAAAAAAGTAATAACATTAAAAATTACGTTCTTGCAGTGTTTGGAAAATAATTATAAATAATAAAAAAAAAGACTTTTAGAACTTTTCATTATTGTCAGGTCATTACATTAGCCATCAGGCATTTATAGTAAAAATTAGCATACTCGGCATAATTTGCAGTTGGCTTAGACAATAAAAGTCTGACAGTGGCAAAAACACAGCGAACACAATAATCCCAATAAACATTAACAGCCATCATTATTGTACAGTGGCATTTAAAGTTTACAGTCTATAGTAAGTGTAATAAAAAGCACAATGCAGTTTTGAATATTGGTAAGGCGAAAATAAATTAGTTGGAAATTAATGATCAATTTTGGGCTGGATGTTTTGATTGCAATTGTGATTGCTGATGATAAAGAGCCTGCCAGAGTTGCTCTTACCAGTTAGGCAAGATCTGCAGCTGAACTTGTACATCAAGCGTCAAGCACAGTGAGCGCTAGCTGTATGCGTATCTCTCACACTCCATCTGTGTGTCTTCGTCTCTGCTTTATCTCACAGTCTCAGTCTCCGTCCGTTTCTTGTTCTCATCAACAACAACATCTGGTTTTTGTTTGCTAATTGTTTCAAATGACGCAATTGCGAACGGCCATTTATAGATTGAGCTAAAAGATTGCAGCCGAGCGACTAAGCGACTGTGAGAGATTTAGCTGGCTGACCATCAAGCCGGAAACTGTGCTACGCCTGACGCACACAATCAATGAGTGCGCATTAAGGCCAAATTGAACAACATTTGCTACAAATAACCCAAAACGCCGAAACGTTAGAAGACGGAGTCAAAGTCCTGCCAAATGCCGACACGGCCGCTTAAATTAGACGCATGATTAATTGCCGAAGACGATGAGAACGCAGCGTTGTTGCTGTTGTGGTTGCTGTGGTGCTGGTCGTGGACATGGGCTGGAACATGAGATGCAAAAGATGCTGTTCATCTGCTGATGGGGGAAACGGTAAACTTCCAGCTTCCACTTGGCGTGAACATTATGCGCAGCTGGCTAATTAAATTACACAACAGTTTAGACATGAGCGCACCACACAAAAAAAAAAAGAGAAAAACGCCAAAACGATAAGCCAACAGAACTGTAAACCGGCCAGACACTCAACAACAACAACAGCAACAAAATAGCCATCGTGTTGCTCTTGGACTTAAACTTGGACTTGGAGTTGGCCACAAAGCGAACATAATGCTCGAGCGGCATCAACAGCTGTAAAATGTTGTTGCATGCCAGCACAGCGCAAATGTAGCATGATGACTTGTCCACCCCAGCTTGCCAACTGGTTGCACTCACTCCGTATTCACTTCGCATTCATCTGGCACTCACACACACACACACACACACACACACACACATTGCAGAATAGAAAACTATTCGGTCGACATTCGTTTTGCAGCCACCCACACACACAATGCTATCATTTGGCCACTTATTCACTCCATCATTCACTCTCTCAGGCAATCACACTCGCTCGCACACTCGCTCATTCACTCACTTGTGCACTCGTTGATTCATTCAGGCTGTCAAACATTCCATCGCTTGGCGCTACGCGGTGGCATTTTGCTAAATTGTCAGTTTCCGCTGCAGCGAGACCAAATTGCTGAGGGAGCCCAGCTCGGCAGGTATGTGAGTGCCCCTCCCTCCGCCCGCCTCCCTTTATCACATGCCACTCACAGCACTCACAACACTCACAACGCTCCAGACGCAGCCGGGCCACAATTTACCGCTAAGAGCCTCAACGAAAGCGAGTTGCAGGCACCTGTTGCATTGTTATTGTTGCTGATGTTTGCTTATAAAGTAATTTGCGAAAAATGCGTTTACAGTTTTGGGCGGTTATTAGCAACTGGCTGCTAACTGTAACTGGCCTATGAGCCACATGCAAAGGCCCGAGTCTCTTCAGGCGAGCGTAGTCACGTAATGACTAAATATCTCGTGCATAATCATAAAAATTAATTCAATTTGCTGCCTGCAACTAAATGCTGCAAGCAGTTAACAGAACTTATTATTTATTGCCTCATCCCAACTGCCAATTCTCATTAACCAGCAGCAGACATCTAATACCCTACCATTGAGACTGGGCATTGCAGTTAAAACACTTGTCTGCCAATTGGTCAATATTGATTTATGCTCTGTTATTAGTATAAGAATAATACAAGTTGCTTTGCATCATAATTAACTAATTATTATTGTTTATTCTCTTCAATAAATTGCTAAGCTCATTAGCTAATTGCTGAGATGACATAATCTGTCAGAGATTTCACTTTTATTTAAAATCTTAATGCAGCAGTTCGTAGAATGAAAAGTTACGCTTCGGCAGTTGTTGAAATTATGCAAATCTTGAACGAATATTTCGTTGGCATTTTCGACAGGTTTCCAGCGAAAGCGGAATGCGGAACAATTTGCAATAATTTCAATATTAGCTAAGTTATTATTAAAATTTTATTATTTTACTAATTCCAATAGATTTTATTGAAATTATCTTAGTCATTTAAAATGTTCAATTTATTTATTAAGGTATTTTAAAGTTCAAATAATAAATATACATAAATATTTGCAGAGATGCTCAATATTATAATTTTTTTTTTAAATAAACTGTATTGACTTTATTTTAATATTTTTAAATTATGCGATTTATGGAATATTTTTATAAATTTCAAATTTTATTTATTTGAATTGTTTTCGTTTATTCTATTGAACTTATTTTATTCTTTTCTAACTTTTAGGGTATTTTACAAGTTTAACTATGTTAGTTTGGTAGATAACTATATCAAGTTTTCCCAAAGGTGGAAATCTTCTGCTGCTTAAAGTGTATTTGCTGGAGTTGCACTGCCTTCTTAACTGCTTATTATTGGCGATTATTGTTGGCAGTTGGCCTGGTCGTGGCATTACCATTTTGGTGTGAAAGTGTTGTCTGCTGCACCTTGCTCTTACCATATTTGCAATTAAATACATCAACTGGCCGGCCAAAGTTGCGGCTGCTGCTGCTGTTGCAACTGGCAACTGGCAACAATTGCTGTTGTTGCTGGCAACGTTTAGAAGCCACGACTGGCAATTTAAACACGGCGTATAATTGCTTTTCTCTTAATGTTGGTGCTGCCTTTTTGCGCTTAATTGGCAATAAAGTTGTAGCCTGTGGTTAATGTGATCACTGGCTGAGAACAGAGAGAAAAAGATAGAGAGAGAGAGAGAAAGAGATCTCAACGCGTTTTTCGGAACTTGTCGCTAATCATTTATCAAAAGATCGACAACAGCAATTTCTATGCTGACACATTTTCAACATGGACAAGAAGAAAGAGAGGAGAGAGGGCGGGGTTAAATGATGACACACAAAATACCAATAGTTTGGGGCTTGTCCATGGGCCATGTAATGCGATATGGCCAAGACGCAGTTTCGGCCATTAATCAAACGCCGTTTTGAGCGTGTCCAAATGTGATGGAGGTCTCTCTGCCCCTCCCTCTCTCTGTCCCTCTCTGTCTCTTTTGTGGCTTGAACCTTTGAACTGTGACCCAATTGCTAATTACGAGCACGCAAGGGGGAGGTGGGCAAGAGGGCAGGCAACTCTCACAGCATGGGCCAAATCAAGGGAAAGCCACAAGCAGCAGAGGAGGCGACTCTGCGGTTTTTCTCTCTAGCGCCAAAGAGCATGCCACAAAGGTGTCTAAACACTTGCGGCACAACGTTGCAGGCACTCGATGTGTGTGAGAGCGTATGAGAGCGTATGTTATAATATGGGACAGGAAATCCACGGCAAGCCACTGACCAAGTGACCGGCCGCTCGCACAGCACAGTTTATTGCATACGTGGCAAGCAACTTCTTTGTTGCTGTTGTTGTGGCAAGAGGCAGCAATATTTTATTTTGGTCATTTGCGATTTGCGTTGAATTAGCGGCCGCAGCGCCAAATGCCAAAAATGGTCTGTGGGCGTTTTTATTTCTATTTTGTTGTTGTTGTTGTTGTTGTTGTCTGGGGACAGAGACTGCGCTGCAGCTGCAACAAATGCCCAAATGTGGTCGCAGTCTGTGCCCCGAAGGCAGCCAACCAGCCAGCCAGCCAGGCTTAGAGACCGACTCCTCTGCCTCAGCCTGGCCCCACACCTGCAATTGACATTATTATTTGGCCGTGTACCTTGCGTGAGGCTGAGGCTGAGGCTCAGTCGCAGTCTGAACCTGAAGCGAGTGCTGAGTGCGACAAGAGCATCATGATTTATAATTGTTCAACTGGGTCTCTGGGTAGACATTCCATTCCACGCATCTTGATAGTGCGTAGTTTATGGCCCGGGTCAGCGGATGGCCATCGCTTGTACAACAAACTTGTTGAAACAGCATTTGTCTCGCGTTTGTTTTCAGTTCTCAGTTCTCAGTTCTCAGTTCTCTCTCGTTCCCTGCTTGGCTTTGCCGCATGCAACACACAATACTTGCCACTCGTAGTTTATCTGTTTTTAGCCGCTTTTTGCGGCTGAACGCTGCACTAACCATCGGCTGGCCACGTTAATAACCGTTTTGGACATGCCAAGCGGCATTGTTAACAGCATTTCTTTTGGTGCGCAGCGCTTTTAATTGCCGACTGGGCGACATTTTAATTGAAATTCTACAGAAAATTACATTTCAAGCTAATAACACTCGGCAACAAGTTGCGAGAAACTGCATTTAACTACGATATTAGTAAGAGCAGTTGTGCAATACAGAAGCAACGACAAATTCTATTGGAATTCCTCTATTGATGCACAGCATTTGCTTATTCGAATTGAATATAGATAGCAGTCAAGAATTGGTTAAGTTAAGGAATCATTTTCCAATATGAATAATGGGAAGAAGAAGAATACAAAACAAAATAATTGTTAATTACGGCAGAAAGGCGCTAGCAAAAGGTCCATCAGCATTTAAAGAATTTATTTAAATATAGAGGGCATAATTGCATTCTTTTAAAAAATTATAGATTTTATTACATTTTAGGTTTAGAAATAAGAAAATATAATTATTATATTTATTTTTAAATTTTGTGGTGGCAGAACCTTTTAAAAAAATCGATTCTGTACTCTTACCCCTCGCAAGATTTCAGTAAAGTTATAACAAAACTAAATACAAAAATTATTAATATATTAATTTAAGCATAAATAGTCTAAAAGCCTTAGTTGTGGTGGCTTGCTCACCGAACTTTTGTTTTAATTCTAAGTTACCAATAAAATGAATATCATTTTAATGCTTTGAGTGGGCATCTCAATTTTACGTTTGACTATTTAATGTAATTTCCATGTAGCACAGTGTTAATGTTCAGCAATAAAAAATAAAACACGACTACGCGCCATTCCCACCCAGCAGACAACAGACAGAAGACAGACAACACACAAACTCAATTCCAGCTCAATTGTATCCAATGCAGATCAAACGCAAGCAAACTAATTCCATCCGATCCCAGCCCATTCCATTCCTTGGCATTCTGCTGCAACCCATCCCAACTCATACAATTCAGTGCAGTTGTGTTCCGCCAACTGCTCTATCCTCTCTCTCCCTCTCTCTCTGTTCGGCAAAGAAAAGCGAAACCATTTGGACTGTATAGAAATTATTTGCTTCCTGGATCTCTGGGATCTGGAAACTGAAATCGGTTGGGCAAAAGCAAATTGCAGTTCGCTTGATTTGACCGCCGGCCATGTGGTGCTGGTGGTTCTGCTGTGGTGGTTGGTGGTGCTGTGGTGGTTCGTGGTGGTGATGGTGGCGGTGGAGGCCACCTTTGTTGTTTGCCTGTGCAGTCGGTTGTTTAATTTGGCCTGGCATTCCGTTTGGATATGCATCTTGGGCATTTCTTTTCAATTACCGGCGGGAGCTACTCTTTTTTTGCGGTTTCCAGTTTCCAGTTACCCTCTGTCCATGGGCCATGTAATTTGGCCATCAAACGCATGCATGTCTGATAAGCAGCCGACGGCGGCGGCGGCGATCGCATTTCGCGCAGTTCCTCAACTTCTGCTTAGCGATGGCCGCGCGTCGTGTCACGGCCGAAGCACGAAATGTAGAACGAATCAAAAGACTGAGGACACAAACTTGCTCCAGTTGGATGCGGTATTTCACAGTTGCGGCATTAAGTATGCGCACAACGCCATTCAATAAATTAATTAAAACGCATTTTTGTCACCGACTTTATCGCCATCATTAGCCGGCAACGAGACCAACTAACTGGAGCGATAAGATACATCAACACACAGACACATGCATTGCTACTTATACTATTTCGCTCATATGTGTGTGTAATTGTGATGATGTGCTGAAAAGCAACTGGAGCTGTGTTTGGCTTTAATTAAAGAGGCCACAGGCCGACAAACGAAATAAAGAAAAGCAAACCATATGACATTAAGTGTTTATACCCGCTACCCATAGGGTAGAAGGGTATTATAACTTAGTGCCAACAGAAAATGTATGTAACAGGCAGAAGGAGGCATCTCCGACCCCACAAAGTATATATATTCTTGATCAGTGTCAACAGCCGAGACGATATAGCCATGTCCGTCTGTCCGTCTGTCCGTCTGTCCGTCTGTATGAACACCTGGATCTCAGAGACTATAAGAGCTAGAGCTACCAAATTTGGGGACAGTACTCCTATAGGTCCTACGCAGATCAAGTTTATTTCAAAAGTTGGATGCCACGCCCCTTTCCGCCCCCAAAAGTCTGTAAAAGCCGTAATAATAGACCTAGAGCATTGAATTTTGGTATGCATAATAATAATTATATTCTCAAGGATTCCTGTGAATTTGGTTGAGATCGAATGAAAAACAACGAAGTTATTAAAGAATCAATTTTATATGCAAAATTCACTTGCAGCTGCCCGCGCTTTGTTTGTTTAGTTGACAGTGTGACCAAAACGGTGTTGTGATTTTTACCCGCTATTTTCAAATATATACAAAAAACTAATTTTAGTATATTTGGTATATTTTTTGTTAATATATCATTTAAATTTTTTGTTTTCTCTCGAAATGGGTTGCGGGTATCATACGGTCGAGCACTCTCGACTGTAGCTTTCTTACTTGTTATAGTCGCATCCGCAGGGCCGTTGAAAATGGAATAGTTTTGTGTGTACATTCTGGAAGTTGGGCCTGGACTTGGACTCGAACCTGGAGTAGGAATTGAAGTTGCCTCGACACTTGCGTTTGTTGTCGACACTTGAGTTTCAGCTTTCTTTTTATTGTGCTTCTAATGATCATTCAACGGATTTACAATCCACATCCACTTCATGTCCATGCACTTGTCTCTAGTGCTATCGATTCACAGCTGACTACGCCGACTGCTGTTATAGGGTATAGCGCAGTCGCGTTGCCAGGTCACTGTTTAATTTCACTGCCTTCTTTTTTGCAGTGTCATTGACTTTGAATGCTGACGACGACAACGACGGCGCTGTGCGTGTGTAAATTGCGGCGCTGCTGATGACGACAGCCAAGCAAACAACAACAACGACAACAGCAACTCAGACGTGGCACAGTCACTTATTCGCATTTGTGTTTTGGGCGTTTGTTAATTGCAAATAAACTTGGGCTTCTGTTGGCCACAACTGCCACAATTGTGGCGGCTGCTGCTCTGCATATCAAAGGCAGCCAACTTGCCACACGGTCACTGACACACAACAACAACAACAACAGCAACAACAACATCAAATTGAAAAGCCAATGCGAAATTAATTCTAATGAATTCTCAATATTTTTGCTGCTTGGTGCTTTGTGCTTTGTTGGGCATTTGGATTCGCAAGTTTGTTGCCTAAGTCTTTTGTTTGGCCAGCCAGATTCCTTTTGGGCGATATGCTGTAATAGTTGAGCGCGATCGAGGCAGCGACAAAGAGGCCGCATTGTGTATTGTGTTGAATGGCTGGCAATCAATGCAACACACACACACAGTCGGGTAACCTCAAGAGCCTCTCAGCGCGATGCCATCATCAATCTCCAAACTGAATTTGGCATGCGCTCCATCAATGCCCACACGACTGTTGACTCCACCAGCAGCAGCAGCAGCAACAAATGAAAACAAGAACGACAACAACAAGAACATAAAGCGATCGACTGAGGCAGCCGACAACAAAGTAGACAACAAATAAATATGATTAATTTGCCACATGCAGTTAGACGTGCAATTTATCATGCAGACGGCAAATGCAATGTCTTCCCCGCCCCCCTTCTCCGTCTCCGTCACCGTCTCCGTCTGTCTGCAGCTGTGTTTATTCGCCAGTTCTGTATCTTCATCTCCCGTTGCGGGTCAGTGCGTCTAATAGATTAAATAAATTTCGCATAAATTATGCAATTGTGGCGAGCAATATTTTAGCCAGCTGCCGCTGCGGGCGCCCAGCTCAAGGCATACGCACTGTCTGCCTCCCTCCTCCCTCCTCCCTGTCGCTTCTTCGTTCTTTATTTCTGCCTTATTAATTTGCATGGAGCGCTGATCCTGTTCTGGCACCGCTGCGCCGTTATTTGCCTGGCGTCGGCTGCGTTTCAAGCGCTTCTGCTACGCACTGTTTGGTAATTAAAAACCCAACGAGCCGCTCGGCCACTTGACCACTTCAACACTCACACTCGGACTCGGACTCGCATTCGACACATCCATGTGGCAAGTGGGGGACTGAGCGACTTATTTTTTATATGTTTTTTGCTGCCTAACGGTAAGCGGCAGCTTTGCTCTCCGCAGCTTGGCAGCTTTCCAATGCGCGTAGGTTGCACACACACACAAACACACACACACAGGATTAGCTTCAGGTTCTTTTTTTTTTTACTTGCTGCGCATAAAATTTACATAATATTTGCTCCAGATTCCACACACTCACCAACACACACCGTTGCAACACCTGTCGCCTGCCATTGCTTTCACACGCACCAAGCAAAAACAACAACGAAACAAAACTCTGCAAGTTTATGGCCATCGTCAGCGCTTATCGAACCGCGAGCCTCATAAATATGCTCGCAGTGCCCTTGGGCTGAAGTCTGTTGACAATTTGTACGCCAATTGCCAAGGCACTAAACGAGACTGTTCTTGGCCGGAATACAAACACAAACACAAATGCTGCAAATGGTGCGATAGTTGCAAATTAGAAGCTATAAATTCCATCATTTCGTTGAAAACCGTTTTGCTATTTGCTGGAATTTGAAGTAGAGTAATGGCATTTATTCATTCCGAAGTCGAGCTCTGAGAAAATAAACTTGGCGACACTTTTCTTAGAACAAATTAAAAAATACTTTCCAACGTAATTATCTTTAAATCATATCAATCATAATTTAAATAAATTATACAAAAGTTTAGAACGAAATGTTGTATATTCGTAATAGAAGACAGCTGCTAAAAACTAAGCCAAATTGCCACATATAAAAGATTCAGTTTGCTCTAACGGAAGCCAGAGAAAGTAATAAAAACAGTGTAAAACAAAGGAAATAATTAAGAATACAAATTATGGCACAATTTCGGCAAGATGAAAAATAAAATAATAGTCTACGGCTCTCTAAAATAAAGTCACATTTAAAATCTGTCATTTATTAATCAAATTAAAAATAAATAAACATAAAATATAAATAGCAATAATCTAAAATGATTAAGAAATCAAAAATTAATAAATCGTAATTATTAATGAGGAAATATTTTGTGTGTAATTTGTTGAAAGGAAATGGAAATTGTTTACATATGGCAAGAGCACGCACTATGCCTCATGTCATGAATAGCTGACATCAAAGACATTATACTATGCATGAATATTCCCAAGAATGTAAGCTGATTCCCAGACAGGTCTATGGCTGAAACCTGGCTGGGTTTTACGACCTACGAGTATGATAAATCGCCATGGCAAATTTGAATGCTGTTATATCATTTTGAATTCCTTGTTTAGTCGGGGCTTGTGAGTTGGGAGTTTGTAGTTTGGAGTTGTTGCAATGGATTTAATAGCTTGTAGCACAACTAAACCACTTTTCTGTTATACATCTAAGTATTTCCCTGTTGCAGTTGCAGTAGTCGCTGCAGATGTTGCTGTTGTTGTGGCTGCAGCCTAATACAATTAGTCTTGTGTAATACGCATGGCTTTTGGTTTTTGTTGCTGCTGTTATGGCCCCGCTCTGGAGGAGTGCCAAACCCGTTAAGCGTGCGAGTGCGGCGTTATACAGTTAGGAGTTGTTGGTTAGTTGGTCTCTTGGCCAGCTCCAATGCTGCTACGCAATTCGCGACACACTCGCGTTGCACGTCCCGCCATCCATCCCCCTCCCTCCTTCTTATGCCCTCGGGCCAATCGCAATGCCTTGGGAGCGCGAATTGATTGTGCAGCTAACCATGTGCTGCTCGTGTGGTGGCAAGCAACGGTTAGCAGCGCACAGCGAGCAAAGTTTAAAGCCTTTTAGGCTTTTCATTTTGGCCGGCATCGCATCGCTCCGCCTGCCAGCCAGTATGTCAGATTTTGTGTGTCGGCCCCGTTGCCAAAATGGTCAGCTGGTAACGGTAAAACGGCTGGCCAAAATACAACATTTTATTCTTTATGTTATTCGCTATTCGTAATACGAGTCGATGTTGCTGGCTAATTAAAGGCAGCGCGTGAGTGAGTTGTCGCTGTCCCGCAATGGACACAACTTGCCTCCAGTTGCCTCTCCACGATACACATCCGATCGGATTGTAATTCAATAAAACGCCGGCACAAAGATCCACGCTGCACTCACTCGCTGACAAATGCCAGGGCGGAGCGGAGCCGGAGCGGGGGGGAGGCAAGCAATGCTCAGACCCTCAGACAGCGACCCTTAAAGCGAGCCGACGCCTTTCGATTTGCTCGTTTTCTTATCGCTGCCTTTTAATCTGCCAAATGCCGCGCGCGCAGCAAAGCAAGTTCAGTTCAGGAGTCTGCCCAGTTTTTCCAGCTAACTCGCACAGCGGGCACTTAAGCCAGAAGAGCGAAGACTGAAGCGAGCGAAAACTGCCTGCTACAACGCATTGTTGCGCTAAGCCCACGGGCGGCCTTAACCCCTTGACAAGCTTTGATTGACAGTGAAAATTCCTCATAGTGGGAATGTTAATGCGACACTTTAGTGCTAACTTAACAGCGCAACACATGTTAACAGCAGCCTAACATAATGCTAAACTACTTTCAGTATGTTACTGTTAACTTAACAGGGCAATTTAACATAATGTTGGACTACTTTCAGCTGGTTTACTGTTAACATAACAGCGCAACACATGTCAACAGCAGCTTAACATAATGTTGGACTACTTTCAGTATGTTACTGTTAACATAACAGCGCAACTTAACATAATGTTGAACTACTTTCGTGTTTGCTAATCTTGTCACTAAATCAGCATATTTAAATGATCATCTGCTTGAGAGCATAAATTGGAAATTCAATGAGAAATGTCGGCGCTGTGGGTCAAAAGTAGTTTATGGAAATGGCAACAATGGGTTAAGAGTTCAGAGGGGAGGCAGAGAACGGAGCAGATACGAGTCGGAGTCGAAGTCGAGTCGAGTGCAGTTGCGCCAATCGCAGCTCGATTTTATTAGCTTAGCAAAAGGCTTTGATTGTTGTAGTTGCAGTTGTTGTTGTTGTTGTTGTTGATGTTCCGGCTGCTGCGCTTGTCTAGACGGGCAATTTTTCACACACACTGGCACACACACACATGAGCTGGAGTTGCTCTAAAATTGGCATTTTTCACACACATAAGGCAAAAATGTAAAGCGTAGTTGCTTTGGCCCGCGACTCGAACAACAGCAAGCGGCGTGCCAAGGGGCAGCTGGCGGCAGGGGCGACTGTGTGGCAGAGGCAGAGGCAGAGGCAGAGGCCGAGTGGCAGAGTCGCTGCCAGAGTCAAGCGGTTTATTTGCCTTGTGTGGCATCAGCTTCATCATCATCCTGCGTTCGCCTGTCTGTGGCTTTCGGCCACAAACTGGCCTGGACTTGAGACACAGTCTGAAAACGAAGCTGCAAGTTGCGAGCTGCGAGTTGCAAGTCGCCAGTTGCCAGTTGCCCGTTGCCAGTTGGACTGGCCAGCCCGTTGGCATAATGTGGACGAGACTGGACAACGTTTGGCGCGCAATTTCTTTATTATTACGAGCATTTCGATTCGTTGTCCTTTTAGGCATTGCCTTTCCATGCTCTGTGCCAACTGTCGCTTGTCACAGCGCACTGATCATTATTGTTGTTGTTGTTGTGGTTGTTGTTGTGGTTACTCTTTGTAGTTAGTTTATGTTGTGCCTGCTCCCCCTCACACACAGACACACACACAGGCACTCACACAATGCGATTGTCAATGTTTTGTCTTAATGCGACTGCTGCGCGAGCCACACAACCGCATAATGTGCACTGCCGTTGTTGTTGTTGTCGTCATCATCATTGTTGTTGTTGTTGCTGTTGCATGTTATTTAAATGGACGCTGTTTGCCTGGAAGATTTACAACTGAGCCGCGCATCGATATATTATGCCATGGCAAGTTCGTTGTCTAAGTCATTCGTTTGTTGCTGATTCGTTCTGGCCATAAATTAAACGATGCATGCACACACACTCGCACACACACTCATAAATAAATACAGGGTTTAAATACAAGGTCGTCGTCGCGTGTGCTGCTCAGTCAACAATTAAACGAGTTAATCACAGTTCGATGATTTGTCAGTTTCCTCTCCTTTGTGATGATCTGTGGGCGTGCGGAGTAAGGAGACGTTTTGGTCTGGAAGCCTTGTCGCTGCGCGCTGAGCTGTGAAGCTCACAATGAGATCATCATGGCAAAGAAATCACTCCACAACTGACTTCGTCTAACGTTGCCGGGCAAAAAGTTCTCAGCGCATTAAGGCTGAAACAATGGTTGCGGCTCAAACAGATTTGGCTATGTTTTGAAGCAACTTTTACTTTTCTCTTCGCCTAATGCAGACACACAAAAGATTTCGCTTTGCATTTTTCAGACACGCCCCACGCTGTGGCAGCCCCGTAATTTAGCTTTCAGCTTTTGCTGCTGTTGCTTTCGGTTTGCGCCGCCAGCAAATGAAGTTGCTCTTGAGACTGCCGCTCAGTTCTCTCTCTTTCTCTCTCTGTCCTTCTCTCTTCTCCAGGCTGCTAAATTATTGCCGTCTGCGACGAGCGAAAGAACTTAAACACGTCAGGAATATCCAAGCACATATATATATATATATATGGAATAAGTATATCTGGCTGTCTGTATCTGTTTCTGCTGCTGCATTTTGTTTTAGCCAACTCAATTGGGACCTGTTCGCCTACACGTCGAGTGTCGCCAGCTTTTTATCGCTTCATTTTTGCGCAATTTTGCACTTGAGTATCGCGTTTATAAATAAAGCTGCTTGGCTTTTGGTAGCTCTGCTTATATGGTCAGGCAGCAGGTACTCACACCTCACACCACCGCAAAACACCGCCATACCGCACTCACTACAAAGGCCAATGTCATGCGCTTATTGGCCGCGTGCTCTTCTGTCCCTCCTTTTAGTGTTTTTCTTTTTGTTTATGTTTTTCTTTCTTTGCTTTTTTGCGCTTCTCACTGTTGTTACAACAATAACTAACGCGAGTAGAGTAAACTCTTGTCTGCGCTGAGCGCATGATTGCCTTTTAATAAGCACCACTACACCGCAGCAGACCACAGCACACCAACATATGATGTATCGCATCATATGTGGGCATAAATTTCCCATTTTATTTTTTCTGCCTTGATATTATCTTGTGCCATGGACAACGTTCTCTTTATTATGCCCTACACTCGGCTATGGTTGCTGCAACTTGAGCAACAAAAAACTATTCTCGCTTCATTAATACAATTCCTATCTAAATAAATGTTTAGAATTCAATTATTTTTTATTAGTTGTTCTATTTCAGTATTTATTTTAATACATCTGCATTCATTTAGTATTAACAGCGTTCTAGCATGCACCATACAATAGAAAGGTATTTCTGAGATAACATTAATGTGTACAGCTTTTTATGTGCTTTTGTAAAAATTCCTAATTAAGATGAACAACCTTTCTGTAAAATTTCTAAATATTCTGTTTTTCTATTTCAGTATTTATTTGAATATTAATTTAATATTATCAGCATTATAGCATCCTACATACAATGATAAGAACTTTTTTTGAGACAATGTGTTTGACTTTAAATGTATCTAAAAATGTATAAAAATTCTAAAAATATCCAAAGTATTGTAAACCGTATTTAAAGGATTCTAGTATGTAGCATCAAAATAAAGCTACAAATTTCTTGATTTAAAATAAAATACATATGTGTAGTTTATAATGCTGTTAAAATAAGGAAGTAAATTAAAAAACTATCTCTAAAATTCTAAACACGTCGCTAGTTATTTTTTACTGGTCTTTTGTGAGGATATTAAAATATTGTTCCCCATAATATTGTAATGTTAATTTGCCTAATACTAGTTTTAAAATATCAATAAATTTGCAACCGATCAACGCCCCTACGTACTTGACGCACAGATATCAGTTCTATTTATAGAATATCTCTCGATGTATCATTAAGGGTATTGCCGCGCCGCAGCTAACCTTGCTGGCTGGCATTACCTAGTATATTTGGTTTTTGTATTTGCTTCGTTTTCAGCGTGTCATGTTGCCCTTCCTGTGTTGTTGTGTCTTGTGTAGGTGTTTTTTTTTTTCAGCTATCTTTGCTCTTTTGTTTTTGCCGCGTTTGTTAGCTGTGCCTCTTTTCCGTAAGGCAACTTGCAGCGGGCTCAAGTTAATGACTAATGTGTAAGGCAAGGCTTTGTTTTCTGAATATGCATGAGTTTATGAGTTGTTGTTGTCGCTCTTGCTGTTGCTGTTGCTGTTGGTGGTGGGTGGCTTGGTGTAATGTGTCGTCTTATATGGGAGTCGGCTTGGACAGAGACAGTGAATGAATCATGGCGGGGCCCACACAACTTTATTAGCCAAGTTCGTTGTCAGAGTCATTTGTTTCGCTTTACAATTTGAGCAAAAAGTCGCACCGACAGACCGTTAAATTCTCTCGCTCTCGCACAGCAGACTAAAAAGGGAGGAGAGGGGCGGAGGGCACGCCCCCGCGCATATCGACGATCGTTGGCGATACAGCGAGCGCACTTCAAGCGAAAACGAGGTCAGTTTTGCGGCGAAAAAGCCATTTTCGTATTTCATTGCCCACAAAAATGACATCATGAGCGACGCAGCTTGTCGGACGGACTCTGTGTGTGTGGAGTGGAAGCTTAATTGGAGCTGTGTGTGAACGAGCTTTTTGCATTATGCCCATACAATAAAATAGTCGTAACAATTCACAATTCGAATGACCAGTTTATGTGTTCAAATTTAACAAATTGAAATTGAATTTTTTCTATTGCTATTTTACACTTACCTTTCGCATGCGCGAATCCACAAAATACGATTATTGCCAGACATGCGGCATGCCACAGTTGCTGCGATCCAAGCATTTTCGACGACACTAAAAATTGTTGTTTCTAATTAGTCGAAACGGAAAGACAAACGGCATTATTAATATGAGATTGCACAGAACAGAAAACAGAGACAACGGCACATGCTCCCCGATAAGCCAAATACAACAATACATAACATATGTATATGTATGTTGTATATTTCATTTGTATTCTTTTCAGTTTCACGCACACTCATAACTCATGCACACACACATACACCGAAATTTATTATGAAACAAAGCCCGAGTGCTAAAGAGAATGCCAGTCAAGTAGCTGAGGCTGGTGGCTGGTGGCCAACGGTTAGTGGCGGCGTTCGAACAACAACTCAACAAATCAACGGCAAATAAAAACAAAACACACACACCGCCAAACCAGACGTTTATTTTTTTTTTCTTTTTTGGTTTTCTTGGTTTTTCTTCTCCTCAGTTCTGTGGCTTACTTTACGCTGAACACGACGAAAACACGTCCAAGCAGCGCGCTGGTCGCAAGGTAACTGAATACTCGCAGCGCCAGCCGAGCATCAGCCTGAGCCAGCGCCAACGCCGGCGTCGGCTCGTGACGTCCACGGTTTTTTATGCGCCACGCCAAGCCTGTGTGACCACTGTGCGGGCCGTCTCAAGTTACTGAGACTCTGCGCGGGGAGCTTGATAACGTTTGAGCAAGGCAAAACAATTAAATTTATATTTATGGAACACTTGAAATACATGAAATACTAATCGCTCATTCAGAGCGCTCTCCCTCTCTTATTTGTTTAATGTTTTTGATCGGTAGTTAAACTATTTAAGAATAACTTTGCAAAGTTTCAGAAACTTACTCGAATTATTTTAGAAGATATAGAGCTAAAAGTACGCGAGTTGCTGATGGTTAATAAATGCAACGAGTTTTTTAATGTTTGCGCTATTGTCAACCTTATGGACACTATTGGAAAATATGATTAAAGCAACACGTTATGGAATAATTTAAGCTTTACACTCTTTAGAACAATTTTTTAAAATCGTCTGCTAAGTAAAACTCAATATCTGGTAAAATCTCATAATTTACTATTTTCTTAAAAGCCGTTGTAATTAAAACATTTGTACCACATTTTGCCAATTTTTGTTGAACGTCAGAAAATTGTTGTACTTTCTTCAGAATTTTTTTAGTTCACATAGTAGAAGACAAATTCATGCACAAGTAAAAAATATTTTGCAATTTGGAATCGGACAGATACTACGATCTTTATAGTGCCTGTAATCAACTCACCTCCAGTTGAAGCCGCAACATGCGTTTTGTAGATAGTTGATGCTAGTATTAAATACACCTGCAGTTTCATGATGTTTGCTAAGAAAAAAGTGCTTTACCCCTAAAGCTTCGACAGCTGTTGAACTGTTGAAGAGAGCAAAAGTTCTGAGCGCTTGGCAGCCGTGCTTTTGGGATCGCTCTTCTGTGGAATGAGAGATTGAAATCAGGCGGTTGCCAATGACTGAGATGCGGCATTTGTGGGAGCGCAATGTTTTTACAAGCAATTTAATAATTTTGTTGTTGTAGTTGCTGTGGTTACATTTTTGTTGTCATGGTCGTTGTCAAAGCAAACATTTAATTATTGTCGCCATCAACGCTGCGGAGGCGTCGAGTTAAAGTTCTCAGACACAAGTGAGCTTATCTAACAATGCATCAAGTGATCCCAAATTATGTGTGTGTGGCTGACAAAGGGAATCCGAGCAACAATTCTTATGTTGTGCAGCAGTTCAGTGTACGAGGCAACTTCCGCTTTTAAAGAAGCACGAAAACCGTTCGTTCTTGTTGTGGTCAAATATATTGTGATGGTGCTTCGACCGGGCCCACAATCATTAAGCCACGTTATGTGCACTCAATTTCACACTTGTTGGCTGCTCGTGCTCTTCTTGGCCAAATGCACTTTTCGCTGTTGTTCTCATTTAAGTATTGTATGCCTTTTTTATTGCTGGGCAGTCGACCGGACTTGGTGTTGTTGGTTTTCCAAGCTGCCGAATCCGCCTAAACCAAAAGCTCGCTCCTATCATTAAACAAGCTGCGGCAGCGACTGCGGCTGCTGGCCAAGCCGCGGGGGGCGGGGCGATAATAAGAACGGTAAATGACGTGCAAATAAATGCAGCCAACGAAGCGCGCTAATTAAATTTGCCTTTTTAATTTAACCGAACACTAAGCAAGTCATAAACTCTGTTTGCGAAATGTCAGCAGCACAACACAATGCAGCGAGTTCCGCCAAATATGATGGCCAGAATTTAAATCAAGTATTTCCTTACATTTATCAATGCTTAAATTAGACTGACATTTAAAGATGTCCTTATTATAAAAGTCGACAACAAAAAAGTATTGTATCTGGTGGCCTTTTTTCAATACGAGACTCTTGAAAACTGTAGGCAGAGGGAAATCTGGCGCTATTGTATTTTTATCCGCTTTAATAAAGCTTTTTTACAAATTGGCAGTTCAAATCATCTCTATTCAAAATTTGTTCATTACAATTGTAGTTGGTCCATCTCTAATTTGTCCATCACTTGCATAATTGTTCCATCTCTATTTTAAATTGTAAAAGCGGCCAAAACGGTTATCACGAACTCAATTTCGTAAAATGCGGAGAAACCTTGAATAATGTTCAATATTGTATCTTTTAATATTTGTCTTTAATTTCACTTTTTCCACATTACGATCATATAACACATTAATTGTTGATAACCGAAGATGTAGCAATTTCGAAATATTTTTTTAGCTTCAGCTTTATTTCCTGTAAATTATTGGCAACTGTTTGATTCCACTTATGCTTTTGTAACCTTATTTATTTTATTTTTGAATGGATTGCTTATTTAAATAAATTTTAACTTTTATTCTTAAATAAAGAGATTTACTAAAGCTATTAAAATTCTCGAGATTCTTTTGCCAAACCAAGAAGATATACTAATTACTTTCCATGTGGTATATTTCCCAAGCGAACTTGAGCTCTAAACTTCCCTGCTGTAAATGGTTGCTGTCTCGGCTAAGCCAATTGAGTTCATCGCGCACTTGCCCAATTGTACAATAGATGGCGGCAGCATAAACAGCCGTTAGTATTTCAAATTCCAACCGACAAATTAGTAATGAATAAAAATACAAAAGCTTCATGCAGAAGAACTACGTATTCCTCAAACTATAATTTGTAATACTCGTATTCATAAAGCGAGTATCCTAGTGATAATAAAATGGTTGGCCTTATTACATAGATCAAAATCATGGAACATGTGTCTTTCACCTATTCTAACTCATAAATATGTGAACGTGAGAAATTATTCAAAATAGAATATACATTTTTCAAATTTAACTGCCAATTATGCTGAAACCTTAGCCTTCAGTTTGAGATTTCTCATCTTCTTGTATAAACTCTACAATAATATTCTTCTTGTTTGTGGATCTAAGCTGCATACATACACAATTTATTTATTATACACACACAAAAACACTGCATACGAAAGTGAAGTTAAAGCAGAACTAGAAAAGTTCGACGGCACAAAACCAACTTCGTTTGTCGCAAGCTTCTGGAAATCAATATGTTTGTCTCTCTCACTCATCGCAGGCGTCAGTCTAGAGTCGTCCTAACGGCACTTTCGTGCGAATTATGCATACACAAAATACATTTACCATTTTTAGCGATAATTGTTGAATTATGCATTCACAATTCTAGGCCGGGATATGTGCAATATGCTCTAAATTACATATTGTCACAAATCACAACCTAAAAAAGTTTACATACAGATTTTAAAACACAAAAACACAACAAAATTGATTTCGTTCGTCGAGGTTGCAAAATCATTTTCAGGCCGGGAGGTGTGCAATATGAATAATTAAATTACAAAATTTCGCATATTGTCACAAGTACCGTCCTCAAAATGGTAGAGCTCATAAATCAGTTGATACATTTCTCACAATTTCCGAGTCGCAGAAATTCGCTTTAATTTGTAGGCCGGGAGAAGTGCAATATAAAGAAGCATCAAACATATTGACACTTGGCTCGGTCTTCAAATTAAAAAAGCTCATGATTTAATATTTGAATTAAGCACTGCGAAAATTTCTCAATTTATCCGGCCGTGAAAAGTGCAATCCTTCTTTATATATATGGAATTTACTCTTTGCACGGCCGAACAACTAGAGATTCAATTCAATTGTATAAAAAAAAAAAACTATCAAATGGTAGCCATTTTTGTTTTTAAGAGTTGACCTTAACACTTCCAGAATTTGTTAATGACTGATCAGGAAGACAAAGATAATGGTCTAACATTAACAGAGTCCGGCGGATAGCAGAAATGTTACTTTCGTGTAATCCTACTGTTATGCAAATGAAATCAATCAATATTAATCGGTAATCGATAACAAAGTTTTATTTAAATTCTTTATGTACACATTTGGTCTTCAATCTAATTCTTCAGCTTCCACCAGTTGTTTATGTGCATCTAACAGTTTTGGTCGAATCTCCTTGTAGAAGTCCGACTGTTGATGCATCAACGCATAAAGCTTTACGCGATCGTTCTGAATATTCTGGATGCGCTCCCGATTCGCCTTGCTTCTCGCCATGGCAGCCTGGGGACAACAGAGCAAATATAAATATAAATTACATTCAGGCTCTGTTAGCTCACCTCTAGTTTCCTCTCCTGCGACTTCAGCTGATGCTCAACGCAGCGAATGCTGGAATTCATGAGACGCATGCGCACCGGACGAGTGCGTTCCTCTGGCGTCAATTGGTGTACATTCCTGCACGCATACATTATTAATTACTTAATTCATGAACAAAGCAAGAGCATGGTAATGAAAGCTTACCAGTTGGTGCCTTTGTGAGGTTCAAACTTTTCCTTCAGCACCTCCAATGTTATCAGTTTTTTGCCCACATCGTTGGCAGCAAAGAAAGTCTCGTTTATTTGGGGTAGTAGTTGACTCATTCTTGAGCTCACACGTTGGATTAAAGTGTCCTTGTTGAGCTCTGTGTTCTCATGTTCCAACAGTATATCTGAAAATGGCTTTAAACACTCAGGACTGCAAAAAACAAAACCATTGGAATATATGCATTAGAAATGAATGTAAACTAACTTGCCTCATATCTGCAAATATTTCCGTAAGTAATTTATCGTATTCTGCTTGCACTTTTGCTGCAATTGGCATATGCCGATTGTAGGCCTCTTCAATATTAGATTCCGTGGAAGTTTGCTTTATCGGCTGTGACATTGTTGTATGAATTAAGGTATTTAATTAACTTCTGTAAACAAATTTGAAGCGGCTTCAGCTTGGGTCACAAGTGTGACCATACTTGATTAGCTAAATTTAAGGCTGCCATCGTTATCGACCGGCCACCACATTCAAGTTAATCGATTTGTGTTTCTTTCTGGCAGCATATTTATTTGTTTACAATTTACAAGTTGCAAATACAAAACCGCTAAAATGGGTAAACGACAGCATCAAAAGGATAAAATGTAAGTAAAGTTGCTGCATTATGTTATATATTCCTTAAATGTATGTTGTCCATCGTCAGGTACTTAACGTACACCGAATGGAGCGAGTTCTACGGTGGTAAAAAAGTTGAATCGCTGGAAAACGAGCACATAAAGTTCAAGCGTTTGCCATTTGGCAATTGCTGCTTAACTATGGCTCCATTTGAGATGCCCTACAGCGATCTCAATGGCAATGTGTTTGAGTACGAGGCTATACTGAAGTTTCTGCGAAAGTACAAATTGAATCCCATCACTGGCCAGAAAATGGACGCGAAATCCCTGATTAAGCTGCATTTCCACAAAAACGCCAACGAGGAGTATCATTGCCCGGCTCTGTTCAAGCCGTTCAGCAAGAACTCGCACATTGTGGCCGTGGGCACCACGGGCAACGTCTACTGCTGGGAAGCCATCGAGCAGCTGAACATCAAGACCAAGAACTGGAAGGATCTGATAGACGACACGCCATTTCTGCGCAAGGATATAATCACCATACAAGATCCACAGCATTTGGAGAAATACGATATATCCAAGTTCTATTATATACGCAAAAATCTGCGCGTTTTAAGCGAGGAGGAAGAACTGGAGCGAAAAGATCCATTAGGGCGCATCAAAACCATGAATCTGGAAACGAAGGAAACATTGGCACAACTGCAGAAGGACTATCAACCAGCTGAGGAAGCTCCATCCAGCTCCAAGCAAACAGCTGACAAATTCAACGCTGCTCATTACTCAACTGGTGCCGTCGCCGCCAGCTTTACCTCCACTGCCATGGTGCCCGTGTCTCAGAGTGAGGCAGCCATTATAGATGATGACATTGTGAAGTATGAGCGGGTCAAGAAGAAGGGCTACGTGCGCCTGAACACCAACTTCGGCCCGCTTAACCTGGAGCTTTACTGCGACCAGACGCCGCGTGCCTGCGATAATTTTATTAAACATTGCGCCGATGGCTATTACAATAACGTTTTATTTCACCGCTCCATAAGGAACTTTATTGTATGTAGTTTTTGTATATATATTGAAGACAGTATCTTATGAATATCATAAAAATTTTCAGATACAAGGCGGAGATCCTACGGCTACTGGATCCGGTGGCAAATCCATTTGGGGCAAACCTTTTGAGGACGAATTCAAACCGAATCTGACGCACACCGGACGTGGCGTACTTTCCATGGCCAACGCCGGGCCCAGCACTAATGGTTCCCAATTGTAAGTGATGCTCTCTCTCGACAGATCAATTATTATTAATATGACTTCCTGCAAATAGTTTCATTACCTATCGCTCGTGCAAACAACTCGATGGCAAGCACACGATCTTTGGTAAATTGGTTGGAGGTCTAGAGACGCTGCAGAAGATGGAGAACATTGAGGTGGACAACAAGGACAGACCAATCGAGGACATCATCATTGAGAACGCGCAGGTCTATGTCAATCCATTCGAAGAGGCCACCGAGCAATTGGCCACCGAGCGTGCCAACGAAGCAGTCAGTAAAGAGGTGGCTGCTAAAAAGCTAGAGCAACAGAAACGGTGGAACGAGCCCCTGAAAGTGTATCGCGAAGGCGTCGGCAAGTACCTCAAACCAAGTGCTCCTAAAAGGCCGGAACCACAAGCTCTAACTGCAGGAGTTGTTCCCGCGAAAAAGAAGAAAAACGCAAGCGGCTTTGGCGATTTCTCCAGTTGGTAGAGTTGGTCTCTTAATAATAAAATGTTTTTACTGTATTTACAATGTTAATCAGCTCTTGTTTGCTCCATCTTCATCGGTATTCTCCCGACTTTGCCAGTTCTTCTTCATCTCCTGCAATTTGCTTTGTCGTCGCTTTCTCTCGGTGGACTTCTTCTGATCGAGTACTTTCATCTGCGCCGCAATCGACTGATCTCCGTTGAGGTGAACATCCAGTTTTTCTAGCAATATTTTGCGAGCTTCAATTCGATTCTTGGATGCCAGTCGATGCAGATGACACTTGACAGTTATGCCAGTTGGCAGATGTCGCAGAAACACACAGTTGTTGGTCTTATTTACGGCTTGTCCACCCGGCCCACTGCCGCGCATTAAATTCTCCTCGATGTCCGACTCCTGCAGCGTGGGATAACGCGAGTAGTCCAAGTGAGCTGTGGACGCCAGCCGGCAAAGATTGCTGGAGACCGGACGAGCCAGGGAGCGCAGCATAAGCATTGCTAGAGAATGCGCCCTTTCTTGAGCAATGTCTCGCCGCGCTGGGAAGTCGAAAAACTATTTATTTAAAATATTTACCGTATGATATAATGACAATGTGACGTACCTTGAAATTGAACTCGATTTGTAGGGGATTTGTTAGCTCACGATTCTTACGGAACTCGTGTCGCACGCGGCCTAGGAAGTAATTCTTGTCCGTGAGGGTTAAATGATTGCCGTATTTAATAAGGTGCTTGTAAAGGCGGAGAACCTGCTGGCGAGATGGTTGCAACATCTTAAGAAGTCAACATTAAAATGTTGTCAAAGCATGCGCCATATGGGAATTGACAGCGTTGCCAGATAGTGCGAACTGTGGCGCATGAAAAGTAAAACAGCTGTTTATCAACAAATCGACGATGCTTAACGGCTGTTTAAATGTGCGCCAAAATAATAAATCAGCTGTCAGCAAGAAACAGTCGAAAAAATAAATTTCAAATTAACGTTTTATCAAGAGTTAGAAGTGCGCATGCTTTTTTTATAAACAATTATTTATACAGCATAAAGGTCCATTATCTAAGTACATTTATATACATGTGTATGTACATTTGGCAACTTCACCATGATATTAAAAAGCAATGTCATTGTGACGGGAAGGTTTATTCAAAAATCGCTTCATCAGCCCAGGCGGAAATATCAATGTCTTCATCGATTTGAACATTGTGCAAACGACTTAAATCAAACATTTCCTTCATTTGGTGGGCTATTTCGCGATCAATTATTTCACCACCCATTTCCATCGTTCTCTGAATGGTTTCCTCTTGGGTCACAACGGTATTAAACATTTCCTCTACTGTCATAAGGGGAGGATCGACCAACAACATGAGGAACGTTGCTGAAATGCTGATCGCGTAGGGTAAGAATCGAATGTACTCCTTTAGCAAATTCTCCCGACTACATGGAAGAAACAAATATTAGTATATATTTAAATTATTAAGTATTCTCATAAGTACTTTAAGTAATCCGGCAGTGGTTGCTGCGAGTGTTCCGTGAAGCTCTGGATGACAGCATTGCTGTAATCGTCGAATAGACTGTCGAAATGCGTGTAACGCACATCGGCCAGAACGGAGACGGCCAAGAATACAGTGAGGTCGATCATGGGCGAGCAGAGACGCAATGTTTGATAGTCAAACATCATGATTTCCAGCGGCTTTCCACTGCTGTCCGTGTCATACTTGTAGGCCACGTTATTCCTCAAGAAATCACCATGACAGAAAGTCGCTAAAGGTTCCCTGGGCGCCACACGCTGACGACCATATCCAATATAGCTGTTGGTCAGTTTCTGCAACTTCCTGATGAAGTCGTTGTCCACCTCTGGGTGGTATTTATTTGTTGCGAGAGCAAGTCGCTTGAGAGCTACTTTGCCCGACAAGGC
Organism: Drosophila ustulata; assembly: GCA_035047365.1. Taxonomy (NCBI): domain Eukaryota; kingdom Metazoa; phylum Arthropoda; class Insecta; order Diptera; family Drosophilidae; genus Drosophila; species Drosophila ustulata. Next base: position 22,781,825 of record JAWNPT010000057.1, on the reverse strand, counting down.
CCAATCTGCATTTATGGTATCGTTGGCGAAGCGGGATTCCCTAAACTGATTCGTTAGTTCCTCAAAACGGTCCTTCTGGTCATGCTTCAAGGCATATCCAAAGCCATGGAATCTGCCCAAATACTTAACTACAAAGGGGAAACAATATTTTAAATTAAATATTAATTTATATTATTTAGATTATCTTTTCACCTGCAATCTGTGCATGCTCCAAACTCAGGCCATATCTATTCTTAGTTACACTCCAGTTATCGGCCCCAAAGTCTTCCAGAATTATAGTGGCAGATGTGGGATTATTCTCGCTGTAGTGGTATCTGGGTGCGGCAAAGTTGCCATTGCTCAGATTTTGGATCATCGGTAGAATTTCGGTGTAGAAAGTAATTTCATTGTGAAAGAGATCTTCGAACTGGGCTTCAACGTAAGCTTCTGGTGGTATTTGCGGTGTTTTCTGAACAATAGTGTAATATAATATGTCAGTTATCTATCACTTGTATAATTTCAGGGAAGCGAGTGTTCGTGCTTTGCACTCTAAGTATAGCAAATAACAATCACTATTAATTGTAGTACTTAGTATAGATAGATATTGTGAATACAAACCTTAACAACGATTTTTTTGATCTGCTGCTCGCCAGCGTATTCGAAATGAATTGTTGCTCGGTAGCATTGCGTCAACATGAAAGCCTCTTCAACCCCGATTACACTAATCGTAATATCCCCCACACGAAATGTGTTTAGTAGCGATTCTCTATAGTTATCCACGAGTCGTCCGCTTTTTAGAATCGCTGGCAAAATTGTTTTGGTCAGCCACTGAATTTCATCATCAACAGACAGCGACATTTTAGAATCGTAGTTCGACGAGCGAGAACTCGGTAATAATAAAGAAGTGTTCAGAATCGCGAATAGAACTAAACTGGTCGCCTCTCAGCTGTGCGCTCTTTATAAACAACCGACAACGAACATATGTTTACTGATTGTGTGTATTCACGAGCGTAAATACTTCGTTCACATAAATATTTGATCATCGTTAGAGCATTCGGTCTGATTTTGTAGTTTTGATGCATGGGTTGTTAATCGCGTATTGTTTCGGCTCTCTTTATTTCAGACTGTGCGCCTCTGAACACGTTTGTCGTTATATTGATAAGATATCGCTTGATTTAATTGTATGCATGCAAGTACCTACAGAGTAGGAGGGAAAATTAGAAACAACAGAACTTTATACATTTTTCAAACAAAGTAATGCAAAAACAATAACAAAATATTTAATTAAACTTGCAGTAAATAAGTTCTTCCTGGCATAATCTTTTAGAAAATATATGTTTACATATCTTACATCAATTTTGTTTTGTATTTTTAAAAAGACCTTTATTGACATAGATTATAATATGCGCTGTTAATCCATTCTGATGTATCGATATCTTCATCTATTTGTACATTGTGTAAGCGACTCAGTTCAAATAATTCCATTAGTTGATGCGCAAGTTCGCGATTAACAATTTCACCCCCTTGTTTTGCAGCATTCTCAATGATCTCCTCTTCAGTTTTTTCGATATTAAAGTTTTCCTGAGGTGAAGTAGCAGGTGGGGCAACCAGTTCCATTAGAAAGTAGCAAGCAGTGAATACAGCATACGGCAAGAATCGTATGTACTCTTTAAGCAGATTCTCGCGACTACAAGAGCAGAATAATTAGTAATTTAATAGTAATATGATGGAAATGAAATTATTAATACTTGAGGTAGTCTGGAAGTGGTTGACTTGAATGTTTGCCATAGCTGTCGAAGAGCGCATTGCAGTAATCGTCAAAGATACTGTCGAAATGCTTGTACCGCACGTCTGCAAAGAGCGAGAGGGCCAGAAACAGAGAAAGATCGATCATGGGTGATGACAGACGCATTGTCTGATAGTCAAACATCATGATGTCCAAGGGATTTCCACTGCTGTCCGTATCGTACTTGTAGGCCACATTGTTCCGCAGGAAGTCACCATGACAGAGGGTGGCAAGAGGCTCTCGAGGCGCCACACGCTGTCGTCCATAGCCCAAATAGCTGTAGGTCAGTTGTTGAAACTTCTTGACAAACTCCTTGTCCACTTGAGGTTGATACATATTGATTGCATTAACCGCTCGCTTGACTGTGGTTCTCTGCTTCAATTCCCACTCCGTATTAACAGTTTTCTTGGCGAAGCGTGCCTCTCTCAGTTTGCTTGTTACGCTGTCAAAGAGCTCCTTCTGGTTGTGCTTCATGGCGTAGCCGAAGCCATGGAACTTGCCCAGATACTTGACTACAAATAGAACTGTCTCTAAGTTGGCTCTTATATAAATTGAATTCAGCTATTTACCTGCAATCTGTGCATGCTCCAAGCTCAGACCCACTCTGTCCTTGGTGATGCTCCAACCATCTGCAGCAAAGTCACCCAGAATCAGCACTGCGGAAGTTGGATTGATTTCGCTATAATAATACTTGGCTGCAGAAAATTTGCCTTTGCTTAGCTTTTGGATTATTGGCAAGATCTCCGTGTAAAAGCGAACTTCATTATTAAAGAGATCGTCAAATTGTAGAGATTCATATAGATCCGCGGTTATCAAAGGGGTTTTCTGTGAGATTAATATGGTAATGTTATCTGTGAGAGATGCCCGTATATTCATTTTTATAGTCATGATTAAAACACTGTTTTACTTATCATTATCTCGACTACGCGCCAGAGGCCACATTTAATAATTTTAATGTATTTTGTGTTTATTTTTTCATTGTGAAATCACTGAAAAGCATTTGCTAGAATAATTCGAATTTCATACCTTAACAATCAATTTCCTTTGGAGCTGTTCACCGTTGTAATCAAAGTTAATAGTTGCTCGATAACAGAGTGTTAGCATGTAAGCCTCCTCGGGTCCGATTATATTGATCTCTATGCTCCTCACATTGAATGTATCCGCCAGCGAGTCATCATAGTTATCCAGGAGTCGATCATTTTTCAAAATGCTGGGCAGGATAACTGTGGTTAGCCATTGCACCTCTTTCTTGAATACTAGAGACATTTTTGAAGATGCGAACTGAACCGAGACGATGTCTACTGATAACTGAGACTTATCTCAGATAATAGCTACTAAATATATCGTGGCTGAAGGGTTATTACACTTGTTAACCCATTAACGACTATCCATATTTTAATATAATTTGTTTAACCTATGAATATGAAGGTACCATCGAATATAGTACATTTTTAAAATCGATGAAAAACTATAATAATAAACAGAATAGATAAAAATAAATATGTTGTGGCATATAATAAGTTTAAGAATAAATGAACAAAAATTATATTTTGTTTACCTCTATCTTAAATATTAAAAGTTTTTTCATTTAAAATGATATACATAACATTTGCTTTATAGTATATATAGCTTATGCAGGTACAATTGAAGAACTATTTATCACATATATGTAGTAAATATTTATTATTTATTCAAAGAAATACTAATACGTAGGATACCAAGCCCAAGTAAAATACATAATGACAACAAATTCAATGATTGCTATGATTCTGCTGATCCGGAAATCAATGATGGCATGTTTGGTTAGTGCTGAGCTGTCAGTTCAGTAGCAAACTAAATTATCAGTTGATATTTTATTTGTCAACATCCTTTACTCTAAATTCTCCTAGTCCCCCCATTCCCAACCAGACCCACAGCCATGTATTCGCAGCCCGCACAAGGTACCCGGAGCACACAGACCGTCCCACAACCCGCTCCACCACCAAAATGTGTGCCCCTGACGATGGTTGATGAGGATGGGAAGAAGCGCTATTGTTATCACGGCGGCAAGTGTCGATGCGAGAATTGTACGATTATTCGTAAGCAGCAGCAGGACGAGATGGACGCGAATCTGGATGCTTTCATTCCGTCAAGTCGCCTCAAACTGGTGCCAGCTATTCGCCAGGTTAAGCACAAGCAATATCGATTGGAGGCGACTCGAATATCTCCCCAACTGGGCAAGATGCTGCTGGACGATCATATGCGATTAATTCAGGAATATCCCATCTATTACCTGCCCGAAAAGTATTATGTGAGGGACGCTTGGAGGATACCCGGACCCCAGGAAGTGGGCACCCAAACAGAGATACTGATTGGCAACTATGGCATCGATGGCTGTCCGTGTGCCGACAAGACCGTTTGCTGGGACATATAGAATTAGTAGAAACCAGAAAAAAACCAACCGAAATAATGTCAAATACAATGTACTGGGGGAATATAGAGTAAAGATGATAATCAAAGGAGCATAGCATATTTCCTTTCATTTCATAGTCAGAGTAATTTTAAGGTATAGTCTGGTACAAAATTTCCGAATTTCTCGCAAGTGTAAAAAATGTTGATATGGTTGAGACGGTCGCGTAAGTTGTATAACATATGTCTCGGCCAGTTCCGCCGATCTATGAACAGCAACAACAGCAATGTCACCGGCTTCAATGCGTTCGTTGAGAAGGGAGATGTGCGCACAGGATCCGTGAACGTTTTACCGCGTTCCAAGTACGGTGGCATCACCCACGCCACACTCCTGACCGGCGACACGATCATTGGCCAAATGGGCGCTAAGTACGTGGAATCTCTGCTGAGCAGCGCTCGAGTGCCAGTCGCGGTCCAAAAGATCACAGTGGCCATGGGTGAGGAGTATTTCAATTCCGTGCTGCGCAATCGAGCTGCCGTCCATGTGGACATCGTGCACGATTCAGAGAACAAGAAGAAATCGCTCAAGATCTGCAACGATCTCGATCTGCATGTGTTCATGACGCACGTACGCAGCTTTCCGGGCTTCAAATGCCTGTTTCCCGATGTCAATATAATGTTGATAGCCCAGAACAATATGGGCAACTATGCGGAACTGGAGTATTCGCCAGTCAAGGGTGTCGTCGAGGGGCTGCACGTTGTGACCAGGGAGAGTATCGAGCGTTTGCTGCGCTACGCCTTCAAGGTGGTCACGACAAGGAAACGCAAAAAGGTCACTCTGGTCCACAAGTCCACGGAGTATCCGAAGACGGAAGGCGTATTGCTCGATGTGGCCCATCAGCTGCAGAAGTCTGATTTTCCCGATATTGTACTGGAGCCATTGGAGCTGGATAAATGCGTTAGCCGTTTGATATTGAAGCCCAACGAATTCGATGTGATCGTCACCAGCGATCTCTACGGCACCTTTATGGCCACCATTTGCAGCTCGATTTGTGGCGGTGCCAATCTCTTCTCGGCCATTGAGATGGGCGACAATCATGCGGTATTCAAGCCCCTGCAAACCAAACTATCGCTGACCAACTATAAAGTCCTCAGTCCCTATGGCATTGTGTCCACCTGTGTGGATCTCATGTACTATCTGGGGCATAGAGTGTGCGCCAGGGCGCTGTGGAACGAGATGCTGCGCACCATGAACGACGGCGTCAAGACCGGCGATTTCGAGGGCTCGGATCGTGGCGAGTATATCATATGCAACATAATGAACAAGTTGCGCTGCAACATGTTTAGTGAACCCTCTAACCCCGAGTCCTGATCCATGGCTGACATGGTGCAAACTACATTCGTGTTGAAATTTAATATTCTCTTTTATTAGATTTGGAAACATATATAAATTAACAAAATAGTCGTCTATAACTCGTTCAATGAATTCAACTCTAGAAATTGCGTCGCAGGTTCGAGCTTTTGCGCTTGATTTAAATAAAAAAGAGAAAAGAAAAATTAAGTGTAACATTATATTATTGATGGATATTTTGAGATCACACCTGCTCCTCCTCGGTGCGCAGATTGCTCTCGCTCGTGAGCATTTTCCAGTCTTCGGTGAAGGTCACCTGCTCGACGATACGCCTGAAGGAGACTCGTTTCTTATGCTTCAACATTGCTCCCGACTTGCTTTTCTTCTTATTGTCGTACTTCATGTAGTCGTAGATCGGTTCGGTAATTTCAATCTCTGAAGGCGGCGGTGTCTGAGCTGTTTTCATTTTTTTTGCACCATTTAGTTCTGAAATAATTGGCTTCTCAACAATATCCATTTTGCCGGGAATTTGGGAAAAATTTTAATACAAGTGTCAAGTTTTTATAAGATAAGATTATGGAAATTTTGTGTTACAATTTTTGACATAAAAGTACAGGTAACAGACATTTGAAGTCGATTTGAATTTGATTGGAAAACACCCAGTAGAAAATTGAAATTTAAAATTGTAGTATAATATTATGGTAGGTAAACTCCTGTATCTTGTATTGTGATTTTAGAGTATTATTGTTTTAAGCAGACTCAGCTTATTTGATTTGTAGATAGGCTCGAAACGATTGCTGCTTATCATATCAGCTGGAGCTTTATAATAATAACAATAATAGACAATTATGTGTTTTGGCAGTGCAATAAACTTTCTTCCAATTTGCACGTACAATTTGAATAAATTTATGCGATGCCACAGCCGGAGGCGAGGAGCAACAGCAATGGTTGTAAACAACTACATAAATATGCGAAAAACCAGAAACAAAGGCTGGCAAAGGCTGCTGGAAATGGGAAAATGGCAAGTGGAAAGCGGCAAATGGGACTGTGCCTGAGACTATGGAGCTGAGCATTCAAGTACTTCAACATGAGCGCACGGACGGGCGGACGGACGGACGGACGGAGTGGCAGCAATAAAATGTTTACCAGAAGTGTAGCATATTTGCAGGCGCCAAAACAAAGATACGACCAAAGACAGAGATAGAACGCAAAGCCAATGACAGAGAGAGAGAGAGAGAGAGGGAGAAAAAATAAATAAATTGTTACATGTGTAAGCCCCAGTCGATACTTTATCATCATGCAAATGGCTCTGCTGCCGGGCAATGTTAATAAGTACAATAAACGGCTAAGCAAACAGCAGCAGCAACAACAACGACAACAACCACAATAGCAACAACTTTGTAAACAAGTAAAGCTCCACCGTGGGGCATGCTAAATTATGGCTCCATTGGTTAAAAAGCAATGCTGCTCCATTCCTGCCGCTGCTGACCACATAATCCCATTGCAGAGACAACACGCAAGCACAGAGAAGTACAGAGAGTTATGTGTATACATTCAGTAATTTATTAATACTATGACAATCGAAAACATAGACACAATTACAGACGTACAAGCATGTATATATATTATTTCGTAGAAAAGTCTCTTAAATTAAAATGTCACACATCTTCCCCGTCCCCAATCCCGTTCCCCTCCTCTGGTCACCATCAAGTGCCGTAGAAGACATCAACATTGTCGCCAGCCTCAATCCTGCCACCTGCTCTGCCGGGTCATTGCTCGACCAGAGTTAGCTCGTTATTCCTGCTGCTGCTGGCGAAGGTGAGTTGCAACTTGGCTTTGGCCGTGCTGCACATCATCATGAAGGTGACCAGCGAGAGCTCCAGCACACGGCAGACACAATAGGCGACCACATCCACCAAATGCTCCACGACACCCAAATACAGACACATTTGATTCGCACTGATTTGTCACTCAACTCTTTTGGTATTTTGGTTTTTTTTGACTGCACTTCTAAGGTTTATTGCACTGCAGTTTGTGTTTCTCGTTCGTAATTATTGTTGTTTGTATCGCTCGAACTGCTTCGCAGGCAATGTTTATGTTCTGACGCTTTGGAAATGACAACACTTCAGTTTGTTGGCCATGTTTGCAGTCCTGTTGCTGCCCGAAGTCTCAATCGTTTCGCATTTCTCTACAAAAGCATTGCCGAGCGGGCCACAGGACGACGGCTTCCCTCCCACAGCAGCCCACTGGCAGGACATGCGCACTCCCAACTCGCTTCTCTCTTCCCACCAACATCGTCCTGTCGCCTCTCGCTCCCGAGCGTGCACCTTGCGAAGGTAAGTGCTCAATGTGATAAGGATTCTAATGACTGCTCCCCATATTATGTTATCAAAAGCTATTAATAAATCAGATTATCCCCTAAATTTACTTGGCAAAACAGATTCACCGAGTAAATGTCAATAAAACAGTTGCAATTTATTATAAAACTTGCTACATGTTTAATTTGACGAAAAGTACTATAAATAGCTTAAATTATTTAATGTATTTTAATAATTATAATATTTATCTAGTCAAGGCACAGCAATATGTGAACATCCAATATGAATTCTATAAGTTGTACATTTTAATGAAATTGTTATTATATTTGGAGTTTACATAAAAAGAAACATATGTAGAAAATATTGTAAAAATATTTATATATTATAATACATATTTTTAGTGTTTTGATAATGTAGTCTGTGAAGAGGCAACTAAATTAATTAATAAATTTTGTAATTTGTAATTGTAATTAATTAATTACAAATTTGGAGGAGTTAGCATAAATAGATATACAAAATAAATTATATATTATTAAACATTAAATTTGAAAAATGTAATGAAAATGTATCTGTTAAAATATATTACTAGTTCTTTAAATTGATGATTATGTTTACTTTAAATAATTATACATTTTTAGCTTTCATAAATAGATACAAATATCAAATAATTTAAATTAGATTCTATTATTTCTCGTTATAACGAATAAATAAAAAAGAATATCAATATTTTAAATGTTTTTTTACTAACCTATTATTTGATTATAAGAAGTGAAAAACATTTTAGTATCAATGGCTAAACTCTAAATATTTAAGCTACTTATATAGTCGACGTATTTCCCAATTATGCAGTAGCCAATTGACTCAGTTTTAATTGTGAAATTAATCGCAGTCATTAAGTGAGAGTATTTGATGGCAGTTTGAGAAACCCCCGAACTGAAGCACAGCATGAATGGGCTGCCGCAACAACTGTCGCGTGCTGAACAACCCAAAACTACCTTTGACTAGACGAGACGGAGAGGTGCAACAGAAGGTACTACAAAGGACATTTAATGTCAGTGGTATTCACTCAACACTCGATAGAGACCCAAGTGGCATTCTGAGCCACAGTCAGAGTCGGAGACGAGAGTCAGAGCTGAGTTTGGCATGGCCATATGGTGTTGGTTGCTGCGGCATATGGTCGCTAGACGGGAGTTAATTGATGCGCCAGTCAGTAGCCAGTAGCTCATCCTCGTTCTCGTTCTCCCTCTCCCTCTTCCTTTGACTTCCCTCTCTCTTTGTCGCTGTGTGCAGCCCTCTCGCTTGCACGCGCTCCGTGTGCTGTTGAGCGTGAAAGTCACAAATTATAGAAAAAGAGATCACATGCCATGATAGCGGCAATTTGGCAAGCTATGACGCGTGCCGTGGCCAAGGCGAGAGCGGGGCAGCATGACCGAAAGGTCAAGTAGTAGGCGTGAGCAAACGAGAGAGAGCAACAACAGAGAAAGAGAGAGAGAGAGCGCATCTAACCCCTAACAGACTGCTTAGAACGGGAGCGAGCTAGAGCGAGAGAGTCGCCCCTGTCGACGATCCTTGATATGGTAATGACGAAGATCCTTGAGCCGAGGCAGAGCGGAGCAGAGCAGCGCAGGGGCAAAGGGTCATTTGCGGGCCACTTATACAAACTTGGTCAGCGCTGGCACTGAAAATATTTGTTAAGCTGGCCCAAAAAAAGACAATTGAAGGGTGGCTTTGTGGCCAAACGTTGTGGCTCGTGCCGCGCGCTCGTCTCTTGCAGTTGCATTGCAACTTTCGAGTCGTGCAGAACCGTCACCATCACCATCACCATGAGCCACTACTACTCATCGGAGGAGGACAACAGTTCGCAGTACCTGGGCAGCCCCAACTACAACCTAACGCTGATGTCGACGCCACAGCAGCCCGAGCAGCAGTACAGCAATGTAACGTACTTATCGCCCGATTGGCAATTTCTAGAGGCCACAACGGGTTGCAACTTGGAGCTACCCGGCGTGAGCTATGAGGATAAGCTGCCCCAGCAGCAGCAGCAGCAGCAGCAGCAACAGCAGCCAAAGCGACGCAAGCTCAGCTCAAGCAATCTGAGCGAGAGCAGCGGCAACCAGGTGACTCTGAGTCCCACGGTGCAGAAGAAGCGACGACAGGCGGCCAATGCCAGGGAGAGGAAGCGCATGAATGGCCTGAACGAGGCCTTCGATCGACTGCGCGAAGTGGTCCCAGCGCCGTCCATCGATCAGAAGCTGTCCAAGTTCGAGACTCTGCAAATGGCCCAATCCTACATATTGGCGCTGTGCGATCTGCTGGACAACAATGGAGACGATGTGGATGCCGCCGCCTACACGCTCTTTGGCGGCAGCGAAAGCAGCTTCGACAGCTTGGCCCAGTGAGGATCAATACTATAGAGTACGAATAGAATCTAAGCGTTGTTTGATATCCATTGAATCTAAGATTTAAGGTTTGTGATTTAAAACTAATAAATAAAACTGCATCCAGAACTGATCATTAAAATCAATTACATATCGCGGGCATTGGTCGCGCTTCAACGGCGCCGAAGTAGCTCATAAATTAATTTCAAAGAGTTCATTGATAGTTTTGGCAACCAGGGAATAAACTTGGACTCATATCGCACTGAAGCGTAACACCCTCGGCTAAATAGAACACAAAATGCAGCTGACTCTGTAGTTGTTTGGTGTCATTTAATGCTGCTCTGGGGTTGGTGTGAAAGGCAGCTATCGCTATGGTAAGAGATCTGGTTGGCTTCGGAAGTTTAGCAAAAGTAATTCTATTCATCGGGTTCTCTAGTGGCATCGTATTCTTGTCTCGCAGCAGTTTAGTTCATGTCGCCATAATTCATGTCAAAGGAGTATTTCGAAGGACGAAAGCCTTTCGTCGGTGGATACAAAAAGATAATCTGTCGCTTGGAAGCGTTATAGTTAATATTACGAAAGGGATTCACTCCACTAAGCCTTCGATGGTTCGTTTTGGAACTCCTGCAGCGTACAGGATCCTCGCTGGCTACTTTTCTTGGCGGTGATTCGTTCAATAAGGTTCTGCTGCTCTCGCCATCAAATTGGATTGGATTCATGTTGGCAATGTGATACTTGACAATGTTGATGGTCCTCTCGGCCAGCACTGGGGGCACTTGGAAGGTGCCCAGCACGGCCATGCCATGAGCTCTATGGGGTGCATTATTATTCTGGGAATCAAGGCCCGATGACTGGCGATAGAGCTGCTTCCCACTAGGGCCTGGACTTTCTGATGACTGCCGGTGTCTTTGTCGTTGTCTTTCCTCGCTCTGAAAATCTGTGTTATTTTATCAATCGATTTTCGGAAACGCAATCGTTTATCAACTTACCCTCTTCCATGTCCTCCGGCTTTCGAGTACGCTTCACTGGACAACTACACTTGGCTCCTGCTGGTGAAGGCGATCGCTGTCTGGGTGTCTTAAACTTCGGCACCTGATTAGACGTCGGACACTTGCAGGTCCATTTTGGTTTCTTTACCTCTTTTTCTATTTTCAATGCCTTAGCGTCATTTGCATTTTCTTCATTTGCTGCGTCAATTTCGGGTTCAGCAGTACTTTCCGAAATTGGGGACTCCTCCTCACACGAACATGAATCTATACCCGTCTCACGATTTTTGAATTTCATGTCAATTTCTGTTTCAACACCCACCTCGCAAACGGGCGGCCTTTCAGCAGCACAGCTGTCTGGACATACTCTCGAGGACTCCTTACTTCCTCGTTTCGGAGAGCCTACGTTGGCTGCCATCTCATACGTATCGCCATAATTTTTGGACACATCAGATGATCGGGCTTTGTCTTGTGTAGATTGCGACTGGCAGCCCACTTCATCGCAAGTCTGGTTGACATCGTCTTTAGAACGCCGCTTGGGCGATCCGCGTCGAGAACACGAATTGTCGTCACAGTCCGGTCGATAACTTTCACGGACTTCGGCGTAGGGATAATCACCTCTCCTACAAACGCATATTTGATTCGCGTTTTCTGGAAAATACTCATCAGCAGCTTCGTCGTCGACATTCCTGTTGCCATCTGCATAGCTGGTTGGATACTCTCGAACATCGTTGAAGGGACATTCACGATTCCTACAGAATCGCTCTTCTTGATACTCTTCATCCTCATCCGACGTGCACGTACAACTTTCTTCGCCGTCTCGGCACTCCCTGTATGTCTGGTTGTTATGTAAATACCTTTTTTGGTTTGACTTGGTGCTAGTTCTCGCAGTGTAGGGCAGAGCGTCTGCGCCTCGAGACGCTTTGCTTGACCTTATTTGCGTATGCTTTAGTGATTCACTACTACGTGAACTTCTTGGCTTTTGTGAATTTTGTGAGCGCCTTTGCTCATTTTGTTGGCGTGCACTTGGCCTCGATTCATACTCACCGCGATTAGCCGAGTTTCTGGATCGCTGGCCACTTGGTCTCTCTTCGTACTCGTTGTCGCGAAAACTATTTCTTTCACTTCGCCGATTAGTCCGTCCGCGATCGTCTGCATCACAATTTATATTCCGACAATCGACGTAGGTTTCACCATCTCGTATTGCGTCTTTATTTCGTGTCCGTCCGCGATCATCTATATCCCGATTTACATTCGGACAATCTACGTAATTCTGACTATCTCGTATTGCCTCTTTTTTTCGTGTACTACAAACTCGTTTACCCGATGAACCTTCTCGTCTTTCCATATCTTCTGATCTGCTGCTACCATATATCCTTCCAGTCGCACTTATAGATGGCGGCCTAGATGGCTGCCTAGATGGTGGTCTGGAATTTTGTCTGGTCCCACGCCTACATGACTCTCTTTCGATATAGTCTTCTTCTGTCGGTTCAGCACCGTATCTGTTTCTTGGATCACCTTGCCTATACGGCGCAGTTTGGTCATCATCGTAATTCCTACACTTATTTGTTCGCTGTGATGCTCTTTGAGCCGGGTTTGAGCTACCCATAAGTTTGGGGCAGTTGTCGTTTCGACAAGGTGTTCGCGGACTGTCTTCAGACGTGGGTTCTGGCGATTGAAATTTATCATCTTGATCGACTTCCATGCTATTTCTATTCGAATTGTAATTTCTATCCCTATTACTTTGATTACTATTTCTGTTCTGATAGTTTGCTTCATCATACACACAGTACTCTTCTCTTTGACTTGAATTTGGATTTTGTTTGTTGGTAATAGGACAGCCACATACATCATTTGATTTATTACCATTGTTGTTGGTGTCGTTCCCCGATTTCTTACGGTATATGGATGTATTCAATTTGCTCTCGGTCGTATAATCCACAAGTTTTTGCCGTGAGGGTGGCTTTGCATATCTTCCAGTGAGAACCTTTCTCATATGCTGGCTTGGGGATCGATTAATCAGCGACCCATCTTGGTAATTTCTGCTTCTTGTTTTTGGCAATAAGCTAGTTGGGTCGTCAGTAACATTTGTATTACTTTGTCCGGCCATGCTATAGTTGCTACTTTGTCTGTTTGTTTTGATTCTGTTGGATTTATTTGGATTATCATCAAATGCTTCGCGATCGTGGCCAGAGGCAGCACGGAATCCCAGTTTCTTTTCTTGAAATTCAGCCGGAGGAAATGGCAATTCGAAGGCATTATTATTATTTTCTGAAATTTCCAGTGATTCATTTCTTGAGTAATCGTCATCCACTGTATAGTGCAATCCTAGATCAACCTGTTCGCTGTGGATACTGTTCTGACTGTTGCTCAGCAGAAATGTATCCTCAACGATGCAGTTGATTTGGCTATTGCAGTTTGTTGGGTGATCCTGTAAAAATATAGGCAATGATTATCGGTTTTTTTAAGGCACATAAAGTTCACACATACATCAACAGTTTTCGCATTAAAATTCTCCATCTCTGTATTTTTCAAAAAGTGCAGTTTTTCATAGAAGGTCTCCTGTGGTGATTTAGAATAATTCGTTTGCATGCTTTGAATTTCCATTAAACGTCTTCTTTTGTAGAACTGTCGGAGCGAGATTATCATCGATTTCAATTCGTCAATAGTAAATTCATTATCGAAAAGAAGACAAATTCGACTCCAAGCTTTTGTCTTCAATGACAAATTATAATATCCAGGAGCTTTTGTATTCCATAGGCATTCGTTAGCACGATAAAGCCGTATTAACTTGTCCAAGAAATACGCGTTGAATGAACCGTTTGAATTGATCGAATCAAACAAATTGGGAGCCACCATTTTTATGCCCAATTAAAACTTTAATAGGCTAATCAACCTAGGCCACCACTCTACCATAGCATAGTTCTTTCCTAGGATATGATCATCGGTCTATTTCCTATTTTACACTTTAGAATTTAGTTTGGGTGCCAAGTGTGTAATGTTTAACAATTGAATAACAATTTGTAATAGAATCTAAAACATTTTTGACATTTGAATCAACTGCTTGCCTTGATGAATAAGTTGTTTAACTGAACTTATCTTTTTATCTGTTTATCTAATCTATTTTTATTTGTAAAAATACATAAATATCTATAAATAAAAACACAAAAAAAACTTTTACAAATTTTAAATAACGGTCTGAAGAACTGTTTTAATAAAAATAATTTTTAATTAACGTGCAAATGATCGTTTTCATTCTACATTCTTTTTTATATAAGCAGCAACTGGAAAACAAAAGATCATTCAAAATGTTGCGCCTATTTACATGTTATAATCGAAGATTGCCGCATACCTGTAAAAGTGTTACCAAGCTGTACGCATGACAGTGGTGCATTTGGTATATTTGTTGTTTTAAATAGTATTTTTTGATATACCAGTTGCGGTCACGCTGAACGTGATACTGACTGAGTTAAAAGAAATAAAACTAAAAAATAAAACTTAAGTGGAGCGAATTAAAAGCCACAAACGCATGAGAGTGCATTTAACGGCTGCAAATCATTCCGGGCCAACAAACAAGCGAGCTTATTAGAATACGGGCCAATAACACAACATTCGCAGCCGATAGATTGTGATTGTGTCGTCGTCGTCTGGTATAACCACAAAAATTTTCTCTGCATTTTGAGCCCCAATTTTGCGCGACAACGAGAACTTCCACTAAAAGCAAACACAAGCAATCGGGAGAGCGGTGGCATCGTCATCATTGTTTTATTTGCTTTGTATGTTTAGTTTTCATTTTGCATTCAATTGGAACACTGAACAGCAAAGTTCAAGTTAACATAAGCATTAACATTAACATTGTGTAAAGCTGTTAAGTTCAATCGACTGACATAATAATACAACAATCGTGCAGTGTAATTAATCACTTCATTGCGAAGCGAAAATGTCCGCGGAACGCGAAATACCCGCTGAGGACAGCATCAAAGTTGTCTGTCGCTTTCGGCCGCTCAACGACAGCGAGGAGCGGGCCGGCTCAAAGTTTGTTGTCAAGTTTCCCAACAATGTGGAGGAGAATTGCATATCCATAGCGGTAATTAACTTGTATTAATAACTAAATGACACATAGAAGAGGCAACAATATGTATTATTGCGGTGCTTTGGCGGTGACGTCATGCCCAACATTGTCTAACATTTGAGCGTAGTACATTAGCCTTTCCTTACCGCCACTATTGAAGCACTCACAAACACACGCACACCAGCAAACAAACTCACTCGCACACACACTCGCACACTCTCTCACACCCATGCACATTCATCATATACAACAATTATTCATGTAGTTTAAGCGAGTGAAAGAGAGCAGGCAATTACACACACACACACACACACAGCTGCATTGCTGTGGCTGTAGATTTGTGCATGTATTTTAACTAATTATCGCTCGAAATGTGCGCGTGTCTTGTGCAATTTTATTGTTCATTTTGTTTGCCAAATAAACTCCAAAATGGTTTCAATCGCTGCACCTTGAGCAACAACGAACAACAACAACGCTGAATTGATTTTCCACGCATCGCGCTCAGTGGGAAACCTGGTCTATCGGTGTAACTGTGTGTGTGTGTGTGTGTGTGTGTGTGCGAAGGCTCCTTCAGCAATCGGCTAGCAAACATTAACTGCATTGCACTAGTGGCGAACTAGCTACTTCTTAGACGGCTGCGGACCAAAGAGTTGGCGATGTGTGTCGAGATAAAATAAATACAAAATTTAAAATAAAGAAAATAAAACTATTAAATTAAATGAAATAAGTATGAATAATTAATTATAATTTCTTGGGATATTTAAGTAGTAAACCCAGAAAAAGTCCAATCAACTTATATGACGGGGTAGTTAATTAGTTTTTCATTTAGTATTTAATTTTTTCTGCTGCAGCTAACTGGTTTTGTACTGTACACCGGTTGACTAGTACCGTGGCTGGTGGTGACATCGCCATGTTAAAGTTGACAGTTCTGTACTGCAGGGGTTCGTCTGTTTGTGAGCCTCCCACTAGCGATTGCTGGGGGCAACTTTCGTATGATTTCATTTGCATAGTCATGGGCAACCTTCTGGATTCCAGAGTCTTTTGCTCGATATAGCAATATGCACATTCTACCCGTCCGCCCAACTCCTCAGATATATTCACCTTTACCATCGTAAACTAGGTAGCTACTTTCTGTATTTGTGTGTGTGAGCAGTCATCAGCTTTTGGCCCCAAAACAAAATATCGCCCTCAAAATGTTGCTTGCCACCAGCTGCTGCCACTCGAGTGAGTCATGCACGCAAACTCGCAAAAACTGTAAATAGTGTCGACAGAAAATACATATGTATGTATGTATGTACATACAACAGAGTAATATGAATGTGCTTTTGCTAGTGGAATTTCGATTTGACTGAATATGTATTATTATTTTTTATTATTATTAATGCCCCACAACGAGTCGAGCTGTCTGAAATTGTGGCCACCATGTTAAAGTTAGTTTTACTACAAGCACATTGCAAGCGACTGTGTGTGTGTGTATACTCTGGACCTGAAAAGCATTATCAGTTTGTCAATAAGCATGCCGGAAAATTCATTTAGTATTGCTCACTTTATTTGTGTAATGCACAATTGAATGTTTGTTCATCAAATATTTAAGTGCCGAGTTTCTCATCTTAAGTCATCCAACTGAAGATTTGAATTATTACGGCGCAATGCCTGGAAAATGTTTTATTAAACCAGGGTATTTAACAGCTTTGGAAATGGTCTTTTAACGGTTAAAGAAAGCAGTTTTATAAACAATTCATATAGTTTTGGATATAAAATCAGAAATGAAACCATTATGGATCTTTTAAAATGAAATGAAACTTTTTCGGATGCCCTGACTTGAATTTTTGAATTACTCAAATTAAATTAAAATCGTTTTTTCTTATTTTCACCAATTTAGAAATTGTTAAAATAAAATAGTTGCAAATTTGACATTAAATTCAGTTTTTAAAAGACTATAAATTCATTCATATTTAAAAAATTCAAAATTTAAATTTCTATGTTAATTAGTTAGTTAAATATAAAAATCAATTAAAAAACTAAAACTAAAAGTCAAAATCAGTTCCACAAATATTTATTAAACTGATGGAGTACAAATTTTAAATGTTATGACTTATTTTTCTTTTGATATTTGTTTATTATTATTGCAGAATTAATACATTGTAAATTAAACTCCAGCATTCTTTCTTTTTGTCGATTTTCAAAAATTAAATAAGCTTTACTAAGCGCAAAATAGCTATTAACTTTTGGTTAGTGTATTAATCGCTTCGACGCGGAGTAAATAAAATAATTTATTATTTCTTTTCTTTCATATCTGTACTTGTACTGCTGGCGCTCTCTTTGACTGTTTCTTTTGCTACACGTTATTCATTAGTTTCAAGTTCCACTCATTTCTTTCTGGTGTGGTGCGACTGCCTCTTGTTGCCTCTTTGCTCATCATAATTACGATCCATTTCGCGGCCATGCGTTAAAAACTATTTGAAAGCATAACGAGTGGGGGGAACGAAGAGAGATGGGGGAAGACAAATTTCACTTTACGAAGAACAAGCTAACTTTTGTGTATCTATTGTTTGGTACTTTAGGGTAAAGTCTATCTGTTCGACAAAGTCTTCAAACCGAATGCGTCGCAGGAGAAGGTGTACAATGAGGCAGCCAAGTCGATTGTCACGGATGTCCTGGCCGGCTACAACGGCACGATATTCGCCTACGGCCAGACATCCTCCGGCAAGACGCACACAATGGAGGGCGTCATTGGTGACTCGGTGAAGCAGGGTATCATTCCACGCATTGTCAACGACATTTTCAATCACATTTACGCGATGGAAGAGAATCTGGAGTTTCACATCAAGGTTTCGTACTATGAGATCTACATGGATAAGATCAGAGATTTGCTGGATGTGTCCAAGGTGAACCTGAGCGTGCATGAAGACAAGAATCGAGTGCCCTATGTGAAGGGTGCCACAGAACGTTTCGTCTCCTCGCCCGAGGATGTCTTCGAAGTGATCGAGGAGGGCAAATCGAATCGTCACATTGCGGTGACAAGTGAGTGGCAATCCTTAAATAATTATTATTAAGCTATTCGATCTTACATGTTTCCTATCTTTTAGACATGAACGAACATTCTTCACGATCGCATTCGGTGTTCCTGATCAATGTGAAGCAGGAGAATCTGGAGAACCAAAAGAAGCTCTCGGGTAAACTGTATCTGGTGGATTTGGCTGGTTCCGAGAAGGTGTCCAAAACAGGTGCTGAGGGCACAGTTCTTGATGAGGCGAAGAACATCAACAAGTCGTTGTCGGCGCTGGGCAACGTCATCTCCGCCTTGGCGGATGGCAACAAAACGCACATACCGTATCGTGACTCCAAGCTGACGCGTATCCTGCAGGAGTCGCTGGGTGGCAATGCACGCACCACGATTGTCATCTGCTGTTCGCCGGCCAGCTTTAACGAGTCGGAGACAAAGTCAACGCTCGACTTTGGTCGACGCGCCAAGACTGTGAAGAACGTGGTGTGTGTCAACGAGGAGCTGACAGCCGAGGAGTGGAAGCGTCGCTACGAAAAGGAGAAGGAGAAGAACGCTCGACTCAAGGGCAAGGTGGAGAAGCTGGAGCTGGAGCTGGCGCGTTGGCGTGCCGGCGAAACAGTCAAGGCCGAGGAGCAAATCAACATGGAGGATCTCATGGAGGCCAGTACGCCCAATCTCGAAGTGGAGGCCGCTGCCCAGGCCGCTGGTGCCGCCGCGGCGGCGGCTGCTCAGCGCACGGCCATCGCCAACATGTCCGCCTCGGTTGCTGCCGATGAACGTGCTCGCCTGGCTACCGAATGCGAACGTCTCTACCAGCAGCTGGACGACAAGGATGAGGAGATCAACCAGCAGAGCCAGTATGCCGAGCAGATGAAGGAGCAAGTCATGGAGCAGGAGGAGCTGATTGCGAATGCACGACGTGAATACGAGACGCTGCAATCGGAAATGGCGCGCATTCAGCAGGAGAACGAGTCGGCCAAGGAGGAGGTCAAGGAAGTCCTTCAGGCGCTCGAAGAGTTGGCGGTCAACTACGATCAGAAGTCGCAGGAGATTGACAACAAGAACAAGGACATCGATGCCCTCAACGAAGAGCTGCAGCAGAACAAGACGCAGTTCAACTCCACCTCGACGGAGCTGCAGCAGCTCAAGGATATGTCGACGCACCAGAAGAAGCGCATCACCGAAATGCTAACCAATCTGCTGCGCGATCTGGGTGAAGTGGGCCAGGCCATAGCGCCCGGCGATTCCGCAATCGATCTCAAGATGAGCGCCTTGGCGGGCACCGATGCCGCCAAGGTGGAGGAGGACTTCACCATGGCGCGTCTCTACATCAGCAAGATGAAGACGGAGGCGAAGAACATTGCACAGCGCTGCGCCAACATGGAGACCCAGCAGCTGGACTCGAACAAAAAGATCAGCGAGTATGAGAAGGATCTGGGCGAGTTTCGTCTGCTCATTTCGCAGCACGAGGCGCGCATGAAGTCGCTGCAGGAGTCGATGCGCGAGGCCGAGAACAAGAAGCGCAATCTGGAGGAACAGATCGATTCGCTGCGCGAAGAATGCGCCAAACTTAAGGCTGCCGAGCATGTGTCCGCCGTCAATGCGGAGGAGAAGCAACGTGCCGAGGAGTTGCGTTCCATGTTCGACTCGCAGATGGATGAGCTGCGGGAGGCGCATACCAAGCAGGTGTCGGAGCTGCGTGACGAGATCGTCGCCAAGCAGCATGAGATGAACGAGATGAAGGATGTGCACCAGAAGCTGTTGCTGGCGCATCAGCAGATGACGGTCGACTACGACAAGCTGAAGCAGGAGGAGGCTGACAAATCGAACAAACTGCAGGACATCATTCTGACCAACGAGCGACGCGAACAAGCGCGCAAGGACCTCAAGGGTCTCGAAGACACCGTCGCCAAGGAGCTGCAAACGCTGCACAATCTGCGCAAACTCTTCGTGCAGGATCTACAGGTAGGAATCAACTATATATAAATATATATAACTCTTTGTTTTAATTGATGGTAATTTTTTCACAGCAACGCATTCGCAAGAACGTGGTGAACGAGGAAAGCGAGGAGGATGGCGGTTCGCTGGCGCAAAAGCAGAAGATCTCCTTCCTGGAGAACAATCTGGATCAGCTGACCAAGGTGCACAAGCAGCTGGTGCGCGACAACGCCGATCTGCGCTGCGAGCTGCCCAAGCTGGAGAAGCGATTGCGCACAACCATGGAGCGTGTAAAGGCGCTGGAGACGGCGCTGAAGGAGGCAAAGGAAGGTGCGATGCGGGATCGCAAGCGTTACCAGTACGAGGTCGATCGCATCAAGGAGGCGGTGCGACAGAAGCATCTGGGCCGACGAGGACCCCAGGCACAAATCGCCAAGCCCATCCGGGCTGGCCAGGGCGCTATTGCAATTCGGGGTGGTGGCGGTGCCGCCGGCGGTGCTACAATGGCTCAGGTGGGCGCTGTTAACTCCTAAATCGCCGCCCAGTTTTCAGTACCGTACAGTTTCAGTTCAGCTCCGCTTTAACCTACTTAACCTAAAATAAAAAATGCCTTCGCTTAAAGAATGTCGTTTTGCGATCATGTGCAGCGCTTTAAATATACATACTTATATATATAAATATAAATATTTAAATAAATGAGAGGAAAAAAGGAAATTAACTAAATTTTACAACAACAACAAAACCCCACAGATATTTAAGGACACATAACTACGTTTAAGCATATTTATAAACTTTTCAAATATAAACTTAAATAAAAGTCGCAGACAATTTACTCGTAGTGTATTTATTATTTGAACTATCAATTGTGTAATAAAGATGTTGTTCCCCCCTACATAAAGACCCTTGTAGTACTATATACTATTGCAGATAATCATCATCACATTCATAAACGCATGTTGTAACCAGCGCCATCCACATTGTGACGCTCACTCTCGACCGGAGCACTTAGCTGCCATTCGTACCAGACCTTGCCGGGATCAACGCAACGCCAGAACTTTACTGAAATTGTGTCGCCAGCCTTGAAAGTTCGAGGTTGCTGCAACATAAAAAGGAAAATTCATAAAATGCACTTGCATCATGTCAAAATACGACTTCATACCGTTGGGAAGAACATGGGAAACCAGGAAAACATGCCGGGTGTATGCGTCAGTGGATTGATGCTCAGGGTAATCTGCTTGTAAAGCACTGTGTCAAAGTAGCCGCCAATGCCATGCAGCACGCAATCCTTTGGGACGGTGAACGAGAGCTCCTTGTAACGTGTATTATCCACGACCTTGTCGCGATTGGGATGCTTAAAGTCAAACAACGCCTGTGGTTCGTCAATGTGGTAAATGTTCTTCAGCAGCGTCACATAGCCACAGTTAAAGGCAGACACACTGGACGTCATACAGACATTATTGTGCAGCACAGCAGACATTAAAGGGTTAATGTACGATGTCGATTTGCAGGGAATGCTGATGCCATCCTCCTTCAGCAATTTAAGCGCCCCGTCCAGACACTCAGGCGACAGCTCGTTGTCGCCAAAGGAGCCGAGCAACTCGGAGACGAGAATATCGGCCAATTCAGGAGGCGCAAAGTCACGCATGTCCTTAGAGAATATGTGCACATCTGCAAAACAACTTCTGCTTAGTCACATAAATTCCATTTTGAATTGCCATTAATTACCCTTTTTAGACCACAGTGTCTGGACCATATTGGTAAGCGTGCGAATGGCGCTGGGATTCTTCTCGATGATGTAGACGCGAACTTTGCGTTTCGTTTTCTCCGCTGCATTAAACGCAGCACGCGCCAAAGGACCACGTCCACCTCCAAGCACCATGATCACCGTCTGCAATCGGGAAATCTTTTAACACAACTGATTTGTATAAATGGCCAATTAAATTACCAATTTTCGTTTGGCTTCCGCGTCGCTGACACGATCGAGCAGCGCCTGCTCAATGGCGTCCTGATAGAGCTTGTATTTGACGGGGTCTATTTCAAAGATTTCATATGTGTAGCTATCTAGATTATCGAAGAGCGGCTGCAGCGGGATCTCCAGCATATTCTCATAGCTTAAAAATATACTTGTGAAACTGGCGTAAGGATGGGAAATTGTTTCGCTTACCTATTCAAAGAGTGCGTGTCGCAGTTGTCGTTGATTAGCTTTCGGACGTAGTCCGCATACTGGGCGACAGCATTGTCATTGGCATTGGCAGATATTATGATGTTGGCACGCACAGAGATGAAATGGCCGATGATCGCCTGCCACTCCTTGTTCAGCACATAGTAATTGGAACGGTTAAGTATAAATAAACTAGATGGAATTATGACTGCCTCGATGGGCTCGCCGAGCCAACGACGCACAGTCTCCCGACTGGGCCGATCCGAGTCATTTAGCTCCAGTACAACTTTGACTTTGGCATTGTGGTTGACGGCAAACCGCAAATCATTCCACCAGCTCCATGGGTCCACTTCTTGCGCCGCTTCGATTTCAGTCTCTGTTGCATCTTTGCGATGCTCAAAAGTCGCCATCTCCGGATTCGTAATGGGCACATGAATAAACCAGGCACCTAGACAAAAATCAGTTAGTTATTGTTGTCATTATACTTTAGAATCACGCACCTTTTGTCCTTGATTCGATAATCTTGGCGAGATTCTCGTTTTTAGCTCCTCGCAGGCGCACCATAACGCTGCCATTATTCTGCAAGTGCTCTGCCCAGGTGATGTCGCGTAGCAGCATCGCTTTGGAGTATTCACTTAGCTTGGCATTTGGCGAATCCACATCGACGTCGGATAAACAGAATATTACCTTGGAATTCCATTCGTCGGCCCTCAACAAGGTGGCCGGATATGTGGGATCTGTTTCGAGGGGATCCATTGGCAGCATGTTGGCATTGATGGCTGTGGCGACGACATTGTAGTTGCTTGATTGCGCCTTCTGGATAAATTTGGCAATATCGCTAATGCCCTCTTGGTGGAGGCAAACGTAGTAATTCATTTTGGTTCTAAATTACAAAAAATGCGTGTGCCGGCTAAAGTGTGTGCACACCGAAAGAGCGATAAATAAATGTGCAATCGAAATCATCGATGAATATCGATTGCAGGTTAGTGTGTACACACTATGTGTAAATAGCGTCGGCCAGTGTATACACCCCATTTGTAAATATCATAACAAAAAGAGTTAACTTGCCTGTGCGGCAATTATTTATTGTTAAATAGAATGTAATTGGTGTTGTACATGGCTAACCGCGATGTATTCTCGAAAATCTTGCCAAATGTCAAGTTGGCAACACGCCTCGACGCAGAGGGTCGCGAAATACAGGTAGACCTACCTGTTATACAAAATATATGCAAATGGATGTAAACAAAGTTTTGTGAATTGGTTGCAGGTGGAAAGACGCGAGGACTCGGATGCGTCTGCCAAGGAGCTGGACACATTTGATATGCTCGTCGCAGCTGGCTACTACCGGGCACGCATCCAGGGCTTGTCCGCCTTCGACAAGGTTGTGGGCGGCATGACTTGGTGCATCGAGTGCTGCGATTACGACGTCGATGTAGATTTGCTCTTCCACGAGAACTTGACGATAGGGCAGAAAATGTAAGATATGGAATAGCTAATTTACAGCTTAAAGATAACTAATCAGACTTATTGAAGCGCACTTGTGGAGAAAATTGTGGCAGTGCTGATTGACATGAAATGCCCGCATGATCTGGAGCCGCATCAGGTGCAAGGTCTGGAGTTTCTAGCCATTCATCCGGTTATCCAATGGCTGGTGAAGACGTCTGTAAGTACAGCAGTTGCGTCCCCCTTTCGCTTGTATACAGCTTTATGCGTATTTTAGGTTGCCAATCGCGAGGAACGTGGACAGCGTTTAAAGAGATTTGCCATTGGCCAGTTCCACAATGATTATCAGTATAAAAGTGACAAGGATAATCTGACAAAGATCCGTTTAGCCGCCGTGCACATAAAGGCCATACAGGTTGGCAACTTGCGATATCACAAATGAAACAAAATTAACATTTTCCATCCCATTGAAGGAACTGTACAGTCCCAAAAGGATCTATGAGCGAAAAGAAGCCACCACCGAAGATGACGCATTGCGGGTGCGTCTCACTTTAATGGAGTACGGCGATATCGGTCCTGTGGCTAAGCAAATCGATGAAGCGAAGCCAAAAACTGACTCGGAGCCAATGGAACTTGAGCTGGAGCAACAATTGCGGCAACTGTCTCTCGCAAACGGAGCCACTGCAGTGGGCCAAAAGCGTATTGACCTTGATCCTAATGCCAGAAGTGCTCTGCAACAGCACTATGCTGAATTTAAGCTGGAAATGGAGACGGACGCACAAGAGCTGAAATCGCAGAATCAACAAAAACGTTTGGAGGCGGCAAAGATCGCTTTGGAGCATAAGATTAAACGCTATAGCAAGGAAAATGAGCAACTGGAAGCATCGGTTGAAGCGCAGAAGCAACAAACCGCTCAGGAAGTGGATAAACTGGAGAAGCTCAAAGCTGAACTTGAAGCCTACAAGCAAACCGAAGCAAATGCAGATGCTGCGTGAGTAATAAACTAATTGGGAATCAATTGTTGTTTAATAATTTGTTTGCTTTGCAGTCTGTTGGATAAGGTGCGTGGATTGCTGCAGCAGCACGACGAGCTGAAGAAGAGCGAGGCAGAGTTCAAGGAAAGCTGCCGCACAGATTTGGCCAACTTGCAGCAACAAATCGAGTAAGTCTATAAGTACAACAGTATTTGATTTATTAAGCCATCTTCGTCTGCAACTAATTCGTGTCCGTGCTGAATATTGGCTGGAGTACATGCTATGGCTTGTGAATTTTCATAATAATTTGTATTAATTATTAAAAATAGTTACAATAGGAATTTCGAGAAACCTCCTTTTTGCGCGAATGAGTTAATGAACGAATCAGTCAGTCAGCCAGCACTTTTAATGACTAAAGAAACACATAAATTGTTACAGCGAATTGGAGTCGTTCAACGCACAGGATGATGAGGCACAGGCAGCTGCTATAGCCAAGGAGCAGCAGCGACTGCAGGAGCTGCGTTTGCACTTGGCCAAGCGTAACCGGGGAATTGTGGCAATTGAACGCAAGCTGGATGCCATACCAGATCGCACCGAGCTGGCTCAGTATCAGCGACGCTTCCACGAACTGCACAACGAGATGAGTGCCAAGCATCTCGAAACTAAGCAATATTATACACTTTACAACACACTTAATGACAAGAAACGTTATCTGGAGAAGGAGCTGTCGCTGCTCAACTCAATTTGCGAGGCCTACAACGAGGGCATGCTCAGTCCGCACGGCCGCGAGGATTTCATACGTCAGTTTGAAACGATTGTTGACGGCGTGAAGAGTGCTCAGGACAAGGTGCGTCACAAATACAACGAGGAGCGCATGCGACGTGACGAGCTCAACGAGGAATTGCTGGGTCTGCTCGAGTTACAGCGACAATATGCGGCCGCCATCAAGCAACTCACCCGGGAGTGCCAACGTTGCGAACAGCTTCAACAGCACCTTAAGTCAATTCAAAAGCAACCCCAATAAAACAATCCATAGCTGTAATACATATTCTAATATAAACTATTATGCTAAACGAATTATGAGCATTGCTCGCTAACTTCCAGCAATCAATTATCTCTTTATTAATATTATTTATATTTAATACAATTACTGCCAACATATGCTTGGCAATATATACGAGTATATCACAGACATAGTTCAATAACAGCCAAAATAGTGCCCGTATTCTGGCAATTTGTTAACGCCACAAAGTTTGCTGCTCATGGTAAATTAACTTTTATGTAAAGCAAGCCAATAAACAAGTTACAGAAGCATAGTCTTTTATTGTGAACAATTTTATTAAACTAGTTGAAACTTTATGCGAAACTGAGAAAATAGTCTTAAATAATTTATATACATTATTCAACAGTACCTTCTACAATTGTTGATGAGTAAACATTAACTTTATTGATTTTTACTATGTAATCGTTAAATCTGAGAACTATAAATCTAAATGGCCCATAATTTCGTGATTTTTAAAGCAACAATTCCCAATTAAAGCTCTTTGCTCATTTTTAGCATTTCAATAATATTTTTGATTATTGCCAAATTTATAAATAATTAGAAGCCGCAGTCCGCTTCCTTTCATGTGAATTTGGAAGAGCAATTTGGAATTAATTAAATGGTCATAATTGGTGGCAAATGTGGCTGCAGCTGTTTGGGTGGCTAAAGCAGCAATTACGACTCTGCGAATTTGTTGTTAGCTGAGCCATGACAAATGTACTGCCAAGGATGTACGAGAATAATGCTGTCAATATCAAGTATTCGCCCCATTGCCGCCCATTTGTCAAGCTTAACTTTAACCTTTCGTCAGCGCACTACAAGCAGTAATATGGAACAGAGAAATAGAGAGAGAGAGAGAGTGTGTTGGAGAGAACGACAGGATGAGAGTGGGAGCTCACACATCCAGCATCATATTTCACACAGCGTGTGTGTGTATTTATGGAATAACTGTCGTGGGTTTGTGTTGCAGCGCAAGTGCCGTATATATTCATACATAGAGCAGATAAAGCATTCGCCAAAAATTTGCATATTCGCAATGCGGCAATGGCGCAATTGCATTCAATCCCGATCCCGAGAATGTTCTGCGCTCTTCTGCGTGCTGCGTCTAATTAATATGCAGGCCATTTAGTCGCTGTTGAAGTACGACTTCTGTGGCAATCGCAATCAGAGCCACTTCAGTGGAGCATCAGGTGCCCCGACTGTCCATAGTATATTATGCAGTCTGTTGTTAATTAATGTCCTTGCATCTTAGCATGCCAACTGAGAACAGTGCAATTGCAATTAAATTTCAATGCGGCAATCAATTCAATTCAACAAGTTGGCGACTCGCCGGACAGTCGGATAGGTAGATATAGATAGATAGATAGGTAGGTAGATGGGTAGATGGGTGTGTTAGCTTGTAGTTCGCTTGACATTGAGACCTTGCCACAAGTGCGAGTCCAAGTTTGAGTGGTTTATTGTGGCCAGCAGCCAACAGCTAACAGCCATCAGCTGAACCTTAACCCAGTTTGATGGCATTTATTTATTTACTTTTTTTTTTTTAGCATATGACAAATATTTAACCTTGGGGAGTGCCTTAAAGCACACACTGTGTCGGTGTGTGGGTGTGTTAGAGTGTGATAATGAGCTTTTCAATGAGCAAAGGTTTCGTTCTGCGTTATCACACACACATGCACACACGCACACCAGCACACACGCACACCAGCACACTTTACATGCAGACACAGTGAGGCGTACGCTCATAAAGCCAGTCAGGCATTACATTCGCACTTACAATGGGTAAAAGTGAAAGGGCAGGCGACTGGCAACTGGCGGCTGGCGGCTGGGAGCCCGCGCTTCCTCATTTATATTTGCTTTGGCATTTTACCCATGCGTAGACGCACTCACACACACGCAAATTCGCCTTTTTACACGGGACAGCACAAAAGCTTAAACTCACACACATACACATGGTGACACGGACACGCTCACAAAGGCGTAAGCCTTGACAAAAGTCAATCAACATATTTGCTCGATTGGAGGGAGCATGCCAAGCGTATAATCGATTCGAAATGTGTTTGAATAACAAATTACTGAAATTGTGAATGCGAAAGCCATTGTATCACATACACTCACACACACACACTCACACACACACACACGCACACGTCGTCAAGCATTCGCGAACTTCTCATTCATATTGCATGCTTTTAGGCGCGCCATAGAAATTAAATTTATGCACAGCTTGCAGCTGCCGCCAGCCACTACAGATTTCGTTGGCACGTACGTTCTGAAACAAGAAACAGCCTGGCTAACCGACTGTCTGTCTGTCCGTCTGTTTCTCTGTCTGAATGTCAGGCTGTGCGTCTGTCCGTGACTGGCAGAGTGTAACTAACCACTTGTTGGCATTGGCTTCTGGCTTCTGGGTTGGTTACTGAACTTGACGCTGAACTATTGAACTCTGGGACAATGAACATATGAACGTTGGCTTATCGTTGTGTCTTTGTGATGATGCCAAAAACTGAAAGCAGCAAAAGCAATAATCGCCATACACACCAGCACACACTCTCGCACACTCGAAACATAAATATAATCACACACGTAGCACACACCAATTGAACACCATAACCACAAACGGCATCACTAAAAGTAATGCTTGAGGAACACATCGCAGACTTGAACTCAACGCCAGTGATAGTGAAATCGTTAAGCAAGGAGGTGTGATATTAAATGGCTAGCTACACAGAGAAAAAAAAAACGTTTAAAGAAATATCTAAAAATCTTGAATCAAGACGATTTTATGTCAACATTAAATCCAGAAGATACAAATCAAGAATAATTCTAAATTGCTTAAAGTAATAAGATTGGTTTCAGTTCATATATGTAGTTGTTATCCCTATATGAACTAAAAACAGTCTAATTTCATTCTCAATATAGAAGAGAATATTTATAATTGTAAATTGCAAAAATTGTTCCCAGAAGGCAAAACCTCAATCGAAGACGTATTCCAAAATTATTAAAAGTAGACAAACAAAAAATTATATTTGTATTTTATATTTTGAATAATTATTAACTAACAATTATTTATTTAAGTAATTTTTATAAGAGAAACAACTCTTAAATTAGGAAATTTTTCAATCTGTAGAACTTTTTAAAAGAAGTCTTCAATCTTGAAACAAAATTCTGTTAATCTAAAAATGATTTAAAAAACTAATTTAAGAAATGATCTAGGATGGTTTCAAGCAGAAAGAAATGTTCTCAAATTCTAGATTTTGGATAGTTTTGGCAACGAATTATTTCTTGCTGTGTAGCTTGAAACACTATACTCTCGTTTGTATGTGTTAGCAGTCAGACAGTTTTAAATCAAACTAAATGAAACAAGTTCATGAGCATCGGCTGGCTCGGACAGGACGCAGACTGTCGGCTGCGGAGCGACATTAATCAATTTGAGGCGATGTCGCCGCTTGCAGCTCTATCTGTTCTTGTTCTTGGGTTGTGTTTTTCGATGCTGCGCGCATTGATTTTAGTAATTTGTCAATGTGTCACATGAGCGAAAGACGGCAGGCCAAATCGTTTTATAGCTTTGAGGCAGGTTAATAAACCAGCGCCGAAGTCAGCCTCAAGCCGTGGGGCCTTCAACGAAACAAACATTTAAACAGCAATTTAATTAATTTATGTTGTCATTTGGCGCAGTCGAATTCCCAATTCGTATTCTCCAGTCGCCTGGCAACAAACGGTTTCGACGGTGTGGCAACGCTGCCAGCCCAGCACTCGACCGAGCAGCATCCCAAAAAAGGCGAAAGCAACAGGTTAGATGGCGGCATTTGCGTGCAAAAAAAGCTCTCGCACACAAAGCTTCACGCTCAAGGCATGAATGAAAAGCACACAAGCACACGCACACACACACACAGACGAAACGTAGCTGCTCTCGAAGCGTCTGCTATCGGCTCTGCTCGGCTGCTGCTGCTGCTGCTGCTGGCATTTGCATTTGGCGTTGGTTTTGTGTTCTCCCACAGGCGCTCATTGCGCCGTTAGCCAGGCATGCGAACGTACACGGCGCGCTAAACACTGAGCACTGTGCATTGTTCCATCAACCGTTATCCTTCGGCTCGTCGTTCGTCCTGTTTCGAATTCACGCGCGATTTTGCCAGCATCCATCCAGCATTTGAATATTTTCACAATAAAAGTGCAAAAATCAACGTCGTTTTCATGCAGCAACTGTTAATGGTCGCCATTTATAATCAGCATTAATGCGAGTGCTCGTGTCTTGGTGTGTGTGAGTCTTTCTCTTTCGCGTTCTGTGTGTGTGTGTGTGTGTGTAGAAATATGCGCGGCATACAGTTAAAAATTCAAATTTCATTTGAAATTACTGCACGCATTTAAATAATTGTGCGATGGCAGCACAAGTGTAAAAACGTGAAAAATACTGAGAAGAAACAACAACAACAACAGCAGCAGCAACACAATTACAAGAAATTAAAAGAAAAAGTGAAATAAAAATAAGAATAAAAAACAAGCGTTACGCCCACAACGCAGCTGGCAACGGAGCCACATCTAATAGGATTACGCGCCGCCTGACAGTTGCCGGATTAATACAACAACTCAAATAGGAAACAGCAAAGGTAAATCTTCTGCTTCCTGTACGTCTCTTCTCTGTGCTGGGGCATGTGGCAAGTGGCATGTGGCAAGTGGCAAGCAGGCTGCAACAGGCGCTGTCAGCACAGCTAAAGCATTCAAGTGTCCTTAGGAGTCATTCAGTGAGGCGTTAACCGCGTGATTTGAATGCCATCTCTCTGTTGCCATAAGCAGTGGACAGTGGACGTAATTGTTAACGATACGAAACGATGCGAGTATTAATATCTAACTTGGTACCATATTAATTGGCATCCGCTATCTGCGCTGATGTGAGGGGCAGCCGGGTGGGCAGTAAACTCCATAAATATCGCATTTTATTAAAGCAAAACCCCGAATCCATTTGCGTTATTGCGTTTACGTGCACGAATGTTAATTGAAGCCAGTTCACCTTTTCGCCCTGGGCAGACTGAGGATTAGGTGCCGATCGGGAGGAGAGCGGGAGGGACGCACCGAGAGTTTTGCAGGAAAATACAGGAAAGTCTATAAATACAGATTAGATAAGTCGTCGAGTGGTTTCCATGTCGATTCGAACAGCTCATGAAATTATTAGCGCACAGAACCGAGAAACAAAAAAACAGAAAAAAAAACACAGAAAAGAAATGAATATTCATATTCATATTCATATTCATGACGATGGGCAAAATATGGCATGGAAGCTTAGGCGGGCATGGGAATGGGAGTGGGAATGGAATCGAGGCATTGTAACGCGCATAAGTACACGCATTTTGATGTGTGCTCGAGAGCATGAAAGCAAATTACGCACAAAATAATTGACATTAGCATATTTTGTGCTGCTCCCGCTGCGTGTCCTGCGCCAGGTCCTTTTTCGTGTTCCAGCTAAAAGCTATTGCCAGCGTCAGCGTCAGCGTCAGGCGTTTCGTTTTGTTTTGATTGAGAATCGAGAATCGAGAATTTCATGCGCCGCACACATGGCGTATACGTGATGTGCGTTCATCGCTGCGCGTCAGCAACTGCCTTTTAAGCGACACAGTCACTTTGGACGCCATCTACGGCCTGGCACAACAATAAAAATAATAAGAAATACATAATACGATGATAATAACACTTAATGCTTGATGCCAGCGAATGCGAATCAATTGAGTTGTCCAGCTGAGCGAAATCTATTTACTTTTCATGCATGTGTTTATTTATTTAAGCTGCGATTGAAAACAGGCAAGAAACGAGAGAAGAAATGAATGATGGAATCAACTGGATGTGAAAATGAAAGAAAAGCAAACGTTTTTTGCTTATCCTACAGTTTATCAACAGCTATACAGGACTTTCATTCACTCTCACTCTCTCTCTCTCCCTGTCAGTTTCTTGGTCGCTTTGTCTCCCCATCATAATCCTGCACAAGTGAAATGTGAAATGTGTGTGTAAACGATTCCTTTGGGCCATAAACACCACAAGCTCGCTCGCAGCGCCACTTAATCATTACAAATGAGCCGCACACATTCACAAACACTCATATTCACACTCACACACTCAGAACAGAGCGCAGGCAACATTTATAGCTCGTTAGCAATTCCAAGTTGAGTCAAACGATTTGGCCGAAGCTGAAATGAGACGAGAACTAACGCCAAAGCAGAGCGTATCCTTATAACGTTTTTTGAAGTTGCGTCCATTGCTTTGTGTGTGCGGTATCCACAGGCGTTAATTGCTACGATTTGCTACGATTTTGGACTGGCAGCGTTTTGTGGTCGTTTTGATTGGTGTTATGGGCATAAAGAATAAATAAACGAGACAGAGACGGAGACCGAGACTGAGGCAAAGGATGTGCTAGAAATTTGTTTGTCTAAAACTGTGATATGAGTACATAATGGCCTCCGGCCACTTGCCCTTAAAAACTTGGTCAAGTGTTGTTGTTCTTGCTGGCAGTGAAGCTCCAGTTTCAGCTGCGGCCGTTGCAGTGTGCCACATTTTATCAAAGTCAAGTTTGTGCTGTTATCTGCACGAAAATGTTTGCAGCTGAAGTTGATAAATGGATTTACTTTGATTTTATAGCTAAAAATCGATGTGGCTATGCTGCTAGATGCGTCTTTCGCTCCACTCCGCATCATAGTCTCAGCTCCTCCACGTATTTGAATGTCAGAGTGCCTCGATGCGGCTTCCACCTACACCTCTTGCACAGAGAGAGACAGAGAGATAGAGAGAGAGAGAGAGAGAGATTCCCACACACACTCCCCATAGAGCAAATCGACTCTGCTTTACTTTTTGTTTTTTTCTTTTCCACCCCCACTTATATTTTTTTGCACTTTTTCGTTGATGCGGTCAAAGACTCTGCCACTGACTCATCAAACTGCACAAATACTAGAGATTCGATTGCTGCGGCATTTTTGTTGTTTTTCATCTGGTGTTTTTCTTTTTGGTAAACCGAAATTGCACTTTAAATTGAATGGTACAGCGCTAAGACACAGCCAAGTGGCATGCAGCAAGCAGCAACCAGCAAGCAGCAAGGATAATCTATGACATAAAATCACGCGACACTAAAAATGCCAGACAAAGGCAAAAAGGCACAAAGGATGCTCGTAACTGGCTAACTGCAGTCATGCTCATCCTCCTGCTGCTGCTCTCCAATTTCATTTTCATTTTCGTTTTCATTTTGATTTGGATTTGGATTTGGGTTTTCATTCCATTCAGCTGTGCCATTCCATGTGGAAATTACATAAAGAAAATTCGCATAGCGCTTAATTTTTGCGCACATTTTGATTATCTGCAATTCACAATTTGCATTTTCGCCACAATTTTTGCGCTTTTTACTCTGACTCACATTTGCAGCTGGACATTTTTCGCAGTTTCTCTCGCTCCCCACGAGTACTTATGTTTGTCTGTTCTTACAGATATATTTAACATAGTATATATCTGCTTTCCTTTCTTATTTCTTTTTTTGCTATGCTGGCAGCTTGTATTTATCATTTGCGCCTCATTAGTTTGCGTCTATGCTGCTGTGGCATATTTAAGGGCATTATTTATACACGGAGAGAGTCCTCGATGCACACTCCCTACAGGGTCACGAACTCTGCTCTCTATCCCTGCACAGTGTACACTTAAATTTCACATGTGAACAAGTTTCGCTTTAATTTCGAATGCATTAATAATCGCTTTGGGGAGCTCTTAACTAACAAACAACTAATAGGAAGCGGCAGCCAGTTTGAATTTTAAAACCAGTCCGAGCTGTTTATTACCTAACTTTTTTGTATTTTTAAATAATTTATCGAAAGCAGAAGCTACTTCTGGCAACATTGCCAATGCGAAGGGTAAATAATTAGTATCGTTGAGCCACAGAATATTGGCATGTTTTTAGAAAGAATACAACAAAAGTTATTGGTTTATTACAAGGTATATTTAACATGCAAATAGTCTTTGTGCTAGTTTAAATAATATCTACAAATAAATAAATTTAATAAACTCAAAATTTACAGCAAAAGTAATAGTTACTTTACCGTAAAGAGTTTTATATTTATTTAATTTATACATAGGCAAGAAAAGAAATGTAATTATTAAATATATTGACGCAGGGAATATTAAATAAAAAGCTGTAATAGTTGCTATATTAATGTGCTGTAAAAACAAAAAAAATAAAGGTTAAACTTAATAGAAGATAATGCAGCAAAATACAATGTAGTTTATTTGTTTATTAATTTTAAGCGACTCTTAAACAGTGCAGAATGGAAAACCATTTATTGGCCTTAATTATGAAAACGCAGTCCAAAATTGTATTTTATTAACTGTAAGATATAATAGACATACACATATTTGTATCTGCATTATTAAATATATGAAGTGTACAACAGATTCAACAACGTCTAAAAAATCTGATGTTTACTTATAAAGAAAAAGAAAATACGTTAAACTATCTTTCTTAGTATACCTCAGCAGAAAAATGCAGAAAGAGCAGCAGCTTTTTTATAACTATTTTTATTTACGTTAAAGCGATGCTTAACGAGGATGGAATGTGCAACTATTTGATTGCGATGAAAAACAAAATCAAGAGCAATGCGGCGGAATTTAATAACATTAATCAACAATTGAACAGTTGCTGACAGTGGTAATATATGAAGTTCTATTTTACGTTTAGTTTATGGCTGATAAAATGGTAATGCGGCGAATCTCAGACTGCAATTTGAATAAGAATAAAAACAAAAAAAACGGAGGGAATAAGAAAAAATTGAAGACATAAAAGAAAGCTGTGTTCTATGCTGATTTTATTGGCAGTGCTTTGCAATGGCTATCAAAAGCGGTCCAAGGACACGCAACGTCTTCGCCGTGAAATTTCTGTTGCATACCTTCAGGCGCTTCTCGCTTTGAGCCCTCAACTCATGAGCCAGTTTAATTGCTTAATTACGTCTGCAGCGCAGCCGAGCTGCTTGCCACACCGTTTACCACGCCACTTGCTGCGTTGCTGCGTTGCCATAGTGCCACGCCCACCCCCGAGTGGGCTATGCCGAACAGTTTTATGGGGAACTAGCAGCAGGCAGCGTGGAGAGCGTTTATGATTGCGCTGCCAACCACAATTGGCCTCAAGTGGCTTGAGGTTTAACTTTAAGTTGAGACATTAATGCGACCCTTTTGCCCTCCTCCCCTCTCTAGCTTCAACTTAGGGTTAACGTGCTGTTGTTTCTGCCTCTGCTTCAGCTTGCGTCATGTGCTTAGCGTAGCAGCTTTGGATGCGCCGCAATGTGGACTTATATGATGGCTGCCGCCCGCGGAGATCGGGTCAACACAATGATGTCCACCAGACGCCGCCCCGAAACCGAATCCCCCAAATACGGTTACAAGTGAGCATCGCCCCATTAAACATTCAACATTCAACATTCCTCGCAGCTCATCCGCATACTCGTAAAATTCTTTCAGCCTCTCCCGTCCCATGTATCGCACCACTCGCTTTGTTGGCCCCGCCTCATCGGCGCCTGCCCAGCTGCCGTATGGCGGCAGCAGCTCCAGCTCCAGCTGCAACACCACAGCTCAGCAGCTGCACATGCCCCACCACGAGGAGCTGGAGATCAGCGGCGGCCTCTACGCGCCCTTCCAGCCGACGGCGGCCATCAGCACCGATGGCGTTTGCCTGCCGCGCAAGCATTTAATTGCCAACCAGGCGGCCATGCCGTTGCCCATGCCCATGGACATTGAGGAGCGTCGCCTCCATTATCCGCGCAGCAGCTGGCAGCGCAGGCATCGCATCGAACTGGACGATGACGACGATGACGACGACGACGACGACGAGGACGACGATGCTAACGATGATGGCAAGAACGGCGGCGTTGAGGCGACGGCAGCGGCTGATGATGATGCTTTTGCCGAGCGTGGCCAGGAGGAGGCGATTGCTCCGGCCATTTCCGAGCAGAAGCAGTCGACGCAGCCGCGTGCCTCGGACGTGAACTACATGGAGAACGGCAGGAAACTGATACAAGTAAGTGGGCCACATAAGCATATCGATACTAGGCGCGTTTATCGCCCATAAATCACACGGCGTATGCGTAATTTAATATGCCATATACGAATGTTGGAAGTCGATGTATGTATATGTTATCAAATGGGACAGAGATAAATAGCTATAGTGGAGATATGAGAGCATAAATGCAGACGGACAGATAGCGAGACAGACACTTTGCTTATTTGTTGCATTAATTTCATTTCATTTGGGTTTTGGCCTGGCCATAATTCGAGGCCGCCGCAGCTATTCAATTATGTGGGCCGTAATTAAGTAATTGCGCTAATTGATTGACGCCATCGACAACGCGAAATGGCAACAATAACACCAGCAACATCATCAACAACAACAGCGACAACAATAGCACAGCTTATGCTGCGGGCTGCCTTATACACACATACGTACGTCGAGTATACGACGCGTATACCACAAACACTTCTTGCTTTCATTGTTTCCTCAATTCCACATTCCGCTCGCCCATTCTCCGTATGGACGCCATGCAAATGAACTTCGGACCTTCATAAACTTGACCTTGCCGTAAATCGCGTTTTAATTACTTCCTCTATTGTCACGTAGCCGACGCATCGGCCAACACCGTCTCCACGTCCAACGCTCCACGCTCCACGTTCCACGTTCCAAGTTCCATGCACCACGCCAGCTGACTGCCATTTTCGTGCCCGCAGAAATTTTTATTAGCACGTGTCAAATTGCTTCAAAAAAGATAGCTGAGATGGGCTGACACTTGGTAGAGTCGAAGTTTTGCTACCCTTTCGGCTCGCAAGAAAAACTAGAAACAAACTTTTGACAAATTATAAATTATGTACTGGTAATAAGACTAAGTCCCAATAAAATAGAGATTATTTTTCGAAATGGTTTTTAAAATTTCGATGGACCTTAACATAACAATCAGTATAAAATTTCACTTTATTGTTAAGCATCTGAATATTTTACAAACATTCTTAAAAATAACTTTAACGAATTAATCATAAAAATTTAATACACAATAAAATAAATACTAGTAATTTTCCAAAATTAAAGAATGAATATATTCTAAAATTACAATGAAATTCAAATCAATATAAATATCTCCATAATTTAAAACACGTAAAACTTTAATTTACTTCCTTAAAATCAACTTTTTAAATATTTAATTTGCAAGCACATATCAGCGGCCTGTAAAAATCAAGTGCAAAGTAATATATTGCAGTTATATTGAATACATTTCACTTATTCAAGACAGCAAGACAGCAGCTTGAATAATAAATTGTTGTGAAAAAGATTGATTCGTTTTGCAGCAAACTGCACGTGTGAGTCTTCATATCTGTTACAACCTTCTAATAATTACATTATTTTGGGCCTTTTCTTCTTTATGATAATAAAATAAAAAAAAGTACAGATATAAAAGTCTGTTTAGAACTTAATTTGACCCTCGAGCTATAAATAAGCAAGTGGGAGAAGGACACTCGCCACTCGCCACTCGCCACTGGGCACAGGACACTGGGCAGTTGGGCAGTTGGGCAGCTGCTTCTTGTCGGTCACGTAGATGGTACGGGGTGAGAGGGTGTTGCGGTGGCAGACTGAAAGACAGAAGGGCCGAATGCCAGTACGAATGCGAGTATATCTTGGCCGACGACCAATTTGATAGATAAGAGCATTGAGCCAGAGAGTCAGTCAGTTTCCTTTGGGCTCAGGCCAGCAGCAAAGTGAAAGGAAAAGGAAAAAGCAGCCGCAGAGAAACTGACACTGAGAAACAGCAACAGCAACAGCAACAGCAACATTTTCAATGCCATTTCATAAATGGCTGAAGCCAGAGGGGCGGGAGGGAGGCAACCAAACGAAACGAAACGAATCGCAATGAAATAAATACAAATGGAAAACGTTCAGTTCCCAGTTCTGCTCCCCGCCCGATTCGCCCGCATAACGACGTCCAAATATTGGCTTGGTTGTTGTAATGCTTTTGAGGTGTGTTGTCTGTTTGGCCATCAACTGTGGCACAAAACCGCAACAGAGCCAAACCGAAGGCAACAATAGAACATCCCCTTCGAACACAAACAGACGCTCTCATATACGTAGTTCATATATATAGTGTAGTTTATGTATAACATCATCGAGTTGGAGTGCTTCAAAATTTTAGAAGCGATAGACTTCGATTGGAACTCCGCCAGAGGTAGAGAGAGAGACAAGAGTTGAACCATCGCCAAGTTGGTCAGTGTCAGCGCCTTGGGTCCGTCGGCCATTAAACCGATTAATGAGCCAGCCCTATATTTGCCTGCCATACCTTTTGGGGTGCTCGGTGGGAGGGGATTTGTTGCCCTTTATGGCCAGCCGCCTCTTCGATATTGCTATTCTGCGTCTGTTTTGCTTATTGTTTCTGTGCAATTTGAGCTGCCAGCAGGACACTCGAGCAAACAAAACGCAATGTCGCCCCGCCATTCCGGGACTCTTCGCTTTCTTTTTCGCTTAGTCAATTTGCTACAAATTTCACCATCGACAGTTGCGCAAAAAACGCGTTCGCCAACGGCAGCAAAAAAGCTAAAAACCGAAAAACCGAAAATTGACTCGTTCGCAAAAGGAGTCTCTGTTGTTTCGATATAATAATAAGTTAGTTATAAAGGACCTCCCCGTGTTCTACTAAATCAAAAGTCGTCTAACGCGTGCTGTATACAATGCCAACTAGGCCCAAAGATTAAGCCAACACCGAGCAACAAGAATCGAGAATACCGAGAACAACAAAGGCAGTGCTGGATTTTCACTTGATGAGGGTCCAGATTGGACAGTTTCAGTTTCTAGTTTGGGTCTGTTGAGTTTTGGGTTGGCATTAGACAAGGTATTAATGCAGTCAACCCATGTTGTGGTTGTTGGCCATGTTGTTGCCGCTGTCGTCGTCGATAAGCACTGTTGTTTATGGTCATCCAATCTGCGCCACATTTGCATAATTTCCCACGTCGTTCAGCGGAGCAATAAGCCAAACAACTACAAAAAAATCTGAACCACACTCATCACAACAAATAACAAATTACAAGAAACAAAATACTCGCACTAATACACCAAAAAAATCAACAAAAAATTGCAGATAAAACTGCTGAGATATCAATAACAAATAAATAACATTTAACTGAGAATCGAGCAAAGTGCAAGTGCCACAAATGCCAAAAAGGGTAAAAGTGCTTATCATCCAAACAGCTGCGCACTTGTGTTGTTGTGAATCATATCAAAAATGTTGTGGGTGGGCGAGGGGGATTTATTCAGAGTGGTTTTTCGAGTGCTAATTAGACCACCAAACCAACGCTATAATGAATGTGGTTTGGTCTGAGGGGCAAGTGAAGCAAAACTTTGCCAAACAGCAGCATTGTTCCAGAGCTTTAAACCAAACTTGTTTAGCTGGTGGTGTTAAGCCTCCATAATACTGACTGACATGCGGACAGAGCCAGAGAAGGGAGAATATAAATTACAATTGGAATTTAGCAACTTTCGCTTAAAGCTTTAATGCGCTTGCAGAGTCAAAAGTCACATTAACCATAGTCAAATACTATTGCAGGAAAGCTTTAAAGATTTAATGTGCTTTTACCTTAACAATAATCAGATACAATTTCAGGAAATTGATTGAAGCCTGAAAAGTTATATTGAATTCAAAATTCTATTTGGAATTTATCACCTGTCGCTTAAAGCTTTAATGCGCTTTCAGAGTTAAAATTCAGGCAGAGAATTGATTAATAACTAAAAAGTAACATTGACCTTAATATTCAAATTGGAATAACGCGATTATGGAATGCGCTTTTACATTAACTAGCGAAAATAGCAAGTCACTGAAAACTAATTTTGAACTCAATATCCCAATGGGAATATCTTAACTTTCGCTTAAAGCTTTAATGTACTTTCAGATTACCTATAATCAAACACTATTGCAGGAAATTAATGATAACTGATAACTTATATTGAACTCAATATTGGAATTTGAGCTTAGCAACTTTAATGCATTTTCACATTAACTATAATCAAATTGAATTGCAGGAAATGAATTTGAAAACTGCAAGTAACTGATAAGTTGAATTGAACTCAAAAGGGATTTGTGCTTCTATTGAATCACTTTAACACATGTGCAGCTATATATAAAATAGTAAATCTTTCCTGTTTAGTACTTGGCACTCAATTCGAAGATGTCCAAAGCGGAAATAACAGACATACATCCACCCACACACAGTGTTGAGTGGGAACCGTTTCCATTACGAGTACTAAACATTCAGGGCATTTGAGTCGAAGTCAATTTCCATTCAAAAGTTAAGGGCGACCCACTCCCAAAGCGTTCGCAATCAGTGCCACGTGCCTCTTTTGGCCTTCTCATATTTTTTGGGGCCTCACAGCTTGCCGGGCATTTCAATTTCAGAGCCATTGGTCATTTCTAAGACCTAGGGGGCAGCTTAAGAGTCGCTTTAAGTAATTTTATTCGAGCATAAAGCACACGCATGCAATAACCATCAAAAGCGGCGCTTGATTTGCTTAGCATAGCGTTAGTCGCCTCCCCCTCGACCCCTCGACACCTGACCACCTGCAGATGCCCCTCGCATCGCCAGCCGTGTCAACACCTAACGGACGCCGGGCAATTATGGAAATTTATTGTGCAGCTCACGCGGCGACGCACTGAATGCCAATCAGGCAGCCGGCGAGTGTCAGTGACGGGACAGAGGGGCAGAGGGGTAGGGGATACAAGGGGGCTACGTGGGGCGTTTTCGATTTCAAGTACAAGAGCTGCTGCTGCGAGAATCTGAATCAGTTGAGCTGTTTTTTATATTACTATTTTTTTTGGCTGCAACCTTGCACAAAAATAATAAACCACAATGCAACTGGCTTTTGATGAGCTCATCAGCATCATTATTACTTAATCATCATGTTTATGCACTGCACTATTGCCGGTTATCCATCAACAGCGATAGCGAAATCCCCAGTATCAACTGGTTGGTTTCCCTGTTGCCAGTGCAATTTATTGATACGAGATAGTGATGTAAAAAAAACATAATTTCCCAATATTGTTGATGACACTAAGTCAGTGCCGCACTGGCAAGTTCGTAATTTTGGATTTACAATGCCACAGAAAGTAGTCGATTTAGTCGATGAAAACAATAATAAAAATTAAAAAAATGTTAAAGACAGTCGTAGGTAGACAATTTCCAAACTTACTTGTAAATAAAAATTAAACTCAATAGAATTGAGAATTAAGTTAACTTAAATATAGCGGAATGGCTTGAAAACATCGGGCAACATTGATGCACCGAAGTTCATACCCGATGCTTAGCACAATATGCATTTTCCATTTTGCAAACATCGATGAAAATCGACATCGAAGTTTCGACCCAAATTCACATCACTAACATGCGGTTTTGTTGTCTCTTGTGGTCGTGCCGGTCAAGCGATTAGTTATCGAT
The DNA here is from genome assembly GCA_035047365.1 of Drosophila ustulata. NCBI lineage: Eukaryota > Metazoa > Arthropoda > Insecta > Diptera > Drosophilidae > Drosophila > Drosophila ustulata. Next base: position 22,740,537 of record JAWNPT010000057.1, on the reverse strand, counting down.
ATGTTTGCATATCGGTGTACAACAGGCGACAAATAGCTTTCAGCTTAATTAAATGATGGCCGAAAGAACAATTAAAAGAGCGTTTAGAGAACGGCGCACAGTTCTGCTGAAAGTGTCATCAATCTTGTCAAATTGCCATCAATGGCCATAGACCGCTTGCTCTCCACTACTCGACAGCAGCAGCAGCAACAACAACAACTACTTTGTACTTTGTGTACATGCCTTTTGTTGTCCTCTCGCCACCACGTTGAAGGACTCGAGTCACTTGAGACTTTGCGGGTTAATTAATTAAACGACAACGACGGCGACGACGACGGCGATGTCGGCACATGCAAATTAAGAAAATTGCAAAATACAAAAGCAGCAGCAACAACTACAACCACAACAACAATGCCACTAAAACAACATTTTGAATTGACAACAGCAGCAACATTTAACATAGTTATTGTGTATGCCTGGCGTGGCCAGCGCTGAACGTTCGTGACGTTCGACGGCAACATCGAAGCGTCGCAGTCGCAGTCGCTGCTGCTGTTGGCGTCGCAGTCGACGCGACACCTTCAATGGCAACTGCAAAGCGCGCAACGCATTTTCAGTGTTAACGGGCAGCTCGACGTCGATGCGCATGCGCAGTAGCCAAAAAGTAACGGTTAACGGTCATCGTCTAAAATTGGAGCTGCAATTAGAATAACAGCGAAAGAGAAAAACAAAGAGGAAGAGGAAGCAGAAGCAGAGCGAACGTCGCTTTTGCATGCGACATTTCAAAGTCAAAGCCATGGTGCAATCTTTGGATATCGCAGCCATAGCGGGACAACAGCAACAGAATGAAGCGGTAAAGCACACAAATAAATATCAAATAATGTAACAAATACAAATATGTGAGTGTGGTATGTGTGTGTGTGTGTGACCTTGACAACAGTTGGGCGCAGCGGGAGGCGTTGCACTGCATTGTCATTAGCGCTGTGTCCCCAAAGGGCTGCGCTCTACATCGTACATCGTATGTTAGTGCTCATAAGCCATGTTCATATCAACTGTCGCTCACACACACACACACACACACACACACACACGCACACAGTGACAGATACACTAACTGCGTAGCTATATGGCTTAATGGATTAACCGCTGGCAGCGACTGATACGCGTTTATTAGACTGTCAACCACACGCCCCTAATCTCAGGATGTGCACAACGAGCTCGCGGCTCAAGCATCACGTGTGTGTCTCTGTGTGTGCGTGTGTGAGTGCGTTGAATGTGGGCGCCACGGTTAAACACAAACTTAATACACACACATGCACACATAGAGATGCTTGTCTGTGCGTGTGTGAGTGCGTCAATATGCGTCTCCGTCTTGTATTGGATCCCCTTGAATAACCACTGTAACCAACTTGTCTAGAACTAAACGTGCTGCTCTTTAACCCCACAGTGCACAGTGACAAACAAGTTTAGAAACTTGAGCTGCTAAGTAACTAACATTTAATCAAAGCGATTGTGAATGCAGCCAAAGCATAAGGTATTTTCAAGGAGTGCATGGATTACTCTTTGCGGGGGGGAAACAGAATGATAACAATATAATATAATTTATGTTTTTATGTATTTTTTATTTATTTGTGATAAAACTGCTTGTCCTGATCGACTGACATACTGACTTAATTGTTATTGTAGTTGACGATATTTTATCTTTCTAAAATTCCCCCTCTAACTATCTTAAATCACACATAAATTTAAAATAAAGCGGCTTTGTTTTTGGAATAAAGTAGACTCATTATAGTTTGGAAAAATAGCTTCTAAACATCAAGTCCACCCAAGTTGGCATTAGCAATGGCCTAAGCACTCTAAAGTGCAGCATTCTAAGCGGGGAGATCCTGCAGTCGCAGACTTCATTAATTGCAAAATTGCATTAAATATATGTTCTAATAAGTACTCTACAAGAAATAAAATATTATTTTATTGTATTGTTCCAAAAACAAATTTATTATTCTGATTTTTAGTTGTTTTTTGAATTTGTTGATGGGAAATGCAGTTACACAAGCACTTTGAAATAAAACAAAATATGTCAAAATGCAAAACGAAATCTTTATAAAAAGTAGGTTAGTTTGAATGTAGAATACTAAAAGTGTGAGACTAGATACATATGTATATATACATAAGTTTACATTTTCCAGTGTATATACTAGTTGGTATCATTAAAAGACAAACATGAGTTTCAACTTTTTACTCACTAAACTTTTCTACAGAACATCGGACAACAAATTTTTAAAGAGCATGCTCTTTAAGTTTCCGGCATAGCTTAATTTATTCATGCGGATAGACGTTGAGCAACAGCTGCTTTAGACTCGAAAGTTTAAGGAGTCGGCTAAACTTTCTCAGTCTCCGACTTAAAGTGTTCCAAGTGGCCAAGAATCGAACGAGCTGCAGTTGTAGTTTTAGTTGCAGATGCTGCCATAATATGTTATACATTTATTAGTAATGCTCCACGATTGGAAGCAGTGTGCCGTGAGATTGGCTGCGTCATGTGCACCTCTTACAAGAGTTTTGCTTGCCACAGATCCGGCAGATACACACAAGAGCATAAGAAGTTTAATCGCAGAACTCGCTGAGTCGCAGAATGCTGGCCAAGTTTTAATGCGTTTACCCTCTGACCACTGAGTGAACTTGGGGCCATTAAAACGATTCAATTAGCGCTCGCCACTTGCGTGGCACATTTCTCCAAAACTTGATGCTCATTCCCCTTGATTTCGCATTCGCAGGAGCCAAACAAACGAAGCAAACCGTCAGCGTTGAGCAGAACGCTGCAGGCGCTGCGGCAACGGCTGACGAAACGCAATCGGGCCAAGCCACCTGACTGGTTCCTCGAGAAGTTCTCCAACACGACGAACACGGACAAGATTGGCAAGACGCCGGGCGGTGCCATGGATGATGCAGCATTATCCAGTGAAATTCGTGGCAGCAGCGCCCTCTGCAACCGCCTCTCCGTCGACCCCACCCTCCAGTCCCATTACAGAGTGAGTTACCAGTCTGAAAATCCCGTCACTTGTCCTAATATTTATTTCATTGCCAGTGGCTCGCTGTGGTCTCGTTGGCGGTGCTCTACAACATCATCTTCGTGGTGGGCCGCTCCGTGTTCTGGGAGATCAACAAGAATGCGCCCGCCGTTTGGTACACGCTGGATTATCTATGCGATTTCATTTACCTGCTGGACACGCTCGTCCACATGCACGAAGGTAAGTGCCAAGTGCTCCATCACAGCCACAACAGTTCCAACTACAGAAGCAGCAAGACACAATTGCTGGGGGAGCATTCTGCTTATGCAAATGAGATCCGAGACTTTTGGTCCAACTAAAGCTGCCACAGACAATGGCAAAGCTAGTTGCCCCATATGTGTGTGGCTGTGAGCATGTGTGTTCTCCTCCGCTGCCAAATGCAGGATAAGCCAGCCTTGACATTTCACATAACAGGAATATACGCTCTCTGAGAGCATTGCTCTTTTCTCGACCTGTTCGTGGAGACCAGAAATAGCAGAGTATTTCAATTACAGTTTTAGTTGCTTCTGTTGAATTCCCAGAATTAAATTAATGAAAAAGTTATTTCCTTTTAAAGGAAGTTACAATTTTCTCATTTTAAACTTTATATGCCCAGCAAAACCATCAGCATTCTAGGAAAAACAAAAAATTACAAAATCATTAATGTTCGATAATACAACAGACAACAACAACAAGTACTGTTTATGCCGTATATTTAAATTAACAAAGTGTGACTATAAATAGAAATGCCTTTTAAAGTCTCATCAAAAAATAATAAATTATTCGCGTTAATAATGAATGTTACAATGTTGATGTAACGAACTTTAACGAACTTTTTTTGTTGTATAATAAATATATGATATACATGCAGATTAAGGGTTGCAATAAAGAAATGTTCAAGTCTTTTTTAATAATAATAAAAATTTGAAATTATATATTATTATTTATATTATTTACATGCAGATAAATTATTTGCGTCAATAAAGAAGGTTGTAAAATGTAAAATATTCAAAAATAGTTTGTTGAAACTAACTTAAACAATTCAAATAAAATGCACAATATAAAATAAAAGTTTGTTATCTTATAAATATATAACTAGAACGTAATTTTACAGAAATCCAAATCGAAAAGTCCGTTGGGCTTTCAACTAGAAATAATAAATTGCACACGTTAATGATGAAAGTTCATGCTTAAATAGTTAGTTAAAACTTTGCTGTAACCAACTTTAATTAACACACTTTACGATAAAACATATATTATTAGCATGTAGTTCTTTGTTGCACTGTAAATTTAGCTGGAACAAATCGCTTTACAAGCCAATCGAAGTTGCAAAACTGTTTTGGGGTTTAGCAGAAACAATTTGTTACACAAATCCCTTCGCAGTTGGCTTAGCCAAGGGAATTGGGGGATGCTTGGGGAAGGGTATCAAAGTTTTAGTTTTGCATTCTGATTCGGTGACGGGCAGCAACAAAAGCGCCGCGAACTGTGAAATGTCTCGCTGCATGTGGCATGTGGCATGTGCGGGCAGAACAATAACTAAAGGAACAAGGACACACACACACACACACACACACTGAGACACACACATAAACTTTGCCCTGTGGCAAGCCAGTTAACTAATAGAGTTCCCCTTCCTTCCACCCCGGCAGGATTCCTGGACCAGGGTCTGCTTGTGCGCGATGCGTTCCGGCTGCGTCGCCATTACTTCCACACCAAGGGCTGGTATCTGGACGTGCTGTCGATGCTGCCCACGGACCTGGCCTACATCTGGTGGCCGCCCGAGACCTGCTCCAGCCTCTATCTGCCCTGCCCGGTGATAGTGCGCCTCAACCGCCTGCTCCGGCTGCCCCGGCTGTGGGAGTGGTTCGATCGCACGGAGACGGCGACGGGTTACCCGAATGCGTTCCGCATCTGCAAGGTGGTGCTGGCCATTCTGGTGCTGATCCACTGGAACGCCTGCATGTACTTCGCCATCAGCTACGAGATCGGCTTCAGCTCCGACTCGTGGGTCTACAATCTGAACGGCACGCGCAACAACACGCTGCAGCGGCAGTACATCTACAGCTTCTACTGGTCCACGCTGACGCTGACGACAATCGGGGAGACGCCGACGCCCGAGAACGATGTGGAGTATCTGTTTGTGGTGGCCGACTTTCTCGCCGGCGTCCTCATCTTTGCCACCATTGTGGGTGAGTTTTGTCCTAATGCGTCCCTTCCATTCGCGTTGTTTGCTTTTGGGGCCGCATTGTTTACGCAAATATTTCGTCTGATCGTTTAATTGGTTGCCGAGTGACATCTGTGACATCAATGGGTATTAATTTACAGCCCCACGCACGTCAGGGACAACGACAACGACAACGACAGCGGCCACGTACCGAGCTCCAAGCTCCCAGTCTCCCAGTCTCTGGGTCTGCGTCTGGTCCATCCGCATGTCGACCCACATTATTCATTACGTTCCACTTTGTTTTGTTTTGTTATTTCTTTTTGCTCGCTCTCTGTCTGTCCTGGGGTTGATTTGTTGCTGTCGCCGCCTTCACATTCGCTTCGCTTTTTGGCAAACGTGCCTTTTTATCATTTTTGTCGTCCTTCTTATCGCTGCCATTACCGGCAGCGAGCACCGAGCAGGGAGCGAAGTGAAGGGGACTCTGACATCTGGGCAAACAAATTTACTTACCATGATGAATGCAAAGTTCGTCAACGCGTCTGTCGCCCGTCTGTGCACCGGAAGTGCCGCCATTAGTCGCCTTTTGTGCCATGCGTTACGCATACGCCGCATTGTCGCCCCTTCAACAACAATTTACGACTCACGAGTGCCACGGAAATGGCTGTCCAAATTAAAACGATCCCAACTTCCACCCTTTCTCTCACACTCCCCACTCTTAGGCAACATCGGCTCGATGATATCGAACATGAATGTGGCCCGCGTCGAGTTCCAGAATCGCATGGACGGCGTCAAGCAGTACATGGCCTTCCGCCGGGTTGGCCACGAGCTGGAGGCGCGTGTGATCCGCTGGTTCGCCTACACCTGGTCGCAGAGCGGCGCTCTGGATGAGGAGCGCGTGCTGGCCGCGCTGCCGGACAAGCTGAAGGCCGAGATTGCCATCCAGGTGCACATGGACACGCTGAAGCAGGTGCGCATCTTCCACGACACCGAGCCGGGTCTGCTCGAGGCGCTCGTGCTCAAGCTGAAGCTGCAGGTCTTCAGTCCGGGCGACTACATCTGCCGCAAGGGCGACGTCGGCAAGGAGATGTACATTGTGAAGCGCGGCAAGCTGTCCGTCGTGGGCGACGACGGCATCACGGTGCTGGCCACGCTGGGCGCCGGCTCCGTGTTCGGCGAGGTCTCGGTGCTGGAGATCGCCGGCAACCGGACGGGCAATCGACGGACGGCGAACGTGCGCTCGCTGGGCTACTCGGACCTGTTCTGCCTGGCCAAGCGGGATCTGTGGGAGACGCTGGCGGACTATCCGGAGGCGCGCTCCACGCTCACGCAGCGCGGCTGTCAGCTGCTGCGCAAGGACGGCCTGCTCGATGAGCAGATATTTGCGGGTAATTTGGCGACGCCAACTCAATTGAGGCCACTTCCGCATCCGGCATCCGTAACGCGCACTTCCGCATTCATTTCGCATTTTTCTCCGCAGACTCGCAGCGCGTGCACGACAGCATCGAGGGCGGCATCGAGAAGCTGGAGCTGTCCGTGGAGAACCTCAACATGCGGCTGGCTCGCCTGCTGGCCGAGTACACGGCCAGCCAGGCCAAGATCAAGCAGCGCCTGGCCAAGCTGGAGCTCAAGTGAGTTCGTCTCTAATCGAATCTTGCCACTAAACTAACTAACTTGCTCCACAGTGGCGGCGGCTCTGCTGGCGGTGCTGCCGGCGGTGGCGGCGGGAGGGGAGAGGATGAGCCACAGATGCGTGGACGCAGCGGTCGCCTCTATTCGCTGCAGACCAAGCGGCGCCCACGTGCGCGCCTCGAGGCGGCCAATGCCAAGAGCGGCGAGGCGGCCAAGCAGAATACGCTCTAAGAGCTGTCGACGGATGTGGGTGAAAGCAATGCCACATGGCGGCATTCCAAGTGTCGCACAAGTTGCTGAAAATACGGTGATAAATGCATTCAACTTGAGGGAGTTACGACCATGGGAAATGATGCTGCAGATTAAAAAGTTTCCTCCGCGGTAGGTGGGAGGGAGGTGGGCGGCTTGGCTGGGCGCCATTTGGACGCGCGTGTAAATCAATTTTTAATTTTTACAATTAGTTTAAGGGCGGTGAGTTTTCGGTTCGAACTTTTTATGTTTGTGTTGTTTTTTTAGCGCAACTTTATAAATTTGTAAAATGTAAAATGATTCAAACTGAATGTGCCTCAAAAAGTGTGTAAAAGTAGATTAGTTAAGAGCAAAAGCAACAAAATTAAATTAGCTCTCGTTCGATGAACGCAACGAAAGCGCAGGTAAGCGAGCGATTAGACGATAGACGATACAGGATACAGGATACTGGATGGAGGGGAAAAGTGAGATGGGGGGCGGGATGAAACAGGCGACGATTTGAATCGTTGTAAATACGTATAAGCCGAGCTGAAACATTGTGAATGCGACACTCGGCAATAGTCCAATTTTATAAGCGTTTTATTTTTCTAAAACGACGAGAAGAAAAAAAAACCAGTTAAGGTCCAACTACGAGAACTACTTATTCCAACTAGAACAACTGTAACAACTATAATAACAACAACCACCAAGAGACATTTGCTGAAATAGAAGAAGGGAAATCAAAATGAAAACTAAAATCAAAAACGCATTTCCTATTTGTCATACTTGAATGCATTCGCTTTGATTTTGCGCTGCCAAGTGCAGGAAATAACAGAAAAGTGCATTCCACCTTTCTACCTTTAGTTCTACTTAATGTGTAACGATATATAGATATAAACATAGATATATTTACAGAGTATATGTATGCGAAGGCAGCGGGGAGACGGGGGAGCAAGAGTAATGAAAAACCATGTTAACATTTTTTCAAGTCAGCGAATTGTAATTGTAATTTCAGTGTTAAGAGTAAAACGCTTCCAAAGCCAAATTTGAAGATCAAATTGTAATTGTAAACCACACAAATACAAATACACCACACACACACACACACAGCAACACACATGTTGAAAACTGTATTTTTATATTAGCCTGATAAATGTACGAGAATTGTAAATGTAAGCGAAATCTATTAATAAATTGTGAGAACCTCAAATTGTGTCTATTCACTTGGCCATCGCTGTAAACGTATCTGTATCTGTATCTGCTATTGTCTAATGACAAGTCGCAGTGAGCAGACAAAAGGCGGCAATTACGTGAAGTACGTAAAGTAATGCAGACACTTTGGCCCCTTGTGGACCACGCTGCGTATGAGTAACGAAGGAATCGTGCCAAAGTCAAAGCGAAAGTGAATGTGAAAGCCACGCAAACCCAAATGCCAACCTCATCCTGTAAATGCAGTAAAAAATCAATTTTGACGAAATGCGACAAGCAAAAAGGAAAAAATACGCAATGAAGATGAAGATGAAGAAACACTCGCATAAAGAAAACGCTCTCTCAGCTCTTGGAGTGTGGATACGCGTAGCGTTTCCGTTCCCCCATCCCCATCCCAATCCCAATCCCAATCCCCGTGTCCGTCTAGCACCTACAAAGCACACTCGCATGCTGGCTTTATTTGTTGCCAGGACACGTGAATGAAGCTGCTCGGGGACATGACAGACAATAAAATTTAGACGCTCCCATAGCATTATGGATACACACAACCACACAAGGACATTTACGCATATGAGGATTTCTGCGTGTAAGTCGCCTTTTTAGCATATGCAAAAAACATTGACAGGGTGACTTGCATGCCGTTGAATGAATCGTTTCCGCATCCGCCGAAAACGAAACATTTTTGTAAATCAACAAATTAGAATTAAAATACACGCATGAAATGCGTCCAAAGTCATTGAGTGGCTTAAGTGCTTTTTACCTAAGGATGCTGATGATTTGTTGATGGGAAATATGTGAATACATTTCCGTCCCTTCTTAGATTAATTACAATTTCTACAGATTCATTTTTAGATTTTCCTGAGCTAGTCAAATTTCTTTTACATTTCTTATAGACAATTATTTATTTATTGATTTATTAAGTGAATTCATTAATATTCTTTATTTTAATATTAATTTTTGTAATAATTAATTTGTTATACATATGTGGGATACAATTTTATTTTTTGTATATTTATTATGATTTTTAACTACAGAGTATTAGTGGTTTATTAGTTTATTGGCTTTTCTTAATAGTTACTGACAATTTTAATCTATTCTAGACAGACTAATATAAATATTTCCAAACTATTTAAGGCAATTTTCAATAATCAAAATTCAAGTTATGCAGTACATTGATCAATATATGATATATGAAAATATGAAATTTGTTCTTTTTAAACAAAATTTTAATTTTGGTAGACACGATTATCTGAAAAAGTATGAATTATTATACTGCCCTAAAAATATATTATTTTGTAAACTGATGGATTTAAGTGTCAATAAAATTGCGGTTCCAAACTGTGGCCGATTAATTATCAGTCATACTTGTATGAACTCTAATTAATCTAGTTTTAAACAATGATAATGTAAATATTAGACCAAAAATTGGAAATTTGTATTCCAATTCGACACAGTTTGTTGAGTATTTTCTGTCTAATCATTCTCAACTATTCAATTTTGGGCTACTCAAACACAAGCAACTGCAATCATAGAAAACATTATTAAATTGTGCGTTTATTTCAACGGAAACTTGATCACATATCAACTATCTATAATAAAAACAGCTGACCATGTCGACAAAGGGCGGTGATGTGCAATATCTGCGTTGTCTGAAGTGCCTCAAGACCATCAAGTGCTCGCGCTACGACACCGGGTGTCTGGTGCGTCATGTGCAGATCCATCATCCGGAGATCATTGAGAATGCCAACGACAAGGTGCAGAATCTGCACAAGCTGGCAGCCGAGCACGGCATCAGCGAGGAGCGTTTGTCGCAGATTAGCAAGATGACGGGCATGTCGGAGGCTGAAATGGCCGACGAGGCGCAACGCTGTGAGTACTTAAGGCTTTTATACTTATAGCTGTTTTGGTGAATTCTCTGCTAGATTTGGCCAAGCACAAGAAGTCGCCAAGCAGCACTCAGCAGTCCCAGAAGAGCGACAGTCAAAAGTGGCAGGAGCCGAAAGTGATCGACTCGAAGGACATCAATAAGCGGCAATATTATCGCAGCTCCATCGAGCGTTGGCTGCCCACCGATGGATGCATCTATTGTCCCGCCTGTGGCTGCAATCGTCGTCCGCTGCTGAAGAGCAGCGCCGAGTTCTACTCGAGCACCGGCTGCCCCGCCTCCTGTGTGGCCAACTGTTGGCCCTTCTGCTTTCTGCCCTGTCTCAGCTCGCAGGACAATCGCGAGTATCTGCACTGCTCCAACTGCAAGAGCTTCCTGGGCATCTACGATCGTGAGCACAATTGCATTCGTCCCAATCGCGAATTTGTGCCGCACGCATAAGCCGTACGACATTCTCTTAGTAAACATTTCTCACTGTGCATTCGAATAAATAACATAACACGTCTAACATTTATTTGAACTGTGACCCGCAGAAAGCTTTGGAGACTTGGCCTTAGCCGAGACAGCAACACCTGCCGTGCTAGACTTGCCCTTAGCCGAGACAGCAACACTTGGCATACCAGACTTGGCCTTAGCCGAGACTGCAACCCAGCTCATTGCTGCTTGGCCGCCACTGTTAGCACCACAGTTTGCTGTTGTTGTTGTTGCTGTTGTTTTTGTAGCTGTTCCCGCTCTTGTTTCTCGCGCTTTGCTGCGCGCTGGGCCAGCACGCGTTCCCGTGACTGTTGGGCGCGCACAGCGCAATCCTTGGGCTTGGTCTTCAGCCGCATGTCGTCCACAGCCGCCTGCTTGCGAGCCTGCCTCGACAGGTATCGCTCGTAGCAGCTGATGGGCACATGGCGTCCAATGAAGCAGCCACAGTGGCCACAGTAGTGGTTGACGTCCGCACGTCCCCGCCAGCTCTTGCTGCAATGGAGCAGAGCATTAGCTGGATCAGCAGTTGAAGAGCAGCCGCCACAACTCACCACAGTTTTGTCAGGCCGAGCAGACGCTGCAGACAGGTCACGGTTTCCAGTTGCACCACGCTCCACTCGAAGCGTTCGCAGGAAGGGCAGTTGACCATTGTGGAGTGGGCTTGCAGGTAGCCCACTTGGGGCTTGCTCGAGATGCTGATCGCAATCACTTGCGGCTCATCGATGGCCATGTTGTGCACACTCCGCCAGACGACGCGTAACTGAAACCAGCAACGCCCCAGCACAACAAATATACAAGAGAGCGACGCTCTCTCGCTCTCGCGATCAATTAAAACACACAGTTGGTAGTCGTCATTGGCAGCTCTTTATTGACAGTTTGGTGTGCTTGGCAGATCAGAGCTGGGGGCGTCTATAGATGCCCAGGTACTCGCCGCAGGCGCCGCAATGGTGTCGCTTGGTGCAGCAGCGCAGCCAGGAGCGCTGGATGCGCGTCTTGGCCAGCACCTTGCAGTAGGGGCAGGTGATCTCGCGGGCATTGGGGCCGACTGCAAAGTAGAGCGGTGTGGGCGTCTGTTCCTCGGCCATGTTGTCTGCTGTCGAGCGCGGGCGAATAGATACTGAAAGCGAAAGCGCGATCGTTAAGAGTCAAAGAAGCGAGCAGAGTTCTGTATAATAAATGCTGTTTATTTTCAGCGCATGAAATATTCAAAAAATGCTGCGGGAGAGAAGAGAGAGAGCGAACGGTCAGATCATCAGTTGATTTTGAGTGGGGCACGTCGCTTCATGGCGCGTCCAAAGTAGCAGCCGCAGTTGGCGCAGTAATGACTGCGATCCGTTTGCTTGCAGGGCACATAATAGTTGAAGCAACAGCAGCAACAGAATGTGCTGGAAAAAAAAGGATAACAATTATTGACAGACTTGCTTTATATTAGAAATAGTATCATACACAAAGAGGCAGCCCACAATGCGATTCAGCTCGGACGCCCACCACTTGAGATCGTTCTGCACCACGCTCTGCTCCTTGACGCCACAGGCGGGGCACTTCAGCACCGCCGACTCGTGTGGCAGGTTGAGGAAGGTGCCGGCCAGCGGTGTGGCAAAGTTCTGGTAGATGTCGCGCTCCTTCTTCGCCTCCAGCGTCGTCTGCTGCTGCTGCTGCTCCTCAGCCGTCGTGGTCGTCGTGGTCGTCGCCATTGCTGCTGCGGCCAAACTGAAAGCGAAATGTGGCCAAAGCAATAGAGCAACCTGTTTGGAAGCCAACAAGAGAGCAACTCACAGAGAGCGGAATCTAGAGAGAGCGAAACTTGTGTTGATTTGGTGCGCGTCTTTAATTGAGTTAGATGCGTAATAGAATTAAAAAAAAAAACAAAAGAATGCCTGCCACGAAATTAATTGACCTAATCGGACTTGCTCTGGATGCCCACTTTGCCGCCGCAGTGGCTGCAGTAGACGCCCTTGGTGGTCCACTCGCGGTTGCAGCCGCACCAGGTGCAGACGCAGCAGATCCAGAAGACCGGAAAGATGCTGCATGATGAAATAAACAGAATTATAAATGAGCAACCACAGTGTGAAGCAAGCGAACCAGGAAAGCAGACTCAGGCAGCAGCTGGCATCCTTGCAGCCTGCGGCACGCATCACGGCCGCATCGCTTCTCTCGCGGCACAGCGGGCAGAGCAACTTGTAGGTGGACGGACCCGGCGAATAGTAGCGCAATCGAGGCGCTGACTGCGGAGCAGCTGCGTCCAGTTTGCAGAGCAGCGTCACCTTCTCAACGGGCTCGTGCTCATCGATGTAGGGCACGAGTGTGGCATGATGATCCTCGACCACAATGTTGGCGACGATGTTGCGATCCCGCTCCTCGGCTGTCTGTGGCGGCAGCAGCTTGATCTGCAGCGTCTGCGATTCCATTGTAACTGCCCGGCGGCCAGCGAGCGAACAGTTGCCTGAGTGCTGAGAGCGCGCCAACAGGGCGTATGTGTATTGTTGTGTAGCGTGTTCGCTCTATGATGTCATCGTGCTCGACCTCAACTGGAGCTGCCCAAGCAGAACCCGAAACCAGAAACAGCAGCGGAGCAACAAACAAATTGCCTTTGTTTTCGTTCGTTCGTTCGTTCGCTTTGTTTATTTACTCAGCAAATGTGAAACATCGATTTCAAGCACTCGCGACTGTCAGAAAAGGCATTTAGTTTGAGGCATTTGCGCTTTATTAATAAACATTTGAATTTACATAATTTGAGTGCCTTCGCATTCGCATTAGAGACGCTTCTTCAGACGCAGATGCAGGCCGCCGTCTGGGATCAGCACGGGGGCCGGATCGAAGCGGAACTCGACTTCTTTGCGAGGTGCCTCGACCACGTCGAAGTTGGCCAGAATCTTGGCCACAGCCACCTTGGAGTTCACCTTGCCCATGCGCATTGCTGCAAGTAGTGAGAACATTTTAGTAATTTAATCAACTACTACTAAATTTAAAAGATATCTAAAATAAATTATATTATTTCATTTGCGGAATGCTGCAAGTAATATGATAAGAAAATATAGTTTTTTAAGTTTGAGAAGCTAACTTCAAAATGCAGCAACTTTTAGTGCAGTCAGCCAATAATTGTGATTGACTTCTTTAGGGATTATTCTGAATATTATATAACTATATTATAATTGCATCTTTATACAACATCCATTAACATATTTATCTCCATAGTGAAGTCAGCTAATAATTGCGATTGAGTTTTATAGGATTTATTATTCTGGATATTATATTATAATTGCATATTTATACAAGATATTCGCACATCGGTTAATATTCCTATCTCTATAGTACAGTCAGCCAATAATAATGATTGACTTCTATGGGAACTATTCTCTGTATTATATCACTATAATATAAATGCACAATATTTGCACATCGATTAATAAATATACAAAATATTATCAAAATACTACCTAATTCATAATTCAGCTAAAATAATAATATTATTATATTTTTAAATTATTACTAGTCAGTTTGCCACTAGCTGCACTGTTTAAGAAAAAAAGAATCGTCCCTGTCGGAAGTCGAACCCAATCGCTCAGCCTTCACAATCAAATGCTTCAACCTTAATCTTAACATAAAACTAAATAAATTGGGTTGCTGCTTAGACATTACCCCACATACTATATAGATGTGATATCTTATGCAGAATTGTGGATTTTGCCACTTACCGATGCAGTGTCGGGGACCCTCGCCAAATGGCATGTAGGCGGTCTGGTCGTAGTTCATGTTGTCGGCGTCGAAGCGATGCGGATCGTAGTCGATGGGGTTGGGGAAGTAGCTGGCGTCGCGATGAATGCCGTGCAGCGAGATCAGGATGGGAGTGCCCTTCTTGATGGTGTAGTCGCCATCCGGCACCGCGTAATCCTGCGTGCACTCGCGGTTCAGGAACGGCAGACCAGGATACTTGCGCACAGTTTCTAAAGGTAAAGAGTATCGTAATTTGCGGGATCGATAAACGGCGATCAGTTGACTTACCCATGATGCAGAGATCCAGGAACTTGAGATCCTGCACCGCCTCGTAGGTGAACTTGTCGCCGCGCTTCAGCTGATGACGTGCCATAACCGCATCCAGTTCCTCGCGCGCCTCCTTCAGCAGCTGCGGATACATGGAGAGCTCGTAGAGGGTGAATGCTGATGTGGCTGCGGTGGTCTCCGAGCCGGCGATGTAGAAGAGGAAGGCCTGGGCGGCAATCTTTTCAATGGACATGGCCTTGAGGTCGTTTTGCGCCGTCTCAATGTCCCACACCTCGTCGTCATCGTCGCCGATCTTGCCCGTGTTGCGCAGCCGAATGAGCAGCTGCAGCAGATCCCTGCGGACCACATTGTGCTGCTCCCGGAACTCAATGGTGCGCTGCATGATGTCGCGCAGCTTCACCAGCACCTCGTTCTCGAAGCCCAGGCGATTCATGAGCTTGGCCAGGCTGCAGAGCACATGTATGTGGATAAGCAACAGCTGGGGAGGATGTGACCCGAGTCTACTTACGGTGGAAACACAAACGTGGCCATGTTGTGCAGCTTCAGCAGCTTGCCTCCGCCGTTGAGCAACGTGTCGCTGACTTCACGAAACTCGTTGTTGGGATTCGAGAAGCTGTCGACGTCCAGGCCGAAGATGACCGACCCAATGATGTCGATGGCGTAGGTGGTGAGCTTCTGCTTGATTTCGATTTCGTCATTGGGCGACTGCTCCAGGACGCCCTGCAGATGCTGCACCAGCCTCTCGCCCACGTCGTCGATGGTGCCGAACATGCCCTTGATCTTGCCGGACGAGAACGACGGCGTCAGCTTGTTGCGCAGACTGCGCCACGAGGCGCCCGGCAGATTGAACAGATTCGACGCCAGCGGATCGTGTTTCTCGTCCACGTAGACGCCGCGATCGTGGAAGCTGCCAAAGTCGCTGGTCATCAGCTGCCGCGCCAGCTGCGCATCGCGCACCAGCAGCGTCGGCTTGTTCATCATGTAGATGCCCACGATCTTGGCGCTGTGCCGCTCGTAGACATCGTAGAGCGCCAGGCCAAAGCCCCGCTGACGCTTCACCACGGTGTCGAGGACGCCGTACGGGAACTTGGCCGCCTCCTCGACCACGCCCTCGCGTTGCCAGTACGTGTAACGCCCTCGCAGGTAGTGCACGATCAGCACCAGCGAAATGCCGAAAAGCAGCACCAAGATCATTTTGTGAAATTCTTTTCCAACCGAATCGAATCGAATCTCGAGCAGCGTTTTCGTCGATGTTACCGTCTCTTATGAAATTCATCCGCAGACTGAACAAATCCACGCGCTCTCTTCGGCTTAAATGCCGCAAAAGTTTGAGCGAATAATCTATATGGGGTGTTCCTCCAGACGACGCCTCGTTTGCCCACTTGACTCCACGCAATAACCGTTTCAGATAACGCCAAACAGCTGGAAGACCCGGTTTCGTATCTCAAATCGCAAATAATCACGTTCCGACTGCTTGTGACGTCACAACTGCGCGTTTCTATTAACGACAGCTAACGAAATTTCGTATTCTTCAAGTGGATGGGTTTCTCTGATAACCGAAGCTTTTTTGTACAGTTCTGTTTGAAAGTTTCTTAACTGTCGTGGAAGCTCGAATGCGATCTCCAGCTGCTAAGTCAGGTGTTTGAGGGCGCATTGCAACTGGAAGCTTTTGAAACCATTAAATTTTTATCTGACCACGAAATTGTTTAGGCTGTGTGCAAGCACATTATATATTCTATATTCATAGTAGTCCAAACATATTACAATTCAGAATTAAACTACTTTTAAGAATAAAATGTATAAACATAATGCTTATTTAAAAGTACTAAACTAGGCCTTCGACTCTTTAGGATAAGTGTTATTCATTTTGTTAGTTTATTTAAAGTATTATACATTTTTATTTTATTTTAATTGTTCCAAGTTTAGCTTATTTAAATGCAAACTGTTTTGCAGCTTCGTGTTTGGATTATGTGTAATATAATTTTGCAGTCAACAACCAGCCACTGTTTTGTATACACAGAAATCATTGTTCTCCCAATATGTGCTATATGCTAATAATATCTATATGGGCAATTCTAGAAAAACGTCCACCACGGCGAAAACAATAAATTTAATTTTATTTTAAAATGCATGTGCTTATATTTATACTACACTTTTATTTCAATAATTTCAACAATATAAAAATGCAGTAATTTTGGCCTTTATGTTGCTTTTTTATGGTAAAAGTATTTCTTTTAGTTTCCTTTTCGATATGTGATATACTCATAACGTCTTCTAACAAAACCGGTAGGAAAAACAAATAGACGTCAAGTCTAAACTTTTTCGATAATAATATTGCTTACAAAAAAAACCTATTATGCACAACTTTTTAAAAATTCAAATTTTTATAATATTGTTTTTAGTTTAGGAGATACAAATGTCACGTTCCCCAGCCTGGAAATGAAATAATATCGAGCCCACATAACATAATGTTTTTACAGCTTACAACAATTAATTGGCTTAGCTCTTGATGCGTTTAATAATTGTTGACAGTATTGTGTTGAAAAAAAGTACAAAATGTCGCTAAGGTTATTTGCACAAATGGGGTTCGATCTATCTTATTAGTTGTCACAGAAATTACGAATTTATTATGAAAATATAAGCTTAATATGCTTACTTGAATTCAATCTAAATGGGGTATTTAATTTTTATCGAACCAAAGATAACTTATCTTGAGTGCGTCTTAAAGCTTTAGTTTTGAATGCAATAAACCAAATTTTGTAAATCAATTGATCACTCAATTTAAAGTCATCAACTGCTTTGGGACTTCATTGCTTGAGTCAAATAATTAATAACTTTTAATTGGGTAAAAATAATTCGCAAAATGTAAATGCTTTAATGCTCTGAAATGAATATAATTTGCCCGTGTGGCGATTGTTGCACGCTCGGACAGAGCTCTTCATTCAGAGAAATGATATAAGCGATTCAGTCATCGTTCTGTTTTCGAATTGTTGTTGTATTTACTTAGGTTTAATTTTAGAAGACAGTGACGCGATGGTTGTGGGACTGGAACTAGCTCTGCTCGATGGCCGAACGCTGCCTGCCGAGCTTCTTCTCGTCGAGCTGCTCCTTCTGCACCTTGCGGAACCGCTGCCACCGACCGCTGTCCTCCACCTCCGAGCGCTGCATGCGGAAGAGGGCGCGTTTGTACCAGCTCAGCGAGATGTGGCGTCCAACGAAGCAGCCGCAGTTGCTGCAGTAGTGATTGATGTCGTGTCGCCCGCTCCAACGAATCGGATTGCTGAAAAGTGGGGAGTTAATAAAGCTGCGGAGAGTGGATAACGAAATGAGCTACCAGCAGAGCAGCCAGTTGATGGTGCAGGTGATCTTCTGCAGGCAGGTGACGGGCTCGTGCTCCACGTGGCTGGTCTGCAGCAGCTGGCAGGCGGGGCAGACGAACTCGAGCGGCAGCGTGGGCAGCTGGCCCACCTGAGGCACCTCCGAGATGACGCCCTCGTAGGTGCAGGCGCTGCCGTCCAGGCTCTCGGTGCTGGCCATTTGATGACAACGACAGACGCAGCGCAACTAAATGTGTTCCGAATTCCCAAGTCAAAGTCAAGTATGCGAAACGAGCGAAGAGGAGAACAGAGAGCGGAGAACACAGAAGAGAGCGGAAGAGAGCGCGCGGGATTTGAAATACTTGCGGGGCGTCGATAGATATTTGAGTGCTTATAAAAACGATTATGAAAACTGGCAACAGCTGCGAATTGCGTTTTATTTATAGCGTCATTTGCGAATTGACCAAAAGCATTTCGACTAAGACTACGACTACGTGGGACGCCAGTGGAAGCCCAGATGACCGCCGCAGCTGCTGCAGAAGACGCGCTTGCTCTTCAGCCGGCTCTGCAGACACGAGTAGACGCAGCTCAGCGCAAAGATGGGGAAGCAGCTGCCAAGGAAAGAGATTTCTATAGATGATATAGAGATTTGGTCCAGCTGCTTACCAGGAGAGCACGGACATCAGGCAGCTGAGCTGGCCAAAGACGCCGGCCATCTGGACGGTCTCGGTGCAGGCGCTCTGCCGGCAGAGCGGACACTGGACCCGATAGGTGCTGGGGCCGACGCTGTAGAAGCGCAGCTGCGGCTTCAGCGGCGTCTTCGGCTGCTCCTCCAGCTCCAGCTCGAGCACGGCCGTCGCAGCCGAGCTGTTGTCTAGCTCCACTTCGTTCAGCATGTTCGATGGCGACTGAGCAGCGTTTTGCGGCCGGCAGCCGGCGCAGCATTGCCAAAAAACCACTTTCGAGAGAGCGAGAGAGCGAGTGAAAGAGAGCGAGAGAGCGCATCTTCAGTAAAAATAACAAAGCAAAAAATAAACTTTTTTTTTTGGCTTGCACGCGCAACGCAAGGTCAATAGATGCTTAAAACTAACGGCAACAAAACAAAAAGATACAATTAAATACTAAAATAAATGGTAAAGATGCCTCATTGTCGCTTCCAGGCGCCCAGCAAGTAGCCGCACTTGCCACAGATGACCTTGCAATCGTCTTTGGAGCGTCGCGGGCAGCAGGGATAGATGGGCAGCAGGGCGAAGCAGCTGCAAGCACACATCGAAATCAAGGTTGCACTTAACAGCAGCATCCTCTGGCTACTCACCACAGCTGGAGCAGACGCTCGAGCCGCACGCCCTGTTCGTGCAACCGCTCGTGGCACTCGGGGCAATACATTTGGCGCAGGCAGCTGATGTTGGTGGCGAACGGCGGCGGCGGCGACACCTTCTCGGCCAGCTGACCCGTCGAATTGGATTTCCTGCAGAAGTACGAGTCCGTCTCGTTGGCATCCCCATCAGCATATCCGTAGGGATAACCGCGATGCAGCGGCAGAATCGATCCGGTTCTGGCCTGAAGCAGCTCGTCCAGCGCCTGCGCCGACTGCTGCTTGGCCTGGCCAAGGCCAAGGCCACCATTCAGGTTGATCTCCACCAGATCGGAGTGGCAATCGTCGCTGTCGGACGCTGGCGGCGGAGGCGGCTGGATGCTGAACCTTAGTTGCCGGCTCATGATGAACAACTGTGTGCCAACTATATTTCTTATTTAATTTTATTTAGTTTTAATTTGGGTTATTGTACAATTGAAAGCAAAACATTATCCAAATGTTTGTCAAGTGCCTGGCTGACTCTGTGTGTATTTTGAAAACCAGTTGTCGTTACTTTATTTGTTGTTGTCGTTGTTACTTGCGGTCTGTTATTTGCTTAACATTGTTTTCATGGCTGCACTGTTAACACAGTCGTTGATCGCAACTCTCCAATTCGCTGTTAACTGCGCACAGTGCTGTTAACCCGCCACTCCGCTGTTAACTTTTCTCTGTTAATCGCCCGCTACCAACGCTGTTAACTCCTCACTGCTAACGCTGTTAACGGCTCAATTTTCGAAAGCTTTCCTGCGACGCTAATCGCCAGACAGCTGGACTTAATTAGTTGACGCAATAATTATTGGCGAGCTTTCTGCGAAACGTCAACAGTTGAGCTATATATGCATTATGCAAGCAATTACGTGTTAATCAGACCCGCCTCAAAATCCATAAACCAAGCACAAAAGCTGTGAGACTGAATATTGTTTCTTACAGTTTGTAGATTAAATATAAGAGACTTGTAAGAATATATTTATTATTTCTTAAATCTCAATATTTCAATAATCATATGTGATACATAGAATAAAACTAGTATATAAGCAGAGTGTAATATACCAAGTGTAAATACTATGAGACTGAATATTGTTTCTTACAGTTTATAGAATTATATACACACATATGATAATTATTTTTGACACCTAAAAACATATGCCATTAATCAAATATGCTATACATACTATATAACGAAATTATAATATAAACAGAGTATTATATATGCAAAAAAAGATTTATACGAATCTCATTATTATTTTCTGACACCAGAATATTTAAATAACTAATTATAATATTCCCATAATTTCATTATTATAGCTAAATATTGTTTCTAACATTTCATTAAACAAACTAACATTAATGATATTGTAGGATTGTATATCTTCGCTTTGATACCCGAATATTTTCCGAACCAATGATATTCTCAGAATTTCATTATAATAGCATGGCAAACACAGCAGTTCGGCGATAATCTGTTATTGGTAGGGCTGAGCGGAGGGTGGCGGAAGTGCTGCCATAGGCAGCTGTCGCATGTTTACTTGTACTTGAATAAATACATATCTATTTGAGTACTACTGGAACTGTGGCTTATCTGAGTGTCTGGTAGTTCAATTTGTCTCTCGCTCGAAATATAAAATGATTGTGAGTTGTACAATATTCCGAAGCAGAAACAGCTTTACAACTGTGCGCATATGATGAAATTAGTCGAGCTAGGGCAGAGTACAGCATTTCTGACCCCCATCGAATGTAAACAAAGACGCACCGACTGAATTCACAGACGTCATAGGCTGTGAGTTGTGAGTCATCAAAGTTGCACCAGTGATCGCGATGACGGACGGAAGCAAGCCGACAAACTGCCAACGACGACTAAGCCTCGAATAGCCCACAAATTGTGGCAAGGTGTTTGCCAGCTAAATCGCAGGCAATAAACCAGCTGATAAGATACGGCTGCTCAGCGTACGAGACAGAGCGCGATTGCGTCGAGTGGCGAATTTCTCTCCACAGACTTCAGTTAGTCGCCAACCAGCGAGCGGTGCAGTTGAGTGAAGCGCAGCAAAGCCGAAACACAGCGATCAAAATGGATAGCAAGCAGCCTCCGGCATACAACACAATACAGCAGCCTCAGGGCGGCTACACGCCCGCTCAGACCTATCAGCCGTATCCCAGCGGACCCACACAGCCGCCACTGTATCCGCCGATGCCACAGCCACAGCCTCCGCAACCGCAGCCGCAGCACACCGTGATCATCCAGACAACGACCACGTCCAATCTGACGCCCATCGGCAGCGGCCCGACGCGCATCCGTTGCCCCTCCTGCCACGCGGACGTGGTGACCACCGTGAAGAGTTCTCCATCTGGACGCACACACTGCTGGGCTCTCATACTGTGTCTATTCGTGTGAGTATTCGAAAAGTGTAGAGTGTGGAGAGTGGAGAGTGGAGTGTGGAGTGTAGAGTTTGTGGTTGAATCACATGAACTGCGCAACAAGAATCAAAACAGACAGTTGCTCAAAGTGTCTGCTGTACAAAGCAATCACTTATCGTTGGCCCTGTCTGGGAACAGTTGTATATATATATCTATATCTATGTGTAGACTGTGAGAGAGTTGGAGCAGTGTTATCGCAACTGAGCCAGATAAGGCGAATACAACTGCGCTAAACTCTTGCAATGCCAAATTTCAATGGAATCACACTTTATAATGCCATATAGCCTATGTAGCACCCGCTCAACCAATATACAATCGTTAACCACATTTCGCTATCTATTTATACCACCCACAGCTGCTGGCCCTGTGTCTGTTTGCCCTACTGCATGGACTCTTGCCAGAATGCCGATCACTCCTGTCCCAACTGCGGCTCCTACATTGGTACCTTCGAGAACTAACTGTAATTCGACATACTATATATACGTGTATGCGAACATTCTATTATAGTCTCTAAATCAGCACTTAACATTTATATTTAACCACTGCGATCGTTGATTAAGCGCACTAAAAACGAACTGTGTATATAACAATAAATTATTACGTATACGTTACTGAATTTTTATATGGGTACAACTGGTGCATTGCACGATAGTCGCGCATTATAAGGGTGTATATATACTATATATAGAGTGTAGTGGTAGCAACCTTATTTGGTATACGAATTTGTAGCAGACTCATAATTCAATTTCGAACTTAACACACGCGATTTATTTGTACTGCTAATTATTGTCACAATTATCGCACGTTGTTGATTCAATTCGCAGGGTTCTCTGTTTATCTCTGCATTCCGTATATGCTGGGAGTCTAGAGCAAAGATAAAAGATAACAGACAAAAAATGGGGAGTACATATATGTGTAACTATGCTGTATTCCTTTCATTATTTTCACCACTCAAAATGTTGTGCAATTATATATAACAGGCAGAAGGAGGCATCTCCGGCCCTATAAAGTATATATTCTTAATCAGCATCAACAGCCGAGTTTATTTAGGGATCTCTATCTGTCTGTTCATGTAATTCGATCTCAGATACTTTAAAACCTAATCATGCCAAGTTTTACACATATATTTTTGCTTCATTACGCAGTTCAAGTTGATTTTCAATCGGTACAAGTATAAATACTTATAATTCTATTGAATAATTTGTAAAAAATTCTATATGGTAATTTTTTAAATTACGTATAACATGAGAAGTTCTCGTAATAATTCTCTCGTTTATTTGTTTCACAATCAAATCAAAATATAAACAAAGTGTTATTATTGAAACTATATTGTTTTTACTATCTCAAGATCTTCAAGATGACTTGACTGCTTTAAACTGTGGCATTTCCTTGTGCTTATCAAAACTTTTCGAAAAAAATAAATAAAAAAGATTAGTATTTACTATCGTCTGTCAATCGTCTTACTTTTATTCATTATTTCTTGAGATTACGAATTTGCAAAGTGCCGATAAACATTTGTATTTTGATCGCTCTCTGCAAATTGACTGATTAGCCACTTGGGCGTGTGATTTCCCCAGCTTTTCCTAGACTTATCATCAACGTACAAATCAAATGAGTCAGTTTTATGTCAATGCAAGTCATAAATACCATGAGGAGAACAACATTTATTTGTTTATAGACCAATTCTATGAGTGACTCATCCGAACTGATAGCCCTTAACAAGTTTAGAATATCGCACATAAACCAGAGCAACAAGTTAAGTGGAAAAGTGTGCTTGAAGTGTACTGGAAATCTGAATCATTCCAGCACTTTATCTCATTTGTAATCCAGCTCGTAGAGATATCTTCGCATCAGACCTCGCCAGGAACTCATTCATAAGTTTTATCAGGAGACAAGATAACCTACATCAAGATGTTACTGCCTTTACATTGAGTTCTCTCTTTTCGTTGATTAACTATTAGTTTTGTTTCAATATAATAAATATTTTGGCTGACAACAATCTCTCTATAAAGGTTAATGTATACAATCGCGTATAGTGAACGCCCCATATACTAAACACTCAAATTGTTGCAGTCTACCTGAAAAACACATTGAAAGCAATGCTTTCAATTAGCATACATTTTTGTGTTCTTACTAATTTAATTTAACAATCTCTTGAATTTTGAGTAAATAAAACGAGTTTTTGCAGTGCAATACAATATGGAATAGGTTGTTCACTATATCCAGGCACGACTGTATCATTTTATTTATTAAAACGTAAGTTTGCATTTCAGAGAATTTTGTTCAATTAAATATTTGCGTGATGCAAAAACAATACATAACGTATTTAGAAACCCGTCTGGATCTGCATTTCTACTAAACAAGCAAAGTTCCCAAACTTGTTAGCTTTTGCTTATTTGGTCTCTGAAAGCTGGTTGCTTACTATATATGTTATACTTAGACAGACAAATAAATGACGGACGTCTGTTGACAAGCCTTCCATGTGCTTTCTCTGCTGTTGAGTTATTCAGTTTCCAGACTAAAAACTATAATCTTATTGATGAAATGGAATTCTTGATAAGCTCGCCACTACAGCGCAGTGCAATCAGTTCTCATAAACATTTACAGTCGTCAAATCAATGAACGGTCTACGAAACTTCCCCCCGGGTTGTTGCAGTGTATGTTGCTGTTATCAGTTATGGCCACACCTTGCAAGATAACGCGATATCATATCGAAGTGTTGCCTGCATTGGCTGCTCAGTATAAAGACAATAGCGACAAAGAGCAGACGAAACATTTCGAACGAACCACGATCTCAAAAGGAATCGAAAATACATAACCATGAGTCAAGGATATACCCCAGCACAAACCTACCAGCCCGCAGGACCCCAAGTGATCATCCAGACGACGACGACCACCAATGTGGTTCCCATCGGCAGTGAGCCGTCCCGAGTGCAGTGTCCATCTTGCCACGCGGATATCCTGACCAGCGTGAAGAGAACTCCGACAGGACGCACTCACTGCTGGGCTCTGATCCTGTGCCTATTCCTGTAAGCTCAACGAATTTGCCCGTGAATGATTCAGCCAGAACTTTTCGCCAAATGCACATGTCAACACAACTCGTTTAGTCACTCGTGATTCACTTTCACACTCACTCGCATACTCACTCTTGCCACTAAAAATAACATTTTCTAATTTCATTTTGTTCCATTTTTCCACAGCTGCTGGCCTTGTGTGTGCGTTCCCTACTGCATGGACTCTTGCCAGAATGCCGAGCACTCGTGCCCCAATTGCGGCTCCTACATTGGCACCTACGAGAACTAAAATGCATCTCAATTCTCGCCACAGTCTAACCTTAAGTTCGAATCGTATTTTAATGTTTAACTTAACGACCACATAATAATAAACAATCAAACGATTATAATGTAAACAATCGCATCTTGTTTTTGTGCAGCTGAAACTACTCTATAAACGCAACCTAACCTCACTTATGTTTATCGCCTGCATTTGAAGAAGTTCAACAAAATATTTATTTGATCTTCTCATATTTTATTTACATTATCTTGGAAGAGCACTTTAAATAATGCAATTTTTGTATTCAACAAATTTGTATCATATCAACATACGAAAGAAACTTAAATATAACTATTGATTCATAGTTTTAAATTTAATATTTTTGGAAACACAAGATTGATTATTAATAAAATAATTAATTTTCCAACGTAAGATTGATTATTAATAAAATTACCTATAAATAGAACCCATATAAAAGCGATGATGTAGTTCTTCTGCGGAATCGGAGTGAGTAAAATACCTTTATGATCCATAAAGCACAACAATTTAATAATCGACTTGCTCAACTAATCTTTTAATGTTTATTGATGCTACAAGTTCGTAGAACAAACACTTCGAACAAGAACAACTTGAACCATTTCCCAGTTGTAACACCCACATAATCTAATCTCATGATTTCTAAGAAAATTGTACCGATAAGGAAAGTGAGTCTATACCGATTCAGACTACACACAAATACCTTCCGTGGGGTTATGAAAAATTGACCTTTCAATGGAACAAACAAAAAATCCCCCCTTTTCCAGATGCAACTCCCAGTTTATCGCCAGCAGGTGCGGCGGCTGAACTGATAAGTGATAAGCGATAGTTACAATCGCTTTATATTTGGACAGTTGCCTTATCGGCGACCAGTTGCCCCGCTGAGCTCAGTTGAACAACAAGCACTTGGCTAATCGGTTCACGCGTACCCCCCCCCCCCCGAAGTACTCGATATCTACCATGGACAGAAAAGACGATCCCCCATCGTATACAGAGGTGTCGTCGCCCATCACACAACAACCACCAACAGGAGGTCTGACTGCACAGTTAACTAGCCAACAACTGGCCAGCGATATTTTGCGTGAACAGGTGAACAGCCAAGTTGCGCCACCTGCTGCACAGGTGAACTACCAAATACCTGGAGCTGCTCCGGTGATCAATCCGTACATTCCGGCACAAACCTATCAGGGCTATCCGGGAGGACCGACGCAACCGCCGCTGTATCCGCCATTTGTGAATGTGCATCAGCCACAGCAGCCGTCCACAAACTGCGTGGTGATTCACACAACGACAAAGGCTCAAGTGCCGGTGGGCAGGGATCCGACCTTCGTGCGTTGTCCCTCGTGCCAGAGCGACGTGGTGACCACCATCCAGTCAACGCCCACGACACGAACTCACGCAGTCGCCCTGGGACTGTGCTTGGTTGGGTAAATATCCTAGCCTAACTGCAAATAGCATTGAGTCAGTTTCATTGCCAAACAACGCTATCGAAAAACGCGTCAATCACAGATATATACATATGTGCTTTATTCGACAGCGATAACCAATGCTGTTTAAGTTGGAAATTTGACTCGCATACTTATTGTACTTGGCTTGTCAGTTATCAGTATTAACAATAATCTTATCAACCATTCATCTTTGCGCTTTCAGCTGTTGGCTCTGCTGTTGTATTCCCTACTGCATGGACTCCTGCAAATCGGCCAATCACTATTGTCCTGTGTGCAACGCATTTGTGGGCAGCCGCAGGGATTAAGTGAAGTGAAACAACTTATAAAGCAAAATTAAGGATACACACAAATATAAACTTCTGTACAATATGTATACAAATAAACCAATAACTACTGATAGAAAACGAAATAATTTCTGCTGTACTGTATTTAATGTTGAATGGCTGATTTTACATTGCATTTTGGCAAAAAGATTATGGTGTAAGCACGTTATCGATAGTGTTGACTCAAGAACCGCGTGAAGTATTTTTTGAATTTAACGGTTTTGATTGGTAAACACGAAGAGGTTTCTGTCTGAGTGCAACTGTTTCATCATCCGCCAATAACATTTTTTGACTTATAAAATTAGAAATTAAATAATTAAAAAATTAATTAAGAAACAGCATATTTGCAAACTAATTTTATTATTTATTTACTGCAGCCACTAAATAAGGAATAAATAAATGTGTCAAAGTGCCAAAAAAGTGATTTCACTTTCAACAGCATTATTGGCACCTCAAGCGATGACAACAACCGCAGAGCGAACGGCTGACTTCGAATTTCGAACATCGGACGCAGCGCACAGCGAATGTAATCGATTTCGAATTCAGCTCAGTCACAAACCGTCGTACAATCAACATGGGTGGATTTCATAGCGTTGATAAACTTTTCATAACTTACATCGTCTTACATCTTAAATGTATCTTGATGCCAACTTTTCATAATTTGTATCGCTCTACTTGTGACTTCCCGACTAAAAGTACCCACTTTAAAAGTTCGTTGATAAATCTTTTTAATTAATTCAAACACTTTTTAATTATTCAAAACGAAAAAGTTAAAATATTTATTCGTTACTGCATAAAAATTGAAATTTCACATTGAACTTTAAATTCAAGCTTCACATAAAAAGAAAAGCATTTTCAGAACAAATACATTTTGCTAGGGTATAATAAAACAATAATAATATTACTTACATTTTGCAAAACATTCGCAAATTATTCGCTCTGAAATATTTCTTCAGCTTTGCTCCAATCCCTGGTTATTTCAGATAATATTCGAGAGAGATACGTATACGTAATATGTAGACTTGAATGCATTTATCTGTAAACATATAGAATATTCTGAAGAGCCATGAGATCAGCCATCGACATTGAATTCAATCTCAGCTCATTCGAATTAAAATGCTTGGTGCATCAGTCGTGCTGCTTGGAACTTTGTGCTTAGCATTTGGTTCACGCTGGTGGCTGGAACAATCTCGCGAGGATGTGGCGGAGTCGCCCTGGGCGTTAAGACAGCGTTTTCTGCTGGACCTGATGCTGCAGGTGCACAAGCCTTTGCTGCAGCAGGAACTGATCGAGATGGGGCAGCAGCTCAATGAGAACCCAGACGATTATCAGCCAGTGAGTAGACGAACATTCGGTGCGAGGCAGACTCATTAGTGTTTTTAACAGGGCACTTGGCCATTGCTGCTGGATTTCATGGACGCAGTGCATCAGCGTCGCATGCTGCGTCCCTACGGCATCTACAGCCAGCTGCAGGAGGAGTTGCGGCAGCAGCTGCTGGGCGTCTATCGCTTTCTGGTGCTGGCCAAGAATTGGAAGACCTTCCAGCGAAATGCCTGCTATGCGCGCAGCCACTTCCATCCCGTGCTCTTCGTGAACGCACTTCAGCTGGCAGTGGGCGACAGGCGGGACAGCCATGATCTAAGGCTGCCCGCCATGCACGAGGTGTTGCCGCAGCTGTACTTCGACAGAGAGGTCATCCTGGAGGCCCAACTGGTCAGCTGGCAGCAGTTGGCGCCAACTGTTAGTCGCAAGCGCAGCTGGCGCGAGACAATCGCTGCCATGATGTATCCCAAGTCCTTGCGGCCGGCGAGTCCTCAGCCAGTGGAGTTGGTGCCCGCCTATCCAGTGATCATTGAAGTGGAGCAGTCGCTGACGACGCTGCTCGGCCTGGACGTGGAATTGAATGGCTATTGGAACCGACTCATCAGTCGCCTCATGACTGCAGATCAGGGTTCGGCTGCGGTAGACGGCGATCGTTTGATGCCTCTGCACGATGATCGCGACAGGCCTCGAGATCATCTGCTGCTGTTGCACAACATCAGGCAGTTCGCTGCTCTGCTGCAGCTCGAGCAGCTGGCCAGCAACGGCACAAAGTCGCTGCTGTTCATCGAACCCACGCTGCTGACCACCGGAGGAGTGCCGTACCGAGCAAGCTCAGGCCTCTCGGCCGACGCCGTGCTGCAGCTGATAAGCGAGTCTGTCGCAGAGATTGATAACGCGCTGACAAGGGCGCAGACAATGTGCACCGTGGGTCGTGTGATTGCCGCACGTTACTGGCAGCTCTGCAGAGATCTGAGTCGGGCCATCAACGGCGATCGCCTGGAGCCCAATCTGCTGGGCATGGCCACCTCGAACTTGAGGGATCCCATCTACCGCCAGCTGCTCTTTGAGCTGGCACAACTCATCGCTCGCCACGAGCATCGATTGACAGTGAGGAAGGCGGCATCGCAGCAGCAGCAGCAGCGGCTGCAGGTGAGGCACGTTCACGTGGGGCACTTGGAAACGTTTGAGCAGCCGGTGGACAGCGATCTGATCAATTTGATGGACCAGCAGCTGCTGCAGACACAGCGCAACAATCTGCGCCTGCTGCGGCGTCGCCTTGTGGCACGTCACCTGCGCTTGAACCACAAGCCCTTCAACATCGCCTATCAACTCTTCGCTCCGGCTCCGACTCGAACACTGATCAGGAGTTATCTGCTGC
Source organism: Drosophila ustulata (assembly GCA_035047365.1). NCBI lineage: Eukaryota > Metazoa > Arthropoda > Insecta > Diptera > Drosophilidae > Drosophila > Drosophila ustulata. Next base: position 22,711,062 of record JAWNPT010000057.1, on the reverse strand, counting down.
CGGCAGTCGCCGCCAGCGACAAGCATCCGCCTCGGCTGCTGCTCGACAGTTTTGTGGCCTCCTTGACAGCTGGCCACAATCACATGCAACGACACTTTGCCACGGCTGCCATGCCGCGCACTCTCAGCGATCTCTACGAGGCGCAGCAGCCATTGGACGACGTCCCTGTTAGTGATTGTCCCTTTCCCCAGCATCTGCTGCTGCCGCGAGGCTCGGCTGAGGGTCTGAAACTGCAGCTGCTGGTGCAGATACATCCTTGGCGGAGCAGTGAGGAGGCTCCAGGATGTGCCAGCGAGCAGGCGGATTGCGCAGCTCAACTGCTGGCCAGCACACGATTGGATGTCGTTGTCTACCATGAGAGAGATCCTTGAATGATTAATTGAGGCAACTGCAGTCTGGTAAATGTATTGTCTTTTTCTAAAAATCTACAGCTTAAACAGCATCACCTGAAAGGTTCATTCCGTCACAATACTTTTAGGTAAATTTCACGACAATGAGAAACCAACAGCACACAAATAAATAAATAATAATAATTATGTACTTTTCTTGTTTTTTTGTTGTCTAGTAAATAAAATGCTTTTGTCACGAAGTGCTCTTAAGAATCGTTTAAAAATTAGAACACTTTTTAAAGAAGTTTCAGAATAAATACAAATAATAAAACAAATATTTGTCATTTTCATTATTTGTCATACTTGAAGTTTATAGCGACCTTCAGGTTAACAATCTAACAGCAGCATCGCTTTGCATTTTTAAATTTTTAAAGTTGTTTTTGAACATCATATAGATGCTAAAATACAAATAAAAAAAAGTTGCCTGTCGTTGATTATTTAATGCCAATTTAATGGATGAATATTTGCAATCACTGAAGACTGACGCTTTGAGAAGTTTAAACCGGAACTCCTTTCAGAGCCATGCTACCGAGTGTTTTTGGGCTTATTATAATAAGCCTACTCTATTAAAAAAACACATTGTAATTATCCTACCTTTGCTCAATAATTTGGAGTGGATATTTTGTTTAAAATTCCATAAAAGTGTGCGTTGGTTAACTATGCTACGTTCTGAAGCGTTGCTAGTTCGTCAGTAGAGTTATACACTTTTAGCAGTTCACATTCCACACTTTTCGTCACCTTTTTTATTACAAATTTGTTTAAACAAAAAATGCGGCTTAATTTGAGATCCGCTAGCCGATTAATATTGCCCCAGAATGCTAAAGTTTTTCAGCATGCAGTGCGCGCCATGGCCAGCGACGCCAGCCTCCTCGAAGTGATGGAGTGCAAGGTATCTGAGGAGCAGGAGCGTGTCAAGAAGTTCAAAAAGGAGCATGGATCGTTCAAGATGGGCGAGGTGACCATCGATATGATGTACGGCGGCATGCGAGGCGTCAATGGCCTGGTCACCGAGACATCGGTGCTGGATCCCGAGGAAGGCATTCGCTTCCGTGGTCTGTCCATTCCAGATTGCCAGGAGCAGTTGCCGGCCGCTGACGGCGGCTGTGAGCCACAGCCTGAGGGCGTCTTCTGGCTGATGATGACTGGCGAGGTGCCCACCAAGGGCCAGGTGCAGCAGTTGTCGTGCGAATGGGCGGATCGTGGCAAGTTGCCCGATCACGTCGTCAAGATGCTGAAGGCCATGCCCAAAACGTTGCATCCAATGGCTCAGTTCTCGGCCGCAATCACGGCCCTCAATCACGACAGCAAGTTCGCGAAGGCGTACTCCTCGGGCGTGCACAAGACCAAGTACTGGCTGTATTGCTACGAGGATTGCATGGATCTCATTGCCAAGCTGCCGTTGGTGGCGGCCGCCATCTATCGCAACATCTATCGCGAGGGCAAGGGACCCGACAAGGTCGATCACAATCTGGATTGGTCAGCGAATCTCACGAAAATGCTCACCTACGATGATCCGCAATTCACCGAACTGATGCGTCTCTATCTGACCATTCACTCCGATCACGAGGGCGGCAATGTCTCGGCGCACACAACTCATCTGGTTGGCTCGGCACTCAGCGATCCGTATTTGGCGTTCTCGGCCGGCATGCAGGGCCTCGCCGGGCCCTTGCACGGCTTGGCCAACCAGGAGGTGCTTGTCTGGGTGCAGAAGATGCAAAAGGAAGCCGGCTCAGATCCGTCGGAGAAGCAACTGCAGGACTACATCTGGAAGACGCTGAAGTCGGGCCAAGTGGTGCCCGGCTATGGGCATGCGGTGCTCCGCAAGACCGATCCTCGCTACACCTGCCAGCGGGAGTTTGCCCTCAAGCATCTGCCGGACGATCCGTTGTTCAAGCTCGTCGCCGCGCTCTACAATGTGGTGCCTCCAATCCTCACCGAGCTGGGCAAGGTGAAGAACCCGTGGCCCAACGTGGACGCCCATTCGGGTGTCCTGCTGCAATACTACGGCATGACGGAGATGAACTACTACACGGTGTTGTTCGGCGTCTCCCGCGCACTCGGCGTCCTCGCGTCCCTCATCTGGGATCGTGCCCTGGGCTTGCCGATTGAGCGACCCAAGTCGTTCTCAACGGACGCCCTCATCAAGAAGGTCAAAGCTGGTGATAAGAATAAGAAGTGAAGTAAAGAAGTAAAGTCAGGAAATAGTAGCCCAGATGTACAATAAAGAGGATTGCTATTTATTTAGTGCGCACTAAATTTGGAAAAAATAAAATTACCTGTAAAAATTAAATTATTTCTCATAGGGTATCTCGTAGTCGAGCACATACAATTCTACCTGTATCCAACTCATTCTTGGCCTACCTCACACCTTATCACGTATACGCCCAGTATCACCTTATAATAACCTCGGACTAAAAATAATCCGGCTTATCAGTTATATATACATCATTTGATTTGAGCTCTGCATACATTCAGTGTAGTGCGTCTTTCGCCCGGATTGAGAGCAGTGCTTTAAATCAAAATGAGCAGCTTTATAATATACGTATCCCTAATATTGACATTTTGTGTTGCGTCCAATTCAGCCCAATATGAGGTAAGAATTTCAGTCAATTGTGGTATATTATGAGTGTCACATTTATTCTGATCAGAACTGTGAAATGAGCAGCGAGCTCGATAAGCAATGTGGATCGTACACTTATAATGTAGTCAAGCCGTTCTTAAGATACGTACAACAAGTGAGAGACGAGCTGGACAAGAGTGAATTGAAAGACAGCGAAATAAAGGAGCAGAAGGAGAAGTTGCTTCAACTGGATGTTAATGAAGCGACTATCAGGGAATTGCGAGCACAGATTGTCGATCTCCAAAAGAATACGGACTTTCTTCAAAGAACTATTGATGCATTAAGTGCAGATTCGAAACGAACAGAAACTTGTGAATCATGCGAAAGCAAATTTAAAGAATTAAGCAAAACGATTGCTGAAAGAAATACTGAACTGGTGAGACAAAAGAATAATATGCAAATCTGTCTGGCAGATACTACCAAACTAAGGGTCTTAAACGATATGCTCGCGCCCAGTAGTTGTATTCCATTAGCACAATTTGTGGGCATTAGTCGGATTAAAGTTCCAGGCTTTAGCTCTTTCGATGCTTTGTGCGACAGCAAGACATTTGGGCCGGGATGGATGGTGATACAACGTCGGTTCGATGGAAAGGAGAATTTCTATAGGGACTGGGCTGCTTATCGTGACGGTTTCGGCTCATTCGATGCTGACTTCTTCCTGGGCCTAGAGAAGATTTACAGACTGACGAGTGCGCGACAACACGAGCTCATCATGCACATGGAGGACTTTGATGGCAGCATTAAATACGCTCGCTACGATCACTTTGCCATATCTAGTGAACGCGATGATTACGCCCTGAGTCGCTTGGGAGTCTTCTCTGGCAATGTGCCCATCGATGAGCTGAGATACCACGAGCATCAAAAGTTCTCCACATTCGATCGCGAGAACGACAGCTGGCCCAAAGGACATTGTGCAGTCGACTACAAGGCAGGCTGGTGGTACAAAGCCTGTGCTACCTGGTAAGCGTTATATCTGAACTATATGAAATATTTACAGCATTTTGCAAATTGTTTTTTAGTCACTTCAATGGAAGGATCCTTGATAAAAGCGTGAGGAACGGCACAAGTGCTTACTGGCACGATTTTACGGCACTTCGGAGGGTTCAGATGCTCATTCGCCCCAAAGTACCTTAAAACTAAAATGGAACTTTTGATAATAAAATATATTGACTACTCTTTATTACTACTTTACAAAAATAAAATAAATGATAAAAAAATAAAATCGATGATTAGGTGTTAAAGCTAATTTTAAATGTATTTCATCAAACTGCTCTTAATTGATAAATAATGATAATTATGTATTCTAAAACAAATCATTGCCATACATCTAAACGAATTAAATTAAATTCGATATTTTATTGTATTGTATTTTATATTTCATTCTTTAAATTTTATAAATATGTCTTATTCTACTTAATTGTAGATGTATCCATGAATTAGTGCTTGAAATAATTAATTTATGGACTACACCACAGCCTATCACGTATACGCCCAGTATCAACTAAATAATGACCTTTTTTGTGGGTCGGACTTGAGCTAAAGAGGCTTATCAGTTATATATGTATATATACCTCAAAAGAACTGTGATGTGATTTAATTTCTTCATACATTCAGTGTGACTTTTACCCGCATCGAGAGCAGTACTTTAAATCGAAATAAGCAGCTTTATAATATACATATTAAAACTTTATTTAATTCAGCTCAATATGAGATAATACTTAGGATCAACTATTGAGTAAAGCTATATTTTATATTACTATAGACGTTTAGGCAACACATTTATTTATTTTTTGCCGTTCGCAAAGCTAACTTAAAATTTATTCCATCAAAGTGTCGTTGCTCTAGGCGTTGGCTGCCTGAGCCTGCGAAGCTGGCTCCAAGTTGTCCATGGCATCGCGGAACTGCTGCACGGAGACCTGGCCATTCTGCTCCTTGGTGGACTGCGTCAGCTGCTGCCAAATGGTCTCGAAGTCCTCGGTGCTCACAATATCCTTGAAGATTTTCTCCAGTTGATCGCGTGGTCGCCGCAATTGGAAGTCGCTGGGCGCCAAGCCGTACAACGTGGAAATGTCGGGCGACAGCAGATCCTTGACGTGCGTGGAGTCGTCGTCTAGCTGCTTGGGGCGCAGCTGGCGTATCGGAGGCGCCTTGACGGGCTCCTTGCTGAGATCGGAGCAGAGCGTGCGATAGGTGGTGTCCTTGTTGTAGATGTTCGCCGGCATTGTGAAGATGTTGCCCATGGTGGGCAGCGGATGCTGGATGTTGATCAGGCGACAGAAGTCGTCGTAGTTGACACGCTCCGTGGTGCAGCCCTCGTCGATGAGCAAGTGGAACAGGGAGAGCGTAATGCGCATTTTGTGTATGTCGATGTACAGATGCATCTTGTGCATCACCTCGAAGATCTTCTGCGCCGCCAGATGCCGCGTCTGCTTCTTGTCGCTGTGCTCCAGCTGCGAGATCAGGTCGAACATCTGAAAGTCGGCGCGTTTCTGCAGCTTGTGGCGCCACATGTTGAGGTGACCCAGCGCATCCACCAGCTGCTTGTCTCGCTTGCACGGCGCTATATCCTCGACCAGCATCTTGCAATCGCAGTCCGGCACATGCGTGGGCGTGCCATAAGTCATGTACTGCGGCACGGCCACGGGGTATCTAGAAGCAAGTTATAAGGTCTATTAGCAATACCAAATCTTAAGTGTAATCGAAGCAACTTAATAACTGCAACTGCACTTGAGTATCGGTAAGGTATTAAGGTAAGTCCTTATTCCAGGAGTAGGCGCCGCTCTTATTACAATTTACTCTATTTATAACTCTAGAAACTATTGTCACCAAACTTGAGAGCTCTAGCTACTTTAGTCTCTGAGATATGCACAAATCTTTATGCGGACAGACAGGCAGACAGATCGCTGGATGGAGGAACTTTGATGCAAAGTTACGTGATTTATGGGTAATGAGACGCTTGAACCTAATATCTTCCCCCATTAGGTAATGTATTTGTTGAACTTGACTCACTTCTTAAACTTTTTGCCGAGACGCGAGTAGGTGCGATCGATAAAGTCCATTTGCTCCTTGCTGATGATGATCACATGTCCCGAGCACTGTTGCATGCAACGCTTGGCCGACTGACCCGAGGTATCTCCTCTGGTGCCCTCGCCAAACGTGTCCTGCCGATCGAAGGGCTGCGCATATCTGAAGAGGATTTGTTGATTAGTTGAAAGTGCTTTGACTGCAGCATAGCCGCAACTCACTTGCGATTGATTTGCTCGGAGGGAAAGTAATGATTGTGACTGATAATGTATTTGTCGTGGAATGCACCATATTCCTGATTCACTTGCTCGGGTTTCTTGGGCGGCAGCACCAGATCATAGAGCCGCTCCTTGGCTCTGGTTTCGCGACCGAAGGTGCGATTCCAGTTGGTCACGCTGTCCGGCTTGGAGCCCGTCGGCTTCGCCTCGGCCAACTTGGCCTGCTTCTGGTACATGTCCTCCGAGAATTTCTCCTTGAAGACGGTGAAGCGCGACTTGGACGTCTCAATGGCCATCAGCTCGGGCACCGTGACACCCCGCAAGCAGGGCGTCTGTGGCCACAGTTGTCCGGCATTCTTCAATTTCAAGCGCTTGCACTCGCCGCGTATCAATTGCTCGGCCACCTCCTCGGGATGCAGGATGGCCATGCAGTTCCCTGTCGTGTTCTCACTGTCCATAGCGGAGCTAACACCTGCCGCTCGCATATCCGCATTGCGATCCTTGTACCGACCAATATTGGCCATATCTCTCGTGATTTCTATAGACTTTCGGAGTTAATATATGTATCTTAGTGTGTGTTAACGATTTCATTTCCTCTCAAAAGTTGATAACAAATGCAAAGCTCATTGATTGACGTAAATAAATTCACAGATTCCTACAAAATATTTTCACATCCCTTAACATCATCATTTCTACCCCTTACTCCCCGCAACAATATAAAAACCGTAATACATTAAAAATTAGAGATAAGCCTAAATTGCTCTGGATGTACAGAATTTAATTCCAAGCAATAATTATAACAAATCACACGATTGAAATAAATTAATTGTTTTATTGGCAAAACTCAAAGTATTAGTCTACAACTTTAGCCACGGCCTGGCTCCAGCCAAGCTGCTTGAGTATATGGTACATTGGGGAGGCTGTGGGTGGCTCAGTTCAGGGCATGATTCTTGTGAAGAATAAAGTCCCAGGTGTCCTTCCAGCGCAGGCTAGTCACCTCCTTGGCGGACATCTTTTTGGAACCATAACTCAAAGGCAAGAACTTGACAAAGACATACAAGACGGCGAGCAACCACAGGATCAACGCCAGGCGATAGATGCGCACCACATGCTGCAGTGCAGCGCCACGTCCGTTGCAGTAGCGCCTCAGCAAATAGTCCAGATGCTCGACAACATAGCAGAGCAGCAGTAGCTTGAAGACAAACGCTGGCAGATAGTTGTGCAGGAAGAGCGTGCGATCCACAAAGAAGTAGGGCAAGTAGTGCACCAGGTAACCGATGTAGAAGGTGTCGCCGGCGATGAGGAAGCGCTGCCACTCGCTGCCGGTCAAATCGAAGCACAGACGCCGCCGTCGAATGGCATAGAAGACGAGCAGAGCCGTATAGATGAGCAGCCCAATGCTGGCCGTATACCAGATGAGCACATTGCCCAGCAGATAGATCTGGGCATTGGAAGTCGAGTCCAGCCAGTAGGCGATGCCCTTGTCGAGCAGCGGCCACTCGTGTGGCTGGGTGCTGTACATGTGGCTCTGCACCTGCTTGGCATGCCAGAACATCTTCGTCTGCAGCTCCAGCAGCTTGGCCCAGAACGTCAGCTTCGTTTGCTTCGTGGGAATCATCTCCGCGGACAGCAGCTGCCGCTCACGCTCGCGCTGATCCTGAGCTGTTAATGGAGAGGCGTTAGATGGAGCTGCAAAAGTAACTGAGTGTTGTTTCTTACTCTTGGTGTAGCGATGCTCCTCGACGTTCCAGATGGCATCCTGATGCGACTGCTCGCGATCGGCGACCACTTCGTGCTGATTGAAGCCCCAGTTGGGCAACTGGCGTCCACTGAAACGCAACGCCGCGTTCGTCGACACGTGTATCAGACGAATCTCCGACTTGATGGCGTGCCAGCGATTGCCCTCCGTCTGCCGGTTCAGAATCTCCACGCGCCACAGCAGCTCGCCCTCCATCTTGATCTCGTAGTCGATGTAACAGCTGACCTCCTGGCACTGCGGCGTCATCGGTGCAGCCACATCGTGCGAGTTGAGGCCGCGACTCGTGATGCCGTGCACCAACTGAATGACATCGCCATGCCGGATGACCTCGGGCTTATCGCCCACAACCAGATCATCGCGATCCGGTTTCTTTACAATCCACCAATTGTTCACGTCCTTGAAGGAGTAGCAGGTCACCTGCTGCTGATGCGACGAGCCACGCTGATCCTTGTACCGCACCGGATAGACCGCTGCATGCGAGTGCAGCCAGCAGGTGCGTCCATGCGTGTGCCGCAGCGTGATCTGCGAACCGTGCACGACAGCCAGCGGTTGCCCTTGTGTGATCGAGGCGAGACCGCCGTCGAGGGACGCCTGGAACGCGCTCGTCATGATGCTGTCGTGCGGCCCCGCCCGATGCAGCGTCCGCAGGTGAATGTAGAAGATGCCCAGGTAGACGGCCAGCGGAATGCCCACGAAGAGCAGCAGCCTGCCCAAGAAGTGCAGCCACAGCTGTCGCGCTGCAAGACAAAGAGGGTGACAATTGGTAATTCCATGCAATACAAACTTCTCGCTAGTCTCTCTCTCTCTCTATTTGGTTATTTTTTTTATGGAAGATATATAATTACATGATGTTAGTTTCAATTCAAGATACTCTATAAAGACTCCCTCTTTATGAATACTTATTTTGTACAATATTTTTGTAAGTATCTATAGTAGCTTGCTTTCAACTCACAGCCCAAAAGGTAAATACTTCGAAGGTGCATTTTTCCCACAAGGTAGATACCAACTAACTTACGCCCTCTAAGAAGCCATTTCACGAAATACCTATTCTCACGATCTTTAATCTCAGAAACTATATTAGTTAGAGACACCGAATTTGGTATGTAGGTTCCTGCATTCATTAAGCAGATCGAGTTTATTTTCAATTAACCATATCGAAAGGTATTTGTTAACAATTTCGTATAAAAGGTGTTCCCAAGCAAATATATAATATTAGAGTGTATGTATGTGTGATATGGATAGAAACGAATGGAAACTCGGTATCTCTTGACGAGCACACTCGTTCTTACTAGTTCTATATTACAATTATACTATGTGTACATTTTCTCACTCTTTCTCTTTATCTTTTATGATTTCTATAAATTACATGAGGCTATAATTTATTCTTTGAACTTGCGACATATATTTATTTATTTCTGTCCATTATATCACTCTATTTATATTTCTCCTTTGGGAAGGGATTTCTTGAGGAGGATCGTTAGGCTTATAGACTCTACTGTCTATCAAGTTATTGAACCACTCTTTGTCTTTTGTCAATTTCTTTCCGAATTCGAAATTTTATTCTCACTCACACCACTCACAGATTAAGATACATTTTTTTTGTATATGCATATGTATCTTTATCTGATCTTCAGTGTAATATAATTTTAGATATTCGCACGCTCTCCTAATCTCGCCGCTTCTCTCTATATCTTAAACTCGTCTATTCACTTACTTGACAAGGTCGCATCGAAGAGCAGATTCCAGAGATGACGACAGAGCAGATAACCGGCCAGGACCAACGACAGAAAGCCAACGTACTTGATGCAGCCGGCGCAGACAAGGCTGAAGGCTGCAGCCGCTCCCGTGCCCAGCCAGGTGAGACTGCCGAGGGAACAGCGCTGAAAGCGAAGCAGGCAGGCAATGCCCACGGTGCTGGCCAGCAGCAGCATTGATTCCATCAGCACGAAGCGAGACTGGGTCAGCAGTGAATTGTCCAGGATGATGAGGAGGCCGCCCAGTGCAGCCGTCCAGCGGCGCAGCTTGGCCTCCAGCAGCAGCTTGTAGACGACCGGGGCGAGGAGACTGCCGCTAAGGGCCGGCAAGAAACGCAGCCAGAAGATGGGCACATTCGATTCATACGCGGCGCCAATCCGAGGAAAAGTGTAGTTGCCATCGTAGCCGGCAAAACTCACCAGACCCGCAATCAGCTGTTTGCCCAGCGGCGGATGCTGATCGAAGAAGAAGATGTTGCGCATATAGTGCGCTATGTACTTGCCGTAGTGCAGCTCATCAAAGCTGTGGAGAGAAGTCAAAGTGGAGAGATATTGTAGATATTGGAATTGAGGTAGATCAGGTGACAGTTTGTATATTTTATAGGCAAAATGATAGACGTGTAAATGATGCTAGAGATTAGAGATTCTGCAGATTGCAAATATTAGACATACTATTATAATTTATTGAATTTACATTCGAATTTAGAGAACGAACAATTTGAAGACACACGAGGTCTAGGAAATAAAAAATTCAGGTTTATGACAATTGAGAGAAAGTGCGAATAAATTAATAAGCAAATATGGAATTATTGCGCAACGGAATTAAAAAAATTATATTAACATTAATTATAATATATGAATGTGTTACAAAACACCGAAAAAAAACAAAATAAATACAAAATTAATTAATGTGTAAAAATAGAAAAACGGCAGAGATTGGAGTAAATCAGTTTAAAGAAAATGATCAGCAGTAACCGTTAATCGAAGGTAAGGTAAGAAATTTCTGACATGAGGAAAGTAAAGGTAAAGATACATTAGTATTCTGTAAATTACTGACCAAGGTGGGAAAATGAGGTCAGTAAGGGAACTCTACACGAGCGATAATGCAAGAGTGGAGAGATTGCTGGGTGAAGTAATTGTAGAGTCGTGAGATTAGTAACAGAGACTGCGACTGAGAGTGAGCCAAAGGTTAATCGAAGCTATGGAGAGATTAGTAGCGAATGCTGAAGCAAAGAACTAAAATGAGGTCAGTAAGAGAGTAGCATGAGATTGAATAGCAGATTAGAAACGAAACAATGGGCGGAAAAACATGAAGAAAAGATGTTGCAGATAAATAACAAGCCAGGAAGGGAGAGAAGAGGAGAGCATAGGTGGGGAGACATTGCAAATTACACATGTACATGTGTGTGTCTATTCACTTACACAACATTTGGCGGCGTTGCCAGCTTATAGAAGCGCGTGAAGAAGGCTAGCAGAAAAAGACCCCATGTAAAGAGATCAATATGCACGCTAACGGTAAACTGCTCTGCCGTTGTGGCTGCTGCTGCTGCTGTGTTGATCATGGCACTGTCTGCGCTGCCAGCGCGCTTCTTCTTTGCATTGTCTGCATCGTTGTCGATGTCACACGAACAAGAAGAACTCGAACGCGAGCGCGACTTCTTAGACGCAACAGAGGTAGGCGGCGCAGCTGAAGATGCTGTTGGCGTTGGCGTTGGCGTCGGCGTCGCTGTCCGCGTCGACGCAGACGCATCGCTTAGAAACGATTGGCGGCTGGTTGAGCGACGACTGTGCTCAACGCTGCCGCGCAATGGCAACGCTAGCGGCGTATTCAGATGGCAGTTAATATCGCGGCAGCAGTCGAACATGTTCGATATGGTGGGTAGCATGCCGTTACAGCACAGTGGTGAAGGTGAATTGCAAGTCGTCGCTGAGGTTGCTGAACGGCTGCGAAAGTGAAGTCTTTCGTTTTGCTCGTTGCTGGCATTTTGATTTGCGATAACGTTTTCCGCAACATTTGGTTGCAGTTGTTGTTGCTGTTGCTGCTTCGACTTGGAGCGCGTCGTCTTACGTCGCTGCACTACGCTGCCGCTGCCGCTGCCGTTGCTGGACATGATGTAAACAACAATTGCTGCAGCGTGAGAATTTTATTGTGCTTTATTATTATTGTTGTTTGTTGTTGCACTTTCACTTTTTGAACAAATATTTATTTGCATATCAACCACAAATCACTTGACACTCCACGAGCTGTATTTATATTTGTGCCACGTCTGCCAAGAAACCTGCTGCTGCCTGCTGGCAGAAGAAGCTTTTGCTGCTTTCGTCAAATAACTACAACAACAACAACACATTTACATTTACGAGCGCCCAGCAGCTGAAGAAAGTTCCGCACACACACACACACACAAGTAAAGAGAACCAAAAATAAATGTCATGTATGTGTATGCAGGTATGTACTACATATGCATGTGTGTGTGACGCGCATATTTTACGTTTTCTTTATTTGCTTTGACACTGCTTTCGCTCGCACTCTCCGACTGCGAATACGACTCCGATTCCGATTCGCGACTCGTTCGCTCAAGATCTCGACGCGCACTGCCGACACAACACAACACGATGGACGACGGCAAGGCGTCTGCGCGCAGCCGTTGGTGGCTGCGCTGCCAGCGCTGGAATGCGGCAGGTTTGACCGCGTCTGCGTTGTCGACTTTGATTCTTAACCTATTTTTGCTTTATGCGCTCTCTCTCTCTCTCTCTCTTTGACCCTCTCTTGTGTTTACTCTCGGGTGCTGATGGGGTAAATGTTGTTATTGCCACCTGTTGCCACCTTTTGGAGTAGCGTTGCTTCAAGGTAGCACGTGACAAATCTGCAACAAGCTCAAACATAAATATTGGCTGCAGTCAACATACTTAGGCCATAAGTGCGTATTTATGTTAACTTGTTTTTATGTGCTCACACAATACCAGAAAACTTACAACTTGTCTCGGCTTAAACGGTACTTTATTTATTGAGCAAGTTCAAGCGCCTTTGCCTTTGTGCTTAAACGGTATTCTACTTATCGAACAGGTTAAAGCATCGCTGCCTTTGCCGTCGATCGCTAGCTGCTGCTTTGTTGTTTGCAGAGAACTAACGCTAGGTGGCGTTGCTTGTTTATCAATTATGGTTTGTGTTTAGCTTCTGATCATAAGCAAATTCTACAGTAATCGAACAATGCAAAATAATTTTTTCACCGTTCAGGTGAATTTGTTTTCTTCCATTACAATCAACACATTACTTTCTATGCATAACACCCGACACCGTAAAAAAAAAAATTAATTTAGTAAGTAGTAAATTTAAAATAATCTAACAGCAATATAATTTGTCGTATATATCACACAACTATTTCACAAGAAAGGGTCGATATGTACTTTGAGGAATGTTGTATTATAATATTATCATTATCAGCTAACAATAACTTGAAATTAGCATGATGCGGAAAACTATAAAATAAAAATAATTACCTCATCTAACCTAATTGCGGTTTTCAGGGCCTTCCCCAAATCCGTGCAGCAAATGCTTATTTAGTATTATTATTTTTAAAATTTTAAATTAATAATTTATACTTATTTAATTTAATTTTATACTTATTATTTCCAAATCACAATTTTACATACTAATTCCTTCAATGTGGACTACTCATAGTCGACTTTAAAATTAATAAAAATAAAAAATTCATACATTTGTAAAAATTCATACATATTTATAAAATAAATAAATATACAATATTAACAAATAAATAAAAATTCGCCAATAAAATGTATAATTTGTAAAATTAAATGAAAAACTATTTTTGCAGTGAGCCACCCTACTGTGAACTGCAGTTTTTGTGCTCGTTATGAATTTAGCCAAGATACAAACTCCCCACAATACACTCACAGATACACCCACACACACACACACACACACACACACACAGAAACTCACCCACATGGACATTGTGTGCGAGAGAGCAAGCGTGCTTCATGGAGAAAAACGAAGCAAAACGAAAGGGAAGGAAAGGAAAGGAAATAAGCGCTCGAGCTCAAACCAATTCCGTCTGGCGTTATGTAGACTTTGTCTGGTGTTGATGGGCGACAAAAGAGAGCGCAAAATGGCAAGAGCGAGACAGCAACAGCAGAGAGCTGCAGTTGGTTTGGGTCAAAAGTCAAATTAGGGGCAGGGGGAAGAGGCAACTGGCTGACTGTGTGATGCCCACTTGCAGCTCTGACGATTGCGATACGAGTATGAGTGAGAGTGTGTGTATCTGTGTGTGTGTGTGCGTGGAATACTGCTGCAGCTTGGAGTGCAACGCGATTGCCGAATGTGTGTGGCAGGGTGGCGAGGGGAGTTCGCTGGGCACTTGCAACCGGCGAAAGCAAAACAACAACATGGCCCAAAAGGAGGCGACGAGCTGCTGCTGTTGGCGGATTGGCTGTGCTCTGTTCGGTCTGTGTGCTCTGCCCCAGCCTCGCGGCAGGCGCAGGACTCGCACAAGTGCAAGGATATTGTCGCCACCGGCCGCCTGACATGCAACGCCAACGCCAACGCCGATGCTGATGCCGATGCCGATGCCAATGCTGCATCATCGTCGCTTTTTGACTGAGCCTGAGCCTCGCTTGGGGTTGAGAGTGGGGAGCACGTGAATCGTGAGTTTGGGTGATTCTGTTGTGCCTGCTGCTGTTTGCTGTTGCTGTTGCTGAGGCGGAGACCGAGGCTGGGAACTGTGCTCTGGGTACTGGGCCCAGTGCCGTGTGCCACTTTGGGCGAATGTTCGTGGCCGTGGCCGTGGCCTCGACTCGTGCGGTGCTCGTTTCACTCCAGCCAAGGCCAAGCCTGCAAAAGGACGACGTCGCCGTCGCCGTCGCCGTCAACGTCGCCATAACCAAACGACGATAATGTGGCACAATGACATTGACATTGAACTAGGTCGAGGACGTTCTCCACATTTAGCCACCATTTTCGGTTAATGTCTCCCCTTAACCTCCGCCTCCGTCCCCGCCTCCTCATCCGCATCCACATCCGCACAATGCCTGTTTAACTGTCTTGATTACGGCGAATGTTGTTTATTGTGTGCTTGCATTCGTTTGTTGCTGCCACATTATGATGCATTACAGTCTGTTGCAACGTTTGAGTGCCTAACGAAGATGAAGCTGGAAATGTGTGAAATAATTACATTATTAATTAAAGTTAAACATATATAATGAGTAAGCGCAAACTTAAGAAATCTAAAATAATTCTGTTTGCTTTTCACAACTTCTTAATTGTAGCATACTTAATTGGGCAACGAATTTGGATTAATAGTTTAGTATGTATGTGTATAGATATAGATATAGATATAGATATAGATATAGATATAGGTATAGGTATAGATATAGATATAGATATAGATATAGATATAGATATAGATATAGATATAGATATAGATATAGATATAGATATAGATATAGATATAGATATAGATATAGATATAGATATAGATATAGATATAGATATAGATATAGATATAGATATAGATATAGATATAGATATAGATATAGATATAGATATAGATATAGATATAGATATAGATATAGATATAGATATAGATATAGATATAGATATAGATATAGATATAGATATAGATATAGATATAGATATAGATATAGATATAGATATAGATATAGATATAGATATAGATATAGATATAGATATAGATATAGATATAGATATAGATATAGATATAGATATAGATATAGATATAGATATAGATATAGATATAGATATAGATATAGATATAGATATAGATATAGATATAGATATAGATATAGATATAGATATAGATATAGATATAGATATAGATATAGATATAGATATAGATATAGATATAGATATAGATATAGATATAGATATAGATATAGATATAGATATAGATATAGATATAGATATAGATATAGATATAGATATAGATATAGATATAGATATAGATATAGATATAGATATAGATATAGATATAGATATAGATATAGATATAGATATAGATATAGATATAGATATAGATATAGATATAGATATAGATATAGATATAGATATAGATATAGATATAGATATAGATATAGATATAGATATAGATATAGATATAGATATAGATATAGATATAGATATAGATATAGATATAGATATAGATATAGATATAGATATAGATATAGATATAGATATAGATATAGATATAGATATAGATATAGATATAGATAAAGATATAGATATAGATATAGATATAGATATAGATATAGATATAGATATAGATATAGATATAGATATAGATATAGATATAGATATAGATATAGATATAGATTAATTTAATTGCTGTAGTCGAATCTAAACCTCAACTTGAATGCCACTTTTATCGCTCAATCCTTGAAGTGGAGCAACTG
The DNA here is from genome assembly GCA_035047365.1 of Drosophila ustulata. NCBI lineage: Eukaryota > Metazoa > Arthropoda > Insecta > Diptera > Drosophilidae > Drosophila > Drosophila ustulata. The sequence continues at coordinate 22,694,872 of JAWNPT010000057.1, read as the reverse complement.
CAACAAAGCAAATTGATGAAATGTTTGGAATAAATAAATTACCTGGAATTTAGTCCGAGTCGGTAGCTAAGCCAAGAAGAAGAAACGGCCAACAGCAAGAACAACAACGATAAAACAAAAGGAAGCTCAGCAATCAATTAAAATGCATACGAATGAGCTGCATTCTAATAGAAGCTGCAACCACCTCTTCCCCCTCGCCCCTTAATCGTCACTCTGACATTTTTGGCTGTGTCTGCAGTTTGTCTAAGCCTTTGTTTTTGCATAGGCGTAGAGACGGCTGGGCAGAAGGGGAGAGGGACAGAAATAGCAGTGACAGAAGGAATAAAATTTTATTTATTTTAATTGAAATGGAATTTATTTTATGCACATTTTATTCAAGCTGCAGCCAAAAGGGATGCAATTTCTATATACCACATGGATTATTCATACATATACAAAACGCACACACACACACAAACTGTGTGCTGAAAATTTGTTATATAGAAAATGCAACTAAAATGTTTGCAGGCTTTTTGCGTGTTTTATGCCCAGTCTGTCTGGCCGCCGCCCCCTGCCCATGCTGCCACTCGAGACTGTCTGCCCCCAGCTGCAGTTGCATGCCACAACAACAATAGCAACAACAGCAACAGCAACAACGTTCAGCATTTTGTTTTTAGTTGCATTGCAGTCTGGCAAAAATTTTGCCATTTGATGGCCGCCTTTTTGTGTAGAGTTTGTTGCAACTTGCTGTTGTTGTTGTTCTTGTTGCCTGCTGCTGTTGCAGTTAGGTGTAACACACACACACGCACACACACACGCACGTGTGTGACATGCAGCATGCAGAAAAACGCATATAACTGCATTTTGCGCACTCTCACACAGCAAGAGAGCCCACACACACACACACAGGCATGCAGCCTTAGGGTGCTATGTACACACACAGATGGCTACGTATTTATATATAGAATATAGAAAATAATTTTTTATATATAGTATGTATGCATATAAATAAGCCTACATATAATGCCTATACATATAATATAATCTGCACATCAGCTGCAGCTGTTTTATTATTTTTGCACATACAGTTTTCTTCATTTTTTCACACTCCGTCCGAACCGTCCAACTCCCCACTTTTTAGTTTGATTTGCAACAGCTAAAAATATAATCATAGCCGTTGACTTGCAGTACAGTTGTGTGCAAAACATCAAACAATTTGCATTTGCATACTTTTACCCAGTTGCATAGAAAACCGAAAAGCTGACATTATAATGGTATTACACAAAAATGATATTTATCTATCAGTTTATAAAAAAAGAAAGAATAACTCACATATTAATAAACCACAACTGTTGTTTTACTAATTCCAAATGTGTATGCATCCCTGTTCTATATACAGCTTTTGCAGATGTCTAGATATTTAGAAATCTATGTCGTAAATTCATATTTTTTCAAATTATTTAAGTACCTAAAACACACATCTTAAATTATAGAAACAAAATTATAATTTAAATAAATATTTTAATTGCCAAGTAATCATTTGAATTTAATGAAAACAATAAACGCAACCTTGAATATAGAACAATAACATATAAGTTGGCCTTCTGCTCAGCATTTATTTTAGAGATTCAAATGCGTTCCAACTATAGAATAGGAAATGTTCCATTATTTGGCACAATCGTACCGAATGTGGCAACTGGCAGCAATGACAGAGAGAGAGGGGGAAAGTTGGAAGCGCGCATACTACGAGACACACACACAAGCACACGACACGTGCCCCTCTAAACAAACACTCTTGCCCCACTCTCCCCGAACAGAGACCGCATCGCACACCCTCACACCTCTATGCACACACGCACACACAGTTGCAACACCTCTTCACACACACTCATGGCTTTTGTGGGCGTTTTGTTTAGAATTTTAGATTTTAGCGCGTTTTAGAATTTTATGAATGAAATTTTTGGCGCAGACAAACTGCAACGCTGCGTCCCTCCTCTGCTCCCCTCTCTGCTTCCCTTCTCTGGCATTGCTGAGCAGCCTCTGCCAGAGAGTCACTTTTAGTTTTTCGGTTAGTTTTCGGTGCCCATTTTTGTGGGGGCAGCCTTGTGGGCGTTTTATATTTTTTTACGACTCGCTCGTTTCGACCTTGGCCATTGCCATTGCCATTGCTATTGCTATTGCTGTTGCTAGTGGATTGCCGGTGGGCTTAGCTCGGACTCCAACTCCAACTCCAGATCCAGCTCTGGTTGTAGCAGCAAGTGGGACTCGGTCTCCGGCTTGTTCTTGTTTAGATTTTGTGCCCACATCGTGTTGCAGTTGCAGTTTGTGTTTTTGTCCCGCTTTGTGGTCCATTTTTGCAGTGACCCTTGTTGCACTTGGCACAAATATCTAAACAGGGAGTTCAACTCGACACTCTTTAAAGACTTTCACGTTAAAGTTTGCTCAACCAAAGAACTGAGAATAGTTAGACTATTCCTTCTATTAGATTACTTATAATCAAGTAACGACTATTCGAAAAATCATTTCTAGTTTATTAGGTATTCTGTTCATATATATTATAAGAATATTAAATAGCTCAACTTGGAAAATACAAGAATTTCAGATAGTTAAAAATTTATTTCCTTGATATAGATATTTATTTTAGCTATGTTAGTTACACAAAAAAATTTTACTAACTCTGACTATAACTATAATTGATCAAAATTACTAATTGAATAAAATCTATAAAATTAATTCAAAATAATTTACATTTGTTATGGGAATAGTGGTATTATTGATCAACAAATTTTAAGTTAATGTAAAACATTTTGACATTTAAAAATTTATTTTATTTTTTAGCACCACACATTTTTATTGCAACACTATCATTTTTGACTAGTTCGAAAACGGAGAAAATAGAGAAATGGAATTAGAAAAAATTATAAATAAATATTGAATATTATAAATTAAAGATAAGAGAAATATGTACAAAAATGTAATGAAACTATGATATTAAAATTAATATATTTTGTTTAAGATTGTTCGTTACATAGAATTTAATTTTGGATTCAACGCAAATATGACCCTCAGGCTGGGATCCTTATTATTTGAGTTAATTCTCAGATTCTCCATGCAAAAATATTCGAGTTATAAACAGCTGAAATAAGTATGTATATTCTATGTTCTTTTTATCTTTGTTATCTAATTAAACTCTAAAAATTGTTGCTTGTATAAATAAATATATTTATTTCAGAATACACAAACTTTTCTAAATTGTATGCTATATAAAGCATGCAGGTCTTCAGTAAATTACTCTTTTAGAAATTGTAAAAGACTTAGGCTCAAATGTGTGAACATTTTGCGGCGAGTACTAAAAATAAATCAATTTTTGAATTTAATTACACGGGAGTGTGGGTGAATGTGCATATGTGTAAGAAACCACATACATACTATATATACAGTACATAACCGCAATCAAAGCAGCAGCAGCCGCCTCCCCCTCCCCCCTGTCCAATGCATTTACTAACGCTTTACGCTTCGTTTCAATATGCTATGCTCTATGAAACGTATGTATATAAAGGCCCAACCCGCACACACATGCTGACACATGCATGTATGTATGTGTTCGTTTTAATGAGTTTGCTAGATTTGGATATACATGCAAATACAACAGAAACAATTGCGAGCAGCTAATAAAAATGCATAGTGAAAAAAACTGTTGCATTGCCGGCGCGCGCTGTAAATTGACAACGGACAACGGACCAAAGGCAAAGCCAAAGTCAAAGCTCAAAACGCACTTGCTGAAATGGAGAGAGAGTGTGTGTGGGACTATTTCCCAGAGAGGGAATAATATAGAGAGAGAGCGCGCATTGAACAGTGAGTGTAGTTGTAAATATTGAACGAAACCAAACGAGCGGAGCCGAAGCCGAAGCCGAACCTGAAGCCGTTGTCGAAGCCGAGGCAATGGCAACAAACACAAAAGCGAAAGCGAGCAGTGCGTGACTGTCTTCGCTCTCGCTCTCTCTGTCTCTCTAGCTATCTATCTATTTGCATGCGTGTGTGTGTGTAGGCAATAGCAGTTTAAAGAGTTCACTTGGCCTTTCGCAAACCTATTTGGGCAACAGCATAGCATCCGCCCCATTGCGTTGCACGTCTCGCTCCCTCGTCCTCGTCCTCGCCCTCGTCGCATCGTCACCAAACTCTACACAATTTTAGGCGCCCGGTCATCGGCACAACAAGCCGGCCGGTTCGCATCACATCGCATCGCACATCGCACTGGACACACTTTCAATCAGTTTACGTTAAAGCGTCAGCAGCGACACTACGTCACGTCGCGGCATTGTGTTTTGTATATTCGCATAGCGCCTCCGTCTCTGAATTCTGTCTCTGCCTCTCTCTATATCACACTTACTCTCGCTCACTCACACACACACTCACTAACACTCACCGTGTGCTCGTCTCGAAACTACGACGCGTTTTTACTTTCACGCGGCCAATTCAAATTTCGGCGGGCAACTCAACAGTTCGCAGTGCAATTCAACAGTTCAATTTGTAGTATCCTAATAATCCTTATAATAGTTATGAGTGCTTTCTAATTAAATTTACATAAGGTAACAGGTAAATATACTGAAAACCCTAAATTCAATTCTTATTGCATCCAAAAAGTATGCTACACATTTTGAACAATTTATTTTTCCTTTTTGTACATATGTATTTATTTATTATTATTTAAAAAGGTTTCCCTTGCTTGACAAGTTATAAAATATTATTTTTAATTTAAAAAAGGAAATATTTTTATTTTAGTATTAACATGTTTATTTTATATTGTTTTACTCGTACATTATGTATGTATGTTTTTTATGAAGTGAAATAGAAGGAAAAAATATTACAAAAATATAAAGAAAGTAATAAATTTAGGAAGCCCAAATCACTAAATATTTATCCAAACTTGAGTAATTCTACGCGCCATCCCTACATACAATGATAATATTTGTTAAATCTTCGAAATATGTAAATGTGTACAAATTAATTTCGCATTATTTCCAGAAAAGCAATTTCCATTTTAAATATAAGTTTTAATCTTGTATCCGCAATCATTAGAGTAAAGAAAAACGAGTGAAAAATGTATAAATAAATTAATTAATAAACTCTTAAATTGTTCAATGCCTAGTTCCTACATAGTTCTTGTTTCGCATTGTAACAAACTTTTAGACAATTATATTAATATAATGATTGATAAATTCTTTAAAGACTTTCTATGAAAACGTTCCATTTTGTATTTTAAGTTGCAAAAAAATGCAATTAAATTATTCATTTGTTATTTTAAATTATTCGACATTATTAAAATAAAAATAATAAATAAAAAACGTTAATTTACAATGAAAAAGTTTTATCTACGAAAAGGAACAAAAAATTATAGAATGTAACAATTGAAAAAATAAATTTAGTGATACATACATATATTCATTTGAATAAAAATACTATTTTCAAGTTGTAAGAGTATTGTTATTTTAATAAATAATAATATTTTAAGTTACATGATAACATTTTAAGCGAGAACTGCAAATAGTATTCAAGCTTTAAATAGTGTTTAAATGAACTGCAATCGGGAATAAATAATGAAGTAATTAACGCGTGCATTACACATCACGCATACGCCCCCCTGTCCCGTCACTAGCAACTGCAAGTGTGTCGCTGTTGCTGCCGTTGTGTGTGTGACCGCGTTTCCGGCTGCTCCCAAAAGCTGTGCATGCGTGTGTCTCTGACTCTGCGCTGTGTTTGTGTGTGTGTTTGCCTGAGTGCATTTCGCAGACGGGTCATGGCCACGGCCACGGCAACGACCATTGGCTTTTCGGTTTCTGCTGCTGCTGCTGCTGCTGCTGTTTCCATGCCGTGTGGCAGAATTTCACTTTCATGCCACAACAGAGCACACACATTGAACAGAGCAAAGCAGAGCAGAGCAGAGCGGAGACCGAGACCGAGACCGAGGCCGGGATAAACAACGCGAGACTTGCACTCAGCCTCATTTTCGTCTTGCCAAACGGCAAATGGCGGCGTGCGGCATGCGGCATGCAGCATGCACCCCCAAGTGGCACCCACTTGACGCTAGCTGCAGAAGCGTCATCCACTTGTAACACATTCCCATGCACACCGACTGCCACCGAGTGGGCGAACGGGCGGACTGGGTTTGTGGCATGTTGACCAGCCCGCGGCACCAACACCGGCACCGGCGCGACTTTGTTCGCTGCTCACGACGATGACGCAATGCAGCCCACACACACACACACGCACACACACACACTCGCTCAGACAGCGGCACATGCAGATTGAGTGTACGGGAGAGTTGCAACGTGCCATTTCCTCAACCACAGGACGTTGCACGTTGTTGCTCTCCCAGCTCTAGGCAGAAGTCGTGTCCTCGGTTCTTACTCGATGCCGACTGCAGTGCCCCACACCCCGGCCACAACCCTTGCTGAGTGCATTTACCTCGTCGTTGCAAGGGTGCAGATGTGCCCCAAGGGGTGGCAGGATTGCCAGCACTGTCGTTGCTTTATGGTAAACAGAGTTAACGTCGCGTCGTGTGCGTGGCCTGATTTCGTCGATTGGCCTTGTGCCTGCCCCTCTGCCATGCTATGCGATATTTCAGTGTCAGCAGACGGCAGCATCTTTGTTGTTGCCACAGTCACCCCCAAAGCATCCGTTGCTGCCCCACCGTTCAGACAACGCCACCTCACGATGTGCCTGCACTTCTCGTATGCAAATCCGTCGGCATTTCGTTAGTGTGTGGCCAGTGAACCCATTTGCCACAGAAGTGGCATGCAAATTTGGCGGCTGTGTGAGGATTGAACTCATCCATGACCCACATCTTGAAATACCTTTACTTTAACCAAGTATCTCATCGACAAAGGAATAAGAAATTATTTAATAGATATAATATAATTAATATATTAAATAATATATGTGATATTTTATATATTAAATAAGTATATTCTATGTTATATATTATATAGCCAAAGGCCTTGCAGCCAGTGCTAAACTGGTCAAGTTCGTTTAGTTTTAGAAACTAATCCAACTTTAATAAATACATAAATATTATATACTATATATAATAGTCATAGTTCAATTTCTTTCTTCCCAAGATTAAATTTTCTCTGCTTCTTCACACAAGTGCCTTTGAATCTGCGATAGCCCTGACGACAAACGCACTTGGGATTGTAACAGAAATCCTCAGCCGGGCAACTTACACCAGCTGGACATTTGATAATCAGACAGCTAACTTCCTCATTGGCAGAACAAGTCACGCCAATAACCTCATAGTTGTCTGTAAAACAGGCATTCACTTAAAGTCCTTATTATCTTGTATTATTCACCATTTTCCGACGAAGACAGAACCAAGCCGAGAAATCCGAGAGATATTAAAAAACAAGCGCTCATGGCGATACTTAAAAGTAGACTAAAGGAATTTTTGAAAATTATACAATTGGTAAATTCAGCTGGAACGGATATTAGCGTTAAATACATATTTAGTTCCGCAAACAATGACAGTTAACCTTATTTAAGTACAATTTAAAAAGCGTTTTAAATAACAGAAAATACTATTTTTTTAACACTTATTGTTTATTGTTAGAACACTAATTCTGGAATTAATGTGTAGTAATATGTATGATAAAATAATAGAAAATACAATTTTTTAAATCATAATTTAAGGCATCATCAGAGTTTTTAATTATTGAACCTTTAATTGTCGAACTAATGTAATTAACGTATACTAAACTTACCGAGAGTACTTAAGGATCTCCGCCCATATTGCACTTTAATTATTAATTAAGAGTCGTAATCAATTTTTATTTATAACAACTGCTAATCGCTGTCTTGTTTGTTTGTTGTTGCTACCAAATTGACAAAGACAACAACAACATGTAAACAGCATTGACTTTAGCAATAACTACTTTAAGAGAGCGACTTTGTCGATTCGGTTGTGCTCTCAGTCTCTTGCGCTCTCGTCCCTAGCTCACACACACACGCACAAAAATGCCGGCACGAAGCTTTTGTCTCGTGCCAGTCGCACACACACACACACACACACGCGCAGCTCACTGGAGAGAAGTTGGGAGTGAATAAACGAGATGGCGGCGGGTCAGTAGCAAACTAACGCCACACGCCGCTAGGTGGCCCTGTCGTGAGTGCGGCAACCGACACAGACATAGAGACGCATGTGGTTGGGGGCTGCATATGGAGGAGGCGCATTTAGACTGCACCAGTCGCAGTCGCAGTTGCAGTCGCAAAGTTAGTTTGAGGCGCCACACACAGTTCCACTCACTTGCCCGGCCTAGCCACGAAAACAATACAAACATTTTTAGTCCTTTTCCGGCTGCTTCTTCTGACTCACAGCAATATGGAGAGTGTATGTATGGGTGTGTGTGTATGTGTGTGTGTGCGCGAATACGTGGTGACAACGGAAAAGAAAAATACAGAAAAAACATAAATCAAAATACACTGCAAATCGGTTGCACTTTCACACACTGCTGCTCAGCCGATTGGCTGCGACGTCGGCGTCGGCGTCGAAGTCAGCGTTAGGTTTTCTTTGTGAAAGAAGAGCGCGCCTTTCTGCAGCCTTTCAGAGTTCGGCATTTATTGTGTCACGCGTGTCGCGAAAAATACAAAATGGAAATACAAAAATATGGCTTGCTGCTGCTGCCGAGTGAAAGTCCATTTTCCAACAGTTTAAAAAGATGTCCTCAATTCTTATAATTCGGCGACAGCTGCCCCCAAATGTAGGCGTGTGTGAGTGTGTCTGAGTGCATGTATTTGTATTTGTATTGCTCTCTCAATTAAAAGCGACACTAATTTGCGTACTTAGTGAAAATCGATATGGCCGAAACTTGACATTCACGCGACACTTGCTTTACTTACTCTGTTATTGATAATTTAATATAAATGCTGCTTGATAAACAGATTGTTGGCTATTTTTAACAATTTATACAAGCTTTTGTTACAAAATTACGTACATACGCGATTACAGGACAACCCTAACCTAATATCAATGTTGCCGACATACTAAAGCAAACAGCCGCACAGTGGTGCGATGGGCACATACTTAAATGAATAGAATGACAATTCAAAATTACACTTAAAAAATTATCATTTACGAAAAGCTATGCAAGTAAATATATAAACAACAATTTTTATCGCAGTGTCAGATGTTTTTTTTCTATATAAAGTGGCATATTTCGTGTAGTTGAATAGTTAAAGTTCAAGTTCAAGTTCGTTGCATAAAAAAGCCTGTAAATTTTGTTTTTTTTATATTATTATTTTATCTGTATATTTAAGAAGATATTTTTTGGTTATTAAAAGTTGTATTGTTTCTAATTAAACATTGCTTTTAAATTTTTGTGTTATCTTTCTAAACTCAGCCGCAAAAAGTAATTGAACTTTCATTATTTAACAGCCACTATAGTTATTAATACTGCAATGTTCTACACATGATATTGGCAGCAGCAATATAGAGTGCGACCCACTGTGCATACTCGCAGCCTAACTGTAGTTTGTGCTCGTGCCTTTCTCGTATTGAGCGCAGGTTTGCCGCTCTTTTTTTGATGCTGCTCAAACGACCGGCATATGCATGTCTAGGTGTGTAGGTGTATGCGTGTTAATGCGTCAATGTGTGTGCCTATGCTCGTGTGTGTGTAGGTTCGCGTTTTGGGCAGCCAAAATAATAACAGCGGCTGCGTTTTCACTTTTCATTGAACAGACGAATTGGCCTAACCTTAAAGTCGCTATTATTCGATAATTCGACTGTTACCTCATGTCAGTTGCTACCCACCCTAAATAGCTAATAATACTATGTATTCAATTATACAACTAACTAGCTTTCAATTGAATCCTTAAGATAATGTCCTAAACTAACCTTTTATTGAAAGTATCCGGTTGACAACAATTAGAGTTAATTAACATACAAAACAAAGAACAAAATAGAAAATATTTTTTTATTTAATTTAGCTCTTAACACTTTTTAATATATGTATGTATGTAAATGTAATTTTAATATTCCTTACATAAAACATACATTTAAATACAACATTTATATTGTTTATTTTTTAAATTATTTTAATAATTAAATAACTCGAAATAATGAATGTAATGTGAATATTCATTACCTTGTATGTATATATATTTAGATAAACATAACTTTTATTGTATCTTTTCTAAGTATTTTTGTATTTTGAATTTGCAGTTGCTTCGCATTCAACGCACAATTGAATCCACAGGAATACGTGAACGAATCCCCGCAATTGACGCACAATGAACTTCACACCGTTTGGGAACAGTTTTCCGGGGCTGCCGCAGTTTACCACAACGACGGCGCCGCTGGTGTCGACGGTAACTGCCGCTGTCACCGTTGCCGATGCCGATGTGACTGCGGCGGCCAATCAGCAGCAGCAGCAGCAGCAGGAGCCCGGCGGCAGCAACAATCGCTATCAGCAACACCAGCAACAGCAGCAGCAGCAGCAACAACAGCAGCAGCAAGTGGCAACGGGCGTTGCAATGACGCACTTCAGCCAACCGAGCATGAGCAGTGCACAGAGCAGCAGCAGTGGCGCCAATAAGTTCCGCAGCGGGCAGGACGAAGTGCTGCAAGGTGATAAATACAATGGTCATTTGGTGGCAACCGGCACGCAGCAGCAGCAACAACAGCAGCAGCAGCAACCGCAATATGCAACTGTCTATGCGCCCAGCGCGACGGCAACGTCAGCGGATGCGTTGCAAGCCAGCAGCTCCGGCCAGCAACAGCAGCAGCAGCAACAACAGCAGCAACAGCAACAGTTGCAGCAGCAACAAGTTGTGGCGCCGCAGGAGCTGACACAGGATCTCTGCAATGCGATACTGCAACAACAAGGTGAGTGCAGCAACCAACCACTGATCACCGAGATTCGCATATTAATTACTCGTTGCCTTCACAGTGCTACAGAATACCTCCTGGCAGACAATCACGCCGGGCACCACAGTCGCCGACTACCTCTCGCATCTTCCAGCCAACACGTTGCCACTCTCGCTGCACCACTTTCTCAAGTATTCCGCGGAGACCATCAAGAAGGAGAATCAACAGAATGTGGTTAGTTGCAGCTGCCACTCGCTCAACTAGCTTACTTACTTCTTGGTATTTTGCAGGTGCTGCAGGTGCAGACGGGACCAGGGGCAGCCATTGGCATCAACACCATTGGCACCACCACAACCATAAGCATACCTCAGCAGGAGCAGCTGCCATTGCAGCAGCAGCAACAGCAGCAGCAGCAACAACAACAGCAGCAGCAACAACAGCAGCAGCAACAACAGCAGCAGCAACAGCAGCCACAGGCAACGTTGCAGCTGCAGACGCAGGCGGCAGTTGCCAGCAGCTCGACAGCGGTCAGTGGCACCAAGAAGAAGAAGCGCAAAAAACGTTCCAAGGACCGCAAGCCCAAACTACGTCCCGGCGAGATACGCATGAGCACCGCACTCGACGGCAGCCCTCTTTACATGTGCCCCGAATGCCATGTGGCATACCCTGAGCCCGAGCTGCTCGAGGTGCATCTGGTGGGGCACAATCTGGAACGACGCTATGTCTGCGACATTTGCCAGGCATCGCTGAAGCGCAAGGATCACCTGACGCGACACAAGCAATCGCACAATCCTGAACGTCCGTACATCTGCACCGTCTGCCTGAAGGCCTTCAAGCGAAAGGAGCAGCTCAGCCTGCACTTTGTCATCCATTCGGGCGAGAAGCGGCATCAGTGCCAGGAGTGCGGCAAGGGCTTCTATCGCAAGGATCATCTCCGCAAGCACACCCGCTCCCACATTGCCAGGCGCGTCAAGGCCGAGCTCAATAGCCATGTGCGGCGCGAGAACGGCACCAGCATGTTGCAACCGGTGGTGACTGCTGCCACCACGGCTGCCGTGCAGCATGCCAATCAGCAGCAGTTGCAGATCCAGCAACAGCAGCAGCAGCAACAACAACAGCAGCAGCAGCAGCAACAACAGCAGCAACATCACATCGTCGTCAGTCAGCAGCAGCAACAGCAGCAGCAACAACAGCAGCAGCAGCAGGTAGCTGGCCAGCAGCAACAGCAGCAAATGATAAATTAGCCAAATGATTTTTGTAAAGTCAGTTAAAGCAAATTCTTACACCAGAACCAAATCTCCATTTTCGAAACGCCCTGTGGCATGCAACAATTGTTGTTAAAAATTAAGTTTTCGGCTCAAAATCTCAAGCTTTCGGTCCACATCATTTAATTGACTCAAACAAATCGGATATATGAACATCGTAAGCGAACATCGTTTACGATATTCAATAAAGGCTTGCTGAAGACTCCTTCGGGAGTCTCCCGTAAGCACTGTACATTTTGTCCTTATCGAACACCTAATATCGTTTACGATATTCAGCAACGCAATAGCAAATGCTTGTTGAAGACTCCTAGCAGAGTTTTCTCCTCTACACTGTACAATTATTCCTTAGCGAAGATCTTACACAGTAATGCAATAGTAAATTCTGACTGTACTTTGAGGCTAATGTCAATGCAATAGCAAATAATTAGGGAAAGAAATCACAAAGTTTCCCATTGACACTGTACAATTAATCATAAGCGAACATCGAATATTGTTACGATATTCAGCAATGCAATAGCAAATATTAGAAGGTCTTTGAGATCCCCTTCACTACTGTACAAGTATTCCTAAGCAGCAACGTGACACAAACTTAGACGTACAAGTGCTATACAGCTGGGACCATACACTTCACTAACTTCCATCTAAAACATAATCCTAAATTTAGCATACTTTTATCTAAGCACTCTTTACAAATCGATTTTATTTTATGATGCATACCAATTATTTAGATATTATAAACAGTGATAATGTTGTAACTATCGGATTGTGTGACATCGAAAGTTTCTCAAAAATAAGCTTAATCATAAACTGAAGTTACACAGATCTGCTTCCATTTGGATCTACAAACTATTAATTTATTATTTGCTTTTGAGTTATTTTAATTTTAATGATTGTAAAACTCGGAAGTATAGGTCCCAGATTGCCGATGTGTCCTACAATCGGCATATTTTTCCACAAAGTACTTTAAGACAAGAAAGAAATTATAATTTTTTATGCGATTCGCGTATTTTAGTGAAATGTATTTTTGTATAAAACGAATTCTATGTATATGTAATTGATACGAAGAACGGTGTAAATGCAGTCAACTATTTATGTACTCGTAATACCTAAACAAAGCGCAATCTAGATATGTAAGTACGAATTTAGATACTATGAATGTACTTCAACTTTTGATAACACCGATTAAAACATTTGTAAATACATCCGATACTTAAATTAATGGGATGCTCTGACTAAGACAAAAGGTAAAGTATAAAATGGGTCTGAAAATGTTTTTTAGTTGCATCAATTATTTTCTATATTCATCCAATATTAAGTGCTCAAAGCTTCATTATCGCTAAACTTAATTATTGTAGCCATGGGCTGTGAAATTTGTCATATAAATTGTCGACGCTTTAGATTTATGTTTATGCACCATTTATTTTATTCAATCAAGTAATCAATATCATTATGACGTAATTATAATTAATTATTCATATATGTAAATGTATGTAATTCGTGTTTGTTTAATTATGTTGTAGGTATAGGGTATATGTATATCATATTTATGTATGTTTATTTTATCGTATGTATGTACGTGGTGTTCTTTTATATACTGCTTATGCTCCATGCACATGCTTACATTTAAGTTATAACAAAATACGCAATAGTTATAGATTAAATTGTTAATTATGGGAAATGTATATATGGAACTGCAGGGTAGGAGCAAGGGGACTGGGCAGAGATAGATCAATGTGGCAGGGGAAATAACTACTAAATCGCAGGAGGTGGGCGGATTTGAGAATCATTCCTAATCAAAAAAGTCATCTCAAATCGAGCCGATTTCTAAATCTAACGAACATTTGCTTAATGCAAAACGTATGCAGTTGCTATATATATATATATATAAGATGTATGTATTTTTGTGTGTTTGGGTTGCACGTGGCCCAAGACATGCGAGTCCTGTAGGCGCTTCCTCACTCAACAATTTTAGTTATTACCCAAAACACAGTGTGTGGCTGCGCATATGTGTATGTGTGTGTCTGTTTTTGGTTAGTATTTTATGTTTCGATTTCGTTGTGAACATGGGAGATCTCAATCACTGTACAAAAGATCTGAGGGGGCTCGCAATATCGCACTTCGGAGCCTACGGTCCACAAAGATACTTCCGCTTCTGATCGTCCATATAGTCGCGTGTGGACATCTGTATAGCCTGCTGCAACATCTCGCTTTCGTTAATGCCTGTGAAATGCAAACGAGAAATTAAAGTTTAACCGTTTGATTTGTAGTAGCTCTTTAAATGCTTTTTAATGCTTTAATGCTTCTTCCTAAACTCTGTTCAGTTACAGCATTTTACAAATTCCCACTACCCCATGAAAATAAATAAAACATCGAAATTGTAACCAATAGGACGTTTCAATAGCTCTTTTGGCTCGTAAGTTGATAAGATATTGAACGGAGTATTACGCATACGAATAGATATGATATAGAAAAGATAGGGACAGGGCAAAAGGTAGTTCGTAGCCATATTGTTATCGGGTTACAGTGGTACAAAGTTGTTTATAATACTTGGGCAATGATGCCCCATGCTTTCCAAAACTGGCCCAGCCTTGTTAACAACATTTAGGAACACGTCTTTTGCTTACCATCATTGGCATAGGATGCTTCGAGCAGCTCCTGGTAGAAGCTGGAATAGCTCTGCTTGGGCGGTGTCTGTGCGTCGTTGCGCTTTGGCGGCGACTGCGACGACTGCTTCGAGGTGCACGGTCGCTGTTCCGCCTCCGGCGTATGAGCTCTGGGCGCTGCTGGGGCTGCATCGCGTTTGGGACTCTTGCGCAACGGCGTCTCGACTGTTTCCAGGCTGTGAAAGTTACTGGATTAGTTATATTCATATAGCGAACTACCATGCACTTACCTGTTGTTAGCCTCACGTGCCTCGTGACGACGTTTCTTGCTGCTGCGCAAACCGTTGCTGCGACGCTGTGATTTCGACAACTTGTTAGCACGCTGAGCAGCTGCTGTGTTGGGCGAGGCATTGCCGTGACCCAGTGAGCTGGTGCTGCTCATGTCTGTGGCATCGCTCTCATAACCAGCCAGATCGTTCACCTCGGACGGCAGCTTGTGCGAAAACTGGCTGAGATTTTTGGGTGACAGGGTGAAGCCAGTGGCTGGACCTTCGCCCACATTGGAGCTGCTCATGGTGGCGGTTGTGTTGCCGTTGTTGATGTTGTTGCTACTGCCGCCGACCCCGCAGCCATCGCTCGAGTACTTCGAGGGCGAAGCATCCGAGTCGGTCAGCGCCTCGGCAGAGGTAACCGTCGACGATGTAGCCGAACCGGCGGCTGTGTTGTTGCTGCGCGTACGCTGCATATTATCACGACACCACTGCAAATAGGACTCGCGCGCAATCTGCTCCTCGATGGCCTCATTGGTGGCCTCCCAGTCTGTGGTCTTCAGCTTATCCTCGAACATGGTCTGTTCGATTTCCAACTGCTCGCTGAGACGAGCCGCTTCCTTAGTTTGAATTTCGGGCTTGTAGCCAGCCAAGCCCAAGCCGACGCCAACAGTGGCATTGTAGGGATCGAGAATGGCATTGTAGTGCGAGCCTCGCTGATAGGACAGACGCAATGGCGGGTAACCAGCCTGCGATTGCTCCGAATTGAAGATGTTAATGGGAGCTGTGAATCAAGTTATTGTAGATCATAAGCAGCTAAGCTAATATGCGAATATTTCACTTACTCGACTGGTAACAGTAGACCTCGACGGTGCGACTGTAGATCTCGGAAATGGCCTGAATCTCGATGTGATTGCCGTGGGCATCGCGAGCACGCTTGCGCAGTATGTAGCCATTGATGTCCTCGGTGACGAACTGGCCAAAGTATTCCCGATTCTCATGCTGCAAAAGTAAAAGTAGCAACATTAGTATTGTGGATTAACTGATTCGAATTATCTATATAGTACAATATAGTCCATTGTGTGCTGGCGTATGACATCGTGCATGCCTTCGTCCCCGTAGATCTGCAGCGAGATTGAGCGGAACAGACAGGCGCCGTCCTCCTCGACGGGTTTCAGTTCGTAGCCTCGCTTCTCCATGCACTTGGCAAACTCCTGATCGCGACGCTTCCATTCCTCAACCGAGATGGTGCGCTCCTTGGGCTGCAGATGCTCATCGCCGCTGTTGTAGCCGGTTAATGTCTCCTCCACGGCCTTCAGCATATTGGCAGCCGCCGCAGCTGGTGTCATCTGGTGTGTCTGGGTCTTGGACACGCTGGCCAAATGCTCGGGTGACTTGCGACCCACGGCTGTCGGGCTGCTGTTGCCCACCGCTGTGGCCGCGGTTCCAGCCACAACGCTAGCATGCGGACCGTTGCTAGAGACGCCAGCAACACCACTGCCCACCACCGACAGATTCAGTTTCTCGCGCTCCAAGCGATCGCGCTTGTGATGATGTGCATGACTGTCATGATGTTCGCGGCGCTTCGAACGCGAACTGCTGCAAATGTAACGTTCAACAATTAGTGGAAATCGTCAGGAATGCGATGTCTGCTCACCTCTTGTGTGGACTGCAGCGATGTGTGCGTGCCAGCTCCTCATAGACCTCGCCACGTCGCTGCGGGCTCTGCGGACAGTTAATTTAGACAATTGAAATTATGAGTATGATGTTGATGATGCTTACCTGACCATGACCGTCGATGACGACATTGCGATGAGCCTGATTGACAACGGACTGCTCCACCGCCACCTGGCCAGCACTATGCGACTTGGTATCCTTGGCGTCCGCGTCGACTCGCTTGCCACTCGGCGCACTAACGGGCTTAATAGTCATTCTGTAGAAATTCCCTCACTCTCTCTCTCTCTCTCTACAATTGCCCTTCTCTCAGCTCAGTTGCGTTTCGAATGTTAGACGATATTTGATGACATATGTAAATGGACAATTTCGCTTAGCTGTTGGCCAGATCACTATTAGATTGTGTATGTGTATGTGGGTGCAGCTGTGTGTGTGTGTGTAGGGGGGGTTCTTTGTCCGTGTGGCAATTACTGCTGCCTTCGCCGTTGCCGTTGCGGTTGCTGTTGTTGTTGCAACTCTAAAGACTCCTTTTGACACTGTCCCAAATTCCGTTTTGTTATAATTCGTTGCGTTACAGTTGCTTTAAATTTGTTGACAGAGACACAAAACAAGGAATTCGTTTCCGTACTCCAACGTAAATTGTGAAAATTTTGAGATTTTCTTTTAGGTGTGTGTGTGCGTGTGTATGTCCCTGTGTGTGTGTGTCGTTTTGCTTTCAATCGCCTTTGTCTCTGCACAGTTGCAGCGACGATTAATTAAAAACTTTGCACGACCAGTGCTTTTTGATTATATGCTCTCCGTCTCACAAATAATACATTCAATATTAATGCTACTCGATTTTGATTTTGTTGGAAAAAACGCAGCTCTGTTCAGTCAGTTGATGGCTCTGTTCGATTTTTATTTACACCAGCCACAAATTTTGTCAGATGCGCACGTTGTTCTTCTTCTTGCGCTTTTCGAGATTTTTTAGGAATTTTCTTGCAAGTCAGCTTGTACGAACATCTGATGCCAAGCAATAATGAGACCAGTGTTGCCCAATTACATTTGCTGCACAAACTCAGATATATTTCGCAAAAGTTATCGACATTTTGTTCGAATGCAACGATAAATATATCAAGTTGTTTGAATTTATTTAACGAATGACGTAATTGTCTATTAAGTGCCAAAGACCGATATGTTTCAATGTTTAAGAGTTCATTTTATTTTTCGAAACGTGTTAGCCTTAATTATACAATTTGGCAAAAACTAAATAAATATTGAGATTAATTTAATTTACTCAGCTGCGAAAAAGCGAATATTTGCTATTTGATTTGCATAAAAAATCTACATCTAGCAAACAGTTGAGCTAACATTGTGATATACTCTTTTGTTTAACTTTGACTATCAGAGTAACTAAATTTAGCTGAGCTCAATATTGAATAAATCCCTTCCATGTCTTGCCCTTTTCCGGTTAAATAAAGAGCAAATAAATATATTGTATGCATATATATTTTACAATCGTTTAGAAACAAAGCTGTCATACTGATCGTACATAACTGTTATACAAGTTAAAAGTATGACAGTTGTTGTAAATGATTTTTAATTCGTTAAATAGCGACCATTCCATGCAGCAGCTCCCCATCCAGATCCATAGGGATATCCCCAAGTAGGAGTAGGTGGCATCCATCCCTGGGATCCCCACCAGTATGGATAAGCGCCCCCTCCGTACTGAGCTCCAGTTCGCTTCGTGCCAGTTGTGCTGTATCTTACACCTGTATTGGTTGCTCCAGTATTTCCAGCATTCAGTTGCGAATTATCGCTTCCATCTGTTGTTGTAGAGCTGGATTGACGAGACCACGATGTGGTTCCTGATCGTCGGCCATCCTTACCAATTGTTGCATAAGGAACGGTTTCCTGAGCCCTTCTAATCACCTTACCAATTACACCCGGAACACCTATTTGTTTCGTCCAAGTCTGGGTGGTCTGAGTTACAGTATTGGCACCACTTTGCCTGCCGCCATTTGCAATCACTTGTGTAGACGGATTCGTAGTCTTAGTTGAGGAACTAGACCATGTTTTTGACGTGACAGAAGACTTAGCACCACTTTGTCCTGGAACTACTACGGTATTCGAACTCGACTTATCATTGCCAGACTGTCCAGTTCCCTTAACAACAGTAGTTGTGGTTGTCGTAGAACGAGAACCCCTTTTAATGGTAGATGACGAAGAGCTAGATTTTGTCGATCCTCCAGAAACGGTTGTGCTCGAACCAATGTTAGATTGCTGCGAGTTGCCGCCAACACTACCACCTGAACCAGAGGTTGTTGTCGTTGTGGTTGTAGAAGCGCTAGACTGTTTAGTGGAACCTATAACGTTGCTGGTGTCTTCCTGAACCCCAGGTTGCGCAGAGGACTTCGATTCCTCAGAAGTGGTTGTCGTTGTGGTCTTTGTAGAGCCAGACTGGTGAGTGTTGCCGGTGTTACCAACGGTGTTGGAGGTCTTTTCAACAGCAGGTTGTGCAGACGAGTTGGATTCTTCGGAGGTGGTTGTCGTTGTGGTTGTTGTAGAGCCAGACTGGTTGGTGTTGCCGGAGACAACAACGGTTTTGGAGCTCTCTTCTACAGCAGGCTCAACAGATGAGTTGGATTCCTCAGAAGTGGTTGTCGTTGTGGTTGTTGTAGAGCCAGACTGATTGGTGTTGCCAGAATCAACAATGGTATTGGAGCTCTCTTCTACAACAGGGTCTGAAGAAGCATTAGATTCCTCAGAAGTGGTTGTCGTTGTGGTTGTTGTAGAGCCAGACTGATTGGTGTTGCCAGAATCAACAATGGTATTGGAGCTCTCTTCTACAGCAGGCTCAACAGATGAGTTGGATTCCTCAGAAGTGGTTGTCGTTGTGGTTGTTGTAGAGCCAGACTGGTTGGTGTTGCCGGAGTCAACAACGGTGTTGGAGCTCTCTTCTACAGCAGGATCAACAGATGAGTTGGATTCTTCGGAGGTGGTTGTCGTTGTGGTTGTTGTAGAGCCAGACTGGTTGGTGTTGCCGGAGTCAACAACGTTGTTGAAGCTCTCTTCTACAGCAGGTTCAGCAGATGAGTTGGATTCCTCAGAAGTAGTTGTCGTTGTGGTTGTTGTAGAGCCAGACTGGTTGGTGTTGCCAGAATCAACAATGGTATTGGAGCTCTCTTCTACAGCAGGCTCAACAGATGAGTTGGATTCCTCAGAAGTGGTTGTCGTTGTGGTTGTTGTAGAGCCAGACTGGTTGGTGTTGCCGGAGTCAACAACGGTGTTGGAGCTCTCTTCTACAACAGGGTCTGAAGAAGCATTAGATTCCTCAGAAGTGGTTGTCGTTGTGGTTGTTGTAGAGCCAGACTGGTTGGTGTTGCCGGAGTCAACAACGGTGTTGGAGCTCTCTTCTACAGCAGGATCAACAGATGAGTTGGATTCTTCAGAGGTAGTTGTCGTTGTGGTTGTTGTAGAGCCAGACTGGTTCGTGTTGCCGGTGTCAACAACGTTGTTGAAGCTCTCTTCTACAGCAGGTTCAGCAGATGAGTTGGATTCCTCAGAAGTAGTTGTCGTTGTGGTTGTTGTAGAGCCAGACTGGTTGGTGTTGCCAGAATCAACAATGGTATTGGAGCTCTCTTCTACAGCAGGCTCAACAGATGAGTTGGATTCCTCAGAAGTGGTTGTCGTTGTGGTTGTTGTAGAGCCAGACTGGTTGGTGTTGCCGGAGTCAACAACGGTTTTGGAGCTCTCTTCTACAGCAGGCTCAACAGATGAGTTGGATTCCTCAGAAGTGGTTGTCGTTGTGGTTGTTGTAGAGCCAGACTGGTTGGTGTTGCCGGAGTCAACAACGGTTTTGGAGCTCTCTTCTACAGCTGGCTCAACAGATGAGTTGGATTCGTCAGAAGTAGTTGTCGTTGTGGTTGTTGTAGAGCCAGACTGGTTGGTGTTGCCAGAATCAACAATGGTATTGGAGCTCTCTTCTACAGCAGGATCAACAGATGAGTTGGATTCTTCGGAGGTGGTTGTCGTTGTGGTTGTTGTAGAGCCAGACTGGTTGGTGTTGCCGGAGTCAACAACGGTTTTGGAGCTCTCTTCTACAGCAGGCTCAACAGATGAGTTGGATTCTTCGGAGGTGGTTGTCGTTGTGGTTGTTGTAGAGCCAGACTGGTTGGTGTTGCCGGAGTCAACCACGGTGTTAGAGCTCTCTTCTACAACAGGGTCTGAAGAAGCATTCGATTCCTCAGAAGTGGTTGTCGTTGTGGTTGTTGTAGAGCCAGACTGGTTGGTGTTGCCGGAGTCAACAACGGTGTTGAAGCTCTCTTCTGTAGCAGGTTCAGCAGATGAGTTGGATTCCTCAGAAGTAGTTGTCGTTGTGGTTGTCGTAGAGCCAGACTGGTGGGTGTTGCCAGAATCAACAACGGTGTTGGAGCTCTCTTCTACAACAGGGTCTGAAGAAGCATTACATTCCTCAGAAGTGGTTGTCGTTGTGGTTGTTGTAGCGCCAGACTGGTTGGTGTTTCCGGAGTCAACAACGGTGTTGGAGCTCTCTTCTACAGCAGGATCAACAGATGAGTTGGATTCCTCAGAAGTGGTTGTCGTTGTGGTTGTTGTAGAGCCAGACTGGTTGGTGTTGCCAGAATCAACAATGGTATTGGAGCTCTCTTCTACAGCAGGCTCAACAGATGAGTTGGATTCCTCAGAAGTAGTTGTCGTTGTGGTTGTCGTAGAGCCAGACTGGTGGGTGTTGCCAGAATCAACAACGGTGTTGGAGCTCTCTTCTACAACAGGGTCTGAAGAAGCATTAGATTCCTCAGAAGTGGTTGTCGTTGTGGTTGTTGTAGAGCCAGACTGGTTGGTGTTTCCGGAGTCAACAACGGTGTTGGAGCTCTCTTCTACAGTAGGTTCAGAAGATGAGTTGGATTCCTCAGAAGTACTTGTCGTTGTGGTTGTCGTAGAGCCAGACTGGTGGGTGTTGCCAGAATCAACAACGGTGTTTGAGCTCTCTTCTACAACAGGGTCTGAAGAAGCATTAGATTCCTCAGAAGTGGTTGTCGTTGTGGTTTTTGTAGAGCCAGACAGGTTGGTGTTGCCGGAGTCAACCACGGTGTTGGAGCTCTCTTTTACAGCCGGATCAACGGATGAGTTGGATTCTTCGGAGGTGGTTGTCGTTGTGGTTGTTGTAGAGCCAGACTTGTTGGTGTTGCCGGAGTCAACAACGGTGTTGGAGCTCTCTTCTACAGCAGGTTCACCAGATGAGTTGGATTCGTCAGAAGTTGTTGTCGTTGTGGTTGTCGTAGAGCCAGACTGGTGGGTGTTGCCGGAGTCAACAAGGATATTGGAGCTCTCTTCTACAACAGGGTCTGAAGAAGCATTAGATTCCTCAGAAGTGGTTGTCGTTGTGGTTTTTGTAGAGCCAGACTGGTTGGTGTTGCCGGAGTCAACAACGGTGTTGGAGCTCTCTTCTACAGCAGGATCAACAGATGAGATGGATTCTTCGGAGGTGGTTGTCGTTGTGGTTGTTGTAGAGCCAGACTGGTTGGTGTTGCCGGAGTCAACCACGGTGTTAGAGCTCTTTTCTACAACAGGGTCTGAAGAAGCATTAGATTCCTCAGAAGTGGTTGTCGTTGTGGTTGTTGTAGAGCCAGACTGGTTGGTGTTGCCGGAACCAACAACGCTGTTTGCAGTTTCACTTGCAACAGGATCTATCAAAGAATTGGATTTCTCCGATCCTGTAGAAGATTTTGTGGTTGTTTTTGTACCAGAAGTTGACGTCGATTTGGATTTTTTCTTTTTAGATCCTGATGTTTTTTTAGTTGTTGTTGACTTGGACCATTTACTGTGATTATTTCGTCGTCCGTTTCTATAGTTAACGTATTTCTTAGACGATGGATATTTCAATTTATGACCATAATAAACATCTTTTTTTCCCCATGTTGAATAAGAATTGTTGTCATCTACAATCTCATTAGGTTCGTCGGATTGCATAGAATTTTCGTTATCATCTATTTCCGATGAATTCTTACTTTTCTGAGAAACTTTTTTAGTAGATGTGGACCGTCTCCAATTTTTTCTACCGTTTTTACCATATTTGGTATTCTTCCATCGACCACCATCAATACGGCTGCTATTTTTTACAAGAGTTGTAGTTGATGTCGAAGAGCTGGCTTGACCATTTTTAATGTTCGTGCTAGAATCTTCCGTTACAGTTAAATCCAAGGATGGAATAGAGTGCTCTGATTCTGAAGTTGTAATTGTGGTGCTTAAGCTACCTTGTTTGGAATTGTTTTTACCATTATCATCGTTAGATCGATCCCCTTCAACCCCCGAACCATATTGGGTGGTTGTACTAGATGTCGTAGTTGTTGTCGAGGAGCCAGACTGTTTGGTATTGCCGGAGTTAACAACGGTATTAGAGGTCTCTTCTACAGAAGGTTGTGCAGACGAGTTAGATTCTTCGGCGGCAGTTATCGTTGTGGTTGTTGTAGAGCCGGACTGATGGGTGTTGCCGGAGTCAACAACGGTGTTGGAGCTTTCTTCCACAACTGGGTCTAAAGAAGCATTAGATTCCTCAGAAGTTGTTGTCGTTGTGGTTGTTGTAGAGCCAGACTGGTGGGTGTTGCCAGAATCAACAACGGTCTTGGAGCTCTCTTCTCCAGCAGGTTCAACAGATGAGTTGGATTCTTCAGAGGTGGTTGTCGTTGTGGTTGTTGTAGAGCCGGACTGGTGGGTGTTGCCGGAGTCAACAACGCTGTTGGAGCTCTCTTCTACAGCAGGTTCAACAGATGATTTGGATTCTTCAGAGGTGGTTGTCGTTGTGGTTGTTGTAGAGCCGGACTGGTGGGTGTTGCCGGAGTCAACCACGGTTTTGGAGCTCTCTTCTACAGCAGGTTCAGCAGATGAGTTTGATTCTTCAGAGGTGGTTGTCGATGTGGTTGTTGTAGAGCCGGACTGGTGGGTGTTGCCGGAGTCAACCACGGTCTTGGAGCTCTCTTCTACAGCAGGTTCAGCAGATGAGTTTGATTCCTCTGAAGTAGTTGTCGTTGTGGTCGTTGTAGAGCCAGATTGGTTGGTGTTGCCGGAGTTAACAACGGTGTTGGAGCTTTCTTCCACAACTGGGTCTGAAGAAGCATTAGATTCCTCAGAAGTTGTTGTCGTTGTGGTTGTTGTAGAGCCGGACTGGTGGGTGTTGCCGGAGTCAACAACGGTGTTGGAGCTCTCTTCTACAGCAGGTTCAACAGATGAGTTGGATTCTTCAGAGGTGGTTGTCGTTGTGGTTGTTGTAGAGCCAGACTGGTGGGTGTTGCCGGAGTCAACCACGGTTTTGGAGCTCTCTTCTACAGCAGGTTCAGCAGATGAGTTTGATTCCTCAGAAGTTGTTGTCGTTGTGGTTGTTGTAGAGCCAGATTGGTTGGTGTTGCCAGAGTCAACAACGGTGTTGGAGCTCTCTTCTACAGCAGGTTCAACAGATGAGTTTGATTCTTCAGAGGTGGTTGTCGTTGTGGTTGTTGTAGAGCCAGACTGGTGGGTGTTGCCAGAATCAACAACGGTGTTGGAGCTCTCTTCTACAGCAGGTTCAGCAGATGAGTTTGATTCTTCAGAGGTGGTTGTCGTTATGGTTGTTGTGGAGCCAGACTGGTGGGTGTTGCCAGAATCAACAACGGTGTTGGAGCTCTCTTCTACAGCAGGTTCAGCAGATGAGTTTGATTCCTCTGAAGTAGTTGTCGTTGTGGTCGTTGTAGAGCCAGACTGGTTGGTGTTTCCGGAGTTAACAACGGTGTTGGAGCTTTCTTCCACAACTGGGTCTGAAGAAGCATTAGATTCCTCAGAAGTTGTTGTCGTTGTGGTTGTTGTAGAGCCAGACTGGTTGGTGTTGCCAGAATCAACAACGGTGTTGAAGCTCTCTTCTACAGCAGGTTCAATAGATGAGTTGGATTCTTCAGAGGTGGTTGTCGTTGTGGTTGTTGTAGAGCCGGACTGGTGGGTGTTGCCGGAGTCAACGACGGTTTTGGAGCTCTCTTCTACAGCAGGTTCAGCAGATGAGTTTGATTCTTCAGAGGTGGTTGTCGTTGTGGTTGTTGTAGAGCCGGACTGGTGGGTGTTGCCGGAGTCAACCACGGTTTTGGAGCTCTCTTCTACAGCAGGTTCAGCAGATGAGTTGGATTCTTCAGAGGTGGTTGTCGTTGTGGTTGTTGTAGAGCCGGACTGGTGGGTGTTGCCGGAGTCAACAACGGTGTTGGAGCTCTCTTCTACAGCAGGTTCAATAGATGAGTTGGATTCTTCGGAGGTGGTTGTCGTTGTGGTTGTTGTAGAGCCGGACTGGTGTGTGTTTCCGGATTCAACAACGGTGTTGGAGCTTTCTTCCACAACTGGGTCTGAAGAGGCATTAGATTCCTCAGAAGTGGTTGTCGTTGTGGTTGTTGTAGAGCCAGACTGGTTGATGTTGCCAGAATCAACAACGGTGTTGGAGCTCTCTTCTGCAGCAGGTTCAACAGATGAGTTTGATTCCTCTGAAGTAGTTGTCGTTATTGTAGAGCCGGACTGGTGGGTGTTGCCGGAGTCAACAGCGTTGTTGGAGCTTTCTTCCACAACTGGGTCTGAAGAGGCATTAGATTCCTCAGAAGTGGTTGTCGTTGTGGTTGTTGTAGAGCCAGACTGGTGGGTGTTGCCAGAATCAACAACGGTGTTGGAGCTCTCTTCTACAGCAGGTTCAGCAGATGAGTTTGATTCTTCAGAGGTGGTTGTCGTTGTGGTTGTTGTGGAGCCAGACTGGTGGGTGTTGCCAGAATCAACAACGGTGTTGGAGCTCTCTTCTACAGCAGGTTCAGCAGATGAGTTTGATTCCTCTGAAGTAGTTGTCGTTGTGGTCGTTGTAGAGCCAGACTGGTTGGTGTTTCCGGAGTTAACAACGGTGTTGGAGCTTTCTTCCACAACTGGGTCTGAAGAAGCATTAGATTCCTCAGAAGTTGTTGTCGTTGTGGTTGTTGTAGAGCCAGACTGGTTGGTGTTGCCAGAATCAACAACGGTGTTGGAGCTTTCTTCCACAACTGGGTCTGAAGAGGCATTAGATTCCTCAGAACTTGTTGTCGTTGTGGTTGTTGTAGAGCCAGACTGGTGGGTGTTGCCAGAATCAACAACGGTGTTGGAGCTCTCTTCTACAACAGGGTCTGAAGAAGCATTAGATTCCTCAGAAGTGGTTGTCGTTGTGGTTGTTGTAGAGCCAGACTGGTTGATGTTGCCAGAATCAACAACGGTGTTGGAGCTCTCTTCTGCAGCAGGTTCAACAGATGAGTTTGATTCCTCTGAAGTAGTTGTCGTTGTTGTAGAGCCGGACTGGTGGGTGTTGCCGGAGTCAACAACGGTGTTGGAGGTTTCCTCTACAACTGGGTCCGAAGAAGTGTTAGATTCTTCAGAGGTGGTTGTCGTTGTGGTTGTTGTAGAGCCAGACTGGTTGGTGTTGCCAGAATCAACAACGGTGTTGGAGCTCTCTTCTACAGCAGGCTGTGCAGACGAGTTGGATTCTTCGGAGGTAGTTGTCGTTGTGGTGGTTGTAGAGCCGGACTGGTGGGTGTTGCCGGAGTCAACAACGGTGTTGGAGGTTTCCTCTACAACTGGGTCCGAAGAAGTGTTAGATTCTTCAGAGGTGGTTGTCGTTGTGGTTGTTGTAGAGCCGGACTGGTGGGTGTTACCGGAGTCATCAACGGTGTTGGAGCTTTCTTCCACAACTGGGTCTGAAGAAGCATTAGATTCCTCAGAAGTTGTTGTCGTTGTGGTTGTTGTAGAGCCAGACTGATTGGTGTTGCCAGAATCAACAACGGTCTTGGAGCTCTCTTCTCCAGCAGGTTGTGCAGACGAGTTGGATTCTTCTGAGGTGGTTGTCGTTGTGGTTGTTGTAGAACCAGACTGTGGGCTACCAGAGTCATTAACGGTGTGTGATTGGCTTTCATTTATAATAGGGTCTTCCGATGATGGCGATTGTGCGGTGTTATCAGATTGTGTTGTCGTGGTTATGGTTGATCGGTGTGTGCTACCACCTTTGACGTTGCCAGAATGGGAATCCGATGAACTGGATTGTTCAGTTTTAGTTGAGGTAGTCGTTGTTGTCGTTGAGCTGGATTGATTTTTAGTTCCACTCCTAATCACGTTGTCGAACCGACCGGAAGTTCTGTGATTGTGAGGCAGTGCTTTCTGAATATCGTTAAGAATTGTATCGAACTGCAGGGATCCACTACCTTGACCGGAGGTTGTTGTAGTCTGGTGATTTTGAGTACACGGAGCATTTTGTTGATTTCCGGAAATTTCGCCGTCGTGAACGAGTATCAATTTGCCGAATAGTCGGTCTAGGAGCCACAAACGAATATCCTTTCGAATGTCTATAAGGGTTTGTCGAACACTTTCACAACACGGACCGGTAGGAGTTGCCGTTTGGGGCTTTAGCTCCTGAGATGAGGTCACTACTGTCCCGGTATGGATATGAGCACCGGCAGCGAGTGCCACGAAGACGCCCAAAAGGGCGAAAGAATATATCCGCATGATCTACCAATAACTAGATCTCCACTTTAACTGTTGGCCAAATTGGCAGATTTAGCTCCTTTTATACTTTACCAAATGTTAGTCGAGTGTGTTGTCTAAATAACAATTTAGATATTTGCCTTGATGCTTTTGTGCAGTTAAGCAAATTTGATATTGCTCGAAAACATTTGGTACTCTCATTGTTCTGTGCCGAAAATAATAATATATTAGATACTCAACGCCGCAAATTGTGATCCCATAACTGTTAACAGTTTGGCAAAAATATTTAAAACAGATGTGCTAAATATTTGCCTTAAGCTTAGATTAAACAATTGTCAGACTTTCAACGACTTTACGTAAGTTATGGATACACATATAGTATATTGCTAATACGTCAGATATTTGCCTGCATTGCCAAATATTCGGAGAGCGTGTTGGACAGACAAAGCGTTGTTTATTTGAATTATTTCTCAGCATATTATAATTATCATAATTATGCCAGCATATTTATTCTCTTATTTAAATAATATGTGTGTATGTTGTGTGTATAACACATCTGTAATGTGTATAAGGTTTATCAAAACAATATTTAACTCCGTGATGCCCAATTAGAACTCGTCTTTCTCGAATGGATGGTGTGGATGCCCATATTGACTGTAAGATATTAAAAAAAATTCGCATTAACCGATGAATACAACTTATGTTTGAGGAATATTAATCAACACTGGCAGGCTTAAGAAAAGTAAAGTTCAACTAATTTGTTAGTGGAGCATTCTTCTACTATAGTTGTGTTAAACAAACAAAAGTATTGGACTGAAGCAGCAGGTAATTGTTTATAAGGCACAATCGCAAAAATAAACAAGAACATAATAGGCCGTAGAGTAGGTAAGTTAAACATACGTCAGTGTGTGATGTCTTCTCATATGAACCCAACATTAGATTTCGCCAGAATATTTACTTAACTAGATTGTGTACACATATCATTTTGATCGATTGGTTTCTTGCTGATTGAACCTAATACTCATCGTGAAATGGATAGTGCTTATGATCGCCAGCCTCTCTGAAGAATTGTTAAGAAATAATAATAAAGTAAAGCTGCAGTTCAGTACACTTTTGACACACTAACTACTCAAATTCAAAATATTAAAATATTAACCGAAAACCGAGCTCTACTTACTTCAACAGTGGCACTAGACGTCCATTGCATTCAAATCCCTCAATGGTCTTGATTTCCTCTTCGGTCAGCTCAAAATCGAAGACCTTGAAGTTCGATTCAATGCGGTCCTTGGTCACAGACTTCGGTATGACAATGTTACCGCGTTGGATCTGATAGCGAATGAGTATCTGTCCAGCAGTCTTCTTCTTGTCTGCAGCAATTTTCTTGATCTAAAATCGGGCATTGGAATTAGATAACCTTTTTCTACTTCTTATTAATAGACTTACAGCCTCTTCCTCCAAAATGACCGGGTCACCTTCCTTGGCCCAAGGACGGTTAGGGCTACCCAACGGACTGTACGCAGTGATTGTAATATCCTTCGATTTACAAAATTCGATAAGTTTCTTTTGGGTCAGATATGGATGGCACTCCACTTGATTTGTTGCTGGTGGAATTGTGGCAACCTTCAAGACGCGTTCAATTTGGTTCTTGTTGAAATTGGAAACGCCAATGGACTTGACCAAGCCATCCTTGACTAGTTTCTCCATTTCCTTCCAGGTGTCAACGTAATCATCTGGCGAGTGAAGAGTTTTGCCATCCTTATCCACTGGGAATAGCTCGCAGCCTGGCTTGTATCCCATGGGCCAGTGGATCAAGTAAAGATCCAAATACTTGAGCTTCAGCAAGTCCAAGGTATTCTGACAGGCGGATCTCACCAGATCTGGGCGATGGAAAGTGTTCCACAACTTGCTGGTAATAAAAAGATCCTCGCTAAAAGCAAAATGTAAACCATTTAGTGAATAAGACATTAGAAAAGAGAAAATGTTTTACCGCTTGACAGCGCCCTCTTTGATCTTGGCTTCAATTCCGGCTCCGACCTCAGGCTCATTCTGGTAGACGAAGGCACAGTCAATGTGACGATATCCAACATCGATGGCAGTCTTAACAGCCTCAATCACTTGACCAGGAGGGCTCTGAAAACAACAAAGAAAAACAGTAGTAGTAGAGTCTTGTAGATTTGATATTCATGTAAAAATTCAATTAGAATAAATTATGACTATTTAATATTAATTATCGCCCATGATGTCTAAGGTCATTGCTAATTTCACAATATTTTAAAAGCTTCTACTAATTGGAATGGTCTGGATTGGCTTGACTTCATTTTGCAGGAGCGTGATTCGAGATGAAATGAAAATCCGATTACTTATCAGCTACTTGACGTCACACTTATCAGCAAGGGTAAACTTACTACCAATAAGGTTACCTCCAAACAAATCAAATGTAGATCGGTACAGGCCCTCAACAATAGTAAACTTTCCCCAAGAGTTAAGAAAATAAATAGAATGACCTTACCAATGTTATAAACGGAATGTTTTCAGTAGGATAAGTTTTATAACACGACGTATTTCATTTTTCAAATTGTACGTGCCACATATGCACTTTTTTTGTCTCGAGTGGAGGGGATATTTATTTATTTTCAGAAACCAGCATTAAAAAGAGTCAAGATAAGAGCATTTATCAATTTGATTTTGAGCTTAATGCAAGATGTCGGGCACTTATGAACGTATGTATGTATGTGTTTATGTATGTACACATATACATACTTATGTATGTGCATTATTATAATTATCTTTTTTTTTATGTAATTACATATTTTATTTGTTGGGACGTTCATTTGTATTGAAAAACAAAATTGCATTACTCCTCGGCCACATGCTTTAGAACGGGTTAAAATTCAGATCGTATCTAGACTTTTGTCCGCCACTGTATGTTTACTCTAGCCGACATAATTTAAGAGAGTTGACAAGGCAAGTTTTAAAAATTTCCACTATCGTTTTAAATGTTGCCAAGGGTCACCTTGGGGCAGCAAATAACTTTATACATAGTATGTATGTAAACAACTATATTTCCTAATGCATAAGTAGATTGTCCTACTATCGCAATTTGCATTACCGCCTTTACATACCAAACACTCCCACGCAAACCGTTACTCACACATGCAAACTAGCTCAAACACACACACACAGCAGCCGGCGTTGCCGGCAAATTATCAGCTGCGCGACGCGTGCAGAGCTAGTTCTTATTTTTGCCACAGAATATGTACAAACAAATAAAGAACGGAAAATTACACGATTACATATGTAGAATGTACTTCATACATAGGTACATAAATACATACATATAAACATATGAGTGCTTTCGTAACTGTTGTTTTGTACTTACATTCCAGGTTCCCAGACCAATGATGGGAATACTGTGACCACTGTTCAGTTTAACTGTTGGCACTTTGCTAGCCATTTTGTGTGTTGCCCTTGTAAAGGATATAATAGAAATGTTTAAATACTTATTTGATGATTGCAAGCAAACAGTTGCGCCTTTTGCAAATAACTAAGCGTCGACCCACAGCTGTTTGCCGCTTTTATACGTCAATCAAAAGCTGCACTGGGCTTTTGTAAAGCACAAACGCTTCTACACTTATGGCGATTAATCGATAACAGCCGTGCGATCGATGAAGTAATAACAACTATCGTTGGAGACTAACATACGTTGGTTCTGTAATCGAATTCAAAGCTTCCGCTTCTCGCTCTTGTAGCGTACCGTACTCGATTAAACAAAGCCGGACACTTTTAATAGCGCGATAAACGCACGATTGTAGTGCAATTAAATGCGGAATTTTATTCATTCTAACTCGGCAAATCTGTGTTTTCTAATTTTGTCTGTAATATTATGTGTAACTAGAATCTCAAAGATATTTCGATTACATAGTACAGGAGTAAATAAGGGAGGAACTTACCTGCCAGGTTCCAAGACCTATAAGTGGAATCTCGTTGCCATTAGATAGAATCGCTTTCGGTGGTGCATATTCTTGTTGACACCTAATATCACGTAAATTCCGATCAAGTCCAAAAAGGCCATAATTAATAGCTTACCATTTGAATCGTTCAGCTTTGGCATATCCTCGAGTAGCTGCTTGAACAGATCGATTTAGTTGAATATTAATGGAATATTTTAAAGCAGAAAACATTTTGAAATCTTTATTTTATCTGTACTAGTTTGTTAAACTGTTTTTAGTTAAAAGCAAACGATACTACGATTGCTTGATGTATGTTTAAAAGAAAACTAGGAAAAAAAACTGAAGAATCATGTTGACATTAAATATATTTATTATACGACCCGAAGAGCTTACACGTACACACAATGGAAGATGTTTTATGTTTGCTGCGGTGCTCCAACTTCGAATGGATGATGAGGATGACCATAGGCGGCTTTCATGGTCATAAATCGACCATTGCAATCGAGATCATCGATGGCCTGCAAATCATCTTTGTCCAATCCAAAGTCCCAGATCTTCTTAAAGTTCTCGTACATATGATGTTTGCTCACTGATCGCGGTATGACAATAA
The DNA here is from genome assembly GCA_035047365.1 of Drosophila ustulata. Lineage (NCBI taxonomy): Eukaryota > Metazoa > Arthropoda > Insecta > Diptera > Drosophilidae > Drosophila > Drosophila ustulata. The sequence goes on along the minus strand of JAWNPT010000057.1, from coordinate 22,663,170 downwards.
TGCCCGATTCTGTCTGGTAGCGCAAAAGCACCTGGGCCGGATTTCGATCGTACTTGGCGGCGATTTCCAATATAACTGGATGCTTAAGCAGTGGATAAGCACCGGGTTTCTCGTAGGGCGTGTGAGCGGAGCCCAACGAACTGTAAGCGGTCACAGCAATTGCATTATCATAGCAGAGTGTGATCAGGGACTTCTGGCGGAGATACGGATGACATTCGATCTGCAGGACAACAGGCTTCAGCTTGGCCATGCTCAGCAATCGATTAATTTGCTGCTCATTGAAATTGGACACGCCAATGGCGTGACACAATCCGCTATCCACCAACTCCTCCATGGCCCGCCAGGTGTCCACGAAATCGATATTCTCGAACACCGCTTTGCCAGTGTCGGGGCACGTGGGATAGAGATTATTGCCCGACTGGTATGCCATGGGCCAATGCATCAGATACAGATCCAGATAGTCCACGCCCAGATTCCGCATACTTGTCTCGCAGGCAGGACGCACCAAATCGGGTCGGTGATGGGTATTCCATAGCTTGCTTGTGATGAACAGTTGGTCGCTGAGGAGGCGCGTAAATGCGTTAGTAATAGATAAGCCAAATGGACAATCGATTCTGATTACCGTGTTACAACGCCTTCCTTGAGCTTCTCATCGATAGCCACACCGACTTGGGCTTCGTTGCCGTAAATGTGCGCGCAATCGAAGTGACGATAACCGATATCGATAGCATCTTTCACCGCCTGTGTCAGGACATCGGGTGGACTCTGCAAACGAAGATAAGCTTTAGTGCAGTCAGTGTACATAAGTGCAGCGAAAGTTTAAAAAAGCTCACACAAGTTGTGTTGACATTGACATTGAAAATGTTACTACTGCAATATTTCGCCACAGTTTTTTCTGTGATTATTCAATAATTCAACTTACACGCCATGTGCCCAGTCCGACCATTGGCATATTTTTGCCATTGCTTAAACGAAAATTTGGCGTCGACATTTCTGTTTGCTCAGTTGAACTTTTAATTGCTCGGTTTTATTCCATTTAACCAACGAATATAAAACAGAAATTGGTTTGGTAAATTTGACTACTAATTATTTTCATTGACAACAAACTAAATACATTGTACATATAGAAACCACATACATAGAGCAGGTTAAATTTAGAAATTCGTTGGCGGCCACACGAACACTTTTATTACCTTGACCTCGAGCCTGATGGCGATTGACGTTCGTTAACAACTTACAACTTATTTCCAACATGTGCTTCTTCTTGAAACAAATTATTATTTTGGTCGAGTTTTAAATTTTTCAGTTATTTTCCAGTAATAGTAACCATTATATGAGTGTGTACACACTGGACACACACGTAATCGCTTGCTATCGATATCATGCCTCTGCTGGTAACTTCCAACACTGATTTCGATTGCCGGCTGGCTAAGAAAAAACACAAACAAACCGCAAAATGTTTGGCACGGTAAATAATTATCTGTCCGGCGTGCTACGCTCCGCCGAGGACTACGATGGCGACAACCTGGGCACATATCTGTCACTGCGCGACGTCCACGTCCAGAATCACAATCTGTACATTGCGCAGCCCGAGAAACTCGTCGAACGCATGTTGAAGGCGCCGTTGGACGAAGTTGTCATCGCCCACTTAAAGGTGCTCTATTACTTGGCCCAGGAGCCGCCCAACTACATGGAGGCGTACACACAACAAGCGGCCAGCTGCTCGGCGGTCGTCAAGCTGCTGCAGCAACTGAAGGACGAGAACTGGTGCCTGCCCCTCATGTACCGTGTGTGCCTCGACCTGCGATACTTGGCGCAGGCCTGTGAGAAGCATTGTCGCGGCGTCACGCCCGGCAACGTACTGGAAAAGGCGGCAGACTGCATGATGGCCTGCTTCCGCGTGTGCGCTGCAGATGGACGTGCCTCGGAGGAGGAGACGAAGCGGCTGGGCATGATGAATCTGGTGAATCAGCTGTTCAAGATATACTTCCGCATCAACAAGCTGCATCTGTGCAAGCCGCTCATCCGTGCCATCGAGAACTGCACGTTCAAGGACAGCTTTCCGCTGCCGGAACAGATCACCTACAAGTATTTTGTGGGCAGACGCGCCATGTTCGATTCCAACTATCGCGAGGCTGTCGAATATCTCTCGTATGCATTTACCCATTGTCCGGATCGATTCTCGAGCAACAAGCGATTGATTCTTATCTATTTGGTGCCGGTGAAAATGCTGCTCGGCTACTTGCCTCGCAAATCTCTCCTGGAACGCTACGATCTACTGCTTTTCCATGATTTGGCACTCGCCCTGAAGGCTGGCAATGTAAATCAGTTTGATGAAATCGTTCGGCTTCATGAACTCGTCCTCATTCGCAGCGGCATTTATTTGCTTGTGGAGAAACTGAAGTTTATTGTCTATCGTAATCTGTTTAAGAAAGTCTTTGTCATTCGGCAGTCGCATCAGCTGGACATGGGCGACTTCTTGTCGGCGCTGCAGTTTGTGGGCGTTACCGATGTGTCCATCGATGAGACGCACTGCATCGTCGCCAATCTCATCTACGAGGGCAAAGTGAAGGGTTACATATCGCATGCCCACAACAAACTGGTTATATCCAAGCAGAACCCTTTCCCGCCGTTGATTCTGGCTTAGTTTAATGAAAGACTTGTATTTTAATAAAAAACCAAACAGAAGTGTCATTGGTGTTATTTTACATTTAAATTTCCACCAATCAAATTGCAAGGCATATCAAATTGAAAGTTAAATTTTTGCACTGCAAATCTACAGAAAAAAAATTTAGTTTGGATTTAAATATTTCTCACTGTGCTACTTTTTAAAATCGACTTATCGGTTGCAACAGTCCTACAACTTATCGTCATGCAGGGCTGCAGCACTTTGCACTGGACTATCGTGCTATCGATATATTTATGACCTGGAGTCACACACAGACAGGCAGACTCCTGTAGGTGTTAAAACTGTAGCATACAAAAGTGTGTTTTTTTTTTAAATTGTTTGAACTCATCATCGAAGACTGTAATTACTTCAAAAATTCCAAAATAATGGCATTTTTACATCGAAATCGATGTTTTAAAAAAGTGCGCAACATCGATATATTGGTAGTGCTATCGAAGTTCGTCCACCTCTAGGTGTGTGTATATTTTCAACAGCTCAGCTGAAAACAGTTTTGTGTAGCCGTCAGTCAAAATAAAACCACAATTTGAATAAAAGCAAGTGTGTGAACGTTTTATAGAATTCATCGCCACACACACAAAACTGCAGTCATTGCATTTTCACCATTCTCATCCACTATTCGACCATTACAACTTGTGCTTGCGACCGGCGCTGCCACAACACGCTGCTTTGCTATCGCAAAATCAATATTACTAATTTTGCTTTGCACATTCAAATGACATAACTAACTAATACGCATTTTAACTAACCGCTGTTGTTGTTGTTCCAGATCAACGCACCTGGCCAGCCAACACCATTAGATATTCTCGCTGTTTCGTCGTAAGAGGCTAAAAGGGGAAAAAAAAGGGTCAAGATGTCAGCACCGGTAATTGTCGAGGCCACGGTCAAGCAGACGGCGACGGTGAGTGAATATATGCAATTATCCCTTAACTTAGCTATACCTCAACCTACATGCATATACATATATTGCGTATTTGATTAATGCAGCTCATTTTCATGCACGGATTGGGCGACACTGGGTAAGTACTTGACCTGCTGCTGTTGCCATTTCATTAACTCGGAATTTTGTGCGTTGCAGACATGGCTGGAGCAGCGCTTTGGCCGCTATACGACCGCCCTTCATGAAGGTGATCTGTCCCACGGCGCCCACGCAACCCGTCTCCTTGAACGCCGGCTTCCGTATGCCCTCGTGGTTTGATCTGAAGACCCTGGACATTGGCGGACCCGAAGATGAACCGGGCATTCGCTCGGCCCGCGACGATGTGCACGCCATGATTCAGAAGGAGCTGTCCGCCGGCATTCCGGCCAATCGCATTGTACTCGGCGGATTCTCGCAAGGCGGCGCCTTGGCTCTTTACTCGGCTCTGACCTACAACCAGTCGCTGGCCGGCGTGGTGGCGTTATCCTGTTGGCTGCCACTGCACAAGCAGTTCCCGGGCGCAAAGACGACCAGTGATGATGTGCCAATATTCCAGGCGCACGGCGACTACGATCCCGTGGTGCCCTACAAATTTGGCCAGCTGAGCGCCAGTCTGCTCAAGTCCTTCATGAAGAACGTCACCTTTAAGACCTACAGCGGACTGTCGCATTCGTCGTCCGACGAGGAAATGAACGATGTCAAGGTGAGTACAGCATATCGCTGTTTTTCATTTGATTTGGCTAATTTTCACTAAAAGAATTTTCTCACGCTCTCTTTGCTTTTGTCTATTGCAGGACATAATCAGTAAATGGGTAAACTAATTTCCAATTAGCACTTTAGCACTTTTACCGCGCTCCCGTCTCCCGTCTCGTGTGCATTCCAGCAAGCAAACAAACAAATAACGACAAGTCACAATAACAACAACTAATCGAGAAAAACAATGATTCTAAATACTTGCAAAATTAATAGACATTCTCCGATGTAAGAACACACACACAAATCTCACACCACACACAACGTACGCGACAGACAGTTGGAAGTCGTCTTTTAGCCAAATTGAGAAATGTTGAGAGAAGCAATCAATTAAATATAATACGTAAACTACCTAACAATAGAGTGTGATGCGAATGCAGGTTGTTTCAGCATACGATTTATTACTTACTTATTATCCTTTGTATAAGCTAAAAAATATATATATATATCAGAGAAAGTTACTTTCACTACACACAAATTATGTTCGATATTTTCTGTTGATTTCAAACAAAGCAAAACAAAAAAAAAGAATGAAATGAAACCAAACCATACATATTTGATTACAAATTAATAATTACTAATAAACTTACTTAATCCAAAATGAAACAAAAGCAAATCTAAACTGAAAAGCCATTCGATTGTTCCATTTTCAAATATCAGTCAGTACTCGCAATATTTCTAGATCAATTTTTAAACACACTTAAAACTATTGGTATTTTGATTAATTTCGTTTGTTTTCGTTTTTTTTTCTTTCTCTATTTCGTACAGCAAGAGTCACAGTCAAATCATCTCTAGTTTTGCAGCCGAAAATAGTTAATTTTTAGTTGTTTACAGTCTATGGTTTTCCTGTTCGTTTTTGTTTTTGAAAAAATAAAAACCCATTTATTTTGACCGAAAAATGCACACATAAGTCCACTTTTAATTCTGTATCTTACACATTGTATTTAATAATCCTAAGCTAACTAAGTAGCTGTCGCATGACTCATCCACCTCTCATCTATATATTTGCAGACGCATTGGGAGGGCCAGAACATGGCTAGAAGGGCACAATGCTGCCAATTATCATAGTAGCTACATTTTTATGGTAGACTATGAAATGTAGTTGCAGTTCCTTCCACATAAAATCAAAGCTCCTCTACGCCCCCCTAGTCAAGAAACGAGCCGGTGCAGATGTCTGAAACTAAAAAGAATTGTATTTTAGATATTATTTTGTACATACACAACTTATGTAGTCTTTAGGCATACTATATAATTAGCAATTGGATGTCTCCACTTTGTGGACTGACGAGAAGCAGTTTCGCTTAAGCGAACTAAACTAAATAAAGTTATGTGACGAAAAGCTTACAAAAGCCATCAAAATACTCAAAAGGGGAATGCGCTAATACGTTGGGTCATCATTTAATTGCATTTATTTCATTTACTTGCCATGTTTTGCCCCAATAAGCTGTTTTAACGGTCAAGCATTTGTATTTGTGAACAGCGTACTGAAATTCGATAAATCGATAACACCAGCACGAATTTGACACGGAATTAAATGGTTGCAATCGTTTTTCGCTATCGTAGCTTGAGCGCCAAACGAAACCATTTTAATAATTGCAAGTTGAAAGAATAAAAACAAAGCAAAAGGTTTGAATATTTCTTAATCTTTATTATAGATTCTGAGCATAAAAGGTGAGTGAAAGCAAAAGGGGCAGTACTAAAGTCAAGTAAAGTGTGATAAGAATTGATTTGATGCCTGGTAACCACAGCCGGCAAATTGAAACTAATTTGGCGGATTTTGAGCAACATAAACAAACGGTGCGTTTAGCCCTGCCTATCTGCCCCCACTTCCCCACTCACATACACACACCCAACCGTCACAAACACACACATACTGACGTAGGCTGGTGTAGTAGACGAACGTGAACATTCACGACTTCGCTGTATTTTCGCTCAGTTGTTTCCGTATCGCCGCTAAGTTTGGACGCGTTCGCTCCGGTCTTGTGGCTTGCTAACTTCGCGCCTTCGCTCGTTTTTTTGATAATAATAATAATAACTACGCGAGAGGAGTGCAACAACGGATAAACAAAAATTATTGCCAATTGTGAGTGAAATCAATTTGGCCAAACCCAAAAGGGGTCCGTCAATCTTAGAGCCAGTCAAGATAACGAAAATAACTGTAAAAAAACAAAAGTTTGTTGAAAGCGAAAGTTAGGTGTTGCAGTTTTACGTTGCGCATTTTTCCTGTGGCCTGTGTGCTTTGTTGTTGCTGTTGCTGCTGCTGTTACTTCTGCAGTTGTTGTCGTTGTTTTGGTTTTTGGTCACAAAGGAAGCTTCGCAACGTGTAAAATGTATTTTGTGTGCTTGTCACTCGCGCGTACCATCTGCAAAGTGCGATGCAAGATACGCATTGTATATAGTAAATGTGTAGGTGTGTGTGCTTATAGATATTTATGTGCATAAGAAGTGCGTGTAAGTTTTTTTGCAATCTTGCTTTCTGCATTTGCTTTTACTGTTTACACACACGCACACACATACATGCATAGGGCAAAGCAAAGCTGTGTTGTGGGTGTGGAGGAAGACACTCCTTGGCTTCGCCCTGTTGCGCCCTCTATTGTTAGGTGGATGCATGTGTGAGTTCGGGCAACGCCATGATTATTACAATAACAGTTCACGAGACGACAGTAGGCCATAAAGATAATTCAAGGCACGCGCTATAAATATTCAATTGCAAATTTCAATAATACTAGATGCATTCTGGGAAATTAGAAACACAAAAAACCCTTTAAAATCCCATAAATAATGTTATTATAACAAGTGCGGTTGCCCTCTCTTTCCGAGTTTGCAATAATTGAAAATATATTTAAGAGATATCTATTCGTTTTTAATTAACTTTAATATAAGGCGCGCGCTATAAATATTCAATTGCGAACTTCAATTATATTGGATGCATTTTGAGAAATTAGAAGCACAAAGAAACCCTTCAAGTTTACTTAAATATTTAAGTTATTACTAAAAATGCAGCTGCCCTTTCTTTTCGAGTTTGCAATAATTGAAAACATATTTATGAAATATTTATTGTATAAATATTCAATTGCGAATTTCAAAAATAATATATAAATTGTGGGAAATTTGATACAAAAAAACCTTCAAAATCCCATAAGTAATTAAGTTATTTTAAAAAGTGCAATTGCCTTTTCTTTCCGAGTTTGCAATAATTGAAAATAATTTTATAAATATTTGTTTTTAATATTATTTAAATATTCAATTATGAATTTTAATAATTATAGATAAATTGTGAAAAATTTGAGACACAAAAAGCATTTTAAAATCCCATAAATGTTTAAGTTATTATAAAAAGGGCAATTGTACTGTGAATGCACCTGATAAGTGAAATTATAATTTATATTTGCATGAATCTTAACAATTTTATTGCCGGAATACATTAAAAAGTTCATTGGCGGCATTATTAATTGACAGGAGCTCAGTTATAAGTAAGGTCTCAAACTGAATAAACTCAGATTTGAATAAACTGACCTGCAAATTAATAATATATTATACGACATTACGAGATTAAATTGTTGAATGCATTATTTCACATTATTCGGTAATATCCGGACAGCCCGAATTCAGATTAATCAGTGATTCACTGTACTTCGCCTTTAGAACTCTGGACCCTTCAGAATCATAGAGAAAGAGAATCGCATATTGTTTTTAGAAATAATATGTTCCCACTCACAGTCACATCTCTTTGTTGTAGTTGAAAGGCAAGAGGGGATTGCTGTTCCTATGAATGTGGATGAATGTAAATTCAACTGATCGAAACGTGATTAGCACTATAATGAGTCTGCGTTTATTGTCTGTAGGTCATCAAAAAGCAATTAGTTTTTTTAAAAAGTGATTTTACATAGTATGACAAATGGTTAAATGGTTGGTTAAATTTGAGATCAAATCTTATTTTAATATTCGAAAAGTAGTAGACTGTTTAATCACCCTACAAACAATATTTTTCGGGTATTATTATCATCTTTTTTATTTTCAATGAGTTCTAATTAAAACTCTTCACGTTTCGCGAGGATTGAGAATCGAATGGTAAATTATTTATTTATTATTTCCGACTTTGTCAATAATTGAAAGCATATTTATGAAATTTCCATTTGTTTATAGTGTTATGAATTTCATTAGTTTTCAATAACAAATGCTAATTAAAATTAAAACTACTTTATTTTTAAATGTCAAGTAAATGGGCGTATAAATATTTATGTATGTATATCGTGACAAAGAGTAATAAATTGTCATAATGTCGAAGGAAAGAGAAGATGAGTGTGATCGGCTGAAATATAACCTGTAATTTCTACGACTCATTCCCTGATTATATTAACGATAGGTAGGCGATGAACAATAGAATAATTGAATGACTTCCTTTTAGTAATGCAGGCTTAAGCTTATTAATTCAATAAAAAAAAGAATAATTACGTTGCATTATTTGTCAAAGCAATTAGTCAAACATTTTTGCTATAGTAAATCTATTGATATTTTTATAAGTTATTAGTCTAAGCAATTATTCAAAAAAAGTTATTGTAAATCAATTAAAATGAGCCCACAGCTTTTCGGAATTACCAATAAAACCGGTATTTCTGTTAAGCAGGCACCTGAAAATCGCAATGAATAATTCGATCCAGTGATCACCCAATGTAAGGCAAACACAAAATGCTTAGCATGAGTCAAAAGTTCCCCAGCACCGTGAATACACAGTACACGTGATTGTATGTTGTGGGGAATTATTCGACAACAATAATTTGCATATTAGGCTACGCTTTCGATTTATGTTTATGCATATTGGCAATTTTCCCATTGATCCAAATCAAAAGTTTTTTATTTCCGTTTCCTTATGCATTTCACTCTACATAATTCAAGCCTCATTTACTTTTTTATAATCTTCGGCTGCAGCGCTGAAAAAGACTTCTTTGCCGATGTATTTATAGGAGCAAAAAAATCACAAAACAAGTTTCAACCGGCAGACGGTTTTGCATTAATCCAATGTAGGAATCAGACGACGCCAAAGACATTTAAGGGGTTAATAAATGGACGCTGATATCAATGTATTTTATGTTTGCATTAACGAGAGAGCACCTAATACAGGGTGTCAATGCAAATAGTTCAAGATGGAACACCTGAAGAAGGTCGGCTCATAGGAAAGAGCATATACATATTTTTAAATAGTTTTCAAAAGTGCAATTCTGTATTTGAAAGTAAAAGCAAACCGAAACTATCTAATATATTCAAGGCTACAGAAGGCGAAAATATTGACTTAATTGCTATTACGGTATACGAGTAAGCATTAGACCTTTCGTTATTTATTTGTGTATGTAGGAAGCACTAGCTAAATTTTAATACAATTAATGCATCATGACAACAACAACAACAACAACAATGACAGTCGCTAAACCAGCAACAAAGACAATTTTGCGTTTCTGTTTATCTACGGTGAACATTCATATATTATTACCCCATGCGAGATGAGACTGATAGATCTGCGATATGGACGCGGCGTTAAAAGCGGAACGAACGTGCTCCAACTGACGGGCTCAGCTGACAGTCGGCGACGAGTCACAATTCTGCTAAGCTTCTCACTTCACTTCTGGCTTGCCGGAGTCGTGAGCTGTCTACACGCCAGCATGACTCGGCAGCTTTTAAAGATCTCCTCAACATTTGCTTAACGATCAACCATAAAGCGAGGCATGTAAGGATCGGAATTGACAACGGCTGTCGGGTTAACTTCACCGTGATTCAAGCATCTGATTATATCTACTTTATTAACTTCAGTGGGTAACCATGTCAGCTAATGCCCAAGCCAGGACCATAACCGGTTTCGATCTGTTCCCAACAAAATCGTACTGCGAACCCCACCAATTAGCGGGCCTAAAGTGATATAAATATATATGTATATATATTGTCCTATTCCGGTTTTGGGGTGCAACTGACCGTATTTATTTTTTTAACCTGTTTCCGTTGTCACAGCTACTAATGTGCTGCGTCATTTCGTTTACTTTATTTATACTTTTACCATAATAACAAAATCAAACACGTGAATGATCTGTGAAGAGAAAACAATGAAATCACACTAATTATTTAAATTTGCAAATTTTAACAGTTGCAATATTTAATTGATGTCGGTTAGGTGATGATCTGTTTAGACGTTAATCGAAGTCAGGTCGATTAATAATTTCCTAGACTAGATTGGGTCATTGACATGCTTGCTACAATGGCTATATTGAAGCACCTGCTACCGGTTTGGGAACACACACGCAGTTGAGCACAAGTAAATAAATAACAATAATATAATGGAGGAGTTCGCTAAGTAGATAATAAAAATGCATAGATCGAAGCGAGTGCCAAAATTCTGCGGTGGGCATAATGAGACGTGTTGTCCTAGGAATGCCAACTGCGAATTTATGCAGCTGATGCCAATCAAAGCAGCAGCAACAACAACGGCAATTGGAACACCCACTAAAACAACATCAGCAACAACAACAATAACAATAGTAGATTATCAATGTTTTTCAAGGCCGAAACAACAAAAAAAGAGTCGAAAAGAAAAGAACCAAAACGAAATGCGAAGATAACACGTTTTTTGTTTGTTGTTATTGTTGCTGACACGCTTTACAACTTCGACTCCCCTGTGCCTCGTTTATCTCCCCTGCCACGAAAGTAATATTGATAATGATTAATTTTATATTTTCAGCGCGTAATCGGCGGCAATGCAGACGCCGCTCAAACCAAAACAAAACAATCCGCAAAATTTAGAAAATTCCAAAAGCAAAACACCACAAACAAAAACAAAAACAAAATCAACGACAAGCTAAGCGTGTCACATGGCAAAAACAATAACAATAACAATACCAATAGCAAAATCAAATACAAAAACAAATTCAAAACTTTTAACTAGCCAGATTATCGCGGCTAATGAAATATTCCGAAAACACGACACGTAATCTAACGACAATAGCAACAACTCATTGAGATCCATTCCCAATTTATCGATATTAACAGTGCACAACAAAAGTGGCATTAAAAAGCAATAAAACAATTTTGCAAACAACCTCAAAGCATAAGTGAAAATTATCCCAAAATGGATTCAACGCGCAACCTTCTATCCAAACAGTCCAAGGATGTGGAATTCCAGGACGTTTTCTACACAGTCGATCAACGCGCCAATTTCTGTAAGTGTTTAATGTTCAATAATCTCAGCATAAATTATATTGAATCAGCGTTAAGTCGAATGCGATTCCCAGCACGTTCATAACTCGGTCACAACCGAAGCGATTTCCATGGGGAATATTTCTTTGTTGATGTGCTGACCTCAAGATCTTACAGTTACGATTTGAACAATTCTCAACGTTGTTTATTTATTACGGAGGAAATTATTTATTTTTCAAATGACTTTATGAGGAAAGAGGAACTTGAATTCTGGATTCAATTTTAATTTATCTAACTACTATATGTTTTAAATTAAAGCTTGATTTGTAGTTTGATTCAAGTTCCAAATTGAAATGATTATGTACATAATTTTATTTATTGCAATAATGTTTCTTTTGCCACTTCACTTTTTATTTTTTGGTTTACGATTGTATTTTTTTATGATCGCGTTTTGAAACTGTCATCCATAATTGTTTTAGAAATATTTAAACATCGTTTCGCCTTGTTGCATAAGTGCCGGTTAATATTTGAAAGTTCCATGAGCGCTGAAGCGCTTATATAGCATGAAATCGGCGAACTTGTTAGTTATTTCACAATCATATAGGGTAATAATAACATATAGTATGATGTGTAGAGTTCCTTGTAATACGAGTACCACTCTTATGGGCTACTAACTATGCGCTTTACGAGCTCGTTATAGGTATTACCCGGTTTGATGGAGTTGTTCCAATGTTAACCAGACTTTTGGCATTGCCTTTAGCGCAGTTTCTAGTTTTGTTACTCTTTTTTATTTTATTTCACATTTTATTTAGCGGTGCAATGTTTGATTTTTCGTCATGCTGCGAGTCGCGAGTAATTTAAATGTGGCTTTTTGTTGCGGTAGCGACCACAGACATTTGGCAATTACTTGTTGTCTGGCCAAGCGCTAAGTGCTCCATAATTATGTGAGCTGGCGGGCAAATAAACTGCAAAAGAAGCAATTTACGCTTCTATTGTTGTTACAGCCAACACCAATTACAACATGCTAACTGCGGCGTATACCCTGTAACCACAACAGATGGCCAGACATCGTCAGTGACAGTTCAGTCAATTAATCTGCCATTCGACAACACCGATTCGAACATGGAAATGGTCTTGTATACCCTGCAGCCAATTAAATAAATGATTGTACCTTCTTGATTGGGAAATTCAACAGAAGAAAGAAAGTTTGTCTTATCGGCATTTATCTATTTACAAAATTAAACCACAAATGAACCTACGCCTTCTATTCGCATTTATTTAAATCGTATATAGGGTATTTCTTAGCACAGCATTGTGCCTGGCAGCATGTGTTATGTCGTGGTTGTTTTTAATGATTTCCAAATGGAATTGCTTTACCATTTGGTCAGTCAGCGGATACTGATGGTCAACCCAATGGACACTTTTAGCATTTCGGCATCTTCCTCATTTTGGTGCTGCGCCCAATTCTCGTCTCGTCTCAACGCGTCTCGGCATCGTGCAACGTGTAACGTGCAACGTGCAGCTGGAAACGAGTTTCGATCGGTGGCAGCAATGTGACCGCCAATGTCTTCATTTTGCGCACCATGGAATAAATAATTGACACACAATTTACAGTCTAAATTGACTTGCACACTTACCTAAAATTGAAATACTTGGCAGCCCCTCAAGTTCAGAGTACACTCCAATTGAACATTTGCCATTTGAAAATTGATTTTCGATTGAATTTCGATTTGCATTAAACGAATGCGAACACGTCAGCATTGTATTTCATTCGATCCGTGTTTCCTTAGCTCAAGTATCTCAGCTGTAGGTACATTTTTACGCTGACCCAACACAAATTATAGGAATGCTTCGGATTTTTTATTGTCGATAATCCTACAGAACAGTTTTGCAAGTGCTGAAGCAAAAAGAATATGTATTCATAAAAACGAGTGCACTCGAATTGTACTTGTGTTGTAGCCATGTAGAGCTCTCAGTATCTTTCATTTAATGATCTCACGTTGCACAGTGGACACCAACATAAATTATGACTATGCCATTTAAATTCTGAAAGTATTATCAAATTCTCAAAAGTAATAAAGCAATCAACTAATTAATACTAATCGCGTGTTCAGTTGCAGTCTTACCATAAAAGCAATAGTTTCCTATTGAATATTTTCACTTTCATCAATGATTCAGATGCAGATTAATTTTATTCTGACCAATAAAAATTATTGTTTATACCCCGAGCCCTTTATTGAAATGAGATATAAATTGTCGACAAGCACATTTTAGATTCGCATTTTCTACTTCCTTTTCAACATCAAGAGTCGTTTAGTTAAATTAAAGAGTCTGCTTAAATTAAAGAGTTTTCTGTAATTGATTTGAACTTCATTATAAAGTATTTACAAGCCTTAAAAGTAGCTGTAATATGTAAATTTGCAATCAAAAACAATGTGAGCTCAGAGAGCTAATTCACAGAATAACGCTCTGCCGCCAGGGAGTGTTTTTACTTTTAGCACGCTCTGCTTTTTTTTGTTGTTGTTGCTGTGATCGTGCGCTTAAGCAATTCGACAATATCGCTTTAGATTTACTTCTTCCACACAGACATTTCGTTGTTGTTGAGTTATTCACGAGCACAGCTCGAAATGCTTTGGCTGCGGCTTGGGCAATAATCACTGTTAATCAACGTCACTCATACGCCATGTGCAACGTGCACTGGGAGGCGCGTTGAGCCTCCTACTAACACAATGGCAGATAAGTATGTAATGTACATATGTACATAAGCATATGCCTACATAGGAGCGTATGTTTGTGTTTTTAAATTGTGCATGGCAACTGGTATGTGCGACTTCCTCAAACTGACGGCGCAGGCAGCAAATGAAAATTATATCGTAGCTGGGGACAATGTTGCAAACAGCATCATGAGCATGAGCACAACATCATTACGAACATAATGATCACCAAATGGGGCATGAGCAGCAATAACAACGCAACCAGATTATGCTCAAGCTCAAAAAGCAGCAACAACAACAACAATTGATCAACTTTGATTGAATAAGCTTTTCCTCTTTCCCCTCCTTGCAGCATCCCTCGCGAAACGCGTCAAATGGCCGCGAAGCATCGCTTTTATTCAAACTCGCTGAGGAATTTCGCATTTATCAAAACATTTTACAACTTTTCGAAAAGTAACAAATTTAACTCTTCGTCGAGCAAAACACTTTTTTTCTTGTAGTCAGGTTATGAATGATTAACATATGTTATTTGCGTTCTATTTGGAACCTGAACTTATGTCTGTTTACAAATACATTCATTATAAATAGCAGATTCTGTAAGCTCTAGAACGATTTCGTATCAGTTTCTTTTTCTCCGTCTTTCATTATTTTTTTCCCACTTCCCATTCGTGATTCTTTTGCTTATTGCCTCAACATCTACATTGCAATCGCTGAAATTCAAATGAATACTTAAAGTGAAAGGAAACGCAATAATTCAAGGTTACTGATAACGCTTGTATTATAGTGTAGTGATAATAGACAATACTGTCCAGTGAAATGTCAAGACTTGCTAATTGTATTAGTTAAATTAAGATTATTTAACACGCTTTGCACAACGCCTACTAAATATAAAAAAAATTATAATACTTAAAAAGTGACCATTTTAAACGATCATTATTTTGATTGGAAAATTGCATCAGTAATCAAAAGTATCATAGATTGAATAACATTTAATTAGTTTAAGACGCCGCTCCCAATGTCTATAGTTTTATGGAATGCGATTTTGTTGAATAATAAATGAATAACTATTTAAAGCTACTAAATGAAAATATAATTATAGTTTAAACTCTTTAATTATATAGTTTATTCTCGATAAATGACTTAATTGTGAAATAAATATTTAAATGTTGGCGAGAACATAAATATGAATTATTAATATTATAAAGTATTACCTAAGTCA
Organism: Drosophila ustulata; assembly: GCA_035047365.1. NCBI lineage: Eukaryota > Metazoa > Arthropoda > Insecta > Diptera > Drosophilidae > Drosophila > Drosophila ustulata. The sequence continues at coordinate 22,647,700 of JAWNPT010000057.1, read as the reverse complement.
ATTCTCAACCTGTCCAATTAATATATATATAACATATTGAAGCAAAACAGATACATATATACTATATAATAATTAAATTGCTTACAAAGTAATCAAATGTAAATAGAGTAGAATTTTTTGCATTCCGGAAATTAAGATTGTTCAGTTTTGCTAATATTTGTAATAGCGCAGATCAGTGATTTGTGGTTAATTAACTTTTTAAAAATCAAGCATTAATTTATATTCATCAGTATTGTGGGGGCGTGCAGTGAATGAATTTAATTAAAGAGTAGATATCGTAATTTCCAGGTTCAGTTAGCCAATTATTAGCAAATACTTGCATTTTTACACAATTTGAGATCTTAAGTAGTAGTTTTATATGCACACTTGTCTAATCGAACAATTACATTTCACAACGGTAAAATCTTGAGTGGATTATTTATCTTTAATCATAGGGATTCAAAGTTTTACTTCCGGGATTTAATTTTGAATTGAACAAATTTCGAATGTTAATTTCACAGTTCTCGGTAAGCAAATTTAAATGTTTATCAAGAATATGATAATAGACACAAATTTGAGCAAACCCGCATTCGAATGTTTGCATATAAAGATGAATTTGTACCTCGAGCTGTTTCGTGTACTCGAATTATGATCAAAACTAAGCCCTGAGTATCGTGTCGGCACGTTCGCCAGTCTCAAGCAAAGCCGCACTCTGACACACTGGGCACTCACATTGTGTATTGAATTCTCAGTTTTATCACGTCGCAGTTTGATTGAATGAGTCACTCGATGTTCGGGTACTCGCACTTGTTATCGCGCTCATTCTCGTATTTTTCTTTGGGCTTACTTCATTGCCGGCGCCTATGAACTCAAACAAAGCCATAGAGTTGAAATTGGCTTTCCTGCTTTCGATCGTGACACACAAACTAGAGCAAGTTCTACAAACAAAATGGACTACTAAGAAAAGTATAAAAGTAATTTCAAACTAAAAGCCCAATGAAGTAAAAAGCCTATTTGTATAATCTTAAAATATTCCAAATCAAATTTGATATTTACAATATATATATATTGCGGATATATCAATATTATTAATTAATTTCAATATAAACAGATGTTGGATTTTCCTTCTTGATTGTTTTGCATTTTTTGAAAATCTTTAATAATATACATAAAAAATATTCTCTCAAAAATATTTAAGCTGTTAACCTATTTTATTAATAACAGTCATGCAACATTTAATTGATTATTTACCTAAAACTACGATCAAAAAATTCCTCACTATTAAGTTGTACAGCCCAAAAGATTTCGAGCAATACTTGATTTTAGAACTTGCCAATTTGTATTGAACAAACTCAAACACAAATTGTCGACGCAATTTTGGTTGTTTTATCACCACAGAGACAGAGGGACAGACTTGCAGACAAAATATCGGGGAAGCTAATTGATATGTAGCCTGGCCACCGGTCTATAAACGACAGACACGTAAACACACCGCACACACACTCCACACTTAAAATGTACTACTAGTCGTATACGTACTTATTGACGAGTTATGGCATTTTGGCGTTGTCACTGACCTTCTTTGATCTATGAGGCGCGGCATTGCGCAAGGCATTCCAATTAGATTACCCCTGGGAGGTCCAATCGCATTGCTGGCGTTTTAAGGTGTTTAACTGCGAGCCTTGTTCCGAAGATCTTTTTAATTTGTTTTAGCAAAACATAAATCAAATGTCTATAATAACGCATTTGATTAATGAGGGAAACGATCTTGGAAATCTTGAGAATCATTCGCAATCTTGGCTATTAATTACCATTTTTACCATTTTAGTGTTGAAATTAATATTTTAATTCTTAAGCTATGACGATTAAATGTGATGCAGGTTTTTCCTAAACTGCGAAAGGAAAAAATGATTATGGAACAATTCCAATAACAAATAAAATATGCAGTAAAAGTTGAACAATAACATCCACATTTTATGGATACGCCTATCAATAAGAACGTTAAGCTACAATGTAACATACTCAGAAATGTCATCTGTGTAGTGTACCTCTAAATAGATGACTAATTTAATTTAAACAAATCTGAAGTGTTCGGCTTATCGGCACTGCGAGGAGACTTGATTGTGACATCGCTCTAGACGGCCAGACTTAACATCCATGACGTTTGGTACTGTAATCAGGGAGGCCAGTTTTAGATCAAGTTTGCATCTGATTTGCGTCGCAATATCAGCTAATTATATATGAAGGTGCAAAACTGCAACTAATAATTATTGATTATATAAATATTGAGGAAATCAAGAACCCAAGTGTGACAGTGATTAAAACCTTTATTATTACATTAAATTGTTGGGTTAACCGGCTTTGATCGCAATCGATAAAAATCAATATTTCAGAATGTGCAGTTTTTGCTTAAGGACACAAGGAAGATGGCATATTTATTCAGACAGCTTTTGCAACCTACTTTTGTAGAATATTTTCATTGTAATCGCTTATTACGCCAAGGTTATTTTGATAAGTTCAACATTGACACATATATGGAATACACGTGCATTGCGATTTGTGCGCTAATAAATAATTTTGCAATAATATAGAGTATTTATAAACTGTATTTAAACACTTAATTGAATGCTCTTTCGGCTAATAACACTTCATTAACCACACAAAAAAAAATCATATCTCCCGCTAAGCAGGCTTAATCTATCTTAACTCGACGTATAGCTCTAGACTTTTAATTGTGCATATTTGTCGGCTCTGGTTAGCGATCAGTTAAGCTTTAACGGCACTCCCTACAGGTATCGCTTAAATTTGATAACCATGATAATTACCATAGTAAACTTTGATTGGCTGCAAAACAAGTTTGGAATAGACGAATCTGAGTACATTTTTTAAGGTTCGCAACAAAATTAAAATCACACATTAAAGTGAATCAAATTTGCCCTGATCAAAGTGCAATATCATTACACGCGAGCCGATCGTATTGTGATGAAATACACGCAATTTATTATTAGACTCTTTAGTGTTTCTAGAGAAAAGCACTGCGGTTAAGGGAGCTTTGTCTTTCTGCTTTGTCATGCTTAAAAGTTTCCAAAGCGAATGGAGCTAATAACAAAGAGTTGTCTGATTGATATGGCGTCGTCATCGTATGGTTCCTTGAGTTCGTCTAGACGGTTGTCGGATTTACGTACTGCCTTAATCGTAAGCTCTCAGCAAAGAATCCCACGACTCGCACTTAGGAACGTGTTTTGATTTTATGCTTCGAACCTATTTGCGCGCATCAAAATTCGTTGTTCTCTATTTTTTTGTGAATTCTTGGCTTCTATGTTATTGATTTTGTTTTTATTTTTCAGTTCGCGTAACCGGACAGCGGCAGATTTTGAAAGGCGTGAGCGGAAGTTTTCGCAACGGACAACTGTCTGCCATTATGGGCCCCTCGGGGGCCGGAAAAAGCAGTTTACTGAACGCAATTTCGGGTTTCAGGTAAGCACAAATTACAAGTAAATATAACATGATTTTTGGAGCAGCACTTTAAATTCTAAAACAGACTAGTAGATACCCTGTGAAGTATTTCAGCTATACATTTCAATTTAACCACTGTTTATACCAAAAGGCAGCTGCTCCGAATTTAATTTATAAAAGTTTTAAGTGTTCCTAAAATAATAAACAAAGAACAAATACAAGATAGGAAAAATAATAACTTCATCTATAATTATAAACCAACAAATTCTCTGTTTGACTTTATTTTGACTATTATTTTAACTATTTACATCAAAATAAAAGTCCATGTGGTAATGAACTAGAAGAATCGAAGAAACAACAAAATGCAAATTTTATTTAAATTCGACCTTGTAATATCAGTTCTTAAATATGTCGTAAATTGTTATTGATAAAAATACAGGGTATTTGCTAATTATGCAAAGTCACCCTACAGCATAAACATATAGCTGAGAGACAGCTAAGTATGACATATCGATTACGAAAAGTTTCTAGTCTGTTTGGATAGCGACTTAATCATCGTGCCATCATCTGTTTAAAGCATAAACATTTTAGCGAAGTTCGATAAAAACAAACAACATTGAGTAGAACAACACGTGATGAAGGTCGTCAGCCTAGCTTTTTGTGTTTCTTACTAGAATCATAAGAGTGAGGAATTTTGAGATAGGTTTGTTTCATTCTCATCTCAGCTGTTAAACTTGTTCTCTCTTTCTTTCTTGTGCAGAAAAACTGGCGTAAAGGGCAACATCAGAATGAAAAGGGATAATGCCTGTTACATTACACAGGACGATCACCATCAGACACTGCTCACTGTCGAAGAGCTCATGAATCTTTCGTATGATCTGAAACTGAAGCAACACCACAAAAAGCAAGAGCAAATTACGGAAATACTCAAGAATCTCAATCTCAATCATCGACGCGACGTCACCGCCGACAAACTGAGCGGCGGCGAGCGTAAGCGTCTCTCTATCGCTCTCGAACTGGTCGACAATCCGAACATCTTCTTTCTCGATGAGCCGACCAGCGGCCTGGACGAGGTGACAGCGGCCCAGTGCATCCGCCTGCTGCAACAAATGGCCCGTGAAGGTCGCACGATTGTCTGCACCATCCATCAGCCCTCGGCGACCATATATAACTACTTTGATAGCATCTACGTGCTGGCCAAGGGTCAGTGCGTCTACCAAGGCAGTCCACAAGCGACGATACCTTTCCTGCGACTAGCTCAGCTCGATTGTCCTCGACACTACAGCCCCTCGGACTACAGTAAGTATACGATCGGGCGGTCAATTAATTACAAATTTCTTATCGCCTAAGTCGCTTGCATTTAAGAATACTTCCAAGACATAGTTCACATACATAGTCTAGACTTTAGCTTCCTGAATGAGATTGGAAGCGACCTTGAGAATGTATATTTTTATAAAAGAATGTGACACATTTTGAAGAATAATTAAAAATAAGAAAGTGTATAATACATATGTACATTCAATTGATAACGACACTGAGAAGATAGGATTGCATAGACATCATCTGTTGAAAGTCCAAGTTATGCTGTCTTGTATATTCCGATTAAATTTAGTTTCAATTGACTGCTATAGTATATGAACAATGGAATTTCATGGAAATCAATTTATTAAGCATTAATATTTGGTGTGCATATTTGCAGTTATTGAAGTCATCGATGCCGAGGAAGGGCAACTGGTGCCGCTGCTCAGCGAGCTGACGGACAACGGCAAGCTGACTTACATGTCCAGACAGATGGATCTGATGGACGCCCAGTTGCAGCCACAACAGGCGATAACCACGCTCTTCGTGGAGCAGCCGAAGCGACAGTTTCTGCCCGCATTCTTTGCCGGCAGCGCCGCCTCCACGGACGGCAGCTTGATGGGCGGAGCGGGTGCGTTGCTGGAGCAGGTGAAGGTCTTCTCACGACGATTGCATCAGGATCGCCGCAAGATATCGGGATTTCAGCAGTTCCTGGTGCTGATGCGTGTGATGCTGTTGCGCACGATGCGGGCTCGTCTCGCTTTGACCATTCAGCTGGTGCATCACACGCTTTGTGGTCTCTTCTTTGGCCTGATCTTCTTTCAGCTGGGCAATCAGGGTGCACGCATGTTCGATCACCTGAAGTTCTGCATTGGCGCTGTGCTCATGATTGTCTACACCCAAGTGATGGTGCCCATACTCAGCTGTAAGTGCCGCAAATCGAATGCCATTCAGCTGCTATATTTCAAATACTTTTCTAGATCCCGCGGATGTCAAGGTGGTGAAGAAGGAGACCTTCAACCGCTGGTACTCTCTGATGCCGTACTATCTGGCGCTGACCATATCGCGACTGCCACTGCAAGTCCTGCTCAATCTCACCTTCATGGCGATGACTTACTGGATGTCCGGGCTGCCGGAGCAGCTTTGGCGTTTCTGCATTTTCGTTGCCGTCGGCCTGATGATCTCGCTCGTTGCCGAGGGCATGGGCCTGGCCATTGGCGCTACCTTCAGCATAACAGTAAGTGGCTATTCCTCAATATCTGAACTGTGTGATTGATTGGAAATTTCATCTGCAGAATGGCAGCGTGGTGGGCCCAATGATCATAGCCCCACTCATGGGACTGGCTGTCTACGGCTTCGATTTTGCGCCACAGATCACGGGCGCCATGAATCTGCTGATGAAGTTCAGCTATGTGCGTGTCGGCGTCGTCGCCTTGGTGCTGGCCGTCTTCGGGTTCCAGCGCGAGGAACTCGACTGCGATGAGATCTATTGTCACTTCAGTGATCCACGGGTGCTGCTCAAGTTCCTCGACGTCGACAAAGTCTCCATACTGGATCAGTTCGGACAGCTGGCCATGATAATGGTCTTCTTCCGCGTCATCATGTACATCAGTCTGCGCAAGCGCTGCTACACCTGATCGGCGCTGGCATTCTGTAATATGTAGTTATAGCAAAAGTCTATGCTGTGATTTTGGTTTTATACGCCCATAAATCTAGTAATAGGAATCGATGTACATACATACAAACACTACTAACAATGGATGCGAAACGCGTATGTATTTTGTGCGCTCTTCACCCAGATCATTCAAATAACTTGGTGCTTAGATAACTCCCCTCTAGGTTCTTAAGATGTAGCTTGCATACGACTCACAGGTTTATACATACATCCGTTGATGCCTTAATATATAAGCATTATTAGTCATAAGTCTCTGGTAATAGTGTCAAAATCAATATATACTTAAGGCGAAATACATTTTTATAATTATATATTAAATATATATGTACTTTTAATCGATAACTCGAACCATTGAACTAGAAAATGCAGGTATTCTAAGATCTCTTCACTTTTTTATGAAGTGAAAGAGCTCTATTATTATTACAGGATTTTATTGGGACTAACGGTTATAAATTATCATTGGATAATTTATGTTGTGATTCTTTAAAAGTTACAATTTCATGATGCAGAAATATGTATCACTTTATTGTGATTTACTTCATATTCATTGAATTAATAATATTAATGTCAATTTACAGTAACAGTGTAGGAAATTCGATTGATATTTTTTTTTTAATTTATTGAAAATGTACTTCTTCAGGTTGCAATTTTTAGCACAAATTAATTAAATTATATTATTAATTAAATTTATATATATATTCATATATTAATGCAGCAGTTCATTATTTTTTGCCTTTCTTTGGCATATTCTTCTTCAGGAGCTCTGAAACCTATTCAGATTAACGCAATTTGTTTTATTCATTTTGGACTGCATCTTAGAGAGCATAACATCAGTTTTAAAGCAGTCTGCGGAAAGGGTAGGATGAGGTTCGAAATTCACAAGATAGCCACTATGATGGGCAGCGGATACCTCTGTGAGCTTAAGCGTACCGTGAGTTTTCAATATCTGTAATAAATATCAATTGAAAACGGGATAAACAAATACAGGATGTACTTACATCCATTAGTTTGTGGCTGTCGGATTTCTCCAAACCATATCGCTCGCAAAGATTGATGCATGTGTGCTTAAGGGCATGAATTCCAATGGTGTTCAGAGTCTCATTGATGATGCTCAGCATATAGGTGAGGCGCACCGCAAGGCGCCAGCGCTGACATTGCTCAGTGGTCGCCATCTGCCAGACATGCACACGTCCCATATAGTTGTGGGAATTGAACGAGACATCGAAATGGCTTACAGGCATCGCCGCCCAGTATCCCATTGCGTCATTGGGCATCGACTCTGGCATTGGTATGGTTGATGGCCGCGGCGCCTTGACCAAAGGGATCTTAATGGCCAGCAGAAACTCGAATACGATTCGAGCATTGTTTGTTGAATTCATTTCAGTGGCGACAATAATGTGGGCGCTGATCGGATAAATTGAGGTGTGAAAGCACAATTTGTAGGTGCGTGTTTGAAAATTGACGAGTGGTTGACACCCCAGCATAGCGTGAAGATCATCACGAAGGGTTTTTTGCAGATCCACCGAAGATATTCTGGTTCCCGCGTCTTGGCTTGGGCAGTCAGAGTGAAAATAGATGTAGCCGTCATTACCAAATTCCACTTGGTGTAGATACTTCAGATCCAGCAGCAAGTAACAGTTGAACTTGGCAGGTACGTCTATAATATTACCGCACATATATGAGGCTAACAGGAAGCACACATAATTTGTTAATAATTCAAAATTGGGAAAGTTTGTATATTACCAGTCTCTGCCAGGTTTGTAAAGCTGCCCGCAAATATCGACTTGCGTTCTACGAGCGCATGGTTAATAAAGCTGGACAGCATATCGACATCCTTGAGAAAGATCTTGCGATTCTTAAGGGGAATCTTCAGTTGCGCTACAACCATATCCAGTGCGGCTTCAAAGCATAAAGACATTTTAGTTGTCAATCTTTTTACCAAAAGTTCTATTGAGATCTGAGGAAAATACAAACGGCACTACGACGTTGGTTTAACGACAACTTCGATTAAGTATTGAAAGTTTTCGATATCGTCACAGTTGCCAGACTGTCGCAATCGTTAAGAGCGGAATGACTAGTTCGTTCAAATTTAAATTCTTTTCTTTTCTCCTGTGCTGCCAGCTTGCCAGAAATTGTTGTAATGGCTTGCTTAAATATAATAGAAAAACAATCATTTTTCTTAGTGTGGTTTATTTGCATATTATACATTTATTCAATATTTTTAAAAGATCTATTTGTAAAAATAATATTCTATTTTTTCATGCTGCCGAGTTTCTCCTTGCGCTTCTTTACGTGTTTTTTTACTTTGACCTTCCGCTGCTCCGCTTTGGCCTCCTTCACTGCCTTCTTCCGAGCTTTTTTACTCTCGGGCGACTCGTCGCGTGGTCTAGCCGAGTTTTTGAATGCTTTTGACGCATCGTCACCCTCTTGGGATTCGTCACTTTCGTTCTCGCTGTCCTCCTGATCACTTCCTCCGCTATTTTGGCTCGCTTCCAGAACATCTGGCTGTTTTTTGACATCTAGTTCGGACGTTAAACCAGTGATCTTGGCATAGACGAGATCCTGCTGAACACCCTGCTTGGCTTTCGCGACATCCCGCTCGAAATGAGGCACCTGCAATAAATAGATGCTGGTTAAATGTAATCGGCAAAGGAGTATTGATACATACCTCGTCTAAACGTTTGGGAATGTATGTGTTCTGCCAAACAGCTTCATCGATCTTCTCTTGTGCTGTGATTGCATCGAAATCCCGATCCTTGATGCGTTCCGAAATACGCTCCAGGCACTCCTCCATATTCTGTTCGGTAATCGTTTGATCAGTGATGAAGTCAAACAGCTCCTTAACGGTCATCGTGGCTACGGACCTTTTGCGGAAGAATTCCGATATGTTGGTGCAATCCTTGCGCAGGAAATCGAAGGCATGCGGATGATCGTGCTCGACTGCCTGGCTAACATCGATGATTACCAGCTGGCCATTCTCGTAGAGGATGTTGAACTCTGAAAGATCAGCATGCACTAGTCGACATTGATTGTAGATGCGCCACATGATAACCACACAATCGCGATACAATTCTCTCGCTTTCGATGTGCTTATCTCGACATCCTTTAGCTTTGGCGATGGCCAGCCATCCTGGCCGCAGAAGCGCATGACCAGCACATGGGAACGCAAGAGAATGGGCTCAGGAACGGGCACTCCAGCATTCCGCATGCGAAGATAGTTTCGCATTTCCTTTTCGGCCCAGGTGCGAACCATCTTGCGAGGATTGTGCTTGCAGTAGCCGTGACGGAAGCGAAACTCGCCCGAAACATACTTGTCACGATCCTTGAACACCAATATGGATGTCTTGTAGATCTTAATGGCAAACTCCTCTGCACCATTCTTGGACACTGCATGATAAACGTTCGCCTCCTTGCCCGTGGAGATGCAGCCGTTGATTTCTTGAATGAGTCCGCGATTCAACAGCTTAAACAGTATCATGCGCGTGCGTGGATCCATTACTTGCTCCGCCGTGGCGCGATCGTGCTTATCGCGCACTCGAACCCGCTCCGTCTCCTGTCGTCGATCGAAGCTGACCAATCGATTGGCTGCCTGGGCGCTCATATTTGCATTTGGATCGTACTTCTCGACGTTGATGCGTGCCGAATAGCGACGTAATAGCTTCTCATTTGGCTGATAGCTGCTCACACGCTGAGTTCCTCCGCCACTACCACCACCAGAGCCACCGCCCCCGCCGCCGTTGTTTCCACCTGCCGCAGTTGTTAGCTGCGACTGTGGGTTGTGCTTGTTAAAGCCACTGTATGCCTCCTCGTATGCATCGTAGTCGTCGTCCAGATCATAATCATCGTCTTCATATTCTTCAGCTTCGTCCGAAGCTGGCTCCTCATCGGCGTTTACATCCTCAATCACTTTCTGGCAAAGATCATCGCTGGACTCCTTTTCACTCAGTTTGAGGTCTTTGAATATGTCGTGCTTAACGGTAAGCGTTTTGAAGTCATCCAGCCACTCTGACTACAGTTCAAGTTTTACTTTTAATTATTTACATCGATTAATAATTAATTTATTATTTAAACTCACGTTTTTCAGTTCGCCTTCATCCTCCTCCGCATCGCTATATTTGTGAGTATCGGTCATGTTATGAAATTCGGTTGCAGCAAATGTTTTATATTAAATCACAAGGATGATCAATGCAACTGCAATCCGCGGCTTATTTATATGAGCGTGAAGCTTTTCAAGTTCCTTTCGTATTTAAAAATAATTGCGAAATGCATGAAGCTCGCACGTGTATTTACAAACAGCTGTTTGAGTGAGTTTTTGTCATTCTCCGCGGGGCGCCGACATTGTTTTGGTATATTTAGCGTTTATCGGTTATCGATAAAATAAAATGCGTGAGAGTTTTTATCGGCAACATGGCATGTGAACTATAAACAATATAAATAAATTAACAATAGGATTTATTGTGCTTAGTATATGACAAATTGTTATAGTTAAGCTTTTATATGACTCTTAAGCCATGTTTGTTTTGGCAGAACTGAAGGACAACGTCCGCATTGGACCCGACCAATTTAATTTGAAGCTTGTCGATGCAGTGCGCGATGAGATTGACCGCAAACTCGCAAATAAGGTAATTAATTCAAATTATTGAATGAATATACTTATTGATATGTTATTATGCATAGGTGCTGTTGAATGTTGGCCTGTGCATAGCACTCAAAGAGATCGTCTCGCTGAAGGACTCTGTTATATTGCCCGGCGACGGCGCCTCCCACACCGAGGTTCTGTTTCGATATGTGGTGTTCCGTCCAATGGTTGGCACTGTTATCACAGGTAAAATTCGAAACTGCAGCCGCGAGGGAGTGCACGTGACACTGGGTTTCTTCGATGACATACTTATACCACATGCGGCCCTACAGCATCCGTCTCGTTTCGATGAGGCGGAGCAGGCGTGGGTTTGGGAATATCCCTTGGAGGATGGTGCCAAGCATGATCTATTCATGGATGTTGGAGAGCCCATCAAGTTTCGTGTTTCCCGTGAAATATTTGAGGAAACGTCCCCCATTGGCCCGCCCAAGACAGAGGGTCAATCATCCCAAAATGCCAGCTCATCTGCAGCGGCTGCAGCCGCCGCTTCAGCGGCATCGCAGGAAGTGAAAGCGCCCTATAAAATCATAGTAAGACCTTTTAACTTTGACTTTGGTTGACGTTTACGCATGCTGAAACTTCGATACTTTTCAGGGGGCTATTAATGAATCTGGGCTAGGCGTGCTCTCCTGGTGGGATCAGCAGGGCAAAGATGACGAGGAAGACGAAGATGGCGAGGACAATGCAGAATATGACGATGAGGATGGCGAGGGTGCCTGTGAGGAATGACAAGCTAATTCAGGCTCGAGACTGTAGATATAGTATCGTAGACTAACGTTAAGCAGATAATTTAAATATTAAAATGTTATCCTTAATTAAATGAAACAATGAGTTGTCAATTTTGCATTAGTTTATTTTCATCATGTTTGTCTTAGATTTGCCAATCGCATTTGGTTTGAAGTATTTCAAACAAGAATGCCCACTTTGGTAGCGCAGCTCTATTAAATAAGGTAGTTATACATATATGTATATTCAATAATTTATTATAGTTTATATTCAACTCTTTGTCGTTAGCGACTTAGTTCTAGGAAGGGCGGCACAGGGGCTTCATTAAATCGTTTCTTTATTTTTGTTTTATTATTATTTTTCAAATAGGTCTACATAAAATGTATCATTTTTGGATTGGAAATTTATTTGTTTCATTGTTTTTTGAGTGCACATTCGTCTAAATCGACTAATTCTAAAACTTGTCAAGGGATTTGTATTGTTATTGTTTGTTAGCATAGTTATAGTATGGTACAATTAGTGGTCGGGGCTGCAAAAGTGAGCTAAGTGTAAAGCAGGTTAGCAACTTTGCCTATATAAATAATATTCACCTCATTTAGTAATTCACTTTATTTTGTATTTTGAAAATTGTTGCTTTGAACAGTAAATTGCATAATTTTTGATTTTATTTGCATATTGCATTCGCATCTCTATCAATCATAATCTTTCAAGTTTCTTTTGTCTTTTTGGGCGCAATGTTTTATGTTAATTTACATTTACATATACATATATTTATATATATCTATATAATTTGTTTGGTTTGCTTTTGCACAAATTGTTATGGTTAATTACAGTGAGATTAATTAAAATTTTCCTTTAAAAACTACAGTAATAATTATAAATTTGTATTTATATTAGAGTTCTTCTCGGTATTGTACTGCATTGTAAATATATAATATAAATAATTATCTTTTGGGGTTCTTAAACAGCTCTCAACTTAACTTATGTAGTAGTTAAAGTCCAGTTTAAATCACAGTAGAAATCATAAAAAAATTGTAAAACTAAAGCTATTTAAGGAGTTACAGTATTAAGTAGAGACAATAATTATGTGTGTTTCGTATAGCACAAAAAGGAACTTCCCGACTAAAAATAACAATTCGAAAAGAAAAAAATAGCATACAAATAGAGTTCGTTTAGTACGATTAATCACTGAATCCTAAAACAAAATCAGTTGCACATTTCTTCTCACATATGAAAATCGAAATAAAGTAATCGGTAGCTTCTCGGTCGCTTGCATGCACAATTATTCGATTATCAGACAGCGTGGCAAGTGCTCTTTCAAGTAATCAAAGAGTTCGTGCGAGGCGCCTGGGCAGTTGGTCAGCTCCAGTTCCTGCAGATGACGCAACTGTATAAGGCTGGACAAGCCTGATGAAGTCAGGAGCGGACAACCCGCCAGCGAGAGAACCTGCAGATTCCGCATCGAACACAAATGCTGCAGTCCAAAGTCCCGCACCTGAGAACACCATCGCAGGAAGAGGGCCGTCAGTGATAGCATTGTCGAAATGTAACCAACTCCAATGTCCGTAATGTGGACGCATCTAAAATAAAAGAAACAAGTTACAAATTAGCAGAAGAATGCCCGAAAAGTAAATTTATGGGAAGGCGAGAAAATATTTTTGATTATAAGTTCCAAATATTGTAACACATTGGTATACAAATTCTAATTTTAGTAAGTAAAATTTCGCAATTATTCAACTTCTTCAACTATTTTTTTTCCACCAAAAATATCCCAAATATTATTATCTTAAAGTTTTTAAATATCAAAAAATGACCATGATTAATTAAGTGGATATTTCTTGGATATTCCCTTGCACTCCAAAAACTTGGCTATATAGTCTGGTAAGCGGGTAATTACGTCTGTGGGAATAGTTTTTCTTTCTTTTATAAACTGCGCTTATCGGACTGGATGCTGTGGGTGCCGAGGTTAGCTATACAGTAAATAGAGTTTCTTAATTCAGTGTATAAACGTGATTGGTTTCGTAAAGTTCCTCAAGGAAGCAGCTTTAACATTACAATGAATTCGCAAATAGTAATATTAGTAATAATCGGAGTGTGCCTAAGTCAAGCTCAACCAAAGGGAAAAAAGGGCCAGGATTGCCCAGAACACAATGAAAACGTTGCAATGCTGCCTGTTAATCTAATCGAATTGTACAAAGATCAAATGAAAGAGAACTCAAATAATATTGTCAAGCATTTGCGAAGCCATATCGATGTGGTCTTGAAAAATATTGATCAAGCAGTTTTGTCTTCCATTAGTAGTCAAATTAATCAACTGGCAGATAAGACTTCTAAGGAAAATTGTAGGGAACTATTTCGGAAAACAACAAAAAAGCTAAATTTATTAATTGAATTTCTTAATTTACAAAATGTAAACAACACTGCACTGTTGGATGATCTACAAATGCAGATAAAGCAACGGGATGTCGAAATTGATAACAGAGATGTTCAAATATCTAAATTAAAATCTCAACTGAAGAGTGAGGAGAAACCAGCGGAGAGTTGCATCCCGTTCGCTAGTTCCCCGGGTGTACATCAAATCCAAGCTCTGGGCACCGATTCCTTTGATGTGCTTTGCGATAGTCAGACGGCTGGAGATGGTTGGACAGTTATCCAACAACGACTGGATGGCAAGGAGAACTTTACCAGGGATTGGGTTGCATATAGCAATGGCTTTGGCTCATTCACGGGTGACTTTTTCCTGGGCTTGGAAAAGATTCATCGCTTGACGAGCCTGCGACGTCATTTACTACACATTCATATGGAAAACTTTAATGGAACTATCCACTACGCTCAATACGATCACTTCAATATCTCGGCTGTTGACGATCATTATGAGCTGATCAGCTTGGGAGAATTCTCCGGCAATACCACATGCAACTCTCTCCGTATGCATATGAATCAAAAATTTACGACTTACGATCGTGATAATGACATCTCGGGTCGGTTCAATTGTGCGGACCAAAATGGAGGCTGGTGGTACACGGCTTGTAGTCACGTGTGAGTATACAGAAGTTACCTTCTAAAAGTAAATTGTGCAAACTGTTGTTTTTGCCTTCTTACAGTAACTTGAATGGGCTGTTCTTCAATGAGATCGTCGAGAATCACAGGAGCATGCATTGGTGTGATTTCGTTGCCCTGCGAAGCGTCAAGATGCTGATACGTCCAAAAACAGACAAATTATGTGCATGATTGTATCAATCTAATAATATAAACCTAATTTTCTCAAACCCAATTTAATCGAAACGTCTTGCCAATAAATGGTTTCTTATCAGTTTATTTTTTTGTGCTGTGGTTTGCTACTGGTGGCTCGTCCAGCATAAAAATTCCCACCACAGGGTTGAGATTATTTAAAACCAAGTCAAGCGATTATTATCAGGTATATAAAGTATAGCTGAACTCTAAATTCCACGAATCCTTGCCACATGGCGATAAGTTGAAGTAATGATGTCACTACCTAGCAGAACGAGAACTTTTCAAGTTAAGCAATTCCATACTCTTGATTTATATCAAGTTAGTAATTCTAGTTTTACGAATTGAGGACTGAGTTGGCTTTATGTTTACAAGTGGAGTGTAAATTAATTTGTTACTATTAATAAACTTTCATGATTTTTTTTTACTTACAAGAAAGTGCTTGAAAATGTGACACAATTGTTGAAAACAGCATTCGCACTGTCGATGTTACCTTGTGATTTCAAGAACTCTACTTTTTTAAAGAATTTTGTGTGCTGATAAGACTTATGAAATATTAAAAGTTTGCGAAAGGGAATAACAGACATATTTGAAATGTAATTACTTTGTTACTTTTCGTTTTTAGCCAGAATTAGATTCAATATTTTATTTTACTATAATGATTTTAATTTATATTCATTTAAAATGCTAATAGTGTATAAATAAGTCGAGTAGACACTTTAGTTGTCCGTGTGCAAAGCTTTTAAAGAATGGAAAAATGAAAGGTGCTGTCAGATGCAGCTGCATTCAATGTTAAGCGGAGGCGGAAATTGAATTTAACTCATGAATAATTACGGACTCGGAGCAGGTACTTGCACACACGGTCAGATGACCTCAGGGGGTGGCATGGGAGGCATGCGGATAGCTAGTGGGCGTTGTGACTTTGACTTACCTATCCAGAGTCAATTCCTCCAGCTGGTTCAGATCACAGGCAATATACTCGAGCGAGGCGTCCGTGATGCGGGGACACCAGGACAGGTCCAGGGCGCGCAGCTTCTGCAGATTCTCGGCAATCAGCTCGACGCCATCGTCGGTGAGTTTGCTGCAGCCGGATAGGCTGAGCACCGTCAGATGCGGCAAGGAGTGCACTGCAATAACATGGAACGAGAACAAGAACAACAACACGACGGTGAGCAACTCGATGATGATGAAGAAAACTTTACATTAACTTTCAAGTGGAAACTGAGGCCAAAAAGTTTGCTCAGTCACAGCAACGACAACTACAAATATACATAAGTACAAGAGCAACAACAGCAGCGATGGCTGCGGCAGCTGCCCCATTTAAGCTGCAGCGTGTCCTTTGCTATTTGCTGCCTCAGATGCCAGCCGCATCCTTCAGCTGCTCTCGGCCTGCGCTTTTGCATAGTTCATGAAGCGTGTGATTTTAAGGCGAATTAGCTCCATTTTCGGCTTAAAGATGCTGCAGATACCAAGGGCAGAAGC
This sequence comes from Drosophila ustulata, assembly GCA_035047365.1. NCBI lineage: Eukaryota > Metazoa > Arthropoda > Insecta > Diptera > Drosophilidae > Drosophila > Drosophila ustulata. The sequence continues at coordinate 22,631,213 of JAWNPT010000057.1, read as the reverse complement.
AGGAGCAAGAGCAATTGCAACTGCTGCTGATGTACTTCGTTTTCACCTAATATTTAACTTATAATATTATATTAGCATTACACATAGTAAATAGATATATTACTATTAAATTTATCTTATTATTCAAATTTGAATTTTAATAAAATACGTTAATAATAACGACGAAATTCATTCCCAAAGCCGACTTCGATCTGCTGAAGTACCAGGCGAACATAATCGAGTAGCAAGTAGATTAGTCAAAAATTTTAATTTTAAATTTTCAGAAGCTAGGCGGTTTTTTCAAATTTGAATTTGAATAAAATACGTTAATAGTAACGACGAAATATCTTCCCAAAACCGACATTGATCTGCTGAAGTACCAGGCGAACATAATCGAGTAGCAAGTAGATCAGCAAAAAATTTTAATTTAAAATGTTCAGAAGCTGGGCGGTTTTTTCAAATTTGAATTTGAATAAAATACGTTAATAGTAACGACGAAATATCTTCCCAAAACCGACTTCGATCTGCTGAAGTACCAGGCGAACATAATCGAGTAGCAAGTAGATTGGTCAAAAATTTACATTTTAAATTTTCAGAAGCTGGGCGGTTTTTTCAAATTTGAATTTGAATAAAATACGTTAATAATAACGACGAAATTCCTTCCCAAAACCAACGTCGATCTGCTGAAGTACCAGGCGAACATAATCGAGTAGCAAGTAGATTGGTCAAAAATTTACATTTTAAATTTTCAGAAGCTGGGCGGTTTTTTCAAATTTGAATTTGAATAAAATACGTTAAAATTAACGACGAATTTCCTTCCCAAAACCCACTTAAAGCTGCTGAAGTACCAGGCGAACATAATCGAGTAGAATGTAGATTGGTCAAATATTTAAATTTTAAATTTTCAGAAGCTGGGCGGTTTTTTTCAAATTTGAATTTGAATTAAATACGTTAAAATTAACGACGAAATTCCTTCCCAAAACCGACTTCGATCTGCTGAAGTACCAGGCGAACATAATCGAGTAGCAAGTAGATTTGCCAAAAATTTAAATCTTAAATTTTCACAAGCAGAAGGGCGGGTTTTTCAAATTTGAATTTGAATAAAATACGTTAATAATAACGACGAAATTCATTCCCAAAACCGACTTCGATCTGCTGAAGTACCAGGCGAACATAACCGAGTAGCAAGTAGATTAGTCAAAAATTTAAATTTTAAATTTTCACAAGCAGAAGGGCGGGTTTTTCAAATTTGAATTTGAATAAAATACGTTAATAATAACGACGAAATTCCTTCCCAAAACCAACGTCGATCTGCTGAAGTACCAGGCGAACATAATCGAGTAGCAAGTAGATTGGTCAAAAATTTAAATTTTAAATTTTCAGAAGCTGGGCGGTTTTTTCAAATTTGAATTTGAATAAAATACGTTAAAATTAACGACGAAATTCCTTCCCAAAACCAAGGTCGATCTGCTGAAGTACCAGGCGAACATAACCGAGTAGCAAGTAGATTAGTCAAAAATTTAAATTTTAAATTTTCACAAGCAGAAGGGCGGGTTTTTCAAATTTGAATTTGAATAAAATACGTTAATAATAACGACGAAATTCCTTCCCAAAACCAACGTCGATCTGCTGAAGTACCAGGCGAACATAATCGAGTAGCAAGTAGATTGGTCAAAAATTTAAATTTTAAATTTTCAGAAGCTGGGCGGTTTTTTCAAATTTGAATTTGAATTAAATACGTTAACAATAACGACGAAATTCCTTCCCAAAACCCACTTAAAGCTGCTGAAGTACCAGGCGAACATAATCGAGTAGCAAGTAGATTGGTCAAAAATTTAAATTTTAAATTTTCAGAAGCTGGGCGGTTTTTTCAAATTTGAATTTGAATAAAATACGTTAATAATAACGACGAAATTCCTTCCCAAAACCAACGTCGATCTGCTGAAGTACCAGGCGAACATAATCGAGTAGCAAGTAGATTGGTCAAAAATTTAAATTTTAAATTTTCAGAAGCTGGGCGGTTTTTTCAAATTTGAATTTGAATTAAATACGTTAAAATTAACGACGAAATTCCTTCCCAAAACCAACGTCGATCTGCTGAAGTACCAGGCGAACATAATCGTGTAGAAAGTAGATTGGTCAAAAAATTAAATTTAAAATTTTCAGAAGTTGGGGGGGTTTTTCAAACTTGAATTTTAATTAAATACTATACGTTAATATTAACGACGAGATTTTAAGTTAAACCGCCAAGATTATTAACGTATTTTATTCAAATTCAAATTTGAAAAAACCGCCCAGCTTCTGAACATTTTAAATTTAAATTTTTGACCAATCTACTTTCTACTCGATTATGTTCGCCTGGTACTTCAGCAGATCGACGTTGGTTTTGGGAAGGAATTTCGTCGTTATTATTAACGTATTTTATTCAAATTCAAATTTGAAAAAACCGCCCAGCTTCCGAAAATTTAAAATTTAAATTTTTGGCCAATCTACTTTCTACTCGATTATGTTCGCCTGGTACTTCAGCAGATCGACGTTGGTTTTGGGAAGGAATTTCGTCGTTATTATTAACGTATTTTATTCAAATTCAAATTTGAAAATCCCGCCCAGCTTCCGAAAATTTAAAATTTAAATTTTTGACCAATCTACTTTCTACTCGATTATGTTCGCCTGGTACTTCAGCAGATCGACGTTGGTTTTGGGAAGGAATTTCGTCGTTATTATTAACGTATTTTATTCAAATTCAAATTTGAAAAAACCGCCCAGCTTCTGAAAATGTAAAATTTAAAATTTTGACCAATCTACTTTCTACTCGATTATGTTCGCCTGGTACTTCAGCAGATCGACGTTGGTTTTGGGAAGGAATTTCGTCGTTATTATTAACGTATTTAATTCAAATTCAAGTTTGAAAAACCCGCCCAACTTCTAAAAATTTAAATTTTTGGCAAATCTACTTGCTACTCGATTATGTTCGCCTGGTACTTCAGCAGATCGACGTTGGTTTTGGGAAGGAATTTCGTCGTTTTATTAACGTATTTTAATAATAATTATAGTCTGAATGATTTCTGTGAATGTGATTGAGATTGAATAAAAAACAAAGAACTTTTTAAAGAATTCATTTTATATGCAAAATTCACTTCCAGCTGCTTTGTTTGTTTAGTTGACAGTGTGACCATATCGGTATGTTATGGATTTGTTGCAAATTAACAAATAACAATTTTCTGTGTATTTCTTTTGTATATTTTTTGTTTAAATATCATTTAAGTTTTTTGTTTTCTCTCGAAATGAGTTGCTGATATCTTACGGCCGAGCACTCTCGACTGTAGCTTTCTTACTTGTTTAATTTATTTGTTTGATAATGTTAATATATAATTAATTTCATATTACTTTAACCTTCAATTACAATTGTACTATAATCAATTCAGACATTGCTTATTTTATCCGTTTTATTGGTTTATGTTTATTTATAATTTATTTTATATTACTGTACCTTCAATTAAAATTTGATATTACTTGCAATATTTTATCTTCAATGTAGAGAACATTTTTTGTTTTTAAAATTCTTAAAATATCGTTGCTCAATTCACTGCAAGTCTATTACAATTTATACAGTTCTTTTCCCTATGCAATAAAAATAAAAATCGTACTTTTGGAGCCAGTTAGAAACAGTATGCTGGTAAAACACAAACTTCAGCAGCTGCTGACCCAAAAATAAGTTAGTCAACTATCCATCGGAAACCGCTCTTCCAAAAAATACCACTGACCCAGCTGCGAGAAAGGGCAGATGGGAAATAGATAATATATGCGAAATCTAATTATAGATTATCGTATGCCCACAACATATAGAGTTTCGCAGTAACTTTTAATAATTAAACAACTTTCACACACCCACATACGAGTACACACATGTAGCGGCTTGTGTTTAGGACCGAACTAATTGAATTGGAGCTGTAATTGAATTTTGCGGCAATACGGCGAGAATATGTTGGCTAAAAGCATTTGCATATATTCAATTTGGCCCTTTGTGCTTTGTTCCATTTCCATAGCTGGATGCATGTCAAGAGGGTTTATACTTGAGACCGTCCTCACCGATTTGTGTTCTTAATTGTCATGAAGAGCAGAACCTTTGTAGTTAAAGCTTGGATGGTTTATTTCTATTGAAATCTGGCACTAATACATAATAGAAGTCAATGAGAAGAATACTAAAATACAGAAACTTCTCCAATTGAAAAGTATCTGAATCATTGAGTGCATGTAACTAGCTCGCAGATAATGAAGCGACATCTTTTCACGCTTGTGTTTTGTTGTTTTCTTAAAGTTTAAACGTCCCTGGGCTAATGGCTGACAAGAAACAAAGACAACTTTGTTCTATTTGTGTCTGCCGCAGTTTTGTTCTACATTCTGTGTGCCACATTTTGCATCTCTCAACTGCAACTTGCAACAGTTGACATTCTTTTAATGTTGCTCTTTGTACGAGTCTAAGCAACGTAACGCTCTATTTACAAGTATTACTATTGATTTGGCATTAGGGAATTGCTTTGCAGAACTTTCTTTTAGTTGTCTTTCAGTTTGCCAAGTCGAGCTTTAATGCTTGGAGAAGGAATCGGTAAGTAAGATAGTTAAAATATATAGAAAAACTGGAAGGACAAGACTGAAATTCCTTTGGGATATTTAGAATTTGTAAATGACAATATTCTGTTATTTTTAGAAATACACAGTTCAATAATAATAAAATGAAATGAAAGTAAATTCTTCCCTATTCAGTTTTTTATATATTTTCCCTTTTTAAAATTCAACTCTTTATCCTGCAGTGGTTGCCGTAAAAGCTTGCACTTTAGATTAAGGCTAAAACTTCGCGAGTTCCTTGACATTCCCGAGGTAAATGTGAGCATTAAAGGGTTGTCTGGAATGCTGTTAAGTGGAGGGAGCCAAGAGAAATGGGGAGAAGCTTTGGTATGCGGCTACAATTACCGTTCGTAAGCGGCTTAAGCGAGCGACTTTGGCAACGCACAGCTAGACAAGGGGAAGATTGCCAGGTGGAAGTGGGAATAGGAGTGGATAGGGTTGGATGTGGGGCATAGTCTGGAGTTGATTCGGCCACGTGCCTCAGATTTCCATGTGCGGCGGCTGCATAAACAACGATAAGAACAAAACGTGAAAAAGGCCACAAAGGGAAAAACAAACTTCGAAGTAAAGAAAAATAAGGAACTTGGATATGGAGGAATATGAAGTCAAAAAATGCAACTAAGCGGCTTTTCGCTCGACTTGATGAATAACAGCAATACCAACAACAACAACCAGATATATTCATGTTGCATACAAGATAAACTATGCCCCACTTTGGTAGCCTCCAGTGAGATATGGATTCGAATGCGATTTGAATGTGTGTGTGTGAAAAAGTTCATCTCTTGTTTGGCTTCTGACCAAAAAACCACAAAAGGCATACAAATGCGATTTAAATTACAAACTGAATACACTCGCTCGGGGCCAGCTTTCATTCGCTTGCGTATTCGTGAATAACTGCGTTTCACACCTATAGAAAATGCATATGGGGTTTTTTCACAAAGCTCTGGCCGAAACCCATCCAGAACGGATAATTCCAAAGAGTTCAACTTGAAGTTGGAAAAGTCAATACCAAGTCATAGGTTCTTTATCAGAAGAAAGAAAGAAAGTATAGCGATGTTAGAAATTAATAAAATAAAATATATGCTAAACACATAATTAAACGAAAAATTAAGTAAGCTAGAAAAAGAAGGACGCACAGAAAATAGAAATCCAAAACAAACATGTTCTAATTATAACAAAGGCATTTCGAGAGGTAATATTTAAAGATAAATGCAAGCAGAGAAATTTGACTACTGATATGAATCCTCTGATAATGATGGCAAATAAAAGGCAACTATTAATATTCTTCTAATATGTGCAGTGCTTATGTCAAGTCAAGATATCAGAATCAACTTTTGTTGGCTGCTTTGAACTGTGTATTGGCCTCCAGCCACAGCATTGAGAGAATAACAGTAACGATGACAACGACGACGCTGAATCTGGTGGCAGGAGGGTGAGGCTGATGCTGAAGCTGAATAAGTGAATACCCAATAGCCCAACAGCTAACTGTAATTGTATCCACTGGCAACTGTTGCAGGCAGCAGAAGCAGCAGCATTTGTGGGTTAACTGGGTACAAAAAAGGGGGACACATCAAAGCTAAAAACCGCAATAAATATAAATATAAATATGAGCAAAAATCAGTCAATAACAAAGGCCTGTAAGTATGAGTGTTTAAATGAATGCTAACTATTTGATGCATATGACAAAACGCCACAACGGACAGCGATAGGCAACAGATGCAGATACAGATACATTTTCACAGATACATTTTCACAGCTACAGCTAGAGATGCAAATACACAGCGCGAGTCGTGCAGTTGCATTAGATTGAGATTACAGTGTATTGAGAGACTGAGACTGCGATTAAGCGCCAATAAACCACAGGAGGGTGAAGAGGAGGGCGGGAGCCCAAAGGGAGACACGAAGACTAGAGATGGGAGCGTGATCACACACGATTTTTGTTAAGATACAAGTAGTTATAAATTATTTTATTTAATGAAAACCAGAGCTAAAGATATAATATTATAGAAAATAAAGTACAGAGTTATGTCGACTACAAATCGTGACACAAAAGTCGACACGCACTCAGCTCTAGCAAGTAGTTATAAATTATTTTATTTTATAAAATTCAGTGCTATAGACAACATAATTGAGAAAGTATTATAAAGAATTTTATAGTCACATCAACTAGAAATCGTGACACAAAAGTCGAGCACGACACGCACTCAGCTCTAAGCGACTCTGTGAGACAGAGAGGAGGAGATTGAGAAAAAGAGTGCGTTGATTCGATTGAATTACATGCTGAGATCAATCATTGCATTGGCATTAGATGCTGTGATGCTGCAATTGGAATCGGTTAAAATTCTCCGACAGTTGCGCGTATTTATCGCGCCTGTAATCGCCGCATCAATTCATTTCATTATCAGCTGCCCTCCGAGACGCAACTAAACGGCGCCAGTGAAAAATAAAATAAATAAGTTCGAATCATTGAAACCTTAAGACTAAAGGACCCAAGGCAATTCATTGTGTTGCAGTTTCGGTTTGTGACCGACACTAACGGGTATTGGTTTAACCTGATCCTAACGCTTGCTTTACTCGTTTCTGCGATCACAAATTCTGAAATTGCAACGAAAACAACAACAGCATCATGATGTAAAAACCAAGTGTATATATATATAGTAAAGTGATATGGTCTGATTTGGGGGCCGACAAGTGCGGCGGGGGTCAATGTGAGTTCAGTGATGTGGCAAACTGTGAAAACTGTGAGACATTTTTACATCGACTCACATAGATTGAGCGAGAGAGCGAGCTGGGAATTATTTGATATACGCGTACAACGTAAGTATTTCCAGCAGTTGGAACTGAAATTCAAATCATTTTTATGTAACTTTTCATACAACAATCACTGCAATCAACGACTATCAGTGATAGTGACAAAATTCTACTTATTGTTTGCAATTTGTAAATTAAACAGGCTTATTCCAAAAATAAATACATATTACGCGACAGATTTTCATGTTACTTTTTGCTTACATTTGATTCCATTTCAGTGTTTTTGGAAATACTAATATTTTTGTAGTTCTTGGATGACAAATTAAGAATCGATGTTTAGAAAAAATCCAACAATAATATTACCGAGATTATGTATATTTAAAAAAAAGTAATTTGCATTTCAACTTTATTTGTTCGCAAATTTAAATCAAAAATTGACGTCTAAATCGAAATGTATTCCTGGAATCGGGTAACTAGCGAGCTGCTTGCTGCTTGATATGTAAATGGGAATTTGCGCATGGCGAAACATTACGGGGACCTTCAAATAGTGACATCAAACATGATGCGAAAAACAACACAACATACACACGCACACACACACACAGACACACACACACATATGTGGATACCAACATTCATGGAGCTAAGCCAACAATTTGTAACTTGTGTATCTATGAGATACATTTGCCATAACAACTAACGACATTTGTGTGAAAGCCTCGTTTCGTTTCGTATTCGCTGTTGGCGTTTTTTCGGGCACATATGAGATAGGCATTGGATCCTTATGGCCACGTCCTCTCACCTCCCTTCCCTCCCCCCCTCTCTCTCCGTCTGTCTGTGTGTGTGCCTCGTTGTAGTTCTTATCCCTGTCCCATCTGCATTTATTTAAAGCTCTTGCCTCTTATCTGCTTTTACACGCTGATGTTGTCAAAACTGTCGAAACGAATTCGAATAAGTTTTGCCATTGACATTGGCATCAAATAGTTGACATAGATACGAGTATTTATTTATTCATGCTTGAGCCTGATGCGGCCTCAAGTCAAGTACACACACTCGTATATGTAAGTAATCATTCTGCTTTTATTATTACATTTACGCTTCATATATCCTTCGATCGGTAAATTATGATGACTTCAAAATGCATCACTTTTCGCTTTAATAATTCTTCATTAACATCTACTTAGAAAATACAAAACTTTACTCTTTATAATAATAATAATTTCATCAACTTAGATTTATTTAAATAATCCTCTACTACAAATAATTCAGTAGATATTTTTCAGATAGCTGCAGCTGCATTTCCAACCTACATTTAATTCTAACAACACTTGTCTGTTTTAAAAGATGACTTAATGCACTGCTATTTAAAGTGGTTAATATTGCGTATTCATGACTCGCATATGCTAGGAGTTTGCTGTCATTTTTACTGTCAATTACCAAATATGACAAATCCGCGACGCACTCATAAATTTTCATGTTAAATGTTAGACACGAGCCACACATTTCATTCAACTCCCCGCATTTCGCCACATGGCGTTTTCCTTTGTTTTTATTGATTTTTCGGTTCGCTTCGAAGTTTTTTGGTTTTTCGCATGTGAAAAGCTGTTTAGCATTATGACGAACGATATTATTGGCAAATAAATGCCAATGGCCAGAAAGTTGGCACTAACTACCATAATTGATGTCAGTTAGCATGGATTTCATTTAAATTGTTGCTACCTTTATCGACACAACGTTCGCTATGCACTGCATGCGGCTATCGTGGCGTATGAGTGATGTCAGGAGGCGGGTTAATTAGTGCTTGCAAGCGAGGTGAGTGCATTTAATTTGCTTTATTCATATTTTTCGCATATTTGATGAGCATAATTATTTATTTATATCGCAGCTGAAGCACATGTGATAAGTTAAAACCTCTAGGCGACACTGCAGGGCACATGCGTAATTTAATTGCGAGCTTATATAGTTAAGTAATTGCATAAATTAACACGAATTAAATGAGTTAATACACGCTGCTTGAGGGCATTTAAAATTCACTTTTGATGTGCAGTTCCCAGAAACGTTTTCGCAGTTGATTCACCTCAAATACTCTGGCTGATTTTTAACTATTTTCATTGGGGTATTAGAGAAGATTATCGGCAGCATACTGGCCAATAATTATCAGTAAATTCAACACTCAATGCTTTTAATTTTGTAGGGGACAAAACAGTTTTTGTTTCTGTTTGTTTTCAGTTTAATTAAACAGAGCTGAAACAAAAGTTTGCCACCCGTTCGCATTTGGTTTTTTGGCCTTTGCCGTTTCTGTTGCATGTGCCAAGTTGCATGTTGGGAGCAACTTTTTCGCGTTGCTCAGAATTTTAATTGCAGTTTACACAAAAAAAACAAACTTCAACTGAGACTTTAAAAGTTGAAGTTAAATTTTGAGACTTGCGCGGAGGGGTTAAATGTGTAGTGAATATTTATGTGATGGCAGCAACGAAATATGCGCATCAAAGCAAGTGCCGAGCATTTTCCGAGAACCTACGAAAAGCTCAAACAACAGAGTGAACAATTTGAGAAATGTTCTGAGTAGTTTCAGCTGCGACACGTAGAGGAAGAGAACTCGTTAGGAGTTTGTGCTGTTAGTGACTTAGAGAGTGTTCTCTGGGTCATGTCAATTCCGTTTAATTTGGGTTAAATATTTGACTTCAATAATTAAGCCTTAAATCACAAAAGTTAACAGGTAACGCAGCTGGCAGTTGCCCCAAAGCGGAAGTCGAAAATTGGCCAAGAGGGGGCCGAGAGAGGGGCCGAGGGAGCTGCGTAGGAGCGCTGAAATAATGAGCTAACTAAGGCAAATACTTGTAATGCTTTGGCAGGTCGCGTGTGGGGCTCATTAGGCTGATGTCTTCGTCAGCTGCCGCAAAATGGCGATAAGGATTACGTAACGCAAACAAACTGAAGGCGCAGCAGGGAAGTCTAAGAGAGAAAAGTGTTTAAAAATTAAATTAGCAACAGGCAATAGACCTGTTTTGTTTCTTCGCTTCTCGGCCACGTTCCTCAGCTCAATTCTGCTTAATTAACTGCAAATTGTGCACAAGAGAGAGAGCAAACAATTTGGCAAACAATGTGTGCATAGACGACACTGGGGAAATCGGGTAGCGGGCGGTCAAATTATTCAACAATTGACAACATAACGAATTTCACTTTTGGCAATTTGTCAAATTTGCATGTCGTCTGCGATTTCAATCAAATTTAAATAAATATATCAATTCTGACAAAGCCCAACCGCAACCTGCACTGCAATTTGCTGATATCTATAATTAGATATTTGCTTTGTTTTTAATTTGAATGTAGTATTTGATATTTGATGACACAGACATAAAGTTGACATCACTGCTTTACAAATAGAAGGAATCGAAATTACAATTGGTGAAGTGCAAAATAGACTCTATAAAAGTAAAAATCTTGCTGATGTAGAATTTGCACAATAGTAGTTTAGTTCTATTTGTGAAATTGAAATGTATTAAAATAAAGATTTAACTTTAGTACAAGTTAAATCTTTCTTTCATCCATCAGCAGCTCAATAAAGAAGGTAGGATTAAACCCTTGGCTTAGACTTTTGTTTGTGGGGCAGGAGTTTGCTTAGGAAACTGCACTAAATACATATTTGAAACACTTTATTTGAGCTATTTCCGGTGCTTTAGAGTGAGCGACTAACGAGAACAGAAGAAGAAAACAGAAAAGTGGGTAAACAAGTTTCAGTTTTATAAAAAGAAGAAGCCAAGTGAAATGAGACTGTGCTGCTGATAGAGTCGCAGACAAGGCGGCAGCTGCCAATCAAATGCAAGCACACACTACACTTAGACACACGCACAACACACACAACACACACCACACACACACTGCACACATTATGCTTCACATGACCTGGAAAGCGATGCGCGTGGGAAACGCAACAAAAGGGCACTTCAGCAGTTGCAGACAACTAGTGAAGAGAAGAGTCACAGACAGCGAAGAGAGGGCGGTGGGGGGGGCGTGGGCTTGGCTGCCACTGGGGAGCCATTGAGCGACAGTGGAGCTAAGCGTTTTAATACATTTTTAATAAGGGCGCGTTACGCGTGATCCACGTCAAAGCTCCTCTCTTCGGACCACCCCCAAAGACATCCTGGGGGAACGCCAGCAACTAAAAGTTTAACGAGCAATGTGTTAAAAATAATGTTACAATTTTTTATCGCAAAAGAAAAGCTGCAGAAAATGCAGCGAAAAGTTTATTAATTCCGAGCTGCGCGAAAAAGTATGCTACATTTAAGGTAGCTTACTAAAGTTATTTTCCAAAAACAGAATTTCAATCCGAGAGCTTAGCATAGCTGCATTATTGGAGCTTAGCAGCAGCCATTTAACTTGAGCTGCTCTAAGCTGAGCAAGTCATAAAAAACTTTATGACCAATTTAATTGGGTTGCAGTGATTTTAAATTAAAGTTTCAGCCAAAGTTTGATTTAGTTTGTATTCTTTAAATTGCTTTGCTGAGCTGATTAGATTCGCTCTGTAATTTGATTACATCTTCTTATTTTTCTGTGATCCTCTTTTTATTTCTTTCCTTGTCCATCATCCTTTTCTCGATTTAATTCCCAGATTTAATGCCACGTCTTAAGGCTTAATGCTTTAATCAATTTATGCACAAGTACGTATTACTCCTTCGCTTTCTTCGCCGCGCTTCGTCTCGCTTTTTACTTTCGCTGTCAAGTGGCATGCAACTGCGTCACGGCCGCACAAAATGGCCGACGATGTGAAGAGAGTGTTCTTTGACTGCGGTTGACAGTCGGCGTTGGCGTTGACGTTGACGTTGACGTCGCTGCATATCGTCCTGTGGCCATACGCTGCCATCATTGGCAGCATCGTGACTGCAGCTCCAAGCAGTGGCCTCCCCATCCTTGTCCTTGCCACCGTGTGCATGCAGTTTTTGTTGCCTACTTTTCAGCGTCACACTCGGCCACCGCACTATGGTCCAGACGACCACTTTCTGTGCCATAAAGTCAATTTACAAAAGTTAAAATATTACCGCGATTTTGATGGCGTTGCATCAGAAAAAGAGTGGCCTTTTAAGTTACATACTAGAAATTTCCATAGATGGCGCCACTTTCGCGAAAACAGCTGTCAAACACAGCTGTTTATTTGCAAAAGCTAGTGCAGTAGGAAAATGCAGATTGCATTGCAATTTTCAATTTCAAATAAATTTAAAAAAAAACGAGTTTTGATCCAATTTTAATGATGGATTTTAATTAGTGGGGCTTCTACTACGTGTTTCGTGAATTGAAATGAGTCTAGTCATTTTGATGTTTTTGTAATTTAATGTTAAAGTGAGTCGCCCAACATGTACGTTTTAGTAAAGAAATCTCATTTTTGAAAAGGTGTACAAAATGAGTCCAAGGGAGTCCAAGCTTTAAACCAATTTTATATTTTAGACTAATCCATTCTTGTTCAATTGCGTATGGTGGGAATTGCCACTTTTGACCACAATTCTTGGAATTTGCAATTTTAGATCATAACCTCAACTACAAGAATGCAGAATATTTGGCTTTGTGGCAATCTTTGTTAAGAAAAAATGGTAAAACGAACTATTTTTTAAATTTCTTTGATGCGGCTATTCTTGGTTGTTGGTTTATGTAAATTAAAAGCCCATTTGATAATAAAAATTGGAAGAAATATTTGAAATTCGTCAAAAAACCTTTATCATTTATAACTAATTTTGAACCATTTTAATGAGTAAGGTATGACTCAAATGATATAAGTAAACTTTAATTCAATTAATTAATACCAAAACCCAATAAAATACACCCGAAATGTGTAATATTGAAGTAGGTATGAAAAGTTTTGACTAGATAAGGCGACCGGCGATAATATTTTGTAGTTTGGTGAACAATAAATTGTTAATAATGATAATTATTTTGATTTCAACGATCATAATGAACATGTAAACGATGAATAAGGTTCATCAGAAGGTGTATACATAAAATAAATATTGTAAATGAATTATTAATACTTTAAAATGAAAGAGCGGCTGTATACAAGCAAATTATTTCTACCAGTAGAAAACAATTTTTTTTATGATGAAAAATGAAATATAATTAAAGTTAAAAATGTGCCACGCCCTCATAAGGAAAAAAACAATAAAATAATTTTTTTTTAAAGGTAATAAATTATAAAAAAAAATTAACCAAAAAAAAAAAATATTTAGAGGAGGCTTTGCCACGCCCACTTTTCCAAAATAATTCTAATCAGGTCGCTTAATTCAAATAAAAAAACCGCGTTCAAAAATCTATCGTGGTTCAAGAGATATTAATTTTTGGCACAAAAAGTGGTCGTCTGGACCATAGTGCACCGTGTGCGTCATTGCGTACAGTTATTTACAGAGAGTGTGTGAGTGTGTGTGTGTTGTAATTGTGGTTGTCATTAAAATGCAATTAAAATGAAATTCATGTAGGCAGCGATTGCATGTCAAAAAGAGGGCAGTTCAAGTAGCTGCAAGTTCTGCGATTAAACTCATCTGTGTCGCAGCTTTGCCTCGCTGTTATCCTTGTGTCTCCTCTCTGGGCAAAATTGCATTGCATAAGCCCGCAATTACTGCATTTAGATTTACGAGCATATTCCTTGTGACTGAACTTTCAACTAAGTTCGCCTTCCATCTGTCCGCAGACTGACAACGCTTGACTTTTTGCTCTGGCAGCAAGTTTATGTTGGTTCGCAACTTTTATTCATTGAAACTCAGCTCGTTTCCTAGCTAATTTAATTTCATTTAGACTTTTCCCTGCTTTTTGCTAATTAAAATATATCGTATTATCAATTGCATTGTGGTATCAACATTTGAGTTCGCCAAACTTCATATGTGTAGTTCGACATATTTAACCACGTGTTAATGTCAACATTAACTGGAGGAATTATTGTCTACAGCAAATGGGGCTATTAGCACGCTTTAACAGCCAGCATCTCTGACAGTCGGAAATGCTCGCACACATATTGCGTGAAAGCACTTTGAGGTGGGTCAATGGAGTCCGAATCGTTGTCCGAGTTCATTAGCTCGGTCAGTCGCTGCTGGCGCACAAGTTGACATTGATTGATGTGGATATGGTTTATCGCCTGGCCACAGGATATCTTTTGAAATCACTCCGCTTTCCCTTTTGCGGTTTACTGACCTTAAAAGCCACGAGCTAAAAAGCTTTTAAATTGAACTACTAATGGAACTAACTACCAAGGAACAAAGCCCAATAACTTTCACATGCTACTTGATAAAGAAACGCACACTCGCTATTGTAAGAGACAAAGACGTGTTTCTTTAGCAAAACGAAAGTTCATTTGTTCTATTCTCGTAATGCACTGTAATTCCCAGAGTAAACAGTTAGCAAAATTCATTTATTTTAAATAACAGAAACTTTTAAGAGCAATTTGTTGTTGCCATAGCAGACTTTAGAAAAGACACGTTTATGAAATATAAAATGAAACAAAATATGTTCTTAGGATACATTGTTTTTTATTTGGGGGATTAGGTAAAGTTCACGGCCAAATGCCGTGTGCAAAACAACAAAAGCCAGCGACAATTGATTGACAAGTTGGCCCAGTGGATGACGGCCGGGAGGCGGAGACATGAAGGCGCAGGGGAAGGTGCGTGGCCAACAGCACGCGTCAAGCGAGCAATCGCTGCCGTTGAGCTTTTGCTTTTGCTTCTGCTTCTGCTTATAAATAAGTTAATTAAAAAATTCACGACAACACAGAAGCCGCAGCGATGGCAACGTTGATCACAGATGATGACAACAACAACGCCAACAACGGCAACAACGATGTTCAACAACAAAAAGAAACACCTTGAACATTTTAAATGTAATTAAATAAAGCGTTGCGATGGGAAAATGGGGAAGCAGCGGCGCATTTGTGGTTTAGGCAGAGCCATTTAGTATATACTAAATACACAGTATATACCGAGGGATGCGCTAAGAGCGCAACGACCACTTGACTTGACAGTCCCTTCCCTTCCCTTCTGTTTCCTTCCCTGGCCTGCCCTACGCCCCCGACGCCTAGAGATTACGAGTAGTCTCCGAGAACTTGGCAAAAACTGACGAAGATGAATATTCATTTGGTTACGCCCAAGAAATTCGCTTCTACAGTTGGCACAGCGCAGACTGCAGAGAATTCAACAGAGATAAATAATGTAAAATGTGCACAAAAAAAAAGACAGATATGTAATATAGCAAAAACGATTCCGGCGTGGGTTGCTCTTGAAATACGTTGTAGTATTAGATTTTAAATTAAACAATTATTTATTTAAGATGAATAAAACAAATACTATTTCACTTTTTAAATTTCCCATTCTGCATTTTGTTAGATTTTGTAAGATCAAATATTATTTATTGTATTGTACTATAGTATATCAGGGCAATTTCATTATGTATTCGAAAAGCATAAAATCGAAATGCAGTTGGACTTTTTATATTATACATAGTATAAGCCTTTATCTGATTTTTTTTTTTAATTTTATAGAGAATAAATTTTATTCACTATAATTCGATTCTTTAATATCCCACCTCTTAGCCAACAGTTTCACTTGCACAGTGGTTTAAAAGTAGTAAAGCCAGTTAGATACTGATACTGATTTTGTTACTCTAAAGTATTTATTAATTTCTATGGATTTAAATGCTGAGTTGACGCTTCAAATTCAATACTAATACGGTCAAACATTTTGCTGCCATTTTTCATCAGTCGTCAACCACTGTAGCCGCAACTGATTTGTGTCAGTGCCTGCGGACAGTTGGATGCGGAACCAACACGACGGGGCTTAACATTTGTCTGGTGCTCGGGACTCGTCTCGACTCAAGAGTCGGGACTCGGGCTGTCGAGCACTTGCGGTTAAATTGATGGACATTTTCGTTTTTGGTGGCGACATTAATGACAATTGCAATTGTTCAGGCGCGAAACGAACCGCAAACCACTTTATTAGCAACACAGATTCAATGATGATGATGCTGCCGAGAATCATAATAATGATGATGATGATGCCGTTGTCGTTGTCGTTGGCAGGTTTTTCGCTGCGCCTCGGTTATGCTTAATGAATTTCGACATTTTTGTTGACATTGTCAATTAATGTGAGATTAACTTGTGCTCCCACTTAAAATGCGCGAATATCGTTCGGCTGCTTGCGTTGCGTGCCCATAAATCACGCATACGCCCAGTTGAACGAACTCGCTGCCAATTAGCCTCAGGGGCGCCTTTCTCAGTGTTGATTTGCACACATCCAAATCTAGTATCACTCGGACATTTCCGTTTCCGTTCCGGCGTTGCCAAATCTCGCGTGCCAAATGATGTGTCACCTGTCCAAAAAAAAACCAAAAAAAAAAGAAGAGGAAACAATAGAAATCCTTCGGCTCGTGAGCGAGCAATAAAAAGTACGTTGGCATCTGGCCCATTTCTTTGGGGCGAAACCACATTTTGGCCACTAAAAAAGTGATGGTAGAATATATCGCCGCTATTTGATTGAATAGCCGGATTGGATTCTATTCCCCCCAACTACTGCCTCCTGTGAGAATTGAACTCACGACCGCTGGTTTACAAGACCAGCGCTCTGCCACTGAGCTAAGAAGGCGCTCGACGAACGCGCGGTCCATGCAGCCCAAAAGAGTTGAAAGCAAGTCTTCAATTCAATTACGAGCAGAAGCGAAATGCAATTAGCTAAATGGCTTCGTCATGTTGTTGTGATAAGCGGGGGCGGGCAGCTTCAACCGTCGGCGACATTGAGTCTGTAAGCTTATCAAAAGTTTTGCTGCTGTTGTCGTGGCTGCTCTTATTGTTACTGTTCTTGTTGATGTTGATGTTGTTGCTTGCCTCCGTCGGTTGTGGAGTGACAGGCATCGCGAAAAGGTTTATGAAACTTCTGGTTGGATCTTTGCGTTTACCTTGACTTGACAAGGTTGTCCTTCAAATGGCGCACAAATCATGAAAGTTATTCTCAGTCGCTAAACTTATTTCGCTTCAGTTTAATTTACTTTGCCATCCTCCTTTGAACTTTTGCTTTTGACTGTAAAATGGAATTTCCAATAATATTTCTTCGCTGCTTCCGTTTAAAGTTCAACAATCGACAAGCTGTGAATGCAATAAGCGGAGCTCATTTCAGGAATGTAAATTAAGCAGAGTTTCCTTCAATTATATCAGCAACATCCTTGTTTACAATCAATACACAGCGTGTCCTTGTTACATAAACAAATCTCCAGCCTGTTTAACTTTGACGTGCGATAAATAATTAAAATTTCCTTATTTTGCGGGTGGTTTTATTTATTGGCGGTAAATTTGACGCCAGCCATTAATTAAATATTTCCGGATATTGCAACAATGCGGTAAGCCGTAAAGCATTTAAATGAAAATCACAAACAAATAAATCGAAGTCATACCAAATGCAATAACATCGAGTATTTGTTTTTCGTTTGCGTCTGGCGCAAAACCATTCTTCATGGTCGACATTTGCTCATTAAATATGTCAATTATTAAATTGACAAATACAATTAATATTCACATTTCACAAACTGTAGCCTGAACTAACCTTATACTGTAGATATTTTCGTATAAATGTTGCATTAATTGCTGAATTTTATCACTTTGTCTTAGCTCGTAAATTACGCATTAATAATGCAAAAGCTTTCATCGGGCGAACAGCAAATTAACAGCACACAATAAAATGACAGGCATTAAAACTATATATTATGCAGCATTCTGCGTGTTGACGACTCTATAGAAAAGTAAGATAGCTTCAAAATCTAATTTGTTTTGACATTAAACCAAAATTCCAGAAAATAAGGAAACATTCATATATATTTAAATTATGATACCTTTTGAAAAATAAAGAAATATTCAAGCGATATATTATAAAAAAATATGAATACAAAATATGATACCTTAAAAATCGAATTCGTTTAAAATAATAATAATAAAACCAATGTTTCATAACATTTAAACGAAAATTATACAATAAATTTATATATAAAATATTATGAATTTAAGCTTGTTCATCCAGTAAAGCCCAACTAATTTTGCATATCTAAAAGAAGAACTAATTTATTAAATGTTGCACACATTTAAGCTTACATATGTAACGCAGCCATAAACAAGTTGGCAGGTCCGGCAGCAGGCGGCGCAATGCAATAATTTAATTTCGAATGCCAGAGCATTTAGCTGAAAGGCTAACTACAGTTATAGTTTTATAGCAACGGTAGCAGTTGGTGGAGTGGGAGAGCAGGAGGACGATGGAGCGGAGCCAGAGCAAACGTGCCACATAATTGGACTCCGGAGAGAAGCGGCGATGCGTGCTGTCGAGTTGGCAGCCCAAGTGGCAGCCATTTGGCTAGGAGCCTGCAGCAAACTGGCTGCTTAATTTGCTGCACTTCAATGGGCCACGAACCATGGAGATTAAAGTAGGTGTCGAGCGAGAGGCAGGGCGAAAAGGGGGACTCTTGGAGTGTGTTTGTTCGAGTTGATTGCGACAAGTTGAAAGTGGAGGGGCATAAAAAAGTGCTGAAGCGTATGGCAGCCATTTTGTAATTTGTAATAACCACATTCCCATGGCATTACAACGACAACTTTCGCAGGTAGTCCACCAGTAAATACTCTATTACAAAGGGACGACTAGCGACAATTCCTAGAAGCACTCGAACTGCGGCCCAAATTGATTTGCGAGAGTGGAGTCGACAAAGGGTCGCAAACAAAGGCGAAAAATGTCAGGTGACAGACCCCAAAAACGAAAGGAAACCTTTGAGCTGGGTATAAAATATGTGCATACGTTCATTAGAATGATTTGATAAAGCTCATTGCACATACCCTGTAAATGTTGTCGGTTGAGCAATAACACTCTGAGTTATGCAATATTATATGTACAACTTAAATACTTTTAGATAATATTAAGTTACTTAATTAAGTGATTGATTTGAAGAACCAATACCCTATGTAATGAAGAGAGTCCTATAAATCAGCCCAAAGGATGCTCAGCTGGTCAGCTGTCGCAGCTGTTTTGTCCGTGTCAAGGCCTGATAAGGGTGAACACGTCTGTCTGTCTATGACGTCAAAGGATCTGCCTGTATAGATAGCATTGAAATAAATTTCCCTCGAAAGGTTCACTCGAAAATTAAAAAAAAAGAAGACGAAAACATGAAAAACAAGATAACGCGTCGTACACAAATAAAGCGAGTGAGAGGCACAATTAGCTGAGTGAAAATGCTTTAGAAATGTTGGAAAATGATTCAAATGAATCGTGCGGCAGCTGGGAAAGCTCATACTCATGCTCATACTCATGTTGGTGTTGGGGTTTGTACGCGCACTTGTTGTGGATAGAGAAATACGCATTCACACAAATATTTCATTGTGCTTTATTGCTGTTTATAATGTGTACATAAATAAATAAGTAGCTGTAAGCTGCTTTATAGCTCCTGCTCCAATAGGCACACACCTGGCGGGTAACCGACACAGCTCTTTCGTATGACTGACAGCACCGTAATTCCAAATAATAAAATGCTACTTCCTCGTCCTCGGGGCCACCACAATTCCCAGTATTCTCCAAACATAACTTCAACTTGGCCCGTGCTCAGCTAACAATGCGACAAACGAATTCTATGTTATATGCCTCAATGCGCTTATTGTTCGCTGTAGCAAATTAACCAAATTAAAATGAGACGCTACAATACGTTCTAATTGGCGCTTTCGTCACCAGCATTAAAGCGTTACAAGAAAAAATTAATATGTACGCTTTCAACAAATTGTTGCACTAAATTTATTTTCTTATTTTTCATTCTTTATGATGAATTCATCACTATCGTAAGTCAGCATTATTTTTATACCGGACAAATCATATTTATAGTCATATTTAATATTGAATGTTTTCTTTAATTCTACATGCATAACTCATGAGACCGAATGACAACTCTAGGAATATATTTAAATAATAAATATATTTTCAATCAATTGTTGCTTTACATGTATTATCTTTTTTTGAGATTTATAGGAACGTGAAAAACAAAAATAAATATTTGTGAAAAAAATTTCAGTAATTTCAGTTTTTAAATTAATAAATTTATTATTTTGTATATCAGACAATTCTTTTTTCTATAATTCCAGATTCACGTCCCTCACGAGTCTAAGAGTAATGAAACCAGTTGGATTATAAACACTTGCCCATATTCGAATTTCCATCAATTTTACAATTTCGAAGTCAATACAAAACCCATATTAATCAAGATATTAACATTGTAATAGAATGATTAATTTTCGTCCACTTATTATTCAGTTATTAATCTAGTTTGCGATTGGATTTAGATGGCGACTTACCGATATTAACAATGCCATGATTGGTTAGTTCCCAGCATGACTGTAAGCGTAATATGCTCAAGCTGTGACTTTGCTTTGGTGAAAAATATCCGAGGGCAGCATCTGTGACGTGGTAAGCCTGTTGGATACGACAAAAGCGACAAATTCAATTAAGTATGAGACCATGTTCAAAGCTCCCTGCGCTCCTGCTCCCTTTGGGGAACGCTCACTCATATTCAACACTTGCCTGCAGCGAGAACTCGTACAAGGATGGCAGCAGCTGGGCCACAGCGCCCACCGCCTCGTCCGCAATGTTGATGCAGTCCGCCAGTGACAAGGACACGATCCGCGGCGTCAAGCAGGCCCACAGCCCGGCCTCGGTGACCTCATTGCAGCCGGCCAGCTCAAGTTCAAACAGACTCTGCAATTGTCATTTTATTTACGAAATTATTCTTTTGTCGTTGCCCATTTCGTTTTTATTGCCCACAACTTAGATTTTAATTAAAAACATTGCACAATCAAGTGGGGAATACTATAGAGTGAATGGGCGTTTTTCTTCATAATATTTTTATTAAAACTAAAATGATATAAGATACGATTTATGTAATATTTTATTTTATTTATATCTGCGTTTAATGTAAACATGTAGCAGACATCATAAATTTAGTTATTTCCAAGTCATCTTAAACTTTTATTGCTTTCAGTTTAGTTTAACATTAAATTACATTTTATAGGTGTAACAAAAATTCTTGGGAATACCCTTATTAAACATTCAGTACCATTATTTGGCAAATAATCGCAGAGAAAGTATTTACAAAGGTAAAGCCCCAGCAGGGAAATCAGAATAATAAAGAAACTCTCATGCAGCAATGAGTAATAGTAGTTTAGTTGACTCGACTCAGAAATACACTGTTAACGTTTTAAAATATTAAACAAATTACTTTTGCGTAGACAGTGTGTAAATAGTATTAATAAAAAGCTACGTAGGTAAATTTACTCAAAGTAGTAGCACTTAAAGGTTAGTTTATTTGACTAGACTCACAAATACACTGTGAGCATTTAAAGCAATTTAACTAATTACTTTCTGCAGACAGTGTATGAATAGTATTGATATTAAACTACGCAAATACGCTGGCAAAACAAGTGTGACTACAAATCAATTTATTTAAAGCGTATAGGGTATTTGCATCCAAAGTTCTTGGCAACTGAGTTAACTTTGACCTTTCAGAGAAGCCAAAACAAGCCAAACGAAAATGAAGGCAAATAAAACATTTGCCGATACTCGTAAGTCGACCCACATTGCGTGCCAGACAATATGTCGGGGGCATTTGATCTGACTAGTCACAATTTTGTACCTACAATGTTCCCAACGGTTCTTGTTGTTGTTGCAGCAGTTGTTTTGGCCAAAAGTTTACTACGCTTCGTGGCGACACTCAAGAACTTTGGCTCATAAACGCGCAGCGCAGAAAAAACACGTCAAATCAAAGCACAATAGCAATAAAAAAGAAAACTCAACGGGAAATGCGAAATGGGAAATGGAGGAAAAGCGAAAATACTCGTATATATGTAAGACGGTATAGGACTGGTGACTGGCGACATAAACAAGTACCAAAGACTACAAAGTTTTATCGCTAACTACATCAACAATTACACGTTCAACTGAAACTGAACTGAAGCAAACTTGTGTTGAATTATGAGAGGTAACCATATCGGAAAATTGAGCACCTTAAATACAGTTATTACATCAAATAAAGTTGCACGTTGCTTACAATGGATTGGACTACATGGAAAATTGCCTAGAGGATCTATAAATCGAGAGCTATTGAAAACTTTACTAAATATCTACTTCTATTGACTCATTATTTATTCTAGAATCAAAATATTTATGTACAAAAAATAAAGAGTTTTTATTTGTACTTTGATATAATTTGTCTTATTGAAAAAGTTTTATTAAACCTTTAGATCTAGTTAAATGATGGCTACATAGCACAAGCACGTATAATTCCTAGTAAACTATAACTATAATTATTGGAACACTTATCAAGCTCAATTTACCAATCAATGGACACCATATAAATACAGAACTCTTTTTGGAAGTCCCGAAATTGGAGCTATTAGCCAACAGATGTCAATTTATCTTATCTACTTCTTGGGATTATTTATTTAATTGTTTCAATTATGGAGAGATGGTAATAGGGCACCTCTTATCTGGCGTTACGATATGTAAATGACATGCTATCTAATTGGATTCCAGCTAATTGTGGCTCTGCAATGACTTCATTGTTAATACTACAATTTCCATAGTCGTAGTTTGTTTGTGTTTATGGCCAACAGAGCGGGGAATACTCGAAAGTTTTGTTGTTCGCCTGGCCATACGTGTATCCAGGGTAACTTTTTTCCCCATGTCGGCAGCAAAATCAATAAGGCAAAAAGCAAATACAACAATACGCCCAGAGTACAATGAATTCTCTTTCGCTTGCTTTCCTCCTGTTTTCCCAAAGTTTTTCCTCAGCATAAATTCAACATACATGATTTAATTAGTGAAACTCTATTTGCATTATAGGAATTTATATTTATGAAATAACTTTCATCAGCTAAACGATGGAAATTCTTACATTTTCATCAGATATTAATTGAATTTCAAGCCAGCTTAGTTTCACGAGAGATTCATAAGTTAATTAGCCATACTTTTGCATACTTTCATAATTTGTTGGGCAAATCGTGGAACGGCCAGGAAATTCTTAAGCATATCCGGACTTCTTTATGGGTCAGCAGGGTTCAACAGCAACAGCAACGGCAACGGCAACGGCAACTGTGAAGGGTCAACTTTAGAGTCAGCAATGCGGAAATTACGTATACGCGGCGTGTGCGCCGAAGGCAATTGCGGGCATATGGCCCATTAAATATGAACTCGTCGCATTTCCGTCGCAATTCTCGGAAGCCAGTGGCAAATTATAGACGCTTGTTAATGCATAAAAACTATAGTCAGCATGCAGGCAGAACACAGGACACAAGACACAAAGGACAGAGGACAGGACTTAGGGACGCAGCAGCTGCACAATGCAATGCGTCCCAACGGGGATGTTTGGCCCCCGTCCCGCTCCCCAAGGTCAAATTTTCTATATTGTTGGGAGCAGTCGACTGTCAACTGTTCCAGCTGTTCCACGCATGCCATTCTTGTTGACATATCCAGCGACAACAATTCGCAATCAAGCCATTTGTCAGGCACAGACACAAACACACACCCACTCACACACTTAAACACCCACACACAACAAACTAGGCTTATGAACATGACATGCATTCACATTGAATTAATTCCGACATTGCAGATTGACACGCAGCCAACTCTGACTGACTAAGAGACTGACACAACCGCAAAACACTCGGAGATATCCAACACATGGAGAAAGGGAGAGCGAGTCTGAATATTTTAGTCAACTCGGCCACAACCAGTTGGCCCAGCATTATCCACTTTGCAGTGCGCGTGTCTCTGTCCGCCTCGGAGCTTGGCCAACATGCGGCTGCCTCCTGCTGAGTCCCTAGTAGATTACCCTGGCAGATTGCATTGCATTGGCCCATGGAAATGAATAGATTAGTTCTCGGTTGCTGCCGTTACGGGCGAACTTGGCATTTGGCATTGCCGCAAACTGAGGCACAAACATAAGCACAGCTGAGTGCGGCAATTAACCTAACGAAGTTCATTTGAATTCAAGTTACTTTCGACTTTTGCCAGATTATGCAATACACTGCTTAAGAGCCTTCGCAGAGTTTAAATGAAGTGACCATGGAGCTAAAGTGGGTGCTTAAGAATGTGATATAAGTATGAGCAAGGTGAATAGAAAAAATGAAATAAGCCCAACATTTCATAAACTGTAGAAATTCTGTTGAAATCCAGTTGATATAATGAAACCGTAGAGGTAAAGAGAAAGCTTTACACTGCTTACAGATAGACATAAATAGAGTGAAATGACAAGAAAATTGTATAATGAAGAACCAGATAAAATTGAATGAATATTTCCATGAAGTGGAAATTAAGGCAACAGAATGAATAGGACAAATTGAGTGAAATAAGTGGAAAGTTCAATGAATTATGCAAATTAATAAATTTGCACTCCGAAATGTTTATTGATATTAAAATGAGGAGTAAATATTAACGATTAATTTAATTGACACTATACACGTACAGTGAACGTAGCACTGAAATAAGCTGACCATGGAGGTGTTGAAGGTGACAACATAATTAAATCATGGCTTGAGTGGGTGTTAAGGACAAATGCATAATTTATAAAATATAATTTTAGTCGGTTGCCAAGTAAATATGGGAAAAATATACACGAAAGCATGCAAAGGAATGTGATAAATATGTTGAATGTACAAAAACAAAATCTTGCTAAATAAAATGCTGATTTTGTTGATTTTGGCAACTGATTGACAAACAGTCGAATAAAAATCAAAACTCATACGGCTGGCCACGCATCTTATAAAAGATTCACCATGCGAATCAGCACTCACTGATGTGTATTCGTTCGCATTCATATTCGCATTCACGTTTAGCACAAATTAGCTAAACGAATTATTTCACTAAATTAAATTAAATTTATGGCGCTGCTTTGATGTGATTTGCGCTTGAAATTGATCGCATCAATTCGTTATGAGATTGCAGAGGAAACCTGTGTCCCGACTCTTCCGTCCCTCATCCTCTCTGGGGCCTCACGACACTTGGGATACTCAGGGGGCATACTCTGATGACACACTTTGCACGTTTCATTTTGCTTGTCGTGTGTGTATATCAAATGAAAATAGTTCGCACTTGCCGGGCAGCAGCAGTAGGCAGGAATTTTGGGTGAGTTTATTTTAAAATTACGTATACGCCGCGTGGCGTACGACGACTGACCAGCATCCAACTGACGCCCGCCCACGGTCATGGGAAGCTTGTTTGTTGTTGCTGGTTAAATAAGTATATATACGATATATCAAATGAAAATAGTTCGCACTTGCCGGGCAGCAGCAGCAGGCAGGAATTTTGGGTGAGTTTATTTTAAAATTACGTATACGCCGCGTGGCGTACGACGACTGACCAGCATCCAACTGACGCCCGCCCACGGTCATGGGAAGCTTGTTTGTTGTTGCTGCCCATTAGTCTGGCCAAAAAGTGTGCGAAACAATGACAGATTTAGAAGATAAATATCCGAAATTCTAACCAATTTATCTTCAGAATAAGTGCAAATCTCCCAGCAGCTTTAGAGGTATTATTCTGTGACATTCTTTGGGATTGTTTAAGAATTTACCAAAATAAATATCAAATTAGATGTAAGTAATATAGGAAATGATGGATCACCGACATCGATATCATTTAAAAAATGTCTAATTAGTGTCATCTGCGTTTGAAAACTGCAAATAGTTCATGTCCATGATGAATATATGTAAATTGAACTACATGCTCATGGTTTGTGACTTGGTTAAGCGTTTTCATAATATGTATTAATTAAGTAAAATAGTAAGAATCCAAATTTAGATGAGCTCACCTGCAAGTGGTCTAGTAGTGTTTCCAATCCCCGGTCGCTGATCGAGGAGCAGCGCAGACTGAGCGAGTGTACGTGCTTGGAGGCGAGCGGAAAGGAGTGCACCACATCGAGGGCATCCTCATCGGAGGCCCCCACCAGGCCGAGCGCATGAAAGCCGCGTCGGATGAGCGAATTGTAGAGCTTGCCGCGATCACAGGCAGGCATCTGGCGCAGTTCGCGGCACTGCAGCGTGGGCAACAGGCCGGACCAGTAGCGTGGACTGCGGTAGAGAATGTCTCGCCACTTGATGCACACCTGGGCGAGCACACGTCGCTCGTACGGCGAGAAGTATTGGAAAAAGCGATTCAGGAAACGGTCATCGAGCAGCAAGGCATCGATGCTCTGGATGTGTGGCGGGTGCTTGTGGAGAATCAGCGCGGATTGGGTAACAGCCGCAACCAGCTGGGAGCCGGGTGCAGTGACAACGCCCCCACTGCCGACACCATACGGATGATGCAGGTGCGGATTGGGCAGCTGTTTGCGTAGTTGCAATGGCGTGCCGCCAGAGCCGGCGACCTTCTGAGCCGCCGCCATGCCCATGGTGCTGAAGGTGGGCGAGCCGGGCGCCGGAATCATAATGTTCATCTGCTTGGCAATCGATTTGACTGTGGGCGTGGGTGGTGCGCCCAGTGGCATGCCCCCAGGTGGTGCAGGCACGCCTCCTGCCATCACCAGATGATGGCTCGAATTAATCAACGTGGAGCCGGCCATAGCTTGCAGTTGCTGCTGCTGCTGTTGTTGTTGCTGCTGCTGCTGCTGCTGCTGTTGCTGCAGCAGATGCGCGGGCGGAAGATGCGCGGCGGGCAGTGCATTGGAGCTGGCTTGCTGTGGCGCCGCAGACATGGAGATGAGCGTGGCGCCAGGCGCAGCTGCCGATGCCGTTGCTGCTGCTGCGACTGCTGCACTCTGTTGGCCACCACGCGATGGCTTATCCGGCGTCTGCGGCGAGTTGGAGCCGGAGTTTGAGCTGCTGTTGGCGTTGGAATTGGAGTTGGAGTTGGAGTTGGAATTGTTGCTGCTGCCGCCGCCGCAGAGAGCGTTGGTGACGCGCTCCATTACTGAGGTCTTGCCGCTGGATGAGCTGGCACTGGACGTGGAATTTGAGGAGGAGTTGTCGCTGTTGCCGCCGCTGCTGTTGCTGCTGCCATGATGATGCTTCGAGCGTAATCCCAGACCGTTGATGCGCTTCGATAATTCGGCGGAGGCTCGCTCGACCACGCCTTGCGCCGAGATCGATGACATCGTATTCTGTAGCAAATGCACTTTGCCTCCGTCTCTCTCACCCTCTCGCGCTCTCGTTCTCGCTCTCGCTCTCGCTCACTCGCCCGCGCTCTGCCGTTCGCACGTAAGCAGACACAATGGTAACGACGCTGTCTCGCTCGCTCTCACTCCGCTTTACATAACGTGCAATTGCAGCATGTTGAGACGGTTTGACCTTGTTACGGCTCTTCCTGCTCTGCTCCTCTGCCGTGCCGCTCTCGCCGTCTCTTGCGCGCTTCACCTGCAAAACGCAAACAGAAGAGAAAAAGTAACGTTATTAAGCCTTAGTTCAAGCTGCGTTTTTACAACTCTCTTTATCTCTCTCACACTCAGCACGAACGGCAAAATAAAACACACGAATTTATGTTCCACATTCATTCCTCTGGCATGTTGCCTGTTGTTGTTGTTGTTGCTGTTATTGTTGCTGTTGTTATTATTGTGCACGCCATTCCGCCATTTCACCTTTCGGCCATTCCTCATATCCTATTCATCATTCCCCGTTCGCCGTTTGCGATTTGTTGTGGCTACGAAAACTTCGGGCGATAAAGCGAACAATGTAAATGCAACAACAACAACACTAATAGAGAAGTGCAAAAGCGAAACAACAACTATGCCAAGGTAATGAATAGCACAACGGATGGATGACTATGGTTGTTGTTGTTGCTTCAGTTCTGTAGTTTTTGCTGTTGCTCTCCTTGTTATTGGCGTGCTCTTGTTGTTGTGGTTTAAGGCCATTTCGGTACTCTGAACTATAAAGCGAGAGCCTAAAGCTTGCCAAAAGGATTTCGAGTTATAAACACGTGCTAATAAATTCATTAAAAGCTGCCCACCAACTTTTTTACGTGTTGGGAAAAACAAGTTAAATATATAAATTTTAATGGAAATTTTCAATTAAGTCAACTATCAATATATTGTGATAAAATACTACAAACTGGAAATTTAATTAATTTGAAATTAAGAAAACTTTGTCTTATTTAATTTCTTCACTATAATTATATAAAAAGGCTACAAAATAACAATTAAAAAAATAATTTTTCTTAAATTAACATTCAGAACAAGTTGGCTTCATTTTAATTATTTTTTGAATCTGCAAAATTCAAAGTTTCCCAATCGAATTACGCTCGTAAACAAACTCGAATGCTCTTATTAAATTCAGCATTGGCGCCAAGGCTGCTCATTCAATTAGCCAAATGGCAATGCATTTTCAACCATTTGGGACACGATAAAAGAAGAAATAGAAAAAACAGGAAAAGGCAATAGATTTCGATGCAAGGCCATTGTTGGTGGCGTTCCTGGTGATGATTTAACGTGTCTGAAAAGTTTTAGCCACTTAACACAGCTGGCGAGTGCCATTAATAACGAAACATCAAAGCTATTGGGGGTAAGCTAAGTACTTGGAAATCTGTTCGTTCCAAGCCAAGTTGGTGGAGGTTAAAAGAAAACACATGAAATCCTAAGCATGTCAAGAGCGTTCGTATGTTTGTGTGTGTGAGTGTGTGCAACAATTTAAGAACTTAACCTGCTTCCAATCTCGAGACAAATGAGGTTATTAAAAAGCTCTAACGGCGGTAAGGGAAGGGAAGGAAGGTAGAAAAACGACAGCAAAATGCTCATCAGGTCGAACAAAGGATCCTGGGGCATAAAAGACAATTTAATTGCCATAAATAGGGGGCCCTTTTTATGCTTCGCATGCTTCTCCTCAGCCTCCTACGCCGTGTGGCATGTGCCACATCTTGCTGTTGGACTGGAAGGTGAACGACGCGTCGTTTGTCATGTTGCAGCGTCATCGTTGTCGTCGTCGGGCAAATCTTGGCGTTTGCCTTCTCGTTGTCTGCCATGTCTGCCTTTTCCGCTGCTGGGCCACACAATGGGGCAAGAGTACAAAACAATGAAAGCCTCTCATGCAGGGAAACCACCAAGGCGGGCTAAGGGACTGGGAGCATTGTCTCTGACTTCCTTATCGCTGAATTGTCTTTGTGTGTTTGTGTGCGCACTTCAATTTCCGCTATTCTATCTCTGAAGTTGTCTGCAGTTTGTCCCCCAAATATTCTTGACCTATCGAACACACTTCGCGCGCAAGGTTAACTATTGTTCCGAGTCTAACAGAAATCTTGGGACACTATTGCGCACATTCTCAGATTTCTCACGTCAAAGTCAAATAGAAGTTGGCATTATAAAGAGCTTCTCTTTTTCCTTCTGGTACAAAAGTTACATAAACGTCTTTGACTTTCACACAAAGTGGATTTCAAAGTCCCTGGGGCGACGTATTTACTTTACAAATATTAAAATGCTTCTCAAATTTACCAACTTAAAAGTTGGCATTAGCAATTGACAGCACGTTTATTAAATGTTGAACTTTGTTTTTAAATACTTTCGTAATAAATTGTAACGTTTTGTATAATATATTTAAAAAATATGTAAATTTAGCTCTGTTACGCAGAAATACACTTTTTCAAAAGTATTTAGTTATAAATACAAATTTAATTGTAAATTACGTAAGGCCCAAATGCACAAATTAAATTTAAATTCCATAAATATTAAATATGATAAATGTAACTGCAATGTGAATATAGAAAATGTCTAAAGTTTCGCTTCAATTTTTCTGTAATATTACTATATTACTATTTAAAAGTTAAAAGTTGCATCAATTATTTTAATTGACACTGGACAACTTTTGGCATTTGAAATAAACTGCATTTACATATGGAAAATTTGAGAAATATGCAAGTGGAGAAGCAACAGCAGACTCAGTTGTGGCATACAACGAGAACCGACACTAAAGTAATTCCGCAAAACAAGCTGCATGCTGCATGCTACATGAGCGGTGAATGAATCAGAATGTAAATCTGAATGTCATCACCCCCTTCCGCCCTCAGCTTGTCATGTCCTGCTCACTCAGTCACTCACTCACACACTCACACACTCACACACACACACACACTCGGAGAACCGTCTGCATGCGAGAGTGTGTGCGTGCACTCGCCCGTACTTATTTCATTTTTATGCGACCCTCCATTTTGTGAGCATTTTCCGCCGCTTGGCTGTGCGTCTATTTTTGGAGTTGGTTTGAGTCGCGGCGAAACAAAGCAAAGCAAGGCGAAGCGGGGGAAGCGGGCGAGGCGAGACTTGAGGCGAGGCGAGTTGTGTTTTTGTTGCTGTTTCGCGTGCTTCGCTCCTTCTGCTTATTGGATTTCGCCGCTGTCGCTGTCGCTGCCGCGTAGCGGTAACTACAGTACGCTTTAAATCGCTCCGCAGCTCTGCTCTGTGTCAGGCTTTGCTCCACATCTAAGACCCATGCTCGACCCTCCTGCCTCACCCTCGCCTTCGCCTTCGCAATGCCCCTGCATCGTAACCCTGCCCACTTGCCTGGGATTCGTATGCGTGCTGCGACAGCTTTATATATCGATTTTCGTCCCTTTGTTTTCATTCCCATTTGCGCTTTGATCTAAACGATGAAAACAAAATAAATCTCCCGGATAGCATAAACCATCAAGCGACTGTCAATCTTTTTTAATATCCTCGTAACATTCGCAGTGTTGTGCAAGTTCATCAAACGACCACAACAACAAATGCAGATAACATAAATTAAATAATTCGACATCAAAGTGCAACCGTCATTCGACGTTAAGCTGGTAACTTCACTTTAGTATCATGGCATTATATGTAGCATACTTTCAAGAGAAGTTCGCACTAAAAGTGCTCACAAACTATTTCAATATTGGCTGTGCGTTTTGTTTAATGCTAATCCAAAGTGCTTGCTACTTTTGTTTGTTTTTTTTGAATATTGTTTCATTAGTTTGTGCAAGCTCACAGAATACACAAAACAGAAATTATACAGCATTAGAATTAGCATTTGTTCAACAGTATGAATAAAAGTGTGAAAATGTGTGAAACTACTTCAATAACTAGTATGAATTTCATTGTTTTTAAATTCTATGCTTTCTCAAGTATTTTCAAGTGAGGGGTTGCGTTGAATAAACATTTCATTGGGTTGATTTATAGTTGAAATAAAAAACAATTCACCTATAAAGAATAATAAAAAAAAATCTCCAAACTATTTTAATAGTTGGTATGCATTTTGTTATTTTGACCTTCATGTTAAATTCAATGCTTTACAGTTTAATTTGTCAGAAGTACTTCAAAAATTCAAATTCAATAGGGAGTTTAGTTGGTTTAGTTTGGTACCAAGAAAAAGATAAAAGTCGAATTAACTCGATTTGCTGCATCTATCAATTGGCTGATTCATGCAACACATGGCATCTGTGCGCCAGTATGTGCGTAACTGGGTCAAACTGCAAATGTGACCCGATTCATGGTAGATAGCTTTTCATATGCCCACCTATAACTGTATATATAACTGTAGCGCACTTGTATACTGTATATCAGTATTTAAGTTGAATGTTGATTAAGCCCCATGCGATTGTGCTGGCAAATCAATATGGAAATCAGCTGGAGGCACAGCACCTGGTGGCCAGGTGTGCGTTGTAAAGCGAAAATTGAGCCAAACACAAGCAGCGAGAGCGCCAGCCTGTCTAAAGTCCTTTATTATTATGGGTAGATGTCGCTGGTATGACATCACAAGCTCAAGCTCAAACTGAAGCGAAGCGAACTGAAGGAGCGGGCGGCCGGAGGGGGTGGACAGCAACCCTCTGGGATTGGGGGTGAGAGGGCGGTAAGCGCCCGGCTTTTGCTCGGGGGTTGCAAGTGCTGATAGAGCTCAAAGATGGAGAGGCCGTCGCTGCTGCTGGGCATGGATGTAGAATGATGGTGTAGAGTGGAGACGAGTAAAAAGCAGACAAAAGCAAAGGCAACGGCAAAGGCAAAGGCAATGGCAAAAGCAAACAAATCACGTGCAACCCAAATGTTGAAACAGTTCAAACGTAAAATTTGGCAACGTGAAACGCCAACAAAAAATTCTGCTGCTATGGAAACTTTTGTAAATTTTCAAGACAGACCATTCTACACACCTGATTATTTTGTTGAAATAAATATGTTATTTTAAGAATATATACATATATCGGCGTATATATGTAGATGTTTTTATTTATTTGTTTGTTTGGAATTTTCGTAGCTTGTCGCATGCAATAAAAATCAATTTTACAAACGTTCTTGTTTTGTTTTTAATGGTTTTTTTGGCTTTTATTTCTTGTGCTTTCGCTAGCGACCACCACTTAACCGTTAACCGTGAATAAGTCTATTACTTATTCAGTTGGATTCACGTAAAAACTGCACACAATTACACAAATGCTTTTGAGAAACGGCAAAAACAATCACAAAACTATTTGCACGCATTCGTTTGTGTTTGTTTGTTTGGTTGTTTGTGTGTGGAAAATGTTGAGCGCCGTGAGCAAAACGAGTAAACGATCAAACGGAAAATTAAGCATCCGAGCGTAAGCGCGCACGACTCATAACTAACTGCAGGCCGATGCGAGCAGCGAAAGTGGCGAAAGTGCGAAAGCTCCCAGAGCTAGAAGAGAGCGCAAAAAGGAGCGTGCGCTCTCGATTTGCCTCTCTCACGAAAAGTTCATTGCATGGACATGGCAACAGAAAGTGTGACGATGCAACTTTAAATGTAACATTCCCCATCCCTGTTATCTACGCCTCTGTCTGTTAACATTGTTTTTATTGTGCAGCCCCAGAGGATGCGCACTGCAGTTGTTGTCGCTGACGTTTGTGAAGTAAACAATCGAAATACACCCCCGACATTGCTCTCTTTGTTTTGAGAGAGCGACTGTAAGCAGTGTGCAAGAGACAAAGCTCATTCGATAGCCTCACTAAATACGATTTTGTTATTTAATTACATATTAGGAAACTGATAATTCATTTACAGTTTGTTGAAATTAATTTTAAAATCTATTGCTTCAGTTTTTTTTGCGAATTTAAATATATAAATAAAATATTGGTTTTCAAAAAAGTCTTTAAATTTGTGAAAGTTCTTTTAACCCAGACTTCTTCAGTTACTTAATAGGTTATTACCCTTGCAACAGCAAAATGTACTTACCTTACAATTGTTCGCTTTTGGCTTTGTCCAGCCATAAATAGTAATGGTACTCCACACAAGTTCAAATTGCAAGCGATTCATCCAACAAGTCAAGCCAAGTCTTTTTTAATTTTTTTAAAGAGATAGTCAATCGATTTTTTCCAGCCTAAAATTAAAAAATATTAAATTATTTTGTAAATTGTACTTAAAAATTTTGTTTTTTCCGTTTGCTAACGAAACAGACGTTTCATGTTTCAGCTTGTTATTTTCGGGTTTTTCAAAAAATCTAGCATTTGCAATACTTTGTTTAAAATTCGCGCTCACTTTTTCGATCAACTGCTGTTTTCGATAAGAAGCCACTTATCGATTCTTAACAGAACTCTTTAATGTTACTTAACATAAATTCGTTCTGTTAGTCGGCAAGAAGAAGCATTTCAGAGAAGAGGAAGACGTAAATAATACTTTTTGGTTTGTTGCAATTCGTAAAAAATGTCCTCGACATCAGCGGCTGCATCAAATGCAGCACCCGCCAAACCCGAAGTGCGGTACGTGACAGAGGTGCCAAGCAGTCTGAAGCAACTGGCCCGCCTGGTGGTACGAGGTTTCTACTCCCAGGAAGACGCGCTCATCATCGACATGTTGGTGCGGAATCCGTGTATGAAGGAGGACGACATCGGCGAACTGCTGCGATTCGAGAAGAAACAGCTGCGAGCACGCATAACGACACTGCGCACCGACAAGTTCATACAGATCCGCCTGAAGATGGAGACGGGCCCCGACGGAAAGGCCCAAAAAGTCAACTATTACTTCATCAATTACAAAACGTTTGTGAACGTGGTCAAGTATAAGCTGGACTTGATGCGCAAGCGCATGGAGACGGAGGAACGGGATGCCACCAGTCGCGCCAGCTTCAAGTGTTCCATGTGCTGCAAAACCTTCACAGATCTCGAGGCGGATCAGCTGTTCGACATGACAACGCTGGAGTTCCGCTGCACCTACTGCGGCAGCATTGTGGAGGAAGACAGTGCGGCGATGCCAAAGAAGGACTCGCGTCTGATGCTGGCGCATTTCAACGAGCAGCTGCAACCCCTATACGATCTGCTGCGCGAGGTGGAGGGCATCAAGCTGGCGCCCGAAGTGCTCGAACCCGAACCCGTCGACATCGATACGATACGCGGCATCACGAAGCCGAATGCCATGAGGCCGGACGGCATGGCATGGTCGGGAGAGGCGACACGCAACCAAGGCTTTGCCGTCGAGGAGGCGCGCGTCGATGTGACTATCGGTGGCGACGACAGCTCCGAGGCGGTTGTGGAGCGCAAGTCGCGTCCGATTTGGATGACAGAGAGCACTGTGATAACCGATGCAGATGGCAGCGATGGCAACTCGTTGAGCGAAGCGACACAGCCATCGTCCACATCTGGGCATCGCAACAAAAAGGAGAACGAGGACATTATGTCGGTGCTCCTGCAGCATGAGAAGCAACCGGGACAGCGGGAAGCGCATCTCAAAGGCATTCACAAGGGCTCCTCGGCCAACTCCAGTGATTCCAGCGACGATGAGAACGACATTGACAACACAAAGATACGTGAGTTCTCCAATTCAAACACTGTTGAAATTAGCTCTAAGCTCTCTTCTCTTTGCTCCATTCAAGCGAATGTCGATTTCGACAATTACATCAACTCGGAGTCGGAGGAGGAGGACGACGATGTGCCCACTGTCCTGGTGGGCGGCAGACCGCATCCCTTGGATCAGGTGGACGACAAGTTAATTGCCCAGATGACACCGCAGGAGAAGGAGAATTACATACACGTCTATCAGCAGCACTATAGTCATATATACGACTGAGTTTCAATTAGAATCTATGCCTAAGTATAGTGTCAATGATAGTTTAAGTTGTATATTAAATGGGCTAGCAATGTATGGAATGCTAAGCACGTAACAAAACTGGAGTATATTTCCAAATAAGCTATTTCAAATGGCGCCAAAAATAGTGTAGCCAAGAAGAAATTCGATCAGCTGTGGCTAGGAGTCTGGTATATTAACATAAAGTTAACAGTGCATTCTCAAATCTGCGTTAACAGCGGCGAGAAATTATGTCATGCGGCCTGTTAAGCCCACAGGCACGCAAAGTTGGCTTCAGTGTTAATTAGCTTGCTAGGGCTTGCTGACCAGCTGTTCTCACTAGTTTCAGTCTCGTTCTAATATCAGTGCCATCGCATTAAAAGCATGCTCCCGTAGTGTTGGTGTTGGTGTTTGTGTTGTGGGCGTCTATTTGACACATTCGCCAAATTGTGTGCACTAGATAAGCGGTTGAATGTAAACAGTATTAAAGATATGCTTCTATATCAACACGACCGTGGTCTGCTCATCATTGCCGCCTCACATTCTAATTAGAATCCCAGCCACGAGAATTTCTTTGTATTGTATTCATTCGCTCGCATTTGCAATATTTACGAGCTACCGCTGACGCTGACGCGTAATGCTGACACCTGCGAATTCGATTGGAATACGCGAAACGTGATCGCGTGCACTGCAAGTGTGTGCGTGTGCATTGCCTTAAAAGATAACTCGATCAATTCTCATTATTTGCTAAATAAATACACAATACCGAGCAGTCAATCAAGAAGAACTGTCGCCATCTAACGGAAATTTCCGAAACCCCAAATTGAATGCAGACCAATTGGTATCGAAATTAAAGTAAGCGAAACGAATCAGCGACAATGAAGGTTAACATCGATAAGGACCTGGTGCCCATGAAGGCCCATTACTTTCTCTTCAATGCCGGTAAGTAAGCCACATAACATTTTGAAGCATTACTTAATTACAAGTACCCTCTAATTACTCATTCCATCAGATAAGATTCTAATACACGCACTTTCCACACTATGACAATATTAAAAACGAACATTTCTTGAATGTGTTCGACGATAAGGGAGCATTGATAACGCATTTGTAGTGTCATGTAGATACACATTGCTATATGCGTTCAGTAAATACTATACTTGATAAGAAGGTTAGTTAATTAGCAGTTGTTCAACATTCAATTCAATCAATTTGATCCCAGTAGCTTAAGCTCATAGTGCAATTGAAACAGTGTTCGACAGCAGTATGCGAATAGCGATTATCCACTCCAACAGGTTACTGACGAACTTTAAAATCTGTAGTTTATTTCAATTTGAGACTTTTCTACTCTACTCTTATAATTCTCTGAATACAGTTCCATTAGAGAAACTACATTTGTAGAATCGTATTGCGAAATAAGCTCTCTTAAAGTATACAATTTATTTACTTTTAAAGCGTTTGCCATGCAATTTGCTGCAAACAGCTGAGCAAGGTAGCTGAAGTTGGTTGCAAAGTTAATATGTCAATTAACTAAGCCGACAGTCCCCACGGTGCTTAGCCCACTTCGTGACCTGAGACAAACTGCTATCAGCAATTAAAGTAACGTTCTTACTTTCAAATTAATTAAAAAGTTTCGCAGCCACAACTTGACGACCAAATACAATGTATGTTATTATATAGGTTCTTATATATCAGCCAGCAGATTATAATCTCGATGACGGTATATTACGCCGATTGTTGATTTTGGGAATAGCCACAATTATACGTACTATAATTATACACACACAATGCTTATCAGACACAAACACCCACATTTCATATTTGGACAATTCACACTAATCGCTGGCCAGTTGGCTTTAGGTACCCTGTAAATTGTTTATATGTGTTATTTTTGTGTGTGCTTACAACACGGAATTTATAAAGTATAGATAACTTTTGTTAAAACTTGTAGAACTTATGTACAGGATAATCGAAATCGTTCCAGCACATTACAAATAAAACTTGAAATTAAAACGGGAAATAATATTCCTTTTGTCCTAACGTTTTCTTCACTTGTAATTTTGGCAAATTCTAAACTACGCTTTGTCACAGGGTGTCTTCAAGTCCATCACAGATTTCATTGGTTTTAGTTGAGCATGTCAACCTCACGAACTCATCAACGCCCACGCCCATGCAACTAATCTAAATATTTTGTTTTCCTTTATTCTGGCAATTCGAAACTGGGGCAGGCACCGCACCCGTTGTACCCTTTATGCCACAGCTGGCGTTGCAGCTGGGATACTCCTCGGTTGTCGTCGGCACCATGTACATGATCTTGCCCATTATCGGGCTTATAGCGAAGCCACTCTTTGGCTATATAGCCGATCGGTAAGTCAAACTTGCAATTAATATTTTCTCCTATTATTATTAATCTGAGCAAATTGACTTGGCGAGCATTAAATCATTAACAATTCATAATGATATTCACAAATACGATAAGGTCAATGTTCTTTCGCTGTACATTTTCAAAAAAATAGTTTATAATAAAGTTTAACAATATTTCTATTCCATTAAAAAATGCATACAGTTGCGTTGTAATATTTTTCGATCGTTTTTATATTACTCAAAACTTAATTTTATTTTTAATTCGAATTTTATAATTTCTAATATTTTTGATAATATATCAGTTCCATACAAAATATAATTTTGATTTGTTATATTTATGAACTATTTTTTAAATCAATTAGCTATTGTTCTTTATTGTCTATTTTCAATTTATTATTGATATAACAACTGTGTGAAAATGGTAAAATATTTATTGATTCAAGATCATTAATTTTATGATTACCCCCAGCTACCATCGCCATCGATTCCTCTTTCTGGCTGGACAGGCTCTGACCGCTGTGGCCTTCTTCATGATCATGTTTGTGCCCGCCGTGGAGCCGGAGACGCAGTTCCATTGTCATGCTGGGGTCTCCAATATACGCTACTGCTCCAATTATGGCACTGACACGGAGAAGCAATTGGAATCGCACTTCGGCAATCGAACATTGACCTGCCACATGCACTGTCAAATGGTGCCTCCAATGTGGGATATTGTGTGCAACAATTGGCTACAAAACAAGACGGCCAACTGCCAGACGAACAGCAGCAGGCCGTGGATTGATTTCGTCACGTACATCAGCATGAATGACATTATTGAGGAGCCAATGGCCAGTGGAAATGGCAAATGTCTTAACTTCCTGATACCGCACGACAAGGGCACTGTGGACTCGCAAAATGTGACACTCTATTGCCCCAAGCAGAACGACATTTTCCGGCCCAAATGCCAGATGAACTGCAACGACACATACTTCGAAAAAATGCTGCCCGCCAGCCAGACGATCAATACGCGCAGTGCGATGGCCAAGCCGGAGTTCTGGTTCTTCTTTGGCATGCTCATCATCAGCTGGGCGGGAATGGCGGTTGTGGTGAGCATTGGCGACGCCATCTGCTTTTCCCTGCTCGGCGATCGTCATCATCTGTATGGGAAGCAGCGCTTGTGCGGCTCTTTGGGTTGGGGAATCTTTGCCGTGGTCGCCGGCCTGCTCGTGGATGCCATGTCGGAGGAGGGTTCCACGGTGAAGAACTATACAATTGTTTTCTGGATGACGCTGGTTATTCTGGGCTTCGATATGCTCGCTTCCACCAAGTTGAAGGTGAGTTCGTACTTTCCTCGAGCAGTCGATTCCGCATTGATTTGTTTTCGGTTAAATCTTGCAGCACACTCAGACGCACATGTCGTCCAACATATTGAAGGATGTGGGTCAAATGTTTCTATCGATGCGTTGCGTTGTCTTCTTTCTCTGGTGCGTGGCCATTGGTCTTGGCACAGCGCTCATTTGGAACTTCCTGTTCATCTATCTGGAGGAGTTGGCGCAGCCCTTCGATGAGGGCAAATATATCAAGACTCTGGAGGGTCTTGTCATGGGCATCCAATGCTTTGGGGGCGAGCTGCCGCTCTTCTTTCTATCCGGCTGGATACTGAAGCGCATTGGGCATGTGAATGCCATGAGCCTGGTGCTGTTTGGCTTTGGTGTGCGATTCATTCTGTACTCCATGCTACAGAATCCCTGGTATATACTGCCCATTGAGCTGCTCAATGGCGTCACCTTTGGCCTCTTCTATGCCACCATGGCTTCGTATGCCAGCATTGTGGCGCCACCAGGCACTGAAGCCACCATGCAGGTATCTACAGTGTGATCTTGTTGAAAGTTTAACAGCGTCAAACGTGTGACACATTCCTTTGCAGAGCCTTGTGGGTGCCATCTTTGAGGGCGTCGGCGTTTCCATAGGCAGCCAAGTTGCCGGTCAGCTCTTTGCTGCGGTCAGTGCCAGGACTACCTTTGAGATCTTTGGCATTGGCGCCTTCATTATCTTCATCGTTCACGTCTGCGTCCAGATGTATCTGCAGCGCAATGTCCCCGATGAAAATGGTAAGGGTAGGTCCTCTACAGCCTCTGCTCCGGCTTCCGCTTCCGCCTCTCCTTCCTCGACGGCGACTAACACTGCCAATGATATTGTTAACCCAACTAGCCCTAAGAACCTTGATGAATTTAGAGACGTCGACTTGAGTTGATCAACGAATTTAGTCTAATTTTCCCTTAGATACAGAATAGATCACTGTACAATTATACTCGCAAAAGGATTTGAATACTTTATTCAACTCTCAACCGAAAAAATTATGAATTTATGTGACTTAAGCAGAAGATTATTGCCAGAGTCTGACTTAGGGTAGTATGGTCATATTAAAGCCACGACACTTAAGATGGTACTCACATTGGAAAGTTTTTGAATCTTGAAAAAATATAAGATTACGAAGAAATATAAAAAAAAAGCTATAGTTCTTAGATATCAATTTAATCTATGCTCAAATATAATTTAAAGTAAAAGTACAGCTCAACGAGGTTTCAAGTTCCACAGTTCCTCAGTTTTTAGTCGATAAGCGACAGCACAATAAATTTAAGCTGGGCTTAACAAAAAATTTAAATAGAAATCAGTGTTTTTCTAAAAAGGAAAAAACCGATACAGGCAGCTAACGATGTGAATGAATCGATTGTTTAAATTAAGTAATGAGACAGTACTCAACGAGAAAATAACGAATAACATATGTAAATATGTATGTGCATTTGTAATAAACGAATTTACCGATAAGGTTCTATAATAGGAACTGATGAAGCTTTATCAAAACTCAATATCATTTTTTATGCATAGTACAAATCACTTTGTATACGATCTTAAGTTTTTTGCAACCTTTTCTTGCCATAAATCTTACTACAAATTCTGTAAAAAAATAAAATTGGAAATTTAAAAGTCATACATCAATTTTTGGTTTATACACTCTTTCTAACTTTCGGCACTAGTTGTAAGCGTAATGTGTAAGAATAAATATTTGTTGAAAATCTTGTAACTAACTAATCAATGTTCCAAATACTTTTAGGCACTGTCAAATATTTTGCACCGACAGATGCAATGCACATGCTGAATGAACAGGAATATACAAGTTTTACAAGTAGTGTTAGCTAAGCTGCTTCTCCTCTGTGATCCGCAAACTGAAACCGTAATCCGATTATCAACCGGAAACAACACAACCCAACACAACAGAAAGTGCTACGTCTTCTACTTCTTCCAATTACTGCTGCATGTTGAATTTGAATTCAATCTTAAATGTATTTATAATGATTATATATCTAGTTGTACTTTAATTTTAACAGTCGTAGCCCACGAAACACTCATTATGCATGCTTATCCCAAGCACACATCCAATAAATCTACCAAGTTACCGGGGTCTGCTTATTGTGATATCTCTCTTTCAACATACAGAATATAAAATTTTGTTGATCTTATCATAATAAGCCTCGCCGTGAACTTGGTGCGTTCGCGATATAAGCATGCTTTAAACTTTATTGTAAACTCTGAGAATGTAATTGTCACTGTATTAGCGCTGTGAATGTTTAAATGTTATTTCTTTATGCGACAAATATTTTGTATATTAAATAGATCAATCCACTCTAGGCAATGTTTTTAAATTGGCCTCTCTTGCATGCGGCTTCATTTTAACGTAATTCTCTGTGAAAATCTCAATAAGTATTTAAAGAATATTTATAAAATCATATAGAACAAAGAAACACACATTTCATTAAATTGTTTAACGTAGTTTTGGTAAGAAATCTATAAAAATGTTACGTTTATTTAGCTTAGATCTTAATTTCTTTGTTGCCGTTACCAAAGGAAAAATCCAAATGTTTTTTGTTTTGCGTAATTATTATTAAATGAAGTGCTTAGACGTAAAGCCAGTCAGCTAATGGTTAATGGCTCCCGATCAGCGACTCCTCGTGCTGTTGCTTCTCAAGTTTGCGCTGATAATCGCGCTGCTTGCATGTCGCCACATTTGCCGCTCGTTTCTGTAATCGGGAGATACGAGTATGATATACGTTATTGTAGTTAAGCTATTGCATGTGCTCTACTTTGTAATCATCATTAATTACATACTATTATTTTATATACTACAATATTTTTTTGTTTTTATATACATACATACATTTATGGCTTTATACAAACAATAAAGTGTCGTTAATGGGTTTTACTTTGTTGCTCACCTTTAACACTTTTGTACGCTGGTAGATATTCTGCATTTCCTTCTTTATTTTCGCCAGTTTCTCTTTATACCGTCGCACATCGTTCATCTGGAATATCGTAAAATTAAACATTTGTATTTCATGGCTTATGGTCTACATTGCTCGCCCCATAAATCTATTTGGCCTCAGCGATAAGATGACATGTGATTCTACTCCAATTTAAATACCCAGACGGGTCTATTGATGATAGCAGAACCATTTACGGGGTTGTTAAAAAATAAATAAATGAAACCTATAGTCGAATGCGTAATACCCGGTGCTCAAGTCTGCAATATACTTTGGATTCCATGTAAAAAAATAGTCAATAATTTTCAAATGTGTTGACTATGGCGTTACTTTAACAAATTACATATATTTAAGATTAATCTGGATTAATACTACGACTACGTATGGTAATTTAAATATTAAAGTACATTTGTCTGTAGTTCTAAAAAAAAAAATAGTGATCCCCACTTGATTACTTACCATTTCATTTAATTTTGCCACCTCACTGCAATCCAGTTTATATTTCTCTTTTGACAAGTCTATGTAGATTTTGTTTTGCTTTCCGCTGCAATAAAATATTGATCATGTCGTAAGTAAACTAATAACACACACTACCACTTACATCAATTCCTTGAGCTGCCCTCGGGCGCGCGCCAAAGGAGGTTCCGCAATTTGAAGCAGTCCATAGGATAACTGTAAAGCTGCCAGGCTGTAGTCATTTTCACCAGCAACAGTTTGCCTGACGTCGTTGTTGTTGTTCGTGGATTGCTCAGTAGCTGTGTCAGCGCTGTTGACTGCTCGATCAGCTTCCAGCTGATCGATAACACTGCATCGGTTCAGTAATATATATTTTCCAAATTTGCAGAGAGTAAATATGTAAATTACCTATTAAAGTTGCTGCTTCTCAACATTTCGAAAACAAAACAAATCAAAACATAGATTGCGATAAGCTGCTATCAGCTGTTGCTTAACAGTGCTGTAAAAGTCCCAAGTAGAAAGTTTACGTCGATTACCCTAAAATCGATAACTCGCCGCAAACAGCTGATAAAACAATAAGACAATTCTGTTTGCTAGTGAATTGTTTATTCAGCTTTTAAAATGCGTTGTGCTGTTAGCAATTGTGGTAACAACAATCGCAATGGCAACAGGAAAAAATGGCGCTACTTTCACTTCCCCAAGGATA
This sequence comes from Drosophila ustulata, assembly GCA_035047365.1. NCBI lineage: Eukaryota > Metazoa > Arthropoda > Insecta > Diptera > Drosophilidae > Drosophila > Drosophila ustulata. The sequence continues at coordinate 22,588,072 of JAWNPT010000057.1, read as the reverse complement.
AACAGCAACTACAGAAATGGATAGAGTTTTGCCAGCGAGATATAGCAAATACAGCAACAGGTAAAAAGTGTTGTAACAATAACAATAACGGGCTAATTAAACAAACTATTCCACAGCCTGTATCTGCAATGAGCACTTCACACCCGATGATTTTGAGAGAAATATGCAATATGAGCTGGGTAAGTCGCAGCGTGCTACTTCATACTTGTCCCATAAACATATTCCAATTGGATTTATAGGATTCACGCGTAAGAATCCAACCAAGTTAAAGCCGAACTCGAATCCAACCATTCGAGGACAACAGCACAAAGCGTTGGCGAGGGGAAGGCGCGGGAAGGCCAAGAAGGACGAAGAGCCCCATACCAACGATGGGGATTGTTTCCGTAAGCAAAATGAAGCAGAGGATGCGACTGATGTCCACGTAGAACTGCTTGATTGTAGCGCGGAACTTGCCGAAAGTGAAAAAGACGAATTAATCGAGTTTACCATTAGCGAAATGGAAGACTATGGCGCAGCTAATGAGGCCACTGCAATCGAAAGTATGGATCTGGAAATAATTGATTCGTTAAATCCACAAACAACCATCGAGGAGCATGTGGAATATATCGATACGGAGAGAGACAGCTATGTGAAACACTTGGAAATAGAAGTGTAGGTTTAACATCAATACTTAAACCGTGACCGTACATATTAATATGATTTGTGAATATTGCAAAACAGGAGCACGCTGAAGCGGCAGGTTTTCTTTCTGAAGGATGAGCGCAAGAAATTGATTGATGAGATCCAAAATCTGCGTGCAACACGCAATGCACACGACAAAGAAGCCAAATCTGTGGAGAACCTATCAAATGTGAATGCAAATGGAATGGTATGCTTATATCGCTTAGTTAGTTGGTAACTTGTTAGAATAATCTTAAGTCGAGTTGTCTAAAGAGAGTTGAGAAATTCAATCATTTTTTGACCGAATATTTTTTAAGAGCTTCATAAATTTGAGCGTGCTTATAGTTCTGTCTACTTCTCCTTAAGAACTAAATCTCCTCTTCAATTGATTTTTCTTTCTTTTCTCGTTCTGTTGTATTCTTTTTTAAAGAATCATCCTTAGATTTACTCTGCGTGTCTTTATTATATTTTAAATAAATAATAAGTGATGTTCTCTGAAATTTATTTGTGAACTGAATAATAAGAAAGATAAGGTAATTAAGAAATTAACTATTATATATATATATATATATACATATATTTCGCAGATCGCAAAGTCTAAAAAGACAATGCCAACATCCAAAAAGACGGTCCTGCTATATACGGCAAAAATTGATACGATTCGAAATCTGCGCCAAATAAACAATTCGACTGATTAAATATAATAAAAACTAGCTAAATTAGTTTAGAAATAAGTAACTGATATATGCAATAATAAATATTTTCTTTACACTTTAAATGGCATGTCTTTATTATATTTTAAATAAATAATAAGTGGTGTTCTCTGAAATTTATTTGTGAACTGAATAATAAGAAAGATAAGGTAATTAAGAAATTAACTATAATATATATATATATATATACATATATTTCACAGATCGCAAAGTCTAAAAAGACAAGGCCAACATCCAAAAAGACGGTCCTGCTATTTACGGCAAATATTGATACGATTCGAAATCAGCGCCAAATAAACAATTCGACTGACTAAATATAATAAAAACTAGCTAAATTAGTTTAGAAATAAGTAACTGATATATGCAATAATAAATATTTTCTTTACACTTTAAATGGCATACGAAATTATTTCGGAAAAAATAACTCATTAAAATCGCATTTAAAATCGTATCTCTCTTAGAAAGATACATGATTCGCAGAAAACATTTTAAATATTCGACAGATATGAACTTCTTTGGAATTTTACAAAATTTGCGTGGTATTTCCCTCGAAAAATATGCGATTATATTAACTTATGTCGCGTCTGGGCCGATCCTTACTGAACCTCAAACCACATGACAAAGTAGCAGCGATAAACCCAGGCAAAAAAATTTCCACAAGGTCAAAGTCATTAGGAATTTGAAGTAGTACTAGGTAGCTATGATTTTATGCCTACCTGCAGGCGTATAAAAGGGCGCTTCACTTTGCAATCGATCTGCATTGTGAGCTCAACTCTCTGACAACCTACACCATGGACAATCCGGACGGGGACTCTGCCATCCACAAGAAGGAGCTGCAGGAGTATCAACTCGAGTTCTGGAATCATGATGACGACGAGAGGATGGATTCAACCAGCTTGCGGTGTCAGCAATCTAGGAAATTTTAGTCAAATTGTACATTTAAGTTAAGCTGTAAATAGCAATTGTAAATTTATTTAAAGTGTAAATAGCAATTGTACATTTTATTTAAAGTTCAAACTTCAATTGTACATAATCCCCTGCTTAGCTGTAGATAGTCCAATTATTTATTAGTCCAATTGTATATAGTCCCAACAACTATCCAAATTTTTAGGAATTATTTTAATTGTAATGTATATATAATATACTATCGTGATATTTTTGCAATAAAATGTAATATACAAACCCTCCAAACCTAAATCAATGTGAATGCAAATATTTTCCAGTTGAAATCTTTTCCAGTCTCAGTCCAAAAAAGTGGGCTCATTATAATTTGAATGGGTTTTGTTGGCAAATAGTGATACTACGCCAATACTAAATACATTGTTTAGAAGATCCAGCCTCGTAAACAATTAAATTGTTTATAACACTTACTATTTTGCAACGCTGAGTCTTTATAAAAATTAACAAAATAATATCTATATACTCTAAAAAATCTCGATGCTTATAAGACCAGATATAAAGGTTAGCAAAAATCGGTTCATTGCAAAATTCATTTCATTCATTTGATAAATTGGATTTGACCAAAAGAACGTAAAAATTTTAAGTAATTTTTAAATTATCGAGCCAGGAATTTTTATATATAAGAAAATTAATATTTGTTGTATCCTTCAGAGTCGGTAAGAGTATTTATTGATCAACTAACAAACAGTAAAACAACCCAGGAAATATTGATAAATCTTTTCTTGGTTGCCAAGGAGTCGAGGAAGTTCTTCCGCGTGTTTATTCAATGCACTTTTTTCGACAAGTAATTCAATTAAAAGTTTAAAAGATTCCACAGCAAAAATATGGAGTATATATTTAAAAAGGAGCGTCGCACGTTTGGGGCACGCGTACATTTCGAAGATAAGGATGATGTGATATTTAGCGAAAACTCCAATCCGGAGCTAGTCAAGAACTACATACTAAAGAATCCCGTGGACCGAGTTACACAATATGCTGGCCAAACATCGCTGAGTGTGGCAAATACCGAACGTGCCACATACAAGAGCACCGGGATAACGCACAATGAGGGCGGCTGGCCAAAGGATATTAATATGCACGATCCGGAGCAGACGGTGCGCTACAAGCGTAAAATCGAAAAGGATGAGAATTACATAACGCAAGTAATGAATCTGACAAAGCCCATGGAACACTACATACATCAGAATAATGCTGTCAACATTTATGAGAATTACTTTGAGAATATGGATCCGGCCCCATTACCGGAACCATGCAAATCCCGCACTGTCAACGTCTATCGTGATCCCAATCCCGTCAAGGTGCCGGTGAAGCATTTGTCCTGGTCACCAGATGGTGGTATCAAAATGGCTGTCAGCCATTGTGACATGAAATTCCAGGGCGACAAGACGGGACAGCGTTGCAATTCGTACATCTGGGAAGTGGAAAATCCCAACGAGCCGTTTCTCACGCTCGAGCCAAAAGTGCCGTGCGTTTGTCTCGAATACAATCAGAAGGATCCAACCAGTCTGGTCAGCGGAATGTACAATGGTCAGGTGGCTGCCTGGGACACGCGTCATGGCAAGCATCCGGTGATGATTAGCGAACGTGAGGTCTGCCATCGGGATCCCGTCAATTCGGTGCTGTGGAACAACTCGAAGAGCGGCACCGAGTTCTTTTCCGGTGGCTCCGATGGCCAAGTGCTTTGGTGGGATACACGCAAGCTCACCGAGCCACTCGATCGTCTGCTCATGGATCCCGTCAAGAGTGATGAACAGGATCTATCGCGTTCCTACGGCATATCGGTGTTGGAATATGAAACAACCATTCCGACGAGATTCATGGCGGGCACAGAGATGGGCATGCTCTTCTCCTGCAATCGCAAGGGCAAAACGCCCACTGAGAAGATACAGATACGAGTAAGTATTCGCTACTGCAACCCTAACAGAATTTCTGATGATATTCCCATAGATGATGTGCCACTTGGGTCCCGTTTATGCGATCACGCGCAATCCAGCCTTCGTGAAGAACTTTCTCACTGTGGGCGATTGGTGTGCTCGCATCTGGTCCGAGGATTGCCGCGAAAGCTCGATTATTTGGACCAAGAGTAGTTCATCCATGCTGACAGACGGCGCCTGGAGTTATACCAAGTACTATACCATAGACACTTCAATAGAACATGTAGATACTACGCTATGGTTATCTGTTACAGGGTATCGCAGTTCTTTATCACCCGCATGGACGGTGTGCTGGACACTTGGGATCTGCTGCAGCAGCAGAATGAGCCAGTGCTCACAGTTAAGGTCTGCGATGAGCCGCTCTATTGTGTTCGAACAAACGAGAACGGCAAGTTCGTCAGCTGTGGCAGCAAACTGGGCGCCACATTCCTCATTGAGGTCTCCGACAACATGGTCATGTCATCCAAGAATGATAAGCCACTGCTCACGGCGGTAGGTTGAATTCAGTAGTCCATTTATTGAAAATTGCCATACTAGCTATTTATATAAATAACAATCTATTTTCTCACTCAGATGTTCGAGCGTGAAAACCGACGCGAGAAGATCTTGGAGGCCAAATCCAGGGAAAGCAAGCTGAAGATCAAGGCGAATCATGGGCAGGAGCAAACCGACATGACCATGGTGAATGGCAAAGTGAACATGGCACCATTTGCAAGTGCATGCGAGCAGGCTGCAACCGAATACTTTGCCGCCGTGGAACAGGAGCGTCAGAGACGTCTGCCCGGAGGCAAGCGTAGGTGAACAATTGCACTTGTCATCTTGATGTTCTTGTAATTCTAAATGTATTGTTTCTGTTTTGCAGAGGATGTGGAGGAGGTTGATGTGTCGGAGGCGGAGAGCTCAAAACTATAGATATCCAAATGGTGTGCACTGTTCAATTGTAAAGTTCCTCGTAGAAAAATTAAACAAAACTCAAACATTTAAAAAGTTCGTTTTTTTTCGTATAACGAGATATTTGAATATTTGGCAACACTGATTTACAAGTGACCGATAGAATGTGGCGGTCAAGCGATAACTACGCACGCAGCACTCAATAAATCGATTGTGACTACATCATACACAATTGAATCATCGAAGAGAGCGTAGCGTGTGTCTTGAGCTGTTTTGCCTTTTATACAAGTTTCGAAATAAATGTAAGTGCTTTTGCCATTTGAAAACAATAATAAGTGTTTGCAAAGAAGAAAGAATATAGTGCGTGGGTGTAAGCCAAAGTGTGATTCAAGGGGATGTTCAAACTGCGCGCGTAATGCGAGAATCACTGATGTTGCACGTTGTTGCGCTGCCTGCGTTTGGCCTACGTGACTCAGAAACAGTTATCAATGGCGCAACAACAGCTGCTTCAAAAGTTCAGTGACCAAAATCTGTAGTGCAACTGCAACCCCCGAGCCAAGCGAACAGTATTCAAAAATCTCAACTGATTTTCATTCGTTCGTTAGACAAGTGATAGACTAATCGTGTGTCTTTCTAATCGTACACACGTGTTCCCATTAAATAATCAGCAGCAAATGTTTTTCAACAAATACAAATACAGCGACAAAGTGAACGTATAGGAAATCGCTTTGAAAAGTGCACACAAAACCTTGGCGAGCAATTCTAAAGTGAAGGTGAGACCATACAGGTCTGATTCATTTCGGAATTTAATTGTTTCTTTGTTGTTTGGGTCCCCAAATCAATCTTCGCACTGTATTTGAATACCAAGAACAGACTCGGAGAAACTTTTTCGCGTTACACATTTTGCATGCCTGCAGAAGTCACGTAGGCCGTTGACCAGCAGCCGCTCTTTAAATTTCGCATTTACTTAAGTAATCAACAAGGTCATCTTTGTTATTGTTGCAGTCATAATGTTGGACATCGTCCAACCAAACGAGCAGCTGGACAGCATCAGCAATAACAACAACAATAATAGCAGCGATGTCGTCGTCGTTCGTGCCCGGCCCAAGAAGGTGTTCAAGCCGAAGGCACGCGTCAATCGCATACCCCAGGAGCTGCTAGACGATCCTCTGTTGCAGCGCGCCATCGATCGCCTGCCAGCGAACTACAACTTCGAGTTGCACAAGACGATTTGGCGCATCCGGGAGACGAAGGCGAAGCGTGTCGCGCTGCAGCTGCCCGAGGGTCTGCTCATGTACGCAATGGTCATCAGCGACATCATTGAGCGCTTCACCAGCGCCGACACCGTCATCATGGGCGACGTCACCTATGGCGCCTGCTGCGTCGACGATTACACAGCGCAGGCCTTGGGAGCCGAGCTGTTGGTGCACTATGGCCACAGTTGTCTCATTCCCGTCGATCAGACTTGCGGCATTAAGGTGCTCTACATATTCGTAGACATCAAGATTGATCCATTGCATTTCCTGGACTCGGTCAAGCTGAACTTTAAGCCCGACGTGGGTCAAATTGCACTGGTCAGCACAATACAGTTTGTCACCACACTGCAGGCAGCTGCCACAGAATTGAAGGCAGCCGGCTACGATGTGCTGGTGCCGCAGGCCAAGCCTCTCAGTCCGGGTGAAATATTAGGCTGCACTTCGCCACAACTACCGGACAGAACCAAAATGATTATCTACCTGGGTGACGGACGGTTCCATCTGGAGTCTGCCATGATTGCCAATCCGCTGCTAAAGGTAGATTAACAGCCTTAAAACAAAGTGAACCAAATCTAAATGTTTTCTTCGTTTTTGCAGGCTTACAAATACGATCCGTATGAGAAGAAGTTCACGGTCGAGCATTACGACCACGGCGCCATGCAGGGACTGCGACACTCCGCCGTGCAAAGGGCCAAACAGGCACGCCGAATTGCCATCATACTAGGCACACTGGGCAGGCAAGGCAGCTCACGTGTGCATCGCTTTTTGGAGAAGCGACTACACGCCAAGGGCATTGAGACGACGACCATACTGCTGTCTGAGATCTTTCCGCAGAAACTGGCGCTGTTCGCCGATATCGATGCATTTGTGCAGATCGCGTGCCCTCGTCTGTCTATCGACTGGGGATCGGCGTTTGAGCAGCCGCTGCTGAATCCCTACGAATTGTCGGTGGTGCTCGGCGACATTGAGTGGACACCAGACAACGCCTCGCCTCGCAACAATGCCTATCCCATGGACTTTTATGCCAGCGGTAGTCTGGGCCCTTGGACACCCAACTTTAAGCCACCAGCGCTGGGCGAATGCGAGAATAACCCATCCGCCGACTGTTGTGGCCGCTGCACTCGTGCCGAACTTGAGAAGGACGACACTGGCAAGGCGGCGGCATTGGCAGATCTGCTTGATTTCAAGAAGGGATAAGGGACATCGAGATGAACGTCGTGTTCCTACAACCATAACTCTCAAGCGCGACTTATTGTTGAAGTAACTAAGAAGTGATTTAGTTTATGTGCCCGCCCAGCCCAAATGTAATTTATCTACTAATTTAAGTTAGTACAAATTTGATTTCTAAGTTAGTATCTCTATAATTTAGTTAACAAACATTTGTGTTCATCTCATTTCCATCTATTTGGTAATTTCTTTATGCACAACGAACGAGACAACTATAACTACAACTACAACACCGTAAAATAAGAATAATCATTAAATTGTTAAGGGTTTAGTTGCATTCACAAATGCAACGCAATTGTTTAATAAACACAAAAAATTGTAAGCCAATAGAATTGCTCCAATTTGAATTACTTCCCCGATTCCTTTCAGACATCAAACAATTGTGGATTGCCTCATAAATAGTTAAGAATTTATTTCAAACATAAAAATGTACGCACAAATACGATCACGTATAAGGACATGTGTTATGCGCATGATATCATTATGTTTAGCTTGGGTATAAATCAGATTCGTAAGACTTTACATACATACATAGTGTTTAACTGATCTCTGGACTTGAGAAAGCCTTTAAGCATTAGATTGAAAACGTCTACATATCGAAATATCATCGTAGTTATTTACCCGCTTATCTTTTACAGAATCTTAACATTAGTCATATATATATACTATATATATTTATTTGATTAATTTAGGCTTGGATCCGTATGCACTTAGAGTTAATATTGGGACACGTATTTGATTTTCATATAGTACATACACTGGTTTTAATTATTCAGTATTTGTATTTCAGATTTGTTATGTTTTATTCTGTTTATCTTTATGTTTAGGTAGGTGTATTCGTTTCTAACTTTGCTTCCTGCAACATCACATGATTTCTGTATCGTTATTATTTTAAAGGTTTTGTATGTATTTTGGAGATTGTAAATAGAATTTCGGCTTTTCTTTTTGGTAACATTCTGGGCATATTGGTAATTGGTAACTGGGTAACTTATCGTCGAATGTAGCACCAAAAGCAGCTGATCATAAAATAACTACACTTAAATGCTAAAAAGATACGTTTAAAATTCATAATTCTTGTATAGAACAAATTGGATTCCTTGAACGATTTTCGAAAATAGTAAAATGTTCCGCATTCAATTTGTTTACATATATTTTGTTTTTTTAGTTTTTGTTGTTTATTATTCTGTTGTGGCAGTTCGTTTGCATCGCTGAAATACATTTGGGGACAAATGTTCTGGAATCACAACCAATGTGATGCACAATTCTCGCTTCATTTCGAAAAAAAAAACAAACATGTGATACTAATATTGATACCCGGTTCAAAAAGAGGCTCGAAAACAAGTCAAGAGTATACTTATAGCGTCTACACACAGATTGAAACATCTAATCAAGCCGTTCGGCGGATCTGAATCCTAACAATAAACTATGCGAACTCAGCATAACCGTTGAGCTCCCTTATCATTTAAATAAAATAATGTAAGTAGTGTCGTTAAAACTTTATCACTTTGCTTTCTGCTCAACCAAAAAACTCCATCCATCTCTCACTCTCTACCTCTCGCTTCCTGTGTCCCCGTTCTCTTTGCTTTAAAACTTTAACATACACAATAAAATTCTCATATTTCCCTCGCCTCCTTCTCGGTCTGTCTAAAAATATGAATATATCTCTTTGCTCTCTCTCCCCCCTAAGCTCCCCCGCAACATTGGTCAAGTTTTGGTTTCCATGTTTAGTTCGCAGGCATTTACAATGAGAAGTACTTCAAGAACTGTGCGGGAGGCACAGGCTGAGCCAGAGCCAACTGGCCGCCAGCCTCCTCGACGCGCTGCTTGTAGTCGGGACTCTGGTCCACAATGCACGGATGGCCGTCCGACGGCCAGAAGAGGCAGCAGCAAGAGCGACACAGGGCCAGCACCTCGGCAAATTGATAATCATCGTTGACGCCGTAGGTGCGTCGCAGCTGATGATAGATCTGTTTCCAGTCTTTGGTCTCGCCCATCTGCTTGATCTTGTCCAGGTCCAAGATAGTGTTGATCTGCCGTTGATTAAAGTGGAAGCGTGTCAGCTCACGCCAGATGCGCTGCTCCGACACCAGCTTGGCCATTGTCTCCCAGGCCTCGGCGGCCGACTCCAGATCCCGATGATCGGCAATGCACAAAATGATCTCGCGCACACACTCCTCGGGCAGCTCGTGCAGCTTGGGCGTTGCCTTCGGGTCCGGCTCGCGAATCTCAATCTGACTGGCGACGCGTTGAATGCGCTTAATCCTGGCCACGTGCTCCTGCCACAGATAGGTGCTGCCCAGCGGCTTGCCCCAGCACTTCTGGTTCTCCTGGTTGACAATGTGCTCCAACTTCAAGGCCAATCCACGCAGCACATTCGGATGCTGCTGGCTGTCATTAACTAAGGTTTCAGAAACAACATTTAGTAGGGCTACATCATAACATTCTCCTTGGATTACTCACCATGTGAGGCCACCTCCTCGACCATTTGGAGTAGCTGGCGCTGTGCACTGCCTGGCAGGCTGGCAATGCCCTTATTGGAGACCAGCAGCAGGAACGCGCAGATGTAATGGAAGCGCTTGCGATCGCGCACCGAGCGACGAAAGTCGAGACGCTTCACTGCCTCGGTTAACCCATTGAAGCCGGCGATCTCTCGCGTGCAGCGTATCGTGATGTGATAATGCGGCGGCATGCAGCCCACTTCCTCGTCCTCCACTTCGCCCAGATCTGGGATGCTGCCCTCCGAGCTATGACTGTAAATAATTTAAATATATATACAATTAATTACAATAAATCTTTGTGCACAATTAGTTATATTAACATTATTTTCATTATAATATATTCAACCGTTTCTAGTAGTATTCCCGTTTTTTCTAATAATTCATCTTTCAATTTGCGAATTAATTACCTTATACTATGGCTTGGATATAATATAATATAATTATAAACGGTAGAATTATTTTAATTGAACTTAAGAAAAGTGGATGGTTTCTTTAATATTGATTCAAAGTTTTCTACAACATTTAATGAAATCATTAAAAAGAGGAAAAAATGCATCCTTGACTCATAAGGGTAATGACTTCTAAGACTAAGATGTCTAAAAAAATATATAATTTACGTTCTACCTAAACTTCACATTAAAGTTATTTATAATTTCATTTTTTTCCAACATTAAAGTTATTTATAATTTCATTTTTTTCCAACAACTTCTGCTTTAACGTCTTCAAATTTTCGAAAAACATTCTGTTACCATTTCTAGCTAAGCTTACTTAAGACATTTGAGGAAACAAATGGAAAAAAAACACGATCATAATCTTTATAATCCAAAATGTCGAAATGAGATTGTAAACGTTAATGTTCAGCCGTCGGAAGTGTCCGATCTCAATGTGTTAGCAGGGTATAATTGGTCTGCGCCACAATTCGGAAGTGAATGCAATTGGCCTCTCAAACAGCCTTTTCGCTTCCCCTCCACCAACTCTGCCACTCTGCCACTGGCAAACAATTTTACCAGTTGAACAAGTTTGGAGTTTTTTCAAATAATATTAACGTGTTTGTTTTTTGTTCATTTGCTTTATTTTAAAGATTCGTCAACTGCATTTTAAGAGGCGGAAGCTTCGCCGAGTTTTTCCAGCAGCTGTTGCATGTGTGTGAGACTCGTTTATTAAATTAAGCGATTCACTCTTCAGGTACGAAGTGGGCAAAGGGGATTTGGAGTTAAGATAGTCGTGTTTCTTTCAACTACAAGATTTGTTTTTTTTCACCAATTGCAACTTGCACAACTGCAATTACAAGAGTTAAAATAGCGACAACTATTATCACACAGCAATAATAACGGATTACCCTGAATTCGTAAAATTTGAGGTAACACAATTAGCTAAAGTCACAAGCAAATGTTTTCAAATAAAAAATAAATAGTATTTGGTATAGAGATATTAGTTAAAAAACTTCTTCTTTTCAAAGATGTAATGTACCTCTTTCTCCAACCACTTTTCATTTAGGTTTAATACTTTATTTTGTCCGATAAAAAGTCTGACTGACCCACTTTCCTTTAGAGTTGCCAACAAATAACATATTTTATTATCCAAAGAACTCCCTGGAGCCAGGTTTATCCACAGAGCATAGTCTCTATTCAGTTACGAGTTAGGTGTGCTTATCCTAAGCGCTGTCACTAAGTTAGTTAATTGGGCTAACTAGATGCAGTCGACTGGCCAATAGATCGATATGCCTTGACCATATTTAGAATGCGGCTGAAATTGCTGGGCAACCAGGACGAGGACATGTCCTTCGGCGACTGCATTTCAATTTCGACCAAACTGGGTCAATTTCTCGCTCTACGACTAGGTCTATGGTGCTGTGTGTGTGACAGTTGTCTCTGCGAGTTGCAATTTATTCAAAGTTTACTGAAATTGACTTTTAATTGAAGTTCCGTCTACATTTATTTTTTCCCTCTTGTGATATGCACTCTTAATGTATTTTTCTTCAAAGTTGTTGCCTTGCTCTTCTTAAATTGTGCTAAGAAAATGAATCGTATTTAAATATATCCGAGAATCTAGTTAACTTTCCCTTTTGTGTTAGCACGCCTTGTTTTCATACTCCATTCTCTACTCGAATTGTACCTTTAAAACATCTCAGTAATTTTATTTGTTTTTACCAAAATTTAAAGTTTGTTTTTTACATTTAAAACATTTGAATAATGGTTTGCCGAGATTGGATTAGGGCAGCAGCCAAGCAAATGGCCAAGTGCCTAAGAAAAGTGAATGAGCCGGTCTCCATCGATGAACTCCTCGACGCTTGTAACGTGACACTCGAAGGCACGAATGCAAAGATAGTTGAATTTAAGCGCAACATTGAACGTCTCCTGGATGCTGGAGTAAGGATGCGTTACATAAGAAGGTGCAATGCACATTATTTTGCGCCATCCCACTATGATGATATGTCGGATATTCTGGAGATTGAAAACGGAAGAGATATGGCCGATGTTGAACCTAGGCAATTATTCGAAACACTCTGTAATCGGGCATCACAAATTGCGAGCTATGCCAACAGTGACAGCAGCGAAGATGATGAATATTGAGCGGGGCAAATTTCTTTTACAATATCCATAAAAACTTTAATAAGTGAAATGAAAAATAGTTTCGAGTTTTTGGCGTGGTTAGGTAAAATTGTGTACAAATAATTGGAGATGACATTCAGAACTCTATATATGGAAGTTTTCCACACTTTTTTAAGAGACAACTGTCTCCTGAGGCAAAATGACCCCTTGTTCTATTTACGATTATTTACAATTTGTGCGCTCCGAGTGAAGAAAGTGCCCCGCCTCCTGTCTGTAGTATAATAATAGCAGCTGAAACAAAGAAATTGTAATTGTTTGCTGCTCAGTCAACAGACTCCAGCTCCAAATTCGAACCAGCCGACCATAGAGCGAGTCGAGCAGAGGGAGGAGTGGAGGTAGCGTGATTGTTGGGGGGCCGACGACCACGTGATTCATATATAAATCAGTCAACGACGTCATCATGAAGCGTTCGTTTACCTTTCTATCGGGCAAATTAGACAAAATGCAATGGGATCGCAATGGGCAGCTGGGAACTTGGTACTGGGATCTGGGGATCAGGCGACTGCAAATCGCTTCTCTATTTTTAAGACCTTTTCGACATAATTTATTGTGATTCGGTCGAGTGGTGGAATGGCGTGGAGTCAACTCGAGTCGACTTCTTCTACAGTCTAATTTTAGTAGGAAGTTGGAAGCTATCACATGTCGCCGTCGCTCTTTCAATGGGCCATATAAATAGACCCACGGCATTCGGCAGTTGCTTAGAGAGAAGACCAAGTTTTGCAAGTTCCATTGGAGTGCGGTTCATAGTGCCACACCATGGAACAAATAAGTCAATTATTATAACGAGCGAAAGAAAGAAAAAAGCACTATAAAAAGCTAGTGCGGCAGATAGCAATGATTAATGCGCACTCTACACTGTTCAGCAAAATCTTAGATTGTGCATAATGCGCAACTTTTACTCATAAGATTGCTATGGAACGAAACTCTGATAAGTATTTCTTGATTGTGATAAAATGCAGATGGACAGCTCACATTTTTTTGCTTAGTTTCAGTTTAAAGAGTTTCATTTGTGCTGAATCATCTCTTTGCCATGTTGGCTAGTGTACGAAATGGATTTGAACGCATTTCCATTGGCTGCACCCGACTTTTGAAAGTGTATAAAGAAATAAAGAAACCGAGAGTCGATTCAAAAGGCCAACTAATGTTCAGTGGTGAGTGCAGTGAAAGTGGGTCCACATCCACATCCACACTCCTCTTCCATGTCCGCGTCCACGTAATGCACTCCGATTTGCTTTTTTATGCAATTGCATTTTTTTTTGGCTTTTTGAAATTTTAATTATGATTTTCGTGAAATCAGCAATTCGACAATTGAATTTTTAATTGGTAAACTTCCACTTAACACGGTTACAAAGTTTCCACCTAAATATCTAGTTTAATTTCCTAATTACATATGTATCATATGTAATAACTTCAATTATGCAACTTACAATTGAGGTTATGCCTGAACGACATTTCCTGATTATACAAATATTTTGGGAGTTCGAGGATGGTTGTAAGCTTTTCGCGAGATCTTTTGTATAAAATGTTTATTTGTTAATTAGTTTAACAGTTTATTTCTCCAGTTCAATAATATTTCATTTTTGTTTAAAAGACGAGAGCATGTCAAACATTTAAAGAATTAAACACAAACTAAAAATTCTTCCCGTAAATCTTACACACTTCTTAATTAACCCGTTAGTTTGTAGTAAGTATGACGTCGATTAAAAATCGATTTGTGGTAGGAAGTCGAGCTGATAAAAGTGAGACGAAACCTTGAGCTTTTAGCGTCATGCCAAGCTGCCAAATATGCACGCACACAGACGCACTTTAGCCTAAACTTGACCGAGTTGCGGCCTCTCTGTTTGTGTGTGAGCGTGCAATGAAAGTTTCCAAGGTTATTAGCGTGGTGTATAAACCTCAGTTTGTCCTTCAGCTGGTAAGAAGGTTCCCAGACGTAATATTCCAAATTTCTTTAATATAGAACTTCTTTCTGGATACAAACACGTTTTCTTCTTCTGCAGCTAAATTTGGAATTTAAATTTGTTGCAGCTTCCGCATTTTCCGGCCATATAAGCAACAGCGCACCGTGACCGCCTGACAAATGCCAAAAATAGTTTCTCATGTGTTGCACTCGGGAAAATCTTCTTTATGACATGTCAAAATAATCACTTTAAAATGACTTTTTCCGTGTGCCTAGCTATGCCTTGTTCCTGGGCTGTGGCTCTTGCTCATGAATATCTTTGGACGCTTTCAAGTGGATGTACTGCAAGACTTTGAGGGAAAACATACTATATGATTCTAGTTTTTCTTTAAAGTTCCATGCTCATTGCTCATTTTTTACTTAAGTAACTGGCAATCAATCAAATGGGAGCGCCTATCAAGGAAAGTCTCCCTGCCTCTTTTTTTAGCAAGTCGACACTTTCACCCTCATTTAAAGTGAAGCACCCTAATGATTATAAGCACACTATAAAAGAGTTAAACCTCCTAAACTTAGTATATATTATATGATTGAAATAAAAGCTCTAGTAATACTACATAATGCCCTATATAACACACTATTCGTTGTTTAAACGAATCATTTCGTATAATTAAAGTTAAACTTCAGTTAATACTTTAACGCTGAAACGCAATCATGAAGATTATATTATACTAAAGCGTTTCAACATTTTCCCTTTCGTCATCGTCATTTGTTGAGTTTTGTTCGCGTTGAGTTGATGATGTTTTGTGTAATCATTAGTTTAAACTGTGAAGCCCAAAGAAAAAGGTGAAGGGCATTCGCCTTGGTGGCCCACACTCGGTTATTGATTACATTAATAAGCTTTCAATATTATACGACTATTCTTATGGAGTACACAAAGTGAAGCTAAACAAGACTGATAACACTTTTAGTGGGTCGGGCCAATTTGGACCTTGAGTTTTCATTTTCTAAAACACGAAACATATCCGGTGACCTTGCCCTCTAGTCTTGCAAGTGGGTTAGGTTATCTTATCGATAAATTTGCAAGTTGCGCCAATTTTGAATGAAGCTCGTTTATGCAAATAGTCTATGAAAATGGCACAGTTGATGAACATTAATAATTTCCTTTGTTTCATTTGGTCTGATTGCAATACGCAATATACAAATCAAAAGCGATTGTCATCAACTTCAGTTTGGTCGTCGATCAAGCGATTGCTAATCAGCGCCATCTATTGTCCCCGTCATATCAAAACACAACAACAAAAACAAGTCATAATAAAAACAATGAAGACTCACCGCTTACGTTTGCCGCCGCATTCCAGCACCTTTTTCCGCTCCCAGCCCTCCTCGGTCTTGACCCAAGCCTCGCCAGGTGAGCGAAAATCTTTCGAAATAAACGCCATGTGTACTTTTTATTTATATGATGCGTTACTAATTACGGTATATTACGTATTACGAATATTATTATTTAATTACTCGTTTATTTTTCTATTTTTTTGTATTTTTATGTGGACGGCGTTTTGACTGCTGCAAGTGGAAAAGATAATTTTTCTTTAGTGAATTTCAAAATTTTATGCAATTCTTCAAGCACTGCTGCTACAAAAATTTGTTGCGCATTTTCCAAGTTTATCGGCGAGTCGCACTCTCCACACTCTTTGCGCGGGCCACCGAGGATTTTTGTTATCGTGCAGTGTAAATTAAAAACAACAGGCTGCAATTAGCAATAAATTACTTTTGGCAAATATTAGCGCTCTACCCTTTTCCTACACGAGTTCGAATCGAAGTTGTCCCCAGAAAGAGTATATGAACGTTGACAAGTTCGTTGAGCTGCGGAATCAAAACAAAATGAAAAACGAGCCAAATAAAGACAAAAGCCTAAAAGTCTGAGAGAGACTGCCCAACGTCAACAAAACGAGAGAGCGAGAGAGCGCAGTACCAGCTGTTCGTTCAGTCACTTTGATGAGTCGAACACAAGTTGTGGGAGAGAGACGAAAGGGGTTTGCTATTGGCGCTCAAGTGGAGCACGAATCGTGCGTTGTTTTGTTGTGCTGTCTCTTCTCGTGTTCCGTGTGCTTCCATGTGTGTGTGTGTGTGTGTGCTGTAGGTACACAGCTGATTTCTGCAATTACGCGTTTGTTTTGCTTTTGTTGTTGCTTTGTTGTTTTTTTTGTTATACATTTTTTCCAGCTTGGATTTGAAACACGCAACCAAATTTTTATATCAACATTTGAGCTTGGCTTTACTTTCATTTCCTCAATTAAGTTATATCAATTCGCACACAGTATAAATGCTAGTTAAGTACATTCAATATGTGTAATTGCTTTGCAATTATTATTCAGCACATAGCGTAATAATATCCATTCTGTTTAGACTACTATATTCGTTTTTTATTACGCACTTTGTAAAATTGGCTGGTCTAGATTTGGATTGATTTCCACGCTGCTATTTTAGCAGTGGCAGGCAGGCAATACTCCAGCTCCCACTTAGTAAAATTATAGCACTCGGCGGAACACAAATTACAATGCTACCACGCAGCTCCACTAACTCCACGAACTGCTTCACTCGGCGCGTCTAACGTTGCACTCGAGCCCCAAATCGACAGAGACTATGTTGCTTGGCATTGTGCACATGTTGCGCAACATTTCACACTTGGCAACATTGTGCAACACATAAAAGAGTTGTTAGCTTAGCAACATTTGATGGTCAGCAGCATTTTGCCTCGACATCATATCGATAACTTAAGACGAATCGAATTTAAGTGTTCTCTGGATTTTATTATGTTTAACGATAAAGGAAGAAGATAAAGAAACATCGATATTCGATTAAACTAAATTAATTTTTTAAATAGTGGAAAACTGTTCAATGAGACCGAAACAACATAATATGTACATTCTTGTGCATACTTAAAATTATATATTATGTATAAAACAACACTTTTTTCTAAACACAATAATTATGAATTCATCTAAATAATTAGTATTACTTCGTTAACAATTGAATCTATATAATTTGCTAAAAAAAAATCGATGTTTTAAAATTTGTTAAAAATAATCGATTCACTGAAGTTGCTATCGATGTTTCTCCAACCCTAGTAAGAGATTTCATAAGTTTTGCCGAAAAATTTCAATCACAGAAATTTTTCCATCAAGCAGACATCATATCTGGAATTAAGTAATAATGTCGGCAGCGGATCAAGCACCCAAAATCAAGTACGGCGAAACCGCACCCAAGCTAGACAGAGCCCAGCTGCAGTTCATGAAACTGATCGAGGAACAGAACTTTGATCGTGTGCAGAAACTGAAGCGCGTGCGACGCAATAACCTCCTAACTGCCGGCGCCCTGGGACTCTCTGTGGTGGCCATTTACGGCTACTCCATATTCTCGGTGCAGCAGGAGAAGTTCCTTGACGACTTCGAGGAGCCCAAGAAGGTGACCACCAACTAAGTGGCCTCCATCGATCGTTGTTTACTCTTAGTTCTCTAGTCGTTAAGCGTTTTTCCCCCACACACATTTTCTACACCACACCGAAGTCGTCGGCTCCAAGTGAGTACTTGTATTATTGCCATCTAAAGCAGCAGTTAATCCTAGTTATGTTCGTCAGATGTCTCAAGCCGCTGCACGCGTCCTCAATAGCGGCGTCCGCTTGCCGCCGCTGCCCAGCATCCGAGATCTGGTAAAGCTCTACAAGCTTCAGGCCATGAAACAGCTCAGCCAGAACTTTCTCATGGACGAGCGGCTGACGGACAAGATTGTCAAGTCCGCTGGTCGCATTGATTCCCGTGACATTGTGCTGGAAGTGGGTCCCGGTCCAGGCGGCATCACGCGCTCCATTCTGCGCCGGCAGCCCCAACGCCTGATGCTTGTCGAGAAGGATGAGCGCTTCACGGGCACACTGCAGCTGCTGAAGGAGTGCGCGCGTCCGCTGGACATGCAGATGGACATCTACTACGAGGACATCTTGCGCTTCAACATCGAACAACATGTGCCCGACACCGAGCAGCGCATTCACCTTATTGGCAATCTGCCTTTCGCCATCTCGACGCGGCTGCTCATCAATTGGTATGCGGATGTGGCGGCCAGACGCGGGGCTTTCCGACGCAACGACACCTGCATGACGCTCACCTTCCAGAAGGAGGTGGCCGAGCGCATTTGCGCCCAGTTGGGCAGCGAGCAGCGTTGTCGCCTCTCGGTCATGTCGCAGATCTGGACGGAGCCGGTGCTCAAGTTCATCATACCCGGCAAGGCGTTTGTGCCCAAGCCCCAAGTGGATGTCGGCGTTGTCAAGGTGATGCCGCTTAAGCAGCCCAAGACGCACCTACCGTTTACGCTGGTGGAGCGCGTGGTGCGTCACATCTTCAGCATGCGCCAGAAGTACTGCCGGCGTGGCTACAGCACCTTGTTCCCGGTAGAGGAGCGCGAGGCAACCACCTACAAACTGTTTCAGCTGGCCGATGTCGATGACACGCTGCGTCCCTTCGAGCTGTCCGTTGCCGAGTGTCTGCGTCTGGCCGAGGTCTACGCCGAGCATCTGCAGACGCATCCCGAGCTGGCCACCTATGACTATCGTGGCCCAAAGCAGCAGCAGCTTCAGCAGGAGTTGGATTGAGACTGAATCGAACGATTTCATAGATTTGTTTTTAATTTCTATTGTATAAAGTGTAATACATAAACTATGTCAAGAAAATTGTAAATTGCTTATCAAAACTGTGGACGGAATGTGTTTAGACGAGATTCGAGTAAAAAATTGAACTGTCGTTAATGCTAAGGCACTTTAGCGGTGCTTGGATAAGCCAAGAAAGACTCAATGCGACTGGAATGTGTTCCACACGAGTAGCAACAGAACCGAGACACCAGCCAAGAGGGAACTCTTCAGACCGCTGACGCCATTGCAGCGATGATCGAGGAAACAGAAGCAGAAGGTCGTATCCGTAAAATAGTCACGTTTTACATCGTGCTCCTTGATCGTGTGATTGACGTAGTTGGCCAGGATCACGTCCTGCGATGCGGGGCGGCAGCCCTCGTACTTGTCTGCGGGCACATCCCGGCGGAACCTCAGCGCGCTGAGGCAATCGCGTGTTATGGTTTCCTGGGTGCCACGACGTTCCGTCACCTTGACGCAGATGTCGTCGCTCTCGGGGCATTGTTCGCCCAGGAAGCCGATGCCGCGCCAATTGAACTTCTCGGCGCAGCCGGGCGTGGCCGAGGTGCAGCGATAACACCAAATGGCAGCACCTATGAGAGCACAACAGATTTAAATTAACACTTCCCACATGTTGTTGTTGTTTGCTGCTTGTTGCTTCTTCTTCCTCGTATGTTTACTTTATGTGATGAATCAGTTGCCTACCTTCGTGAATGAATGCTGCGATTAGCAGCAGCACAGTGATGGACGCCAGCGTTTGCATTGTTGTTTGTGCAAAGATTCAATTAAACTTAATAACTTTAAATAAGTTTAAAATTGGTAACACAAAAACAGCGACCAAAACAACGCCCTAACTTATTGTAATGATGTTATCAGTGTAACCACATCTTTTTTTTTTTTAATATACTTATTTACTGTGGCAAATATACCAGCACATGCTACATGCAATATTGGTCCTCGCTGGTAACACTTTCTGGGCAAAACGAAATTTCCCAAAGCGGCGCAATTTTTTGAATAGCTTTACTTCTTATTTCTTTACTTCTTATTTATTTGTTAAGGTCTTCGGCTTGGTATTGCACGCATTACTTATTATTTAGTATTTAGTAACTGCTTCTTTGTACGAACGAGGTTAAAACAATCTTTTAGATAATAAAGTCCAACTGATTCCAATGAATGTTTTGATACTTTAACCGCCAGCGATTTCACAACACTAAACTTTATGCAGTGTGGGCAAACGTTTTGTGAAAGCGCGCCAATTTAAAAGCCCAACCCGTGCCAAATAAGTAAGAGGCAAAACCGTTCACAAAAATGACTGATATTAGGTGGGAAAGTTAAAGGTTATATCTTTGTTTACTGTTTATGTTTAGTACCATGACTCAGTCAAATGTTGTTTGTTTTCTGCACACACTCGTAAATTATTCCGGTTGGCATCAATTTAGCGATTTTACAGCCTATTTCCGACACACATTTTTTTGGAGTTTCCTACCCGCCGTCATATGTATTTTTAGAGCTGCGAAATTGATATGCAAATCAGAGAGCCACAGAAAGAGGGAACAATAAACTTTTGCTCGTATTTGGTGATCGCTTTTAGAGTAATTTTTTTTATGTGTGGAATGTGCGATGTTTGCCAATTTAAAGGCCAAGATGAATCAGCCGGCCAAGTTAAGGCGGCACTGCTAATTAAACGAACCGCTGACAGTTGGCAAAGTCCAAAAAGAGAGCGACAAGCGCGTAAGACCAGTGAATGCGAATCGCATTGAATCGTCACGCAAAGAAAGATGCTCAAATATGGAAATGACGAAATATCGTCTTCAAGCTACAATGGGCAAAAAACGAGGATCGCCATTCGAATACAAAATATGTTGTTTTTATTAATATTTCATTAATGGTTGTTTTTATTTTTGTGTTTTTTGTTGTTTATAACTAAGAAACTAAACAATTTTATACAGTTAGTCACAATTGCAAATATCGCATACAGTGTTTTTTGAATAAATCAAAATAAATTAATGTGTTTATAACTAACGGAGAACCAGAAGATAGTATGTTCACACATGAGATATGATAAAAGATCATCAAAAGGTTTTACAAGAAATTATGCAGATTATTTTGTTTTGTTTTGTTATTTACAAATTGGAATAATAAATAAATTATGCCTGCTAAATGAGTCATTCACACACAAAATAAACAAACAAACAAGCTAACTAACACATTCGCACACTCACACAAACACACACAGTTACTAGAGAGCTAAGAATACATTTCATGTAAAATCACGTTTCAGGTAGAGGCCCCTCCCCCTTTCCCCAGGCACCGGCAACTGAGCCGGGTTGGGTGAACAGTTGCCTAGACGGAGACGACGAACTCCTTGCCGGTCTTGAAGTCGACGCACTTGAACTGCGGACAGCACTTGGGGAAGCTCCAGTTGAGGTCACTGGGCAGCTCCTCGCAGCCGGGCATCTCGATGTAGGGACAGGTCTCGATATTGATCTGACGCGCCTCAATGTCGCACGTCATGGCGGCACAGATGCCCTTCGGCTTGTATTCCTTGTCGGGCAGCATGAAGCGCCTCGTGAGCTTATCGTAGCATTTGCCGGGATGCGCTGTAAGTATCGAGAAGAAGAGGAAGAAGTGAATGTTAATGTGAGTTCAGTTTCAGTTAAAGCGGAAGTTGTTTTTCAGTTTTCAGCTCTCTGTTCCCTGTTGTGCTTTATTACTACAGCTGCCTGCACTTTTTCACAATACGTATTTTTATTTATGCACAAGGAAGTTGACTACAAAACAACAATAGCAATCGCGCTATGCAAAACTCAACCGACAAGACATGATATATATATGTACATATATATTTATAGTTTCCATAAATATCTGTAAGTATTTACTTTACTTTACTTTCAAAATGATTCGTTTTTAGCTTTATTTTTGCATGACTTGCCGAAAAGACTTAAGCCACAAACTCGACAAAAGACTCAAGGCACGAACTTGACAGTCATGGCGAAACAGAATAAGTAAAAATACATTCAGAGCTCTCTTGTGGCATAGTTATAAATAAAATCTCTTCAACTCTTCAACGCAAGTGGTAATTGCAAACAATTGACTTGGCTTTTATATTTATAACAATTTGCCGCCGGCTGGAATTTGCCGTAGCTGCCTGTCGAAGTTTTGATTAATGGTACTCCCCAATTGCCATTCAGGTCGCTGGCGGTACAATCTCAAAGAGTTTGTACATTCATTTTGATTTATTTAATTTTGTTTTGTTTTCTTTTCCTTTTTTGTTGTTTTTTGTTTTTGTTTTTTGTTTTCGTTTCGTAGTTAATTGAGTTGGCGATAAAGAAATTCGCAGTGAACTCATCGCCTATTTTTAAGCGCTAATTAGTCAGCGCTTAGGTTTAGTTATTTGTGGTAGTAAAGCCGGTCAGAAGTCGGACGACCTTCAGCAAAATAAGTCGACAAACTATTTTATCAAGATCTGCGACATTTTTGTAACACAAATCCGCATAGCTATGCAAATGAATTTGATCAGCACATTTCTTATGCTAATTTTTGGCAGATGCGAAAAACCCAAAAAAACACCGAAATTCGTACAAAGAAAAATAATGAATAGCTAATTTAGTTGTTGGTGCCAATTTTGTTTTGCGCTGTTCGCCTATTTCGTTTCCTTCCATCTCTCTCTTTGACGTCAACACAAAGCAGCAAAATAGCAAAGCAAAAAATAAATCAAAATATGCTTAAACTCAAAACCCCCAAAAAACTAATCTCTTTTTATGTGACGTTTGACTGACGTCGATGGCAAACAGTTACAATAAAAAGTATAACAACTCTTTCAAAGACAACAAATCAAAGTCGAAAATACTATTGCGAGTATGCTGAGGCTACAGACACAAGTATCCTCAACCTGTTTCATAAATCAATCAGAGAAACTGCCAACTGCTTTCAGCTTTATGCGCTTTTTATTGTTGCTAAAGGTCGTTTAAAGCATCTGACCATGTTTATGTGAAGGCTTTGTTTATGACTGAAATTAATTAAAAACTTAATTAAAAAGTTTCCAATTAAGTGACATATCGTGCTACCAGCTCCCCTGCATATATTAACATTTTTTTTTTGTTTGCTTTTGCTAAATTAAGCAAAATTTGAAAATAATCTAACGACTCTATCACATCGTCTGGAATCGATTCCAGCACATCTCTGACTACGAACTCTTACATGGAGAACTCTTTTGTTTAATTTTGTTATTTAAATACTAACCATTGTGAATGTGCGCGGGCTGCGTGTAAACAGCGGATTCGACAACGCAGGCGAGGCAGGCGATCAACGCGAGTGCAACACAAACTTTTTCCGCGTACATTTTGTTGTTTAATATTGTTTGTTATTTGTGTATAAAGTTTGTGTTATTTATTTTTTTTGTAACTTGTCTTCACTTGACGTAAACAGTCGTAGATGTTTAGCGTGAGCTTTGTATTTTTGTGTAGAGCTTAGCTTTGCACTGGGCACTTAACAGTCAGCGACTGAAGCTACATCGGCAAGAGACGCTCATATTTAAGCTCGCCACAGCTCAAGCGACGCTCTCTCGCACACACACCAACGCATGCTTGCGCTCTCTTGATGCTGTGTTGTGTGTGTGTGTGAGTGCAAAGCACATGTTTTCTTTTTGATTGCGTTGTTTGCTTCGCTTCTTTCGCCACACATTTTTGCGTCTTGGGTTATTCCATGCCTAACACGCACCATAAATCTTGGGGGCACATCTACATGCATACATACATACATATGCATAACTAGTATTTATGGTATCATAAGTATGCACAAACTTGGTTTGCCGGCGAAATGCTCTCCTCCATCTCTCTCTCTCTCTCTGTATGGCCGCCATTGTTCTAAGGCTCTCCCACGCTGAAAAAGCACGCCATTGTTCTGCATTATTTGCAGTTTGTGTAATTAATTGATGTGCGATCATTTCAAATGGCAGCGCGACTTGCCGGCGGCGACTTCTCCCCAGATCCGTAAAGATCTTTGGATTGTATTCAACTACTTGGAGGCGTTGCAGCACGCTTGTAATCACACCCGGCCCAGCCCAGTTCAGCATTCTTTTGCTTTCATTTCCATTTACAAAACAAAAAATAAGCTTGGCTTAGTCAGTTCTCCTATATAAATAGATTTCTTTATTTAAGTTATTCATGTGCATCAGAATAATCACATAATAGCTCAAGAACTGCAGCAGAACCTTTTCTGACAAAATTCCATTTTCTGCCGTTCTTTTTGTGTGCAGTGAGAGAGAGAGCGAGGGAGAGGGCCTGATGAACCTGCCACTGCGATGCGAACAGGCTAACAGTGCTTATTATCCCATTCGAGCGACGCCAAGTTGACGCCGCTGGCCGTCAGGGGGCGTACCGCTTAATGGAAACTAGTCGCCTGCTGCCTGTTTTGTTTTATTGCATACCAGCCTTTAAATACCTCTTAGTGATGCGCGGCTTTGCTCGAGCCGAGCTCACACAATCATCCGAGTGATGAACTCTAGCGACAGCGAGGGCAATTGTCGAGCAATTCAGCAATTGGAGACCGATAAGAGCTTTGAAATATTATTTGTATGCTCGAAATAAGCAAATTGACTTTACGTAACCCAATTGACTTGTACGGTTTTGATTAAAGTCTCGCAATGTGGCTGACTTTGTTGTTATTTAGGGGTTCGTTCTCACTTGATTGCGTCTTGGAGTCTTGGAGCCCCCCACCGAATACCCGTTAAACCCGTTCCAAGCCTTGATACGCATGTCACACTTGCAACAAGCGACGCAAAGTCGCGACAGGCGAATCCGAGCTCAAGCTCGAGCTCAGGTTCGACAAAGATAACAGCAGCGACCGTGTGACGTCAATTTGTTGTTTTGCTGTTGTTGCCATACCCGGTAGCCCGTCTTCACAAGGGTATAACCACTTGATGATAATTCAAGCTTATGATTTTTATTATTATTACTATCTTCAATTAAGTTGATCCGAAAATTAGAATGCAACTTAGTCTTAGGCTAGAAATGAATTCATACTTATTTACTTTTACAAAAAAATGTATGTTGAGCTTATTTAAGTGCGGATATGTTCAGAAAATTTCACTTTAATTGTATAAGCCATTGTGTAAGATGTGCAAAATTTAATTTACTTACTTTAGACAATCAATTGTATTTATTTGTACATAATAATAATAATAACAATTATTTTTATCAGTAAAAGCGTTCCGTTAATTAGAGCTTACTCAAGAAATAATCGATGTGAAGAATTGAAGTTTTGAATTGGTGGGCGAACGGGTATTTTACAGTTGAACAGTTTCGTCAGTCACCAGTTGATGTTGTTGGTGTTTTGTTTGGTTGTGTTTGAAGTTGTTTTTGACATTGCCTTGGCCTGGCGAGACTGAAACCGAATTCATTTAGCGGCGCACGCTGGAATTTATTAATTATGACCGGGTACAACGTTTTAGCACACGGCTCGGGGTGGCAGGCGGGGTGAGGATCTCTGACTTGGCGGAAGCCAGAGACGCAGTTTGGGGCCGGGGGGCAGCTATGCTAAAAATTCCATTCCAAGCAGCCGTTTTATAGCTGATTTATTGTTTATTCGTTTTAATGTTATTGCTCATTTTTGGTCTACGTGCTGGGCCCAATGTAACTAAAAGCAACAACAAGAAACCCCTCGATAAAAATCGAAACCAAAATAAAAAATAAAAAAAATACAACAAAAACGAATCGATAAATATTTATGGAGTTTAGGTTTTTGTTTTGACGTGACGCATAATTAGTAATAAATTGTATATTAAAACAGTCGCAGTCACATACAGTAGCACGATTTTGATATCGCCTGTCCCCCCGCTGCCCCACTTCCCTCGCTTACCCATACGTACTTAATAAACAATTAATTGCTGATTAATTTCATTGGACGTGTGCTGCATAAAGTCGAAGTCCCCTACTCCAATTGACATGTAACCAAGCTCCACACAGGAGCAACAACCTATGGAAATGGCAACGGATTGGGAAGGGAAATATTCAGCAGCAGCATTAAGGAGTCAAAGATTCCTGCCAAATACGATCATACTATATGGCTTTGTTCATTTTGTACAACGGTAACAATATTTATTTTTATTGTGTTGCCCTGGAGATCCATGGCAAAAGTTTAAAATGATCGTACTTGATTAACAAGTATAATGTTATAGTTAAACATTTGTTTGGTATTCCCCAGAATCGTGTGAGTGGTATTGAGTGATGGGCGAAAGAAATTTCTTTCACAGCAACATCGGAGGCAGACTTCATAAATTAATTTAAGTTAAATTTGCATATTTAACACGTTGTTTTTTGTATACATTTTCGTTTGGCAAAAAACCCCGAAAACCCAAATCCGCATACAATAACATACAAGTAGAAGCTCAGAGTCTGGCGCCAAAGAAATTGCCAATAATCCATCAAGCGGTTTGAGTGGTTTTGTTTATCACACAGCCCCCCAACGCCTCATACTCGGAGTTAGAGTCTGGGTCTAAGTCTAAGACAGCGAACATGACTTGGATTCAGCTCCAGCCTCCGCCATGTGCTAATCGCTCGACGGTGCGTTGCGTGAAGTTTTTATTACACGTCGCCGACGCGACGTCGCTACTGTCCAGACCGGTCCAAAGATGAATTTTTTTGAATCTATTTCCCGGTCGAAATGTGACTGCGATTGTCTCTAATTATGCAGGAATTTTAGATGCGGCGTCCGTCTACAAGTCGCCACGATAAATTCTGCGAATTTGACATTTTTTTTTTATTTTAATATTTATTTTATTTGACAAACGAATATCGAAAAATTCCTCTTGAATAGGTAGAATGTAAGATGTGACTAACTTTTAAGTGCAACTTTTATTTTCAATTAATTTTCATTTCATATGAATTTATTAAACAATAAACAGTTTTAGTAGCTTTGAGAATATGTTTTAAGTATTTTAAAAGAAAATTTATATAATAAAAGATGCATTTTCAAAAACTTGAATAAGTGGATAAAAGATACTTTATTATTATTATTACTTAGAAACTAAAAAAATATATTCATATATACTGTACATATTGTAATAGAAACTTCGTATTTCTTGGCATGCACCTTGACAATAATGCTTCTAATACTAACATCAACTTGAGCTTAATTGAAATGGACCTGCGATTCAGTGAACGGTGACCAAATGTCATTTGCGTAATGTTATAGTCGAGTTAATTTGTTAATTTATTTTGTCCACACAGTCTAATGGATCTCTCCCGCAAGACAGAGTGCGGCCCACGCGCTCTTTTTTAGAGCCTGGACGCTTCACTGGCACAAATCACTTAGCAGGCGACGAATTGACGATATAAAGGAATGTAGCAGTTAAACGAAATCGACTGTAAAATAATGAAAATTAAATTATATTTTATATCCACAATATGAGGGCAATCAATTCATTTGCCAAATTCTTTTTGTTTTGTTTTGCTGTGTTTTTTTATTTATCGAGGCGTCTCCAAGTCGCCGGCTGCTGCTCTGTCTCCGTCGCCGTTTCGGGTTAAACCCAAAGAGCATCATTTCACCCCGCTACCGTTGCCGACATCTCGCCACTTTGAATAAACAAAGTCGAACTAGTCCAAAACACCGGCGACGCAGTGACGCCGTCGACTTTCACGATCCGGTCTGCGTTTGAATTTCAAATGAGTGACGTGGATTAACCAAAAAATATATAAACAAGTATGCATATAAAAATCCAAGAGGCTATACTTGTGAATCTTTAATCTAAAAAATACATTAGTGATACCGTATGTACGCCACAAAGACAATTTGCCAAACTTAAATTTTAATTAGTCGAATTTGTCAACCAAGCAATGTCCAACAAAAGTCAAAACAACGATGCGATGAAGGCCAGAGAACCCAGATGAACCTTAGGAATTCCCATTCGCTTTGTTTTAAGATTCCATTTTTTTTTTTGCATAATACCCTGGTAAGACTACTACTGACAAACCACTCTAAAATATGGAACGTATTAAACCCGTAATGAAGGTCATGTTAGTCTTTTAAATTATTTACTAACTGAATGCATATCCTATATAGTTGCAATTACTGCAGTTAGAATAATCAAATGTGTTAAGTATGAATAATTTTACTTTCTTAATTATACAAAATGGGTTCACGAGGGTATTTAAACTTCACCATGTTGAATATTGCATTTCTTGTTTCAGTTCAAGTCTAACACAAATTTGCAGGCCACTGCACGACGCAGTTTTTTGGACTACTTTTGTATTGATATTTGTTTTCGCAGTTTATGAATATGTATGGATAAATAAATGTATAATAGTATATGTATATTGTTTTTCTGTCAACTCCTAGACAGTTCAAGTGTCAGGGGACAGCCCAAACATGATTAGCAGATCACTTAATTCAAGTTTATCTCCTTTCCTTTTCCTTACACATTTATTTTATAATAATAGTAATCCTTGAAAAATTAAAACTTTTCAATTACTTTCTTAATCGTATTTTGGAAAATTGAAATTGCAGCACTCAAGTTTTAAACGGTCCAGAAAACCATAACGAATGATCCAATTTGGATATAATAAAGTTAACAGGTTCAAGTCATTACAATTTTGAATCCACGTCCAATTTTATTTTATAATTATTATTTCATTTTTTTTTATTTAAGGTTAAGATTTTATTTTTGAAGAACTTAGATTTTTTGTAGTAGTGTGTACCCCGTATAATTTTAAGCTTGAACTTATCGATAGCAACAAAATGTCATCGATTAACTTGCCTTCGTTTGTGGTATATTTTGTATTTCGGTATTTTCGGAACTTCAAGTTGAAGGCACTTGCCAATATTTCAGATAAAAAACATGTTTGTTTTTCGATTTAATTTAATTCGATAAAATTGAAAAATTTGGCAGAAATCTGAGAAGAACTTAATGTTAAAAAAATGATCTTGAAGAGTCTAGATTTTTTGAAAAACACCTAAGTAAAAAAATATTTAAAGTGACGCGCCTTATTTACACGCGCTAGCAAATATACCAAAATGTTAAATGAAGAATAACAGGGGATATTTATCGGGATCTACTCGGCGTTAAACCGGCGCGGGAGTTATATAAAATATATAAAGTTCATTAAAAATATCTTTTATTTTATAAAAATTATTAAAAAAAATTATTTATTTCGCCGTTTGCTATAAAAAAATCGATGTTGAAAAAAATATGAAAAACATCGATGCATCGATAGTGCCACCGATGTTTCTCCACCTCTAATGTTTGTTGCGTGATTTTTTGTATAAATTTTATCAGCGAGCGGTGTCAACGGAATTGCAGGCAGTCAACAGGTGCAAATTGCTCCTGTGTGACCATGACTGAAGTCAAAGACTGGCGTCCATTTGTTTATGGGGGACTGGCATCCATAACTGCCGAATTTGGTAAGTAATGCAGAAAAGCTCTCCATGTAGCGGCAATGATTCGTGATTTTTTGGGCTGCTTATCGCTTACCCAGGAATCTGATGTAAACAAACACTTGTCTCATGTGTGTGTTCGTGTGTGCACATGTGTGTGTGTGCATTTTCAATACAGGCACATTTCCAATTGACACAACAAAGACCCGACTGCAAATCCAAGGACAGAAAATTGATCAAACCTTTTCGCAACTGCGTTACCGGGGAATGACAGATGCCTTTGTCAAAATCTCGAAGGAGGAGGGACTGCGAGCCTTATATTCGGGGTAAGTGTGTAATTGACGATTAACCTCAAACACACACACATGTAAATTTGTAAATAGTAAATGCAAATTGATAAGAGACAGAGCAACTGCAGCAACGTCTCGTGTTCATCGTGCCAAATGGTCTATAAACTTTGCCCTCACCGGCTGATAAGCACGACCGGCAAGCAACCCCCTTTTAGACTTTGTTTTCAATGTGTGTTGTTGGTCGGTCTTGAGATAATCATTAGATATCGCCTGCGTCTAAGTCTAAGCATTCTCTTTGTTGCAGCATTTGGCCGGCGGTGCTGCGGCAAGCCACATACGGCACTATCAAATTCGGCACCTACTACACACTCAAGAAGTTGGCCAATGAGCGGGGACTGCTGACGGATGACGATGGCAGCGAAAGGGTCTGGAGCAATATTCTATGTGCAGCCGGCGCCGGAGCAATCTCATCGGCGATTGCGAATCCCACCGATGTGCTAAAGGTCCGCATGCAGGTGCATGGCAAGGGCACCGATCATTTGGGCCTCATTGGCTGTTTCCGCGAGATACACAAATATGAGGGCGTACGCGGACTTTGGCGCGGCGTGGGACCCACTGCGCAGCGAGCGGTGGTCATTGCATCCGTGGAGCTGCCCGTCTATGATTTCTGCAAGCTGCAGTTGATGAGCGCCTTCGGCGATCATGTGGCCAACCACTTTATGTATGGTTTCTGTTTCAAAGTTATGATTCGAATTTAACCCCTGTTCTCTTGCAGTTCAAGTTTCATAGCCAGTTTGGGAAGTGCCGTTGCTTCAACGCCCATTGATGTGATTCGGGTGAGTGCAAGATATAAAGCAGCGATGTGTGTTGCTCGATGATTGATACTACATCTTTTTGCAGACCCGCCTGATGAACCAACGACAC
This sequence comes from Drosophila ustulata, assembly GCA_035047365.1. Classification (NCBI taxonomy): domain Eukaryota; kingdom Metazoa; phylum Arthropoda; class Insecta; order Diptera; family Drosophilidae; genus Drosophila; species Drosophila ustulata. The sequence continues at coordinate 22,557,161 of JAWNPT010000057.1, read as the reverse complement.
GTGACAATCCTGAATGGCGACGTAGCTTCGGCGGCGGCCTCAGCTTCAGCCCAGAGGCTCTATAGCGGAAGTCTCGACTGTGCTGTTCAGACAATACGCAACGAAGGTATCCTGGCGCTCTATAAGGGCTTTATACCCACATGGGTGCGCATGGGCCCATGGAATATAATATTCTTCATAACGTACGAGCAACTAAAGAAATATTAGCAATCTTGTTGGAGAGATGGAGAGATAGCGATGAAGTTAGAGGTAGAGATATAGAGACATCAAGTACAAGGTGTATTCAGCATTTGAAACCAAAAAGATCTATTTTATAATGCCGTTAAGACGGTTTAGCTAAGCATCCATAGTTGAAATCTTTGAATCAAACCGTGCCAGGGAGTAGACACACACTAAAGTGCCTCATGCATGCATGTTGGTTATTTAATAGCCAATGAAACTCCTTCACCCAATGGACAAAAGTGACAACAATTGAAATTACACATACAACATATATAGAGTACATATACTTAATAGTATTTGCATTTCATATAAAAAATATGCATTAACTGGCATTTCTTTTCTCTCATCTAATTTGCATTTACCTTAAGAACAAAGTGTGTCGAAAATACGCAAATAGTTGAAGTTAGCTTTGCTTTGGCTTGTTTTCATTATTCTAAATAGAAGATTTCGTTTGAAATTTGTATTAAATCGCGCATTTCATTTATTCAAAGCAATTGTTTAACTTTATTCGCATTGCATACTAAATCTGTGCTGTAAATATGTAAATTAAGAGTTAAATACTATATATATATATATATATATATATATATAAATGCTTACACCATTTAGCAAATGTATATAATATTTAATAAATATGTCATTTGAAATCTCACCAATGTGTTTCAATCAAAAATGCAAAATTTGTAAATCTGCTAAGCCAAACCGTAGGTTGATTTTGAGAATTTGGAAAACAATGAATACAATGCACTTTTTAACATAAAGAACAATCAAAACAAAGCGAAAAAAGAAAGACACATCCGTAAATCATTTATTTTAAGTACTAGAGTACGACAGTCTTGAAAATGCAGATAAGCCGCTAACGATCATTCGGTATCAAAGACAATTGCTGCAGTGCACATTTTAATTGCTGCACTGCAACATATTTTATATACTTTTCTACTTTTATAATATTAACGTATAATTTGTTCATTACAATTGAATATCCCACAGTTGTGATTGTATTTTTGTAAATTTCATATATAATATTTGAAATAAATATAGTGAAAGCGTGCTAAAATTTGCGGTTTTAAATGTAAAATATGAGTAACTGTACACTGCCCTGATAAGTGTTATTTCGAAACGCCATTGTTTCGCTATATAATGAATCAGTGTCGTTTAATCGGTCGAAGTACGCGATCATGAGTCTTCCGCTGGAATTATCCAGAGCCTTACAAGCCCGAGATCTGGACACCTTCGAAAAAGTCTTAAAACTAAAGGCTAACGCTAATGAACCGGACAGCACTGGCATTACTATCTATGAGAAGGCGTTGGCCACCGCAGGTTGTGGAGAATTCATTCGGCTTTGTCTTCAGTACGGATGTCGAGTGACCTACGTAAGGTGCCATGTCTGCGCATGTGGCGTTTAATGCAATAAAAGATTTACAATTGCAGGTTAATCAAAAAAGGAAGGCGGCTGTAAATTTCGCCAGCGATTCGAGAGATAGTGGTAATCTAAAGGTGTTGCTAGACCAAGAACCACTGGAGGTCAACCACAAATTCAATGGTCTGACGCCGCTCAATTCCTTGGCCAAGGGATTGAAAGCTGAAAATGCCAGCGAGGTCAGAAAATGTATAAAGCTGCTCTTGGAGAAAGGCGCATCGCCAAACATTGCGGATGATCAGGAAATGAGACCCTTGAATTATGTGATTAGTAGCAAGATCGATCCAAGGATAAAGCAAGTTCTGGTTGATTTATTCCTCGCACAGCCTGACATCTATCTAGATGAGGAGATGCGAACTGATTTGCTGGCTGGGAATCCATTGCTCAAACTGCCACCAAGCAGGCTGAGCACTTTGGCCGAACAGTTGATTGGAGCCTTACGAAACGGGGATGAGCAGCATTTTTGCCAACTGCTCGGCAACTTCGAGGGGAATTGTTCGGATTTGTACAAGGAGTGCATTGCGAATGGCCATCATGCTTGTCTTGATTGTCTACTGCAGCATCGTCCTAATGTGGATGGGAAAATATTTGTGGAGTTTGCCATTGCGGATGGCAATTGGTATGCTCTGGACAAGCTGCTACAGAAATGGGAAATGCCCGAAGATGCGGAACTGCTTATATCCATTATCTGCAAATTGGACGAGCAACCGCAGAGGAGTTTCAGCGACTTTACCAAATGCTTCGACGTGCTCCTGGCCAGTGGCCGTGTGAATTGGAATATGCAGGACAGCAGTGACAGAACGCCTCTGCACTATGCCACCATATACAACCATGAGTACGCTGTGCAGCAGCTGCTGCGCCATGGCGCCAGCCTCAACATTGGCAGCGTCTTCACCGAGATGGCGATAGAAAGCATTGACCCGGAGTTGCTGGAGGAACACTTCGATGATTGCATCACATCGAATGGTAAGAGTCGTGCCGCTGCAGACTTCAAGGTGACTCTTAACTACAAGACCTTTCAAAAACCTAATGAACCAAGGTCTTCGTGGAAAGCGTATTCCAGTGAGATGAATGCTATTCGTGCCATTGGCCAATCGAAGACCCATCGTCATCTTCTTAATCATCCGCTCATTACGTCACTCTTAGTGTCCCTTCAATGGCAAAACATTCGCAATCAATATTACATTTACTTTCTGTTTTCGGTGCTCCTAAGTGTGATTATCGCTGTCAACGTACTATTCATATATTCCCCAAATATCCCAGGAATTGTAGCATTCACATTTAAGGGATTATCCTGGTTCAGTATCGTCTTTTTGACAATTGTCGAGTTTATCATGGTTTTACTCCTTAGATGTCTGCACCCCATGAGTAGAATTATGAATATAACTCTCGTTGTGCTCGCAGCGCTTAGCAACTTTCTGGGCGATCCCGATCCGCCACACTATCACACTCGAATCATCGCAGCATTCACAATTATTTTGGTAGGCGTTCGATTGACTTCTCTCATTGGATCGTTACCCTTATCCTTCCTCTCCCTGTATGTTCTTATGCTCAGGGAAGTGTGCTATACGTTTCTGAAAAGCTGTTTACCCCACTCTATTTTGGTAGGTGCATTCGGCCTATCGTTTTACCTTCTTAACTTTCATGGCTTGTTCGAGCAGCCAATCTATAATGCCGTTATAAAGACCATAATCATGTCAACAGGAGAATTTGGTGAAGACTCGATTGAGTATAAGAATTTATTTTTTGCTCGCATCTTTTTCATAACATTCGTTTTATTCATTTCAATTGTGGTCATGAATCTGCTGTCTGCCTTGGCTTTTAGTGATATTCAGGTAAGTAAATCTGGTGTAATTCCAGGGTATTGCTAATAGGATTTTTTGTTTTTATAAAATTTAAAGTTAAAACGCTTCAATTTAAGCGAACTTCTTTCATTTACAAATTTTAATCGTTGCAGTCCCTGATATACATATCAAAATCCATACTAAAGTACCCACAACTTTAACATGATTTAATTTCAGGCTATTCAAGCTGCCGCTGAAGTTCGTAGTCTCAATTCTCTTGTCGATTTGCTGATCTTCTACGATATGTACCTAGATCAATGTAAACCTCTTCGGAAGATTTTGGAGAGAGTAGGACAAATTAAATCAACTAAAATCCCAGAGTTGGTAGTCACATATCCAAACGATAAAAATATTACTAAAACGGCCACAGCTGGTTTCGAATTGCAACCATTAATTCAGGGCAATACAAGATCAGAACACAACATAAATATACAGACTGAACCTTTTGTTATACATTTTAACAAATTAACGATTAAACGAATTCATAAATTGTTTGAGAAGAAATCAAAACGGAACATATAATTATTAGACTAACGAATGAAATTGTGATTTATTTAAATGAAATCTGAATTATATGAAATATTTTTACAAAATTCTATTAGCTACATACAACTTTGTCTTTGCTTTCAGCGATGGTAATGTGGTAAGCTAGGAAATTAATATGTTTCATTATTGTTAAACAATTTTACTAAAGATGGTTTAAGTTGGTCAAAAATTATTTTCGACAAAACGATTGGCTCGGGTAAGTCATAAATATATGTACATATAATCACTTATATTCATATCGCGGCAATCCAATATAAACTATCAAACTTAACAAAACTATCAAAACCCAAAAAAACAGTTTTTTTTGGAGTTGCTCACAAAGCTGGCTTGTTGATAACTAAGTACCTTATTGATGATATTATTACGATAACATTGTACGATTGTGCGTTATGTTATCGATACTTTCATTTTTCTTTCGAAACCAATATGGCGATTCAAGTGAGCAACGCGTTCACCATCACTACGCAAAGTAACGGGCGCTTTGCAATAGAGAGAAAATTGTAAGATTGATTATGGATTTCGTGACTGCTATTTCCACAGGAGCTACCATAAAAGTACAGTAATGAATAATTGGTGGATTGCAGGTCAAGTTACGATTAACGAATTCCATTATACTTGCAGTTCGCAACAGAGAAATATGCGTACAGTTTCATTGAGACAGTGGCCCATAATCCGCATGGCTGGCTGAACCAAGTGTCGCATGATTTTGTTGGGCAATGCTTTCGGGTGGTCGGACTCAAATTTAACGTTAGCGTGGAGGCGTTCCAGCAGACGTATGATCATCCATATCGGGATGACAATTTGACCTATTTATTTAGTGCTGTGCCATTTGCGTTGAAGGGCGTCGAATCGTTTCTGGACCAGTTGCCCACGTTGCTGGATTGTTATGGACGCGAGTTTATAAAAGATAAACCGAGCGATGCAGGACCACTCCAACAGTTCTATGAGTTGACCCAACCTGTGCCCTGTTACTTGCAAGTCATGAACGTCTGGACGCTTGTGGTGCGCAGCATAACCGACAACTTGCAGCGCGAGGACAATACGATTGACAAGTTTCTGATCGAGCCGCTGGCCAGATTGTCTTTTAGCATGCTGCGTGGCCTGGTGAAGCTGCTGCCCGACTCCACTGACGACATACTCGAGGACATATGCCTCAGGCTGGCTGTCCTGACACGATATGGTATATTGTAGGTGCTGACGATTATCTATTCATTATACAATTAATGATGAGTGCTTCCCATTGTCTTGCCCAGCTTCGTGGAGACCTATGATTTCATATTGACACCCATGCTGGACATATTTGAAAAGTACTTTAATGTCTTTTGCGAAAGATCTGCCTTACTTTTCGTCTATAGCGCCTTCTGTTGCGAGGTAAGGGATACGATAATTTGCCAAAAGATTAATAGTTGTGATATGCTCTTCTTCCAGATGTCCAATAAGTCTAGTTTTGAGCTGTTGTACGCTTTTCTGGAGAAGATGTTAAATACTTTTCATGATGGACAACAAACTGATGCAGATGGCAATCTTTACTTGCGTCTATTCACGAATGAACTAATCACCGACAGATTTCTCATCCTTCAGTTTAAGGCTCTCAAGACATTCAACAGCAATACTTTGCTCATGGCAACTCTTCAATATTTGCAGACGCTGCAGCGGTGAGAATTGCTTTGCTTGCTTATTAAATTACCCTTATCCAATACCTGGTCATTTACAGTCACTTGGCTAGCACTGAGGCATTTCCAATTCGCTTTGTGGAACAAATTTTGCTGGTGCTACTCAACAGCTCGACGACGCAATCTGTGCGCTCCTTGGCGGCACAACTGTATGTGACGCTGTCAAGGCGACAATACGATGACCAAGAGATTGTTGTGCACGTCATTGAAACATTCTTGAAGACACAGCACAACTCGCGCAAATGTGCCTCACTAAATCAGGCTATTTCCCTATTGCAAAACTATCTTAAGGATTTGATGGAACACTTTCCTGCATTGCAACGCTTCGGCCACTACATATTCGTGATGTATGCGCGCAATGTGCGTGATGAGCTTGTCCTCTTCACTGCCCACAGCATTTATGCCATCTTTGCGCTCTACACAAAGGAATATGCCACCAAGGAGTTGGCTCGCCAAGAGGTTCAAAGGCTGCTTGAACAGTGGCCTCATCTTCTTAAGCGAAGCGCACAACGTATGTCAGCACGTGCCGTGCTCCTTGCCATCTATTGTATCGTTGACTTTAGAACTTTGGCGCAGGACAATCTAGAGGTGACTTATACGGATATAGTTGACTGTACAAATAACCGATTTGATTTCAGCTTGTGAAAAGTCTAGAGGCATATTGCTTGGACATGTTTTTGACAGATGACTCGCTAAATGCGAATGAGTTTGCATCGCTTTTCATCAACATCTGTCACTCAATTGAAGTGACTGGCAGCAAAGAGTTGCTCGTAATGACAGCCCAGACTTTGCAGGATCAATACGCGGAGATATCTGTGCAGCTGCTGGGCATCGACGACCATGAGCGGCAATCCGAGTCAGGGGAGCTGTTGCAGTCCTATTCACAGTGCGTGCGACGTCTTTACGCCCTGCTAAAGGAAAACATGCTGCGTGCTCATCAAGTGTGTGATATGTACGATACACTTGCGCGTCAGCTGTTTGACTCTGACAAAATCGATGAGTGCTTGGGTAAGCAGGCCAATGATCTTTGCTGATTCCTGTTACATTCGTTGTGTATCAATGCAGCTGCCTATGGCTACGAGTGCTTGGCCTTGATGCTCGGACTGCTTCATCGCGAACGAAGCGAGGTGGTACTCTTCGAGTTGCACGAGGCCAAAGTTCTTCAACTGGCGAAGCAACTGCGGAATGTGTCCGTGCATAATTTGCGCAAGAACTCCATTAACTTTTCGCAAAACAAGCCGTGGCTTTGTAGCATTCTCTTGCTTCAGGTGGGACTCTTTCATTGCTTGCCACTGAATACTGTCATATATGATTTGCTGATAGACAAAATAGCCGATCGAACGTTGGCCCAAGGGGCACGCGTCAATACGTTGTTCTGCAGACAAATACAGGAGATTCACTACCTCTTTCGCCAGATCCACAACATCAGTCCGATGCCCAGCAATCGCATATGGAAATGTTTGCTGCAGTTTAAAATGGTAAATGGGATCAAATCATCAACACTTTTTATGAATGCTACTAATGCTTAAGTTGCTTTTAGGTTGTGAAAATGCCAGACTATATAAGCCCAGAACTGGATAACCTAATTCCAGTTCTAATTAAGCGACACTATCCGTTCTATGCTGGTTGCTTGCCCATCATTAATATGCAGCTCTGCAACGAGCCGACAACTAAGAAACGCGTCAATCTTGCGTTGGCCGCTCACCTCAAGCTGGTCGATGAGAATGCGAGTGACATGGAGGCGTGGTTGCTTCGTTTGTATGTCTTTAATGCCACTCTCGAGACGTTGGTCAATAACCTGACTGCACATAATGCAGCCAGCAATATCATGCGTAAGCGCAATCACTTCATGCCGTTGAAACATTTGATGTCACTGGTGTCCCCATTGCGTCTTGAGAAGTTCCATTTCCTGAATATGTAAATGCTTCCTAAGTTGATCTTTATTCGTTGAAATAATTTATTCTAATTGCAGCGGTCGATTACTATTCAAGCTCAAGGCAAATATAATTGGAGAACAGAATGAGCTTGAACTGGACAAGTTTTTAATTGAGATCAGTGCCCATAAGTATCGCTGCGAGGATGCGCATGCCGAGGCTTTGCTTTCTGACGATGTGTCTCATTCTCGATTGACTCCGCTGCCGCACGGTCCTTTCACCAAGTGGCAGACTGAAGTCTTTAGCCATCTAGCCAACCTTTGTTCTCCTGCAATAGGGCGCCAAAATAATACATACCTATAAATAATATGTATCTATCAGAAGCAGCAATCAAAAGTCATTTAATCAGATTAACAAACGAATATGATTTACAAAAATATGACCAATCACACAAATATTATTTTACGTATTTTATCCCAAATTTTAATCTAATGAACAAATATATTCCATGAAGGAAATATACAATCATTTGTTTATGAAAACACACACAAGTGCTAATTACCGCTTATTATCCTAAAAATATTAATCAGATTGAAATATTTATTTGTGTTAATTATCCAAAATTCTATGAGAATATTATATATCACACAAATATTCATTTATGTCAATAATCTTAAATAATAATCAGATGAAAATAATGTTTTAAGTTCGTTAAATAGTTGTACCCCTACCCCATTTCTATCACTTCATCACCGTTGTTGCAACACCGCCCGGTTGCAACTCTGTTTATGCGTTTTGACGTTACGGAATTGTCAAATCCTTATTGCTGATTTAACAGTTCTAGCATTAAGAAAGCAAGCAGCAAGAACAGGTAATTTATGAATTTTGTGTCGTTTTTGTCGTAGCAGTTCAGAAATTTATAATATCGCGTCGGCATAAAATGTTTTATAATCCTAGTATTGATTCCCATCCCGCAGTGACGCCGCCACAACTTTCGTCGCTTGGATTGTGCCGATCTTCAAAGATGTCCAAAACGAACGAATCACAACGTTTGCTCCGCTCCCAGACAGCTGACAAGGGTGACGACGAGCTGTTCGTCAAGCTACCCAAGTTCAGTAAACGGGCTCGCAGCAAGATCGCATTGGAGACCAACGAAGACGATAGCGATGTCAAATCCAAGCTCATTTCGCCGGCTAATGAAAGGCTTCACAAGTTCCTAAAACAGCCGTTCTGCCAGCGTTGGATCTGGTGTGAGTTTATTGAGTCCTTCATCGACAAGGCAATCCTGACTAGCGGCTATAGCCCAATACATTGTAAGCAAACCCGCTTCGGCCAGCTGGAGACTGATCAACTGCCCAGGCGCTGCTGGCAGTTCATGCGTCGTATCAATGGAAAGCCTCGTCGCTTTGGTCCAGCATTTATAGCTGGCGAAAAAGCGGAATTGGAGCGCTATCGCAGTGTTATTCGCCATCTACAGCAGTTCAGGATGGATGCGACGCAAAGCGTGCAGTCGTTGCCCAAGCAAATACCGATACCACTGCCAGTGGATGCCAAGGTGATCAGTCTGCTGAGCACGCCGCAGGTGGTACTATGCAAGGGACGCGTCGTTGGCCACGAGCCAAAGAACTGCAGTTATCTGATCAAATTCGACATTGCGGGAAAGCATATTGTGCTCAGCATGGGTGACTGTTATTTGCATGCGCTGCATGGGGTCAAAAGTCTATCGGTAGCTGATATCCTCAATGAGACTTCGATGGCCGAAAACCTGCTGGTTGCTGTGTCGTCAGACACCTTGATGGATCACAAACGCTGCAAGCCGCTGCTGGCTCCGTTGCTGCAGCTGCAAAAGCAATTGGCGTTAAAGAGCAAGACCGTCAACGATATTGCGGCCATCAATGAGGAGCTGGAGGCAGGCGGCGTGCAAGTTGCGACAACACCTCGCGAAGTCAAACTCACGCCGCAACGTGAGAAGCTTCAATATCGCTATGCGGCCAATATGATAACTCTACATCGTGTCAACGTCGACATCCTTGAGAATCTGCGTATGGCGCACGAAAATCTGGTTGAATACGAGAAGGATTATATGCAGAACAATGAAGCGCCGTACAACAAGATATTGGAAAAGTGCCGCTTCCTGGCCGAAAGGGACCTAAAAGCTGCATCGAATCAGATGTTTCTCAAGCGGCATGCCACTCGTGAACTGATCCTTAAACTGCAAACTTTGCTATACTTGTGCATCGAACTGGGGCATGGCAATGACATTGAAGTGAATGCAGTATTGGATGTCTATGTGAGCGAGATATTGCAAGAATCGTCGCCACAGCTTTTTCCCGATTTACAGCAGATTGTAAGCATAGTCCAAAGGCTGCGCGATCAGATTGGCGCCATGTGGAATATAGAATCGGAACGTAGAAAGCAGCAGTTGCTCCAGTCGGACAATGCGAATCTAATGGTTACTGAGGAATTTGACATTGATTTGGGCTTGTAAAGCATCACCATGTGCCATGTAAAACAATATTACAATAAACTGAAATAGTTTGGTGCCAATTAATTGAATCATCTTTTCTTTTCATATACATATATGCTTGTTACATATATTTTCTGTTGGCACTAAGATATAATACCCTTCTACCCTATAGGTAGCGGGTATAAAAATAAAAAATTTCATTTATTTTAAATAAAATATGTTAATAATGGCGACGAAATTCCTTCCCAAAACCAACGTCGATCTGCTGAAGTACCAGGCGAACATAATCGAGTAGCAAAAAATTTAAATTTTCAGAAGCTGGGCGGGCTATTCAAATTTGAATTTGAATAAAATACGTTAATATTAACGACGGAATTCCTTCCCAAAACCCACTTGGAGCTGCTGACGTAACAGGCGAACATAATCGAGTAGCAAGTAGATGTTGCCAAAAATTTTAATTTTCAGAAGCTGGGCGGGCTTTTCAAATTTGAATTTGAATAATATACGTTAATAATCTCGACGAAATTCCTTCCCAAAACTAACGTCAATTTGCTGAAGTACCAGTCGAACATAATGGAGTAGCAAGTAGATGTTGCCAAAAAATTCAAATTTTCAGAAGCTGGGCGGGCTTTTCAAATTTGAATTTGAATAAAATACGTTAATATTAACGACAGAATTCCTTCCCAAAACCAACGTCGATCTGCTGAAGTACCAGGCGAACATAATCGAGTAGCAAGTAGATTTGCCAAAAATTTTATTTTCAGAAGCTGGGCGGGCTTTTCAAATTTGAATTTGAATAAAATACGTTAATATTAACGACAGAATTCCTTCCCAAAACCAACGTCGATCTGCTGAAGTACCAGGCGAACATAATCGAGTAGCAAGTAGATTTGCCAAAAATTTTATTTTCAGAAGCTGGGCGGGCTTTTCAAATTTGAATTTGAATAAAATACGTTAATATTAACGATGAAATTCCTTCCCAAAACCCACTTGGAGCTGCTGAAGTACCAGGCGAACATAATCGAGTAGCAAGTAGATTTGCCAAACATTTAAATTTTCAGAAGCTGGGCGGGCTTTTCAAATTTGAATTTGAATAAAATACGTTAATATTAACGACAGAATTCCTTCCCAAAACCAACGTCGATCTGCTGAAGTACCAGGCGAACATAATCGAGTAGCAAGTAGATTTGCCAAAAATTTTATTTTCAGAAGCTGGGCGGGCTTTTCAAATTTGAATTTGAATAAAATACGTTAATATTAACGATGAAATTCCTTCCCAAAACCCACTTGGAGCTGCTGAAGTACCAGGCGAACATAATCGAGTAGCAAGTAGATATGCCAAAAAATTTAAATTTTCAGAAGCTAGGCGGGCTTTTCAAATTTGAATTTGAATAAAATACGTTAATATTAACGATGAAATTCCTTCCCAAAACCCACTTGGAGCTGCTGAAGTACCAGGCGAACATAATCGAGTAGCAAGTAGATATGCCAAAAAATTTAAATTTTCAGAAGCTGGGCGGGCTTTTCAAATTTGAATTTGAATAAAATACGTTAATATTAACGACGAAATTCCTTCCCAAAACCCACTTGGAGCTGCTGAAGTACCAGGCGAACATAATCGAGTAGCAAGTAGATTTGCCAAAAAATTTAAATTTTCAGAAGCTGGGCGGGCTTTTCAAATTTGAATTTGAATAAAATACGTTAATAATAACGACGAAACTCCTTCCCAAAACCAACGTCGATCTGCTGAAGTACCAGGCGAACATAATCGAGTAGCAAGTAGATTTGCCAAAAAATTCAAATTTTCAGAAGCTGGGCGGGCTTTTCAAATTTGAATTTGAATAAAATACGTTAATATTAACTACGAGATTTTTAGTTACTATTAACCGCCGAAATTATTGATTTCATCGTTAATATTAACGTATTTTATTCAAATTCAAATTTGAATAACCCGCCCTTCTGCTTCTGAAAATTAAAAATTTAAATTTTTGACCAATCTACTTGCTACTCGATTATGTTCGCCTGGTACTTCAGCAGCTCCAAGTGGGTTTTGGGAAGGAATTTCATCGTTAATATTAACGTATTTTATTCAAATTCAAATTTGAAAAGCCCGCCCAGCTTCTGAAAATAAAATTTTTGGCAAATCTACTTGCTACTCGATTATGTTGGCCTGGTACTTCAGCAGATCGACGTTGGTTTTGGGAAGGAATTCTGTCGTTATTATTAACGTATTTTATTCAAATTCAAATTTGAAAAGCCCGCCCAGCTTCTGAAAATTTAAATTTTTGGCAAATCTACTTGCTACTCGATTATGTTCGCCTGGTAGTTCAGCAGATCCAAGTCGGCTTTGAGAAGGAATTTCGTCGTTATTATTAACGTATTTTATTCAAATTCAAATTTGAATAACCCGCCCTTCTGCTTCTGAAAATTAAAAATTTAAATTTTTGACCAATCTACTTGCTACTCGATTATGTTCGCCTGGTACTTCAGCAGCTCCAAGTGGGCTTTGAGAAGGAATTTCGTCGTTATTATTAACGTATTTTATTCAAATTCAAATTTGAATAACCCGCCCTTCTGCTTCTGAAAATTAAAAATTTAAATTTTTGACCAATCTACTTGCTACTCGATTATGTTCGCCTGGTACTTCAGCAGATCCAAGTCGGCTTTGAGAAGGAATTTCGTCGTTAATTTTAACGTATTTAATTCAAATTCAAATTTGAAAATTCCGCCCAGCTTCTGAAAATTTAAAATTTAAATTTTTGACCAATCTACTTGCTACTCGATTATGTTCGCCTGGTAGTTCAGCAGATCCAAGTCGGCTTTGAGAAGGAATTTCGTCGTTATTATTAACGTATTTTATTCAAATTCAAATTTGAATAACCCGCCCTTCTGCTTCTGAAAATTAAAAATTTAAATTTTTGGCAAATCTACTTGCTACTCGATTATGTTCGCCTGGTAGTTCAGCAGATCCAAGTCGGCTTTGAGAAGGAATTTCGTCGTTATTATTAACGTATTTTATTCAAATTCAAATTTGAATAACCCGCCCTTCTGCTTCTGAAAATTAAAAATTTAAATTTTTGACCAATCTACTTGCTACTCGATTATGTTCGCCTGGTACTTCAGCAGCTCCAAGTGGGTTTTGAGAAGGAGTTTCGTCGTTATAATTAACGTATTTTATTCAAATTCAAATTTGTAAAATCCGCCAACTTCTGAAAATTTAAATTTTTGACCAATCTACTTGCTACTCGATTATGTTCGCCTGGTACTTCAGCAGCTTCAAGTGGGTTTTGGGAAGGAATTTCGTCGTTATTATTAACGTATATTATTCAAATTCAAATTTGAAAAACCCACCCAGCTTCTGAAAATTTAAATTTTTGGCAAATCTACTTGCTACTCGATTATGTTCGCCTGGTAGAAATGGGGTCCAAGTGAGCCGTTATTATTATTTACATAAAAATAGTCTTTATTGTCAATTACTTCCAAAAATGTTGTACAAGTCGTAAGTAAGAAATATCGGAAATTTGGTCAATATTGCGAGAGTAATATGTGCTTTTGCAACTGCAGTGAGATGAGAAAGAGAATGTCCACCCTGGGCATAGCTTCTACGGCCACTTCGCTGACGATCTACTCGGATGCGGCGCCGGTAAGTGCAGCTGATTTGGAACTCAAGTCTCTGGTTGTTTGGCGTCGTCCCTGGATGACCTTAAAGTATAGCACCTTGGAAGCTCGCCTGCTGTTACTTAAGCTGTTGGCTGGACTGCTCGATCGCCGCCTTTTGTTAGGAGTTTTGGTGTTGATTATTTTCTGCAGCTTGCCGGGTCCCCATGAGGCGTATGTGCGCATCTGTCGACAGAATCTTGGCTTTGCTGTTTACTGGTTGGGCTTGGGGGTTTTGTCTTCGGTGGGATTCGGGTCGGGACTGCACACCTTTCTGCTGTATCTGGGACCCCACCTTGCAGCAGTTACACTGGCCGCCTACGAGTGTCACACATTGGATTTTCCCACGCCACCCTATCCTGATCAGAAGATTTGCCCCAATGAGCCCTATGAGCGGCATGTGCCGAGTGTGTGGCAGATCTTGACCAAGGTGCGCACGGAATCGCTGCTGTGGGGCGTGGGCACAGCTCTGGGCGAGCTGCCACCTTATTTTATGGCCAGGGCCGCGAGGCTGTCGGGTAAATGCGTGGATGAGCGACAGGAAATGGCAGAACTTCAACGTCGTGGCGGCAATCTTGGTCTGTTCGATAGAAGCAAATTGCTTGTGGAGCGCGTCGTGATGCGCATCGGTTTCTTGGGCATTCTGCTTTGCGCCAGTGTGCCAAACCCATTGTTTGATCTGGCTGGCGTTGCATGCGGCCATTTTCTGGTGCCATTCTGGAAGTTCTTTCTGGCCACGTTGATTGGCAAAGCGATCTTCAAGGCCAACATACAGCAGCTGATCGTTGTAATTGCCTTTAGCGAGGATCTGGTTGCCGTGCTAATCAAATCGTTGGGCCGCGTACCTTGGCTCGGCCCCAAACTGCAGGCTCCCATTCAGAAAGTCTTAACCACCACCAAGCTGCGCATGCACCACAAACTAAAGGGCGACTCCAGCGCAGGTCTGGGCATTGTGGCACATGCCATCCAGCTCTTTGCTCTGCTCATTGTAAGCTACTTCGTGGTGTCCTTGTTGAATGCGCTGGCACAGAAGCACTGCCAACGCATGCAGGATCAGGAAAGAGAGCAACGAGCTCAGGAAACTGAGCTGGAGCAGCGATCAAATGACAGCGAAGCGCAAGCACAGGAAAGCAGCGATTTACTCTGATACACATCAACTCTACAGTGGTGCGTGTCTAGGCTGTGGGTTAAGCGAGGCTGTTAAGCGGCTGTAAAGTTAACAGTGGTGTTACAGTGGCGTTACAGTGGCGTCCGTGGGAGTGATGTCAGTTGGTTGTTGGCGTTACGAAATGAAACATTGCATTGAAATTTGTTGTATTCTTTATTTCATTATCATTAGTTTTGTTTTAAATTTGGGTTTCTGTTGTTGTTGTTGATCTTGATCTTTATCGTATTGTTGTTGTTGTTTTTTTTTAGTATCCATTGTACAATTACATTCAACAGCAATTTAACACAAAGCTAAGCATTGACTTAACGCAACCGTTTAATTAATACATAATTAAGTATATATATTATCTGGGGATCGAAATTGATTGATTTGTTGTTATGCCATTTGATTCGTTTCGTTTCTTTTCGTTTTGAATATGATTCGTATAAAATGTTTTGGATTTAAACTAAGCACACAGACAAAACACACATTCAAATTCAAATGCTGCATGAGTTGATGACGATTGTTGATGACTAAGGATCTCGAACAAAATCAACTTCACTGCCCTTCGTGGGGCTTCGATCGATCTAAAAAAATGCCATTCTTACATAAGTAAATATGTATATTCAATGTATTTGGGGGCTAAAACCCTCTATGCACACATTCACACACACTTCCTACGCCTACATCTACAGCTAAATTTCGTCTAACATTTGCACTACGATGAGTATATGGCCTGGCCTCCATTTTGTAGTTGTATTCCTACGCCTACTCGGATATACTACATATCGGATATAGATATATGTTTGTATATCTTTCTCTCTGTTCTGAAAGGGTTATCGAGTACCTTGATTTTAGTCGAGCTTATCGCTTGGTTCGGCATTTCCTTAACATTCCTTAACAAAAATGAAACATTCTATGAAATGCATACGATGTGATAATCATTCATAATTATATGTACGAGTACTTAATATGTTGTATATGCACATTTTTGTGTTTGATGATTATGTTTAAGTTACGAGTACAACAACTTTACATTCCATATGCTTCTTATGCTTTCTGTATTTTTTCTCCTTTCATGCGACTTTCTTTTTGCATTGACGAGTATGGGAAATGGCTTTAGTACTTATTGGGAGCATTTTATTACGGTTTTCTTTCTTTCCTTTTTTTTTTGTTTTTGTTTTAATATCTAAGTACATACATACATATACATACAAACAGACGTAAAGTTTTTACTAATTGCGGCAAAGTCTTTTCAATAGAAATAGAGAGATAGAGAGAGACACAGTGAAGAATCAGACAGATAGTATGTAGAAGAGTGTCGAACAAAGATAACATTTACAAATAAGATACAAACATTATTTTCATTGGGTTGCCATTGAAAATGGATTCCAATCTTAACTAATTTCTCATAAGCATTTCCAAATTTTCTCAGTTTTCGTACAATTTTCGCTAATTCGATTAAATTGTATTTTATTTAGTTTTCTTTTATTTTCACTTTGTATATTTTAGCTACATTCATATACGACACGATCGTTACAAATATCTCCTTTGTTTATTACTTTTTCATTTTGTTATTTAATATTCCTGTAATGCATAAATTAGTTTCGGCATTTGAAACAAATTTATGTTAAGTTTTTCCACTTTATAAATAATTGAGATTAATTTTGTATTACTTTAAGTTGCATTTCTTGCTCATTTCTGATATTTCCGAGTTTTTTTTTTTAGTTTCTTCTAAAATTTGACGCCTAATACAATGGTTTTGTTTTGTTTCATTTTTGTTAATAATTTTGGTTAAAAATTCATTTTACCATATTACTATAATTTACGATAAATATTTCTATGGATTTTTGTCATATTACTTTATATGTTGTATGCCCAAATTTTGTAATTAGGAAAATAGACAAAACTATTTTAAAATATTAAGAATTAAAGCAAATTCAATAATATATCATTTAATTATGGTTTTTGTTTCTGGCTTTTAAGAGCATTTAGTTGTTGTGGAACATATTTATTTATTTGTTTATTGCAACTATTTTTTTTTTTTTTGTTTTTTGCTTTTAATCTTTACAAACGCCTAGACATGTTGAGTATTATTAATTTAATGCTATTTGTTAATTTAAAGAAACTTTGAAATGAACGGAAATTTTTTAGTTGTTTGTTCATATTAATATTTTGTATTTCTCTCTCTCTGACTTAGTTTTATTTATGAACAAAAACGTATTCAACTGTCTAATGGAAGTTATTTGAAATACGAATCGTAAGCAGCAATGTAGTTGTTAATTATTATTATTATTATTATTATTAAATGTATTTAGTAGGTATTGAACTTGATTTTTAATATTTCGTTTTGTTTGTTTAGTTTTCATTTAAAAAATATTAACGGCGGGAAGTACTACAATCGTTCTTGAAGCAGTTTAGTTTTCCTTTAGTTAATACACAGTGTAAGTATAATCGTATCCATTCGATTTGTAGCAAAATCTTAGACTTTTATTTCGGTTCTTGATTGTAGAAAAATGTATGCGGACTACTTTCCCATTTACCAGTAATATGTATTTACTTTCAAAAATGCAATTTGTGTCTTTTGTTTGTTTGTTTTGTTTGCTTTGTTGTTGTGGCTGTTGTTGTCAAAAAGAGCAAAAATGTGTGTGTTTCGTATTGTCCTTTAATGTCTCAGAAATTTGTCATTTAGCATTGGCTTTTGTTCCGTTTGTATTTGGAATGTGTCGTGAAATCTGATGAGGGCTCTGATAGGAGTACTGACTCTTGAAATCTTAAGTTCTCGAGCTATGTTCAATGACAATGAAGTGTATGAGAATGTGTTCCTTGAAGTTCGTTTTTTATTTGTTTTTTTACTTTCGTTTCAATATTGTCTACTACTTATTTACATCCCTTGTTTATGTTGTTCTTGTTCTTGTGTCCAGTTTATGATAACTCGCATTATATTATTATGTTATTCATTTAGAATTTGATCAAATTTCCATCAAAATCAACACTCATCTTTAGAATTTTAATTTTTATATGTATGCTAATGGCATTTTATCGTTTATCGGTTACCAGATATTGGTTATTTTCTTAATCATTTCGCATATTGAGCTTTAATACTTTTTGCGGTTTCTGTCGCAGTGTCGCTGTTCCAAAAATCCATTTAAATGCCATCGATTATTTTAGTATTTGTCCACTTCTGATGCTTACTCACGGTTCGGTTTTGAATTTCCCATAAACAAATTGAATACTACGAAAAGAGTGCTAACAATTACCATATATATAATAATAATCATAACTGAATTAATTGCAAGGATTTTTTGTGTAGCTGGAGGCTCTTATTGTAAGACTTTGACCTTTCATTTCTCGTGTCCTATAATCTAAAATCATTTCGTTTTGTTTTGTATTTGTGTTTGCATTATTTGTGGGGATTGGGTTTATTTCGGTATCAGTATTGGGTTTAGCTATTTCTCATTTCAATTAATTAATTAAATTAATTTTTGTTATAATCTTTATTTATAAACTATATACAGTTGCATTGGTTATCCGACAAAATTGTGCGTTCTCACGTCACATTTCGCCCAACGCGTTCGAGATTCTTCCTGGGTACGAGTAGATCTCTTAAATATACACCCTGCGCGGTGATGTCCACATTATTTGTTGTTAAATATAGTCAAACAGTCCTGTAAATGGAAGGAAAAATATGAATTAGAAATATATACATAACATATATAGTAAGAGTGGTTTTCAGATAAGTTTAAAGAATAATAATTTATTGGAATAACTTCCTACAATTGCCTTATGTTTATCTGCTTAATGGACTCCAATAAAGTATTCCTTTGAAAGATTGCTACTTACTTCATTTAATGCTCTGCAAATATCCATGAAATCACTTAATTAAGTGCAGATTATTGTGCTTAAGTCAATTATTAGTTGGTTGTTTGTTGCCTCGTTCTTTCACAGTTGATCAGTTAGTTAACCCGGAGCCGGAGCCAGTTTGCTCTCAAGGATCGAGCCGAGTGATTTAGTAATTAAACAAACCACTCGTCCTTTTGGGCAGCAGCGACATTGGCGGCATTGGCATTCGGATGATTGCCAGCTGCAACGGAGATGTTCGTCTGACTGAGTCCGGCGGAGTTTTGTGAAAGATCTTGACCTAATTGACGGAATTTGCCAAGCACCAAATGGGACGGACTTTGGTGGCCATCTTCAAGTAGTTGTGTGGAATGCGGTGGTACCCGGATGGTCCCGCAGGGTGATGCCAGTTTCCCGAACCTGGCGGCAGTTGTGTGTGCTCCCTCGTTAGCGTGCCTCCCATGCCCATGCCATGGAAATGCAGATGCTTCGACGATCCATTCGTCTCCGCAGTGTGATGCACTGCAACGGGACAAAAGAATACTCTAAGTAAATGAACTGATCGCTATGCTGGTGTGTGTGGCATGCAACTTACGCTGCAGTGCCGTGTTCTGGTTGGCGGCATTCTCATCCTGACGGCGGCAAACACAGATCGCAATGGCCACAATCAGGGCGCTGAGCACGAGCAGCACTCCGACGACAATCAGCACGAACCAAGTCATGTCCACGCCAAACACAGTGCTCGTGGTCTCATCTAAGCGTCGCGGAAGGAGAAGCATTAGTTAATAAGCAGCACTTGCAACATGTGCCTTACTTACTCTGGCAAAGATTCTGCACAGACTCGTCGGAGTTGTCGCCGCAGTGGTTGACGCCATCGCACAGCAGATCGGGATTGATGCAGAACTCGCGTGTGGCGCAGGTGAAATCCTTGCACGTGTGCTCTGCAAGAGAACGGAACGGGGAGTCATTAGGCATTCCGTCAGGGGATTAGCATTCGCGTTCTGTCTCTGTTGCTACTCACTTGGGTCCTTCACCGATGTTATCACCAACTTGAAACCGTTCGCATCTGTTCCCCAGCCATCGGTCACGTACTTGAGCGTCACGAAATTCGTTCGTGTCAATATCGCGTTCACCGTGCTCTTCGTATTGCGACAGGAGATGTCAATCTGCAAATTCAATCAACTTCATTAAATTCCATTCAATTATAAATACAAGTACTCACGAGTACTGCGAGCATTCACTTTAACATAAGAAACATGCTCAAACATTGCCACATTTTTGCTCTCAAGATAACAATTTCAAGTCTCGCAATTTGTTATTCTTTTTTGTTAGACAATTTCCTGTCTATCTTTAATCTACTCGTAAAGTTTTTAAAAGGGATTTGCTTACGAAGAATTGTAAGTTAAAGATCTCATTAAATCTTAGCACTTCACGAAGGTAAAATAGTCTCGGCTTAGATTCATAATTTATTTTAGAGTTTGCCACTTATCACTTTTAAATAATGTTTATTCGTTCAGCAATCCCAAATATATTATATATTTTAAAGTTCTTTTAATTCCTTTCAATTTTCACTCTAATCATATAACAAATTTCACTTAAGGTTAATTGCGATGTGAAGCACATCTTTAAGCTTGTAATTTCGATAAAAATTGCCACTCTTTTCTCCTCAAATCGGAATTAATGAACATTTCCTCAGCTTCAACTTTCTGCCACATTGGCCACGCCCCCCGCCCAGGACCCCCCGTGTGCTGAGGGCGCGTGGAGCGCAATTGCAATTTGAAGAATGGAAGTGTCGAGCTGTAAGCAGCTTGTTGCCAGCGTCACAAAGACGAAGTGCAAGACACGTCACGCATCCCTCCAGATGCTCCATCAATGCCACATGCGAGTGGGGCAAGCGGAGGGATGAGAATGGGGAATGCGTCACCTTGGAGGCAGCATCAGCTGCCAGTGGCACGCTGCATTGGTTGCTGAAATGCTGCGGTTAACTACGCATATATAGGGGCCCTACTCCAGACTCCCAATCGGTCGACTTCAATCCAATCCCAGGCCCAGCCTCCCTGTGGCGACCCCTGGGGCAGATGCCCGTATGCAACTGTGCAACAGCCTCAAAGGATTTCGAGTTGTTGCGAGGTCCCTTTTTTTTTTTTACAATTTTTATGATAAATGATAATTGATTAAAATAAATGGCAATAGCCTTGCCTTCCTGTCTGTCTGCTTATTTCAGTGAGTTTGCTTCGATGAGGCGCCACTGTGCAGTTGCCACCTTGCCACATAATGAGCAGGCAGACGATGACGATGATGATGTTGTGGCACGTGCACGTTCGCTGTGTGTGTGCGAGAGTGGTGTACCATGTGGCTGCCACCCAAAACTTGCAACAGGGTTCATCAAAGTCCACACACGCTAGCCTCCTCTGCCCGCTTTCCTCGTCTCCCCCCCCCCCCAGCCTGTGCATGTCATCGTCGAGGCCTTTGCTGTGGTTGCTTTTCTTGACACAACGCTCTGCTTTTTCGCTGCCGATCCTGATGCTGTGGCATGTGGCAGGCAGTCAGAGTCAGGGCTGCAGTTGGCCGGCATCTTCGACGTGCGGCGCTTTGTGGCATATTTTAATTTTGTTGCAGCCCAAAAACGCAAACTTTTCTCTTTTCTCCCGCTTACCCCTTTGCTTTGTGTGTGCCACACACTGCAGCAGTGTGGCAATATTTTAATTTTGCATTTTTGAAGGCAGTGACAACTTCTTTTGTCGCAAAGTATTTACATACCCAAGGACTCGAGCACAGTCGAGGACTCTCAGTCGAAAATGTTATTAGTTTTTGGGGCTTCGCCTGCTGCTTTGCTGTGTGGCCGTTGTGGCATGCAAATGAGCCCAAGACTCGAATTAAGTCGCATGGCAAATTCATAAATCTTGCGGCGCATTGCTCATACGCCGAGATACATTAAGAGCTGCATCACGAGTGTGGCAAGGTGGCAAGAAATCAAGGCGTGCAAAGCTGCTTAGGTCACTCTTTGACTCTCTGACTTCCCGACTCTGCCGAGTCTCTGACTTACTAAGTCGCCTGCAAAACAACCCACTCGACAAATATTTAAGCAAAGGCTTTCCACATATCACTGCGGCATTGCTGCAGGTGAGCAACAAACAGTTTGCAGCTAAGTGCGACCACAACGACGCCATTCTCAAGTGGAGAACCGCAAAGAAAATGCATATTTATAATCGGATTTGAACCAAGCACATGCGCCTTCTACTCACTGCTCACATTTGCGAGTCTATAAGCATTCGAGTACGAGTTCTTTGCATTTTATTTGTTCTTCGGACTTAATAGAGGGCGATGTACTTAAAACACCTCGTTCACAGATTATTTATTCATTGTAAAGTTGGATTTAATAGACAATATTATATCTAAGAGCACAAGGTCTTTATTAATTGGCGGAGCTTTCGACTCTTCTCTAAACGTAATTTATTGGTTTGTGGCATACAAACAAACAAAATTATAAGCAATCCGTTTTATTACTATTCATATTAAATATAAGAAGAAGTTTTGATATTGAAATTTCGCTAGAAAAACTTCAAAGCAACTCCCAATCATTCAAATTCATTTAAAACTTAAATATTTGTCTATTTGTCTTCGCTGGATTTCATAATTTAATTTACTAGTTAATTTCTAATAAGAAAGTTCATATAGATAGTTGGGATAATTATAAAATTATAGCTAACTGATTTACTCAATTTATGACTTATGATTTATAGATATTCAGGAGAAAATATACAAAGACTCAAACACACTTTATATGCATCTAATATTAAATGCCATATTCGGAGTTGCCGCTAATTTGAAGCTTCACCTTTACGACCCAATCACGATTGACGTTGGGCGAGTTGGCCTCCCAGCTGTCCATCTTGGAGCAGAGTTTTCATAATTGGCAGCTTAAGTTGCCATCGATTTTGTCATAAACTTTGATGCGTTAATATTTGATGCGTCGGCTGGGCCAACAGCAATTATGTAAATTATGTAGAGAAGAAGGAAATGATACACTGTAAAGCCTTAAAGGTTGAGCGAACATTGTCATTTGCCATATTTAGTAGAGCACATTGCAGCGTATCTGCAAGTCGAGCACGTTCGCCTTAGTTAGCATATTTGTTTGGTTTGTCCCTGGGCTATAAAAGATTTAGTTGCTGCTTATGCGCTGCATTTCTGGCCACTTGCCTTGGCTTACATTTCCACACACACATACACACACACACACACACACACACACACACACACACACACACACACACACACACACACACACATGCTGCCACGCCCACATGCGCATAATATAATATAATGCAGTCCCTGGCTGTCTGGTTGTGGAGAGTGGGATGTCATGAAAAATGAAAATTGTTGCTGATAAAATCGTAGCGCTATCAGCAAACTCAGCCCAGCAGTTGGCATGTGGCAGCTGCCAGTTGGCGCCGCATTGCAACCGCTGTGGTGCACTCAGCCACCCTCCCACCTCCCACCTCCCACCTCCCACCTCCCACCGCCCATTCCCACCCCCCACGAGCTAAGCCAACCAGGCAAACACCCAACCACATTCTTGCCCGTTGTCATCATTGCAAATGTTGAAACGGGCTCAAATTATGCCTACACTTTGTCTCTTTCTCTTTCTCTCTCGCTTTTCCACTCCCTCTTGTGTGATATGTGTGTGTGTGTGTGTGTATTGCAGAGCGGAAACCCCCGCAGGGATTGAACCTAAAATGTCAGAGGCATCAGCGTGCTCTGATTGTGTATGTGGATCATGAGGCTGCGACACAAATTTCCCCGCAATGACTTTGCCTTTGACAACTTTTCCGCAATGATTGCCCTTAACTTTAGCTATAAATAATACTGTTATTGCCGAGCCATACTATATTCCTACAAATCAGAGCTTTCCTGCTAGTAATTGAGATGCACACGAACTTTACTAAAATATGTAACTACATTTATTTCATGATCTAAATTATAGAAAGAGGAAATGTTTCCATCAGCAGCTGTTATGAGCAGCTCAATGTCATTGTCAATGTTAAGGCTAATTTGATTAGAATTAATAATTAAAAAACCTACCTTTGGCGTCGACACTGCATGCGCTCCGTCGTAGACCAGCAGATGATCATTGCAGTCCAGTTGGAGCATATCGAAGCGCAGCATGAAGCGCTGCAGGATCGTCTGGGTCTGAAAGGTGATCACACAGTCCAGATTGCGTTCGTTCTGCGACCAAAGGACAGCGCCGTCGATTTTGCGATAGAGCTGCTGCAGAAAGTGATTCTTGCACAGCGATTGCATGTAATCTGAAAGCAAGTTGAAATAATGTTAGTTAACAGCGATTAAACAGCTTATGTTAGACACTTGCTGGTATTTTAATAAGAAAAGTTCAAGCACGCAGGTCGTATACTTAATAATATAATAATTTTGTGGCGAAATGCAGCTTCTACATTTCCATCTGCTGCCGGCACAACTTCCTTCAACTTCCTTTAACTTTCTTCAACTTAATGGCTCTGATTTCCACAGCGACCGACAGACTCGTCGACGCCCGACGGACGCCGGCCGACAGAACGGCGGGCTCTCGTGCGTTGCGCCGGAAAATGTGCACTTAAATTTTAATGGCAAAATGAAAAATTCATTTACGCTTCGTTTCACGTATAACCCGCACATGTTTCCCGTGCATTTTACTCAAGTACAGTTACTCGCACTTGTGGAAAATTTTATAAATAGGTATAAATATGCCCTGGGCAAGCAGCCAATGCCATAAACGCAGCAACGCAAATTATGTAAATTTGTAGTTATCGATAGTTTAGGGCAACGATAAAATCTCTTAGATGATAGTAGCATCATCGATAGCTGTCATAATCGATACTATTGGAAAGACAGGCTCATCGAATGCTGAGAGAAAGCATGACTCCGAGTTTTTAATCTCAGTTTGAGCTGGCAGTTGCTGGAAGCTTTTCAAGCACAATTTGAAGTCAATGAAACGGAGCTAATGAAGAGGCGCAGCTGCCCCGGGCAATGAGTATATAAATTGCATTATTTAAATGTCTGTCAATTAGTTTTAATAAGCAAAACTATAGCGCTTAAGTGCGAAATCCATTAACATGAAATGAACGCCATTACCAAGAGGGTAGCGCTCTAGAGCAGGCAAGGGCAGGGGCTGGGCAGGGCAGGTGGTGCGGTGGTGCGGTGGTGTGGAGCGTGACGTGGCGGAGATGATGGCCATCGTTGTTGGCCATTGGCGCTGCATGCAAATGAAGTCTGAAACAGTGGCAAAGGCAGCGACAGAATTGTCACATAAAAGCCAAAAGCGTGCCCTGCCAATGCGAATATTTGAGATTTTAATGAAACACACGCACACACATTATGTGCAAGTGTGAGAGTGTGTGTTTGGGGGTGTGTGTGTGTGTGCGAGGCGTGACGGTGAGGCTTACGTGCGCCTGATTTCAGGCAATTTCCTGCTTAGCAACCGCTTCCGCTTTCGCCGTTGCCGCTGCCGTCGCCGTCGCACTAATTCAATTTCGCTTCAATAAAGCGTACACGAAGGCGACGCTTTCGCGCTGCGGCGAAGGAGACGGATCGGGGCGAAAGAAGCGAAAAAGCAACTGCTGAAAAGATGTCGTCGCAACGGGAGAGCAGCAACATTTACACTGACCGGGGGAGATGGGGAGTTAAGGAATTTAGTGCAAATTCGTTTTGCGCCTTAACCACACACTCACTCACTCACTCACACACACACACACACACACAGACTGTCACACATGCAAGCAGTAAGGCGGCAGAGCTAGAGCCCATGTGGCGTTGCCACCCAGTCACAAGCGTTGGCGTTGGCGTTGCCAACTTCCTAAATTGAATTCACAATTGAATTCAATTGCCGGCAACAGCGGCCTTTTGTTTTAGAGCGAGACAGCAGCAACTCCCCTTCCCACTCTCTGCATTCGACACCACTAAACTGCCGTCCAGGTGCCCGGCGCAGACAATTTTTGCGTGTTTTATATGTAATTGGCAATTTTGTTACACATTTCGCTTTGATCTTCACCGCCAGGTGAGACAGCCAGTCGCCCACCCAACCAGTCAGCCAGCAGCTAAACTGGGCGTGCCCCCGAATTGTGGGCGGCTGCACACAATTCTGCCGGCAGGCTGGCATTTTGGCAAATAATTCACGATTTCCCACCCCCTTAAACCAAATGAAACTTTTCCTTGCGGTTCGTTGGCTTTTCCCCTTTTGTTTTCTGTTTTCTGTATTTTTTTTTTTATTTTTGTTGCTGTGTTCCCTGTTTTATTTTTACCTCTTGCCCCAAGATTGATTACAGTTTCAGCTGATGATGTGCCCGGAAGTTTCTGAATAATTTAGAGCCAAATCTACATGATGCATTAAATTAAGCTTAACCGGTGTGTAGATAACACACCTTAAGGCGCAAACGTGTAACTTTATTGAATTTATTGAAAATTTAGGAATTTCTTCAGGTGTGTTGATAATAGAAAATAACTAAATTATCAACGCAAATGCCATTTAAATCAGGTAGTAGAATTATTAAGACTAAACAAGAATGAAACAACTCAGATGTGAAATTAATAATAATACTCGTAATATTATATGTCTGCAGATGCCATAATGTATTTGAATATTTAAAGTTTCCTGTTTTAACTTGATTTAATTGAAAAAGCATGCATGCTCAAGTGCATTCTTATAGCCATCTTTGTCTGCATTGGCTATCAAATGCAGTGCAAGGGATAAGGCCATCATTCGGAGACAGCGATAAATAGAATTTCTGCACAATTTGACACAGAGACAGCGTGGGATTGAAGCTGCCAAATGATACAGCATAGAGGACAGCAGCATCAGAAGCATCAGCATCAGCGTCAGAGTCTGACAATAGTAAAATATCAATTACGAATGGGAGTAAAGTGCTCAGGCGTACATATTTCCATGTAGACAAGGCAACAGGAGCGAAATCCTTCAATCATTTCTAGCCCCGAGACTGCAGTGTTGAGTTGCGAGGGGAGTTGGGGGTAAACACCTCCAGACATAACGTCAGGATTATGCTCGTGTTGCGCAGCTGTGGCACCACTGTGCGCTGACATTGGGGGATTCGAGAGGAGTATACAAAACACGACGGCAAACAATCCGTTGTCGAGTCCTTTGGGAAGCGACTGAGGCTGAAGTCGAGCACGAGACGAGAGACACAAGGAGCTAGCTCATGTGACAACTGAAGTTCGCTCGGATAAGAGAGCTAAGGATAGGAGCGCACAGTGCCAGATACATTTTCTATAAATTAAGCCCGAAAACAATTCCATTTACAGCGGATACCCGGGGCTGAGAGGCGTGGCAAGCGCGATATTGCAGTTGTGCCCATCCCCATCCCCATCCCCATCCCCAGCATGTCCTTTATTCCCCCCACTGCAAACTCCATTTATGCAGTCGGGGTGCAAAGACCGTAGGGGAGTGACTTAGCATTGAATGGCATTTCGGAAATATGGGATTACACCTAGCGCCTAATGTAGTATTTTTATGAGTTGGCCCCCTAAACGTAAAAAGCGTGAGAAAGCATAACAGCGAGATACTCTGTAATATAGCACACGATGTTTATGTCCCAGTTGAACCCGCAATATACTCAAAATATTCCCAAAACTACACAACATGCGAACTACCCCAAGGCGAGGGCTTCGGGCATAGGTCTAATACCGCCTGCCTCGTTGTTTGGTCACTTGAAATGGCCTCAGTTGAGCCCACTTAATGGTCTACAAATCCAAGGCCAAATTATGGCTCAAAGTCTTGCCTTGTCCCCCCTCCTACTAAGATTTGTTTCGTTTTTTGTTGCCTTCGGTGTATTAAGTGCTCAGTTTGCAGAAAATGAGTTCCACGTGAGGACGAGGGGAGAGTGATGAGGTGGGAAAGTGGTTCTGCTGGGGTTTCGGTTAATGGCCGGATTAGTTAGTCGCAATGTCATTTGTTAGCATGAAAGCACTGCCAAAAAGGATTAAAATTAGCATAATTAATTTCAAGGACTTGCTCCTTACACCGCTTTATGTGCTTGTTATTAATCGAAAGTGCCGCACCAAGGCCAAACTGCGTGCGAATGGCGCCGCAAGATTTGAGCTGCGATACAAATGATGTGCCAAATAGATTGAATGAATCAATTATGTGCGGCCTCAAAGGAATGTGGGGAAGTGGAAGTGGAAAGTTAAGATTTAAATTGCTGAAAGCAGCATAGAGAAGTTGTCAAAGCGAAAATAAGCACGAGATTACAAATGAATGATTCTAAAGAAAAGAACAATACAATAGTATACGATGTCAAAGTCAAGATAGACTTAAAGTAGCATTAAGCTAAGAAGAAGCTTTAGATAAGTTCTTCAGGTTACATGATAATCAAGAAAGGTAGAAATTTAAATGGACATGAAACATGGATTACAACTTGCAGCCAGAAGAGTTAAAGAAACCAGCATATTAAAAAATAAACTTTAGAGAAGTTCTACAGCATGTCAAAGGCGGATTTCATTTTGCAGGATGCAATCTCTTCAGACAGCCAAGATAAAGAGATAAAACTAGTTGAAGAAAGAAACATAACAAAAGCGGAACTAAATAAGTCATTATCTACATGAAACATGCTCTTAAAGATGTTAGGATACTTTGCTTTTACCTCGTCGTGGCAACTAAACTCAAACTGAGGCCAAGCCCAAATTGTGTCATCAAAAAGCTGCGGCTGCGGCTGCCGCTGTGAATGCGGAGAAAGGCAGTCGACACTCTGCAGTCCGCACTCAGGATGGGGCACTTAAAAAGGGGCAACCGCAGGACCGCAGAAGTAATAACCAGCTGGCAGGCAAAAAGGATACTCGAACGCAGCAAAAACCGCGACTGGTTTGGGCGCCTCTTCCCTCGGCCTGTTCTGGCCGGGCTATTTGGGATCCTTAATGTTTCCGGCCAAGTGTAGCGTTGAGCTGCCGGAAGTATTTGCTGCTCTTTAATGCGTTTACTCAAACTCAAATGACAATGCTGCATTCCTGCCACGCCCCCTCCTCTTCGTCCTTTCTGGCACTCCTCTTTTCGGTCTCCTCCCCATCGCTTCTTCTGCCCCCATTATCGGGTAGTACTTTGGCATCTGCTTGCAGAGCACACACAACACATTGGCGTTGATTTCTCTGGCAACATCTCTGACAGCTGAATTGGCAAAAGGAATTCCAATGCACTTCTGTCAGTTCTACATCCACCCCTCCCCCCCCTCCTCCTCCTTTGCACCCCCTCTTGCTATGCTGCTTGTCGTTGTCCTGCTTCGTGCTGCACTCTCTGCAAACAAGCGAGAACTTTGTGCAAGTAGTTTGACTAGAGGAAAATTATGTTTACCTTGCCACAACGTTCTGACGTCTAATATCGAGCTTAGCGTCTTCCTTTCGACTTCTTTTTACGTCCTTACAAGGCGTCCTCACCAAGCATCGTATAGTATACGTCCTGATACCTTGACACGGGCGGACAGCTGCTGAGGGGCAGGTGACCCCCCTCCACCCACTACTCTACCACCTAATACGCAACCATTGCGAAGTTGCTGTCGAAATTGCTGTCTATTCCCGGGTAGCTTCCATCCATCTGCCTGACACTCGCCCCAACTGGGTCAAGCCCAGATCTGCACCACTAAAAGCTATGCCGGGATTACTTCAATCTGTCAAATACTGAATGCATTTGCCAACTCACACATGCTGGGAGAAGATTCTCTCTACGCTGGCATGTCAGCTATAACTAATCGAAACCAGAAAACATCTCTATCACAGACCCTACAAATTTTAGTGTGAAAATGATATTTACATTTCAAACTCATTTCATTTACAACTCTTCCAAACGAAATCGGCTTAAAGCACTAAAGAAATCAGTTCAAAAATAAAACATTTTCTTTTCTTGATTATTTTGACATCAACTTTCAATTTTACCAAGTTACAATAATAATAGAATTGCAAAACATATGAATTGATGAGTTAAATAATTTCACACTTTCTAATAAATGTATGTTTTAATGCATTCCCTTCTTTATATTCTAACCACTTATAGATCGTACATACTTTAATATTTAATATAACTACTAGTATTGTAACCACTTGTATAGTTTGCATTATTTAATATCAAGCAATAATTTCCCACCTCATCCTAGAAATCCTTTCGCTTTAATCGAAACCTTTTTCAACTTCCAATTGCGTGCAAATTTGGACAAATAGTTTAAGTATATGTTGTTGGTCTAGCCTGAGCTTGTGCTCGTCTTGGGAAGCTTAAGCGCTTAAACATTTGGTCTGGATTTTGCAAAATCTTTGTTGTTGATGGAATGATGGGCGGGGCGGGGAGGAGAGATGTGGGATGTGGGAGATCAGCTTGACCGCCGACATTGAAATGCAAATGCAATGTAAATATTTTAAACTAATTTTCAGTGATTATGCAAAACCGCAAATAAATCTGCAGCAATGGCATAAAATTCATAGTCAAAGCCAGAAAACCTCTGAGCCGGGCTACAAGAGGATAGTTGTGGGACAGGAGCCGGAGCCAGGACAACAACAATGGCAACAATGGCAACTAACGGAACCACAACAGAACCCAAAGGCAACCAAGCTACCAGTAACCAGTTGCCCAGCTACCAGGCGAGTGCGTGACCCCAAAAGGCAAAGGCGAAGGCAACGGGAGGCGAGCAGGCGGTTGAGCTCGGGTTTGTGCACTTTCAAGCATGGCGAAACTTTAGCTATATAGCTATTGAGCGAGAGGGGGAAGGTGGGCGAGGGAAGTTGTTTGGCTATTTCGCTGCAACAAAATAATTTCGCTGGCTCGTTTGTCAAACTAATGGCAGGAATTTGAGCAATTTAAGTAACAAAGGTTAAACAATGAATTTCCTGTTCGCCAATATTGAATTTAGCTGACCCCAAGCAAAGCTCCCTCCTCCTTCTTCTCCTTTATGCTGTGTGAAGATGTCATCCAAAGTGCCCCCTCCAAATGCCTCATCCAATCACACACACAGTTGACTAAACCCGACCAAGTGTTGCCAGCCAGCCAGCTACTGCGTCCTGATCCATTTCCAGCCATCGAGCTCCATCGAGCTCCACCAGCTGCTGCTGCTGGGGCTCACACGCTCCATTAGCGCGTCCAAAATGCCGCCTCGAGTGCTTCGGTGGCTCGGACTTTTGCTTTAATGAAATATGTGTATATACATTGGACGATTATGTACATATACTCAATTCTAATCTGGAGTAAATGCTTGCGCGTTAGGCCATGGCATTTGGCCCTACTCCGCTGAAGCTGCCCGCGATTCGTCCCCCTTCTCCGGAGCTTCCCCCCTGCAGCTTCTCCCTGCCCATGGGGTCAGCCCTGCGTAACACATTGTCAATTTAATTGAGCCTTGGGGGCAATGTTGTGGGCACTGTCGCAGTTTAAGCATTAATCCCAGCACACAAGTGGATCGTGCTTAATAGAGATGACAGCGTGACAGGCTTTTGACAGCCAGTGTGACCAGAGCTCAATTACGAAGTGCTCAAAATGCGGATTCAATAATATCATCCATATTTTAATAACACTATTTATATTCAAGACACATTTTGGTATCGTTGCAGTCGAGTTTAATTATTAATTGAACTAGAACTGAAAATACGAAAGATACTTTGATACTTGACAGTTTCAGTCGTTG
Organism: Drosophila ustulata; assembly: GCA_035047365.1. Lineage (NCBI taxonomy): Eukaryota > Metazoa > Arthropoda > Insecta > Diptera > Drosophilidae > Drosophila > Drosophila ustulata. The sequence goes on along the minus strand of JAWNPT010000057.1, from coordinate 22,525,818 downwards.
ACGGTATCAAAAGAGCACACAATGAAATCACTCTTTATTTCAAGTAATGATTTATTTTTATCGCCAACAAGATATAAGTAAGAAACTTTAGCTGACATATTTATTTAAAGAGTAATTCAATAGTCTTTCAAGTCTTATCTGGCCTCACTTCAACACAATTCTATTACCGTATATCATATCGTGTCATCTCAATTAAGTTGGCATCGTGATTAGTCGTGTTATCGTGTCCATGTCAAGCCCATCGCTGAGCAGAGGTGTCAACCGCAGCATCAACTCAACTTGCGAGCACGTTTTAAGCTCCCTAAGTGGCGCTGCCAACTTGTTAAATAATTCATAGAGTGCAACAAATATACAGAAAGTTCCATTTCTCTGTCGAGTGCTGCAAAAGTTTATTAGAAACCAAGCAAGTACAAGTAAATACGAGTGTTGTTGGCCTCTTAAACGCATCATTAAACTTTTGTCAGCTGGCAGAGTAACGGGTAATTGCAAAAATGTGGCAACCTCAAGCCGACAGGCGAGTCGAGTCGAGTCGAGTCGAGTGGGAAGCGCAAAGTAATGAAAGGACTCTGACAGCATAGCATAAGGACTCTCCTAATGGCCGTCAAAATAACTCTCCCTTCAGCGCAGAGTCTTTCATTTGATTCCTCCTCCATCGCAATAATCAAGCAAATTGTCGCCTGTCAAAATGTTCAACTTGCAAAAGTGTGAAAAGTTTTCAGCAAAAGTGTCAGAGAACATCGCTCGGTCCCATCAGGAATTTGAGCATGATCAATGGGGTGTCGGAAGTCAGACAAATTAAATTAAATGAATAGGTATCAAATAAGTAATGAGATCTATTCATAAACACGCCCTTCACACAACCCTTTCGATTGTCGCCATTTCTCACACGTTGTTCTCGCACTGGACTGGCTTTAATATTCTGTCTGTCTTTGCTTTCATTTCATTTCATTTCATTTCTCTTCGTTATCCAATCTCTGGATTGCTCTTTGCTCGCCCACCCGCTCCTAATGCCCCCGAGTGCCATTACAAATGTCACTTGGGCAATTAGCGCCTGCTTCTCGTGCTTTTATTCCTTTTTTCTCTCTCTCTGTTTTTTTTGTCCTTGCATACTGTGATTCCCAGCTGGTCGGCGGTTTCTCTGACTATCTGTCTATCCAACTTTTTAGCACTTTTCAACACTCAGAGGAAAAGTTTTCGGACAGCTGCCGCTAACTGTTGACAAGCCTCTTCAGATGATGTGCCAAATTTGAATAACTTGCGAGTGAAGGCGAGTTCTCTCAACTATTGTTTTTCCATTATTATTTTATTTAACATTATTATTTGAGAAAACTTAGATAACTCCGATATACGATATCCGCTTTCCTGTTTCTCCTAGCTCAATATAGTACACTACTCTAAGCGAGCAGATTTATCGATTAACTTTCTTCGATTTATGCGTTTGAATTTGAATTTCCATTTTCCTTATCCCTTTTGTTGCTGCTCAGAGACTCCATTGGTTGTTATTCAATTAGTGCGTATAATTTCCAGCTCAAGGAACACTTCGAGCAGGCAAAAAAGAACGAAAAGCTAAAAATTAAAAGTGTCCTGCGAGGCTTATCAAGTTTTATCCGACTGCCTTTTGAACTTTTCTTTGTTTTTCCTTTAGCAAATTGTTAATTAAACTTGCGCCGCCTTCAGCTGCTTTCCATCTCTTCCATCTCTTCCTACGCCCAACCGCCCCCTCCGTGGTCGCTATGCCGGCAAAAAAGCTCTTAAATATTTAGCAAATAATTTATCTTTATTCGTTTAATAAAGAATTTGTTTTGCGTGCGGCAAAAAGAAGAGAGACAACAAAAAAGAAAGAAAGGCGAAAAACTAAAACCGAAGGCAAACAAAGCAAAAATTGTTGTTCTATAGTTTTTTTTGTTGGCAAGTTTTGCTTTTCTGCTAGTTTATTACGCTATTGTTGTCTGCCTACCAGTTGTTGTTGCTGTTGTCTTTTTTATTATTGTTGTTTAATTCTTCTAGGCTCTTGTAGTAATATTTTGTAAGCGGGCGGCGGGGCGGGGTTGTAATATTTGCTGCTTTGTTTTGCGTGCGCGCGAATTTCTCTTTTATGTCGACGGCTTCTTTTTCGCAAGTGGAACACACAGCAGAGCAGAGTGGCCAACAGACAGACAGAGACAGCACTGTACAGTGGGAGCAGGAGGGGTATACGGATACACAGTAGCGCCACTATACAGGATATACTCGGAGATAGCCAGGATACACCCTCAGCTCGGCACAGCCGCCAAAACACAAAGCCCATCAGAGCCAACACGAAAAAGGTTTGGGACTCGTTCGCTTCGTTTTCATTCTATTCTGTTCTGTTTTCTTTTTTTTTTTTTTTTTGTATTTTATTTTATACAGTTTTTTGTTGTTATATGGAATAGAATAGAATTTTCTGTGCATTTGATTACAAAAGGGACACACGCGCCTAAGTGAGAAGCGAGAAGCATAATGGAAATGCTCTGCACATTTTCATGTGCTTTTCTACTCAATTTTCCGAGATACGCAACATGCAATCTCTACGCGTTATAGTCTGTAAATGTCGTGTACATTGTTTGCCTAGACTACCCATTAAATAATTGGGTTATACGAAAGAAGTGCAGATTTAATTGTTATTAAACGTTTTTACTAATTTCGAAACTAAATTGAATTCTAATTATTTAAGTGATTCTTGTCAGACCTTTTTCGATATATTAATCCAATTGTTTGTTGAGGGCTTCAATAAACTGAATAAATTTGAAATAAGGACAATAATTAATTATAATTACTGAAAACAATGTGAACAATTAGCGTGGCAAGCAAAATGGTGAATTGAATTGAATTCGCAACCCAATTACGATTACGATTTATTATTATCATCACAAATTACTCAATTTTGCAGGCAATTAAAATTGAATTCAAATTCGCTGAATTGAGGCAAAGTGTGAGGCGTAAATAAATTTGAAAACACGCGAGACTGGCATCGCATATCAAATATCGATTTCGAATAATAACAGTTTACTGTTTCTCGTTTGACCGGAAATATTGATAAATAACCCGAATCCCCCTCGCACCCTCGCCTCTCCATCACCATAACCATGGCCACGCAGCAACCACACAATGCGCTGCCCCAGCAATCGCCCTCTGCCACATTCATGGACAATTTGGCCAATTTATTGTTTGGCTTTCGCCCGACAATGGGCAAGGGTGGCAAATGCGAGCGGGGGGTGGGCGAAGGAGTGGAGGAGTTGGAGGAAGGATTTGCCAATGGCAATAGCCCAAAACTTCGCAACGCATCAATCGTTCATTTGGCATTGGCTTCGAGCGGAAGGGGGAGAGGGGGAAGAAAGAAATAGATGCGACTCCCGGGGTTGGCAGAAATGTTTAGCTACAAATGACATTTGTTATGCCTTGCTTGATTTCATTCGCGCTTCGATTTCACAGCTATGAATTTATCATACTCCCAAACACATACATCGCAGTCGAATGTATAAACATTTATCTATTCACTCAACTGTGAATCGAGTTAACGACTCTGAACTCTGACGATTTTCCAGCGCTTTGAATGGATGCATTTCATAGGCACTTGACTCTGTAGGCATATCAGGATCAGGTAAGTGGAATCAATGCAGAGAGAGAGAGATTTATGTAGAACATGTACTATATATTGAAATTAAATTATTGGCTATTTATTAAAACAAAATATTAATATAGAATTGTGTAATGACATATTTCAACGGAATTTAATGTGAATGAAAGTGGAATCAATGCAGAGAGAGATTTATGTAGAACACGTACTATATATTGAAATTATTGAAATTAAATTGTTGGTTATTTATTAAAACAAAATATTAATATAGAATTGTGTAATGAGATATTTCCATAGAATTTAATACGAATTACATTATTTGCTTTAGTCAAACTAATCTTTCATTATGCCTTCTTTAATTATTCCGATTGCTTTAATATCGTTCTATTGCTTTTTATCGATAAATCACCAAATGGGCAACAAAAGCTCTTTTGAGCTTATACAAAATGTGTGTGGTATGTGGCAAATTTCAAATCCTTTTTATTTCGTATGCGGATGGATTGTTATAAAATTAAAATTTATTGCTTCCGCAAAGCTGTCATAATGTTAACCTCCTCCCTCTGCCCTCCGCACTCCGCACTCCGCACTTTGTCCTCTGCCCCCATCTGCAGGATTGTACGTGTGGGGTCCAGAGCAGCTGGCTTTGCCTCCGTTTTTGCCGCAGTGGCAACTGGTACTGCCTGCCCTCCGTCCCGCTGTCGCTCTGTCCCGCCGTGTTCCCGCTCGCATCCAGACACAACCCCAAAGCAGACCCAAATCCATCCATTCATATTTATGCCAAACAAAAAGCAAAAGTTTTATGCCATTTCTTGGTCGTCGACAGTTGTTTTTCTCACAATTTTATTGGCAGTCGGCCATTGGCGGCTCGGCTCTTGGAATCTGCCCAAAAGCGAATCTTTTCTCCCCTTTCGCCTCGTTCTGACTGTCACCCAAGCAACGTGACCCATTTTATAAAATTGTGTAATGCTCGTATTATTGCACAAATTCGCACAAAGCGACACAATTGTTTACAGCATCGCTACGGAGGAGACAGAGAGAGAGACAGAGAGAGAGAGAGACAGGACAAGGATAAGGGGAGATACTGGCGAGCTTATTTCGTTAAGCAACTGATTGCTTCTTCAATATTCAACAATGTGGAAAGAAGAATACTGCAACTACAGCCATAAAATCGTGCATTTAAAGCGTCCATCAACTTGCGAAACGTTTTCCGAATGTAACACGAAGAGAGGATTAATGTGCTCGCCAGAGAGTATAGTTTTGAGTAATGAATTGGATCGTGAGATATAAATGAACCACAATTCCACGAAAACATTAACTTCCAGGGGAAAATACATTTTAAAAGAACGTCGAAAATTTCCATTAATTTTAGATGTAAAACATTTACTAATGGAGCCGAAGAGAAGGGGCAAAACGCACGTAGCAAAAAGTTAATTATAATACGATGATGTGGTAAACATTCAACAAATTGAATAAGTCCTAAATCGTAGCACACCGTCTCTGGACTGGGAAGGGAGGAGTTTTGGGATGCAAAACTCAAGCACCGAGCCCAACTTGTGCTTCAGATAATTTGAAGTGAACACACAAAGTAATTATGAAAACCACTTGCAAATACAGGCAAGGACAGACAGACAGACAGACAAGTCACACACACACACACATGGAGTGTACATATTTACTCATGTAAGTGAATGTTTGGCGCTGGAACCAACAAGTTTGGCTCGGAGTCAAGTCGACTCGCAGCTCGTGCGAGTCATTACAAGTTACGCTAATCAAGTTGAACGTGCGCAGCGCATCAGCAGCACAGGAGGGGGGGGAGGGAGGGGGGCCGGATGGCAGGCAGACCACGAGAGGCAAGAGGGGAGAGGAGGAGAGAGCGCCGCGTAGAGTGTTTTAGACAGGAAATGACAATTCAAATTAAAGACAACGGTCCAAAAAATGCACGAATGTGGCAACTAACGGTTATGGAGACAGCCTGGAGGAGGGACGTCTAAATGAAGTGCAAATTGTTGGGGATATGGGTGTGTGAGGGGGAGGGGGAGGGGCAACCTGGAGTTGCAGAGGTTCTGGGCCTACGTAACGTGCGCATTGCCACTTAACATGAAATTAATTATGAAACTTTTGTGCAAAATTTTGTTGAACGAGTTGCGAGAGAAGCCGATGCCGCCGTCGCAGCCGAAGCTGCCGGCTTAAGCCTTTGGCCGCGCCCCTTTGGGCCAAGCAAACGAGCAACAAAAAAAACACGTCGGCAAGAGAAAAAGTTTCGACGCGCCTGGCAATGGGCCTGGGGAAAATTAAGTACACGCCACGTGGGCCGCAAAGTCTGCTAAGGACAGTCAACAAGGGAAAGCGTGTGTGTGTGTGTGTGTGTGTGACCGCAGCAAACGGCAGCAGAGCTTGTTGTTGTGTCGCCTGCGGAAATGAGCAAGTAAAAAGCCAACAGCAACAACCACAACAACAACGGCAAGCGAGGCATGCAGGCAGCAGAGCAAATCCGAGACGTCACCCAAGCTGCGCTTAGGCTGTTGGAAAGTGCGAAGAAGCAGAGAAAGCAAAAGGGGGGGCTGGAGGTGGAGGGATGCTGCAATTAGAGACGCGCGCTGCCAGCAACAGAAACAGAAAGCAGCAAGAACAGCAGCAGCAACGGCAATCCGCAGTCGGCAGCCGGAAACGGGCCCAAAAAAGTATGCAGCAACTTTTTTTGCAACTCAAACTTTTGCAGTCGCTGCCGCAGTCGACGTCGACGGCGACGTCGCTATCGCTCTGTTGCAGGCGACCGCTGACGACGTCGCGCTATTTGCCAGCTTGTAAGTTGTTTTACTTCAAAATTTTTTAATTATGATTTCATGTTAAAATACGGAAATAATTTGTGGCAAACAACTTGCGTCGCGACATCGCATCGCAACGCTTCAGCAATTTCATTTCATTTGCCAGCGAACGCTTCACCCCTCTCCCAGCATCCCTTCCATCCCTTCCCCTATCATCTATCAGCCACAAACGTATGCGTATCAGCGCAGCACAGCCCCGAAGGTGTAGCGAATTATTGAGGCTTGTGTAAACAGCTCATTATGGAATTTTCCACTCACTACAGCCGCGACTCGATATAATAAAGTCGAGTTTGAAAGTTATATAAGCACATTATGTTTACTTTATATTATGGTAATAAATAATGTTGCAATCACAAATGAATTTATATATTTCTTATTATTATTGCTAATCAAAAGCAACGAATTTACTTTAATTAGTTGTCTATATTATGGAAATAACTAAAGTACAACTGAACAAGAATTTAATATTTCATATTTTAAATAGTTGCTAATATTAAGGGAACTAATAAACATATTGACTTGTAAATATGTATATGACTTATCAAAAGTAACGAATTTACATTAATTACTTGTAACTTCAGGCATAAATAAAGTACAATTAAAAAGTCACAACTTGATTTATAGATTTCTCATTATTTCTGCACAAAAGTAAGGAATTTATTTCAATTAGTTGGGCATAAATAAAGCGCAATCACAACTTGATTTATACATTTCTTATTATTATTACTTATCAAAAGTAACTTATTCAAGAGCAGCTAAATTAATTTCAACAATATTAATTAAAGAAAATTCAGAAACGTGGCCTGCGGCTCGATGGCTCAGACTGAGGTAGGTTTATGGCTGAGAGCTGGCAGAGCTTATTATGATCTCAATTTCGCTTTGTTATTGCTGCTTTGATTAAAATGTTTTGGCCAAAGTCAATGCCAAGACAAATGTATCGCACACACACTCCTCCCACACACACTCCACACTCACACAGGGACGGAGATAAGCTGTTTAGTATGCAAGTTGCCTTCTCATCGTAAAATTGTATTTATATGTTGTTTATTCTTCGCATAAACAATATGTAAGACAATGTGAACAAATTACCACAGAAAAGCCAACACACGCACACACACACACATATCATGTGTGTATTTTATAGTTGCAGCATTTTGTTTTTGTTCGCTTTTTAACAACATTTTCATGCACTTTTATTACATCTGCTCGTTGCTCGATGATGAACATTTTATTGTCGTGCCAAAAGAAAAGCAAAGAAAAATCACACACACACACACACACACACGCAGACACACATAAAACGAAAGGAAAAGGGAAATTGTGTGCAAATATTTTGTTACATGAGCCACAATACAAAAGCTGAAGCTGAAGCTCAAGGCGAAGCTAAAGTAGGAAGCTGACGCTGACGCTGAACGCAGAACATAAAAAACAGCACAGAATGTGACAAAATGTAGCACATTTGCAATGGAAATTAGAATAACAGAATTCCAATAGTCATCACAATTTCACTCACTACATTTCGATACTTGGCTTAAAGAAAATTCTTAGTGTAAACTTAATATTTTTTTACTTAGTAAGAACTGTACTTTCATATTCTTTGGGCATTTTAAACTGTTAAAGCACAATTCAGTAGAAATATCCACGTATTATCCACGAAATTATAATTTATATTTTTTCCGATATTCATCATTACTTTTTTCTTTAAAAATTTCATCAAATCTCAAAAATATTCGTTACAATTTTCTTCTGCTATTTTTCTCAATTGAGCTCTAGTTATTTTATAATCAGAATACTAAAGATTAATTTTTCACACATTTCCATTTCTTGCTTCAAACAATTAAAACAAGATTTCGAATGATAGCTCGTTATTAATATTCTCAGTGAAAGCTTAATTGATTTTAATTGATGAAGTTTATCATTGTTTCAGTTGCCTTTCTGATTCTCCTTTAGTTAAATCAACCGATTGCATTTTATAATTAATCAATTAATTGTCAATAAAACTTGCGATGTAATTAAATTATTTAAGGTGTCAAAAGCGCATTAAAGTGCTCGATTGGAATGGCAAGGAAAACTTTTCGTTTTAGTCGGACGAAATTATTTGTTGTCGAAGCGCAAAAAAAGGGACAAATTGTTTTCAGAAACTCAAGTGGACAGCGGACAAGGGTAAAAGTTGAACAAAAACTTTGATTTTAAGCCAACATAAATACCATATATATACATATATGTATGTGTATGTTTATCAATAGATATATAGATGGATACATAGATAGATAGTTAGTTGGGAATACTCACAGTGTTTGCTCTTCTCGGCGGCCACTTGACGCTGCGGCGTTTGGGCCACAATGACAAAGAGCACGAGGAGCATTAGAAGCCATCTGGGAATGCCCGTGGTTGGGCTGGTTGGAGTGTGGTTCTGGAACTGGGAATGGGATTGGGATTGGATAGGAGATTGGGAGGAGGAGGAGGGGCTTTGGATACGTGCACATCGTTCGTGTGGGGTTAAGCTAAGGTCAACAGCAGCGTCGCCATCGTCCACTGGTGGCCCCGGGCCACATGATGTTGGCATCAGCAGCATTTTGTTCGCTCAATTTTCGCGATTTTCACAATTTTCACTGCGGCTGCTGCTGCTGTTTGTTTTTGTGTTTATTGTTGCTGGCGTTATTGTTGTTATTGTTGCTCTTGCCAACGCTTTTCATTCTGTTTGCTTCGTATTTCTCGGGGCAAACGTCATTCTTTTGCAATTAAAAGCATTCATTTATGACTTTGCTCGGTGGCCCACACGGCGTATGCACAATGTTTTTAACGTTTTCCGGTTTCCGTATTAATTGTCTTTCAGTTGCTGCATTTGTCATCAAGCCTGCAAAAAAAAATCAACAAGAGGACAATATAAAACACAATGAAAGAACGCCAAGCAATTAGAAATGGAGAAGATGAGCAAAACAATATACTAAAAGCAAATCGATGTTTACTTTGCATAATCAAAACTAAGTATTTTAGAATTTCTCTTTTCATAAACTGAAACATGGTATTCGAAAATTAATTAAATAGACATCAAAATCCTTTGATCATTTCTTTTGACACTTAAGTATTTCACAGAGATTTACAAAATAATCAATACGATGCTTCTGATTTCATCTCTTGCTGCTGCATTATAATACCATTGATGTATCACATATCAAGCATAAATTCGCATTTCTATTTCTATTGCAAAGCACTGACAAATGAAGCGATTGCAAACTCGCTTCCTCCTCCTCTGCTTCCCTCTCTGTCCCAGCTCTCGACGATTCATAAGCATCACCATCACATAAATGCAGAAATCGATGCATAAATTTAGTCAGAGTCGATGGGGGGATTGACTATTGCGCCAGTGCAGGCCAAGGGGGCGTATGCGCATTTAAGAGTGCATTGCAAACGTGATATTACGTATACGCAGAGCGTGGCACAGTTTATCATTGCAACACAGTTATGCACATGAGTGTGTGTGTGTGTGTGTGTGTGCGGGTTTGAAATAATAATGAGACTCAACTGCATGAGTGGGTAATAAGAAACTGGCGTTGATTTTAAAGAGGTGTGTGGGCCGAGGGGGCAAGATAGGAAACTCAAGCCAGCCGAACAGTGGCCAACTGCAGGCCGAGCGCCACGGGACAACGGCTGCGCCTTTGTGCCATCAAAAGTTTATCACATTAGAAATCAACGGCAGGCGCCGAGTAGACGACGCAAGCTCAACTGCCTCCCACTCGCCCTCTTCCTCTCCCGCTAGACTCATTCTATTCTTGTGCCACATAAAAGGCAAAATAATAATGAGAAGCCAGCAGCAGCAGCAGCAGTAGCAGCAACAACAAAATCAGGAACAGAGGCAGAAGCAGAAAAAAAAAAAGAAGAAAATGAAAAGAAAAAGAAAAATTTATCACACATATTTTGTTGTGCTTTATTTGCTTGCAGCCGTCCAACTCCCCGCTCCCCGCTCCCCCTCTCTCTCCAGTTTCTGGCCCTGGACCATTCAGGACTCGCTCGGACTTTGTATGTGTCACATACACGCGCGCGGCACTGTTTGTTATCCTTCGAGCGTTCCAATTTCGCCTTTAATTAAATTTGATTATAGTTTTCCTCGTTTTCCCCGCTACACCTCTTCGACTTTTCCGCCAAGTTGACTCCCAACAACATTTTGGCCTCGGGTCTTATGCCTGATGCCAATTTTATTTGCTTTTCATTCTCGTCTCGAGATTTTAAATTGGAGCACTGCTTTCAGTTCAAGGCAAGATTTCTGTTTTTCTACATCTACAAAAAAAATGCAATTTTCTTTAGCTTCGGCATTGTTGACTTAAGAAATTGCTAAGAATTAGCTTATGAAATTTGCTGGATACGAAAAGTAATTATACATATTTTTGCTGTCCTAAATTCGCGTTTTAAAGCTTAAATAATAGTCTGAAATGTTGTACAAATGTTAATATATTAAATATGTGTTTAGTCTATAATTATATCAAATTGAAAACTATTGCCTAAAAGAGTTAAAACATATTTCAGCCCCGCAAGCTGTCACGATCGTTTTAACAATAGTGTTGGCACACTAAATAATCGCCTTTAAAAGCAGCGTAAACACAAGTAATTATAGACACAGCACATTCAGAGCTATCAAAGTCAATTAAAGAACTAATTATGGTGAATTATTGATGTGCTAATTAGTACCTATGTAGGTTCGTTCAGTTAAATACTCGCATATCGCAGAGTGTGTGTATACGAATATTGAGCAGCGATTGTAAAGTTTGTTGTGTTGTTGCTGTTGCTATAGTTCGTTGGTTGTTGCTGCCGTCGCCGTGGCAACTCTGGTGATTAATACTGGAGAGTACTGGTAATGCAATGCGACTCAAAATCCTTATTATCCTTGATTATTGCTCAGCATCGGCTGCCTCTCGGCAGTAATGAGAATAGATTGCCAGGCGAGTTGTTGAGCAAAGTGAGAGATTAATGAACTAGATGTACAATATTAAATAACCCAGCGAGCGACTGGCAAAAAACCAAACTGTAGTACAGTCAACAATGCTGGACAGAAAAAGCTGTAAAAAAGCGAATACAATGTTACTAACTAACTAGCAGAAAGTGCGACTACAATGAAATGAGTTAGTGGCCACCGATGTGGGGGGGATGGAGATGGAGGTTGCCCCTAAAAGAGCGTAAAATGTAATTGTTGTTGTTGTTGTTAGTTGTTGGGGTGAACGCAGGAGGTCGAGGGAAGCCGCATAAATTACAAACACCGGCAGCATATCAACAAAAATGAAAATGAAAAAAACAAAAGCCCAAAAGCAACAAACGCGTCTAAAGCCGCTTTAGACACAGGCGAAACAAACAAACAACGAAACTAACAACAACAACAACAGCGATGTATGTGTGTGTGTGTGTGTGTGTGTGCGTGAAATGCGGCAATGGAGGAAGGAAAAAAAGGGAAAATAACTGTGTACGAGTCGACTGGCATACAATTAATGGCCCTGTGGGGTTTCATCGGGCAATCGCTTTGGAGTTTCATTCCTGACGCTTACTTTCGGCCTCCTCCGCGTCATCCACACACGCCAGATGATGCGATATACTATAGATAGATGGACAGATACGCCTATATGCCGAATTGGGGTCTGTTATTGTTTAAATTTAGCTGCCATTACCCAGCTAGTATTATTTATGACTCGTCCTCACACAGAAGCCTGCCACACATAAAGGCAAAAACTAATTGAAATTTGGAACCAGCGAAAGGGCAAATCAATATGAACCCTTTCACAAAAGGCATAAATACATTTAGAGCGAGAGAGCGAGCGCGATTTCATATAATGACCTCTATAAGCTCGGTCTACATATATCGATCTGATCAGTCTGTATTCAAATTACATAAAGAAAGAAGCTTAATAGTATAAATAGATTGCAGTAGAGATCTGAAAGCACTTTGTGTATTATAATGGACATTAAGTTACATATATTATTATGCGATGATTATTATTGATGATAAGTACGAGTATTAAACAATAAGAAGATTTAATATATTTTTAAATTAATAACTATTTATCAAAGTTAAATAGATTAGCTGCATTATTATGTTTTCTATATTTAATGGATAACTATTTATCAAAGTTAAATAGTTACTGGTAAGTTATGATATTACACTTCAAATGTTCCCCGCTGATTACCAGCACTGAGAATGGATTAGTTTTAAATGAATTTATTCGCAACAGAAAATCCATTAATTATCAACTTAAGCATACTATTATCTCGCCAGCAGATTAACCCCTGTTTTTAGGGTATGCCTTGCATTTGCAGCGAGTAAATATTCACAAATTTCCATTAACAACAGTACATTAAATCCACAAAAAATGGAGCAAATGCGGGCAGCATAAATACAATCTCACACACTCATACACTCTTACGCTTGGTAGTCAGCAACTCATACAGACGGAGCGGCAATATTAACTGCTGGTCTGCGATAAACAAAAGGAATTACTTTATATGTAATGGCAAAGTGTTTTTATATGTGTGTTGGCAACACTTCGTGCAACCAGCAAACCCGCCGGCAGCCCTGCAACTTCCCTCAATCCGCCCACCGTCGCCATCATCATCATCATCATCATCATCATCATCATCATCATCGCTCAACGGCAAAAGCACTCCCGCTCGATGTCTCTGTCTCAATTTGCCCCTCTTCTGTTCCCCTCTCGCCCTCTCTCCTGCAGTCTTCTCCACGCTTTCTTCCATTCGTCTCTCCCCGTCTCGTCTCGCTTGTCTGCCAGTCAGTCTGGCCGCCCTTCTTTGGCCGTGTCCATTTGTCTGCTCAGCGTGCAACAACAACAACAGCGAAACTGTTGGCGCCACCTACACACACACACACACACACACACATACAGGCGCATGCACACAGACATGCTGTGCGTTCGTATTTCATTGCCGTATGAGTAATTTTTCAGGCGAGTCGTCGAAAAGCCGCATTGTTTTGGCCAGCTCACACCGTCAACTCACACACACAGACACACTCGCACACTCGCACACTTAGTTGCATGTGCATTTTAAAGCAATTTCAACTGGTTTGCTCTTTATCCCGGCTTTCACTCCCCGCCCGCCTTTTCCTGACGCCCTTTGTTCAGGTGCCGACGTCTGGCAAAGCTTTTCGCGTTACTTTGCATCATTTCTCATTTGACGTCATCGCTACCCTAAACTGTGGACACAGCGGGGAGGCGTAGACAGAGCTGTGCCAGAGGCGGGAGGAGGGAGTTTGTGGCGGAGAGTCAACATGCAAACGCCTACGCCGACAAACACGCACACACACACACACACGCACACGCACACACAATTGCGAAATAATGTAGAACAATTGCCGAAGCCCTTAAATATTGATAGATGACCTGCTGCTTCTGTAGCAATTGCTGCTTCTCCTGTTTCGTCCCTCATTATGTGATGTAACAAAATCCTTAGCCGGGATGAGTCTTAATATAGCACTAGAAAGCTCATTTTAATCGCAACTTTAGCTGCCCTGAATTCCTACTGTGATTAGATAAAACAAAATTTGTGCAGTTATTATGTAAACTACTTTTCGCGTTACTTATGATGAAATATGATATAAATCGAAAGTTATAAGTTTTAAATCTTGATGTAAATATTTTTCCATATCTTTTAGATTTAAATTACTTATTTTCAGGAGGTATTTCTTTGATGTACATTTTTACGCGTATAATCAAAACGGATCAGCTTTCTATAGTAAGATCTGTGTCTTTTTTGCATGGAATATATACAGAAATAGTTCAGTGTGACCAACTTAGCATAGTATATTGTAATTATATTTATATATATTCACATTCTATTAAGCTCACATGCAAAGCTGGTATCAGGGTTTTCAACCAGAAAGGATTATGTTTCGTCTACTAGGAAGTTATACTGAACCATCAATTCTTAAAAAAAATCGATTTAAATATTTTACTTTCAAAGATGTAGAAATCCACAGCTTTAGCTTTTTCTTTCATGCTCTAAATTTAATTACCGTATATGAACATCCTCTTAGACGGATTATTTAATGGCCAACCAATCTGTATGTTCACAGAATACAGGATTACCAGTTTATTACACTCCTTTTCCAGAGTACAGTGCAGCGTATACGAGTAAAGCGCTTAGTTAACGTTAATTACATCTGAACAAGACAATATTTTCCTCTGTGAAGCAAAGTGCTTGGACTAGCTTGTTTAAATTTGAGAAAAACCAACAAAAAAAAACAAAAAATAAACAACCAAGGTCTGAGGTAATTCAGTTAGCTGGCCTGCTATCCGGTCACAGCTATGACTCAGGTGTTCATATGATGCGGATCTCTTGGCCTCGTCGCGGCAGACACCATCACCGATGGTCTAGCCACCATCGCACTCTCAAAGTCTGGGTTCAACCCAGTACAAGTTGCGTAGCACACATCACGTTCATTCTGACAATGTGGTCAAATACATTGTCCGGGGCGCAAGGATTCCTAAGTGATCTATGGGATCTGAGCAATCTGTATCCTTTGGATCAAAATGATATAGTCAATGCCATGACCTTTTCGCCTAATCGCTGTTGGTTCAGGTTCACCTGCGGTGCATCAATTGCGGTTTGGATTTGGCCTCCAGGTCGTACTTGATCTCTGCCTGGAGGATGGGCCTATCGCTGGCCTGCTTATCGATGGAGAGACACTTTTTATGAGCTACTCGGACAACAAGGTGCGTTCTTGGCAGGAGTTTAACGATAATCGGTAAATGTCAACAGGGAACTCTTTCTTCTTGTCTAACACAATCGAATCTGACAAATATAAAACTCAATTTGAATGGGTTAAAAGAGAAAGGGACAAAGCGAAGACTGTGAATCTGTCAATCAGTCAGTTTGCCGCTGATTCGCTGTCAATATTTGTGTCCAAGAGCAATAGCATCAACTGTAATCTTATGGCGCCTTTGTATGCCACTTATAAAGCTCATTTCCTTGAGCGCCAAAAGTGCCAAATCATGAGTTTCAGAT
Source organism: Drosophila ustulata (assembly GCA_035047365.1). NCBI lineage: Eukaryota > Metazoa > Arthropoda > Insecta > Diptera > Drosophilidae > Drosophila > Drosophila ustulata. Next base: position 22,510,398 of record JAWNPT010000057.1, on the reverse strand, counting down.
AGGATTGTGCGATAGCAGGACGGCGATGACAAAATGGGTGGAGCGACTGACAACTGGGTCAATCCCAAGACGGCAAAAAAAATGAAATACGCAGTGCACGAAGACGACGACGATGATGATGATTGGGTTCGTTGATGATAGAGCCAGGGCGAGTATTCGATTTGGATACGCACAGATTAATAGCGAGAACAGAGCATAACCCGAGGCGAGTGGAGGGACTGAGGAGACACACTTAGGGACAGGCAGGCAGGCAGCATGTCGACAAATCCGCAACAACAGACCGCAAAGCGCCAAGGCAATCGCAATCACATTTATTTATTTATTTTTATGTTTAGCAGTTGGCAGTTTTCTCATTTGTGGCAAACGCAGCACAAAAAGCTGACAGACGACATCGTATCAAGTATCCCAGCATATTAAGGGGGCGGGGCACTGGGGGGAGGGCGTTCCATTGAAAGGGTCGAGGTCAGCCTAATGATTAATACGATTGCCAGCTTGACTGCCTGAAGTTACGCATTGGCCACAAGATGAGGCACAGCCAAGTTTATGCGGATCAACTGTGCTTGCCTTGCACCTGCCACAGTGTATGTGTGAGTCGACACACAATGGAATTGTACATAAAAACGCAACAGAATGATATTCCATTACACACATCCTGACCCTGGCTACGAAAACGCCACACACTCCCAATACACACATAATAAGCTCGGTACATAAGCTTTGTACATACATGTATGTATGTATGTATGTATGTAAATACCTTCGATATATACAGCGCTTGGCACTACTTTCACAGTGTACATACCTAACACACACACACAGCGATACGCACGCACACAGCTATGTGAAGGACTTTTAAAATCGACCACTAACTACGCCTAAGCGCAGCACGTGCGAGTGAGACGGCAATGTTAACAGCGCCTCTGAGCATTGCTCTCAGCGCTCGCTCGCCGACCGACCTGCGAGAGAGCGAGCGAACAACAGTGGTGGGTGTTGGGTGGCAAGAGGCGAGTCATCGGCACTGCTCGTTTGCAGCGTACTATACTCACAGGCGTAAAAATGTGTAAAACTCGGCTCTCTGATGAATGAGATTAAGCGCTACACACACACACACACACACACACACACACATCTGCAGCGCGTGATGCCGCACTGAAAGTAAAGCAACCCCCTGGCACAGGCGCAAACACAACAACAACAACAATAACAACAACTACAGCACAGTTACAGCGACAACAACAACAACAACAACCACCAAACCGACAAAGCACTTGCTGCTGTCGCCGCCGCTGTCGCTGTCGCTGCCTCTGCTGTTGTTGCCTGTGCTGTGTTTGTGTGGGAAAGGCGGAGGGCGACGTATCGCTTTTTACTCGTTACTTTTTTGCTTCGCTTGCGCCTGTTAGTTATTTTCGTATGCGCCTTTTTCGCTTTTATTTATATTATTATCACTGCCTCTGCTGATTGCTGTTGTTTTTCAGTGAATTGACGCAATTATGCAAAAATGTGTTGAATCAGCGTATAAAAATACGTCCTATCAGCAAACCCAAAAGCTGAACTCTGCACTTCAGTCGACGCCCGTCGCAATCGGCAGACGAGTTCCTTATACTCACACAAGTCTATTCAAATGTCAGCGGCTCACAGCACACGCGTTGTTCGCACATTCAATTCTTGTCAATATAATTATTTATGTACATTTGCATTTTACATTTTCATATTTCACATTCTCACAGGACTCTCACACACACGCACTGCGTGTTGACTGACACTCCAACCGTGTGTCGTTGTGAACGTTTCAACGTTTGCGCTGCGACTGCGACTGTGACTGTGACTGCTACTCGTTGAGTGAGCAGCTCACATTGAATGCGTCAAGTTGGCAGCCCACTGTTAAGTTTATCGATTGAACGATGTGCGAGCGAAACAACACTACTGCTAACGCAGCCCGCCTGTTGGGTGTTAAGCTGGCAATGGCAATGACGACTCGTCGTCCATTTGAATTGTGTTCCATTAAATATATTTTGATTACTTTGAAACTGTGTATATGTTATTGCATTTCATGTGCAAAATTATTAACTCACTGGTTGTTCTTAATTCACATTTGTTTACACACAGATCGTTGCTCAATCTCTGTCACTTTGTGCGCGTAACCAACTTCGACGACCTTTGGCTGCATTTTGAGAAAAGCCGGCGTTGTCGGCACTAGCAGGCCGAGAACCACCCCAAAAGAGCGCCAGACCAACGCACCCCCGTTAGGCCATGTAACTTTCTCTCTCTCGCTCTCGCTCTGACTTCGTGTTCGCTATCTGCGCCCTCGTTGGGTCTGGTAACTCTGGCGCTCATAACAGTATTTTACTGTACTCGCACTTTTTGGCGCCTAATTTCCTTACCCTACCCTAACCTAACAATGTCATGCCCGCATTGATACAAGTTTGTGTCGGCTGGGCAGCAGTTAACTATTGAAACTGTCCCAAGGAGCATCCTCGTACGTACTTTGTAATGTCCTTGTACTATAATATAATATACTGTGTGCGCCGCAGCCACTCACTTTGACAAGGGCTGCTTGTTCCGGGGTGTCTTTTGATGAAGTGTCGGCGTTTCCTTATCACCATGCCATGTGTAACTCGAAACGCTGTGTCGTCTAATGTCTGACTCTGTCTCCGACTCTCGTCCCGTGAATCGCCCAGGGAACAAAATCGATTTCACGCTGTTCCCCCGCCCACTTTGTTGGCGGCATGTCCTGTAATTTGTCGCCACACGTCAAGGACTAAAATTCCCCCCACCTTGCCGGCGATGTCTAACTGAATTAATATTGAAATTACTAAAAATCAAAATTTGCCAGCTATAATGCATATAGCAGGAAGAGTATAGTAATCTGATGGTTTATTCCCTGTAAACGAATTACACTGGATAACATAAAATATGAACTAAACTAATTAGAACTAACACCATTACCAAATGTATAATAATATGCTTAGATACGCCACTCAACTTATATATATGTATGTAAATATTGTACCCCATCACCTTTTATATATAATACATTGTTATTTTACCTCCCTTTCTCCCCTCTCTTTCTCCCTTAGTTATTACATTCGACCATTTGCTTTTGGTTGCAAACTCCTCGTTTCAGGTCAAACCAATTACCAGGAGTGCAGAAATGGGTAACTGGAGTTCCATTTAGGCAAACGTAATACTTATTGCATAGCTTCGAATCGCGCATCGTGGAACCTTCCGCCTTATCGCTACAGTCGGGCTTTCCTGTTACTGATTTTAGCATAATTGAGCATTTCACTAGACTGGGGAAGTTACAGTACTTGAGCTTAGTGTCGATATAAAGACCTCTGGGACATTGCCGCGGTATAGCGCGACCCTTGGCACAAACAAAGAACTTGCTGCAGGAGCTTGGATCGCTTATGTACTCTCCATTGGGTACGCTACTACAATCGGGACTGAACGTAGACAACTCTTCTGGTACAGCAATATGTTCCTTTTGAACAGCAGGGGAGATCAAGGGCTTCTTCGCAATAAGGATTCCCTTGCTGTCTATCGAACAGTCTACTAAACTGGGGAAGTTGCAAACCTTCTTCTTGATATCGAAATTAAGAATTCCGGGACAGCTGCGAGGTATGGCACGACCATTAGAGCAGACGAAGAACTTGCTACAGGACTGCGAATCCCTGAGGAACGCGCCATTTGGCAAGCCCTTACAATCTGAAGGTTTCTCAACGTCTGACTGAGCCAGTAAAGACTCTTCTAAATCTTTAGGTGGTTTCTTAGTTTTCTCTGTTGTTAAAGTGGGTTTCAAAGAATTTGGTTTTTCTGGCACTGCTTTTAAAGAGGAAACTGGGGATTTTGGTGGAACCTTGGAGCTTAAAGCGGAAGGTGAACTGGAAAATTTGTCAGCTTTGAGTTTGTTAAAAGACGCCTTTTCTGAACTTGGATTTCGTTTGTCGTTCAAATCTTTCGCATGTTTTAAGTTGGGCGTTTGTTTGTTATCAATATCACATTTAACGAGACTGGGGAAATTGCAGACCTTCTTCTGTAAGTCGAAATAAAGACCTGCGGGGCAGCTTCGTGAAATTGCGCGTTCATCAACACATATATAGAACTTTCCGCAGGATTTTGGATCTCTTAGGTAGGCTCCATTTGGTAAGAAGCTACAATCAAATAGCGGAATTGATTCAGTTGGTTTTGCGGAAGAAAGCTCTTTGCTAGGTTTTTGGTCAGCATTCCCATTTGTTTGTAAGTTTGTTGGCGACATTTGATAGTCTTCCTCATCATTCCAATCATCATCGTCGGAATCATCTGGGTAGAGCTTGGACTTTTCAAAGTGATTCTCTGTGAAAATCTCTGCTGTAGATTCGATTAAGTTAGACGGTATTTGCTTTGAATTGGGCCGCTCTTGTGTGCTTGAACTGTCATCCTTCACAAAATCATCAGACTTCAGATCAAATTCTTGGTCTTCGAAACAGTTTACCAGCGTGGCGAAATTGCAAATCTTCTTTTTGATATCAAAGTATAGATTCTTGGGACACTGGCGGGATATGGCTTTGCCATTTGCACATACATAAAACTTATTGCAGGACTTTGAATCCCTCATGTGAACACCGTTTGGCAACAACTTGCAATATTCACTTGCTTTTAAGCTCGATTCAGGGGATAGCTTCAGTGGATTTGGCTTATCTCCCTTCAAAAGATTCTTACTGGTTGAGTTCTTGGAGTTCTCGTTTACTTTGTTGTCTTTAGATACCATTTGAAGTAGTAATTGTATCTTGGGGAATAAATTGCTGTACTTAAAACCGTTCACGAAGATTTCTTCAGGCTCTGACGACACCGTGGAACTATCACCTGTGGTCGATGAAAATTCAGAGGTGTCATCATCGTAATTTTCGGTACTTGAGGTAGGACTCTCAGTTGCTTGACTTAAAGTTGAGTCCTCTGTAGAGTCTAAGCTTTGCGTTGAAACTGAGCTCTCTGTAGAGCTGAAGGTCTCTGCGAAGCTGGAGTCCTCTGTCGAGCTTGAGTTCTCTGTATTTAAAAGTGATTGCAGTGAGTAAAGGTCTTCCGGCTCTTCAATACAATCTACAAGATGTGCAAAATTGCAAACCTTCCTTTCAACGTCAAAGTAGAGATTCTTAGGACACTTCCGAGCGATCGCACGACCATTTGCACACACGTAAAACTTGTTGCAGGACTTGGAATCCCTTAAATATACGCCGTTTGGCAAGATTCTACAATAACTACTTGCCTCACCATTCGAAGCGGACGCCGAAAGCTTTTTAATATCTTCTTGAACACTTCCGATCGTTAGTTTATTGCTGGTTGGGTTCTTTGCCATTCCTTTAGGTTTTCCCGTTTTGAATCCTATTTGAAGAAGCAATTTTTCTATACTCTTCAAATTATAAGAATTATCCCCAATTAGTACCGAAAGTCCTGAGAATATTTCAGTGGTAGAATAGGGATTCTCTGATGAGGTCTCAGAACTTGAGCTAGAACTTTGTGTAGAACCCTCTGTTGAGCTCTCAGTGGAACTCTCAGTTAAGCTGTCAGTGGAACTCTCCGTGGAACTTTCCGTGGAACTCTTAGTTGAGCTCTCGCTGAAACTCTCAGTGGAATTGTCAGTGGAACTCTCAGGTGAATTGTCAGTGGAACTCCCCGTAGAATTTTCAGTGGAACTCTCCGTGGAACTCTCAGTTAAGCTGTCAGTGGAACTTTCCGTGGAACTCTTAGTTGAGCTCCCGGTGAAACTCTCCGTCGAACTTTCAGTGGAACTTTCTGTAAAACTCTCAGTGGAATTCTCCGTGGAACTCTCCGTGGAACTCTCAGTGGAACTCTCCGTTGAACTCTCCATGGAACTCTCCGTCGAACTCTCAGTTGAACTCTCAGTTGAACTCTCAGTGGAACTCTCCGTGGAACTATCGGTGAAACTCTCCGTCGAACTTTCCGTGGAACTCTCAGTTGAGCTCTCAGTGGAACTCTCGGTAGAAGTTAAGCTGTCAGTAGAGCCCTCAGTTGAACTCTCGGTGGAACTCTCAGTTGAGCTCTCGGTAGAAGTCTCAGTGGAACTCTCAGTGGAACTCTCCGTGGAACTCTCAGTGGAACTCTCCGTTGAACTTTCCGTGGAACTCTCCGTCGAACTCTCAGTGGAACTATCGGTGGAACTCTCCGTTGAACTTTCCGTGGAACTATAGGTGGAACTCTCCGTGGAACTCTCAGTGGAACTCTCCGTTGAACTCTCAGTGGAACTCTCAGTGGAACTATCGGTGGAACTCTCCGTTGAACTCTCAGTTGAACTCTCGGTAGAACTCTCCGTTGAACTCTCAGTAGAATTCTCCGTTGAGCTCTCGGTGGAACTGTCAGTGGAAGTTGAGCTATCAGTAGAACTCTCAGTGGAACTCTCCGTTGAACTCTCAGTGGAACTCTCAGTGGAACTATCGGTGGAACTCTCCGTTGAACTCTCAGTGGAACTCTCCGTTGAACTCTCAGTTGAACTCTCGGTAGAACTCTCCGTTGAGCTCTCGGTGGAACTGTCAGTGGAAGTTGAGCTGTCAGTAGAACTCTCAGTGGAACTCTCCGTTGAACTCTCAGTGGAACTCTCAGTGGAACTATCGGTGGAACTCTCCGTTGAACTCTCAGTGGAACTCTCCGTTGAACTCTCAGTGGAACTCTCAGTGGAGCTCTCAGTGGAACTATCGGTGGAACTCTCCGTTGAACTCTCAGTGGAACTCTCCGTTGAACTCTCAGTTGAACTCTCGGTAGAACTCTCCGTTGAGCTCTCGGTGGAACTGTCAGTGGAAGTTGAGCTGTCAGTGGAACTCTCCGTTGAACTCTCAGTGGAACTCTCAGTGGAACTATCGGTGGAACTCTCCGTTGAACTCTCAGTGGAACTCTCCGTCGAACTTTCCGTGGAACTCTCTGTTGAGCTCTCAGTGGAACTCTCAGTGGAGCTCTCAGTGGAACTATCGGTGGAACTCTCCGTTGAACTCTCAGTGGAACTCTCCGTTGAACTCTCAGTGGAACTCTCCGTCGAACTTTCCGTGGAACTCTCTGTTGAGCTCTCGGTGGAACTGTCAGTGGAAGTTGAGCTGTCAGTAGAACTCTCAGTTGAGCTCTCCGTTGAGCTCTCCGTGGAACTATCGGTGGAACTCTCCGTGGAACTCTCTGTAGAACTATCGGTGGAACTCTCCGTTGAACTCTCAGTGGAACTCTCCGTTGAACTCTCAGTGGAACTCTCAGTGGAGCTCTCAGTGGAACTATCGGTGGAACTCTCCGTTGAACTCCCAGTGGAACTCTCCGTTGAACTCTCCGTGGAACTATCGGTGGAGCTATCGGTGGAACTTTCCGTGGAACTCTCAGTGGAACTCTCCGTTGAACTCTCCGTGGAACTCTCCGTCGAACTTTCCGTGGAACTCTCTGTTGAGCTCTCAGTGGAACTCTCGGTAGAAGTTGAGCTGTCAGTAGAGCTCTCAGTTGAGCTCTCCGTTGAGCTCTCCGTGGAACTATCGGTGGAACTCTCCGTGGAACTCTCTGTAGAACTATCGGTGGAACTATCCGTTGAACTCTCAGTGGAACTCTCCGTTGAACTCTCCATGGAACTCTCAGTGGAACTCTCCGTCGAACTTTCCGTGGAACTCTCTGTTGAGCTCTCAGTGGAACTGTCAGTGGAAGTTGAGCTGTCAGTAGAACTCTCAGTTGAGCTCTCGGTAGAATTCTCCGTGGAACTCTCAGTGGAACTCTCCGTTGAACTCTCCGTGGAACTCTCCGTCGAACTTTCCGTGGAACTCTCCGTCGAACTTTCCGTGGAACTCTCTGTTGAGCTCTCAGTGGAACTCTCGGTAGAAGTTGAGCTGTCAGTAGAGCTCTCAGTTGAGCTCTCTGTAGAACTTTCCGTGGAAGTCTCAGTTGAGCTCTCCGTTGAACTCTCTGTAGAATTCTCAGTGGAAGTTGAGCTGTCACTAGAATTCGCAGTCGAGCTTTCGGTGGAACTTTCGGTGGAACTCTCTGCTGTTGATGTGGAAGCCTCTGAGCTTGAGTGAGAGCTCTCAGTTGAGCTCTCTGTTGAGCTCTCTGTGGATTCTTTCGATGATGACGTCGATGACGACGATACTGTGCTCTTTTCAGTTGAGCTTGACCATGATTCAGTGACTGTCGCAGTAGATGATGAAGCAGTGGTCGTCGAGCTCGATTGAGTAGTTACTGTAGAAGGCAGATCGTTGCTGGTAGTAGTATCAGAATCGGGGGCTGGTGTAGTTGTTGGTTTTGGCGGCTTGGGTGGAGGCTTAGGAGGCCTCCCCCATAGGGAGCCAAATATATTGAAAATGATTGGGTGGTCCATAGTAATGTTCTGATTGATGTTAAAGACATTTTGCGCTCCGTGGACATCATGTTTAACACTTTGTGGATCAAGGTCGGCGAGATGGCTTGATAAAATGTCCTTGGCACAGTTCTGAGCAAGTGGGTTGAAGTGATATCCTTCGGCGCAGTTGTTTTTGATCTTGCCAAGCAAGCCAAGGCAAAGGTAGTACGCATGTGGATCGGTTGGATCGGCTGCTTTATATCCAAAAGTTTGTCCAATGCATACATCCAAGGCGAATGCCTGCGGAACAGTCAAGAGACCAATCCACAGGAAGATCACTAGGGAAATCCATTTGTTGTTAGTATCCTTATATTCCTTTGATAATTCCATTCGTTACACTTACCCAATTGCATTTTAAATGTTCATCCGGTAAAATGCGATGAGCGACAGCTCGACGTTTCCTTATATACCATCCGAAACAATCAGGCTGAAAGCCTTTCCAAATTCCCATTACCAAATCTCGAGATTGTTTACAACCAACTACTAACAACGTAATTATTTTAAACAAATTATCGGCGTTGTGTAAGGCACTCTTTGCACATTCCACTTACAGAAAAAGTCGTGAACGGAATTCCTGTAAGACACATGTTTGGCTGCAGGTGCAATCATGTCTGCATGTAATTTTCTATCTTGCTCACTTCTTTATGCCACTCTCTCTCTTTCTCGCATACATCAATTTACTGCGAGAGAAATGTTGGAATATATTTTGTAAATAGGTTACTCCAAATTATACATCTCACACATTTGTGAGTCCCGGGGGATTTTAAAATGTTTTTTTTACAATTTTCGTATAACGAGCAAGTCAGGATTTCAAGACGCACAGAATATATCTTAGAGAAACATGTACACATAAATATTATATCTGTACCTGTCTCTCTAAGATATATTCTCACACTACTCAATGAATCGCATCACTTGTTCATATCATATAGCTGTTATCAATCGAGTAACGATTAATAAATTCCAATAACTGATGTACTTACATCGATCAAATTATTAGGAAATGGGACAACCATACATACATATTATATATATTATACAAATAACTTAATAATCAAGTTGTTTCTTCTCGTAGTTTTGGTTGCTTTTAAAATGTGCCATTCTTCGACAATAATATAAGTTTTCGGAAACTCGAAAATAATAGAACGATCACTATGATATAAATATTCAAAAGATGGTAAAGATGCTGATAAGTATCCAGACTCTTTAATTAGGAAGTAGAACTTTTAGATGATAATTGTATTTAATCTCTTTTGTTTGCTTTAAGCATCAATTTGTTAGATCTCGTAGTAAAGCTGCTAGACCAGAAATAATCTACATATTATGAAGTACAGCTTATCATTAATCACCTTCCGTTGAGGCGCTGTTTGCTTTGATAGTGTAATTGGCCCTGCGTTACTTGCGGTTACTTTCCGATTTGAGCTACATATAATCAAGATCCCTCCACTTCCCCCACTCACCTGCCCAGTTATTGTCTAGCTGGTTTGGCGGGCGTGTACCGAGGTCCGATTAGTTGATGAGATAAGGGTAGCGAGGGCTCTACTTATCGTAAGTATTCTTGCAATCGTCAGCGCACTTGTTGTTGTCCCTATCGTTATTATTGTTGTTGTTGATACTATTTTTAGTGTTGGTAGAGACAGAAAAGAGCTTTTTTTATGGAAAGCACTGAGCTGCACCATATGTAGGCCTTTTGGTGGGTTCTTATCGTAACTTGTGTGGCTTCGAATGTACCTGGTTGAGGAAAACGAATTCTGTGTAGAATTTTGTCCCCTCTGGTATTCGAGCCAATAAGTTCGGCCACCAATTCGCATTTTATCTTTTCCATTTTTTATTATTTTTGATTTTTCTTTTAATTTTTTTTTTTTTTGCTCTTTTTTTATTATTTTTACTGCAAGTATTTTGGCAAATCAACAGGTCACTTGCACCTGTTAAAGAACATTGGAAACCTTGTACTCGGTACACCTGATAGCACCCCGCACACCTGATAGCAAAGTTAAGACTGTTTTGGGTTTGTCATTATCAAAAATCAAATTTAATGCTTACGATCG